>OY720358.1:16226684-18821684 GCA_963082945.1 Cerastis leucographa | reverse complement strand
ATCACCCTATACTATACAGACCAATGATGTGTTTGAGATTGTTTGCGCGTTACTATTCGTTTCTAGTTACAAGAAACCTAGATGGATTGACTACTAAAATACCAATTGATCTATTAAGAAAGAGCGTTTACGCCTTAAGGCATATATTTTTCTGAAATGACTTAACCGATTTTAATGAAACTTCATACGCATAAGCAGTATAAAAATGTCTAAAAAGTTACTAAAAACATTTTATATAAATAGAAACAATTTATTATATAAATAGGAAATGGTTTTATGTAAATAGAAACGAATAGTAAAGGAACTTCAGTACGCATAATTCAAAATAAAGTTCAGAAACAAACGGAATCCTGTGTGTCATCTAAGAAAGAGGAAATGTATAGCTTCGTTAAAATACGCGTAAAGGTAGACTACCTCCAGTTGTGTTGTTTATTTTGATGTGTTAAGGTAATTTTAGTGGGACGAACATCAGGTCATTTCTGCCCGCTGTGTGGTTGGTTTTTGCCCGCTGCTTCGCTCGCGTTGTGGATAGGAAATATAACACGGGAACGTTTTTAATATAGCCTTGATACTCGGGGTAATGAAGCTCACCATTAGTGCAAGATTTTTTGGAATCGGATTTGTAGCTCTGAAGATTATACTGTACGAGCATCTCATCAAATACCACGCTTTCATATGTAGTTCTGTTATGAAGGTATATCTTTATTTTAACCGCCGCCGGAACAAAATTCGTTTCACGCATCAATGATTTATAGTCGTCATCTGGTCAGGAAAATTTATTTGTCCAAGGGGTGCCAGGGATGGTATGCTAATGTCAGCAAGGGATATGGTGGAAAAACTTAAAGCAAGTTATACATATATTAATATAGTACCTACAAATTAGAAGTCTTTATAATTGGATGACAGGTAAAATTAACCTAAATAATATAGTAATAAATCTGAACGCTATCCACATTTTACGCGATGGCGCGACAGAAAAAAACACGGGAGTACTACAAATGGTAATAGAAATAATGTATAATGTATTGTCCTGTTAAGTGTTATATGTGTACATAAATAAATAAGGTACCAAAAATTAAATCCACAAATTTTTAAATCAGGCTCTTACACTGGACATTCAACGTAAAAGATAAAAGACAGGAGATTTCAAAGAAATTATACGAAAATTTCGCTGAGTTGTTCAGTTTAAACTGGTTAAAACCGGTCGGATCCGGCACGTGCCGGTGTGAACTAGTTAAGGATTATTGCCGCGTGCGATGTAGGGCGTTAGCGTTTGCGCTTTTCTTACAAACTGTAACTTCTTCTTGGAGCTTTTACTTTTGTTTACCGTTGTTGTATGAGAGATTGGGAAAAACAAGGAAATAAAAACAAGTAGTTGATATACATGTACATGTTGTCATTTATGTCAAAGAAATGTAACTGTAGGATTGGTTCAACGTTACACTTTTTTTACTTTACGGATGGTAAATCATCAACCAACCTAAAATAAACATCCCGCTCTGGCCGGAGTGGAAGGGAGTGTCAGACTTGTACTGACTAAAACCCATCCATGTTCCTTCTTAGCCCTTTGTGTTCCAGAGCCACGGTATCTCTTTCGAACAGTGCCGCAGCCCTGGCAGGCATCGGCCCTCTCGAACCCCTTCCAATTTGCTGACGTATCTTTGAGGCGCGCGTGGAACACCTACGCGCCGTCGACACGGCCTGTCGTCATAAGAGGAATGGACGGTGAGCCAGCCCATTACTCACCGTCCACAGGCCCGCGCCTACGGTGACCGGGGGCCACTAGGTGGCCATGAAGTCCGGGGCGTCACCCGCGGCGGCTGGGACGTGAGGCTCTTTGCCTCTCACGTTTCACCAACTCCGCAGAAGGAAGCGACGACTTCCCATTCCCTCCCGCTCCGGACCATGAATTGAACCAGGGCCGGATTCGACGTTACCCTAAAGATTGAAAACATATCTAATATGTAAAAAAACTCAAATTCACTGACAGATAACGCGCTGCCTGACCCACTGCGACTAGAGGCCTGAAATTTTACATAAGAGTTTCTTACACAGCGTGGCTCAGAAAAGTGGTTTTATTCAAGAGTACAGACCATCAAACTGCGCCTTTAAATTTGTCCACACATTCCTCACACTGTTTAACGAAAGTGAGCGCAACCGAAGGACTTCATTATAAAGCATCCCAAAATTGGGGGTGAAAACTTGTGTGGAAGTTTATCATTTTGCCGTTGAGATATCTCATCGGGCTTGTACATTATAACTATGTATTTTAATATTTATCAGGAAAAGAAAGAAAGAACAATAAAACAAAAATAAATAAAAAGCAAACAACTTCGCTTGGAGTGGCAGTACTTTCATAAAAGCCTACAAGCTTGGCTTGCCCTTATACCTTACTACTCGTCACGGTGTTCGGGTTTCTGAACAGCCTGCTTGCCTTATAGGCTTGACATACTGTTGGCCCCTAGGCACGCCATTGAAGTATACTAGTATACACTTCGTAATACACGGATTGTAACAGACGGAGGCTAATACTACATAATGCGCAACAGCAGTACCTAATATACAACTGAAAGGAAAACCTCATGTACCATACTTGTCGTGCATATTAATACCATCCATGCTACAAAGGCTGAGTTGCGTAATGCATTTACAACTCGCCGAGAAAGTTCCTAGTTAGCGTAATAAACGAATTTCAAATCTAATGCTAACTCCTCTGTGTCCCGAACTTGTGTATAGCTCGTTAATATTTTGTGAGGGGTACTACGCCGGAGAGCAGTGGTGGCATATTAAAAGAGGCTGACGAGGTAAGGGTCACAGCTTCAAATCCAGGCAGGAATGTACAAAATCTGCCTAGCGTTTTCCTATGTTCGCAACTTTTAGTCCAACTATGCATGGATGTAGCTGAATACCAGCATTTATATGGAGCGACTATCTATCTGACCTCCACAATAATACCCGTAAGGGTAAGACTAGTTGTCAGATTTTTGGGCCACTGACTAGCTGTAACGACTGTCAAAATTTTATAATTAACAGCCGTGCGTGACCAATGGCTAGCATGCTTTCTGCGGCACTGTGGGAACTCGGTATGTAATGTATGATCAAACAAACATCGGCAAGAACTGCTTAACTTTTAAGATCGACATGCACTGCTGTTAGACATTATTTCGCCACGAGCTCCCGCTTTTACCTAAACGTATATTTGCTTAAATATTCGATTTTGCCAACCAAATAATACCAGCCAGAATATTTGTGTGGCACCCCTTAGGTTTATTTTCTCTGTTTCGCCCCCATACTTTGTCCCTACCTAAATTGAAAGTTGGTCCAGCGTTTGTTTGAACTATTGAACTAGTTTGGCGACTTGTTTACCGCTCGCAAACGTTTTTCAAAACCTTGTCGAGTGTATTGTCGGAAAGTTTTCTGCCTGACACGGTGCAAAATGCTTTTTGATTATATTTTTGGTGCGCAATATTTTTGCTGTTTAATCTTTATGGTTAGTTTTATAAACGAAATGTTATTAAAGGTATGTTGTTGAATAGATTTGTTAAGTTTTCATTAAATATATATATATATATATATATACGTATCTATCATCAACTTAAAAACAGATGAGATCTAAGCACAAGAAATTATCTAGAGCATTCGGGATTCCTACGATTAATGATACCTACGAGGCATTTCGCATAGTCTCTTGCTTAACCACAATTTTATTCGAGCTCAAATGTTAGCTCCTATTCTATTATTTTCAAGGTCGGAGAGGAGATAGAGAAAGTGCTCTATACCAACTTCAATAATCATATCATTCATACTCATAATGCGCCGAAGGCAACAATAAAAACTGTCCTTGACAGTTAATTTGTTGATGAAATAGCTTCTTTCACGTTCCTATGCAACCCAAAACTGAAAAAAAAAAACTTAATTTTTTCTGACAATCGGTTCCCAAAGTTAACTAAATTAAGGAAATACTCGTACATAGATGACTTTGGATAAGATAATTTTATTTGGTCAAGTTGCAAGTTTAAAGATTCAATTTGGGCGATAACGTAAAACCTTACGTTTGTAATTCTTTCGGGTTATCTACTTTTTAATAATCTTATCTAGTACTTCTGTGTTGTCACCATTTCAGGAGAAACCTTCTTTCTAGCCATGTAATCCTTCACACAGTCCATCCACCGTTTCTTTGGCATTCCCCCACAGATATCTTCTTTCAATCTTCGAATACAACGCACGTATTTTATACGCATCTCGTGATAGAGGGTGAAATTGGTCCACAAACTGGGTCAGCGGTTTCACATTGCCTGGCCTGTCAAAACGTGATGGATCTCTCAGCTACACCGCGCTGTAGTAACCGTTATATGCATATTTTATCAAAACGCACATTGTGGACATCGAAAAACCATTACTTAAGCCGGCTAGTATAGGTTATGGATGTGAAGTTTTGCCTGTACAGTCAAACTGTGCTATAAAAGGTTCATTAATAAGCAAGATTTTCTATGAAGTCTCAATGATATCACAAGACGATAAACGGAATGGCCTGAAGTCATCGCGGCTACAAATTGCATGCATCAGTAATTTCGCTCATTAATTGTGTAATGTCGCCATGTGTGTGTGTCCTTGTATTGTTGACTGGATTTTCTGTACTTACCAGTATTTATAATGAGCCATTATGGTATTTGTTGTGGTACATTGTGTAACAGTGTGTATCTGTGTGTGCAGGCGAGCGCGCGCTCGGTCGGCGCTCGAGGCGGGGCGCGGGAGCACGCGCGGCCGGCTGCTCGCCCAGTTGACAGCATGCTCATCGCGCTCAATGACTCCACCAACCTCACTGACTTGGCGCTCGGCATCGACCTCCCCACCAGCCCCTACAGTCTCGCGCAGAAGATCATCATCGCCATCATCGCCAGTGTCCTATCGGTGCTCACCGTCGTCGGCAACTCTATGGTGATGATCAGCTTCAAGATCGACAAGCAACTGCAAACTATTAGCAACTACTTCTTGTTCTCCCTGGCTGTGGCGGACTTCGCCGTGGGCCTGATCTCGATGCCCCTGTACACCATGTTCACTATCTACGGGTACTGGCCGCTGGGCCCGCACGTGTGCGACACGTGGCTCGCGCTGGACTATCTCGCTTCGAACGCGTCAGTGCTCAACTTGCTCATCATAAGTTTCGATAGGTACTTCAGTGTGACGAGACCGTTGACTTATAGGGCTAAGAGGACTACACGAAGAGCCACGATGATGATAGGCGGGGCGTGGGGGTTCAGTTTGTTGTTGTGGCCGCCGTGGATATACGCGTGGCCGTACATCGACGGCGAGCGCAAAGTGCCGCCACACGAGTGTTACATTCAGTTCATAGAGACGAACCAGTTCATTACATTCGGGACAGCCATCGCGGCGTTCTATGTGCCAGTGACTGTCATGTGCATACTGTACTACAGGATATGGAGGGAAACTAAGAAACGGCAGAAGGATCTGCCGAATCTACAGGGAGGGAAGAAACACGACTCGTCGAAGAGATCTAATTCTAGGTGAGTTTTTAAGTATTCTTAAACTTCTATTGATATTAAATGTGTTTTAAAACCTTTAGACAAAATACATATAACTGGCACAATCGGTGCTCCTTGTAGGTAATATCAACTTTGCAAAACATGGTTTGGACATATACGGCATGGCAGGTCAATAAATATCTATCTTTACCTTATCCTATAAAGCCGAGTAACATATATTATAAAGAGACACCGATGCTCCCTTTATGGCCGTTCGCACCCTTTTCGAAAGAAAGTATATCGTGTGAAATATGTGAACGAAAACAATGTAGGGATTGTAGCTAAAAAAGATACATACACATAACATACCTAGATTTTGACGATTTGTGATCAGTTAATTATAAGTTAATCAGGGCTGATTATGAATCCTTTGCTTATGGTTATTATAGAGCATGTTTCTAGTTTGTCTGTCTATTTGCAGAAGTAAATATGAAAACAAATTTTGACATTCAAAAGTACCAATATGTGGCCCAATGGTTTCACATTGATATTTTATAGTATTTACAGACTTTATGATAATAATGAACATTCCACCCTGGAAAGGACAAAGACCCACAAACGGTTATCACGTATTCAATAAAAAGAAAACTTTATGAGATTGGAGTAGAGTGAACCCTGTCGAGTACAGCAAGATAGTAAGGTTGCTGAGGTTACAGAACTGCATAAGAATCCAAATTGGAACTTTGCCCGATAAATGTATTGTTTAAGTGTCTATTAAATTGATCCCTAATTCCATAATTGGCGAGCTGCCGGTATTTTAAAGTAATTGGTATGTTTATAGTATTGGTCTTAATGTTACTGAGTTGAAAATGCTAAGAAGGATGAATGGTATTACGCGAATGAATTGAATAAGAAATCCATATTTCCGCACTTAATATTATAAATGCGAAAGTCACTCTGTTTGTTTGTATGTTTGTTACCTTTTCACGACTAAACGGCTGATCGGATCTTAATGAAATTTGGTAAGAAGTTGGATTTTAACCTGGGGACGGACATAGGCCATATGTCATCACGCTACAACGAATAGGAGCGGAGCAGCAATGAAAAATGTTTCGAAAACGGAGAAAATGTGACGCAGACGAAATTGCGCGGGACAGCTAGTGAGTACATAAGAGGAAGTCAGTGACGTCGGTGACTGAAAAGTTAAGGATTATCGGTTAGTTCGGTATGGGCATGTGATGAGGAGAAATGGGGAGAATGCCGTAAGGAAAGTTTTGAGCAGAGGCGGACTTAATCCGCCTCTGCTCAAAACTCTAAAATGTAAATATGTGCATGTGTAAATATGTATGACGTTATGCTATCTATGACATATTTTGCCAGTTAAAAACTGGTATCATTGAAACCTACATGATATTAAATTTTTGTTTTGAAAACATCTGTAGAGTAATATTTAACGTGGGAAATATGATAATTTTAATGTCAAAACAAATAATAAGAGGTGGGATTTAATTAGCAATTAAAATATTAACCTTAGAGATAATTTAAATATCATGACATACATTTGCAAGCTGTAGGATGTAAATGTTAAAAAATCATTATATTTCGAGCGAAGTTCATAATTGCCAGCATACACCCTTTGGACCAACACAATTGGCATATCTGTTGGACGAACAACATCTGCGGGGTAAAACTAAGCAATAACATACGTTAAACTCCAAAAATTCCAGAAGAATCTGGAAATTTCAGAAACATCCTAACATAAATTAGATCGATCTGGCTTTCTATGTTCTTGTCTTGCTATCAATGATAGTTTTTTTTGGAGATTAATTAAGGCAGTGATTTGATTTAAAAAATAAAGTAAAAAATAAAATGTGCAAAAACTACAATATTCGAACATTAAACAAATGCAGAGCAGCAGAGCAGAGGAGAGCAGCGGTGGCCCAGTGGTGGCAGCCCTGACTTACGAGCAGTAAGCCGTGGGTTCAAACCAAGCAGGTGCATTACTTTGTGTAATTTATTTCATCAGCGCTGCCTCAAAAACGGTGAAGGAAAACATCGTGAGGAAACCGGCATGTCCTAGAACTAAAAATTCGAAGACATGTGACATCTACCAACCCGCACTGGGCTCGCGTGGTGGATTACAGCCCACTCCCTCTCATAGAGAGGAGGCCTGTGTCCCAGCAGTGGGAACATTATAGGCAGATGATGATGATGAAACAAATGTAAACACTAAACAAAGGTTCAACTTTTAATTATGCAAGCTTCACTACCTTATTGGTAGTTGCTACATTTACTAGGTAACTATCGATTACGCCTACCATTCTATTATCGCGAGCTGATAGCATTAGATTGCTATTCAATGTTCATGGCTCAACCACCTAAGCACACTTCCAAGCGAACTGTTGTGGTTTAACAGGCGTGAGCGATTTGCCGCTCAATACGCTTGTAAAACTCTTGGCATAGGAAATCAATCAATTAACGTAATTTACACGAATATTTTACTATTCTTTGACATTTATTGTGAGAACCGCCATTCTGCGGAATTAACTGTAGGATTCTCTGTTTCCCGATCATCTATATAAAATTCTCGTGTCACAATGTTAGTTACCATACTCCTCCAAAACGGCTGAACCGATTTGTATGAAATTTTGTGTGCATATCGGGTAGGTTTGAGAATCGGCCAACATCTATTTTTAATACCCTTTAAACCCATCAAAATTTCCACGAGGACGAAGTCGCGAGCAGCAGCTTGTAAGAATCTAAATCTCTTCATATATCGAGTTTATCGGTATCTTCTAGGCAAGCGTGCTCCACCCTAGGCCGCGTCATCGCTTCACATCAGTCAGAGTCGCGGCCAAACGCAAGCCTATTTGAGTTTAAAAAATAATGGTTTTTGAATGTCAAACCTTAAAAATACCAGTAGTTCCGAATTTCTCCATGGTACGAACTGAACCGAAAAATTATCTGTGTGGCAAATTATATCCAAATCCGTTGAATAGTTTTTGCGTGAAAGCGTAACAAACATCCTTCCTCACAAACATCTATACTCTATACAAATAAATAAAATTGAAGTGTATGTTTGTAGTAATCTCTAGAACGGCTGGATCGATTTTGACGGGACTTTCACTGGAAGACTGATGTAATAAGGAGTAACTTAGGCTACTTCTATTTTAGAAAAATTCTAATTCCACGTTGACGAAGTCGCGGGCACAGCTAGTTTACAATAAAGTATTACTAAGAAGATTCATCTGGTAGGACCACTTCTCAATCTGTTATCTCATGTGGATAATAATCGGTCCATTACACCTACCAATTGTTTACCACAAGGTGATCACATTGCATTGCTCATGCCTGGCTCGATCACGTAAGAACCCTTCCAAGTGAAATGATCCCAATGGCTTGATGCAGTCGTGAACGATTTGCCGCCCATGTAAGCATGTAACACACTCCGAATGGGAAATCAATCAATTTAGTATATACAAGGTGTTGTTTTGCATCCTCGACAAAATTCAGGACGTTGTCACAAAACATAAATAATCAATTTAAATTACGGTACCTACTTTAGCACGTTATATTGTACTTGTGTGGGTGTCGTTTTCGTGTATTTCGGGGTCGCTGATAACAAAAATGTGGTCAAAATGAAAATTCAAGATCGCACAAAGGAAAATAAAATTAAATAGTTTTGTTTAATCTGAGTATTTTGAATTAAAAAATAATTAAGCTAGCTCATTTACACTATTAACTATATCGAAAGGCGTGGATGGATGACCGTAATTTAAATGACTATTTTCGACATTATTTTGTTGGGGTAACGCAAATAAATAAATAAAATGAACATCACGCCTGTAATTTCGTGAAGGGTTAGGCAGAGTTGTACCCCAGCACACCTACATTTTTCCAGTTATGATTAAATCCCTTGTAATATTTGTAGGGGGCGACCCTATTGCTATCAACCGAGCAAAAATCCAAAGGCTTACTGAGAAATTCCCGATGGAAAAATCCAAAAGCACTTTGCCCGACCCGGGAATTGAACCCATTACCTAATGCTCAGCAGTCGCATGCGATATTTTTCTAAACATTACTTATAGATGAGATGCTAATGAAGTTTAAAAGAAAAACATTTCAATTGAGTACTTATAGACATACGATTGACCGATGACCTGTTGAAGGTTGCGGGGATCCGCTGGATACGAGTCGCACGGGACCGGTCAATGTGGCGTCACTTGGGGGAGGCCTATGTCCAGCAGTGGACGTCTTTCGGCTGAAATGGTGATGATGATGATGAGACATGCGAAAATCTTTAGGCGCTCCAGCGGCGTTGTTGGAAATAGTAAATATAACCTGGTTTTTGTCAAAGACGAGACAAGAGATGGTCGTATCCATTTCGAGGCACTTTTTGATAAGTAAGGAAGTCGATCAGTTATTTAGAAAGTTAGTAAAAGGAAATAAAGGAATACAGAAAGAAGTGGAAAATTCAATTTCTGTTCAAATATACTTTTACTTTTATCTAGTTTTGTGATAACATAAAATGTATGAACGATTTCATGAAGTTACAGGTGTTTACATTTTTTTACAAAACCCATATTCTTTGCTACATTCTTTTGAAATTTTCATAGATCCAGGTTTTATTAAAAGCGATATCACCAATAATTTATCATTATAAAACTCAATCTGAACTCAAAATTTCTTTATTACGTATTGAAATCCTCAATGTACTTCCTTCGCCGTGGGGCCGGTGGAAAGGTCTGTCAGACTCTTTCTGACTCAATCTACACGGTATTACTCCTCGTCACTTCCAAAATATCGAATCTGTACTGTTTTATGATCTGGTCTGTCAGACTCTTTCTGACTCAATCTACACGGTATTACTCCTCGTCACTTCCAAAATATCGAATCTGTACTGTTTTATGAAAACAGAGACCCAAGATTAAAACGTACAAAAAATCTACAAGGTAGACAAGGTGTTGTTTTGCATCCTCGTCAAATTGAAGGAGGTAACTATGCTAACCTAATGATTCTCGACCCGAATCAATAATAAAATGAGTAGGTTTTTTTAGTTTTCCTATTTACGGAAATCGGTAAGTGTGAACCACCCGTGTTTTAAGCGGCCCATCTGATACTTCCCTATAACCGTACTTTCACACATACAAACAATCTCGAAAGTTTATTAGATAAATTCTTATTCCTCTGAAATACAATACAAATTCAAAGAACAAAAAAAGCAGCCTTATTAATAATTAACTAGGTACCGTAATTTAAATTGATTATAGATGTCTTTTGTGACAACCTCCTAAATTTTGACGAGGATGCAAAACAACATAATATGGTGAAATATCGGGTATAAGAGAACATTAATTCTGTCCCCACATTACTCCATCAACAGCAGACATCGCATAACTCCACATAATTCCCCATAACTTTCAATTCCACCATACCACGATTGAAATTAATGGATCGCGTGAACTGACATAGATTCATCCTGCACGTGTCCACGTAACTGATATTAACAGCTTTACCTTAAAAGGTTTAGGAGGATAACAGTTCGCTCTGTTCGATCTTAGTGTTAAGCCGCGCTTACCTAGGTTGGTCCGTGGATGGGTAACCGCCCATAACATACAAAGTTTCCTCCATATCTCGGAAAGCACGTTAAGCTGTTGGTCTCGGCTGTCATTTGTAGATCTTTAACAGTCATTACAGGTATTCAGTGGCCCGAAAGTCTGATAACCAGTTTTACCAAGGAATATTTGTATTACCCAGTACTAACTGGGTTGTGGAGGTCAGATAGGCAGTCGCTTCATGTTAAACACTGGTATTCAACTGTGTCCGGTTAGACTGGAAGTCAACCCCGACAAAGATGGGAGAAGGCTAGGCAGATGATGACCTTAAGGCTGCGGTTCCACTGAGGCGGAGCGGAGACGAGATGTGCCGCGATTCACCAATCACATGACATGAAACCCACATCTCTTCTCCACTTCACTTTCACTTCAAGCTATGTGATTGGTGAATCGCGGCACAGCTCGTCTCTGCTCTGCTCAGCTCCACCTCAGTGCAACCGCAGCCTTAAAAAAATTCACTTATAGGTAGGCCGATTCGGAAAGGATACTCTGTCCCTATTCTACCCTTTGAAAATAAGTATTTATAGGGTAGGATCTAAGTTTGAAACTTCGGAAGTAGGGTATCGTATACGTATTATAGGGATTAAGTGAAATTGGGGAGAAACAAACACAAAGTGATACACTACGGTCCTTTTACGATGAACAACTGAGTCTTCTTCATTCCATTTTCATGCGGTAAAGGGATCGGGTTCGATTTTGAGATTAGAAGAGTAAAAACAATATTATATTATGACTGTATTCCACGAAGGGATGGGCAGATGTGTTCCTAACATAACATCACGCCTGTAATCCTTAAAGATTAGGAGGATTAGGCAGCGGTGTACCTAATAGTTCCTACACTCACATTTCGCCAGTTATGTTTAATTCCATGTAATAGGGGGCGAGCCTATTTCCATCAGCCGGGCACAAAACTAGACTCCGTGGCTGCTACTGTTAAATTCCTGATGGAGAAGTCCACCAAATATTTATTCGGACCCGGGAATCGAATCCGTGACCTCTTGCTCAGTAGTCGCAATAGGGACAACACGACCAACAAGGCAGTCTTGATTTACTCACTGCCGCTTTATTCGAGTATCATCATCTGCCTAGCCTTTTCCCTAACCAGGATCTAGAGTCGAATATATGCAGCTGAATACTAGTTTATACATCCTCAAATCCGTTACTAGGAAACACGATATCACTCGGTAAGATTGATTATCAGACTCACAGGCTTCTGACGAATAGCAGCTTGAACCTACCTTTATTCGAGTATAGTAAAGAAACATATCTCAACACTTGCATCCCTCACTACAGTTTAGAAAACGTTCAATCCATCATTTTTCTATTACCAAACACTCAAACGAAAGTTACAGCAAGTGTCTGAATAAAATAAACTTGGTCTTATCTTAGCTACAAGCAATAACGTAGCACAAAGCTAAAGGACCTCTGAAGCGCATATAAGTGATGGAGCAGAAGAGCTGTTATTGTGCATCACAATACGCCTTTGAAACGGTACAGAGAACGGGGCTTACGGGGCGCGCAATTTATGAGCTAAAAGGTACCGCCGCGGTTTCTTATGTTTTGTACATACGAGTACATATAAGACGGTATATACCAAGGTTATATCTTATACTAGCTGTCCCCGGCATGCGTTGCAATGAACTTTTTACCTACTCTATCTACTTACCTACTATACCCTACCCTACCAACCTACCCTACCCTACCTACCTACCCTATACCTACCTTACCCTACCTACCTACCCTACCTACCCTACCTACCCTACCTACCCTACCTACCCTACCTACCCTACCTACCCTACCTACCCTACCTACCCTACCTACCCTACCTACTCTACCTACCCTACCTACCCTACCAACCCTACCTACCCTACCTTACACTACCCTACCCTACTCTACCCTACCTACCTACCTACTTACCTACCCTGCCCTACCCTGCCTACCTACTTACCCTACATATTCTACCTACCCTACCTACCTACCATACCCTACCCTAACCTACCTACCTACCCTATCCTACCTACCTACCTACCCTATCCTACCTACCTACCCTACCCTACCTACCCACCTACCCTACCCTACCCTACCCTACCTACCTACCTACCCTACCCTACCCTACCCTACCTACCTACCTACCTACCCTACCCTACCTACCTACCTACCTACCCTACATACCCTACCTACCCTACCCTACCCAACCCTACCCTACCTACCTATCTACCCTACTCTGCCTACCTACCTACCCTACCCTACCTTTCTCACCTTTTAAACCTTCCCTGGACTACGACAAACATTTTAAAACCAAAATCAGCCAAATTGGTTCAGCCGTTCTCGAGTTTTAGCGAGACTAACGAACAGCAATTGATTTTTATTTATATAGATAGATAGATAAATTATAAGTAGTATAAAATAAATTTATATACAAGATAATCTTAATTAATACTGATTTTGCTGTGCCCTAACAGGGTCCATAACATTGCTCTTAGCTTTAAGCCTTTTATAACACCTGCATAACATTGTGGGACGCAATTAATGAATATGAAAAAAAAATGGTAGGTGATAGTTGTGTCAGTTTAGATTTCTTGCTAAAGACTTTTCAGGACCTGTTGTGCAGTAACCTAAAAGACGGGTGAATTTCAACAAATGCCATTTTTTTTATCATCATCATCATCGGTGAACTTTTTCATTTATATTTTTTTTGTATATTTTTCAGGTTTAATGTAATCTTTAAGATATCAAATATCCCTAAATTTAATATCATCAACGTATCACTTAAGACTAAGGAGAAAATTCAGTTTGAATTCTGGTTTCCACCGATATGACAAACCGGCACCGATTATTTTTTTTGTACACCGGTATGATAAGTTTATCCACCGAAATGATGTACATATCCAGCGATATGATAATCTATCACCCTTTGAACATCAAAAAATGAAATAGTTAGTAGGTACCTATATATGTTTACAAGGGTGACTTAGAACTGAATACCTGAACTGAGGGTCTTATGTAAGTAGATCACATCCAAAGAGAACTGAGTTTTTAGAAATTCAGTTGCAATATATTTTTTTAAATTATGTACCTATTTAAGTATATTTACTTTCTTTATTATTATTATTTACTATAGGTACTATGAATTTAAAAAAAAATATGTTTCTTATCATTGTCTTTGTGATAGTATATACTTTACTTAACGAAATGACACGGGATCTACCGATATGATAAAACGAATCACCGAGATGATAAAATGATCTACCGATATGATAAAGTAATCCACCGATGTGACAAAACTGTGCGTTGATCATGAATCAAAACACCGATATTAGATATAAGACACCGATTGATTTTTTCGGTGTAAATTATCACATCGGTGGTAATAAAGACCACCGATTACAGCGATATGAGAACAGCGACGTGAGAAATAACACACTTTTCCGAAAATTAGAAAAAATGCATAATATCTAGGATAAATTCAATAACAGTCAATGAAGCTAATTTACTTACTAACTGTGTTAGAACCAAACAACAAAAATAAAACTACTCATTACACTAGAAAAATGCAACCACCGATACTATAAAATAATTGTCCGGGAGCAACTGAAATGGCGTACTTATGTTATTGGTGAGAATATGCAGCGATTTAACACAAATCCGTCTTGACTGCGCACTAGCACACACTAACGAGGAAAATAAAATTGGGGTGGGGACGCTGTCGGACTCGTCGATGAAAAGTTAGGTTTAAATTACTTTTGTCCAGCGATATGAGAACATTTTTCAGGACAGGTACGTTTGTGCCTCTCAGTAATAATAATCGTTAATTATGTAATAAAATATGCTATATATTAATAACAAAACTAATATTCTATAAAATAGAATAAGTTATATACTTAACTTACTTATTTCTGTTAGTGTATAAGCTTTTTTGTTTGTAAAAAAAGTAGAGGGACAGCACCGATTTGAAAAAAATAGAGGTTTATGAATTTATTTCAACCTTTGTAAATAGTCCTAGGCAAATTATATTTTTGCCACAACCCAATAACTACCTATTAAATACTAAAAAATATAATTCAGTACGATATTCCTTTTTTCAAATACTAATTTCACCGAAGACAAAAAAAAAAGTCATTTGGGAAATTCACCCAGACACACTAAGATCTTCTATTTCCTAGTTCTATATTCCACTTTCAGTGAGGTTGGCTCTCCTAATTCTCTAGAGCCAGGACAATCTTAGAAGGTCGGGTCGGGCAGTTCTAAAAAATACGCATTAAGATAATGGAAATAAAAAAGAAACATTTTATTTAGATAGCTTAATTAAACTGAACTTGTACCAAAATAGTTACATCCGCGATAGTTAAATCAGCATTAACCCTTCAAGAGTGTGTTGTCATTCGTAATTTTATTGGGTTTAAAGAATATGTTTTTTTTTTATAATTCAGCCATACTTTCGCCACCACTATAATATTGCCTGGGTAGCAAGAACGTTTGCCAAAATTGCAAACACGCAAGAACTATATTCACCCCGTATATATCTTCGAAAATTGGACAGCTTCAAAATTCTCGCTTGCTCGAATATCGGAAAAGTAGGACGCGCTCGAATCGAATAACAGAACTTCGGTAAGAGAAACGTCGCGCGTCGTGTAAATAAGAAAAGTAAACTTTTCTTTGCGGTTTATTGAAAATTTTAAAATGTTTTGTTCACTTTGTTCGGGGAAACGCTGAGAATGGTATCCACCGTTGGATACAGTACAGAGTTTTGATTTTTCCCGCTGTTTTATTGTTGTGTACAGGCTTACCATTATAGTAGACCAATAAAATGCTCTTGGTAGGATTCGAACAGGAGAGAAAAGCTAAACAATTTACAGCAGAGTTTTTTTACGTACTTTTTTTACATTGAAAGTCACGCCGTTTTCCAATGGTGTAGGTAGAAACCAAAAAACACCACCTGCTACGATTCAACGATCATAAATCTTGGTCGGTTGCGAGTAATATGCACCTGATCTTTCTGTAAAACCTCACAAATAAAGTCAGGGTATTTCCTTCTAGGACGTTCCCAGCGTTGCCACTCACATCAGTCTTGTTTTTAGGGTTCCGTACCCAAAGGCTCAAACGGGTACCTATTACTGAGACTTCGCTGTCCGTCCGTCCGTCCGTCCGTCACCAGGCTTTATCTCATGAACCGTGATAGTTACCAGTTGAAATTTCTACAGATTATATGTATTTCTGTTGATGCTATAACAACAAATACTAAAAACAGAATAAAATAAATATTTCAGGGGGCTCCCATACAAAAAAGTGTTTTTTTTTTGCTTGTTTTTATAAATAATGGTACGGAACCGTTCGTGCGCGAGTCTGACTCGCATTGGCCGGTTTTCTTTTACTACCCTTGTTAGTCGCCTTTCGATCATCTTCACTAGATCAAACCATTTAAGCATCTGCATCTGTTGTTTACTCCTTACTAATATTAATTCTTCTTAACCGTCATAATCATATCCGATTTGTGTACACTTGACCATTTCACAAGTCGTGAATTTTATAGTAAGCCCCAGAAATGAGATAGAAACTGATCACTAAAAAAGGGAGGTATGAAACACTTTGTATTTTTATATATTTCTTCAAAAGCCATGAAATTGTATATTTATTATCCTTTGTGTCACACAGACCGCTATTCTTTCTGCGTCTATTTTCTTTTCAGCACAATAAATTGCATTTATTCCATAGAAGGTGTATCTGAAGTTTGTCCGCAGCCATGCTATATATACTGTTAAGGTCTGAACTGTTGTCACGAGGCAAATTGATACAGAAGCTCTATCTATTTCTGCCTTCAAAAAAGTAGTTTTATTTTAAAGAATCATAACGAAAACTACACTTTTTTGACATTAGTGAAAAACGTACCTAGGCAAATTCAAAATATTGTAATTCTTGAAATTATATTTTATGACTAGCTGTGCCCGCGCCTTCGTCCGCGTGTAATGAGATTTTTTCTAAAAAAGTAGTAGCCTAAGTTACTCTTTATTAATTTTAATCCTTGTTACTCCTATTACATCAGCTATCTGCCAGTGAAAGTCCCGTTAAAATCGGTCCAGCCGTTCCAGAGATTAGCCAGAACAAACGGACAGACCGACAGACAGCAAAAAATGTTATTTTGGTATATGCACCGTATATACATTCATATACATGTACTAAGCGGTTATTTTAATATTACAAACAGACTCTTCAATTTTATTTATTTTTATAGATTTATAATCGGTCTAATTTAGCTGTAACACTACTTATCGAAAATATTTTTTAGTAACTTTTTACATCTGTGTATCCTGCATATGCGTATGAAGTTTCAATAGAATCAGTTCAGTAATTTCGAAAAATAATACTTGAAAATTTGTATGAATGTCGTAACGCGTAAACGCGCTTAACAAATCCTTGCAATATTCTTTGACTCTTCTGTATTTTCACTTTTAGGTTGGACAAAATCTCAGTCGTCGATTCGAGAAGAAGAACACGAACTATTGTTCGTAGTTCCCCTTCTATAGTTAGTTAGTCCACGTTCTAAGTGCCGTTGTACTCGCTCGGTCGGCTAGATTCCGCGCCATGCGTTCTTTGTGTAGCCGTGCCTTTGTGCACACATGTCATGTCTGCCACGGTAACGTTTGACAAGGCGTGTGTGAGATGACGATCTTACTAGTATACGCAACGGGTTTGCTTGGAAATTCAGTTTTTTTTGGATTAAGGCAATTCTCACACGACACCACTCCTCCGCGCAAGTGAGTGGTGTACGTGTGGTGTCATCGACAGATTGACTCATATAATGCAATGAAGGAAAAAATAGAAAATATTAGATTTAAATAACACAGTCCAAACAAATTGCAACACAAAACCTACCAGTCTGATCCCTTAATATTGCAAGCACCTTAGCAACATAGATCAAACTGTCGCAGTTTATTTGAACTAAGCTCCGTAGCAGTTAGCCGCGTTATGGCCTGCATACGTGCTATTATAATATGCTCTCCTGGTAACCAACCTGGCTTCAAGCCACTTTAATCCTAATATGATGAAGTGTGGGGTAAGCTGGATGGGTTTTTGAGCCTGAAATTATCTGAACGCCGCATTTTATGAAACAAATGGTTTATGTGTACATAAAAATGTCGTTGTTTTCTTTTTAGGGTTTTGAAACACAATTTATGTTTGTAAGGGAAATAATATTTCGTATACAGAACTTAACACAACGCTGAAGAAACATTCAAAAAACTGGTTCTCGAACCTTTTATATACCTTTTATATTTTTGGACTTATAATTTCTCAGATATCACACACATATTGACTAAGTACACTAGCAAGTGCTTTGAATTTGAGTTCTATCATAAATAAAATCTAGAGAAGGTCCCAAAGTCAAAAACACTACAACTACAATACCTAAACACAGAATAAACTAAACAAGTCACGTTGAACCCTTGCGCTCATATTTCACCCCTTCGAAGATCCAATAAAAATACCTATCGTCTAAGAGCCTTTAAAAATTTCATCGACCGTACACCTCTGGAAAGCATCTACAGGGGGGTGAATGGGGGCCTTTGGGTGGGGGACTCCCCCTTTTTACGGCGAAGTGAAAGACATTACTCTTGGATGCGCCTGGATTTATGTGTTCAACGACGTTGGTTGATACATATTTGTATGTGGAGTTGTGGAGCAATTTAAATTTAATTTCGAGTTCATATTGTTGATTGTTGGGGGTTAAATTGCTGTTCAGCTGACGAGAGCGGAGATTGCCTCGTTAAGCTACTCTGAAAATTAATTTTTAACAACATGAACCGCTGGGTACTTTACATTGTCGATAGTTGTTTTATTGTAAAAAAAAACGGGTTTCACTCTGGGAGTGCCGGCAGAAGTGAAAACTTGAATATAAACGTTGTGCATTTTTGATATTTTGGAATGGTTAGGGAATAATTTTGCACGACTTGCTTTAATTATCAGCATAAAAGTACTATCATTTATGTGGTAAAATACAATATTCAAACATGACAATTTATATTACATTAAAAATTTAGCACTTCAGGACTATTACGATCCGTCTTACGAATTTTACCTCTTGGAGAAACCGAAGGTTTTGTTTGTGCATAACATAATTATCCAGTTTGGAAACCCAAACTCAAAAATACAGATGTCATAAAGTTCAAATTCCTTCGCAACCTACCTGTCCTGACGCGAGATAGTTTAAAATTTTTACCCATCGTAAAAGTGCACAACGCCGCTAAAGAAGTTTTCACTTCAAAAAAATCTGAAGTAAGTAACTAAGAAAGAAAAGAAGAACAAAAAAAAAATTAAAACATTAGACAACAAATATTTATAAATACAATAGGACTCTCAAGGAAATTGAAGCACAACGCCAATTTGCTGTTTTATAAAACGGCATCAGAGCAGTAAATTGAATAATCTTATAATTTAACTCGGTAGTCAATTTCATAAATATTTATTGTCTTTGATACGTTCGCTTTTGCAACACACACATTTAGCTAATTGGTCGTGCGTTGTGCAATGATATCACATTTCTACAAATGAAAATAACACCCTTTACTGCCTCGTTGGTCTTGTGGTCGCAACCGCGACTGCAGGCTGTACGTCGATTCTGTAAAATTCAGACGACAATTCACATCTCACATCGCTATCCACTTCGCGTAAGGTTCAAAATGACCTTGATTTTGTAGCTAAGGGACCGTCGACGTGACGGGGGAATTACCTTACAGAATGCAACTTCTTACGTCATCTCATGCTTTATCTGTCAAAATCTCCCTGTTAATTTAGTTCAACTCGCTGACACGCTCGTAGTGGTGGCGCTAGTGTAAATTCGAATTATCAACCGGATTTTTAGAATGCCAATCAAGAAACTCACAGCGGATTCAGATTCCAAGTTCTAAGTGAGGTCTTACAGAATCACACCGCTGAGCAAGAGGTCACGAATTCGATTCGCGGGTCGGGCAAATTATTATTTTGATTTTCCATCAGGAATTTTGCAGTAGCAGCCACCGATTCTAGATTTGTGCCCGGTTGATGGCAATAGGCTCGCCCCCTATTACATGGGACTTAAATAGAACTGGCAAGATATGGGTGCCCGGTATACCTCTGTCTAATATTTCAGGGTACTACACCACTACTTCCACCAAAAGTTCTTCACTTAGTTATAGACAAACTTCTGTCCCACAAGTCAAACCGTCAGAACATAACATATCGTATGTTTACAGCCAACGGAACGGTTCTGCCCTTAATAGCTATTTAGCAACTAGTCACCTGTGGGTGAGTGAGGCCAAAGGGCGTCGTGACTCAAATATATCTTGGAGTATAAGGCTGTCTACTGCAGTTTGTTCCAAAGTTCTGTTGAGAAAGGAGGTTGTATAGTTATCTGTCTGGCTCGGTTTGTAGGAATAATGGTAAGTAGGTAGTTATTAAAGCAGTGAAGTTAAAGACAAAAACAGCCAAACACAACTTTCGTCAATGCGATTTGCGACTTGATTTTTGACACGATTTGCGTCAAGAGACGCGCAAGCGTTTCACTTGTTTCGTGTTAAGAATTAGCTTGTTTTTGGAATCGCGGGCATACGCTAGTGTTTTCATATGCGCACGCATTAAAAAAAGGTTGTCAATAGGGTAGATAATACTAATCCAATCCATTTTAAGGCGGAAACATACTTACGTGTCGTGGCGTGTCGTGACGCGCCAGAAGCAAATCGGTTTCATACATTTAATATGGTTAGGGACATATTTGCATGGCGTGTCGTGTCGCAACGATGTATGAAATCGATATGCTTCTGGCGCGTCACAACACGCCACGACACGTAAGTGTGTTTCCGCCTTTATATTCGCTTACCATTTCTCCGCTCAACTCCTTTAACATAACAATATAACAGGAACCTCTTCTACACAGAGGCTACATTATGCGTCCTCCTTATGTATTCGTGAGCCATCTAACATAATACACCCACAACAAAGAGGTTCACCTTTCACAAAGTCCTCACATTTCTTACATTATTCAGGCCCTCCTCAAAGGGACAAACATCTGTCGATATTCTAAATTAACTCCGTATCAATGGAGCGGACCCGGGTCTTTTGCCCTAAAATAAAAATACACCCTATAAAATAATAAAATAAAAAATAAAAATAAAAATGTTTATTTCTTCACTTAACGACTTAACTATGTTAGGTTTGGAGTCACCTTTTAAGCAAAGATTTGCTTGTATTAGGTGGTTCCGCTCCTCCAGTTTACAGACATTCTACAGATGTGTGAGAAATAAGCAATAAGTTTAATTTAAGACTAATTAACATTTGTAAAATCATATATCAGCAAGGGAGCGCACTGGGTGTAGAATATGTTTGTGAGTGTGTATGTGTGTACGTTTGTGTGTAAGTGTGTTGTATGTGGGTGTGGTATGTATGTGTGCAAGTTATATGTGTTTCTTAGTTATGTGGTCTTGTGTAGGATATTTTCCTATAATCGGATCCACCGTATTTTTAGGGATCTGTGCCTTGAAAGATTCATCGTCATCTGCCTAGCCTTTTGCCAACTATATTGCGGTCGGCTTCCAGTCTAACCAGATGCAAGTGAATTCCAGTATTTTAAATGGAGTGTCTGCCTATCCAAACTCCACAACCCACGTTAGTACTGGGTAACACGGTACCCCTTGGTAAGACTGGTTGTCAGACTTTCGGGCCACGACTGTCAAAGATCTACTAGTTGACAGCCAGGACCAATGGCTTAACGTGCCAAGGTTAATGGTACCATTATAATGCTACCACTATTCAAATTTTCATTCATTTTGAAAATGCACCAAAAGAGTTTGTTTTGTACTTAGCTGAGACATAACGATGTAAAGCACAGCATCAGCTTTTATTATGAAGAAGTTATCGCTGTTCAGGGTTGATGCGGGATCTATGGCGCAATGCCCGTTACCATTAAATTTTATTGTAATTGAAGAAAAAAAAAACATTGTTCTCTCCCTAATCTTCTAGGATTTTGGAGACAAAAATTTTCAACCATCTAAGTTAGTTAAATAGAATTTTCGAATCCTGGCGTAACTTTTCTCAATACTTTCCGAAAAAATCCTGACAAAATTCTAGTACGGAACCCTAATTTTGCGAATCCGCTTTTGTTAACCCTTACCTGCCCTTTGGCTCTGTGATGTAATATTTAATAAGGTGTAAGAATCTCGTTTATTAGTGGCCGGTAGGTACTACACCGGGTAACATTATGTAATATTACGGTAATAAGATTTGTTATTTTGCTGTTACGTAACTTTGTAAATAGGAAATACATAGTTTATTTATGAAGTTAGTAGGTACTGTTACATGGAGTTTAAGAGTGTCTACGCCCTACGACATTTAGATAGATAGATAGATAGATAAATCATTTATACAGTGCACACAAAAGACATAGCACAACACACAGAAGCACAATTAATGACACAGATTACATAAATATACCTATATAAAAACAAGGTGCCAATATACAAAAAGAAAAAAACAATAAAAAAAACATTTTTACGAAACATCACACAACAATACAACAGCCAGTCATATAATGGACGTATTCGAAAACTTTCAACAACATTTCATGCAAACTTTCAAGTCCTTATTTTTCGTAATGACTGAACCGAATTTAATGAAACTACTATACATATATACTAATAGGTACGCATAGGCAAGATACGTATAGGTCTACTACGTAAAGTAACAGTAAGTAGTCGAAAAATAGTGTTACAGCTAAATAGACCGATTTGAAATCATCTATAGAAACAGAAATTGCCGTTTTTTTTTTTTTTTTATAGGTTATCGAAAATGTTTTTTAGTAACTTTTAAGACCCTGCGTGTCCTGCGTATGCGTATTAAGTTTCATTAAAGTTGGCTAAGTCATTTCGGAAAATAAAGACTTGAAAGTTTGTTTGAAATGCCGTAAGGTGTAGACGCTCTTAAGTCAATGAGTAGTGGCGCGCTGAATGCTACCTGCATCCTTGAGGCCATGTCTTTATTAACTGACGTCACGTTTCCTGAAGGCTGCGCCGACGTCCATTTCGGGGTCACCAGTTTAGGTGTATGGTGAACAGAAATATAGAAAAGGATCCTCCCTTTTCTATAGAGGATGAAGAAGTTCCCTCCTACCAGACAGGTGTTACATCTTATTTTTTTTATTTGCGCTGGGTTTGTTCTTGACTCTAGTCTAGGTCAGAGATGGCAGAAACAAAGTCGACGATGGTACGAGCTTACCCAGAAGAAGTCTGTTCACTCTAACTTTGAAGAGATTAGGGTTGTAAGCGTTCGGAAACACAGACGATCACCGAGTTTTTGTCACGTTTTCCTATATAGTCTTAAGTCGATGTAAACTTTGCTTGTGACTTGTAGGATATTCATATTAGTTCTACCGTCGTGTCGATGGCGCTGTAGTACTTTTTGTTGTTAGCTGCTTTTTGTAAGTCACTACAGGTTTGATTCTACCTGAAGTTTATTATCTACTCGTAAAATAAACACAAAACCGCACAGAACTTTCATTAAACCCCACAAAGTACGCAAGAAATCGAACTTAAAACTACATAGAAGGCAAAGTACATCGACAATGAACGAAGATGGCTACTAAGTGCATCGCCGACAAAGATAAATGATCCCTAATCCCGTGACTTGCGATCCTACCGCTCCCTACAAATTTATTGGGGAAACTCCGTTCGCTTACAAATTCCGATAGAAATGTATTAGTAAAGTTTAGTTTAGGCCAACATCTGCGTTGACATACACAAGGACACATTTAGGGCACTTGGAAAGTTTATTTATTTATATTTACGACCTTTTTCCCTTACAAGGCTAAGTTAAGGACATCGAGATTAGGGAAAACAAAAGGATCAGTATCCATTTGAGTCACATAAAGCTGCCTACTTAATATGTTTTACATGAAACTACAAAAAATTTTTTTGGTGTTTGAGCATTCGTAGTCGTCGTCGCGTAGTACTTTTGCTACGAGCGTAGCCAAAAGCCTACGCTCGTAGCCACAAGCTTACACGCGTAACCACGCGCCTACGCGTTTTGTCTTGCGGTTACGAGAATGTGCAGCGAGCTACGGTATGCGGGCTAGATGTGCGTTCCTGCTGATATTAATATAGCGGTGTGTGAAAATGGGTGCGCATCATAAGTATATTATGTTTATTCAGGTGTAGGCAGGGCTTTAAATAACGGTTAAATTTTCGTAACGTTATCTTCATTTGTCAGTGGTTAGTATTAAAATAACGTTAATAGATTTAACGTTAATTTTGTAACGTTTTATCGTTAACTTTTATAACCGTTAATTGCAACCAACCTTGCGAACGCCGCATTTCGTGGGTCGTTAGGTCGTGGTTGATGGAGCCAGTATATGGTTAGCAACTTAGCATCTCACATACCACACACAACCTTGAATGTGACCGGGGTTGAGCTAAATTAACGGTTAAGTAACGTTATTATCGTATTTTAGGTTAATTGTATTTAACGTTAAATTACTGGTAATGTTATCAATTAACGTTAAATTTTTGTAAAGTTAATTCGGTATCACATTGGAATTAACGTTAAGTAACGGTTATTATTTTGTTAGTTGGTAACGTTAACAAGCCCTGGGTGTAAGTAAACTAGCGTAGTTTCGTAGACTTCTTGCGCTGGCCACGAAAACGAAGGCGAATTAATTTGACGTTTGGCCCCGTTGCATTACATCAAAAGGCAACGCAAGTTTTTTATTGTTGGAAATGTTATTTAACCTCTCCAGCCCCGTGGTTCCCATATGGGAACGCCGAACAATTCGGTTGAACCCCGAGGTTCCCATATGGGAACGCCTCGTACAAGCAAACTTAAACCCTTATCGTACGTACAGTAAGGGTCTAATTCGTTTGTAAAAATTTACGTCTCTGGCCAACTAGAGTTCGATTAAAATGAAACCAAACATACCAACCTAACAACTGCACAAAATTATTAAAAAAATAAAGAAACGCGTCTTTGTCGACTGTCAAAATGAGTCATGGCGGCCAGTGTGGAACGGTGGTGTTTTGTTTTGGAATGCAGTGAAATTTTTGTGTTTTGTGTTGTTAAACTTTGGTAAGTAAATGTATAGTATGTTATAAGTGTATAATGTAACTTTTTAGATAGTCATTTGCTGGAAAAAATATCTAAAAATTATGTTTTTGACCCAAAAATTTCTCCAAAAATTCCTTTGTTGTGAAGTTCGTCAGTCGAAATTGAAAATATGAATTTGACTCTTTTACAATGAAATATGGTCTTGGAAACATTAGTAATAAGCAAAAAAATAGTGATAATTCATAATTTCATGCATTCGAGGCATATTTATTCATATTTATTGATATTTCAAGTATTTTCATGCATTGAACTGCGCAGTTAGAAAATGGCCGATTCTAATAAGACGTTTGAATTGGAATCTTGCAAGAATAATTTATGTAGGACTCCTAAAAAACACTGTCATTAGATTACTTGTATATTTGTTATGTTAGATCTAAAGTTTCGTGTAAATTGATTCAGTAG
Organism: Cerastis leucographa; assembly: GCA_963082945.1. NCBI lineage: Eukaryota > Metazoa > Arthropoda > Insecta > Lepidoptera > Noctuidae > Cerastis > Cerastis leucographa. Next base: position 18,796,066 of record OY720358.1, on the reverse strand, counting down.
TTTTACCAAAAGAAAACAAACTACGACAACAGTATGTTTGCGGCGAGCTCTCTGAATTCTATGCGATGTTTATAATTCTCAAGTAGTTATAAAACAGTTGTTTATATTGTAATACATGGTCTCGTTAATCAAGAACCCGAAACTGTTTACCGCTTGAGATAAGAGCTAATAGAACTCGCGCGATAAGCTTTTTATGAGCGCAGGACACTTGACACGCTCGATGACGTCATTGTGAGGCCGGCTGGGTGTTTTACCGTTTAGCCGCAAGGTTGGAGAGGTTAACAGATACATTACTTATCTGATTTTTAAACCGCAGCCCTGAGAGTGGATTCGTGCCCGATTCATGGCAACAGGCTCGCCCCCTTTTACATGGGCATAAATATGACTGGCGAAATGTGTGTCCTGCTTTATAGTATACTAGCTGTCCCGCGCAACTTTGTCTGCGTCATATTTTCCCCGTTTTCGCAACATTTTTCATTGCTGCTCCTCTCCTATTGGTCGTAACGTGATGATATATAGCCTATACCCTTCCTCAGGTTGAAATCTATCTTCTTGCCAAATTTTATTAAGATCCGATCAGCCGTTTAGTCGTGAAAAGGTAACAAACAAACTTACTTTCGCATTTATAATATTAGTTAGGATTTCTTTATACCTGTGCCTAAATTTTTGGGGAAAACGAGCATTGTGTTATATTGAGTTGTCCAATAACCATTTTAAGGTATTTTTTTTTGTTATTTGAAACACTTTTACTATCAACAAAAAGTATTGTAAAATTCATCAACTACGCACGCAAACGTTAAAAGATTACGTTTCTAAAAAATACGCTCGAAAAAACATGGATTGACAAGTCAGTTCTGTCGGCTATACTGTGTTTTATGGCACATATTTCAGCCTATCGATTTTGTGGGTTTATGTCGTAAAAAATAACACTGTGGTGACGGCGGATGTAATACATTTATCCCTATGAAATACAGGATCAATGTTGTTAGCTTTGGCGGTGGAATTTTTATTATGAGCTGTTTGTTTTAGGCGATTGAAATATTTGTTCGTTATAGTATTGATATAAATCATACAGTGTGTAAGGTTTTGATGACAAATTTTGAACAGAATCGAATGAAAATAAAGCTGGCCACCATTTTTTTTTTTTTTTAAGGATGGGAAATCATCAGTTGACTTCTCCCGCTCTGGGCAGAGCGGGAGGGAGTGTCAGACTTGTACTGACTAAAACCCATCCATGTTCCTTCTTAGCCCTTTGTGTTCCAGGGCCACGGTATCTCTTTCGAACAACCCGCAGCCCAAAGCTGACCACCATGAATCAATAAATATTATTCATACATAACATTACACCTGTTATCCCGTAGAGGTTAGGCAGAGGTGCACCTACTAATGAACCCACATTTCACCAGTTATGTTTAAGTCCCATATAATATGGGGCGAGCCTATTGCCATCAATTGGGACAAATATAGGCTCCATGGCTGCTACTGAGAAATTCCTGCAGGAAAAACCCAATAACACTTGGCTCGACCTCGGAATCGAACCCGCGACATCATGCTCAGCAGTCGCGCTTGTGACCATTAAACCAATGAGGCAGTCTGTGGATCAAAAAAACCGGACAAGTGCGAGTCGGACTCGCGCACGGATTCCTATCCATTATTTTTAAAAAAAAGGTCAAAAAAACACTTTTTGGGAGCCCCCTTAAATATTTATTTTATTCTGTTTTTAGTATTTTTTGTTATAGCAACAAAAAAAAAAAACTGTAGTTTCAACTGGCTAATTATCACGGTTCATGAGATACAGCATGGTGACAGACGGACGTACGGACAGACAGCAAAGTCTCAGTAATAGGGTCCCGTTTGACCCTTAGGGATCATCATCATCATTGTCTGGCCTTTAAGGCTGGCTGCTTTTTATGTGTACAGTACAGTACCGCTCTTAATGTCATTATGGTTTCCAAAAATGAATTAAAGGGGCAGAAATTCAATCTTTACCATTTAAAAACATAGGGGTCTACTTATGGTATCATCAGCAATTTTGTGTTCGGACTAAAGTATACCTATTTACACAAACTTTAATAAAGCGAATAGTTTCTTTAAACAGAAAGACCGAAAAACAATTAATAATTCCCCCAAATGGACAATCGGTAGAAATTTTTAAGCAACGTATAGAAATATCATGAGTTTACAGTAACAAAATATAAAACGCCTGCCATTGTTGGTTAAAATTAAGCGGAAATATTTTCAGCACTGCAATTTGAGCGGAATTTAAATGAAGGTACTGTTGCTGACAGTATTCATTTGTGCCGATCACACGATTTCAGCGTGACGTTACGTGACGTCTAGCTGACGCGACGTGTTAATATATTCCATTATCACGTAATCACGGCACAAACGTGAAGGCTTGTGTGTTTATTTTTAATAACACACCATTTAAAAAATCACGATGTTCAGAAGCATCGAATTTTTATTAGTTTCTGCAAAAAATCAACGACTGCTCTTAACAAAAATATTAATGTAATGCCTTCGAGTGGAATATCTCCAATGAAGTCGAATGGAGACAAGATTATTTTTCTGACAAACAGTTCAAAAATAGGACAGAAAGCAACTTCATGAATTAATGAATACAAAAATGCATCTGAATAATTTCGATGCCTTTTCAGTTACAAGCATCTGAATTGAATTAAATTGGAGAGCAATTGTCATTGTCACGTCATTCGTTTGTTACTTTCATCAACAAACATGTATGTAGGCTAGTTAACTGCACAAGGACAAAGCAAACAGCACAATGATCATGCGCCGTGTTATTATACGCGTCCACGGGAAATTAACCCATTGTGATGGCCTGTCACGCTGGCTGAGCGGTAATCGCGTTGACAGCGTGCACAGTGTTTTGTTTATCTAACACGCTCGTAGAGTAGTTAGATAGGGTCATAATTGTTTATTAAAGTGGTGGAAGAAAATATTTAGTTAATTGTTGTAGTATAGGGAAATTACATGTTACCTGGAGTCTTTTAGAAATTAACCCAGTCTGGTGCCCTGTCATGCCTACTGACACCAATTGCGATGGCAGCGTGTACTGTGTTTTGTTGATGTAGTTGTTTGATAATTGTTTCGGAAATGGGTGGAAGAATATATTTAGTTAACTGTCCAACTGTAGAAAAGGCATTTTGGAAGCTGTTATAAAGTGTCATTGTCACGTCGAGTTAGCACTAATCGTGATGTTAACGTGCACCGTTTTTTTGTTACCGTAGCACGCTCATCAAGTAGTTGACTGATATTTATTTTGCAAATAGGTAGAAATTATAATGGGTTACTAATGTTAATACCCCCACTCTAGTGTCATATTTTGGATGCTTGTTTTTTCTTACAAAATTAGTTTATTTTGGTAGCCTGTCACGCTGTTTGAGTGCTAATGACGATCGACGACGACGTATTTATTTTGTGTTGTTTTATACTCATAATGCACATGTGCTTTTTAAAACATGCCAGTCATTATTATTTTTGTAAAAATGAGATCAACGTTCTTGTTCTATACTAATGGACTATCTTTTGAGACTGACTAAAGTGAGCTGGATTGAGAAAAGGATACAAAAAAGTATTCTGTAAATATAATATAGGAATTACTTTAACACGTCATATTTAAAAAAAATAGCTATAAAGACAAATTTTCTATCCGACTACCACTGAGAAGATATAGCAAAAAAACTCGGGCAAAGATTAAACAATGATTGCAACATTACGTTGGCCCGTTAATTGCTGGTCTATTACTCAAAAAGTCACTACTCTTATATTATTCACAACACTAAGGTACTTAACATCCATCACCAATTATGACGACGCGACATTCTGTACGCAAATTGTATAATTGAAGTACCTAAAGACGCAACTTGCGATCTCTAGGGGACTTTAATGAACCCATTGAGCCCTTTGTCACGCTGTCTGTGTGTTTATGTCCTTATGTGCGTGTTAATTCGCGTGACAGACGATATTTTGTTTACCTGCGTGATCATCTATTGTTACTAATTGCTTGTAATGTAGTAATTATTATAATAGTGGAGTAATCCTAAGGATTATGTGTGGGAAAGTGTGGCATTTGGAAATAGGAGAATTAGGAGGGCGTCACCGTGTTTTTCGCGTGTTGTGGATGATGGGATGAAAGATGGATTATGTGTATTAATTGCGATTATTTTGTGTTGGCCCAAACAAAAATTATAACAGGAAAATCAGCGGCGTCCAGTATAGCGACAAATCGAACAATTGACGATTTCGCATTGGATGTATACAGTGTTTGTTATAGTCATGGAGTTTCTTGCTGTTTCTCCTGTGCACCAGTAATATGTGAAATAAAGTATTTTAATTTGAATTTATAAGTAAAATAAAATCCGAAATTGTACCTAATACTTATTCTTTTCCACGGTATTTTAAATTAAAACCTTGCGACTTACATCCGATCAATAGATTGTCAAGGGTCTCGAAAGTTGGCTGCTAAAATGGCTGATGCATTGAGGACGGATCTCGAGAACTCGTGATGTCGACAACTCTAGATACCGAGATTACGGCCGATTCTCACACTCGATATATCGAGAGCCTCCCGGGAATTTCGTGCAGATTATATTCCACTGAGAAGGGTTCAAGTTACAAAATAAGCCGCATTCGTACGGTTTTTCGTCGTATGTATTTCAAATTGCTTCTTAAGAATGTTCCATGTTATCGACATAAGATAGGTAAAAAAGAGTTGAAGAGAACTGGGGCTCGTGGATAAACGATAGTTAGGACGATCATATGTTAGGTTACCCATGCCGAGGCCAAAACGTCCATTACATTGCCATGAAAAGCTAATTATGTAAGTCGTTCGTCCCTGTTTTACCAATGGGTGTCCCGTTACCGTTCCCGTGTCCACTAGCCCGTAACTGGATTGTGAAAAAGTCCCTTCATCATCATCCTCATCCTGAACTACTGGGTAAAGACCTCTATTCTCTGTTGACGTTGGCCATATTGCCAAAAAAATTCTGTAAAGTATTGCTAAGTTTTTTGAGAAATAAATTTATTATTATTTCCTTTATTTATTTTTATACATATTAATTACATTTTTAAATATTTTTACAAAATTATATACAAAAACATTTAAAAATATAAAAATAGTAGCCCACCGGTATCGGGAACAGGGTCCAAGCTACCGGCGGTCAGGGCTCCAGAGAAAGGAACCTCCTAACGATACGAGCCGTGTCCAGGAGTACCGCTTTCTGAATCAAGCCCTTGATCCAGCTGCCTAGCGAGAGCCTCATCAGATATTGGTCGAGGTTCTTGGCAATTAGGCCATTGGCTGATACGACTATCGGCACAATGATCGCTGAATCAACATCCCACATGTCGACAACCTCGCGAGCCAAGTCAAGATATTTGATTTGCTTATCTTTCTCGGCTTTCACGAGGTTCTCGTCATGTGGAACTATTCACACTATTCTTAGCATTAACATAATTTATAACGTAGCATAATAAGTTAGATTTAAATTGTTTATTAGTCTTCTTAGGCTAGATTGCAATTATCTAGTAAGAACTTGGTTCTTACTAATAAGGGAAAAAAAAAGAAAAAAAAAAAAAAAAAAAATGTGGAACCGTTATGTCAACAATCATTGCGCGCCGCTCTGATCGATCCACCACCACTATATCAGGCTTATTGGCTACAATAGTCCTGTCAGTGATGATGGATTGATCCCAATACAGTGTGATATTGCCATTTTCGAGAACTGGGTCGGGCACATACCTATAGTACGGCACTTCCGATTCCACAAGGCTGTATTTCAGAGCAAGTTGCTGATGGATAATCCTGGCTACAAGGTTGTGTCTATGCAAGTATTCTCCGTTAGCTAGACGAGAACATCCGGAGATAATGTGACGGATCGATTCGCCCGGACGGTGGCATGCCCGACATATGTCAACCGTGCCATCCTTCACAATAAATTTCCGGTAGTTATTTGTCATCATAACTTCATCCATAATTGCACAAACAAAACCTTCGGTTTCTCCAAAGAGTTCCCCGGAACGTAGCCAGGCTACGGACGCTGCATGGTCTACATCAGGTCCATGCAGGGCACTGAAGTAACGTCCGTGAAGCTCCTTACTCTGCCATACTTCCCTGCGGTCATTAGTGTCAAGCACTGCAGGTTTGCGCCAGTTCTCTTTTGCCAAGGAGAGCGGGGTGAGGGCCTTGTCCATCGCGACCACATCTCGATGCATCCCCACGTCGGCTTCTAGGAAATATTCCCTGAGACTGCATATCTCGCGATTGTGGAGAGTCTTGGCGTTTAAAAAGCCTCGACCTCCACAACTCCGAGGGATATACAGTCTCATAACCGAGGAACGTGGGTGATGCATTCGATATGCCGTCAACAATGTACGAACCTTCCTATCCAGGGCGTCTAGTTCTGTTTGAGTCCATTTGAGTACGCCGAAAGAGTACATCAAAACCGGCATGACCCAACCATTGAAGGCACGCACCTTATTTCCGCCTGATAAAAGACTATTAAATACTTTTCTCAGGCGGCCAAAGAAGCGCTCCTTCAACGATTGCTTCATGTCAACAGAATTGATGCCCAGCGCTTCCGACATACCCAAATACTTGTAGGTTTCGGTCGTTGAGAGGGATCTAAGATTTATGGAATCTGAGAGCTGGGTTCCCGCAGATTCCACAATCCCCCCTCGCCTTACATGCATGACCGCACATTTGTCCACACCAAATTCCATCCTGATGGCGCTACTGAAAGTTTCTGTTACCTTCAGTAGGTCCATCAGTTGCAAATCGTTGGGGGCAAAGAGTTTCAGGTCATCCATGTAAAGAAGGTGAGATATAACCTGACCACCTCTCCTCAACCGAAAGCCCAGACCTGAATCCTCCAGCAGCGTGCTTAGAGGATTCAAGGCTAAGCAAAACCAAAGTGGGCTCAAACTATCGCCCTGAAAAATACCTCGCTCTATCCTTATTGGTTCGCTATTCCCTTCGATATGCCGACATCCTGAATAGCTAAGGACTGTCCTCCATTGCCTCATACACGACATCAGGAAGGTGCGCAGAGTTGCATCTATTTTATACAACTCTAGCACCCTCATGAGCCATGTATGTGGCACCGAGTCATAGGCCTTCTTATAATCTATCCAACATGTCGACAGATCCCTTCGGGAACGGCGAACCTGTTGGTTAATGGCCATATCAATGAGAAGTAGCTCCTTAGTACCGCGGGACCCGTTCCTACATCCATTTTGAGAAGCGGACATGATCGAATTGTCATCAATGTGTTTGCATTATTATTATTATTGTGGTTTTTAACTTTCGTTTTCTCAGGTTAATACCTGGTATTTTTAGAATTTCACGGGTGTGAACCAAGGCGAAATTCTAGTTATTTGTTTGTGAGGGTAAATTATTCTGTGCTGCAGCGAAATTATCATCCAAGTCTAACTGTAGAAATTTCCTAACTATTCGGCAAGTGTTAAGTATGGCAGCTTTTTGTAGTGTTATATATGTGTATTTCGATAGATTAAGTGTACTGAAACTATTGAAGATTTGTTTTGGGATAACACCTGTTGTTGATATAACAATTGGGACTATAGTGACTCTGTTCATTTTCCAGACTCGTTTAATTTCCTCTTGTAATTCTGTATATTTTCTGATTTTCTCTGTAATTGTTTTTTGTATGTTATTAGTATTAGGGACTGCAATATCTATTATGTATGTGTGTTTGTTTTCTTTGTCTACAAGTGTTATATCGGGTCTGTTGTTATAAATAGTGTGATCTGTAATTATAGCTCGGTCATAATATATTTTGTAAAATTGATTTTCTGAAGTAGCCCTAGGTGTATATTTGTAATATGGTGTGTACGGGTCCTGCATGAGATTAAGTTTAGTTGCAAGTTTTTGGTGTATGATGTTAACTAGTTGATTATGTCTGTGGGTATAGTCATTTTGAGTTAGTGTGATACAAGCTCCTGTGATGTGTTGTATTGTTTCAGGCTTGCTGTGGCATTTTCTGCATAAATCATTTCTTACTGTACTATCTTTTATAATATATTTTCTATAATTTTTTGTGTTAATGACTTGGTCTTGGATGGCTAACATAAACCCTTCTTATTATTATTATTATTCTCTTTATTTATTTGACAAACATACGTTTTACATTTTTAAATATTTTTACAAAATTAAATACAAAAACATTTAAAAATATAAAAAATAGTAGCCCACCGGCATCGGGAACAGGGTCCGGGCTACCGGTGGTCAGGGCTCTTGAGAGAGGAACCTCCTAACAATACGTGCCGTATCCAGAAGTACTGCTTTCTGAATCAAGCCCTTGATCCAACTGCCAAGCGAAAGACTCCGCAGATGTTGGTCGAAGCTTTTAGCCATTAAGCCATTGGCCGACACGACTATCGGTACAATGACTGCTGTAGTCACGTCCCACATGTCGACAACCTCGCGAGCCAGATCTAGATACTTGAATTGCTTATCTTTCTCTGCTTTCACGAGGTTCTCGTCATGCGGGACCGTTATATCAACAATCATTGCGCGACGCTCCAATCGATCTATCAACACAATGTCAGGTTTATTGGCAACAATTATTATTATTATTATTAACTCAGTCTATTTCGTGTGACAGTATTTTATAAGTCATTTTATAAACTTAAATGATAAAATTGATGTACATGATGTACACTATGCACAGTTGTACAACACTTTATAACTCCCGGCTCATGTTACGAGTACATAATAGTTAAATTGATTGCCATGCTGTTGAAATCAAAGAGCACAAACGTGACTGCCTATTAATTGCATACTATTCGTCAACACATGTGAATACATTCACTAATAATTTGAGTATTGCACGCGTCACCAACCGCTTGAAAACATCTTTTCATTGGCGTTGACTTTAAAGACAAAATAACGAGTTGATTTGAATGAGAAAAGTGTATCGATAACGAGCACTATATCCATGGCATACACACGGTCCTTCATCAGTGGTATTAACTATTGGTAGATCAGAATTTCAGGATGATATGCATATCACATACTTATCCTCATCCAGTTATAGGTCAGTGAACAGTTAATAAAACGAAAGCTACCGAAGCACATACCTTTTCTGGATTAACTGTAATAACGTACAGTTCAACCAGAGAGGTATGTACTTCGGTAAATTTCGTTGTATTTAATGTTTACTGATCATAAATAACTTTAATGTGTTCTGACCTATAACTTGTTTGTGTGTTCATATATGTAACTGTACATACAAGTTGGTTTTAAATAAATAAATAGAATGGTTTTTCTGAATTACCACGAACGTAGTTGCGAGTGATAGTGAAACTTATACTTTTCCTGGAAGTCTTGTAAAAGTACCCGGCTTTTATGACTGCAACTAATTCTTAAGGTGTTCTGCTTTTGTTTTTCAATTCATCTCTCGACATCGTCATCAAGCAAAACTCAGTCATGTAAGTTTAGAGAACACGGCTACCTTTTGTTTGGTATAAACTTCTATGATTATTATTAGCATTTTCCTAGAAAGAAGATGATGTCCAATAATGACCGAATTTCTGAAAATAGTTGGCCAGAAAAAGCAGTGAAAAAAGATGTTTTATTTATTTATTTGCTAATAAATGTTTGCCGACGGTTTATGAGTTCACCTACCTGAAAGCTAATACTACCTGTATTAGCTTTCGGATTCCACAGTCGCAAATTACAAGTCAATCAGTATTCTCGAATATAAATAGAAAAAAAACCGGCCAAGTGCGAGTCGGACTCGCACACGAAGGCTTCCGTACCATTATTTATAAAAACGAGCACTTTTTTGTATGGGAGCCCCCTTAAATATTTGTTTTATTCTGTTTTTAGTATTTTTTGTTATTGCATCAACAGAAATACATAATCTGTAGAAATTTCAACTGGATACCTATCACGGTTCATGAGATACAGCCTAATAATAGCATAGTAATAGGGTCCTGTTTGACCCTTTGGGTACGGAACCCTACAAAAGGCTTTACAATTAAGTATACAAAGTACTTCATTATCTATCGATCTGTGAACCATGCAGCTGTGAGATATTTCTTTATAACTTTATTTTATAATTTTATAATTAATTAATTCTGGGAAGATCACACAATTCCTTCACAAACTCTCAGTTTTGCAGTAATATCATGACCACAATAGTGTTGTTACCTTGTTGCCACGTTTCTGCGAAATAACACAGTTTCTGTTAATACCGAAAAAGAAAATGGCTGTTGGTCGCAGATGGTAGCAAGTAACGTTATCGTCGAAAAGGGGCTCGACAAGGTCGTGGAAAGGGTCTTAGCTGAAGGGTTTCCCTAGGGAGGTGTGAAAGTCATTTGGGGTTAGAAAACGGTGAGCCTTTGAGGACCCGATAGGACTTCAATGATGTATGGTAACAAGGGTTGTTTAATAGAAATTGACACGTGTATCTTCAAGGTAATTTTTGGTCGGTTTTTTATCTGGTTCTTTCGCTCATAACATTCTCCGTAACTTTACAAGTTAAGATCAAAATATATATTTTTTTCTTTCATCCTTCTCTCGCACACTATAGTCTACATTTCTTTTTCATTTCTCCTTTCGCAGGTCTGCTGGCAGGAATTTCATATGAAATAAGCAGTACTTTTGTACTCTAATATGTTATGTTTTAAAGTGATACTTTTATTACATCGTCTCAAACTTTTTAGTCTGAGTGTTGCATGTCAAGTGACGCTCGGCCGCGGAGTAGGGATAAAGTGAAAGGCGCTCGTCAGAGCGCCTTTCACTTTATCCCTACTCTACTTTACTACTTTTTTTTTCTTGTGTTGTCTACTGTGTGTACATAAATAGTAAATAAAAATTAATAAAATTAAATAAATTCTCGTGGTTCAAAAGCTTTTACAAGTAGCATTACCAAATGTAACCGAATTATAATTATAACCAAACTAGCTGTCCCGCGCAACTTCGTCTGCGTCACATTTTCCCCGTTTTCGCAACATTTTTCATTGCTGCTCCGCTCCTATTGGTTGTAGCGTGACGATATATACCCTATGTTACTTCTAATACCTCCAAGAATATGTGTACAAAGTTTCATGATGATCGGTTGAGTAGTTTTCGCGTGAAAGCGTAGCAAATAAACTTACTTTCGCATTTATAATATTAGTTAGGATGTTTTCGAATTAGCATTATTAATTGTCTCTCTAGGAGGGCTTGGAATAGGGCTTACAGATCACAGGATCTAGACCTCTATTGAGATGATGATGGAGTAAAGGCCTATGTCTCAGCGTGGAGATTATAGAATGATATTGATCACAAAGATAGTTTTATAGTTTGAATAAAACAGATTCCCTTTGATGTTTTCATTACTTAGTACTCTCAAAGTTATTGCCTAAATGATTTACGACTGCATAAATATGCATTAACTTTTTGTCGTAAATGCAATTAAGGGTCAGTAGAATTTTCAACCGTTTGATGTTCCTAAAGCTGATATTGCAATTTACGATGCAATCGTTTCGCCGTCACTTTGGTGGAATTGAAAATCTTCAGGTTAAGCCGCGCTGGCCTAGGTTGGTCTGTGGATGGGTGACCACCCAATACATACCGTGTTTCCTCCGTGCCTCCGAAAGCACGTAAAGCCGTTGGTCCCGGCTGTCTTTCGAAGATCTTTGACAGTCGTTACAGGTAGTCAATGGCCGGAATATCTGTCAATCAGTCTTACCAAGGGATGAAAATCGTATTAACCAGTACTAACTGGGTTGTGGCGGTAAGATAGGCAGTCGCTTCATGTAAAATACTGGTATTCAGTTGCATCCGGTTAGACTGGAAGCGGACTCAAACACAGTTGGAAAAAGGCTGGGCAGATGATAGGGTGTAGCTCGAAACCCATTATTCTATTTACAGAATTTGATACATTAGATACCTAGATGTGTAACCGCAGCCACCGAATCTCGCCTTTTCGTTAAACTCCTCAAGAGATCAATTTCGATAAGGAGGCAAAAAATATACATAAAGTGTGTGAAAAGGAATCTAATTTTGTGAAAGATGTTTTTTTTTTCTCCCAAAGAGTATCCCTTTAGCAAGGGGCGGGTATTGGGTTTTATCAGAATACATTCGTGAAATAAGTCTCAATGTTTTTTCTTAGGGTAGAGTGGAGTGCTGAATAAGAATGATTTTTCGATTGCCACGATGCACGTTTAATGGTATTGAGTGAGGAAAAATTTCTTTGTTATGATCAGAGACCGGAATAGGTAGAGTATAAACGGTGTAAAACACCTCTTAACGAAGCCGAAAGGCGCTGGTTCTCCCTGTCATTGCGATCATTTTTTTTTTTGTTCTACACCATACCTAGGAACCTTGTAGTTACGGAGATATTAGGGGTCAAAGTTCCAAGTTTTTGACAAATATTTTTTTAAATACAAATTTTTAATGTAAGATTTTTATTTTAAACACCTCCACGACCCCCGTACTATTCAATCCGTCCATCAGCACAATGTTTTGAGTGCGTTACATTAAGTTCTACCACAAAACATGATTTTACACCCCCCAAAAAAAGTAGTTTCCCAGGAATAATTTTTGCGTAAAGTTACTTAGTTTCATGTACATAATGCTTGGTTGACGGCTTCGTGATGAGGTGATTTACACCGTGTATTAACCTAAAGTTCGACGACATGGAGTTGATAATACCTCGTCTAAAATCCCGAAGTCATAAACATGACAATAAAGACCCGCGGCTTAAAAAAGTAAATACATGCAGTAACTTATTATGAAGAATATTCGTCGTCATCAGCCTATAATGTTCCCACTGCTGGAACACAGGACTCCTCTCAATGAGAGGGAGTGGGCTGTAATCCACCACGCCGGCCCAGTGCGGGCTGGTAGATGTAACATGTCTTCGAATTTTTAGTTCTAGGACATGCCGGTTTCCTCACGATGTTTTCCTTCACCGTTTTTGAGGGCAGCGGTGAGGAAATAAATTACACAAAGTAATGCGCCTGCCTGGGTTCGAACCGACGGCGTACTGCTCGTAAGTCGGGGTTGCCACCACTGTGCCACCGCTGCTCTAAAGAATATTGCTTAGTAATAAATTTAACATATCATAAAATCACGCCTGTAATCCCTGAATGATTAAGCAGAGGTGTACCTAAGAGTACCCCATACGCCAGTTAGGTTAAAGTCTCATGTAATTGGGGGCGAGCCTATTGCCCTAAGCGGGGCATAGATCCATGTTATGTGACTGCTACTGAGAAATTCCTGATGAAAAACACAATAACACTTTGTTTGACCTGGGATACCGACCCAGGACCTCTTTCTCAGCAGTCGCGGTTGCAATCACTACACTACAACCATAATATTAAAGTCGTAATTCCAATAGCTCTCTATCAAAGTAAAGAACATGAAATCAAAAGCCCAAATTAATACATTAATCCCCAGATCACAGGACCTCCAAAACCAACACAGTCATATTGACTTAACAACGTTATCGAAACTTTCCTTAAATCTCTAACAGGTCACAAATAACTACGAGATGTTAATCCCCAGATCACAGGAACTCCAAAACCAACTCAGTCATAATGACTAACCAACGTTATCGAAACTTTCCTTAAATCTCTAACAGGTCACAAATAACTACGAGATGTTAATCCCCAGATCACAGGAACTCCAAAACCAACTCAGTCATATTGACTAAACAACGTTATCGAAACTTTACTTCAATCTCGTAACAGGTCACAAATAACTACGAGATGTTTTATCAACCATTGAAAAAGTTTCCATAAAGAAAAACATGTTTATTACCCGCGTTTTCCTTAACTTTGCCGACATCAAAGCTATGTATTGCTAAGAGAAAAAAATATGAGGCACAAACCAGTCGTAGAATGAGGCGTCAAATGGGTGAAGGGCTAGAGACGAATCCGAAGATATCGGGACAGGTATATAAATTCAATAAGATGTTGCAAATCTAATAAACTGTGTTTGATACTTTGAGTGGGGCGAATGGCAGTGTTAGGGGTAAAGAAAGAAGAAATAATATTTGGTTTATTGGGCTTTTACCACAAGTGTACACAACATTAAACAAAATTATTAAATCTAAAAACAATAATCGGCCAAGTACGAGTCCGACTTGCGCACAAAGGACTTTCGTACCATTATTTATAAAAACTAGAAAAAAAATTGTATGGGAGCCCCCTTAAATATTTATTTTATACTGTTTTTAGTATTAATGTTGTTATAGCGGCAATAGAAATACATAATCCGTAGAAATTTCAACTGGCTAACTATCACGGTTCATGAGATACAGCAAGGTGTCAGACTGACAGCGAAGTCTCAGTAATAGGGCCCCGTTTGACCCTTTGGGTACGGAACCCTAAAAACGGCTTTGCCAAATAAACCCAGTTCAGAAAACTGCCTGGGACTTCAACTGTAGGTACCTGATATAATGATGTGTGGACGCTGCACTGTTTAATATGAGGTTTATTACTAAAGCAAAACGCTTTTAACCGCTTTGCCGTGACCCACAGGCTCAAACACCACGTGTGTTGCAACAGTTGCCATCAATGATACAGGCGAAATATCTAGTGTAGCAACGTGTAAAAAAAAATGCTGGTCATACTACCATTCCAATTTGCAATCTTAGTTCATAAAACTGAATTCGTGTTTTGTCTCATGCACTACATTACCTGCACGTGCCAAAAATAAGAATTATTTCTGTTTGCTTCAAAATATTTGTAGCTACAAGGTGTTGTTTTGCAACCTCGTCAATTGCAGGAGGTGGTCACGAAAGACATAAATAATCAATTAAAATTACGGTAAATAGTTAATTATTAACTAACGCTGATTTTTTTGGTTATTTAAGTTTGTCAGTATTTCAGAATAACCCCCTTAACGTGGTTTAGGGACTAGGAAATTATCGAATAAACGTTTGAGATTGTTTGTATGTGTGTAAGCTAGGTTATAGGGCAAGAACTAGACTGGCCGCGTTTAAAACACGGGTGGTTCACACTTACCGAATTCCGTAAAAAAGAAAAAATGTAAAATTATCTACCCATTTTATTATTGATTCGGGACGAGAATCATTAGCATAGTTACCCCCTTGAATTTGACGAGGATGCAAAACAACACCTTGTATATACTGTCTGTGCTTTGTTACGTATTTCTTGTGTTATTAAAAAAGAAACTACGATATTTTTTCTATAACATTTTCTTCCAATCAGATATTCTATGAGCGCAACCATAGTGCTTGTTAGTGAGGCTTCCATGAATATAATCCGATTGGTTAAAATTGTAAGCAAAAATATGCAATGCCTATAAAGATTTTAAAACAAAAAAACCCCCGACACAAAAAACCTCTAAAAAACCAAAAATAAAATAATCCAAGCGTCTTAGCGTCGGGGGTCCGCTTTGTTATGTGCTTGTTCTAAGCGGTCTACTTAGCGGTCCCCCGACGCTAAGACGCTTGGATTATTTTATTTTTGGTTTTTTAGAGGTTTTTTGTGTCGGGGGTTTTTTAAATTTTAAATTTAATTTTTATTTCATGCTTTTTAAACTTAAATTTATTTTTTCTTAGCCTTGACTGTCCCACTCCTGGGCATAGGTCTACTCCCATTCCTTCCACTTTTCTTGGTGTTGCGCCTCTTCTCGCTTATTAACGAAAACAAGGAAAGATATGAATTTAAAAAAAAAAAACTTGAGCTTATAGGGGGGAGGGGGGGTGTGCAGCCTACCCCCCTGGCGATGCCCATGGTGAGAAGGTGACAAGAATTCAAATTTCCAATTAACTAGACCCGTAGAAGTTGTTTAAATCCCTTCATCAACTAGAAAAGAGGTGATGAGCTTCAAACGGCTGAGCAGATTTTCTCGAAACATAGCTAAGAACACTCTCGATTAAAATACCTTTCAAATGACACCAATTTTATCAAAATCGCTTCATCCGTTTGGGAGCTACGATGCCACAGACAGACACACAGATACACAGATACACACTTCAAACTTATAACACCCCTCTTTTTTGGTCGGGGGTTAAAAATAAGAGATCGTGGTCTGTTTAAATAAAGGGTGTAAAACACCTCTTAACGAAGCCGAAAGGCACTGGTTCTCCCTGTCATTGCGATCATTTTTTTGTTCTACACCATACCTGGGAACCTTCGAGTTACGGAGATATTAGGGTTCAAAGTTCCAACTTTTCGACAAGTATTTTTTAAAATACGTATAAGTTTTTATGTAAGATTTTTACTTTAAACACCTCCACGACCCCCGGTACTATTCAATCCGTCCATTAGCACAATGTTTTGAGTGCGTTACATTGAGTTCTACCACAAAACATGATTTTACACCCACCAAAAAAAAGTCGTTTCCCAGCAATATTTTTTGCGTAAAGTTACTTAGTTTCATGTACAGAATGCTTGGTTGACGGCTTCGTGATGAGGTGATTTACACCTTGTATAAGCTTTTGTTCCTCCTAGAAAGTAGAACTACGAAAATTTACTGAATAGTCTGTTTAGATAAATAAAAAGTTATTTCATTGAATAGAACGATCGATTTTCTATTTTTAATTTGATCATCAACATCATTCCTACTGCCTTTATCCCAATTAATTTGGAGTCGGCATCACATCAGACACCTTCTTTCTTGCCATATTATTATCCTTCACACAGTCCATCCATCTTTTACCATTTTTAATTTGATTAGAATGCCAAATAATTCAGTCACCATAAATTGGTATGATCACTATTTTTTTTCTTTGTCTGTCGGGTAGGTTATTGAAAAGTATTGGACACGTATTTTTCTTTTTTCACGTGGTCATAAAATTACGGAGACATATTGAGTTGAAATGGCGCATGACGTCACTGTAGGTAATTTTTATACCTACTTGTGACGTAGTGAGCCCCCACTCTCCAACTTTAATGAGTTTTAATTATGTATTTTTTGATATTTTGATAAAACAAAAAAATACGTGTCTAATAATTTTTGTATTACCTGTCTGACGGACAAAATAGAATTTCAATTTCTTTACCCAGTCTTCACCCCTATTATGTGACTATGATTATGTGTGTGTGTTATTTCACTATCATTCCTCACTATATCTCACTATTTTCTGACACTTTGAACACACACCCGGTACGGGTGTCCGTATCCTTTCATACCATATCTCGTGTTAGCTGAACATAGTGATGCAGATATATTATTCATTGACACCAAGTCTATTCTGAAAGCATAGAATTCTACTGACAACCCTCAGATCCGATACTATCAGTTCCACCGTCCCTCGCCGTGTCCATTATAGTCTCAGGAAGGACGTGTCAGTGAGCGAGACAGCATTATACCCGTGTCTAACGATTGTAAGGGAGAGACATGTACCATTGTGTTGCGTCTCGATTGTTAGAACTTTGTATGCAGAAAGGAAACTCCTTTTATGTCTGTTCGCCTAGTACACCGCGTTGGTTTTACGACATACTATTTCACTTTGTTTTTTCTATCATGCAACATTATTAGTTGTTTTTTCTTTACTGGAAGTTCGTTTTTTGTATGTTGGTTACTTAGATTGTGATTTTGACACCTGCCATTTTTTTGCGGATATTCTTTATTTAGACATTGGAGTTTGGGGCTTTTGTTTGAACTTCCGATTGTTCATTTGCTATGCAAAGATTTTTCGTTTGTTTGACTTTGCGCGGAGAAAATAGGCGCTTTTAGTCGTTGTTTGTGAAAGTGAATTGAACTGTTTGGTATGTTTTATTTTTTTGTGTGTTTTTGGAGTTCAAATTCGCTTTTGCATAATGGCAAATATTACGTGCTGATTTCTGAAATAGACGTTAACCAAAATAAAAACAATATAAACAATAGTACTTGTATTTGTTATTAAAACAACACTTTAAAATGATTTTCAACGCGTATTTTAAACCGAACGCTTACCTTACCAACATCACATGCCAATTATTTAATAAACTCCTTATACTTCAAACTTCTGCTTACCCTACTGCTTCTCGATTCATGTCTCCCACCTACATTAGTTAAGGGCCTCAAACGTGTCACGTCTCTCGCGTACGTGGACTTAAGCCTCAATTCCTTTCCACACGTGCTAGCTTATGCCCTTGGGCCTCCAAACTTTCAGGCCAATTTGGCCTCCACTCCTAAGTAACCAAAAAACTTCACTAATTGACAAATCTAATTAGGAACTTCAATCTTATGAAGAAGAGACTACATAAAACACTGGAGAATAGAAGCAAATTCTTATATTCTTAAAAAATAAAACAAAGGTTATCTTTCTGTGAAATAAAATTACACTCTGGTATTCTCCAATAACTGTGATTTTAACTGACAGAAATGTATCTTTCTTCTAACTTTGCTTCTGGAAAAATATAACCTAGATATAAAAACTGCTTTGCGTCAATTTAGTTTTCTTCAAATAACATTCTGTAAAATGGATGATATTTTCTTTTATGAGAATTTCTTGGTACTATGAATCTCTGTGCCAAGTAATTAGGGTTTAGAAAAAAATCGGTTTGAGAACTCTATTTAGAGTTACTTTTACTGCGGTTTTTTTTTTAATCTACCAACGAGAATTTCGCTGTCTGAAACGGAAACATTATAACATTATTATTATAACATTATTTGGGTAATTTAGCACAGCTTGTAATACGATCGTGTACATTGTGCATTCAATAAATAAATAAATTACATGAAAAACGATGTTTATAAACCAAAGAAAAAGATTTTATTGTCACATTTTAAGTTAATAATATAGGCAGCTCCATATTACTGTTTTGATTTCTATTAGATATTGTTTTATAAACTGTGATCATTTTAATGCTTTTTCATAGTATTTCCAATGGTTGTTAGGATTGTAAATTGTCCAAGCAGACATTACATTTACATTATATATTTGTCGTAGTTAGGTGTGATTTATTCGGTTAGACTCGGTCACCATGTGAGATCAATCGGAGAATAGTTTCGGGACGTCTTGACTCCGCCGCTGTCAGACACTCACTGTCCTGCCGCGAGCAAGAAACATCACGACTCTGTCTGTCTGTCTCGCGCTGAGATGGGGGTAGACTGGTAAGTAGGTCGCGACACCTTTGGCGCTGTGGATTCATTTTCTGTCCGTACTAATGACCGGATCAGATTTATTTATAGACAGTCGCAACGGATACAAACGTTTAACGAAGTGTTGCCAACATAAAACTTGTAATTAAACAATAATTTCAAGTAGTGTGATGCTTGTATATATGTAGATTAACAAAATGACATTTTACGGGCTATAATAACATAATAATGCTACAGGAAATTGGTATTAAATCCGAACCATCAAGAAGATAATAATATAAATCAGGTTGTTTGTGACTTCAAACGGCTTTAGCACCTATTGAGTTTGAAATTATAGTTGCAGTTTCAGCTGACGGTAACAGTTTGGTGAATATGCCATCTAGTACCATAAAACTTTGTTAGTTTGTGGGAAACTTGGATTTGAATGGGATATATATAATATTGTTGTTGTTGTGTGTCATTAACAATAGAAATTCGACGATATATTTTTGGCCCACGTTGGGCGCCAAATACAAATGCGTAGCTCGTGGCTAAATAATAGCAGCCGCACGGGTCGATCTTTAAGGTTAAACCGTGCTTGCCGAGGTTGGTCCGTGGATGGGTGACCATAATTACATACCAAGTGTGCTCCGTAAGCACGTTAAGACTTCGGTCCCGGTAGTCATTTGTAGATCTTTGACAGTCGTTACAAGTAGTCAGAAGCCTGACATCCAGTCTTACTAATGTATCGTATTACCCAGTTACTGGGTTGTGGAGGTCAGATAGGCAGTCAGTTCATGTAAAATACTGGTCCTCAGCTGCATCCGGTTAGACTTGAAGCCGACCCCAAGATGGGAAAACGCTAGGCAGAGGATGTTGGACGCCAAATGCAGGGTTAGGCTCCCGCAGACAGGCGCGACAGGACGCGACGCGGCACGCCCGCGACAAAACCTACGTAGAATAATTATTGAAATTTCTATGAAAACGCGCGCGACTGTTCACACAGGCACGACACGACGCGGTTCTGGGTTTCGAGAGCACGACAAGTCGCGCGTACCGTGCGACAAATTCCGCGATAAGAAGCAAAAGATTCGTAGAACTTTTTGTATGCGGCGCCGGGCGGCAACGCGCCCAGCAATGAACTCGTTGATCGATTACTCGATCTTAACGTATCGAAAAGCAATCGAAAATTTCGAAATTTGTTTTGTGTTTAGTTACGTAATCGCGTAACTTGAAAATCGACATTTTTATTTGTAGATATTTGATTCATTTTGATTTTAAAAGATTAAAGTCCATAGAACATCCCAATATTAGGATATCCTAATCTATCACTTTTCGTTCGCTTTTTAATGTTAGGATCGAGTAATCGATTCGATGCCGCGCCGCGCCGCGCAACACCTCTATGCCGCGTCGCGTCGCGGCTGCCTGAAGGAACCTTTAGTGAAAAAAACTGATGCAGCGTCAGAATATAGATATGCTTTTCTACGGTCAAGACATTAGAATAGAAGTGTGTGTGTGTGTGTGAATAATTCTTAATTGCTTACTACAAACTAATTTGGTCTGTAATCGGGTTTTGCCGGTAACATTTACAGTTGCAATAAGTGTGATTTTCTCCTATTGTTATTAATTGTAAGTTTATATTGTTATTTCGAATCCCATACATTCTATTATGAAACGGGTTTTAGCTTGAAGTTTCAACACGTGGAAACGGCTTTTGAATTAAGGTCAATGTTTACATATCGGCGCTTATTTCTATTCGAGTCGTTTATCCTATTTGTGTCTATGTAGTGTAGAGCTGCAAGAGAAGGTAGATAAATAATGAGTTGGAAAGAACCGACGGCACCACGTACGGATTACATCCGATCGTCGGCTCGATACGGAAAAAGAGATCTAAAAAAAAGGTTTGTGGGAATGTGTGAACTTGGAGTAACGGTATTTTTATTTTTAAATTGTCCTCATTTTTATTCAGGCGTATTCAGGGCCGGATTTAAGGGGGGCAATCGGGGCAACTGCCCGGGGCCTCCACAAGAGAGGGGCCCCCACATAAATTGTATTTATTTAAATCAAATCATACACAACTGTAGGGTATATAATATAGTGGTGTATAACTCAAATGTCAAAGAATGTGGAAAGAAAATTATAAAAAATAGGCTAAGAACTACGATGGGATAAAAACGCCTATCAAAGTTGAAAGTGATTTACTGCGGGAGCTGGATATCAGCGAAATCATCAATGATTTTTCGTTGAAAAAAGCTCGGAAGGTGCCATTTGCATGAGACTTTAATATAAAGATTATTTACTCATTGTGTGACTTGATTTGTGATTGCCTGTTATATCTTTTTGTGCCATACGATTATATAAATAAATTATTGAAACACTTGCAAGAAAAATATTATTTAACCTATTTGAAAAATAATTAGGGGCCTCCACTCCCTTGTTGCCCCAGGGCCTCTACACCTCTAAATCCGGCCCTGGGTATATTGTCTGAATTGTGTTTAGTACATTGCATTTTTACATGTTTATTTGGCAGACACCTCTTTGTTGTCTGTTAAGATGACAAGTAATAGAGAAGTAAGGAAGAAGAAGACATGCAGGATAATAATCATTATGATGATTTACTGTACCAGAGGACCTGGAACAATGGCTGTGTTTTGTATTTGTAAAATGACTTTCAACAAGATGGTCACAAGCTTGCTCGTTGGTCTAGTGGTTGCAAGCCCTCCGGAGCAAAGTGTTACCGCTGAGCATGAGGTACTGGGTACGATTCCCAGGCTGGGCAAAGTGTATTGGATTTTTCCATTAGGAATTTCTTAGTTCGCCTAGGTAGTCCACATAGGCTCGCCCCATATTACATGGGACTTTTAACTGGCTAAATATAAGTGTGCTATTGGGTACACCTCTGCCAAACTTTTTGGTAGTATGTCCATTCAATTCGGATTTTATTTTTTTTTCAATTTTTTTTTCGGTTTTTCCATGACCGTTAGACGCCTTTAGGCTGTTGACAAACAGTAAAAAATCAAAATTAAAAGTCATTTATTCAAAGGCTGATAATCAGCATTACTACTATTAGCAGTACTTATTCAAATTTCATATTGCTCATTTGCGTTTTGTTGCATGTTTTGAGCATTTATGATACATATTACGCACGGTATATAATATACTATATACGGCACGCAGTAGCTATGCGATTGACTGCTGCGCAACGTGTCTTGGGTTCGATTTCCGCACAGAACAAATATTTGTATGGCCTACAGATAGTTGTTCCGGGTCTGGCTGTTTGTGTATGTAAGTTTAAATGTTTGTAAATGCACCCACGACACAGGAGATATTCCCAGAGTTGGGCAATGTTTTTTTTTTTTTAAATAAAATCGTCCATTTTAAATTGCAATCCGTTGTACATTTACCTCACTAATATTTTCTTGTGTACCGTACTAATAGCAATTATTATGTATCTTGATTTCCCTCCATACTGCGGATAGTAATATTGCATATAATAACGGACTGGTGTACGTCATAGATGACAATGATATATCAGAATCTCAAGTCGACATTGTAAAGCTTACACAACGTACACAGATAGCCATCATCTGGCTAAGAGTCTAATTTCATGGAAGCAATTTCTTTGTACAGTTACACTCTGTCGGGGACCTCGACTCCCATAATATGGAGTTTCCACAGAATTAGAGTCCAGGTTGTACTAGTTTTGAGGAGCTCGTGGCTAAATAATAACAGCCGCCCGGGTCGATCTTTAAGGTTAAGCCGTGCTTGCCGAGGTTGGTCCGTGGATGGGTGACCATAATTACATACCGAGTTTCGTCCGTGACTCGGAAAGCACGTTAAGCCGTTGGTCCCGGCTGTTATTTGTAGATCTTTAACAGTCGTTACGAGTAGTCAGAAGCCAAAAAGTCTGACATCCAGTCTTGCCAAGGGGTATCGTATTACCCAGTTACTGGGTTGTGGAGGTCAGATAGGCAGTCGCTTCATGTAAAATATTGGTACTCAGCTGCATCCGGTTAGACTGGACCGACCCCAAGATAGTTTGGGAAAAGGCTAGGCAGATGATGATGTTGTACTAGTTTTGTTAGAGGTGACTTTTTAGCCTATTCTACCTAATCTTTGTCTCAGAGAAGATATTTTTAGTAAGGTAAAGTAAGTAAGTTTAATAAGGCATCTTTTGGTAATGGTAAAAAATATTCTCAAATGTAAAATCATCATGATGAATGTCATCATTCATCTCAAATCATTCTCTGAATGTAAGATCTGCCTCGAGTTTTTCCAACGGTGTTGGGGTCGGCTTCCAGTCTAACCGGATGCAGTTAAATACCAGTATTTTACAAGGAGCGACTGCTTATCTGACCTCCACAACCCAGTTAATACTGCGTAATACGATAATCCCTTGGTACTGACTGATCGTCAGACTTTTAGGCCACGTACTACCTGTAACGAAAGTCAAAGATTACTTAATAACAGCCAACCATAATATGTCATCATGTGTAGAGAGCAGCGGTGGCCCAGTGGTGGCAGCCCCGACTTACGAGCAGTAAGCCGTGGGTTCGAACCCAGGCAGGCGCATTACTTTGTGTAGTTTATTTCATCAGCGCTGCCCTCAAAAACGGTAAAGGAAAACATCGTGAGGAAACCGGCATGTCCTAGAACTAAAAATTCGAAGACATGTGACATCTACCAACCCGCACTGGGCCCGCGTGGTGGATTACAGCCCACTCCCTCTCATAGAGAGGAGGCCTGTGTCCCAGCAGTGGGAACATAATAGGCTAATGATGATGATGATGATGAAAATATGTCAAATGTAAAACCAGTCTATAATTTTTGTCTCTTGTCGTTCTGCAAATCGGCAAATACTTGTAAAGAACTCGTACTGATCACCAAGCACAGCTTAAGTTCTATTCCACACGACATTTACCCATAAATCAAAATGCTGCTATAAAAAGCAATGCAAAACACGATCCATTTAAAATTTCCCTCCACCACTCAGGATCTAAATAACAGCATTAAATGGCACTCCAGAAAAAATCTTAATAAAGAATTAGGTTAACGCACGTCAACTTTATCAATTTATCTGGGTGACGGGCACCGCACCCATTATCCGGGCCCGGCTGCCACATGTTACCCCAACCGGGTAGACCTGTAGGGTACAAAGGGAGGGGGAGGGAGGAACAGCCCTCCGGAAAATGTACAAGCTCCTACCGTACACTATTTATGACGGCGCTTTCTTTCTCAATAAGTTAACATTAACCTCTCCGCCGAGCCACTTCCGATTGTATTCCACGACAATACACCTCAAAATCCCACAGCACCAAGTACCACTTACTACCTTTTACAAAATGAAACAATCCCTGTTGTACGCTCTTCACAATCAAATTTCAACTTACCGTTAACGAGAAAGGTTTCATAATCGCCTGGCGCTTTTCGTGTAGTGTTAACGTTTCGGATCGTGCCCTTCGTGATGAATCCGCGAGAGTACTTATTACGAAGCTCCTAGTTCGTGAGATCTGTTTATTCCTTGATATACACTCGATTTACATTCGTATTGGTAAGTCGTTTGGGTATAATTTGCACTGGGAAGGTGAAGGCGTTTGTTTTATTTCGGGTTGTAGAGGCAGTGTTTTTCAGTGAGACTGGAATCGTTTTTCGGATAAGACGATTCATCTAAATGTTTTTTGCATCTTTGTTTTCCATTGTTTTGTGTTGTATTGTTGGATTCTCAAGTTTGGTGACCCGTTTGGCCTTTTAGTGACTTATTGTGGAATATTTGTTAGTATTCAGCGTTGTCCTTAACTCAACAATAGATTATTTACGAGGGTTATGTAAAACAATGTAATTGTTCCTCGCTAAGTTTCACCTCTTATAAACTTCGGATTATTTCTTCAATTCTTGAAATAATAAATTATTTATTTAGAGGGGTAAATGATCTCATTCAGACACCGTTTAAACCTGAAAGTTTTTTGCCTTAATACCGTCATTACTGCCAGTCTTTATTGTCAGAAAGGATCAGCAGAGGTGATAAGCTCATTTTTCCTTTCATTTTATGCTGGTCCGGACAGAATCCATTATGATCATTTCTCTTTTCACAATATGTAGATGAATAAAATGGTGTCACCTTGTTTCACAGACTGACATTTCACAGAAAATGTTTCACATAATATTTGGTCCTTGTATTTTTATTTCGAACTAGCCTATGCCCGCGGCTTCGCACGCGTGGACTTCGATCACTGTCCCACGGGATTGTACTATCGGGATAAAAAATATCCTATGTATTAATCTAGGTTATAAACTACCCCTGTGTCAAATTTCATCCAAATTCGTTCAGTAGTTTTCGTGTGTTGTAACAAAAATCCATCCATCCATCATTATTAACCTAAAATTAAAATATTATCTTTAAAAGACAATATGTTGTGCTACAAAATTTAGTGACAGAAACGAATCGCTGCAAAACCGACTCCACGTAGTCTTGTCTGCCCTACCCCTAGAGTGTAATTTAAACCCGCCTTGGCGCGGAGCTGTGCCGAAGCTGCGGTGGTAAGCGTTAATACCACTAGCGACGATAAGCTCGCGTGGGACCGCCTTTGGAACCCCGCAACGCCGGAGCCGTGATAGAAACCATGCCTGTTGCATGCTCGCTTGTATGCTGCATGCTTGCTTGCACGCCGCATTCTGCACGCTTGCTTGCACGCCGTATGTTGCATGCTTGCTTGCATGCAATATGCAACAGGTATGGATACTATTAGGTGAGAATAACAAGATTGTTTTCCTGCTTGGCAAGAATTTACCCGCATTAGTTTTGTGAACACGGTGTTGTAATTTTATAGGAGATTTTTAAAAGGTATGAATTTTATGAACTGTCACTCGATAAATTGTTATTCTTGGTAATAAGTATTGTATGAAACAAACAACATGTGGATAAAGAATATTTGATTTGTTTTCTTATGTTATGAATATTCTAACATTAAACTTTATTTGAAACAAAAATCGATGATTTAAATTTCTTCAAAGTAAGTATTCTGCGTTTTGATTATTCTATGAAATGATAATATGAGAAAAAAATTATTCGGAACGAAATTCTATTAAAGATATTAGCTATGAAACAACGCACAACTGAATAAAATCGTATAGTCTAACTCCTTCATGGAAACATTTTACGTCTACCTGTACAACTATTTACTATCTATTACAACTCAGTACCTTAAAATAAAACTATTTAACTACATCAAACCTTTAACCCATACAGCTGTACAGGTTAGTGTTGAACTAATGACGACATTTTATACCTCCTTCAAGCTCTTATTCGTACCAAAAGACCAAAGAAACACACCAAACACCATGAATAGCTCCAAAACTCGATCACAATACAACACACAATGCACCTAATGTACCATGTAATACTCTCCTGCCACAACTCAACATTCACCTTAGCATCTACCACTACTAACCTGTGTGTACGCCACATAAGGCGAGTGTAAGGTACATGTCTCATGAGCCCCCATGAAGCGAGTATAAGCCACATGTGGCGTGAGCCAGCCACATATGTGCGCGTGGCTGCCAATGAAGCTAATCAAGCCGAAGAGCACTGAACACGGTACAGTATGTCGAACAGGATAACAGGAGACGATCGGATAACTGGTGTGCGTTATTGAGCAGGTGGTACACTACACACATGCTATACATATGCAGTATAACCTAAAAGCGCTATGTATGAGCTTTCCGTACAACGAGAGCTTAATTTGGTTGGCATAGCTTGATCGGTCGTCGTGCGAACAGGTGGAAAATGGTTGTTTGTTTATTGAATGTGATCTATCGTAGGGGAAGACTAAAGAAATGAATGGACTGTGTTACAAGTGAGAACGAGTAATAGAAAAGTATAGAAGAAATGCTGCGCCCAAATGAATTGGGATAAGGGTAAAAGAACGATAAATTAACAAATAACGCTGAAGATACAAGAGGTATTAAAGATAGTAACATAGGATGTTTTAATTGCAAACCCATATTGACTAAGGTTTCCAAATTCTGACCTTTAACAAATGTGAAAGTGCATACAATTAACCATAATTTCTCCCAGAAGTTTTCCGTTTCAACGAAACACACAAACAACAACACATAAAAGAAGAACTAAAAACCGTTCAAACTGAAGACGTAAATATAAAAATCCAATTAAACCATAAGAACATAATAAAAGCCGCGCTGCCGACAGCATAACGACCAACCACAGTGAAAGTCGACCACACAGTGGGTGCAATAGAAAATCCAATTGCTCCAACTCAATTAAAAGCTAGCGACAGTTTTAGTAGCATTCGAAACTGTAAATAAGTAGTCCAACTGTCAGAGACAAATGAAAGTTGCACAGTGGGCCAATCTGCACGCGATTTAGTGGCAATTCTCTCAGACTTCGGGGAGGTTTTGTGTTGTTTGGCGCAAGAGGTGGACTGTTATTTAAGTTGTATTCCTGTTGGTTTAAAGCTGATGGGGAGTGTGAATATGGAAAATAGTTTGGTGTCATTGGTGCTATGGACTGTTTGTTTTGGTGGGCAACGATTGTTGGTTTCGTTGCAGACTTGTTTGGGGATAGTTTTCTCTCGTACGCTTTTACAGTTTGTTTTCCTTGGCTATGGATGCTCGTATTTGAATTCAGCATTGCCACGTAAGCCACGTGTCTTTTACTAATTGAGTATGATTTTTTATCGCGGTTGTTGACAATTTCGGTATTTCAAAAAATTACATTTTGTTTACGTGATTTATAGTCGCAATTATTTTGAGGATTCGGCTAGCGGCGGTTATTAAATTCTAGACACACAGTTACTTTAAACGAAAGTTTTTGTAATTCTTTCCAACATGAAGCATTTTCTATCATGCACTATAGTCGAAAATGTTTTATTACCATAGTTGACTCGACGGCAAACAAACATTTTACGACATTCTTTTATATTTCTTGTACTATGAAAACATTCTATGATTTCGTTTTTATTTCACTCATATAGCCAGCTTGTTTCTGTACATTTTATTCTTCCATTTTTATTACTTATGCCATACCATATGCGAACTAAATCGTTGCACTCTGGCTGGGTGCCAAGGATAAGCTCTTATGGGCTCCTGGTTTCTCGGTTTTTCCTTACGACGTTTTGATTAACCACAGAGAACATTAAATTATATAACGTTTCCTAACCATTGTCGTTATTATCATGGTCCGTATTATGGAGATAGTAAACTATTGTCACATTGTATTGTCTTGTAAAAAATAGTTTATGTCCACTGTATTATGGGGTAGGATATGATTGTCGTGTAGTTTTGGTTATGTATGGTTGTTTGTATTTATTTATGAGCGGTATACAAATGATCTATTTACTTTGCCCGTTTATTCTTATATAGAACTTATTTAAATGGGAAGAGTTTACAAGTATGTATTTATTATTTTATATATTATGTGTTTCAACCGCTTTTGTCTACAGATAAATCAAACTTCACATTTATTGTTACTTCTCTTGATATTTAAAGAGACAAACGTGATATGGGCCGATACATGCGTCATGTTCGTGAACGGGCGCTGTCAGTTGTGGTACTGGTCATCTCTTAGCTGCAACAGTTTATTTTAATTACTTTATTTTTGAATTATTGATTTAATCTTTTACTCTAGAATGCACACGACTTGCACGTATTTCTACACCGTTCTCAAATATTTGTAATTCTCAACATGAATGATGTAACCAAGATTTAGCAACAAAATTTGGATATAAAAGAGTGCTTTTGGAGTTTCTTGCCCATTCTTCTCCATAGAGATCTTCGCTTTGGAATGGGCAGCTACAGTAATTTCCCAAGTTATTATGCCTTGTGATGGGGACTGTCGCTTCGCGTTTTTTTGAAGTGAAACTTCTTTAGCTGCGTCGTGCGATTTTTGGACAGGGGACAATTTTTTGAGATCGCGATCACCGACATGCTCGTGACGTATTGCATCAGAAAAGCGACGCGTTTAAAATAAAAAAAAAGAACACATAAATTGAACGGTTTTGAGTTTTCACTTCTGCCGGCAGTCTTTATGACGGCCTCTGTTTATTTTTTTTATTTTTTGAGTTTCAAAGGTGCCTGTAATGGTCTAAATGAAATAAATGTTTTGAGTTTGAGTTAATGTGAACACCGTACCTAATCGTAAAACCTACCCAATTTCAGTTATTCCTCAAAACGGCTCTTTTTAACGAAAACTTATGATACCAGTAACATCAACAATGTAACTGAAATACCAACTGCAAAAAAAAATGACCACTACTATCCCACAATTCACTAATACCTTTATTCTTTCCCAGTGACGAGACGAGAGAAGTGGATGGACGGGCGCGGTCCGAGTCAGGAGACGCAGACTCAGTGTACCACGTCAGAGGTGCCCTGCATGACCAGCGGTGGAGGGACAATCAGGCCAGAAATGTAAGAACCCTTTCTATACGTCTTTATCCTAACGTAAGAGAAATATCTACTTTTGTGACTCATAAACGGTGGGCGTCCTAACGTTATTTTTAAGAACGGCGAACGCTCCGGTATTAAGTAACATGGTGCGAACTGTATCCACGGTAAAAGTTTTTTCTAGTATCTCCATTTCAGCGTGTTTTTGTTAACGGGTTTTTCCTTTGTATGGATAATCGTCTTAAATGCGTTCTATAAGTACTAGAAAACAATTGCTGTCATGCTTACACTTTGAAATTAATGTGTCCTCATCTTTGTTGATGTGTCGTCGTCAATAGTAGTCTTTATCCTGTTGGCGTTCTAAATCAAATCCTTGTGTTAACTGCATACTTTACTGCATATTTTAACGGCTTCGCCCGCGTGAATTTTGGTAATTGTCCGACGGGATTATACTACAGTGATTGAGAAACAAACATCTGTCCTAACTTTCAACTACTTTTATAATAGTAGTATGATTATACAATATGTTAAAAAAAAACCTTGTTCGATCCGCGATTGTGTTGTAAGGTATCGAGATTATAGACGCCCCGGGCGTCGGGGGGCAACCAGTGGCCCCCGGCCACCGTAGGCGCGAGCCTGTGGACGGTGAGTAATGGGCTAGCTCACCGTCCGTCCGTCTCATGACGACAGGCCGTGTCGACGGCGCGTACGTGTTCCACGCGCGCCTCAAGGAGATGTCAGCAAACCGGAAGGGGTCCGAAAGGGCCGATGCCTGCCAGGGCTGCGGGTTGTTCGAAAGAGATACCGCGGCCCTGGAACACAAAGGGCTAAGAAGGAACATGGGTGGGTTTTAGTCAGTCAAGTCTGACACTCCCTCCCGCTCCCAGAGCGGGAGAAGTAATTTGATGATTTCCCATCCGCAAAAAAAAAAAAAAAAGGTATTGAGATTATACTCCATTTATGTAGTTTTTTTAGATAACAAGTAAAAAGAAACACCCCGACATAAAATAAATAAAATTTTGTAATATGAGAAAACTGACATGGCAACACAGGAAAACACTCTGCTTCTGAGGTAGTGACGTCATAAAGAAACAACTGACGATCGAACATACTAATGCCGAAAGTGGTGTTATTACTTTTTAAAAGTTTGCTATATTTTAGGGAAATAGTGGTAATTTGGGCACACAACTCGGGTTTTTAAATTCATTAATATGTTCACTTTCATGGATATTTTATTTTTCTCATTTTATTTGGTAATGTCATTGGTATACCTATAATATGACCTACCTATAATGGTTTCTTTTAACGTATTGTATAGTAAGATGTGGGTGTGAAAGGGTGTGTGTGTCTTCTTCATTGTGAACCAAGAAACACACATCTCTTATAATACACCAACGAAACCTAAACGAAACAGAAGCCGAACTATAAAATTTAATAAGCAAAGCATTTCAAAGAGGGAAGATTTGAAAGTAAAATAATAGGACGTGTACAAAACGGTGAATCCACACTGTATAAATTGAATTGTACTAGGGTTGCAGCGAACGGGAAGAGATAGCGAGTGTCAGAACTTGCTCGGGCGAATTACCGCCGTGAACGCTACTGCATTTTAAATGGAAACTTTTCCGTCTGTATGTAGATACTTTTCTGTCCTGTACCTTTAAATACGTGTAACAATTTATTATGCAAGTGTGAATAGTAATGAGAAACTCGTTTTATTGTTACGACTCGTGTGCCTGTGGTCTTTTTGTTTTGAAATTTCCTTTTGTGTAAAAAGTATATAGAAAAGAGTTTTCATGGGATTTAAAATAAAAAGAAGCCATTTGATATCGTTTTTATCAATTTATTTCTGGACTTTGTTTAACACCTTTCTAGGATAGTCAAATATGGATCAGTTGGATCCATATTTTTCCATTGTAATGATTTTTGCCTACTGGGCATGCAGAAACTACAGAAAGCCTTTTGACGTTTCAACGTTAAACATAGCCCCCACGTTCATTATTTATTATTAATGTAAACTTCACGCGTAATGAGCTTTTAGGGGTATGAGGAACAGGGTGTAAAGTTCCTCAATACTCCATTGAAAAGGCAGGATCCTCCGACCAGACAGGTGTTGTGTCTGGTGGGCAACTGCCCGATAGTTTTTTTTTTAGTTTTTTTACTAATGGCATCTCGCAGTTCAACCTATGAGGTTGTCGTCTGCTTAACCGGACTATCCTGTGGGTGCCTTAAGAGTAAGGCCTCCAGCCAGGGCATAAAAACTTACAAACTAAGCGACTGCACGCTAAGGGCACCCCCTATGGGGTACGAACCTCGGCTTAGGGCGTCGCTGGGGGAGGACTGCATGGGGACAGGCTGGATCTGGATCTAAATAAAGTTTAGGGGCTGATTTAAAACTACTGGCACAGCATCGCGGGCTGGCTCGAGCAAGGGTCGGGGAGGGCATGGACCGGGACGTCGCGACGGACCTCGACGGCGAGGTCGGAAAGACGGCGTTTTGAGTCGGAACTTTTTAAGAGTGCTAGTCTCTTTGCTACTCTCCTGGAGGAGGGTGATAGCATCATCTGGAGTGACGAGGGTATGCCTAGGACGGCGTACTGTACTAATGCGCGAGGGTTCGTAACGGGCGGCCGCTGCGATCAGGGGATTACGGTGCTTAATGGCGTCATCGAAGAAACGCTTCGATAGACGTTTCATAAACTGAAGGACGGTGGGCATTCTAAGGTCTACGTGTAGACGGTCATTACGGACATAAAAAGGGGCTCCCGTGACTCTACGTAAGAACCGGTTCTGCAAAGTTTGCATCCTATGGATGTACTTAGGCTTGGTGTGAGCGTACACGACGCAAGCGTACGTCATAATGGGGCGGATCACCGCGGTATAAAGGCGCAACTTGCACTTGAGTGACAACTTGCTTTTCGCCGAAATCATGAAATGAAGCCTACCCATAGCAAAGGCAGCTCGGTCGCGAGCTGCTTTGATATGCGCCGCGATAGTTGTTATCGGGTTTCTCTATATATACTTAAGTCGATGCAAACTTTGCTTGCGACTTGTAAGAAATTGATGTTAATTCCTCCGTCGTATCATAGATAGCGCTGTAGTACTTTTTGTAGTATGTTACTTTTTGTGGTCGCTACAAGCTCATCAATAAGAGCTCGATGAAAAATCGTAAAGTAGGAACCGGAAGAACAATACTAAAACAAACCTGCACTGTGCTTATTCAAATATTTAGGATAATTTGTGTGAATCCATGATTTTTTAATGACTTTTAAACTAAAATACCGTACAGCTTTTAATTTTACCCCACCGGAAAATCTTTAAATACAAACGTACTAAGTAAATACGTATTGTTTGTAGTCGGTTAACGAATTACATGTTTTAGAGGAACTAGTTGAGAGTTCATTAAGAAAACATGAGGTTTCCTCCGTAGCGTTGATTCGTTTTGGTTCACTCTGTTTTACGAATTGTTTCCTTTCCCGGGTAAATGCTGTTGGAATTAATTGAGTTGAGGCACACCGTTATTTAAATGTGTGTCGTATTTTAATTATGAGGAACTGACGTTATTTTTGTGGTTAGAATTATTGGAGTTATGTAATTTTAATAGTGTTGAAGAAATCATTTTAAGTGGGTGAACATAAGCTGACTCCTGATTGATGGTGACATCAGCCCCCCTAGCATGACCGTTCTATCTCTATTCTATCAAGAAACAACAAGAAATATTTTCTATACAACTCGACATTTCTTCTGGCCGAGCATGGCGCGCACCGTCGACTCGCGTTTCTACGAAGACATAGACACAAATTCTTTCCATAGCAACGGGGACGTATCACGTGATGTTTATATTCCCTGAATATTATTACGTTTAGTTAACAAAAAAAAGTTGCAAATTGCTCGAATTTTTCATTTTTCGTGGGCGGGATGGTGTTGCTGCATCCTGGATCCAGGCCTGGATCTTTTTCGCAAAATTAAACCTAAATATTTTACATAACATTTCAACCTTTTGAACGTAACTCAACGCAAACACGAAACGTATTTATTGTATTTAGTTTTTAATAAGACTAGTTTAACATTTGTCAGAAGTAATGTTTCTACCCCCAAATGTCAAAAGAACAGAAAATATGGTCGTCGTGCTCGACGTTATAGACTTGTGTCGACTGAAGAAAAGAAACATTTCTTTTCTACATTCTTAATATCGCCATGCTTGGGACGATAGAAATATCTGTCAAATTGTCGATTCTTCCGTAGACATAGCCCGTTTCCACGGGGGTCATGCTAGGCCGGCAGGCATAAGTTACTGTACTTATAAAACCGCATAACGCAAATTGATCGATCTCCACGCGGCTTCTGAGAAGTTCTTGGTGGAAAATTCCAAAAGCACTTTTGCCTGACCTGAGGATCGAACTCACTTGCAACCACTAGACCAACGAACATGGAATTAAATTGAACATCTTTTGACACAAATCTGGAAAGCAGATATTTTCTCTACGGACATGTCTTGCACAAAATAAATGTAGGTACCAATTTCGTTTGAAAGTAGCTTAAAATTTCTCTTAAAATAAAAAATGAACAGTAAACTCTCCAACAAGTCAGTGAAAACTAACAAATCGGGGTATGAGTAAACAACGTGCAAACTTGAGTCTTTTTTCAAAGTCTGAACTAAAACAATGGTTTTATACTTTTCAGTGATTTCGTTGCAATGACATTTAATGTTCGTAAACTCCCGGTCGCACGGGTGATTTTATAATGCGACGACTTTTTTCGAGTCTCGGTATTGAGTCGAGCATTGAGAATCCAACAATATTTCATTTTCAACTCTTAGCGCTGAGCAATGAGTTGAAAATACAATGCGCGAATAAAATTCGCAGCGTAAAGAATCCCCTGCACGAACAAAGGCCAACAAACATTTACCTGCTAAAATTATAGTCTGTAAAAGCCATAAATTGTGGCAAGAAAATATGAAGCATCCATTGCTTGGCTACCTCTGTATTGGGTCAATATTTTCCAACAGAAAAGGGCAATGGATTTTAAAATTGTTTTCAATTAGATGTGTGTTCATACAACGCAATAGGTGGGTGTGATTGGATTGGTTTTAAAATCAATAGGTTGATCGTGTAGCTTCCTGATTGTTTTCAAGAATATTTTAATTTCTATTGTTCCCTGCTATCCTCCTTAAAGACCGTAGACCATATAATCACTCAAACAGTAAGTTTGCGTAATTATATCCTACGATCCATAAGGCCAAGGAGCTCGTGGCTAAATAATAACAGCCGCTCGGATCGATGTTTAGGTTAAGCCGTGCATGGCTGGGTTGTTCCGTGGATAACCGTGGTGACCATAATTACATACGAGTACCGAGTTTCCTCCGTGCCTCGGACAGCACGTTAAGCCGTTGGTCCCGGCTGTCTTTTGTAGATCTTTGACAGTCGTAACATGTAGTCAGTGGTCCGAAAGTCTGACAACCAGTCTTACCAAGGGGTACCGTATTAGCCAGTGCTAACTTGGTTGTGGAGGTAACATGCAGCCATCCATCCATGTAAAATACTAGTATTCAGCTGCATCCGGTTGGAATGGAAGCCGATTCTAACATAGTTGGAAAAAGGCTCGACAGATGATGATGATCCGAAAGGCTTGAACGGATTTCCCTCTTTGAAACTCCTCACCTACCGCATGACGCAGGTCCTCCATTTTCCTTCTTAGTCCTTTGTGTTCCAGGGCCACGGTACCTCTTTCGAACAGTCCCGCAGCCCTGGCAGGCATCGGCACACTCGGACCCCTTCCGGTTTGCTTACATCTCCTTGAGACGCGCGTGGAACACGAACGCGCCGTGGACACGGCCTGCCGTCATAAGACGGACACCGTCCACAGGCCCGCGGCGGCTGGGACGTGAGGTTCTCTCCCTCTCTCGTTCCGCCACCTCCTTCGCTAGCATGACTGCTTCGCAGAAGGAGGCGACGGCTTCCCATTCCCTCTCGCTCCGGACCATGGATTGAACCAGGGCCGGACGCGAGAGGTCGCCGCCGCCAATCGCCGCTACGAGGACACGGCGATGCTCAGCCCAAGCGGGGCAGAGCTCCACGGTGTGCTGCACTGTGTCCTCCGGACCTATACCATCCTTGCTGGGCAAACGCCTCTCCCCATGACTTCTAAATCCTTCGATCTAGAACAAATGTGGAACACTGGTTCATATCGTTGATTCTGTCCAGCTCGTCCGCCATCTCTTACGAGGTCCGCGTCTCCTTCTGGCTGTGTCAGGGCTCCATGTCGTGGTTTTTTTGGCCCACAGCTCGTTGGGTATACGGCAGACATGGCCAGCCCAGTCCCACTTCAGGTTAGCGGCTTTTTGAGCAACGACAGTAATTTGTGTTTTGGAGCGCAGTGACGAGTGTGGCGATGGTCGGTTTGTTTGAAGCCTAGGTTGCTGCATTCGATTGCGCGTTGCCATGCCTTAAGCTATCGATACTCTTTTATAATTATTTGGTTTCCATCCAGGTTTTAACCGCAACGGCAATAAATTTGAACAATAGATAAAATAATTTGTGTTGGATGTGGTAGTCAACCAAAATGAAACTAACTTTGTAACAGCATCCGGAGTGGGCTCATCAGGGGTCGAGCAATGCGTACTAATTGAGGTTCATACTGTCAGGGGTTCAAATTGACTGACGTAATATGATAAGAGGGTTTAATTAGTCCTTCTATCATAGGTTATATCCATGGGCCTATCTATGGTTTTAAGTGGGTTAAATTAATAACGAATTTCTTTGTTTCAAAAATATTTTGGTCAATATTTAGAGTGGATCACTCTTAATATTGACCAAAATATTTTTAGGTGAGTCAGTCAAGGCAGATTTGAAACTATTGGTGCCAATTATAAGAGAGTTCCCAAGATCGATCTTATGGTCGGGAAGTTGTCCGTTGGGTTTAAGTGTTTATACATAATTGAATAAGTGAGCGATTGGCTGCTACACTGCGTGTCACAGGTTCGATTCTTATCCATTTGGTTAATAACACGTTTTTACTCATAGGATACTTTTTATCCTGGTAGTGCCATCCCGTGGGACAATTACAGAACTACACGCGGACGAAGCCACAGGCATAAGCTAGTCAATAATAATTATGACTGTTCAATTTCGTTGTATTTGGTAATCTACGTTAAACCTACTATGAAATTAACTTTCTAAACTAAACAGCTCAATTATATAAATGAAGCCTGGTTTCATTTGACGGAATAATCGGATGGCGGCTGTAAAACTGAATTTATGATGCGGATGGTTCCGTCGGCTGTAATAACTCGTTATTAGTCGTATTATTCAGTCCTATTAGTCAAAATAATTTTTATTGGTAATTAGTAAATGATTCAGAACTTGATATACCAACTGTCTACAATGTGACTTCATTCACCGATCATTCTTCGTCCAGTCTATTTCTCCGTGGAACGCACTTCCCCAGGAAATCAGGATGGCAACAAATCGTCAATCTTTTAAAATGAAAGCTCGAGAGTGCATTCGGAAGAAGCTAGCAGTATCGTCACAACGTTGAT
This sequence comes from Cerastis leucographa, assembly GCA_963082945.1. Lineage (NCBI taxonomy): Eukaryota > Metazoa > Arthropoda > Insecta > Lepidoptera > Noctuidae > Cerastis > Cerastis leucographa. The sequence continues at coordinate 18,759,119 of OY720358.1, read as the reverse complement.
ATTTTCCTCGGGTGCGCCAAAGTTCACCTAAATTCTCAACTCCGATAATTGGAAATCCGAAAATGTTCTTCCTAACATTTTTCATCCTAACAATCACAATTCCTAACTACTCTGTCTCTAATGTTCATAATTCCGAAGCATTCAACTTCATAATGTCAGTAGCAATAAACATCTATAATACTTTTATTTGTTTTCCTATATTTTCTCAACATAACCGTCTTTTACACTATTATTCAAAGACATATCTTTTTAGTTTAGATTTCTTTTTTATTAATTAAAGCGTCTTCTTTAATTTTATTTATAGCGGTGTGTACCTGCAAAGATATCCATAGGTTAGGTTAGGTTAGAACTGTGACCAACTACGCGCAAGCCGAGCGAGCGGAGCGAGCGGTGCCGCGGCAGCGGCCGGCGAGCGCTACCTCGACATTGGTTGCGAAATTTTTTTCATAGTGGGGGCGCTATAACTATCATCTTCTATTCACATATATTTTTTATTACAAAGCACTTGGTAAATGTTTCTTTCTTAGTATGAGTGAAAATATTATGGTAATTATGTTTAGGGATAAAAGCGTTATGATAAAAAACAGTAGGAGTTTAAATATATTTACATTAGTGATATTATTAATTACAATTTTCGGAAACATGAGTGTTATGAACATCGCCGGTAGCACTACAAATAGTATGAATTGAAAACTTTAGGATGAAAAACTTTAGGAAGAGTGATCATTCGGATAACAAATCATTAGGAAGAACAATTTCGGGTAAATAACTTTAAGTGAGCCAATATGGACCAATATGCCTTTTTATTTTATAATTTATAAAGGGTGTAAAACACCTCTTAACGAAGCCGAAAGGCACTGGTTCTCCCTGTCATTGCCATATTTTTTTTGTTTTACACCATACCTGGGAACCTTCTAGTTAGGGAGATATTAGGGGTCAAAGTTCCAACTTTTCGACAAGTATTTTTTTAAATACAAGTTAATGTAAGATTTTTACTTTAAACACCTCCACGACCCCCGTACTATTCAGCCGCCATCAGCACAATGTTTTGAGTGCGTTTCATCGAGTTCTACCACAAAACATGATTTTACACCCCCCAAAAAAAAGTCGTTTCCCAGCAATAATTTTTGCGTAAAGTTACTTAGTTTCATGTACAGAATGCTTGGTTGACGGCTTCGTGATGAGGTCATTTACACCGTGTATATTGATATATCATCATCATCATTTCAGCCGAAAGACGTCCACTGCTGGACATAGGCCTCTCCCAAGTGTCGCCACATTGACCGGTCCCGTGCAACGCGCATCCAGCGGATCCCCGCAACCTTCACCAGGTCATCGGTCCACCTAGTGGGAGGCCTTCCAACGCATCGTCTCCCGGTTCGCGGACGCCATTCCAGAACTTTTCGGCTCCATCGGCCATCTGTTCTGCGAGCAATGTGCCCTGCCCACTGCCACTTAAGTTTGGCAATTCTTCGGGCTACGTCGGTAACCTTGGTTCTCTTGCGGATGTCCTCATTTCTGATTTGATCACGCAAGGAAACTCCGAGCGTAGCTCTCTCCATTGCCCTTTGGGTGACTTTGAGCCTTCTGATGAGGCCCATTGTGAGCGACCACGTTATGAATTGATATATATATGTTGTTTATTGATATATATATTTATAGTATTTTATACATATATCTTTTTAGTATCTGTTATTAAATTATATATTTTTTTACAGTTAGACACCTACCACTGTTTGTCTCTGCATCACCCAAAGGTTGAGTGGTAGAAAATGCCTATGGCATTAAGTCCGCCTCTGTACATTGTACTTGAAGTGTTAAATAGGCTGACTGCATCGTTGGTCAAAAGGTCACAAGCAGTTTTTGCTAAACATGAGATACTTACTGGGTTGGATTCCCAGTTCGAGCATATAGTATTATTCGGTTATTCTATCAGGAATTACTCTGTAGCAGTTACGGAGTCTGGATTTTGCAATTTAAATGCAATAGGCTCGCCATGGGACTTAAACATGCCTGACGAAATGTGGGCAATTGGCGAGGGGAAAAATAAGCGGGTAATTTCCCACTCGTAGCAGTTACCCACTACCTAAGTCAATCATCTGCCTAGCCCTTTCCCAAACTATCTTGGGTACGGCTTCCAGTCTAACCGGATGCAACTGGGTACCAGTATTTTACATGAAGCGACTGCCTATCTGACCTCCACAACTCAGTAACTGGGTAACACGATACCCCTTGGTAAGACTGGATGTCAGACTTATTGGCTTCTGACTACTCGTAACGGCTGTCAAAGATGTAGACAAATGACAGCCGGGACCAACGGCTTAACGTGCGTTCCGAGGCACGTAGGAAACTCGGTATATAATTATGGTCACCCATCCGCGGACCAACCTCGGTAAGCACAGCTTAACCTTAAAGATCGACCCGGGCGACTGTTATTATTTAGCCACGAACTCCTCCCACTACCTAAGTCACAAACAATTATTCAAAACTTTCTTTGTTGTCTCTCCCACTCGTCTATCTAGAACAGATATTGGGTTATAGGTCAATCAAGTGAACTACCCGTGTTAAATGTAGGTTGGCAGCTGATGGATTGCCACCCACGACTAATTTACTGGCAACACTTGCTGACTTTAACGACTTCCCCGCCGAGATACCATAATGTTTGGTCGTCCTAAAATATACTACTGAATAGTTTCACTGTAACGAGAAGCTCTTTGATCTAATTTATGTGCAAATATTTAATTTCAAATACAGATATAGATAAATGAATGCAGTTTAGACATTCTCATGCATTATAATAGTTCCTATTGTACGAACGCTGCCATCCGGATCGAAGGACCAAATAAAACACTTTACTCTTCCTTCCACCTTTCCCATAAACAAATAAGGTTGTTTTTCCTTTGCTTCAATGTTTTCCATAACTTGGCCTAGCCTTATGATGTTGGGTAGTCGCCAAGTGCAACACTAGGGGGCGACTATTTGGCACGGGACGTCAAAACCGATTGTAACCGATGTGGAAGGCGATTTTAGGTTTGGCTCTTCCATCAATTTATTCGGTGATAGAAAATTTGCATACATATCGAGTTTGTGGGATTACGACGTAACAATTTTAAGGTTTTAATCTTTCGATATGAAGTAGCTTCATGAGAGATTGGTCTACAATAGCCGTAAGAGAAGGCTTTTGTCCAGTAGTGGGACAGTATGGGCTAATATTGAATGATAAACTTTTGTATCGTTGAATGTATGGGCTTATAAAGTAGGCCAAATATTTTCTGTAAGGATAAGGACTCGTCGTACGATAATTTCTTACATATCACTTCATGACACAATATTGTGACAAACTACTTAAGTTGCATGGAAGTGACATCCTGCTGAGTAAAAATATCGAAAAATAAGAAACATTTAGAGCAGGCTCAGTCACAGTCGGGCACCATTCAACAAATAATTAAAAATCAATTTGAGAAGTCTACAATACAACGTCCGTTATAAAATTCTCCATTCCCCAAAATTAAGCCCCTTTGTATAAAATTCCAGCATCACAGAAAATTCACACCTCATCAAAAATTCGATTTGTTTACAGCAAAATAAAAGGTTCTCGTCAAAATAAAATCTCTGGAACGAGCGACTTAAAAATTCCTTTGAGGCTTTCGCATTAAGCAGTTTTAAAAGGGTTTTCATTCCTTTTGGTTTCATTTCTCATTTCCTTGTTAATCATGGAATGGTTACAAAACAAACTGTGGACGGAGATGTTACATTATTTAGGAGGAACGGCGTTATAAGACGAGGGAGCATTGTTGCCGCTCTTCCTAACGATGAGCTGGCAATTTGCAATGAAGAACTAAATTATAGCCGTTCTGAATGCAGTTTAACTTCAATTCAAGAGAAGTTTCACTTGGTCTTGTACAAAAATTCTCTTTAGAATTCACAAAGGAATCTGCATTATTTTACCGTTTTACCTGGTAACTGACTATTAACGATCAAAAGCCACTAATAGCCATTAATGTTTTCGGTAATTTGATGAACACAATTTAAATAAGCTAGACCAACCTTGTGGGTTTAACCCATTCGGGAAAACCACGGGATTATGATTTGCTTAAATACATTATACCAAGCCATTAGCAGCCATAATGTTTTACCTCAAATTAAATGATTTCATAAACGTGGATATCTGTAGTTCACAGAAGTGTCATTTATTATGGAATGTACATACGTTTGACTTTTTATGTAAAACTAGCTTATGTCCGCGGCTTCGCCTGTGTACAGTTCGATAAGTGTCCCGCGGGATCTAACTAATGGGATAACAATATCCTATGTGTAAATCCAGGTTATAAATGATGCACTATCTGAGTGCCAAATTTCATCGAAATCTATTCTATTGTTCTATTGTTTTTGCGTGAAAGAATAACAAACATCCAGTAGTAAGATAATAATAATCTTATATTAAAAACTTGTATTTAAAAAAATACTTAAAAAATACTGAAAAAATTGAAACTTTGACCCCTAATATCTCCGTAACTAGAAAGTTCCTAGGTATGGTGTAGAACAAAAAAATGATCGCAATGACAGGGAGAACCAGTGCCTTTCGGCTTCATTAAGAGGTGTTTTATACCCTTCAGATTTAACTTTATAATCGGTCTAATTTAGCTGTAACACAATTTTTCGTAAAATGTTTTATGAGGTTTACTATAACAAATGATTCTAATTTGATCACTTTAAGATATTAAATATTGGTTTAAAAATCTATTGTCCTATAAATGGTATATTGTTAGAGCTCCTTTTGCCTGTGATATTACTCTAGTACAGGCATCGAACATTGTGAGACCTATATTGTTTAATTAAAATTATTTTTTGTTTTTGACCCATTTTTGGTTCTGAATATAGATTTATTATTATTTATAATGCGTATGAAGTTTCATTAAAATCAAATAGTCTGCTTGTTTGCCAATAACAAAAAAATAATACTAAACTCTTATTTTGTTTGGACCAGGCTGCAAACGCACGTCGAGCGCTCCGAGGCTGGGCCGCCGTACGAGCATGGTGCGTGGCGTGGTGGCACTCTGGCCGTGAGGATGTAGAGGACACGGAGCCCGAGGAGGAGCCTTCAGACCCTGGGTACGCCACCCCCGTGTCCGTAGAGACGCCCCTGCAGAGCTCCGTGTCTAGGTAAGAGGTTGAGACTATGGTAAACTGTGGAGGATCAGTCAGATTTGGACGAATCACAGACCGGCAGCAAATAAGGAAAAATTGTTCAGTACGCTATTTGTCGGTGTCCTAGGTTATAAAGTTAAAGTCTTTTGTACCCAGGGCGATGACAGAAATAAGTTATTTAAATGCCTTTGTTTATAAGAAGGCGTTTGAGATAGATTGTTAGTTTTCGGATATAATTCAGTTCAATCTTTACTACCCACAAACGATTGGTATTGTAAGTACTGTTTAAAAAAACTCAATTTTCAAAGTATGTGCTGTGTTTTCTGAGTGGAATAGTATGTTGCAAATTTTCTGGTAACGAGAATCATTTTTAAACACAGATCATTTAAATCGAACCTACATCACATCTCATCAGGAACTGTCGGTCGTGATAACGTTACAAAGCTGGTCCCCAGGGCACTGAGGGCCAGCGCTTACGGTCCTTCGTTACGTTCAGAGGACACTTACTCTAATGTTAATAAATAAATAACTAACTTAGGACCAGTAAGAAAGCCCTTGTCCCTCATGAGTTAAGGATTGTTGAGCAAAACTGAGATTTCAGATTTGATTTGTTCTGGATTCGTTTCGAGTATTTTGTGTATGATGCTCGAAATTTCATCAACAAGTAAATATAAGTTCTATGTCTATTTGCACTATTTATGCGTTTATCTTCTTTCTCAGATGCACGTCACTAAACGTCATCAGGGACCCTTACGCGTCTCGCGGTGGCGGCTCCAGTGGTTCAGGTGGTGACGGAGGGACCTCTCCCCTCCGTCGGACCTATGAGCCACCCTCTAACATGCCCGCTGCTCGTGACAGTCGCTCCCTACCTCCCAACACCAGAATCAACGCTACTACCTCACCAGCACCTAAATCTGCGTCCGCAGACTCAGTATACACAATCCTAATTAGACTACCAGACGCCGACACCGAAAGACCGACGATCAAAATGATCACAGAAGAGTCTCCACCTTCTAACGCACGACCACACTTCAGACCAACCAGAGGGGACTCAGAGCTCAACCTCCACCCTGCAGGACACCAAGCGTTGACTAGAAGAACATCTCACATACAAGATGTTAGAATCCCTTTGAACGCCAAGATAATTCCAAAGCAACTGGCAGGTAAGGGTCTGACGAAACAGCCAAAGCCGAAAAAGAAAACACAAGAGAAAAAGCAGGAGACGAAAGCGGCGAAAACGTTGTCGGCCATCCTTCTATCTTTTATAATCACTTGGACGCCTTACAATATTCTGGTGTTGCTGAAGCCGCTGACAGCGTGTACTAAGTGCATCCCAGACGAGTTGTGGTCCTTCTTCTACGCTCTCTGCTACATTAACTCTACGATAAATCCTGTGTGTTACGCTCTATGCAACGCCACCTTTAGAAGAACGTACGTACGAATTCTGACGTGCAAGTGGCACAATAGGAATAGGGAAGCGATGACTAGAGGTGTGTACAATTGAATTGTGATGAGCTTCGGTTGATTGAATGATTATGTCTTGCAACGGTGCCAAAATGTAAATTGCCCAATTTTGGTGACCGTTTTATTCGATGTTGAAGTGTGAAATGCTGGTATTTGGAGAACAGACGACATGATGCAGTTTCATAGTTTGTGAATTAAGAAAGAAAATCGCAGATTATTTGTGCCAAATTTTTCAAAAAAAAATCTTTTACCAGCGTTTTCACATTTTGACTTAAAGAACCTAATTTCATAATATTCTTCCTAAAAAGTGAACTAAAATGGACTGCTAATAAAACGTGGTATCATCCATAATATTTAGTGTGTGAAAGTAAAGTTTATTTTGTCCAATGAAACGATTAGTTGTGAATTTTGATTTCGATTAGTGAGTTGACCGTCCCGTCCATACGTAGTATATTATTTGTAGACTTATATGACATATGATTTGATTTTAATTTTGTTGATTAGGAATGTTTTCTTTTTGACGTTTTTTGTGACGTGCCATTAAGTTTCAGTAATTGCATCATTTAAAATGGTTTATTTTTTAAAAATAAATTATATAATAATATAATTTGTGACTTTCAAGTGAATTTGTCTGGTTATTTCAATTACAGGTAATATATTAAGTTATATTTTGTTGTACCAGTGGGATATTTAAAAAAAAAAAATTTTTAGACAAAACAAATCAATGTTTTCCACAGTTTAGTTTATAACGAAACATTTCGAAGATGCGCAAGCCACAAAAAACGTCCGACTCTTCTCCTGTTATAAGAAGAAGAATAATTATTTAATTTTAAATCAAAACTTAAGAGCAAAACATTAAATGCGAAGAGTATGTTAAGATTGATTAGTGTTAGAGCAAAAGCTGATTATAGCAGTATTTAAAATCTGGTAGTTGTCAAAAATCTAGTCAGAGGACCGGTACGAAACTTCGGATACTTAAAGTCAACCTCAGCATATTTTCCACTATTGACAAAATCCCTCATGTTTACTTTAACTACACTAAGGTCATAATTGCCAAATTGATCTTAAATTAAACACCTTGACTTCTATGATGCCCTAGTAACATGGATTCCTAAAGGTACTTCCCCACTTGGAGCATTCGCCTGAAATGTAATGTTACAGATTCGAACATTACATTGGTAATTGGAGCCTGTAATGGTTTTAACATTATGTTGTAACTACGACCTTGTTTCATTAAATACAAACGCTCCAGGATAGGGTTCCGCTTTAAAAATAATATTCGAGATTCCAAGCCCGCGTAGATACGTTTGTACACTCAACATACGCGCTTTGTGTACAGGTGTAACTTTTGAACATAATACGGTTAAAGTCAATGGTTAAACTACACAACAGGATTAAAGGAATTGTGGGGAGCCATATGCACACTTATATTTTTGTTGACAGTACACGATATTGAATTTGGGTTTTGGAATCTTTCGGAAATTAAATTATAACCGTCAGTATAGCTACGTAACGTAATATTGCTGTTAGTTAAATTTAAATATTCTTACATTTTTTGCAATTTGTTGGTTAGTATGGGTTTGTATGTTGATTAAAATATGATTTGCGACCGTAACCAATATGGCTTTATAGAGTTATAATCATTAAAATCCTCTAAGTTCACTTAATTCCATTGAATTACTTCTTCATGAAACTGTAATTGAATAAGATTAAATTGAATTAGAGGGTTGTATTCATGATTTGAATGATTATAATACTGTAACTACATACGTATTACGGTCGAAAACCATATTTTGTTTAACAAACAGCCTAACACTGTCCCGCTATTGCAAAAAACAAAGATAAATTGAATTTCGCGGGCTATCCTGGCGTTCCCGCATTTAACTTTGTTAAACCAATGTGATGTTTAACAAAAAGTGTCGAAACTCGTATTTTCGTATCGGTCTGACTTGAAGGTGTAACTCTAGTCAGATATTTCTCTACAATGTTCTGGATAAGGTTTGAGCTTTTAGGATTAATATCGACGAATTTAGATCAAGAATAATTTCGTTTGCAATCTTTTGAAGGTTACTTATTTAATTTCATCTTTCTTTTTCGTCGAGTGCTTCAAATCTTTGAAATTCCTGTCCATTGAAAAAAGTTTCTTTTGGGCCTTTTTTATTTCTTTTTCGCCTTTATAAAAAACGTTTAGCTGTGAACATTCCTTTCGTTTTTAGCTTCTAACGCTAACGTTATTGCTTTCAAATGTTCTATGTGTTTGTTTTAGATGTAAAAGAGTTGTAATGAGTGACTCAGTAGCATTTGTAAGTTAGAATGTATCAACTTTGTGCATCAATTTGTGTCGAACAGTATTAAGAGAGAGTCCTGAGCCTTTTTTCAAAATATTAACTGTGTGTTTCGTAAAGTGTTTTATTTAAAGTAAGTTTTATAATTATAAACATTCTGAGCAATACTCAAATCTATTTCTTGTGAGAATACTAAATGTTTATATGATAATTTTAAGATTTCAAAGATGACTATTTAAAAAGTTGTTAAGATTTGTTTTTCTTCTTCGAGTACTCTGTGATTTCATTCAAGATCAACGTGAGATATGATCATATCTCGATGTACTATTAAAATTCATACAACGATCTTTATCATATGTGACCCTTTACTTACCGTATTGTTTTACCTCACTCTTCTACGAGAATTTATGGTTATTACGGAATCTATTATTCCTTTTAATGTCGTAATTACTATCACTATTGTGATAACGTTGTGAAAAACGAATAGTGAGCTAAAATGATAATCCAATTTTAATTCATCGCTATCTTACCCGAGAACGTTTAACTATAATATATTTAAATATGTGTCAACGTAGATAAAATGGAATACATTCATTGAATTCTAAATATATGTCTTAATTTTAAAATATATGAAACGTAATTGTAAATACAACATTCGATATATTAATTCTATGACATTTGTATCGGCAGTATTACTAAACATAGGGATATGTATTAGTCCAAGATCCCAGGGCCGCCAGACGTCACGTATTTTCTGATGAATGAAATGTGGACGATTGAGTAGTGTTGGTATGTACTAAGAACGCATGCGTACCTGCTAGCTTGCTTAGACGGCCAATTTTCAGGTATCAGGTAATCAAGGTACATAAAAACATGACTTACCTCACGTAAATTCTGAAAGCTGATTTTTACGTATATTTTAGGCATTATCCTTAATAATATGTCGCCAATACTGCCAGACACTTTTCGTGGGCCGTTTTGCTTAACAGACGCTTTAAAGCTCCAAAAATTATGACTTAACTTCACGTAAATTCTGATGCTCCATTTTTATATATGTCCACCAGACAACTATTTTAAAACCTTTTACAAGAAGACAGACCGATCCAAGGGGCCAATCATCCCCAATTCAATTTTAAAGTCTCTGTGTGTAGGAGTCGAGGGCATTATCTACGCGCGTGAGATTGAGTGAGATATGTTTTAGGATACAATGACTTCTCTCTCTCTCACTCTCTTACAGTTTTCTCATATCAATTAATTATTAATATAAAAAATCAGGAAAATAATTAAAACTTAACTTATAAAACAATGCTCATTTGACTACAATAAAGATTGTTTTTTTTTTAAGAATATTATTGTTAAAAATTCGATAGTGTTAACAAATTAATTGAATAACAGCATCTCTTAAAAAAAATACAAAAAAAGAAAAATATTAATCTCTCAACATTTCTGAGTAGTGCCTCTAATCTTCATTATTATCGTCATTGAAATTAGACAATTCATCAAAATCTTTTATTTTACATAGGCCAACATGGGCACTTATAAAACGTCAACAAAAGGTTCACGGTTCGGATTGGTCGTTTCCTATAGAGAAGAACCGGCAAGAAACTCCATGGTTACTCTTTTAAAAACATTTGTTTTTACAATATTTGAAGTTACAGCGTTAGTACTAAGTATAGGAGGACAGCGTAGGCCCGACAATAAGTCGTTGCTTACTACAGAAGGTAGAAAGAGATAAAAAAAAACAAAGCCTACAATGTCCACACATTCACAAAAAATAGGTAAATAAAAAGAATCTATAGAAAAGTAAAAATAAAAGAACACTGAATTAAACAATTGACACAGATGTTATCATCAGTGCTGGAACTATTCTGAACAATTAACGAATGTTGCAATGATTGGAAAACTATTCTAAAAAAAATGAATAAAAAGAATAATATTGGGAATAGTTAGAGACATCTACACATTTGTGTCGTTAATGAGCTTCCAGGGAAGCCGCATGAGCAGAAGGAACTACAGCCAAACTTCTCTATCTTCAACGTAGTCCTTAATTTTGTAATATGCTTTTTTAAATAAGGACACGTTTGATGCAATTTTTAAACTTTCCATCGGTCAGGTGGCGTACCATGACGTCTTAAAACATTATTGTTCCATTCTCATTCCAGAGTGAAAAAGTGATGGAGCTATGCAGGTCGTCTAGCTCCATCTCTTTCCCACTCTGGAATAAGAATGGAACAATAATGTTTTAAGCGTCATAGTACCCCCCAGTTCTGTAATTGACTTTGGCAACTTATTAAAAAAGCGTATACTGTTTATAAGAAATGACTTGCTAGTTTTTGTTAATCCATATTTGGGTATTACAATTTTGTGTTTACTGCGCGTGTTTATATTATGGAAGTCGCTTCTAATTTTGAAACCCCTCGGTTTTTTGGGACATATAAAATACATTCTAGGATATAAAGTGAAGGCAGAGTCCGTATATCGATCTCTTTAAATTTTTTTCTGAGGGACTCGCGAGGACCCATTTTAAAGATCGCGCGGACTGCCCTCTTTTGCAAAATAAAAATTGAATCAACGTCTGCTGCCGATCCCCACAGCAGAATGCCATAAGACATAATACTGTGGAAATAAGAGTAGTATACTAACCTAGCTGTAGCTACATCAGTTAACTGCCTTATTTTCCTAACTGCATAGGCAGCTGAGCTTAACCTCCCCGAAAGATTTCCAATGTGCGCGCCCCACTGCAGTTCTGAGTCAATAGTAATCCCTAAAAATACAGTTTCCGCGATAACATCAAGTTTCTTACCGTCAAGATTTAAATTTAGGTCACGTTACGTTTGGTAAAGAGAACTTTAGACATTTTGTTTTGTTCGCATTCAGTAAAAGATTGTTAGCTGCGAACCATTTCGAGAGAACAGTTAGACTTTCTTTGACATGTATGAGATCCGTATCTTTTCTATGAATTTCAAAAATGAGCGAAGTGTCATCATCAAATAGAATTATATCCGAAAATTTGGCCATCATATAAGGGAGATCATTAATATAAACAAGAAATAGGAAAGGCCCGAGAATTGAACCTTGTGGCACGCCCATATTGACTATAGACCCGGAGGACGTCGCCCCATTTACATTTACTTTTTGCTGCCTGTTTGATAAATAGGAAAGAACAAGATCAGCAGCTAGACCATGAATTCTGAAATGACAGCTGCACTCGACGGACATAGAAGTTTTTTAACATTAGGTCAGCACGAAAAATCTGCCAAAAAATTATTTTGACCACATAAAATGTTTTTTTTGGTCTAAAGTGGAAAGCGGAATCATAGTACCAAATTTTCCAAAAGGTGGGGTAAAAAGCGGAAAAGCGGTGTATCTGACAACACTACTTGCGAGTGAATTTAGCTGTTAGTCCGAAGGGGGCCTTGACATTGCAATCTGTCTCACCTGAGTGAGACACACGCGCATGAGGCTGATCTCATGCGAGTAGATAATGCCCTCGCGCTCCTACACACAGAGACTTTAAAATTGAATTGGGGATGATTGGCCCCTTGGATCGGTCTGTCTTCTTGTAAAAGGTTTTAAAATAGTTGTCTGGTGGACATATATAAAAATGGAGCATCAGAATTTACGTGAAGTTAAGTCATAATTTTTGGAGCTTTAAAGCGTCTGTTAAGCAAAATGGCCCACGAAAAGTGTCTGGCAGTATTGGCGACATATTATTAAGGATAATGCCTAAAATATACGTAAAAATCAGCTTTCAGAATTTACGTGAGGTAAGTCATGTTTTTATGTACCTTGATTACCTGATACCTGAAAATTGGCCGTCTAAGCAAGCTAGCAGGTACGCATGCGTTCTTAGTACATACTAACACTACTCAATCGTCCACATTTCATTCATCAGAAAATACGTGACGTCTGGCGGCCCTGGGATCTTACTCTATATGTATTATACAATTAATGTGTGTGTAAGTAAGTACATAAGGTTATGTAACATATACATCAAATCTATGAGTGTTGTACAACGTTCCTTTGTTGTGGATGAGGTTTTATTAACCTAATTATTAATTATATGTATGTGTAGAAATAGAAAATCTATTATATATCAACGCAATTTACATTTAAGTCCTAGATTTGAATAAAACCAAATTTTATACAAAATGAAGGAGAATTACGCATTTTTCTTTCAAATGTTCAAATAATTTATTATGTAAACGGAAATATTACTTGATAGTTTAATTAGCTTTAATTAGAATGAAAGACAAAAACAGTTGCCAAAAAAGTGCCAAATTTAAATATGATTTTAATTATATTTGTGTGAAATATTGATACATACTATCTTTATCAAGAGGTAAAAGAACAAGATATAAGAGACCTTTAAACATCAATTGTTTTCATACTTTATCAATATTTAGAAAAGACCATCCAAACTCCAATATGCACAATGTATTTCTCTTTTCACACCGTGAAACATTGTCCAAAAACGTAACGTCTAAAATAATACAGTAAAATACGTTTGTTGAAAACAATCATTTATGTTCATGCCAGCGAGCCGTGACGACTAAATCAATGTCTTAATATAATTGCACTATTGGAAATCCAACTCTCGATGCTGAGTCGAGCGTTTAACATTCATCAGTGTGTTTTTATTTGGGCATTTGTTTAGATGTCCCTTAAGGTTAGTGTAAACGGTAATTTTATTCTTTGTTGTTAGACATTTAATTATTCTACTGATTTACTAAACACTAGATTAGAATGCGTAATTCTGCCATTATACCTGACAAGACTATTTGACTTACAAATACAATAGCAACCGAATAATTACCACTGACCACATTTACTTGACCGAAACATTGTTTCATTTAATAAAATCTGTTTATTCAATATGCGTTGTAATTATTATTTGCTCCAAAATTAAGTTTAGCTCTTTAACATTTTCTTTTTCAATGCATGTTTCCCTCGATTTACAAAACCAAATAGAAAATACTCCGGTTGACCTGATTATTTTCTAAAATGTAAAAATAATATTAAACATATTCAGTCATGGATAGTAACAAAAACTAGCACATTCTGCGACAGTTTGTAGCCAGGCCCATTTTGTTCATTCTGGAAAGTGTAAAACATTAGGAACATCAGACATCAGTTCTGAAAAATATGCCTCAAGTCTCAAACAAAACAATAGGTATTGGCATATTTATCGTAAAAAAAACCTTACACACATTTAACTTTTCATTGCGACATATTTAGCTGATTTTTAATGAAATCTAGAAAAAGTATACAATTAACACCTTTATGTTTCGTTTTATTTAAACATAAAAATAAATTGTATTTGTAATCACATGGTAGATAGTAATTCTAATTCCTAAACGTATTGTCAATGCGCACAGTAAAATTAGTTAAATCTTATTTTTTGTGGATGTCCCATAACTTAGATTTCTAGTCCGAATTGTTTTGTAGGTAATATAGTAGTAAACACTTTAGAATTTCGAAAAGGGTGTATTAAAAATCTTAAGGAAAATATATAAATCAGAAATACTCCCAACCAAAAAAAAATATAAACGGGATTTGACTTTTAAGGATTTTGTGTAACCCAAACAATTTTGCCGATAGTACTCTACTGGCAAATTAAAGTTGGATTTTAATATGCACCCTTTTGTTTTACTCCCCTGTGTATATTATAATAGTTGACAGTACAAAGCTAGGCTCCTAATAGTCCCTACATTCCACCACATCACGTCTTAAACTTGGTGTCTACATATACATTCCCTTCATAGAGCGACAACATACTGAAAGTGTGGATGCAACAGTTTCACATTTGTTTTTTTCTTAATTGGGGAATGATTTTATGTTTGCCTAGTTTATTAAATGTTAAGCAACCAGTATGATAAACATTTTCAAAGAGGTTTACCACAGTTATTTTATTTTAAATGTAGGTGTGTATTTGTAGATTCTGAAACTTACCTCCGACAAACGTTTCTCTGCGGAATGAGTCGCCGACAGAATGTTTCGTTAAAGAGTTGTTCGTCGACATAATCTATACACTACGAACGATTCGTTAGGTTAGATTAGATTTAGTTACTAGTAGTGCTATCATCATCAGCCTATAATGTTCCAACTGCTGGGACACAGGCCTCCTCTCTATGAGAGGGAGAGGGCTGTAATCTACCACGCGGGCCCAGTGCGGGTTGGTAGATGTCACATGTCTTCGAGTTTTCAGTTCTAGTCGACATGCCGGTTTTCTCACGATGTTTTCCTTCACCGTTTTGAGAGCAGCGGTAATGAAATAAATTACACAAAGTAATGCGCCTGTCTGGGTTCGAACCTATGCCACCACTGGGCCACCGCTGCTCTCTGCTTTGAAACGATCCAAGCATTTTATCGTATTCTTTTAGATCGATCCAAAATATCGGAGTATTGCAGCGTGTTGTATCGAGTCTGTAAAGTACGGGATCTGATCGTGCATCACTAGTTGCAACCTTTAATGTTAGCTTAGACGTGGTGTTGCAATGTCTTACTTCAACTATAATGTTTTACGTAAGGAGAAGTAGTGTTAAACCATGCCTAATTAAGCTTTGTCGACGAATCCTTCTTTGGAGAAAGATTCTGTCGTCGATTCGCTCATGAATCGTTCTTTCGGCGAAACGTTCGTAGTGGGAAGGTTCTGACGTTAAACAACTCATAAACGAAACATTCTGTCGGCGAGTCATTCAGCAGAGAAACGTTTGTCGGAGGTAAGTTTCAGAATCGTATTTGTATGATGTCGCTCTACATTATCTATGGTAGTGATTGTTTTGCTGCATGATGTTTATAAATAATTGCATATTCAGCTATCATAGGAGAGTCTTAAAGACTTCTTGTATATTACTAGATAGTTAAGTATTACATCTCGATGTTAATAACTTTTATATCTCGAATCATAATAGTTTTACAAACTTGCTTTGCGATTAACACTTACTTTGAATTCGTCATATTTAACACCCTGTCATACATAATAAGTATATGAAATATAATTATTGAGGTAGTACCTTAATAAAACCTTAATAGATAGTGAATTACAAGATTCTAAATTTTTTGCCTATTTTGTATTACAGATATGTGCAAATTTTGTCATAAAATATATAAATGTGAAATCAGAGATATAACTTAAAATTAAGTTAGTAACATGTGCCATAGGATCAGTGTTTACAGTATTAAGAAGTGAGCTCAATATGTGCTGAAAAATGTGTGTAGTTACAGACAAGTAGTAGTTTTTTTTTAACGTTGCGAATAACCGTGAGTACCTAGCTAGTAAAATTAATAGTTTTAATAATAAACAGTACGTACGTTTGCTATTTACCCGGAATCAGAACTTCGGTCGCCCACTGTGTATAAAATGAAATGAAAACGTTATTTTGTGATTAATTTATTTAATGGATGTCATGTAAATCGTATTTTATCTTAATATTCATCATGTTTTTTGTAATATAAGCTGCGATAGATAACTCAAATATTTTAGGGAGAGAATACGTATGGTTTGTGTGACTGAACAGATCCGTAAGTTGGTGATAAAGGAAAATAGGCAAATCCTTTCTAAGTTAGTTTCTCTTCCTTAAAATAATCATGATTCTGCCATTTGTCTAAAATATTAATTTTAAAATATTAAATTTGAAAAAAAACATAATTATCGAATAAAATTAAACACGATGCAATTTGTTGGAGTTAACTTGTTACTCAAAATACTGAAACGTTGTATGCACATCAACCAATCAAGCTACGGAAAACCAGTATACACTGATCTCGCTTTGTACGGGAAGCTCATACAAAGCGAAATTAGGTTATACTGGTTGTCGAATGGAGTTTCTTGCCCATTCTTCTCCATAGAGATTTACGCTTTGAATTGGGCAACTACAGTACTTTCACAAGTTATTATGCTTTCAAAAGTGCCTGTAATGGTCTAATTGAAATAAATGCTTTGAGTTTGTACTGTAAAACTGAATGTATCACCGTGTGTTCTTTTTGTATTAATTTGAACATTATATTAATCAACTCCTACTATCAAAGTATCAAATCTCTTTAATTATAAAATATTTGAGATATCTATATTTTAACGAATCCGGTGTTTATTATAAAACATTTTTAGATGTCGATTTTGTAAAATCATTAAAATAATGACAAGGGAATAAAACGAACTGAAATATTTAATTAAAAGTATTGTCATGTAATATTTGTAGTGTTGTAAAATAATGAAAAATAAACTCAGCAAATAAGTATAAAAGATTCGATGGGATTTTGCATGAAATAAAAGATAGAACAGTATTGAAATATTCGAAAGTCGAAAAAGTGGAAATATTTCGTTTCTTAAACCGGTTGCTGGTAGAAAAATATTATTTTCTCTATATTGTATTTCAAAAATATTAACCCTGAATGAGCCAGAGTTTTGAAATGGCTGGAATTACAATACTTTTTTGGGACCTAATTGTTTCGCTTAATCTTTATACGTCTTGTGAGAAACTGAATCCATTTTTATTCATGACGGCGGAAATAATCGCGCCGTCAAAAATAAATATCGATTCAGTGCAACTGTGAAGTGGAAAAATCTAACGGCCAAACAAAATCTAGTCGGAATCTCGTCTCAGTGACAATCAACTACAAAATCCAATAATGCAGGAACTCTAGAAAAAAAATTGACAATTGATTTTTGATCGATTGAGACTAAAATACGGACTTTCTTAAAAAAAGAAGAGAATAGACTAGTTTGCTAGAAATCTCGAATGCTCGAATTATTGATACGACACAACATTTGTTTTCAACAGATCCTAAACGAATCAAACATTAAATCAACTAATGTGAACTATGCATACAATCATGCATGCTATCTTGCTTAGGGCTTATTAAATAACAAAGTTCATGTTATTTTCCAAAGAACACACACGTCATCGGTCTTAATGACAAGGGCATCCAAACTCAAGAAAAACCGGGTTTTACTATGGGATCGAAACAAGGTGTCGCATCATATCTTTTACGTGTGTTAGCCAAACTTGATCCAAATTTTGCTTGCCCGTTTACCGTGTAACAAAGATGCTGCACTAAGCTGTCCTAGTTCTCAACTATCGTCGGACATGTTCTTAAAACTTACAACATTTACGGGATGGGCTATTACCTCTTATTCCTAGAACCAATAAAATCCGAAGGTTCAATGGAGTTCAGGGAATCGGTCGTAGAGAGAAGAGCTTGATGAAACTTTCAACATGTCCCTAAGTGCTTTCAACGCGGAAAATGTGGATCCATTTTTGTTATCCCCTTGATTAAAGCAATCGCGATTCAATTGAAAGTTTTTGTTTTCGAAACGAAAATGTTTTTAACAATAATTTGAACAAATAAATATCGCAGTTGCAACGTTACAATTAATGTAAGCTTTAATTACTGTTTGATATTTCCTCGCTAATGGTTTCCAACGTAATTATTGACACTTTATTTTAAACAAACACATTAACAAGTTTCCAATTTGTAGTGCGGAGTAAGATGATAATAATTACGAAGTTTAATAGGCGTGTTACACAAACACGACGATTGGATTCCGCTGCTCAAATATTCCGCATCGGAATCCAATTATTATTTGTGTACTTCAATTAATATTTGTAATGCTTCAATTTCAAAGTTAACTGGCTCGTTCATATTTAATATAACAGGAATGCAATGTTTATTTTATAGTAATTAAGTGTTAATTTGTCTTTAAGATATGTTGTTTTTACAACCCGACCAAAGTACTCTTCGTCGTTCAATGTATGGAAGACCTTTGACAAAGTTTTGTATGAGTGACGATCGAAATCAAAACATTGCAATTTAAAAATTTAGGATCTATTATTATCAATGTACAAGTTTAGTCATTCACGATGTATTTATTAATAAAGAAATAAATAAATGTGGTTTTTTGTAAGTTATTTTAAAAATTAATCAATGTTTTTGTATAACCAAAGACAATAAAAATTTAACTAAAAAATTTGTTGTGTTTGTTATTTTGTATAAGTACGTATTTTGTTTTTTTTTTCTTTTGTTCAATTAAATAATGACTTTAACTAAAACGTTTTTTTTTAAATAACCTGAGTTATTTACTTTTTTTAAAGTTATATTTTACATGTATATTATATGTTTATTCCTGGTAGTTAATCAGCATGCATTTATGAATGTAGCCCGTAACTACATTTCGTGTAAACTCATCTAAGTTGATTTAAATTTAATATTGACCTGCACGCCTGGACAGTTCCGAATACAGATTAAATTATAATTGGTCGAGAGTTAGCAGGCCCATCAAACTGATTGGTTAACTGAGTCTCCGTATTTCCGACTGCAGGTACACACGGAGGCTCATCTTTTTTTTATGTATGGCATCTCGCAGATCAACCTAAGAGGTTGTCGTGTGCCTAACCGGACTATCCTGTGGGTGCCTTGAGTGTAAGGCCTCCAGCCAGGGCATAAATAAACTTACAATAAGATCGAAGGGGGGCCGTTTTGGGGACTGTCTTGTAATTTACTTTTTTGACGTTTGAAAAGTGCTGATTTTTCTTGAAAACGACTTAATTACTTGTGACAAATAACTGATAAGTGTAGAGGATTATAGGTGCTTTGAAGAGTACTAATACGATGATTAGACTTTTTGCGAGGAGGCGGAACTAGGTGTATGGCGGCAGCTGGAGCTGGGGAAAGGAAAATAGGCCCAGCTGTGGACTGTGATAGTCCTCATTATATTTAAAAAAATAATCAGGTTCTACTATATTCAAGGTAACACCTATAAGCCAGCCAAATTGTTTACTTGAGTAAAAGAATATTTAAGATACTATTTTTCTTACGAAGTTTAGTAATTACTTGAAGTTTAACAGTCAAAAGTTAGAATTTTTAGCATTGCTTTCTTTGACGGTTATCTATTGGATAAAAATATATGAATAAGTAATTTACTTACTCGTATTGGTGTTCAAAATCGAAATGATCAGTAACTTTTGTCGCTGACTATATCTTCCAATCAAAAGGACTTTACTGGTGTAACATCGATAAAGGGAGACAGACGGCCTGTTCTCGAGGTCCACGTCGAACACTGTTATATAGCTGGTTTATTTCCTTAGTAATATCAAATTATTCAAAGGCACCGAAGAAAAATAGAAGCTGGAAGGTGACAAAGATGATGATTTTAGGAGAGCTACACACCAGCCTATAATATAATCCTAATACAGACGTCAACACGTCAAGTTCCCCGAAACTGTAAAACTTTCCAAATTAACTTAACCTGATGCTAAAGTTGGCAACCTATTGAAGAATTTTTACAGGATCTTGTAGAAAATAACCAAGGGAGATTTTATAGGTCAATTATACAAATGTATCAATTGAAACAATATCTTTTACATGTTAAAATATTTATATGCCTAGCTTAGCACGTTGTTCAGTTTTTGAGTCCTACTCTGAAAAGAACAACCTAAATTAAGGCAAGGCTCGCAGCTTCCTTTGAAGTCCAGACATTATCTTGGTTTAGTCATGAGAGGAGGACCATACAAATACACAGCACTCATTCTTCCATCCAGGCCAAACATGGAGTTTTGAAGATAATCATGGATTCTATCCAGCACAGCAACAAGTTAACAGAGAACCCCTGAGTTTGTTTCGGCTGTTTCTTCTCAGAGTAGTCAGGTACGAAACACCGGCCCCATCTAGCTTAAAAAAAAATGACGTGTGAAAGTGTTTGTAAAAACCTACTTGCAAAATAAACATCATTTATCATTTAACAGTTGAGGAGTCGAAGAGAACTGTTAGTTCAATAAATTTTCTCATTATCTTAAAATAAAGAGAATACTCATTCATCCAAGTAACCATATTTATACAGGTCGGCTGCCAGTCAAGCTGAATACATATATCAAATCATGGATTACCTGACATCTAAGACGCAGTTACTGGAAACGCTTCAACCAATTTATCTGTGCTGGTGGGAAAACACAGAACTAAAAATAGTTCGTAGAGGCCCTCCGCGCGGAAGAAGTGAAACTTCGTAATACTATACGCATGCGTTCGAGTGCCACGCATTCACTCTCGTTATTTTATTGAGCTTCTAAATAATATTTTGTTGTTTTCTGGTTGTATTATTTTTATTACATAATTATTACATAAGATTATCGAGGTTAGTCTACTCATGCAAATTGAGCTAAGGCTGGTCACACCGAAGAGTCGAATGCATGACTGTTTGCACGCCACCTTGCGTACCTAGTAGAACTACGTAGTCACAAATCTTGTAATACTGCCATCTCTTAGTGAGTTTTAGAAAATTATCCCCCTCCATGGTAGCGTTAAACTTGTTGGAAGTCGCATAAGAAGTTCAATAAGTGTGGGGGGTTCAGAATGACGTACTGAGTACGTGGTAAGCGTTTTCATGTCGCTGTCCCTTACACCTTGTATATATAGATACACTAGGTACGCATAGCCACCAATCAGGCTACAATAAACCAGTTTCTGCGGATCTTTCATTGTATTGGAAATCGATGCATAGCGAGGCCATGATATATGGTCTTATAGCCGTGTGTACGTATGTGTTGAGAACCTTCCTCCAAATTACATTTAGCATGAAAATTTAATCGTTTCGTTATCGAATCGAATCGGTTCGAAGACTGCGATGGGATCACGGGGGAATATTATCAAGATTGCTCGTATCTTGTAAGTGGGTTGGAGAAATTTAATGGGGGTGAATTAGGTATAAATATGAACAACTTTTCCTACGGAACTAACTATGAATTGATTAAATAAACTGCTGTTGCTATTACTTACAAGACCAATAATGTATAGTAAAAGTTACCCACGTTTACCTAATTACTCAGTATAGTCAAAACTAAAAAATAACGAGTATTTTTGGTGAGTGTCAATATGTTGGTAGGTATGATAAAGATATGTTGTTGGGGTAAGTTGGTAAGAATTTACAAGGAATGTGCTATAACAACCTTTCCTTTGGAGTAGCAAAACGAGAAGAAAACAGAAAAAGGATCCTCGCGTTCCTTACCGATGTAAAAACAAAGTTCTATTCTTCAAAAATCACATAACGTAAATGAATCTTTTCAACCCGATATCTATTATTTTAACCGAAACAGGGAGGTAGTGAAACAGTCCCTTAAAACTTATTTCTCACACAAAAAATCCGAAACTCCCTTTCCCTTACGTAATTTTCGATCCCTCACCCAAATAACAAAGGCTACTTTTAAAAACTAATTTTCTCCTAACTCAGAATAGGCCTCTAGAGGTGAGCGTGGTCATAAATCTATGGAGCTGGGATATTTACGGTTAAAACTTTGGGCTCCTAACGTGGGGAACTGGCGAACTTAGGAGCCTATGTCTGCTGGCAAACGGGAACTTCGTTTGGAGCGGAATCATACGCGAGAGTGGGAGTTTCGTAATTAAGTAAAGTATAAATAATTGACAAATCCATATCATTATTTATAAACAATTATTTTCCTCATGATATATTTGAATTTATAATATATTCATTCAGATTTTGATTGTATTATTTGAGTAATTAATAACTTATTATTGTCATTGTATTATTGACTAATCATTAACTTATTATTGACATTGTATTATTGACTAATCAATTAAATTATTTTTGACATTTTTTTACCACTGAATGAATTTACAAATTGAATAATTTATATTTTTTATTGACTATCTTAATCATTTTGACATTTTTTTTTTTTTTTTATAAATTATTTCAATTAATTCTACTTTAAAAATGCAGGCCTCACGTTAGAATGTATTGGATACTTCTCTTAGTTAACACTATATTTTTGTACCTAAATTCTTAGCAAATAAGAGGAGCTCGTGGCTAAATAATAACAGCCGCCCGGGTCGATCTTTAAGGTTAAGCCGTGCTTGCCGAGGTTGGTCCGTGGATGGGTGACCATCATTACATACCGAGTTTCCTCCGTGCCTCGGAAAGCACGTTAAGCCGTTGGTCCCGGCTGTCATTTATCTTTAACTGTCATTGATCTTTGACAGTCGTTACGAGTAGTACGAAGCCAAAAAAAAGTCTGACATCCAGTCTTACCAAGGGGTATCGTATTACCCAGTTACTGGGTTGTGGAGGTCAGATAGGCAGTCGCTTCATGTAAAATACTGGTACTCAGCTGCATCCGGTTAGACTGGAAGCCAACCCCAAGAGAGTTTGGGAAAAGGCTAGGCAGATGATATCTTAATCATTTTGACATTTAATAATTTTTTGTTTTAATTTTATAAATTATTTCAATTAATTCTACTTTAAAAATGCAGGCCTCACGTTAGAATGTATTGGATACTTCTCTTAGTTAACACTATATTTTTGTATCTACATTCTTAGCAAATAAATTATTTCATTTCATTTCAAGTGGGTAAGTAAATAGGTTTGGTTTTAACATAAAATTTCACCTTGTTGGTCACGTGGGCAAGCGCCACTGAAGAGGGTTCGATTTTCAGGTCAGGCAAACTGTAATTGGGTTGTTCTATCAAGAATTTCTCAGTAGCAGTCACGTAGTCTGGATTTGTGCCTGGTTGATGGCAATAGGCTCGCCCCCTATTACATGGGACTTGAAACATAACCGGCGAAATGTGGGTGTGCTATTAGGTACACCTCTGCCTATCACTCCGGGGATTACAGGCGTGATGTTATGTTATTACATTACGCTGATTTTCCCCAAAAGAGTTAGGTAGAGGTAGACCTACAGTCCTACACCCAAAGCCATCAGTTATATTGCAGTTAGGTGTACCTAATCGTGAGCGTTTTGCTTGCAATCGCAAAAAAAATATGGCGGTAAAAACCCTATAAAACTGTGCCCTATCTACGTATCGTATCTTTGAAAATTAAGAAGTGAGTTGTTAAGGTCAGCAGTACTTGTGAGCACTACACCAACGATGCAGTCACAATAAAGTTTGTCCAGTCGTATAAGCATCTACTGATCTTTCAACTTACCAGTTTTAAAACAGTTAAATCTAACATAGTGACCTAGGAATAGAATTTAGGACCTCAACAATAAAATAAATTAATGTTACCATTAAATCGTGATTTTCCATCATGAAAAACGAAAAGCAGTTAAAAATCTTCGATTTTAAATAAACCTTTTGAAATTCAATGTTTATTTCCCTCGAGAATAATAAAAGCTAATAAAAAAAGACTGCATACGAAATTACACAGATAAAACATACAAATGGCAAAGGTACCTAATATATATTCAGCCTATTCACGGATCAGGACAAAAATTAAAACAATATTGTGCTGTTTCACAAAATGTTGAGTTGACGATAAATGTTAAATAGAAAATGTTGATAAAATAAACAGAGTGGGAATTCGTGTTATTGCTATGATAAACACGTTTCACTACGTGTTTGATTTTCGACAACATTCGCAAATTGTTCTGTTACATTGCGCATACCGCTGTATGGATTCTGACCTTCGCCTATTGTATTTGTTTTATCTGTGGCTTTTCGCATTTTGCCAGAGCGGCCTTGCCCGATATATTACTTTCCTCTATGGGCCTTGCAAAACTCAATGTTGTGTTTTAATTAATTATAAATTATCATCATCATCATATGCCTAGGCGTTTTCCCGAACTTTTAGATGCTTAAATTTTATAAACAAAGATTTAAATTTGGTTAAATGTATTATAAATGCAACATCATACGAGCAAAGCAAATAACTTAGAAAAGTTTTCTCCCCGTACCGGTATTTGAAATAAAAGTAATTAACTTTCTTCGTCACTTTCCCGCAAAGTTAGAGTCCCTCGCCCACTTCTGAAGATTTCTTTAAAAGGTGGTAATCCACTGAAAGCGTCAAGGTTGTTTCTTCGATCACCTGCTTCCTTCCCTAGTAATCGGAGTCGAAAGTTTGAAAAGTAGTTCATATGAGAATGGCAGGATATTACGAATGGAGAGATGCAGACGAGGAACCGAGCAAAAAATGGTACAAACCCGCCACACTATTCCTAACCACAGCAACTATAGCAGCAACAGTGGCGACTAGAAAAGCGCCGACACAATGAAGCTTGACGAAGTCCCAGAGAAACAATTAAACGGTCTTGGATCCCGCAACGAAATTAAACTGAAAAGAATAGCGGAGGAGTAGGAAAAACATAAGGCTTACCTTCATATCAGCGGGAGACAGAACGGAGAAAACACCACAATAATTCTAGTCCTGTCACAGTTACCTATTTTACATCAGAATTTTTATTTAACTGCCCAAATAACAGTGAATCTTACTGTTGTAATTTTATGGTTGCTATTGGGTTGTTACTCAACATTCTTCTGCCCTTATACCAATTTATTTGGAGTCGGTGCAGCATGTCTTCCTCTTCCAGGCTTCTCTATCACCTACTCGTCATCTTTGGCTTGGTATTGTTTGATACCATACTACGAGTATGTTTACCTAGACATAAATAATCAGTTTTACTTTAGAACACACTGGTGTCTTGTGTGTCACTCTCCTATTACATAGCGAAATGTGGGTACATCTCTGACTAACCCTTCGGGATTATAGGCGTGTTTTATTTTATGTCACTCTTGTGGGGTAACAGAGTTATCCAAAGTCCTTCCGTTTGCAGGAACCATTGACATCAATTCAAAAACAAAAAATCACGTCTCTAAGTCATAGTAGAATTTTTTGCTAGTAACGAAGATGTATTCTGTTTATTTAGATGATTTCAAATAAGTAAGAATTTAAATAGTTAAAAATTCATAAACTATGCGGCTTTCACAACGTATGCGACTGTCCTTTTTAATTAATTTTGAAATCATTCTATCACTGGTCCTTTCAAACGTAGACAATTTTTGGTTAGGGCACGCGGTCCATTCGCTTTGGGCCGTTCATACTAAATACCCATGTACAGTGCAAATGCTCATTATTATGTAGGTACTAGACCAACGCAAGGCTTATAGCAATAAAATATCATTGACTTATATTCATCATCATCATCTGCCTAACCATTTTCATTTCATTGATAAACGAGCATAGTCTTTTAGAATCAACTCACTGTTACCCAAAATCAGCAATTATGAATCTTCTCAAAGTGGCTCAGAGGCTGCCCGTATGCTTCCGAAGGAAAACATTTAATTCCCATCGGAACATTGCTCTAAGTCCTGTACGTTGCCATGTGTTGGGCTTGCCGAAGTGCCCCTATGTTTTATTTTTAAACACCCTATATTTACGTGGCCGTTCACATCTGGTAGTCGGGTACCTATTTGATAAACATGTTGCCTTTTTGTTTACGGTCGCAGTATTTGGTAAATTGTAAATGCTGCGAACGGGCACGAGAAGTTTTTTTTTTAAACTAAAAGATTAGAAGCTTCTTCGTTGGTTTAGGGTCATGAGGTCCTGGGTTGGATTCCCAGGTTGGGCAAAATGCTATTGGTTTCTTCCGATTTTTTATCAGAAATCAGCAGCTACGGTGTCTTGGACCCGGTTGATGGCAATAGGCTCCCTATTACATGGGCCTTCAAACATTACTGTCGAATTGTGGGAGTTATATTAGGTACACTTCTGCCTTATACTTCATGGATTAAAGCCGTGATGAAATATCGTTCTACTACTTCATAACGTGTCATTAGAAATTGATCAATATAAGTTTGGCTACGCGTTTAGCGTCTCCAGTAGCGTCCATCATTCCCTGTAACATGCAGACAACAGGACAAGCAGAGCACGAATAGGTGTCCTGCCCCCCTAGCATGACCGTTCTATCTCTATTCTAGCAAGAAACGACAAGAAATCTTTTCTATACAACTTGACATTTCTTCTGCCCGAGCATGGCGCGCCCCGTCGACTCGCGTTTATACGAAGACATAGACAGAAATTCTTTCCATAGCAACGGGGACGTATCACGTGATGTTTATATTCCCTGAATATTATTACGTTTAGTTACCAAAAAAAAGTTGCCAATTGCACGAGTTGTTCATTTTTCGTGGGCGGGATGGTGTTGCTGCATCCTGGATCCAGGCCTGGGTCTTTTTCGCAAAATTAAACCTAAATATTTTACATAACATTTCGTATGTACAACACAACCTGCCAGGAAGCTGAGATTGACATTTTCTATACTAGTTTGAGTAAATTGAATAAAATTTTATGTGATTGCTTCTTCGAGCGTAAATAGTAATTTTACTGTTTGGTGTCACATACATATTAATTTGATCCTTATGTATTTTATCAATTTTCTGTTTCATATATTCCATTTACTACATGTGGAAACTTGTAATTGGCCATATTCTGTTTAAACTATTGATAAATGTCTGCTACTAAACGTCACAAGTGCTTCTTAACGCTCCCACAATTAAAAATAGAAACAGTGCAAAATAACATCCGTGATTCAAATCAGTGCCGATCCAAATAAACTCTGTGCTTGTGTGCATCGAAAAACATTAAAATAACAACAAAAAACAGCAATTCAGTGATTCAATATTAAAATAAAACTCTAGTCATTCAGTTTTTGAGGTTACATTTCAATCAGCAAAGCTGTCATAGTGTAGTGCTACCAACCTAACAACAAAAAGTGTGCGTTCAAAAACTTGTTTACAGAAACAAATTACGTTTCGTTTCTCCGTAAATCATGTCTTCTGAGCTGTCACCAGAAATGTCATTGCTACTTGCGAAAATGACAGAGCAATTAAAAATACAAACCAATGTTATAACGGAAAATATCACTGCAGTTATACTTCAAAAAGTGGATGAAAAACTAAAACCGATTATTGAGGAGAATCAAAACCTGAAAAACGAAGTGGATAAACTAAACAACAAGTTAATAAATCTTGAGGCGATCAGCAAGCGTAAAAACGTACTAATTCATGGGCTCCCAGAGCTAAATGAAGAAAATCATGAAGACCTAACTACTCTCGTTACGTCAACATTAAAAGAAATCGAGGTGAAACTAGAAATAGGGGAAATAGATAGACTTCAGAGACTGGGTAAAAAAGGAAACAATGATGCCAAAATCAGACCAATTTTGCTAGCTACCACAACCCTTGAGAAAAAAATACAGATTTTAAAAAACAAAAAGAAAATGAAATCGGGCACCTACATTACACATGATCTTCCAAAAGCAGTACTACAAGCAAAAACTGAAAATAAAAACCTCAAAACAAATACAGAAAGTGAAAAAAGAAAAAGATCTGAAACTCCAAGCCCCAACATGCAGAATACTAACACCTCTAAAATGCAAAAGAAAGATGCATTTCAGTACCTGCGGGAGAGATCACATTCTGTTTCAGGGAACATCACATACAAAAACTAACACACCACCAATCGGAACCGAAGAACTGCAACTATCTAAACTAAGTCAACAACAACAAATAATTATACAACCAAAACAACACCAAAACAAAAGTCAACAACCAATGCTCCCAGCACGGCCGGTCACCGCGGGAGAAATAGACCATTACCCTCTAACAAAAAACAACAAACTGCACATTGCAACATTAAATACCAGGACGTTAAGAACAGATGAATCTCTATTAGAGCTTGAAGAAGCATTAAAGAAACTCAACTGGGACATACTGGGAATAAGTGAAATGCGAAGAGCTGGCGAATCAATAGAAGAACATACAGATTATATAATGTATAACAAGGGAGAAACTGGGGGACAAAGAGGAGTTGGATTTATGGTAAAAACACACCTAAGAAATAATATACTGAACTTCATCGGAGTCACTGATCGAATTGCAATTTTACTTATTAAAATACCCAGTTATGAAAAAACATGGACAATAATACAAGCCTATGCACCAACCGAACAAGCTATCAAAACAGAACACATTACCTTCTATAACAACCTTTCCCAAATTATATACAAATATTCAAAAAATATAATTGTTCTTATGGGTGATTTTAATGCTCAAGTAGGGACCAAGCAAAACAAAGATGAATATGTACTGGGGAACTTTGGCCAAGGCAAAAGAAGCACAAAGGGACAAAGGCTAATAGAACTCCTACTGGAGCACAACTTAACTCTCCTAAATAGCATCTTCAAGAAAAACCAGAAAAATAAGTGGACATGGATTTCCCCAGATGGTAAATACAAAAACGAGATAGATTATATTATGTGCAGTCACCCAAAATTGTTCACAAACACTTCAGTGATATCGAAGCTAAATTTTAATACAAACCATCGTATGATAAGAGCATCCCTCAAACTACAACCACCCAAAAAACCTAGAAAGCACATTACAACATCCAGCACGGTTCATTATCCAGAAAACAACAAAGTAACAGCCCATTCCTTGGTAATACTTGGCAAGGAATTACTTGACAAAAGAGATGTAAAGGCAAGCTATACCAAACTACAGACCCAACTTACAGGTACCAGCACTGGCAAACCATCAAAGCATAAATACATACTGAGCGAGAAAACAATACAATTAATTCAGGAAAGAAAATGTCTATTAACTAATAGCAAAATGAAGAAACAGAATATTCAAATGATTACCAAGCTCAGTAAGAAAATCAAGGAAGGCATCCGGAAAGACAGAAAAACCACGCGGCTACAAAAATTAGAAAAACATATTTTAGCTACTGGAGGAACAAGAAAAGCTCTTAAAGAACTACGGGAGTCAAATCCATGGATACCAAACCTGAAAAACAACCACTGTAATATCACAAACCGAAAAGAAATTAATGAAATGGCTACAAAATTCTACCACAATCTATACTCCAACCACGATAACACCAATCAGGAAAATTACGAAATCCTTAGACTTAACCCATGCCCTTTAGACCCAGAACCTGAAATCTTACCCAGTGAAGTAAGAAAAGCAATACTAAGCCAAAAGTCAGATAAAGCACCAGGCCCTGACAAAATTACAAATGAGTTGCTAAAAGGAACACTAGAAGAACTGGTTCCTATTCTGACTAAAATCTTTAATAATATTATAACCTCAGGACTCATACCCGAACAGTGGGAAACATCTCATATAATCCTTATACACAAAAAAGGAACAAAAGAAGATATAGGAAATTATAGACCAATAAGCTTGATGTCCAACGTCTATAAGGTTTTCTCCAAAATCATCCTAGATCGCATAAGTACTAAACTAGACGAAAACCAACCAATAGAACAGGCGGGCTTTAGAAAAAACTTTGCCACAGTGGACCATATACATACTATTAAACAACTAATAGAAAAATACAACGAGTATAACAAGCACCTATATATAGCCTTCATCGACTACACCAAGGCCTTCGACAGCATTAGCCATAAAGCCATATGGGAAAGTCTAGAAAACCAAGGAATCCCCACACAATACATAAAAACCATCAAAACTATTTACTCCAACACTAAAGCAAGAATACAACTTGAAAGTTTGGGGGAGGCCTTCAATATAAATAGAGGTGTCAGACAAGGAGATCCACTGTCCCCCAAGCTTTTCTCTGCAGTATTGGAGAATATATTCAGAAAGATGGAATGGGACCAACTTGGTTTAAGCATAGATGGACGAAGACTAAACCATCTAAGATTCGCAGACGATATTGTCATCACCGAAGAAAACCCTGAAAAATTAGAGAAAATGATCCAAGACCTAAACAGCGAAAGTGAGAAAATAGGGCTATCCATGAATATCACCAAGACCAAGCTTCTGACAAACTCTGATAACCGAGTTATAACAATAAATAACGAACCCCTCGAATATGTGGATGAGTACATATACCTGGGACAGATCATCTCGTTCAAAGATCAGACAGACAAGGAAATCAAAAGGCGAATAGCAAATGGCTGGAAAAAATACTGGTCACTTAAAGAAATCATGAAGGCCAACGACCTTAGCATCGGTACAAAACGGAAAGTCTACAACACTTGTATTCTATCGTGCATCACATATGGCTGTGAAACATGGTCACTTTCAAAACACCACCGAGATAAGCTGCAATGCTGTCAAAGAGCGATGGAGAGAAGCATGATTGGTATCAAGAAACAAGACAGGAAACGAAACACCTTTATAAGAGCCAACACAAGAGTTATGGATATACTTACGAAGATAGACCAACTAAAATGGAGATGGACAGGCCACATGTTAAGGAGTACTCAGGAAAAGTGGAGTAAAATTGTGACAGACTGGTATCCCAGAGATGGAAAAAGGAAGCGTGGAGGACAATTTAAGAGATGGGAAGATGAGTTGAAGCTTACAGCGGGCCCTTACTGGAGAAGGGTTGCCAGAGATAGAACACAATGGAAAATGTTAGAGGAGGCCTTTGCCAAAAGGCACACTGAACTTAGAGATATCCTCTAAATGAGGAAAACAACCACTTCAAAACAGACGGAAGTTCAGGATAGAGGGCTTATTGATTGAAATGTCTGCTTAGCTGTAAGTTTTCCTAAAAATTCAATAAATAAATAAATAAACCTTTTGAACGTAACTGCAACGCAACCACGAAACGTATTTCTCGTATTAAGTTTTTAATAAGACTAGTTTGACATTTGTCAGAAGTAATGTTTCTACCCCCAAATGTCAAAAGAAGAGAAAATATGGTCGTCATGCTCGACGTTGTAGACTTGTGTCGACTGAAGAAAAGAAACATTTCCTTTCTACATTCTTAATATCGCCATGCTTGGGACGATAGACATATCTGTCAAATTGTCGATTCTTCCGTAGACATAGCCCGTTTCTACAGCGGTCATGCTAGGCCGGCTGTTGTTTGTACGAGTAGAACAACACCACATTTACACTTAAGGTTAGAATCATCTAAAATTTTACACCTCAGCTGGTTTTCCTTGCTTCGGCCAACTTAGGCCTGGAGCCTGTTTAAAGAATTCTACTCATCTCCTGGTAGGGAGTTTTTCTGCAGTTAGAACAAAAGGGTAGGGGATTGTTGTTATTTCGTTAGATGCGCTTTCTTTACAAAGCCACTAACACTCACTATAATAACAGCCTGTACTAAACATACATACATGAACTTTGAAACATAAGATTCATTTTTTGGGCAGTCGCTAGTCGTGTGAAAAGAATACCACTTAGTCTCAATACACGAAAAACACGAACAACAAAAGGGAGTTTAAATCAAAATGTGTTTTTAAAACGTAAAGACTGACTAAGGTGGGAGCCACAATTATCGGCCTACAGTTCCACGTTTACGTCATGTGCTCTCAACTCAACGCCCACTTCCCGCCATTTGGGGCGAAACGTTTCTTATATTTTTTTTAAATGCTCGATTTATGTTTTTTGAGCCAACTGTTTTCTTTGAATTAAAATTTTATGGCACTTTTAAATGCTTTTTGGTGGTGTTTGAGCATTTATGGAGGACTAGGTTTTGCCCGTAGCTTCGCCTGTGTGGTGGTGAGAAATGTTCTCAATGGAACATACTATCAGGATAAGAGTCCTAGCCCAGGTCTACTTGTATGCCTGTCACAAATATCCTTTCAGACACTAAGGCATGAAAGGTACCAGACAGGCAGGTTTACAAACGTTTTTTTTTATTATTATTATACTACGAATTTTTGGAATATC
Organism: Cerastis leucographa; assembly: GCA_963082945.1. Lineage (NCBI taxonomy): Eukaryota > Metazoa > Arthropoda > Insecta > Lepidoptera > Noctuidae > Cerastis > Cerastis leucographa. Next base: position 18,726,783 of record OY720358.1, on the reverse strand, counting down.
GCGTGTTAGACTTAAATTCTAATTATCTAGATATCGGACAGCTGAATTACACATAACTATTTAGCTTTATTACTGGATAATTGGCTTTATAATGAGCTATAAATCGATTCAGTATTTATAGCAATTCATGTTAATTGAATATAAACACTGATCTAAAAGAGTTAACGAATCATTTTTTGTGCTCAATTTTATATACGCCAATTAACCATACGAATCTTGTTAACAAGATTACCAAAATACCTTTTTGAAAGATCGTTTATGCAGTTATTTACTGTGATATGAAACTACTAGGTAAGTTGTGAAAACTTTATTCAGATATAAAAACCGTAGTAAAATTAGTAAGATTACCAAAACTTAAAAAAAGAAACTAGAAATATTTATTAAAAAAAAAAGATGGAATCTTGGTGAAATTAAAAGAAATAATGTTTTTTGTTTACCAGTAAACCCCAACATTGGCGTAACAGTATCGACCTAGGCGCATAAAAAAGCAAACATATTTACCATGCAGAGGAGCAATAGAATTGCTTTAAGAATGGGGTTTTTTAAGGCTCTAGACAGATGGATTGTATATGAAAAACTAAGTTACTGCTGCAGTTTGGTGAAAAAGTCCCATATCTCAAAAACTTAATATCAAATCTTTTTCAAACCAATTTTCGTTGAAAGTTTTTTTTACGTTCTACATCCCCATATTTTTTTTAGAATTTTTCTCCTCTTACTTTAGTAATTAGAGGGGGGGGGGCACGTTTTACCACTTTGGTAGTGTCTATCTTTCAAAAGATTGACTTTGAAAAACAATGGTTTTAGGAACCTCTATGTGTCATTTTTAAAGAACTATCTATAGACACCCAACACGTATAGGTTTGAAAGTTTTTTTTTTTAGTTTCAGTTCCATGTGAGGACTTCTCCATTCATCCTTATCTCTATTCTTTTTTTTTTTTTGTACAGATATCATAAAGCGGCTCACAGAATACATCTACCGAACAAATTTCAGCTGTGTAGTCCCAATAGTTTCGGAATAAAGTGGCTGTGACATACGGACGGACAGACAGACAGACAGACATGACGAATCTATAAGAGTTTCGTTTTTTGCCATTTGTCTACGAAACCCTAAAAATGTAAAAACACATACGCAAATACCGGAGTACCGTTTGACAATCATGTGAAATTTTATTTTCCCTAATCACGCTCCTGCCAATCCCCGATTATCTGTCGCGCCAAACCGCGGCTGTTAATTAACTTACCTGGCGAGTGTCGATCGCAATCTGGTGCAATTTGTCACCGACGACAATTGGGGCGCGCACCTTAAACTTTGAGAGTGATTGATAGCGATCCCGGAAGTTTGTGATTCAATTTTAATATTTTTTTGAGATTTTATGATTTATGGATAGCAAATGTGTATCTGCAGATTTATATTTCTTACTAATAATATCAATGTGAAAGTAACTACTTGCCCTTATAGCCCAAACGGCTGCGTTCAGCCGGCCCATTCCAGTCCGTTGACTGGGATGTGATTTATCACATGGATAGTGGTCTATCCATGTGATAAATCCCATGCCATGCCATGGTGCCATGATCTGGATTAGGTTTTTTTTTTATACTGATGTAATTTCCGTCATCCACATTATGATCATTTATTCATTTCTGACATCCATGCAGTCGAAGCCAGTGGAAAAATCTAGTGATAAATAAAGGAAATGTAATGATTTCTTATCATATTTTTATAATAAAAATTTAACCTAGTTTATTAAATTAATTTGTCAAAAAACTAATAAGTATGCGTTTTTCGGTTAACCTGATCGGCTAATATTTGCGGAGATTATAATGTTGATGTTAAATTTATTAACATTGGAAAATACACGGATATTTCCCAAGGTAACTAGGGTACAATACAACTATTACCTACGCTAAAATTGCTTCATATAAATATTTGAACAAAATTAATTTGGAAATGTCCATCAAAGTGGAAACTTAAAAATTTGTTACGCCTTTGTCAAGTTATAATAAAATACAAAATGATGCAATGTAGGCTTAGCAAATATTGGCGCCCAACAAAACTGAAACCTGAGTTTCTTGGCGCCCAACAAAACTGCCACCTGACACACTCGGCGCCCAACAACTATCCGCTTACCATAAATATGAAGTACTTACGTTACGGTACGCTGTACCGTGTAGATAGAGAGCCATCATTTTGTCTTCTTGAAAACCAGTTGTGATCTCCCCATAGCACAGCATCATGCTGAGTACTTGTCACAGTCACGAAGTGCAAGCTGCCATTTTATTTTCAGTCCTGTTGTACTTATAAATTTTCGTTAGGCCTTGTATGTTTATTGTTTCTTTTTTTCTTTGTCATTTTGTATGCACGTCATGAAACTGTGACAAATAAATATTTTTATCTGTCTTTCTTTCTTTCTTTGTCTGGCACAATTTACTGAGCTAAGAAGTTGTATAATAACTTTTCATCCCATCCGGAAATCAAATTCACTGAGGTGAAAGTGGAACTCTCAACCGTCTACTATATTTAAAGCAGTGAAATCAAAAGTTATGTCAAGTAAAAATAATTAAAATTTTCGAAGACAATCTGCAGGTAAAGTTGTGGAATCTCATTTGAAAGGAAGTGAATATATGATTGGCAAATATCTGCTGGATAGTTGTCGATGTTTGGAAGTGCTAGGGGGTGAGGAAAGTGGGGGCGGTTTTAATTGCTTTTTCAATTAACGCCGACGGAGGGTCTCTTGGGATCCTATTCGTGAAGGCGTAATGGACTTGTCAAAGAAGAAGTGTGGTAGATAGGACACTTTTTTGTTGGTAAGTTTGAATGTTTTGAAAGTTGGGAAAAACGAGTTGGGTTCTTAAATTTGGACAGTTTCCCTTTTGGAGAAGCATGAAAATAGAAGACATGGTAAGCCGAAGAAAAGAATGATCTTGCTGAAACAATTTGATTCATTTGTTCTGAACTACGCATTCAGGTTCTACGCAAAACATTATTTCATACGGCAATTTCGCCCGACGATGATTAAAAAGCATAATTCAAAATGCCTTTACAAGTGGCGAGAACTAGATGTATGTGTTCGTCACTCCCTGGGCAGTCGCTACCATATTGCTGCCTGGCTAATATTTTGACAAAAGGCATAAGGTACCAATATCGAGACTCCTCCGTACTTCGAAAAGTACGTTAAGCCATTGGTCCCGGCGGTCATTTATAGATCTTTGGCAGTCGTTAAGGTAGTCAGTGGCCCGAAATTCTGACTACCAGTCTTACCAACAGTTATCGTATTACCCAGTACTAACTGTGTTGTGGAGATCAGATGGATAGTCACTCCATCTAAAATACTGGCATTCTGCTGCATCCGGTTAGACTGAAGCTGACCCCGACATCTTTGAGTAAAGGCTTGGCAGATGATGATGCTGAGCTCTCTCTATTTTCTACCTACTGTCGTATCTGTTTCCTACTCTTGACAAAGTCCTGAACCACCGACACTCAGACGTCCATAATTCCATTTGCGACTGAGTCGCGACTAGCGGACGTACTTGTTCTTACTCACTGTTAACATTGTACGGATTGTCGGATTGTTCTCCGTTTGGTGTTTGACGTATTGTTTTGATTCTAGTTTTGTTGAACACTGCTAAATTGGTGAACCGAGGAAAAGAGATGATTGCTTTCAACGCTTTCGTACTTCTGCAACGATTTTCGTATATGATAGTTCAAGCTTTGGTTGCATGTCAAATCAACACATTTTTGTCTTTCCAAACAACGTGATTGCTGATCGTGGAAACTGACACAAGTAAAAAGTTTTATTCACAATAATTTACACTGCTTCACTGCACTGCTTTACTTTGCTTTAATTTACTTTTTTCGCGATATATATGCGAAAGTTTGTCAGTATGGATGAATGTATGGATAAAGGTTTGTGACTCTTTATAACTAAAACTGCTGCTCGGATTAGGACGAATATTGACAAACAGATAGTTAATAACCTGGATTTACACATAGGACTTCTCCGTTAGTAGGATCCCGTGGGACAATTGACCGATTCTACTTGGACATAGCCGTTGGCGAAAGCTAGTTCACAATATATTCACAAAAGATGCAGTAGATACCTCAGTGAAGTGACTAAGGGCAGTCTAACTTCATTCAACCATTGGACGATGGGTGATGATTTTAATAAAGCAAAAGCTATTAAAAGCCTCTTGTAACCATTTTACAATAGATACTCGATACTCTTTCTGCTTCGTTTCCAGTTTTTTTATTTGTTCTTTTACCACGCTTGCTTAATGGATTACAGTTTGTTGTTAATGGAAAACGGTAAAAAGAGTTGAACCGGTGAAGTACACACACACAAGCCACACAACACACACACAACGTACATAAGCTTTACATTTCCAGTATAACATGACCTCGCTTTCTAAAGATTTCCCGTCCAATGAGGGGTCCGCATAAACTGGTTAGGTATAGTTTGGTTGTTCGTCATGCGTACCACTCCGCATGGCTGTATTCCCGTTTTAAGGGTGTGTAGTGTCTGATATCATTAAAACTTTTCAACTGAGCACAGACAATGACACTTAGAGTGCATCCTACGTGGATGGCATGACAATAATCCGGCACTGGGAGTTCCATCAAATACTCATTATAAAAATACGGATCACATTAAGAGCGCACTGAGCTTCTGGCGGTAGGTATCTATGCGCTCCGTGTATGTGTGCGTAAGACAGACGCGCGCGACGCTCCGGGAAGAGTGGCGGCTCTAGTTATAATGGGCGGAACGCACGCTAATTAAGGTATTTCCTCCATATTATTAAAAACAATACACATTTTGAAAATCTAAAATGTATACGTTATAGAAAACATGTAGTTTTGTTATTATTTAAAAGCTGACCTACCGGGAAGATTTTACACCGTGCTGAGGATTTATTAACTTTTTTAGAGATTACTTTGGCATTATTTTCTATCAAGAAAACTACAAGTAATTGTGTTTCTAAAGTGTATGATTTATAGAGTTAATCCTTGAATATCTTACAAATTAATTTCATAACTAAAGGTTAAGTAATAACGATGCAGCAAGGGATCATACGAACTGAATTATTTCGAAATTACGTATCGTTCCCTCGGTGCGCTCTTAACTTTGTTTGGGCCAACCTTTTTTTTACTGGTGACTAGAACGTTTTTTTTTTCTTCATTTTATAGTCGACTTCTAAAACAAGAGGAGGCTTTACTCTACTACTTTACTCGACTAGCACTTCACCCGCGACTTCGTCTGCGGAAATTGTGAAATGATGTAGCCCATGTTACTCGGTGAAGATGTAGCTTTCTAAAGGTGAAAGAAATTTTAAAATCGGTCGTGTAGTTTTGAATTAAATCGTTACAAACAAATAAACAAAAAATCTAAACTTTCCTCTTTATAGTATTAGTTTAGATGAAACTAGGATTTCGTGCTGGCCCTTCAAATTGTAATCCACACATCCTCGTGAGACACAAACATTGTAAAGCCATAATTTGTAACACAATCCCCGACTATCAGGGGTTCAGAATTTCTCCAATTTACACGAAACAACTAAGTTTCATCTAATACGCTAGCAACTTCAATAGCTTTTATCGTTGAAACACTCTCACTACAGAATACATTATCATCATCCTAGTTTTTTCAGTCTCACCGGATTCAGCTGAATACCAGTATTTTACATGGAGCGACTGCCTATCTGACCTCCTCAACCCCGTCAGTACTGGGTAATACGATACACGGTAAGGCTGCTTGTCAGACTTTCGGGCCACTGACTGGCTGTAACGAATGTCAAAGATCTGTAAAGGACAACCAGGAGCAGAGGCTTAACGTGCTTTCCGAGGCACGGAGGAAACTCGGTATGTAATGGTTGGTCACCCATCCATTGACAAGCCTAGGTAAGTGCGGCTTAACCTGAAGAGATTGACGAGCTCGCTAAATAATAACAGCAAACTCAAAGCATTTATTTCAATTAGACCATTACAGGCACTTTTGAAAGTCAAAAAATAAATTAAAACGCGAAGCTACAGACCCAGTCACAAGGCATTATAACTTGTGAAAGTACTGTAGTTGCCCATTCCGTAGCGTAGATCTCTATGGAGAAGAATGGGCAAGAAACTCCATGGACACTCTTTTAAATCAAAATATGTTACAAAATCTTGGTTACATCATTCATGTTATGAATTACAAATATGTGAGAACAATGTAGAAATACGGGCAAGTTAAGAGCGTCCAAGAGTAAAAGATTAAATCAGTAATTAAAAAATAAAGTAATTAAAATAAACCGTGGCAGCTAAGAGATGACCAGTCACAACTGACAGCGCCCGTTCACGAATATGACAGCCTCTAATTAAACTTAAAAATATTTAATTTAATTTTAAAGTTTAAATAATTAAAGCGTTTCAATAAAATAATTATTAGTTTTATTTACCAACCCGCTCTGGGCCCGCATGGTGGATTACAGCCCACTCCCTCTCATAGAAAGAAAACCTGTGTCCCAGCAGTGGGAACATTATAGGCTGATGATGATAATGATGAATAGTTAAAGTAGAATTCGTTGTCAGTATTAAACTAATAAGAAATTCAGCAAGATCCATACAAAATACTTGTAGATCGAATAAGATAGTCAATGGCAAGAAGCTTTTGTTTTCAAGATCTGTGTTCTACGTATCATACTTTGTAAAAGCGAAATTTCCAGTATTTCAGATGTAACAGAATTGTTCTACAGAACGGGTACCGACTGTAGGGGTGTTCACTCGCCCTAACTAATGAGTTAGCGAATTGCCATTCGTCGGAACACTGAGAGATAACAAACTATTATTTGTGTGTTCTCATTAGTGCTGCACGTTTCATGCCCGTGTGTTATTAGTATTACTTAGTACAACTACCTACACCGTGCCACGGAAAATACGTTAAGCTGCTGGTCCCGGTTGTTATTTGTAGATCTTTGACAGTCGTAACAGGTAGTCAGTGGCCCGAAAGTCTGATATCCAGTCGTAACAAGGGGTATCGTATTACCCAGTAATAACTGGTTACGGTAAGAAAGGTAGTTGCTCCATGCAAAATACTGGTATTCAGCTGCATCTGGTTACACTAGAAGCCGACACCAACATAGCTGGCATGATGGTAAATGGCTCGACAATACCAGGAAGCTAACTAAGAAAATAATAATCAAACTTTTAAGAGTGAATGCTTTATTTACTGTGCAAAGCCAATCATAAAACAATTAATTTTGATAAAAGAGACTACAACTTCGTCTAGTAACGGCGTCAGGTTTAACCGTAGTGTTTGCCAGAACCGGCGCCCCAACCACCCCAGCCGAGACCGCCCCAGCCAAGACCGCCCCAACCAAGACCGCCCCAGCCGCCGCCAAGTCCGTAGCCACCGACTCCGTGGCCAAGTCCATAGCCTCCGTAACCGCCAAGTCCGTGACCGCCAAGTCCGTAGCCACCATAACCGCCATAGCCGACGCTGACAGGAGCAGCCACAGACACAGTGCGGAGGACGGGAGCAGTGACGATGGGAGCGATAGCAGCGGTCTTAATGACGGAGATCGGAGCTGCCTTGACGACGTTAGCGGTAGATATCGCTGGAGCCAAGATGGCGCCGCCGTATCCGCCGTGGCCGTAACCTAGGCCTGGAATAGGACATGTTAAGTTAATCGAAGCACAAAAATCAACAAGGTGTGTTTTAGGTGTTAAAGGTACTCACACTTGGAGCATTGGCATATAATGTATCGTTACAGAGTCGAGAGCATTACATACATTACAGAGGTGGCCATGACGTTAAAGAAACACATCCTGCAGTGTCAGATTTAAAAGATTAAAATAAGTTTGCTTACCGTATCCGCCGTATCCGCCGTATCCACCATATCCGCCGTATCCGCCGATGGCGCTACCATGGGCGACAGCCAGAAGGCAAGCCAACTGTAAGAAAAATACTATTATTTAACAAATAAACGTTGAAACAACATAACTGATACTTATCAGAGAGCAGCGACCACACACTTTTGAACTAAAACTAGTAAACCAAACATAAAAGGAACAAGTTGCGCAAAATATTCAAACTGTAAGTAAGTCACTAGTGTTTCGGTTCATCAAGCACTAATAACAGTGGATTCACAGTACATTTCAAGAATGCCCGACTAGTTTTTGACTTGACCTAGAGAAGTCATGCCTCCTTGAGAAGACTCATCATCTGCCTAGCCTTTTCCCAAACCATCTTGGGGTCGCCTCCCAGTCTAACCGGATGCAGATGAGTAGCAGTATTTTACATGAAGAGACTGCAACTTTATCTATTTATTATTTATTATGCCTATCTGACCTCCTCAACCCAGTAGCTGGGTAATACGATACCCATTAGTAAGACAGGATGTCAGACTACTCGTAACGACTATCAAAGATCTACAAATGACAGCCGGAACCAACGGCTGAACGTGCTTTCCGAGGCACGGAGGAAACTGGGTATGTAATTATGGTCACCCATCCACAGACCAACGTCGGCAAGCACGGCTTAACCTTAAGGATCGACCCGTGCGGCTGTAATTTTTAGCCACGAGCTCCTCCTTGTTAAGACTGATCAAGTAGAAAACAGTCGTTGATCCCCGAAATATGTTACCGAAACATGTAGACACTCATGAAAGATATACAAATTAACTTACAGCTATGTAGGTGTTCATCGTGGTTGGTTTCCTCGGACGAAGTGTACTTGTTTATGCAGTAGGGCACCGTTTTATACTAGTGAGTTGGTATCCGCTGGCCACTGAAATACAACCAATACAGCCGGATACCGCTTGTCTTCGCACGCACTTGTTCGTTTCGTCAGACATTAGCATTGGGCATCCTTCTTTGATTGGGGACGATGAATTCATTATCCTTTGTCCTTATTGAAAGGGTTTTCGATTGTTTGGTGGGTTTGTGGAAGGTTTATGTTTCCTACGAGTATCTACGAGTAGATGGGCAGTGGTGAATAGTTTGGAATTAATATTAGATAATATTAGGTGGAGAAGTTTTCAACATGGATTTTGCAAGTGTTCTTCTCAGCTGATGATTATGATGGTTTTGTTAAGAGAAGAAGAACTCGGTCAAAAAAGTGTTTGGCTGTCCTTAATTGAAATGGTGGCTACCATTTAGCAAATTTTAATTTCCTTAGTGAAATATTATCTCGTGCGTAAAGTTTGTGGTGTTACTCCAAGTTGGACAGTTGGCAGGTAGTCTTATCAGATTGTGTACGTTTGCATTTGAAAATTAAAAAAAAAAAAACGGATGTCGTGTAGGTATGTGTAGGAATGTAGTGTGTGTGAGTGTGTGTGTGTGTGTGTGAAAATAATCTAGCCTCATGAAACAGGTCTCTCTCAACAAATAAACAATTTCACACCACACATCGAGCTACCAGGACAACATGTATCGTAGAAGGCATTACTTACACAAACCGCTTGCGTTGAGCTAACACTCGGACTGATCAAACACCTGGAAGAAATACAAATATTTGTTTTGGTCCGGGAATCGAAGCATGCGGCACAAAGGGCGACCGATTCATCACTTTGACATTTAGATCATTACTTATAGGTTAAGTACTTTGAAAGGGACTCGAGTGAGATTTTTTCTTGAGAAGTTTCTTGGCGTTATAATGTTAAATCAACCAAGCAATATTGCTAAGGTTTGAAGTTTCCTACTAGTAACTAGACTACGCTGAAATTTAGTACTAGCAATAATTTTCCCTTTTTGTATCTTGCAGTAAGAGGTACCTTGAAACGAATGTATAGATTAGTAGCAGTTGGAGCGTAAAAAGTGGAGAACCCGTTGAAAACGAATATATTTCTGTATTTCAACGCTGAGTAAAACTATTACATCAGAATAAAAAAAAAATAAAAAAACTGCACTTCGGCTTGATGACCATTCTTGGCATATAATTATAGCATGTCTTTTCTACTGCTACACTGGGCAAAACCATTTGTAAAATTCCATCCTGGAAATGATTTTTTATCCGCAATACTTTGAACGAGTTATGCCCGACTCGTCACAGTTCTGATAGGTCACCATTTTTTTTTCATACAAGATTCCCCGCCTCGTCGTCATAAGAAAACAAATGAAATATTGTTTAATATCGATGTTCCCGATTCGTCATCAGTATATATTTGCGTGTCAAAAAGTACACAGTAAAAAACCTTAGTAGGTACCTTCGCAGTACGCGTCTAAGATATCTCGACACCTCTCTCTGGGCTTCCCACGACACCGATGCAACCGCCAATCTTTGTAATAATGTAGTTATTTAATCTAATTATAAAACAAAGTCCCCCGGCGCATAATCGCAACCCGGATGGAACGAAGTTCCTTTCACGTACATAATATCAATACATTTTAGATTTAAGTTAGTGTGCGAAAAATAAAATATTTATTTTAAGGAAGATTAATCCTTAATTCGAGGCAATACGTCTTACTTAACTGCACAACCGAATTTGTACTTTGTAGTTCGGTCACTCAAAATAATAATCATATCTATCCTTACTCACATACACACCCCAATTGTACGTAATTTAAGGAAATTTCAACTTTATTTTAAAGAAATAAAGCTTACAATAGCTTACTATAGCAAAAAGTGTCGTGACAACTTTTCGTAAGAATTTTTTCCGTCTAGCCCCCTTTCACAACGCGCGATAAGGAACTTCGTTCCAAAAACTACCGAACGGAATTTCATACAGTTTCACAAATGGACGGAGTGATACATGTTTCAAGGTGGATGGGACTCAAATCTATGTTTATCTATGTGTATGTTTTCTACATAGGTGTTAAATGCCGCCAACATTACAGAAATGCATGCGGTTATTATATCCTTGGTTAATGTAATTTCCTGTAGCTACATTATCTAAGTAACAGTTTTCTGGCTAGCTGCCAGGGTGGGGTATCCAGGAACTGGTTGGATGCCTGTTAACGAGTTCCAACGTCTGATTCTGTAACTTTATTGTTAAAATGAATCTGTGAATACTGTATGGTCTTATGGAAGTGCTGTTCACAGATACCTAAGCTGAAAGTCTAACAAGAGTCTGTCAATGTATATTGTACACTATTTCTTTTGATTAGAGACGAGTTTAACATGTTTAGATTCATGCGAATTGATAGTCAGCTAGGTTGCTAGTGATACTTAAACTTATCTCGTCTGCTCGACGTCCGGATAACACTACAGGGATCCAGCAGAATATCAGGTTCAGGTGCATGCCTGACACATGCTGAGCTGGACTCCCATTTGGTGCAACCTTGAGACGCACACCGCACCTTGTATACTCGTTATTTTATTTTATTTGAATATGTTTTTTTTTCGTCATGTTCGTGAACGGGCGCTTTCAGTTGTGACTGGTCATCTCTTAGCTGCCACGGTTTATTTTAATTACTTTATTTTTAATTACTGATTTAATCTTTTACTCTGGACGCTCTTAACTTGCCCGTATTTCTACATTGTTCTCACATATTTTTAATTCTTAACATGACTGATGTAACCCAGATTTTGTAACAAATTTTGATTTAAAAGAGTGTCCATGGAGTTTCTTGCCCATTCTTCTCCATAGAGACCTACGCTACGGAATGGGCAACTACAGTACTTTCATAAGTTATTATGCCTTGTGACTGCATGGGACTGTAGCTTCGCGTTTTTTTTTGACTTTCAATAGTGCCTGTAATGGTCTAATTGAAATAAATGCTTTGACGTTGACTTTTCTTTTTGTATTTTGGCACCTAGTTTTTATATAGGTATACACGGTGTAAATCACCTCATCACGAAGCCGTCAACCAAGCATTCTGTACATGAAACTAAGTAACTTTACGCAAAAATTATTGCTGGGAAACGAATTTTTTTTGGGGGGTGTAAAATCATGTTTTGTGGTAGAACTCAATGTAACGTACTCAAAACATTGTGCTGATGCACGGATTGAATAGTACGGGGGTCGTGGAGGTGTTTAAAGTAAAAAACTTACATTAAAAACTTGTATTTAAAAAAATACTTGTCAAAAAGTTGGAACTTTGACCCCTAATATCTCCGTAACTAGAAGGTTCCCAGATATGGTGTAGAACAAAAAAATGATCGCAATGACAGGGAGAACCAGTGCCTTTCGGCTTCGTTAAGAGGTGTTTTACACCCTTTATTTAAGTAATCTGCGTCATTTAATTGTTTTTCTGTGTGTTGTGCTATGAATTTGTGTGTACTGAATCAATGATTTATCTAACTTAACACCTAAGGTTCTTGGTAATTAATTAGGGTTTGTCGAAAGTGTTGGACTCGTCGCTTAAGACGGTACTTAAAAGTAACCAGTTACTGCATATCCTATATTAACGCGTTATTTAGTCACGTCGTGTACTGCCGTACTGCCATTGTTTTCTTTATCGTGTGGCTAATGCCTAATGTCAGAGTTTTTATACCGCCTATGGGCCTCTGACTTAGCTTTACATACCATCGAGAGATATATCTCAGGCATGCTGGATAATTATGCATAATTCATAGGTGTTTTACCTATGAATTTAAAAAAAAAAAACAGAATTGCGTGTCTTGGGTCCGAACCTGAGACCTATGCTTTGACTGTGACATTCTTTCACTCATTAGATATTTGTGCTTGTATAAGTAGGCGGCGCGCCTTGGAATTGTCTACCGTAATCCGAAAAACAGATCCTATCTTCAATTACCAGTTTAGAATCGAATTAATATTTACGACGAGTTATTAACCTCCACGAACATAACAAAGAAGCTAGACGATATATTATAAATATGACGGGGAAAATGTGGAACATTTTCCCCGTTTTTTCAACATTTTTCATAGATGCTCCGCTCCTATTTGTCTTAGCCTGATGTTATGTAGCCTATAGCCTTTCTTCATAAATGGGCTATCCAACACTAAAATATTTTTTCAAGTCGAACTAGTCGTTCCTGAGATTAACGCATTCAACCAAACACACAGTATAGATTGATAAATCATTTTTTACTCAGAGGTAAAACATAACATTGCATGCACAAATAACGTTAAAATACTTTGCATATCATATCAAACACTGATTCCACTTTACTTTATTATTTCCTAAGGCAATTATTACCAAATGCAAATAGTAATCAGTAATAATGCGTTCCTCACATATTTGTTTAAAAACAATTATAAAATTATCGTGTTTGCTTGAAGGATGCGAACCAATAAATCATGCAATTTTTTGTTCACACCTTTTGCTTAATAATTTTGTTATTTACTTCATATCACTGTCAACATGAATCAAGGCTGATTGAAGGGAAATTGCCTGTTAAACTGATTTGACGTGCAAAAGTTTCACCAATTTTTTTTTTCTAAAGCTATATGCTTCACCAATTTTTATTCCAATTTCTCCTTTATTGTGAGTGCGTTAACAAACATTTTAACTCACAAACATAAACAGCTAGAACCCGGAATAACTACCTAAAGGTCAGACAAATATTTGTTCCGTGGGGAGATCGAACCGCGACACGCAGTGCAGCAGTCAGGCGCTCAACCACTGAGCCGTCAAAATTATAACCGACCTACAAAATTCTTTAATTTCACTTTTGGTTTGTTTGCCGAGGCATCCCAATTTCATCATCTACCTACAATGATCCGCCTTTTTTTTCCTTTCCCAACTACGAGGTCGACTTCCAGTCTAACTGGATGTAGCTGTAAACCAGTATTTTAAAATGGAGCGGCTGCCTATCTGACCTCCAAAATCTATCTAAGTAACACAATACCCTTTTGTAAGACTGGTTCTCATATTTTCGAGCTGCTAGTTTCGTATTACCCAAGGCTTGATGGTCAAGTATCATTAATCATTTGCTCCGTATTGATTGTTCCTATGAAACGTTAGGATTATGATAATAAATCCTCCCAAGTAAGTCTAATATCTCATGCCGTCACAAGCTCTATGAGAATAGCTCATGCCGCGGTAAAAAGATTAGTCGGTAAGTAAGATTAAGTAGTCGGAATGACTGCACAGGTTATGCCGGACGTACCTAAGAGCGTTTACGACATTTCATACAAACTATCAAGTACGTTTTTTTTTTTTTGCGGATGGGAAATGCGGACGACCGTATGTCACTACAGGGATTCAGCAGAATATCAACGTCAGGTGCATGCCTGACACATGCTGAGCTGGACTCCCATTTGGTGCAACCCTGAGACGCACGCCGCACCTTGTATAATCGTTATTTTATTTTATTTGAAGTATGTCATGGTGTTACTATAACTTTTTCGTAAATGTTTTTTTTTTCTTTTTGTATATTGGCACCTTGTTTTTATATAGGTATATTTTTGTAATCTGTGTCATTTAATTGTTCTTCTGTATGTTGTGCTCAATGTGCTATGCATTTGTGTGCACTGAATCAATGATTTATCTAAATTAACACCTTTTGGTTTTTTTTTTTAAGGATGGGAAATCATCAAATGACTTCTCCCGCTCTGGGCGGAGCTGGGAGGGAGTGTCAGACTTGACTGACTAAAACCCACCCATGTTCCTTCTTAGCCCTTTGTGTTCCGGGGCCGCGGAATCTCTTTCGAACAACCCGCAGCCCTGGCAGGAACTATCAAGTCCTTTTTTCCAAAATGACTGAACCAATTTGAATGAAACTTCATACGTATGAGCAGGATACAAAGGTCTAAAAAGTTACAAAAAAAAAAAAACATTTTCGAAAAGTCTTTTAAAAAAAAAGATAATTGGAAATTTCTGTTTCTACAGATAATTTATAATCGGTCTAATTTAGCTGTAACACTATTTTTCGAATATGTTTTTTAGTTATAACTTGAAATGCCATAAGGTATAAACGCTCTTAAGTAGGTAATGTATCCCGTCAAGGCTATTTCAATGCACACATACCGTGTCCAAGAACATAAGGGTATAAAAATACCCTTTATTAGCGAAGCTTTATTCTTCCCGTATTTTTACATACCCAACCAACTTGCTGTAATCTGTACCAAGGTACGAACACCAGCGAATTTGTACTCGCAACTAAAAAACTGTGTAAATGACACTTGAAATATCTACCGCTATTAAAGACACAGTGCAAAAACACGCACACAGTTGGAAAACGCGAGCATTGATCGACGAAGCATGAAAGTTATTCAAAGTTCACGAAATATTTAGTGTGCCGATGAACTAGCCACAATTAGATAATTATAGAACAATTAATTTTCGTATTGGCGTTTAAATATATTCATTTACATATATAATGTACTCTTTGTTTAACAACCTCGGTTTTGTATACTACATATTGCCTGCTGAATAATTAGATTGAGCGTGTTTACTTGAAGCATGGACTACTAATATTAATCTGTGGTTATCAGACCATCAACTCAGCCTATAGCATTGTCTGTCCCAAGCTATATACAAGGTGTTGTTTTGCATCCTCGTCAAATTCAAGGAGGTAACTATGCTAATGATTCTCGTCCCGAATCAATAATTGATTTTGACAGAGCTACGAGCGAGCAAGCTTGGCCAGGGCCAAGCTTGCTCGCTGCAAGCAAAGTCGGTAATTTTTTTTTTTCGTAGGATCCTATCATGTATTCAATAAAGATAGATGAATTATTTTGTCTCTTGAAATAACTATTAAGAAGATCTGCCAGGATTGGTGTTTTCTTTTAAAAGCCCGCATACTAAGATTTTTTTGGAATGTGGGACAAAACTTCAGGACGAACGAAGAATAAATCCTAAAGTCTTTTCTTCTTCATGTCCTTTCTAAAATAGTGTGAAAGTTACCGCACATCGACAACTCCGTCCTAAATGAAAGCATTTATTTATACATTAGTTAAAGATAGCAAACAAATTTTTAATTACTGCCCAACCGTTATTAACTAGAACGGAATTGAACGAAAGTACATAAATTCCACAGCTCCTGTGACAAACTACAATTATTAAACAATAATATATAAACTCTCCATGTACCGCTAACTAGATTAACATAACATTGTGACTAAACTATCCGGAAATAACCAGATATATTCAGTTGTATATAACAAGTCATAACCGTACGTAACTGGATTCAGTTCGAATTTTAAACTGCATTCGTTTTGGTTATGCAAACGGTTCGGGAAACATTTTGTGTCGCTCTGCGTATCGTTTTACAGTATTTTCTTTATTATAAATTCATGCAGTTCCGTTGACTTTCAGGAGGCAGCTAAATGTGCAGTTTAAAATTGTAGGTGGACCTATTAAAAATAAAGGGATAACTTAAAAGTAGGTAGGTACTGTTTTCAGTAAAATATTCTAGTGTTTTTACTTTTACGTATAATCACCAATCCACAGGTCTAGTCAAAAAGCATTAAATCTAGAAACAGGATTAACCGATACCTACCGTCCAAACCCTATACCTCTAAATGAACTTCATCAACTTGCCCGGATAATCCTACAAACGAGTAGTTTCACCAAATGCAATATCCAGTAAATTCTAGTTATAACTGGTTGCGGCCGAAGCCAGCTAGATCCGCTTCGCTTTAAAACATTCACTTTTTCCGGAGTCACTCCTTCTTTCTTTGTTTTCACAAATGATTCCTGGCTGCTACTGTTTTTGGTTTGTTTTTCAAAAGTGTGAACTTTTCTTTGTTGATTTTTTTTATTTTTATTTTTTCTTTTCAGTTTTGTTGAAACGCGCAGCACAGTTCGAAATTCGAAACTTTTGCAGTTGTTTTTATTGGACTTCAGCTATATTTAAAATCGGAATGCCTGGTTGGACGTAAGCGCGACTGCTGAGCATGAGGTCTTGGGTTCGATTCCCAGGTGGGGTAAAGTGTTATTGGGATTTTTTCCCAACAGAAATTTCTCAGCAGCAGCCGCGGAGACTGCATTTGTGCCCGGTTGGTGGCAATAGGCTCGCCCTTGTTACATGGTACATAAACAAACCAGGTTAAATGTGGGTGTACTATTAGATACAACTCTGCCTACCCCTGCAGGGATTACAGGAGTAATGGTATGTTATGTTTAAAATTGTGACGTTTTAAATATGACTTATCGATTTTTAGCGAGAGGCTCATACAGGTGTATGATTCCGTTTGAGTGATAGAGAGAAAAGACCAAGAATAATACTTGATCAGATTGTTTAAAAGCTTTACAAATATTTACCTACAAGGCCAAACATTTTTTGGAACGCGATTAATTACATCAACAAACCGCGATCTTTTCCATGAGTCGGCCATTGGGTCTGTTTACCCAATTCCGACACGTTCTTAATTAAAGAAAGATTTTCTGTTCAAATAAGAATATTAAGCTGGCTTATTATGGTGTCCCATTATAATTATTTCCTCCTCGCTCCATTTAAAATATCAGGAAAAGGATATTGTAATAAACCCAGCATTATTTTTCGTGCCTTAAATAAATTGAGATGGTCCCGAAAAGTTTTAATTACAGTGGAGCCTGTAATCAGAGGTCCCCTTTTCTCAGTTCACGACATCGATTTGGTGTCTTGTTTTTTTAGTATATTTTAATTAGGATCTAAAACATGTTGCCTTTTGGTGAATTTATCATTTATATTTGATTCAATTCTAAGTTAATGTAACTCGGGAATACCGCCCAAGATAATGGCGCAGCCTGGGGTACAAGTTTTCTTTGTTATAATACTCGTATAACTTGTTACGATATTGATGGCGCTAAACTTATACAGTGACACCTTTTTACTTTAAGAAGAAGTTATCTCAGTGCAATATTACTTACAGTACAGAAAAAAAGAAGTCTAAAAAACAGACATCATGGCCATTTCTCCTAAAACATTAAACCAAGCTGTACGTTGTGGATAAGGCGTTACTTTGCGGAAATCCACGAATTTAAATGTTTGGATATTTTTGCGGGCGGGAGAGCCGGTCTGCATTTTGCATAAAATCTAAATCGATCGCAAGCACGGATCGGAGGAGAAAGGGGAGGGTTTTGCCCAGCAGTGGGACACGAGAAGAAGAGTATAGGTATCAAAAACAAAGCAATTCAACCTACGAACAAAACAGGAAAATCCGGAAATTACTCTTATAATTTCGCAATTTTACTCGTACTCAACACGGCCACTAATTCACTTACCCAAAATGAACGTCCCATAACTTCCATAAAATGATAAACGGAGCGGGACGAGTTCGTCCCATAACGTCATGAGGACATCGTTAGCGTCTCGTCGCGTCGCTGGATCATAGTCATTAGTGTATCTCCAGTGTCGCATTACCGGACACATGATACAATTAGGGAGCTCTATGAGCTGCTTATAGGATAATTAGCAATATATAGGTTCATGTCGTTATTTTGTAAATATGTTAGTTGGTATTGCTACTCTATTACCCAGTGCTAACTAGGTTGTGTTGTCAGATAGGCATTCGCTCCATGTAAAAATGTGAAAAAGTTTGTGGTTTGAAAGTGTTGATTATTTTGAATCTTTAAGAATAAGTGTTGGTATTTTAAATATTGGTATTATGGTTGTTGATCTTTTGTATCAATCCCGTATTCAGCCGTGAGAGCAGCGGTGGCCCAGTGGTGGCAGCCCCGACTTACGAACAGTAAGCCGTGGGTTCTAACCCAGGCAGGCGCATTACTTTGTGTAATTTATTTCATCACCGCTGCCCTCAAAAACGGTGAAGAAAAACATCGTGGAGAAACCGGCATGTCCTAGAACTAAAAATTCAAAGACATGTGACATCTACCAACCCGCACTGGGCCCGCGTGGGGGATTACAGCCCCCTCCCTTTCATAGAGAGGAGGCCTGTGTCCCAGCAGTGGGAACATTATAGGCTGATGATGATGATGATTCATCTGTAGGTGACCTGTTGGACTGGAAGCCAACCTCAACATGGCTGGAAAAGAGCTTGGCAGATGATAATAATAAACTCGTATTGCCACCATGTTTTAGTGACTGCCATAATCCTATTAGGAAAAATATAACTAAGTAGACGACATTTTGTCCGTCACTGAGTCGTCATGTTTGACGACACGGTTGGCGCAGTGGCTAAGCGATCGACTGCTGCGCTGCGTGTCGCGGGTTCGATCCCCGCACGGAAGGAGATGTCAGCAAATCGGAAGGGGTCCGAGAGGGCCGATGCCTGCCAGAACTGCGGGTTGTTCGAAAGAGATACCGTCGCCCTGGAACACAAAGGGCTAAGAAGGAACATGGATGATAACAAATATTTGTATCGCCTACAGATAGTTGTTCCGGGTCTGGCTGTTTGTGTGTGTGAGTTTAATGTTTGTAAACGCACCCACGACACAGGAGAAATTCCTAATGTGAGGCAACTTTTTTTTTTTGTAATACAAATACAAAATATATTAGCTATCAGACAGTAACAATCCTATTCTGAATGTCATAAGTAGGAGCTGCTTTCCATCGAATATTTCGTTTCTGTTTCGATCACTCGTTATCCAAATGTCCAGGTGTCAGAAAGAGTTATTGGCTTGTCGTGTGCTTCAAAGGACCTTAAATAATAATATATGTATGTAATTTAATTTTAAACAGCTAATGGCAATATTGATTAATGCTTCTTCCTAATCTATTCTTAATTCTAACAAATCGGAAACCAATCATTTGCTCACTGTTTCTATCAACACTTTTAAATTACCTCGCCAACGCCCTTATTTACACAACATGCAATAAATAATATATTCAACAATCAACAATCATCCGACAACATTGCAGTACCAAATACATTTGATTTCCGAGACGCGTACTTACGTTAAAGGAGTCTGCCCACTACACCTTATCATAAAAAAAACATTATTGTTACTGGCTGTGGGAATGCACTCGACAGTAGACTGTTCTGACACCGACCAATACCGTCGCTCGCAAGCCTCATAGAGCGTATGTAGAAGTTTCAGGTAAAGTGACGTCACGCACGACGTGTTGCTGACAAAACAAACCCAAGAGGAGCTAGGTTAGTAGGTACTTACTTGGAAAGGTTAACTCTTTTATTTCAACACTAAACTGACGAATATATTACTAAAGACGAATTTTAAAGAAAAACGTCCAATACTGTTCAAATGTCAATTTTTATTTGACTCATTTAGTTCGACTTTAGTAAAAATGTTTCCCCTATGTTTTAATTTCGATATAGTGTTATCAAAATTATGAAACTTCTCGAATATGGCACGCGACGTTGATGGAACGGTCGCATACATTACAATACAAAGGTTTTTCTTTAGCTTGACACGTAGCACGGTGTAGTGGGCAGACACCTTCTATTAATTCGGTACGGAACCACGTTCGGTGAGAACGAGCCATTATCGTTTCCATTTCGCATGATTGCTGAGGAAGAGCAAATAAAAACTGCTTTCAAAACGGGGTTTGATAAAATGGATATTATTTGAGGCGTGGGAATACGCAGATGGAGACGTGTTCTTGCATGCGATTGTGAGTAACTCTGGTGATTAGCTAGGTACCTATTTAAGGGTGGAGAAGGCTAGATAGGTTCGTGGCTACGGCGTATATTGATCCACCGTGTTGCGTTGACCCTTCAGGTCAGACTGGTCAGACATTTAAACGAAAACGAAACGTTAATCGAGATTACATTATTCTTCGTATGGCCGTACTACCGAATTATAAAATATAACTAAAGCTACTGCCCGCGACTTTGTACGCGTGGAAATTTTGATGGGTTTTAGGATGTTGGCCGATTCTCAGACCTACCCGATATGCACACAAAATTTCATACAAATCGGTTCAGCCGTTTCGGAGGAGTATGGTAACTAACATTGTGACACGAGGATTTTATATATGTATAAGATTTAATACTTATTTCAAAGTTGATGAGAAAGAAATAAAAGGGGAAGATAAGTTACAAAAAATTGGTTGGGTATCAAAGAAATTTAAAAGACTTAAAGAGCGGACATCGGGAATATTTTCAAATTTTGGATTTTGACACACGAATGCTGAACCTGACAAGTGGGCGAATGACACTGGTCAAAACGATTTGTTACTAGTATTGGATTCGACTTACTTCGCCTTGTCCCGTCTTTAGCTCGTAAATATTTAAATGTCATCATCTGGGTCGGCTTCCAGTCATCCAGTCTGACCGGATGCATACGAGTACCAGTATTTTACATGAAGCGACTGCCTATCTGACCTCCACAACCCAGTAACTGGATAACACGATACCCCTTAGTAAAACTGGATGTCAAACTTTTGGCCTCTGACTACTCGTAACAACTGTCAAAGATCTACAAATGACTGCCGGGACCGACGTCTTAACGTGCTTTCCGAGGCATGGAGGAAGCTCGGTATGTAATTATGGTCACCCATCCACGGACCAACCTCGGCAAGCACGGCTTAACCTCAAATATCGACCCGTACGGCTGTTAAGCCGTACGGGTCGATATTTAATAATATTTATTGTAATTAAATATTATATTATATAATTAATATTAAATGTTTTTGTTAGAAATATGTAGTTGGTTGTTAGAAATGGTTACAGTTACAAATAGTTGGTTCATTGCTCTCTCTCTCCTTCTCCAACCAAAAACTTGTTCATACTTGCGTTGAGTTTTTTGTTTTTTGTTGAAAGAATATGTCATGGGCGTTTTATACGAATTTCAGTAACAAAGCTGCCGCGTTTTAAATCCTGGATTTCCTTCATGCTACACGAAAACCAATCTTATATGCAAATGTTCATCGAAATCCAATACAAAACAAGACTAAGAACCTTGACCAATTCCTTAGTGGGTTGATGTTTGAATCTAATTGTTTATTTATCAAGGTGCTTGGTAGCGTAGGAATCACCGTTACTACGTGTGTAGTTAACTCGTTTACATGGCCATTGGGGCTTTGTGTTTCCACATTATATATTTACAAACGTATACTGTTTACAGGTAAAGGATTGTAGTTGATCCCTGCTTGAAACTTCTAGACGCTGTGAATTATAAATCAATCTTCTTGTTACTTTCATGGAATCAATTTAACTTATCGTAGTTCACTGTTAGTCTCGTGCTCGAGATCGTGGCTAATAAAAACCCCTCGGATCAATGCTCAGGTTATGCTGCGCTTGGTCTGTGGATGGGTGACCACCCATTACATACCGAGTTTCGTTGATGACTGGGAAAACACGTTAAGGCGTTGCTCCCGACTGTTATTTGAAGATACTTGACAGTCGTTGCAGGTTGTGAGTGGACTGAAAGTCTGACAACCAGTTTTACCAATGGTATCGTATTAGATTATATAGTCTTAAGTTGATGTAAACTTTGCTTGCGAGATTCAGACCATATTAGTTCTTCAGCTTTATCACAGATGGCGCTGTAGTACTTTTTGTTATAAGTTGCTTTTTGTAATTCGCTACACTTCTCTTTCTAGAGCTATTACAGCCCAATCCTTTAAGTAACAGTCCAGCTTATCACACCATCGCCTTCTGGGCCGGCCGCATCGCCATTTGTCACCATTCCTGTTGTTCGGAACCTAATCCGTAGATATTTTTGCCCAATTCTGATGCGGCGTATATGGCCTGCCCAGTTCTATTTTAATTTGACAGTCGTGTTACCTACGTCTGCAATTTGTGTTTTGGAATACGTATATTGTTCCTTTTAAGGTCAGTTAGTTAGACTCCGAGCATACTTCGTTCCATTACTCGCTGACAGACTCCGAAAGAGGACTTTTGACGTTTCATTAATGACCACATCAGGCTCCAGGTGAGCTCCATGCTGTCCACTATCAGTTTTTTTCGAAGCGTCCCTCAAATCGTGTGTCTTTTAAAATGCAGTGAAACCAAGTATTAATAGTGAACCAGGTATTGTTTAGTGCATCCATGCTTATACCTAGGGACCTAAATTGATGAATTGAAGCACTAATACCAAAGGGAAATCATGCCTGAAAACTTTAGGAGAGTTTCGGATAGTTTAGTACGTGTTATGTAATATTTCTACGTTACTTATGTTCTAAGTGGATGGATATAAACTATTTTTCACTTCAGTAGCTCAAACATGTAGGTTTTGCTGCCTGAAATCAGTAAGCAAAATGCGATTTTGCTCACTGAGTGAGACAAAGTAACTTTTTAATTATTTTTTTCAGAAAGCCCTGAATTTCTTAATCTGCCTTGGGTTAATCATACAATTCAAAACATTCACACTGTATCTCTTTCCCGCCCATTAGAAAGAGAGAGAGACAAAGAACAGCCCTTTCGAAGTTCCGTTTTTGAATTCGAACACGTTCGGAATTTCGTACTAACTAAAGAGATTTTGAAAAAATGTCTTTTAATGTAATTTATTGAATTTTTAACTTATTGTTGTATTTAAACGAAAAAAAGTATTTACTGCAAATAAAACTGATATTTAACCTATAAATATTTATTTCTAGTTTCAATTATGTTACGTAATATATTTTGAATAATAAAATATCATGGGTGCTATTTCCGAACACGCCTTAATTTAAATGAAAGAGCGGGAAAAAAAATCGTGGCTGGCGTAAAGAGTTGAATAAGTTAAAAATATTAAAATAATCGTAAAATATGAGTGAAACTAGCGACGAGAACAGTATCGTAACACCGGAAGAGTTAAAACAACAAGACAGTTATTAATGCAGAATTAAGTTTCCTACCTGAGAAGTCTCGCAAGAAATATCTGAAAGCATACCATGTCTTCAACGAGACTTACAAAGGGCGCAAGCAGTTTTTCGGAGACGGTGTTGCTATCTTATTTTTTAGATTTATCACAGACGAGGTGATCATCTATAATGTTAATTATTTTGATTCACAATAAATAGTTATTATTTCAATCAATTCCTGTTTATTATTTTATCTCGTAAAGTGTTCTCGCTGCTGAAGTGAAAAGTTATGTGTGTTACACGAGATCACTGCTGAATTGCGATCTTAAGTTTACTGTGATGGTATACAGGGTGAATTTTTTCAAGTGGGTGTGGATAGCAAAATCCCAAATTATGAAGAATATCGAAAAACACTCGTAGGAGTCTCGAGGCAGATTTTGATGAAAACTAAAACCGCATCATTAGATTTTTGCAAAATCAATATTACAAACCTGGATTTAAAACACGATCATTTTGAAAAAAAAAATATTACACCATTCGATAGTGTCGCTGCTAAGGATCAAATTCTGGAAAGTAATGAATGACGTAGAGCAAACTAAAGTAAAGAGTTACTTTTTTGATAAAATACTCAAAAATATTGTAGTAATAATAATAAAACCAAACCTCGGACAAAATCACGATTGACGCGTTCCAATTGTAATTATTTTTTTATTGTAATTTTTGTTTTACTGTTGCCTTTAATTGCGAAAAAATAATAATAAATTCAAATAAGAACATTATGTTGTGAAAATGACTGCGCTGCGGCTGTCTTCAATCAAGTACATCATCATGATTATCATCATGATTTAATACATGAAAAACATATATTGTAACATTTTCCTTCGAACGGGTTTGATTCATAGGAATATCGATTTTTCAAATGATGACCTATTGAGTGTTTTTCGCTATTCCTCATGGTTCCGGATTGGGCCATACACACCCACTTGAAAAATGTACCCCTGTGTACAATAACACCACTTAAGTACATAATGTACTTCTTAACTGCCTCGCTGGTCTAGCTTTGCGCCCGGTTGATGGCAATAGGCCGTTATGTTATGTTCCCAAGCGCGGTCAAAGGCCAGGTCTGCAACAGCGCACAAGATATGACCTAACTAAAGTCATCGCCACATAAATCCCCCGAGGGTAGTAAGCAATTAAGTCGTTATAGCAGCACCAAAGGATGGCAGCACTCCCTGGGAACTAATTACTACATGCAGTAACCTCAGAGTAAAGAATAAACCAGAAGGCGCAAACGCGTACAAGTACATGTAGAATTGAGGCGTCTGTACCTACTTCTCTGTTTTATTTCAGGAGCTGTCTGCTTTTACGTTGGTCTCGGCCGTAGAACCGTTTGTATTTCTTTGACAGCCGTTACGGGTACAGCTTTCCAGCTGTTCTTGTTGTTCTTGTTTCGAGGTTCCCCTCGAAAGTGAGACAGCCAGTATTACTAAGGGTTATAGTGTTACCTCATTATAAACCAAATATGCAGTAGCGCCATTTCAAATACATTCTGCTGAATCAAGTTCGACCGTAGGACGAATAGATGAAGATGCATGGCAGAAAAAAAAAATGTTTCTACAATGGTAAATTATTGTTCCAAAGTTTCAAATGAGGAATAGAGGTAGGCACCCCTACCCTGGTCGATATACATTATTTTTTGACACAGTAAACGGCATGAAACTGAGGACGCTAGAATCTGCGTCTTCTAGTTCGTTCTATACTCCGAGGTTGCAACCTACCTCACCCGCCTGTCATGTGCGGGTAACTAAGAGATTTATCTCAGCAGAGTCGGCTATACTGTGACGTGTAATAATATGTTTTAGAGTAGTAAAGTATATTTCGTTGATATTACAATGGTTTAAACGAGCTTGCGTTTGTTTATGATTTTAACAACTGTTTATAAAATGGTGTGAGCTATTTTCCACTGAGCATATACAAGACAATTATTCTTAATGAAGACAGGTGATGAGTTTACTCCGTTAAGAAAAGGTAATGTCATTTCCCATTTGGGGTTGTAGTCATGCACCGGGTTTCTGAAAAACAAACGATGTACGCGAAATGAGCAATCATTGAATACCAATTTAATTGATTTAAACTTCACGTACACACAGCTCCATTAAATAGTTACTCCCCCCCCCTGGCCTCCTCGGCCGGAGTGTTGAGAGGTTAGCTCATACTGAAGCTGTACAATAGTGGTACACAGGCGGACTTTATGCTACAAGGCGTTCCCTACCAGTCAATCTTTGGGTTAGATAGGACAACATTGTACAGACAGGGTACAGAAAATAAGGATATAAGAAAAAATACTAGTTATCGAGCGTAAAAATTGGACATAAAACCGGTGCTGAGAGAAAAAAATTGAAGGAGTAGATTTTTGGAGTAAACTTTATATTTTATTAATACTTGGACGTTTTACTAACTGAAAATAAAGTGCGAAATTCTTTTTAAATCCCATCCCTGACCGGTAACGGGTAATCATCATCATCCCCTAAAACCTAAACCATTGAACACAAAGTTCACCTAACCGAGGCCGCAATCCATTTCACCCCCATTCGTAGCAAAAACGTGCGAGTAATAAAGTTTATATGTAAGTGCTTCGGTCCGGAGATATGCATGCGCAGGGTAAATTGTTTTCACGTCGGGGTTGAATTTATAATTCATTGCGCTAGGCTTGGGGTTGAAATGTTAAGCGGCTCAGTCGGGGTGGATTATTAAAAGTATATATTTTTTAATTATCATACTTGTTTAGATTTAATTTCATAATTGTTATGACCAGTAACTTTATGAGTTATGGAGGTTGTGATTTTTATGATAGATAAGTTTTTTAAGGTATGCTAATTGAAATTGTAGAAACATGTCTAATTGAAATTTTGTTTTAAAATAGTGCGTGGACTCCGTCCGCGCGGAAGAAGTGAAACTTCGTGATACTACACGCATGCGTTCGAGTGCCACGCATTCACTCTCGTTATTTTATTGAGCTTCTAAATAATATTTTGTTGTTTTCTTGTTGTATTATTTTTATAACATAAGTTTATCGAGGTTATTCTACTCATGGAAATTGAGCGAAGGCTGGTCACACCAAAGAGTCGAATGCATGACTGTTCACGCCATCTTGCGTACCTAGTAGTACTACGTAGTCACAAATCTTGTAATACCGCCATCTCTTAGTGAGTTTTAGAAAATATTCCCCCTCCATGGTAGCGTTAAACTTGTTGGTAGTCGCATAAGAAGTTTCACTTCAAAAAAACCAGACCAAAAAAAGTAAACTACAAAAATTTGTAAAGTTTTTATTAATATTGAAAATCACAAAGTATCACGTAAAAGTTTACATATTGCACGAATATACATAATATTTATCTTATATTAGAAGAAATACATATTTTACTGTACATTTATTATAAGATAGGTACCTATTGCTGCTGAAAATTTGTCGATAAAGTTGAAAATCTATTAAATTTTGACAGATTGTTGCAGCTTCCTGTGCTGGTGTCTGTACATGATTAAAAAGGAAACATCGTAGTTCATCAAGCTTAAAATAAATTGCAAATACCACCTTTATAGTCTCTAGAAAGAGAGATCCCTTTGTCACTAAGGGTGAGATCTACTAGCCGCCGCGGGAGACGCCCCGGGCGTCGGGGGGCAACCAGTGGCCCCCGGCCACCGTAGGCGCGAGCCTGTGGACGGTGAGTAATGGGCTAGCTCACCGTCCGTCCGTCTCATGACGACAGGCCGTGTCGACGGCGCGTACGTGTTCCACGCGCGCCTCAATTAGATGTCAGCAAACCGGAAGGGGTCCGAAAGGGCCGATGCCTGCCAGGGCTGCGGGTTGTTCGAAAGAGATACCGCGGCCCTGGAACACAAAGGGCTAAGAAGGAACATGGGTGGGTTTTAGTCAGTCAAGTCTGACACTCCCTCCCGCTACGCCCAGAGCGGGAGAAGTCATTTGATGATTTCCCAACCGCAAAAAAAAAAAAAAGTGTGAGATCTACTAACGTTACTTTACTCATGCTTTGGCTTGGACATGTTCCTATTTCTGTCCTGCACAAATCAAATCAAATCAAAATCATTTATTTAAAGTAGGCCAGTTACAGGCACTTTTGAATAGTCAAACAACAATAAAAATTAAGCTACAGTCCCAGTCACAAGACATTTAACTGTGAAACTACTGTAGTTGCCCATTCCAAAGCATAGATCTCTATGGAGAAGAATGGGCAAGAAACTCCATGGGCACTCTTTTAAATCAGAATCTTGTAACCGAAACCTTGGTTACATCATTCATGTTGAGATGGTACATTATGTGAAAACGATGTTGCAAGACGTGCACGTTAAAAGCTATGCACGCGAATAGTAAAAACAAAAAACATAGTTCGAAATTAGCCGTGGCAACTAAGAGATGACCAGGCACAACTGATAGCGCCCGTTCACGAACATGACGAAAGGATCAGCCATCATTCAACACACATGTAGCGAAACACAATGAATAACGAGTAGCCAAAGTACGTTCTAAGTATCACTTATGTATTTTAGCCTAAGATTAAAATTGTATGTTTGATGTGATTATATTAAGTGGGTGACCAAGAGATAGCAAAAGGAAAAGGGGCAGACAAATTAAGAGTTGGGAAGATGTCCTCAAGATAATAGCTGGAATTATATGGACCATTCTAGCAAGAGAAATCTTTACAGGAGGCCTTTGTCGAGGGACAAGCAATACAAACATCCAGTTGCCGGTAATTCAAATATATGCTAGAATTAATTATGATTAAATAAATTTAGTTTTTTAGTAAGTAAGCATTTATTATTTACTAGCTGTCCCGCGCAACTTCGTCTGCGTCACATTTTCCCCGTATTCGCAACATTTTTAGTTGCTGCTCCGCTCTTATTGGTCGTAGCGATGATGATATATAGCCTATGTCTGTGAGGCAGTGGAAAAATAATTCGCAACAGCGTGTGTCGCAACAGCGGCTTTCGAAACAACATAGGGGACCCGTTACTTCTAATACCTCCAAGAATATGGGTACAAAGTTTCATGATGATCGGTTGAGTAGTTTTCGCGTCAAAGCTTATCAAACGAACTTACTTTCGCATTTTTAATATTAGTTAGGATTAGTTACAGAACAGTAATACAGGCTACTTTATTTTATTTTAGAAAACCCTAACTAATGGTAGTAGCATTCTGGTTCAGCAAAATTACGCTCCAAGAACATTTTTATGCACTTTTTAAAGGCTATCGGGATGAAATTGCTCGTATAAAATATGAGATCGTTACATTTCTAGTTATCGCTAAAATGTCTGTGAATATTCTTTATTACTTTTGAATATTACCTATTCTAGCGTTATTGCTACTGTTATGGACCGTGAGTTTTATTTAAAGCTTTTAAAGTGAAATGGGTGTCGGTCTTAATTTGATTTGATGAAAATTTTTATGAGAAAATACAATATTTTTGCTGTTTAAGAAAAGCGTAGGAACTAACCAAGTTATTCAGTATCCACATCACAAAGTTATTGAAGACCGCTTGCACTACAAATAACTGAAACGTAAACATAAAGGAATAACGCTAAACGAATTTAAAAAAAACACTGATCTGTCAATTATTTTAAGATTACTGAACTGAAGTTCTCAACGTTTAGTTTTAGTTTTTCGTGGTGCAACTGGACCCAAGTTCTAAATATCGATAAAAACTCGAAGCGTTAAAATAAGATACTATTAAATAAACTTTATGGCTCTTACTAACAGTTTATTTATTTTCTATCTACCACACAAACAGTCATATACTTTATCGATATAATATTATACTTAACACGAAATAAATAATTTATCTAACAATATAAATGATCGAGAATGGGCAAAAACAATATCACAAGCTGAAAACATTTTCTCCTATGCACATTTCACGAATAGATTGCTCTTAGCCAGAAGGGAGAGAGCTTTTATGCAAATTGACCTATTATATGAAAGTGTGTGTTTAGTAGCGACATCTATGTTTTACGAAGAGAGTTCCACTTAAATTGAAAATATTGGGAACTAGCTGCTGTCCCGCGCAACTTCGTCTGCGTCACATTTTCCCCGTTTCCGCAACATTTTTCTTTACTGCTCCGCTCCTATTGGTCGTAGCGTGATGATATATAGCCTATGTCCTTCCTCAGATTAAAATCTATCTTCTTGCCAGATTTCATTAAGACCCGATCAGCTGTTTAGTCGTGAAAAGGTAACAAACTTACTTTCGCATTTATAATATTAGTTAGGATGAATAACTATTCATAAAATATGATAGCCTAGTGGGTGACTGTCGGACTGCCAAAAACATGTCAAGTTCGAACCCAAGACACGCACCTCTGATTCTTTGGGTTCGGTTGTAAATATTGTATAATTATCATTTGCTTCGGTGAAGGAAATCATCGTGTGGAAACCATACCAGCACGCCTGTGAGATATTTCTTGACGCCATTTAAAGCCAAGTTGGAGGCCCATAGGCGGTATAAAAACTCTGACAGCAGGTTAGGCCCTCACCACACGAAAAAGAAAGAAGATAATATAGCTTTCGAAGCGTTTCTTGAAAGCTTGTTATATAGTTTTATCTATCCAGACTTTAATAAACAGGGGTTAACTAACACTTAACCAAGGAATAATTAACATTCGAAAGTCATTCGATCGGTGGTCAGTGTTCCACAAACTTTTTTGTGCTCAAGGTACATCTAGGAAATCGGAAAATTTTGCAGGTACTATAATGCTATACTATAAATGAAAAATCTATCGCGTTTTGTGGCTGTTTAAAAAGGTATTTTTCTCCCGTCTTTCTATTTAATTTTAAGAGGTAATCTTATTTTTCCAAGGCACACCAACTAATGACCACGGTACACGAGTGCACCGCGGCACACACTTTGCGAAACACTGGTTTAGGTAGTTCTTGTTTTTTTGGATTCCAGTTTCCGTTGACTGTCAATCTTTTAAATTTACTGAAGCAACGGTTGGATTAAGTAAGTATTCAAATATCAAGAAATTACTATTATTAGTTTGGGTCCGATCGTTTGTACAATTTTGGGCTTTTAATTCATAAAACATATGTATCGTTGACTTAGGAAAATAACGAATTAGCGAGTATTCTATCAAATATTCTTATCTTCACAAACGCCTGGCTCTGGTGGTATTGTCAGGCTGTTCGTCACGTGCTTCATAGGTTCAGCGTGTTCCTGTAAATTAAAATCAATAAGTTATTAGAAATATTTCTTTTGGTGGATAGTTCGACACACAGGGGGAGTAGTGTCATGGCGCTTGCAACAGTGTCAAAATTCGGGAGCTCGAAAAATAATTTATAATCTCGGAAGATATTCCGTAAGTGACAGTATGAGTTAAGAAAGAGTGATTGCTCTCGTTTTCAGATAGTTGCTCCCGATTTTCGAAGTATCCTCAATCCTTATCACATATATGTGAATTGACTGACTGACTGCACATTTTAAGTCAGTCAACTCCTAATGATCTTAGCTTTTTCGACGCAGCTAACTAAATAGTAGCCCATTTTAATACTAACATGTTCTGTGTCAAGCCTGCCAATTTCCTGCACGTTCTTTATAACCTTCTGCGCCCTCTTCTGAGCTGACGCCGCTCTCGCTTGTAGTATCTGTAATGTGTACAACGCAGACCTCATTATACGAGTATTTTTTTTGGGCAATGAAGCTAAATGAAGTTCCAGAGAAATAATTTAATTGTCTTGGATCCCAACATCAACGAAATTAATCAAAAAAGAATAGCAGAGGAGTAGGAGGATTATACAGAACGAGTATTATCTTCCTAATATTCAAATCACAAAAAAAAAACAATTAAATGAAACAGTGATTTAAGAGTAGGTCCCATGAGTCGGTTTACAATATTTTCAATAGATAGTCATCGGTGTTATTTGGGATTCTAATAAATGTCATATTGCGTTTGCAGTTGCGTTCTCTTGAAATTTAAACCATATACGAATGTAAGAAATTGATTAACGTTTACTGGATGGTCATGTATGATGTACTTCATTCCACACCAGTATACCTACCCAATAAAATATGCAATCGAATAAAAAAACGACCTCAAAAAACACCAACATTTAAAAAACTTGTTCGTTTGATTCGGTTTTTTTGCCACAGACTTCTGAATATAAACTTATTAAAAATAACTTTGACTTTTTGGTGGTTTTTGTTGAAGAGTTCCATTATAATCTCTAAACGTACACAAACTTAAACCTGTGGTAACAGAGTGGCTATTACAAAAGGATTATGCCTACACAGAGTATTTACTCACATACATTGTCTAATAACATAATTACTCATTCTCTAACACATACTAACAATTAAAGGACACACACGCCTATATTCCCTAACCATCAACTCATACTCGCACTACACTTCATCTATCACACACATACGCACACAAACACACAAACACACGCACACGCACACACACACACACACACACGCACACACACACACATACGCACGCGCACACACACACACATACACCCATTCACGCTCACACGCAATGTACTCACCTCCTATCACATACACATATACACACTTCACTATCACACTTCACGCAAAAAAATCTACAACACAAATCCTAATTTACTTGTACCGTCCACCTATTGTAATAAATTATGTTTAAGGAACTGCTCGGCCGAACACTGTCTCTTAAAATACAGGTGATCCTAGTTTAAGAGGCAGGGTTATATAAATTATTGTACTGATTTTGCAACATTTGTATTGTTATATGTATATCTGTAGCTTTTGTTGGTTAATAAACAATTTTATTATTATTCTCTTTATTTATTTGACAAACATACGTTTTACATTTTTAAATATTTTTACAAAATTAAATACAAAAACATTTAAAAATATAAAAAATAGTAGCCCACCGGCATCGGGAACAGGGTCCGGGCTACCGGTGGTCAGGGCTCTTGAGAGAGGAACCTCCTAACAATACGTGCCGTGTCCAGAAGTACTGCTTTCTGAATCAAGCCCTTGATCCAACTGCCAAGCGAAAGACTCCGCAGATGTTGGTCGAAGCTTTTAGCCATTAAGCCATTGGCCGACACGACTATCGGTACAATGACTGCTGTAGTCACGTCCCACATGTCGACAACCTCGCGAGCCAGATCTAGATACTTGAATTGCTTATCTTTCTCTGCTTTCACGAGGTTCTCGTCATGCGGGACCGTTATATCAACAATCATTGCGCGACGCTCCAATCGATCTATCAACACAATGTCAGGTTTATTGGCAACAATAGTCCTGTCAGTGATGATAGGTAAGTTTTTTTTTTTTTTTTTTTTTTTTTTAACTTTATCTTTATTATTATTATTATAATTATATCTCCGAAGATCAGCATCAGATGTTCACAAAATTTAAACGGGATCACCGCAATATTAGATTGTTTCACACAAAAAAAAAAGAACTTCGAAAATCGGTCCACAATTGGCGGAGAAATCGAAACATACAAAAAAAAAAATCATACAGTCGAACATAGAACCTCCTCCTGAAGTCGGTTGAAAAGGGTACTCACAGATTGTCTCCTCAGCTCCGCCTCAGCCAGCTTCTCCTCTATGTCCGGCAGACTAATGTCAGGCTGAACTGGCTGCAGTAGTCTTTGCAAGTGAGGGGGAGGCGTGGAGGGGCGCTTTGTGCCGTCGAACTCTTCCACTGGTATCTCGAAGGCTACTGCTGGGAAATACGGATTAAAATAATTAGTTTAAAATAAATTAATACTAAAGCCTGAGCCTAAAGGCTCAAGCAGTTGCAGCCAGAGACGTCAGAGATCTTAACATCAAAATCATCTCAGACAGTGCATCAGTGCTCCAAGCGCTACAAAACAATATTTTAAATTCTGTCCTCGTATTGGAATGTCACAACGCACTATAACACATTGCAAACAAACACCTACACGCGCGGAAGAAGGCGGAAAAAACACCACAGCACGCGCTCATGGAGTGCAGAAGCGTGGGAGATCAACGAGCACGGACTCTTCAATCGCCGGCATCGCTCCCGGAGGCCTGCAGCATCCTGAAAAGGCTGCTAGCTTTCCAAGTCGGCGTTTTACAAGTGCTCATGTAGGCCTACATGAGCACTTGTAAAACGCCTATATGTAAAACAAAATATTTTGATTTTGAAAAAATACAATGTGATAAGTATAAAATATTCAAAAATATTGCAATCTTTTGTAGCAATATTGACCGTCCACAGCACCCACAGTCTCAATTCGGTCTATTGCCAAATTCTGTACTTACGTGGTTTCGGTATGACTGGTGTATCAGGCAACACCACAGTCGGCAAGTCATCAGGGTCATCATCGTGATGCCCCTTCACTCCAGCACCGTTGGATGTCTTCACGGCACCATTGCCATTCTCCTCGGCCACAGGAACCGCTGTGGTTGAGGACCCGCAACCCATTTTGAGCTTTTACGTTTAGACTGTAAGGTTAAATTTTCTATTTGAGTGTTAGGATAATTTGAGGTGGTGCATGCAAAGTTGAGTGGTAATTGGTGGTCTTGGAAATGTCAATGTGCAAAATGTCATGAGGAAAGTTTTGAGTATGAATCTGGATGACAATACAACCCAGTAACTGAGTAATACCCGATACCCGATTGTTAAGACTGGATGACAGACTTTTGGCTTCTGACTATTCGTAACGATTGTCAAAGATTTACAAATGACAGCCACACTACCAACGACCAACGACTTTTTGATATGGAGGAATATGGTTAGGGAATAATTTAGTCCGAATTGCTTTAATTATAAATTATAAAAGTACTGTCATTTATGTGGTAAAACACAATATTCATTTATTGCGCCAACGTACACAAACATGACAATTTATATTACATTAAAAATTTAACACTTCAAAACTATTACAATCCGTCTTAGGAATTTTACCTCTTTGGAAAAACCGAAGGTTTTGTTTGTGCATAAGATAATTATCCAGTTTTGGAAACCTAAATTCAAAAAGACAGATGTCATAAAGTTTAAATTCCATCGTAACGTAATGTCAATTCGTCTTACGAATTTTCCAGTTTTGGAAACCCAAACTCATTGACAGATGTCATAAAGTTCAAATTCCTTCGCAACCTACGTGACCTGTCGGTCACGTGTCCTGACGCGAGACCTGATGCGAGTTTATTTTTTTTTACCCATCAAAAAGTACACAACGCCGCTAAAGAAGTTTTCACTTAAAAAAAAAATATTGAGCTGGAGTGAGCCATAATACACGACGCGAGCCCAGTGTAGGTTGATGGATGTCACATTTCTTCAAATATTGGGTACCTTGGTTCCACCAAAAACCAGACTAATAATAAAAAAAAAACAAAACGTGTCTAGTTATTTCACAAACTGTCGAAAGGCCGTCTTACACATTGACTATTCTACATCCTGTCAAACTGAACTAGAACCTAGTCCAACGACCTTTTCCACATACTAAATAATTGTTAGCCAAAGGCCACCTAATAACCTCATTGCCATTCAAATCGATTCCATTAACCTAGTACAGTAATCAAATTAGATTCTCTCCCCCCTTGGCCTTTCAAGGGGTTTTTGATCAACGTCTGGCTTGGTAAAACGTGGTCATTTATCATTTAAAAAGGCCGCGGCTACTTAAAAGATACGTTTAAGACACGAAGAAAGTTAGTGTAAAAGGTTTGGAGTGGTGTAGCTTAAAGCGCTACGGCGTAGCAAGTGCTACGATCGCGTAGTCGGCGTAGCTTATAAAGGTTTATGAAAGCTTTGATTATTCATCATCTTTTTCTGCCCCTATCCCAATTTATTTGGGGTCAGCGCGGCATGTCTTCTTCTTCCATACTTCTATATTATTTGTTATCTAGAGCAGCGGTGGCCCAGTGGTTGCAGCCCCGACTTACGAGCAGTAAGCCGTAGATTCGAAACCAGGCAGGCGCATTACTTTGTGAAATTTATTTCATCACCGCTGCTTTAAAAAACGGCGAAGGAAAACATCGTGAGGGAACCGCCATGTCCTAGAACTCTAATTCGAAGACGTGACATCTTCCAGCCCGCACTGGGCCCGCGTGGTGGATTACAGCCGACTCCCTCTCATAGAAAGGAGGCCTGTGTCCCAGCAGTGGGAACATTATTGGCTGATGATGATGACTCGTTATGTCATCAGACACCTCCTTTCTTGCCATATCATCCTTCACACAGTCCATCCATCGTTTCTTTGGTCTTCCTCTACTCCTATACCCATCCACATTCATACTCAAAACTTTCCTCACTACATTATCCTCACTTTTCCGCATCACATGCATACCACCACAACCGATTAACACACAACTTTTCAGTAACCGGCAACACTTTCAGATTTCCTCTTATTTACTCATGAAAGCGTTGATATCTGAGTTAAATAAAACTTGATCACCTGTTAATTTTGTTGCCAAACAACACACACACACATCTCGGTCTTAATCTTCTGTGATTACAAGTGTGTTATCAGGTTTGTTTTGGTAGGAAAAGTTTTTTATCGAAACATGTTATGGTCTCATTAAATCACTCTTTGTTCTAAACTTACTTGTTAAAACTAACTATGAAGTTTCAAGAAGCAGTTAAAATTGCGTAAATGTGCAAAGTACAGTCAACAGCCTCAGTGGTAATAGTGTTTGGCTAATCCTTGATAATGAGGCTATCATTAGACAATTGGATCACGGGTCCTATTGAGAAAGCGGCACAGCTTTAGACGGCGCGCATTGTTACTAGGTTGTCTTCTTCTTCCATACTTCTATATTATTCGTTATCTAGAGCAGCGGTGGCCCAGTGGTTGCAGCCCCGACTTACGAGCAGTAAGCCGTGGATTCGAAACCAGGCAGGCGCATTACTTTGTGAAATTTATTTCATCACCGCTGCTTTAAAAAACGGCGAAGGAAAACATCGTGAGGAAACCGGCATGTCCTAGAACTCTAATTCGAAGACGTCACATCTTCCAGCCCGCACTGTGGCCGCGTGGTGGATTACAGCCCACTCCCTCTCATAGAAAGGAGGCCTGTGTCCCAGCAGTGGGAACATTATAGGCTGATGATGATGACTCGTTATGTCATCAGACACCTCCATTCTTGCCATATCATCCTTCATACAGTCCATCCATTGTTTCTTTGGTCTTCCTCTACCCTTATACCCATCCACATTCATACTCAAAACTTTCCTCACGACATTATCCTCATTTCTCCGCATCACATGCCCTAACCACGACAACCGATTATCACACATCTTTTCAGTCACCGGCACCACTTTCAGATTTCCTCTTATTTACTCATGAAAGCGTTGATATCTGAGTTAAATAAAACTTGATCACCTGTTAATTTTGTTAAACAACACACACACACACACCTCGGTTTTAATCTTCTGTGATTACAAGTGTGTTATCAGGTTTGTTTTGGTAGGAAAAGTTCTTTAACGCAATATTTAAGGTCTCATTAAATCACTCTTTGTTCTAAACTTACTTGTTAAAACTAACTATGAAGTTTCAAGAAGCAGTAAAAATTGCGTAAATGTGCAAAGTACAGTCAACCGCCTCAGTGGTAATAGTGTTTGGCTATAATCCTTGATAATGAGGCTCTCATTGGACAATTGGATCACGGGCCTTATTGAGAAAGCGGCACAGCTTTACACGGCGCGCATTGTTACTAGGTTCCTCTCTCTCGAGCCCTGCCCGCCGGCTGCTTGGACCCTGTTCCTGATAATAGTGAAACTACTATTTTGTATATTATTTTTAAATGTTTATGTTCTTTTGTTTTTAAAAATATTTTAAAATGTAATTTAGAATGTCATTATCATCCTTTTCCAATTATATTGTGGTCGGCTTCCAGTCTAAACGGATGCGGATGCTGTGACTTGAATTTGACATGGAACGACTGTCATTTTGACCTCTAGAATAGAATAGAATAGCATTTATTTGCAAATATGGGTAATACATAAGTAGGTAGTAGAAGTCATCAGAGTTCTGCCATATTTCACCATTCGGCATGCAAACATATTCATTTTACAAAATTATTAAAATTTGAGTTCTCTTTAAAACATCACATTAATTGTTACATTCAGTAAATAAAATTATTAAAATTAAATTGTCATTAAAACATTAACTTAATTATTACATTCAATTACAAAAATTATTAAAATTCAAATTGCCATTAATGGTATAATCATATTATTTATTTATTTATTTAGGTTAACCAACAATTGTTTACACGATGTACATTTCAGACTTAATGACTAGAGTAACATTTACAAGCGCAACAATTAATTACAGGTTAACACCACATGCACAAAAACGGTTTAACATAACATATTTATATATTATTGCCATTAGAACTAATACATACAAAAAATAAATTAAAACAATAATAAAGAAAAAACTATCAAGTCATTCATTCAATAGGTACTGTATACAACATAATAAAGAAAAAGACATTGGGATGTAAAATTACTGAATAAAATTATAATTGATTCAATTGTGATTGATTGATTGGATTATGAATAAATATAACGACCTTAAATTGATAACAAACTAAAATTGAAAGTCGTGGCCGTACATAAATAAACAAACAAATATAAAAATTACAGGTCATAGATAATATGTAACATTTCTTAAGCAAATCACTAATTAATTAATTAAAAATTACAGGTATTCAGAAAAATGTTTTGTCCGTTAAATACTCAGTTACAACGTCTACAACCCAGTTAGCACTGGACAATACGATACCCCCGTAAATAAGTACCTACGAAAGATAAATAAAAGAAATAACTAATAAGAATGACTTTTAATTTAGTTATATTACGATTTATTCCGCAATTTCTAAGTGAGTCTTTTCTTACCTTCCTACACAGTGGCCGAGGTCGAAACACTAATCCGATTTGAAGCTTGGAATTAAATGCGCTCTCATTAGTTTCGCGTAAACCATTTGTTTTCAGATTGAATCTGTTCCCAGTGATTGTGAGTCTTGTGGATTAATGATTATTATTAAGAATGAATACTGAATAGGAAGGGAGTCAGCTAATCCCAAAAGAGAGCCCCATCGAAATTTATTCGTCCCGAAATATTCAAATTATTTTAATATCTTTCACATTCCTTGTTCTCGCCCACCTTTCTTTAACAAATCCATTGTAGACCTTTGATGTGAAAGGAAAAAGAGATTATTAATAAATTTTTTTCTTATTTGTAATGGCGTAAACCAATTACAATGAAGGAACAATTCCATAAATGATAGATGAATTCGGTAAACGGACGTTTTTATGAAGCTTTGTTTTCTAAGTATTTCTTTGGTGGTAAGCTCCGCTAAAGCTTAATAATACTTTACTTGTTTTTTTTTATTAACATAGATAAAGGCCGGATTTGTACGCAATTCGTTATACAAGGTGTTGTTTTGCATCCTCGTCAAAATTCAGGAGATTGTCGCAAAAGACATAAATAATCAATTAAAATTACGATACCTAGTTAATTACTAATAAACGCTGTTATTTTTGGTTGTTAAAGTTTGTCAGTATTTCAGAATAACCCCCTTAACGTGGTTTAGGAAATAAGAAATTATCGAAAAAACGTTTGAGATTGTTTGTATGTGTGGAAGCGCGGTTATAGGGCGAGAATCAGATCGGGCGTCGGGGGGCAACCCGGGCGTCGGGGGGCAACCCGGGCGTCGGGGGCCAACCAGTGGCCCCCGGCCACCGTAGGCGCGGGCCTGTGGACGGTGATTAATGGGCCAGCTCACCGTCCGTCCGTCGTATGACGACAGGCCGTGCCGACGGCGCGTTTGTGTTCCACGCGCGCCTCAAGGAGATGTCAGCAAATCGGAAGGGGTCCGAGAGGGCCGATGCCTGCCAGGACTGCGGGTTGTTCGAAAGAGATACCGTGGCCCTGGAACACAAAGGGCGAAGAAGGAACATGGATGGGTTTTAGTCAGTACAAGTCTGACACTCTCTCCCGCTCCGCCCAGAGCGGGAGAAGTCATTTGATGATTTCCCATCCATAAAAAAAAGGCGAGAATCAGACCAGCCGCGTTTAAAACATGGGTGATTCATACTTACCGATTTCCGTAAACAATAAAAAAAATTAAAATTACCTGCCCATTTTATTATTGATTCGGGACGAGAATCATTAGCATAGTTACCTCCTTGAATTGGATGAGGATACAAGACAACACCTTGTTTGTATAGCTTTAGATTGCTCCTTGGCTACAATTTTGAGAGACGATGAAGTTATGAACACTACGTAACATGATAAGTTACCTAGTAGATTAGACGACACGGTTGGCGCAGTGGCTGAGCGATCGACTGCTGCGTTGCGTGTCGCGGGTTCGATCCCCACACGGAACAAATACACACATCAAAAGTGTCTAGGGATCAACATATATTTTTGCAATAACTTTTCTCCTGATTGATATTAATTAAAATTTTCTTTAAGGATTCATCAAATAAAGTGTTTTCGTTTGTCACAGTAACGATAAACCAAGTCACCTTTGCATTAATAAAGAAATTTGCCATTTTCTAATAAAGGGATTTTTGACATTTGAACTACTAACATTAAAGTTCGAAAAAAAGACTGAAATAACAGTTTTCTTTAAAATTTTATTGGGTAACTTAAACAATTAATAATCCGTGTTTCTACCGCGAACACTAACAACACAAGAACATCGGTTTGGCATACTCAAAATGAGTTCATCCAAATCACGCTGTGGAATGGCCGCCCATGTTCGTTGCAACAACAAAAAAAGGTCTTCTTGCGACTGGATACCCTCCATATTCGGCAGAGCTCTTCTCTGTAGCATATCCCATGCATGCTCAATCGGGTTCAAGTCTGGCGACTGAGCAGGCCAGGGCAGGACATTGATGTTAGCTGCGGCGAGAGTCTGTCTTACAACTCTTGCGGTGTGCGGTCGTGCATTATCATGCATTAACTGAAATAAGGGACCGATTTGCACTTGTAGAGGAACGATGACGTCTGATACAATCGTCTCAGCATAAATTTGAGCGTTGAGGTTGCCTCTGATCCAAATCAACTCAGTTCTTCCGCTGATCCAAATACCCGCCCATACCATGATGGTTCCACCACTATAAGGATGGACTTCCTGGCAGGATTTTAATCGCTGTTGGCGTCCAGGGGTTCTCCAGTGTCGTATACGTCTTGTATCCGGTCTCATACCAAAACGAGACTCATCAGAAAAGCACACGAAACGCCATTGTTCTTCTGCCCAATTTCTGTGTTCAAGAGCCCATTGATATCGAATCCTACGATTGTGCATTGCTATAGGTGGTACCCGTAGCGGTCTTCGGGAATGAAGGTTCACTTCATGCAAGCGGTTTCTGACTGT
This sequence comes from Cerastis leucographa, assembly GCA_963082945.1. Lineage (NCBI taxonomy): Eukaryota > Metazoa > Arthropoda > Insecta > Lepidoptera > Noctuidae > Cerastis > Cerastis leucographa. The sequence goes on along the minus strand of OY720358.1, from coordinate 18,685,977 downwards.
TTGGTCGCTAATTAAGTTCCCTGAAGAGTGATGAAGCCTCACGGCTAACATCATGGCGGTTATTGTTGGAGCTCTTCGAGTTAAGATTTGAATGTATCGGTCTTGTCTCCGTGTGGTGCAGCGATACCGTCCTCCATGGCGCTCAGCCACGGTACCAGTGCTTCGGTAACGTGTCCAAAGTCGACTGATAACACTCTGACTTGTATTCAGAGCTAAAGCCACAGTACGTTGCCGGGAACCAGCTTCTATCATTCCCACGGCTCTGAGCATTTCTTCCCTGCTTAAATGACGTCGCCGCTCCATAATAACGTTGGTTTTAATCAGTAGTAGGGAAACAGTAGCACTAATAATGTCTTCAATGCGTTGTATGTTTTTATAGGGAAAATATTGACAGCTGATTTTCATCTTTTACTCGAATTTGATTCACAGTTCCTGATTCAAATTATGAAATGCACCAAAAAGGATCCATATAAATTTATAAAATCATAAATTTATTACAAAGCCACATCTCAATCTCAAGAAATCCGCATAAAAATGCTTGATCCCTAGACACTTTTGATGTGTGTATTTGTATGACCTACAGATAGTTGTTCCGGATCTGGCTGTTTGTGTATGTGAGTTTAAATGTTTGTAAACGCACCCACACGATACAGGATAAATTCCTAGTGTGGGGCAACGTTTAAAAAAAAAAATATATATATAACTCATTATCACAGTCATTACCTCGTTGCTCCAATGGTTGCAATGCTCAACATGAGGTCTTGGTTTTGATTCCCGGGACGGGAAAATTGTTATTGGGTTTTACCATCAGGATTTTTTCAATAGCAGGACAGAGTCTGGGTACCGGCTGATGGCAATACGCTCGCCCCCTATCACACTGGGACTAAATCACATCGTATCGATTGAAAGACGTCTCCTACTAAGCAAAGAACTGTGCCAATTGTCGCTATATTGACTAGTCCCGTGCCTGTCGCATCCTGAGCAAGCTTGGAGCCTTCACTAGGCTCTTCATTTAATATAGAACTGTTAAAACACTTTCTTGGTTCTCCAGTTTAATGAAAGAATTTGTAACTTTACCGAGCCTTCCTAAATGAAAGCTCGTCTCGCATACTCTTAAAGTAATGTATACTTACTTCTTGTCTGCATAGATTGTAGGTTCATAAATTAAGATGTAAACATGAAGTGGAAATATAATTGGGTTTCGAAAATCGGTGACTTTTGTTTGTTTCATTGACTTTTATCTACGAAGATTTTCCTAAACCAAACTTACCCAATGGTCAGACCAATCTCAGTGCACCTCACATGGACAACCACAAAATCACACTACTATCTACAAGCCTGACGATTGTATGTTCCTTACTGGAATCAGCACGACTATTGCAGAAATCAATCGCTCAATCCACCAATCAGACTGCCACTATATCATGTCATACCAATTCACGCACCAATCAAACTGTCCGATGTTCACGTTATACCTTTTCGCAGTATGATATTGATTGAAGGCAAGATGCTTTTTTCCCACAATTATGTATCAGGTGACATTGATAACTGCCTGTGGGCTTTTCATTTTTCATATTGAACTAATTTACTTATTGGAACATCAAAGGTCAAATTAAAGGTTATTCTGCTTTTAAGTGGTTATTTATTTTTATATATGTGCGTCTTGAACAGAAGGCCTAGACAATTACATTATATTAATAAAGGACTGCCTCGTTGGTCGAAGAGCTCGTGGCTAAATAATATTAGCCGCACGGGTCGATCTTCAAGGTTAAGCTGCACTTGCCAAGGTCGGTCTGTGGATGGGTGACCATCATTACATACCGAGTTTCCTCCGTGCCTCGGAATGTACGTAAAGACGTAGGTTCCGGCTGTCATTTTAAGAACTTTGACAGTCTGGCATCCAGTCTTACCAAAAGGCATCGTATTACCCGGTACTAACGGGGTTGTGGAGGATAGGCTTTGCTCCCTTTAAAATACTGGTAATCAACTGCATTCGGTAAGAAAACGACCCCAATAAACTTGGGAAAAGGCAGGCAGATGATGACTGCGACGTTGGTCAAGTGGTCGCAAGCGCGAATGCCAAGCATTAGGTCCTGGCTTCGAATCCCAGGTTATCTATCAGGACTTTCTCAGTAACAGCCACGGAGTCTTGATTTGTGCCCAGTTGATGGCAATAGGCTCGCCCTATTACGTAGTTTTCCCTTAAGAGCGTTTATACCTTACCGCTTTTCATACAAACTTTCAAGTCGTTGTTATCCTAAATGACTGAACCAATTTGAATGAAACTTTATACGCATAAGCAGGATACATAGATCTAAAAAGATACTAAAAAAAAATTTTCAAAATGTGTTTTAAAAAAAGAGATATTTGGAATTTTCTGTTTCTATAGAAAATTTATAATCGGTCAAATTTAACTGTAATACTATTTTTCGAAAATGTTTTTTAGTAACTTTTTAGATCTGTGTATCCTGCTTATGTATACAAAGTTTGATTTAAATCGGTTCAGTCATTTCGGAAAATAACGACTTGAAAGTTTGTATGAAAAGCGGTAAGGTATAAACGCTCTTAAAAGGAGAGTTTTGTCCAAACTCAAAAAGGTAACAACATTGATATTCAACTTCTAAGAGTAAATACAAGTGTGAAATCCCTTAAGACATTCTCCAAATTCCTAATCACACGTACTTGTCCTGAAACTTCAAATAAACCTTCCAAAGCGGGACTTGAAATGAAATATAAGCCTAAAAATAGTCCCATGTTATTTTAGCTATGCAAATTCACCTAGAGGTATTAATGAAAGTCCAGTAACCCCGGAAAGTGAAAAAAAAAACATTAATTTCCAACCATCGGTTAAGTGAAAAAAAAAAACAAAATAAATCAATATAGCCGGCGTTGAACGGATGCTTAGCAATTTTTCAATCTGGTAACACCGTTGCTCCGGTGTTGCTTTTTACCCCGATCGCGACTGGGATAGGGGAAATGCGATGGATTGTCGGCAATATTTCCTGATTATATCCCGCCGGGTTGTTGCCTCGAGGCACAAATGGTTGTATGGCCTCGTTACGTTTGCATTTAAAAAATTGAGGAGGATTTTTTATACTCAATCTGTGGCCACTTGTGTTTTTTTTATTCGTTTGAATTTGGTTGAACACTTTTTGGAGTGAGCAATGGTGTTAGAGTTTCGGTGAATTGCTCAATTGACACAATAAAAAAATATCGTGTATTCGATCGTTCCGATCCTACATCCATAAAATTCACATGAAAATGTTTACTATTGCATTTGCAAATTCTCAATATTTCAAAATATAACAGCTGTTTAAATGATTAATATTATTTAAATTTCCGTAAGGTGTTTCGTAAAAACACTTTTACAAGTCTAAAGCATTTTAAAAGCTAGATGACCTTGGTTTATATCTACCCACCCTGAGAAGAAACAAGAAAAAAACAGGCTACAGTAATTACGTCTGAGATGGTAATTTGAGGAAACAAATATTTGACAGTCCCAGGTGTGAGTGTCAAATGTTTGATAGCTCAACTTAGTACTTAGAGTAACAGCAGTATCTTTACTTTATACCACCAGTCATCCACATCTTTATTAACAAAATTCTTTACGTTACCTACTAGTTAAAGATTGTCCTCTAAAAATGCGTTGAGCAGCTGGCGGCCATATTTTGTCACAGAAAGACGGTCTCAGTACCGGCTTAATAGGTTGATAACTACACATTTAGTGATAGTATTTTTAACACATTAGAAACCCCTGAAATATTTAGTTACTCGTCCGCTTTGTTCATCCCAAAGGAAATGACAGAATAATACAGCGTATGAAATAGTCTAAAAGCTTTTCAGATTACTACTTACGTACAATTTTAAATATGTATGCCTCTTGGGACGTAGCTAGGACTAGGTTGAGTAATTCATAAAGATAATCAGTACCTACGAAGCACTAAAGTAAATACTTACTTTAAGTATCAAAGTTACTTTCAAATTCCACTCAATTAAGGTTATTTTTGCTACGAAAATATCAACTTTAATAAACTAAACTATTATTTTAATTAAATAAAATATCTGCCACTATTCTATTTTCACGGCACTTCGACTACGAGGACGTACATAATTATTCTAATTTCGGTGCAACATCAACCGGGACTCGAACGGGCGACCCGTGTGATCGCGACCGCATCGTCGACACTACTATCAGACACGATTAATACAAATTTTATTCTCACTACTACACTTTTTCCAACATACGTAGTTAGATACTACGACTAAACTGTCTTGATACTTTGGGGTTTAGAAATTTAATATTTTTAACTGAACTTAGAAAAACTTGTCTTAAAGATTTTTTGGAAATGAAAACGTCTTTGGCCGCGTTGAGAGAATTTCTGTTGGGGAAAAACTATGGGTTCGTGTCACCTTTGACCTTGACATGCTCTTGAAAAATTGGGCCAGACTAGCGACTATTACAGCGGCCTGTGTACTGTGTTCAGATTTAAAAAAATCAAAACAAGAACACAGTAATTCCCTTGTTTTGAGCTTTCTTTTCTGTTCCTTAAGACTGCCTGAAACTTTTATTACATCGTCTCAAACTTTTTCGTCTGTGTGTTGCATGTCGCGTGACGCTCGGCCGCGGCAAAGGCGCTCTAACGAGCACCTTTCACTTTATCCCTACTCCGCGTTTTATACGTTTTATACCCTTAATGGAATATTATTCCAAATTTTTTTAGCTAAATGTCTATAGTGTGAAAAAAAGTTTCACTTTTACCGTGGTTTCATAAAACCACACAATCCTTTTTTTTATCTGTTGAATTCATTCTACTTTTCTCAACAACAAATATCGTTATTCCTAGTTTTACACAACACACCTAATCTAAATAAAAAATAAGCTCACGCGCCACAGTAAAATACCCAAAACTGCGTTACTAATTGAGGATACACAAAGAAACCAAAAATGTTCATTGAAACTGGACAAACACACAAACAAATCACAGCGACTAGCCAACAGTATGTGTGTCAAGTATCAAGTAGTGCAGCTAGACTGGGTTTCAGGACTGTAACAATGCTTACATAGAAATTACCATCGCCACTGTCGCTCGCATCGAACCCCTTTTACGTTTCGGTTAGAGAAAACTGTGGAGTCGGTAAGTACATAATAATGCTAGAATAATAGATCTTAGTCTATTGTTGTTTGGGTGTCTCATTGTAACTGATGAGCGTGGGACTCGATATCCTGGTCGGGCAACGAAAAAAATCACCTGTTCCGTACATTTTGACCATGTTGTTATGATTGTTTATAACAGCTGTTTTATTTGTAAAATAAACTACAATAGACCGAAGTGGATAAAGTTTGTCATTCCAGCAGCGGCGGAATTCACACCCGAGCCGATAAGAATTTTGATTCAGTAACAGTTTGCTCCGCACGTCGATACCCTTTACAACATGTATACTTATAAGAAAAATTTATGTTAATAAGTTCAGTTAGTAGATCCAGTTAAATTGATCAGGACACTGATCCAATTGTAAAGGTCAGTTAAATTGATCAGGACACTGATCCAATTGTAAAGGTCAGTTAAATTGATCAGGACAATGATCTTTATTTGCATGAAATATGGTGCATAGATTGAGGAGTTAACGGTTAAAGTTTCTTCATATTCCGGCTACTAGAATTCAGAATGAAAATATTGTTAAAACCAAGTTATTATAACAATTACCGTTTAGTTAAGCATGAGTTAGGGCATTACTTATAATTATACATTTTAGATATGCATTATTTTATTTTCTCTTTGGAAAAAAAGTCAAGGGAAAGTAGTAGGGAAATATTATCCCTTACCAATATACTAAGCGGTGTTTACGTACAACTTATACCTATATAGACTTAGCTTGCTGATAAGGTGTTTGATGATTGCGTGTGACATTTCGAGACTTTGCTGGAACATGTACCTACCTACAAATAATACCTTGGTACCTGTTTCATATCGTGCATTATCATGGTTTGCAAGGTTAAAATATAAAGATTTACAAAATTTGAAATGGTAAACTAACATCATTTTAACAGGCAAACCGCCGCAATCATGTTTGGAATTGTGTTGTCAAAACTTAAATGTCAGTATGAAAAATATTATTTGTAAAAGCACGGATGTGTTATTTACGATAGCATTACAAAGTGTTAACGTATCATTTTATTAAAGTAATAAATAAATTGAGTCTGATTTTAATTAAAGATTTGTTAAAAATTGTTTTTTTTGTAAACTTACTGTTTGTGTGTTTGTTGTAAACTTAATCTTCTCTGAATGAAATTTTAATCAAACTGATGATGTTTTGGTAGGAATACGTAACGTTATTACGTTAATTATATTTAATTAATTAATTTGCTGAATTTATTTATGCTGATTACGGAAGCTACGAATTTATTTTGTATTTCTCTAGAGCGTTGTGGTAACATGAAATGTATTGAAATGAAAAGCGCCTGATAAAATATGTCTCGTGTCTACAAACGTCAAATTGCTATGATCATTTGTTAAGATAAGACCTACTTCAAATTGCATTGAGGATTCAAGGAATAAGAAAATAATTTTGTACAGCTTCCTATTTATAATTTAAAACAAAGGTAGGTTAAAATAACTAAAATGTAAAAAAGCGGTTAAGCCTCGCGTAAGTCTAGGAAGCAGAAAACAGTTTACGAAATAGATGACATACGCCTAGTCGTTTTTATAAGCAACGTGTAACGATCTTAGTATATGGTAAAATATTATTGTAGGTGCATCTTATTCTTATGTATCATCAAATGGACTAATAATGAGTTCATTCTTCAAGCTTTTTGAAATAAAACAAGTTCTAACACCGACTCCACGCCACTACAGAAGGGTCGTCACTCATCGGGGTGAACAATCACCGACACCTACCATTGATTGCCCCTACATAATGCATAGACAACCCACACCCACCCCCTGTGGCCTCAAATTATCCTATCGACCAATGACCGTGAGCCCTGAAGCTCGAAATACAAATCCGTGAGCACCCGAATTATGGTGTAGCCAAGGATCAAGATATGTCGGTCGTGGTATGCATGTCGATAATTTCCAATCGATTTTAATAATTATATGGTTGTGCGGACACGTGGGTGTGTCGCGATACTTTTTTTAACAGGAATGTGGCTGGTTCTGTTGATGCTGAATTTTATGTCGGCTCTCTTATAAAACAAACCTAGAAATTCCTCGACAGGGTAGACCGCGAAATTCAAAATTTTCTTACGTTTTTTGTGTAATTTGCCCGTCTGTGTCAGGCTACATGTTGAACAAAATATGATTTGCGGCCATAATAACTGTGGCCCAGCAGTGGGAAAGATATAGTAATATGCTGAGTAGGTACTATGATTTAATGTCGGGCAACGACTTATTGTCGGGCCTACGATGTCCTCTCATACTTAAGTGCCAACACAGTAACATAGAAAAATTGTAACGCCAAATGATTCTAAAAGAGTAACCATGGAGTTTCTTGCCGGTTCTTCTACATAGGAAACGACCAACCCGAACCGAGCACTTTTTTGTCGACGTTTTACAAGTGCCCATGTAGGCCTATGTGAAATAAAAATATTTTGATTTTGATTCTAGTTTTGGAACAGTTTTCATTCTAAACGCATCTAAAAGACCGAATTTAGAATCTATCAATCGGATTCATTTCTTGCTCGTTCTAAAAGCTTTTAAAAATATTCGCCACCGTTCTAAAAATCCATAAATCCATAACCCTCCATAATTCTGTTAGAAAATGGTATGCGTTTTATCCAATATACGCATAGCTCACTTTTATTTGAATTCAATCTGGTTTGATTCGGTATTTTTCAGATCTGACCCAGTTTAAACCGGAATCAACTTCAAACGCCTAACATGAATATTACGTTTAGTAGTGAAATTGTTTTTGTTGTTTGAGAAATATTTCTGATTTTTGTTTCGCCGTTGTGAATGAAGGGGTTATGAATGGTGGTTTTTATAGTTAGGTAGGTACTAGCTTTTGCCCGTGGTTTCGTCCGCGTTTTGGACAGAAATAATCCTAATACAACATACTAACTTTTTTTATTTGCGATGGGTTTGCTTGACTCTCTGTCTGATATGTCTAGATCAAAGATGACAAAGTCAAAGCGACTCGACAAGAGACGAATCGCCCCAAACGGCTCAAAATTGTAACTGCCATTTAGGCTACAGAAAATAATGAATAAATTAGTTATTATTAATAAATAAATTATTATTAATGAATTATTAATTTAAAAACTGATATTCAAGTTTATGCTGGAACGAGATAATAAGACGCTCCAACGCTTGATTCATGGGAAAGGATGTTTTATTATTTTTTTTCTTTATAAAACGTTGCCCCACACTAGGAGTTTCTCCTGTATCGTGGGTGCGTTTACAAAAATATTTAAACTCACATACACAAACAGCCAGACCCGGAACAATCTGTATCTGGTATCTGTATCTGTAGGCCATACAAATATTTGTTCCGTGCGGGGATCGAACCCGCGACACGCAGCGCAGCAGTCGATCGCTCAACCACTGCGCCAACCGTGCCGTCAGTAAGGATAGTCTCTCCTTGTTAGTTCTTGGGTAGGAATTATGTCAAGACAAAACTCAATTTTCGAAACAGCGACATCTATCGAAAGCAATAAGAACTACATTCATACCTTCTGTTTGAATCATTCAATACCATACCGTTTGACAGCGCGACGGTCATCGATTTACCTTCATTACTTCATTTTGTCGATAGATGGCGTTAATTGTATCAATGTTAGGAAGTCATTATTAAAACTATTCAAGCAGAAAAGGGGGAGATTAACATAAAAAAACACTGCCAAGCCGTTCTAATTACGCAGATAAAGCTAGTAAAAATATTTTAAAAAAGTACAGTTCTAAATCTACAGGGTGTAACGGAAAGGGTATATACATCCATAAGGGTGTGCTACAGACCATCAAACTGAACATGTTTCTCATCTTAAAACATGTTTTTCAGCAAAAAAAATATCTGCTGCCCCATAGATAATTACAATACCTATTCGACCCAAATGTATAGGCTTAATTTTTTTTTTGCAGCATAAAAAAAATATCAGCTATTTTTTTATGCTGCAAAAAAAAATATCTTGAGAAACATGTTCAGTTTGATGGTCTGTAGCACACCCTTAAGGATGTATATACCGGCCTTTCCGTTACACCCTGTATTAAGGCACGCAACAACTAGGTCCTAGGACATACCTACCTGAATTCGATATTTTCTATTATTTCAAATAATGCCTTGTATTATGCCTTTTATTCCTAGCGACATAGGTATGTCATTGGGTAGGAAAATAAACAAACAAATAAAACATATCGCTAAACACAAGAGTAAACAGAAACCTTAAAAGGACAAAACCTTTCCTGATCAACTTTGTTATGTTTACAATAACATAAACTTTCGACATCTGAAACCATTTCAGCGTACAATAACTCAAGCTGTTGAACTGAACTGAACTGTCGTGACCTGAACACGTTCAGAAGGAAAGCAAGTCTGGGCTTATTTATTTATTTATGTACAGTCACGACCAATAATATGTATACACGCAGCAACTTTATTATATTGATTAAAGATTTTATACATATATTTACGAACATGGAATTTTGGAAGTCATACTATTACGAAATAGGTCTTACCCAAACGTAGAAACCGTAATTTGAAGTGTAAATCACTTTTCAGTTTTGCTAAGTGTGTACCTATTAGTGTTCGTGACTGTACACATAAAATATGTAAAAGGACATTACATAAAGATAGAAAAGCACAAAGATACTGCTTATTTCTTAAACAATTTCTTTAAAGTTGGATGAGAAATACACAGTGTACATAAAAAACTTAGAACGAAAATATACCTATTTAAAATATCGTAAATATATTGTCGAGTGGGGTGGAGGCGCCATCATTGGACAAGGAGTTGAAGACGGTCATCGATTGTTGACACTGCATTTTTTTGTTATTGAATTAACGGATATCAACGTAATAGGTCGATTGCACTAGAAATACGTACAAAACTATACACATAAAAAACCGGCCAAGTGCGAGTCGGACTCGCACGATGGGTTCCGTACCATTATTTATAAAAACAAGCAAAAGCAATCACTTTTTTGTATGGGAGCCCCCTTAAATATTTATTTTATTCTGTTTTTAGTAATTGTTTTTATAGCGGCAACAGCAATACATAATCTGTAGAAATTTCAACTGGCTAACTATCACGGTTCATGAGATACAGCCCGGTAACAGACGGACCGACGGACAGCGAAGTCTCAGTAATAGGGTCCCGTTTGACACTTTGGGTACGGAACCCTAAAAATAAAAACTAGTATTGTATATAATTACCTATAATAGGTATTTATCAGAATATTACATAAGTATAGTATAGAGGAAAGATACCTAATGCTCTTTGACTTGTGTAGGAGAAGTGCCTAACGTTACTTAGGAGTCCGTTCAACTTTAGAAATGGATAAAGTTGACACGGTAATCATGAAAGTAATTTATTGAAAGAACCAATAGGGTTGTACATTTACCCCTAGTAATAACACTACGAAAATCACCCTAACCGCTACGACACAAAGACGCTGTTAATGTCCTACCAAAAATATCAGAAGCTCTTTTATTATACATGGTAACATCTCGCTTGTAATCCGTCGGAGCCGTCGGATCCGTGAGGAGCTCGTGGCTAAATAATAACAGCAGCACGGATCAATCTTTGAGGTTAAGGGGATTACATTGCTCAAATCCCAAAAACACCGTATGTTAAAAGAAGTTTGTAGATGAATCCTTTTAGGCGTTTTCCATATAAAAAATATATGTTATACTTAGGGTCATCATAAATGCATCTTCCTGTTTAAAATTTTAATAAACGTTCCCAAATTTTAGGAATAAATTGTAGTAAATAGGTCCTTCTTAAACCTAAATTGTAAATGTTCTATGTAACGGCTTAATAGTTTGGCATCAATTGAGTACCAAAAAATAGGAAATGTCGTATTTCACAATTCTACCTGTTTTTTTTTTCGAATATCCTTTAATCTTTTAAAATAATAAATAGCAAGCCGAAACTTCACCAGTACCCCGCTGGAGCACCCCCGCAAAGGCCTGTGGCGCAACGACGGGACGCGATACATTAGTGTCTCGATGACTCTTGCGACGGGTGGGCTATACGCGCGTAAATTTTTCGAAATTAAATACAAAAGTTGTCTTTTTGAATGTTTTATGAATTAAAACATTTTGTAAATAGTATAATTAAAAATATTTGGTAAATTAAAAATAGAAATTAAGCTTGTTAATATATTTATAGTAGATTGTAATTTCATTTTGTGTTCATAGACTAAGCCTGACTATGCCTAAATATAAAAATAAATTTAAAGTGAAGTGTGGTCAAGCTCTCCAAAACTATTATAAGTACCTAACCTATCAAATACTTTTTTCTGTTGTGTTTATTTTTTTATCGTTTTTAGCTATCTTGAGAATTTCGTTTGACGGATAGAGACACATTTGAAAGGGTCATAGAGACATTAGTGACTGATGATGTCACCTACCTGATGGTGGACTCCGAAGGTGAGTATAGGATCTCAGTGACGGCACTACGTAGAACCTTCGTGTTTGGACTCATTTGAAAGGTGTCATGAAGACCTTGGTGAATGATGATGTCACCTAACTGATGGTGGACTCCGAAGGTGAGTATTGGATCTCAGTGACTGCACTACGTAGAACCGTCGTGTTTGGACTCATTTGAAAGGTGTCATGAAGACCTTGGTGAATGATGATGTCACCTACCTGATGGTGGACTTGGGGTATAGGATCTCTATGACGGCACTACGTAGAACCGTCGTGTTTGGACTCATTTGAAAGGGCTCGTGGAGACCTTGGTGACTGATGATGTTACCTACTTGATGCTGGACTCCGAAGGTGGGTATAGGATCTCTATGACGGCACTACGTAGAACCGTCGTGTTTGGACTCATTTGAAAGGTGTCATGAAGACCTTGGTGAATGATGATGTCACCTAACTGATGGTGGACTCCGAAGGTGGGTATAGGATCTCAGTGACGGCACTACGTAGAACCTTCGTGTTTGGATTCATTTGAAAGGTGTCATGAAGACCTTGGTGAATGATGATGTCACCTAACTGATGGTGGACTCCGAAGGTGGGTATAGGATCTCAGTGACGGCACTACGTAGAACCTTCGTGTTTGGACTCATTTGAAAGGTGTCATGAAGACCTTGGTGAATGATGATGTCACCTGTCACCATGTAGTAGCACCCGTGCTCAATTAGATAAATGTTGAAAGCTAGGTAGTCCTAACTATAACCGTTACTGAGAACCGATAAGCACTTTCCTGGTCATCATCAGACCTTCAGAATGTATCATGTAGTAGCACCCGTACTCAATTAGATAAATGTTGAAAGCTAGGTAATCCTAACTATTACCGTTACTGAGAACCGATAAGCACTTTCTTGGTCATCATCAGACCTTCAGAATGTATCATGTAGTAGCACCCGTGCTCAATTAGATAAATGTTGAAAGCTAGGTAGTCCTAACTATAACCGTTACTGAGAACCGATAAGCACTTACCTGGTCATCATCAGACCTTCAGAAAGTATCATGTAGTAACACCCGTGCTCAATTAGATAAATGTTGAAAGCTAGGTAGTCCTAACTATTACCGTTACTGAGAACCAATAAGCACTTACCTGGTCATCATCAGACCTTCAGAAAGTATCATGTAGTAACACCCGTGCTCAATTAGATAAATGTTGAAAGCTAGGTAGTCCTAACTATTACCGTTACTGAGAACCAATAAGCACTTTCCTGGTCATCATCAGACCTTCAGAATGTATCATGTAGTAGCACCCGTGCTCAATTAGATAAATGTTGAAAGCTAGGTAGTCCTAACTATAACCGTTACTGAGAACCGATAAGCACTTACCTGGTCATCATCAGACCTTCAGAAAGTATCATGTAGTAACACCCGTGCTCAATTAGATAAATGTTGAAAGCTAGGTAGTCCTAACTATTACCGTTACTGAGAACCAATAAGCACTTTCCTGGTCATCATCAGACCTTCAGAATGTATCATGTAGTAGCACCCGTGCTCAATTAGATAAATGTTGAAAGCTAGGTAGTCCTAACTATAACCGCTACTGAGAACCGAAAAGCACTTACCTGGTCATCATCAGACCTTCAGAATGTATCATGTAGTAGCACCCGTGCTCAATTAGATAAATGATGAAAGCTAGGTAATCCTAACTATTACCGTTACTGAGAACCGATAAGCACTTTCCTGGTCATCATCAGACCTTCAGAATGTATCATGTAGTAGCACCCGTACTCAATTAGATAAATGATGAAAGCTAGGTAATCCTAACTATTACCGTTACTGAGAACCGATAAGCACTTACCTGGTTATCATCAGACCTTCAGAATGTATCATGTAGTAGAATGAAAGCTAGGTCAGCAGGTAAAATACAATTGTTTACTATTAAATAATTTATTATAGATTCGAGACTCGTAAAAGAGCGAATAAAATAGGCAAAAACGTTGACAACTCTGAGACACATCTGTGTTATTGCCTAATCTTCAGTTCGTTTTATTTTAGTATGTTCGTTTGTCTGTAGAGGGCGCAAAAGTAACAAATACTAGTACAGAGGTCAAATCTTAAAGGTCATTGAGCAAGGTAATACCCTTAAGCCGTGCTTGCCGAGGTTGGCCCGTGGATGGGTGACTATTATTACATACCGAGTTTCCTCCGTGCCTCGGAAAGCACGTTAAGCCGTTGGTCCCGGCTGTCATTTGTGGATCTTTGGCAGTCGTTACGAGTAGTGTGAAGCGAATAGTCTGACATCCAGTCTTACTAAGGGGTATCGTATTACTGGGTTGTGGAGGTCAGATAGGCAGTTGCTTCATGTTAAATACTGGTACTCAGCTGCATCCAGTTACACTGAAAGTCGACCCCAAGATAGTTTGGGAAAAGGCTAGGCAGATGATGATCTGGCCTGTTATCCCCGAAGGTGATTGACGTCCCTTGTAATGGGGGGTGAGCCTATTGCCATCAACCAGACAAAAAACTAGACTCCATGGCTGCTACTCAGGTAATTCTGTCAGAAAAACCCAATGAAACTTTGCCAGGCCTGGGAATCGAACCGGGATCACATGTTCAACAATCAAGCTTGTGGCCGATAAAAACACAAACAAACGAGGCCGAATTAGGGGTTAATTCAGCCTGGTTGTTCTAATGGTCACGACTCACTCATCTTAATTCATGGAAACCTTTACAAGGGACAAGTTAATATAAATAACTACTTTATACATTACAACGATTAACAAACTAATAAATGAAATAACTAAAATAACAATAAACTATAAAAGGGCGTCAAAAAACTACTCCTCAACTCTTCAGGTAATGTGCCCAAGAGACTGGCAGCATCGCCACGTTGTATGGCAATACTTAGCCTCAGTTAATATTAATTAATTTACGATGTAAATATACCAACTTAGATAATAAATGTGGGGGACGGGGACAAGTATCTTGTGAGTAAAGGTAACTGGCTGATATTTTAGTTTATTATTTCCACATCCATCCTCACAAACTTACGCGTTTTTAATGAAACTACATTATCAGGAACATCTCCCAAAAATCTAACAAATCAGTTGCCACTTATTAAAAAACCGTTTCACAAAAAGGATACAAAAACGAAAAGTGGGATAACGCAAACCGATAGTGTATTCGATCCGATTTTACCGATTCCAATCCAAACTCGGTTATTCGATTCGCTAAATCGGATTCGCAAACAGCGTACCACGCGTTTTCGAAAAAGGAAGAGATTGGGGTAAAGTGCCCGATTGTGGGCATAAACGAGAGGTCAACGGCCTATTAATACTAATGTAAAACGGTGAATCGGCGACAATAATAGGGTAAAGTCACGAATTATCTGCTTTATATTTTAGTAAGTAGATTTATGTGTGTATGATTCTGGTGTGGAAATCAAGGTTTGAAATCGATGTGCATTCAAAGTGGAATATTGAAATAAAAGGAAATGAAATTATTTATTCTGTTAAAACGGTCTCGGAATAACTTTGATACGTGCATTATCAAAGTTGAAAGTAACTTTAGAAAGATTTCAAAACTTGACAATGTTCCATTAACGCATCTAAAATACAAAAATTTTGATGATTCAACTAACTCGTCATGTAAAATAAAAAGACAATGATAAAGATTGAAAAATCGCTAACAAATCCGTCATCACAAAAAACCACGTATTTCTCCATTAATCTGATAAAAATTTTGGTCAACTAACAACCTTGGGAGTTAGAAGTTTTGTAATTAGTTTTGGCAGATGCTTTAGAACTACTGCAATCCTGTTTATTTGAGAAAATGCAATTGGTCGCCTGAATATGAAGAATACTTCAAAGTTTACTCGTAGGATTGCAGTAATAGGACTGAGGGAGACGTTGATTAAAACTTTGTTCTTACATCAAGTTCGCTTGGGTTCATTAATTTATTAATTAAAATTTATTAAGTTTTTCGATACCAAAATAACTTCTGGCTAATGGCTGATTAGTCGGAAGGACAGATTTTCTCAAGTCATTTTCTTTCTGGTCTTTAAGTATCTACCAATTCGAGGTTTCTGAAGCAATTATTGGTAAAAAATCAAAAACAAACTAAGTAAGTTTTTAGGTGCTGCGAAACTAGCTCGGTAATCAGTTGTTCTCTTTTCGAACTTCGTTTAGAACCAATGTAATACCCGACAAGCTCTTATGCCGTGGTGAAAACATCACTCAACATGCAATTTTAATGGTGGAGCTAAATTTACGGAAGATATTTTTCGCGAGAACTCATGAATGTATCTATATGGCTACACTACCGCCATTTTACTATTACGAGTAAATTGATGCTCATTTCTTAGATAGCAAAAATGAGCATACTTCAGTTATGGCTCGCTACCAAAAGTAACGAGAACATTATAATAATCATAAGTCCAAATAGCCTTTATTTGGTATTCTATTGCTACTTCTGGGCCGTGACGTCATGAGTACGCGTTTGTTAGGCAAAGATATTGCTGTTATAAACATTGTAATTCTGACTTCGACTTTTATAGGCGAAGATCATTGACTAATTGCAATATGCAGAGATTCTGGGCTAGCAACAGAAGGAATTGCAAGAGACTATTACTCTATTTTTTTCAGTACTTCAGATCAGACACAATATGCCTGAGGAAGAAACATCCAAATTATAGGCTTGTGACTTTACTATATAAACCACTCTCAGGTTGTATATAAAGCTTCCGTACCCTCTGAAAGACATATTTTGAGAAATATACGGATCAGACACAATATGCCTGAGGAATAAACATCAAAATTATAGGCTTGTGGCTTTACTATATAAACCACTCTCAGGTTGTATATAAAGCTTCCGTACCCTCTGAAAGACATATTTTGAGAAATATACGGTTTTTAATCATTTCTGTTGCAAAAAAAAATACAAACCAACAATTGTGTGCTCTACCCTACAAAACTTTCTTATAGAACCCGTTAAAATAACCAAAACAGTACTACTATGTAGTCATTTACTGATTGGACTTCCAACAATGGTCGCGGATACCCTTTTTCGGTTATTTACGATTGTTTTCTACATCGCATGGCAGGAGAAAACCGCTTTTTTAGGAAAACTAGATCGATAAATAACGGTTTTGATCAGATATCGGTTTTTGACACCAGGTTGAGATCAGACTAACGGCTTTTGATATTTTTTCGGAAATCACTGAATTGTCGGAAATAAGGATTTTCATATATAAATGAATATTATATTTATAAACAAATATGATGAGTTTTGGTAATGATGTAGCTAAGAACTATCTGATGAGAGTAGGTACTTTACTTTAATAATTATTCTACGGGGCCGGCGGAGATTGTAGTTTTAGTTGGAAACCACAGAGGCATCCTATATCGTTAAGGAAATAAAAAAAAAGACTAGCAGTTTTCATGTCGTTAAAATTCATAGTTTCGAGGCATACTAAGTCGTTTGAAAACATAATTTTACACTGAATTATAAAATGAAACAAGTTAACAAAAACACATATTGTACGACATGCCACCTTTTTGCACAACAAACATCACACCTGTAATCCCCGAAGGGTCAGTCAGAGGGGCACAACCACATTTTGCCAGTAAAAGGGGGCGAGTTTGTCGCCATCATCATCATCATCATCAGCCTATAACGTTCCCATTGCTGAGACACAGGCCTCCTCTCAATGAGAGGGAGTGGGCTGTAATCCACCACGCGGGCCCAGTGCGGGTTGGTAGATGTCACATGTCTTCAAATTTTTAGTTCTAGGACATGCCGGTTTCCTCACGATGTTTTCCTTCACCGTTTTTGAGGGCAGTGGTGATGAAATAAATTACACAAAGTAATGCGCGTGCCTGAGTTCGAACCCACAGCTTACTGTTCGTAAGTCCGGGCTGCCGCCACTGGGCCACCGCTGCTCTCAAAAATATTATTATGCCTTATTATATTAAATATTATTAGTATTCATTATGCCTGACTAAATCGAAATCAAATGATGCATCTTTACCTTTAACTTGGATATTACTGACGAATCTGACGATGTGATTTGAAACGTCTATGATCTTGCATTGATCCCACAGATCTTTGTATGGTAGAACTGGCCCGATGTGGTTTACCATAGTGCAGACTCATGAAAACGTCAAACGTAGGAAGTGGTGAAAAATGGAGTTGGATATTTTTAAGGCTCTATTGTACAAGTATCATTTGGCGTTTGATAATAGTTCTTGTTTGTTGATATCATTACCCAATGATGAAATAAATAACACAAAGTAATGCGCCTGCACGATTCTGAAACATTTCTCCGACACTCGTTTCGCCGTTGAACGGTTCACCGACAGAACGATTCACTTTTCATTTTTTCACCGATATAACGTTTCAACGACGAACGATTCGCCGACAGAACGATTCACCACTGGGTTCGAACCCACGGCTTACTGCTTGTAAGTCGGGGCTGCCACCACTGGGCCACCGCTGCTCCCATCTTCTCTTCTTCTTCTTCTTCAACCCTTGGCCACCCAATGCTGAGTGTAGGTCTCTTCCAAATATCTAAACTTTTCCAGTTTCTTCCGGCCACCACGGTCCATCTAGTCTGGTCCCATCAACCGCGCACAAATCTAAACTACGTGCACTCCGTAAAAAACCCAATAACACTGTCCAATCTGGTAATCGAACCCAGCCCCTCATGCTGAGTAGTCGCGCTTGTGACCACTAGGCCAACAAACTACCTAATAGTAGTACAAATATTACGTCCCTAGTCAGACAACAAAAACTTAAATACCCCATGTCAACCACACAACAAACAAACATACACCAAAACTAGATATAATTATTGTAAGTGAAATTAGTGGTACTGCTCAAAAAGGTACCGTTCCATTTATGGTACCACAAGGTACCAACAAATTGTGTACTCAAATATTGCTATGACGTATTTGGGGACGCGAATTGATGACCAAATGTTAAAGTTTTAACATGTTATGTCATGCCAAGGATGTTGGTTTGTTTTTGACGGTTTTTGGAAAACTTGTTATAGTTGGTCTGACTGAACGGTTTCGGTTACTGTTTTGGCCAATTTCGGAAGAAGAAGTTGGTTTCGGCCGCAGTTTTGATTTAGGCTATTGAACTTTTAAAATAAAGTTGTTTTTTTCACTTTGAAGTTACAAATCGGATCTGCAGTTCTTGAGATTAGCGCGTTCAAGCAAACAAACAAACTCTTCAGGTTTATAATATTAGTATAGATGAAAACGATTTCCTTCCAAAGTTTTATTTGAAACGGTTGACAGTAATATATTTCTGAAAACTGTTCATGGTCTACATTAATGATTCATATCATCGTATTAATTGCCCACGTGGGCATATAATAACAACACATGTTTTGTGGAATAACATTTCTGTTTTCATGAAGCGTTCGTCACCGTATCGATTTGTGACTTTATAGACATGCGACATACGATATAGGTAATATCAAATGCACTTTAATGACAAAACAGTCTAGACAGCAATAGAGCATGATACATAAACATTTTAGGTACAGAGATTGTAGGCCCAACAGCCAAGCATGAGGTCTTGGGTTGAATGCCCATGTCGGGCAGTGTTATTGAGTTTTCCATGAGGAATTTTTCAGTGGCGGCCACGGAGTCTGGATTTATTCCATTACATGGGATACAAATATAATTGGCAAAATGTGGGAGCACTGTTAGGTACCTACACCCACATTCTGGGATTGCAGACGTGATTTTATGATGACAACTGGTTGCAATTGTTAAGTATTTAATTGTTAAGTTATTGTTTTTCGACTATTCAAAAGTGCCTGTAATTGGCCTACTTGAAATCAATGATTTGATTTTGATTTAAGAAAGTGAGCTTACTTCTACTTAGTATAAAGATTTTTTAAGCTTGAGGAGGAGCTCGTGGCTAAATAATAACAGCCGCACGGGTCGATGTTCTGTACACGGTTGGCGCAGTGGTTGAGCGATCGACTGCTGCGCTGCGTGTCGTGGTTTCGATCCGCGCACGGAACAAATATTTATATGGCCTACAGATAGTTGTCCTGGGTCCGGCTGTTTGTGTATGTGAGTTTAAATGTTTGTAACGCACCCACGATACAGGAGAAATTCCTAGTTTAACGCAAAGTTCCTCCGTTCCTCGGAAAGCACGTTAAGCCGTTGGTCTTGGCTGTCATTTGTAGATCTTTGACAGTTGTTACCGAATAGTCAGAAGCCAAAAAGTCTGACATCCTGTCTTACCCCCTTGGTAAGACTGGATGTTACACGATACCCCTTGTATCGTATTACCCACTTACTGGGTTGTGGAGGTCAGATAGGCAGTCGCTTCATGTAAAATGCTGGTACTGAGCTGCATCCGTTTTCCGGTTAGACTAGAAGCCGACCCCAAGATAGTTTGGGAAAAGGCTAGGCAGATGATGATTTTTAAGCTTAAAGTTCCCTCCAAAGCGAAACGAATTATGTGTGGGATGCGGGACGAAGTGGTTCGAGCCGATTTTGTCGACTAGCTTGAATGGAGGTATTCAAACTGACACGAATAACCGTATTAATTTCTAATCATTTAACAATTGACGCTCGCAGTCCCTATCTCGTTCGGGATTCGCATCATTGTTCATCATAAACATCAGTGTTCAACACAAGCTAAGGTTCACCTCTTGTTTCGCTCGATGTGTAATTCCATCTTCACCCTATGCACTAATGTAAAAAAAAAACGTAATTTCTGGTCAAACTTGATTATAAATAGGGAACCAGTGACACGAATCAAGATCAGTGTTCCCAGAGCCTATTTTTTAAACATATCTTGATGACACATCGTGTGTGGTGACACATTCAGAACTGCCAAGCTTTCTGACAATCGGATCAGCGACCTATAAAGAGTTTCTTATGCAGACGAACTTTTACAGATATATATGATCAAAACTGTTCGGCTACTCTACACACTGACTAAAGAACTTTACTAGGTACAGCGAAAGGCAATTCGGGAAAGTCCACTATCGGTTATTAATGAATCATGGTGTTCCCCGCCATGCAATTAACTATTCTATGAAAAACCAATGAATGACTAATACTTTTTAATAAAACATTCATTAAACTTCATATTAAAGCTATCATGTTCCAAGAATGGAGAACAAATGAGAGTTGACAAAACATTTATTTATTAGAAGTTTATTACCTAATAATAGCTAAGGAAAGTACCTAAGTGAAGTTGTGGCTTTTTCGAGTGACTAATATATGTGTTTAACCATTAATTTAATTCGTTTATAATAGTAAGTAACCTAATCCATCTATTTTTACTGCCATGCAGTAACGTCCCGTCCACGACTTTTAGCGATGCGGCAAGTGGATGGCGTCAGGCGTTGTTTTTCAGTTGTTCTCATGAGTACCTACCGCTCCCGCGTCGGAGTATTCCCATTTGAGCACCTATTTTTAGAGCACCTATATATTGAGCTATATTTTGAGCTTTATATTCGGTGCTCAATGCATTGGTGCCCAAAAAATAGGTGCTCTAGGTGCTCAAACGGGAATACTTCACACGTTTTATAATTTTGTCAGCAAAAGTAATTCATTAAAAGTTCCAACGTTTTATTATCCTTCACGCAATTACGTAGCTAATAGTAAATTAGAGTAATAGAATGTAAGAATGGAAGATAGAAATAAATAGGAACTTGTGTGTATATTTTATTTAATAATTATGGGATGCTTTTCTTAATATTATTTCGAGTCGACAATAACATCTACCAACAATATCATATCTTAGTGATTTCTCATTGTTAGCGTACTGTGTACAATTCTAAGTAATATCAATGTCAATTTATTAGCAGTATTGAAAAAAACGTGGGTATGTTTATATGTATGTATGTATCATATACGATAGTCCATTGGCTGTAGGAAAACGTCGTTGAAGATCTAACACACCGTACGTCAAACATAACCATTTTTCAAGGAGAATTAAAAAAAAACTGCATAATTTTATCAAGGCAATGGTACAATACTAGTCTGTAATTTGCGTTCACTTCAAATTAGACAGAGACGTTACTTGTTTCTGATTGTCTTAAACAACGCATCTCCCGATTCTCTAACAATCAGAATGTCAAAACCGCCAAAAATTTACTTATGTGGTGTTAGAACTTCAACGAAAAAATGCTAAAAACATTCAGTCAATGTCGGTCGAGACATTACTGCTGAGTATGGATCTGTGTAAATAATAATTTTCCAAGAAATAAATTACCATGAACACCTATCTGCATATCGATGTTTGCAAAAACCATCCTATTTACGGGACCTTGTAGTGATGTGTATTTAAGTAGGGGAGCACGAAACAAACAAACGAGTGTAAAGTACAAAGGCTGGTTTATTACTCTATTATTTCTCTACGAGTATCTACATAACTAGTGCACTGACTATTATAACATATTATACACCGCCGCTCTCTCTGGGGAGACAAATAATGAAGTTTAGAACAAGTAGGAAGAAGAAGGAGATCATCGTGCAGCAAATAAAAAAGGTTTTCTATTCTTTGACAATGATCAAAATGTGTCCCTTTATACCAATATCAAACCTGCTCCCCGATTCTGTCATATCGAACAATTATCTCACTATGTCACGGCAAATTGCCACTCACAGCAACCCAACTTAGGCCTATATTACCACTACTACTACAATCGAAAGTGGCCATCCAGTTCCCCATATAAAAACAGCACAACTTAAGGAAGTTCGATCCAAAAGCGACATGTAAACATCTCCAAACATACCATTAAGGGAACTACTTTTAATTTCGCGCTCCATGTGACTCAGTTCCTCACAGACAATGTGAGAAAAGACGAGACATACCCAGGAGACACCACGTGCGTTTCCATACTAGTAACGAACCATAATTTTGGATCCAATCCATAACCAAGGGAACGGAGTCGCTGACTTACTCCAGTTACTGAGTAACGACTAGTGATGGGCGATGCCGGGAGATTTGATTAAGTGCGAGCGAAAATGTTGGTTTCAAGAACATTTTTGTTGAGATGAAAGTACACTGTCGATCGTTGTTGATTTAATGATATTATGATAGGAATGATATAGGATGTTTATTTTGAAAATAGGTTTTTATATACACTTTTCTTTTCTTACTAGACGAGGCCGGTGTTTCGTACTCTGAGAGGGCTTGGAGATAGTCTTTTCTAAGGTGCAGACATTATCTTGGTTAGCTCGATTATATTGCGACTTATTTTAAAGCATAAGCAGGTTAATAATTTTATGAAATTCGTAATTCTAGTTGCATCTATACTAAGCTTCTTGAATACTAAGTTAAATTATTTTCATTATCACAATACTTCAATCTAAAATGGCCACTGTCCAAGAGATGATCTATTAATTCTCACTAAATAATTCAGTTTGCATCACCTTTACGAGCCGCGTCTCGTGTACATAAGAAATCAAAATTGAATCAGATAATTAGGAAGTGTAACGTGAGTTGAATTATTGTTCATTAAGATTCGAGAATAAACGATCCTGATATTCTGTAGGTTTTCGCATTCGTAAACATTTATTCGAAAAATTGGTTTTTAAAGATTTTATTTAATTGTTTATTGATTTTACTTTAAAGTTAAACTGCAATTATATTAGATAAATGCTAATCCAAATACACCATGTCTATCTTTATATATGTACTAAGTATGTATTGCCTACATTCTGTCCATGATGTCTATTTTTGCGAAATTCACATAACTATCTATACCATACTAAAAAAAAACAAAATACAATCGTATAAATCGAACACTTGCCCATCACTAGCACAGCATATTTAGCCATCCATCTCGGTAAGGCAGGGACCTAAAGTGATCGCGAAAGATGCTCTTTTTAGCGCAGTGGGTTTCCTTTTGGTCTGCGGTCTCCAATGGAAGGTTTGTTACGTAATATTATTATGAATGAACTGAACTCGGGTTCAAACACCACGTAGTTTTTGTCTTGTCTTTAGGTTTTTATGGTTGGCGCTAAGTGAGGTTTATATGGGCCTGTCCAAATGTTCCTATGAGAAAGTTTGTTTGTTTTGGGGACGACTTAAGTGACTGTTGTACAGGAAATAGAGCAAAATACTTTTCAACCGAGTGCCTCTATTTTAGCTAATGAAATACTTTTCTGATGCTGCTTTTATGAATAATGTAAGGAACATTATTCATAAAAGCAGCATTAGAAAAGTATAACAAAGTACCACAAAAAAATCTCTAATTCTCTAATTGTATAGTCGTCGGATGGTTTTTGAGTAGAAACATCTGAAGCTTTCTTGAAACAGAATGACAATGCGCTTATTGGCCAAAGCTAAAGATTTGACAGCAGCTTTTTATTTGTATTCTAGTGACCTCGTCCTTGAAAAATAAAACATGTTTTCACACTTTACGATTGATAATTTCAGTTTGTTGATAAATACACTTCACATTACTTTGTTGACAATATTCAATATCAAATTGATTTGCGCTTTTGACGCGTCATTCTGAACTTTGGGTCAAATTATAAAGACAAATAGCTCAATAGCATCAAAGCTAATGATACAATTGTAATACTGACAATGCTGAAAATAAATATTCTATTAGACAGTATGTTTTCGGGAAAGAAAGAATCAGACGGTATTAGTAGTACATACTAATTAATTACTGGGAAATATTTTTCAATTCATTTATTTTTCTACTAGCTGTCCCGCGCAACTTCGTCTGCGTCACATTTTCTCCGTTTTCGCAACATTTTTCATTGCTGCTCCGCTCCTATTGGTCGTAGCGTGATGATATATAGCCTATGTTACTTCTAATACCTCCAAAAATATGTGTACAAAGTTTCATGATGATCGGTTGAGTAGTTTTCGCGCGAAAGCGTAACAAACAAACTTACATTCACATTAAAATATTAGTAGGCATGTTACAATTTAACATTATACCTACCTAAGTTTTTTATTCTAATGCCCGTTTTCAGCAATGCAAATACTTATCAGACGGTCTCATTTTCACCATTTCTTAGTGTAAATGAAATCGGTAAAAACCACCTTATTATTTATGTATCATTTACTCCTTTTCCATTCATTTATTTTTTCAAAATAGTGTCACAAAAGATCTTTGTATTCCTCTCCCTCGTCCGTAAAATTAATGAATAATTAAAATTAAAAACAAGAAAAGTATTCAAATCAAGCTTGGCATCATAACTTTTGACTAAGAAAAATTTAAAAAAAGGCGCCTAAATATTCACCCCTGGTTTTTAGGGCACTTCGTTGCTGAAAAATTAATGAAAAAGTCCGATGTTGCCACATGAAGCTAATAACTAAGATATTATTTTACGTTATATTAACTTGACCTGTCGCATGTTGGTTTGCAATGCTATAGGTTAGGCCTAATGATGAGTGTCGCCGACGGTAGATGACATACTCGTGCGTTCTACATAAACGTTATAGAAATTCGTATTTTTTAAGCAGCAGCCCGTAGTCTGGATTAATGTCTCCTTGACGGCAGTAGGCCCGCTCCCTATGTTATGTGATTTAAAACTGTGTGTGGCTTGTGAAACGTGGGTGTACTGTAGAACACCTTAGCTTGGGGATTATAAACGTGACTTACTTTTTAATTTGCTTTTTGCAGGTTTCCTGAACAGCATCTGTGAAATCCATCTGCAAACAGTCTTATGTTTCCTTATTTTTATTTGTTGTTTTTTACAGCTAGTATATAATTGTGTTTTTTTTTGCTAAATAAGAACCCTCTGTGGTCATCCATCCAATCAATCCAAAAAATCTAATCGGCATGATTCAGGAATGTTCCCCTGGGCCGTCGAAACTTTTATTCGATAGTCGTCATCAATCGTTTAAAACCACATAAATGGGGTAAAAAATAACAAATGCCGTTTATTTTTCTCCAATTCTTTTTTATTTCACACTGTGGAACTTAAATGTACATTGTTCCAAGTAAAATTATGTCCAACACAGGTAAAAGTTACCACAGATAAATTGTGCGTATCTAGGTACAACTCATCTGCTTATTTATTAAGAAAATATGAAAATGTTAAAGTCTTGTCTGTTGCCTTTTCTCAAATTACTTAGAAATAGAAAAGGAATTGCTACAAAGTTTTCTTGAAACAGTAAATATGTAAATTATTCACTTATAATGGATAATGTTTCTTTAACTGGGAAATAAAGTTCATAGTTCTCGTCGGAGAGAAGTTTACATTACCTAATGAGTTCTTAAAATATGATAATTGTTCTTGCGCCATTTTCTTTATTTTTCCTGTTGGTCCTTTACAAAATTTTCCAAGGGAAGAATGCTATGTAACGAATAGCTTATGTAAACATAAGTTACTGTCCGACACTCTTGAGTCGGCTTCCAGTCTAGCATAATAGACCTGAATATCAAAATTTACACTAAACGAATGTCTATCTGACCTCAGCAACAGTCTTACCCAGGAAGGGTGCGACTGGTAGTCAGACTTTCGGGCTACTGACTACCTGTAACGACTGCCTAATATCTATAAATAACAGCCGGGTTCAAAGAAACTTGGTATATAATTGATGGTCACCCATCCACAGACCGAACTTGGCAAGCGCAGCTTACCCCTGTAGATAAACTCGTGCGGCTGTTATTATTTAGCCACGAACTCCTTTTTTATTTTACTATACCTGAGTAACTAAAAAACAGACATAAGCTAGGTCATGTCAGTTATTTACACTGCCATGGTCCACCTGGAAGACCCTTAACCGATTGCAAAGCCAGATAGGCCGCTGCAGATATTATCTTGGTCTGCTGGTGGTATTTCGACGATGCAAGATGCGACTGCGGTGCCTCAAGACAAACTATGGACATATCCTACCTATGCGTAACTCCGCCTACACTTTGAGGGTCCAGTCCGAAGCCACCACCAACGCAGTCGAGGTGGCAGAGTTCGGGTCGAAGTAATAAGACTGTAATAAAGGAAACCAGTCAGTATGGTCCAAAAGGCTCTCAAAACGGTGAAGGAAAACATCCTGAGGAAACCGGCATGTCCTAGAACAAAAAGTTCGATGACATGTGATGTGACATCAACCAACCCGCACTGGACCCGCGTGGTGGATTACAGGCTACTTCCTCTCATAGACAGGAGGCCTGTGTCCCAGCTGTGGGAAGTTATAGGCTTAATATACTAAAGCGAACCATTTACAAGACGAAGAAGAAAAGACGTCGTCGCTGCCGCTAAATTAATGCCACATTTTCTAGGCCATGAGCTCATAGCTAGGTACTTACTTATAAAGCCACTAATCAACAAAGAGCCTACTTCAAAACCTATCACCACTTAATAGTACTTTCATACCAAATAACAAAATAATACATTTTCAATGTCAATCATAAATTCATGCACACGTAGGAACACGTGATTGGCACTATAATGGCACTAAAACTTATTTATTTCAATATCCGGTGCCACAGGAAGGTAGTTGACAGTTACTTTCGCGCCAATTGCATAACAATATCGCCATCTTGATTTAAGCACGCGCCTATCAAGGGTCCGTTCTAACTGGACGGTTTTTTATTGGGTAATGATATCAACAAACAAGAACTATTATCAAACGCCAAATGATACTTGTAAAATAGAGCCTTAAAAATATCCAACTCCATTTTTCACCACTTCCTACGTTTGACGTTTGCATGAGTCTGCACTACGGTAAACCACATCGGGCCAGTTCTACCGTACAAAGATCTGTGAGATCAATGCAAGATCATAGACGTTTCAAATCACATCGTCAGTAATATCCAAGTTAAAGGTAAAGATGCATCATTTGATTTCGATTTAGTCAGGCATAATGAATACTAATAATATTTAATATAATCATCATCAACCTACCGCAGTCCACTGCTGGACATAGGCCTCTTCAATCGCTCGCCACTTAACCCGATTCTCGGCAACTCTCATCCAGTTGCTACCAGCCACCCTGCGAAGATCATCGCTCCACCGAGCCTGAGGGCGTCCCACCTTACGCTTGCCGATTCGCCGTCTCCACTCAAGAACACGTCGACCCCAACGGTCATCGGTTCTACGGCTAATATGGCCGGCCCATTGCCACTTCAGCTTACTTATTCTGTGGGCTATGTCGACTACTCTGGTTCTCTGTCGGATCACCTCGTTCCGGATGCGATCCCTCAAAGAGACTCCAAGCATAGCCCGCTCCATAGCTCGCTGAGTGACCTTGAGTTTATGAGAGCCTGAGCCCAATGCGTAGTGAAGAATCAACTAGGCCATCCAGCATCTGCTGCAAGTCGTGCAGCGATTCAGCCAGTATGACGATGTCATCTGCAAATCTCAAGTGTGAGATGTACTCGCCGTTGATGTTAATGCCACGTCCTTCCCAGTTCAGCGTCTTAAACACATCCTCCAGTGCGTTGGCGAACAATTTCGGGGAGATTACGTCCCCTTGCCTCACTCCCCGACGCAATGGGATACTCCCTGTTAGCTGGTTCTGAGTTTGGACGGTCATTGTATATAATAATAAGGTCATTTAATATAATAAGGCATAATAATATTTTTCAGAGCAGCGGTGGCCTAGTGGCGGCAGCCCGGACTTACGAACAGTAAGCTGTGGGTTCGAACTCAGGCACGCACATTACTTTGTGTAATTTATTTCATCACCACTACCCTCAAAAACGGTGAAGGAAAACATCGTCAGGAAACCGGCATGTCCTAGAACTAAATAATAATTCGAAGACATGTGACATCTAACAACCCACACTGGGCCCGCGTGGTGGATTACAGCCCACTCCCTCTCCTAGAGAGGAGGTCAGTGTCCCAGCAATGGGAACATTATAGGCTGATGATGATGATGATGAATTAATACAATTTGCTCGCGTTTGTAATTAAAAACAAAGCAGACAGATCTGACCTAACACACAGATATGTGTTGCAGTAGATTTTGTTCCGCCACTTCTTCTGAAGGAAAGGGAAGGAAAGGAAGTGGCAAAGGGTGTTTTGGGAGACTGTCTTTTGTAAACTTTGACGTTCAAAAAGTGCTGATTAAAATCAGGATAAATTGAAATAATGACTTCTGATTTTGAAAAGAAATAGAAACTTAAAACCTATCCCCAACAAACAAACAACCAAACAAGCGACAACCGTACGCGTGCATCCAACGGTTCACATCCGGCGGACGCAGGCGACGAAAGTAAAGTAAGCTGATCGCCCCTTTCGCCATACGGGGAGGCACGGGCCGTGTGCGGTGCCTGCTAATCGGACCGGCAGCTGGTCGGATGTTGTCGAGAGGAGGAGCAGACAATGTGGCGGTATGACACAGATACCTTGCCAAGGGGAAATGTCAAGGAGTTCCTAAGACATTCTGAGAAGTAAGATGATGTTTTGAAATGTTAATTCGAGTGTTTAGAATAAGTAGGTTAATAATGGTCTTCAATAAATTTATTAATCAAAACTTTAAAGCGGAAACACACTTACGTGTCGCGACGTGTCGTGACGCAATTGGTTTCATACATTTAATATGGTTAGGGACATATTTGCATAGCGTGTCGTGTCGCAACGATGTATGAAACCGATAGCTTCTGGCGCGTCACGACACGCCACGACACTTAGGTGTGTTTCCGCCTTTATGCACATATTTAAAAACAAACAAAAACAAAGGCGGATTTAATGCCTTGGGCATTTTCTACCAGTCTACCTTGGGGTGATGCAGAGATATTTTTTTTTTTTTAGGATCTCCAAGAAAAGAAAAACACGCACACAGAAGTTGGCAAAAAAGGGTATTATTATTAGGTAGGTGTATTCCTTCACTTATAGGAGACCACAGTATGTACAGTAAAGTTTTGGTGTAAAACTACAGGTTCTGTCGATTATTATACAAATCATAAGTGGATCGAGCATTCGGTATGATAACTATAACAAAAGGATGAGGATCTCGTGGCTAAATAATAACAGCCGCACGGGTCGGTCCTTAAGGTTAAGCCGTGCTTGCTGAGGTTGGTCCGTAGATGGATGACCATAATTACATACCGAGTTTCCTCCGTGCCTCGGAAAGCACGTTAAGCCGTTGGTCCCGGCTGTCATTTGTAGATCTTGGACAGTCGTTACGAGTAGTCAGAAGCCAAGTCTGACATCCAGTATTACCAAGCGATATCGTATTACCCAGTTACTGGGTTGTGGAGGTCAGATGGGCAGTCGCTTCATGTAAAGTACGGGTACTCAGCTGCATCCGGTTAGACTGGAAGCCGACCCTAAGATAGTTTGGGCAAAGGCTAGGCTAATGATGAACTATAACAAAAGGATAGCATCTTCTCACGAGGCTACGTTGTAGTTTGTACGAGTACGTAGTTTAGTTCGGTTCACTCACAAAAATTAAGTTCAGCCATCGGTCAGCAGTAGAGAGTTTTAGATCTGGATGGTAGCATTCAAATGGGTGATCAAGATCTATCATTATTCCTGGGATTTTTTCGATGATTATGTTTTTTTATAAATTACTAGCTGTCCCGTCATGCCTTGCAATGCAATTTTTACCTACCCTATCTACCTACCTACCATACCCTACCCTACCCTACCTACTTACCCTACCCTACCCTAAACCTTCCCTGGACTACGACAAACATTTTTAAAACCAAAATCAGCTAAATCGGCCCAGCCGTTCTTGAGTTATAAAATTACAACGAAAAGTGGCATTGATTTTTATACATATAGATTTTGATGGTCCTAATTAAAAACTGATTACCCAACTGATCCTACTGACAATATGATGTATATAACCGTTGTAAATAAGAAGTAAGAATAAGAACTTAAAAACAATTTTTAAAGTATTAAGTACCGTATAAGTTCTTTTCACTTGCTAATTAAAACAACTTTTGACTTTTACTTTGACAGCTGACTTCAAAGGAATTGACGTCTCTTGAGTCAACCGTTGTCCATCCCCCAAAGGCAGTTTCCTTAAAGAAGTGTTAAAATACCATTTTACGTACACAAAAAGCTAATTTCACGCTAAATTCTTAATGGAATTAAATGTGATCAAGGCATAGTTTTAGAATAGGGGTGCGGACTGGGTAAAGATAATATAGAATTCTATTTTGTCCGTCAGACAGGTAATACAAAAATATTAGACAGGTATTTTATGTTTTATCAAAATATCAAAAAATTACTTAGTTAAAACTCATTAAAGTTGGAGAGTGGGGGCTCACTACGTCATAAGTAGGTATAAAACTTACCTACATGTGACGTCATGCGCCATTTCAACTCAATATATCTCCGTAATTTTAAGACCAAATGGCAAAAGAAAAAATATGTGTCCAATACTTTTCAATAAACTACCCGACACACGAAAAAAAATATGTGATCATCCCCTATTGCCGAGAAATACACCTCCAAGGAGGGAAAAGGCTCACGAATGTGGTAACGATGAATAATTAGTTTTATAAACTTAAAACTGTAGGCGCTTTTAATTAAACCATGACACACTGTGACAATTTACTAAGAAAATAATACAGCTGTAACCTTTTTATTTAATTCCAATAATATAAATAAAATATTTCAATTCAAATTTCACTGGCTTTCAACGAATGTCGAACCGATTACTATCATAAACTTAAACATTAAAAATAAACGTAAAGCATGCTTCATTAGAGTTCGCAATAACATCGATACAACATGCGAGAATGCGAAGTTTTTATGCCGGTGTTCAAGCTAGGATAATTCTCTTACATAGTACATAAGATAAATATTTACCGAGAGGACAAATCGTGTGGGGATGGGACAGAAATAAGGCAGGTGGTATCATGTCTCCACCCCTTTAGAGCAACTGGTTTTGCAAAGTAGCAATTCAAGAAGCAATTATAATAAAATATGCTAATGATGCACTTTTGTAAGCGCTGACAATTTTTGTAATGATAATTAATATGCTGTTTCGTCTAACGACTCGTCTGAGTGCTGAAATTAATTCAAAGAATATGTAATGTCTAATTAACTTGGCCTCAAATGGACTTCTAAAGACTCTGCATACAAATATCTGAAATTAACTAAACATAGAACTAAATAGTCTAACACCTGTGGCCTGTAAGCACAAAATGCATCAGAGTACAATCGACCTTAAAACCTGAAACAAATGCATCAATAATCTTCTGACGTGCAGAAACCCAAATAACCAATTAGCGTCCCCCCTTATCTGCATAACTCGTAAGTCAGAAACCACAAACAAGCGCGCGCCGCTAGAAGCAAACAGAATCAAAATTCGACGCACACTCCTCACAACGCACGGTTTTTTCGCCGAGCCACGTGGAATCTCACGTAAATTCCAGTGAGCGCATTAAAATTGTATAGGATCTGAGTTTTTGCTCAGTATCGTATGTGACGCTGGACTGGGAGTACATAATTGTAATTAACATAAGATTTCCCGTAATAACCGCGTTGTGCGCGCGCGGTCTAAAATGGCTGCGTCCGCTTTTTGTGCGATGCGCGTACGCTGAATATCATAAGCTACGTGCGTGGTCAGACGCACACGGGGGCATTTTTCGCTGAATTGTTTTGATCTTGGGTTTTGTTCAGTGGCTGAGACTAGCAAAAATTGTTTTGAACTCTGTTTTGTATTATAGTAATTGGTGTTTGTAAAAGACCAGGTAGTTATTGTTAGTAAAAAAATACATCTTTATGACATTTTTAATATTCTCGAAAGATTTGTCAGCGGAAAATACAGGCTTTAATACGGTACAAGCTCTTTAAATTTGGCCTAGCCATTGAATGCGACATCAAAATCGTAACAATTCAAAAGGAATTTTCAGTATTTTTCCAAACACCACCCCGTGTGTGACGTTCGATATCGACGGGAGACAGCGCTACGCCCTCTATACCTGCTACTCACTGCTACTTATCGACAATTGATAAACTTCCTTTATACTCACGACACGACTTCTCGAGTAATTAGAAACAAACAACAATTAACTGTATTGATCACCCAGAATTTGTCCAACACTGCCGCGAATATTTTCCTGAAAAACGTCTTAGGCATTTGTTACTTGAAATTAACGTATTTTAAATGTCACATCTATACCTGAAAACACTAGAACACTTTCAAAAGAATTTTGATCAATCAAAATTACATCCCCTCTCGCTCTAATCCGCCATCTTTCTCTTCGCCTCCCTTTTTAAAGTCTCCAACTATCAATTACCTCTACGACACGTGCCCGATCCGACGTAAACCCGTGTCTACTAAAAGCCGGGAACCCTACAACCCGATCCTTGCGTCTCGTACGATGCGTGTGCGCCGCGCTCAGTTTTTGTCCCCACTCGTAACACGATCGTCCCATCACATAATTTTAGCCTTTTTTACCCCCTGTCCTGTACTGGCCTTATTAAGGAAGGTGCTCTATTACGTTCGATTGCCGGTGGTGATTGACAGTTTCTATTGCCATCGGAAAATAGCAATTATACTTTACTAACAGTTACAGACATCGACTTTGAGGTTTTGCTTTTCTGATTAAGCCATAAATATTACTTGATGAGCCAAAATAAAACATGTTCCTTTGTGTTATTTTCTATCCTACGCAACCCAGCTACTCAAATAAAATATTTACAAAAAGAAATCCTGCCCTCATATATTTCAAAGAAGGTTCTTCATACTGTCTACGTAATAAAGCCGCACTCTTGCCTTGTCTTAGCCAGCGATAAAAATCGCGACACGTAATACGTACGTTAGATAGATAGCATTTAAACGTAGCATTAGTTAGCGGTACCGGCGTCATAACTGCGGAGTGCACACCGTCTCGTCAACATACTACAAATAGCAGTCCTGTACTCATGTGCACTCATGTTTATAGCGTGTTGTTCCATCTGAAACATACACACATTTATCATAGTGATACCGTAAGATACAGGAAAAAGTTTACATATAAATAAATATAAAACACACTGAAACTTTAAATAATTATTGTAATAGTAGACCATCGGTATCAGGAACTGGGTTCAGGCTACCGGTCAAGGCTCCAAAGAGAAGAACCTACTGCACGCGTTGTCAATACTATCGCTTTCTGAAACAACTGCCCTACGAAAGCGTCCTCAGGTTATGTCATTAGCAGATACGACCATCGGCACAATGATAGCCGAGTCCACATCCCACATGTCGACAACTTTAAATTAGATAATATCAAAGAGTTCACAGGAATTCATTGCTGCATATACATAGGCCTCCCCGCTGCAATAATACTGCAATTTCGTATGTACTTGCATCTGAATTTTAACATGTTATTTGTACGTGATATTCGCCGACAGTTATTTTGAGATCAAGATGCGGGAAATCTAAAAACCAGAGAGACATCGTTATTTCCGTGTTTTACCCTACTTAGACACCATCACGTATGCATTTGTGTAGCTTGCTTGCTTGCTTATCCTTGTATGCGGTAATACCTAATTACGAATTATCGCAATGCAATGAAACGTATTCTCGGAATTACTCTTAATTACGAATATTTAAGTACTTAGTTTAAATTAATATTGCCTTATTATTTTGTTATAATAATTAAATATTTGTCTTCCTGCCCTTGTCTGATGTCAGGTCTATAGGGTTGGCGCAAAGCGTTTTTTTCTTCAATTCTATTCTATCACTCTATCGATTATTATTTTGTCTATCATTCCTCACTCAAAGTATTCATTTTTCTTTGGTCTTCTTATTCCATTCCATCCATTCCCATTAAATTCTTTACTGTTCAGGGCTCGGAGTGACTATTATGTTTATAATAGTAAAAATCTTTATCAATGTCACTTCACATGTATCCGAACGCAATTTACCTTTTCCGTGTGTATCCAAACACGATAGTTCTCAACTTAAAAAAAAAAATACGAAACTGTGTTTAATGAAGAAACACTTTTTTTCTTCTGTTTGTGTAACTATGTCACTGTATAGAAAGAACCAGTGATAGCTACGAACATGACTTAAAAATAAAGACCTTAAAGTGAATTTGAGTGCAATAAAACAAAAAAAAATAAAGAAAAATATTATCTTGATAATTTAGACTCTTATAATCACATGAGCATCATACCTCCTCATCACGTGTCCATCCTAAAACTACTATTTTATAAAATTCAAAACCATACGCGAGCTCAAAATGGCCGACACAAAAAACGAGACATGTCGCATAATTAAAGTTTGCTTTGTGCTCAAAAGCCGGGTGTGTGCGGAAAAGGCACTCATTTTTCAGCCTCTGAAAAAAGTGGCATAGTTGCAGAATTATAATTAAGGTTTTATGTCGCGGTGTTAAAATATGTGTCAGGTGTTGCTTCCGTATTTGTTGTGTTTTTTGGCTGTTATTTCATTAAAAGCTTAATTAATAACTGGTGCTTTTTCGGGCCGTTATTACCATTTACTTGTACGAATGTGTGGTTCTTTAATGATGGGCCATCTTTTTTTTTGATATAGTTAACCGACAAAGAAAGTGAAAATTATCATTTTTAAATTTCAAATTGATACAAAGTGAAGGTATTTCAAAAGGGCCTCATTAATTGACAATAATTAGTATAATTTAAGCAGTTATTCTCTCTATTAATTAGTAGACTGATTATTACATTCAGTATCAAAGACTAATATTTTTTTAATATTGCAGCAGAGAGAATGGCAAAAAAAAACTGTCAGTTATAAAACTTCAAGTATGAAACTTTTTGCTATGACCATTGTGTATTTCAATAAAAAATAAAACTCCACCTAACTAACAAGCTTTTCAGTGATTGATTATCATCGGTAAACATTGGGTGAGAGTTATTTTAGTAATGTTAACTACTACTTATTATTGTTCCCGGAAAATTAAACACAAAACTGAAATAATCTCCTGAAATGCAAAGCAGACATTAATAATTAGTCCTTTCTTGCAAAAATGAAACTACAAACACATCAATAGCACCCTATTTCAATGTTGATCGAAACTAAACTAAATTAAAAAAAAAACCTCCAGTCTTTCCTCATGAAAATCCTCATACAAAAAAAACACCTTTGACTATTCTTTGTCCATCTCACACACACATCCGCAAACATTCACACACACATACGCACGTACAAACAATGATATTTCCACGTGAAAACCGTCCTTCAGGCGACGATGCGCGTGAGTTGAACGCCGATGGGCCGCCATATTGAGACCGGACGGACGATTTAGGCGGGCGCGTGCGCAGACATAGCGATTGGTTTTTGTAGTGACCATTCTTTTTTAAGTTTACGGTATATTTACCTCAGAAGAAAAAAAATACATAAATTAGTTAGGTATATACTGATATGAAAATCTTGAATTTGGGAAAGTTACTGAGAGACTAAGATACTTAAAATCAAAATTCTTTAGAATTACTGGATGAGTAACAACTATTTATGATGACTACAAATTCAACAAAAATATTTAAACGTACGAACGGAAAGAAGAAAAATTAGGTCAAAATATGTTACTGTTTTTATTTATTTATTGTTTAACTTCTGTGTGTCTCCCTCTGATTACTAATGTGGAGACACACTATTATATTACACTAATAATATTAGTGTGATATAATAGTGTGTCTTTTTTTCGCCTTTATGATATTATCATTAAGGCGAAATTTTGTTAGTGAGAGTGTGTGTCTTAGTATGATTGTCACTCCTTCACGCCTCAATGGCTGAACGGATTCGGATGCAATTTGGTATGTAGATAGCTGGATTAACACATTTTTATCCCGGTCTACGCGGGTGAAACCGCGATGCGCAGCTAGTAATAAATAAATATCTCAACACTATTCATCATCATAATCATTCTCTTGCCCAATTCTTTCGGAGACAGGGCAGCATGTCTTCTTCTCCCATACTTCTTTGTTATTATTATGTGGAGACACAATTAATAATATTAATAATGAGATATTTTTTGAATGAACTATGTTCTAAAGATGCTAATTTCCCCATCAAATTCTTAATGGTATACTTTTTAGCACTAACAGATTTTCATTCATTCATCATTAGATTTGCATGAAAATTTATTAATTCTATAGACAATGCGAATACAACAGTCGTTTGTTTTCTAGTATGGTCACCCCAACCAAAAATGACGTGCGATTCCCAATTACGGGTAACATTTATTAGTATAATGAGCATTAGCAAAATATTCATGAGCTGGCAACATTGAATCTTTAATATAACGAGTTTTTTTGTCTGTTGTTAACAGGAATATTTTCGTTATATAATGAGGTATGTAGGTACTTATACAGGAAGCTCTTCAATGAGGTTTTTTCGGACGGTTTCCGGTTGAGGAAAATCGTTTTCCTTTTCATAAAAGATAAATGTTTTACGTGAAATGATGAGTTGTAGATAAACCACGTTAAATCTGTGTGAGTTTTTTTTTGTTGTTCCTGATCAAGTATCTGATCAGAAAATCTTAAGTTTTGGTTCTGTTGTCAGCTGTAGCACAGCAGATATTTTTATACGCTTGCGATGGACATAACAAAGTGAAATATTTCGTTTTCTATTTGCAATTACCATTTGTTTGTTGTCGGAAAAAGTGCAACGTGTTAATAACGAATAACTTGGCACAACTAAGTGGCCAGGATTATTCACCAGCAAATTGCCTTGAAATATGAACTTGTAGAATCTGAAGTACCGCACTACAAGTATGTGCCCGACCCAGTTCTCGAGAAAGACCATGTCACGCTGTACTGAGATCGGTCTATCATTACTGACAGGACTATTGTTGCCAATAAGCCTGACATAGTGGCGATAGACCGATCAGCTCGCCGCGTAATGATAATCGATGTTACCATCCCGTATGACGAGAACCTCGTGAAGGCTGGGAAACAAATAAAATATCTCGACTTGGCACACGAGGTTGTCAGCACGTGGAATGTGAACTCGGCTATCATTGTGCCGATTGTCGTAACGGCCAATGGCCTTATGACCAAGAGCCTCGACGAACATCTGTCGAAGCTCTCACTTGGCGGTTGGATCAAGAGCCAGATTCAGAAGGCAGTACTCCTTGATACGGCCCGCATTGTGAGGAGCATCCTATCTCTGCAGCCTTAACCACCGGTAGCTTGGACCCTGCTCCCGACACCGGCGGAAACCTGTTTTTTTTTTTTTTTAATATTTATAATAAGATGTAAACATGAATAAAGGAAATAATAACTTCGTAATGTCATAAATAAATAACTTGGTAATTAAGTATTTAATTTTTCTAAATGGTCTCCCTGAGACATGGAGTCACAGTTTTTCCATGACATTCCTTTTAACAGCTTCGCTAAAGTTTCTTAAATATCTTTGAATTCAATAACATTCAAAAATATATATTCCTACTTTTAAGAAAAACGGTGAATTAACAGTTAGGTCGCTATTTCTATAAAATCAAATATATTCCTACTTACAAAGTACATAGAAAATATTTTCGCCTATTTTTGTGAGGCATACTTAATGTGTTAGTGGGTGACAAACAAAATCGTAAAGATACGATATTACGCTTTATGTGCGTCCACCGTACGATCAAGTTCGGCTGTAAATCTAGTTATTTACTTCATGGGAGCCTGTCGTATATGTGACTAGCTAACCCGCGCTACTTCGTCTACGTCACTGTTTCCCTGTTTTTGCATCATTTTCATTGATATTCCGCTCCTTTTGGTTGTACCGTGATGTTATATAGCCAATAGCCTTCCTCGATAAGTGGGCAATCATGGGCAAGCCAACACTAAAATATTTTCTCAATTCGAACCTACATTCCCGAGATCAGCGCATTCAACCAACAAAACAAACAAACTCTTTATAATATTAGTATAGATAATGGTTTTCTATTAACATATGGGGATCGGTAAATAGACATAGTACCTACTTAGGTGGTGATTAGCAGAAAATGAAAAAAAAATGTGCCGATGAAAATTCACAATAGCTGCACTTTTCATAATCTTGCTATTACCAATCTGGAATTCTACAATATAGCTATAATAATTACTCATGATTTGATTCTGAAGATGTTGAGGAAGCTCTCATCAAATAGACATACCTATTAACTTTTTAAAATTTTCCGCTATAATGGACCCTGTTCGGAATCCAGTGTGACCAGTGTGGCCCTGGGTGGCTCGAACTAAAAAAAAACAATTCTCTAGCAACCCTGATGGTTAGATAGAAAATTTAAAAGGCAAAACACTTCCAATTCATTGCACAGCATTGTATAAAGTTATTAAATAATAGAGAGAAAAAAAGGAATCACCATATGGGGCGCATAGTTTTATAATAATTTTCCGTAAACAAAGACTTGTAGGAGCTATTCAAGATGGCCGCATGCAGGAAAAATATTTTAATTTCAACCAGCCTTGTTGTCTTGAAGCTGATATCCTTGCGGTAGACGTCTTGACAATATGCTGGGATTGTTGATGTTTCTTTGTTTATAATAAGTACTTAAAAGTTTATTTTACAATATTTATTTGTTTAATTAATAACTTGATTGAAATTGTCGAAACCAGGATGAATAGTAGCAATTGAAACCATTTTAGCTTATAGCTCGTCATCTGCCTAATCTTTTCTTAACAATTATGGGATCGGCTTCCAGTGTAACCAGGTGCAGCTGAATACGAGTATTTAACATGGAGCGACTGCCTATCTGATCTCCACAACCCAGGCAGTACTGGTACTCATTTATGTGGTAAAATACAATATTCATTTATTGCGCTATCGTACACAAACATGCCAATCAATATAACAGTAAAAATTTTACACTTCAGAACTATTACAATCCGTCTTACGAATTTTACCTCTTTGGAGAAACCGGAGGCTTTGTTTGTGCATAAGATAATAATCCAGTTTCGTAAACCCAAACTCAATGACAGATGTCATAAAGTTCCAATTCCTTCGTAACCTAATGTCAATCCGTCTTACGAATTTTCCAGTTTTGGAAACCCAAACTCAATGACAGATATCATGAAGTTCAAATTCCTTCGTAACCTAATGTCAATCCGTCTGACGAATTTTTGTTCAGGACACGTGACCTGACGCGAGTTTAACATTTTTTACCCACCACAAAAGTGCACAACGCCGCAAAGAAGTTTTCACTTCAAAAAAACTCGGGACGTAATGGGTGGTCACCCATCCACAGACCAACCTAGGCGAGCGGCTTAGCCTGGAGATTGATCCGCGTACTAAGACACGAGTTCCTAATGTGTTCTATAATATACGGATACCAATAACATTCTCAATGCATCACAAAACGAAAGCTTTGCCGTTAAAATGTCTTCTTGGCTGTTACCAAGCTTTCCAGTTAGAAGTCAAACTTCCAAGGCAATCTGTAATTATGTTTGTCGGACAAGCAACTTGTCATAACTTTACGATGTGAATCCGTTGTTCTGTTATGTTGGTACACAAGTTCGGATGATGCAGTTCTAGGCAGGATGTGATTGGTTTCTACTGAGATGAATATAGGTAAATAGTAAAGAGTGAAATTATGACTTTTCATACTTCGCATGGTTGAAAGCTTTTAACATGTAATATAATTATGGTTCATCACTGAAAAACTCTTAAGTAAAAAGGAAAACTGAAATATCCTACTGTTTTACACTAAAATTACCGGGCACTTGGACATATGGCTGATTTACATCGAAATTAGTTTCGTATCAAGTTTGTTTCAAGCTAGCTAGTGACCGTGTTTTCCTTGTAAAGTATCAAATACCGGGGTAGATATCATGTGAGTTAACTCATTACTTAACATAAGTCGAGTGCAATTAGACAATAAGGTGGAACGAAGTTTAAATAGTGGTCGGATGTTCATGGGACTTTTTTATTGAGTTCTGACAAATTTCACCGTTTGCGACTTATTTTTTTTCTTTTGGATTTTTTTTTATTTCGCTTATGAATAACTTAGATATTCATCATCATTATCATACCTAGTATGTTCCCACTGCTGGGACACAGGTTTCCTCTCTAGGGAGTGGGCTGTAATCCACCACGAAGGCCCAATACGGATTGGTAGATGTCACATGTCTTCGAATTTTTAGTTCTAGGACATGTCGGTTTCCTTATGATGTTTTCCTTCACCGTTTTTTAGGGCAATGGTGATAAAATAAATTACACAAAGTAACAGGCGCTTGCCTGGGTTCAAACCCACGGCTTACTGCTCGTAAGTCGGGGCTAATGTCAAAGAGCAGTGGTGGCCAAGTGGTGGAGTGGAGATATTCGCTGAATTTATA
This sequence comes from Cerastis leucographa, assembly GCA_963082945.1. Classification (NCBI taxonomy): domain Eukaryota; kingdom Metazoa; phylum Arthropoda; class Insecta; order Lepidoptera; family Noctuidae; genus Cerastis; species Cerastis leucographa. Next base: position 18,645,268 of record OY720358.1, on the reverse strand, counting down.
TTGTGGCATTATATTGAGACCTGTTTGCATCCATTAAACGCCAATTAGGTCTGTTTCCTTGTTCATTGTTGTAGACGAATTGCATATTTCAAGTTTTTCTTGATGAAAATTTTCTTCCCTTTTCTAAAATACTGAATTTTAAGTCTAAGATTTATTTTGTCGTTGGACGTAAAAATGGTGACCAAGTTGAAACCCGAACTGAACTAAATTGTATTGAACTTATTTGCAGTTAGCAACTATATACAATCCTCGTTTCTTGAGACCACAGTCATTCACCAAGGCAATTACAGACTGAGACCACATTATGATTAAAACATTAGCATGTTCTGATTCAAACACAAAAGAAAACGCCACTTTTCCAATTACACCCCATTACAATTTACCAAGCGCCGTAACTCTTATTTATATGTATTACATACAGGAATTAGGTTTGCAAACTAGAGTGACGGCTCGTTGATAGCTGATAGCCTTGTGGGGGACGGTTGCCAGTAATGCATTCGTAATACGTTACTGACGCGAGTTTCCATCGGCATACTAGTATCTTGATGGCAGGATTGGTTACTACATGTTATATTTGAAGTTGTAGAAGCTGCAATCTCGGTTCGTTGAGGCTGCGAGCATAGCCTGTGTACGAATTTTCGAGCCGAAGTGTGCGCTTTGGTTATCGTCGTTAGTCTTTGGAAATACGAACGCGCGATGATGAGGTATTATATAGAGCTGTTGCAACCATAGGAGTACTTAACTATTTTGTATTTATCACCTATGTTACACAGTTGGATATAACAGCTCCATGGAAATTCAAAAAAATACATTTAAGTGTGAGAGATCAATGACAATCAGTGACCGGATCCGGAGTAGGTAAGTAGGTAACCCAACAGGAAAATTGTAGTTTTCCATGAAAATTAATTGTTATTGGCTATCACAAAACCTCACCTATTGAAAGTTGTGACGCGTTACAGTGGTTTCTCCAGGACACTTTCTTCAGGAACTTATCCGAAATTATCATCTCAAACTTAACAACTCAAGTCTCATTTTCTTTACTTTTAAATCTGTTCACAGACCGCTATACCTAATAAGCGTCGCTATTCTGGCGCAATACGTCACGAGCATGTCGAGGTCATCGGTGACGCGAGCCCATAGTTTTTCCCCTAACAATAATCGCTCAACGCGGCTTAAGAAGTTTTCACTTCAAAAAACGTTGTTTCACTCTAGAAATTTCTCCTGCATCGTGAGTGCGTTTACAGACATTTACACTCACGTACACAAACAGCCAGACCCCGAACCACTAAGTGCATGCCACAAATATTTGATCCGTGCGGGAATGAAGCCCTCGACAGGCAGCGCAGCAGCCAATAGAACAGTCACTGCGCCACTGTGCCGTCAAAATTGGCAGTGTCGCTTGTATTTTACGACATCCCAACTTACCTTATTTTTCCAGGAACTTTATGAAACGGGTGTTCGACAAAGGAAACTAGTAAAGGACCTTCGTTATGAAAATTCCTTCTTATACACAAGTATACATACGGAAAAGGAAAGAAAATGCCCGAGTTTCGACATGTCTGGGAAAGATTCCTGGAAAAATGTGTCAATGCCGCCATTTTTCCCAAAAATCTCCTGGCTCTATTACTAAATTGTTTTTTCTACCTCATAGAGGACATTAATTATCCAACGCACTACTGGGATAAAAAGTAACCTATGTCCAAAAGGTGACAGACGGAGTTACTCTTGCATTTGTAATATTAGTAAGTTAAACTAAACTAACTTTTTTTTTACTTTTAATAATTAAGTCTTATCATTTGTAGATAGTAACCATAGGAGGAAGCGAGGTAACCCCATTACAAGTATCCTTATAACTTACCGGAGCTGCCTTAATTTTGTGCTGTAAAACGATAGGGGATAATCCTATTTTTTTTTCTTTGTCCGTCTTGTAGTTTATTGAAAAGTATTGGACACGTATTTTTTCTTTTTTCACGTGGTCATAAAATTACGGAGATATATTGAGTTGAAATGGCGCATGACGTCACATGTAGGTAAGTTTTATACCTACTTGTGACGTAGTAATCCCCACTCTCCAACTTTAATGAGTTCTAACTAAGTAATTTTTTATAAAACAAAAAATACGTGTCTAATATTTTTGTATTACCTGTCTGACGGACAAAATAGAATGTCGTTTTCTTTACCCAGTCCGATCCCCTATTGTATGAGCATCAAAAACAACTTCTGCCTAGGCTTTTTCCAATTATTGGAACGTTGTGGTTGGCTTCGAGTCTAACCGCATACAACTGATTACTAGTATTTTACATGGAGCGCCTGCCTGTAGTAAAGAAGTATTCTGAGAAAAAAAATTCCTATCTCCTGCATTTTTTTTCATTCATGAATTTTGTTGCTCTAAAAGCAATATTTTGGTTTTCCGAAGGGTAATTTCACCCCGAACCAATATAACCTCTTTTTTTAATACTTTTTCTAGCCGACTTCGTAAGTGTTCCGGCAGCTGAAACATTTTTTATTTGCCTTTCTCTATGGAACGTGGAAGCGTTGTTTCTGTACATTTTTCTCTCGAACCGTTTGCCTGTTTAAAAATGCCGACACTTAACTCCTACGTCGGACTTACTAATGACAATGGTGGCATTCGACGTTTTCAATTAGTGCTTAGCTGAAGACGACGTTTATTTGCTATTCTTTCTGTATTTGCAATTTATTTTGGCTGTTAGTGGAATAATTTGCGAAAGGAAACTAAGGAAAGGGGTAATAAGTGTTCGTTTTTTAATTGGGGTTAAGAATTAATTAATTAAATCATCATCTGCCCAGCCTTTTCCCAAACTATCTTGGGGTCGGCTTCCAGTCTAACCGGATGCAGCTGAGTATCAGTATTTTACATGAAGCGACTGCCTATCTGACCTCCACAACCCAGTAACTGGGTAATACGATACCCCTTGGTAAGACTGGATGTCAGACTTTTTTGGCTTCTGACTACTCGTAACGACTGTCAAAGATCTACAAATGACAGCCGGGACCAACGGCTTAACGTGCTTTCCGAGGCACGGAGGAAACTGGGTATGTAATTATGGTCACCCATCCACGGACCAACCTCGGCAAGCACGGCTTAACCTTAAAGATCGACCCGGGCGGCTGTTATTATTTAGCCACGAGCTCCTCAATTCGAGAATTAATTAATTAAATAGGTAGTAAAAATAGTCGTTCATTACAGGAACTGATCGAAGCTACTGTAGGCAAAAACTAGTGGCTCGGTTCTAGGCCGACACACTTTAAATTGCCATTGACATTCTAAGAAGAGAAGTAAAAAATTGTGTGAAGGTTGAGACCTTTCTCTTTCGGGATGAAAGCCTACAATTTATAACGGACAGTTAATCTGTTACTATTTTCATAAAAATAATAGTTATTGAGGTCAATTTTCAATTTGTTATTATTTTCAGGAACATAACATTAAAATTAAATGTTTAGGATTGTGCAAACACTTTTACAAATTCATAAAACTTTATTTCGAGCATTGGCTCATATAGGGTTAGTAACATAACATGCTTAAAACTAAGTATTAGTAAACAACATGATACGGTGACACATGTAACCAACAGCAGTGAACTACATATGGACAGTCCACTCTGTCAGCAATCATTTTTAGAACCCTGTTGGGGCTGGCCATGACTTGGGCTACCATCGATGCTGCGCGCTTTCGCATTATGGTGTAAAAACTATCAACTCGCGCCGCCGCAAACATTCCTGATGCACTACAACGCAACCCCATGAGTTTAACATGTCAACACATATTTTTAAACTGGATGAGGTTATCAATCGTCTGCTCAAACGCTTTACCGACTAAAACCTCTAACTTACATACACAATTAGTTACAAAGTAACATTTCAATACTTGGCTAAGTAAACAGCCTAGTTCATTGGTCGTGCCTACTCGTACAGTGATTAACAAGTGCACACATGTTCGCAGTGGCCCGCCATGGTCTACACTTGAATATGTAATGCTCGCCATGTTGGGAGCTTGTCAAATGCGAACAGAAATGGTATGGAGACGGCTTCTTATGTTAGTGAGGTATGTTTTAGAACGAAGTGTACTTGCTGAGTTTTTGTTTACCCTAAATATTTGTATGTTAAGGGGTCATTTTACTTATCAATAAAAGAAGTTTAACATCTATTTGTTCCAAGTTATTTGGAGTCCGCGCAACACGTTTTTTCTTCCATTCTCTTCTGTCATTTGTCACGTCATTAACTCCTTTTTCCTTCATGTAATTTCTCACACAATCAATCCATTCTTTTCTTTGGTCTTTCGCTCCTTCTCCATCCATCAATATTTATATTCATCACTCTTCTAGTCACATGTATTCCATCCCACCACATCACATGTCTATACCAAGACAGACGACTACCTATCATTTTTTTTGTAATAGGCGCCACTTTCGAACTTCTTGTTATAATAATATGCTCATTTCTAACTTTATCCATTTTAGTCACTCCACACATCCATCTCATATCAACATTCTCATCTCTGCTGCATGCAATCTTTTTCCATCCGTCTTCTTCGCTGCCCAGCATTACGATCCTATTATTTATTTGGTGGTTTATTTTCCCCTTTAATTTAAGGACATTCGTGGGTCGCAAATTGTTGAATTGACCTGTCGCCATTTTATCCATCCTGAGTTGATCCGATGCGTTACGTGTCGGTATACTTCGCCATCCAATATGAACAACTATTACAACGGGACTGAAATCGGAAACAAAATATGTTGTCCAATCGTTTATATGTATGGAAATGCTGAACATCTTAGTTAAGAGGCTCAAAAAAACGTAAGTCGTAGATATATTTGAATTCAAACCGAAATAGAAAGTTAAGAGTGGGTTATTATGTTTGTTCAAGTTTAATTTTTTTGAACCAAATTTTGATTTCTGGTATAAAAGCATCGACCTAATCAAAGCGGTTCCTGGAAAGCTCATTAAATGTTCATTTCGGAAATATAAGCTTTTGCCTTGGATGAAGAAGGAACAATTGTGATTGGATGAAGTAATGTATTACGTGATACTATTATTATTCATTAGAGGCCTAACCATAACGGATATATTACCAAATGTCATCTATGAATAAATCCACTTTCAGAAAAATCTAAATTCTTACAATTTCATTCATCTAAGACTGCGGATAAAAAACTAGTTAAGCTCGATACGAGTATGCCATAAAATTATTAATTCACAACATAATGCTATGTCTAGAAATATTAAGAAAATAAACCTTTTTCTACCGTGCGACTGTCATCTCAACAAACGGGTTGCCAACAATAAAATACATGATAAAATAGGCGTTCGCAGTTTTTCGCGTCTCCACTATTTCACAGTATCGAACAGCATATTCATTACAAATCCGACAAGCTGATTGGCTGGCTGTCAGCCAATCAGCATTCACTCGATATGTTATTAAATACTGAATAATAATTGTTGATGCTATATAACTACGCCAAATAATATTACCAATATTGCTTGAACCCTTCGTGCTAAACGGTATTGTCATTGCCAAGTAAATTAAAAATTCCAGTACTGATCCAGAGGTCTTTTAAAACTGGTTTCACAAAGTTTTTTGCCTTGAAGTTTTTGCTCATGGATTCGCTATTATATTTTATGTACGGTCTTTTTTCTTTAATGGTGGATTGGCTATGATTAAGCGTTTTTTTGTGGATCCTGAGTTAATTGTGTATCAATTTTATTGTATTGTTTTAATGGCTGAACTTTTTGAATCGATGTCATGACGGATTATGTTGATGGTTTCATTCAAATTGCTTCTGTGTAATAATAGCTATCTATTACTGTCCCACTAAAAACATTTTCTTAAACAGAGAAGTAAAGTATCAATATAAGTCAAGTTTAAAAAGTAAATTATAATAAAAAAAGCACTGTGGTACTGAATTTGAACCCGCAAACTCATGCTTGAGAGACCTGCATTATTGTTCCATTCTTATTCCAGTGTGAAAAAGAGACGGAGCTATACAGGTCGTCTAGCTCCATCTCTTTCCTACTCTGGAATAGGAATGGAACAATAATGTTTTAAGCGTCATAATAACCCCCAGGGCCTTGACCACTTGAGCCAACTGTGTTGGTTTTTTTTTTGTAGCCTCTGCTATCCTGCTGAGCAAAGGCCTCCTCTATCTCCTTCCAGGAACTCTTTTCTCGCGCAAACTCGAACCAGCTGTTTCTATACACGAATTCATATTTTCTTGTACAAAATTTATGTGTAAATTAAGTCCTCGCTTAAGTTGTCTTAGTCAAATTAGGAAAGTCATAGATTTTATCATGTTATCTGATATCTGGTTAGCCATTTATCACTTACATTATCTTTTCATGTTATGTTGATTTTAAAATACGACAAGTTGGATTAGAAGTTTATTTTACTATACTGTGCTATCTAAAGATTGAGAGCAGCGGTGGCCCAGTGGCGGCAGCCCCGGCTTACGAGCAGTAAGCCGTGGTTTCGAACCCAGTTTATTTCACCAACACTCCCCCCAAAAACGGTGAAGGAAAACATCGTGAGGAAACCGGCATGTCCTAGAACTAAAAATTCGAAGACATGTGACAGCTACCAACCCGCACCGGGCCCGCCTGGTGGATTACAGCCCACTCCCTCTCATAGAGGCCTATGTTCCAGCAGTGGGAACATTATAGGCTGATGATGATGATGATGACTGTGCTATCTACGTCGTGAAGTGGAAATAGTAAATGCATTTGCCCAGGAATGAGGCATCATGGGCTGATATATGGCAGAATTCATGTATTTCATATTGTTAGTGCTCTCAGTCTGGTGCGCGACAGTACCAACACTTTTTCGCACAACCTCGGTAGGATGAAAGCCTTTGATAGTTTTTGTATCAAGATATTTGAATACAATGCAGAAGTTCCTAATAATGGATTATCATAAAATGAAAACAAAAACAATTGTAAATTTTTAATTACTTTTTATTATAAAAATCGAAACGAAAGGAACATTTATTACAATAATAAGAAAAAAATCAGTTACACCACGTTATTGACTTGATCGATGTAAGAAGTGTAGATCACAGGCTTTTACGAGGAAATAGAAGGATTTACATTTTTTTTTTTACATTAAATGAAGAAACTTAAGTATCTTTAGCGACATAATTAATATAAAAAAAAAAAACAGAAATATAAGTTTATAAGAACAGTAGGTAACTTAAAGCTTGGCCAAAGTAAAGCGCATCCTTCAAGGAATCCCAATAAAAGGCAAAAGGATATGTTTTATCCTTCAAGCGTCGTGATTGCTGTCCAGTTTCGATATTCTTCGACATAATGACTAAACGAAGTCCAATCACAAGAAGTTTTGACCAAAGAAGCTTCAAGTTTTAACCTATAGAAAAAAAATGACAAAAGCAAGAAAACAATTGCAAGACGTATGGAGTTTCATTAAACTTGACTAGTTTGTGGTTAATACTGTGAACATGTATAATACTAAATTGCTTTAGGACATTTTTTGGCAGCCTCACTATATGTCTTGCACTTTAATTCTTGCATTTAAAAATAAATGTCAGTTATGATCATTTAAATTTACATAGATTTTTTAATAACAAAAAACACTAAATAAAAACTTAATTAAATTGTGAATTAAGTTTGCCTGTGATCTAATTCAAATGTAAACTAAAATACTGTAAAATAAACAAAAGAATAATAAATGCTTCAATGATAGAGACGACGATAGGGTCGCGGTCCCACTGACAGCGGGCGCTTAAGAGGTAGCAGGAGCGGGTAAATTATACGTAAGTAAGTAGTTTTTTTATTGTTTTCACAAAGTTTTTTAAGACTGTAGCCTGTAGCGTTTATATTTTATACAACTACTTAAGCATTTTATACATTCACCTAAAACCTACTGATTATATGAATACAATATTTTTTTTATTATTGCATCACGTAATTCTAAGTAAGGTAAGCTAACAGGTTATTTCAAAATGATTTGACCTGAAATACATTTCAATGAACAAAAATTATTCTACCCGCTTCCGTTTAAATTTAATTAAAACTAAAAAAAATACAAAGTGCTAAAGAAATGAAAATTATACTAAACTACGGTAGAACTGACATTATACATAAAATGCGTTTAAACGAGTGTCAATGTTACACTAAAACCTCGAGTTATAAGTTTTTTAAGAAATATTAATGTTGGTACAAAAATACACATGTTATTTTTTATACAAACAATATTTATATCTACATACTTAAATATAATAAATTAAGGTTTTTGATATTTAATAAGATACAATTTTACGCATAGTCACTATTTATACATATTTAATTGTATAAAAAAATTGCAAGTGATTTTTTGTTGGCAAGGACATGCATTGCAAGGTTACGTACGAGTAATTTTAAAATTTCCATCACCATTTTTAAACATATTGACCAAGTTCAAATGGCAAGCGAATGTACTCGTAGAAATAAAACGCAAACAGTACTATTTTATATGACAGAAACTTCATCAAATAAAGTAAACTTGTTTTGCAGAACTAAGATAGCATGAACGAAAAATAACGCTTTAAATAAAGATGAGGCACTTACAAAATTGTCCTGCTGAGTAATAACGTTCGTATCGCGAATTCAGTCGAGTTTTCACATTTGCATGAAAAGTATTTTTCTCTGCTACTGCGACTATTTCATGTTTGTCAAAGTCCAGGACTAACTTGAAAAATATTAGAAACGTATGCATTCAGCAATCTTATTGCCATAGTGCAGGTGGCAGGGCTAATTTGATGTTATTTCGTAACTGGTCACCATTTAGCAACTGTAGTATTTAATTTCTAAAAGTGTAATTTTTTAAAACACTTATGTTGCAAATAACAAGAAATCATATAAGAATCCGCTATCATGTTCTGAATCGCTACTCGCTTACGATCTGAACAAGGCCTTACGATGGAACAATAATGACTTAACATGTATGAAATACAGTGTGATATATTTTTGTTTAAGTCTACCTACCTAGAAACAAATCTAGATAGCTTGTTATTTCTAGAAGTCCAAATATTAACTTTGGTACATAATTTTTTTAACATTTTCTTTATTATCATAGGATTATATTGATACATTACGTTCTCCGGCAATTTGCGCGTTGGTTCTGAAACAAAAAATATGTTTTAGTAGAAACGCCATCCTTAACTAAGCTACCTTGTTTTAGACCATTACTAGAAACCTTCTAGTTACGGATACGTTAAGGATATTGGAGGTCAAAGTTCCAAGTTTTTTTTTGTTGCAAATACTCGTTTTTAAGTACCTCTATATCACAATATTTTCAGTGGTGTCACCTTGTTTCGCAGACAGAAATTTCACAGAATTTCGTTTCCCAGAAAATGTTTCACATACTATTTAGTCCCTGTATTTTTATTTCGAATATTTTTGTTTCGACTACCATTTACTTGAATGAAACATATTATACAGAAACACAATTCAAAGAATTTTACAATTACATTTTTTTATCTGACAAACTTATCAAACAGCAGAATTATTTTTCAGCAAATATTGTTTGTTCGATGTATGTTTCCATGGTATTTTATTTTAACGAAATTATTAACTAAAAATTAAAATATTGTCTTTAAAAGCCAATATGTTGTACTACAAAAGTTAGTGACAGAAACGAATGGCTGCAAAACAGACCTTACGTAGTCTTGTTTGCCCTACCCCTAGAGTGTAATTTAAGCCCGCGTAGGCGCGGAGGGATGAGGCGGCCCGCGAGTTGAGGAGCAGGTGGTTTCTAAGCTCGCCGCCGCGGCTGAGGCTGGCCGGCTCGCCGGCCAGCAAGCCGAAGCTGCGGTGGTGAGCGTTAATACCATCTGCGACGATAAACTCGCGTGGGGCCGCCGGAGCCCCGCAGCGCCGGAGCCGTGACAGAAACCATGCCTGTTGCATGCTTGCTTGCTTGGATGCTTGCTTGCTACATGCTTACATGCATGCTGCAAGTTGTATGCTTGCTTGCATGCAACAGGCATGGACACTATTAGGGAGAATTGAATAACAAGATTGTTTTCCTGCTTGACAAGAATTTACCCGCATTATTTTTGTGAACCCGGTGTTGTAATTTTATAGGAGGTTTGAATTTTAGAAACCGTCAGTCGATTAAAATGTTATTCTTCGAAATAAGTTTTATGTGAAACAAACAATATGTGGATAAAGAATATTTGATTTGTTATTCTATGATATGAATATTCTAACATTAAACTTTATTTGAAACAAAAATCGATGATTTAAATTTCTTCAAAGTAAGTATTCTGGGTATTGATTATTCTATGAAATGATAATATGAGAAAAAAAGTATGTGAAACGAAATTCGGTTAAACAATTAGCGATGAAACAACGCACAACCGTTTTCAGTGCTTTACATTGAGCTTGTATGTATGTATGTATGTCTATGTATCTACATGGGAGTATTGACTATGTTCTTTACTTTAGCGTAACTACGTTTCCACCAGATTTGCTGGTCCATTACTTAAGTTATTTATTTGGTAGATAGATAGTGTTACTTACCGTTGTTCCCGCGTCACTTTCTGCCGGTGCTCAAGTCTTGTAGTTCGCTACTATCGTCACTAGAGGCGCTGGCTCCGCAGCCATTTGTGACTGTGGACGAGGGTCCACCTGCTGCCGCCGCCATGGCCATTGACAGCGGTATGGTGATGAACTGGGGCTGGTTTGATGATGATGCTAAGACAGAAAATAAACCATTAGATATTCATTGTATTTTTTAAGTTCTAAACTAACCTATTGCGAACTAAGCTTTGTAGGTTATTAAGGAACGTCAATATGCTACTACAATATGCACTTTGATTTTTGCAATGTAGGTATCCTTTTCGTGACTTTTCTGACGAAATATCAATTAGGTTTTCCTTTAAACAGCCATTTATACTCACAGCCTTCCTGTCCCTGATTAGCAAGTCCCAATATAAATCCATGTGGATATCCCATAGCAAGATTTCCTAGTCCAAGATTACTGCCGATGCCGTCGAGCCCTAGAACCCCTGAGTGGTACAGCATGGCTCCTCCGGGCATCTCGATCTTCGGCAGGAGCTTGGGCAGAGATGGACATGGCTTGCTGCTGTCCGCTTCCTGGGTTGTCGAGGATGTTGAGGCATGTGGTTCGTTGTGGGATTCTCTGGAATGGTTGATACTATGGTTTAGCTCATGTTGAAAACCAAAATCTTTCATTTTGCTGTATCTGTGGAAAGGAACGGTAAAGTTAAATTTATGAATTGATTTTTATGTTGATTTTAATATTTAATTCAATAGTTACTACAAGGTAACATAATATACTATAATAGACGCAAAACGTTTAGGGCAAACGTGAGAACATGTGCTAGGTAATAGCTACACCCATATTCTAAAAGTCAAACCAAATCCATTTTTGGATTTAGTCGAACTGTAGTGCCATGACAACAGTTGAAAACACGCAACAAATCGTATTCCTAGAATTTTTTGGCCGCAATTGGCGGATCTTCGAATAAGGTACCTCCTCCAGCTACCTATCTTTGTCAAACCCCAAGTTGCAACCTGCTTCAATCAATGTTAAAGATGTCATATCACACTTAAATCATAATAAAGATGTATTTAATTTATAGTTTTCCGGTACTTCAAATTTGACAGATGAAAGGTAGGCGTTTATATCTTAATTTATAAACAAACAGGGCGGAATGTAGACGTGGTTAGTCCGACTTAAGTTCAGTTCATGACTAAGAATACCAGTGCTAAAGTCCCATGTCATCATCTGCCTAGCGTTTTCCCAACTATGGTAGGGTATGCACAGACTTCTGACAGAAACACACCTGCCCAAGACAGGTACATCCTACGAAGTCATATCATACCTCTGTTTGGTGTCTCGCTCATTAGTGTCACAGGACCACTCCTGTTTGTGCACCTGCAGCAGCTTCTCACTTGGAGACTCCGGTTCACTGCCGCTCTCGTCTCCACTGTCGCCTGATGATGCTGGTTCGTCCTACGAAGAAGAAATTGGATTGTTAGCAGGGGTTATAGTATCTGCCTACTACAGACACTCTATACTCACACTTATCATCCATATTCATACTTTTATTGGTTTTACATTAGCATATTACCAATCATTTCGTTTTTATAAATATTTTCTTTATATCCTTTGTTGTGACATGTTTACTTCAAATTTGTCAGATGTCATTTACTTTTATTTTTGATTCTTACCAGCCAAACTCTCTATGAAGGTTTCATTTAGATTATATATTACTAAAAATTATTATCATCAATTCGTTAGTTCAATTGTTGTATTTTATAATTAATTGCGAATATTTGCTGTGTAAAGATATTCTGAGTTATATTTATAAAAATATTATGCGCAAGGTTTTTGACCAATTGCTACTGGCTGCTTTCAATACTGGCAGGTTGCGTCTTACTAGAGCGCAGCAGTTTTGAATCTGAAAAAGAAAATTGGAAGAAAAGAAACGGAAGATCAGGGTATAAAAGGGATTTCTGACAGATGGTTCTAGTCTGGAGTTAAGAGTCGGTTCAGTCTGGACACGAGAAATCAGTATAGTCTAAAATCAAGAAAACAGCTAAGTCTAGTTTGGAATCAAGATCTGTCATATCTTGAGTTTTGAGCACAGCCTGGTGGAGTCAAAGAGCGGCCTTCGTTTAGTGCTGCCGTGGCTGTTGCTAACTGTCTGCTGGAAGCTGCTTTGCGAACTGACGAGCCTGGCACTGGGGCTCATTACCTGTCTGCTGGAAGCTGCTCTTCGAGCTGACGAGCCTGGCATTGGGCGGTACGTGTCTGCTGGTGGGTCCTACCAAATCGCCCTGCATCAAGTTCGTCGTGGTCAAGCTCATCTTAATCAAGCCAGCTTTCTACGACTGCAAGTTTGTCTTCAGTTACTATCACGCTCAGAGATTTGCGGAGATATTTAAAACGTTCTCGGTTAACCTGCCCTTCACTTTTGTACTAATTTATTGTATTTTTCATTTCATCATTTATTAAATTCATTTTCCCCTAATTACTTTTTTAATGTATAAATCTGTTTACTCCTTTCATCAAGGAATAAGCAAGTTTGTTACATTTTGGCGCCTAACGCAAAATCAAGTCTTGATCTTAAACATATTCTCTAAATTCTAAAACAACTTCCACAAGAGATTATATTTGGTAACTATTTTTATCATATTACATCTCTTAATCTACTTATACTCTTAAGCACTTAAATCATATATTTATCTATATCATCTACGAATCTCATCAAAATAGGTTTAGTGTCGTGGGCTCGAACTATTATCGGCGCTGGTTCAGCGCAAAAGTATAGACTACCACACATGACAGTCCTTCAACGCTCTTGAATATTTCAAGTAGGCTATTTTAGAATCTTTCTTAATAATAACTCAGACTGTCTTGACTCTCTCTCTCTCCCTTTTAATTTTAGACACTTTATTTTTAACTTTTTTATCTTATACTTACTCATGACTCATCTCTATCCTCTTCCCTTCTTCTAACTGTAGAGTTTTATTCGGTCTATTTAAACTCTATAGTTTTTATTTTCTATGTTCTTTCATTGGTTCTTAAACCATTAAAAGATTATTTTTAATCTTCTTCTATATCTGATCTTATCAGATAACTCTTTGAAGTGCTTTTAGGTACAAGTTACCTAACCTTCTATTATACTATTTTCTTATCAACTCTAAAAGTTGACTGTAGCGGGTTGCGACTTCCTTTAAATAAGCCTTCGCTAATCTTCAACTCTAAAGGTTGATTGAAGCGGGTTGCGACTTCCTTAAAATAAGCCTTCGCTAATCTTCAACTCTAAAAGTTGACTGAAGCGGGTTGCGACTTCCTTAAAATAAGCCTTCGCTAATCTTCAACTCTAAAAGTTGACTGAAGCGGGTTGCGACTTCCTTAAAATAAGCCTTCGCTAATCTTCAACTCTAAAGGTTGATTGGGGTGGATCCCTTATTAAAAGTCTTTATATTTCATCTTATTATGGGTTTTAGACGCGAGCGGATTACAACTCCAAAAATAAGCCTACTGTTATTGATTTATCAGGTGGAGTAGTGATCATTGAATGTGAATCCTACCTGGCCTAACTTCGTAAGATGTCGGTGTGTTTGAATGAGTTATGAAAGTTTTGTGAATGTTGTAATACTTTAACCTCACCAAAATTTTTGTTCTAGGCCAAAAATTTTCTCGGGGTCGTTGGGGAAATATAGTATCTGCCTACTACAGACACTCTATACTCACACTTATCATCCATATTCATACTTTTATTGGTTTTACATTAGCATATTACCAATCATTTCGTTTTTATAAATATTTTCTTTATATCCTTTGTTGTGACATGTTTACTTCAAATTTGTCAGATGTCATTTACTTTTATTTTTGATTCTTACCAGCCAAACTCTCTATGAAGGTTTCATTTAGATTATATATTACTAAAAATTATTATCATCAATTCGTTAGTTCAATTGTTGTATTTTATAATTAATTGCGAATATTTGCTGTGTAAAGATATTCTGAGTTATATTTATAAAAATATTATGCGCAAGGTTTTTGACCAATTGCTACTGGCTGCTTTGAATACTGGCAGGTTGCGTCTTACTAGAGCGCAGCAGTTTTGAATCTGAAAAAGAAAATTGGAAGAAAAGAAACGGAAGATCAGGGTATAAAAGGGATTTCTGACAGATGCCCTGGTTCTAGTCTGGAGTTAAGAGTCGGTTCAGTCTGGACACGAGAAATCAGTATAGTCTAAAATCAAGAAAACAGCTAAGTCTAGTTTGGAGTCAAGATCTGTCATATCTTGAGTTTTGAGCACAGCCTGGTGGAGTCAAAGAGCGGCCTTCGTTAAGTGCTGCCGTGGCTGTTGCTAACTGTCTGCTGGAAGCTGCTTTGCGAACTGACGAGCCTGGCACTGGGGCTCATTACCTGTCTGCTGGAAGCTGCTCTTCGAGCTGACGAGCCTGGCATTGGGCGGTACGTGTCTGCTGGTGGGTCCTACCAAATCGCCCTGCATCAAGTTCGTCGTGGTCAAGCTCATCTTAATCAAGCCAGCTTTCTACGACTGCAAGTTTGTCTTCAGTTACTATCACGCTCAGAGATTTGCGGAGATAATTAAAACGTTCTCGGTTAACCTGCCCTTCACTTTTGTACTAATTTATTGTATTTTTCATTTCATCATTTATTAAATTCATTTTCCCCTAATTACTTTTTTAATGTATAAATCTGTTTACTCCTTTCATCAAGGAATAAGCAAGTTTGTTACAGGGTATACTTATATTATAAAAGAGTTTGGATGTTTCGATATAGGGGGGGCCTTCTTCGGAAATCCTGATCCGATTCCGAGAATTCTTTAACTAATGGAAAGCTAGATTAGTTTTAAGTCATAGGCTATTTGAAACGTTCCCGAGGAATAATTTCTGCCGTAACACAACCGAAGCCGCAAGAAAATGCAATGTCGATGAAGTCGTGGTAAGATTTTTTTCACGGATTGTTCGATACTATGAAATACTTTGGTACACCAGCAAAGAACTTTCAAGAACAATCATTACTATTTGTGGTAAGTGCATATTTATATTGATACAAGTATCGGCACAACGTCAGCAAGATTTCATAAACACCAATAGTTTTGGCAGAGTAAGAGTCTCGACAAGACTTTTTAAAGCCATTTAATCAATTTAATTATAATCATTCAAAGCATTCATTGTTCTACTAATATCCAAGGCGCAAGCCCCTGTCATACCAACATTAAATCATCATCTAATTATATGAAGATGACGCCTTTCTTGCGTCTACCCGCTTAGATAATGACAAGTTCCCAACACTTGACCCCTTTAATACCACACGGAACCGAATTAAAAAACAGATTATTGAAATCCTGGATCAAGCGAGGGATAGTCAAAATAAAAAAAATCTGAATATTTTTATTTCACATAGGCCTACATGGGCACTTATAAAACGTGGACAAAAAGGTGCTCGGTTCGGCTTGGTCGTTTCCTATGGAGAAAAACCGGCATGAAACACCATAGTTACTCGTATATGTATAGACATACACGCATCATCTCACACATTTACAGACACTGTACAGATACCCCCGCACGCACACAGGTACACACGATACCTTTTAATTTCAATTAATTCGATTCACTCTCTGCTTACAATCCAACCTGAATGAAACTCTTAAATGCGGTTTCTATATAGCTGCTGGCTGCAGCTGAAAATCTGCGTCAGGTCGTAAACCTTGTGTTGACATCTGGCATGATGCTGAGCTGAGGCCCTTTTTGCATTTGGCTTTTGCCATTAATAGTATCGATCATTTATTTGTTTAATTTTTAGGTAATTCTGCTTTTTATAATGCCAATAAACACAATTTTCTTTCTTCTATGTTTCTTATGCTGACCGCGTTTAGAATAATTGCTCCAATTTGTACTTATTTCACGACATAAATATGTAACAACTTGAATATTCATTAATAAAATGAAAAGCAAACCTTTGAGTTGGTTTACAGAAGAAGCCAAATAAAATATTTATTGTGTAGAATTGTTTACTATACAAGAAAAGAAAAGTAAACAATAATAAATAACAAACTATTCCGTATGAGATTTTTGATGCAACCTATCAAAGATCTTTACAACCACTTCTGTTTAGTCATCACTACTCATTCAAAAACCAACTCACAACGGGCCCAACTATCGTTTATTATTACCCTGTGTGTACGTACCCATAAGACCTGATAACGTTACCAGATAGATCGTGCCAGATAGAGTGAATTTGTAGTGATGACCTTCAAATTATAAAGACCTAAAACAAATACCTTCATAAATACCTAAAACAAAGATTCACTATTCAAAACAGTGAAAACTAAAAACAGCAACGAACAAATCCGTATTTCAAAAAAACTTCTATCTAGTCATAATTTTTGGAGTGAAAACTTCTTTAGCGGCGTTGTGCACTTTTGTGATGGGTAAAAAATGATGACGGATTGACATTAGGTTACGAAGGAATTTGAACTTAATGACATCTATCATTGAGTTTGAGTTTCCAAAACTGGATATTTATCTTACGCACAAACAAAACCTTCGGTTTCTCCAAAGAGGTAAAATTCGTAAGATGGATTGTAATAGTTCTGAAGTGTTAAAATATTGAAATATAAATTGTCGTGTTTGTGTACGATAGCGCAATAAATGAATATTGTATTTTACCACATAACTGATAGTACTTTTATACTGATAATTAAAGCAATTCGTGCTAACCATTCCAAAACATCAAAAATGCACATCGTTAATATGCAAGTTTTCACTTCTGCCGGCACTCCCGGAGTGCAACCCGTTTTTTTTTAAGTTGGGCAAAGGCCTCCCCCAACAGTTTCCAGCTCTCCTTATGTTTTGCTTTGTCATCAATACTCATTCAAAATCCGAACAACACCCAACGGACTATCGTCCATTGTTACCCTGCGCCTACGCACACAGACACATAAGGTCCGATGACGTCACAGAGATAAATCACGGCAGTAATTAGTTGGTATCGTGCGCATCAAAGCAGCACAATTGTTAATAAATACCTACATAGGATGATTTCCAGGGACGCGGGCGCTGATAGCATCGTTGTTACTGTTGTGGTTAGGTTAGTGGGGATGTGGCGGATAAATATTTTTTTAATTAGATGAAATTTACCTAAATATTAAAAAAAAAACTCCCTTCTCTCGGTGCTAGCTGCTCTTCTAGCGGTTCTGCGTGGCCTGGTTACAGCTGAACCTTGTCCCGACCACAACGATCACAAAAAAAAATATCCAATTTGGTGCAATCGTTCGAAAGTGCGCGTACATACATTTCGGCGATTCATTTTTATTTATACTTATAGAAAAAAGATTCATTTTTTTATTCTAACAATAAGGGCGTATCCACACTAGTCTAACACAACTAGCCCGCGTGGGCGTTGCCTTTATTCGCCGACGCACTAAATAATAATAATTGTGGTTAACTAACTACCGTTTAACGCATTCGGCTTTCTTCTGTGCATCTGATAAATTGCCTAGTACAGCCAGAAGAAAAAGGATTTGTTTATTGTTCGTCGAGGTTTTATTTTTGTTGTTACATGTGTGCATTGTAAGGTTTCATGTTGTCATTTTGTTTAGGAACATTGTTGATGATATCGATTCAAGTAATATTGTCTTTTTATTAACAGGTAGGCCTTGGTTGTGAAGGTCAGATAGGCATTCGCTTCATGTAAAATAAATACAGCTGCAACCGATTAGATTGGAAGCCAACCCAGCAAGAAGCATTGAAAGCGTTTTCGTGTCGGTGTCCCTTACAAGTTGTAAGGGACACCGACACGAAAACGCTTACCACATACTGAGTCCATCTTTCTGAAAAAAAAACGGGTTGCAGTCCCGGAGTGCCGGCAGAAACTTGAATATTATGTAACGTTGTGCATTTTTGATATTTTGAAATGGTTAGGGAATAATTTTGCACGAATTGCTTTAATTATCAGTATAAAAGTACTATCATTATGTGGTAAAATACAATATTCATTTATTGCGTATATCTTGTCTATCGTACACAAACATGACAATTTATATAACATTAAAAATTTAACACTTCAGAACTATTACAATCCGTCTTACGAATTTTACCTCTTTGGAGAAACCGAAGGTTTTGTTTGTGCATAAGATAATTATCCAGTTTTGGAAACCCAAACTCAAAAAGACAGATGTCATAAAGTTCAAATTCCTACTATTACAATCCGTCTTACGAATTTGACCTCTTTGGAGAAACCGAAGGTTTTGTTTGTGCATAAGATAATTATCCAGTTTTGGAAACCCAAACTCAAAAAGACAGATGTCATAAGGTTCAAATTCCTTCGTAACCTTATGTCAATCCGTCTTACGAATTTTCCAGTTTTGGAAACCCAAACTCAATGACAGATCTCATTAAGTTCAAATTCCTTCGCAACCTACGTGACCTGACGGTCACGTGTCCTGACGCGAGTTAAATATTTTTTTACCCCTCACAAAAGTGCACAACGCCGCTAAAGAAGTGTTCACTTCAAAAAATCAGCTGTTCCATACATTTTGACCGGGTATGTATTGCAGTTTTGTAGGAAAAGAGCTGTTTTCTTTTTAATTTCCGGTGAAAATTTTTTGTGAGGGGGTTCTGAAACATGTACTGAGTACGTGGTTTGCGTTTTCGAGTCTGTGTCCCATACACCCCGTATACTTGGGAACAGGCCAGGCAGATAATGATTACCAGGTAGGCCTGGGCTACCTGATTGTATTTGTTTTCACGTATTTTGGAAGAGGATTTAAGAAAGAAAGAAGTACGGTATATAGTTTTATCATCCCAAAGAACTAGTGTACATCATTGTCATTCATTGACAAAGAGAGGAATTAAAATGTATGCGAAATGTAGGTTAATTATTCTTCTGACTTTTGATGGTAGAAAACATGGTGAAGTATGGCCTGACTCTTTGGATATTTCTTGATAATTTTATTACCCTAAAGACCATAATAGTCTTCTTCATTGTCAAAGACAGGGTGCAGCAGAATAGGAGTATTTACTTCATTTAATTTCGGAACAAACAATATTCTGAGGTTCGATAAAATGTCACTAAAACTTATTGTAAAATATACTAGGATTTTATTTAACTGGAACCTCTTAAGGGTACTCATATTTATGATCAACTTTGTCACATGTTTTCGATTTTTTACTTCTAAGACATGCCGGTTTCCTCACGATGTTTTCCTTCACCGTTTTGAGAGCAGCGGTGATGAAATAAATTACACAGAATAATGCGCCTGTCTGGGTTTGAACCTACGACTTACTGCTCGTAAGTCGAGGCTGCCAACACTGGGCCACCACTGCTCCGTACAAAACGTACAATCGCTAATAATAACTATGTTTTTTTTAAGGTTTTTGAAATGCTTATGTGGCGTTTTTATAAGTGGACGTTTTGAGGAACTTAACAAATTAAACATCACGTTTGTAATCCCCACAGGTTAGGTTAGGCAGAGGCTTAGTACACACATATTATGCCAGTTATTTCAAGTCCCAATGAATTTCTAATTTCAATAGTTTGTTCAAACTTCAAGATCTTCTGAAAAACATAAAGGGACAAGCGTTCCGACCAATTTCTTCAATCATTGCAGATTTTTTTCGATTAATAAAAACATCTCACAAGATCAGATATAAGCACCAAATTATCATAAATCACCAAAGTCTGGTCATGTATAATGAGGATTATGTTCTTAAGTACCAATGAGATCTGTATCACATAATTACAGTTCAATGTAATTATAATTAAGATTAAAAGCGATGCATTGGTAATTAAACTGATGAATTATGTTGGTATTCTTATACTTAGTCGTACAGCAAATGAGTTGGGAGTATTCGAAAAATATCTGCTCAACATACTCCACCAATACGTAGAACTGTTAGAGAAATTGGCTATCCTATACTACTTTATAACTTACTAGTTTATGCCCGTGGCGTCGCCCGCGTGGAGTGCGATAACTGTCCCACGAGAACATACTATCGGGATAAAAAGTATCCTATGTGTTAATCCAGGTTATAAACTACCTGTGTTCCATTTTCATCCAAATCTGTTCTGTAGTTTTTGCGTGAAAGAGTAACAAACATCCATCCATCCATTCCACAAACTTTCGCATTATTTTATAATATTAGTAGGATGGTTTCACAACCATAAGTTGTGCTTTTTAGCATATTCATACCAAAAAGTAGAATCCTATTTCAACCGAAGTGGAGAAGAAACAAAAGGAAAGAGCATCTTTTTGGCAAAGGAAAAGGGCCTGTGCAAAAAAGACAAAAACGGAAACATCATTTTTCTTGGCAGATAGTAAATCATCATCATTCTCTAGCCCTTTTTCCAATTTATTTGGGGTCGGCGCAGCATGTTTTCTTCTTCTACAAGGTGTTGTTTTGCATCCTAATACAAATTACAATACAATACAATCCTCGTCAAATTCAAGGAGATAACTATGCTGATGATTGTCGTCCCGAATCGATAATAAAATGGGTAGGTAATTTTTATTTTTAAATCGGTAAGTGGAACCACCCGTGTTTTAAACGCAGGCTGTCTGATCCTCGCCTTATGACCTCGCTTACGCACATACAAATAAATTTAAAACTTGAATTCGATAATTTCTTATTCCCTAAACTACGTTAAGGGGGTTATTCTGAAATACTGACTAACATAAACAACCATCAGCGTTTATTAATAATTAACTAGGTACCGTAATTTAAATTGATTATTTATGTCTTTTGTGACACCCTCCTGAATTATGACGAGGATGCAAAACAACACCTTGTATACTTTACTGTTACTTGTCATCTCGTCAGGCGCTTATTTTCTAGACATATCATCCTACACACAGTCACAAAGTTTCACGTACATCATTTCTTGACGGATATTCAATAAGATAAAATATTTTTTATCACTTTATGTGATAAAGGAGTCGCGGTAGACCTAGATGGCGGGACGAGTTAGACCAGACCAGTGACCAGTGGTCCACATTGGTCCTGGATCGAGACAATTGGAAGTCACGGCGAGTGGCCTTTGCAGGGGCCAGCAGTGGGATGACGCAGGCTAACGATATCAGTAGTATCAGTATCACTTTATGTTATTTGCATGTGGAGGTGGTGTGCAAAACTCCACTACGTTTTGTGAGTGCATTTTTCAGTTGCATGACACCGCAAGAAAGAAAGAAAGAAGATCAAACAAGTAACAAAATTTGCATGGAATATATTTCGCAGAAATAGTGTCGCATAAGTTTCGACACTTGCAACGCAGAGCTGCCTACAAAAGTCTGGGCGTGATATTTGAACATAGATTCAAATAAAGGAAGAATACCAATATTTGCAAGGAATCCAGTGCCAACGTGGCGGACGGATTTACGTTTGAGTACAGTTCAGGAAACAATGTTGCCTGTTGTTTAGATGTTGGGATTTTCAAGGCTGAAAACTGTTAAAAACTAACCGAAAATATTTTAACATTAAATGTAGGCTCATCTATATTTAATTTTTAAGACGTAGTTTATTAATTAATAGTTAATATTCGACATATTATACAATTTTAGTATCGATCATAGTCTTAGGCATAGTGGGCAAAGGCTACATCCAGGTTTGCGATAAGAGATACACTTACTAATATGATTTTTATTGTGTGTCGCAGAATCATGTTACATTACTGTTGTCTATGCAAGCAAAAGTCTAAGTAAAATATGTAAATACTAATCGAGGTTGGTTACAGATTTAAGATATCATGATCTCAATAAATTTATTGAAACACCCACGTATTAATAAAGAACTTCTTTCAGAAGAAAGTTCAACCAAATTTTTCAAGAAATAACTACTGTAGCCGTAAGCAGGAAACATGCTATAACTCACCCCAAGTTTATTACAGTTGGAACAAAAATCGCCATTACCGCCATATTGAATGCACAGGTGCGCAAGCGCAAGTGATGCGTGGTATAGTCCTAACATGTGATTCTTTTATTTGGGAATAATATAAATATTTACATCGTGAACTTACGTCATTGTGACGTTGGTAATTTGGCGATTTTCGGAACTAGTATGCTGAAGTAAAACATAGGAATATTAAAAATTATAAAAAAAAACAGTGTTGTATGTTTTATTTATCAATGGGGCAAATGTAAGTAGTTAATATGGTAGCAATAAGTATGTGTTTATGTTTGTACAAAACACGTTTACAGAGCTTATTGATTGAGCTCCAATTCGATTGGATAATGTAGATTAGTGAAGCCTAAGTGGATATTGATTAAATTGAAGTGACCGGAAAGGATCCCATTAGCGTTAATTTCTGACCTCTACCATCATCATCTGCCTACCTTTTCCTAAATTTTATTGTGGTCGGCATCCAGTCTAACCGGCCACATTATTAATCTATTAATACATAGATTTAAAAAAAAAGGTTTTGTACGTTTATGAATGTATGCAAGCACGTAGTGTATGTACGTGTACTTTAAGATTCCGATGGGTATACATTAAAAAGACAATTTTATTTAAAAACTTTTTCTTTTCATTGTTTGACTAATAAACATTTTTACTATAGCAGACTTGTCTCTCTGCTAGGCAAGGGCTTCCTTCCAGGTATAATGCCACCTCAAACATTTAGTTTAATTAAGGTTTTAGATATGTATTAGTTTATTATTGTTGTATGATTATTTGTGTATTTTATCTATGGGCCTTAGTTTTATTATTAAAGGACATTGCTCATCATTATATGACAATAAGTCCAAACGCTGCCCAGGAATGGGAGTACCCGCGCTGGGTATCTGGCACTAATATATGTCTTTATACAAATTATTTTTTAGAAAAAGGAATTTTGAAAATCGGTCCATAATTGGCGGAGAAATCGGTGAATATACATAAAAGATACATACAGTCGAACATAGAAACCTCCTTCTTTTTGAAGTCGGTTAAAAAATATTTTTAATCGTCATCGTTATCATCGATGTCTCTTATTGTACTGTCTAAAAAGAGGGCCGGACGTCTGATAGCATCTTGGTGCCTGGCCCAACCTAAGAACCAAACTAGACACATAACATGTGCGCAACAACGAATCGTTCTTCGGCCAGTATAGCAAGAACACTGAACAGCAATATTTTTTTATTGTGTTTCGAAATAATATCATCAAAATAAATAGTTAAATAAAATAGGAACCCCAGGATAGATTTGAAAATATTTTGTATAAAGACATAGATTAGTGCCAGGTACTGTAACAAACTTGCTTATTCCTTGATGAAAGGAGTAAACAGATTTATACATTAAAAAAGTAATTAGGGGAAAATGAATTTAATAAATGATGAAATGAAAAATACAATAAATTAGTATAAAAGTGAAGGGCAGGTTAACCGAGAACGTTTTAAATATCTCCGCAAATCTCTGAGCGTGATAGTAACTGAAGACAAACTTGCAGTCGTAGAAAGCTGGCTTGATTAAGATGAGCTTGACCACGACGAACTTGATGCAGGGCGATTTGGTAGGACCCACCAGCAGACACGTACCGCCCAATGCCAGGCTCGTCAGCTCGAAGAGCAGCTTCCAGCAGACAGGTAATGAGCCCCAGTGCCAGGCTCGTCAGTTCGCAAAGCAGCTTCCAGCAGACAGTTAGCAACAGCCACGGCAGCACTAAACGAAGGCCGCTCTTTGACTCCACCAGGCTGTGCTCAAAACTCAAGATATGACAGATCTTGACTCCAAACTAGACTTAGCTGTTTTCTTGATTTTAGACTATACTGATTTCTCGTGTCCAGACTGAACCGACTCTTAACTCCAGACTAGAACCAGGGCATCCGTCAGAAATCCCTTTTATTCCCTGATCTTCCGTTTCTTTTCTTCCAATCATTTTTTTAGATTCAAAACTGCTGCGCTCTAGTAAGACGCAACCTGCCAGTATTAAAAACAGCCAGTAACAATGGTCAAAAACCCTGCACATAATATTTTTAGAAATATAACTCAGAATATCTTTACACAGCAAATATTCGCTATTAAATATAAAATACAAAAATTGAACTCACGAATTGATGATAATAATTTTTAGTAATTTATATAATCTAAGTGAAACCTTCATAGAGAGTTTGGCTGATAACAATCACAAATAAAAGTAAATGACATCTGACAAATTTGAAGTAAACATGTCACAACAAAGGATTAGAAAATATTTATAAAAATGAAATAAAAATATGAATATGGATGATTAAGTGTGAGTATAAAGTATCTGTAGTAAGCAGATACTATATTTCCCCAACGACCCCGAGAAAATTTTTGGCCTAGAACAAAAATTTTGGTAAGGTTAAAGTATTACAGCATTCACAAAACTTTCATAACTCATTCAAACACACCGACATCTTACGGAGTTAGGTCAAGTAGGATTCACATTCAATGATCACTACTCCACCTGATAAATCAATAACAGTAGGCTTATTTTTGGAGTTGTAATCCGCTCGCGTCTAAAACCCATAATAAGATGAAATATAAACAAAAAATTAATAAGGGATCCACCCCAATCAACTTATAGAGTTGAGAATTAGCGAAGGCTTATTTTAAGGAAGTCGCAACCCACTTCAGTCAACTTTTAGAGTTGAAGATTAGCGAAGGCTTATTTTAAGGAAGTCGCAACCCGCTTCAATCAACTTTTAGAGTTGAAGATTAGCGAAGGCTTATTTTAAGGAAGTCGCAACCCGCTTCAGAGTCAACTTTTAGAGTTGATAAGAAAATAGTTATACCAACTTATAGTACAGTTAGTATAATAGAAGGTTAGATAACTTGTACCTAAAAGCACTTCAAAGAGTTATCTGATAAGAACAGATATAGAAGAAGATTAAAAATAATCTTTTAATGGTTTAAGAACCAATGAATGAACAAAGAAAATAAAAACTTAAGAGTTTAAATAGACCGAATAAAACTCTACAGTTAGAAGAAGGGAAGAGGAAGATGAGTCATGAGTAAGTATAAGATAAAAAAGTTAAAAATAAAGTAGATAAAATTAAAAGGGAGAGAGAGAGTCAAGAGAGTCTGAGTTATTATTAAGAAGGACGCAAACAGCGCCAATAATAGTTCGAGCCCACGACACTAAACCTTTTTTGATGAGATTCATAGAAGATATAGATAAATATATGAATTAAGTGTTTAAGAGTATAAGTAGAGATTTAGTGATGTAATATGATGAAAATATGATGAAAATATGATGAAAATAGTTACCAAATATAATCTCTTGTGGAAGTTGTTTTAGAATTTAGGGAATATGTTTAAGATCAAGACTTGATTTTGCGTTAGGCGCCAAAATGTAACAAACTTGCTTATTCCTTGATGAAAGGAGTAAACAGATTTATACATTAAAAAAGTAATTAGGGGAAAATGAATTTAATAAATGATGAAATGAAAAATACAATAAATTAGTATAAAAGTGAAGGGCAGGTTAACCGAGAACGTTTTAAATATCTCCGCAAATCTCTGAGCGTGATAGTAACTGAAGACAAACTTGCAGTCGTAGAAAGCTGGCTTGATTAAGATGAGCTTGACCACGACGAACTTGATGCAGGGCGATTTGGTAGGACCCACCAGCAGACACGTACCGCCCAATGCCAGGCTCGTCAGCTCGAAGAGCAGCTTCCAGCAGACAGGTAATGAGCCCCAGTGCCAGGCTCGTCAGTTCGCAAAGCAGCTTCCAGCAGACAGTTAGCAACAGCCACGGCAGCACTAAACGAAGGCCGCTCTTTGACTCCACCAGGCTGTGCTCAAAACTCAAGATATGACAGAT
The DNA here is from genome assembly GCA_963082945.1 of Cerastis leucographa. Lineage (NCBI taxonomy): Eukaryota > Metazoa > Arthropoda > Insecta > Lepidoptera > Noctuidae > Cerastis > Cerastis leucographa. Next base: position 18,618,981 of record OY720358.1, on the reverse strand, counting down.
CTTGACTCCAAACTAGACTTAGCTGTTTTCTTGATTTTAGACTATACTGATTTCTCGTGTCCAGACTGAACCGACTCTTAACTCCAGACTAGAACCAGGGCATCCGTCAGAAATCCCTTTTATTCCCTGATCTTCCGTTTCTTTTCTTCCAATCATTTTTTTAGATTCAAAACTGCTGCGCTCTAGTAAGACGCAACCTGCCAGTATTAAAAACAGCCAGTAACAATGGTCAAAAACCCTGCACATAATATTTTTAGAAATATAACTCAGAATATCTTTACACAGCAAATATTCGCTATTAAATATAAAATACAAAAATTGAACTCACGAATTGATGATAATAATTTTTAGTAATTTATATAATCTAAGTGAAACCTTCATAGAGAGTTTGGCTGATAACAATCACAAATAAAAGTAAATGACATCTGACAAATTTGAAGTAAACATGTCACAACAAAGGATTAGAAAATATTTATAAAAATGAAATAAAAATATGAATATGGATGATTAAGTGTGAGTATAAAGTATCTGTAGTAAGCAGATACTATAGTACCCAGAGCGGGTACTCCCATTCCTGGGCAGCGTTTGGACTAAAGTTGCCCGGGCAATCTCAAAGAAAAACATTTTTACAAAATAATTTCATCAACATAAATATTTAAATAAAATAGGAACCCCAGGATAGATTTTAAAAATATTTTGTATAAAGACATATATATTAGTGCCAGGTACCCAGCGCGGGTACTCCCACTCCTGGGCAGCGTTTGGACCAAAGTTGGGCAATCTCCTTTAACTGCCGTTATTTTTAATCAAAGTCTTCGTTTCTATCTAAGGGTGTTAACACACCAATCCATCGACAATCAATCGAAAATTTTACCTAGTAGAAACTATTGATCGACGTCGACTAATCCAACCTATAACCATCGATCAACGATCGATCGATTGGTGTGGTAACACCCTAGCTGTGCGCTTTGTGGAGTACTATCGTGCTCGGTTAATCGTGGTTACTTTTTGTGTGCTCTAAATAGAATACCTCTTATCTGAGTTAACTTGACCAATAGCCACTCAAACTAAAATTAAATCGTAAAGAAACTGATTCATCATCTGCCTAGCCTTTTCCCAAACTATATTGGGGTCTGCTTCCAGTCTAACCGGATGCAGTTAATACCAGTATTTTACATGAAGCGACTGCCTAACTGACCTCCTCAACCCAGTAACTGGTTAATACGATACCCTTTGGTAAGACTGGATGTCAGACTTTTGGGTTCTGACTATTCGAAACGACACTCGAAGATCTACAAATGACAGCCGGGACCAACGGCATAACGTGCTTTCTGAGGCACGGAGGAAACTCGGTATGTAATTATGGTCACCCATCTACGGACCAACCTCGGCAAGCACGGATTAACCTTAAAGATCGACCCGTGCGGCTGGTATTATTTAGCCACGAGATCCTCAAAGAAACTGATTGATAATCTTAATTATGTAAATATTTACCAGAGCTTCCATTCCTTGTTTCCTATTCCAGTAAATTCCAACTATGGGTTTCTAGGAAGCCGGTGAAACGTCATACTCAATTGGTTTATACTGTAATTGAAAGAAAAACAGACCCAGTCGTTGCGCCCACGTAAATAAAACCGGGAAATGCGAGTCTCGCGCATTTCCCGGTTTATTTACGTTCGCGAGACTCGCGCACGAAGGGTTCCGTACCATTATTTATAAAAAAACGAGCAGCTTTTTTGTATGGGAGCCCCCTTTAATATTTATTTATCCTGTTTTTATTATTTGTTGTTATAGCAGCAACAGAAATACATAATCTGTAGAAATTTCAACTGGTTAACCATCACGGTTCATGAGATACACAGCCTGGTGACAGACGGACGGACGGACAGCGAAGTCTCAGTAATAGGGTCCCGTTTGACCCTTTGGGTACGGAACCCTAAAAAAAACGAATCATAGAAAAGTGTGATATGTTTCTGCTAATGATGCATGATTTCTTAAGTCGATTCACGTTTATTTTTACTGGGAAAATTAAATCCATATGTTGGACATTAAATAACTACTAATACTACATCCTTTCAGAGCATTTCCTGACTGACGTGATAAAGGTAATTTTACCAAATACAAGAATAGATTTTTAATCAAAAATACGATGGCTAGACTGTGTGAAGGATGATATGGCAAGAAAGGACGTGTCGTTTTGCATTCTCGTCAAATTCAAGGAGGTAACTATGCTATAGATTCTCGACCCTCGACCTCGATAAAATGGGTAAGTATTTTTTTTTTTCTTATTTGCGAAAGTCTGTAAGTGTTAAACACTCGTGTTTTAAACGCGGCCCGTCTGATTCTCGCCCTATAACCACGCTTCACACATACGAACAATCTCAAACGTTTATTCGATATTTTCTTACTCCCTAAACAACGATAGCGGGGTTATTCTGAAATAATGACAAACTTAGAAAAACAAAAAAAAACAGCGTTTATTAATAATTGACTAGGTATCGTAATTTTTATTGATTATTTAAGTCTTTTGTGACAAACTACTGAATTTTGACGAAGATGCAAAACAACACCTTGTATTACTCGCCATCTCATGAAATATCATGTATGGAAAAAGAAGACATTTTGTGTGACATTCTGTCCGACCCCAATTAAATTGGGACAAGGACAGGAAAATGATGATGACATGAATCGATTTTTTTTGGCGCTGACGCTGGCATACTAGTATTGTAAAAAGTAGTAGAACAGTGAACTATTAATTATTCATCATCATCATCATCATCTGCCTAGCCTTTTTCCCAAACTATATGGGGGCCGGCTTCCAGTCTTACCGGATGCAGCTGAGTACTAGTATTTTACATGAAGCGACTACCTATCTGATCTCCACAACCCAGTAACTGGGTAATACGATACCCCTTGGTAAGACTGTATATCAGACTTTTGGCTTCTGACTACTCGTAATGACTGTCAGAGATCTGCAAATGACAGCCGGGACCAACAGCTTAACGTGCTTTCGGTGGCACGGAGGAAACTAGGTTTGTAATTATGGTTACCCATGCACGGACCAACCTCGGCAAGCACGGCTTAACCTTAAAGATCGACCCGTGCGGCTGTTATTATTTAGCCACAAGCTCCTCTGAACTTTTAATTATTCAGTAAGTAAAATACTCAGTGATCATTACCAACTATGCACAAAAATAAATTTGCACCTCATCATGAAATGCATAACAGTCGAAACAAGAGCGCACCGAACCGACACAATCGCTCGATCGTATCGCTATCGATCGTGTTCGATATATATCGTCGATCGCACGATGCGATACAGATGCTCGTAAAAACATGAATTTGTACAACACTATGATTTTTGTGTCACTTTAAACTTGTAATTTATAGTCTTCAAGATAATTATTGGAAAAGTTTGTATGATAAAATTTTGATTATGTCAAAGATGAATGAAATTATTTGAGGTTTACTTCAGTAAATTTGGGTACCGTAATCTGTATGGAAATAATCATATTCATTTGTATTTTTCGGTGAGATATGGGAATGTGGTCCTGAATTAAAACTATAAAGCGATAGCAGGAATTGGTTTAACGGTATGATGAAGGACGTTAGTTAAAATAAGACGTTTTATTTCAACAATAGATTCGATAAATTACAGCAATTGTACAACACACACGAACACTTTTAAACCAAGTGACCTTAACTATAAAACTGACAAAAAATTTCAGCCTTACAGACACGATAAGTAAATCTACTTCTAGTCTATACACAGCTCTACGATAAACCAATTATACAACAGCAACATCAACTTTTTTCCCAAAAAAAAAAAAAAAAAACGAAACCAGATTTTCATACCACGAACAGGACTGGAACCGATAAAAATCTTCGGATAACAACGAAAAGCTTGCGTTATTTCCACCGAATACATTTTAAATCATTATTCAAGGAACCCATACAAATGTCGGACACACATACGACCTAACAAACATGTGTATAGTGAAGAATTCCTATTATACCGGCCGGAATGCGTCTGGTTGATTTTGAATGGTCGCTTATTATGCACCCATTTACACCCGAGAAGCGGACAGAGATGTTGCGTGCTGGATGCGACAGGATTTTGATTAACATTTTTGAAGTGAAACTTCTTAAGCGACTTCCAACAAGTTTGCGTTAAACGTTTAAAGCTACCATGGAGAGGGAATAGAAAGAACAGAGCGAGAGTGAATGCGTGGCACTCGAACGCATGCGGAGTATTACGAAGTTTCGCTTCCTCCGCGCGGAGGGACTCCACGCACTATTTTTTTACAGCTATAGTCTGCCTCTACAAAACTCGGAAAGTTGCAGCAAAAAACAAAAACAAATCCTGTGTGCGGGGCCCTCCCCCTTTGACTGCTCTTCGTGCCTATTAACCAATAAGGTAAAAAGTTTTAGACGAAAACTGCAGTGGCGAATTGAGGAAATTACAAGTAGCTGGGGTCATTCCAGTCATCCGTCATCATCTGCCTAGCCTTTTCCCAACTTTATTGGGGTTGGCTTCCAGTCATCCACTTTATGTAAAGTCACATGGTTAATTGCGCTGCGTTCATCTGCTCGACCTAACAAAAACACATTCAAGTCTGTTCCTAAAAACCTCTCAGTTCAATGTTAAATAATTCTTCATCATCAGCATACAGGTGAAAGTCGACCACCATGATCATCATATCCCTGTCCTTGTGACATTTACTGCTAAATAATTAAATATAGGCATGCCCCAAACTTCGCCACATTGACTGCTCTTGTCCTAGACCCATCCAGTGGTAATGCAGATGTCATTTCTAAGTGCAGTGCTAGATGGATCGTTTGGCTTCTGAATAAAATTGACAGAGGGGGCTTTGTTTGTATAATTTTGCGATACATACATAATTATATAAACTTCTTTTTGCCATGGGGGTAGGCAGAAACCACAAAACGCGACCTGCTACAATCCTGACGTTCTTCGGACGGCTTCTGACGAATCAAATCAAATCAAATCATTTATTTTTGCAGAAAACACTGTTACAATGGTGTTAAACAATTTAGGTACATGTTTCAAGTGATTCTACCATAAGGCATGCAAAATTTACAGAATCCTAGTTTATCAAAATCAAGACTGACATTAAAGGATATACAATTAGTTCGGAATATTCCATGATATTAAATTAATGCAATGACAATTTATAATACAGATTTTAATGATTTATTTAAGAATAATAATATTAAATTTATTTCAATGTCATTCCTAGAATTATTACAATATTTTTAGATACATGCAAAATAATTGTTATTACTTGATGTCACTGTGAGGTCTTAAGCTTTGAAAAGTTATCGTTTAAGAAGTCATTCAAGCTATAGTAACATTTATTAATTAAAAGGCTCTTTAGAGTTTTCTTAAATAAGGCAGTATTCATTGCCCTTATTTCTTTAGGTAATTTATTGAATATTACTGGAGCCATGTGAAACAGACTTTTGTACATTAAAGCGGTATATGTTCGGCGGACACAGAGCCGAAATGCGACGGCTCTAATAATTTTGCGATTTTGTGATATTCTATTGCAAATACAAGATTGGGTGTAATATTTGATTTGGCCATGTGATTTTCTGATCCTTATGATCCAAGTGCAACAACAGTCCCTCCTCAAAAAATACGCCTTGCTTCAAAATGCGAGCCTCTTCCATAAAAAGTTTAACTCCACAACGAAGATACGAAAACAGTAGCCCAAAGGCGTTCGATACGCATCTCGATAGTGCAGTAACAAGGAGCGTGTTCATGTCAATCGCGCTAATGTTACCGCCGAGGCACAATTGGTAAAGTGCATGTATGTGTTACTAGTATACACACTGCGAACTGCTGTACGATTGCAGACGTGGCTGGAGTTATTGCTGGTGGCGAGTTTTAGGCTTGGGTTAGTATGCAGATGTTTTGAGATGGGATATTATATTGGGTTTGCTGAGGAGCTCGTGGCCAAATAATATTAGCCGCACGGTTCGATCTTTAAGGTTTAGCCGTGCTTGCCGAGGTTGGTCTGTGGATGGGTGACCATTATTACATAGCGAGTTTCGTCTGTGCCTCGGAAAGCACGTTAAGCCTTTGGTCATTTGTAGATCTTTGACAGTCGTTACCAGAAGCCAGAAGTCTGACATCCAGTCTTACCAAGGGGTATCGTACTACCCAGTTACTGGGTTGTAGAGGACAGATAGGCAGTCGCTTCATGTAAAATACTGGTACTCAGCTGCATCCGGTTAGACTGGAAGCCGACACCAAGATAGTTTGGGAAAAGACTAGGCAGATGATGATATTATATTGGGTGTGCGTTGAACCAGCAGTGCCTTGTTGATCTAGGTTTCGCGACAATCGCGACTGTTAAGCATGAGGTCTTGGGTTCGATTCCCGGGTCAAGCAAAATTTTTTTTGGGTTTTTCCTTCAGGTATTTCTCATTAGCAGCCACAGAGTTTAGATGTGTGCTTGGTTGGTGGTAATAGGCTCGCCCCCTATTACATGAGAGTCAAACATGACTGGCGAAATGAAGGTATACTATTAGGTACACTTCTGCTTAATCCTTCGGGGATTACAGGCGTGACGTTATGTTATTATATTGGGTAGGAGTTGAATGTACACTACATTTTACTTTTTTAACCGACTTCTGAAAACTTCTGTGGAAGACAGGCAAAACAGTGACATTATCAAGGTTTCATCAACAGGAGGAGGTTCTTAATTCTTCGGAATGTATTCGAATGTGCATTTGTTTAAAAAAAAAAACCTATCAATTTTGAAAGATGGCCAAGGCACAAGTCAAGTGTATGTATGTGTTACTTCCATAATCTCTGCCGTAAGCCCGAGAGTCGTGGCTGACGTTATTAGTTGGAAGTCTTGGTTTTGTTTGCAACATTAGCATATTTTAGCTTAATATTTTCCTAGCGGTTTATTTCTCTTTTCCTGAACGTTACGAAATAGTTTGGCTTTATGTTATTTGAACGAAAAAATATCATTTTCAGTTCAAAATTGGTCACTTAAAGGCCATTAAACCTTAAATTGTAGGCTCTCGTTCATTCACTTTGTGATTAATACACAGTAAAGTTAAGGACTAGTTCTAAACAGTGTATGTTTAGAATACACGATTCCATAAAATAAAAAAAATACTATAGAAATGTACCTCAAAGTTATCTCTAAAATAAATTATAAACGGATATTATTCAATTCATCACAGCCTATAATGTTCCCACTGCTGGGACACAGGCCTCCTCTCAAAGAGGAGAATTATTCAATTAAAAACTTTAAATTAAGTCAAGTCATTTTACAGAATGTTCGGAATATGCATAAAGAATCATGTATAAGTTTTGCATTTTTAAACGCATTTTCTCATCGTAAAAACTTTTCCTCTGAAACTTCAAGCGTTCTAACCAGTTACAGCTCGGGCCGCCTTGCCCCCCGGCCCTCGCTAGGACCCCGATTCGCAAATGTCAGTTCAGCTTCGGTATTCAGACGAGGTGGACATGCCAACGTTTTATATTCTAAAGAAATAATTTATTCAAGCAATATTAAATTTATATGAAAAAATATAAATTTTTATTTTGAACTAATGTTGTAGTTTTTATTGAAAAAAAAACATTTTTGAATAGTTCAAAAATTTTAGAAGGTAAACGTGCCTATTATCATGAGAATTTGTATTGTAGATAAATGAAGTACTTTAGTTGTGCACTTTTTTTTTAATTTTATTAAACTATATCAAGGAGCTCTACGCCCGCCATTTAATCCGTGTGATTTCGTAGCTTCCCCTTAGAACTTTTAGAAAATTAACTATTACGATCTTTATTATTTACCCACATAAGTATTTTAGCTAAGTTTACAAATTGAAGGAATTAAATGTTTCGTTTTAAAAACTAATAATATCTTAATTTTTAATTCACTAAGGTACCTATCCGGTGAAGTTAGCTGCTAAAAAGCATAGATGTTGCCAGCTTCAAAATCAACCCAAATCCAGATCCCAATCTAACTAATTGTAACACATTTATCTACCCACACGGTACACCTGACGACAAACAATCTGATTAACTACAAAATGTACACCCGCGCGACAACACTAACTAAGTCAAGTCGGCCTAATTCGCAGCATTGAGACTTGGTTCTGTGGGTACAGTCAGCTAGAACAGTCGATACACACTTGACATTTAAATATTTTATATGATAAGATCATGATGAGAAGATGATTTATAAAATGAGCTGCGTTAGGAATTGAAACATGTTCAAGTAGAGATTTATAGATAATTCTGCCCTGGAGTTAAAGTGTTGTTCCACAAACTATGGAACACTTGATGTCTTGTTCTGCGTGTTCTGTTGTCTGCACGTTGCAGGTCCTGATGGACGCCACTGATGACGCTTGATTTGTAATTCAGGGCGACTCCATTTATATTGCCATCGATATGCTAAGGAAGAAGAAGAGATTAAGACTCTTGTCCACTCTGAATCGGGCTAAGCCAATCAGAAAGAGCTTTATATCTAAGCAACAAAAGCGAAAATGTCATCAATCGCCCCGTTTGTTCGGACGACGCGCCTCGACTGCGAGACTGCGTTGGACTATTCGCTTTTCAAGCCGATCGAGCGTAGGTAAGTGTGGCAAAACTTTATAGAATTTTGTCACTGACCATACCAACAGAACCAACGCTCAATGCAATGATTAGACTAGCTGACTTGAACTAAACTTACACGGTGTCCAGTTTGTGTCCGAACTGTAGCAGTGATACCGATCTGAGTAACGAGGTGGGGATTTGCGCTGGGTTGCAATGCTGGATAGGGAAATGTGGTATTTTGATGAGTTACGTAATGATCGCGGCACGTAAGTTGAACCAAAATGGTGGTGGTCCGCGCAGGTAAAATTATTGACTAAAGTCGATTGAGACCCGAAAATGTGTTAAAGATTGCGGTACGTAAGTTAAACTATGACCTTGAATGCACAGTAACACATTTCTGGGTCTCAATCGACTTTAGTCCATAATTTTACCTGTGCGGAGTACCGCAATTTTGGTTCAATTTGCGAGTTTAGCCGAGTTTGCCAAAAAAATATTTATCTAATTTAGCTGTAAGACTATTTTTCGAAAATATTTTTAGTACATTTTTAGACCCATGTATCCTGCTTATGCATATGAAGTTTCATTAAAATCTGTCATTTCGGAAAATAAGTACTTGAAAGTTTGTATGAAATGCCGTAAGGTGTAAAAGCTCTTAATGACTTTTCATGATATACCTAATGATAACGGCCAGACCAAAAGATGCAAGAAATTATTTTCTCACAACCTACATGAAAATACCTTTTGGTCCAGTGAAATTATTGGTCAATCAGAAACGATGAGCTTTCCAAAAATGAAGAAGCAGAGCCAATAAGCTAGGAAGAGAGAACGTCCTAAGCATAAGGAAACCTAATACTTAAAAAGCAACAGTAACGTCGCCTGTCATTAGAGATAGTTTTACACTTTTTACAAGATTTTATTTAACTTGCAATGTATGTTTGTAGGTTTGTTCGGGTGGAATCTCGGAAGCTAAATTACAACCACTTTCCGATGTCCGATTTAGCTGAGAATTTGCACACACCTTTGGTTTTAAGCACAATACATTTTTATGACAGACATAACTTAATCCTGCAGCCAGGATCGTCTCCTCACGAGGGAACTCCTCAACGGTTAATAGCACAGTCACGAAACGACATACGAGTTCTTATTTGATAGTTAATCATGAGTTTTCACAAAAGCTTGTCGCGTATAATTTTTATAGCCTTTACCATTCACGCGACAAGCTTTTGTGAAAACTATACTTTATCGTTTTCATTTACTCCAAGACTTATTTTCTTCTTTTCACTGCATCTTTATGAAACCTTGTTTAAAAAGGTTTTTGGAACGAAGTTCCTTATCGCGCGTTATGAAAGGTGGCTAGACGGAAAAAATTCTTACGAAAAGTTGTCACGACACTTTTTGCTATAGTAAGCTATTGTAAGCTTTATTTCTTTAAAATAAAGTTGAAATTTCCTTAAATTACGTACAATTGGGGTGTGTATGTGAGTAAGGATAGATATGATTATTATTTTGAGTGACCGAACTACAAAGTACAAATTCGTTTGTGCAGTTAAGTAAGACGTATTGCTTCGAATTAAGGATTAATCTTCCTTAAATTAAATATTTTATTTTTCGCACACTAACCTAAATCTAAAATGTATTGATATTATGAACGTGAAAGGAACTTCGTTCCATCCGGGTGTCCCTTGACACCTCTCAAGATTTTTTATTTTATTACATTAGACTTATAAAAAGTTTTTATTAGCACCATACCTACTTATATTTTTTCTTCATACTTCTTAGTCTATTCCTACACACAAACACTCACAAACAAGTATACATATAGGTCACATAAAGTGCAACTAAAAGACAAATAGGAGCAAACCGTCGAAGCGTGTCTGTCGCAGAGGTGTTGACGCATGTCCATTGTACGGGGTTCGATCCCGGGCGACGCAGATAACGGTTGACGGGGCACACCTGAATTTAAAACGAGCTGAGGTGCCAATTACTTGCGATTTTAAGTCATTTTTTTAATGGAGATTTTGTTATTTTTAGTTCAGTGGTATGTTTTTTTTTTGTTTGTAGAAGATATATTTCTAATTGGGATGGGAACATATGCACTGTCGTAATATTTTATCCATTGGCATCCATACCATTTTCAAAGTTTTTTTTTTGTTATATGTTTCAGATCGTTCAGTCATGTGTCATCATCATCATCATCATCATTATCATCATCATTATCATCATCATCATCAGCCTGTACTCCTCCACTGCTGGACATAGGCCTCTCCCATGACACGCCACTGAGCACGATCCTCGGCCACTCTCATCCAGCTCTTGCCAGCCGCCTTGTGAAGAATGCCAGCTGTCATGTGTATCCAGTTAAAATTCATTAATGTGTTTAAAGGAAACTGTGTGTTTGTTGTTTCAAAACTTACCCTTAACTACGTAATATACAGCGCACGACCACATTTTGCTTTGATAGTCTCAGTCAAAGGAATATATTAATTTTAAAGTCAACATAAGCACTGACCAAAGAGAAAGCTCTAGAGAAATGAGCAGCAGCTGCCCCTGTCTAGTTCTAATAATTTTCTGTGATCGGTTTCTTCTAGGAAAGCGTGCTTCACCCTAGGCCACATCATCACTTCACATCATGCGAGTTGCGGCCAAACGCAAGCCTATCCATACTAATATTATAAATCTGAAGAGTTTGTTTGTTTGTTTGCTTGAACGCGCTAATCTCAGGAACTCTTGGTCCGATTTGAAAAAAATTTCAGTGTTAGATAGCTTATTTATCGAAGAAGGCTATAGGCTATATATCATTACGCTAACAACCAATAGGAGCGGAGGAGCGGAGCAGCTTTGTTTTGTTAAAAGTGTAGCAAAAACGGGGAAAATGTGACGCAGACGAAGTTGTGCGGGACAGCTAGTTTAGTATAAAACAACACTAATGCAGAAAAACCTAATCAAGAAATTAAGACAATGAACTTTCCAAAAATCTCCATCAAATAGTTAACAATCCATTAACAGATTGAAGTATTTCCAACGTGACACCAACCCAACAAAATAAAATAGAGACACACGTTGTTTATTATTTTACTGTCATTCCCACCCCAGCAGGGGTAGAAAACTTTTCGTGTTACTTTCCCTGACATGGGCTTCCTTCACATAACCTGTCACTGTCATCCTATGTCCCTTTTAGATTATATTTTTATATGTTTACTTCCTATATTTGGGTTGAAAAGGAAAATAATATAGAAAAATAAGTTTGGAGTTTATTTTCATTGTGGTGTCGGGATTAGGTGTGGATCGGGGGTGTTAGATGGATAATTTAAAGGTTGACGCTCCCTGATTGGAGTCGGTAATAATAAGGACAAGTAATTAAAATTACGAGGTGTGTTTTTAGGAACAGAAGAGCTCGCGGCTAAATAATAACAGCCGGTCGGTAACGTCTCACCGGCTTCCTAGAAACCCATAGTTGGAATTTACTGGAATAGGAAACGAACTGACGTAAGTTCTGGTAAATACACGGTGTAAATCACCTCATCACGAAGCCGTCAACCAAGCATTCTGTACGCAAAAATTGTTGCTGGGAAACAACTTTTTTTGGGGGGTGTAAAATCATATTTTGTGGTAGAACTCAATGTAACGCACTCAAAACATTGTGCTGATGGACGGATTGAATAGTACGGGGGTCGTGGAGGTGTTTAAAAATCTTACACTAAAAACTTGTATTTAAAAAAATACTTGTCAAAAAGTTGGAAATTGACCCCTAATATCTTCGTAACTAGAAGGTTCCCAGGTATGGTGTAGAACAAAAAAATGATTGCAATGACAGGGAGAACCAGTGCCTTTCGGCTTCGTTAAGAGGTGTTTTACACCCTTTATTAGCATAATAATTCAGAATATTCTATCAGTTTCTTTGGGTGCTCGTGGCTAAATAATAACAGCCGCAAGGGTCGATCTTTAGGTTAAGACGTGTTTGCCTAGGTTAATCCGTGGTTAGGAGATCACCATTACATACAGAATTTCGTCCGTGCCTCGGAAAGCACGTTAAGCCATTGGTACCAGCTGTCAATTCTAGATCTTGTGGCCCGAAAGTCTGACAATCAGTCTTACCAAGGGGTATCGTATTCACCAGTAATAACTGGACTGTGAAGATCAGGTAGGCAGTCACTCCATGTAAAATACCGGTATTCAGTTGCAGGAAGAGCAGCGGTGTTCCAGTGGTGGCAGCCCCGACTTACAAGCAGTAAGTCGTCGTGGGTTCGAACCCAGGCAGGCGCATTACTTTGTGTAATTTATTTCATCACCCCTGCCCTCAAAAAAGGAGAAGGAAAACATCGTGAGGAAACCGGCATGTCCTAGAACTAAAAATTCGAAGACATGTGACATCTACCAACCCGTACTGGGCCCGCGTGGTGGATTACAGCCCACTCTCTTAGAGAGGAGGCCTGTGTCCCAGCAGTGGGAATAATATAGGCTGATGATGATGATTCAGCTGCATCGTGTTATACTTGAAGCTGACCCCAACATGTTTGGAAAAGGCTTGGCAGATGATGTTTGTTGGAAAAATATGTAATTATACCAAATAAACTAATAAATTCACGCCTTCCTCCCATGGGGTATGAAGAACAGATTTTTTTTAATGGCATCTCGCAGTCCAACTTAGGAGGTTGTCGTCTGCTTAACCGGACTATCCTGTGGGTGCCTCCTTACACTCAAGGGAGTGTAAGGCCTCCAGCTAGGGCATGAATAAACTTACAAACTAAGCGACTACACGCTAAGGGCACCCCATGTATGGTACGAGCCTCGGCTTAGGGCGTCGCTGGGGGAGGACAGCATGGGGGCAGGCTGGATTTGAATGATATGCAGAAACGACTGAACCTGGAATCATTTGCTTCATCCACGTCATTTGTCCAAACAATGTTGCCAGTATGACACCAAAAGAATGAGCAGCGACACAATCATTATTGTAAAAGCTTGTTATCTAAAGGTTTTGATGATTGCATTATATCCAAAGGTCGTGCATTGCACAGTATACGGACTGTAGTACATTAAGAAAAGGCAGTTTTACAGGATGTTTTTAATTGTAGAATACTAGCTTTTTGCTACTTTATATGCTCTGTAATCTGCATCTTATTAGTGCTGAATAAACAATTTTAGTTTCTGCCAGACAAAATAAAATACAAAATTTTCATCGGTAATTTAAAAAAAATCTGTTGTTCCTTACATTTTGACCTTGTGGGTATTGCAGTTTTCTAGGAAACAGCTGTTTCTTTTGACGACCAAGATCAAGATCAAGTAGCTTTACAATAATCTTTGAACACTTATTCTAGTTCGTATTGTCTAATCTAAAAGTTGATTCTACGAATACTGTGATTACCAACTCAACAAAAATACCAATACACGCCAAAGCACTCTATTTCAAAATTAGCATAGACATAACGTGAATCAAGTGGGGTAACATGCTGTGTAGCTTTGCTGATACAAAGGCAAGCTCTACCGATTACAGTACAAAGAGATGTCGTAATTTCTAATGTTAATAACATAATAACAAGCTACAACCTATTTAGGATTGAAATTGTAACAGAACGGGAGCGTGCGGTGAAAGGCAAAGTGGGTTATGTGCGGTTTTTGAAATTTTGTAAGTATACTGAAAAAGGTTTTACCTACAAAGAATCATTGCGTGGAGTCCCTACGCGCGGACGAAGTGAAACTTCGTAATACTACATGCATGCGTTCGAGTGCCACGCATTCACTCTCGTTATTTTATTGAGCTTCTAAATAATATTTTGTTTTCTTGTTTTATTATTATTATTACATTTAGTTTATCGAGGTTATTCTACTCATGGAAATTGAGCGAAGGCTGGTCACAACGAAGAGTCGAATGCATGACTGTTTGCACGCCATGTTGTGTACCCAGTAGAACTAGGTAGTAACAAATCTTGTAATTCTGCCATCTCTTAGTAAGTTTTAGAAAATATTCCCCTTCCATGGTAGCGTTAAACTTGTTGGAAGTCGCATAAGAAGTTTCACTTAAAAAAAAAAAAACGTTATATATACGATGGAAGGAGGGAGAGGAAGACGAAGGAAATAATGGATGGGTTGTGTGAAGTGTGTAATCTAAAGAAAAAGGTCGAATGACTGCGTGACGAGGACAGGAAAAGTTGGAAAAAAAACGTGTTGGTTTTCGACCCCAAAAAACATGGGACAAGGGCAGAAAGATGTTAATGATACAAAATGACTATTGAGGCTTTAGTGGCAGAAGAACTGTCATGGACAAAAATGTGATCCCATGAGTCAGTGATGGCTTTAACCCTAGATAGATAACCATACTGCAAGTTACATAAAAGATAACCATGCACTTCAAAAGCGCAAGATTTTCAAATGCGTCTATTTCAGAAAATAAGTAAGGTAGATTTTTAATAACTTCATCGTTTTAAAGGTTTACTATTAGAGTTAAAATAAAAATACGATTATATTACAGTCAGTGCTATTATAAGTTATAGTAATAACAAAAATCAACAGTTTGTCTGGTTATGGGACTAATTCTTCGAAATTATTATAAAAATCAACAGTTTTTTTTTACTATCTAGTCATTTTTAATACAATCAGTCTGAAAATAATAATCATCATCATACTAATTAGGTTTATAGACAGTCATGACAAACGTCATTCTTGTGCTCTCCTCTCGAGCGCTTCAACTCTTCATGGCTACTAAATTATTGTATTTACCGCATAGAAACAGCCATCCCACGGTACAGTAGACCGACGTCTGAGTTGGTTGAAGAGCATAAGTTGATACATGCACGGAATAAAAAACGATGGAGATATATTGTTCTCGCGAGCGCCTTTGGGGCGTAGGTTATCTTTCTAGGGTACAAAATAACATAATTTACTACTTTTATTATTCATGTATCTTCCGACGGCAATCAGTTGGCTCTTGTAAGTAGAATACGATTTTGTACGCGTTGTCTTTTATATTGTAAGTTTATTTATATGTCCTTGTATTTTCGATAGAAACTTCATCGTCCCTAAAATATAACTAGCGATAATGATAAATAATCAACCATTACCTGACGTCGATTCAATATTTTTTCTATACTAAATATTAGTAGTGTCCGACCGACGCTTCGGCTTTGACTTTGGCCAAAAAAACGAACAATTCCTATTTAATCACTTCATATTCCCTTTTCCTAATCAGTTCAAATTGGCAAAATTATTGCTGGGAAACGACTTTTTTTTTGGGAGTGTAAAATCATGTTTTGTGGTAGAACTCAATGTAACGCACTCAAAACATTGTGTTGATGGACGGATTGAATAGTACGGGGTCGTGGAAGTGTTTAAAGTAAAAATCTTACATTAAAAACTTGGATTTAAAAAAAATACTTGTCCAAATGTTGGAACTTTGACCCCTAATATCTCCGTAACTAGAAGGTTCCCAGGTATGGTGTAGAACAAAAAAATGATCGCAATGACAGGGAGAATCAGTGCCTTTCGGCTTCGTTAAGAGGTATTTTACACCCTTTATTTATACCCGTCATAATAACATCATTACTTTCTTATAAATAGCCTGCAATTCCGATAAATCATTAAAATTTTACATGAAATTTTAGTGTTGTGTTTGAAGTGTCACAGTCCATTGATGCGTTCGTGTACAATAGAAACTCCTTTGTGTAACGAACAACGAGCAATGAACGCTTGTTTGTTTTGTTTCGCGCTTGTTTCAACACCTCGTTGGCCAGAGCGATAGGGTTGAGTACACCCGCTTAATTGATGAGTTCGGTGAAATTGGAAACATTTATTTGAAATTGTGGATTGTTATGCTTTTTTTTTGTCTTCTTTCGTAAAAAAATGTTAGATAGATGTTTATTTAACAATTTATGTGCAAACTTAATACAGGAAAGAAGGAACAGAAAAATAGTACAAAGTGATGCTGAAGGTGGTGTTATTTATATCAACGCAATCATCATCTGCCTAGCCTTTTCCCAAACTATCTTAGGGTCGGCTTCCAGTCTAACAGGATGCAGCCGAGTACCAGTATTTTACATGAAGCGACTGCCTATCTGAGCCCCACAACCCAGTTACTGGGTAATACGATACCCCTTGGTAAGACTGGACTCATAACGACTGTCAAAGATCTACAAATGACAGCCGGAACTAACGGCTTAACGTGCTTTCCGAGGCACGGAGGAAACTCGGTATGTAATTATGGTCACCCTTCCACGGACTAACTTCGGCAAGCACGGCTTAACCTTAAAGATCGACCCGTGCGGCTGTTATTATTTAGCCACAAGCTCCTCCATTCCTCCTCATTATATATATCAACGCAATATTATAATTAAATCCATAGTTTAAGAGTTGAAAATCGTGAAAAGCAGTAACTTACGAGGTACCTGAATTGACATAATGAACTCCGGCGTTGAGAAAATGTTAAGAATGTAGGAACGAATTATTAGTTGCGTCTTAAAAGGTAAATATTCCCGTAGATGGGACGTTCACTGCTAAACATTGGCTCATCCCACATAAAATAATAATCAAGTATTTTTCATAAATCTTTACATAATTTATTTATTTATCACTCCTGGAAATCTGGAAGTAACTAAACGGAATCTAAGAGGCTCATCATCATCAGCATATAATGTTCCCACTGCTGGGACACAGGCCTCCTCTCTATGAGAGGGAGTGTGCTGTAATCCAACACGCGGGCCCAGTGCGGGTCGAGATGTCACATGTCTTCGAATTTTTAGTTCTAAGACATGCCAGTTTCGTCACGAAGTTTTCCTTCACCGTATTTGAAAGCAACGGTGATGAAATAAATTACACAAAGTAATGCGCCTGCCTGGGTTCGAACCCACGGCTTGGGTACTGCTCGTAAGTCGGGGCTGCCACCACTGGACCACCGCTGCTCTTCGTTATTTAAGAGGATGCTACACTGCAAATAGTGCTGTCAGCGTCTCGTCTCTACAGTTAGTTCACAAGTCTGTCTGCCACGATTTGATCGTGCCTTTAGATCAGTTTCCGACTTGCTAAATACGCTCTAAAACTGAAGCCGTAGCAAGAAAGTGTTTCCCTACCCGATCCATTTGTGCCACTGGCTGAAACTCTCCCACCTGGACACGAGTTGCCATGGCTGATCTGGAAGTCTTTAAATAGACTCCGGACCCAGGTTGGCCGAAGCAAGGAAAACCTATTCATAGATGGCTCTGGCCTGGAGTGTAAATCTGGTGTTGCCCCACAAACGATGGGATACTTGCACATTGAAGGAGCTGATGGGCACAACTGAAATACGTCGCCAAATTTTGGCCTGACCCAATTTGGACTGCCATCGACAAGCCGAAAAGAACGCTGTGACAGTGTGGTTATAAAGCTCAAAATATAATATTAACAGACGGGGCCTGAACTTGAAGGTCATATAGAAAGCCTTGCTGTAGGTAATAATGTCTATTATCGCCTATAAACACCTACTTTCATTTACCATCATAGCTTCAATAATTGACTAAATTGCTTTAATCTTAGTCTTGTTTTTACTGCTGGAACTTTACGCCCTTCCGCCCCAGTGGTACACAGGTTTATGCCAAACTCCAGGGATTGGCATAAAAGTAAGTGTGGTTCACTTCTTCAACTTTATTGGCTTTCGTACGTTTATATGGTTATTTTATTTCGGGTCTGCATTTTGTTTTATTTAACGGCGCGTTTGGGTTAAAAGTTGCTGAGGTGTTCGTATTTTATTGAGTTTGTTTGATTACTGTTGTGTCTATCTATATATCTTTGTACCTATTTCCAGCCAAAGACTGCTGAAGGCCGATGATGAATTTCATTCCTGACATAAAATACTCCAAAATCAGCTAAGTTCTTTTTTTTATCAAATCTTAGACTGCAATATTATATAGGATAGTATACTGTGTCTAACAATAGAAACAAATATTTTATTTGTCTAGCCCATCCATATCCCAATGCTGGGTAACGACCTACACCAAATCCTTCCAAGAGCTTTTGTCCCGCGCCACCTCGAACCAACACTCGAAACGCAAAAAGAAAATTGTCAAGAAGATCTTCGTCACAATAATCCCGATTCCCGACTTACCCCGTTCCACAACCCAGCTGTTTCGTACAAGGCACACGGAAGTCGCGACGGTCACAGTGCACAATAGGCGGCGAGATGAAAGCGCACTTAATATGCGTTACGTAATGGCTGCTAATGGCCGCCGCTGGTCATTGTTGTCTCCTTATCGCACACCATCGAGATTTGCCGATCTTTTTCAATTACTGCGGATGTGGGTATTGTGTATGTAGGATGTTTGTAGACCACCACCGGTATTTCCGTGTGGTCTATGGTGTGTGTTGAGCATACCGCCATTTCCTACGGTGAAGTTGATATCAGACTCTTTACTGGAGTGAGCTTTCATTTTTATTTTCCATCCACGTTCTGACGACACAGACTAAATGGAATATTAAAATTAATACAAAAGACATAAAAGTTTCTGGTAATACATTTTGTCTTTAGAAATTCAAATTCAATCATTCGGTAGACAAAATAAAAATGCCAAAAGAGCCGAAATCAAAATTGTTGGATTTAGATTCATTTTGTGTTCAGATATATTTCACTTCGCCGAATTAAATGCAAAAATGAACAGAACACTGACATTGGTTTAGAAAAGTTTTGGCCTTGTTTAAGTTGGCATTTGTTTCAATAATTAAGTAAAATTAAACAATGGATTTCCTTATACATTCTCCTCTCTCCTACTTGATCTTGCTGCGCCCGACAGGGTCCATAATTGTGACTTACATAATTATTTTTCTGTCCATAATTCTGACTTTTTTTTGGGGGGTGTAAAATCATGTTTTGTGTTAGAACTCAATGTAACACACTCAAAACATTGTGCTGATGGACGGATTGAATAGTACGGGGGTCGTGGAGTCAAAAAGTTGTAACTTTGACCCCTAATATCTCCGTAACTAGAAGGTTCCCGTTCCCGTTACCGTAACTAGCACCAGTGCCTTTCGGCTTCGTTAAGAGGTGTTTTACACCCTTTATATATTATGGTACGCAATAAAGAATTGAGAATGGACATTTGTTGCTAAAGGAGGAAGCGCAACGGTAGTTCGCGAAGTTCAATTTGCCAATCAGTGTCCTGACACTGACACACTGAATGACACATAGAGCCTACTGTATGTTGAACAAAATATGATTAAAGAGACATAAACTTTGTTTAAGTATTTAGTTATTTGAAATCTTAGACAATTATTGTTTACGGTGTAATGGCCCGTGGCCCATTCGGCTTGGGCCGTTCAGACTAAATACCCAACATTCAACTTGAACTTTAGCATAAAATAAGTAATTCTAGGACCAATTTTTGTAATACAAGAACTGGCATATGTATTTACCTGCAGTAGGTAGTTATGATTAATAGAGGTAGAACACCTGCGAGCTTAGAATATTGTAACGTTCCAAAGTACCATTTCTAAGCTGCAGCTGGTTCTTAGAAGCTTACTTGCTTCAGGTCTTGGCCCAAGTTTAACGTTCTCTTAATACAAACAGCTGCTCTGCTGCAGCAGACACTGATTGTTTTCACTAAAGTATTGTTATTAACGATGCAGATACATGAAAATAAAATACCCACAGCGAAAAAAATCTCTATCAGATGTATTGAAAGAAAAAATATTGTGTTTTCTTACAGATTTCTTAGCCTGTGGGTATTTGTTTTTTGACGATTAACAAATCGGCAGTGAAACCTCAAAAATAAACTGAAAACTAACTGAGTAGGTAACGTGTGTGATGTGAAAATGTTAAAAATTGAGAATCTCAGTAAGGATATTTAAAACCCCGGTTTGAAAGCATAAAAGCCTAGATATACAGTGCCATCACATAGGTTTTATTTATAATAAAGTAGTAGTAATAAGCAACCAAAATATTATTAGCAAATAAACCCGCTGTATACCTAAGCATAAAGCCGCAACATACAGTTCACACAGACTTCACACCGAAACGTTTCGGGCACCGCCTCGAAAATTTGCACCGCGTCGATATTGCGTCCGAACGTGACGAATTCAAATCGATGCTGCAAACATCGCCTAACGCAAATGACGGGCGGAGGCGATCAGATCGTCGTGTCGTGTTCGCCGCGGGCGACGGACGAGGCTGACGGTGAACCAGCGTGTGCATGGGCATTTGGATTAGAAAAAAATAGTTTTGAAAGAAAATATTGAATTTTGGACCACTGTTGCAAATACTGCTAAGTATTTTCTTTCCACAACCCACTCAGGGGAAATCTTCTCTCTCCATCCTCGAGTGTCTTTGGAGGTTCCTTCAGTTTCATTTCTATATTATGTTTCGAGTAAGGATTTAAGGGCCGCATAGAACCGAGACTTCTGGCAAAAAAAGGGGAGGACTATATACCTAGCAGTGGTTGATTCCAGGCTGACATGATGATGACGATGATACTGAAGGATTCAAGGATCTCATAATGTCTTGTATATGTTTGTTGAGGATCAAAACCATCTTCCTATCCTTGATTTCTAAACAATTTAAGGTCGAAGCAGTATATTATGTTCTTCCACATGTTAGCTGATATCTCATTAGTACCCTCCTCCCCTTTTGAGGATGAGATGATAAACGCAAATACACAAAAAGTTGTGTTAAACATTTTCATGCTCCTCGGATACCCCGGATGGGTCCTCGGATTCCTTCTACACATTTTTTTCTGAAGAGTTTGTTCCGCCTCTTCTTCCCCCAGCTAAAACACTAGGAAGTGGTGAAGGGGGATCGTTTTGGAAGATCGTCTGATATTATTTTGACAATCAAACAGTGCTAATTCTCAACCTGATTTGAACGACTGATGTTTCGTTATTTCAGATACAAGTTCAACAAAAACAAAACTTCTGCGAATATTTTTCAATTTGTCAGATAAAAAGGTTAATGATAGACCGTTGTACGAGTCTGTGTCAGACACGACGGACCAATGGAGCATTTGAGCGATAGAGCACGCTCAGGATAAATAGTTCACACTTGAATACATACTGGTAGGTAGCTGGGAAACACTAGATACCCTGTTCGAATGAGTTAGAATTTGAAGACTAAGTTTGAGGTTCTATAATTCCTAAGGCATCTTATCGGCGCCTAAGTCTTGGTTTATTGGATGGGTGAAGACAACTTCTTTGGATCCAATCTATTATGTGACTAACTAAAATAATATACTATGTACTAACTTAAGAGACCTACTAGATGGACCGGGGTCATCCCAAAAGGTGCAGACACCTATCTGATGACCCCGATCCGTCTAGTATGTTTTGAATGACCTCGGCACTGAACACGGTGGATGTTATGGCGCAGCTTGGAAGAAGCCAGCCGTGGACTGCGATACAAGACAAAGTTAAGACTAAGTTGATGGAGTTTAACTTTGCAGCTGTTCTTGAGATTCTCAAAAAGTTGAACATACTTTTCTATAAAAGAGGTTTTAATACTCTTGTTGCTCATATGATGCTTTTTTTTTTAAATCAATAAAAAAGAATATTTCCAGCCAGTAACATACAGTTGTGCACCGCGGCACGTGGGAGCTGCGCCGGCGCAACCCGCGGGCGTCTTTCGTTCTCCGTACGAACACCATCGCAGACGTTACGCTCATCAATTTGTTGTTGTTTTGATCTGCGATTTGCGATCCTCCAGATCAACTCTAGATCAGAGAAGATCTAGAGACTGATAGATCATTTTAAGTTAATTCAGAGATTATACACAGAACATTTATATTATCTGCCTGCCTTCACACGTAAGTTTATATATGAATTACAAAAGAGCAACATCCCAACCGCGATCCAAAATTGCATTTGGATTGTGAGGGGCATGCCTAATATTGTAAACAACAAGTAACAAATAGAATTAGCATACCTTGGAATTTGGCTTTTTAGCAATTTTGAGTTTTTAGGACTTAAAACATAATTACTATCAGGTACACCTATGCCTCAGTTTTTGGGGATTACAGGAGTCATCTAATGTGGTCTTTTCAATACTAATTGCTTGACTATCACCATTGCTCAAATAAAGTTAAATGGCCAATTATAAACAGTAGCAACATAAGTCTATCCACACAGGTCGCTTCTCATGTGCCCCTCACATTAAACGCTCACCAATCACCCATCAATACTGGGAAGCATAAGATCAACGATTGGACCACACACGGCGCCGGGTCACAGGTTTAAGAAAACGGTCACGTGTGTCACTGCCCGCTAGCACGAAACGTAACGGGACCACTTGGAAAAGAGAAATAATTAATCTTGTTCTTTTAACAGCTGTTTTGGTACATTTTAATGTGTTGTTTTTGTTTCGTAATGGGCTGTACTTTAAAAGGTGTCATATTTTACATTTGAAGAGTAGTTTAGTTTCGAGTTCATGATCTGTTTTGTGATTTGGTCTAATTTTGCAACTGTGTGGTTGAAAAGTAACAGGACACCGTTATCGAAGTCACAGATTTTGGCATCGACACAGATGAACAAACCATTGGATTTCTATAAAGTCGGCTTGGGTGAAAAATGTAGGTGACGAATATATATATATACTTAAATCAGGTCCAGTTCTTTTAAATGGACAAATCATCATGATCATCATCAGCCTATAATGTTTCTACTGTTGGGACACAGGCCTCCTCTCTATGAGAGGGAGTGGGCTGTAATCAACCACGCGGGCCCAGTGCGTGTTGGTAGATGTCACATGTCTTCGAATTTTTGTTCTAGGACATGCTGGTTCCCTCACGATGTTTTCCTTCGCCGTTTGAGAGCACATATCAGTATCAAGTATTTTGGAAAGCTGTAACAGGTATGTATGGCTTGAATTCGTATTAGGAGAAACTTAGCGATTATAGGTCAGGAAACAAAACAAAAAAATGTGGGGCATCCTCTAGAATCCTATTTTTAGAAGCTTAATAAGCATACTTGATGATTCGCAGCTAGGACTATGTTTTATTTCCTAGATCTGATTGCTTTAGCTAATAAATCATTTTCTCAAGATAGTGTAAACAAATTGCTTTTAGAGTTCCGTAAGCGAAATGGAAACTTAATACAAATAGTGGGTACATGTCGAAATGTCTCCAGTAAAATTGTTACTAAGAAAGTTCTATGTAGCAAGTTAAAACTTTAAATAGATATGTGTAAAAAGTAATTACATAATTATAAATAGGAAACGAAGACATTTTTTCGAGAAATTGTTGGTTTTGGAAACAAATATTTATTTATATTATGACGACAAAAGATTTTAAATTATTGACGTTTCAACTAGAACAGATCTTTCTACCACGAATGAAATCTCTGGAGTAAATATACGTTGGAACATAACATATCATAACATCCCGCCTGTAATCCCCAAAGGGTTAGGCAGAAGTGTACCTAATAGTACACCCACATTTCACCAGCTATGTTTAAGTCCTATGTAATAGGGGGCGAGCCTATTGCCAACAACCGAGCACAAAGTCAGACTCAGTGGATATACGTTGTAAGAGCCCTATTATACAACATCATCATCTACCTAGCTTCCAGTCTGCTTCCAGACCGGATGCAGCTGAGTACCAGTATTTTACATGAAACGACTGCCTATCTGACCTCCATAACCCAGTAACTGGGTAATACTATGCCCGATCTAGATCTAAAAATGACAGCCAGGACCAACGGCTGAACGTGTTTTCCGAGGCACGAAGGAAACTCGGTATGTAATTATGGTAACCCATTCACGGACCAACCTCGGCAAGCACGGCTTAACCTTAAAGATCGACCCGTGCGGCTGATATTATTTAGCCACGAGCTTCGCCTAAGAGCCCTATGTAGTAATAATCGAACCACCAGAATCTGACGCTCACAGAAGTTCCCTTTTAAGACCCAGTAATGATCTTCTTTTGCGCATACGGAACACCACTCGTACAACCATCCCATCCTTGTCCAATACATTTAAATATGAGTCTGGATCTCGTTCGTGTCTGCCGAGTGTCAGATAGGCTCAGTCGTGATAGGCCGGCGGCCCGCGGCTCACACTTCTAATGCTAAATCATTGACGGGGAGAACTTGATGCGAATTGTTGACTTCGAACTTTGATGCTCGTAAGATTTGATGACTTTTCTTTTGGTAGACATTATTTCGAAATTCATCAACATAATTCTCTTGCCCTTATCTCAGTTCATTCGGGAGCGGAGCAGCATGTGTTTTACTTCCATACTTCTCTTTTACATCATTTCGAAATTATAAGCCGGCCTTCCGGTCGGCCGGCCGGTCTTCACAAGTTGATATTTTACATATGGTATTATAACTATTTTAATACAGTACACTACTTTCATTTATATAAAGCCAACCGAGTCTATTCATTGGTCCTTCGAGCTTTGCACGATCATAAATGTAGATTTTTAACTATTAAGATCATTATTCAATGTCGTGTGTCCGTGTCTGCCTTATTAAACGCAACGCGGATTCAACACGGATTCTTGGGCAAACAACATCGGGCACAAGAAGGAGGTCAAAAGTCCAGCAAAAAAATCTTCTTCTTCTCTCGAATTACTTAAAGTTGTCCTTCGATTCCTAATATTCAACCTTGATATTTGCCGAATATAACAGCCTAGCAACGCCCATGCTTCGGTCCATTCGGCTAATGCTTTGGATCCATTCGTGAATGCTTCTCAAAGAATACTTACAAAAGCATCATCATCTGCCTAACCTTTTCCCAACTAAGTTGGGGTCGGCTTTTAGTCTAACCTATGCAGCTCAATACCATCATTTTACAAGGAGCGACTGCCTATCTGACCTCCACAACCCAGTTAGTACGGGGTAATACGATACTCCTTGATAAGACTGGTTCAAAGGAAACTTACAAAGCAAAGCAAGAATATTCTTTATTTAATCGTTCGCTTCTAAGGAAATCCTCTAGCCACAGCAAAATCTTAAAATGTAAGATAAGTTAGTATCTGCTGGCCTAGTGTGGGAAAGAGACGGAGCTATACAGGATGTCTAGCGCCATCTCTGTCCCACACTGGAAAAGGAGTAAAACAATAATGTTTTAAGACGTCATAATAGGCCACCTGATCTAATTAATCCCCTACCTACAAAACGGCCTATTTATACCGTAACCCTCAATAAACTACCGCATACAATTAAAACTGTATCGTTACAATATGCTCAGTGTGCTGATGTAAATCAACATCGGTCCAGCCGCTTCGTGTTGTTTTAATGGATCGCATTATCCGATGAGCTGCATCTACGTGTACATCTCTTGGACTGCACAATGAATGAGGTTGTATGTGGGTAAGTAAGGGTGATTTTAGAAGAACGAAAGAGACGTGATGTCTAAACGGCACATTGCTATTAACACGTTCTTGTAAATGTTCCAACTCGCGGGCCCAGTGTAGGTCGGTGGATGTCACATTGCGTCTTCGATTTTTTGGTTCGAATACATGCCGGTTACCTCATGATGTTTTCCTTCACCGTTTTGGGAGCAGAAATAAAACACATAAAAAAATTGCTTTCCCGGGCTCGAACTCACGGCCCACAACTCTTCAAGGAAGGGCCAGGGTTGATCAGTCATAAAAAAACATCAATGTTTGTGTACCAATGAAAAAGGTTACGTATTAAAAGCAATAACAGGACCACTTCTCTCTGGTTACAATTCCCAACCAAATTCCATTAGGCGGTGTTAATCCATTTAATAAACCATACCAAACTGCCCATACAATGTTCGTAATAACGCGTACGAAACCGCACGCAATCACTAGTAAACATTACATTTTAATATCACTAACTTAGTACGCGTCCCGTCCGCTCTGATTATTTAATTTTCATAGAGGCGTGGCGCTAGTAGCAACAGGGCCTGCCACAGATAAAATAGGAACTTTGGAACAGCTACTGTAATATGTACGTAAGTAAGCGGTGCTTAGTGTTGCCTATGAAATATTCTGGGCTCTTAAGGTAATGCTTAACAGGAATATTTTACTTGTGAACGTTGAAGAGTTTGCTTTTTTGAAATTTGGCTCAAAGAGGAGGTGGATTTTTACAGGATACCTTACATAAATCAGGAATATTAGTTTTGTGATAATCCTCATTTAGCCTTCATTATTAAAGGCTTGTCTGACTGTTAAAGGCTTGTCCTACTAGCTAAAACTTCACTATAACCAAAAAATACTTCACTTCAGTCAGAAAAGAACATCGGTTCTTCAGCTGTTCCTTTCATCAATCGGCCTATAATGTTCCCACTGCTGGGACACAGGCCTCCTCTCAATGAGAGGGAGTGGGCTTTAATCCACCACGCGGGCCCGGTGCGGGTTGGTAGATGTCACATGTCTTTGAATTTTTTGTTCTAGGACATGCCGGTTTCCTCACGATGTTTTCCTTCACCGTTTTTGAGAGCAGCTGTGATGAAATAAATTACACAAAGTAATGCGCCTGCTTGGGTTCGAACCAACGACTTACTGCTCGTAAGTCAGGGCTGCCACCACTGGGCCACTGCTGCTCTCTGGCCACCGCTGCTCTCCTGTTCTTTTACTCAAAGGTTAACCAAAAACTGGTAAAAACTAAGTCTAATTTTGTACATTGTTTAACTGAGAAGATTTTTATTGGTAGATAACTTCTTCAAAAGCTTGAAACACCTTAACTTCATACCTCAACAATCGACATGTTAAAAATCAGAATCGATTATATCTCTCGAATATAGGTTGTAAATAGTTGGCGAGGCGTCATCGAGGCTGCAGCGGTTATTGCAGCATTAGCATATAGATGAGGGGGGAGGGCCGCCCCGCCCCTGGGTAAACATTAACGGCCAGGCCACGAGGGCAGCGGTGCAAGAATGTCGGGAATTTACAGCTGAATTTAGTATACCAAGAGGTCGGTAAAGTGACATTCTATCAGGTAATAATCTGATTTTGAAAAACTTACAACCACCAAGACGTTAGAAAATCACCAAGAACCTTTTTCAAGGTATGCTCCATAAAAGCTCGTTAAGCCATTGTTCCCGGCTGTCATTTGTAGATTTTTGACAGTCCTTACAGGTAATCAGTGGCCCGAAATTCTGACTAGTAGTCTTACCAAGAAGTATCGTATTATTCAGTACTAAATGGGCTGTGGCGGTCAGATAAGCAGTCGCTCTATGTAAAATACTGGTAATTAGCTGCATCGGTTAGGCTGGAAGCCGAAAAGAAAAGGCGGATGATAATGCTTCGTTCACACAAAGCAGTATTCAAACCCGCTCTTATCATGGCTCCATCCTAAATGGCACGCGAAAGGTTTTGACACGGAGCATGATTCCAAGTCCTGCGGCTTATTAACTGTTTTCGTTCACAACTAACTTTTTGTGCATGAACAACATGTCTCCGAAGTCTTTCATGGCAAGTATTATGAAAAACAGTGGACAACTTTGCTATTGCAAGGAAAGTTGTTACTTGTTAATGGCAATCTATTGAGAGAAACAATTTTACGATAAAACTTTTTATGAAGTCTTGGAGAGTATGGCAAAATTTAGGCGCCATTTTTTCCATAATGGCGACGCGACCGGTACGGCTTAAATCTATACACCGTGTAAATCACCTCATCACGAAGCCGTCAACCAAGCGTTCTATACATGAAACTAAGTAACTTTACGCAAAAAATATTGCCGGGAAACGACTTTTTTTTGGGGGGTGTAAAATCATGTTTGTGGTAGAACTCAATGTAACGCACTCAAAACATTGTGCTGATGGACGGATTGAATAGTACGGGGGTCGTGGAGGTGTTTAAAGTAAAAATCTTACATTAAAAACTTGTATTTAAAAAAATACTTGTCAAAAAGTTGGAACTTTGACCCTAATATCTCTCTAACTAGAAGGTTCCCAGGAAGGTATGGTGTAGAACAAAAAAATGATTGCAATGACAGGGAGAACCAGTGCCTTTCGGCTTCGTTAAGAGGTGTTTTACAACCTTTAGAAGACACATGTTTTGAGATGATTTTGAGCACCAAATAACTGTACTACATAAACAAAGCTTTACTTTTGATACATTACGCCATCACGCCTGTTATCTCCGAAGGGTAGGCAGAAGTGTAAGTAATAGTACACCCACATTTCACCAGTTATATGTTTTAAGTCCCATGTAATAGGGGGCCAGCCTATTGACATCAACCGGGCACAAATTCAGACTCCGTAGCTGCTATAGAAATTCCTAATTGAAAAACCCGATAACATCTTGCCTGACCTGGAAATCTAACCCAGGATCTCATTGCAATCACTAGATCAACGAGACAGTCCAGTTTTTTTTTTTTTTTTTTTTTAATTCCTCAGTTAAAGTCACAAGGTCACAACAAGTGATGTTCGTACAAGGAAGTAGATCTCGATGTTCCCAAACAACCAACCTTAATCACTCCAATGCAGTCACTAATGATTACGTAAACGACAGTCATTCTTCAAGCGAATCATTTCCAAAATAGTTTCAAATTATGATGCATTCATGTTCCAAAATGGATCATACCTACAATTGGCTAGACACCCTCTCAAACTGAATTTAAACCTTCAATCCTAACATATGAAGCTTAGAATCGACAAATTTAAAAGAAGACGAAATCAATCACACTTTGACACTAAACGTCATCTGTCAAATGTCATCGAGATGTAATTAAAAAAAAATGTCGCCGTAACCTCTGGTCTCTGGGAACGCTATGGTCACTCATGTTTATTCGATAGAATGATGGACATACGGAACACGTGACGTCATAGAGTTTGTTTACATTTCGAGAAAAAGGGTTATGAGCTTTTTGACGTCATTTTAATGTAAATGAACATAAAAAGTTGTGTATGTAATTAAGATGTATTCAGTTGATTAATGGGTGTTTTTAAAAGATAAGAAATGTATTAGTAATGTGTACATAACTTCAGATTCGTCACTGATATTTATTATTATAGAAATAATATTTTGCTTATAAAAAAAAAAAACTATTCGCTTATTTACATCAATAGTTTTTAATTTTCATTTTTTTATCTTTTGCCACGTTGTTTTTTTGGTCCGTTATAAGTCCGTTTAACAACGTTCAACAACGTTTGTAAATATACATAAAGTTTTTAAACGAATGTAATGATTATTTGAAAAAAAATACGTGTTCAAAACTTACTAGGTACTGAGGATAATGAATAACGAATGGTAGGAAAAAGTTAAAAAAAGTCAAATTAAGGAAATGTCAAACTTAAGTGTTAATTATTAAATAAAGCATGAAATTACTCTCAGGCTATAAAACAGAATATACTTGAACGTAATAATTGAATATAACCGATGAAAATATTAAAAAAGCGACGTTAACGTGTAAAATGAAAAGTAAATTTTTACGACATTTTCATAAACTGATGAAGTCCTCCTGCCCGTACCCCAATTTAGTTGGGGACGGCGCAGCATGTCTTCTTCTATGCTTCTCTTGTACTTGTCATCTCAACAGACTACAAAGTTAGGCTACTTAGAGATAGTTAAATTACTACTAATTCAAACTAAAATCTGAAACCTTACTATTACAGTTCAAGCTTAACTAATTATCAAAAACGAATCGCAACAAAAAAAAAAAGAATCCTATCCAATGCAAAGCCTTCTCAACTAACAAACAATACATACCGAACAAACAACCACCAACAATTAATACTATCGCGTATCGAGCAACTGCAACCGGCTGGACGATCGCGACCGAAAAAAAAACATCAACAACTAATAACTCTGGATGATTTTAAAGGAGTTTCAAGTAAAAAATATAGGCGTTGATTTATAGACACGATTTTCCCACGTGCTACGGCGAATGAGACCCGGAACAGTGGCTGGGAACTATACGCTACGAGCCGCGAGGCACTTTTTCTTGGATTCGTAGGGATGCGCCTGGTTGCGTGGTAGTTCCACGGTTTGAAAAATGTTAAGATAAACAATAAGAATATATATTTTTTATAGAAAAAACATAACATCACGCATGTAACCCCCGAAGAGTTAGGCAGAGGAGTAGCTAATAGTACACACCCACATTTCGCAGTTATGTTTAGAAGTCCCATGTAATGAGGGCGAGCCTATTGCCAGCAATAGGGCACAAATCCAGACTCAGAAGCTGCTACTGACAAATTCCTGATGGAAAACCCATTAATATTTTACCCGCCCTGGGAATCAAACCCAAGACCTCGTACTCATCAGTTGTGCTTGCGACTGGTAGACAAACAAGAGGCAGTCAGGAATAACTTCTAATATTACCTAAAATACCAGTTTTCTTTTATTCCCCTTGATTTTGCTTATAACAAAACAATACTTAAATTTTTGACAGTTCGAAAATTGAAAAGTACAGATTCAGGTGATAAAGTTTCGGGCTGAGTTATTTTTTTTTTTCGGATCGGAAATCATCAAATGATTCCTCCCGCTCGGGGCGGAGCGGAAGGGAGTGTCAGACTTGTACTGACTAAAACCCATCCATGTTCCTTGTTGGCCCTTTGTGTTCCAGGGCCACAGTATCTCTTTCGAACAGTACCGCAGCCCTGGCAGGCATCGGCCCTGTGTTCTTTGTCCTTATGATGTGATCGATATTTTATCGATACCGCTAACGTTTATTGTGGAACAGTGGTCTCCCTACTAGGATAGCCGTACTATAAAACAGTGGTATGTTAGAACATCGCATTTCTATACAAAGAACGTGGCCACATCTATAATCGATATTAAATTATGAAGAACTAGCGTGTAATAATCGATAATCGTTTTTTCAGAATATATGATTTTATCGGTATGATCTACAAATCGATGTTCTAACATGACTGATGTAAGTTTTTATAATTACTTGTGCCAAGTGTAAAAAATATGGAGTGTCCAAATAGGGTGAGCTTTAATGAGAAGTAAACTACTACAAATTAATTTATTCAATTAATTTTCTCGCGAATTTAATTATTAATTTTCATGTAAAAAACGTGCAGTATGTATGTGGTCTTGGTTACTAAGAATATGGAGCGTAGCAATCGTATTATTTTGAACTGATTTAAAAATCAATCCTTAGGACGCAGACGGCTGCTTAATGTTTCTAACTACATATTTTATGAGACATTTTATGAAGACTAGAATCTACTGCAAGTAAGTACGGTTAGCAACAAAAGTCGCTTTACATATCTAAAATTATAAGACGTCTTAGTTTTAGAACGATTCAAATTAACAGACCGGAGTAAAAGACATAACAATATTTTCATCAATAGTTACACAAATTCGAAAAACAATATTCAAATTCAAAATCAAACTCAGAGCCAAAAAAAATAATATTACATCACATCACACTGATCAACACAAAAGTTGGTGTAATTTTGATAAGTGTTAACAGACTTCTGATGCGGACTGTACCTACATAATGAGACAATGAGTCGTTACACTTTTTTCTAGAAATTCAGTGGGTTTTGCGATTCATGTAGCCAGTGTCAAATCTACATGAAATGACCTACGCATATATAATGCTGCAACAACATGTTTCATATTCATAGTACAGCCTCCCGTATATACATAATCGCCCTGTAATGTTCTCCCACTACTGGGACACAGGCCTCCTCTCTATGAGAGTGTAGCGTTGTAGTCGATTTCTTAAAAACCGATTATAACGCACATCACTAGTTTCGAGTGACATCCCTAAATCTTTCAATACGAACACGTCATTGCTTAGTGGAAGCGTGTGTGAGGGACTATATAAACCCACGCAAGTCATTCCAAAGCCCTTTCTCAACTCCAACACTACATATTTAACCCCGAGATAAACGGGTAAGTGCTCAGCGTGATTATATTTCTATATTGTATTTCTTTTCTGTGTATTTCTGTCGGCGCAGTCCGGCAGCCTTTATTCTTCTCGGCAGCCAGCTATGACTGTCGAGAAAACCTATGTACTGTGATTGGCCCTTGCCATATCGCCTGCCACCTTGCACCTCTTTGTGAATGCGCCCACATGCTTCGCTATCATGCATCATACTTGCCTTGCCGCGTATTGCCTAGCTGCTCGCTTAAATCGCCTGGCCACGCGGCGAGGAACCTTCTAAATGCCTAGGAGCATGTGCGCGCATAACCTATTATTGTAAGCCGCCGCGATGGGTGAGTCTTCCTCCATCCTTTCTGCTTTGGGCTTACGGCTGGGAGACGCACGCATCGACGGAGGCTTGCTATTGCACTGAAACAACGCTTTAGGAAGCACCCGCCACGCGCTGATTCCAGGGTTCCAGTCTAGGGCTGCGCTTCCAGTCTAGGGCTGCGCTTCCAGACTAAGGCTGCGTTTCCAGTCCGGACTACGCTTCCTGTAACCGCTGTCAGGCGTCACCGCTGCCTCCGCACCTACCGCTGGAGAGACGCCGGTCAGGGGATTGTCCACGCGGCCGCTACCGCCGTCGGAAACCTGCACCCTCGTGGTCCGTGGGTGCCGAGACCCTACGCTGCCACGAGTGGAGTTGCCTACCTGCCGGCGGACGTGACCGCTACCGCCGCCTTAGCCCTACGCCCCCACGTGGTAATTACGTGGGTGCCGAGACCCCACGCTGCCACGTGTCGGGGCCACTAGCCTCTGCTGCCTAAGCCGGACTGGAGGCGTAGCCTGCCTGCGACGGAAGCGCAGTCGCCCACTACCTACGTGGTGCTGCCCACGCCCAGGTGACCACTGGGGTCACCTCTCCGCTCCGCTGCCTGCCCTGCGACCTCACGTCGGCCCACGTGCTACAGCGTGGCCTAAGCCCAGGGCAGTAACTTTCTTCATACCTACCAAGTGCCAGTGCAAAGTGCCTTAGAGACCCTAGAACCCATTCCCTGTAAATTTTCTGTGTCTCGTGTTTTCACTACAATATATGTGTAAAGTGACCTTTGGTTTCATTTCTCTAATCTACCTAGAAACCCACTTGCCACAAGAGGGAATGGGCAACCTCTCGTATATCCGGCAGCACTATCTAAGAGGACATTACTGCCACGTCTCACGTCACTTGCACTAAACACACCACCAAAAAAACTGCCCAATTTACCGCACAAGCACGCGGCACGGAAGAAATACTAATTTAAAACACTTTCAAGGAACGCGCGGTCCGATCGTCCTCTTATTTATCTGATAAATAAATATAAATCTTTTTATTGTGCGGACACGTCCCCCAATGGAATCCGGACTAAGGGCCT
The DNA here is from genome assembly GCA_963082945.1 of Cerastis leucographa. Taxonomy (NCBI): domain Eukaryota; kingdom Metazoa; phylum Arthropoda; class Insecta; order Lepidoptera; family Noctuidae; genus Cerastis; species Cerastis leucographa. The sequence continues at coordinate 18,585,308 of OY720358.1, read as the reverse complement.
GGCCTTAAAAGGCGGGGGAAGTTCACATCGGCTTTATATTCGAGTCGAGTGCGCGCGCGCAACAAAAAATCTACGCTACGAGAGCGTACGCATCGTACGGGGATGCCAGGCTGAGGGCTGTCGCGCGCATGTACGCAGGAGCATCAAGGATGTGCTGGTGGAGTTCACTAAACTCTTTTTTAATAAATACTTGTCATACAGCTGCTGTGTTCTCATTACCCAATCTGTTTCCTGATAGCTTTGCATCTTCTTAGCGTGCCAATGTTAATCTCAATTGATTCAGCCCAAAATTTAGCGACAAGTTTGGCAGTTTCAGTTGCGGCGATCAGCTCCTGTATTGTAAAAACAACAGGCAGGTCACGATATTAAGTGTCCCATCGTTTGAGCAACAACACCACATTTACACTCCAAGGCAGAGTCATCTATGAATCTTCAGTTGTGCATGCATTCTATTGAATCAAGTTCTTTAAGCTCAACAGTTGGATGTGTTGCATGGGAGGTTGTTCCACCACTTCTTCTGTCTAGAAAAAATACTAGGAAGTGGTGAAGGGCGGCCGTTTTTAGGAGACTTTTTGTCTTGCATAAAGTGGTGATTCTCATCCTAAATTGACTTTGATTTATGCCTTAGGAGAATTCAGATATCGATTGATTAGATCTACAAGTCGAGCGTGCATGCACCACCGTAGACTACACCATCACAGACCATTCGATCAAATTTCCAATTTTATATTTAAAATATTGAACCTCTCAAGACCAGACAAAATAATTTAAAGAATTCTAACCAAGACTAGAATTTGCAATCTCAGTATAACTCCGAAGATATCAGAAGCGTTGAATTTCGTTGCGAGAACTGGATTAAAATGTATAGAACAAGATACAAAGTAGATTTCCTTCGAAGACAATTTTCTTTTAAAGTGTAGAATTCAACCAAGGCTTGTGTACTTTAGAGGTCAAAAGGTCACGATTTTCTTTAATAAAAATTATTTCTGAGAAGTTTGATATCCCAATTTTCATAAAACAGATTAATCTAATCTAATATTAATAATAAAGCTGAAGAGATTGATTGTTTGTTTGCTTTAACGCTCTAATCTCAGGAACTCCTGGTCCGATTTGAAAAACTCTTTCAATGTTGGATAGCCCATTTATTGAGGAAGGCTATAGGCTATATCATCACGCTACGACCAATCGGAGAGGAGCAGCAAATGTTGCGAAAACAGGAAAAATGTGACGCAGACGAAGTTGCGCCGGACAGCTAGTATTTTATAAGTTAGAGACAAGTACTTAAAATCTCAATTTTGCCAAGATTAAGTAAGCCAAAAATAAATTAACTATTTAGTACGTTATGTATGTAGTAAAAAGTATACAATTTATAAAGTTCTGCAAATATTCGGTTGGAACTAAAAACGAGAACAAATTGTTTTGGTGGCGACACAAATATGTCCCCGCCGAAATATTTGTTCACCGATCATGATGGACTTATTCTGGATATCAACTGAGTAACAAATAGTAATCAAGAATGATTAAATCTTGAAGGTTTGTTACTGTTTAGACTAGGATATAGGAAGTCAATAAAATGCCGATTGTCCGAAGAAATTATTTAAAAAAAAACGACTTAGATTAATTATAAAAAAAAAAATTATCTTTTCGGCATTTCTGAAAAGAAGATTTTAAATAATTTTCAGAAAATAACGAACACACAAAACGCAAGACTATTCTTGTATTAGGCTTACGCTCAGCAGCGCCGTAAAGCTGACCTACCTGGATGCTTGTAGCAACAAGCATGATGGCGAATGATAACGACGATAGCAACCACTAGCAAACCATAAATTTTACCCTCTGTTCCCTGAAACTTGCAACGAAAATGACAGACATCAAAAGAATAACCCAAAATATTCCTTTTTTTATACCGATTCACTCGAATTTTTGGAACTTTTATCACTTCTAGAACATTTAATTAACTTCAAAGTCAATCTCCTTCCAGAATAAGCCCGTGCACCTTCGAACATAGATATACAGTTCAGATACTGCGCGCTGACGTACGCTCGTCAGGTTTATGCTCCAGCGCAGCCCACGAAACGGATCGCAAGACTTTCGGCACGTGCTGGAATGTTTTCATTTGGATTCTTACCAATCCATGATTGTGTATATCTCTTTAAGAGGTGCAGATGTGATAAATATTACTGTAATATTGTTGTTATGAAACTATACCCTGGTTTTTAAAATATGAAAAATTTTATTCCGAAGGTATTATTAAGCAAATATCGATTTTCGAATTCATGAAATTTTTAGTTTTTAGTACCGACTCATGTTTCGTGCTGATCATATTCGAACGAAAAGTAAATTGTTCCTAATAAATTTAAATTGAATTGAATTTTACTGAAATTCGGTGTAAGGTGTTAGTTTTTCTTTAAATGATAAACAACCTGAAGCAATAGGATCATTAGAATAAGCAATAAGATCATAAGCAAAAGTAAACGTTGGAAAGGCACTTTTTTTTAAATGGTTTGTAAAGCACGATTTATTTCCAGTGTCAAGTACGTAGGTGAGTAAGTAGATATTTCTAAATAAACAAAACATTAAACCAGCTTTCAACTTTAAAAAGGAACTATATAACTAAGCACTAATTAATGTCTTTCAACATAATATCAAGAAAATTCTCAACGAAAAATTCCAGCGATGCCAAAACTTCCTTTGTCTGCCTCACACCGGGTGAAAATTATAAAAACAAACAGTTACTAATCATTGGATTCTATCTACAATTCAATGGTGACGATTATAAGCCCAGCACGGAGGCACCCTGCGGTGGGAGAAAAAATAAATTTATACGTTAGAATTACTGGTATAAGGTTGTCTTTACAGCAGAGATGCGCGATAGCTAAGCGGTGAAGCTAGCTTACGAAACTATATGTGTATTACCCCCTACTATCTCCCAGTTCCAGTTTCCTTCCGTATGTCTCTTCGCACGAAAGCCACCAAATATGAAAAAACATATGACCACCGAAAAAATAAATCAAGAGGACCCCTATACGAAGATCTAACCCAATAACATTTTGTCATCCCTATATCGAACTCACGACTCAGCAGGAACGCTTGAACCCACTAGACAAACGCTTTCACTCAAATCTAACACTTATTTTTTTTTTTAATTTTGTCCCACTGCACTAGCCATAAACTAGCTATCTGTAGGCCATACAAATATTTGTTCCGTGCGGGGATCGAATCTGCGATACGCAGTGCAATTGATTGTTTACGATGCCATCCGTTATATCACGCCTGTGATCCTGGTACGGTTAAGAGAGAGATGTGTAGTACACCCACATATGGCAGTTATTTATCAGTCCCACGTAATAGGGGGCGAGCTTATTGCCATCAACCGGACCCAAATCCAGACTTCGTGGCTGCTACTGAAAATTTCCTGATGAAAAAACCAAGAACATTTACGATGCATTCCATAACATATCAGCAAAAGTTAATTTTATTGGGATTAATTAAATTTAAATTGAATTAAAGTGAAATCAACAAGCTCTGTAGCTTTATCGGATTGAGCTTCAGAAAATTGAATATCACAATTCGATGCACATTACAAAACGTGAAACGAAAAATTTAATTCAATTAAAATTAACTGAAATTGATATGCGACGCGTTTCGGTTCAGAATTACCAGTTAATCATTAAATGTCGCCAGAACTCAAATATTTTACCTTCTTTAAGTATATCATTTCTGAAGCGGAATGCGTATTTAATTAGCTTCGCTGTGTCTAATATCCGGTCAAAGTTTTTATACTTCAAGTGCTATGGCACAGCCAGGAACCAAACTTCATTAAAAATGACAGTTTTTTCTATTCGTTATTAGAATCCTACTATCCTACTAATATTATATATGCGAAAGTTTGTGAGGATGGATGGATGCAGATGGATGGATGGATGGATGTTTGTTACTCTTTCACGCAAAAACTACTGAATGGATTTGGATGAAATTTGGCACACGGGTAGTTTATAACCTGGATTAACACATAGGATACTTTTTATCCCGATAGTATGTTCCCGTGGGACAATTATCGAACTCCACGCGGGCGAGGCCGCGGGCTTAAATAAAAACACAACCTTATTAGTGCGTACTATTTGGTACTTAAGTAAGTTAATTAATAATTTTCCTGCCCTTCTCCCAAGTTTTATTTGGGGTCGGCGCAACATGTTTTTTTTTCGATTTTGCGCCTAAATCAGTATTAGTAGGTAATTAAAAAAAATACAACACGAAAGATCCTGATATTTTTACTTTTAAAGAAATCGACGGCACGATTGGCGCTGTGGCTTAGCGATCGACTGCTGTGCTGCGTGTCGCGTTCGATCCCCGCACGGAACAAATATTTGTATGGTCTACAGATAGTTGTTCCGGGTCTAGCTGCTTGTGTATGTGAGTTTAAATGTTTGTAAATGCACCCACGATACATGAGAAATTCCTAGTGTAGATTTTTTTTTTGTTTCAAAAAGAAACAAAAAAAAAATCTTAGACACACTTAACACGCACGTAAATCAATCCATAACAAGCCGTGAATGAAAGTCCAATTCAATGCAAAGAATCCAACTCAAAAGGCAAATAACTACAATAAAGCCTTAACAATTCAAATCGCAATTAATCTTACGCCTGCCAAGTGTCGACAAGAGGCAGCATATATTATGTGTTGCCTTACATATGTGTTGCTGAGACGAGGCACTATCTAACGAGGCTCGCCAGTGTGCAACGGCCTAACACTGATTTAATTATGCAATTCTAAGGTTGGGCTACACTGTTGTAGACCACGGTATGTGTGGATACTGCCTGTACTATCTGCTCGGTGTGTGTTGACATGATTAGTGTATTTGTGGTTGGGGATGTAAAACCACTAGCCAGAGGCAGTTTACATTCCTGATTGAATAACCCAATAACACTTTGCTGGACCCGGGAATTGAACCCAGAACTGCATGCCCAGCCGTCACCATTGCGTCCACTAGACTAGACCAACGAGGCAGTATGTGTAACAGAAATAATGTGGTCAACTCAGTATGAATCATGCCTAACACGATATTTTTTATAACTCTCGATTGACGCTACATATTTAATGAGCTATGTTTACATATACCTTCCTGGTTAGATGGTCTAATAAGGTCATCGATGAATAAAAAACTCATTGATTGTCCACTTGTTGACTGAGCTTAATTGTGCACTCCTGACTTATGGAAATCACATCAGTACAGGGCAAAAAATCAGGAACTATTTCAGTAAATTGTTACAAGTCGTTATTTTTGTAGTGATTTATTAGTTGAGTGCTAACTTCTTGTTGTTTTTGCAATAAATTGGTGCATTCATTGTTGAGCAATTCTTATTTTATTTCCTAACCTACGGTCGTCACATACAGAACAAACTCAAGATTTGCCAGCGGGCAATGGAGCGCAGCATAATAGTTGTTTAGCGAACAGATCGCGTCAGAAACATCACCCTGCACAACATAACTTAGGTTGCAGATGTTGGGGAAAAGACAGCCAAGCTAAAGTGGAAGCGGGCTGGCCCCGTAGCACAAATGCACCCGGAGAGGTGGCCACAGGACGTCACTCACTCACTGGACACCTGATAGAGGACATCTCCGTCGAGGTAGACTGCGAAAGTGGAGTGACGATCTGATCTTGTTTGCGGGCGAAAATGGCATGAGACCGCACATGATAGAGAGGTTTGGAAGGGGAGGCCACTGCCAGGCAGTGACAAACGACAAAAAAAACACAAAAAGTGTTAACATTCTTCGTAGTACTTAAGGCAATCTATATCGTATTGGCCCAAACTTTTCCTGCCATTTTAACCCATAGTAGAAAATCTACTAATCTAGAGAGAGCTCGTGGCTAAATAATAACAGCCGCCCGGGTCGATCTTTAAGGTTAAGCCGTGCTTGCCGAGGTTGGTCTGTGGATGGGACTGTAGCTTCATTTTTATTGTTTTTCGACTATTCAAAAGTGCCTGTAACTGGCCTACCTGAAATAAATGATTTTGATTTGATTTTGATGGGTGACCATAATTACATACCGAGTTTCCTCCGTGCCTCGGAAAGCACGTTAAGCCGTGGGTTCCGGCTGTCATTTGTAGATCTTTGACAGTCGTTACGAGTAGTCAGAAGCCAAAAAGTCTAACATCCAGTCTTACCAAGGGATATCGTATTACCCAGTTACTGGGTTGTGGAGGTCAGATAGGCAGTCGCTTCATGTAAAATACTGGTACTCAGCTGCATCCGGTTAGACTGGAAGTCGACCCCAAGATAGTTTGGGAAAAGGCTAGGCAGATGATGATAATAGAAAATCTACAACTAATAAGAACTGATTTTCTAAAGTAAGACAGGAGAGACAAGATAGATTCCATACCAGAATCATTTAATGGCCTTTAGATTAAAAATCTTAGCTAAAATTATTCGAGTTACCAAAAGGCTCCTAGTAACATATCTACCTACATAAGTAAGTATGAAACTATCTTTACAAGCGTAGATCATAATTATACAGTACGGGTCACTGCTTCAGTATTCATGTTAACTCTCCTAACTAAGCACTTAAACTCGGCAAGTGATCTGAGCAAGTTTAACTTAAACACAGCTCATGAACTGATATCCAAAATTATTCATGGCATGCGAATGTCGCAGTGAGGAGCCAGTGTCTCAACTCCTCATTACGATTACGAAGAAGTACTTAGCTCTTAAAACGCCGATAAATACTAAAGACTCTTTCAACTTAAATATTTTCCAGAAACAGATATAATTCAATTACCGCACAGAACAATAGCGCTCCGGTAGAAAATAAAACTGCCAACGACTCCACTCCACTTTTTACACCAATAAACACATCGCACCAAAAAATGTGAACACCCACGGACTAACCAGATTTCAAAGGAAAAACATACAAATCTAAACAATTTTGGCTCCTATCAATATTCATGGGTATACAGAAAACCTTGGTGGTGGCCTTACACAGTAGGATTCCAATAGTGGTGCAGTCAGTTTTTCGCGAGCAATTACTACCTTTTAAAAAGTTTGAAGAAGTTTCGTTGCCACGCGCTGAACGCGCGTCTACCCTAAATGGGCACCGCACTTGGGATCACCCTGCCATGCTACGGTTCTTTACAAACGATACTATAACAACCTAAAAGCTTCATTTCCAACAAACAATTTGAAGACCTAAATCCGGAGGAGTAGAGTTGGTTTTTGAAATGGAAGAAACACTTAATGATATAAATTCATTGTAATATTGTTCACCTTTAAACAGGCGGTAAGTTAAATGACAGTTGCAATAATATTGATAGTCTAATTAATGCCTTCATATTTGCTGCATTATGAGCTGGGTTATTAATGCGATCTTATTTAACTACATCACTAGTAAACAGATGAAAGATAATTGTTATAAACTAGTTTATTTTTAAAATAGAATTTCAATTGAAATGTTATTATGAAGACTCTTGAAAATTTTAAGACTTATACAAGCTGTTGTTTTGCATCCTCGTCAAATTCAAGGAGGTAACTATGCTAACTTCTCGACCCGAATCAATAACAAAATGGGTAGGTAATTTTTATTTTTAAATCGGTAATTGTGAACGCGGCCCGTCTTAACCTTGCCCTATAACCACGCTTTCACACATACAAACAATCGCAAACGTTTATTCAATATTTTTTATTCCCTAAATCACGATAAGGGGGTTTTTCTGAAATACTTACAAACTTAAACAACAAAAAAAGCAGCGTTTATTAATAATTAACTAGGTACCGTAATTTAAATTGATAATTTATGTCTTTTGTGACAACCTCCTGAATTTTTGACGAGGATGCAAAACAACACCTAGTAGAAACTTGGCACAAAAACGTAACTTTCTTAAATAATTTACTACCTAATCCTCTTCTACAGAAACAAGTAAAGACCATAATATAAAAAAGAGCTTGAACAGAAATAAAATCGAACTTAATCTCTGTATATAAAAGGGCTGGGCAACACGGGAGGCCTCGCGATAGATTCTTAGCGTTTCAAACACGATTTATTTGAAAATAGTGCGTCATTAAGAGCGATCGTGACTCAAAAAAACTGGTCTATGGACTCTATGGTTCATCTGAATTGATTTTAATGATTCCTAATGACCCCGGCTGTGGGGTTCAGCGGACAGTTTGTGTGTCGCATTACGCTATGACACTGTCACACGTCGATTGATTGAAGCCTGATCTTTGACCTGTATGTCATGATATTTGGATTTTCGGGTGGTCAATATGATCTAGATTAACTCAAAGTATTCCGATGCCATATTGAGCGCATTTCTAAAATGAGAGAGATAAAACAAAAAGCTAAAAAAGGTTTTTGTTGACCAAAGTAGCAAAATAGCCAGTAACATCACAGACGTCACTTCACTGTGCTTCAATATCTGGAGGAATACTAAAGTAAAACGAGGATATCTTTCGAGACTTTTCTTTCCTATCAACTATTGAGTATTGGCACAATATAAAAAAAAACGGGTTGCATTCCGGGAGTGCCGGCAGAAGTGAAAACTTGAATATTAACGTTGTGCATTTTTGATATTTTGGATTAGCTAGGGAATAATTATGCACGAATTGCTTTAATTATCAGTATTACAATTTATGTGGTAAAATACAATATTCATTTATTGCGATATCGTACACAAACATGACAATTTATATTACATTAAAAATTTAACACTTCAGAACTATTACAATCCGTTTTACGAATTTTACCTCTTTGGAGACACCGAAGGTTTTGTTTGTGCATTCTTATGCACAAACAAAACCTTCGGTGTCTCCAATGAGGTAAAATAAGGTAATTATCCAGTTTTGGAAACCCAAACTCAATGACGGATGTCACAAAGTTCAAATTCCTTTTTAACCTAATGTCAATCCGTCTTACGAATTTTCGATCAGTATACGTGACCTGACGCGACTTTAACATTTTGTTACCCATCACAAAAGTTCACAACGCCGCTAAAGAAGTTTTCACTTCAACAAAGCAAAGAACTCAAATTAAAAATTACGAACACCACAACAAATACGCACAAACCTACAATCTGACATACCGATATAAAACGTATTTGTATTGTCAAAACAGAAATTACCCTACAATCCTGCACACATTTCGATCAACATTGCAACAATGCATACTCGTATATCGACTCGTTCGCGACCGCTTGTAAATATCTTATTGTATCCCGAGCTCGTCTGTCCGTCTGTCTGTCTACTTGATTTGCTACCCGCTCCTGTATAGTAATGAAGGTGCAATTCCCTGACAGCCGACTCGCGCCGGCCTCAAATCGTACGATGATCGATTCGACGATTATAATCGTGTGTGTTTAATCGATTATATGTATCGAGGCGGTTTGCAGGCTTAATTATTGTTGACGGTTGCGATATCGAGTCATTTGCATAGCCTGTATGCCTGTAGTGTTGGACCGAGTTTATTTTGTTCTCTTTGTGGAGATTGGGATAAGAAAATGAAATGACAAATTAATCATTAGGGTGTAGAGATTTGTTAGCTGCTACATATTCACGTTGATTTTAATTATCAGATTTCTTTTAGTATATCCTTATAGTATTCTTTATTTCTGCACTTACATCTTCAGACTACAATAACTAAATAGTTATCAATCAAAATTGTATCTTAAGATCTGCAAAATTTTAGTCTGTTGTTAATTCTGAACATATTTTTGAAAAAAAAAAAAGAAAAATGGATGCCATAAAAGTTTTCTGAATTTAAATGATTTCTAAAACATGTTTTCGTAACATGAAATTACCGAAGAGATAAAATCAAAGAGTTAGTCTTTATAGAATGTTGATGAATAGCAGATACTTTTTCAGCAATGTTCATTCCAAATAAAGTTTCGTATTATTTAAGACTGATTAAAATCAAATCAAAATCAATATATTCCCAAAGCAATAGTGTTTTGTTTTTACTTTCAAAATAAATCTATGCATAAAATGAATACAGAAATATTCTAAGTATTGGTGGTTGGAACTTTTCTTTTGGTAATCTGACTTTCATGACACAAGGATGCCTGTTTCACTTATTTTTTATTTTATAACCATAAGATTTCGGTGCAAACTCAGCGGGTTTGTCACTTGAATTTTATACTTTTTGAGTAAATTACGAGTCAAAATAAAACATCTGAATTCGATCACCACTTTTGGTCTGCGGTTCCTTTTTAGGAACAATTTAATTTTAAATTAAATTATATCAACTTAAAGTTTAGTAAAAAGTGTGTCAGTTTTTGCTGGCCAAAGAGTATGATGTTAATTTATTTCAGAATAACCCATTTTTTTACCAATGACATTTGTAGACCTGACGATAAAATTGTAAACGAATAAAATTAATCAACTATCCGATATTTCAATATACGAACCATAGCCGTCATTATACGAACTAATTAGTAATTACATCGAAACAAATTGTGGGCAACAAAACTAAAAAATGCAACATCCTCACTAAAAGCTACATGTACCATCTCCAACAGAACATCAATAATAATTGTAACCATTAAAATGGAAACTGTTACATCGTACTTAAACCTCTCTCAAAAACGCGGCAAATAAACATTCGCAAAGGAAAACGGTAAATTTTAAACGGCCGCCGCCCGAAGGCAGATGGGTCGGTACTAAAGATCACACGGTGAATTAATCACGCTTGTTACACCGCAGATTCACAGATAAACGCACGAAAAATAACGCCTTGCGAATGAGTTATAAGTATCGTCGGCTTTTAAAAATTAACTGTTTGGCTTGTGGCTATTAAAGAGAGGATGTCTCGCGTTATCACAAATGATAATTTTCGTAATGTTCTGTGCGGTGTAATGGGCGGCGGGCGACGGGTTGCGGGTCGGTGTGAGACGCGGCCGCGCGATGAATGTTGGTAGATGTGAAACTGAAATATTGGATAGCAGATTAAGGGAACTTTTTGTTGTAAATTGGATGCATATTGTTGAAGCTTTATAAATTTCGGTCATTTTTAAGTTCACTGATTGTTACAATACTTGAAATTATGTAATCGGTTATGCAAAAGGGTTGGTGTATGTCTGAGATTATGTCAAAGAAAAATGAACCATATCGAAGTACCTATTTTAATACACGGTGTAAACCACCTCATCACGAAGCCGTCAACCAAGCATTCTGTACATGAAACTAAGTAACTTTACGCAAAAATTATTGCTGGGAAACGACTTTTTTTTGGGGAGTGTAAAATCATGTTTTGTGGTAGAACTCAATGTAACGCAAAACATTGTGCTGATGGACGGATTGAATAGTACGGGGGTCGTGGAGGTGTTTAAAGTAAAAATCTTACATTAAAAACTTGTATTTAAAAAAAATACTTGTCAAAAAGTTGGAACTTTGACCCCGTAACTAGAAAGTTCCCAGGTATGGTGTAGAACAAAAAAAATATCGCAATGAGAGGGAGAACCAGTGCCTTTCAGCATCGTTAAGAGGTGCTTTACACCCTTTATACCTACCTCATCAGGCGCCGATTTTGAAAAGTCTTACCTGTAAAAAAACAAAAGAGCACTTTAGTAAAATATTCAAAAAAATCATAAACATGAATATCTTTAACTTTTTTGCCACACCAAAGATGAAACAAAAGAAGCGTTGAACCAAAATTTAACTTAACTACTAAAATAATTTAAATTTGCTGCGCATCATTCACTGTCCAGCTCAGCCGAACAAAAGATATCAACGAGCATAACTTACAAAAATAATATAAAAACTGTCCACAAATTCAAGCTCAAATCAATGTAATATTTATAACATTTCAAACTCATCTTTTGGAAAAAAAAAATGGAGATGAAAAAAATAATTTAAAGTTCCCTAATTGAGCAGTGCGAATAATGACATATTTATGTCTGAGGGTTGGGGCAAAAAGGGAATTATTAATAAATTGTTATTAAACTAGCGGTCGAATAACACGGTGCTATAACAGCCGGCGCCTGGATCCGTGTATAGCGCAAAAACTTATATCATAAATGCACCTTAGATACGATGGACTTGAGAATGTTTGTGTAGTATATGTGAAATTTTCGGAAGATGTTTCGAGTAATGTTTCTTCAGTTTATGTTTAAATAAAGGTTCCTCAGTGTTTAATAAATCATTACAAGAACTTGTTGTAGTTGTCGATAGAATGTTGTCGCACTTGTCAACGTTGTAATTTTTATTTTACTGCAGTATCTATCTTATTTAAATTCTATCAGCTGTTTATGCCTTTTTTTTTTGAAAATCGGATGGTAAATCATCAAATGACTTCTCCCGCTCTGGGCGGAGCGGGAGGGAGTGTCAGACTTGTACTGACTAAAACCCACCCATGTTCTTTCTTTGCCCTTTGTGTTCCAGAGCCGCGGTATCTCTTTCGAACAACCCGCAGCCAGCTGTTCATGCCTTACGTTATAAATAAAGCCTTATTATTTTTCTAAATACTCTCTACTCTAAATAAGGCTTGGCTTGCCCTTATAATCTAGACACTAGTCTTCATGATGTTAGGGTTTCTGTCACAGTCTGCTTGCTTTAAGGGCTTTCCGTATTGTTGGCCCCTAGGCACGCCACTGAACCTAATTCTCGAGGAAAGGAAGAGGTATTTGCCCAAGAGTGGGACAGATCAGGCTGACAAAAAAATTAAAACAATAAATATTATCAAACACTTAGATTATGATCAAACTGTTTCATAGATTGATTGAAAAAGCATCTCTATCAGAATAATTATATTAACGTATGTATATAAATAGCTATTTTTATAAATCTACATACCTGCAACAAAGTATCCAGAAGTCATCTCACAATCTTACATATACTTCAAATCGAACAAAGCGCCAAAAGATATAACAAGTATCATTTGGCGTCCACAAAAAACTAAATATGATTCAGCGGACATACCAGAATTGTATAATGATCTATACAGTGGACGCATAGAAGAATTTATTTGTTATAACTAAATTGGGGTTTTGCGGCGGTGGCATCTGATTGTATATTTTTGTGTTTATAATACCCTTAATGTGACAGAGTGAATGTATTTAGGTTTATTTGAACTTATTTGAGTACGAATTGAATGGGTTTTGTATTTTATTGCATATACTGCAACCATACGTCAAGTAGATGTAACTCTACAAATCAAAATTTGATGAAAACAAGAAATTTGAGAAAGTATAGAATAATTTTTCCTCCTATTCAGTACCAAAAAAGAGAACTACGTTTTTCTCTTACTCTTGTTTTTAAATGTTCTAATAAATTATGATTATTTTGATTATCCATTTCAAGTGAGAGGTTTCAAGAGGTAATGTATTTTTTTTTTGACGTGACAACGTCTTATAAATTGGTTTGCCGGGTGACACTTCAAGAAACTGCGTTACGCTCCGCTCACGTTATGCGCTCACAATGAGAGCGAGTGAGAGGCACGCGTGCCTTTCACTTTTTATGTCTGTCTCTCTCGCTCTTAGGCGGGCTAACCATGCCCGAGTGGAAGGGACGCGTGCCTCTATATATGTATATTTGTATATAAATACGTATGTATGTGTAAAGGTAAAAATAAAATTTTGTTAATATGAAATTCAGTGCGAGATTCTTTGTATAAATTAATGTTTTAAATATAATTCTTTGTATAAATAAATGTTTTAAATTGTTACTATTATTTCATCCTTCTTCCTACTATACGAATGAATATTCACATTCAAATTATTTTACCACTCAAAGTCGTTGTCACGTAAAACTTTCGCCCGTATACCGACTTTACAGGCAACCAATTTTTTTTTTAAGATTATTAGCGGTTTTTGGCTCATAAGGGGCAATTTAGATACTTTATACGCACATACGGTTTTTTTGTACTGTAGAATCTAGTACTGGCTTGATTTGTATTTGTACAATCATCTTCCACACTAAGGAACAGAAATCATGTCACTTAGTCTTCTCCAAATAAGGGTAAGTAATATTGTGTACCTACAGAATTTTCTATTGTCAATTGTTGAAGCAATATACTTTTATTGACTTCATTTTCTCATAAAATAAGTATTGCCAATACTTATTTTATGAGAAAATGAAGTGTACGTTTTTGGTTGTCAAAGTTGATTCAAATATGATTTCTTAGATTGTTGGTCTCTAATGTACGACAATCACAAGATCGATATAAACACATTGATAATTAAATAAGGTACTTAAAGTTTCCGATTTTCATTATGTAATTGAAATGGTAATAATACAGACCGATGAGGATTTTTTGCCATTTTGGATAGCTTCCTCGCGAATTGGCGAAAAGAGGCACAGCATAGAGAGAAGTGGAAGGAATGGGGGGGTGTCTTTGCCCAGGAGTGGGACAAAACGGGCTAACAAAAAGTTTTTTTTTTAACTACCTACTTTAAAATATTAATTAGCATAAGACGACTATTTTGTAATTATGAAGTAAAGCATATAATTATATGAAATTATTTTGTGAAATAAAAAGAAGATTTTTATGAGTAGATATAGATACATACGCGATGGTACATAAATGTGGGCGTACTTAAGTATTAAGACTGTGATCCGTAACAGCACTCATTCTATAATTACGTGTACGAAATTCTGAAGTAAAATAACGATGATTACTTTATACGTTTTATGAACGATAAAATAGGCCGTGTACCCAGGCCCGCGGTAAACGAAAAATTTATCTACTCTCTCAGAAATAAATTTATTTAAGTATCGTATAAAATACCCTTTTTGCGATTCCAATTCAATACAATTCGTATTGAAATACAATAAACAATAGTTAATTGTTGTTCGGAGTTGACAAGAAACACAAAGGTATGGGGTTCGATTCTTCGGCGATGCACTTTTGTGATAATGTCCTCCGAGCATGAGGGTTATGATTGATGATCGATATTAAATATTCGAATTAATACGTGAATCGATTCGATTTGATAAATTATTTATTTTCGGGTGAATGGAAGTCTTTTAAAATTTTTGATGTCGCCCGATATCATTTTTGTTACGACATTTCTGGGATTTAGACGAAAGATAATGCTAGACTAGGATCGAATCCCGAGTGCACTTCCCTAGATATAAAACACAGTAAAAATATGGAATCAGATAACAAAACGGGTGGTTGTTTTACAGCGCGTCTTTGTTAACCTTTTTTAAAATGAATAAAATATATTAATAAACAATCTTACGTTTTTTCCTGATTTGTACAAGAGGGCGTCGGTCTCATTAATAATAAAATTGTACAAGCCTGATTTGAGTTCAGATTTCATATTTTCTCCAAGGAAGCTCTGTTAAGATAGATTCTAAGTTTGCACTCTGGCAGGTCATAGGCCTTTTTACTCTTTGTCAATAACTTGTTATCTTTAGAAGGTACCTTATCCAATCACCTGAATAGACTTAAAACACGTCCGGAAATGTCTCTGGTTTCTCAAGCTTTATAAGCCAATAAAAGCAACATTTAATGATCATCAGATCAAAATAAATGAATTTTTGTCGTAACTTATTTTAATAGGCCACAGACAGACAGAAAGACCGTCTATGTTATTTTTACCATCTTTATATCGCCGGCAAAAATAGTTCTCTATCATAAAATCATAACATTTTGATGTCCCATGTTCCCAAAGAATTCTTTGTTCATGATTTTGTTATGATAACCTTCCTATTTGCTTTAAATTTTAATGTTTAAACATTTTCGTTTCTTTAATTTCGTCTTTCTATGTTTTGTGGCGGCCATCTTTGATCGTTTTGTTTTCGTTGCTAATTTAACGAGATTCGTTTTACGCAACGCTTTCTTAAAGAACTTTATTAAAAAAAAAATGAAAATAATGGAAATAATCTTCTTGACATAAATTTAAATATGGTTACGATTAAGATCCAACTGGTTGCTGTTGATACGTAAGAGTAACGCGTCAAAATTGGCAATTATATCACTTTGTTCTGAGACACATTTTTCAATGTAATTTCTTCTGATGATGTCTGATGGAAACAGATGGAGGAGGCTTTCATCCTGAAATAGATGACCCCTTAATAGCTGGCTAAGTTAAGAAAATTATAGAATTGTAAATTATAGGGATTTAAAGGCTATTTTTATTTTATTTATGTAGACTGATATGATTAACTACAAACCAAACCATAACCAATTTAGCACTGTCAACATCCCTTATGCAATCGCATGTCAAATACCCCGCGAGCATATTCTATCAAGCTATCCAACAAGCATACATTGCATTCTTGACTCGGCCATTAAAAATGGTAGCCACGCCAAGCCAAACGGCCATACGGCCACATATCAGACTATACTCCTCAATACGGGAGCCGTGACCTTTCGCTTGGCGTATCGCATCGTATCATCTCAGCTACCGACTTCACCTTTTGACCCTGGGATGTGACAAGCGTTTTGAAGTATATGGGATATTTGTTGTGTTTGTGGTGTGCAAGGTATTGAGATTGCCATAAAGTAGGAAGGTTCCAAACCCTTACTGATTTGGAACCTCGAATGTATAAGCATAAATTAGGAAGTGAGTAGTAATTGTAACACTATCATCATCTGTCTAGCCTTTTGCCAAACTATCTTGGGGCCGGCTTCCAGTCTAACCGGATGCAGCTGAGTACCAGTATTTAACATGAAGCGACTGCCTATCTGACCTCCACAACCCAGTAACTGGGTAATACGATTCCCCGTGGTAAGACTGGATGCCAGACTTTTGGCTTCTGACTACTAGTAACGACTGTCAAAGATCTACAAATGACAGCCGGGACCAACGGCTTAACGTGCTTTCTGAGGCACGAAGGAAACTCGGTATGTAATTATGGACACTCATCCCCGGACCGAACTTGGCAAGCACGACTTAACCTTGAAGATCGACCCGTGCGGCTGTTATCATTTAGTCACGAGCTCCTCTTGTAACACAATATATTTCAAAAATTCTCCCTCGTTGGTGGAGTGGTCGCAAGCATGTCGGCTGAGTGTGAGGACCTGGGTTCTTTCCCAGGTCGAGCAAATTGCTGTTGAGTTTTTTCATCAGGAAATTCTAAGTAGCAGCCACTGAGTTTGGATTCGTGATTCGGTTGATGGCAATAGGCTCGCCCCCTATTACATGGGACTTAAACATAACTGCAGAAATGTGGGTGTACTTCTAGATTCAACTCTGACTAAGCCTTCTGGGATTACAGCCGTGATGTACATATGTGTTATGTTAAAAAAAAATAGCGTCGACTTTAAAAGATGGTTAGGTCAGGCAAAAGAGACGGACCTATGCAGGTCGTCTGGCTCCATCTCTTTCCCACTCTGGAATAGGAATGGAACAATAATGTTTTAAGCGTCATAGTAACCCCCCAGGTGTTAAGATGCAACTTGGAATGACGCATGAGTGGACTGCGATAAGCTGATTCCTCTAGTGATTTATATAGCGTATTATGTGAAAGGACACCATATAACTTAGTAGAAGTTTTCTATCTATTTGATGCACTTTTTGGTGGGAAAAGCAAAATGCAGCCAGTGTAGAAACGTTAGATTTAACCGTCTTTTTAAATTTAATTCTTGCATATTAGAGGCCATAGAACAATTTAACTTATGTATGCTTATTGAAGTGAAACGTCTTAAATGCGAATTCCAACAAGTTTGCGTTTAACGATTAACGCTACCATGGAGGGGGAATAGAAAGAGACAGAGCGAGAGTGAATGCGTGGCACTCGAACGCATGCGTGTAGTATTACGAAGTTTCACTTCTTCCGCGCGGAGGGACTCCACGCACTATTTTTTTGATCACCAAAAGTAACATGTTCATTTAAAACTTTTATAATCCTACAAAAGGCTGTCCTTAATTTCTTATATCTGCTATCCTTCCACTACGCTACTTAGTGTCTTCAGTCTATCCAACAAAATGCACGGTCACCCTACAACTAGCTCTTGTTTTTCGAATGCCAGCTTTTGTGTCCTGCAGAGCAAAAGCGAAGTCATAAACTTAGGATCAAATGCCCCACAGCTACCATCGCAGTCCACCTCATCCATTGACATTTTTCCACTGATCTATTTTAAGACTTCGTATAGAAAATCTTCAATGGATGTTTTCAAGAGATATTTGTTCAATAAAAAACGTGTAGTCGTATTTTTTCTTGTGATGTCATGGGATTGTATTCTGTATGCACTTGTTACAAACATTTAGAAAGTCCTTTTCTTGAGTTATGAGCTGAGATATTGTAATTTCTTCCCGTGAATAGATTGTAAATTCAATAGATAATGTTGTTTGCTTTATTTTTTATGTGGGCTTCAATTTGTTGTTTATGTTCAAAAAACTATTATTTTATCGGTAGTTTTGTATAGTAAGAAGTCCCTGTTCTTTTCCAATACATAAAATCACACTAGTAATATAGGTTTGACAGAGGTGTACCTATAACCAGGGACTTAAAAACACCTTCATAAAGGTTACAGAATTATAAGTGTTACATGTTGAATTGGTAACAGAATCAAATATGTAACACTTTTAAATGTGTTTTCAACCGTAACATATCTGTTACAGATATAAAAGTGTTAACAGTGCTAATAAGTGTTACAGGTAAACGCAGCGTACTAAAGCTATAATTGATTTAAGTTACACATATAACACTTATTAACAGATATAAAAGGTTACAGTTTGATTCGGTACATTATTGTGTCTGTTACATTTTAATAGTGTTTTTTCTGTTATAACTGTTAAAACGTTAACGTGTTAAAAACACTTATTTTGATTACAGTTTAAGTCCCTGCCTATAAGACACACACATTTTGGCAATCATGTTGAAGTCCGATATAATAGGGGGCGAGCCAATTCCCAACCGGGCACAAATTAGCCCCGAACTGCTACTGAAAAATGACATTGATAGAAGAGTTATTTTTTATTTTTCATAACATTAATACTTCTCGAAAAAATCATGACTTTTTATCTGCTATAGATGTATGTATGAACAAAGTATAATCCAATTGAGAATCACCACAGCCGCGTATTACCAACCACTATTAAAACATTAAGCCAATGAATCATAGCAGACGTCACCGGATCACATTGATTTATACCACCGCATACAATATGATGTTTTTTTCTCAGTTTTATACAGAATTCAATCATAACCAAACTTCAGGTCACACATCATCCTGTCTCATTAAGACATTATTTGGAAACTAAAAAACTGATGAGGGAAAGTATCATTGTGCTGTCTGAGATCGTATAGGGTTTTTTTCAGATAATAATTTATGTTACGTGAGGAAATATCGTATGTTGTAAATACTCGACAGTTATGAGTTACGAAGAAGTGAACAGAAATGGTTTTAATTGAATTAAATTGTATTGTGATTATATGAACAGTTGAGATATGGGAGATGACAATATCAATTATACGGGAAAATGTTTTTGTTGTTACATTTTGGCATTCTGGGCGGAACTAACTGAAGTTTTTTGTGGAGTTCTATCTCGAGTTTTGCTGTTCCAGTTATTAGAGAATTTCGTTTTTATGTGGAGAATAAATACTACTCTTTAGCTTCTCAAAAATATACTCTTTAAGTACGATGGAACATTTTCAAGGATTCGAGGATTTGAGGAGCTCGTGGATAAATAATAACAGACGCACGGGTCGATCTTTAAGTTTAAGCCGTGCTTGCCGAGGTTGGTCCGTGGATGGGTGACCATAATTACATACCGAGTTTGCTCCGTGCTTCGGAAAACACGTTAAGCCGATGGTCCCGGCTTTCGTTTCTAGATCTTTGATAGTGGTTAAGAGTAGTCAGAAGTCAAAAGTATCACATCCAGTCTTACCAAGGGTCACCCAGTTACTGGGTTGTGGAGGTCAGATAAGCAGTCGCTTTATGTAAAATACTGGTACTCAGCTGCATAGCCGTAGTTATCTGTTAAATTTATCAACACGAAATAAATATAATCCACTAAAAACTACTGCTGAGTGTCATAAGAACACGTGCAATTTTGTCCTAATCGTAGTCCGATAACAACCAGTTTTCGAGGGTTTTTCTCCACCGATCCCGAGATCAGATTGAATTGGAAACTGATCACGCCGATTTGTACCCACCGATCTCGGAATCCGTGCCTACAAGAAAAAAAATTATTATTTTTCGAAACTGGTTTTTATTTCTATCGTGGTCAGTTTCAAAACATATAACTATTTAGTTTAAACGTTTTCGGGATATATTAATACCTACACTTCGTATTGAAAAAATATTTGGCGCCGAAACGGCAAGAAGAAGAATGTTATAAAAAGCAACTACTGGCCAACAAATACCCAAATGCAAAGTCCCTGCAACAATCAAAGTTTTTCTAAAACTCAGTGTAACATATTTACAGCCGAGTGCTTTTATTTTGCATGAAAAACAGCTGATCGACTGTTGCAATCGGTACATCTTTTGCTCAACAATACTTTTTGCTCCCACAAACAAGAGAACAGGGCGTATTGCCTTCAATTGTGACGTATTTAGTATTTTATCGAGCTTTCATGATTGCCGGCGAGACAAAAAATATTAATTATACATACATGTCCAATGTAGGCACGGTGACATAAGGTAGAGGTTGCAAAAACTTATGCGATTCTGGACTCGGAGTTTCAGACACTTAATTTTAAAATTAATTCAGTAGCTCCAATGTCTTCAATTAAATTTGTAGGATTTAAACATTAAGTTAATTCTCTATCTACATTTACATTTTTTTATCTAGCTTTTGAAATTGAAAATAACAATAAAAAACACTATTAATAACACTTACAACAGGATATTTACCATGTGTATTATTTGTTTCGAGTTCCCGATATTAATAAAAAACACGTTGCACATTTACTCAGTCATTTACTTACAACTTATGTAGGAATCTAAGTTCATATTTTACACAAGAAAAAAACAACTAAACATAATTTCTACAGATTTACAGGTAAAACTGTCGAATTGCTGCATCGTACATTTCAAAAGCCACGCACCATTTGCGAAATCATAGTAGAGTGTGCAAGTAAATCATATTATGAAAATAAACATATTTTACTATTTTTTTTAAAACTGTAAAAGTTATGGCTATCTGTAGCCAGGAGCCTTTCAATGATACTTCTACATCGTGTCGTGCTGTAGTTGGAAAGTCAGGACGCATGACAGATTCACCGGACATTTCGAACTCATCTTGTGTGGTCTCGTCCTACTCATTTCACCGAAAAAACCTACCGATTCGCTTTTTATAAAACAAAATTACAACTGCATTTACCCATAAAGAATCATCGCTCAAACTGAACCTTACAGCTACGTAATAAGAAACTGGAGCAAGTAGAAAATATGTTTGTGAAAAAAAACATCCAAATAATTGGCTTAGAACCTGTCAAAGCGAAATGATTTCGTCGCGACCGATATCTCCAATTAATTGTTTGAAATAAAAGGATTTTGAACAAATAAATATTGAGTTTTTTTCTTATTGGCGACCTCCCTCGTCGATCACAGTAGGGGTGACGCAGTGACGACAAATGTAGAACTTTCGTATTGTTTAATCAATTTTCAATGAATAAACAACAAGTTATAAGCGATTTTAGCCGGTTTTTGTACGGAAATTGGATAAAAGTTGAACGTTTTAGGGAAACTTTGGTGGTCCCGGTAATCCATTCGCTGAGTTTTGCCATAACTTTTTAGCGAAACATAGAAGGGAGGTTTACTGCAACGGTGTTTTGTTTAGGGAACTTTATAAAAGGTTTTGTTTTCAATAAACAGATCTAATTAGGTACCTACCATTCCAATAACTTATACTCACATTAGATACACGATGACTATGATAAATATTCTTCACACCATTGTCACACTATATTCTAAAAACATCAAGCATGCGTTGCAATGCACTTGTTCCTACAAACTACTTAACTACCTACTTACTACCTAGCTACCCACTATCTACCACCTACCTACCTACCTACTTACTACCTCCCAACTATCTACCTACCTCAGAAACTTCTATATACAAAATAAACGAAAACATAAAAAAAAGATGAATGAAATCGGTTAAAGGCGGAAACACACAAGTGTCGTGGCGTGTCGTGACGCGTCAGAAGCATATCGGTTTCATACATCGTTGCGACACGACATGCCATGCAAATATGTCCCTAACCGTTTTAAATGTATGAAACCGATTGGCGCGACACGACACGCCACGTAAGTATGTTTCACCTTAAGTCGTTCTCTAGTTATGATGTGACCAAGGGAAATAGGGATTCATTTTCTAAACTAATATTATAAAGAGGAAAGATTTGATTGTTTTTTTTGTAACGATTTAACTCAAAACCTACTAGACTGATTTAAAAAATTCCTTCACCACTAGAAAGCTACATCTTTACCGAGTAACATAGGCTATATTATATCACAATTTTCGCGGTCGAAATCACTGGCGAAGTGCTAGTTATTTATACAGGGTTATTTGTAAAACATCGACAACCTCTCAGTTCGGCATTTAACAACTAAAGGCGTGACGCGCCAGAAGCAAATCGGTTTCATACATTTAATATGGTTAGGAACAAATTTGCATGGCGTGTTGTGTCGCAACGATGTATGAAACCGAATTCTTCTGGCGCGTCACGACACGCCACGACACGTAAGTGTGTTTCCGCCTTAAGCCTTACTAACATCATAATAAGTTACGACTATGCTCCCCTCGCTATTGTACTATCGCTTTCTTTTGCTTCGCATAGAATTCGTGACATTTAGAGCGTCCAATTAAAATATTTTTAATTTTGTATGAAAATCTGATGAACTACAATATTATGATTCTTAAAAGTCATAGAACAAAAGTTGTTGATTATGATGTTCGTAACATAGTCCTGAGAGGTTGTCAGTGTTTTACGAATAACCCTGTATAGATGTTACCCTAATTAATTGAAAAATGAAATTAAATACCCTACTCTTCCTTAATCTTCTTTTTCAACTTCATCATTCGTACGACCACAACGGTGTCTTTCATTTTTATCATCATTTTCAGCTTGCTTTCATCATCAACCTACCGCAGTCCACTGTTGGACATAGGCCTCTTCAATCGCTCGTCACTTAACCCGATTCTCGGCAACTCTCATCCAGTTGCTACCAGCTACCCTGCGAAGATCATCGCTCCACCGAGCCTGAGGGCGTCCCACCTTACGCTTGCCGATTCGCGGTCTCCACTCAAGAACACGTCTGCCCCAACGGTCATCGGTTCTACGGAGCGGGCCATGCTTGAAGTCTCTTTGAGGGATCGCATCCAGCTTGCTTTAATTTCATCAAATTAAAATAAAGTGCAGGGTTCTTTACAAGATCTCTTGAACTTGCTTGCTTTATAATCAGATTTATTAAAACGGGTACCTAAATACTATTAAGTTTTAGTTTTTGCCCGGAAACAGCGAACTCATTTAGTGACGACGCAATAACCGAGTTTATTTTGAATTTAATATAATTAAGAGCGTTTATACCTTACCGCTTTTCATACAAACTTTCAAGTTGTTATTTTCCGAAATGACTGAACCGATTTAAATGAAACTTTATACGCATAAGCAGGATACATAGATCTAAAAAGTTACTAAAAAATATTTTTATATTTTTTTTGCTTATGTGTACGAAGTTTCATTTAAATCGGTTCAGTCATTTCGGAAAATAACGATTTGAAATTTTGTATGAAAAGCGGTAAGGTATAAACGCTCTTAAATATGTAGTTTTACTGTTGGTTTTTTAAGCTTTATTTTAAAACTTTGTCGGTCAAAATTTTAGTTAATTATCAAATAGCCTTAATTATAAGATCGCGCCTTCTCTGAATACGAAGAGGCCTTTGCCCAGCAGTGGGACAGTAATAGCCTTGTATTACCTATTTATTATTATATGTACCTAATCAAAATAAGCGTACGCCGTACTGTTATAGTAGTTTCATTTTTAATTTTCATTTCGTTAATTTAACATGAAACATAGCAATATACATGTAATCCCCATACTAAACCCACAGTTCGACAGTTATTTTTAAGTTCTGTGGGGTGAGCCTATTGCCATCAACCACGCACAACAATGTGAATTAGAATCTCAGCTTGCTTCTTTACTTCATGTTAATATATCAACTTGTAATACATTATAAATTTAATTTCATGTATGACTCAAAAATACCTTTACCGATCAGTAAGACATATATAGCTACAAAAAAAAAGAATCAAAAGAAAGATTTAATATAATACCAATTTAAAGTCCGTCTAGCTACACTTACACACAATTTTTGATTTTTAACCGACTTCTAAAAAAGGAGGAGTTTACAGAATTACCTAATCGTATGCAAAGCTCAAGTTACAGTTGTGTAGCGATTAAATCCACATAATGAGATTCACATGTAACAAAAACTAAAATGTTACAATTCGTTTGAAAGAAAATGTCAAAGTCACTAAGCAAAATCGACATATTAATTGCAGGAGGGACCTCTGTACAAATGATGTGCTCAAAGAATTAATAAATAAACTTACAAAGTAACACACCAACATTTCCACATATTAGAGTATATAGTAAACACCATTAATCTAATATTAAATTAAAAGTAATTTGCCCAGTAACGAGGGACTATACCTATAAGGGTCTACATACGAACGGGCACCAGCTCACAGAAGCACGCATTGATGCCTATTAACTGCCTATTTAAGGTAGATAGTTTGTAGGTGATAAATGGCTGTAATAACTGTATTTTCTTTTAAAGATAAATAGTCACGCCATATACCGTTACTTTGAGGATTCCAAGCAAGTAAATGTGATTGATTGAGTTTTTTTGCTGACGTTTGTAACTTTAAATATGGATGCTGGGTGAAAATTGATGTGAATTACGTGTTGTTTTTGTCAATGTTGACGTGGTAGTGGTTTGTTAATGTCACCTGCGTTACAGGGTCTTCTTTCAGACTCCGGTGTAGAGCATTCTTTATAAACACTCGTGGCTAAGCGTGGTGAACCAAATTGTATGCTTAGATTTACACCAAACAGCACCAAATGTTCGTATTATCAGTAATTCGATTAATTCAGCCCAATAGTTACGAAGAACACAATGAACAAACTCTTGCACAAAACGCTGCGATTCAGATCATCCGGTAAATATTTATGTTCGTAAATACTCCAAAACTTATGCCCCGCCTTTTGTTTCCACTAAAAACCAAACATACCGGCATCGGAATTAAACCCTTAAACCCCTGAATTATACGTTTACGCGCGCTAATGAAACCATTGGTACTCAAGTCAGTCGCACAACAAACGCTTTACAAAAATATCCAAGTAAAAATAGATAATTTATTTCAAGCGGTTACCACAAAATGGCCCAAAAATGCCAGAGAAAGTCTAACAAGCGAAACACAGGTTTACAATATGCACAAAAACAGCACAGCAAACGTCCCGAACACGGTTCTAACACGGTCCAGAACATGTCCCGGGTTTTTGTTGACATGTCCAAACTTGTCTACTTATGCACGAATCCGAAATGACGGGCCGATTCTGCGATTCTCGAAACGGGAGCGGAAAGAAAATCGATTTATTTCGATAAAAATGGACCGAATTTATATTAATGTTTGTGAAAAGAATTTGAAGCCGTTAAGAATGAATGAATTGGCAAAAGAATGGTGCAGCCGCCATCGTTCAAAAGTTTTCAATTAATTTACAGAAACACTTCCATTCAAGTGTTTTGTGAAATTCTCAGTAAACTCGAGTTCTTGATGGGTTCTGTAGTAGACATTAATCTAGGAATTGGAATCGCAAGACTCAACAAAACACTATTGTGGAGAAATGTTGCAAGCCGCGAGGTGAAATAGTTATAGCTCTAGGTCTCGATAATGTTAATAACGATTATGAGAAAAATGATCTTCGGAAGAAAGCAAAATAAACTTTAATTACTCTTCACAATAAAACGGAAAACACCATGTCTCCAACAATCCTACTAATATTATAAATGCGAAAGTTTATGAGGATGGATGGATAGATGGATGTTTGTTACTCTTTCACGCGAAAACTACTGAATGGATTTGGATGAAATTTGGCACATGGGTAGTTTATAAACTGGATTAACACATAGGATACTTTTTATCCCGATAGTATGTTCCCGTGGGACAATTATCGAACTCCACGCGGGCGATGCCGCGGGAATAAGTTTGTAATTTATAAAACAAAGCAATATTTGAAAATAATAAAACTGTTCTATCTGCAATTTCTGCAATGTTCCATCAAGTCCGAAATGACTATTTCATTAGATGTAGTCAACGCAATCAAACGCTTCATTCGGGCCCAAATATCGAGTAACACGGTAAATGGGTCCCTTTAAATCGAATTAATACAGTTCGAATGTCCAACATTGGGTGCAGTATATTTTGGATACTCCCAAACTTTGTATAATGTGAAGCTCTTAAAGTCTTAAATGTCCTTTTTGCGACTTCCATTTGACAATGCCTGTATTAATGTCTTCAAGTTCTCATGTTTGGGGATTTTTGTTTTATTTGCTTTTTGTCTTTCGTGTTGTGTTAAGCTTCCTGTAGCCTTTCTTTACTGATTCTTCCATAGTGATTTCACAATTGTCAGATCGATTGCTACCTGAATTTGAATGAAGATAATTTTATTATTATTATTCTGCTTCTTTGGCATAATTTAAATTATACATTGAACAATTCTACTAATTGATTACATAAGTTAAACCAACATTTTAATCATATATTTGTATTGTAAACAATAACACTCATTGCATCGAAACACAAACCCACAATAGATGAAAGCTTTTCATCGAGATTTAAATATTAATTACTGGCAACGAAAATAAAAGCAACAGTGGCTACATAAAAAAGAAACAAATCAATGATTTCCACTGATAGCGTATCGCGCCATCTTAAAACCTTTCATTAAGTGTGAACTAATAATCGAGAGAATGAATGATATTCTGGTAGGTAACCACACTCTCGGCTTTCAAAAGATCTTGGTTTTACTTATTAGTAAAACCAAGATATTTTTAGCCGGTGCATTATATGGTTCGAATTTCAAAGTTGACGTTTTGTGTTTCATGTTAGTTACAATATGGTATTATTAATTTTAATATTAAATTAAGTGTTATATTCAATGTAATTTTGTCAGAATTTAATACTAATGAGGTTTTTGTGTATTGATGGAAATACCAATGCAAAGTTGTAATTTATTTTGATTCAAGAGCGGTTTCCTTACTGGGAATACTTAGTTATGAAGGCTAAATTCATTCATAATATATTGCGTATTTTATTATGAATGAATTGCCGTATCGGAATTATTCATTTGAATAAAATGTCATCAGGTACCTCCTACCATTTAAGTGACCACAGAAAAACGTTTTTTTTTTAAATAAAATTGTTAATTCTTGGAAACACTGACCTCATACAATGTTATCCTTTCCTGTTTATTTGTGTTTTGGCATTTGTCAGTAGTTACGTCGTTTTCATATTTTTGTTATTATTAATTCCTAATTTCAAATTAAATGTGTTTCACATTCAAGACTACCATAGACAACAATATTTATATTTTGTTTGCCGAGTGGAGTGATGTGTCTTCAGAAATGTCGAATGTCACTGAGTGATCACTGCTTGCGCGCTTTTCATCACGGATTTTTACTAATTATCAGTATAACAGTGGATTGAAGTTTTTAAGTAACGAGTTAGGATCTGATTTGGTAGTACTTAGAGGAAGAATGATTTTCATATGCTTCATGCTTGCAAATTTATTTTTTTGAACAATCGAATTGAAGTTAGGTAAGTAACGTTACGACGTTAAGTTAACTTTAATTATTATTATTATCATTCTCTTGCCCTTATCCCAATTAATTTGGGGTCGGCACAGCAAGTTAATTTATTTAACTTGGACATAAAACCACAGTACTGGCCTTACTCGCCAGTGCCGCCATCTGGTGATTGGGCTGTTATGCACAAAATGTTAGGCCCCATTGCATAATCGTCGGAGCTGATAAAAAAATTGAAATTTATACTACTTTTTTTTGACATGGCCACTCGCAACAACCTGCTAAAGTGTTTACTGCTTAACCGGACTATAAATCTATACTCCATTCTTTTACACGATAGTGACCGATTTCTACTTAGTTGATATATTTTTACGAATCGATCATACTTTAAAATATTTTTTTCTAGTTATTCTAATACTTCTCATAAATAAAACTACTTTATTAAACGGTTATATTTACCCCCTTTAAATATCCACGCCACCTATCTATCATAGTCACCCTACCCGTGATGAGTTGTCTGTCTCATTATAATAATTTCACACATCCTGCTTGCTGAGCACTCGGCAGTAATAGTAAAATAGTAATTACTTTGAAAGCCGCCAGTAATCGGATAGCTGTGTTTTTGTTTGTTCTAGGTGTTAAGAGCGTTTACGCTTTACGACATTTCATGCAAACTTTCAAGTCCTTATTTTCCGAAATGACTGAACCGATTTTAATGAAACTTCATACGCATAAGCAGGATACATAGGTAAAAAAAGTTACATAAAAACATTTTCGAAAAATAGTGATATAGCTATATTAGACCGATTACAAATTACCTATAGAAACAACAAAATTTCCAAATTATCTTTTTATTTGTTAAAGATATTTCGAAAATGTTTTTTAGTATTTTTTTATAAAAATAACCACCTCCGTTTTAAAAAGTCGCTTAAATACTGAAATTAGTGCAAAAAAATATTGTTATTAGATTTTCGTTGAGGCATTTTTTTTTTTGTTAAAAACTGAGTAAGTACTGTTCCAAATTATCAGTTGTATAATCGATACAAACTAGTGGCTTAGTTCTGGGCCGACACAATTTAGATTGCGGTCGACACGCTAAAAAGAAGTTGTACGATTGAGCCTTCAATTAAAATATAGCATTTTAATAACTTGAAAACGATCGTTCTACATCAACTTAGGTCAACGGATGTCACCTTTGGCAAATTTTTGCATTTTTTCAGTTACATGAGATAGTAGCTAGTAGAGGCTTGTATTTATTTATTTATTTAAACTTCACGTACATTGGTGGTACATAGGCGGACTTAATGCCACAAGTCATTCTCTACCAGTCAACCTTTGGGTCAAATATGACAGCAATGTGGTAGAGTACAAAAAAAAAAAAAAAATATTATTTACATAAATAGGTACATACTAATACATATACATATATACTGATAAACAGCCTCGGAGTCTGAATTTGCGCCCGGTTGATGGCAACAGGCTCGCCCCCCCATTAAACAGTATGGTATAACATAACTTGCGAAATGTGGGTGTACTATTTATTAGGTACACTTCTGCCTAACCCTTGGGAAATTAAAAGCGTGATGTTATTTGTCGTTAAAGAGTCCCTAAATAATGATTATACTATCGACGAAATAATTGTTTGACCGTGGCCTAATTTCACGGAAAATCTAAATAATTACAATACCAGTCCCCGTTTCCTATCGCAATATTAATAATTACACATAGCAACACTTTACCTCCTAATTTAATTATTTCTTAACCATGCGGCCTGCTGCGGTTTCGTTTATCATTAAAATTTTCCCTTTACCTCATTATTTTTATCTAACGAGAGCCATAATTATAATTCGTACGTAAAATGAATAATTTGACAGATTAAGGGGAATCATTTATACCATTTAAATTGTTTAATAAAACTACAAATTAGAGCTACATAAGCATTATATCTATTTTTAGTGAATCATTGTCTCAGTAACCAGACTGGCCTAGAAGACATTAATTACGTAACTGAACGATCATTTTAACTGAAAGATATAATATACTTAACTAATTATAAATTATTTTTTATTGCTGTGAGATACCGCAACTCAATTAATATTCAAAAATAATAACATGTGGACTTAGACATATTCTGTTGCACTTTGGGTGAATTTACAAGAACAGCTAGCTAACTTTAGAATTTGCTGTGTCAATGTCAAAGTCAAAGTCAAAGCATTTATTTCAATTAGACCATTACAGGCACTTTTGAAAGTCAAAAAAAACAATATAAAACGCGAAGCTACAGTCCCAGTCACAAGGCATAATAACTTATGAAAGTACTGTAGTTGCCCATTCCGTAGCGTAGATCTCTATGGAGAAGACCGGCAAGAAACTCCATGGACACTCTTTTAAATCAAAATATGTTACAAAATCTTGGTTACATCATTCATGTTAATGACAGTTGAATAATTCAAATTTTAAGCGTGCTACAATATCGCATTGGGTTTAACCTGTAAGGATAATTGTATGTTTGGAGTAAATAAATAAATAAAACATTGTACAAAAAAAAAACAATCGAAAAACATAATTAAGAGCAAAATAGCTTTAGTTTCGGAATAATAAATATATAAAAGTAGTTCACTATTATTTATTCATAATATTATGGCATTATTAATTAAACACAGTAAGTAAATACGTGCTAAACAAATATCCAATTTGGATTTTAAAAATGTTCCTTACTTTTAATTTATAAAATTAAAAGATTTTTACTAAGTACACTGCAGCATCATCAAAACAGCATCATCAAAAACCGCTTATTCTAGAAACTTGACATATTGCAAATTATTTATTGAAACTTTATTTTCTTAATAAAATTTATTTGTCATCATTTGCCTAGCCTTTGGGGTCGGCTTCCAGTCTAACCGGATGCAGCCGAGTACCAGCATTTTACATGGAGCGACTGCCTATCTGATCTCCACAACCCCAGTAACTGGGTAATACGATATCCCTTGGTAAGATTGGATGTCAGACTTTTGGCTTCTGACTATTCGTAACGACTGCCAAAGATCTACAAATGACAGCCGGCCCAACGAATTAGCGTGCTTTCCGAGGGACGGAAGAAACTCGGTACGTAATTATGATCACCTATCCCCGTACTAACCTCATCGACCCGTGCGACTGTTATTATTTAGCTAGCAAACTTTAATTGTATGGATTTTAAATTATGTGGATGGAAGGATTTTTGGAAATGCATCACTTTAAGGCTTCGATCAATAATAGTTTTAATTATTGATCGAAGCTTTAAGGAGTTAAATACTAGGCGAGGAGTTAGTATGAAGCTTCCTCATATTTATCGATGAGAAATCGCATCTTTTTTTTTTATGAATGGCATCTCGCAGTTCAACCTAACCGGACTTTCGTCTGCTTAACCGGACTATCCTGTGGGTGCCTTAAGAGTAAGGCCTCCAGCCAGTGCATAAAAACTTACAAACTAAGCGACTGCACGCTAAGGGCACCCCCTGTGGGGTACGAACCTCGGCTTAGGGCGTCGCTGGGGGAGGACTGCATGGGGACAGGCTGGATCTGAATGGTATCATTATTTAGGGGCTGATTTAAAACTACTGGCACAGCATCGCGGGCTGGCTCGAGCAAGGGTCGGGGAGGGAGAAATCGCATCGGAAGCACTTGCGTTCAAATAGTTCACAGTAGGTAAGATGGGTTTATTAATTTCCCACTGTACAGATTATACACAACATCCAAAACATAACATAACATGGCCTATTGCCATCAACAGGGCACAAATCCAGACTCCGTGGCTGTTACTGTGAAATTCCTGATGGGAAAACCCAATAACACTTTGCCCGACCTGGGAGTCGAACACAAGACCTTATGCTCAACAGTCTCGCTTGCAACCACTAGACTATAGAGGCAATCTGGATTATACAGCTTTTCCAAAATCCAAAAGGCCTTCATTCTTTATTGCACCTAAAATTAAAATACACAAGGTGTTGTTTTGCATCCTCGTCAAATTCGAGGAGGTAACTATTCTAATGATTGTCGTCCCGAATCAGTAATAAAATGGGCAGGTAATTTTTTTTTTTTTCTTATTAACGGAAATCGGTAAGTGTGAAGAAACACGCGTGTTTTAAACGCGGCCCGTCTGATTCTCGCCCTATAACCGCGCTTCCATACTGAAAAACAATCTCAAACGTTTATTCGATAATTTCTTATTCCCTAAGCCACGTTAAGGGGATTATTCTGAAATACTGACAAACTTAACGACCAAAAAAATCAGCGTTTATTTATAATTAACTAGGTTTCGTAATTTTCATTGATTATTTATGTCTGTGACAACCCTAAATTTTGACGAGGATGCAAAACAACACCTTGTAAACAAACAAGTAAATAGCTTATGTATGTACTAGTCACGTATAATAATATGTATACACGCAGCAACTTTTAAAAGTGATTTTCTCCTACTGTTTTGATTAAGGTTTTACGTTTTCAGGAACATGGAATTTTGACAGAAAATTTGCCAAAGAGGACACAGCTAGTTTAAGTTTTAAAAGTACTGTTCATGCACAAGCATGAACAGTACTTTTAAAACTTAAATCAACTTATTTTATAAACTAAACTAATACATACAAAGACTGCTTATGGTTTGAGCTAAAGCGGGTATAATAAGTGCATTCACGAATACTAAAAAGTAGTTGTTGGTTTGAACTTAAAGCTAGCCTCTTCCAGCTTTGTTGTTTAGAGCTTTAATTCCATGTAAAAGTACTACATTAGTGTCATCATCATCATCAGCCTATAATGTTCCCACTGCTGGGACACAGGCCCAGTGCGGGTTGGTAGATGTCACATGTCTTCAAAATTTTAGTTCTAGGACATGCCAGTTTCCTCACGATGTTTTCCTTCACCGTT
Source organism: Cerastis leucographa (assembly GCA_963082945.1). Lineage (NCBI taxonomy): Eukaryota > Metazoa > Arthropoda > Insecta > Lepidoptera > Noctuidae > Cerastis > Cerastis leucographa. The sequence continues at coordinate 18,552,710 of OY720358.1, read as the reverse complement.
TTTGAGAGCAGTGGTGATGTATTAAATTAAACAGAGTAATGCGCCTGCCTGGGTTCGAACCCGCGGCTTTCGAAGTCGGGGCTGCCACCAATGGGACATCATTTGCTCTCTTACTCTCTCTACATTAGTGTAAATAAAGATATTTACTAAATGAACTCTTATCTAGGTCTCAACAACACAATACTAGTATAAGAAATTAATATCAATGTAAAACTGGATATATTTTTATCATTAGACATACCTAGGCACACAAATTGATAGTGTATACAATATAGATACGACGAAACGAGACGGCAATACAAAAACACTAACGATAGAGCGAGAAAGAAAAAAGAAGTAAAATGTAACCTCAATTTTATTGTGGCCTTTTAAGGACAGGACAGAAATGATTTTATTCTAAAACTTCTCAATCTTTTTTCATATCTAAGTTGAAGTGTGTAAGGTTCAAATTCAATTGGTTTATATATAAACGTAACGTGTGCACCACCGACGCTTATTATGACAAGTAAATTATAGTAATAAAGCGGTTTCAAATGGTTAAAATGTGTTTTTAAGATTTTAAAGTTGGTTAAGATATTGTGATGTCTTTATACATGTATATTGATGTATATTGATATCATCGGTGTGAAAGTTAACGATTACTTGCTTTTTTTTCAGTAAGAATACAAGAAAAATTTCATAAGTTAGTAAGGGTGCTGGTGTTATACCTACCCTGTATTGTTAACTAGCATTAAGTCAAGTGCACATACAGATGTTCATTTAGTGTTACCATTATTATTTGATTATATATAAATAATAAATTAAGGAGGAGCTCGTGGCTAAATAATAACAGCCTCCCGGGTCGATCTTTAAGGTTAAGCCGTGCTTGCCGAGGTTGGTCCGTGGATGGGTGACCATCATTACATACCGAGTTTCCTCCGTGCCTCGGAAAGCACGTTAAGCCGTTGGTCCTGGCTGTCATTTGTAGATCTTTGACAGTCGTTACGAGTAGTCAGAAGCCAAAAAAAAGTCTGACATCCAGTCTTACCAAGGGGTATCGTATTACCCAGTTACTGGGTTATGGAGGTCAGATAGGCAGTCGCTTCATGTAAAATACTGGTACTCAGCTGCATCCGGTTAGACTGGAAGCCGACCCCGACTCCCCGAGAGAGTTTGGGAAAAGGCTAGGCAGATGATGATAAATAATAAATTAAAAAGGTACTTGGAGTATTCCCGTTTGAGCACCTAGAGCACCTATTTTTTGGGGGCACCAATGCATTGTGCACCGTATATGTAGCACTCAATAATACGTGCTCTAAAAATAGGTGCTCAAACGGGAATACTCCTGAAAATTGAGTCATGTGACGTTTCACTAATGTCACTCTTTATTACAGTTCGAAATATTCTGGTATCTATATCCTAAGTTTTTGTTCACTGTTATCATTTTAAATAAGGGCTACTTGCACTTATCATTAAAAACAACCCTTTTTTTGCGATGGGTTTGCTCTTGGCTATAGTCTAGGTCAGAGATGACAGAAACAAAGTCGACGATGATGGTACGAGCTTACCCAGAAGAAGCCTGTTCACTCTAACTTTAACGAGATTAGGGTTGTTCAAAAACACAGACGCAGGCAGAGAGTTCCACTCCTTTGCGATGCGCATTATGAAAGACGTTTGGAAACGCTTGGTGCGAATTGGTGGCCCTTTCTAGTAGCCCAACAATAAGGAGTAGCCCTTTCTAGTACTAGAATTGGTGGCCCTTTCTAGTAGCCCAACAATAAGGAGTAGCCCTTTCTAGTACTAGAATTGGTGGCCCTTTCTAGTAGCCCAACAATAAGGAGTAGCCCTTTCTAGTACTAGAATTGGTGGCCCTTTCTAGTAGCTCAACAATAAGGAGTAGCCCTTTCTAGTACTAGAATTGGTGGCCCTTTCTAGTAGCCCAACAATAAGGAGTAGCCCTTTCTAGTACTAGAATTGGTGGCCCTTTCTAGTAGCCCAATAATAAGGAGTAGCACAACTATGAAATCGTAAAAATCAATCAGTTGTCCTATTCATTTTTGTTCACATAAACCGTCAATATACTGATTGATAAAATATATTGATAAAAGCGCCTGTGTAACCTTACTAAAATACAAGGTGTTGTTTTGCATCATCGTCAAATTCAAGGCGGTAACTATGCTAATGATTCTCGTCCCGAATCAATAATAAAATGGGTAGATAATTTTTTTTTCTTTTTTACGGGAATCGGTAGGTGTGAACCACCCGTGTTTTAAACGAGGCCTGTCTGATACTCGCTCTATAACGTTTATTCTATAATTTCTTATTCCCTAAACCACGTTAAGGGGGTTATTCTGAAATAATGTCAAACTTAAAAAAAACAAAAAAAACCGCGTATTAATAATTAACTTGGTACCGTAATTTTAATTGATTATTTATGTCTTTTGTGACCACCTCCTGAAATTTGATGAGGATGCAAAACAACACTTTGTATAAGGCATCATTCAACTTCATAGGAAGAAATATGATCAATTCTTGTTGGGGTTCAATATATACGAACGACAGTTTTAAAATCTCAATTAACATCATCTACCTTTACCCAAATATGTTGGGGTCGGCTTCCAGTCTAACAGGATGCAGCTGAACAGCAGTATTTACATGGAGCGACTGCCTATCTGACCTCCTTTCAGTACTTTTGCCAGTTTTGTTAAAGTCTCATTTACCATGCATCTTAACTAATTTCCAGAGACTGGGTATGTGGTTAATGGCAATAGGCTCATGGGGGCGAGCTTATTACCATTAACCACAAATCCGGATCCGGACATTAGTTAAGGTAGTAATGTAAATAATAGTAAGTTAATTGGGTGTGTACCAAAAGACCAATTTTACTAAACTATTTTGTGCCATGCTTCTAAGTTAAATCACAGCTTTAAACCCTAAAGTTCCTCAGTACGTCACTTAGTAATAATACTCACTAAATTACGACGAGTAGTTTATTAGTTACAAGAGGACAGATGAACATATATCATCATCTACCTAGCGTTCTTCCAAACTTATAAGGATCAGCTCTCAATCTTACCGCATGTAGCTGAATAACAGTATTTTACATGGTGCGACAGCCTATCTGACCTCCACAACACTGTTAGTACCTACTGGGTAATACCTTGGCAAGTCTGGTTGTCAGAATTTCGACAGTTTTATACTAATTTTATATTCGGATATACGTTGACAATATTTTATACCCACTTTGTCTGCTAGATCTCATTTGAATAACTAATGAGTGAGTGGGCTTCGGAATCACCTTGTTTACTAGTATTCTGTACTACTAGCATGTTAAATGAAATTTATTTATTTCGATTATCGGTTAGAACTTCCGTTTTAATTATCATTATTATTTTATTAACTAATAAAGTTCTATTTGATCTCCTACAGCCAGGCAGTCATTGGATGTGTAAAATATGCACATTTATCCACTGATAGTTACACTAATAGTTGGCTCGCCAACGCACCACCGCACAGGCCGACAGTCCGACAACGACTGCCCGCCCCACTACTCGGACCGGTATTAACAACCGAGCGACGTGCGCGCCCGAGGCAACGTTACAATACTGTAATCGGTTTGTAGTGAGATATATTGATATCTACATACACTACATCCCTTCCTTGTTTTAACTAGTTTTTATGAAACCGGAATATATCTCTAGCTTAACCAAATCACAGCACAATAAATATTTAGTCAATCATAATATGTTTTAATTTAATGTTTCCTTTTCCCCTTCTTCTTCTATTCCATTTTCTGATTCAGTTACATCTTCTCCTATGTTAATTTCTTTATTTTGGTCACTTATAACTTCCTTTCAACTTTCTTCAAATGAACTACATTTCTTCGTGATACCTTCCCAGTTACATAGTTTCGAACACAAGTGTCCACCTTTACTCTTTTCTACAGTATAAGAAGTTGGGCCATAATTTAGGCTTAGTTTATCTTTGACCATATTCTTGACGTAAACTTTATCCCCAGGCACTAGTTCACATTTACGCGCTCTTCTTTACTTATCTGTGTATTCTTTCCCAGTTTCTTTCTTTTCTTGATCTCTGTATCTAACATCTGAATCTTCTGGTTTAAGTGTATGTGTAATGTCTCCTGCCATAGGTATATTGCCACGGTATTGCCGTTTGAAAAATGATCTGTAGGAGTTTTACCTGTAACACTATACGGGGTACCGTTATACATAGCCAAATACATACTTTAACAAAGCTTCTTGCACGTTTTTTCGCTCGACTTGACTGTTTTTTTTTTTTTTTTTTTTTTTGGAATATCTCGGTTCTGACATTCGACTTCTCCGTTCTGTTGGGGCCAGTATGGTACCGTATTATGCGAAACTATATTCCTTTCAGTACAGATTTTTTTTTGAACTCCTCTATGTAGAACTGTCTGCCATCTGGTTACCAAGTCTGCTAAAAATGTCTTATAGACATTTTATTATGTCGGCACTGGTAATTTTACGACAAATCTTTACCTCCTTGTATCCACTGAAATTATTGACGATTACTAATATGTAATCGATACTTGGTAAAGGACCCAACAAATCAATACAAGTATCTACCCAAGGTTAACATGGTAATGCCCGTCGCTTCAATGGGTTTGGAGGATTTGGAGCAGAGACCAACGTTCAGCCTTTGCAGCATTTGAACAAGTTCCTTCTCAGTTTCCTGGTATCTAGGCCACTAAACTTTGGTTCTTAGTCTCGCGTTCATTAGGACTATTGGGTGCCCTTCGTAAGTAGCTGTCAGAACGTGACTGTGCAATATTGGTTTTTTTTTTTTGGTATAACAATTCTAGTGCCTCTCAATAAAACTCCTTCGTAAAAGCATAATTCGTTTTGTAAGATTTTGTAATTTTTTACCTCTTCATCCCATTTGTTGTTATAGGGCCTTCCCTTATTTTTAATATTTCCGTGTCTTGCTTTGATGCCTCCATAATTTCTTCCAGTGATACTGCTATTGGCCTGTTTCCTTCAACAACTTGGTGTATATAGTTTTCCGACTTGTCTTGTGACGTTTTATTTAATTTGCACAATCTTGATAAACTATCTGCTACATTTTCTTTGCCAGGCCTGTATATTACTTTTAATGTATATGCTTGAAGGCGTAGTATCCACCTTTCTATCCTTGCACATGGTTTTGATTTAGGACCGAATATAACCTCGAGTGGTTTATGGTCGGTCACTAATTCTAACTCTTTTCCAAACAGAAAAACATAAAAATGTTCCACCGCCCCGACCAAAGCTAAAGCTTCTTTTTCTGTCTGGTAATATCGCCTTTCACAGTCTGTTAGTGTCCGGTGACCATACGCTACAATGCGAGGTCCATGATCATTAATTTGATACCGGACTAGCATCTGCTATTACTATATTCCGATCTTTGACGTCATAGTATCCTGGAGTAGGAATATTAGACAGGGTCAATTTTAATTTGTTAAATGCAAATTCCTGTTTACTACCACAAAGATTTTTTAATTCTGTGGTTTTGGTCTATTTCTTCCTAAGCAGTTCTTTCAATGGTTCAGTAGTAGTTTCATTATGGATATCCATTATGGATATCATATCCATTTTCCAACATAATTGATTAATCCTAAGAAGTTCTGAAAGCTCACCTATATTCATAGGTGCACGAAATTATTGAATAGTTGTCACGTACTTATCTAATGGTTTTACACCTCTGTGTGATAATTCGTGTCCTAAAATTGAACCTTTTCTTCCCTGAATATGCACTTGTCTTTTCTCAGTACTACATTATTTTCTTCTAAAGTTTTCATTACTGTTTCTAATCTTCGATCATGTTCTTCCAAATCCTTCCCATAAAATTAATAGTGCTATTACATCCCAATAACATTCGTTCCAGGGTTTTTTGAAAAATTTCCGAGTCACAGGATATTCCAAACATTAGTCTTTTGTATCTGAATAGACCTTTACTTGTAATAAATGTTGTAATGTGCCGAGAATCGGGATGTAATTCAATCTGGTGAAAAGCATCTTTGATGTCCAGTTTTGCAAATTACTTTGCACTTTTTATTTTTGGTAGTAGCTTGTCCATAGTGGGCAATGGGTGATTTTCACGTATTGTTGCTGTATTGGCCCGCCTCATATCTACGCAAATGCGGACATCTCCAGTATTTTTCAAAACCGGCACTATTGGTGATACCCATCTTGAGGATCCTTGAACTTCCTCAATAATTCTTTCTCCAACAGTTCTTTTATTTTGATTTCAACTTTTTCTTCCAGTGGTATGGGGATCCTTCTTAATGGTTGAGAAATTGACTGTACTTTCTCATCGATTGGTACCTCCACTAAAAGATCCTTGAATTTAGGAAACTCTTTATTTCCTTTTGGTCGATTTCTAATTCGATTTTAAGAACACCCATAGCCATGGCAGTTTCTTTCTCAAGCAGATCTCTAGTTCCATCAGCGATGACGTAAAAAGTTGCATTTTCTGATCTATCTGCGATTTTTTATTTTTGCGTCAAATGGTCCCTTTAGGTTGAAGGGGTTCTTACTTGCGTAACCATAAAAAGTCTTGTTGCAGCTGTTTGTTTGGTTACGAACCTGTACCTTATTTTATTTCATATTGTCCCAGGTTTTGTTTGTTGTTGTTTCCCTCATATTTTCTTTTAGTCTCTCCACTCTGTTTATGTTCTCATTTGATGTGCTGCGTCCTCCGAATTCTTCTATTTATCGACTTACAGCTCTCAAGAGTATTTGCTTCAACAATTATATTTGTCAGTGTTATTGTGCTTCCTGTTTGTAGAATTCTCTTTCTAAGCTCTTTAGAACACTTTTCTGTAATTTGATCGATTATATGATCGTCTTTGCCCTTAAACTGACATTTTTCTGCTTGTTGTCTAAGCCGTACTAGGATTTTTTCAAACTTTTCATTTATCTTGTTTTATCAAACGAAAAAGTTGACGTTCATATATTATCTTACTTTGTTTAGGTAGAAAGTATGCGTCGAGTTTGGTTATAGCCACTGCGAAGACGTCCACTTCATCTGCTGGTGAAACATTCGCATCTGGTATATTATAGAATATTTCCTGCAATTCTAGTCCAACAAAGCGAAGCGCGTTTCTTCGCACTACTCTCTATTCCAGCAATTTCCAGGTAGATCAACAGTACCTGCTTCCAGTGTTCCCATCTCGTTCCTGCTGCACCGTTAAAATATTTGTCAATTTAATGACCAGTATGTACATCAATAGTACCACTACCTGCTGACCAAATTTTTTGACTTATCAATTTAATGATCAGTATGTATATATATTCTACTGCTATAACCGTCATTTTCTGATGACTTTTCAATTTAATGACCAGTAGAAATATTCTACTGCTATTACCGTCGTTATTTGACGACTTTACAATTTAATGACCAGTAGGAATATTCTACTGCTATTACCGACGTTCTTTGATGACTTGTCAATTTAATGACCAGTAGAGATATTCTACTGCTATTCGATTTATTATTTTAGAACTAATCCTGTAGTATAAATCAAATAATTAAACATGGGGTCCTTGGTTCGACTCCCAGGTCGGGCAGTGTCACCGAGTTTCTCCATTAGGAACCTCCCAATAACAGACCTGAGTCCGAGTTGGCGTCTGGTTAATGGCAACAGGCATGCTCAACGTTATTGGTGAAACGTGGTTGTAACACACATCTCTGCCTACCCCCTTGGGGAACACAGGCGTAATGTTATGTTAAATAATTTAATCAGTATGTTTTTTCCTTAACAACCAAGATAGCATTTAATTAGTTGCAAAACAATACATTAACGAACCACTTTTTGTTTTAGCCTTTACAAAAATTATTTATTAACAGTTAATATGTCCAATGACAGATTCTAACGTATTATAAAGGGTGTAAAACACCTCTTAACCAAGCCGAAAGGCACTGGTTCTCCCTGTCATTGCGATCATTTTTTTGTTCTACACCATACCTGGGAACTTTCTAGTTACGGAGATATTAGGGGTCAAAGTTCCAACTTTTTGACAAGTATTTTTCTTTAAATACAAGTTTTTAATATAATATTTTTTACTTTAAACACCTCCACGACCCCCTTACTATTCAATCCGTCCATCAGCACAATGTTTTGAGTGTGTTACATTAAGTTCTACCACAAAACATGATTTGACAACCCCCAAAAATAAAGTCGTTTCCCAGCAATAATTTTTGCGTAAAGTTACTTAAATTCATGTACTGAATGCTTGGTTGACGGCTTCGTGATGAGGTGATTTACACGGTGTATTCATAATTTGATTTTTGAAGTGTAATAGTAATTTGAATTTTTCTTTCCAAAATATGATTAGTTATCTCCCTGTAGGAGTGTACCTTTTTTTTTTTTTTTTTTAAAAATATAAAACTTACGGTTTTATCCTCGTCGCCAATGTAAAATATGCACATTTATCCACTGATAGTTACACTAATAGTTGGCTCGCCAACGCACCACCGCACAGGCCGACAGTCCGACAACGACTGCCCGCCCCACTACTCGGACCGGTATTAACAACCGAGCGACGTGCGCGCCCGAGGCAACGTTACAATACTGTAATCGGTTTGTAGTGAGATATATTGATATCTACATACACTACAGGATGACACGAACTAAATTTGTCAATTTGAATAGTTTATTTCCAGAATTTTCATAAGGAACATTGAAGTCAAAGATGAAGTATGCTTATGCCTATTTACTCGCATCTTGAAAACTCTAATCGTTTTTCCATCAAAAATCTATTGAAGAAGTATTCCCATTTGAGCACCAAAGATATTCCCATTTCAACACCCATCAATATTTAAGCACAATAGGGAGTAAAATACAAAATACGTAGGTTAAATTCCAACAAAAAAGTAGTGTTTAAATCAGCCACCATTTTACCAGAACTAACTGACCACACCATATCACTGTTGACACATTAGCATTTGTGACCAGAGATTCCCTATCACTTTCGTAGACAAACAAAAAAACACTTTTACTACGATCCACAGCATTCCCCGAATATGTCCCGTACGTCGAATTCAGCCAAACGACATAATATTCCAAGAAGTTGACATATTAACAATATAGGTATGCAGCCTGTCCTTGATAGAGTGACTAACATCGCAGCGCTAATGTTTTGTCATGGTTAACACGTTCGCATACAAAGTAGTATAACAATACAATTTATATTGCATTATCCACTAATCAATGGTGCTTGCATATTAAGGTGGTGTATGATGTCTGTGTATTGAAGACAGCTGTCAAAAGTTCGCGTGCTAGCTAGTGTTCCTCAAGCCGTTGTCTATGCTTTTGACATTGGTAATTATGTTTTCTGTTAGAGATGCCTGCATGCTTGCTAATTTGGCTCCTTGTTCGAACATTGAAGGGGTAATTGCGTGACTCACACACATAGTAATTTTTGTTAGGTTGTCGAGCATACGAAGTTTTCAAACTTTGAAAACCTTTCGAGATGCGATAGAAAGGTGTCATAGAATTATGTTGCGGTCTAAACATAATTATGTTCACTTAAACGTGAGAACACCAAATGAGATTTTTAGAACTACACATGTTATATCAATATAGGCACCTGTTTGAAATTGCAATACTATGCCTTGTGAATATATATATTTTTTTGTGGTGATTAAACCATGATAAGGTTCGCCTATTGTTTTGGCCACCAATAAATTAGTCAGGAGAGTCGATGATGGCTCTATAACTAATGTGTTTATTCTATACTTTAATATTTAATATTCCATGATTGATAAGTAGGCGATGACCAGACACACCATAAATAATCTGACTAATTTAAAAACATGTAATTGCGACACATGTCATGATTTAATGAAATAGTCATTCAGACAGCATTCAATTGATGATTCTAATTTTATTAGTAAATATTGTATTCAATTAATCAATATATAATTTGATCAATAAACAACCTAATAATTTTATATGCATTTTTTTACATAGAAACTGCAGGCCTTTGCATGATCCTTAAATACAATTTATTACTGACCTGCAAATTGCAAAAAAAAAAACGACAAGAAAAGAAATTTCGCAGATTTACAGTGGCGCCCCTTAAGAACAAACTCGCAATCATCCTGTCAACATCTCAACAGTTCAAATACACAGTTAAACTTTTCTGAACCGCCGTTAAATCCGGTGAGCTTTAAGTTATTTTAATAAACAATTAAACGGATATCTCACGTTCCTCAGCCGAAACAGGAAGACTATTTCGAGTATTTCCCCAAATAAAATAATTGACGGCGGCGTTATGTCAAGCGTCTTTAAAAGCGAATAAAGTGTACAAACGATGTTTTTTTAAGTAATTACTTAATCAATGCGATAAATAAAGGGGACGGTGGGATAATTTGATGATGTCAGGTGTGGTTAATGTGTTATGATTTTGATGCAGTTTTTCGTTTAAAGGTGTGTCCTCGTCTCATAGGAATTTATAACAAAGAAATTTCAGAAATTTGACTAAATTAAAGTAAATAAAAAATAAACTAAAGATATATATTAAAGATAGATAAATAAATTAAAGTATATTAAATAATAATGACAATTTTTATGAATTATTCATAATAATTTATTGTCATAGTCAGGTCAAATAAAGTCATACCTATCTGTGAAATATCGCCTTCCGAAGGTTTTATGCTTACTATTTAAAATATTAGAAAGTATGAAATATTGACTAGCTAAGTTTAGGTGAACTTATAATTGTATTGTATGAATTTGTCTTATACATTAGGTATATTGCATTTTTTTTTTACATTTCAAATATTTTTGAGATAAGCTATCGTTTTTTAAACATAAAAATGAATTATCATGTCATGTAACAAATCTGCAGTATTTTTCAACAAAGCACTACAAATTATTCCAGATATAACAAATTATAATTTAGTACGAAGAGAAGGCGAAAGGAAACACCTTAATGTGATCGTTCTTCATTTTAATGCGAGTTGTGAAGTTTCCGCTGAAATATGGGGAAAGTTTCATGCATCGCTCTTTAGTTAATTCATGTGGGGATCGGTATATCGTTACATAAATTGCTGAAATGGGAATTTTATCGTGAATTATTTTTAATTAGACTCGTTTCTCAGGTTACTTTTTTTCGTGTATAATTTTGAAATCGCCGTCAAGGTAAACTGCGGCGAGGGTGGTGTGACGATCTGGTGGCCTAGCATGACGTCTTAATATAGCTCCGTCTCTTTCCCACTCTGGAATAAGAGTAAAGCAATACTGCTTTAAGTCTTCATGGTAGGCCACCTGATCTTGTTTGTTGGGCCAGCATGGCCAGATATGGCACAGGCTAGAGAAGTTTGAAAAGAGAAAGTGTAGCCTTTGTCCAGCAGTAGGACACTCAATAGGCTAAGAAAAAAACTGACATGAATTAGGAGTTCAGTGTCTAGCTTTTTGTCAATGAAAACTTTTTTTCTTAATTTGAGCAAGACTTTTGATATACCAATTATAGATTTCAGAATCAATTTTCCGATTTATTTGTTTATTTATTGAATGTAAAATGTACACAATCATAGTTACAAGCTGGGATTAAAACTGGAAAGTACATGACTCTGTTAGGACGCAGAAAAATAACTTAAAAGTAATAATATATCAATGAGTATCTTATACAATATCACAATAACTTAGGAACTTTCATAATAAAAAAATAAAATGAAGGACATATTAATTGAACTTATATCTAGCTTTATACATATATATTTTATTATAATAATATATTAGAATTTGACGAGTATGCAAAACAACACCTTGAAAAAAAAAATTCTAGGAGTAATATATTTAATCTAGCTTTAAATACACTTAGTGTTTTCGTGGATCGTATATTTTCAGATAGTTTATTGTATATCTGTATGCTTCAGTATTCTGGACTATTTTTACACATTTCTATTCTAGGTGTTGGTAGAATTAACTTCGTTTTCGTGTTTTCATGAACGTAGGTGAACGATTCTAATACGAAAGATCTACTACTCTGGAGCACGTTTATTTCTTAATTTTTTTTAGATTAATTTCAACCGACATTTCCTTTAATTACCCTTTACTTCAAACTAAAGACTTTTTAGTATCTACTAGTCACGTACACTTTGCGTACAAAAGCGAAGCCGACGTCCAACCTATTAGTTACCACAAATTAATGTCATGCATAAAATTAACTCTGTTACAAATAATATATTGATCTAAAATTGTAATTACTCATTAAGAGAACAATTAGTACTAAAACTGGAAAGGGCATTGGCAAAGGGCATTGGCAAAGGGTACATGGGCATTTTTCTGTTGTGTCGCGCCAGTTTTTAGTTCGAAAAGCGGTGCCGTAGTGGTAGGTATCCCGCAGTTAGATATACCAATTATTTAGTGACGGACAAACGTCACAGACAATGACAGGGTACCGCTTGATCTATTTAAATGTCAATTGTCAACATATAGGACACAATGACACCGCTATATAAATGTCATAATGTTTGTAATCATGAGGAGACTTCATTAGAGAGAAAAACGTTGAGGGTTTATTAGATACTAGCTATCCCACGCAACTTCGTTTGCGTCACATTTTCCCCGTTTTCGCAACATTTTTCATTGCTGCTCTGCTCCTTTTAGTTGTAGCGTGATGAAACCTATAGACTTCCTAGATAGATGGGCTATTTAACACTGAAATAATTTTTAAAATCGGATCAGTAGTTTCTGAGATTAGCGCGTTCAAGCAAACAAACAAACTCTTCAGCTTTATTATTAGTAGTATTAGATTAGAATTAAATTAGATTATTACCCATATTTTATTCGTTTTTTCCTCACTGACCTCTAGGTAATACAGCCTATTTTGAATACGCTGGTAATATTTCAAGAGGTTAAAGAACCAACTCATAAATTGTGAACGATGTTTAGATCTTCTTAGGCGACTTTTCTGAAATATACTAATATAGCTGTCCCCGGCATGCGTTGCAATGCACTTTTGACGTACCCTATCTACCTACCATACCCTACCCTACCCTACCTACCTTCCCTCCCCTACCGTACCCTACCTACCTTCCATACCCTACCCTACACTACCTACCCTAACCTACCTACCCTACACAGTTTAAGTAAAGTTTATTTTTAAAATTACCTAAATAATTTAGAAACATAGCATAGGAAACAAATTATTTAGGTAACTTTATAAATAATCTTTACTTAAACTGTAGGTTTTTAAAATCATTTACGTAAATGGTATTAAGTCTGCCTCATACCCTTTTACGTTAGTGAATTTTAAAACCAAAGATTTATGTTTCCTATTACACATCACCTTGAAAAATATGTAGGTGCACATGAAGTACAAAATACGTGGAATAGGTAATACTTATTCTAGTAATGATGCCCGTCTTTCTAGGGCATCATTACTAGAATACAACGCGACACCTAAATCTTTTGAATCGTTGCAATTTTAACGCTGTTTCAGTGGCAGAGAGTTGAGATTTCAACGGTGCTGTAATATTAAGGCTTTCCTTTAGTTGTGGGATAATGAAAATGGGCATTCGATTATTTATTCAAACATTTACCAGTCTTAATGTCTTGATTGGTTATTGTTTTGTTTGATAATCAACAATAGAACCTTTGTACACTTCTATCTTAATATATTGTCCTATTAAGTATTTTTCATCACACTTGCACGTAAACAGTGTCATAACATACAGGTTAACTTGGCTGTAATGCCCCATATAAAACCCTAGGGCTGTAAGTAATTTTTTTTTAATTTACAGCGCAGCATGACAGCACACAGGTCATGCAAGTTCAAGCAAGGAGTTTACACGCAATTGAAAAATTGTCTTAAAATGTTATTTAAACAGGAATTTCATTCAATCTCGCTACATGTTATTTAATTAATCAACTAATGTTCTAAAATCTAAATAATCGATAGTTTTTTGTATCAAAACGTCGTTTTAATATTTTTTTTTATACGCCTTCGTGGCTGTATACCTAGGTAAGTATTTGCCTTTAACGTTTCTGAACAAAACATTTGTATAATCTGTGGTGTGGGCAAACAGCCCGCCATCCGCAAATCAGTTCACGTATTTCGTAATAATATGTGCTGACTTGTGTATATTCATAATTATTAACTCGCAAATGTGATGAAAAACATTGTATGTTTCACGGGCGGTACGGGAATTACGAACCTCGACTCAGAAAGCCCTCAGTCTTCGACTTCGGGCTTCTACTAGAGCCTCGATCGTAATTCCTTACTTACCGCCCTTAATACACAATATACTATTTCATCACACTTGCACGTAAACAGTGTCAGAACATACAGGTTAACTTGGCTGTAATGCCCAATTTAAAACCCTAGGGCGGTAGGTATTTTTTTTTTAAATTTACAGCACAGCATGACAGCACACAGGTCATGCAAGTTCAAGCAAGGAGTTCACACGCAATTGAAAAATGGTCTTAAAATGTTATCCAAACAGGAATTTCATTCAATCTCGCTACATGTTATTTAATTACTCAACTAATGTTCTAAAATCTAAATAATCGATAGTATTTTGTATCGAAACATCGTTTTTTTTTTGTTTACACTCCGTCATGGCTGTATACCTAGTAGGTAAGTATTTGCCCTTAACGTTTCTGAACAAAACATTTATATAATCTGTGGTGTGGGCAAACAGCCCGCCATCCGCTTAAAAATCAGTTCACGTATTTCGTAATAATATTTGTGCTGACTTGTGTATACACCGTGTAAATCACCTCATCACGAAGCCGTCAACCAAGCATTCTGTACATGAAACTAAGTAACTTAACGCAAAAATTATTGCCGGAAAACGACTTTTTTTTGGGGGGTGTAAAATCATGTTTTGTGGTAGAACTCAATGTAACGCACTCAAAACATTGTGCTGATGGACGAATTGAATAGTACGGGGGTCGTGGAGGTGTTTGAAGTAGAAATCTTACATTAAAAACTTGTATTAAAAAAAATACTTGTCAAAAAGTTGGAACTTTGACCCCTAATACCTCCGTAACTAGAAGCTTCCCAGGTATGGTGTAGAACAAAAAAATGATCGCCAGGATAGGGAGAACCAGTGCCTTTCGGCTTCGTTAAGAGGTGTTTTACACCCTTTATTCATAATTATTAACTCGCAAATGTGATGAAAAACATTGTATGTTTCACGGGCGGTACGGGAATTACGAACCTCGGCTCAGAAAGCCCTCAGTCTCCGACTTCGGGCTTCTACTAGAGCCTCGATCGTAATTCCTTACTTACCGCCCTTAATACACAATGTACTATTTCATCACACTTGCACGTAAACAGTGTCATAACATACAGGTTAACTTGGCCGTAATGCCCCATATAAAACCCTAGGGCGGTAAGTATTTTTTTTTTTAATTTTCATCACACTTGTACGTAAACAGTGTCATAACATTCAGGTGAACTTGGCTGTAATGCCCCATATAAAACCCTAGGGCGGTAAGTATTTTTTTTTTTATTCACTGCACAGCATGACAGCACACAGGTCATGCAAATTCAAGCAAGGAGTTTACACGCAATTGAAAAATTGTCTTAAAATGTTATCTAAACAGGAATTTCATTCAATCTCGCTACATGTTATTTAACTACTCAACTAATTTTCTAAAATCTAAATAATCGATAGTTTTTGTATACAAACGTCGTTTTTTTTTTTTTTTACACTCCGTCATGGCTGTATACCTAGGTAAGTATTTGCCTTTAGCGTTTCTGAACAAAACATTTGTATAATCTGTGGTGTGGGCAAACAGCCCGCCATCCGCTTAAAAATCAGTTCACGTATTTCGTAATAATATGTGTTGACTTGCATAATTATTAACTCGCAAACGTGATGAAAAACATTGTATGTTTCACGGGCGGTACGGGAATTACGAACCTCGACTCAGAAAGCCCTCAGTCTTCGACTTCGGGCTTCTACTAGAGCCTCGATCGTAATTCCTTACTTACCGCCCTTAATACACAATATACTATTAGTGCACATAAATAAATAAATAGTGTGTATCTTTACAGTACATGACGAGCATACAATAAGAGAAAGTCGCTTATAAATTTTGCTAAGTGTTTACATATTAGTGCTCGGAAATGGAGGTCTACTCTCTTTCTCCGAAACGTAACTTCGGCAACGAACGAAAATTAAACGTAGTTACGTTTGTGACCCTACTCTACATAATTTGCGGACGCAAACAATTCGCGCGAAATACGTTTTTTTTTTTTAATAAATGTCTTAAGTAACGTCTTATATGTTAATTTTGGCTTTTAATCCGTCGATATCGACGGGGGGTAGATTGGACCCCTGATGCAAGGACCCATATCCTGTCAGAGTCAGACATCAATTCACAATAAGTTTTGAACGACATGACACCTGCCTCGCGGTCGTCTGCACTTTTGGCGCCGAATTAAGTGATGGGGCGCGAAATGTCGAAATGGTAAACGATTATCATCGATGGAGAATGCCCATATTTAGCATAGAGATAAGGGTAAACGGAACTATTTAATTAACTTTTGTAGTTAATAAAAGTGGATAGTAAAACTGTCATCAGTTTTCTGTAATTGACGTGTGTTACCTGTTTCGAATGTCTGGTAGCGCTTCTGCTGAGCACGAGGGCTTCGATTCCCAGGTCAGCCAAATCTTTTTTTTTATGTTTAGGAATGTCTCAGTAGCAGCCCGAAGCCAGTGTGCTCGGTTGATGGCAATTATTATTAATATTATTATTTCATTTATTTCAGGCTATGCCCATAGTGTTAGTAACAATGGTCTTAAATGCTAGTGTTAGTAGAGATACATACATATAATAGTGATTTATTAGGTGTGGAGTTTCATCCAATGTCGCAGCATTGGAGACTCCCACCTATCAGCGAATAAACTCAAGATACTGTTGGTACTGCCACGAAGACGAGCGAGCAGGGAAGCGCTTCTCTTTCGCATAATAATATGCTCGCCCCTTATTAAATAGGACTAAAACATAACTGATGAAATGTAAACTGACACTGTCATTTACGTGATTGTTATTATGTTTATTATTTATTGTAAGCTTATGAAATTTCGAGGAGCTCGTGGCTAAATAAAAACCGCCACACGGGTCTTCAAAGTTTTAGTCGTGCTTGCCAAGGTCGGTCTGGGGCTGGGTGTCCATCATTATATACGAGTTTCCTCCGTGCCTCGGAAAACACGTTAAAGCCGTTGGTCCCGGATGTCAATTGTAGATCTTTGTCAGTCGTTACAGGTAGTCAGGGGCCCGTCAGTCTGACAGCCAGTCTCACCAAGGGGTATTGTATTACCCAGCACTAACTGGGTTGTGGAGGTCAGATAGGCAGTCGCTCCATGTAAAATACTGGTATTCAGTTGCATCCGGTAAGACTGGAAGCCCTGGACCCCAATAAAGTTAAGAAAAGGCTAGGCGGATGATGTGAGGTTATGAAATTTAGGAGTACTTGTAAACCCCTTTTAAGTTTTCGGGAAATACCATGAGTGATGAGACGTTACGTTGCTGAAAAGCCAAAATTCTCTAGTATAGACGATTATTCATCACAACGGAAAATTCTTAGATTTCTGTCTACCACGTTTAATACCACGAAATACGGCATGGATACAGTGTAGACCACTCCACCACTTGTAATTCATACAGCTTGCTCAATTTAAATTGCACATTTACGACACATACAAAGTGATTGAACTTTTTAAAGGCGATATTTGGCGGCTGTTAATCTAAGTACGAACGTCACTTCCGATTGGTACGTTCGCTCCGGAAGCTATTGAGACGCGCCATGTTTCGAATATTGATCCAAATTTTTTGGTACCTATTATTTTTTAAAAGGACTTTTTGGGGTCGGTTTGAGACAGTTGTGTTTGTTAAGGGGTGGAACTAGCTCAAACTCAGCCCTAGGATCGAATGATCCCAAGTAATAAGTACCGATTTACATCGTTGCTCTTACGGTCAAAACTATGGTACATTAAAATTCCAAATGTTTTAATTATTTGTGATCACCAATAAAGGATGATGAATGAGTAATCATAATCATAAAGATGGTTTTTTTACAAGTGCTCGTTCAATTATAGGAGACCATATATTGCACATTATTTTTTTTCAATTATCTTGTAAGGGCACATATTATTTCGTATATTAATTCCTTTACATATTTCCTAAAAAAAACTATCAAAAAAACATTTATAAATTCAAAAAATATGCCACATTATTATTTAAAATTCTAGTTTTCAATCTTTGAACTGGATACATTCATAACGTTTTGATAGAATACAAATTAACAAGACAGTAATATCTGTTTTTTTACCGACTTATACTGACATAAAGGAAGGTGCAAACACAAACAAAAACTATGGTTTTAGATGATAATGCTAAAACATCTGCAGTGATAAAAGTTAACTTACTTTAGGAGGCCACAGACGTCTCCATTAAACGTCACAAAACTTCATAGTTGTAATTATCCTTGGTTTTGACCATGTTGTCATGAGCATTTATCTTAAATTACCTTCCGTACTTTGGTATTACCACATCACGTTTACGAATGATCTCATTTCAATCGGTACCTACATTAAGTGCAATTCCGAATTAAAATATTATCTAAATTTATAAGGAAATATAGGATATTTGTGGTCAATCATTATTGTTACTATGCCATATAAATTTCCTATTTAATTTATTAACAAAGCTGATAAATATAATTGCGTAAGTTTTAAATTATTTTAACAGGACATCCCGTCACTAGATGTAATAAAATTGAATTTATATAATTGTGTGGAATTTACGTTGGTAGCGATTATAGTTTTCCTTCTCCAGGTATTCTTGTGCTATTGAAGTCACGTGTATGATAATCAAACTGGTGCAGACTAAAAACTGAAATGCAGCCATCACCAAACGAACGTCACCATCATCACGTATACGTCGATCTAAATGATTTTCATGAGTAACCTGTCGACTGTCTATTATTCTGTCTGCAATTTGTCCTGAAGACTTTTAATCCTTAAACGAAACTACGTCTTTTTAAAAATCTGTGGATGTGGTTTTGATTATAATTCCAAAAGTGGGTGGTCTCCTTTGATTGTTGTAGCGGTTTTATTATCTTGGTAGGTAATTTTAGCTTGTATGTATTAGTTGTAATACCTAGGTGCAGAGTATTAAACGACACCATGTCATAGCCATCATCAATGCATTATGTATTTATATCTTTTTACTCCCAACTTTTAGCCCAAACTTTCCAGAATTATGGGTGCGTTTACAAACATTTAAACTCACATATTAATGAATTTCTGACAGAACCATTTACTGTAACACAGATTTATTCATGATTTTATTAATTATTACTTTTGACATATGTAGACGTTGACATTTACTATTATTTGCTAAATTCACAGACATTGATTAAATTATGATTTTATTCTTATAATTTTGACATGTATAATTTTGACTTGTATGATCTTGACATGTATAATATTGACATTTATTATTTTGACATTAATTATTTTTATATTCGATTAAAATTATTAACTAAAAACCCAATTTTAATTTTCAAAACATTTGCACGCCATAGTATGTGGCAAACATGTCTGAACCGTTTTTTATTATTTTATGTTACCTTGCATGCACTTTTATTATTGTATGTAAACACATGTTTGGGCAAATAAATATATCGTATCTTATCACATACACAAACAGCTAGACTAGATCCAGAATAAATATCTATAGGTCTTACAAATATTGTTTCGTGCGGGAACGAACCTGCGCCAAGCAGCGCTGCAGACAATCACTCAGCCACTGCGCCAACCGGATTTTTTGGGAAGAAAAATATCTGTTTACGGTAGCGTGCTTATGGAAATAAGATTTTTAAGTTAGGTTAGAACATTAAAAGCGTAATTTCGTAAAAAAAGGCGAAATGAATAAAGGTCCAGAAGGATTCCAGGACAAAAAAATATACCACAATTAATGAAAGAACTGTGAGCGAAGTCAGGTCAAATGATACACAGTCTACAATTTCCTGAAATACTTTAATCAATACCTACTACTTTCTTTACAGTATTACATTATGAGCGCGGTAAGTTGAAAATTACAGCCGAGGCGATATTGCTATCCCGAGACGTAGGCGAGGGCTACAAGAAAGCAGAGGCTGTAATTATCAAAGCGCACGTATGTCATACAACGTTTTATAACATACTAGCTGCTGCCCGCGACTTCGTTCGCGTGAATTTTTGTGTGATTTTCAGGGATAAAAAGTAGCCTGTGTCCTTCCTCACAATATAATCTATCTCCTTGCCAAATTTCATAACGATCCAACTAGCGGTTTAGTCGTGAAAAGGTAACAAACAAACTAACAAAAAAACAAACAAACAGAGTGACTTTCGCATTTATAATATTAGTATGGAAGTATGGATTTGCGAGGAAATAAATAAAACTCGGACGACATTTTCAAATAAAAACAAAACAGCGAAAAGAAAAAGCGCGCGGAATAATTTTTACTTGTTCACAAATTATGAAATTAGAGATGCGCGCGCATCAGCGCTTAGAGGCACAAAAACAGCTAGTGTTACTAATACAATTAAATTAATGTTTTTGTGTTTTGTTACAGATAAATGGTTGTAATTATGGTCAAAATTGATTAAATTAAATAATTAAATGTTTATTTATTATATTTTATCGCCCAAGTTAATTTTATTCATAAAATGTTGACCACTTTTCTGACATAAAAACTCTTTGCTAAGATTTAAAAAAGTACCGTTTGTTTTAGACGGAGCATATTGATAAACCGTGCGTTTTACATTACATTTCCGCTCTAGTGCGTAATGAGATACATTACGATACTGAAATTGGTGAAATAAGAGACCCTTTACGAGCAAATGTGTTTTAATAGGTTTACAACAGTTTTGGCCTAACATTCCAATCGGCAATGGCCGCCAACCAAAAAAAAAAATAAAAAAAAAACAAGGTTTTGACGGATAGTCTAACTTAAGGTACAGCGGTACCTTATCTGTCAAGAACTTGTTTTTTTTTTTTTAAATTATATGTTTAAAATGTATGTGTATATTTATGTAAAGTAATTAAGTACGTAACCAAATTATTATTTACTTAATTCCAGATAATTTTTTTATTTCTTCTATTCGCTGTTTTATGGCTATCGGTACCGTTAAGAGAAACCCCATTATTAGTAGTCTTATGTCCATAATATGTAACCGGGAATTTTGATAAAACATTATTCCTTTTGCCTCAATTAAATGCAAAAAATGCCGTAAAAGGAATTAGTACCAAATTTGGAATTAATCAAATATATAAGGAAGCTATTTATTTAAATATGAATCGCCGAAATAATGCACGCGCAACTTTCTAACGACTGTACCAAATTGGATATTTTTTTTTTGTGTTCCTTATTGTCGGGACAAGGTTTGTATATACGAAAATTTAGGGTAGGTAAGGTAGGGTAGTAGGGTAGGTAGGGTAGAGTAGGGTAGGTAGGTACTGGTAGGGTAGGAGGTAGGTAGGAAAAAGTGCATTGCATCGCGTGCCGGGCACAGGTTGTTTGATACAAAGTGCGCCTATGTATTGTTCCTTTTTTACCCGACAAAGCCAAAAATGAAAGGTTATTTAAACAAACTACATTTAAAGGTATTTCAAGCTATATAAAACCAGTTTATGCGGATCCTCTCATTGTAAGGAAAATCTATACAAAGTGCGGCCATGCTATACTGGAAACGCACAGCTTGAATCGCGTGTGTACACCACAGATTCTTTTTTCTTTATCGTGCCTATTCAGGTGCCTGTTCAGGTGGAGATTCATAGGTGCCCTGGCCCTTGCCCTGGAGTGTAAATGTGGTGTTGCCCCACAAACAATGGGACACTTGATATCGTGTCCTGCCTGTCCTGTTACCTACACAATAGTGAAAGTGCCACACTCGTCGCCAAATGTGCTGACACAATTGAAACTGTCATCGACACGCTAAGAAGAAGCAGAACCGGTTCTTACGTAGAGTCACGGGAGCCCCTTTTTATGACCGTAATTACCGTCTACACGTAGACCTTAGAATGCCCACCGTCCTTCAGTTTATGAAACGTCTCGCGAAGCGTTTCTTCGAAGTTCAGTACGCCGTCCGAGGCATACTCTCGACACCCCCGATGATGCTATCACCCTCCTCCAGGAAAGTACCAAAGAAACTAGTACACTCAAAAACTTCAGACGCAAACCGCCGTCTTTCCGACCTCGCCGTCGAGGTCCGTCACGACGTCCCGGTCCATGCCCTCCCCGACCCTCGCTAGAGCCAGCCCGCGATGCTGTGCCAGTAGTTTTAAATCAGCCCCTAAATAATAATAACATTCAGATCCAGCCTGTCCCCATGCAGTCCTCCCCTAACGACGCCCTAAGCCGAGGCTCGTATCCCACAGGGGGTGCCCTTAGCGTGTAGTCCCTTAGTTTCTAAGTTTTTATGCTCTGGCTGGAGGCCATACTCTTAAGGCACCCTCAGGATAGTCCGGTTAAGCAGACGACTACCTCATAGGTCGAACTGCGAGATGACATTCACAAAAAAAAAAGCAAAGAAGAAGTGCCTAATCGCCACTCGCCAGAGCTTTAGTCTTTCCTTAGAACGTTTGCCAGTGATTTCGCCAGCCAGAGTTCGCCAGGATTCTGATCGACCGATACTACTGCGGATGTTGCTACCGGTATAATAAAACAATAAGTCCAGTTGGATAATACCTATGTGATTTCAAAGCACAAAGTTGTCAAAAGTGCAGACACCTTTACTTCCTCGTTGCCAATGTCCGCAGCATACAAAATCACACCGGACGTACTGGGTGAACTTTCCAACCGGCAATTTTAAACATACACATCAGAAAACCATTTAAACTGCGACTTTCATCCTTCTTTTTAAGCAGATAAGGTTTATTTATTTTGAAATGGCCGGAGTGAAGTGTTGATTTACGTTTTGTTTTGTAACTTTTTCATGTAAAGGAAGCATAGAGTATACATTGATGACATAATAGTTTTGAGACGTGTCCTCCATAGACAATGATTCCATTTCGGTACATGTAATAGATCCGAACGACTCTTGCATAGTTATAAGTTAGTTTAGACAATAGACAAAGTCTGCAAAATATTATTTTATGAGTCGGCGTGATTCAAGTTAGGAATATAGAATAACTAGCTGTCCCTCGCAACTTCGTCTGCGTCACATTTTCCCCGTTTTCGCAACATTTTTCATTGCTGCTCCGCTCCTTTTGGTCGTAGCGTGATGATATATAGCTTATGTCCTTCCCCAGTTTGAAATCTATCTTCTTGCCAAATTTCATTAAGATCCGATCAGCTGTTTAGTCGTGAAAAGGTAACAAACAAACATACAAACAAACAAACAGAGTGACTTTCGCATTTATAATATTAAGTATGGAAGTATGGATGCATTATTTATGATTTAAAGCATTCAGCACCACAGTAAGGCGAAAATTTGAGACTGGCAACATCTGCCTCATGCATTTTAATGATTCTACTTTGATGCTGAAAATTGTACATTTTGTGTAGGTAGTAGATACCTATATAATTGCAGTTTGTCTGGAAGATATCGCTATCAGCGTTAAGATAGTCATTAGGCCAAATGCATTATTATTATATTTATGATAAAGAATGAAATTAATTAGCAATAAGTATTGTTCAAGAGCTAAATATCATTTTTGGTGCACAATACCTATTAATTATGTATCTATAATTTTCCTGTTAGAAAAATTGTCAAAGATACAAATAATATTATATTTAAAAAAAGCACACTTTCTTACCCACTTCTTAAAAGTTAACGTAAACTCAAAATAAGTCCCATCTTTGGCGCCAGGAAATAAAACGGTTATAATTTTAGGGAGTGCATTCCCTATGCACGCTGCACCGTCGCAATTAGGACATGGACGTGACGTGGCGATGATGCTCCTGCGCACGTGATGTGGGACCTTAAGGATATGATATACAATACCAGTTATATTGTACTAGTAGCATGATATAAAAGAGTAGCCGTGGGCCTTCTTGTCCGTTCTGCTCCTTAGGTAGTCGACTTTGGTAGAAGTAAATGCAGCGATAATTATGGTGGCTATGCACAAAATGAATTGTTACAAGCTACCAAAAAGGAAGCTCGTTGATACGAGGAAACGGTTAAAAAGCGATCGCGACTTGCCGATAGTAGTTTTCTGTTCGATTCTGTGATTTAAGAACGTTTTAAGATTATTTATTAATTTATAAACTTTACTGCGGCATCTCTAGCTTTTTCCCAACAATCCTGGGTCGGCTTCCAGTCTACCAACGGTTTAACATGCCCGGAGGAAAGTCGGTATGTTATTACCCGAAAAAATAAAAATAAAAAAAATACTACACCTGCCCTTTGTTTATCTTTTAAAAACTGAGTTTGGTTTATCTTTTACGTAGCGTAGTTGGCAACTTAACTAGAATGTAACACCATGCTGAATGTGTACTTTTTGCTATGGAATTCTAGTTACCTCATACCTAAACCACTTTTATAGATATTGTAGGCACATCTGGGTAAATCCATAATTATTCTTATAATACCTATGGTTAATCCCAACCAAAAATTTTATATAACTCGGTACGGTTTGTCCAGAGCAGGTAGCTCTGGACAAACCAACCAAAATACCAAATAAGGCTTTGTTCTAGAAATTTCCTTAAAACCTTAAATAATTACAGTAATTGACTTTTATGGGTGTAGGTGATAAGTATTTCCTGTCAATTTCCTTCTGGTAGGTACATACTTCTAAATCCTAACTGTAGTTATAAATGTGAAAAAGAATTTGTTTGGTTTTCATGTCTTCACGCAGGGTAAACCATGGTTTGCATAGGTTACTTTTTATCAAGGTTCGAAACGATAACATTGATTTTATAACTTGCAGAAAGTTATCTATATTACCTCTGCTTGTTAATATCAAAAATCATTATCAATGTCATTTCATTCGTATCCGAACATGATTTGCCGCTTTCGCGTGTTCCAAACGCGTTAATTGACAACTAAAAAACATCCTTTTTAAAAAAAGCTGCTTCTTCTGTACATTTTAGTTTAGTTTTATTTGTTACCATTCGCTTTGGGCCGTTCAGGCAATTTTTTTTTATTATTTTTTTATTATTTAATTTTAAACTTTGGTCCGTCCAAAGTGATGGTAACGAAAATACCGAGAAATAAAGATTCAGTTTTATAAATAACTATCGAGATAATTACGTATGTAGCAGCCATAATAAAGTAGGTAATAAGATAGTTAAGTATATTTTAGTGTTATCTCAGGTCACAAAAGTACGGTGACCACAAAACAAATAAAAGTAATTATGTTCAGGAACATGTGTGACGTGCCTGGAAGCGTTCGCCGCACGTTCGGTCATTTCCGCCAAGTTTCGGTGACATACCAGTGTCCATGATTTACTTTGTTGCAGGATCTCTTGAATTTTTAGAGTGGTTAATATGATTGGTATCGTAAAAATACTTTATGTTTATAAGTCATACTTTTGTTATCAATAGAATTAACGAAATAATGGAATATCTAAAATTATTGCTGGGAATTGTAAACAAAAATGTTCTAAAAAATAACTAACTATAAAAAATACGTAAATACTAACTACAAAAATATATGATATATTACTAATATTATGAAATATCCATTAAACAATAGTTTAATGTTTATATTGTTTCTGATTAACTTCTTTTTTGATATTAAGTACTTTTTAATTGCAAATATTTTAACTCGTAATAATCTTCTAAACAATATTACATCGTTTTAACAGTGTTTCACACTCTTACACTGTTGACTTTAAAATTATTTCAAAAAAAAAAAAACTAAACTCATCAACAGTGAATGTCCAAACTAAATTTTATCGCTCCATCTCAAAGCCCATAACGTCCCATTTGTCCTAAAAAGTCGTCAAACGGGACCCATCCTACAGCTGTTTGAAAAATCGTATTTCGGCGATGGTCCTGCATTTCTAATGTTCTTTTTTTATATTTGATGTCAATGACCCGTTTTAAGAGGAAGTGTCGTCTGCACGGAAGCAGGGAAGTACTCATTGTGCATTTTTTTATTAGCTATTTCGATTCGCAGGATATTACGTTTTTCTTGTAGTACGTTGACACCAATTTTAAATTTTATGACTTAGCGCCAGTCACGTGTTGTCGTTGATGATGCCTTTTTTTTTGTTTAGATACAGACTGTCGTTAAGTACTATTAGTCTTACTAGAGTAAAAATTACTTTGAGAATTTGTATCACCTTAGTATGTCGATAATTTGCAACGATGTATGATTTTCCCAAGGAAGTAGGAATATGGTCGATTTTCATGAAACTGTTTCTAAACAGATAAAAAAATAGTTTTGTATTCTACTACCTATGTATTTCATTATTATCTCGTATCTGTCATAAACTTAAATACATATCGAGTACGAGCACGTCAAGCCGTTGGTCCCGGCTGTCAAATATAGATCTTTGACAGCCGTTACAGCTAGTCAGTGACCCAAAAGTCTGACAACCAGTTTTACAAAGAGGTATGTTATTACCCAGTACTAACTGGGTTGTGGAGACCAGCTAGGCAGACGCTCCATGTTAAATACTGGTATTCAGCTGCATCCTGTTAGGCTGGAAGACGACTCAAACGTGAAAAGGCCTGGCAGATGATGATGATCTGTCATAAACTTAGATGCATTTACCTATAGATACTTTTTGTAAACAAGACATAGGTACATTTTTGTAGAAACACAATCGAGAAAACGGTTTTTTTATTTTTTACGTATGGGAAATCATCAAACGAACCCCCCCCCCCCGCTCTGGGCGGAGCGGGAGGGAGTGTCAGACTTGTACTGACTAACACTCATCCATGTTCCTTCTTAGCCCTTTGTGTTCCAGGGCCACGGTATCTCTTTCGAACAGTCCCGCAGCCCTGGCAGGCATCGGCCCTCTAGGACCCCTTCCGGTTTGCTGACATCTCCTTGAGGCTCGCGTGGAACACGAACGCGCCGTCGACACGGCCTGTCGTCATAAGACGGACGGACGGTGAGCTGGCCCATTACTCACCGTCCACAAGCAGAGAAATCGGTCGTTGGATTGCACAAAAATCGTAATGCAGCATCTACAACAACTCTGATAATACACAACTCAATTCCTCAATCATTATCATAAATCTATATATTTTTTCCTAGCAAAGAATGAAGCAAATCACAAACCATAAATAATATCCCTGTTACAGAACTAAGATAAATGTTGCCAGCCTCGCTGCAGGTTCACAACGGTTCAGTGGGGTCGGGAACGGACTCACGACCTACGCGGATGGCAACACCTGACTACATGACTCTTTATTTTTCTCAGATGTAGTATTAGAAGGGGGATATTATGAAAGGTAGAGTGTTTAGAAAGTTTATTTACTAACTAGCTATCTGCTTACAGTCAGACCGACAGACAGACAGACAAAAATTGTAAAAAATGTTATTTTGGTACTAGCTGTGACCGCGAGTTCGTCCGCGTGGAGTAAGATTTTTTTCTAAAATAGCAGTTGCCTAAGCAACTCTTTATTACATCAGCTATCTACCAGTGAAAGTCCCGTCAAAATCGGTCCAGCCGTTCCAGAGATTAGCCGGAACAAACAGACAGACAAAAATTTAACTAAAATGTTATTTTTGTATATGTACCGTATATACATTCATATGCATGTAGTAAAAAGCGTTTATTTTAATATTACAAAGAGACACTTCAAATTTATTTATTTGTATAGATTTAAAATACTTTTACACAAACTTTAGTCTTTTTTCCCATTGGCAGAAACCACAAAACGCCATCTGCAACGATCTTTCCATACTCTGTTTGTACCTCGTCCAAGTTAAAATCGCTGACGTCATTATCATTTAATAACAGCCGCACGGGTCAATCTTTAAGGTTAAGCCGTGCCTCGGAAAGCACGTTAAGCCGTTGGTCCCAGCTGTCATTTGTAGATCCTCTGACAGTCGTTACGAGTAGTCAGAAGCCAAAAGTCTGACATCCAGTCTTACTAAGCGGTATCGTATTACCCAGTTACTGGGTTGTGGAGGTCAGATAGGCAGTCGCTTCATGTAAAATACTGGTACACAGCTGCATCCAGTTAGACTGGAAGCCGACCCCAAGATAGTTTTGGAAAAGGCGAGGCAGATTATGACGTCATTATCATAAATGTGGCTACCTATTAAGCCCAAGGTATGGTTGGAGGAAGAATAAATTCCCAACTAAATAAAACTTTAACGGTCAACCTACCAGTTATAATAATTTTCCTTTACAGGGTAAATAAATGTCTCAGTCAAATCTTAAGTACAGAAAAACAAATTGGTCAGCAACAATCATTATTCTTACCACTACTCAACCGTGTAGAAAAAGTTAATGTCTCTTTTGTAAAATCTTTGATTGACTTGGTAAGTCACCTATCTGTCTTACTGTATTAACTGAACTGGGAAATCCCAGTTTATCAATAAGCTTCTAATAAATGAGAATCGATTGGTATTGTAGTACTACAAAACAGTAACTCAACCTCTTAATCCATACTATTCCATGCTAATATTATAAATGCGAATGTCACTCTGTTTGTTTGTATGTTTGTTTGTTACCTTTTCACGACTAAACGGCTGATCGGATCTTAATGAAATTTGGCAAGAAGATAGATTTCAACTTGAGAAAGGACATAGGCTATATATCATTACGCTACGACCAATAGGAGCGGAGCAGCAATGAAAAATGTTGCGAAAACGGGGAAAATGTGACGCAGACGAAGTTGCGCGGGACAGCTAGTACTTATTATAAATCCGAAAGTAACTCTGTTTGTTTGTCTGTTACCTTTTCACGACCAAACGGCTGACGATATTATAATGAAATTTAGTTAGGAGATAGATTATATTCTGGGGAAGGACATAGGCTATTTTTTCACACACCTCCACTTCAAAATTTCCACACGAACGAAGTCGCGGGCAACAACTCTATGTATAATAGGAAATTCGGTAACTTAAGCTGAGTACAATCAAAGGCCACCATTTAGCAATCTGGATCACGACTGTTATCATATGTCGTGCTGAATAAATCATCTGTATTAACCAGATTGTGAATGAGGGTCTGTGTGGGATGCGCGGGCGCCGGTGACGTCACCCACCCGCCAACCAATACCGACCTTACTACCTTATAAGTAGATCTCATTTTCCGAATTGCCTTTCAAAGTCCTAATAATGAAATATCGATACTACTCGATTCCAATCTTTAAGTTGATAGATTAAGATTTAGAATCGAATGGGGAATCGATTGAAGTGATTTAGTTTCAATGTCTAAACATGGTATTAATGAACGATTAAAAACAAGTCTGATTGACGCGTGGCGATTATCAATTGTTTTTTATCGTGTAAATTGATATCGCAGGTGTATGTTGTATGTTAATAAATCATAAAGCCGATTTATAGAGTTAACAACTTCATTCTCTGTGGTCGTACCATAGTAAATGGAGTCAGGATGTGAATGTGGGATTCCCTTTAATGGATATTTTACAGATTCTAGTTTGGGATTGTCTACTAATTAGAGTAATTAGTACTAGTTGGATTATAGATGCAATATTTATTAGAAGTGTATCGTATAGATCCTCTCAGATTGATAACATAGAGTTATTTAGCCGTAAGCATACCACATCAAAATATTACCGGTATACTTACCATATACGAGTGACGGTAAAGGTGTATACTGAACAGAATAAGCTATTTAAAAATATCTCATTTTCATGAGTAAGTACAAAAATTTAAGTAGGAAAAATGTTCCAGGTCATCAGTTCCAAGACCTGACTCAAGCCATAGTCTACGCGTCTAAAAGTTTCATCGCGTTTACAATATTAATATTAAATAATATTAAGTTTATAGACTCATCTTTCTACTTAGATTTTTAATAAAGATCTATTTCTGAGTCAGGATTCCGACTACTTTGCTAGTTAAATTTGAAACTGCAAGAATTACTGATATTAGTTAACTTACAACTAAGCTAAATAATAGTTCAAGAACTGGTACCTAAGTTTTCATCACAACGGGTGGGGATCGAACGCACGACCTGCCGCTTGCAAACCCGCACCTTAATCGTAGACTATTGTTGCTTACACTATAACCGTTATTTGTTAGGAAACATACGCTTACAAATACAGCTGCCGATTCTTAACAAAGAACCACAGGCCTAATATCTGATTTCACTAACAATAAGTGATCCCTAAACGAATGACTAAAAATATTTGAGCCTTTGGTTTGACACCCAGGTGAGGCAAGGTGTTCAGCTGCAGCATCCTTAGTCGGACCGGCTGATAGCAACAGGGTCGTCCGCAGTTACATAGCGCTTAAACATAACTAGGTATATCCATATTTCGCACAATAACTTTTGTAGTATGACTTTTAAAAAAAAACATTTTATTTTAGTTATTCAGATTTTCATACAAAAATAAAAATATTTAAATTGAACGCTCTAAATGTTACAAAGTCTATGCGAAGCAAAATAAAGCCATAGTACAATAGCGTGCGGAGCATAGTCGTAACATTTAGAGGATTCAATTTAAATATTTTTATTTTTGTATGAAAATCTGATTAACTAAAATATGGCCAAAGTCCAGCCACCAAGAATAGAACAGAATAAAACTTTATTGTGCACAAAACATCAAACATAACGGGTTTAAAAAACTGCTAGATCAAACACTCACACCAGACACACACTCTCATGGACACACAACACACTCACACGTTCACACCTATGAATAAACAAACCCACAGTCGCACACACCACACAAGAGCTCGAAAGCATTATTTTTAATGCATAAACTGTTGTGAACACAATTTTCCAAAAACTGGTGAAGACACTGACACCTGTAACATATATCTCTCCTAGCCAGGAGTCAGGGTTTCAAATGTATATAACCTTTTTCTTTGTGTCTTTTTTTGAAGTGAAAACTTCTTTAGCGGCGTTGTGCACTTTTGTGATGGGTAAAAACAGTTAAACTCGCGATCGAAAATTCGTAAGACGGATTGACATTAGGTTACGAAGGAATTTGAACTTTATTACATCTGTCATTGAGTTTGGGTTTCCAAAACTGGATAATTATGTTATGCACGAACAAAACCTTCGGTTTCTCCAAAGAGGTAATAGTTCTGAAGTGTTAAATTTTTGATGTAATATAAATTGTCATGTTTGTGTACGGTAACGCATTAAATGAATATTGTATTTTACCACATAAATGATAGTACTTTTATACTGATAATTAAAGCAAAAATATAAAAAAATGCACAACGTTAATATTCAAGTTTTCACTTCTGCCGACACTTCCGGAGTGCAAATTGCTTTTTTTGTTGAAATTAGACCGTGATATGGGCCTAACTTTTGTAACACTAAACGTAAACAAAGCATCATCTCGACATTATCTAATTCCATTCAATCGCACAAAATCACGGTCCGTGTGGGCGATTGACTCACGTCCCCAAAAAGGACATTTTCGTCTCCTAGCACCAAAAATAGTAAACAACAATTAAATCTGAGGTTTTCCGGCCAAATCTCCACGATGTCACCTTTTATGGCAGCTACTGTGTTTAAAAGGACCACTTACGAATAACAATGGTCTAAATAAACGATGTTTAGATTAATTGTTAGCCGTTTTTGGGAGCACTTTCTCTTGAACGGCAGTTAGGGGAGCTCGTGTTAGACTGTTAATATATTGTGTTTTTGTTTTGTACTAACTACTGTTTAGATTGTTATCCGTTCTTTGTTACAAAGTCAGGAGTTTGATGAATATGTGATTGTTTTTACCCGACTACGCCAAAGCTAAAGGAGGGTTACGGTTTTAATAGGTTATGTATGTCCATCTGTCCCCTCGTAACTAATAAACTTCTCGTCGTAATTTAGTGAGTATTAGGATTACAAAGAGATATACTGAGGAACTTTAGGGTTTAAAGCTGTGATTTAACTTAGAATCATGGCACAACATAGTTTAGTAAAATTGGTCCTTTGGTACACACCCAATTAACTTAACTATTATTTACATTACTACCTTAACTAATGTCCGGAGTCCAGATTTGTGGTTAATGGCAATAAGCTCGCCCCCATGAGCCTATTCCCATTAACCAAATGCTTAGACTCTGGAAATTAGTATGGCATGGTACGGTCAGCAGCAAAAGTCGCTTTACATAACCAAAATTATAAGACGTCTTAGTTTTAGAACGATCCATATTAACAGATTGATGTAAAAGACATAACAATATTTTCATCAATGGTTACACAAATTCGCAAAACAATATAACATCAGATCACACTGACCAGCACAAAACTTGGAGTAATATTTATAAGTATTAACCGACTTTTGATGCTGACTGTACATGATACTTAAACTTAACTGGCAGAAGTACTGAAAATGCCAAACTTGTTGCTAAATTTTGGGCTGGCTCAATCTAAATTCTCATCGACACTCTAAGAAGAAGAACATCTCATCATCTGCCTAGCCTTTTCCCAAACTATCTTGGGGTCGGCTTCCAGTCTAACCGGATGCAGCTGAGTACCAGTATTTTACATGAAGCGACTGCCTATCTGACCTCCACAACCTTACTGGGTTGTGGAGGTCAGATAGGCAGTCGCTAGTCAGATAGACAGTCGCTAGGTAATCGATACCCCTTGGTAAGACTGGATGTCAGACTTTTTGGCTTCTGACTACTCGTAACGACTGTCAAAGATCTACAAATGACAGCCGGGACCAACGGCTTAACGTGCTTTCCGAGGCACGGAGGAAACTCAGTATGTAATTATGGTCACCCATCCACGGACCAACCTCGGCAAGCACGGCTTAACCTTAAAGATCGACCCGGGTGGCTGTTATTATTTAGCCACGAGCTCCTCAAAGAAGCTCCTTAAGAAGAAGAACATACCTGGTGAAATGTGAGTGTACTAGCACCCTTCTCTGCCTCAGCCTTCGGGGAAATGTCATATTTCTAAAGCGCATTACACAAAGGGAGCGGGCGCGGGACGGGCATGGGTCGGTTGAAGCGCGGGTGTCGCGCAGGTCCCGCTCTGTTTGTGGTAGGGGGCGACATGCGCGCGCAACCTCGCTGCATCCGCGCATCACCCGACCTGCGCACGACCCGCGCCTGCTTTAACCAATTTCATCCTTAAACTATCAACCAACAAATCAATTCAGCATAACTGTCCACTAAAGCCATGAAAACTAAAACAATTCGATTACTCTCAATCGAAATTCAATCCTGAATTCTCGATTATTCCAGAACAAACAAATAGAGCTTAGAGCTTTCCAACCATGCTGGTTGGAGGTTAACGGGAATTATTATGACAACTGTGCCCTAACAAAGAGATCGACCACCCACGATCCAGTATCCTGGCTGGCTAGGAAGTCCGGCTGGAATGGAATAATTAGCAGGCTTGCAGTTTTGTTAGCGATTTATGATGTGCAGTTGTGAACTCCTTCGATTTTATGATTGCCTAGTACTGTGCTGGGATTGTCGTTCTGTCTGGTGCTGTATTTTAAAAATAATAAAACTTTCTTTATCGCAAACTATAGAAAATACAGGGGGGAATGGGGTCATCGACGCACAAACAAATATCACATATTCAGTTCTTTTACCCTATGTACAATTAAGAGCCATATGAGTTTATACCCATCATGTTTTTGGAAAACTCTATTTAAAATTCGGATTTCGAGGTATTTTGGAGCACATTTAAACTCGCAAATGTAATTGGATCGATTATTTATTGAAAGCACAACTTTCCTAACGATGAAACGAATAGCAATATACTCCCATGAGTGTTCCTAGCTTTAGTCTATTTACCAAAATGTATTTACCGTACCAGCAGCCACAACCTGCTACTCTTTTATAACACGATATTAGCCTAACTGCCCTGTCCACCCCAGAGAGATTACAAGCTTGATGATATTCCACCCGACGTCGCGACGACGCGTATACATGAAAACAAGATTCCCAGACTCCCGGGAAATCTTACCGATGCGATGTGAAATAGACACATCTTTACATAATAATGTTTCAAACTCTTGCGAGGCATGTATATTGAAATATGGTGATCGAGATACATGGAATATGCAGAGGAGTAATACAATTTCGCTTGCATTTTAAAACTGAATAGAAAATTGTCTATGAAACGAGAAAATTATAACTTTGTTATGTATTGTAGATGGTACAAAGTCTAAAAACGGGAAGCGAACGAGGAAGAGCTTGTGGCTAAATAATAACAGCCGCTCGTATCAATCACCAATTTAAGCAGCGATTGCCTAGTTTGGTCTGTGGTTGGGTGACCATGCAACCATTACATACAGAGTTTCCTCCGTACCTCGGAAAGCACGTTAAGCCATTGGTCCCGGCTGTCATTTGTAGATCTGTGACATTCGTTACAGATGGTCTGTGGCCCGAAAGTCAGACAAACAACCTTATCAAAGGGTATCGTACCCAGGCAATATACACTGTACTAGCAGGGTTGTGAAGGTCAGATAGGCAGTCGCTCCAGGTAAAATACTGCTATTCAGCTACGTTAGGTTAGACTGGAAGCCGATCCCAACATGAAATAGCTAGGCAGATGCTAGTGGAGAGCAGCGGTGGCCCAGTGGTGGCAGCCCGAGCAGTAAGCCGTGAGTTCGAACCCAGGCAGGTGCATTACTTTGTGTA
Source organism: Cerastis leucographa (assembly GCA_963082945.1). NCBI lineage: Eukaryota > Metazoa > Arthropoda > Insecta > Lepidoptera > Noctuidae > Cerastis > Cerastis leucographa. Next base: position 18,518,050 of record OY720358.1, on the reverse strand, counting down.
ATTTATTTCATCACCGCTGCACTCAAAAACGGTGAAGGAAAACATCGAGAGGAAACCGGCATGTCCTAGAACTAAAAATTCGAAGACATGTGACATATCTACCAACCCTCACTGGGTCCGCGTGGTGGATTACAGCCCACTCCCTCTCATAGAGAGGAGGCTTGTGTTCCAGCAGTGGGAACATTATATAGGCTGATGATGACATGCAAGTTTCATTTGTGGTACCTATTCATGTTTATTATTGCAAATTCCATAATCGGAGACTAATTCTGTTATGCACGCTATGCAACAATCCATCCTTATTAGCAACAACAGCGGGTATTTTATTATGTAGGTATGCTTAAGAGCGTTTACGCCTTACGACATTTCATACAAACTTTCAAGTCGTTATTTTCCGAAATGACTGAACTGATTTTGATGAAACTTCGTACACATAAGCAGGATACACAGATCTAAAAAGTTACTAAAAAACATTTTCGAAAAATAGTGTTACAGTTAAATTAGACCAAATTTAAATTTTCTATAGAAACAGAAAATTCCAATTATCTCTTGTTTTAAAACACATTTTGAAAATATTTTTTAGTAACTTTTTAGACCTATGTATCCTGCTTATGCGTATAAAGTTTCATTTAAATCGGTTCAGTCATTTCGGAAAAAAACTACTTGAAAGTTTGTATGAAAAGCGGTAAGGAATAAACGCTCTTAAGGTTTTATGTTTTTGTAATAGGAAATACTGACGCCTAAGAGTCTCTCGTATATATTCCGTGTGTTATTGACCACAACTTCTGGAATAAGACTACTACTCGTATAAGACTAGCTGTCCCGCGCAACTTTGTCTCCACCACATTTTACCCGTTTTCGCAACATTTTTCATTGCTGCTCCGCTCCTTTTGGTTGTGGCGTGATGATATATAGCCTTCTTCGATAAATGGGCTATATAACACTGAAAGAATTTTTCAAATCAGACCAGTGGTTCCTGAGATTAGCGCGTTCAAGCAAACAAACTATTCAGCTTTATAATATTAGTATAGATAATATAATGTTTTGATCGATTTCTTCTCTCTTATTATTATTCCATACTGTCTCTTTGGTCGAGTCGACAACGCTACTGCTGAGCAATGAGGTTCGATTCCCGCGTCGGACAAAGTGTTATTGTTTATTTCCATCTCGATGTTCTCAGTAGCTGCCACGGAGTCTAGATTTTTGCCCGGTTGGGTATTCTCGTGACTGGTAATTAAAAAAAAAATAGCTGTTCCATCTAATTTGACATGTAGGTAGCTGTTGCACTGAATGGTTAGACCTGCTGTCTTGTATGGATCAGAATGTTGGGCCACAAAAGGGATGAATGAAAGGCATTTGCATTTTATGAGAATGCTAAGGGGGATGTGCGGTATTACGCGAATGGATAAAATAAGAAATGAGTACATAAGGGGCAGCCTGAAAGTGGCGCCGGTGACTGAAAAGATGTGTGGTAATCGGTTGTCGTGGTATGGGCATGTGATGCGGAGGAATGAGGAAAATGTCGTGAGGAAAGTTTTGAGTATGAATGTGGATGGTTATATGAGTAGAGGAAGACCAAAGAAACTATGGATGGACTGTGTAAAGGATGATATGGCAAGAAAGGAGGTGTCTCATGAGATGACAAGCAATAGAGAAGTATGGAAGAAGAAGACATGCTGTGCCGACCCCAAATAAATTGGGATAAGGGCAAGAGAATGATGATGAGGTAGCTGTTGCACTTATGTAAGAAACAGCTGTTTTTTGTTTGTTGTTTATGCTATATAATTATGCTACCGAATACGTAGTTTGCGTTTGTGCATCGGTGTCCCTCCCACTTTGTGTTAAACATACAAATACAAGTTATATAACATCAGTCCGTAAACATGACAGTGACAGCAGAGACCGCATCGATCATATTCGTGATGCGGTCGCTCAGTTTCTACATAATTTTGTTTAGACATGCTGACATTAATATATGGAGATAGGTAGTTTTGCATCGGTTATACCTATTTATTTATTCGAGTTATTCTGTTTCAAGATTTCACGATTTATAAGTAAACTTACACTGTCGCTTACGAGATATCTTTTGTCATCATCATCATCATTAGCCTATAATGTTTCCACTGCTGGGTCACAGGCCTCCTCTCTTTAGAGGGAGTGGGCTGTAAATCCACCACGCGGGCCCAGTGCGGGTTGGTAGATGTCACATGTCTTCGAATTTTTAGTTCCAGGACATGCCGGTTTCCTCATGATGTTTTCCTTCACCGTTTTTGAGGGCAGCGGTGATGAAATAAATAACACATAAGTAGTAACAAAGTAGCAAGTAATGCGCCTGCCTGGGTTCGAACGCACGGCTTTCTGCTTGCAAGTCGGGGCTGCCACCACAGGCCACCGCTGCTCTCTGCTGCGGTTTCAATAATAAGGCAGCTTTTGATGAAGAGTCAATCTATGAAGCAATTTTATTTCGATCGCAATTCTGTGGTTTTTCTTTATAATTAAAGAGTCTTAGTAGCACATACACTTATTGGGCTTTTGTTTGTTCTTTTGATTTCAGAAATAATTTAATAAAGGATACAACGTTATTAATTGATTACCAACAACAAAGTTAAAAGATTAAGGACACTTGGTTTCTTATTGATTGATCAATATTGTTTGCTTCTTAGAATTTAGTTGTTTGGTTTATAATGAAATGTTTGAGTTTCTAGTTTTTTGTTACATTTTCATTATTGGTTTTTGTATTTTTATGACTCGACATAATAACAGATGATTTAATTAGCGCCAACCGTTTCTGTTATTGTTAAAATAAACATTATGCAAGAAAATTAACACAAACAATATCATCAGGCCATCACGTGCAAAAAATTAATACATTACGAAGCAGAAAAACGTTTATCGAAGCACGTCGGAGGAGCGTGATCGATCAAAATGCTGGGCATTGACAAATGCGCTAACACGTCGGACCCCACCACGGCATCCATAGCACCTTCGCCCCACTAGCCTTCGAGTTTCCCACTTTCCCGGACCGACGTGAAGTTGGCAGCGAAGCGGTGGGCGGGGCGGAGGCGGGGCGGGGCGAGCGCGGCAATCGGCTGCGACCACGGCTTCATGTCACTCCGGCGCGCGCGACCATGCGACCCAGAACTCGCCGTGCGACCGAAACTTTACCGACTCCCAGATTGCATGCTTGACACTTGAATGATCACCTCTATACACAGTCAAACAGGTGAGCATGTTTATTAAAGCTACTGACCTTTGCACACACTATTTGTCCTAACTCATGATTAATTCATGACCGTTTTTGCAGTAAAGTGCGTTTAAAACTATTACAGAAAATAAAACGAATTATCAGCGACTCTATGGCGTGGGACTTAGGAAGACGGTTTTTTTTTTCAGAAACTATAGTGGTGTACATAAGGTCGATATTATAATTGGTACGCAATTTGAGCTCGACGGAGATCGGCATGCGTTCGGAAATAAAAAGCGGCTACGTGCGACGAAAGAATCGATAGATTACAGTTTTTGCTGGTCACCTCACTAGTCCTGGCGACATTGTTCGAGGGAACGTCAATTAGGGATAATGATGAACTGTGTTTTTGAGCTTGGACGCTGCGATTGTTTGAAATTCATGCCACTTTGATAAATGATACGAGCTGCAGTTTTTCTTGAGAAATTAATTTCTCGTTTTCCATAACTAAGGTTCTATTTTATGGTCAGATTGTAAGAAAACTTGGTATAAATTATTATCTTCGATACTATGATTATACTGGAATCCTGGGGTTTTTCTTTTTCAGTGAATTATAGCTTTAGTTTTTATTTTTTGTTTGAACATTGATCTTGAATCTAAAGTATGTTTACGAGAAGATTGCAATAACATATAACTTAATCTGTTCAATAAGTCGTTCAAGGAAAAATAACAAAAAAAATCTATAGTGAGTTTTTAAAACTCACTTTTATGTCTGTTCATTTCCAGTACTTTTATCTTAAATATATGTTAAAACATCTATCAGAACTAATTTTCCCAGCTTGCTCAGTGAACTATGAACCTCAAAGACTACAACAGTTAACTCCCAACTTCCAGGTGAGCAGGGAAGTATACAATTATCAAGTTAATGCATAAACTTACAAGTTTAAACTAAGTGTAACTTAGTTACTGAGTTGTCTTTCAAAGAGTCTAAACATGTCTGAAACACGTTAAATGTTCCTTTGATACGTAAATGTAATAAATAATGTACTATAGTAAAGTCCAAAGTTTTAGCTTCAGATATAAAATTAAGTATTATCCATGTATTCGGTTGTCGTGTGGGCATGTGATGCAAAGGAATGAGGAACATGTCGTGAGGAAAGTTTTGAGTATGAATGTGGATGGGTAAAGGAGTAGAGGAAGACCAAAGAAACGATGGATGGACTGTGTGAAGGATGATATGGCAAGAAAGGAGGTGTCTCATGAGATGACAAGCAATAGAGAAGTATGGAAGAAGAAGACATGCTGCGCCGACCCCAAATAAAAGATCGAATAGGTACGTAACCTATTAGATCCTCAACTCATAGCACTGTATTAAAATCCTAACTAATATTATAAATGCGAGAATAAGTTTGTTTGTTTGTTACCTCTTCACGCCTAAACCACTGTACCGATCATCTTGAAATTTTGCATATACGTTGTCAGGTGTACAGGTACCTTTAATCCCGAAAAAAAAGTACTGTTCCCGAAGAAAACAACAGTAACATTCTTGTGATAATAGATGACGCCACGTGCCCAAGACAGTTATTGTCAAATTCTAAAACGCGAGAAAAGCCGCGTGCAAAACCTAGTTTTAATATAAATGGAAAAATGTTATTTATTTATTTACCACTTTAATCACAGAGAACAGAGGCGTACTTAATGAGAACTTATTTTTATTTTGTTTATTCAGGGACAATAAACAGCGACAATATGTGTTGGAACAGGGAAAGATAACACAAAATTTTAACAATATTGCAGCCCACTACATTATCCACAGTTTAACAAAAGAAAATATTATTATAACTTACTGGACTCATGTGGACGTAGTTACCTTTCCACGATTAAAAGGCTGTAAAGAAAGGATTACCTGGGAAGCTTTTTCACCCCATAGCACATTTTTCTGGGACATTTCATCATAATCTGAGAAGCCAACTATGTCGGGGTCGGCTTCCAGTCTTACCAGATGCAGCTGAGTACCAGTATTTTACATGGAGCGCCTGCATTTGACCTCCACAACCCAGTTAGTACTGGGAATAAGCTATCCCTTGGTAAGCACTTGGTTTTGTGGGATATTTATGACGTCCAAAAACTTCTCTGAACAATCTGCTTTTAAGATAATTTATATATCACTTAATAATAAAAATATGTAAGTACTTATCTTGATAGTCTGTACCGTCGCTTCAATTTCCCCAGTACGGACCAAGATACCAACAAAACTTGAAAAGTTTCAAAAGCTCGTCAAAAACTACAAAGTTATTAACTATTTGCAAATAGACCAAAACATTTAAAGAAACTCATACTCTTCTCATAATTACAAATTCAAACAAAAACAAAGATAATATAGGAACCTTTAAACGAGAGTTCAAGTTATTCCAATCAAAGTTCTCCAATTAAACTTAACTTTTGTTTATTTAACTCTGAAGTTCTTACTTTCGATGGTTAGAAGATAATTACTTCCTTGAACGAAATAAGAGAGAAAAGTACTAATACAATATTTCATGGAAAGTACCGGTAAAGTGCCGAATTGAGAAGTTTCGGCACCTAAGTGAATAAGTGGCTATAAGAGGAAGTTAATATAAGTAGTTAAAAGTAAAAACTATTTGTAAATACTTGGATGGAGTTTAGTGAGGAGGAAAGTGTTTATTTGGGAAGTTACTTTGATAACATCAAAGCATGTTGCATGATGAGCATTTGAGCATGATGTCCTGGGTTCGATTCTCGGCGTTAAGTGATTTTTTAGGGTTCCGTACCAAACGGGACCCTATTACTGAGACTTCGCTGTCCGTCCGTCCGTCTGTCCGTCTGTCACCAGGCTGTATCATCTCATGAACCGTGATAGGTAGCCAGTTGAAATTTCTACAGATTATGTATTTCTGATGCTATAACAATAAATACAGAATAAAGTAAATATTTAAGGGAGGCTCCCATACAAAAAGGTGATTTTTTTGCTCGTTTTTATAAATAACGGTACGGGACCCTTTGTGCGCGAGTCTAACTCGCACTTGGCCGGGTTTTTTTTAAACATTACCCCACCCTAGGAATTTCTCCTGTATAGTGGGTGCGTTTGCAAACATTTAAACTCACATACAAAAACAGCCAGACCCGGAACAACTATCTGTTGGCCTAACAAATATTTGTTCCGTGCGGGGATCAAACCCGCGACAAGTAGCGCAGCAGTCAATCGCTCAACCACTGCGCCAACCGTGCCGTCAAATATTGGCTTTTACCATCAGGAATGTCTCAGTAGCAGCCACGGGGTCTGGATTTGTGCTCGGTTGATGGCAATAGGCTCGCCCCTATTACATGGGACTTAAAACAAAACTGGTGAAATATGGGTGTGCTATTAGGTACACCTCTGCCTAACTCTTCGGGGATTACAGTGTTGTTGACGTGATGTTATGTTATATTATACAAGTCACAGTGCACAAAAGTTCTTTAAGGTAATTTTTCAGTAAAAATAACAGTATTTACATAAACTAACTAACTAAATATAAACTAAATTAAAAACAACAGGACGTCAAGGCGTCAAAATACTCCTCCACATCGCTGTCATCCGGAAACGTGCCCAGAAGACTGGCGGCATTGCCACGTTGAATGGCAATGCTAATTCTTTGCACAAAGAAAAAGCCAGCCCTCTGGTCTAGTGAAGTGTCAACCAGTCGACGAGATATTTCTTTAAAAAGAGACTGCGCGCTTGGGCCCCATGAGCCGAGCGTTTCGACCCCAAACGGCTCAATACTGTAACTGCCATTAAGGTTACAGTATTTACGCCGTTTGAGGCTCTCAGCAACCGCAGCAGCAGCTGCAGCACAGCCCGCCGTACTTGCAACATGAGATGGCGCAAGGTTTTTTTTTTTCAGTTAACTACAATGAAAAATAAAGTACTAAACAGACTTTCCTAATAACTTGAGTCTCCAATAAAACTTCAGAATTCCCCATCAAAACAAATAGATCCCTACACTAAAAAAGAAAGTTATCTTTCATTCGCTTTCTTTTTCTTTTTAACGACTCTAATAAAATTCTGAAGTAAAAGTTTTCAGGGAGGAAATAAGTAGCTAAATTGAAAGAGCGGTTGTTTTTGTACTCAACTATCTAATTAACTGAAGTTTTCCAATTACAGTTTTCATCTTTATTTTTTTGGGGAATGAAATTGAGACAAGATATTCTAAATCCTAAATCCTTCTAATATTACAAATCCGAAAGTCTGTCTGGATGTATGGATGTTGGTTACTCTTTCACGCAAAAACTATTGAAAGGATCTGGATGAAATTTAGCACAGGGATGGATGGACAGTCTGGAATGGTTTTATCTCGGTAGTACGATCCCTTGGGACAATGCTAGTTCAAAATAATATTGACATACTATCTCTAGCACGTCGTCAGGTTTGACACCCGTAATGTCATCATCATCATCATCATTTCAGCCGAAAGACGTCCAATACTGGACATAGGCCTCCCCCAAGTGTCGCCACATTGAACGGTCCCGTGCGATTCGCATCCAGCGAATCACCTTCACCAGGTCATTGGTCCACCTAGTGGAAGGCCTTCCAACGCATCGTCTTCCGGTTCGCGATCGACGTTCCAGAACTTTTCGGCCCCATCGGCCATCCGTTCTGCGAGCATTGTGCCCTGTCCACTGCCACTTAAGTTTGGCAATTCTTCGGGCCACGTCGGTAATGTGATATCAAAATAAAGGTATGGGAATATGATCCATTTATTTATCCATTAAAATATTTTTATTCAATCTCACCTATTATTTGTGCCAGAAATATCCTTTTGACTACTGGCGAAACGGACAAGGAAGCTGTTAAAAATTATTAATTATAAATTGTTTCCCTATAATTATAATTCACTTTAACGGATACACAATGATAACATCTTATTCCATATTGATACATTGGTGTCATTATGGGTTTTGATATTGGTTTGAGATTAGAATTCCTTATCAAACTGAGTATACGTTTTTTTTTTTTTTTTTTAATATAACAAGCGAATCTATTATTCTACATCAAAACCTTCTTCACCAACAATGCGTACTATTAAAAAAAAACACAGATATAGTTAAACCAAGGCACAGAATAATTGGAATTCGCAACGCGGAACGTCTCTATCTAACGAATTTCTAATTTATTGTGCGCGATAGTATACACCCCGGCAGTAAATCGTGCGCGCACGCATCTAATCGGCGTTGGTGGCGGCATCTCGCGGCACCTTTGCGAACTAAGATGCAGAAGCTTGCCGCTCCGCACTCGCGCGATTAAACGCTATGCAATATTTCTATTTGCTTTCTATTCGTCCATTATCTCGACTGGTGCTAGGTGGTGATAACTTAGTGCGTTTTAATTGTGCGGTTAAGTGGCCGAGTAACCGTTCGTAAGACGGTAAAGAACGCTGGCATGGCGATTGCGTATCGTATGTGGTATTATGAATCGGGGAGATTTCGTTTTATGTGGAGTTGTTTGTGGTTATTTTTAAATCTTTCATTAGAAAAGGTTGAAGACAAAGAAAAAAAAAATTATGTATGGAGACTGTTAACAGTGACCGTTATGTGACCAACTTTAAAACCGTGCAAAGAATCAGCTGTCCCATACACTTTTTCGATACAGGTGAACTCAAAGGTACTGAGCAGCTTTTCGTAATTAAAGACTTGGTACCGCAGTAAAACTTAGAATATAAAAGATTTTTTTTTGTACTCCATTTAAAAAAATATAATTTTTAAACACCAAAATTTTAAATACAACTGTTTTACAATATCGCTAATTAAAATTGTTCGTAATGATGAGTACAATCACGAGTTTCAGTCACTAATTACCATTCACCCACCCAATATGAGAGCATGAAGCACCTCAAGCTTAGATAAAGTACATAAAGGTTTTAAAACATTCAAGCAAATAAATTCTTGACTATTAACAAGCACATGAATGAATGATTTTAAAAGAGTAACCATGGAGTTTCTTGCCGGTTCTTCTCCATAGGAAACGACCAACCCGAATCGAGCAACCTTTTTGTCGACGTTTTACAAGTGCCCATGTAGGCCTATGTGAAATAAAAAATATTTTAATTTTTGATTTTGACATCGTAAACCAAGAGTCAACTTATTCAACCGCCATTTTGACCAAAATGAGATTTGAATACAGTCATGCTTAGTTTTTCGTTCGAATGGTATATTTAAATTTATAGATTCACAAAAACAGTTGTCAAAGTCAAAGTCAAAGATCTTTATTGTGAGACAGTGGTTACAGAATTGTTATTGTGTTTTAGATGTGCGGTTGCACTGCTCCGCCATGTTAGGCATACAATTTTTGGAACAATTTGTTTAATTTATATATATTCAAAACATATATTTTATTTTGGTAAAACATAATACTTTTGTTGTGGAGATAGCCACCATATTTGGATCGTTTTTTTTTTTTTAATTTGGGCCGTTAATGAAAAAAAAATTTTTTTCAGTACCGCAAACGTCATAACAGTTAAAAAAATTATAAACTGTTGTCTTTCGTTTTCTTTTTCTAGCGATAAGCACGCAAAAGTTATGTCGGAAAACTTTTTTTGTTTTTTGGCTCTCCTGTAAAGTCGTGATTTGGTGGATACGCCCTTTAAGTCTAAAGATATCGATGTAGGTAATTACGCTTCAAGACATCTTATATCCCAATCATATGCAGTTTCGCAGCTCTTTAAAGAAAACAAGACAAAATATCTTATAATTTCCATCATATTTACATGCATCTTTGTAAACAAGTGTCATTACAATACATAAAAGTCTTAAACTCTTACTTTTCATCGTCATAAAAAATCCTTTATTCGAGAATCAGCTTTATTTTTTAGTTCCTAGAGTAGTTTTTGAAGCGGAGATTTAAAAAGCGGCGCCTACGCATTTGTGCGGCAGTCATAAAGTTCGCTAGTATGGTCAGAAAAAAAGATTAGGTATGTTGTTTAACTTGAGGGCTTTTGATTGAGAGGCTCATGTAGAATCTCAGGTCAAGTATGATATGCTGCCTGCCTGCCCAGCCTTTTCTCAACTATATTGTTGTCAGCTTCCAGTCTAACGGGATGCAGCTGAATACCAGTATTTTATATGGAGCGACTGCCTATCTGACCTCCATGACCCAGTTAATACCGTTGGTAAGACTGGCTGTCGGACTTTCGGGCTACTGACTACCTGTAACGACTGTCATAGATCTAGAAGTGACTGCCAGGGCTAACGGCTTTCCAAGGCATAGAGAAAACTCGTATGTAAAGAATGGTCACCCATCCACTGTGGACCTTGTCGAGCACGGCTTAACGTTGATAATTGTGCGGCTGTTATTATTTAGCGACGAGCTTCAGCTCAGGTCAAGAATTACATATCGAAAAAAATAATAAGATGTCAATACATTAATGGAACTTACTGAAAAACTAAGGGCCTGAATCAAATCACCACATTCATCACAATTTCATCTGCAACGACTTTCAATATACAAGGTGTTGTTTTGCATCCTCGTCAAATTCAGGGAGGTAACTATGCTAATGATTCTCGTCCCGAATCAATAATAAAATGGGTAGGTAATTTTAATTTTTTTATCATTTTAACGGAAATCGGTTAATGTGAACCACGATTGTTTTAAACGCGGCCCGTCTGGTTCTTGCCTTATAACCTCGCTTACACACATAGAAACAATCTCAAACATTTATTCGATAATTTATTAGTCCCTTAACCATGTTAAGGGGGTTATTCTGAAATACTGACAAACTTAAACAACCAAAAAAACAGCGTTTATTAATAATTAACTAGGTACCGTAATTTTAATTGATTATTTATGTATTTCGTGACCACCTCCTGAAATTTGACAAGGTTGCAAAACAACACCTTGTATTTTTGGTGTTTCAATATCATAATTAATAATTATCGCTGACAGAATTTCACTTCATCTATCATTTACGATATAAAAACGTTCACTTACCTATAGGTAACATCACTTTGAAGTTGTCAAAAAGTATAACCCTTTTAGACATTCTGCGACACATAGGTTCTTATTCATAAGCTTATGATGCTGCTGCATCTGTATACTTTACTATACATTAACAAATGCAAACATTAACATCAAAAATAACAACCAAACAACATACATATAATATTAACCTCTGACCAGACCAGCACTCAATTAATTTCCAAATACAATTCATAAATTATAGAAGCTGCATCATAATTATCACAATAAAAATAAAAAATTGAAATAATATTTGCCAAATTCACTCACTAGTGCTGCGCACCATACGGTTATGATTTAACATGTCGATATCGATTACTTTGTCGCGGTGCGCCGAGTCGATAAATCGTATGATGTCGACGCGCATGCGTACTAACGAACGGCGCATGAGCCTTTCATTAACCGTTTCGATTACATTTCGCTTTGTATGCGAAATTAATGACTTTTATGTAAAAGTTACGATTATTGTTTGTATTAAAAAGAATTGCCTTACCTGGGCGATGGGAAGTTTTATTGTGTCGTTGACTTACCTGAAAATAAAACATTGCTTATTAGTACAAAAATAATTGGTAAATTTTGGTAATTATGTTTAATAAAGCAGTTTAGTTTAGCAAAATATTATATCGACGTAAAGTTCCATGGTATATATAAGGACACGATAAATATGTTTTCATTATCAAACAATATTACCAACATCTGAAAATAGTATCAAGAGCAAACATCGGCTTCGCAAAGATTAGAGTACCTTCATTAAATAAAACATCATACACAATTTCGCTTCAATTGTTACCACACTCACGCCTTCATTAAAACCGATTTAATCTCGATAACACGTTAACCGAAAACCCGAATAATTCAAAATTTCCCCGAATTTAGCCGAAATATGCACACTATTCGCGTCGCGTGCAAAGTGCGCCAGAATTGTGTTCGATTAAGTAAATTTTGGCGAGTGGCGGCGGTCGGTGCGGCCCGTTTGATGTGAGCGCTAAGTAAACGTCACGATCGCCATCCGTAATTGCGAATAGGGATGCGAATGTGTCGATAGTTTTTGATAATAGTTGTATTTTTTTTATTTTTTTATTTAAGAGTATGATTAAGGAATTTAATTTGTGGTCACAAAAAATACACCAGCAGGTGTTAGGAGTGTTAGCAGACTAACAACCAGATCATGGACGACGGGCAGAAGATGGAATTGTCGGGGAAGACTTCGATGAGATTTGTACAGACCAGAGAAGCATCCCACAAAAGAAGGGAGGAATAATGCTGCCAAAGTATAAATTAATATTACAAAACAAAATTTGCATAGATCCCTAACCAGAAAGAAACCAAGTAAAATGTGTTGAGCTATTATGGCTATCGATGGACTGAAGAATAAAAAAACTATAGAGCCAATATTACATTATTATAATAACATTAAAAGTAAGACCTCGTTTCTCTATAAGTATAAAAACATTTGTAAGTGCGCAATCTCTCAATAGTTCATTGCGTACTATAACACTGAATGAATTTCGCCGATCCCAAGTAATAAATGACAAGGGCAGGAAGATGACGATTATGATACTTTAAAGTATCATTATTTTGTAGCTTATAATAAACAAAAAACAAATCTGACAACTCATTCATATCACTCACCCACTTCCCCACATCAATATTCAAAAAAAGACATTCAACGTAATGATCCGCATTATGTTTATAACTGTCGTTATCGATATAATGACAACACTACAACAGAGGTCGATAATTATGAATGGAACATTTTGTTTCCGATTCCCGCCGTGCGCCCGGGGCGAACGCATAACTTGTCTTTTTTCACTTGGGTACTTTCTTTTTAGGAGCGTCTTCTTGAAAGTGAGCTACAAAAAGTTGTCAAGCGTGACAACTGCCTGAACAGTGGGTTCCATACACACAAATAAAGAAAAAAATATTATATATTGATAAAAATATCACTTGAGATCCTTGATTTTAGAAACATTGTATAATGTTTTTATGATAATTTATTAAGTGATTACTTTTGATTAAATTACTAAGCTGTTATTACTTCCCCAGAAGCCAATCTTGATAATTGAGAAAAGAAAAGAAAATCTTCAAATTACATTCTTTATTAGCGGTCCACTTCATTGTAAAAAATAAGGACCATCAAGAAAATTATAACGCTCTCCATAACCGATACTTTTTAATAGGCATACTGCTATCGGATAGCTACGTATTACAGTTGGCACAAGAAAAGCTAGCAACACGTCCTATCTATCATATCATGTCCATATATTTATGTCCTTATTTGTAATGTAAAGGGATTCAAGAAAAACTGTTACTGTTTAACCTACGACGAGCGAAATATCTATATCTAATTTTAAAAGTTTCTATAGATCTTTTTATTCGAACACAAGATACCAGTGTATAATTTATATTATTAAATTATTCTAACTACTTAATAAACTTTTATGACCAGGCAGTAGAAACTAGCTTTCCTTTTTGAGAGAGTATTTTTTTGTTTTTTTTTTTTGCTATCCTCAGATTTATTTACAGTTACACATTATCTTGTCACTCGTTTTGTATTCCTCTGACATAAACTAACAAACATACAATAAACGAACTGAAAATCAGACCAAAATAAGAAAAGGCTTTTTTCATTTTTTAAATAAATATAAGGTATAAATAAAGGAAATAGTAAAGGTACAGTACTCTTATTCTCAAATTTCGTAAGCTAAACTCTCAACACGCGACTCCCCAAAAAATTACTGTTACCCAGCCATCATGAAACTAAAAAAAAAAATAACAGACTGCCAAAAAAACACTAAAAACTTTATTTTCAGAAGTCAGTGATTTTGTGTTACTGTCCACTTTTTTCTTTTTTTGAAAGTCACTTTTTTAGTACCCTGCATATTCCGACGCTAATTCAAAATTCCCTCGGTACCCTAATTCAAAATCACCTATCATCACCAAAGGTGTTAAAAACAGTTATTACTAAAATTATCACCTGCTCTTTATATACGTGTAATGATATTTTTTGTTCTGTCTAGCGCTCAGACACGGTCGTAATAGGAATGTTTGTTTAAATCTATTACGGATTCAAAGTGTAGGGGGTGCGGTCCAAATGATTGGAGAAAGCGATTTTCATTCGATTAGTGGACTATTGGATGACTGCAGATTATGATTATTTGGCGGTTTTGACATTTTTATTTTTGATACCGTTTTCTAGAGAATCGGAAGACGCATTGTTTTAGCCGAAACAAGCAACGTCTCTATCGAATTTAAAGTGTATAATTACGCACTTTTCTCACTCTCCTGTAAAGTAGCTTTGTCGTTAAAGATCAACACTACATACGTCAACAACGACGTATGTAGTGTTGATCTTTAATGACGAAATTACCATATTTAATTAAGTACTGTCAACGTACCATGGAGCGCAGCATTCTAGGCGTCAAACTAACCGACCGTGTATGCAATATCACACTGCGCTCCAAAACACAAATTACTGATGTTGCTCAAACATCCGCTAAGCTGAAGTGGGACTGGACTGGCTACGTCTGCCGCATGTGGGCGAAAATAACAACTTTCTGGAGCCCTGACACAGCCAGAAGGCGTCGCGGTAGACCTTGTAAAAGATGGCGGGACGAGTTAGACAAGACCAGCGAACAGTGGTCCACATTGGCCCTGGAGCAAGACAAATGGAAGTCATGGGGAGAGGCCTTTGCACAGAAGTGGGATGACACAGGCTATCAGTATCAGTAATTAAGTACTTATTTGGGGCGGTATAAACTGGAAATTCATCTACGATTACTGACTCATATTCCGGCTATCTTATAAGCTAGAGAAGATGAAAACGTTTACAAGAAATCATCAATCAGATCCATACAAAGTAAGACGCAGTCCAGCCATCGCTTAGCTAAATATTTCTATTGTTATGATGACATTACAACCAAGTATTTTTGTTATTGTTTCTTTTTGTGTATGACAAAGTATGGTCCATAAAATATTCTTCTTAGTCAATCACTCTTGACAGAGTGGTCGTGGTCATAGGAGGAGTAGTCTTCGCAATGCTTTTCCACCTACCTTTATTACCTGTAGGGCGAGCATATTCTGCCACAGGGATGTTGGTGAAAATGGTCCATATATCTTTCAAACATTGAATTCAGTAGTAGTTTCCGCTTTGCTTCCCTATTTATTGTGCGAACTACTAGTCTGTGGAATTCACTGACCGGCTTCTCTGTTTTCTGATCATTATAATCTGGATCTTTTCAAAGTTCGAGTGATTCGGTTTCTTCTAAAAAAGCGTGCTCTACCCTAGGCCGCGTCATCGCTTCACATCAAGCAAGTTGCGGTCAAACGCAAGCCTACTTACAAAAAAAAAGTGAGCAGAATCGCTCCGCCTACATCTTACACCACACATGCAACAATTTCGTTGAATGACAAATAAGAAAAGATGATTACACGGCGAACGATCATTAATAAGTAATTGATTGGAACTATCCATCGATCCGAACTATTTGTGACGATCGATCGATATCTCCTGCAATTATCGATTTCGTTTTATTTGTTCGATACGATGAATATTTTAAGTAGAGGATCCGAACATTAAGAGATCACTCTCTTAATGTTCGGATGAATGAAAAACTTGGAAGTAAGTAATTATTTTGGTTTAGTTTAAAAGGCGGTTTTATTTTTTTGAGACTGATAATTTAGGTAGGTACGATAATCATACTACGCGTAGGTATTGGTTTTAATTATTATTCATGATCGAAAAGGAAGGTAAGTTTAATTTATTTTTTGCACAAATTCTATAGCAATAGTAAAGAATTAAGTTTTTAACTGGCATGGTCTCTAACACTATTATTAACACTAAATATATGATATTTACCATGTGTAAACATGGTAAATATTCTATATTTGTTTTGAACTCAAAATAGTAAACATCCCGTTTTCAGTGTTAATGGTTACTACAGAATACAGGGAGATGATGATACTGACATACATATACTTTGTGTAGTTCGGATCGAGTCACGAACAGGCTTCTTCTGGGTAAGCTCGTACCATCGTCGACTTTGTCTCTGTCATCTCTGACCTAGACTAGAGTCAAGAGCAATCACAAAAGATCATTCATCATCCATCGTTGATTTGGTCTTTCCCTACGCTTTTAGCCATCAACATTAGTTTTCATCACGCCATCTTTCTCATTTAACACACATAACAAATAACCTTTAAAAAGTACACACAAAGTAAAACCTCGAGAGTGTCAACTCACACTCAGTTCCTCACAAATTCCTCACTCCAACACGGAGTAAATTAGTTTACAAGCGCTATATAAAAGTGTCAAAAGGCACTGCTTTTGGGGAAACTTATAATGAGTCCATGCTGGGGTTGGCTTCCAGTCTAACCGAACGCGGCTGACTACCAGTGTTTTACAAGAAGCCTGACTTTTAAACCAGTTAACTGGGTAAAAGAGGTGTCTATGGATGGGTATTCATAGACCGACCGTGGTAAGCGAACCTAGTATAACCTTCAGTCAACCCGAACAGTTCTTATTATCACTTCTCTTTAATGAAGAGATAATAAGATACATTTCAGGGAGTGTGCTTTGGAATTACACAATCTAATTCCCCATCCCCATTCTATCATCGGACTTGATCATTTCCTTGATCATTATAAACTGAATCTCTTCAAAGTTCAAGTGAATCGATCTCTTCTAGGCAGGCCTGCTCCACCCTAGGCCGTATCATCGCTTCACATCAGGCGAGTTGCGGCAAAACGCAGGCCAATTTTGTATAAAAAAAACTCATAAACTTCATAGTATCAAACCACACAGCACAAATTCCCCACTCCAACACGCAGTACATTAGTTTACAAGCACTATAGCAAAGTGTCACAAGTGTCAGAGGTGTGACGCGCGTGCAATTCCATTTTTTACGCTCGTCCCCGTGTCCCCGTGTTAAAGCTCGTAAATCGTGTCATTTTCACGTCGCCGAGAGCTTGCATTTTGACGAGGTAATAGTCGAGTATATCATATGGTGCGGCCGTAAAAATAGAGATTATATACCAGTTGCGGATAGCAAAGATTTTATACACGGTCTGTAGTATATTAATCGAAGGGAGATGTGCAAAAAAAGATGCAACTTCTTATCTTTTCTCTCGTATAAGCATGTTAGGGTTTATGTTTTAAATACGAAAATCGCTAATACTGTTGCGCAAAAGAAACTGTCAATGAAAAGCTGTAGGTAGCCATGGTTTTGTGGTTGGCAGTCATACATGCATACAATCACGGAAATTGTTCATGACGGAGAAGATAGGCTTATATTTATAAGTTATCTTGAATGGTTGCTCAGTACAGTACAGATATGGGTGAAAACATACTTTCTCTTGTATCGGTTTGATTTCGAAAACTGCTTAGTATTTCGCTGTTAAAGGTAACTAAGCGGGGTTTATAACAGAGTGAATTGCATTATCGCTTTTAGAAGCTCTATTAATTTAGCCTGACTAGGTACTAATCTAGTAGCGTATTCATTAATTTGCATAATTTGATCCGAAGCAGCATCCATTAGTGGACTAACTATCATTATGAACTATACCTATTGTAGTTAGTTAGGATACAGTTTGAAGACCTGCGCGAAATATAATGAGTATATTCTTCATAGCTATGTACACTGGTTTCGTGGCCACACTAGTGTGCAATTAGATAAAACCTCGTAATATTTATAATGCAATAATATATCATTACTTAAAGAGACGGTACATCCCACCTTTAAACTCAAATCGATTGTGAAAATAAAAACATGACTGAATAATAGCGGGTGCTATTATCCTGGTCAATATTATCTAAGTAACGATAATATTTTGGTATAGGAAACAACTTAAACTATCTTACCATAGAACCACTTAAAAGCTAATTCGATTACCATGATTTATTAGAACTAGGTCCAATATTGCGATAAAGCATTCCAGAGAACTATCTAGAAGTTGCTTAACACCTCTCTCAAACTTGAAATCTGGTAAAAATCGAAATACCACGATATCGTTAAGAGGGAACAGGGGCTGCGATTCTTCAAAAAAAATATTCCTCTGTTTTCTTCCTGAATAATCCCTCTATAGCAACTTTTCATATATACAATTTTTTTTTCATAAATACACGGTGTGCTGTAGACACACGTGACTAAAAGAGTGATGAATATAAATTGTGGATGGATGGAGAGGGAGTGGAAGACCAAAGAAAAGATAGATGGATTGTGTGAAAAAAAAAATATGAAAAAAAAAGGAGTAAATGACGAATGACAGAGGAGAATGGAGGAAAAAGACATGTTGCGCCAACCCCAAATAAAATGGGACAAACGCAGGAAGATGTTTTTTTTTCAGCAACTAATAAGTAAAGAATTTAATTATGACCCACCAAAAATTCCATAAAATGCCTATTTTTTACCGCCGTGATTAGAGGAGTACCAGACAAATTCTACCAAAAAAAAACATAATACATATATATTGCTAGGAACCCAGACATACTGTCTTAAAATAATGTTAAGCATAATACAATCAGCCCAGTTTTCGAGGACAAAAAAGGAGAATACGATAGTTCGATCTCGTAACTTTATTGTGATATTATCAGTAATTAATATTTGTATCCACCGATCCCGAAATCCGTGGCTAGAAGAAAAAAGTATATAACTTCTCGAAACTGATCTCGGTAGATATAAAAACCAGTTTCGAAAAATATGATACTTTAATTCTTCTGTGTAAAACGTAATCAGTCAATAGCAGGGCGACAGCAATCATCATCAGCCTATAATATTCTCACTGCTGGGACACAGGCCTCTTCTCTATGAGAGGGAGTGGACTGTAATCCACCACGCGGGTCCAGTGCGGGTTGGTAGATGTCACATGTCTTCGACTTTTTAGTTCTAGGAACATGCCGGTTACCTCACGATGTTTTGCTTCACTGTTACCGACAGCAATAGCTACTTCAAATACATATTTTTCAAATTCCTCGCAGGCCCTGTTCCCTCTTAATCTCATTGCGTATCAAAACTGTTAATAATTACAACTATTACTGGAGCCGGGATGATGCAATGTCTAGATTAATTGATTTCGATTAGCAAAATATCTCGCCAGCCTGATCCGATTGTATCGAGACTAAATTAATCGATTTTACGTGCGCTATCGATATAATGCTACCGAGTTAAGCTATTTTCGTCTAAATTAGATTAGTTGAAATTATGTTGGTATTAGAATATTGTTGTGTGTATGTTGAACTTGGCTGGGTTATTGTTTGTTAATGAAAGGTGACTGACTATCAAGTAAATATATGTTTCTAATAAACCGATGATGAATTTTCTATTTTTATTTCTATTTTCTATTTCTCTTTTAACTAAGAGAATATTTGAGAACATCCATCGATTTTATCACATCAACAATCGCCTCCATTATCTTGGGCACATTACCAGCTGATGCTGCTGACAGTTGAGGAATTTTTTGATGCACTTTTATAGATTTTGTTGGTATAGTTATTTTAGTTTATAAAAGCGTTTTTAATTGTTATAATGTATATAGTTTGTTTATCAAATACAATCTCATGAAAAAATTGAAATAGTGTTTTTGTTTTTAAGTATCCGTTTAAAAATTGATAATAACTAGATGTTATCACCAATCAAATTCCATTTCCATATTTATTTATGCATAGCATATCTTCTTGCTACCAAAATCCTACCCTAACTTAATTTATGTCCACGTAATTTAAAATTATGTAAGAACATTAATATTTTTGCCTACTACGTATTCAGATAATTCATGACATCTTTCAAGTACCGACGTTTCATCACAAAACAGATTTATATTAGCAACCAAGTTACTAATGGAAACGCGAAGAAAAACCTACGGCTCATGTATAATACCATATTTATATAAAAAATACCGCATGCATTACGCATAGCGCTGGTTCGAACCCCTGCTGTGGCAGATTGTGGCTGACGGAATATTCTGGAGAACTGAGGCTGTATCGCTACGATTATTGCGAAGATTTACTATTAAAAGGCGAGCCTGTAGCTTAGTATGTACTTTGAAATTAGATCGCAAAGCTTCAAAGGCTGTTCTAATTTGGTCGAATAATTATGTTTCAGCGATAAATACAAGTTAACAAAAATAATTTCAGGCAGGGTTGGCAAAATTTGCTGATTAACGGTAAGTGTGGATTTCACCAATGAAACTGAACGCGATCTAGATATCTAA
This sequence comes from Cerastis leucographa, assembly GCA_963082945.1. NCBI lineage: Eukaryota > Metazoa > Arthropoda > Insecta > Lepidoptera > Noctuidae > Cerastis > Cerastis leucographa. The sequence continues at coordinate 18,497,654 of OY720358.1, read as the reverse complement.
CAGCGCTCAAGAGCGGTCAGGGACAATATTCCATAGCATTATTGACACTGACAGCTCTTGAACGCGGTTAAATGAAAAATCATTATTTCAGTAGAGAGATAAGACTACGTCATCAACATACAAATAGAGAGACCGCAAAATACTATGATTAAGTGTAGGACATACATTCACAACATACCAGAAGCTGAATTACTGGCCAGACATACTTGTTGGAATTACTTGTCATAGACAAGAGGCAGAACGGTCAAAGACAATATCTCTTTGACAAAGCAGTCCTATCTCTCCAGAATACGCGGGTTCTCCCCTGGTGGTCGCCAAACAGAATTCTAAAGGCGTGTGCCGGCCAATAACATGAGATACGTCACAAATGACTTCCTAAAGCAGAACAACACTTGAATTGAGAACCTTCATGTAGCTGTAATAAAGGATCTGAGGATCTGTCAAGGAGTTCTCTGGTTAACAGCAGTTTGTGATAAAGATAGTGCGATGCTAATTTTCTAAAAATTAACTAAGATAATAACGATACGATTTACATGGAGCAACTGCCTATCTTTTCTTTTTTTTAACGGATGGGAAATCATCAAATGACTTCTCCCGCTCTGAGCGGAGCGGGAGGGAGTGTCAGACTTGTACTGACTAAAACCCACCCATGTTCCTTCTTCGCCCTTTGTGTTCCAGGGCCGCGGTATCTCTTTCGAACAACCCGCAGCCCTGGCAGGCATCGGCCCTGTCGGACCCCTTCCTATTTGGACCCCTTCGAACTGGCTATCTGACCTCCACAACCCATTTAGTACTGGGTAATACGATACCCCTTGGTTAGACTGTTTGCCAGACTTTCGGGCCATTGACAACCTGTAACGACAGTCAAACATTTTTCAAATGACAGCTGGGACCAACGGCTTAGCGTGCTTTCCGAGGCACGGACGAAACTCGGAATGTGTGTGGTAACACAACCATGGACCAATCTAGGCATAATATAATTTACTTAAAACCAAAGGAATCAACAAACCCCAGTTTTTGTAAATATGAGAAGCAATTTATCTGAAAACAAATTGGAAGGGAGGCGGTCCTGAGTTAACTGCGAGATTTGTTACTTACAAAGTATTCGACATACTAAAAAAGTTTTATTTTACCATCATCAGATAAAAAGAGATAAAATATATGATGATTACTTATAGGATAAGAGAGAGAGACCGATACGGTATTTAAAATGCTAATTGATGACATGTGAATTTAAGAAGCTGCAGAAATTGCATGATTATCATATCTAGACTTTACATACTCGTTAGACTGAATTTTCTCAAGAAATTGTAATCATCAATACCCATACGCAGATATACTATGGATCTGCGAAGTAGCGAACTCTTTCACTTCTTATGTTCACATTTGATAATATTGAATCACTGTGTTATTGATGTAGGTGTGTTTGTCGCAGATGCCTCGTTGTTCTAGTGAGGTAGTGGGTTCGATTCCCAAGACGACTAAGTGTTTTGGGTATTATCTATCAGGAATTTCTCAGCAGCAGCCACCTATTCTGGAATTGTGCACAGTTGATGGCAATAGGCTCCCCACCTTTTACATGGGAGTTAAATGGCCAAAATGTCGGTGTTATGTTAAGTACACCTCTGCTTAACCTTTAGGAAGTGTTTGCAAACTGTTTCTTACATTTACCTATTTTATTACACTGAAGCGTCGACAATGCATGATCTAAAAAAACCGGTTTCACACCGGGAGTGCAGGCAGAAGTGAAAACTTGAAACTCAACGACAGATGTCATAAAGTTCAAATTTCTTCGTAACCTAATGTCAATCCGTCTTACGAATTTTCGATCAGGACACGTGACCTGACGCGAGTTTAACATTTTTTACCCATCACAAAAGCGCACAACGCCGCTTACCGCTAGATCCTTTTTGTTCCTCCAGAGGAACATCACTTTTTTGCTTATCGGCCCGCTGTTCCTCTGGTGGAACAACCTCGTACGAGCAACTTTAAACCCTTATCGTACGTAAAGTAAGGTTCTAATTCGTTTGTAAAAATTTACGTCTATGGCCAACTAGAGTTCGATTAAAATGAAACCATCATACCAACCTTACAACTGCACAAAATTATTAAAAAAAAAAAGAAACGCGTCTTTGTCGACTGTCAAAATGCGTCATGGCGGCCAGTGTGGAACGGTGATGTTTTGTTTTGGAATGCAGTGAAATTTTTGTGTTTTGTGTTGTTAAACTTTGGTAAGTAAATGTATAGTATGTTATAAGTGTATAATGTAACTTTTTAGATAGTCATTTGCTGGAAAAATTATCTAAAAATTATGTTTTTGACCCAAAAATTCCTCCAAAAATTCCTTTGTTGTGAAGTTCGTCAGTCGAAATTGAAAATATGAATTTGACTCTTTTACAATGAAATATGGTCTTGGAAACATTAGCAAAAAGCGAAAAAATAGTGATAATTCATTATTTAATGCATTCGAGGCATATTTATTCATATTTATTGATATTTCAAGTATTTTCATGCATTGAACTGCGCAGTTAGAAAATGGCCGATTCTAATAAGACGTTTGAATTGGAATCTTGCAAGAATAATTTATGTAGGACTCCTAAAAAACACTGTCATTAGATTACTTGTATATTTGTTATGCTAAATCTAAAGTTTCGTGTAAATTCATTCAGTAGTTTTACCAAAAAAAAACAAACTACGACAACAGTATGTTTGCGGCGAGCTCTCTGATTTCTATGCGATGTTTATAATTCTCAAGTAGTTATGAAACAGTTGTTTATATTGTAATACATGGTCTCGTTAATCAAGAACCCGAAACTGTTTACCGTTTGAGATAAGAGCTAACAGAACTCGCGCGATAAGCATTTTTGTGAGCGCCGGCCACTTGACACGCGCGATGACGTAATTATGGGGCCGAAAGGGGTCCGCGCGATGACGTAACTCAGGCCGCTGGAGTACCGAGAGGTTAAGAAGTTTTCACTTCAAAATATCTTGGTTGACAGTTGTGCCAGGGAAAACGATTGAAGTTCTGCGCCTTAGAAACATGCGTCAACACAAAGTTTTGTTTACAAATACAAATTACTTTGTTCCACAAACATCGACTGTCTCCAATTTAAAAAGGAGGTCCTCTAACAATCGATAAATATTGCCTTGTAAGTACCATTCTCAGGTCACCTACTTAAAGGTTTAGCAGTAAATATTGAAATCAACAAGTTAGATCTGCCCACGCTATAATAAGATCACTATCATTACGACTTTGACTAATAAAATTTAGTAAGTCTGTCAGTGTTCAAATATGATCTTTTTTATTTGTTTAAGTGTATTCATAAAAAAAAAGGAAACAAATCATAAGTCTGCCCAGCCGAGTCAGACTCGACGATTGAATATCTTGTAAAACTTGTAAACATTTAATAAGAAATTGGAAAAAAACACCATTTTTTTAAACCAGGCTAATATTTTTTCTAAGTTTCTAACACGACATTTTGCGAAAGAGACATTCTGCGAAAGAGGCATTGTGAGCAAGCGACCTTTTGAGAAGGATTCATTCTGCGAAAGCGAAATTATGAGAAAGAGACATTTTACTACCAGTAGACATTTTGCGAAAGAGAGATTTTGCGCCTGAGCCATCCATACCAGTATGCCTATCATCATTGAGATAAAGAACATTTGATGTAGGATGTTAGGCTTGTTGTCCACGATGCTTAACCTAAGTTTAGTAAGTTTATAACATGTTACTTTTGGGTAGCATCGTGGACCTTTACTAGGCTTTAATTATTTACTGCAATATTCACCTCAAACTTTCTAATGAAAATTAAATATGGTGGAAGGATCTCCGACGCACAAATGGTAACCATGCAGGCTGTATTCAGTACATCATCTGCCTAGCCTTTTCCCAAACTATCTTGTGGTCGGCTTCCATCTAACCGGATGCAGCTGAGTACCAGTATTTTACATGAAGCGACTGCCTATCTGACCTCCACAACCCAGTAACTAGGTATCGTCAGACTTTTGGCTTCTCACTACTCGTAACGACTGTCAAAGATCTGCACAAATGACAGTCGGGACCAACGGCTTAACGTGCTTTCCGGTGCACGGAGGTTACTCGGTATGTAGTTATGGTCACCCATCCACGGACCAACCTTGGCAAGCACGGTGCGATCTTTAAGGTTATTAAAGATCGACCCGTGCGACTGCTATTATTTAGCCACGAGCTCCTCCTGTATGTAACTCCTGATGTATTCAGTACATCATTCTGAAACCCCGGAGACAGAACATTTTCATCTGTAATTTAAAAAAAAAAACCACCTGGTCGTGTTATATTAAAATTGTAACCGTTTGAGCGTCGGTTTCATTCCACCCTGTATAGAAGTACCAGACACTGGTTCCAGATATTATCTGGTCTGGTACTTCTAGGCGTCCCCTAGAAGGACATACACTGACTGTATTGGTGAAGTGCTTCAGAAAGGTCAGATGCGTGGTTTTAGGATTTATGTATAGTGTACATAAATCCTACGTACGTAGAATCCTAGGAAGGAATCCTAGTACGTGTGTATAGTCAGTGTGATATCTTCGTTGCTATTTTACCTATCCAAATATCAGTCACGTTCTTATTCAAAAATCCACCAACCGAAAATCACAATGACGAAAGCCACAGGTGTCCCCTAGTCTAACTTAAAAGCACAGATTACTAAAACAGCGTTGACCTGAAACAATTACATGAGTCAGCGCATTGTATTGACACACAGTAATCGCACGCGCATGATGACGTCATGTCAAATTGGTCCAGATTGCGCGGGAGAGCTGTAATCGTAGAACTTAGATTGTTATGATACGAGTCTCTAATTACTTGTGCAATTGTGCTCTGCTTTCGGTGGAATGATTGAATAACATGGAGGTACGGGGGAATGGAATGTGCTGGTAAACAGCCGGGTGATATGAGACGGACGATTCTTGTGTTTTGAAGAATGTTCATATTCTAATCACGGTATAAATCCGTCTGAACAAAACCCCTTATTTGTAAACTAACATTACAAAGAGGAACGATTTGATTGTTTGTTTGTAACAATTTAAATCAAAAACAACTCGACAGATTTTAAAAATTCATTCACCATAAGAAAGCTACATCTTTACCGAGTAACATAGGCTACATTATATTACAATTTTCGCGGACGAAGTCGCGGGCGAAATGCAAGTGTATTATAAGACTTATGTGTCCCACTGCAGGGCAAAGGTATTGCCATTTCCATTTTTCTCCCTCTTTGACTATTTCGGCCCAATCCTTTCGAAGGGAGTCTAGCTCAGAAAACGCCTAGTTTACCTAAACGGGGTGAACGGGGTCGACGCAACATTTACTATGTCGGAGAGTTCAGAATGACGTACTGAGTACGTAGAAAGCGTTTTTTTTTTTTAAAAACGTTGCCCCACACTACGAATTTCTCCTTCAAAATCAAAATATTTTATTTTACATAGGCCTACATGGGCACTTATAAAACGTCAACAAAAGGTGCACGGTTCGGGTTGGTCGTTTCCTATGGAGAAGAACCGGCAAGAGACTCCATGGTTACTCTTTTAAAATCATTTGGTTTTACAATATTTGAAGTTACAGCGTTAGTACTTAAGTATGGGAAGACAGCGTAGGCCCGACAATAAGTCGATTGCTTACTACAGAAGGTAGTAATAGAAAAAAAAAAACCCTTAATTAAATTTTTTAGGTATTCGTGTAGGTGTCCCATACACCCCGTATTTTTGATATCTTTAAACATTGAACGTCGCAGAGATGAGATTGTGCCTTGAATTCGAACGTCACGTTATAAATTATAACGTTATAAATTACTTGTACGTTATTAATTATAACGTTATAAATTATAACTTATAACGTACAAGAATAATTTGCCTTTAAGGCAAATACTGTTGTTTGTCAATGGTGGCCCAAAGCCTAGTTTCTGCATAAAATTTGAAGCCTTTCTCACTTCCTAGTGAGCTCGTGTACAAACAACTTTAATTTCGTATGTGCCAATTCTACATCACCTGTAACTATCAGAACTCAGTTATCATCGTTAAAAAAAACTGAAAATCAACAATACATCACAACAAGACCAAAAGCGCTCACTTTGAAGAGTTTCGCCTAAAGGCAGATTCGAATTTAAATAACCAATTACTCTGTACTGCTGCCCGTTGATTTATTGGTTAATTTACTTTAACACTGATTGTGTGGTGAAATTAAAAAGACGCCGCAACTTTTGAGTTTCAGCACCTCGAAAAGTCGACACATCACTTGCTCGTATGAATATTTTGTTTGGTAAATGTCAACACTTGAGAGGAGATAAAAATACTGATATAAATGGTGTGAAGATGCATTTTGTCGCAAGTTTTAAGCATGCCGTCTGAAAAACTGATAATTGCATAAATAAAAGACAGTTGTTGGATGTTCAAAGCTCGGCTCAGCTCCGAAATTTGGTAATCCAACAGCATGTTTTCATTTAGGCACTCATTCAGGTGTCGCCCATCATTAGTAAAACGGCAATAAGTTTCTTAACATGAAAAGTATTGCTACACTATTTAGATCTCTGTATATTGCGCATGGGAGTGGGAGTTTCAAACTTCACTTTTAACTGAAATATGAAATTATCTGACCACATTATTGTAAAACTAAAATAAAAAGTTCAGCACTGATTCGCCTCGTTAAAAATCTAGATCTCTATAAAAAACTTCTATCTAACTGTATGTCATCATCATCAGCCTGTACTCGTCCACTGCTGGACATAGGCCTCTCCCATGACACGCCACTGAGCACGATCCTCGGCCACTCACATTCAGCTCTTGCCAGCCGCCTTGCGAAGATCATCGCTCCACCGAGTCTGAGGACGTCCTACGCTACGTTTACCGATCCGTGGTCTCCACTCAAGAACTCGTCTACCCCAACGGTTATCGGTTCTTTGGGTTATATGTACTAACTGTATGTACTGTAGAGTAATCGGCAAATAGTGGGTGTGCGACTGTTGGTATCTTATTCCCTTGGGGAGTAAGGCGTTTCATTTGAATTACGACGTAAGAATTAACTCGTATATTATTGAAATTAGCTCAGATGTTTATTCCTAATGCACAATGCAAAACCAATGGTAATGATGACCGGAGGGTCCAGACAAAGTAACATTCTACCAGGCCTAATAAAAGCTAAGTACCCAAAAAGGTCTTGGGCAGTCTCAGAATATTTATTTTTTGATGTCAATGTCCTTATGAAAGTTTCGAAAGCCGTATTACGCAAAGAAGACAGGACTTTAACAATAAGTTGGCAGGAACATAGGTAAAGTCAATCATGTCATCGTCAATGTGTCATCGTGTTTCGTAAATATGCTTTTTTCTTTTTGTATATTAGCACCTTCTTTTTATACAACCGGTTTTTTTTTATATCCCATAACTCTAGGATATGATTGAGACCATATCAAAGAATCAACTGGCATATGAATTATGTTTCAATCGTACTTTTTTTTTTTGTTTTTTTCGCATTTTCTTAGCTTTACGTATGAATTATTAGTTTGAATAAAAAGAATTACTCGTATTTATCAATGAAACTACTACTATTTTACTACACTACTATTATGATTGATGATATCTCCGAAACTATGCATTTTGGACCACCTATTCTAGGAGTTTTAGTATTATTTTTACCTACAAAATATAACCCTAGAGATTATGGGATATAAAATAAAAATAGGTAAAAAAACTTTTTAAGTTAAACGGTTTTATGTTAAACATACATTGCAATGTTTAAGATAAATGTACTAAAAACCAAAAAATAATAAAATAGATACAGTCGTGGGAATTATAAACATATGCATAGACTAGACTAAAATAAAACCGTGGGGCACGTCAATTACAAAACAAACATTTTAATCAACGATTGTAGACAATTGACGTGCCCCACGGTTTTATTTTAGTCTAGTCTATGCATATGTTTATAATTCCCACGACTGTATCTATTTTATTATTTTTTGGTTTTTAGTACATTTATCTTAAACATTGCAATGTATGTTTAACATAAAACCGTTTAACTTAAAAAGTTTTTTTACCTATTTTTATTTTCTAGTTTTTAGTTTTTTTACCATTTTGTTCCCACGAGTAATGTACATTTAAACGGTCGACCCCTCCAGAGGTCCAATAAAGGAGCAAGGCTATGTACAACAAGATGCGCCTGAGTTTTGAGGGGAAAACGCTAACGACATATCATTTTTATCCACCCTAATGCCATACAGTTCTCGGCGCGTTTTAACCTTTCACCTTAACTTGGGTGGTGTACCGCTAACGACGTATCATTTTTAGCCACCCTAACGCCACACAGTCCTCAACACGATACAAAATCTTGACTTGGGTGGTGGATTCAGGCTGGATTAATCAGATACCTAAATTACAGATTCAATTTCTAAATTTAAATCTTATTATTATACGCCATTTGGTGGCTGCGCCCATCTTAAATATTGAGGTTGTATAGTGCACTGTATTCTTCTTGTCAAGCCCATTTATTTGATACCCATATTGGTGGGATTGATAAAAAATTGTTATCAGCCATTTGGTAGCGGCGGCCATCTTAGATTTCAATTTTGCATAGTAAATTGTATTCTACTTGTTGAGACCTTTCATTTGATACCCATGTTGATGGGATTGATAAAACCTAAGTTATCCGCCATTTTGTAGAGGCCGCCATCTTGGATTTTAATTTTATATAGTACATTGTATTATACTGGTTGAGCACTTTCATTTGATACCCATATTGATGGGATCGATAAAACCTACGTTATCCGCCATTTTGTAGCGGCCGCCATCTTGGATTTCAATTTTTTATAGTATATTGTATTCTGCTTGTTGAGCCCTTTCATTTGATACCCATATTGATGGGATTAATAAAACATAAATTATCCGCCATTTTGTAGCGGCGGCCATCTTGAATGTATAATGATAATGAATAAACATAATTGTATTGTCACCAAAATCCAAAGTGTATACAAAATTTCAGATTAATCGGTTGACAGGAAGAGGGTGAAGAATTACTAAATATGACCCAAGAATAAATAAAAAAACAAACGGGGTGAGCTAAATAAAACCGTTTAAAAAACAGGTTGTATATTTATGTAATCTGTGTCATTTAATTGTGCTTCTGTGTATTAAGCTGTCTTTTCTGTGCACTGAATAAATGATTTATCTATCTATCTAAATAAGCCCGGAATCACCCACTGCTGAATATAGGCATCCCCTTTTTTCTGCCACACTTTCCGGTTCAGCTAGTCCCTTATCCAGGGAATCAATCATGTACAGGGCATGTAATAGAGAATTGGCGCTGAAGAAAAACTATGTCTTTTCCATCATCACATCAACATCTTCATTCAACGGACATACTTCCAGTACCGAATGAATACCATATTCTTCTTCCACTGACAACTACAACGGTTGATTAATTGAATTTGTGATTGTTGGACCATTTAAGTCTTGGCTAATAATTTTCATTCCATTTAAAAAAAAAAGGAAAGGAAAATGTATTTATTGGACTCACACTAGACACAAAAAAACAAATGGTATAAAAAGTAATCATTAGAAAAAACCGGCCAAGTGCGAGTCCGACTCGCGCACGAAGGGTTCCGTACCATTATAAAAACGAGCAAAAAAAATCATCTTTCTTGTATGGGAGCCCCCTTAAATATTTATTTTATTCTGTTTTTAGTATTTGTTATTATAGCGGCAACAGAAATACATAATCTGTAGAAATTTCAACTAGCTACCTGTCACAGTTCATGAGATACAGCCTGGTAACAGACGGACGGACCGCGAAGTCTCATTAATAGGGTTCCGTTTGACCATTTGGGTACGGAACCCTAAAAAAGACCTAACCGTAAAAGATTAGATAAATATCAGCCAAACCAAAAGCTCTTCTCAACCAAGAACTGCTCCAGTTACTACAACATCAAGAACTCTCTACACATCGCTAAGTTTCTAAATAATGTGCTGGGTGGGGTGTGTAAGATAAAGTGCAGCATGAGTGCGGATGAATGGCTCGCCACGGGGCGCGCTCCGGACCCTGGACCACACAGCCACGCATCTAGGACACCCGGGATGTTCGCTAATCGATGCTGTTTGCACGACTTCGTAGATTTGTTCATGTGAGAACTGGGCTTTGAAATTTGTAGAAGAGAATGTGAATTTCTAAATTTCGAAAGTTGATTAATTTATTCATCAAAAACCTCACAATTACTCTTAAAAGGGACTTTGTCATTACTGGCAAAAGGGTTTACTATAGGTGACACTTCTGCCTGCCTCTTCTGGGAAGTCGTGATACCTTACCCAAATAAGAAGAAGGCTGAAAGTCAGCACTTTTAGAACGTCATATAATAACAAAAGACAGTTCCTTAAAAGCCCACTCACGCCTAAACACACACACAAAGCTTTTGACGAATTCTTAGTGCTTGAAATCTTAATAGTTAGTAATAGATTTTTAATTTTGCCGAAGATGAGAACTAAGTATGGCAAAAAAATGTTAACATTTGAAGGAGCACAATTGTACAACAAGATGTATTAAAAAAATACACTCATTCAATGCATTCAAAACTCTTTTAGCCGAATATTTGATTACAAATAACACCCTTCCTAAAACGTGAATTCATTGGATGGGTGTATCATAGATAATAATTGCTACCGTGACGTCTGTGACGAACTATAAATATAATTTATTTTTAAGCATTGTTCTCATGTAAGTGACTTTGTGTCTTTTTTGAGAATAAAATATCTTTAAACCTAATAGTTAATGGGTGTAAACCTAACGAAGCCGAAGGTCATTTGTTCTCCCCTCTCCTCCTCTCTTTTTTTTTTGTTCTGGGTTTTGACCTTCTGGTTACAGAGATATTGGAGATCAAAGTTTCAACTTTTTCACGACTTTTATTCGAAGACTTAATTTTTTTTTTTACACTTTCTTGATCGTTGTACTTACTAGGTACTTAATGCATCCAATAGCACAATGTTTTGAGTGCGTTACATTCAGTCCTACCATGGAACATAATTGTCCACACCAGAAAAGAAAGTCGTACTTTGCTGTACAGAATGCTTGGTTGACGTCTTCTTGAAGCGTCCGTTTCCACCTTGTATAGTACTTCGGCTATTGTTAAATGTGATAACATCAAAAAATAGGGGTGGGTAAAGAAAACGACATTCTATTTTGTCCGTCAGACAGTTAATACAAAAATATTAGACACGCATTTTTTGTTTTATCAAAATATCAAAAAAGTACATAGTTAAAACATCATTAAAGTTGGAGAGTGGGCGCTTACTTCGTCACATGTAGGTATAAAACTTACCTACATGTGACGTCATACTTTTCAATAAACTACCCGAAGGACAAAGAAAAAAAAAATTGGATTATCCCCTATTCTACTCTGAATGCGACTCTGATTTTGTAGGAACTAGGTATTATTGGTAATGCCTCCAGCCTTAGTTGCCTTTACGTTAATTGAATTAAAGCTAATGCATAAAGTTTTACGATATTCTAAATGACTGCTTATTAATTTAATGATTTTACTTCTTACAGGAGAGCAGCGGTGGCCCAGTGGTGGCAGCCCCCACTTACGAGCAGTGAGCCGTGGGTTCGAACCCAGGCAGGCGCATTGCTTTGTGTAATTTATTTTATCACCGCTGTTCTCAAGACGGTGAAGGAAAACATCGTGAGGAAACCGCATGTCCTAGAACTAAAAATTTGAAGACAATGTGACATCTACCAACCCGCACTGGGCCCGCATGGTGGATTACAGCCCACTCCCTGTCATCTTATAGAGAGGAGGCCTGTGTCCCAGCAGTGGGAACATTAAAAATCTTACATAGCTTACACAATCAAATACACAATCTTATCTATGTCCTATTCCTCGAATTCGATTTCAATCCAAAATATTGTGATCTATAATCGTAATTACAATTTCCAATGAACGAAGGGTCTTTCCTTTATACAGGGTGAAATTGAACAGATGCGACAAATTTAAATATACAATAATACGTGTTGTCAACAAAATTTAGAACATATCAAATGTAAAATTAAAAAAGAATCTAACAGTGTTACGAAAAACGTTAAAATAATTAAAGTATCAAAGAATTTCGCGTACTACCGTTTTCGCGTAGTGGGCACGATTATTAATAATATTTTTTCTTATTTATTTTGCATATTAATTTATTTTGCTGGAGTACCGATAATTCGTACTTAAATAAAGATAATAACATCAATGGACCATTTTAAAGCGATAATCACGTAATTTTTTTTAACAATTTAGATTGTAGAAAAAACAGTTTATAATTACTATGTTACTGTAACTGAAGCTCCCATTTCTTTTTGTCGCATTTATTCAAAGTCAGCCTGTATAATACCTAAAGATGATAGATTACGAAGAAGGGTATAAATTTTAAAAATAATTAGTTATTGGTAACAGGGAAGTGATGAGGCCAAAGCATGAGCGTTAGCGACTTTAAAAGGGCTGGTCTCACTCTAGACCAAGGAAAGCTGTCATTATTTTTTAACAACAGCTGCAGTAATTGAGTATAGTAACTAACTAACTAGGTGTGATTTCTTACTAACACTAAAACGTTTCCCGTAAGCATAAAAATATATTAATTAAGAAATTTTTACGACTTGAAAGTCTAGTTTTGACAAAGTTCACTAATACCTTTCCCTACCGACGAACTGTACGCCCTATGTAAAGTACCCTCGGTAAGGCACTCCTTCGTCCTAAACGTAATTCTACGTAAGCATGCTGAGCTTTTCTTCGATCCTGATTTGCACAAACATAAACGTAGGTCCGACAGAGTCTGCCAAACTTACTCGTCTAAACTCCAATTAGTACGACGACAATTCGAGTTCATGGCTCCTGTATTATACAACAGAGTAAATAGGGTACGTAATATTTATCCACTCACTTCTCGAGAGTGTAAGCGGCTCACTGACCAATGGTTGTCCACCCTTACGTACGAAGAATTGGAGAATTTAGTAAAAAACTAAAAGAAAAAACCTTTTTATTTTCCTCACACACACACACACACACACACACACACACACACACACACACACACACACTCACTCTCACACACACACACACACACACTAGACCTTAAGCCTAGTTATAACTAATTATAATCTGGAACCTACCCCTTTCTTGGTTCAAATAAACAATTATTATTATTATTCTCCTTTATTCACTTTTATAAACAAATTTGATACATTTTTAAATATTTCTCATAAATAAAAAAAAATAAAAAAAAAACATTTAAAAATATAAAAAATTGTAGCCCACCGGTATCGGGAACAGGGTCTAAGCTACCGGCGGTCAGGGCTCCAGAGAAAGGAACCTCCTAACAATACGAGCCGTGTCCAGGAGTACCGCTTTCTGAATCAAGCCCTTGATCCAGCTGCCTAACGAGAGCCTCATCAGATGTTGGTCGAGGCTCTTGGCAATTAGGCCATTGGCTGATACGACTATCGGCACAATGATCGCTGAGTCAACATCCCACATGTCAACAACCTCGTGAGCCAAGTCAAGATACTTGATTTGCTTATCTTTCTCGGCCTTCACGAGGTTCCCGTCATGTGGAACCGTTATGTCAACAATCATTGCGCGCCGCTCTGATCGATCCACCACCACTATATCAGGCTTATTGGCTACAATAGTCCTGTCAGTGATGATGGATTGATCCCAATACAGTGTGATATTGCCATTTTCGAGAACTGGGTCGGGCACATACCTATAGTACGGCACTTCCGATTCCACAAGACTGTATTTCAGAGCAAGTTGCTGATGAATAATCCTGGCTACAAGGTTGTGTCTATGCAAGTATTCTCCGTTGGCCAGACGAGAACACCCGGAGATAATGTGACGGATCGATTCGCCCGGACGGTGGCATGCCCGACATATGTCAACCGTGCCATCCTTCACAATAAATTTCCGGTAGTTATTCGTCATCATAACTTCATCCATAATTGCACAAACAAAACCTTCGGTTTCTCCAAAGAGTTCCCCGGAACGTAACCAGGCTACGGACGCTGCATGGTCTACATCAGGTCCATGCAGGGCACTGAAGTAGCGTCCGTGAAGCTCCTTACTCTGCCATACTTCCCTGCGGTCATTAGTGTCAAGCACTGCAGGTTTGCGCCAGTTCTCTTTAGCCAAGGAGAGCGGGGTGAGGGCCTTGTCCATCGCGACCACATCTCGATGCATCCCCACGTCGGCTTCTAGGAAATATTCCCTGAGACTGCATATCTCGCGATTGTGGAGAGTCTTAGCGTTTAAAAAGCCTCGACCTCCACAACTCCGCGGGATATACAGTCTCATAACCGAAGAACGTGGGTGATGCATTCGATATGCCGTCAACAATGTACGGACCTTCCTATCCAGGGCGTCTAGTTCTGTTTGAGTCCATTTGAGTACGCCGAAAGTGTACATCAAAACCGGCATGACCCAACCATTGAAGGCACGCACCTTATTTCCACCTGATAAAAGACTATTAAATACTTTTCTCAGGCGGCCAAAGAAGCGTTCCTTCAATGATTGCTTCATGTCAACAGAATTGATGCCCAGCGCTTCCGACATACCCAAATACTTGTAAGTTTCGGTCGCTGAGAGGGATCTAAGATTTATGGAATCTGAGAGCTGGGTTCCCTCAGATTCCACAATCTCCCCTCGCTTTACATGCATGGCCGCACATTTGTCCACACCAAATTCCATCTTGATGGCGCTACTGAAAGTTTCTGTTACCCTCAGTAGTTCCATCAATTGCAAGTTGTTGGGGGCAAAGAGTTTCAGGTCATCCATGTAAAGAAGGTGAGATATAACCTGACCACCTCTCTTCAATCGAAAGCCCAAACCTGACTCCTCCAGCAGTGTGCTTAGAGGATTCAAGGCTAAGCAGAACCAAAGCGGACTCAAACTATCGCCCTGAAAAATACCACGCTCGATCCTTATTGGTTCGCTGTTCCCCTGTATCTGTCGACATCCTGGATAGCGAAGGACTGTCCTCCATTGCCCCATACACGACATCAGGAAGGTGCGCAGAGTTGCATCAACTTTATACAATTCTAGCACCCTCATGAGCCATGTATGTGGCACCGAGTCATAGGCTTTCTTATAATCTATCCAACATGTCGACAGATCCCTTCGGGAACGCCGAACCTGTTGGTTAATGGCCATATCAATGAGGAGCAGCTCCTTAGTACCGCGGGACCCGTTCCTACATCCATTCTGAGAAGCGGACATGATCGAATTGTCATCAATGTGTTTGCAAATTTTTGCTCTCAAAATGGATGTAAGAACTTTATACATTGTCGGAAGACAAGTAATAGGCCTATAATTTTTGGGCTCCGCAGTACTACCTGATTTATGGAGCAGGTGGGTTATTCCAGTAGTCAGGAACTCGGGCAGCGACCCTGACTCTAAGGCTGACTGGAATAGGGCCGCCAAGCGAGCATGCGACCTCGCAAACCATTTAATCCAGAAGTTGTGCAGCCCGTCCGGCCCTGGAGATTTCCAGTTAGGCAACGGACGGACTGCACGAGCTACGTCTTGGGGGCTGATAGAGATTGCCCCCATTTCTGGAACTGGATCGCACACTCGCTCGACTTTCCGAGTCCATTCACCCTCAGTATGGTCGACAGGCACCGACCATATGCTGCGCCAAAACGCGCACATGATGTCATCATCCGGCAGGCGCGTGTCGGCCACACCTTGATCCGGTCGCTCCCAACTCCTATAAACCCACCTTTCATCTCTTTGGAATGTGCGATTCAGAGTGTATCGTTCCACCCGCCGCTTATACCTACGGATACGGTTTGCCCATGCATACACTTTCTGCTTCAGGAAGTCGATGCGTTCTGTGATACGGGACATATAGTCTCGAGGACTAATATCAGTCCCTGCAAATGCCCGCTTCACAAAACGCATCACTCGAGGGCGATTGTTGCCCTCCCTGAAGCAGATTAGTTTGCCGATGAGTGTTCTGGCCTCACCAATACGTCGCTCAATCCTGCACTGCCAAGCCGGTACGGCAGGTTTAGGTCGTGTAGCTCTGTCATTAGAAAATTTGACATGAGCTACACGACATGCCGCTACAGCCGCACAGTACAGGATCGAGTGAGCATCAGTGAGGTCTTCGCAGTTATCAAAATAGTTTGACAACTGCGAATCTAGAACAGCCACCAGCGCCCTATTTCTGTTATGCATGGGCAAACGAGGTAAACGTGGTCTAAGTTCAGGCGACATGTACCGATATTCTCCAATCGCACCTGCCAAAGCACTCCTCATTTCCTCACTGCACTGGGTACTTACATTAGTAGCCACGTCATTACTCACTTCGTCAGCGCGATCGAATAACTGACTAGACTGTGGTGGAACCACAGCCTGTGACGGAGGGACAATGACGTGGCTACTCTGCATTTCAGTTCGCAGGCGATCAAGTACGGTGCCGTCCAACATATGATTACGCTGGATGACCCGCACCTGATCCGATAATCGTTGCGCCGACACGTTGACAGCTGGCTCAAGTACCTGAAACAGAGAGAGCATCCGAACACGGTACGCGGTCAGGTTGTTTCCTCCCTCTGTAGCCCCATAGTATGAGCGCATGACATTTTCATTGATGGTTCGCGTCCATCGCATGCGCTGCACACTTCCACCGGGAGCTGGGACCCTATCAGAGGCCGGTGGGCCTCGAGGTCCTAAACCGTCCGGCGGCCGGCGTCCTCCCCGTCGACGAACAGGTGGCGGCGTCGTGGGCGGAGAGAAGTACTCGTCGCTGGAGCTCGACGCAACTGCCACGGCCGGCGACACAACACTCACAGTGAGGCTGGGTTCCGGCGGCGGCGAGGCGGAGCGGGGCGACGAGTCCGGAGGCGGTATTCGTGCTCTTCGAGCTGCTGCTCTTGTCAACATCGTCTTCAATTGATATAATTTTTCAAAATTTTTTTACGTGACATATAATTGTCAAATACATGCACGTCATTTTTGTTCCAGTTTTTATTTTCGGTATTTTTTAAGTTTATTTCTTGCATTTTATGGTGTAAATGGATTTAATAGAGACATAATTGTTTGTAGAATTAAGACCGGGTATCAAACTTGAAAAAGAAACTGTTTAAAAATTAAAATTGATAAAAATTATGGAATGAAATTTAAAGACGTCTTGACTTTAGTATTGCCAGCTTATTATTATTATTATTATTACCTTTCGAATAGCTAAAGCTCAAGCTTGAACTTTCCTGAAAATCCTTTTTTTTCTTTTTACACGATTTTACACACTAGTTTTTGCCAATTGACAAGGCACCTTACACAAATTGACATTGACATTACACATTTGGACATTGACAAATCCTTCGATAGCGTATCGGACAGTGTGCGCTATCTGGCGCCTTGTCTGTAACAGCTTAACGTGTGAACGTTAATAAAATAGTCCGTCCACGTTCCGACAAAATGTTTCATAAAACTCGCTTCAATCTCCAACTTGCACCAAAAACCCTTCTTGTTATCGGACGCGATCGTATTGCGTAAATTTGTCGGTTAATTACGCGATTCCTTACGCAACACTATAATGCTACCGTTTTAATTGAACTTAAAAAAAAACTTTAATTGGTACTGCGAATTTAATTTTTCCGAACGCCGCGAGTAAATCAGACTGGAAGTTACATTCGTTTATCGTAAATCGACGATTTTATGATGTTTTTAAAAATCGATTTGTTTATAAATAAGAACGTGGAAGTAGGAGTTTTTTGTACAATAAAAGAGTCTATATTGCTGTTTTATGTGAGAAGCTGTTTTATAAAAATCATTGAAATTGAAAAGATGTGCAAATAAATCGGACGAGCTGGGGGAAATTAGAGCTTTTAGGAAGATCTTGGCAATCTCTTTTGCATAATATTTACTCATTCGGTTTCAGTGCAGAACTTTTCTTTTACCTTATAACCAAGCATCTCAATCAGCACAGTCAGTTCAATTATAGGGGGATAGTACACGGTGATGATAGTGTATTCTGCAGATCTAGCTATTTTTAAAGAAAAAAAAGAAGGTAAGCCCAGTAAAAGTACTTAAAGTACCCAGTAATATACCTTTTAAAGTGCCGATAATATAGTAATTATTCGTTTAATAACTTTAAGCGGTAAAATCAACGTACAGTTAATTTTTATCAGCAACAAAATGCGCAATCATATGCAACGCGGCAATTAAAATTTAAATTTAGTTAACGATAAAAAAATTACGGCGTTGAGAAATGTGTAAACATTTTATTTGACATTAAAATGTTATTTTATTGGGCATAAAAATATTTAATTGACTAAGTAATTAATGAGAGCAAATTTCGCGACACGTTACCTAAAGCGAATCTTGGAAAAACATGTGGTTGGCGAAGATCGTAAATAGTAACCATTTAGTATCGTTTACCTTCTGAGAATCTGCTAACTTTACTTTATCCATACTCTGGCTTCGTAATACTATTATTATGTACCTATACCTATCAAACTACTTTTTCTTTACACATCTTTTTGAGGAAAGAAGCTTTTTCTTCCTTACTTTTTTTTTTTTGGGAAGAATCTTCTTTTTTCTTCCATTCTACAGCAGTGCCGCTCTAAATTGCCATAAACAGCATTACAGCTATACAACTTTTCTAACAACGCTGAAACTCAGAGCTACCCTACGAACAAAACGGGGACCAATACATCAAACAGAAGGTCCCAATAACAATGGTCACCCAATACATCAACGTCAATAAACAAATTAAACGTTTACCCGCGCGTTACGCGTCATACGTCACGCGCTACCAGGGTTACCAGACGAAAAATTGGAAATAAAATCCTTGCCCATAGCAAAAGTTGGAGGTTTTGTTGTAAGCATAATTTGAAATTTGTCAAAAAAAAAAAATGCAATAATAGGTGGTGAATTGCGACATTAACCAAAGAAAATTATGTTTTCAATGGGTTGATTGTAATTTGTTAAGTAAATATTTTAAATAGAAAACATAAAAACTCCTGAAATTTCCAAAATCACCAACCTAAAATAAATCCCGAGACACGGTAACCCTACTCTCGACTCGTCCCTTCGAAAATAATTTCCTCTTAATTTCGCGCCATTGCAATATTGTTAGAGTTTCGAAAATGGCCGCCGATGCGTAGCGATGTGGCGGGAACGCGACGTGTTCGGCATGGACGCCATGTGACACAGACAACGTTGTCGCGGTTTTCCAACTTGTCTGCGTTTATCGGGTAGCGAAATTTAATTTAAGGGATTTATAACTGTTTTCGAAGCGGATCTGTATATTTAGGCTGTTGACAGTATTTACCGTTATATAAGTTTGTGAGAAACATAACACCAATGCAGGCAGAGGTGACATTTTCAATGAGTACTTGTTTGAATAAATTGAAGAAAATTGCTTCTTCGACCGTAAATAGTAATTTTAGTGTTTGGTGTATTTTCTGTTTCATATATTTGATATACATGTGGAAACTTGTAATCGGCCATATTTTGTTTTAACTATTACTCATTGTCTGCTTAGCTGTAAGTTTTCCTAAAAAATAAATAAATCAAGGCAACCCTCCCTCAATTTATTTATTTATTGAGTTGATTTTTTTTAAAATAAATGTTGACTGATCAACAGCTGGATGAGTAGCTGACATTCAGAAGATCGCGGGAAGGTCTCGGTTGAGACTCGAGCAGAATAGGGAACCGTGACACGAAAGGGAGGAGGTCTGCGTCTCGTAGAGGATGGAACAAGACTGCCAATGCTGATGATGCCCCATTACGGCTTTCGATAACTTCCATTTGCATAAGTGTCTACTTATTTCACTCTGGATTTCTTTCTGGATTTTAACAATGTAATTATCATCATTAACACAAATTAACATAATCTGCCACTACACAATGAGCTCACTGCATGTAATGACTCTGAATAAATTGATAAAACACAAAGGGATCTAGATGTTTTGACAGTATAATGGAGTCAATGAATACTGCACTTCAAATAGAATTAAAAGACAGCACTATTATTAACTTTAAATAAGTAAATTATTCCTAAACATTTGGGTTGACTGTAAATCTTAATACATATTCAATGAACCAGCTCAAACATCGATTGAAATAATACCCTCCCAATAAACAAATATTAATAAACGAAATAAAATATCAAGGAAAACTTTTTGCAACTTCAATCCGCTTGCCAGATCCGAACAGATAATTTGCTTACAATATAATCGTACAAAGATTGCGACTTCAAGGAAAGGGGGTAAAAAGGACTCGTAGGATAGAGGCTATTATATTCAAATTCACTTCGGAAGGCAATTTATATGGAGTTTATTGACAAGACGGGGGACCGCGGCGCGACGTAGCGGCTCGCGCGAAATTCTTCACAGAATCTCTTTCTGAACCCGCCTTAATTGGACGAAGGAGACAATATTGTTAAAGTTTTTATGCAGCCTTAAGCGTAGATAATAAAAACACTTATTGTACTTTATTCAGAAACTTTTGAATCTAATTTCTGTAACTGAGTTTCGAGCCAACGAATGCGTTAATTAAATTTTCTTGATGGCTTTAAGTGTCGGCGAAGAGTTTCTCGTCAGTATTTTTTGTTGTTTTGTAAAAAGATTGCCGTTGGCCCGAGTGCTGGTGTTTCGCAAACGGCCAGAAGAAAGTGGACACAATGCGGGATTTCACAAGACAGATTACAGAGGGGCGCATTAATAAGGTGACGTTTATACAACGTGATTCGATTTGCATCCGACACGACTCGGTATAACGGGAATCGAAGAGCAATCTTTCCCCACACAACTCGGTAGGCTCTTTTGGCATTATTATTTTGAACAGCTTCAAAACTCAAGGTGTTGTGGCTTCATAACATAAATATTTGATATTTATTCTTTAAAGCAACATATATATAAGCAACTCATAAACATACATTATTTCGTATAAAAAGCATATCTTAACATTATTATGACGCAACAGGTGAAAGAGCTGCAAAAACGAAACAAAAAACAACTTTTTTAGTGTCTGACCTACTTTTGCTATGTCTTTATTCAGACCTCTATTAGTGAAAGTGACATTTTGATAGTTTTTTTTTATTTTTTATTTAAACTTAATTGCTGAAAAAGTCGTAAAGCGAAAACGTCTCAAGATGCGCTTCATGTCTCGATCTCGAGATAAGATCGTAATCTTTTCGGATATTGCTCGCTATAATCATATGCGGACTTTTTTGTATTTTTTCTTTGTTTTTTTCTTGAGGGCGTAGTCGAAGCGTGCTGGACAATGAGACGTGCTTGAAAATATAATGCTATATTGTTGCTTAAGCTAAGTTAAGGAGTATGCGGATTAAAAGAGTTTTTGGTTTTAATTTATGTTTTTTTTTTTACTTTTGAAAGTTTGGGGTTAAATGTTTTGTGAAGTAAACACTTATATAGGAGAATAGAAAGTGTTCAAGTTACTTTAATCATATCTTCCAAAATATTCACATAATTTAGGATTGTTGTTCCACATTGGTTACAAGATGGATGGACTACCGGGGGCGATGGACGAGGCTGTTACAAAAGCGTAAAGAATAGCCTATGCCCAGCAGTGGGCGATGACACCACACTATATACACGGTTCGCCTAAAAAACGATGATGTTACATTCTTAGGCAGAAGATTTTTTACATGTATATATATGGTGTAGGTTGACTGAGCTACCAAGACCAACAAACAACACAAGCTACTATTTCAATAATCATTTAATATCAAACCTCAATGTAACAGAAACCAAAAGCTCACAATTTCGTAAACAATCACACTTGTCAATTCCAATTTCTCATAGAGAACAATATAAATTGTATAGATAAGTAGCTCTCGGTTCGAATCCTGCGCAGCGAGGAGGGGGCGGCGCGAATTACGAGCCCGCGTCGCCCAGCGGCGCGCACGCGCATCGATTTACGCGCGTCATAGTTGTGCCAGTGATGTGCGCAGGAATATCGATAAATATTGAGGGAGGATGTTGTAAGTTTGTCTTATAATGGTGATGTATTTTTTGCAGGTGCCTTTGGGTGAAATGATTAAAGAGACTGTATTGGAAGATTTCTGCCTTGTGAAGCTATTGCGAGTATTTCTGTGACCATCAAAAACATAGACAACATCATCAAGACATGGATTGAAAATAGATTCAGTGGAAATTGCTTGAGGCGCTGATTAATGTACCGAAACTTACTTACTGCACTGTTTTCTGACACAAGTTCAAGTAGATTCTTTTATACCTCATGTTTTGACCCACTCTAAACAAAAGGTAAATAATTGCCGAGTTGTAAAAGACCTCTGAAAATAATGTAAACACAACTAGTTCCTAGTCTATCGAAAGTTCCATCGGACTCGAGCACATCACTACGTCGCCGTAGGCAACCACGCGCGTTATCGCTCCGCTAAAAATGTACCGTGACCCCCGACACTAACCAAATTATTCTCGCTCCTAACTCACAGATAGCGGGTTCGATTCCCGCTCCGATTCAGAATTGACGGTCTGATATCGAAAACTATTTGTCAATGAATAGTTCATAACGGGACTGTGGAAATGGTGGTGGGAAAAAGTAAACTGGATTTGTACGATCTTGGAGTGAACGCTTATGTCTTTTATTCATACAGAAATTGTGAACAAGTATTAATGCAAGCTATCTCGACGGAATTTAGGAATACAGCCTTGGCGCAGGCCAGTAAATTACACAAATTCAAATACAAAATATTTATTTCAAATAAATATCTTTATAAAACCAAACAAGGTACGCAACTTGTAACTTACTAAACAACTTCAAAATAATTGTTTACTAGCTCAAAGTCAAAAAAAAAGCTCAAAAAGTATCTCAAGTGGTATTCCAGAATATTATCTACCTCTGTCCCAAATTCACTCAAATTAATTTTCTAGTTTTTGCGTGAAAGAGTAACAAGCATCCATACACTAATGGCATGCAAGCAAGCTACTAGCACGCTAATGCAACTTTGTAACTTACGCAAGATACGAACATGTGGCATCCTGGCTTAACTGTGCAAGCATGTAAACACGTGTAATTAAATTGTAGACATGAGATGACAGTCACTCCACATCCATACTAATATTATAAATGCGAAAGTCACTCTGTTTGTTTGTATGTTTGTTTCTTTGTATGTTTGTTTGTTACCTTTTCACGACTAAACGGCTAATCGGATCTTAATGAAATTTGGCAAGAAGATAGATTTCAACTTGGGGAAGGACATAGGCTATATATCATCACGCTACGACCAATAAGAGCGGAGCAGCAATGAAAAATGTTGGGAAAACGGGGAAAATGAGACGCAGACGAAGTTGCGCGGGACAGCTATTTACATATAAAAAATTAAATAACAATCGCATCATATCAAAATTGCAAACCAGATAAGGCCCTGGCAAAACTTGTGATGATGAAGCTGGCAGAATAGTCAACATCGACTAAGCTGCCAAAGAAGAAAAAAAAATCAAGGTCATAATTTTCACTACTTAAAAAGTGTGTGTGTAATATAAACAGAAAAAGCATTCGTCAGCTCTATTTACTAAAGTAAACCCTAGTTTACCTTTCAAATACACGTAAAACAAATATTTCTCAAACGTTTCCAATTAAACTGAAAGCATTTAGCATAATTGGCATAGCAGTTCATCACAGGGTTCGCCGTCAGATGTGAGGTTCAGATTTGAACTCCCGACCTCACCGATTGGTCGTCGACTGACTGGCGAGTGATCGTAAGTTAACTGACTACGGTTCAGCTGTGGTCAGTTAACGTAAGGAAATCTAAATCGTTAATGATGACATGTTAAGTCGGTAACCCTTTGGTATATTTGCAATCAAAAAGTCTGTATATTTTTGAAGTGAAAACTTCTTTAGCAGCGTTGTTCACTCTCACAAAAGTGAACAACGCTGATGAATAAGTTTAAAAAAAAAAACTGCTAAAAGTGTTAAACTCGCAAGTTTAACGTTTTGTCTGCAGTGCCTTGGTTGAAAAACCAAAAATATGAAACAAAAGAAGTATTTAGTAAGAGATGATAGGGCTGACGGCTTCTTAGTTTTTGGCCATATGTGTTGTATGTCCTTTCACGTGCTGAATAATTATTCCGTTTTTTTTTCTTGGTTCTTTCTTAGTATTTTAGTAAAGAGATGGGGCTGATGACTGGCAGAGATGCAAGGAATATGAAGATATGTCGAGACCATTGGTTAAGAAGGAGGATGATTTTATAGTGGTGACATAATAATTATTACAGAAAAATTTTAAGTAGCGAAAGTCTTGATTTGTATTAAGAGTCAAAACATTTACTTAAAATATGGTCTCAAATACCGTTATGGTTTGGTAACCCTTTTTTTTTTGCTTTCAAATAATCATTTAAATATGTTAATTTTCGTCATTTCGAAAGTAACTAAAATGATTGTCATAAAGGTTACTTGTTGCCTGTCTAAAGTATCTGTAATATCTGTCACAATTTATTTATCAATCTCCGAGATCAAAATCGACTGTCCACTTTGAAAGTGGCAGACAAATCACAGTAGTTCCAGAGGCTCCGTATCGAAACGTCCTATTAGCAAAACGATACTTTAGCAAAATATCCTATGAGTAAATTGTCTTATGAGCAAGTGGTCCTCAAACAAAACTTTACTAAACAAATTCAAGATTTTAAAACAATAAATTCCCTTTTCGGGCCCTGCAAAAATTTCGCAGCAGCAAAGATGTCGAATATATTTTATTGTAAACCAAAATTGTAACACAGCACTATTTTACAACAATATTAAAAAAAGTTTTTAAAACTTATATGGTCACTCACACTTTAATTAAATACCTATCAATTAATATCGGGAACTAAGAACATGGTCAATATCCGGTTCGAGTGTTAATGATAATATTGTGAATAAAGTGAACCTCCATTTTTATTGCCCTTCGTCTCAAGAGTCAAGTTGAACTAAGCATGTATGGCTAATATTCGCCTCTAAGAGCCACCGTACACCGTGTCACAACAAAACATTTAAGCCGATCGTTAATTCGGAATTCATTCTAATCGATTTATTTAGTTGTTAATTAATCCCAATCAAAGATCACAGCTCAATTATCGATCAACTAAGAGAGTTGCCAAACAATTTAAAATCGTAGATTTAGTCTGGTGCTAACAATCCTACGCGGTCAGTAGACCAGAAATTAGTTGGCACTCCTGCTTTGTCAAGAGGATCTTACGAACACAGCCTCATAACAAAGAGAAAGAATCATTTCAATAGCTATTTATATTTTCTTTGCCTTCAGATCCCTGAGCCTGAAGATTTTAATACTTTTTTTTTATTTAAGTCCGTAGTCATCTAGCGGCATTGAAATTCAACGCTATCGGCATGCTTTAACCGGACTTAAGAGCTGTCAGAATCAATATTCCTAAGCAAAGATTATACTGACAGTTCGTATATGACGTTTAGATGTGCTGATGGCGTTCAGTTTCCTTGATGAAATTCGCCCTTAAAAGCTTTACAGACTTGTACTTCTGCCAGGCACCTTTACAATAAGTTACGCGGTTTCGAACAGTGACGGTAGCACGCCTCTCAATATTCATTAGCCGAGATTTTGATACAGTTTAAATGTACGTTTTTTTGTTAATTAAAGGGCATTAATTGTTAACAAAACTGCTTTCGACTGACCATTGCGGCGGCTTGTTTTGGCCCAATGTTGGAGTTGAAGCGATTTGTTGTTCATAGATTAATATTAAGTTTGTTCTGTCTTTTGCAGATACGGCGTCAAAGTTTCCTGATCTTTGAAGTTTTATTCAGATATATTTGGGGAGCTTAGCTATTAGCTCTGGTAGTGTAACGTGTACTTGTGACGATAAAGAAATGCAATTCTGAAAGAGAGAACCCGATTGTGGATTGCCAAAATCGCCAACGACATACTACGATTTCTCTGAATTTAAAAAATAAACAATGCACTAGTCTATGATGTTTACTAAACGCTTAGTTTCAATCGGCTTTTTTCAATAACTTGTGTTTTTGCACCGTTTGTTCGGGGTCAAAAGGTGCAGCTAGATTCAACAAGATTCAAATTGTTCAAAACTTGTCTATGGAATCGCGTTATACTCACAACTTGCACCAAAACGCCAACGCAAAAACAACCAAATTAAACTCAGTAATTGATATTTATTTGCTCTACTTTGTGACACGCGAGCTATAAACATTGCCTCTGAGTCAATTGAAGCATTTTTTACATATTTCTTGTGTCGTGAGAGCCTTTTGCCTATAAGTCGTAAAAAGCGATAAAAAATTCGCACAGGTTCTGTGTAGCCAAAGACACAACAAGGTGTAAAGGGCCCTTTCACAAAACCGTCAACCAAGCATTCTGTGCATGAAACTAAGTAACACCATATTGCTGGGATTCGCCTTTTTTTTTAGGGTTTAAACTCACGTTTTACGGTAAAACTCAATGTAACGCACTCGAAACATTGTGCTGATGATGCATTGAATAGTAAACGGATCATGGAGTTATTGCAAGTAAAGTTGTAACTTTAAAAACAAGTTATTGAAAAAAAAAGTTGTGAAATAGTTTGAACTTTGACCTCCAATATCACCGTAACAAGATTCCCAGGTATGGTCCAGAAAAAAAAATCGCATTTGCGGGGAGAACAAGAACCGCTTCGTTAATCGTCTATTTGCACACTTAATTTTCGCAATCATGCATCTGCTAACTTGAATTTTTTTCGGGCTTGATACCTTTAAATACGGGATAAATACGCGATGATCACATTTTTTTTTCTTTGTCCGTCGGGTAGTTTATTGAAAAACATTGGACACGTATTTTTTCTTTTTCACGTAGTCATAAAATTACGGAGACATATTGAGTTGAAATGGCGATGTTGAAATGGCGTATGACGTCACATGTAGGTAAGTTTTATACCTACTTGTGACGTAGTGAGCCCCCACTCTCCAACGTTAATGAGTTTTAACTAAGTATTTTTTTGATATTTTGACAAAACAAAAAATACGTGTCTAATATTTTTGTATTACCTGTCTGACGGACAAAATAGAATGTCGTTTTCTTTACACAGTCCGCACCCCTATTCGAATGAAACGTCAATGTAGTTAAACCATTTTCGCCTTCAAACTGAATTTTTCTCGCCTTCTCAAGACTAGAATCTATAGATAGTTATCAATTTTGAGTGCCCTTCATTACCTGACCCGGTCTCATACAGGACACGAAGGGGCCTAGAAAAGGGACCAAAGCGTTCAAAGCGTTTCGGATATTCTACACCGACTATCATCAGAATCTACATAAGTTTTTCAGCAAGTTACGTCACTCCTATTTATTTAAGACTATTCCATTTTCCTAATCAGTTTTGTCACACCGTAAATTTTTGTTAATAACAGATTTTTGACGATCGACGACCATATACAAGATGTATGCTGTAAAAAATGTAGATGATAATAATATCCCAAACAACATCACACCCTTCACTGTTACAGCAATTTCTTCTAAAGCCCGGAGCATACTGTCTACACTCTTGACCGGCGATCAACAAACCTTAGGTTAACTTTGTAAGCAAGATTTATGTAAAACTACCCGCCAGCGGCTCGCACGCTTTGAATGAATACATCAAACCTTCCGCGAAAAACGTAAGTGCTGGTAGGAACCCTATCAAGGTATACCGTAAAGAGATCTGATATAGGTACATACTATCGAGAGGATATCAGACCTTCTTCGTTGGTCTAGTGATCGCTGATTCGATACCCAGGTCGAGTAAATCCAAACTCCTTGGCTGCTGATGTCAAATTCCTGATGGAAAAACCTAAGAACACTATGGCGAAAACGGGAATAGAACCTGGAAAGGAGCTCCTGCTCAGCGGTCGCGGTTCTGACCACTCGACCAACGAGGCAGTTACATATTATTTAAAAAAGGTATATTCTGTTTAAATGCGCCCAACGATTAAAAGTCGTTCATTTAGATATCATTTAACTTTAAGCATCAGATACAGAACCAAATCATCAGATTTCAACATTAAAACATGATATAATCAGCCTTTAAAAAATAATACATAATACAAGAGCCCGAATCGTAATCAAAACGAAACGAAGTAGCCATGTAGCCCCGATAACCGGAGCGAAATCGAACCATAGCCGAAAGTACCGATCAGGCCGGAATAATACAATGAAGCTCATTATTAATATTCAGCAGATAACTCGTGTGCAGATAGAGATAACGTTTTTGATACTTGTTAAGGACAGGGTTGCTTTGAGGGCATTAAGTGAATTTCTGAAGTGAAAACTTCTTTAGCGGCGTTGTGCAATTTTGTGATGGGTAAAAAATGTTAAACTCGCGTCAGATCGTCAAATCGAAAATTCGAAAGACGGATTGACATTAGGTTACTAAGATATTTGAACTTTATGACATCTGTCATTGAGTTTAGGTTTCCAAAACTGGAAAATGCTGATGTGGCCTAGGGCAAGCTTGCCTAAAAGAAACTGATTCACTCGAACTTTGACGAGATCCAGATTATAATGATCAGGGAACAAATTCTTAGATTGGTTTTTAGTCATCGGGTGAGCTGATTGACGTGTTTTACAAAATTGAATTGAACGAAAAGTACACGTTTCCTTTGGATAGGGTTCCAGTTAGATCCTTCTCGGTAAATGCTTTTCTATCCCTTAGAATAAGTACCCTGATTCAGTTGGATTCTAAGTCTGTCCTTGGTTCTCTTTCAAAACCAGTCGAGGCCTTTACAACTTTTCACAAAGAAATTCAGAACAGTGTTTGATTCAGATTCAGAACTTTTGCTTAATACACCACTACACATGCAGCAGAAAATTACACTACCCTTTAAAACTCCAATAGCTCGACATTCTGTGGCCAAGTTTTGATTTCAAAATCATTACACCAAAAGGTAAAATAGGCTTAATCACAGTGACACTTCCTCCCACGGTCCCACGTTGGGCTACAAGCGTTCCACGTGGCGTCCGTCGCGGCGTTATGTCAAACGCTCAAATACAAGGAAATAGTTCCACGTTGGGCTGCAAGCGGTCCACGCGGCGTTATGTCACACGGACAAGTTTCCAGCATACGGCAGTGCCCGGGTTCGATTCCCATCCGGAACAAATTTATAATGTCGTAGTTTTATCCAATAATAATCATTTTGTTTTTATTTAAAAAAAAAAATGGTGTTTATTTTTTTTGAGCGTTTGTATATCTGACCTCCACAACCCAGTTAGTACTGGGTAACACGATACCCCTTGGTAAAACTGGTTGTCAGACTTTCGTGACTTCCTTTCCACGCCAATAAGCCATGGATTCCACAAATGAAAGTTTTGAGTATTAATGTGGATGAGAAGACCAAAGAAACGAAGGATGGACTGTGTGAAGGATGATATAGCAAAGGAGGTGTCTGATGAGGTGACCAATAATAGAGAAGTATAGAAGAAGATAATGCCATAAGAATGATGATGAAGGACCATATGTTCCACAGTAGTAACAAAATCAATGCCATATTCCACTACAAAACATCGAAAGCTCAATTGAAATAATCTCCCACTAAGTAAGGATTATAACAAAACGTAACACTGTTAGCCTTAAGGCATGATCTGCGGGGCGGGTTGCCTTTAAACACGACAAAGGGACTCACGTAAATACTGTATTAATTAATTTGTAGCGATAGCAAACTAATGTGTGTCGCTCAGATAAGGGTTATTGATTTAGGGATGTTTTGGTGGTGATAAGGGATTCAATTAATAATTGAGGTTTTGTGGTTTAGTTTTTTAGAATTTAGTTGAAGGAAAAGGGAAATTGATGCAAACGGACATTACCGCTAAATCGATAGAGTACTCTTAATTAGGTATATGAATGGCAAGAAAGGAGGTGTCTCATGAGATGACAACTAAGATAACTATCCTAATCTGTGACGGAGTGTTTATATTAGTGAGAAAGAAGCAATTCTTATCGTACTTAAATGGTCTAACTGTAATAAACTTACTAAAAATAAAATATGCACTGGTCAGTCAGGACAGTGAACTCGCAATTTATATTATAATGCATCTAATACGTACACGCACACGAACGAACTCATATTATTATTAGAGAAGTATGGAAGGCGAAGACATGCTGCGCCGACCCCAAATAAATTGGGATAAGGGCAATAGATCATGATGATGAATAACAACATATAAATAAACTATAAATGTTGTTTTACTTAGAACATTAGAAATTTAAAGTATAAACATGTATGTGTCCATTGATGATATAACTTTATAGCTCGTGAATACAAGGGTTTTTTTTGGAGAATGGCCAAAAGATACCCTGCATCCTCCGCAGCCCGAATTTACCTTCGTTATTTAGCATACTGATATGCCACAATTTGCCTTACCTGCTTCAAAAATATGAATCGATCCATCAAACTGTACCAAAATATGCGACGAAACACCTGATATGAAAAGTTTCCATACAAAACGTTAATATTTATTCGGAGTTAATTTCAGCAAATAAGCTGAAAACGGACTTTTCGTAAATAAAAGGCTCAAGCGTTCACGGTATAACGTAAACATGTGACGGGTGTCGACAATTTACTTTGTACAATGGAAATATTTTAACAATTAAATTACCTCGTGTGGAAAGTCGTTTATTTTAATATGAAAGCCGATTATTTTAGTCGTATTTTTTAATTGTGTTTGTTTATTTTATGTGCAGTCTTCCGTGAATTGTGCATTTTGATTCAAATAAAACTTCTTACTACTTAGTACAATCATGTACAATATTTTAGTACAGCACTTTCACGATCATCATCATCTGCCTAGCCTTTTCCCAAACTATCTTAGGGTCGGCTTCCAGTCTAACCAGCATTTTTCATTATGCGACTGCCTATCTGACCTCCACAATCCTGGGTAATGCGATACCCCGTGGTAAGACTGGGTGTCAGACTTTTGGCATCTGACTACTGATAACGACTGTCAAAGATTTACAAATGACAGCCGGGACCAACGGCTTAACGTGTTTTCCGAGGCCGGTAAGAAACTCGGTATGTAATTATGGTCACCCATGACCAATCTCGGCAAGCACGGCTTAACCTTAAAGATCGACCCGTGCGGCTGTTATTATTTACCAACGAGCTCCTCACTTTGAATAAGATAAGATAGTTTATTATGTCACTATTTCATACTTTAACTCCTAACAAATAGTAAACGTTTCTAGTGTTATTGATAGTGTTAATGTCAGTTTATAAACTCACACTTTTAAAAGTTCTGTATTTTGTTCGCTGTCCGGAATCTAAAAGAAAGGGGATATGAATCTAGGCCAGACTACGTCAAAGGAAACGGAATATGGCGGCCGTTGATGTCATGCGAGTATTTCATATATTTCAGTTCGTTTCATGCAGTCAAGTTTTAAAATTGCGGAGCGGAAGAGTAACTCGTGACTATTGAAAATATGACTTTCATTAACGGTTTTGTAAATTCAACATGTACCCGTTGATAAAATATCATATCTTTCACTGGGCAATATTCTATACAATATTAGACAACCAGATACTACACATTCATAAAGAACGTTTATAAATAACTTACTCCCGCGGCTTCGCCCGCGTGTAGTTCGGTAATTGTTACACAGAATCGTATTACAGTTATAAATTACTATACGAAACTCTAATTTAATGCAAATCCCTTGAGTATTTTTACGTGAAAGAGTAACAAACGTCCATCCATCCACCCATCCTCACAAACTTTCGCATTTATAATAGTAGTAAATTAAGGTAACATGGAGAAACAAATGAGTACATCCCATCTGGTAACTTTCCCATTTCGACAACTTAACAAAATACCAACACAAAAGTGCCGATCGTAACTATTTTGATCTTCATACGTCGAGTCTCGTTTCGTAACCTTTTGAATATTATGCGTGTATTCACTCCCGTGTGGTAAAGCTTTTGTTTAGTAAGTACAGTTAGGACTCAGAAGGACTACTAAAAAAATACCACACGTAATATGCAGTGCTGTGTTTAACCAATTGGAGACCCTGGGTACTTTAGAATAATGGAGCCCTTGTAACGAAGAGAGCTAAAACTTTTTCCGGTGACAGGTTAAAATTTCTTGTGACACTGACGGTCCATTTTTGAACAGCCACCTTAAATGTATGCAAGTCTAGTACTTTGATCATTAGTTTAAGTGTGCAGACGGAACTGTTAATAAAATGAGAATTCATGCAGGCCTAGAACTTTTTGAAGGTTATTCACTACAATGACGATTTTAGTGGCACCAACATCTTCATCATGATTCTGCTCTTCTAGCAATGCTGTTCAAATTCTAAATTGAGTTCTCTCGAAACAAACCTTAGTGTGCCAGAGCAAGACAAATAATAACAACATCAATAAAAAGTTTAGTTGTATCTTTGGGAGCTGACTATGGTTACTGATTATGGTTGGCGAAATGGGACTTAATGTGTGAAGATTAAAATAGTTACGAAATATCAGTTTTTCACTTCTTTTGTTTAGTGGTCCAAATGGAAAAGTTACCAAACGGGATGTAGCCAAACAAATGACATATTTTTCCCAACTTTATCCATCCAATGCTTATTCTGCTAGCAGTACCCGTACATAATCATTACACAGTAGGTGCATTGCAGATAACAAAAAGATGTGGTCGAATAAAAAGCGATCATAACAAAGGGCACGACCAAGTTGACCACGCGCGACCGCCGACCACAACTGATTATTTTATTGTTTCACTGTAAGACTTTTTTTTGTGAGTGTACTTGTTGAATTAAGGGCATTCGTAATGGGTTTTATAACTGGGGATAGGACTCTATCAAGACTGCTTTACAGATTGATTAGGATTAGAGTATTTTGAGGACAATAGGGGATCGGACTGGGTAAAGAAAACGACATTCTATTTTGTCCGTCAGACAGGTAATACAAAAATATTAGACACGTATTTTTTGTTTTATCAAAATATCAAAAAATTACTTAGTTAGAACTCATTAAAGTTGGAGAGTGGGGGCTTACTACGTCACAAGTGGGTATAAAACTTACCTACATGTGACGTCATGCGCCATTTCAACTCAATATAACTCCGTAATTTTATGACCACGTGAAAAAAGAAAAAATACGTGTCCAATACTTTTCAATAAACTACCCGACGGACAAAGAAAAAAAAAGGATTATCCCCTATTTATATCAATTTCATATGATTTGGCTATTACGCTAAAAACTGAAGTCTAGTATTGTTTCAATAATAAGGAAGGTAGGTCAGTAGGCTTAATCAAAATTTATTTAAGAGAAGATTTTTAATTTTTATTCCAATTATGCTTGCGTTTAGCCACAACTCGCCTGATGTGAAGAGATGACGCGGCCAAGGGTGGAACACGCTTGCCTAGAAGAAACCGATTGAAGAAGAACTTGAACTTTGAAAAAATCTAGATTATAATGATCGGGAAATAAACACCTTTAACAGCTATGACATGCTAAATGGTTTTCTTCAGCTAATGCACAACGTAATATATCATCACACCTAGTTACCCTACGGGTAAGTCAGGGGTGTACGTCTATTATTCCGAAGTAGTAGCTAACGATGACGTGGCAAAATGAGTATGAAACGATCGTACCAAGTGGCGTTCTGTAGTGTCAGCCTTCCCCGCAGGGAAAAAAGCGTGAGTTTATGAATGCATTCTACTGCATACTACTGCTTAGCAACTATATTGATAGGGTAGGAGTTAGGACGTACTTTTCTTCGACTTAATTTAAGCAACTAATTAAATTAAAAATTAAAAAAAAAAACTTCCAACAGAAAAGTCGCTAAAAAAACAAAAATAAATTAATCCAAGCGTCGGGGGTCCGCTTTATAGAGATTTTTCTATCGGGGGTTTTTTAAATATTAAATTTATGTTTTAAATCACTCTTTATAAACTTAAATTATTTTTTCTTAGCTTTGACTGTCCCACCCCTGGACATAGGCCTCCCCCATTGCTTCCGCTTTTCTCGGTGTTGCGCCTCTTCTCGCTAATTAACGAAAATAAGGAAAGTTATAAGTTAAAAAAAAAACTCGAGCTTTTAGGGCGGAGCGGGGGGTACAGTCCTCCCCCCGGCGATGCCTATGGCGAAAAGTAACAAGATTTCAAATTTCGAATCGACCAGACCTGTGGAAGTTGTTTATTTCCTTTAACTATAAAAGAGGCGATGACCTTCAAACGGCTGAGCAGATTTTCTCGAAAAATAGCTAAGAACACTCTCGATTAAAACACTGTTCAAAACAAACCAATTTTATCAAAATCGGTTCATCCGTTTAGGAGCTACGATGCCACAGGCATACACACGTCAAACTTATGACTCCCCTCTTTTTGGTCGGGGGATAAAAAGCATTTGATAGATTGCTCATCTATGTAACTCTTTAAAATAAAACTGGCACACATAAGAATGTCATCTCTTCAGAAAAAAAAAACCTAAGCCCAGGTATAATTTACCTTCACAGATACTCCAGACGCTAACAATCTTAATGTGTCTATACATATAGTAATGACGTAAGTGATGTATTACTAACGAAATAACTTGACTCATCGGTCTGCGGACAAAAACTTGCACGCGCGAGAATGTTAGCTGACTTGGGGAAAAGAGTGCAGGTCTGAGGAATTTACAGACGGGATGGTTTTGTTGAGATTAAGTATTGTAGGATAGGATAAAGCTGCAGTAAGATTAATGGTGTGAGCGAGCCTCTGAGGGCGAATTTTTAACAATTCAGTTGTAAGAAATCAGAATATTTCAATCGCGTTCAAGAGCTATCAGCGTAAATATTCCATATCAATTATGACACTGTCACTTGATGCTCGGCTCATCCCCATCATTTCAATACCCAACAGTGCACATTTATTAAGAAGAAGACTTATATATTTTACGCTTACTACTTTACGATATCGCAATCTTGTATGAAGACTGAGCTTAAACAAAACATCGACACAAAACGAGCACACTAATTGCGTATCAAACTTTCAATAATAATCTGAAAATTTTTGAAAGAAATCTACCGTATCAAATGCCATACGTATCCAACAAAGCCAGCACCCTCTGAA
This sequence comes from Cerastis leucographa, assembly GCA_963082945.1. Taxonomy (NCBI): domain Eukaryota; kingdom Metazoa; phylum Arthropoda; class Insecta; order Lepidoptera; family Noctuidae; genus Cerastis; species Cerastis leucographa. The sequence goes on along the minus strand of OY720358.1, from coordinate 18,462,604 downwards.
TCGCATGAAGCCTCCTCATGAGCTCACCGTCCATCCTGTAGGTCGTGACGCGTGCGTGTGCGTCGCTTGCTCGCTTGACCCCCAGGGTGGTGGGGGTGCGGTAGGAGAAGCTGGGGTCGTAAATGACCCAAGTTTATGTTATGTTATGGTTATTTATTATTGAATAGACAAAAAGAAAGGCATTGACATCCGAGTCTCTAAAACAAGTTCTGAACATATATCCACCTAACATTTTGATGAACTGTAGTAAACCGAACAAGCAATGTCATATTATAACGATACCTTTAGGCTCAAAGGGCGGATCCGCCAAATCACGACTTTTCAGGAGAGCCAAAAAACAAAAACAAGTTTTCCGACATAACTTTTGCGTGCTTATTAGCTAGAAAAAAGCGAAAGACAAAAGTTTATTATTTTTCTTTATCTGTTACGACGTTTGCTGTAGTGAAAATGAAATATTTTTCATTTACGGCCCAAATTTAAAGAAAATCTATGTTTAGCGATCCAAAAATGATGTCTGTATCTACCACATTTTTGCGAATAAAGACATTTTAAATATACCATTCGAAAGATGACGAAAAACTAAATATGACTGCACTCAAATCTCATTTTGGCCAAAATGGCGGTTACGCCCTGTGAGCCTCGAGGTATCGATAACTCTAGACACCTGTATCAAACCGTCGTAAACTGCACCTAACTGATCTATGGCCTTACGAGGGACTTGTATGTCTTCTCACATAAAAGCGAACATTTCAGATTATTGGCATTGGGTGGGTTCTGGTAATTAAACTTTGATTCTGCGATACTTGGAAATTAACGGGATCTGTGTGTTTCTCACGGTACAAGGTTTGTTTATAGATTGCTCACTTAAGAGTAAGAGAAGTAAGTGTGTATTACAGCTATCTCAGATTAGCTAAACCGGGAATTTTTGACTGAATAGACTGTGTTAAGTGTACTGTAGTCCACATACTTAAATACAGGCTCTGTGTTCCATTTAGTATCCGCGAAGCAATCGTAAAGAATAATATTAATACTGGCAGAAAATTATGCTAAGTTATGGTATTGGAAAAACAAAATTATTATTTTGAAATCGAGTAACAACAGTCGAAAAAGAGATAACTATAGTACTTCAAGAAAATAACAGGTTCGGACCTAGACTGCAAAGTCAGTGAGTTTATTACAATATTCCAACTCTTGGGTAAGTAGTTTCAGGAATCAATAATTTCAGAGTTACTGTGTAGTATAGTTGACTGGAAGAATAAGCAAGTCCCATCACAATCAAATCACAACAAGTTTATCAAAAATACATATAAATTACATTTATTAATCAACCAACTTGTAATTGTTTCTCCATACATACAGCACAAACAATAACATAGATTAATAACCAATTACAATATCCTAGAACCTAATTAATCCATTATTTCGATATCGCTTGAGACCATCGTACAAGCAAGTACAGTCATCCATAATAATTTCTAATAGGATGTCTCCCGTACGTTTCTGCGAACGGCGGCGCCCCCCGGTCTAAGCCATTACGCTGCCGGATGGCCACTGGCATACCGGTACGCGTGCCGGATTCACCTATTACCCGCACCTTGATCGGAGATATAGGAAATACTCTTTTTTTTTTACTCTGAGGATGCAAATTGTGTGTTTTTACCTGTCTGCGGTGAAGGACTTGCCATTTCGAATTTCTTCTGTAGAATTTTGGATCTGAATAATATGACCGTAAAGTTTGGAATTGCGTAGTCGCATTACTGCATATTTACAAAATGCAAGCAATTTTTAATCAATGGTGAAGTGCTGTGGTGTGTCTTTGTCGGATCACTGATCTCGTTTCGGAAATCTTTGATCAGTTCAAATTTTCTTGACATACTGCTGCTTATATTTACAATTAAAGAACTTCCGAGACCTTAACCAGGTTGTTTCAATCTAGACTGCATGTTCCGGTGACAACGTACCTCTGGAGAACAGTTTCCACAGTACTTAAGTTCTTCAAGTAACGTAACTGCCCATTGTCACCTCACAACTATTCAACCACAATATCATTATTCTCAAACAAAAAGCGCGGTACGTACACTTTTGAAAACAATTCATTTAAAAATAATTCGAATTTCGTATACGCGACGGCGGTGCGCGGTCAAAAAGCGCAATTGTCTGCAGGCCGCGGCGACGCGCGTCTGTCGCGCGCTGCATTTTAATGAGGGCGGGTTTTTGTCGCGCGACAGCATGGGAGCGTCACCCGATGATCGATATCGCGAGTGTGTACGAGCCCTTACGTTGAGCGTTACTCTCCGATCGCTTTTTGTTTCTGTTTGTATCTATTTGATTTCTAACACGTACTCGTAATGTGCTAGTATGTTGCGTTGGCTGTCTATGTGTCTACCGGAACGATTGACATAAGCAGCTTCTGAGGCCCGTATTGGTAACTAGATCCCGTTGTAAATATGATAGTCAGTTAATGATAGTCCCCGTTAAGATGTCAATATATTACTGGGTTCTTCAAGAACCCAAACTTAGCAGTTTTGCTATTACTGAAATCTTATGTTTTTGTGATGAAGTTTGGTGTTCTATATTTGACTTTCAAACCCAATGCTTTTGTCATAATAGATCACCAAACTTCATTACCAACCCGCACTGGGCCCGCGTGGTGGATTACAGCCTATTCCCTCTCATAGAGAGGAGGCCTGCGTCCCAGCAGTGGGAACAATATAGGCTGATGATGATGATGATAGATCACCTTGTCATATTATCTAACCTTCTAATAACTTTCAAGAAAAACCATGTAAATTCATTAGATCAAATCATCACCTCACTTCGATATCATTAACAGACATGATCCCTCCTCTGATCACTCGACACAATCGAGCGTACAGTCTGACTGCGATCCTCCCAAGCGACAAGCAGGTAAAGCGATCTAATTATGCAGACTAGTGTTTCGTAATCTCGACACGTCGCAGTACACGCGACTCGAAACGATGCTGCAGTGCGACGATAAGGATAGTAGGTCTGAATACCGTTAAGACTTGAGATTAGCAGGATGTATCCTAGTTCACAGATCAAAGGATTTTTGTACTGCAGCAGTATTTACTAGGTGTTCAATATGACATGACAACTTTAGCATAGACCTGTATGATACACGGAGAGCCTTTTTGGGTATACCGAAAGTTGTAGAAAAGGCAAGATATTTTTCTAAAATAGAAGTAGCCTTAGTTACTCCTTATTACATCAGCTATCTGCCAGTGAAAGTCCCGTCAAAATCAGTTCAGGCGTTCCAAAGATAAGCCGGAAAAAATGGTCAGACAGACAGACAAAAATTGTAAAAAAAAATATTTTGGTATACGTACCGTATATACATTAATATGCATGTAGTAAAAAGCGTTTATTTTAATATTACAAACAGACACTACAATTTTATTTATTTGTATAGATTAAATGCACTATGATATCAACAATGTAATAGAAAGTCTTACCAACTGTCTTCTTCGTGTCACAACTAATCAAATGATACTAATGATTTTTGGCAGCGAGAAGAATCATACCATAAATAAGCAAAATAGAAAAAGAAGAATCAGCTGCAAAAGCTACTTGAACATAAATGCTTAATCAGAGGCTCACAGCCCTACATAATAAAATCCTCTATACAAATACATCACGTACACAAACATCCGGGCTCGCTACAAATCTGTAGGTCAAATATTTCTTCCGATACGGGGCTCGAACCTGGGACCTCAGCGTAAAAGGCACTGGCTTCGTCTGATCCATTTTGAGCTTAATAGGGATGATGACTGGGTAAAGAAAACGAAATTCTATTTCGTCCGTCAATCAGGTAATACAAAAATATTAGATACGTATTTTTTGTTTTATCAAGGTAACAAAAGAATACTTAGTTAAAACGCATTAAAATTGGAGAGTGGGGGCTCACTACGTCACAACTAGGTATAAAATGTACTGAGCCGTGACGTCATGCGCCATTTCAAATCAAAATATCTCCGTAATTTTACGAATACGTGAAAAAAGAAAAAATACGTGTCAAATACTTTTTATTAATCTACCCGATAGACAAATAAAAAAAAATGAGTCACCATCCCTATTGTTTCAACACATCCGCTGCTTATTTTATTACTGTGTAGGAGTGTTCCGATTAGCAAAGACCTGAAATAGTATGGTAAATAGCAACTAGTTACGGATATACACTTGGGAGCAAATAAATCGAGCCACTTCCTTTTTTCACGTATAATGGTTTATATTTTTTGTAATATGGGTTTATTATAGTATAATAACAATTATAGTGAAAAACAATTGTTATGTAATTCATTCCATTAAATGCATAAGTAACAATTTTTCTAGACTGTTTTAACCCTACTAAATTTCCTATCAAAAGACATTTTTTTTAAACTTATTGAATGATAAATTATTGGCTCTAAAAGAAAAATGATGTTTCAATAATTAACCATCCTTTTAACCTCTCCAACCTTGCGGCTAAACGGTAAAACACCCAGCCGGCCTCACAATGACGTCATCGAGCGTGTCAAGTGTCCTGCGCTCATAAAAAGCTTATCGCGCGAGTTCTATTAGCTCTTATCTCAAGCGGTAAACAGTTTCGGGTTCTTGATTAACGAGACCATGTATTACAATATAAACAACTGTTTTATAACTACTTGAGAATTATAAACATCGCATAGAATTCAGAGAGCTCGCCGCAAACATACTGTTGTCGTAGTTTGTTTTTTTTTGGTAAAACTACTGAATCAATTTACACGAAACTTTAGATCTAACATAACAAATATACAAGTAATCTAATGACAGTGTTTTTTAGGAGTCCTACATAAATTATTCTTGCAAGATTCCAATTCAAACGTCTTATTAGAATCGGCCATTTTCTAACTGCGCAGTTCAATGCATGAAAATACTTGAAATATCAATAAGTATGAATAAATATGCCTCGAATGCATGAAATTATGAATTATCACTATTTTTTCGCTTATTACTAATGTTTCCAAGACCATATTTCATTGTAAAAGAGTCAAATTCATATTTTCAATTTCGACTGACGAACTTCACAACAAAGGAATTTTTGGAGAAATTTTTGGGTCAAAAACATAATTTTTAGATATTTTTTCCAGCAAATGACTATCTAAAAAGTTACATTATACACTTATAACATACTATACATTTACTTACCAAAGTTTAACAACACAAAACACAAAAATTTCACTGCATTCCAAAACAAAACACCACCGTTCCACACTGGCCGCCATGACTCATTTTGACAGTCGACAAAGACGCGTTTCTTTATTTTTTTAATAATTTTGTGCAGTTGTTAGGTTGGTATGTTTGGTTTCATTTTAATCGAACTCTAGTTGGCCAGAGACGTAAATTTTTACAAACGAATTAGACCCTTACTGTACGTACGATAAGGGTTTCAGTTTGCTTGTACGAGGCGTTCCCATATGGGAACCTCGGGGCTCAACCGAATTGTTCGGCGTTCCCATATGGGAACCACGGGGCTGGAGAGGTTAAAGGTTGTTTAATAAACTTTTAGGCGATATATGGTTCGAATTGATACGTCCCATATTACCAAAAATATTAATTATTGTACGTGAAAAAAAGAAAGTGGCTCGATTTATTTGCTCCCAAGTGTATTGGAAGCAGTACTAAAATGGATTAGGGCTGAGTATGGAATTAAAAATATTGTGTTAAGGCTTTGTTCATGTTCCCTGGTCAGTAGATCAGGGAGATAGGGACGTACTTGAATATTAACACTAAAACGGTAAAAAACTGGCTAAAAGTAAGTATGTTTTAAAATAAATAACCGTGGAAATGCGCCTCTCCGCGGAAATAGTTTTCAAGCTGGTCCTTGCAAGCTCAAACACTTGAAATCCAAGTGCCGTAGCCAGGGCTCCAAGAGCATAAACCTACTCAAAGTATCACAAGACAAGCACTTCAATATCAACATTTCGCGATACCAGAAAAAGGAATCGTAAAACATATTTCAAGTCAAAGCCAACCATAGAACAATCCACGCTTTTTGCGCTTATAAATTCTTTGAAAAATTTTCAATCGCCATTTTTTTCCGGGCTGCGTTTTTTTGCATTCCGTTTCGGAAATCTGCGCGTAGTGTCGCGTCGCGTTTTTTTTTTTGTCGCGGCCACATACACGTGCGGCCGACGTCGATTGTCGCCTGCTTTTTGTTGGCTAATCAATTTTCGAAACATCGAGCTTGTTGGGAGCCGTGCACACTGGCTGATAGTCTATTTTTTATTTTGCTGGTGCGATTTTCTACGTTCAATTTTGCTTTGGTTCATAGTCTGCTTTGAGTTCTATTTTTTGCTAAAAAAATCGCAGCGAGGGATTTTAAAATTCGATAGGCATGTTTTTTTTTAGAGACTGCTTTAACGAAACTGCCAGAATGAACCTTACAATACATAACTTTCTTCAAATATCTTAAGAATTCATGACTATTTTTCATCTTCTCAACTACGAAACTCCCATAAATTCTTCGTCACAGCTCTGTCCAACCCAGTGGACAGGCCCCATAACAAGTAACAGCCCATTGTGGCTGCCACAATAGTGGCAGGTTCCACTTACGTGGTTTTTGGCCAACAACTTTATCCGAATCAATGGATCGTTAAGTTTCAAGAGTTTTCGGTAAAGGTACACACTGCCGAGGTGCGAATTTTAACGGTTGACTCCCGAAGCAAAAAGAGCATTGATTTACTAATTGCCCTTACTTTTAATTGGGTTTTCTCTTGTGAAAGGTTTTGGCGTGTATTGAGGATGCCGCAAAGTGTTCGTCGCGTGAATTTTAAAAGGGTAAGGCGTACTTTGTTTCTCGGTGAGCGAGTTTGATTTGGGATTAATCAATAACATAAAATGGAACTCTGTCGATACTGATGATCAAAATACCGAAATGCATAAGTATCACAAAAAGCTACCGTAAAACTTGTGTCAATCCTGTTGAAAGGCACAGAAATACGCTTTGACATTTGTCTATAGGACAAAAAAGGCTTCACATAAAAATGATATTATCAATCTAAACAATAAAGTCAAAGGTTAGCTATTCATTGGTGATACTGACCACTTGAGAGCCCAAGTCAATGAAAAACCGCCCACAGGGCTTCCGAATCAGTTAAGAAAAGCTTTGCAACATTCAAACTGACAGCAGGTACCTACACCCTATAACCGGAGAATCTAATCCAAAAGCAATAAAAACTAAAGTACGGAAGTCATCTCGAATCGTGGATTGGTTCGCGTTAAATCGGAATTAGTATACTCCACCCGTCAGACAAAAGGTCGTAGCTCAAAAAATAAAGAAAGAAAGAAAAAAAAAATGTGCTAAGCATGATAATGCATGTCTTTGTTTCGATAACTTATTGTTACTATTTATTTATTTTTTTAGAAAATGGATATGGGTGAAAAAAATTATCTCTCTTCAGTACAAAATTACATAATATGCATATTTTTCTTACTATTTCTAATATTTTTCTTACGATTAGCTCACCTGAAGTGACATGTTTCACTTTGCCAAAACAAAAAAGAAAACAATTTCCGATTGTTTTGAGATACTGCTGTTTGGTTTACGACAGCAGTATAGCATTACTTTGTCGGAAGCTATACGATGCTGTAAAACGCAAGTGTTTTCACTACTAACAGCGATCTGCGTAAGAGTGCAAGTTAATGGTTGGTTAGGAAGTAAATTGAAGGATTGAATGGTATTCACAGGTGTTACTGCTGCTTTGTCTAATCGTAATGGACGTACGATCTATCTGAAATGGTTAGAAAATAAATTTTAAATTGAATTTCTTTTTGAGTCAATTCACACTAGATGCCAAGTAGATATTTAGTGCACAAGCCGTTCTGCATATTTGAGTAAAAAAAAATATTGTGATAGGTATTTTAAATGCACCGTATCTTGAGGTATTTCCCATTTAGAAATTATTATTTTTCATAACTCTTGGTTGTTTTTTCCCCCTTTAAATTCTAGAGCTGGTTACATAGTTAAATATATTTTCATGCTAAAATTATTACAAGCCAAAATCTGTCTAAAAAAACGCTCCAACATAAATTACTTTTAGGTCATAACGGGTCATTTTGAATATACGGAACCTACATATTTAAACAGTAAATCAAAATTGTAACAAGTCTGAGCCATACCTACCAATTACATCGAAATTGCATACAATTTAATGATTCCCCAAATATGCAAAACTAAAATTATTCAATTACAATTAAATGCTTAACGACGAATGTATTAAGACTCCATACTTATATAATTTGCTTGATAAGATAAATAAGTACGTAATTTATCTTTTTTTTTTGCTTTTATAGTAATTAAGTAAAGCATTGCATTCTCAAATACGTGACTTTCTTGTATTACGTCACAAACCTGCCTCGAGACCACCATCGAAACTTTGTCCCTTAAAACAAACCACTATTTTCGTTTCCCGAAGCCCTTATTCCGAAACCATAAGATTGATTTTCCTTAAAAACAATTTAACAATCACTAAAATCTTTTTTTGTGAGGAAAATGTTTAAAATGGATGAGCATTTAATTCGATATTTTACTTGAAATTAAAATCGTATTAACGTTGCCGCAGAATTAAGACGTAAGTGAATTTTTTTGAGGTATGTAATTTGGTTGTCTCCTAGCGGGCGCCGCGCCGACCTGAATACGGGTAATGACCGGTTAAAGTAGGCGAAGGTTGGAGACAGACTGGACAGGTGACAATGACGTTTAACAGACTAAATTAAATATAATATAGTAACAGTAAGTAAATCTTAATGACGGTACCTACTGTATTTCAAAGGCTTTTTACATAAGTAGCAAGTCTACAAGAAATAAAATCTATTTATACTGGAATAGTAGATTCTACACTCTCAAGTATTTAACACATTATTGCAAAAATAACGCTGTAATTCAAAATATTCCGTACATTTTAAATCCTCGAATAAACCATAAATCAACCAATCACAAACCCATCTGAAATCTTTATAAACCATTTTCAAAATTCAAACGTAACGGACACTTGAATTAGCCAATAAGACGGCGCGCCAACATGTACATAAATCCCAGTTGCGCGCGCGCATCTTTTGTAATTATTCAAAATCTTGGAGGGCGACTGCTAAGGACATATAAATCGGCCGTTAATAGTGTGGACATGGCACACAATACTACTGCATTGCCCTTACTATGAGCAAAACTTAAGTATAACGCGGTACACGAAGTAATGTAAGAAATATAATATTGATTTTTGACATTATGTGGAAAAAGATGGACAGGCTATGGAGGAGTGATAAGAAAGAAAAAAGAGTTAAAGATAGCGTGATGGTAGACAATGGAATGGAAGAAAAAAACGCGATGCGATCCCAAGTAACAGCAGAACAAGGGCACGAAGATGATGATAATGTGGGGTAACGTTAAGCATTGCCTTGGACCTATCCAACCCTTCCAATTATTTGTTTAGTCTTGACAGACAAAATATTCAAAGCTTGAAGAATAGATAAAAGCTTACCCCATCTCCATATTACCTTAATACAAAGCTTATCAAACTGAAATTATGCAATTTACTAGAGTCATTGCATCAGATTACGAATAACAATTAACAGTAATTGATTATCTGCGGCGGCAATAAACAGGAAACATGATTTTATTATGATTACGAGTACTATAGTTACTCGTTTTTAAAAGCATCTCTTTCAAGATGGAACTGACAGGTGTGCCAAAATGTATGGATGCTCGAAGCAAGCTGGGTTTTGGACATGGAACATCGTAATAATGTGTAAGTAGTGACAGTTTCTTGGCATCGCCTCTGGGTGTTAGTAACCTGTTTTCTTGAAAAGGGAGCCGCAAATTGTAGGAGTCACGCTGTACAAACTTTCGCGCTGTCATATTTACTGATATCGATGAAGTTTATTATGTGAAAAGCTTGATTTTAATAACGGAGAAAAAAGATGAGCGCTCCTTTTAATTTCATCTATAAGCGGTAACTTAATGATTCTGACATTTTTGGTGGCTACTGAGCATATAACCGCTAACTTTACCGACACCAAGTTTCAAACTAAAATCTCTGAAGACGGGGTAATACCTACGTTACTACTAAACTAATAAGTCGACGGTTTCAATACAATATTCCTCTTCTTGCGAACCTTAGTACACCTTTATGGGTCCGTGCGACCAACTCAGTCGTAAATAGAGCAGTGTCACGCGCGCGTACAATGTACAAGTACAAGCCACCCCGGGAGTCAAAACTAGCTGTTTGAATCAGTGCACTTATAAAAACGACACATACATACACTGTACTCTCAACTTTATGCGCGAAACTTTTAAGTTGAAAATTGATCTTCAGATTTTGTATTTACTACGTTATGAAAAATTACGTATCGAAGCGTATGTTGTTGACTTAAAATCAAGCGTTTGCGATGGGTTTTAAGGTTGAATTTTGATTGGGGTTTTCAGTTGATATGTAAGTACACAAGTAAAAGGACATATTTATGCAAAGCTAGCGAACTGGATGAGTCATTTTGTGTAAGAAATGGGATGCTTATGAAAACCTATCTATTGTTTTATTATTAACGAGATTAGCCTCGGTGGGCGATGTTGTTTTTGTAAATTAAGATGGTTGTATTTGCATCGCAGTTCCTTGAAACGGATAATATCTTTATTCGAAGCCGACTCCGGAATGTGCTGTCCTGGAATAATGATAATTGAGATTACCTAAGTACTTAATAAGAATTTTTACATTTTTGCTTTGGATGTAAGTTTGGAGGAGCTCGTGGCTAAATAATTACAGCCGCACGGGTCGATCTTTAAGGTTAAGCCGTGCTTGCCGAGGTTGGTTCGTGGATGGGTGACTATAATTACATACCGAGTTTCCTCCGTGCCTCGGAAAGCACGTTAAGCCGTTGGTCCCGGCTGTCATTTGTAGATCTATGACAGTCGTTACGAGTAGTCAGAAGCTAAAAGTCTGACATCCAGTCTTACTAAGGGGTATCGTATTACCGTATTACGTCGCTTCATGTAAAATACTGGTACTCAGCTGCATCCGGTCAGACTGGAAGCCGACCCCAAGATAGTTTGGGAAAAGGCTAGGCAGATGATGCTTTGGATGTCAGTAGACTTTTAATGCTTTGTTGCTTCATATCGGATAGTTATGATTTTTATAAAATCCCAATTAATGATTTTTTAAGGCTTCAATTCGACGCACAGAACCGGGACGTGTGGCAGAAAAAAGGGAGGCGTAAAACCAGTAGTGGGTGTTCCAGGCTGACATGATGATGAATGCTTCAATAACTACATTGGCGTTCAAACATCGATGCATGGCGGTACTATAGAATTTCGTCTCATAGTCAAAGATGGACACTAAAGGAAAAAAAAGCCGGCCAATTGCGAGCCGGACTCGCGCACGAAGGATTCCGTACCATTATTTATAAAGGTGAGCAAAAAAAGCACATTTTTGTATGGGAGCCCTCTTGAATATTTATTTTATTGTGTTTTAGTATTAATTGTTGTTATAGCGGAAACAGAAATACATAATCTGTATAAATTTCAACTGGCTAATTATTAGTGTTCATGAGATACAGCCTGGTGACAGACGGACGGACAGCGAAGTCTCAGTAATAGGGTCCCGTTTGACCCTTTGGGTACGGAACCCTAAAAATATGAGGAGGTCTGACAAATAAGACATAGCATACCAAGCTTAATTAATCTATAATTATGCCAATTGGGGCATAATTCAAGAATCCCTAAACAACTTACGGCCTAAAGACAATACTAAATCTACGAAACAGATAGGGGTCCTAAAACTGAACTTTATAGGTCCGAACAGATTTCCTCAAGTCCATATTTCAGTTTGGACCTCAACTATGACCACAGGACGGGGTCACGGCGCTCGTGATAGTTCCCAAACAAATATACCACATAATAACCTCACTTACTACATAGTATGTACGAATTACAACCGTGAAGCTGAAGTCGTAGAGTTTAATTTTGATTGGTGTTAGAATAAGGCATTATGTTGCGCGAAAATAACTCTTACAGCTAAAGTGATAAGGTTTAAGAAAGAGTAAAAGGCCATTCGAGAAAAGATCTTTCATCCAATAAGCAAAAAGTAAAGGAGATCTCCGCAGGCGGCGCCGGGTCATACAGATAGTATCGGATGACCGAGAGGTCCTGAGGCGTCGTTTAATTGCGGGGTGCGGGTTCGATTCCCGGTTGAATCGGTGGGCGGTCGGTGGCAGGCTTTATAAATTGTCCACGCGGTAGCTATGCTGGGTGGCGAATGGTGTATGACCATGTATATGGTAAAGAATCGTAGGCAATATTATCTATTTGTATTTGTGATTCGATTTGTAAGTAATCTTTAGTAGCTGAGTTCATTATCTTATTGAGTTACTGTTTGTAATGAAGCGTTATCTGGATACAGGTACCTAAGAATAGCATACACGTCCGTATGGCAGCATTTATTGAATGCTTAAGAAGACTAGTGTTACATCACTTTTAAATCTTTGCTACAAACCAATTTTTCGCTTCTCAAAGCTGTTCACAAATATGATAGGGTACTTACTGCATTTAAAAAAGAAAATATTAGTGAGCATTGATGCCAACGCTTCGTCTCCCCATGTTTGCGATTTCAGAGTCATTCCAGTCTTTCAACCCTGTACAACTGTTTCTACCTTAAACCAATTCCTTCACAATCTATACCTTTTTTAGGGTTCCGTACCCAAAGGGTCAAACGGAACCCTATTGCTGAGACTTCGCTGTCCGTCCGTCCGTCTGTCACCAGGCTGTATCTCATGAACCGTGATAGGTAGTCAGTTGAAATTTCTACAGATTATGTATTCCTGTTGATGCTATAACAACAAATACTGAAAACAGAATAAAATAAATATTTAAGGGGGCTTCCATACAAAAAAGTGATTATTAGCTCGTTTTTATAAAAAATGGTGGCCGGTTTTTTTAAACTCATGACATAACAGAACATCTTATATAGGTACCAACCTATTGTATAGTAGGAGAACCCATATAGTGGCGGTACTGTCACACAAGCCAAGCTTTCGGCTTGTACTAACCGACATAATTCTTTATGATGAGGGTTTTTTAACAGACTGCTTGCCTTATTCATCATCATCATCATCATCAAAATCATCAGCCTGTATTCGTCCACTGCTGGACATAGGCCTCTCCCATGACACGCCACTGAGCACGATCCTCGGCCACTCTCATCCAGCTCTTGCCAGCCGCCTTGCGAAGATCATCCCTCCACCGAGTCTGAGGACGTCCTACGTTATCTGCCTTATTGTTGGCCCCTAAACACGACCCTCCCAAGTGTCCTCTAAAGTGTTATACAAGGTGTTGTTTTGCATCCTCGTCAAAATTCAGGAGGTTGTCACATAATCAATTTAAATATCGGTACCTAGTTAATCCTACTAATATTATAAATGCGAAAGTTTGTAAGTATGGATGGATGGCTGGATGGATGGATGTTTGTTACTCTTTTACGCAAAAACTACCGACGGATTTGGATGAAATTTGGCACAGGGGTAGTTTATAACCTGGATTAACAAATAGGAAAAAATTTATCCCGATAGTACAATCCCGTGGGAAAGTGATCGAACTCCACGCGTGCGAAGCCGCGGGCATAGGCTAGTTATTAATAAACGCTGCTTTTTTTTGTTGTTTATGTTTGTTGCGTTTGAAATACCCCCATTACGTGGTTTAGGCAATAAAAAATTATAGATAAAACGTTTGCAATTGCTGGTATGTGTGAAAGCGTGATTACAGTGCGAGGATCAGACGGATCGCGTTTAAAACACGGGTGGTTCACAGTTTCACACTTAACGATTTCCGTAAATAAAAAATTGACCTATTCATTTTATTATTGACTCGGGTGGAGAATCATTAGCATAGTTACCTCCTTGAATTTGACGAGGACGCAAAACAACAGCATGTATAGTAGTTTTTAAAGCTACTTTAAAAAACTACCTCAAAATTCCACCCTCATCTAAATCCATAATCACGCACAACATCAAACAATATTCAAGCAACGCGCCGCGTCGGTACATACAAACGCGCGGCACCTTTGCCGCGCATCGCACGATCGCGCGACCACGACCAAGATACACAGATAGGCGCTTTCACCGGGTGCTGATAGCGTAGAGCGCAAGACCTTCTAAATTAGAGGCTGTGCAGGGACTCGGTTTGGCTCAACACTTTGCTACAACTTTGCAAGCTTCCCCGAAGGATGCTTAGGTTAAGAACATGATTTGCCTATGGATGTGTATCTATACTTACTAATATTATAAAGCTGAAGAGTTTGAAAGCGCTAATCTCAGGAACTACTGATCCGATTTGAAAAATTCTTTCAGTGTTAGATAGTCCATTTATCGAGGAAGGCTATAGGCTATATATCATCACGCTACAACCAATAGGAGTGGAGCAGCAATGAAAAATGCTAAAACGGGGAAAATGTGACGCAGACGAAGTTGCGCTGGACAGCTAGTATTATATAAGGTGCAATCAAATTAAATGAATACAAATTCCAAGAAGGGTTTTGGAAGGGTCTCTTTGTCCTTGTAAAGAAAGTTAAATAAAATATATAAAAAAAAAGTCGTTTCCCAGCAATAATTTTTGCGTAAAGTTACTTAGTTTCATGTACAGAATGCTTGGTTGACGGCTTTGTGATGAGGTGATTTACACCGTGTACATATAGATTGTAAAATGTCGGTACAGATCTTTTAAATGTAATATCTTATTAACTATATCTGCATGATTATCAAAAGATTTATCACAACATCATCCAAATTCACATTCACGCACACTTGCTCATACCCAGCCCACACACACACACACACAGATACAAATAAAAATAACCCTCGAAAGTTCAAGGTTTCTAAAAAGCCTCGAAGGCTATAATGAAACATAGTGACGGGTACAAGTAAAGTAGGTACATGAGTAACGGAGGATGTGTGGCGGGAAGACGGCACGGATGTCAAATATTGACTCTGAGATATTGTATGAACTGGCGCATGGCGGCGACTTGACTCAGCGATACAAGCGTCAATGTAGAATTCGAGGGATTTTTCTGTAACAGAAATGACAAAACAGAACGATACGAGGATATTGCATAATGGAGACGAAAGTTACAATTTGGAAGATAAAGGGAAGGGAAGGACATGGTTATGGAAAATTTCAAGAAAAGGGTATGGTCCTGTAAGCTTGGTCCTGGTGGTCATTTGCCTGATGTTATTTTCCACTATTAACGGCATACCTTCCTCTTTATAATGAAATAAACATCCGATCATTTATATTAAATAATGGCATTTTTCTTTGAATAACAAAATAACACCTCTTATTGGAAAACCCGTTATTTCCGAGAGCCAAGTAAACGTCGCAGAAGATGGCGGGACGAGCTGGACAACAGAACCAAAGACTAGTGGTCCGCATAGGCCGTGGTTCGAAGGATTTGGAAGGAATGGGGAGAGGCCTTTGCCCAGCAGTGGGATGACGCACGCAACAGCAACAATAACATCATCATCATGTAACATAAACATCACGCTTGTAATCGAAGGGTTAGGCAGAGGTGTAACCAATAGTAGCCCACATTTCGACAGTTATGTAAGTCCCATGTATGGGGTAAGCCCATTGCCATAAACCGGGCACAAATCCAGCCTCAATGGCTACTACTTTAAATAAATAAGTAATTTATTCTGGACCAAACACTTTGCAAAATTTTATAAACCCACCAAACTGCGTGACAGTTTGTCGGTGGGATTAGCGCACGTCTTGTTTTATTAATTTGGTTCAAATAACAAAAAGTAAAAGCAATTTAAATTATTACTAAACGGCCACACATAAATTATTACTAAAAAATTCCTAATTGAAAAGTCTGAATGTAATCCAGAAAAAAATACCAGGGATTCAGCAATCAAACAAGTGGGACTCGGTGGGACCACAATAGTCACGAACAATTATTTTTAGTTTTATTTTATTTTGGTAAAAACCAAGATCAAGTGTAAACAACCCATTATAAAGTGGGAAAAAAATAATATCAAGACAAAAAAGTAAATTGAACAAAATCATTTCCTATTACAATTATTCTCAAAGATACATAAACAGATAATGAAAATTGACGGCCACCTTTTCTACTTTTATCTATGTTGATTAAAAAGATTCAATTAGTTTACAAGACCGGGAATGCAGAAAGATAAGCGACTGATACGATAATTATCACATCTGCATAAAAAAGAGCAAAATGTTTTTTGTGTATTTGTTACAGTCAAAACTATTATTCGGTTAAAACTACTTTTGACCGGTGTCAGTCAAAACCCTTATTAAGTTAAATGGCGTTCATTATTAAAAATATTTTTTTGAGAACGCCTCAGTTATAGTTACCTAGAATGACTATAACAAGACGTTTTTTAAAGGATCACAAAAAAAAAAACCTTACAACCTAATAAGATTCTAAGTAAATGTTAGATAATGTTAAAATATTTTTAACCAGTCAAAAGTTGTTTTTAACCAGTCAAAAGTAGTTTTGACCAGTCAAAAGTAGTTTTAACCAGTCAAGAGTAGTTTTGACCAATCAAAAGTAGTTTTAACCAGTCAAGAGTAGTTTTGACCAGTCAAAAGTAGTTTTAACCAGTCAAAAGTAGTTTTGACTGATTAACAGTTTTGACTGTGACCTATTCATGGACGCATTCGAAGTACTTACGTTGGTTTTAGTTATCAGTTTTATCGCCTGCATATTAGGTACAGTATTGAGGAGCTCATGGATAACTAATAACAGCCGCTCGGATCAAACTTCAGGTTAGCTTCGCGGCTCGGTACGTGTCTGCTGGAAGCTGCTCTGCGAACTGACGAGCCTGGGGCGGTACGTGTCTGCTAGTGAGTCCTGCCAAGCCGCCCTGCATCAAGTTCGTCGTGGTCAAGCTCATCTTGATCAAGCCAGCTTTCTACATCTGGATGTTTGTCTTCAGTTACTATCACGCTCAGAGATTTGCGGAGACATTCAAATCGTTCCTGGTTAACCTGCCCTTCATTTTTTTTAGTAATTTATTGTATTTTTCATATCATCATTTATTAAATTCATTTTCCCCTAATAACCTTTTTTAATGTACAAATCTGTTTACTTCTTTTATGACGAGGAGCAAGCACGTTTGTTACTTAATATGTTGTGAAGCTTAGCAGTCGCTCCATGTAAAATACTGGAGTTCAGCTGCATCCGGTAAGACTGGAAGCCAACCCCAACATGAAGGCTATTATAGCAGCACATTGACCCAGTGAGCAAAAAAAATTATAAAACGAAAATTCGGCCAAGTCATCATCTGCCTCAAGAGTTTACCTTTCTATTTGGGTTGGCAGATCCTACTAAATTCAGAACATAATGACTCGCTATTTAGTAAGTAATAAAAAATAAAATAATCGCTAATGGAGCTAAATATTAACTAAAACAAAAATAAAGTAATCAGCGCCGCCTATACAATAAATTGACATAATTAAATTCAAATCTAAAGATAACATAATTGATTTGATTCATTTAATTTGAAACCCACCGCTATAGCTTAATTGGTTTCATTTGATTCTTTCCGCTTCGATTCCAAGGTCTTAATAACCGTGAATTTACATACATTTTGATTCATTAAATCTACAACTGCGGACTAATTTTGGAGCACAGTAACAAAACCTTTGATTTCATCTATTCTTCTTTGCAT
This sequence comes from Cerastis leucographa, assembly GCA_963082945.1. Taxonomy (NCBI): domain Eukaryota; kingdom Metazoa; phylum Arthropoda; class Insecta; order Lepidoptera; family Noctuidae; genus Cerastis; species Cerastis leucographa. The sequence goes on along the minus strand of OY720358.1, from coordinate 18,444,892 downwards.
AATTAAATAAGGAATAAGAATTAAATAAGAAAGTTGCCTCAGTCATACGCAGAATGGGGGGAAGCACAAATGGCATTTTGAAGGTACTTGCGGAAAGGCTGGATGGGCCGACAATTGGTAGGTTTATCAAGCTACATGTCATGCATAGGGCTTGATAAACTTACCTTAGATAATAAATTCTTAAACTGTTTTAATCTTGTCTACTAACATAGTTTTAAGCAATTGTGTATACTAACATTATATGGGCCCTGTTGTATGAAAATAAAAGATTTTTATTTTTTATTTATTTATTTATAATCATCACTATAATCACATCGTTATTGTCTTGCGAAGGCTTATGTTTTCAAAGCCTCTCATGAGTTGATATGATATTACCACTATTAGTTAGAATTTCTGCGGTCCTTTGGGTACGGTGCAGTGCGTCTTTACTTCATAAATCTTTGTCAACCGTTATTCCAGCATTCACTCCCCTTTTGACCATATCATCATCTTCTGTCAATCCATCTATTGTTTTTCTGATCTTTTACTATCCTCAGGCAATCTAGAGACAAGTCAGCCATCACTTTTGTTCAAAAACTCATCCAAGATCAAAGTTCGCAAACCAGCTCGCATAATCCGAAAAACAAACAAACACGCACCTCCTTCACAAAGTAGCAACTGCAAAATCCGATGCGATATTTAACGCTTTGCGATACATAATTATTATGACAGGACAATGCTGTGGCGACGACAAGACAGCTGTTTACATCCTGTAACGAATACTGTGCAGTGCAGGACAAACTGTGATAGCATCGAGCATGAGCGTTTTGTATCGTATTAATCTGGTTTGTTATTGTGAGCCGGTCGTTTTGATGTTTTTCTTGTGTTTTAGTAGTAATAGATGTAAATGTGAGGTGAATTTTGTAGCTTTTGTTGGGTTTTGTCAGCTGTTTGTGTCTATGATTAGGGTAGATGGATAACAGGAGTGTTTTTATGATGTCTGGCATTGCACGAAGAAGATTGGTTTGGATATACTAATAGAGGAAATGGTGATTATGCACGAATTATATAAAAGAAAATGTAATAAACGATAGTGTCACGGTTGACAGGGGAGAATGGAATAAGAAAAGGTATTGCTTCGACCCCAAGTAATATAAGGCAAGGCCATGAAGATGATGATCAGCAGAAAGTGACGATAAGAATAACAACAACAATTATTTTATCCCCAACACAAGTACTATTGTAACTTACTGGGGCTGCCTCAGTTTATGTAAGACACAATGTTTGAGAAGAAATAAATATTTTTGTATTTTTTTTTTGTATTTACCTAAAAATGTACGACAACTGTCAGATTACGCTGTGACAGAAGTCAACCATAACCCATTTACTTCAAAAGGTAAAGTTCTTAACCAACAATTATTATGTCTAAAAAGCCACACGCCGGAAATAAAACACTCCGAACCACGGGAAAAAAATTAACAACCTAACTGCAAAACAAATTCAAATCTCCGAGCAGGTTTTCGACATTGTTAATAACACAAAGTGAAGTGTGGGAGGAGTGTAGGTGTACGCAAAAAGGTCCCAAGTTTAAATTGCTGTTTTTGTGATAAATCAAAAGTCTGCCTCCTGACCCCGACTGCGCCGTTTGTTTTCTTGTTTGACCATCAAATTGCTTATTTACATTAAAATGAATCAGATGAATTAATATAGGCCTGATTTTGTTTTCGATTTTTAGGTAAATAGATGCTTGCTGTGAGTTTGTTCAATATTTAGGACGGTTTACTATTGTTGCCATAGTAAAAAAATATGAACAAAATTCTTGTTTTCCCGGTGGTTTCCTACTTAGGTGAATCATCATCAGCCTATATTGTTCCCACTGCTGGGACGGAGGCCTCCTCTCTATGAGAGGGAATGGGCTGTAATCCGCCACGCGGGCCCAGTGCGGGTTGGTAGATGTCACATGTCTTCGAATTTTTAGTTCTAGGACATGCCGGTTTCCTCACGATGTTTTCCTTCACAGTTTTGAGAGCAGCGGTGATGAAATAAATTACATAAAGTAATGCGCCTGCCTGGGTTCGAACCTACGACTTACTGCTCGTAAGTCGGGGCTGCTACCACTGGGCCACCGCTGCTCTCCCTTAGGTGAATAATTAATTAAAAGATTTTCCAAAGTTACAGCTCCCTGTAGATATAGTTACCCTATTGGATTCTTAGATCACAAAAAACAAGTAAAAGTCGTCTAAACCACAAACTCACTTACAAATCAAACAGCTCTAAGTCACAATACACGACAAAGTCCATTCACTTTGCCCCAATTCATCTTCCAGCTCATATTAACTAATTCATGTCTGATATTTATACGTTGCCATGGCAACAAAGGGTAACCCAGATAAGGGCCTACAGTGGCTTAATAAATAACGTCATATTAGAGTCGGTTATAACCACAGCGTGGGCGGGACCCGACTCAAGGTTTTTACTTAGTTTTTTTAGTGCCGTTTAAACTAGGTTATGTATAGATCACATGTTAGAATATGTTCGAGAGTAATTTATTGGGTAGTAATTTTGAATGATGAAATTTAAGACAAACGTTGATTTAACTTGTTGTTTGTCATGGTATTAAAGCGAATGGCATATTTACGTAAGAATTGCTGTCTATTTTTTATTAGGGTTCCCTACCCAAAGGCTCAAACGGGACCCTATTACTGAGACTTCGCTGTCCGTCCGTCCGTCCGTCCGTCTGTCACCAGGCTGTACCTCATGAACCGTGATAGTTAGCCAGTTGAAATTTCTACAGATTATGTATTTCTGTTGCCGCTATAACAACAAATACTAAAAACAGAATGAAATAAATATTTTAAGGGGGCTCCCATACAAAAAAGTGCTCGTTTTTTTATAAATAATGGTACGGAACCCTTCGCGAACGAGTCCGACTCGCACTTGGCCGGTTTTTTTATTTACGTCCTCCTTCGTATTATCCGATTAATCCACACTAAACCACTACTACATTTTATAAAAACACGTTGGTACCTATTTAACGATATAAAAAATTAACAACACCGTTCGATAACAATCAGTAACGCCCTCATGCAACTCCTGCGCGTTCAACAATGACCGTTGAACGAGGCACATTAATATTACGTACGATATCATCTAATGAGGATTGTAAGTGGAGGGTTAAAGACCATGAGGGAGCAATGTTAGTGACAGGTTACCAGAACACCTTCTCCCATTTTTCAAGAAATTTTGCAGGATAGCTCTCGAGCTCAATTTTTTATGACAGCACTCAAGGAAAGCCTTCTTGTTGATAAACAAGATCGTCTAACCTTCCTAGCTGGAGTGAAGGACCAAAGCGTATGCAAGCTAAAGTGGAAGTAGGCCGGGTATGCTTTACAAAGGAACGATAGGTGATGGAGCAGACGAGCCTTCGAGTAGAAAGCACAGACATGGAGAACAAACGCTGAGAGCGTTACATTGAGTTCTACCGTAAAACGTGATTTTTCACCCAAAAAATCTTTTCCTAGTTTGATATACAGAAAGAATCCTTGGTAGACTTGGCTTCGTGATTTATATCTTGTTCATAGATTTTACACACAATAGACTGACGACAACAGTGCAGTTTCCGCCACCATTCTCAAATAAACACTAGAAACTACAAGGTGTTGTTTTGCATCCTCTTCAAAATTTAGGAGGTTGTCAAAAAGACATAAATAATCAATGAAAATTACGATACCTAGTTAGTTATAAATAAACGCGGGTTTTTGGTTGTTAAAGTTGGTCAGTATTTCAGAATAACCCCCTAACGTGGTTTAGTGAATAAGAAATTATTGAATAAACGTTTGAGATTGTTAGTATGTGTGTAAGCGAGGTTATAGGGCGAGAACCAGACGGGCCGCGTTTAAAACACGGGTGGTTCACACTTACCGATTACCACAAATAAGAAAAAAAGTAAAAATTCCCTACCCATTTTATTATTGATTCGGGACGAGAATCATTAGCTTAGTTACCTCCTTAATTTTGACAAGGATGAAAAACAACACCTTGTATATTCTAACTAGTAACAGACATTGGAGCTATAGTAGTAAATACAAAATCAGAGACCTTACACATCCAAATCGATCATAATCACTCCACCAAATACCAGTAGCCAACTTGCATTAATTTCTAAATTGATACACAATCTAATGAGCATTGTAAACACCGCAATTGTTCCTTCATACAATGTCATACATTGTTCGCGTGTCCATACATTTGTCAATCAGATAGAGCAGATCAGACCGGCTTAACATTTTGAAGATTTATGGTTCGGGTGAACTTTACTGAGTGCCAGTCGTTTAAGTTCGGGACTTATAGTGTCATTGTTGTATTGGGTAATTCTCATTCATTTATTGGACTTTGAATAACTGGAATAGGTCATTTTGTTTAAACGAAACGTTACATTCAAGCGTGTTTAAAGTAGTGCCACTTTGGGCTGCTTCTGAGATTTTCAAAGCACATCTAGACGGCTTAGACAATATTCTGTCTTTGATAGTAATAATCAGTTTTCGAGGATCAGTGTTTATATTTAGACTATAACAATGGATCCTTGCAAGTCTTCTAGAAAAACTTTTATCGATATCTCTCGCTCCAGAATGAAATAAAATGATGTTTGCAATAAACATAATTTCATTTCATAAATATAATATCCCCAAAATGTACATCTATCATCCCCAATGTAGATACATAGATAGAATACTCTTTATAATAAACCCAATTTGGAAATCGCGTTACGAAACTCAAATGGACTTGGGCAGGACACCTAGCAAGGCGCAAGGTTGACAGGTTGACTAAAGCTATCACCGAATGGCGTCCAAGAACGGGCAAAAGAAATGTGGGTCGTCCGGCGGCGAGATGGGCAGACGACTTATTTGCCATCGGGGGAAAAACCTGGATGACGCGACGCTGGCACAGGACCGTGGAGATTAATTCCGTGATTTTCAAGAAAAGGGAGGCTTACGCTCAGCAGTCATATTCGGATGATAATGATGAAACCCTATATTTCCCCAATAATTTAATTTTATTATTTAGAACATAGAATATCTTGTCAGTCTTACCGTCGGGCAGAGGGTCACAATTCCTGGACAGAACGTCCTGTCATTGTTCATCAACACAGGCAGGTAAAATTCCCAAAAAAAAAAACAATTGAAGTAAAGCCCTCCTTCTATTTTCAAAAGTATACCCGCACTGCAGTAGGTACGTTTAATACCGCTGAAAAGCAAGTGAAGTACAAACATAAGAGGCGATTGGCTGTTCCCCAGTTATCACTAATTAAGCGGAGAGTACTAAACGCCACGCGGTGGGCGGGGCATGGGAACCAAGAGCCACCAACCCAGGTTTACGTTTCTTAGGTAACTATTGGTGTTTTAAGTTGGGAGATTTGAGCGGAGCGCGGCAGTGTTGAAGTGGCGGTTAGAAATGGTGTAGGTATGCTGAAGGTGTGAAGAAAGTTGCTTGATTAAGGAAGCAGTTATTTAATCGGATCTCCTGAATCATTCAGTAATTTGTAATTAATACTTCCCTAAAAATCGTCTTGGCATGTTGTAATGCAAAGTAATAGCTACAATACAATAAAACTGAACAATTTTATGGATTTTTTAAAATATTTACGCTATAGAAGTTACACTAGAATAAAGACGCAGTGAGTTTTTAATATGATCTGATCCTAGTTCTCTATTTTTCACATTTATGTGAGCAACGTTTTCATTCATATTTTTGACACATTCCGCATTACTGGGCAATAGATAAAACACTGGATCGCATTACAGATTTATAAGTTTCGGTACTATTTCTTATATTTTACATGATTTTGCCCGCGCTTTCCCTAATTTCCCTGCAACCCTCCATCTCTCCTTACTTGCACCCACACCACCGTGTTATACGCTAATTGTAAGTTAAACCAACCTAAGTGGCAAACGAGAAGTAATTGTTTTACACTGTAAGCCTGTTTGAGCTTTAAGATGATTGTTTTTAGCATTAGCACTTGTAATTTCTTTTTTTGTTTCGTTAATTTTACTGGGAATATAATTGTTGGGAGAGGGGTTAAGTCATGCTCGCTGCGAAAATGCAAGTAAGAAATAAGGTTTAAGGTAAATTGTTGGCGTAGAGCAAAAAGGTACTAAGTGGCATACGCTAAACCAAGTCATTATGTGCCCCAAGAAAAAAAGCGAAAGTGATCAAGTAACGTAGCATAATATAAAAGGCTTAATTATTATAAGATCTATACTAATATTATAAAGCTGAAGAGTTTGTTTGTTTGCTTGAATGCGCTAATCTCAGGAACTACAGGTTTTTACCGATTTGAAAAATTATTTCAGTGTTAGATAGCCCATTTATCGAGGAAAGCTATAGGCTATATATCATCACGCCACGACCAATAGGAGCGGAGCAGCAATGAAAAATGTTGCGAAAACGGGGAAAATGTGACGCAGACAAAAATGTAAAGAAATCCCCATTTTCCAGAATACAAGTGCTCCTCAAAGATTATTTCCCTTGTTAAGAAAACTTGTTCCGTAATTCCTTTGTAGCGGTGGCGGTTAGAAAAACATTGAAGTTCCGGGTCTTTGCAATAAATAATAAAGTGTATTTTTGTACAATTCACCTCGGGCTTCCACGTGCCGCTTACAAAGTCAAAGTGTCAGCTAGTTTGTATTGTCGCGGTCAAAGTTGCGCTTACACGTGTTTATTTTATGCTAAGTTTGGAAATTTTGATAGAAGAGGAAAATAAAATTTAAGGGAAATTTTTACTCGCCAGCCATTCTAAATATGAAAAGTTGAATTAGAATATTTATTTAAACGAATGTTAAGAACATTGAAAGCAGAAAGGTTCTAACTGAACAAGATGGCCAAGTCAATGCCATACTATGAGTGATAACAATGATAGAAATGTCATATCTTTATGGGACTAACATACAGGATGTAACGGAAAGGGCATATACATCCTCATAATAAAACATGTTTTTCAGCAAAAAAAATATCTGCTGCCCCATAGAAAATTACAATACCTATTCGACCCAAATGTAAAGGCAGCTGCAATTTATTTTTATTTTGAGAAACATGTTCAGTTTGATGGTCTATAGCACACCCTTAAGGATGTATATACCCTTTCCGTTACACCCTGTATAAGAACTGTGTGAAGAATGATATGGCCAGAAACGAGGTTACTGATGAGATGACGAATAATAGAGAAGTTTGGAAGAAGAAGACATGCAGCGCCGAATGAATTGAGATAACGGCAAGAGAATGATAATATGGGACTAAAAGCTACCGAAAATTTTATAACAGTTCTGTTGACGCCGTTGCAGAAATAGGAAAGTGATTGGAAATTGTCTAGACCTTAAATTAATTCATAGATACTCCATGATTTTAAACGTACAAAAAAAAAGAAGATACCTACCTGCAACATTTTATATTCCTCATTCTACAGAATCTCCATTAGCCCTTTTAAGCTTTAAAAAAAGAAATCTAGAACACAATACATGTCCTCAAAAACAAAAGATTACAACAAAAGGAGTAAACTCACGCGATTTGCGCAACCTTTTGCATAAAGAGCGTAATGTTAAAATTAACGCGGAGTGACGTACCCTTGACCGGAGACCGGTGAATCATACCGGCGCAAGCGCAGGTATATGAGAAGAACTAGTAGGAAATACAAGATTATTTTAAAATTCCCAATAATAATAGCCCTTTCAAAAATAAAATCTTTCTTTCGTTTCATGTTGTGGTAAATTATTAGTATATCAGGAAAATTATAGTAGTTTTGACCGCCCTAGTTACAGCACTTATGACTATATTTGTGTCAATTGTTTAATTTAGTCTTCTTATAATATCTTAATTTTACTTTTTTATAGTTCTTTTTTTTATTTACGATTTTTGGTGAATTTGTGGACATTGTAGGCTTTGTAAATTCCTAGTTTATTTTATGGTTTATCTTGTTCTGCCTTTTGTAGTAAGCAACGACTTATTGGACGCTGTAACATTCAAATATTGTAAATACAAATTATTTTAAAAGAGTATAATAACTATGGAGTTTCTTGCCGGTTATACTCCATAAGAAACGACCAACCCGAACCGAGCACCTTTTGTCGACGTTTTATCATTCCCCATGAAGGCCTATGTAAAATAAAATATTTTTACTTTGATTTTTAAGTGCGATACATTAATGACACTTGATGGACGCTGCAGAGGGCGCCAAACAAGTGGCTCAGTTATCGGCAGGAACAATTAAGATTACCATCGAAAAAGTATTCACAATCGGATGGATTGGATTTCACAATCTCTAATAATATTATTTTGTTTTAACTTTCCGACTTGTAAGAGTGATCCTTCTAATTATAGACCGATATCTGTGCTTCCAGCGTTGAGTAAAATTTATGAAAAACTCATGTTGGACCAGATGCTCTCACACTTCAACTCTAATAGAATACTGCATGATCAGCAGTTTGGTTTCACGAAGGGTAGGTCAACAACGGACGCGGGAGTTAAACTCATCAGTCACATTCTAGAATCCTGGGAGAAGTCCCAGGACTCTATTGGCATTTTTTGTGATCTCTCAAAAGCGTTCGATTGCGTCGACCACAACACACTGATCTGTAAATTACATCACTACGGAATTCGTGGTCGAGCTGCTGATCCTTTTCTTTCCTATTTATCAAACCGGCAGCAAAAAGTGAAAGTAAATGGGGCGACGTCCTCTGGGTCTATAGTAAAGATGGGTGTGCCTCAAGGTTCAATTCTCGGGCCTTTTCTATTTCTTGTCTATATCAATTATCTCCCTTATATGATGGCCAAATTATCGGATATAATTCTATTTGCTGATGACACTTCGCTAATTTTTAAAATTCATAGAAAAGATACGGATCTCATACATGTCAATGAAAGTCTAACTGTTCTCTCGAAATGGTTCGCAGCTAACAATCTTTTACTGAATGCGAACAAAACAAAATGTCTCAAGTTCTCTTTACCAAATGTAACACAACGTGACCTAAATTTAAATCTTGACGGTAAAAAACTTGATGTTATCGCGGAAACTGTATTCTTAGGGATTACTATCGACTCAAAACTGCAGTGGGGCGCGCACATTGGAAGTCTTTCGGGGAGGTTAAGCTCAGCTGCCTATGCAGTTAGGAAAATAAGGCAGTTAACTGATGTAGCCACAGCTAGGTTAGTATACTACGCTTATTTCCACGGTATTATGTCTTATGGCATTCTGCTGTGGGGATCGGCAGCAGACGTTGATTCAATTTTCATTTTGCAAAAGAGAGCAGTCCGCGCGATCTATAAAATGGGTCCTCGCGAGTCCCTCAGAGAAAAATTTAAAGAGATCGATATACTGACACTGCCTTCACTTTATATCCTAGAATGTATTTTATATGTCCGCAAAAACCGAGGGATTTTCAAAATTAGAAGCGACTTCCATAATATAAACACGCGCAGTAAACACGAAATTGTAATACCCAAATTTAGATTAACAAAAACTAGCAAGTCATTTCTTATAAACAGTATACGCTTTTATAATAAGCTGCCAAAGTCAGTTACAGAACTGACCGATGGAAAGTTTAAAAATTGCATCAAACGTGTCCTTATTAAAAAAGCATATTACAAAATTAAGGACTACGTTGAAGATAAAGAAGTTTGGCTGTAGTTCCTTCTGCTCATGCGGCTTCCCTGGTAGCTCATAAACGACACAAATGTGTGGATGTCTCTAACTATTCCCAATATTATTTTTTCCATTCTTTTTATTCTTTTTTTTTTACAATAGTTTTTCAATAATTGCACCTTTCGTTCATTGTTCAGAATAGTTACAGCACTGATGATAACATCTGTGTCTATTGTTAAGTTAGTGTTCTTTTATTGTTTTATTTTTACTTTTGTATAGATTATTTTTAATTACCTATTTTTTTTGAATGTGTGGACATTGTAGGCTTTGTATTTTTTTTTTTTCCTATTACTACCGTCTGTAGTAAGCAATCGACTTATTGTCGGGCCTACGCTGTCCTCCCATATTTAAGTACTAACGCTGTAACTTCAAATATTGTAAAACCAAATGATTTTAAAAGAGTAACCATGGAGTTTCTTGCCGGTTCTTCTCCATAGGAAACGACCAACCCGAACCGTGCACCTTTTGTTGACGTTTTATAAGTGCCCATGTAGGCCTATGTAAAATAAAATATTTAGATTTTTTGATTTTGATTTTGTATGAATCAGACCTTCTGTCCGATATCTATCTAGTATCTCCAACAATTCACTGCGCAAGGGCACGAAGCACCGTCCACTGATAAACTTTTAATACAAGAAATTAAGCTTATTTGGCCGCAAGATTTATTCGTTAATTAATTGATTAAGACTCGGTTTGTTACTTCTGCTTAATCAGTAGTCAGTCAGATTGTTATCTTTCTACTTAACGTCTGATTGAGTCTGTTAATTATTATGCTGGTGGCTAGTTAAGTCATTAATACCTTGGAAAGTTAATTTGTGTTGCGATATGGAGATGGTTTTTTCTAGTAGCTGAAGTGTTGAAAGAGTGCAGAAGGAGTTTCTTGGTGTCGTGGGTGTAATTTGAATCCTGAATCCGTAGCCAAGCAACTGTAACTTAACTGTCATAAAATATTAAGTATTTTTTTTAAAAAGCCTTAATCATTAGTTCGCATTAAACGTTGACTGAATTCAAAACATTTATTGGCTTAAATGTATGTTTACAGATAAGAAGTTTACTTTTTGTAAATAGTCTTAACAAATTTAAACAAAACTAATTCGAGAAAGTGGTGATAAGGGCAACATCCTCACCAGACACGGTCCTCACCGGACACGGTTGTTTTGGGAGGCTCCTGCACCGAATCGGGCGGGAGGAAACGCCCGGGTGTCACCACTGCGAGGATCGGCCTGAGGACACGGTGGAGCACTCCGTGGAGGTCTGCTCCGCTTGGGCTGAGCACCGCCGTGTCCTCGTAGCGGCGATTGGCGTCGGCGACCTCTCGCGTTCGGCCCTGATTCAATCCATGGTCCGGAACGAGAGGGAATGGGAAGCCGTCGCCTCCTTCTGCGAAGCAGTCATGCTACCGAAGGAGGTGGCGGGTGGAGGTGGGTTTTTTAAACTTAAAGTTACCCACAAGAGTAAGTTCAGGCCTGACCTCAAGTTAACCGAAACTGACGTAAAACAAAGATACATTAAGTCCACTTAACTCCTACGCATCACGATTTACCTTTGTTAAATAATTTTAAACCACAACTTAAGGGTATGAATAAGACAATACCAAATAAGGTTGTGGAGCCAGCAAAGATATCTTACGATTTGAATTGTGATAGATGATATACAAGGTGTTGTTTTGCATCCTCGTCATATTCAAGGAGGTAACTATGCTAATGATTCTCGTCCCGAATCAATAATAAAAAATGGGTAGGTTATATTTTTTTTGAAAATCAGTGAGTGTGAACCACCCGTGTTTTAAACGCGGCCCGTCTGATCCTCGTCCTATAACCACGTTTTCATACATACAAACAATCTCAAACGTTTATTCGATAATTTCTTCTTATTCCCTAAACCACGTTAAGGGGGTTATTATGAAATACTGACAAACTTAAACAACCAAAAAAGTCACGTTTATTAATAATCAACTAGGTACCGTAATTTTAATTAATTATTTATGTCTTTCGTGACATCCTCTTGAATTTTGACGAGAATGCAAAACAACACCTTGTAAAAGTAAAAAGAGGGCAATTGCGAGAAAAGGTACCCGCGTCTCCCGCGGCGCAAACAAAAAACCGTGCCTTAAGTTTAATTATGCTGTTGTCTATTTAGCTAAACTATCCACTAAAACGTAATATTTATACGAGGCTTATAGTTAACATCTCATTTCATCCCGAAATTCTGACAGCCAGTCTTACCAAGGGATATTACCCCGTACTAACTGAGTTGTGGAGGTCAGTTAAGCAGTCGCGCCATGTAAAATACTGGTATTCAGCTGCATCTGGTTAGACTGGAAGGCGACCCTAACATAGTGGAAAAGGCTAGGCAGATGATGATTGTTAACATCTAATTGATAAATGCACTTTAAGCATATTTTCAATCATTCCTCGTAGTGGCAGAATTTATCGTTGCAACTCTATTTTTAACATTGAGTATCTTTAATTTAGAGCATCTTTTCCAACAACACTAAACACGTAAGTACTTTCCTAAACGCGCTCTATCACCTCCATACTCAAAACCAGTAACATTATACATCGGCTAACTCCAACTGAGCCAAAGCCACAGAATCAAAGGTCAAACTGTGTCCGTTTGATACTAACTTATCTAACGTAGGAGCATGTTCGCCTTCAGTTAGCTTTTGTCACACAATACGCGTGACGTCACCAGTAAATTATCGTCTAAGATCCAAGATGGTGGATGTAGGTCGTGGATTGAGGTTTGGCATTATATTGTGTGAGGGGCCAGATGTTTTGGACATTTTGATGTACTTATGGTGCCTCCAATTGCAATAGTTGCGTAAAAATAGCAGGATTTATTGTCGTGCTTACAATTAGTTTCGGATTTATCCCAACCACAAAAGAGTATTTAATCTACTTCGGTTTCGTTATATTCGAATTACAAAATTGACAGCGGTTTCATTATGATACCCATAACCACATCGGGTTGCATTATGCGAATCGTCATAAATTCTAAAACACAAGCAAAGACATTCTGAACATACAGCCAGGTACCTATAATATTACTTCGAAATCGAGACAATGTAAATGATATTTTTTTAAATGGAACAAGTTTAGATCAAAAGTATCGTATACTATTTGGCTGTTGCGGCTACAAGATCTTTGCCTTATACCTAATAAAGACTAAATACAGTGTGTACCTAAGTTTCTATTAAAAATACTTATTTGTCTATATCTGTGTTTTATTCCTTCCTTCGTAGACAAAATCTTGTATGCAACTGTACGTTATTGGTCTTTTAATAACTCGTGCCCACCTATTTCGGTACGCGCTACGCTTGTACCGAAAAATGGCACTCGTATTAAAAGACCGTCCATAACGTAACAGTTGCATAAATAGGTAGCTATAATTATCATCTTCCAGCACTTACCCCATTCTACTTGGGTTTGGCATAACACGTGTTTCTTCTTTTATCTTCCCTGACTGACGTCAAGGCATCATTTACTCCTTTCTCTCGTATATCATACCTCACACAAGTCACCCATCTTTTCTTTGGCTTTCCTCTCCCTCTCCATCCATCAAATTTCATTCAAAAGAGTATTTAATACGATAAGCATAATTTTCCCTATCTTTTCAGCTTAGTAGGTACCTATCGATGTCTTCACTTTACTTAACTAGGTTATAAGAGCACGCCAAGCTTCTAGGATTGTATGAAACATGAAATGGTAGCGAGTATAATATAGATGTGAGAAAGATGATCTCAAATACATTGGTTGGGATATATCATCATCTGCCTAGCCTTTTCCCAAACTATCTTGGGGTCGACTTTCAGTCTAACCGGATGCAGCTGAGTACCAGCATTTTACATGATGCGACTGCCTATCTGACCTCCACAACCCAGAAACTGAGTAATACGATACCCCTTTGGTAAGACTAGATGTCAGACTTTTTGGCCTCTGACTTTTCGTAACGACTGTCAAAGATCTACAAATGACAGCCGGGAGCAAAGGCTTAACGTGCTTTCCGAGGCACGGAGGAAGCTCGGTATGTAATTATGGTCACCCATCCACGGACTAACCTCGGCAAGCACGGCTTAACCTTAAAGATCTACCGGGGCGGCTGTTATTATTTAGCCACGAGCTCATCCAAAGACAGTAATTTAATGAAAAATCATTATTAAACGTCAATAAAAACATAGTCCCTCCTTATCTTAACCTAAGCTAACTAGTAAGATAAGTAAGTAATGCTTCTGGTAAGTATGAGTCCACAACACAGTTTACGGGTTAAGATTTGAACTCCCGACCTTTTGATAGCAAGTCAATGGCGTCGCCGATGGGCCATTATCGCCATACATCTTTCAATCTTACGATAACGATACCGTGGGAGTTATCTATCTGCTCATGTTCACAGCTAAGTATCAGATAAAGCAATGAAAACTAGTACGCTTGTTTTAAACCAAAGAATATAAAGGGTGTAAAACACCTCTTAACGAAGCCGAAAGGCACTGGTTCTCCCTGTCATTGCGATAATTTTTTTGTTCTACACCATACCTGAGAACCTTCTAGTTACGGAGATATTAGGGGTCGAAGTTCCAACTTTTTGACAAGTATTTTTTTAAATACAAGTTTTTAATGCAAGATTTTTACTTTAAACACCTCCACGACCCCGTACTATTCAATCCGTCCATCATCACAATGTTTTGAGTGACTTACATTGAGTTCTACCACAAAACATGATTTTACACCCCCCAAAAAAAGGCGTTTGCCAGCAACAATTTTTGCGTAAAGTTACTTAGTTTCATGTACAGAATGCTTGTTTGACTGCTTCGTGAGGTGATTTACACCTTGTATACGAGTCAGAAAACTGTTGACTAAACAAAAACTGACTCTGAAGTCTCTGGAGATCTCTGTCGTCATCATCAGCCTATAATATTCCCACTGCTGGGACACAAGCCTCATCTCTATGAGAGGGAGTGGGCTGTAATCCACCAGGCTGGCCCAGTGCGGGTTGGTAAATGTCACATGTCTTCGAATTTTTAGTTCTAGGACATGCCGATTTCCTCACGATGTTTTCCTTCACGGTTTTGAGAGCAGCGGTGATGAAATAAATTACACATAGTAATGCGCCTGCTTGGGTTCGAACCCACGGCTTACTGCTCATAAGTCGGGGCTGCCACCACTGGGCCACCGCTGCTCCCCTGGAGATCTCTGTAAAATCTCGAAACTTGGATCACCATCAGCTGTTCTTAAACTTTATCTGCTCTTCAAATACTTAAATTTTAGAATGGTGATATTCCGCGGGATGTACAGGTACTTATTCATAGACAGGAGTCACATGCTTACCCAACAATCATATGGGTACCTACACAAAAAGAAGTTGCTGCAGGTGCACTCTTGGACTACCTTTTTCACTACAAAAGAACAAACCAGTATTCCGAAAGCAACAGAATAAAAAAAAAAAAACCTATTTTCTGATCTCTGAGATGACGTGTCATCGAAATCAATACCTTTCACCCTGAAACATCAGCCTAGAACAGAACCTTGACTACATTTCACACAATGGAAACCTTGCTACAGAACTACACGTGCTAATACAACGGGTCACTTGGATCTCTACCTAGAACCCGCTGACTCAGCGTGATGTTTATATACTCGTCACGTACCTAGATGTTTTGTTTCGTCATTGTAAATTTTGTTTTTATCTCAATTGATGACTGTATTTGGTTTGTTTTTTGTTGAAAGGATACAGTTAGGTTTGCTTTGGGTTAGCATATGGTACGTTTAATAAAAGAAGAAAGTTTGTGTGACATGGTTTTAAATTACAAAAGGGAACTTTGTGTGAGAAAACAAACTTTAATAAAACCGGGTTCGCTTTTTCGTAGCTACGTTAGGGTCACTCTAACCGATTGATAGCAGCTTATCATGATCACCATTCTCCTGCGCTTATCCCAGTTTATTTGGGGTCGCCACAGCATTCTTCTTCCATACATCTCTATTACTTATCAGACACTTTTTTCTTGCCATATCACTAATGAAGACAGCTAAATATCAATAGTTTACTGATAGCATCTGTCTATCAAACCTCTTAGACAGATTCTGGGTAAAATTGCTTACTTCTCAGCCATTAAATGTCACGCTGATGGTAGCGGTTGTGTCGGGTCATTTAGTTCCCTTCAAAATGGTTGAGTTGAATGATGCTGATACATGCGTCATGTTCGTGAACGGGCGCTGTCAGTTGTGACTGGTCATCTCTTCGCTGCCACAGTTTATTTTAATTACTTTATTTTTGCATTACTGATTTAATCTTTTACTCTGGACAATCTTAACTTGCCCGTATTTCTACATCGTTCTCAAATATTTGTCATTCTTAACATGAATGATGTAACCAAGATGTGGTTGATTTAAAAGAGTGTCCATGGTTTTTTTTTACTGGCAAAGGTACCTGTAATGGTCTAGTTGAAATAAATGCTTTGAGTTTGAGCCACAATTGCAATTTCATTCCGACCCAAAACATAATCAAACCAAAAGTTCCACCATAAAAATTAAAGCTAGCCATACGCCCCTAGGCGCGAGATGTACGTTAATAAATTCCATTAACCTACTGCAAAAGTTACATAAGGATGAGTACAAGAATACGAGGTACCGCGGTATAAATCTGAGGACTTTCACTTACTGACAGCACAGTATATTAACTGAAGACCGCCACAGTGTAAAAATATCGGTGTATTAAAAGTAAACTTTCGCGTGGGGAGATGCTTTTATCTTGTTTCGAGTTTTAAAGTTAGAGGTGGAATGTAAAAGTTCTTGCTGGTTAATGTACTACCTACATACATAATATGTTTCAGTCTTACCAAGGGGTATAGTATCACCCAGTACTAACTGTATTGTGGAGGTCAGATAGGCAGCCATTTATCCAGTTGGACTGGAAGCCGACCCCAACTTAGTAGCGAAAAAGCAGATGACGATGAATGGTGATACTGTGATGATAATGTGATTTTCCAGGTGAATATGCAGTAGAAAAGGTTTTCTACAACCTGTTTTTTTTATATCCCATAACTCTAGGGTCATATTCTGTAGGTAAAAATAATACTAAATAGCTGGTTCAAGCTTCGGAGATATCATCAATCATAATTTAATTTGGTCAAAAATTGTCACCAGTATGACGAATCTTTACTTTTGCGAGGTTACTAAACTTCACAGTAGTGTAGTAAAATAGTAGTAGTTTCATTGATAAATACGAGTAATTAAAACTAATAATTCATATTTAAAGTTAAGAAAATGCGAAAATAAACAAAAAGTATGATTGAAACATAATTCATATGCCAGTTGATTCTTTGAAATGGTCTCAATCATATCCTAGAGTTATGGGATATCAAAAAAACAGGTTGTATAGTGATATTTGCTTTCGGTTTTGGTGTTTCCGGAATGGTAGGAACAAACAATATTTTTTTAACTATCTATATAATATATACAGGGTGTAACGGAAAGGGTATATACATCCTTAAGGGTGTACTACAGACCATCAAACTGAACATGTTTCTCAACATAAATTTTTTTTTGCAGCAAAAAAAATATCAGCTGCCTATACATTTGGGTCGAATAGGTATTTCAATTTTCTATGGGGCAGCAGATATTTTTTTTGCTGAAAAACATGTTTTATGATGAGAAACATGTTCAGTTTGATAGTCTGTAGCACACCCTTAAGTATTTATATACCCTTTCCGTTACACCCTGTATATATATATATATATATATATATATATATATATATATACATATAATTTGAATCCACGTAGAGTAATATTTTTTTTAAATTGGTTGGCTGCGTCTTTGGTTGCAAGCGCAGCTGCTGAGCATAAGGTCCTGGGTTCGATTCCTAGGTCTGGCAAAGTGTAATTATGTTTATCCATCAGTAATTTCTCAATAGCAGCCACGGAGTCTGTATTTGTGCCCGGTTGATGGGAACAGGCATAACTGGCGAAATTGGTACACCTCCGCCCAACCTCTACCGGATTACAGGCGTGGTGTTATGGTTGACTGTACGATGCAACCGACAAATACCTTATTTTAGAAACAAAACTAAACAATCTATCAAATCAAAACTAAAGAAACAAAATTTCTTACCACTTATATTCCCTACTCTGTGGTCCAGAAATAAATTTGTATTTCGGAAATAACGCTGATTCTGGTCGCTCTGCCGAATTGACTCGATAAGATTATTGTATTACGCGACGACACACTAGCCATGTCCGACCACTTCGTCCATTATACTGATATTCGATAACCTTCGGAGGTAAGGCATCAATTTTAAAATATAAATAAAGAAAAACAAAACGAAAAAGCACTTACAGCTTTGCCAGTAAACCCTATAGAGTTGCATGTTGGGGAATGACGACTTGAGGAACGAAACAGATAATAACTTTAAGCGTAAAATAAAACATAGTGTGCCTTACTATTCAATAACTAGGCAGGACTGACTAGTTTTCATATTGATAAATGATTTAAATACCGATTATAAGCATCTGCCTAGCCCTTTCTCAACCATCTTGGGGTCGGCTTCCAGTCTAACCGGATGCAGCTGAGTATCAGTATTTTACATGGAGCGATTGCCTATCTGACCTCCACAAACCAGTTAGTACTGGGTAATATGATACCCCTTGGTAAGACTGGTTGTCAGACTTTCCAGCCACTGACTACCTGTAACGACTGTCACAGATCTATAAATGACAGCCGATTTAGTTACCGACAACATAAAGAATTTTCTCAGGAAAAAAAAACTTTCCTTAACTATACACCGTGTAAATCACCTCATCACGAAGCCGTCAATCAAGCATTCTGTACATGAAACTAAGTAACTTTACGCAAAAAATATTGCTGGGAAACGACTTTTTTTGGGGGGTGTAAAATCATGTTTTGTGGTGAACTCAATGTCACGCACTGAAAACATTGTGCTAATGGACCGATTGAATAGTACGGGGGTCGTGGAGGTGTTAAAGTAAAAATCTTACATTAAAAACTTGTATTAAAAAAAAATACTTGTCAAAAAGTCGGAACTTTGACCCTTAATATCTCCGTAACTAGAAGGTTCTCAGGTATGGTGTAGAACAAAAAAATGATCGCAATGACAGGGAGAACCAGTGCCTTTCGGCTTCGTTAAGAGGTGTTTTACATCCTTTATAGGGTGACTAGTAATTAGTGACAAAAACTTAAACACGTGATTGTACTCATGATAACAAACAACTTTCCCAAAGAAACATATTTTTTATGCTCCTTTACTTTTATCACAATTACACAACAACCATATGAAATTCAGGGTTGCGAGCCGTGCGGGTGCTCTGCCTACCCACTGTGGCACGGTACGACAGTAATGAGACAGAACGGCGTCACACGGCTAACAGCTGATAGGGCAAAGGCGCGCGCGCGCGAATTTTATACCGCTGTTGTGTTATTGTGATAGAAGTGAATGAGTGAAAAATATTGTTTCTTTGGGAAAGTTGTTTGTTATCATGAGTATAATGACGTGTTTAAGTATCGGTCACTAATTATCAGTCACCCTATATAGTTATCGCTGAAATAATCAGCTTGTCTAAGCTCTCTGTTGTCCCTAGTTCTATATATCAACCGATTATTATGAAAGTAACATAACACACACAAAAAGTAACATAACAAACACATGCACACAACAATTTCTTCATCACTTTTATTCAATGAAGCAAAAAACGACATACAAAACTTGCCACGATTATCATTTTTTTCCACAAAACATTCGTACATTGTCTGAAGTAACTAAAAACTGAATGGCATCTTAAATATCGCACAAAAACTGTACAGTTGTTGTACATCAAAATTAATAGTTACAAACGATGGACGTGATCGTAAATAACTATTAGTTACGGGCAAGCGTGAGTCGGACTTGTCAGTTAAGGGGAGTGTCCTAAGTTTTTGTACGAAGATATAATGTGCGCCCAGAGTACAGACAGAGTAGAGTGTACTAACTGGGTTGTGAAGGTACGAAAGGCAGTCGCTCCATGCGAAATACTGACATTCAGCTGCATCCGGTAAGACTGGAAGCCGACCCCAACATGGTTAGAAAAAAGGCTAAGTACATGATGATAATACATAAGTACATCTGCCAAAAGACCTACAGAAAATGACATTGCGTCAGTGATAACGATGATATAATATAAAAATGTTTAATTAAGATAAGCTACAGTACAGTGAGAGCAGCGGTGGCCCAGTGGTGGCAGCCCCGACATACGAGCAGTAAGCCGTGGGTTCGAACCTAGGCAGGCGCATTACTTTGTGTAATTTATTTCATTATAGCTGCCCTCAAAAACGACAAAGGAAAACATCATGAGGAAACCGACATATCCTAGAACTAAAAATTCGAAGACATGTGACATTTACCAACCTACATTTGGCCCGCGTGGTGGATTACACCCCACTCCCTCTCATAGAGAGGAGGCCTGTGTCCCAGCAGTGGGAACATTATAGGCTGATGATGAAGCTACAGTAAAGTCTCCACACAAGGAAGGCCTCCATGCCGCCGAGGCCGCCCAGAAAGAGGTGGCGAGACGACTTGGTCACATACCGCGAGGGTTGGTGATTCCAGGTGGCGCAGGCTAAAA
Source organism: Cerastis leucographa (assembly GCA_963082945.1). NCBI lineage: Eukaryota > Metazoa > Arthropoda > Insecta > Lepidoptera > Noctuidae > Cerastis > Cerastis leucographa. Next base: position 18,424,613 of record OY720358.1, on the reverse strand, counting down.
ACTCCTGGAAGAACTTGATAAAGGCCTTTGCCCAACCGTGGGTCAGCAAAGACTATTAAAAAAACACTATGAATGCGATACTCACTTGAATAGGTCAGGTGGCCAGCCAACCATGACGTTTTAAACCAGTATTATTTTTAATCTTATTCCCGCGTGGGAGAGATGGCGCTACACATCCTGTATAGCTTTCTCTTTCCCACTCTAGAATGACCCTAGCTAAAGCTTTAATACGTCATGATAACCCCACATGTCTTATTATTCTTTCTTTCATGCTAGTTTTTGAAGCCAGGACGTATCCAACGGACGAATTGACCTGTTACAGGGTTCTTTTACGGTGTGGTGGCTATTCGTACTACAATGACTTCAAATTGCATGGTAAGTTAGTGGCAAACGTGTTAACAAACCATTGCAAGTTATCAAAGCTTAAAAAAAACTATTTTGTCATCCACTAGCGGCTTGCTGCTACGCGTGGTTTTTACGACTTTATGAAACATCAAAGGGGCTCTACAAGTATAATACAAATGTATGTTGAATGTTGTAGCTATCTTTCCAGTTTACATTCTTTAAAAAAATATCACAACCACATCAAAATCCATTGCGTTGTTTGCGCTCAACAGAAATAACAGGACGGTCACAAAGACAAACACGAAAAAGTACTTAATTTAAAAAAAAAACGAAAACTTGAATATTAACGTTGTGCATTTTTGATATTTTGGAATGGTAGGTAGGGAATAAGTTTGCACGGATTGCTTTAATTATCAGTATAAAAGTACTATCATTTATGTGGTAAAATCAATATTCATTTATTGCGCTATCGTACGCACACATGACAATTTATATTACATAAAAAATTTAACACTTCAGAACTATTAAAATCCGTCTTACGAATTTTACCTCTTTGGAGAAACCGACAGTTTTGTTTGTGCATAAGATAATTATCCAGTTTGGGAAACCCAAATTGAAAGATGGCATAAAGTTCAAATTCCTTCGTAACCTAATGTCAATCCGATCTGACGCGAGTTTAACATTTTTTACCCATCACAAATGCACAAAGCCACTAAAGAAGTTTTCACTTCATTTCCGAAGCCGTTAACCAAGTGGTCAGTACAGTTCATGCAAATCTCATTGTACGGGAAATCTATTCAAAACGAGGCCAAGTCATACTGGAAATGCACAGCTTGATATGTCGCTGTGTGTAAGTACATCAAACTAAGCAGTGTATAAAACTTGTACCAGTGCAAGACATTCTTATCCACACGGACCCCTAAAAATCAACAATCCACAGCTGGCCAATTACAAAAATTTATTATGATCATCACAAACAGCACTGAACACAAATCATTGTCGGCTAGAAGCACTAAGTACATACACATGATTGAAACACTTCATTATGAAACCTCTCGCAACAGGTGCATAGTGCGTACAGCAGAGTATATCTTTGCTGCTAGTTGGGGCATTGTCTGCAAATTGGTAGAACGGTGAATTGATGTCATCGGGCATGTGAGACGAGGTACTAAATACTGGTTGCTTACTATGTTATGGTAATACGAGCTGTTTGGCAAGATTGACTTAACACGGTGAAGGAATGGATTAAATAAGAAATGCTACTGTTTTCAAGGTGTTGTCTTTCAGTTTTGAATGTGAAGCGTGAGGTGATAATAATAATATCAGCTGTTATACAGGGTGTCTCAGACCATAAAACTAAACAACTTTTATGCTTTGACTTTTGGAAACTCATAAACTTTATTTTTAGTTTCACCATTCATGTCGATCAGCTGATCGCGTCAGTTCCTATAGAAAGCTTATATTTTTTGTTGCAAATTACAAGGACTTAATACGTACGTACAACCAAATTTGTTCAGTTTTATGGTCGCGAGACCACATTAGAGGTCTTGAGATGATACACCTTGTATAAGTCTTTGTTGTCTTCGTTCGTTCGACTAGGACGAAAAGTAGTCTTTGTCTTTTCTCGGTTCTAAGCAGCCTTATAAAATTACATAATAATCGATCCAGTTTATGCCCGAAAAGGTAACCAACAGACAGAGCCTTGCTATTGAGTAAGGATAAACAGTTTTTGGCAAATATGGCAGAATTGATAATACCTTTAGGAATCTACCAAGACCCGTCATTCAATAAAAATGAAACTAACACACACAGCTAAAAGTCTTAAATATTCAGAAGTCTCAAACATTTTCTTAGACTTGAAAAATATTCATTCACAAAAAAAATGCATAATATCTGCCCATCATTCAACCACTATAACACACAGACAATATAGCTACGTATCCCAGTCCTAACCTCTAACCTGCTGACCTAACTTCAGCCTACAGTCTATCAGTTACAGCCCAGCTGGTCTCAACGTGTTGCGTGTCTCATCAATATCATAATTAACACACGCGATACCGATACCAATACCACAGCAATAAGGTTCAAGGTAGAGGACCATGTCAGACACAAAATTAATTAACTGACGTAGAATTCCACGTACAGTTGTCAACAGGCAGTAGTTCTAGTAGATTGGCGATCTGTCAGGAGGTTGGACAGTTTTTTGACAGGGACTGTCAGTGTTTATGTTCAGGTTAATGCATTGCGGGGAAAATACGATCTATACGAACAATTTTTTTTTGTTGATTGTATTTTTAAAGTTTTAGGTATTGTGAGAATGTTATATAAATTATGTAGTAAACACTTAGGTATTCATATTCATTTAATTGCGTTCCACAATGTTATAAAAGGCTTAAAGCTAAGACCAATTTTATGGACCCTGTTAGGGCACAGCAATATAAGTATAATTAATATAATTATAGCTATGAACTAGGTTCGTATATGTATGATGGTAAGTATATAAATGACTAATTAATATATCATCAAAATCTCTGAAATAATCATGAACCATTGTGTATCAGGTACAGAAAGAAGTCTTAAGCATTAAAGCTCCTCTTCTCGTTACCAAATAAATATTTAACTAAGTAACATTTGAATTCAGAATCGAGAATTTACATCCTCACGACATATTGAATTCAAATTTTATTTTCCCGAAATGTTGACGACACGTGCCTTCTTTTAGACGTTTCTCCCTTCTAATCCGATTGAATTAAGAAAAAAATACAAGTTGAATAAATATTCATAGTGTAATAACCGTTAAAATAATTTAACGATAAAAGTATACGTCATGGTTAAAAGCTCCGGCGATTGGCATTGTTTCGACAAAGAGAAAAACTTCCGTAATTATTTTAATTTCGATAATGTACTTGTTGATTGAGCGTAACAATGCGGCAATTGTTTTAAGTAGTTTTCTTTTTATTTTTGCAAATTCAAGTATGATGCATCTCCAGAGCAATAACTGCTATAAGTGTTGTTCGTACAAAAAATCGCAAATAAATGTCGTCTGTCCTACTGTGACATAGCAGTCTTGACACTACAGGGGCATTCTTTTGGTAAAAAAAAACGATTATAATGACAAATATCACTTACAGAAATGACGAAGAATTCTAGCAGAGATCTCACATTTTGTAAATATCATCAGTGTAAAAACAATCCATACACCGTTGACTGCAAAAAAAAACAAGAAAAATGCGAGCCTTGTTAGACATAGCCATTCCCATTCTCTTGCGAATTGTCGTAATTGCACCCCAACCTGCGAGCCTTCGGATCTCACACCGGCCTCGCGGATAAATTAAAGCCAGTAAGTTTAACGAAAGGCTCCCCGCGGACTCATGAATTGTTAATACAATTTTAATTAAACTTCATAAAATTAACATTGAGTCCCGGCAAAAAGCCGGCACTCACAGCCGCCAAACTCGATTTGACGAATATTTTTTTATCTACCAATGAGATATAATTAAAGGTCTTCCAGACTCAAAGCGCATAAGATTTACATAGACTTGATTAGATTTCATTAATATAAATTCATCATGTGCCTGCCTTTTTTAACCGACTTCAAAAAGGAGGAGGTTCTCAATTATTATTAAGGTATTTTTCCAACTTTGTTGGGGTAAGGTTACAGTCTAACCGGATGCAGCTGAATACCAGTATTGTACATGGAGCGACTGCATATCTGACCTGCACAACCCAGTTAGTACAGGTAAGACTGATTGTCAGACTTTTGGGCCACTGACTACCTGTAACGACTGTTAAAGATCTAGAAATGACAGCCGGGACCAACGGCTTAAAATGCTTTAGGAGGTACGGAGGAAACTCGGTATGTAATTATGGTCACCCATCCACGGACCAACCTCGGCAAGCACGGCTTAACCTTAAAGATAGACCCGGGCGGTTGCTATTATTTAGCCACAAGCTCCTCAGAGGTGGACGAACGAATGCAAATTTCTTTATTGAAATAAAGATATTCAGTTTTATATGCCTGTTTCCATTTCGAAAGTCGGTAGTCGATGTGCATTGGACGTGGGGAATCGTGTCACCTGTCAAAACTAAATACCGATAGCTCGAATTGGCCTGGCAGCGCAATTCTCTTTTTACTCGACTTTTAAAAACTAACCTCCGATGACAGTTTGAAGTTTGCACGAATACGCGTGTCCCGCAAGATGTCAAATGCATGTAGTAAATTGTTATCGATGAAAAACCACAGTAAGAACGTTCAGTAATTTATTTACTTTGTTTTTTTTTTTTTTTGTGCCGGTTTGAAGAGCGTTTTATTCTTGCGTGGTCATAAAAAGTCTTTGGACAATAACGTGTGTTTAAACTTGATGCGTAATGCGAGTTTTCTTATAATGCTTTGGAATTTTTATGGATTCATAAATGAATAACATAATTTCTTGCTTTTCTTTGCTCCTTCTTCTTAACCTTAATTTCGATTCTAGGTATAAAAAAACCTAAACGTAATTGAAAATAATTCGTGCCTGACACATATTAACGTCAGTAGTAGGTAATACTTGACAGATTCCATGTTCAAAAGGAAGAAAGACATTTTAGTCCTTTATGTATGACTAACTACTTTATAAACAAAACACATTCAGGATACCGTCCCGCTAAAGAAAGTATCAAGATCATTTAAGATGGACGCTCCGTACTTTGACCTGTCAATGTAAATGTTTGAAATAATGATCGCTGATTGTAATGCAATCGGACACGGCTCAGATTTGCGCGGATCCATGCGGGATTCACAACATTTTATAAAAGATTTAACATTAAATAAAAAGAGATTAAATTATACGCTTTTTTTGCAGATAATCCTCTTACGTAAGAAAGAAGTTGAAGATGTTTTCTCTTGTAAAGGTGTGCTCGTATTATAGTTGGTTGCCAAAAACAACCGCAGGCTATCATTTGTTAAAAGATAAATTATTTAAAATTCTATTAATCATTAGAGATATTTTTTTTTGACGAATGTATTATATTCCACAGCAATGTTTGACACTGACAGCTCTTGAACGCGATTTATTTGCTATTATTTAGCCACAAGCTCCTCAGAGGTGGACGAACGAATGCAAATTTCTTTATTGAAATAAAGATATTCAGTTTTATATGCCTGTTTCCATTTCGAAAGTCGGTAGTCGATGTGCATTGGACGTGGGGAATCGTGTCACCTGTCAAAACTAAATACCGATAGCTCGAATTGGCCTGGCAGCGCAATTCTCTTTTTACTCGACTTTTAAAAACTAACCTCCGATGACAGTTTGAAGTTTGCACGAATACGCGTGTCCCGCAAGATGTCAAATGCATGTAGTAAATTGTTATCGATGAAAAACCACAGTAAGAACGTTCAGTAATTTATTTACTTTGTTTTTTTTTTTTTTTTGTGCCGGTTTGAAGAGCGTTTTATTCTTGCGTGGTCATAAAAAGTCTTTGGACAATAACGTGTGTTTAAACTTGATGCGTAATGCGAGTTTTCTTATAATGCTTTGGAATTTTTATGGATTCATAAATGAATAACATAATTTCTTGCTTTTCTTTGCTCCTTCTTCTTAACCTTAATTTCGATTCTAGGTATAAAAAAACCTAAACGTAATTGAAAATAATTCGTGCCTGACACATATTAACGTCAGTAGTAGGTAATACTTGACAGATTCCATGTTCAAAAGGAAGAAAGACATTTTAGTCCTTTATGTATGACTAACTACTTTATAAACAAAACACATTCAGGATACCGTCCCGCTAAAGAAAGTATCAAGATCATTTAAGATGGACGCTCCGTACTTTGACCTGTCAATGTAAATGTTTGAAATAATGATCGCTGATTGTAATGCAATCGGACACGGCTCAGATTTGCGCGGATCCATGCGGGATTCACAACATTTTATAAAAGATTTAACATTAAATAAAAAGAGATTAAATTATACGCTTTTTTTGCAGATAATCCTCTTACGTAAGAAAGAAGTTGAAGATGTTTTCTCTTGTAAAGGTGTGCTCGTATTATAGTTGGTTGCCAAAAACAACCGCAGGCTATCATTTGTTAAAAGATAAATTATTTAAAATTCTATTAATCATTAGAGATATTTTTTTTTGACGAATGTATTATATTCCACAGCAATGTTTGACACTGACAGCTCTTGAACGCGATTTAGATGCGTAGACGCTTCAGTATCATCGGTGAAATCCGCAGTTAAAATCCTTTGTTTTCTTTTGATAATTAATAATGAGTGTGCTTTGGAATTACACAATCTAATTCCTCCATCCCCATTCTATCATCGGACGAGCAGAGATACGACGAAGCGTCACCGTTATTGGTAGAAGTTCCACGGACCCAAACAAAGCATTTTGCTTCCACATTTGTGTGCGAACCGCCAGTCTGTGGAATTAATTGCCGGCTTCTATGTTTCCTGATCATTATAATCTGGATCTCTTCAAGGTTCGAGTGGATCAATTTCTTTTAGGCAAGCGTGCTTTAAGCAGCATCATCACTTAACGTCAGGCGAAATGCAGCCAAACGCAAGCCTATTTAATATTAAAAAAAAAAACAAAAAAAAATGTGTAGTGGGAGTCGATAAAGCCCACCAGTAGGTACATAACTATTTTAAACAAGAATGTGGAAAATGTTGAGCGCCCCTAAGCCGATGATATATCTCTAAAATCTGGAGCGTCATCAACATTCCGAGAAACAGATCGCAACCCGATGAAACGAGCTTATGTCTACCAAGCGGTATTTGGTGCACGTGCCGAAAGCATATACATAATTTATGTATGTATGTGCACATTTGTGCATAATGAAGATGATTAAGTTTGCAGATACTCTTTGTCTATTATGCGATTAGAGTACAAAATTCAAACAGACTGATACAAATAAAAGTAGATGTTAAGAAATACTTTAAAGGGTAAAATGGATGAGGCCTATGTCCAGCAGTGGACTGTAATAGGCTGATGATGGTTAATAATGGATGGCTTTGCATCTGCACTTTGATTTTTAATGTTTATAGAAAACTCATCATTCTCCAGCCCTCGACCAATTTAAAATGTGACTCGGTCGATTGACCCTGCGGGTCCATTTTGAGTTTGTCCAGTTGACCAAAGACTCTTTATCCCAATTTATTTGGGGTCGGCGCAGCATGTCTTTTGTACCCATACTTCTCTATTACTCGTCATCTCATCAGACACCTGCTTTCTTGCCATATCATCCTTCACACAGTCCATCCATAGTTTCTTGAAATAATGCTCAAATGCCTCAATTTTACAGTACAATGATATTAGTCTGGAGAGCAGCGGAGGCCCAGTGGTGGCAGCCCCGACTTACGAGCAGTAAGCAGTAAGGTTCGCACCCAGGTAGGCGCATTTCTTTGTGTAATTTATTTCATCACCGCTGCTCTCAAAAACGGTGAAGGAAAACATCGTGAGGACAAGGACAACAACGAATTTCTAGTTCTAGGACATGCCGGTTTGGCATGTCCTAGAACTAGAAATTCGAAGGCATGTGACATTTACGAACCCGCACTGGGCCCGCTTGGTGGATTACCTACAGCCGACTCCCTCTCATAGAGAGGAGGCCTGAGTCCCAGCAGTGGGAACATTATAGGCTGATGGTGATGATATTAGTCTACAACATTTCAGATGCTAAAGCGCATGTATTAATTTATGCATAAAATTCTCGGCCATGGTTTTTTAAACCGTCTAGCAAGCCGTTGGTCAAAGAGGTCAGAGTAGTATATTTTCATATCAATATTAATCATGAACACAGAAGGCCGCGGGCGTCCACCATAATTGATTTTTAATGCACCAGCCGAATTGGCCAGTATATCCCACGGTTTAATTGAAACACCATCAACCGTTGGACGGGCACTCATAAATATGAACTCTGCGTAAATAATGTGGATTTTGTTGCAGTTTTGTGAGAAACGCAGAGGACTTCACGTTACAATTTAGGCCTTTTATTCTTGTTCAAATTATTTAGGTATCTCTAGGTAGCTCTTTCAAAACAGGCAACAACAAAATACTGCCTTTAAAACTGACCTTCAGTATACAACATAACGATAGACAGCTTTCTTATAATTCCTTCTCCTTTTCGTGTAGTTAGTGTTACCTAACAAGGTGTCACAGTTTTTATACCGCCTATGGGCCTCTGACTTGGCTTAACATGCAGTCAAGAAATGTCTCTCTGGCATGCCAGTCATGGCAATCAGAGGTGCGTCCGTAGGTTTCGCCGTGCTTTCTTAACTTTATGGCTAGAAGGCGGTGACTGCTGAGATGCCGATAAATAGAGAAGTATGGAAGTAGAAGACATGCTGCGCCAACCTCAAATAAATTGGGACAGAGGCAGAAGATTCATAAGCATGCTGCATGTATCAAAGTTAAATGAGCCGTTGTGCAGTTGATGTCAGTTCAAATCAGTGCAGTTCAGTTGCAGTGAGTAGGTTGTGGTCTTTTTTCTGGTACCTTTTTTTTTTTGCGAGGAATTACGCTTACCAATACATAAGTACACGTACGGTACAGACCTTAAGATGCCTTAATACAAACCTTCGAAGAGTTTATATAATAAAACAGTACGTATTACACTTCTGTACGTATGCGCGGCGTCCTATCAAGCTATGCAAAACCAGTATAAGCGGATTTGTCATAGTACGGGAAATATATGCAAAGCGATGCCATGTTATACAAGATGTACATCTTATTATTGATTCGGAACGAGAATAATTAGCGTGGTTACCTCCTTGAATTTGACGAGGATGCAAAACAACACCTTGTATATCTGGATATGTTCCCGAGTGTACACAATAGTTTCGTTTCACAACTTTTCAAACAATTCCCGCTATTTGGGCATGGACAAAAATAAGAGTTTGCTCTCCAATCTATCAATATTGGGTCACTATTCAATTTTCGTTTACAACAGGATGAAAAACTTTGCAGATGAAAATGGATTACAGTTCTGGTTAAAAGAGAACTGTCTTTATGACAAAAAAAAAAATGAAAATCGCAGATTAAAATATTGTTTATTTTACAGCTGTTTAGGTTGTCAATAATCTTCCGGTTTTAATTGAATCTTTATCAGTGTGATCTATTTGATAATAGAGTTATCATTTTTACATCCTCAGATCATCAATAAATGAACGCGGTTATTAAATCTAAACCGCGTTCAAGAGCGATCATCAAAATATTCCATAGTAATGATGACAGTACCGGCTCTTAAACTTCTTGATTACTCTGAATTATCCTAAAATTCTAACACAGATAATTGCGTATGGATTCGGCCTTAAAACAATATCATGAGGAATTTCTTATCATCAAGAGTCAGGCTTCACTTGAAGACTTTTTAAACGAATATAATTAAAAACTATGGAGCCTCCAAATCTTCCAAATATATAAACCTCATAGCCGATCTAACAAGTAAAATACTACAACCAGCATGTGTAATACCTAAACTCAACTATGTTTACTCAGATTCTAGTCTAAGATCCAAACGGACATCCTCAAAGCACCCCGTTGAACTCTTTTAAACGACGCCGCTCGAAAAACTTAAGTTAGACTAACTTAAGTTTGATATTTTGGTATTCAATAATGAGTCTTATGTTCTTGGTTATAGGGTTGTAGGGTGGTGTAGTAGTGTGTGGTATGGTGGCGGAAGCGGTGCGGCCTCGCTTTGGTTGTTTGGTCCAAGTGATAAGTGTGGAATGAGTCTTTGAGGAAGCAGGCTTTTTTGTGTTGTGTGTAGTATGAGAACTTATAACCTAAGAGTGGAAGTTGTGGTTCTGTTGCTCAGACGAGGATTTAAGGATGCTAGTGCTCTTTGTCTACCTACCAGGGCTAACTGTGGGAAGATTTATAACTCAGGGAAATCAATAAGACAGAAAAAAAAAATTCATCGTAACGCATTTGAAATAAATTAAAACAAAAAAAATGTGGTCAGAAAGGTTTCTCCAACATTATATGACTAGACGAGCCTTAAACAAAACTTAATATGCAAAACCGTGACTGACATCCATCGGAACCTAATCCATAGTAATTAAATGGGAATATTTACGGCTAAACCACTACCTGGGACCTTGAGAAGGACATAGTGCACTTTTCATCCTAAGCCACGGATGAAATCGTGGCCAAGAGCTAGTCTCCCATAACTTAAGCCTCTCATTTAGTAGAGCGGCGCACGCGCCGACAAGGAAGTGACGTCACGGCGCGCCCCGTCCGCCGCGCCGCGTTATCTCGGCCGCGCGTGCCCCATTTATCGATATCTTTCCGCCTGGGGGTCACTGGACATGCGACACATTCGTACATATCAACATTAGTACGTGACTGTATTTTCACGTTGCGTAAAAGATTTTGAGATTTGTGATGCAAGATTCGTCTTTTTTTTGTTGCATTTTTTTTCAGCAAGAATATTTTTGGATGACATCCCTCCCATAGGCAATTCCAAAGGCATCGCAAATGTTTTGTCGTTCCAGAAAAGAAAATCTCAAATATATCATTCAGGTACCTTTCATGACTCCAACACCCTTGGAAGTGGAACTCAGGTAATCAGTTATTATCAGTATATATAAATCAGTAATTATGGCAAAAGAGCCATGGCAGAGTCTATTAAGTTCATAGAGGGTTAAATAAGAACCTAGAACAAATATTTGGAAACATGAATATTCCAGGAGCTGTTGAAGCTTTCAACGCGAAAACCTTCAAAAAGATTATGATGACAGATTAGCAGGATCTGAACTTGCAAACTACATTTTATTGTTACGAATTGTTTATCTTATAGCCCTTGTAGGCCATAGGGAAACGTTGTTCTTGCAGTTCTGATCTCTGACCCAGCACGTTACACATTAAACCGCTAACGGCTCTTACGAACTTTTATTTTGTAGATCAAAATCAATGTAAGTATGTCCCAGATGAATGCAATAAAATAAAATAAAAAAACCCGACACAACAAAACCTAAAAAAAAAATCCAAGCACCTGAGGTTTATTATGCTTTTTAAACTTTGCTTTGACTGTCCCACACCTGGCACAGGCTTCCTCCTATGCCTTCCACTTTTCTTGGTGTTGCACCTCTTTTCGCTAATTACCGAAAACAGGGAAAGTTACATATTTAAAAATAAAATACTGAGTTTTTAAGGGTGAGGGGGTGCGCCAGGGCGGAAGAAACCCTCTGGCGATGCCCATGGTGACAAGATTTCAATTTTTTAGTTGATTAAATTCCTTAACTAGAAAAGAGATATAATAAAAAGTGTCAGTTTTGTCCCTTTCTCCGAAAACCCCCAATCAGAGCAAAACTTTCATTCTGATTAATTATAATTCAGCAGGTATATACATCACTACACGACTCACAAGTTGCATCGACAGAATTCGTCGAACACGTTCATTTCCGAACTAGAGCGATTCGGATATCAGTGACACGAACGGGAACTTTTCAAAACGAAATCAGCGTTCGTTATTGGGGACCTACTAGCTTGGGCTGTTTAAGTATGTACTGTCCTTTCATTGTGACCTTTATTCTGACTGGTATAAGGTTTAGGACGTAAAACACTCGTGAAAAGACAGTACATCGATGGAACCTTTAAATCGTGTCGCATAATAATCGCGGTCTACTGATCGCGGTTTCCTTAAGACCTGACTTCGCCACCTGTCCATCGATTGAGCGATAGCTGAACGAGTCTGGTAGCCTGTCAATCTGTTCCTATTCACCGGTTATTAGTATCAATATTTATATACCTGGACTGGTTTCGTTTTCTGACGCTGATTGGGGGATGCTAGGGGAAGATTCTGATCTAGGAGTTGATGATTATGATGATGTAGCTGATAAGGTAGAAGGCCAATGGACTGTAGGGACGGATGTTAGAGACAATATGAATAAAGATTGAGATGGAAGACAGACACTTGAAGGTCTTAGTAGGTATATATGATCTTAAGGAACAGACAATAACCATGACAATAACATCACGCATCATCGGAGGAGCTCGTGGCTGAATAATAACTGCCGCCCGGGTCGATCTCTAAGGTTGAGCCGGGCGTGCCGAGGTTGGTCCGTGGATGGGTGACCATAATTACATACCGAGTTTTCTACGTACCTCGGAAAGCACGTTAAGCCGTTGGTCCGGGCTGTCATTTGTAGATCTTTGACAGTCGTTACGAGTAGTCAGAAGCCAAAAAGTCTGACATCCAGTCTTACCAAGGGATATCGTATTACCCAGTTACTGGGTTGTGCAGGTCAGATAGGCAGTCGTTTCATGTAAAATACTGGTACTCAGCTGCATCCGGTTGGACTAGAAGCCGACCCCAAGATAGTTTGGGAAAAGGCTAGGCAGATGATGATGAACATCACGCATCACGCTTGGTAGATGCCAAGCTTCACAGTTTGGCTCATTGCCGCAAGGTTGCCTGCTTGTCGGTCTTGTAAAGGTTGTACCTCAGTGCGTGTGCCCAAGAAATCCATGACCTCATCCCACTGGCACCTTCTACCATCAGACATCTAGACGCACTGCAAGTTACCATCCCAACATTGGTGCTTCCACCAACTCGCACGAAGCGTTTTCAAACGACTTTCAGAATGAGCACAGCAAAGGAGTGGAACTCTCTGCCTGCGTCTGTGTTTCCGAACGCTTACAACCCTAATCTCTTCAAAGTTAGAGTGAACAGGCTTCTTCTGGGTAAGCTCGTACCATCGTCGACTTTGTCTCTGTCGTCTCTGACCTAGACTAGAATCAAGAGCAACCAAATCTCAAATAAAAAAAAACACGCCTGTATTTCCCGAAGGGTTAGGCAGAGGTGTACCTAATAGGAGACTCGCAATAGAGGGCGAGTCTATTGCCATCAAGCGGGTACAAATCTAGATTCCGTGGCTCATCATCACCAGCCTTTACTGTTCCCACTGCAGGGACACAGGCCTCCTCTCTATGAGAGGGAGTGCGCTGTAAATACTGTAATCCACCACGCGGGCCCAGTGCGGGTTGGTAGAAATCAAGATTCCGTGGCTGATACTGAGAAATTCTTGATAAACCAATAACACTTTGCTCAACCTGGGAATTAAACCGAGGACCTGTTACTCTGCAGTTCCACTTGCGACCACTAGACCAACGAGGTATTCAGACAGTAATAACAATCTCCGGAAATAATATACTTAGTATAAAGAAAAATGTTACTGTGGATGATGAAGAAAGAATCGAAATCCTTCCTTAAAATGTATATGGAGTGAGATTATAAAACAATGTTAGTAATTCAAAGACTCCCAAGTTACCGCGTAATGATTATATCTAAGGCTGCAAACAAATATTTCCACGTAAAATTCACTCGATATAAAGCAGATAATAAAACAATTTACCGCGAAACAGAAAAGATCTTTAACGCAATTCAAACGGCAGCCTTCACATATTTGTACCAATAAATCACATTTGGACACTAAGATTTGAGCCCAGATATCCAAACATTGCAAATAGATTTCCTAAGAAGAAAGAGATACACGTATCTGATATAAATGCGTAGAAAAGAGACAAAAACAATTTTATCCTATCTGTTTAAATCAATAGGCTTCAACGTGATAACCGAAATGTTTAAACGCTTAAATCGTCGCCAATGGATTTTTAACTTACCGTTTTAGGTTATAAGGTGAACATTTGCTTGTCAGTGTGGAGTGCTAAGTGAAATCTAAGTATGATATCGGTGAGCTAAGTAATAAACAGTGCTAATGTTAGTACGCATGCGCGTAGATCTAAAAGATACGGTCTCAACGGCGCCTAGGGCATAAAGCCGGGTGTGCACTTACAACTTTATGTTGCCAACATAACGATAAGTTTGGCTTTTTATGATGTCAGTTTGATATGGATATGAAGCAGCTGACAATATATTGTGATTGTTTATGTTAATACTTTTCTGAACTTTTTACCTAATGAGCATGAGTGTGTGCCATTATGATGTTGTTGATAAAAGCAACAAAGTATGTTTTCTATTTATTTTAACCACTAAGAGCTAGATATCTACAATTTGAATGCACCACTAACCTATAATGCTAATTCTCATAACGCTAGCTGAATTAAGAGCTTTCGTAACGAAAAATTTCTTAATATTATCAAATACTAGCTGACCCATGCAACTTCGTCTGCGTTACATTTCCCCCGTTTTCGCAACATTTTTCATTGCTGCTCGGCTCCTGTTGGTCGTAGCGTAATGATATATAGTCTTTAACCTTCCTCGATAAATGGGCTACCTAAAACTGAAAGAATTTTTCAAATCGGACCAGTAGTTCCTGGGATTGGCGCGTTCAAGCAAACAAACAAACTCTTCAGCTTTATTATTAGTGTATAGATATGGAGACAATGAGAAATTAACTCAAATTCAAACTATAGCTAACTAAGTTATCAACATAAACCCCAAATAATTCAATCAAACTTCCGCATCTACTCCCGTGTTGAAAACCAACACTACACACTTACGTCACTTAACCAACACAACACACGCCAGTGTATCATCCGCCCAACATTTAAAATAACTCAATTTATGACGATAAACTGCGATAATAGTTTGCGATAAGTTCAGTTTGTTTGTACTGAACTACTGCAATTATAACTTGTATACGAAGATCATTATTAAGATGTTCGCAGCTTTGTTTAAGTTCACAAGTTAGATCTTATTGAGATAAGAGGTGTTACTCAAGTTCGCGATAACTTCGTTTCGTTTAGGTCGGATGTTTGAGAACTCGTGATATTCGATTGTGATAGAGATTTTCAGTGAGATAATGAAACTATGTTATTGTAAACTACGGTGATCATTTTCAGTCTCCATAATTTCATTCAGTCGATATTTGTCACTATTCTAGTTTTTTTTTGCCATTTAATGTTAAAAACACACAAATATCTATATACATTTATTTATTTATATTATACATGTACATATATGAAGTAGATAACTTTACTTTTGTTATTTAAATTTTTTGTGTCACCACTGACAACCCCCATTTTTATTTTTATTCCATAATGACCATCCAAAGGTTGTCTGGAAGATATCGCTAATTCGCTATCGATATGACCGCCGTTGTAATCACAAAATTAGCAGTTTTGTTTGATTTTTAGTTTACAATAAAGTTTTATTCTATTCTATTCTATGTTAGTTTAAAAAGAAATTATGTAAATAGGCTGGCCTTCAGCAATTTTTCATAAAACGAAAAAAAAAAACTTTTACTAAAAATATCTGAATTGAAAAAAAAAAATGCTCTATTTAGTGCCCAATATTGTCTAAGAACTTCTAATAGTCGTAGTTTCACGGATGTTAAAATGACCGTCAAATGTAAGTAGGTAAAGTATACGTTAACATTTCAAAAATCAAACGTTAAGTTTCAACCCTTGTCGACTCATGACGTAATCCTCTTCCTCAGTATCGACTTACAAATTGATCCCAGTAGTATTAATAAGTTAAGCAAACCCTAGATAAGACTAGGAAAGTTCAATAAACTGTAAATATGATATGTTCCATTTAAAGTAATAACTTGGCATGAACTACAGGATAAGTCTAACGGTGCAACGAGTGCCAGGGTTCACAGTCAATTGATTAGGATTTGCCACGGTAACACAGATACATAGTCTAATAACTAAGTTACTCTCATAACCTTGAGCTTTCCTGAGAATAACATTATTAATTAATAATATTTCTCCTATAAGTTTTGAAACTGATATGGTCACTAACACTTCCAATATCGGGATATTTACCACCCGTCATAACTTCAGTTTATCTCTTGATCAAGGCGTTTGCAAAACCGCCGAAATATCGGAAACTCAAAACAAAAAGGAAACATATAAATATCCCGTTACAAGTTTTATTGATAATATTCCTCCTGTCTGACTAGGAGCAGAAGTGATAAATTAAAGTATACAATGACAGTGTACCAAAATTTCAAATATGCCAACAATCTATAGAATAAACAAGCTGTTGTTTTGCATCCTCGTCAAAATTCAAATCAAATCAAATCAAATCAAAATATTTTTATTTCACATAGGCCTACATGGGCACTTGTAAAACGTCGACAAAAAGCTCGGTTCGGGTTGGTCGTTTCCTATGGAGAAGAACCGGCAAGAAACTCCATGGTTACTCTTTTAAAATCATTTGGCTTTACAATTTTTCTATGTTACAGCGTTGGCACTTAAGTATGAGTGGACATCGTAGGCCCGACAATAAGTCGTTGCTTACTACAAAACGTAGAACAAGATAAAAAGTTACCAAGGATCTAGGAATCTATAAGGCCTACAATGTCCACACATTTACAAACAATCGGTAAATAAGAAAATGAGTCTATACAAGCAAAAAAAAAAAAGAAGATATTGCAAAAAGACTAGATTAAACAAGTGACACAAATGTTGTCATCCGTGCTGTAACTATTCTGCGTGCTGTAATTGAACAGGATGTCACAAAAGACAAATTTATTTTTATTACTTTATTTTTATTGCATGAATTGACTATAGTGTATTTGTATTGTTGTGTTACTAATATGGGTCAAGGACCTGAAATAAACGAATTTTATTTTTTATTTTAATTTTATAAATGATCAATTAAAATTACAGTACCTAATTAAGTTAAATTAAATATAGTTTTTTTTTATTTGTTTAAGTTTCTCTGTATTTCAGAATAACCCCCTAAATGTAAGAAAGCCATATAAGAAGAATGAATCGGAATGCATTATGCAAGAAAAGAAGGCATCGGCTTAAATAAGTATTTCTTAATTAAATAATAATTGTTCATGAGATGAATGATAGGAAGTGTGAAGACCTCTAAGCGACAATATGACAATAACAAGACCACCGCTAGAAAACCCGACCCGTAGGTTTTCTTCTCGAAAAAACCTCTAACGGAGAACAACATACGCAGTACATCTTCTTACGCACACAAGCAACACCACATGTGTCGAAAACATGCACTCCTGCGCAACGCATTGCGAAAAATCACCGCCGCCATACTTTAAAATGAATTCTATACATAAAACGATAAAACTGCGAAAATTTCGTTGCAATAATTACTTGGTATCGTCACTTATAGGGATATTTAGTCACATGTGATCGCCGTATTTGGTATGTTGTTTTTATCTTGTGTCTGTCCTTTTCTGTCTTCTGAGATAGTTGTATGGTTGTCTCTGTCTGATGACGTTACAGAACGGTAGTTGCAAGCGGTACTTCTGGGATGTTCGAGACACCTTCGAGGCAAGCGTCAGAGGTCCTAAGGGTTTGTATGAAATAAGTCCACGTTTACTTTTGACTGCGCAGCCTTATAATTCCAGTCAGTAGTGATATTTATGTGATTATGTAGCGTTGAATGGCGATCGAGAGGTCGTGGGGTCAGCTCTGGGTAATACTGGGATCCTATTGTGATGAAACCACTCCTAGATTATAAACATCTTTGGTTTATTTTGTTGAAGGTGTTAGTCACACGTTTGGGTACCTATTGGTAGAGATCTGAATTTATTTGCAATTTTTACTAGTTAAGAAGATCAAACTTTTCAATGGTATACCGAGCTCTTAGTTACTTGGTTTTTACTCCTCGTAAATACTAGAAACTATGGAAACTACAAGACTTTCAATAAATTCTAATGATATTTAAGACTTATAAGCGTACTCTCTTTCCCAAAAAGTCTACATTCACAGGCCCACAGAGTATCCTTGGTTTACAGAGCGTAAACGATATTTTGAAGTTAAATAAATTATTAGCATTTGACCATCAAAATATTCAAAAACCATTTGTCATTGTGTCACACTTGAGTTGTGCAGTTTAGTATTTGTGACTCATCGGTTTTTACTATTGTTGCAAAAGAATGACCATCGATTGGCTAAAAATATCGCAATAACGTTTTGTTATAAACCGCAGTCATTTGCATTTGATGACAAGGTTCACTAACATTCGAAATTGGTCATAATTTATGAGGCTGTATTTGATTTTAAGGATTTGGTAAGTACTTTTTTTTGTTTCTTTTTTTTTTTTTTTCTTTCAGCGATATAGATGATATAATTAAAAGTAAAAAATGTCATTGATTGACATAACATACCGAAAAGTTTGAGCCAATTGACAGTCGTTGTAGAAATACGAAACGCTATCGAAGCGATTGTCACTTATCCTAGTTTGATTGTTGTTGAGACAGTTTTTTTAAGTGAAACTTTTATTAGGTACATCGTCTCAAACTTTTTCGTCACTGTGTTGCATGTCGCGTGACGCTTGGCCGCGGTAGAGCGCCTTTCACTTTATCCCTACGTTTATCCCGTTACGTTTACGTTTCCCATATTCCGTTCGTCCCGTATACGTTTATCCCACGTTTTATACCCTTAATGGAATATTATTCCAAAAATTTTTAGTTAAATGTCTATAGTGTGAAAAAAAAATCACTTTCACCGTGGTTTCATAAAACCACACAATCCTTTTTTTTGGAACGAAGTTCCTTATCGCGCGTTGTGAAAGGGGGCTAGACGGAAAAAATTCTTACGAATATTGTCATGACACTTTTTGCTATAGTAAGCTATGGTAAGCTTTATTTCTTTAAAATAAATTTGAAATTTCCTTAAATTACGTACAATTGGGGTGTGTATGTGAGTAAGGATAGATATGATTATTATTTTGAGTGACCGAACTACAAAGTACAAATTCGGTTGTGCAGTTAAGTAAGAATTAAGGACAAGGATTAATCTTCCTTAAATTAAATATTTTATTTTTCGCACACTAATTTAATCTAAAATGTATTGATATTATGTACGTGAAAGGAACTTCGTTCCATCCGGGTGTCCCTTGACACATCTCAAGTTTTTTTTTCTAAATTACACTATGATTACTGTAATTTAGATAGTTAATAATTTCTAGATCGCTAAAGCCTAGGCACGAACACAGCTCTCGAACTAAGCACACAAACATACAAAACTGATATCGCGAGTACTACCTGACAGTCGCGTGTCAACCTGTGAATTAGTGTTGTGCGAGCTCGCGTGTCGTCAGCGACTGGTGTCGATACTTTATATCGATATTTATCGATACGACGCCACGACTTATAGCCACCGATCGGCTGATAACAAGCCGATTTGTTAGCGACCGATGTACACCAAGTTTTGTTTATTTTAACAACTTGAAACGATAGGTGGACCGGTCTATGTTGTATGTCATTTTAAAATATTTTGCCATGTTTTTTATGTCAAAAATATCTTATGAGCTTTATAATGTAGCAGATATGTTTATGATAGCAATTAGTACTTGTTGGAAACTATCTCGGAGTAATAGGTACCTCCTGTTTTAACCATAGCGACGTGTTCAAATTAATACAAATGTAAAAAAGAATATTACTTTAGACGTAGAACATTTTATGAAAACTAAAGCGATTAAGATTTGTATAAATAAAATAAATAAATAATAATAAATGACAAGAATGCAGTTTATTTCAAATTGTGAACAATATTTGAGGCACCTAAAATTTGTGTTCTCGTATATTTTTACAAAATTTTCGACACAAAGGATATGTCGTATCCTTTTGCATGCTTTATACTTTCTTTGTTCCTTCCTATACATACCTACCCATAATATACAAACAGCAAATCATAAAAATGTAGCGTGCGAAACCATGCTGTGCAGTTTAATAATTCACATTGTACATCAAGATAGCAGCCGATTATATTTCAGAAGCGTCGAAATAAATTCATATTCATAGCGCACTTTTTATCGATAACAAGTCACGTCACTGGTAGCAAGTCGGCTCGTTAGGTCGTCGGTAATGTGTCGACATTGCTGTCGCCACTCGCGCGGTGCAGGTTAAACGCTACGTGTAGTTTACGATATAGACGCAAATTAGCAACCTGCGCGCACGCATGGCAAAGGGAAAAAAAGCGTTTATCGAAGTCATCCTCGCGTTTTAGGAAAAGCATGGAAGAACGGTATTGTAATAATGATGATTGGTGCAATGAAAAGGGTATAATTGTTCTTGTCTAAGTATGGTTTGTTGATGAGACAATAGGAGAAGTGGAAATTCGCGCCACGGTTTTATTATGTTGGCGATGTCTGTTACGTTTGCGTCGCCTACCCAGATATATTGATAGGCAAGGGATTTAAAAACGTATTCACTTGAAATAGATCATTGATTCGATTTTTTATTCAGATCAGTGTCAGAAGGACGAGGTCATAACTGTTCTGAAATTTTCCTAATTTATTTGGGGTCGTCGCAGCATGTCTTCTTCTTCTTCCATACCCAATCGTCTTCTAAGTAGTCACTTCCTTTATAGTCATTTAATAATTCACACTTTCCATCCATTACTTCTTATGTACTTAGGTTCTCAGGATATAGCACGAAATAGCAAAATGACAGTACTAACAACAAAATGCAACTTTGAATACACCAGTAAATTTCTACATTTTAATTCCGATTACAAAAGACAGTTGTCAACATATCGCGTAGGTATCGATAATAAAACCATCAGCATCACTATCAATCGACACGATCGCTTATCGATCTAGAGTTTTCCACGAGCAATTATACTATTGAAATGTTCTGCTTCAAGTAGATATGCAAGGAGTAAATTCTAGGTTGGCAAATTAATTTAACTTAATTAAGAGGCCCATGGGCGGCATAGAACATATGACAACGGTTTAGATACTAACCACGCGATAAAGAAAAAGACTTAATAAATAATATAATAATATGAGATAAAATCAAGTGTCAATAAAGAACTAGCTTTTATTCAAATGAAAAGAAGAAAATTAAGTTTATCTATAAAAAATGAACTCGTATACAAGTTATTGTTTTGCATCCTTGTCAAAATTCAGGAGGTTGTCATACAAGACATAAATAATCAACTTAAATTACGGTAGGTACCTAGTTAATTATAAATAAACGCTGATTTTTTTGGTTGTTTAAATTTGCCAGTATATCAGAATAACCCCCTTAACGTGGATTAGGGAATAAGAAATTATCGAATAAACGTTTGAGATTGTTTGTATGATTGTGTAAAAGCGAGATTCAGACGAGCCGCGTTTGAAACACGGGTGGTTCACACTTGCCGATTTCTGTAAATAATAATAAAAAAAAAAATACCTGCCCATTTTATAATTGATTCGGGTCGAGAATCATTAACATAGTTACCTCCTTGAATTTGACGAGGATGAAAAACAACACCTTGTATAATGTTTCGGGTCCATGCTATTTTATTTTATTATTTTCGGAAAACTTACAGCTAGGCAGACACAATAATTTCGTTAACAACAATAATATGGCCAATTACAAGTTTTCACAGATAGCACTATTAACCGTTAAGAAGATTTTTCGTGAAGAGAAAATCCTGGCAAAGGATCAAGTCATGTCTTTCTTAAAAATGCATTGTCACCAGAACCAAAAGTGTGTGCAAAATTTCAGCTCAATCGGTTCGCGGGAAGTGGTTCGAAATTCAGTTGCAAGATTTGATCAATACATACTAACTTACGGCAAGTTTAATGTCTGCCTTATAGATAAGTACCACGATGAGCTAAACTTCTAGTTTGGTCCCTTTAAATCTGATACAAGTTCTAATTTCTTTTACCAACGATTTTTTAACTAACCACCTAAGATAAGAACTCTAGCAGCAGCTGTAGTCAACGGACCACACACAACATCAACTGACAAAGACAAAGCAGGTGACATTTTACCATCCACTCCTCAATTCATCCTCTATCTCCTACCATCGACATCAATTTCAATCTACAAACGAGCATTTATAAACACATCGAGATCTTTTATCGATCCCTAGGATCGAGAATCGGTCGACAGTTTTCAAAAGGCAATTACAAAGTCTGGATCAGATCAGATCTGAGAAAAATAATCGAGTTTTGCATAGACTGTCTTTTACACGCCCTTCTCTTGTAATGATACGTGATGATGGTTGAGATACGCTGTTCATCTGCCCCTAGTTTGGTTCAGGATATATTTGTATGATGGGTACATACAGGTGCCATGTAATTGTTAATGATTTGAGTTGATCTGTGTGTGATAGAGACTAATGTGTGAGCTATTAGATGGTTGGCATTAATTAAATTCTTTAATGTGGCATTCGGGGAGAAGTAGCGTGCATGTCGAGGAAGACAGTTACATACTTTGAATGACTAATAAACTTTAAATATACCACAAGTACTTGTTGATAAACACGCTATCTTTTAGTGTTTACAGTGCAAGAGATATTGTGTAATTTTTTCACAATCCATGGATTCCGTACATGGTTCTAAAACGCAGGTGGGTGTAGAATCATGTAGTAAATCTATGGTAAGAAGATGCGGCACGATGTCCTTTATAAATGAGGAAAATTTCGTGAGTAAAGTACCATCGACCAGTGCTCATGCACTTAGTTCCCCGCTCGGGTCCCTCTGACCCCAGCCAGCCCCCGCCGACCCAAGTGATAACCGACTGGAGGAAAGTCAGCGAAAAGCTGAAATCCACCACGTCGCCTCACCTGGAGGCCATCCCCGACCACATTGTCTCAGTCGCAGACACGACGGCCGCCATCAACTCGTTTACAGAACACGTGCAATCCGTACTAAAGGATTGCTCACGGGAAGTTCCAGCAATGAGCGATCAACGCTGGATTCTACCCGCTGACGTACGTGAACTGATAACCGAGAAGAACGCGGCCATCCGTGCCTACAGCAACTTTCCCTGCGACGCGAACAAAGCTCACATGCGTTATTTACAGCGTGCTGTAAAGAAGCGCACTAGTGAGCATCGTTCAGATCAATGGGACAAGACACTTAGCGAGCTCGAGCCTACCCACCTAGCCTTCTGGCAGCTCCAACGCAAGTTGCGCTCCACCGAAGAGGCTTCGATGCCTCCCCTCACCCGACCCGATAAGAGCGTCGCATTCGACGACTCTGAGAAGGCCGAATGCCTAGCCGACAGCCTGGAGTCCCAGTGCTCCCCCAGCTCTCAACCAGTAGACAAGCGACATCTCGATGAGGTGAACGCATTCGTCGAACGTAAAGCCGCCCTCCCTCCCGTAGAAGACCCTGATGATCCTCTGCCTTCGGTCACAGCTGACGAAGTGCAAGACATCATTAATAAGCTTCAACCGCGGAAAGCACCCGGCTCCGACGGAATCACCAATAGGGTGTTAAAACTCCTCCCCGCTCAGCTCGTCGTGTTAATGGCGGCCATCTTCAATGGCGCCCTGAGCAACAACGCCTTTCCCCAAATATGGAAAGAGGCCACTGTCATCGGTTTCGCCAAGCCAGGCAAACCCAAGTCTGAGCCCTCAAGCTACAGACCTATCAGTCTCCTGAACGCACTCGGCAAAATCTACGAGAGACTTATTTATAAGCGACTCAAAGACTTCGCCGAGGCTAAGAGTCTCATCCCCAACGAGCAGTTCGGCTTCAGGACCGGACACTCCTGCATTCAACAGGTCCATCGCATCGTAGAACACTTGAGCGCTGGCTTCCAGCGTGGAGCGATGACGGGTGTGTTGTACTTCGACATAGCAAAGGCTTTCGACAAAGTCTGGCACAACGGCTTATTATATAAGCTGTACAAACTGGGAGTGCCGGACCGTCTCGTGCTCATCTTACGAGACTTTCTGTCGGATCGCACCTTCCGCTATCGCATCGGGAAGGCACTGTCTTCCCCCCACCCCATTAGAGCCGGAGTCCCTCAGGGCTCCGTCGTCTCTCCCCTTATCTTTACTCTGTTCACCAGTGACATCCCCAAGAGCAAGAAGGCTCAGTTAGCCCTGTTCGCGGACGACACGGCCATTTATTACACTGGCCGCAGTCACGACGCTATCTATAGCACCCTCCAAACCTCAGCCAACGTCTTAGGCGCTTGGTTCCGGAAATGGAGAATCGAGGTGAACCCCGACAAGAGCCAGGCAGTTCTTTTCTCTAAACAGCGTAAAATTAAGCCACCCGCGCTCAGCCCGATCACTATGTACGGTAAGCCTATCCCTTGGAAGAAGCAAGCCAAGTACTTAGGAGTCATACTTGACAACCACTTGTCTTTCGCGGCGCACATCAAAGCAGCTCGCGACCGAGCTGCGTTTGCTATGGGTAGGCTTCATTTCATGATTTCGGCAAAAAGCAAGTTGTCACTCAAGTGCAAGTTGCGCCTTTATACCGCGGTGATCCGCCCCATTATGACGTACGCTTGCGTCGTGTACGCTCACACCAAGCCTAAGTACATCCATAGGATGCAAATTTTACAGAACCGGTTCTTACGTAGAGTCACGGGAGCCCCTTTTTATGTCCGTAATGACCGTTTACACGTAGACCTTAGAATGCCCACCGTCCTTCAGTTTATGAAACGTCTTTCGAAGCGGTTCTTCGATAACGCCATTAAACACCGTAATCCCCTGATCGCAGCGGCCGCCCGTTACGAACCCTCGCGCATTAGTACAGTACGCCGTCCTAGGCATACCCTTGTCACTCCAGATGATGCTATCACCCTCCTCCAGGAGAGTAGTAAAGAGACTAGCACTCTTAAAAAGTTCCGACTCAAACCGCCGTCTTTCCGACCTCGCCGTCGAGGTCCGTCGCGACGTCCCGGTCCATGCCCTCCCCGACCCTCGCTCGAGCCAGCCCGCGATGCTGTGCCAGTAGTTTTAAATCAGCCCCTAAATAATGATACCATTCAGATCCAGCCTGTCCCCATGCAGTCTTCCCCCAGCGACGCCCTAAGCCGAGGTTCGTACCCCACAGGGGGTGCCCTTAGCGTGCAGTCGCTTAGTTTGTAAGTTTTTATGCCCTGGCTGGAGGCCTTACTCTAAAGGCACCCACAGGATAGTCCGGTTAAGCAGACGACAACCTCATAGGTTGAACTGCGAGATGCCATTCAAAAAAAAAAAAAAAAAAAGTGAGTAAAGTTTTGAGTATTAATGTGGATGGGTATAAGAGTACCTAGAGGAACACCAAAGAAACGATGGATGAACTTTGTAAAGGATGATATGGCAAGGAGTGTCTGATGAGATGACAATTAATGGTGAAGTATGGAAGAAAACATGCTGTGCCGACCCCAAATAAATTGGCATAAAAACAGAAGAATAATGATGTCCTTTACTCCGTGTATAATTTGAGCATTTCAAGAATGTGTCTTAAAAGTGCAAGCAAAGCGTCATAATATTCAAATCAGATGCAATCAAGTGCTGGGCATGCTATAAAAAGAATATAATAAAGGCGTGCGGGCATTTATTGAACAAAGTTTGAACTTTTATTCAAAGTTAAAATAATTGCAACACCAGGGCGGCCTGCATATCGAATTCCTCAACATTTTTGCCATGAATTTGCAAATAATTTTATAAAAAAGCTTTGAACTTCGTCATGATTTTCCGTCAATAAAGTTAACCTAAATTATCTTAATTGAATATTACACGCCAGGAAAAATTCAAAAATAAATCCTGGACAAAAACAGACTTTACATAGTAGATAATAGGCTTGAGTTTGGCCGCAACTCGCCTGATGAGAAGCGATGATGCGGCCTAGTGTGGAGCACACTTTCCTAGAAGAAACTGATTCACTAAAGCTTCGAATAGATCCAGATTGTAATAATAAGGGAAAAGAGAAGCCAGCAGTGAATTCCACAGACGTCGGTTCACAAAAGTTGAAGCGTAACGTTTTGTTCGGGACGATGGAACTTCAACCATGAAACGGACGTACCAAGAAAAACCGACCAAGTGCGAGTCGGACTCACGCACGAAGGGTTCCGTACCATTATTTATAAAAACGAGGAAAAAAATCTTTTTTTTTTGGGAGCCCTCTTTAATATTTATTTTATTCTGTTTTTATTATTTGTTGTTATAGCATCAACAGAAATACATAATCTGTAGAAATTTTAACTGGCTAACTATCACGGTTCATGAGATACAGCCTGGTGACAGACGGACGGACGGACAGTAAAATCTCAGTAATAGGGTCCCGATTGACCCTATGGGTACGGAAACTTAAAAAAAGACCTAAAGGTCCATTTAGTAGTTAGTTTTTGTTCGTAAAAGATTGGACAAAATAATATATTATCACCCGAACCAAAAGCTCTTCTCAAACATTAACTGCTCCAGTTAACAGACAGACGGTCGACAGTGACAGACGGACGGACGGACGGACAGCGAAGTCTCAGTAACAGGGTCCCGTTTGACCCTTTGGGTACGGAACCCTAAAAAGGAGAACACCAAAACAACGTATAACAGTTTCTGATATCGCCCCAATCGTCTTTTTTCCCTTTGATTTACCACTTGAGCATGTCCCTCCAACATTACCACCTGCCATATTGATTGTTGCCAACATGTAATACAATACACCAGTTAACACCGATACCATCAACTTAACGTCATTTATTTTAACACGTTATCTTTAAACTTATGCATTATGGTTTCGCGAAAGTAGCTTCACATACTTTCTGAGATAAGCATCGTTATGACGAAATTTGCTCGTCTGCTCGTCTGCTAGTGTGAAATTAAAAAAGGTTGAGTTTAGACGTGTTGTGGGCGAAGTTGGGAATTGGGTAATTCGATTAATGGCTTTATAGAGCACTAGTCTATGCCCGCGTGGAGTTCGGTAATTTTCCCACTGGATAGTACTACCCGGATAAAAAATATATGTTAATCTAGGTTATAAACTACCTGTGTGCCAAATTTCATCCAAATCCGTTCAATAGTTTTCGCATGAAAGAGTAACAAACATCCATTCTCACAAACTTTCGCATTTATAGTATAAGTAGGATAGGTTACATCCTAACTATAACGAGGTGAATCTAAACTGAGAATTAGCTCGACTTTTGTCAATGCATTGCTCGGTACAAAAAACACGAAGAAGTAAAGTTATTGTGTCGGTGTAGGTGTATATCTAAAAATCATGCTGTAAGTATTTAAATAATAGATCAAGCCAAGCTTCGGTGCTTCTATTAAATTCTAATAGACGTCGGTCAATAATAGCATTCTATTGTTCCATTTAAATTATTAAGTAAATATCGCCAGTCTAGTCATAATTGAACAGGATAATAAATGAAAGGATAGACTTCGCGGCGTCATTTCCTTAATAGGAAACTTACAACGATAATAAAACTACTTCATCCAGACATTCACGCAATGTCTAAATTACAAACATTACTGTAGCACACCTATATTTATATTTAAAACCAGACAATTTACGTTACGACTCCTCTATCGTTGTAATCTACAAAAATTAAACAAGAATAACATTTTAAAACAACTATAATTTTCAACCTTACAACTTTCATATTAAGATTGACATGATATGCAAAGAAAAAAATTGTAAATGTCATTGCCAACTTGCTATAACCATTCCAAAACTGACTACATTCTGAGGATGGCTCTTAGCTTGATTGATATAGAGTCGAATTTCCTGTTGATAGTTATTGTTGAGATGTATGCTTAAGTTTGTGTCCAAAGTGATGAGATTAATTATAAAGATGCATCTCCGGACTGGTTGCGTGTAACGGTCGTTGACAAGCGAAATAATACGCTTAGCGAGAAATGTTTCAAGTAATTAATTTCTATGAACACATTAAGATTTAATGTAGGTCGGTCGGTAGCTCTCTGTTAGAAGATTTTGGGAATAAGCGCTAGAAATGCGGATATATTAGGCGAATTTTCTCACGATTTTTGAACAGTGATATTAACTTTTATTCCAAATTAAAACAGATAAATAAGCATTTCGCAAGATTTCATAAAAATATACAGCCAAGCAATATCTGAGAAAAAGTGCTAGAAATGCTCGGACACATAAGCATAATCAGCCTTTATAGTTCCCAGTGTTGGGACATAGGCCTCCACTATGTGCAAGGGAGATTTCTGAGAGCGGCGGTGGCCCAGTGGTGGCAGCCCCGACTTACGAGCAGTAAGCCGTGGGTTCGAACCCAGGCAGGCGCAATACTTTGTGTAATTTATTTCATCATCGCTGCTCTCAAAAACGGATAAGGAAAACATCGTGAGGAAACCGGCATGTCCTAGAACCAAAAAATTCGAAGACATGTGACATCTACCAACCCGCACTGGGCCCGCGTGGTGGATTACAGCCCATTCCCTCTCATAGGAGAGGAGGCCTGTGTCCCAGCAGTGGGAACATTATAGGCTAATGATGATGATGATGATGATGATGTGCAAGGGATATATGTATATCATAGGTAGGTTATACCCGTACTGATCTACGCAAACACAAAACATATTAATATTACTTTGTATTTACAAGTAAGTGGGTCTGTTGTTTTTCAACTAGAATAAATAAAAACTAGAACTAAATTAAATAAAACTACCAATGTAAAACAACAAGCAGCTGTAAAGAAGCACCCAGCAATTTCCTATTTCATTTCTTTCAATCCAAAAAACTTAAACGTTAAAAACTTATTCATGTTAAAATGTAGCAGTTCTTGCCAGTATTTCTTTCACGTCTACTTTACTTCAGTTTTTATTCAGAGCGTCAAAAAATATACATATCTTGAAGATACAAGAAAAGTATGTAAAAGTTCTTTTTAACATAATTTAATAAAATATTGTCCCTTTTTGTCTTTTATGATAGCCAGGTGGTTTCTTTTATTAAAAAGAAATATAATATTACGAAATGTATAATTCGGTCAATGAATGTCTTACAAATTGGTCAAAATGTTGTGAAATGTTTATTTTACAGATGCCTACCTCATAAAGCTTCGCCAGTTTTCCTTCAAACTCCTTGAAAACTCTATAAGTAACTCCTTGAAACTCCCACATAGGAACAGCGTGTCAGTAAGATACCTATGATTTTAAGAGTTAAATCGAACTCTAATACAGCGAAAATTATGAAAACTCTTACTAGGTACTTGCGAAATCTATACAAATAAATCAAATTTTAAGTTTGTAATTTCAAAATAACAGTTTTTTACTAAACGCATTTGAAAATATGTAGGTATTTAGGGTACACATAAAAAATAATGTCCGTCTTTCTGTTTGTTTCGGCTAATCTCCGAAACGGCTGGACCAATTTCGAGGGCGATTTTACTAGCAAGGGACAGGCTGGGTCATATTATTATTATTTAGCGAATTTATCGCTACATACGCAGCGGCGTGGGCTGGCTCGTCGAGCAAGGGTCGGGGGGGTAGCAGTAATTTCAGACGTCGTCCATTTCTATCAATCGGCTGAAGATGTCAGAGGAGCTTGTGACTCAATAATTACAGATCTTTGACAGTGATTACAGGTGCGAAATTCTGACCAGCAATCTTACTCAGGGGTATTGTATTAATCAGTGATAACTGGGTTGTGGAGGTCAGATAAGCTGTCGCTCCATGTAAAATACTGGTATTCAGCTGCATCCGCTTATACTGATAAATCGACCTCAAGATAATCGGGGAAAGGCTAGGCAGATGATGATGGTTGAAGATGTCAGACAAAGAAAGATGTTTAAAAAATGTTTAGCAATTTCTGGTGCAAAAAAAGCCTTGGTTTTTATTTATCATTAACATCACAATAACTCAATAGCTTTATTTACCTTAACAATGATTTTCCGGAAGCAAGCCAAATAAGGTCGCAATAAACTTAGCTCTTCATACAAACGATGACGCGGAGCGCTGTAGGCGTTATTTTAGAATTATACACTGGTACAGGTGGTAACTAGGATGGGTGGTTCCACTGTAGAACGAGACACGAGGCTTCTTTTAGAATTATGGAAAACGTCGAATTGTATAAAGAATACGACAGGTGGCGTCTTTGTGAGATGCTTGACTTATAGAATAAGTTTCACAGAAGATGACCAGGTTCTGGATCAGAAGTTTGATACTATAAAAAGAAACAGTGTACCTACAAAGTCGGGCTGTTTGTGTATGTGAGTTTAAATGTTCGTAAAATGCACCCACGATACAAGAGAAATTCCTAGTGTGGGGCAACGTGTATTTTAAAAAAAGAAAAAAAAAAGTATAGAAAGATTTTCTGACAGACAGCAGTATAGTAAAAGTTTACCGAAAGTCGGACAGCTTATGGTAATCTGAGTGTTTAGAGGTTAAAATCGATTTTTTTTTGACAGACAACCTTAACTAACAATGAAAGTAGGACTATACAGCCACTTGATAAAGTACTAGAATAATTCACACAAGGAAATTATTTTAAAAACGTTCTTTTTTTCGCCATCCAAACCCGTACCGTGCATATCAACGCGAACTAACCTCACTCGAGCGTGCCGTGTAGACTGTAGAGTGTCAACACGCGACAACAAATTGTCAGGACTCACGGCACTGCACGCTACGATGAAAATTATCTCGTCGAGCGCCGGACATAAGGGAAAACGCCCGGATAACTACCACAGCTTTTAATAAACTGTCAATTTATTCGATTAACAAATCTGTATGGTGATTTGTTGATTGAGAACATGCATTTGGACTCAATCCAACTTTCGATTGATTAGTAAAATATGTTTAAGCTTACTATGAGACAAATGCTGCCTGATGGTGATTAGGGGCACACAAGAGCTCTCAAGCATGCAACTATCTTCTTTTTAAAATAATAAGGTGATGTAGGCGTATAATTAGTTTTGTAGACTCATTATGAGACAAAATCCTTGCAGGAATACTGCAATCCATACTTAATATTATAAATGCGAAAGTCACTCTGTTTGTTTGTATGTTTGTTTGTTTGTTTGTTACCTTTTCACGACTAAACGGCTGATCGGATCTTAATGAAATTTGGCAAGAAGATAGATTTCAACCTGGGGAAGGACATAGGCTATATATCATCACGCTACGACCAATAGGAGCGTAACAGCAATGAAAAATGTTGCGAAAACGGGGAAAATGTGACGCAGACGAAGTTGCGCGGGCAGCTAGTATAACATATAAGACCCTAAATAATCATGCTTGTACTCACTGAGTTAGGCAGATATATACCTACCTACATTACCAGTATACAAGACTTATTATAATGTGGATTCCCTAATAATAGTGATACTACTCTTGACTTGGCTCACGAGGTTGTCGACATGTGGGATGTTGACTCGGCGATCATCGTGCTGATAGTCGTATCAGCCAATGGCCTAATTGCCAAGAGCCTCGACCAATATCTGATGAGGCTCTCGTTAGGCAGCTGGATCAAGGGCTTGATTCAGAAAGCGGTACTCCTGGACAAGGCTCGTATTGTTAGGAGGTTCCTTTCTCTGGAGCCCTGACCGCCGGTAACTTGGACCCTGTTCCCGATACCGGTGGGCTACTATTTTTATATTTTTAAATGTTTTTTTTTTATATCATTTTGTAAAAATATTTAAAAATGTAAGTAATATGTATGTAAATGAACGAAATAAAGTGATACTACAACCAATGATCGCGTATCATGCAAACTGATTGTACTAAAGCTTTATATTTAAGAATCAAACGAACTTACCTTGTGAAGTTTGATTCCAATTATGCGAGGGTCTCAACCGAAGACGATTACTTATATTACTTGCAGCATTACATGAGATGGTGCTATCTTCATCACACGTTTAGATCTTAAACACAAAAAAAAATAAGAAAATTTACATATTTTTATATTTTTTATTACGATTTCCTGTTTCACCACCACTGGCAACACCGTGCGCCTGTGAATCATTATTTCAGAGTAGGTTTTTGTGTTGTAACATTGCCTTTTGGCCATTGGGTTGGGGGGGATAGGGCAGTAATCGTCTTCGGTTGAGACCCTCGCATAATTGGAATCAAACTTCACAAGGTAAGTTCGTTTGATTCTTAATTATACTTCGGGTCTCAACCGAAGACGATTACTTATATTACTTGCAGATGTTTAGAGCAATGCAATATTGCAGAGGAAAAAGAAGAATTAAAAAGAAGAATTAAAAAGGCATTTTAGTGTATGAACTATAGAGAAAGGTTTAATTGGATTTATTGAGAATCAAATACAATGATCAAAGTACATCTATCGTTCCCTTAACAAGCCTTAACATGTTAATTATATAAATGCACTTAATCTTCCACACTATGCACCGAATATAGAGTTGACAAAAGTGGTGTCATTCGAGTCTACCACATCTCTACAATAATATTTAAGGAAGATGTTTGAGCAATTGCTCCAGCCCGCGGCCTTGCGAACCACCTCCAGACTGACCCCAGATCTGTGCGCGGCAGATGTAGATGCCGAGCGAGTACTATGAGCACCGAATATGGAAATGTCTATTCCGCTGTCTTACAAAACCTTTTTTACCCAATGTGCTAATGTTTGAGGGCCTACTTTTTTATGAGGTTTGCGTACACCGATAAAAAGATTTCCTTCAAGGTAGTCACTTCGCAAAGATCTAGTTTTGTCCATGTAGGTTTCAATAGCAAATGCTGGAAATATACTGGGGTTTTCGCGAATGTACGGTACCTATTTTGATAAGTGGTTGGTACGCCGGGCCGCGACGTTTTGATTAAATCACTAATTTTAATTACAATCTCATTTTCTTGTATCGATATATTTTTTAACTTTATAACACTGATGGTCTGCATTCTTTGGGCAGAAGCGATTGCCAATTACGTACAAGTTTTATGTGACAAATCAACTAAAGATATATTATCGTAACATACATCGGAAAGGTATTTAAGTACTACGTTTGTATCCCATGTTGAATTGTATTTTGGTTTTGGAAGAGTAAGTCTGTAGACACCTTTGAGGAAGCGGCTGATACAGTCATCTCCAATAACCTTATAGCCTAAAATAACTGAGAGGGCAGACCTATGCGTATTCAAACTACTATAGCTAGATCCCTCCTCAAATTTTCTTGTTAAAAATGATATAATTTGGGCACTATCCGTCTCGTAAAGATCCAAGTTATTATCTTTACAATAAAGCCACCAAGATTTTATCGAACTTATTGTACTGCCTTAAGGTTGTATTTGCAAAGGAGGCCATCATAATATGTAGTGACGTTCGTGGTACTCCACGCTTGATCAGCGCCTCCCGGATAATTTTGCTGCCACCAGAATAAGCGTCGCGTGTAGTGGGTGGCGGACTCTGAAAGGAGATTTATAAGTGATTCCTGAGGACCAAAGAATATCTTTTCTGATGTAACAAGACTGGACCATAGTGGGTACCATGGTTGAGATGGCCAGTGAGGCACTACTAAAATGCGTATAGCTTTATCTGCGATAATTTTTTCTAGGACTTTAGTAATTAAAAAAGAAAATGTTACGCCAAGAAACAGTAAATGCATCAATAACTTCGGAATACAGATCTAGTTTCCATGATGCAAAGCTACTACATTTGTAGTTTTGAGCGCTCGCGAAAAGATCAAATTCCGGTTTTCCGAACAATTGACTTATGAAAAATTACAATCTGAGATTTCCCACTCTGTATCTATATTAATTCGCCGAGATTCTCGATCTGCTATTACGTTGTCGCTAGATTTGATATACGATGCGAATACAAATATATTTCTTGCTTCACACCACTGCCAGATCTTTCGAGTAATGTCATTAGTAATGTCAAATGTTGGTGCTGAGCACCACACATGCGGTCTATATAACATATGGCAGTGGTATTATCAATGCTTAACAAAATATTGTTTTTTTTTTTTTTTTTTTTTTTTAGTCCTTTAGTAAAAATCTTTAAGCCATAAAATGCGGCCGTAAGCTCAAGTGTGTTTATATGTATGGACAATTCTGTCTCTGACCAATTTCCATTCGCACTTTGACCACTGCATGTTGCACCCCAGCCGGTGTTCGAAGCATCACTAAAAATCTCTTAGACAATAATAGTTAGTTTTCTGATAGGTGAAGATGACGATAATACGTTATTGATCCACCATGAAAGATCTTTATTAAGATAAGTTTCTATTTTCGTGAGTCTAGTGTAGTTTTCGGAATAATTTAAAGCTATAAGTTTCTCGCGCTCAAGCAATTTTTTGTACATCCAACCGTAACTGACTGCTGGGCATGCCGAGGTCAACAATCCTATTATTTCAGCAAAGTACCTTAGAGAGCATTGATTTTTGGACATCAACTCAGTAACTTTATTTTTTATTCGATGTTTCTTTTCATCCGTTAAAGTAATAATCATACTTGAGGTATTAAATATAAAGCCTAAAAACTGGCAAACCCTACTAGGTGACATAACACTTTTATTAATGTTGATTACAAAACCTAACGATTCTAACATTGCGGCTGTAGTTTTAACATTTAAAAAACACTCGTCATACGAGCTACTTTAAATACATAAAAAATCATCGAGGTAGTTTACTGATATTAATTCTAAAATGCGTAAGTATTTCAGACCCGGTTTGAGTAATTTTGTGAAAACAAATTGGTGCTGTGCAAAGGCCGAAAAGATGAACATTGAATTCGTATAACTGAGACTTCCATCTAAACCGTAACTTCTTCCGATCACCCTCGCTTATGGAAATAAAAAAATAAGCATCTTTAATGTCTATTGTTGCCAAGAAATACTTATGGTTCAACAATTTTAGTGCAGTACGATAGTCCTCTATTAAAATCCTATCTTAAAATGTTCGATCTTAACAAATTTATTTAGTTCTTTTAAATTTAAAATAAACCTATGGGTTCCGTTCGACTTGGGCACTGTAAATATTGGTGAAATAAATTGTCCTTGGCAAGATGTACATGTTGATATAAATTGCGAACGTATCAAGTCTGATATACATTTGTCAATGATTTGAGTTTGTGACTGCAAATTACATGCATTGTTATGGGGCTCAGCTATTTGTATAGGTTCTTCACTGAAAGGAATTTTATATCCCTGAACCCATTGTAAAATAGTATGATCGTCAGTGAGCTCGCACCATTTATCATAAAAGTTTGATAAATGGCCAGCAATAGGTACCTGTGTTTCTAATATCGCCTCCTCGCCTGATGCCGCGCGCTGTTGTCGTGGCGGCGTCCCCGGGTTGCTTCTAGACGTCGGTCCCTCGGCGGTCTGCGTGCTGCGGGGGTCGACCGCGGCTCGACCGCTGGTGCTATGCGCGGCGGCGCCCCCCTCGAGTTTAAAGCACCCCGAGGTTGTGTAACGGTCGATGTCCTATACATGGGCCGTTGAGTTCTTAATTTTATTTCTGAACCAGTCCTAGTTATAGCTTTTGACGACTTAATATGCTCAGATAAGTTGGAACCGAATAGCTGTGGCACCAAGCTCTCTGGTGAAAGGGCCCAATTCAAAACGCGTCCTATTGCGGCTAGACCACAGCCAAGCTGATTTTGTTTATTTTGACTGAAAAAATCTTTATGTTTTTATCCGCAAGGGCTGCCTTGATTTCTAAATTAAGTTTTCGAGCTCTCGTAATTGGACAGTTTTCTGGTGGTAAATAAAATGTCATTAACTCCACCTGTGTATCTTTGGACAAACCGTTATCCGTAATTTTTTAACCGTATCTCCATAATTTTTCTGATTGGCGAGGTCTGTGCCGCGTATGTAGACAATGGACATCAAGACCAAAACCTAAGTGACACTAATGTGTAACTTGCTTAAAATATAGCAAAGTTTAATCTCGACATGATTTACATGGAGTACGTTGCCTCAACACTTATAGCGGAGTAGGTACCTATATCCTCAACACGATTTACGTGGAGCAGTTATCCTCAACACTAACAGTGGAGTAGGAACCTATATCCTCAACACGATTTACGTGGAGCAAATTTATCCTCAACACTCATAGTGGAGTAGGTACCTATATCCTCAACACGATTTACGTGGAGCAAATTTATCCTCAACACTCATAGTGGAGTAGGTATCTATACCTATATCCTCAACACGATTTACGTGGAGTAAGGTTATCCTCAACACTCATAGTGGAGTAGGTACCTATATCCTCAACACGATTTACGTGGAGCAAATTTATCCTCAACACTCATAGTGGAGTAAGTACCTATACCATTATCCTCAACACGATTTACGTGGAGCAAATTTATCCTCAACACTCATAGTGGAGTATGGTGCATGGATCCTCAACACGATTCACGTGGAGCCAACTTATAGTGCAGTAAGTACATAAATACTCAACACGGTTTACGTGGAGTTAGTATTCGCAACACGACTTTCGTGTTATAAAGTTTTCCTCAACACTTACTGTGGAGCCTAATCTCGACACGATTTTTCGTGGAGTAAGATACCTCAACACTATTAGGTATTTTATTAGTGGAGAATAAGTATACAACACCAATATTATCACGGGATAAAAGGTCAAAACGAGAAAGCAATCTCGTCGACACAAGTATTATATTGCATAGTTTATGTAGGTACATTTGACATTATTACGCTATGAAACATTCCAATGCCCATCACGGAAAAAAATAAATAAAAGTGAATGAGGGTAGGTCGTTAAAACTTTAAC
Organism: Cerastis leucographa; assembly: GCA_963082945.1. Classification (NCBI taxonomy): domain Eukaryota; kingdom Metazoa; phylum Arthropoda; class Insecta; order Lepidoptera; family Noctuidae; genus Cerastis; species Cerastis leucographa. Next base: position 18,388,023 of record OY720358.1, on the reverse strand, counting down.
CCATATTTTTCTTGTACTTAAATATAATTATGTGTTTTGAATTCAATTGTTATGTAAAAGAATAATAGATTACCTGGTAAGTTCGCATCCTGTTCATACCCGTGGGTATCATAATATCGGTTGTACGAAATGTACGACCTATATCGAGTTTCCACCGACTACGATGCTGACGAAGAAAAACGTCGTTTTCTTAATAATTTAGACTCTAATTTTCTCACTTTTACGCAAAATACTATCATAATCACTATCTTTTGACTTTGAACGCTTTCTTTTTCCCATTTTAAATACGCGCAGTGAAACTTCGTGTGAATCCGTTAACACAAAAAACACGTAATGATTCACAGGCGCACGGTGTTGCCAGTGGTGGTGAAACAGGAAATCGTAATAAAAAATATAAAAATATGTAAATTTTCTTATTTTTTTTTGTGTTTAAGATCTAAACGTGTGATGAAGATAGCACCATCTCATGTAATGCTGCAAGTAATATAAGTAATCGTCTTCGGTTGAGACCCGAAGTATAATTACATAACCTCCTTATAAGCATAAGCAAACACAAACCCAGAATTATCATTAGCAACAAAACACTATCACTGGCGGATTAATCTTGATTTACTTCGCGCCTCAATAATCCTCTAACTCCCCAAAACAGTAGCGAACAGCAACAAACAATAAATAGTACTAAAACTAAATGCAAAGCCTGTGAGAGCCGCAAAGCCTCGATAAGTCAAAATCCCTGTGTTCAGTCAACAATCGTAAACAACATTAACATTGCCATAAATTGTGGGAGTGACGTAACGTCGCTATCCTTCCATGGTATAGTGGGATGAAGAAACGGGGGTGTGGACTTGGAAACAGCGGGGATATGAGCGGAGCGGGAAAAGTGAAGATTAGAAACGCACAATAATCTAGATATATATTTATTTATGTATTAAATTTATATTATACATGTACATCTACACATATGAGGTGGATAACTTTACTTTTGTTATTTTGTTTAACTGTTATGTTGTTAATTTGTTAAAAAAAATTGTATAGGACGCCACTGACTACCTACCCCCTTTTTATTTTAATTCCATAATGTCTGGAAGATATCGCTATAAGCCATAAGACCGCCGCGACCGCCCGCCGTTGTAACCATAAAATTAGCAGTTTTGTAAACCCGTCATGTTTGCTATTTGGTGTAAAATAAAGTTTTATTCTATTCTATTTGAAACACCTAAAAACACGCCTGTCATGCCCGAAGGGTTAGGCAGAGGGATATCCCAATTATAGCACACCCACATTTTGCTAGTTATGTTTAAGTCCCATGTAATAGGGGGCAAGCCTATTGCCATCAACCAGGCATAAATCATGACTCCGTGGCTGCCACTGAGAAAACTCCTAATGGGAAAAACCCAATAACATTTTGCCCGATGCGGGAATCGATCCCAGGATGTCATGCTAACCAGTGCCACTTGCGACCACTCGACCAGTACTGATTAGGAAACTACATAATTAATTGGGGAGATGCTGAATAATTGTGTAGCTTGAGACAGTATAAAAGAGGGGTGATAATATCCAAGCATCCCTTGCTGGACCAGCACGCGTTATGTCGACGGAAGAATCGAAAAAATTGATTGTCACTGTCTATCTGCCATTATGTCGATTCTTCTGTAGACAACAAAACTTGTTTCTACAGTGGTAATGCTACGCGTGCAGAGTGTTGGATTAGAGCTCGGTCAATTTCGCAGAGCGGAGGCCTGCTATAGGACGATTGTGATGTTGTGTTGTGAAACAATTTACGAGCTTTTCGGCACTTAGACTAAATATTATGACTAATAATTCCTTGAAACTGACTTCTTGTGAGTCAATAACAAAAACAATATTTCAGTGTTCTCCCTCTATTTGAGAGACCGTAGTTTTTGTGGATTGAACATCTCGTAAGTAAGATGTTTTAATAACAACAGTATTTCTAGTGTAAATGATAAATTGCACATTAGTGCATGTATAACAATCATAGAAGACAATGTCAGTTTATCGAACGGATAAACGTGCTACGCATCAGAAATCGCAAAGTTTAGAACCCTACACGTGTTATAAAGCGAAATACGCGCGAATCGGCGCGATACAGGGCTACCGTGCGGTCGCGCTGCAATAACTCTCAATTATCGACATCAAAGCGACGCGCGTCGATTGTTTCTCGTGACGTGACATATCGCTGTGACGTCACACAATACATACACAACCATGATCTACTTTAGGTACCTACATGAATAATGTTAGACCCCTAACGAAGCCGAAAGGCACTTGTTACCATTATTTATAAAAACCCTTAAATATTTATTAGCCCCCTTAAATATTTATTTTATTCTGGTTTTAGTATTATTATTCTGGATTATAGAAATACATAATCTGTAGAAATTTCAACTGGCTATCTATCACGGTTAATGAGATACAGCCTGGTGACAGACGGGCAGACGGACGGACGGATATCGAAGTCTCAGTTAGGGTCCCGTATGACCCTTTGGGTACGGAACCCTAAAAAGAAGAAAAAAAATAGTAAGAGATAGAAATAGATTTTGAGGCACCACAACTCCAGGAATCAACTGACTGAGAGATCTATTTGATCTCTTTGATTTTTGATTTTAAAACAAAATTGTGATTCTAAACTTAAAGTAAATATTTCTCAAAGTCTATTAAAGTTTGCCCGTGTCTCGTGGGTCAAAACTGGTTTATTATCGAACTATTTGTTCAAGTTAATTTGGAGTAGAGATAAGCAATGGTATAATAGGTCATTTACCTCGTATACAAAATCCACGGTTGTTGAATATTTATTTGGAGTAGCAAGTAAGATCTAAATAGGTTTTCTTAGTAAAAGCTTCAAACAGTCGCGCATTCACATGTTTATGTTGTTTTAGGTTATTAATAAATCGAATATTTTCGAATGTCATTTAGGCTCACTTGAAACATCATTAATTACACAATACTTCATTCTGCGTCTGTTAACTTCAAACGATTAAAAAAAAACGGTTATTGATTTTTTTTATGTTTCTCGGGCTTTGTCGCCGAGGGAGGCCTAGAAAAAACTGGCAAGACGACTTAGAGGCGTTTGTGACGGACCACCGCAGAGCGAAAACCGCACAGAAAAGAACAGTGGAAGACTAGGGGGGGGGGGGGGGTATTTGACAATATAAGATCGGGTCTAAATCTCACAATTATTAGTTTATAAATAAAGAACAATTATGTATTACTAAATAAGTTGAATTTGCATTAAATCATTTCAATAATTTAAATTCATATAAAATCGCCCATGAAGCTTTCCAAATAACTCAACACACCTGTCATGCCTTCATAAATTAATTCAATCTCCTACCGAGTTCAACCTTATATTACGTGAAGTTATAATAATTAAATTACTTGCAAGTCCTCGTAAATCACAACGAGATGCTACTAGCATGCCAGTATAACACATGTGTACTTGAACAGGGTATGGACTAAGGTCAGACACACATGAGGCGGTAAAAGTGCTCTGAAACGCGCGTTCCTAAGTTTAAAGACCTCAGGCCTGGACAAACTAACATTTTATCAGGGATATCGATGACGGGAAAGTCAAATATGTTTTGGATTGTCAAAAGCTACAGAAAAACTTTCAATTCTGTTGAGAGTCGTAACAGTTCCTGTTAAACACGAAACGCTTTGGAAGCGCGTCTAAGCCCAGACTTGCTTTGACCCTAGCTATACTAGTTCGTCAAATCATAATGGTAACCATTAATGCTAGTTAACCCGAATCATTTTTAAATACTTTTACTAGCAACGGTTTCCAGAAGTCTTATGTCTGTTATGTTATGTCCATGTAGAACAACACGTCAACTATTTTGACAGCTACAAAGGCTTACTTGCTTGCCACCACAAAAACGCGCGCTTTTAAACGCCCCGTACGTGCAAGTCCGATCTGTCTGTGGTTTGTCTTTATGTAGAAAATAAGCTTTTTCTTGAACATGATGTCATTTTGCACTGGAAGTAAGAATGTAAACAACTGTGATTCAGAACTAGGCTCGGTAATAGTACCTACATCATTAAGCAGGCATGCTGATAAAAAATAAGATATCATTTTCATTATACATATATTATTAAAATCAGGAAATAACTTGCAAATACCATTCGTATCACTATCTCTTTGTAAGTCTATTTTGGATGAGAAAAATGAACTATAGGATAGTTTTAAGAGTATTTTAAAAAGAAAAGTAGGTATAGAAAGATATCTAGTACTTACCTTGGTAATTTTCTTCTTTATAGTAGATTCCAGGTCCTGTCGGAGAAAATAGAGAGTTATGTTAATAGTTAGGCAAGCAAAGAAAATCAGAAAGTCCTGTTATTAAATTATTATGTTAAACAGAGGAGTTTGTTAGACTGCGATCCATCCAAAGTTAGAATTCGAGAGAGAGGAAACTACTCCGGCACCAATAACCAATGTTGGTGCCAATCAAGGAATGAAAATACAAGATGTTGTTTTGCAACCTCGTCAAATTTTAGGAGGTGGTCACACAAGACATAAATAATCAATTAAAATTACGGCACCTCGTTAATTATTAATAAATAAAAATTAATGAATTTGACGAGGATACAAAACAACACCTTGTATAAACCACAACCACAGTGTTTGTCAAAGATATTCCAACATTGGTTATTGAGCAACGGAGCTACAGTAATCAGTGATCACAAAATGTCAGTTGTTTATAATTTTGACGTGAAAGCAGTGAAATCTCTACCAAATTACAGTAATACAAATGCCAAATCAAACAGACTGTCATTTTTCACGAGCGCAGTTATTACAGGATGTGTTCACACTGCAATTTATATAGTACTTCCGTGGATAAAGGTATGTATATGTAAAGGTTATTAGCACAGTCCAAACTGCAGCTTACCTGTATAACAATGTGCTATCGTCACAGAAATTGATTGCTAAGCAAAAAAATACCCTAAGACCATCTTCCATGATATAGCTATTTCGTACAACTATAAAAAATAACAGTTGTGATCTAAATAAAGTAGCTGTGTTGGTATAGTTTGCTTTACAATCAATTTCCCTGGCTTTTCTAAGTTTCTGAGTATTTATGATGACCGAGAGCCGTAGATGAAAGTCGGCGTAGCAATTGTCTACATTCGCTACGGCGTAGCTCACGTCAAAAATAACACCAGCCCCCCTAGCATGACCGTTCTATCTCTATTCTACCAAGAAACGACAAGAAATCTTTTCTTTACAACTTGTCATTTCTTCTGGCCGAGCATGGCGCGCACCGTCGACTCGCGTTTCTACGAAGACATAGACAGAAATTCTTTCCATAGCAACGGGGACGTTGCTATGGAAAGTTAAAAGGTTACGTTTAGTTAACAAAAAAAGTTGCCAATTGCACGAGTTTTTCATTTTTCGTGGGCGGGATGGTGTTGCTGCATCTTGGATCCAGGCCTGGATCTTTTTCGCGAAATTAAACCTAAATATTTTACATAACATTTCAACCTTTTGAACGTAACTCAACGCAACCACGAAACGTATTTCTCGTATTTAGTTTTTATTACGACTAGTTTGACATTTGTCAGAAGTAATGTTTCTACCCCCAAATGTCAAAAGAAGAGAAAATATGGTCGTCATGCTCGACGTTGTAGACTTGTGTCGATTGAAGAAAAGAAACATTTCTTTTCTACATTCTTAATATCGCCATGCTTGGGACGATAGAAATATCTGTCAAATTGTCGATACTTCCGTAGACATAGCTCGTTTCTACGGCGGTCATGCTAGGCCGGCAGGCATTATTACATGATTTGTTATGAGGAATCATTAAGAAAGTTACATTCGCATGCAATAGTCATAGGATAGTTTAGGGAAAAGGAGAAAAATAAAAACAAGAAAACAGTTTGTTTGATGTTTTATTAGTACAAACGCACGGTGTAAGAGACATAGACGCGCATACTAGATGTTACTCGTACCATGAATTCAATACATGTAACAGATTGTCCGTCGATGTACCCTTGTAACCATTATAGTAGAGTAAAAGAAGCTAAACAACAGTAAGTAACGTATACTTCGTTGAGTGTTCATTATGAAAAACACGAAACCACGTCATCAATGTCCTAAACAATTATATTACCGATCTTACAAAAACTACGTACTTACAAAATTTTGACAAAACTAAAGCAATAACATTGTTGTACGCTAACGTGAAAAATGACGTATCAAAATTAGAATTGAAAAAAAAAATATGATAAAGAATGGTTTTAGGTGATTGATTTATTTATTTTTTGTTGACAAACGATTAGTCTATTATTTTATTGTATTTAATCGATCAATTATTTACTAATTTATGATAATTTGTGTTTAATGCTCCTTTTAATGTATTTTGATAATTATTAACAAATAAACCAAACTAAATCTATTTAATCAATAATCCCATATCACCTAGATCCCAATGAACCTACCCCCCTGATCGACCAACGACTTTCTATTTACTACCAAAACCGATCATATCATCCTTTAAGTCAATATCAACTCGATACATCACTTAAACAAAAACCTCTTCAATAAAACTTTACATGAGCTATAAAGTCCAATTCATACCATGTATAATTCGGCCATACCATTAATTAAAACAATAAATATGGCTCATAAAGTTAATAAAGTAACTTCAATCAGTATATTGCTTGTTTTATGGAAGGTAGTCACGAAAATATCGGATGAACACCCATAAGTAGTTCGCATATGATTTTTATTCGCTGTAAGAATGGATTTATTGAAAAGCATTAAGCAGAGTGTCACTTGTAATGGGTATAGCCCAGTAAGATTTGGGGGAACAAATTAGGGTCCATTATGATCTTAAATAAGGGTTTCCAACAATGTCAGCCGACACACGAAGTGTGTTTGTGATAATCAATATGAATTAACTTATATTGCATCGGAGGCAGTTGACTGGGCTTAGTGTGATGTCATCTGTAACCTGGTTCTCAAAATACCATAATAATACTTGTCGTTGGTAATCAGGTAGGTGTATCGAGATTTCAATTAATTGCAGAGTCGTCTAAACGTACATTGCGAAATAACATAAATAGTGGTCGTAATAGACTAAAAGAAGGCAGAAATAAAGAAGAATAGAACGAGGAGCTCGTGGCTAAATATTAACAGACGCACGGGTCGATCTTTAAGGCTAAGCCGTGCTTGCCGAGGTTGGTCATTGGATGGGTGACCATAATAACATAACAAGTTTCCTCTGTGCCTCGGAAAGCACGTTAAGCCGTTGGTCCCGTTTGCAAATCTTTGACAGTCGTTACGAGTAGTCAGAAGCCACAAGTCTGACATCGAGTCTTGGTATTACCCAGTTACTGGGTTGTGGAGGTCAGATAGGCAGTCGCTTCATATAAATTACTGGTACTCAGCTGCATCCGGTTAGACTGGAAGCCAACCCCAAGACAGTTTGGGAAAAGGCTAGGCAGATGATGATGATGGTTAGTTACCTACCTCAACTTGACCAATAAACGCCGCTTTAATATCTTAACTCGAAACCCGTTTAAATCTCTTCTATCTAGAGCTTAGATAATTCTTCTTGGTCTGTAGTAATTTTAAAGTGCAGAGACACCGTAATACAGCCTCTGTGACAAAATACGTCTAAATCACTTCGGGCTGTTACCAAAGCTACTAAGTTTTCTAACTGGTCAACGTTACCTTTACAGATTGTTTTGTATAGTTAGCATCAAAACTACAGCAGGTTAAAATTGTTCTCAAAAGAATAAGACGGTTCAAAACGTACAACATTTTAACACTGACTGCTGTCGGAATGAGACAAAAAGAATCAACTACCCCCAATTAAGTAAATATTATAAACCCACCAATTTCCCCAAACCCCAGTCACATAATCGTTTAAACGTACTAAATCACAGTGGCACACGTCGGCGACTCGACCCAGATAACGATGTAATTGCTAAGCCTTGATCTGCGCAGACGCAGGCGCCGCCATTACGCGCGCATTTTAAATACCCGCCATTTTATCCTAATTGGAGGGAAATAGGCCGAGGGACATGAGAAAATAGTGTGTGCGATACTGTGGCAAGAAATGATGTGAGTCAACCACATCTTTTTATGTAAGCTGCATTAAAATACATGGTCTTCAAGTCCGGTACCAGGTGTCCCTCCTCCGTCCCTCCTGTTTTACTGAACGGTGTGGAGCTACATAGGGTGTACTCTTTTAAATACCTGGGCCACTTGGTGACGGACGATTTGAGGGACGACGCAGATATGGAGAGGGAACGCAGAGCATTGTCGGTTCGGGCTAATATGTTGGCACGCCGGTTTTTCCGTTGTACAGCTGCAGTCAAAGTAACGTTGTTTAAAGCATATTGCATGTCGCTGTACTCGGGGAGCCTGTGGTTCAACCACACCCAAAAGGCCTACAATGCTCTGCGGATTCAGTATAACAACGCGTTTAGGGTGCTGTTGCGTCTGCCTCGGTTCTATAGCGCATCATCTATGTTCGCTGAGGCTCGTACCGACTGTTTCGATGCTGTGCGGCGTAAGAAAGCGGCCTCGCTGCTAAATAGACTTCGTGGCACCCCCAACAGCATTCTGAGCGCCATAGTCGGGAGGTATGACAGTCCGTTGGTGAGGTCGCTAGTCACCTGTACACTGTCTGTGTTTTTAGTTAAGTACTAACATAGGTTAAGAATATTGTTACTAACCTAATGGATCTTGGTCATCTGAATAAATGAATATTAATAATAATAATTGTTGAAGTAAAAACTTCTTTAGTGGCGTTGTGCACTTTTGTAATGGGTTCAAAATTTTAAACTCGCGTCAGGACACATGCCCTGATCGAAAATTCGTAAGACGGATTGACATTAGGTTACGAAGGAATTTGAACTTTATGACATCTGTCATTGAGTTTGGGTTTCCAAAACTGGAAAATTCGTCGTCTACATCTTCTATACTTCCCTATTACTCGTCATCTCATCAGACACCTCCTTTCTCGCATTATCATCCTTCACACAGTCCATCCATCGTTTCTTTGGTCTTCCTCTACTCTTAAAGCAAGCTTATAGTGTTATCCTTAATTAGTAAACCTTGACTTAATTGATTTAAGTAGCTTATAATTGTTCTTATAGGTGTAATACCTACCTAAAAGTCTGCGAAGAAATATTTATTTTCGAAATTGCCAATAATAATTGTATATTGACTTTTTTTTAAGCTTAGTTTTAAATAATAAAGCTTCTGAAGAAATATCGCTATGCAGTATTGCCCATGTCCTTATCTCAATATTGCCCTTTCTAACTCATCGTCATCGATTTTTTGTTTTGGCAAAATTTAGTAAAATACATTAAAATCTTTACGTTAGCACAAAAACCTCCAAACAGCAGTAAAAAGTGCTGGCAGGAGTGTGTGGGTGAAAAGAGGGCGAATCGTGAACCGAGCCCATGGAATTGTGTCACACTGACCGCGGTATGCAGAAGTGGACCACGATGTAAATTGTACGAACAAGAATTACTTAATAAATATTTTTTTTAGTTAATGCAAACAGTTTGTTATTTGTCCGATTAAGGAGTCATATGAATTTCGATACTAAAGCATGGAAATGTTTTTCTTTCCATAAAATTATAATAACTGTTGTAAAAATGATACTTAAATATTTTTTAGCTTAAATCAAAACTATCTGCACAACTGGAACTGCCACAAACTCCTATGTCTTAGTAATTTTTAAATTAAAAGAGAAATAAAACACACATTTAAACAGCACACAGTCATGCTAACCGACCTTTAACAGCGACTTAAGTTGTATACAGACCTGAAAATATAAAAAAAAAACATATAAAATACATGTAGGAAAATAAACATACTTGATAAGTTATTTTGAAATATTTAAGACAGATATAGGGGACATCACAAGACGTGTCAACATACGCAAGATCGATTTCTAACCTTTAAAATTTGTAATCACTTAATTAAAGAAGTTGTGAATGCCTAAGCGAGATCTAAGTAAATAATAATCCTTACATTTTTTTTAACGACTAGAATTTCTAGTCTGAGTACTGAGCTAAGCATTGAAAATCGAACAAAGCGCTTTAATGAGGTATTCATTTGGTGTCGCTTAAAGTAAATAACACGCATTATAATCTTTTACATCATTAATTGGTAGAGACTACACACGAGATTTAAAATTGGGAAGCTTTTGAGAATTCAGACGTAGAATCAGTGTTTTTTGTTTGTGCTAGCAGTGTTTAAGACAACGTAATGTGTCCGTGAATTCCTTAATTAATACTATACTGCCTTAAAGGTTTTTTTGAAAGACGTGTATTGGTAGGTAATGACTTGTTAACATTTAGGCCTGAGACTAGCGCAGGCGTTCGATTAAACTGTACAGTTTAGCCAATGGCGCAACTGTCAGACGACAAAATGACAGTTCAATTATGTTACTTTCCGTTAATAGGTCATAGAAAAATGATTTCTTTGTCGCTCATAAATATTTAGATAATTCATATACTGAATAGTCAATCAACGCCTAAACTGATGTTGGTATATGTGAAATTTATAAACTCTAATACCTTTTGTCCGACATCCTTGAAACATACAAATTATCTACCTATTTCTTGATGGAAAGTGTTTTAAAGTGTTTTATTGCTGACTTCCAAGCTGGCGATGCCTCGGACAAAAGCTAGCATAATATGGATACGAAATAGGGAAAATATTAATAAAATAGAATGTATGTAAACTACAGTCCTTGTTATGCATGCTAATTGCTAACTACACGCACATTAACTCAATAAAATCACAAACATAGATTTATTTCCTTCATTTCTTTACACTAATATGTATCGGATTATGCTATCTTATAATGAACCAATCATTGATTGATCTAATTCCTGATCACATGTATATTGAATAGAAATAACATCGGTATTACTTACTTAAGAGCTGTGATTAGCATCGACTGAATATCGAAGTAGGGATGTAAGAACAAGTGCACACTTACGACCCACACGTGCGAATAGTCGGAACGATTTATAAATACTACTGAAGAATGTACTTCAACGAGAAATCACAGCAAAAACTATTGTGCATCTTACAATAAAATATTTAATTTTAAATTCTCAAGAGGAATAAATATTTATTTTTTATTAAGATATTTTTTTTAAGTATACGCATAAGCAGGATACATAGGTCTAAAGAGTTACTTAAAAAAATCTGATAAGATGGATAATTTATATGTAACACTATTTTTCGAAAATGTTTTTGGTAACTTTTTAGATCTATTTATCCTGCTTATGCGTATGAAGTTTCATTAAAATCGATTCAGTCATTTCGTTAAATAAAGACTTGAAAGTTTGTATGAAATGTCGTAAGGCGTAAACGCTCTTAAATTAAATGCGTTTTGGTGTATTTGTTATAATAAAAATGTCAAACACAACCAAGTATTACTCCGTCACCTTAAATCGCAATAGCGAGGCCTCACTGATCAATATTTATACATCCATACAGCATGAAAACATGCAATTTACCGACATTTTTTATCGCAAAAGAGGCGTGTCCGTAAAATGTTTAGAGTCGCAAGCGCAGGACATGTGTTAAACGTCGCAACAAGCACTTGCGACCAATTTGAATATTTCTACATAAAATCTATTAATTCATGGAGTATTACATAGTGGAAACAGGTGCAATGCTAAGATAAAGTATTATGACCAAGACGTTGTTTTAAATTTAATTAATTATTAGAGGAGCAGCGGTGGCCCAGTGGTGGCAGCCCCAACTTACGAGCAGTGAGCCGTAGTTTGAACCTAGGCAGGCGCATTACTTTGTGTAATTTGTTTCATCACCACTGCTCTCAAAACGGCGAAGGAAAACATCGTGGGGAAACCCGTATGTCCTAGAACCTAAAATTCGAAGACATGTGACATCTACCAACCCGCAATGGACCCGCGTGGTGGATTACAGCCCACTCCCTCTCATAGAGAGGAGGCCTTTGTCCCAGCAGTTGGAATATTATAGGCTGATGATCATGATGATCAATGGTTAGGAATTAATATAAAAGCTGATTTTAATGGATGCAAAAAGCTACATCTTCTAAAATGATTCTTCAAATTGCCTAACGCTCTAATACAATTTATGTGCGTTCTGATGAGCTTCTTTATTTAATAATACTCAAACAGGATATCATAAGTAATACAAAATAACATACATTGTATATTACTGTAAATAAATTGCTTTATTCACTTCTAGTTGGGATGAATTATTAAAGTAGCTGTTTCCGTTTCCGGTTTATAGAATAATAATGTAATTAGTGCCGGAATAAAAAGTCCTGCCAGCCTGAAACTTGAAGCATATTATATAAGTACAAAAATGCTCTACAATAAAATGGCTGTCGTGTTATTGCATAACGCCATCCTTAAGGTCGAATGATGGACGCTTCTCGAACAAAGTCTGGTCACCTCAAAAACATATTGTCCACCGTTACTTTAAAAAAATATCCTTTCACACGTGTGTACCGTTTGCATAAACATCTGTAACATTTTTAATGTAGGTTACTTTTGATAGCTTGGGAAAGCCGTCTAAAAACTCCGTAAAAAGTTAGACACGCTTTTTTTATAAATATTACACAGATATTTGTGACAGCATAATCTACGATGGTAGTGGCCAATTTGAAGAACTGCCGTGCCAGAGATACGTAGAAGAAGCTAGGATTTAATAAAAACGTGGAGGTACCTAAGAAATCAGATACATTATAATCCAGTAAGTCCACTTAACATAGTGATAAATTAAAATGATTGCAATTGCAAATTCCCTTTGTCTTAGAATTCTTTGTTTCCATGCTCATTCATAAAGTAGATGGCATTAGAGAAGCTAGGAATGCCATTCATGAACTGATCACGTGCTAGTACTTAGTAAACAAGTTTAACATAAATTCTAATAGAAACCATAAATTATAGGTGAGCCTGTTTATTTTATAATACTAATAAATCTCAATGACTTTGATTTATCATCGAAACTGCGATCCAAAAAATTCAATTCTCCAACATAAGGCTTGATAGCTGAAGAATAGAGAATCAAACTGATTGCACATCTTGTTCAACATACAGCCTGACACATTGGCAAATTGCAAAAACCATAAGAAAATTTTAATTTCGCTTGCTACCCTTGCGCTTCCACCTTTAGGAAATTTGATGAGACGTGGTGATGGCAGATAAACCAGAGCTCTAACTGAATGGTGAATGATTGCCGAGAGACGATAGGAGTGTCGGCATTCCAACAGCCAGTTGACTAAACCTACAAAAGAGCATGGGTAAGACTCGCATAGACCTGGTTGAGACTCGAAGACCAAGGAAGCAGGGCACAAAAGAAAGGTTCTTTTTTATTAAGGGTCACTGCTAACAGTGAGTGGAACAACGCTGGTATGTCGATGATGGTTAAGCACCTTAAGACTTATCGCTTCAAGGGAGTTCGTACATAGGAACGTATATAAAATGTCTCTTTCCTACTTGAATAAGCAGGAACTACAGCTACTAATACGATCCTTACCTACATACTACAGAGAGACCGTTTTCGTTAAAAATCTTCACCTTATTTTTCTTACCTAACCTGATGTCACAGTTTTTATGCCACCCAAGGCCTCTGACTTGGCAATACATGCCGTTGAGAAATATCTCTCTATGTTTGGTTTCCTCACGATGTTTTCCTTCACCGAAGCTGGAGATAATTATGACTATATAGCTTCGGTATACAATACGCAAATGAATCCGAAAAATCAGAGGTAACAACGTACCTCTGATTTAGCCAAGTCAAGTCCAAAGGTCTAGGACCTAGACCTATGGACTTGGCGGTCACTCCACTATCTTATCACTGTTAAAAATCTTCTGACACCTACTCCTTCAAGAAGAAGTAAAGAAGAAAATAATCCCACCGAAACCCGCGCCAACAGCCTAGTCGAACAATTTCTATGCGTACAGTACGCACGCCACACAGAGCGCACACAATATGTCCGCGTACATTTATCATCATAAGTGCCGCTATACACGCGCAACAAAGCGACGCGACACGACGCGACCGGGACAAAGCGTCGGACGACACAACGACACGATTTGTAACTACACCTAAATATTGTATTGTTATTTATTACTACCATTTTACACGGATTCGCTTGTACGCCTGATTTAATAGTATTTTCAACGAGGATAATTCTTGGGTGAATAATAGATTGTAAGGATCTAGGGTAGTGGTAACAATAGATGGGGTAGCAGTAATTTTAGTTTAAATTATGTTGCCTTAAAAGAGTTAAATAGTTGACCAGAAACTTGGTTGGTTTGTTAAGAAATGGTAGCAACTAGCTGTACGCTTCGGGTTTGGAAATATACGGGCCTATTTCGGGAACTATTCTGAGGGTACGATGTCCTATGCATTTAGATGCACAAATTAAAATGCTACGAGCTCTAACGTTTCATAAGCATTTCCTGTAAATCTTTTCACACATGCAGTTGAAAAGTTATCGCTTGTTTTAAACATTCAAATTTTTAAAAGAAGCAACAAAAGTATACCGTTAAGTACTGTATAAATAATACCGAAACGTTAGTGAAACACATTTCATCTGATTTAAGCCATCATTAAGTTCAGAAACAAAAACTAAAATTACTTTCGCACAGAAACCGTTCACGCTTCGTATTACACCGTAGCGAACCCTGCGAATGCACTGCGATTATATCGTAAAATTTTACATTGTCGATTTAAATGTATCACCTCAATTCTCCTCTCACTCTAATTAACAACGACAGAACAGGACAAAAGCAGGAGACTGCATAAAATTAAATTGGATGCGATAATTAACGAGCGCTGGGTTAAAGTAAACAGAGGACATAAAGAACATCAGATCATGATTTTCGGGCAAACAACTCGAGGCTATCGACAAATGCTAAAGTAATTTTCAACTTTAATTTCAGGGAATAAGCTACGTTTATGTTCGTTAAGTACGTAGAGATTTTTCGACCTGATTTTTAACGTGTCACTATAATTGGTTCCGAGACGAGTAGTCGATGATTGACGCGTAATTTTGACGCTGGGCCGCCATTACTTGCAGTTTCGCGAAAAAGATTTTATTGGTACACGTATCGATCACAAATTTTTATTTAGTTTCTGTCACATTGTACGGTTATTACGAAGATTGAATTTATTATCTTCACCGTGTCGGTCAATGTAATAAAAGTTAATGTAAAAACAGTCGTGTTAAATTAAATTGCCGATTGAAATCATTCGGACATCCTTCTGGTAAATCAAAGATTGAATAATTTAAAGATTTTATTTACAGACGCTTAACGTAAAGTTACATACAAGTATTAATTTACTGAGAAGCAATGGCGCTTTCAGATTGTGTTGGCCCGCAGCGAATCCGCAATACAACTTAACAAAGGCTGTTATAAATACTCGGTAATATTTTCTACCAATTATATGTTTAATGTCATGGGGTTCGCATGCTCCGATCGTAATGATGTACAAATTGAATACATCATAAAACTTTCAAAATAACTGTATAATTAACACTACGCAATTACAGTGACAGTTTGTCAGCAAAAAAAGCATTTTTTGGGACACAAGATGATATTCATCACACACGCCCCGAGAAGATAATTCGCGAACAATTTGCTTGGTTTATCAGTACGTAATTATCCGAAACGCGTACATTAATGAACGGTTGCGTTACACTGCGGTGTGAGCGACGGCCTGTAGCGGAGACTGTGCCTCGAAACAAGTAATATGTAGAAAATGCCTTGAAAATTCTAATTAAAATATTGCATAATGTTTTGGATAAACCAATGAGAAACAGCGTCTACTTTTACATAACTATTAAACTTAAACTCATTATAATAAATTCTGCATAGTGTATAATAACCCGTTTCTAGTGCAATGCATAATGAAAAAGATTTTTTACCTTTCGGAAAAGCCTACGAGTAACAAAAAAGCTCCAAGTGTTGTTTATTTCCAAATGAGATCTTTACCTTTTTTTAAAACGAACCCTTGTTTTTCGAAATTATTTTCTGCTCTTATTTAATTGTATTCGGGATCAGCGCAGCATGTCTTTTTCTTCCATACTTCTTTAGTCTTCTCCAGTCTTCTTTACTTCTCTAGTCCTTATCTCATAATCCACTTACTTTCTGGCCATAACACCGCATAAGATTAAAAATTCTTTATTTGCATGAAATATGGTAGATTATGGTCTTATAAATAAAAAGGTTTCACATATTTCGCAGACTTATTTCAGCATGCAAACTTAAAATTAAATTAAAATACCTAACAAAATGTAGTAGTCCTTTAGGTATCAAACTTCGAGACTTTATATGACTAGAGACTTTAAACTTCTTAAGTGCCTATACCCATGTCAAATTAATGTAGATTGTGCCAGGCAAGTGCTGTAACTGCCCGCCATTTTACAAAACTTGCACCACGCGCTGAAAAATCGCACTCCTGCGCATCTTCGCGTAAGAATAATGTGGACGGACCGCCGGCGTGTTATTAACCCGTGAGTTATGGCGTCGACACGTATAGTGTCGGCGGGGAAAAATATTACGCGCAAAAGTGATAATTAGCCATGAAATCTTATTTCCGTGAAATTGTGGAAAGTTGATTGTGTAAGCTACTAATTAAATGAGGACTAGGGATGAGACGATGAAAAAATCTCGTATTTCTTTTTTTTTACCATTCAGTAGCGACTCACGAACAAACTGCTTTCGAAGTGGTTTTTGAGTTTAATTTGAGTGGCGGTTTTCGGATTTAAAATGTTGAGTTGATGGTCCTTGCTTGAAAATAATGAGGCAGAACAGAACTCTATACATATCATATTCTGGTGAGGATTAAAAAAGTAGTCTGCAAAACATAAATACTTATTTCAATCGTTAACATTTTAAAAACGACATCTAATGACGAACATAGCTGTCAATATTGCCAGTATATAGAATACTTTAAACTAACGTTCACGACGAAATAAACAAGTAAGACAAGAGTAGTTAAAAACTTTAATCAATACAAGAACCAATTAAGAATATTTAACTGCTATCAATTTGTAGTCAAGATTTTCTATTCAAATGACTATAAAAATTCATTAGTATCAGTTGTTCGCAAGATCGATGACACTTTACTTAAGTTATTGCGCTTTAACCGTAGGGGGCACAGCTGATACTGTCACTTTACCAGTCTTAATATATTTATCTGACGGCTAAACAAAAGGTTAGCTTGTAAAGAAATAAGCAATATTTGTACTGTAATTAAATTCCCGATAAATTTTCATGTTAATTTGCGAGAAAAACTCTACAGCTGTCTGTTTTTCAGAGTTGATTAACCGTCTCGTTTATAGTTCTTATTTTTGTGTTATAGTGTAGCAAACAGGAAGTCGGTGGTCTTTGGAAATTGACGACTGCTGCTTTGGAGTTGGTGTCGCCAAATTCTGGGAATAATTCAAGAGACTTGAGTGCCTATAGTCGTGAGGTAACCAAGAAAGAAATATCTCTCAGGCATGCTGCCGAACAAATATTTCTCGACAGCATGCTAAGCAATGTCAAAGGCCCATGGGCCGTATAAACTCTGACACCAGGTTAGGTTACTGACCACAGGATAAAGAAGATGATGCAGTTGTTTGTTTGGCAACGGCAAGTTTGTAATTTCTTCCCTAGACGAGCTGTACTACAAGAATATCATAACATCACACCTGTTACTGTTGTTAGGATTAGGCAGAGGTGTACTAGTACTAGTAGAGAGCAGCGGTGACCCAGTGGTGGCAGCCCCGACTTACAAGCAGAAAGCCGTGGGTTCGAACCCAGGCAGACACATTACTTTGTTTAATTTATTATCACCGCGGCTCTCAAAAACGATGAAGGAAAACATCGTGAGGAATCCGGCATGTCCTAGAACTAAAAAAATCGAAGACATGTGACATCTACCAACCCGCACAGCCCACTCCCTCTCATTGAGAAGAGGCCTGTGTCCCAGCAGTGGGAACATTATAGGCTGATGATGATTATGATGTACTAGTACACACACATTTCGCCAGTTATCTCCTTAAAGCCCATCTTTAAGGGTACGAGCCTATTGCCATCAACCGGAAACAAAACAAGAATACTCAGTATAAAAATAGTCAGCTAGATAAAATTAAGGCTACAGCAGATGATTGATGCTCGGTCTCTCTTTCATCATCATCTGCCTATCCTTTTCCTATGTTGGGGTCGGATCTGACCTACTCAACCCAGTTAGTACTGGGTAATACGATACCCGGTAGTAAGACTGGTGGTCAGAGTTGCCGGAAACTGACTATCTGTAACGACTGTCAAAGATCCACCAGAATGACCGCCGCCGCCGGCACCAACGTGTTTTAAACGTGTTTTTCGAGGCACGGAGGAATCTCGGTATGTAATGTGTGATCATCCATCCACGGACCAGCCTAGATAAGCACGGCTTAACCTAGAGATCGACCTCGAGGCTGTTATTATTTAGCCTCGCTTTCATCTTCCACAATATTTTCTCAACATTATTGCGGTTAGCTTCCAGTCTGACCAGATGCAATAACAGTGTTTTCCAAGGACCCACTGGCATCTGACCTTCACAAACTAATAACCAGTAGCATAATGTTAAGTACTCACTAACATAACGTAGGTAAAGGTAACCGTAACGTTTCCTAAGCACGTCACACTGGCTGTTGAAGCCGTATCTCGCATTTGACTGGCTCAAAATCTAGTTGTGCAACCTGAGTTCCCAGGCTAGTTCGCTATCTGTTTAAATGATTATCAGCGATAAGCGATTAGTGTATGAAGGTGCTGAATGACAATCTGGACACCGTAAACTACCTGATAAGACCTGTTTACCGTTAGATTACTAAGTAATTAGTAAATTACTATTAGAATTATGGAGTTGATCCTATTAAAGACCCTGGTTATGCTCTCTGGAGGAATATATGCAGCTGTTATGTGTTCTGGGTAATAGGGGATCGGACTGGGTAAAGAAAACGACATTCTATTTTGTCCGTCAGACAGGTAATACAAAAATATTAGACACGTATTTTTTGTTTTATAAAAATATCAAAAAATTACTTAGTTAGAACTCATTAAAGTTGGAGAGTGGGGGCTTACTACGTCACAAGTAGGTATAAAACTTACCTACATGTGACGTCATGCGCCATTTCAACTCAATATATCTCCGTAATTTTATGACCACGTGAAAAAAGAAAAAATACGTGTCCAATACTTTTCAATAAACTACCCGACGGACAAAGAAAAAAAAATAGGATTATCCCCTATTCTACCAGCAATGCAGCATTTTTGAAGAGATATATTTTGACTTTTTTATATTAGATAGGCTCGCGTTCGGCCACAACTCGCCTTGTGTAAAGCGATGATGCGGCCTAGGGTGGAGCACGCTAGCGTAGAAAAAACCGATGCAGTCGAACTTTGATGAAATCCAGATTAAATAAAAAAAAACTGTTTTCTCAAACACGAACGATAAAACGGGTCAAAACAGTCAAAGTTAAATTTTTGGACAGGTCATCATCATCATCAGCCTATAATGTTCCCACTGCCGGGACACAGGCGTCCTCAATGAAAGGGAGCGGGCTTTAAATCCACCACGCGGGCCCAGTGCGGGTTGGTAGATGTCACATGTCTTCGAATTTTGAATTCTAAGACATGCCGGTTTCCTCACGATGTTTACCTTCACAGTTTTGAGAGCAGAAGTGATGAAATAACTTACACAAAGTAATGCGCCTGCCGGGGTTTGAACCTATGACTTACTGCTCGTAAGTCGGGGCTGCCACCACTGGGCCACCGCTGCTCGCCTTTGGACTGGTGTTCTTAGTTAATTCCAAATTCTTTTGTCATAAGTTCACTACGTCAAAAGTTAAAATAATTATTTGATGTTACTAAGTTTATTGTTTAATCCAGAAATATTGATGTCAATCCCAAGCCTAGGCTCTAAATAACGTAAAACCAACGTTAGGTTCTCATATTATTCGTCTAGTTCCGGGTCGCCAAATCTCCACAAACCAAGTTGTTTACGCTACGGTATAATGAATGAACAACACTTAAAGGCAATTAAATAATTACAAATAATGTATGCACAGAGGCTTTACAAGTACATAAATATGTAATGAGATAGGAAAACATGGTTTCTGTCACTTGAACGCGCATATTGTGGACGTTATGGGGAACTGGTTATAATGGAGACCTTTGCCCCGCGACCTTGGCTCGCCTGAAATTATTATTACCTATTTCGATCGGATTTTGGTAACAATTTCAATTAATTTTTATTACACGTAACCCTAATCTTTTTACTGAAATAAAAGTATTCTAAGTTACTCTTTATAACAACAGCTATTTGCCAAAAAAAATCTCTTCAAAATCGGTGCAGACTTTTTGAAGATTAGCCCGAACAGACAGACAGACAAATACTTTAAAACTTGGTATTTTGTTATTAGTACCGTATATACCTACTCTCATATCCATTCCGTATTTTTTTTTATTTTGAAATTACAAACATACACTTAAATTTTATTTATTTGTATAGCTTGTAAATATGAATATGGTACAACTTACAAATTCATAAGGCATGGTTTAATGTTCCTAACAGCTGTTTGATTTAATACAATGAAGCTGCAATAGTTTTATTTTGAGATACAAATAAGAAGTGCATTTTAAATAAGCATACACAAGGTAGCGAAAAAGCAATTTATCAGTGAGGTAATTAATAGAAGGCGCTTTTGAAAAGCCCCCACGAGTTAAGACATTGGCCTTGCTGACTAGCGATTTTATCTCCCAATGTTCTAGAATATATAATATATTTGACAGTCGTTACGAGTAGTCAGAAGCCAAAAAGTCTGACATCCAGTCTTAACCAAGGGGTATCGTATTCCCCAGTTACTGGGTTGTGGAGGTCAGATAGGTAGTCGCTTCATGTAAAACACTGGTTCTCAGCTACATCCGGTTAGACTGGAAGCCAACCCCAAGATAGTTTGGGAAAAGGCTAGGCAGATGATGATGTTCTAGAATATATCCTCGTTGGCCTAATGGTCGCATTAACCACTGCTGAGCTTCTGAGTTCCTGTGTACGATTCCCGGGTCAGGCAAATTCTTATTGGGTTTTTTACCAAGAATTTCTCAGAAGCAGCCACTGAGACTTGATTTGTGCCCGGTTAATGGCAATAGGCTCGCCCCTTATTATATGGGACTTAATCATAACTGACCAAATGTGGGTGTTATTAATTAGATACTCCTCTGCCTAACCCTTCGGGAATTACAGGAGTAATTATGTTATGATGTGATAGAATGAATATTATGTTATAGAATGAAATGGAACTTTTCCGTCAAATAAACATGTACAATATAAAGGGTGTAAAACACCTCTTAACGAAGCCGAAAGGCACTGGTTCTCCCTGTCATTGTGATCATTTTTTTGTTCTACATCATACCTGGGAACCTTCTAGTTATGGAGATATTAGGGGTCAAAGTTCCAACTTTTTGACAAGTATTTTTTTAAATACAAGTTTTTAATGTAAGATTTTTACTTTAAACACCTCCACGACCCCCGAACTATTCAATCTGTCCATCAGCACGATGTTTTGAGTGCGTTACTTTGAGTTCTACCACAAAACATGATTTTACACCCCCCAAAAAAAGTCGTTTCCCAGCAATAATTTTTGAGTAAAGTTACTTAGTTTCATATACATAATGCTTGGTTGGCGGCTTCGTGATGAGGTGATTTACACCGTGTATAGGTATAACCATAAAAATGCATACATAATATCGCATTAAGACATATTGTTTTGTCAACACAGGTCCGCGAAGATGGTGATTGATTCAATCGTCGCGACCTGCGCTGGCGCAGCTTTCTACTTATCGGAACCGCGAACCGCCCAGAAACATGCAGGTAGGTTTATTGATTTTTTCTTTTCTTTTTATCTCATGTGTCAATTGATTTATAATATTGTAAGTAATGGTTACATTATTATTATCAGTTCCAGAGAGGATAAAAAGTGTTATTTTCACAGCAAAGGCTACGAGTATTTGATGGAAAAGTCAAAAATGTAGTGGATTGTCACTAACTACCGAAAAGCTGAAATGAAACGCTTCAAATGCAATTGCAAGTTTTCGGAAGGTCTCAGGTCTCTCTCTCTCTCTCAGGAAGGTCAGAAGGTAGGCTCAGGTTTAAGTTATATCTTGCCAGCTAGTGGGGTCTCGGAGAAGGCTCGATCGTATCGTAGAAAATGGAAGGAAGGCGGATAGACTTTCACCACTACAGGAAAATATGGTGTACTAGCTTATGACCGCGGCGCCGCCCGCGTGGAGTTCGATAAAACTGTCACACGGGAACATACTATCGGGATAAAAAGTATCCTATGTGTTAATCCAGGTTATAATCTACCCGTGTGCCAAATTTCATCCAAATCCATTCAGTAGTTTTTGCGCGAAAGAGTAACAAACATTCATCCATCCTCACAAACTTTCGCATTTATAATATTAGTAGGATTTAAGCCAAAAGTAGAGAGAGAGAAATTGAAGTAAAAGTAAAAGGTTCGTTCGAGTTATTACTATAAAAAACCGGCCAAGCGTGAGTCGGACTCGCGCACGAAGGGTTCCGTACCATTATTTATAAAAAAACGGGCCAAGTACGAGTCTTACTCGCACACAGGATTCCATAGCCCCAAACAATATAATGACAATGTTTTGAACGGTCATTCATTAGTAAACCTTCACTCAACCGCAAAACTAAATTTGTTTTTCATAGTAAGTTAATGAAAAACAAAGTTACTGCTGCAGTTTGGTGAAAAAGTCCCATATCTCAAAAACTACATATCAAATCTTATTCAAACCAATTTTCGTTGAAAGTTTTTTTTACGGTCTACATCCCCATATTTTTTTCAGATTTTTTCTCCTGTTACTTTAGAAACTAGAGGGGGGGGGAACACTCGTTTTACCACTTTGGAAGTGTCTATCTTTCAAACAATTGACTTTGAAAAAAAATGGTTTCAGGAAACTAGAACAAGACCTATCTATAGACACCCCACACGTATAGGTATTTTTTTTTTTTAGTTTCAATTTCATGTATGGGCGGATATCCTTATCTATATTTTTTTTTAAATTTTGTACAAAAATCATAATGCAGTTCACAGAATACATCTACCTACCAAGTTTCAGCTGTGTAGTCCTAATAGTTTCGGAATAAAGTGGCTGTGATACGGACGGACAGACAGACATGACGAATCTATAAGGGTTCCGTTTTTTGCCATTCGGCTACGGAACCCTAAAAACAAATCACAGACTACTGTAGAAGTGACTTGTATTTCATTGATTGATCGTACCAGTAACCGCAAGAGCACTTACACCGAGTTATGTTACCGGTGCAAGCTAGAAATTGCCTGGCCTCAATGATCTAGAATAGGGATGGTGACTCATTTTTTTTTATTTGTCTATCGGGTAGATTATTAAAAAGTATTTGACAGGTATTTTTTCTTTTTTCACGTAATCGTAAAATTACGGAGATATTTTGAGTTGAAATGGCGCATGACGTCACGGCTTAGTACATTTTATACCTAGTTCTGACGTAGTTAGCCCCCACTCTCCAACTTTAATGCGTTTTAACTAAGTATTTTTTTGTTATCTTGATAAAACAAAAAATACGTATCTAATATTTTTGTATTACCTGATTGACGGACAAAATAGAATTTCGTTTTCTTTACCCAGTCATCATACCTATTCTAGGTGTTATTGAATATGTTGCTATGAAATTAAGACACATCCTAACATAACGGGGATGGTATTACTGTACCAAATCTTCCGGATTTGTGAACAGTTAGGCAAAGGACATTTGGATGCCATCAGCAAAAATATTTAAAATCCTATGTACAATATCATATCACACGCCGATTACCTAATTATGTGCATTTGTGTGTTTGTTTGTGAATGTTCTATGTGGATTTATATCTAGAAAACTTCATTTTCATTTAATACAGGAAAGGTATGAGGATTGATATCCACGCTTACTCAAGGCGTATTGGCGATTACATTAGTTCAGTTTTGTTGCTATGCCCTGCCCTGCAGTGAGAGAGTCATAGGCTGTTATTATTAACTTCAGCTATTTTTTTTTCTATATATACAGGTTTATTTGTAAAACACCGACAACCTCTCAGGACTATGTTACTTACAACATAATCAACAACATTTGTTTCTAAAAAATTCATCATATTCTTGTTCATTAGATTTTCATACAAAATTATTTAAATTGAACGCTCTAAATGTTACGAAGTCTATGCGATACAAAAGAAAGCGATAGTAAAATAGCGAGGGGAGCATAATCGTAACATTTTTTTGTTTCATTGTCGTTTTAAAATTTATCATAATTTTTACAAATCTCGCTCAAATTGTTGGCCTCTGTTGAAAATGCAGGCCCGACTTCTGTGCCACGCTTCCAGAGCAAATATGACTTCTTACAACAACTGTCGAAATACGAAACAGATGTCAGGCCTGCATTCGCAACCAACAATATTAGAGATATACATTGGCGCCTAACTAACCCTGCATCGTCTTTGTAACCTCCCGGACGCAGTAATCCCCATACAACCTTAACCTCAAATCCCAAAGCCTGCAATACTGGCTACCTCCAGACTAAAAGGCGACAGCCTCCAACAAACCAAAACGAAATAAAAAAATATGACACCATCAATAAAATAAATGTCAAATAATATTGCATACAATTTTATGGAGATCGGTATAGGGTGTAAAACGCAATATTTGCCCACCAAAGTGGATGTGGTTTCAATATGCGGTGGGTATATTGTGTACCTATAAACCGATTTTGTTGTTAACTGTGAGAGCAGATATCTACTAAATAAATGGCTATCATTTGATACAGTGATAAACGGAATTTCATGGAGGGTGGTCGCTTGTTGTTTTCAATCAACAAGCGACAACCCCCAATCACTTTGTCATTTAGTGTTCCTGAAACTTAAAATTGAATAGGGTATGGAATAGTCAGTATCCTATGGTATGTTTCGTTACTTGCACGTCATAAAACGTCGTCTGTTCTTGCTAAAACACGAATGTGACAATAATTAGTTTCCCTTCATTGGGAGTCTTTGTAACAAAAGCACTTACCGAGGTCGAATTAACGGTGGGGACCGTTGTCCTGATGTTGGTACAGATAGCGGTAGTATGTGCGCCCCTCTACAGTCCCGCCGAGTATGCCAGGGGGGTAACTACTTAATAACGCTGTCTGTACGAACTACGAATTCGAGACGACTATGTAGTCAGAAATTGTCAGTACAAATTACCTTTAACGGAAACATCATAAGCTTCTAACTTGCTAAAAATCCTCAACCGGCTATTATACTATTGTAGTTAATTTCTTAGGTACACCTAGCATACTACTACTACACCATAGCATAATCAGCCTATAACGTTCCCACTGCTGGGACGCTGGCATCCTCTCTATGAGAGGGAGTGGGCTGTAATCCATCACGCCGGCCCAGTGCGGGTTGGTAGATGTCACATGTCTTCGAATTTTTAGTTCTAGGACATGCCAGTTTCCTCACGATGTTTTCCTTCACTGTTTTGAGAGCAGTGGTTATGAAATAAATTACACAAAGAAATGCGCCTGCCTAAATTCGAACTCACGGCTTACTGCTCGTAAGTCGGGGCTATCACCGCTGGGCCACCGCTGTTCACTACTACATCGCGCTGGTTTAATATGCTTAATAAGACACACCTCGTGATGTACTGTAGCTTCTATATTCTGTACGTTGTCGCTTTAAAAATGTTTACCTCTCTTTTTGACCGCGTCGTTTGTTTAGAGGCCGCAAGAATAACCGCTGAGCATGAGGTCTTGGGTTCGAATCCCAGGTCGAGCAAAGTGTTATTGGGTACTTCCATCAGGAATTTCTCAGAAGCAGCCACAGAATCTGGATTTGTGCGCAGTTGATGGCAATAGGCTCGCCAGGAACACCTGTGTCTAACTCTTCGGGGATTTTAGGCGTGATTTTATGTTTTTAACTCCATACACCTCACACCACTTCCACCATTACATATCTCACATATCGCATCAATTGAGAAAAATCCTTCCTTACCGAACATTTTCTCATATTATTATCACCAATAACATATAATATATTCTCAGGACAAACAACTTTCATCAATTGGTACAGAATCAAAATAACATCTTAATAAGAGGACGAAGCTAACGTGGGTGGTGGCCAAGCTTTCGACACTAGTGGTTTCACCTCGATTACCGTAATCGATTCTGATTCGCGTGTCACATTCGATGTATCGATATTTTAGATCGGTTCCGAAAAATCAGCAAAGATTTATAAATTGAATCTAATGGTGGTTGGATGTGAGGAACTCGTGGCTAAATAGTAACTGCGGCTCGGGTCGATCATTAAGTTAAGCCGTGCTTGCCTAGGTTGGTCTGTGGATGGGTGACCACTCATTACACACCGAATTTCCTCCGTGCCTCAGAAAGCACGTTAAGCCGTTGGTCCCGGCTGTCATTTGTAGATCTTTGGCAGTTGTTACAGGTAGTCAGTGGCCCGAAAATCTGACAACCAGTCTTGCCGAGGTGTATCGTATTACCCAGTACTAACTGGGTTGTGGAGGTCAGATAGGCAGTCGCTCCATGTAAAATACTGGTATTCAGTTGAATCCGGTAAGACTGGAAACCGACCCCAACATAGTTGTAAAAGGCTAGGCAGATGATGATGGTTGCTCTTGGATGTTGATGGATGGAGAAGGAGAGGAACGCCAAAGAAAAGATGGATGGTTTGTTTGAGGAGAGTTTTACCTATTTTTAGTGAATGTGGGGACATTGTTGGCTTTGTAAATACGTAGTATTTTTTTTCTTGTTCTATCTTTTGTAAAAAGCAACGACATATTTTCGGGCTACGCTGTCCTCCCATACTTAAGTACACGCTGTAACATTGAAATGTTGTAAAACCAAATTATTTTTAAAGAGTACCTAACCACGGAGTTTCATGCCGGTTCTTCTCCGTAGGAAACGACCAACCCGAACCGTGCACCTTTTGTTGACGTTTTATAAGTGCCCATGTAGGCTTTCATTCATTCTGGATTTTTTTGAGGAATCATATGAAAAAAGAAGCAGTCCATGGTGCCGTCACGTTTGATAGGGGAGAATGAAAGAAGAAACGTGTTGCGCCGACTCCAAGTACAATGGGACAAGGGCAGGAAGATAAAGATAGTTGCTATTGGAAGTTAGAATGTGTATAATTATAATGAATAACAGAACCTATTCCATGCTAAAGCAAATGAGCTGAATTCCTCTTATTCGTAAACGGCCTATCTAACAACTGACTGTCTGACAAACCAATCATCAATGATCTTGATATTTCATTAATAAAACTCTAAGTTTTATGATGCCTTTAAAATATAAATAAAACAAAAGACAGTTACTGTTGTAAAAAAAAAAGATGACACTCATATTTTAGCCTAAACTATCGATGATTATGTTAGCTCCCATATACAGAAAATCGGTACGCATGACAAATGGTTCAGGAGTCCAAAAAATAACTTAATCAGGTACATGAGAAATGGCTACAAAACTGCCAAATGGTGATCACAAAAAATGAAGCTAATTATGGGCAAATATCCATCAACACATATAACACGACTATAATTTAGACAAACAAAATCAGCAAAAAATGTAGGCGACGAACAGGACTAAAGTAAATAAATAATTAAGTAATTAAAAGATCTAGGAGTGTTTAATAAAGAACTTATATCGTACAGGCAGATGTGGGTAGCATGTATAATTTAAAATTGCCATTTTTTTCCGTTGGCAACCCACGGCCAGATTAGTCAGTATTTCGACATTCTCGGCCCACATGCGCTGGTTATTAACATAAAACGCTACAATTCATTGTGCAATAAACGCGAAATGCGATTTTATCTAGCGACAAGACGGCGACGTAAAATTCAGCGACGTGTTTTTTCGACAAAACCAATATTGGTTTGTTTGCGCCAGCCCTTCGAGCTTGGGTTTTGAACAAATGTTTGCCGAGCCTTTACAATTATGATTTTGTTCTCGTAGATGATAGATTTTATTTTTTAACGCTTCGAGGTCCTGTTGACTAAAGATAATGAATTTAAAAGAAAGAGAAAACAAGCCGGGGCTTATTCATTCGTGAGGTTTATTAATGCAAAGAAATCTGAAATAAATTGAAGACAACAAGGGTTCAATAAAATATGAAACAGTAAACAAAGTTAAATTCTTCTAACTCATAAATCTATCAATGACTGCAAATAGCAATCACCACCTAACTTAAGTTTGATCAAACATTTGCTCAAGTTAGACCAACAAACGCTACTATCAGAAGCCCGTATTTCAACCGAAGTATAAAACGGTGTGTATTTTAAAGTTTTCAACTTCATTGTACACTTACACCCCCACAATTGTATTTACGATCCCTGTGTGAATATTTCAATAGTCATTACGAGTATATTGAATTTTTATGCACTTTTTATTTGCAGGTTCTCGAAGTGTTAAGCTGTAAATCTTCCACAGAAATAGCAGTTGAAATGCAATAAATTCACAAACCCAATTGGCTCATTTCATCGCTGATATTGTTAAAGTAATTGGAGTGGAAGCTGGAGATATAATAAATACATCAAGAGAAAGATACGTCAGAAATAAAATAAAAAGGACCGCCCGATCAGTTTCAGCAGACAGTATCGAACTACTCATTAAAAATCTGGAAAACAGTGCAGTTTTCGGGCTTCACGCAGACGGATTCACTGACAAACAGGATGACAATTGCAGACAAAAGGAACAACAACGCACTTAATTGCATTCCAACGATACCGGTACCAACTCCCGGAGCAAGGGTCACGGATCCCGAAAAACTCGAAACATAACTGCACCACGTGCACATAACGAAGCCTTAGCTTAAGCCATCAGATAGCACAACCTGAATGTACGGCCTCTGCTAACTGCCACAAAAACAATGTCCACCACACTGGTTTACAGATAATATTTCAGATGAAACAAAGCTCATACAATTTTGCCAACCGACAAAGCGGCATCGCAAATCTCATTTGCAGACAACAAACAGATAACTATCTCATTCTTTCAACAATGGCCGGTAGGCTCATAAACAGAGCCTAATTAGTAATATTCCGAGTGCATTGTGGTATCTTAACAAATGGACAATAAGATGGAAGCTTGGTTATCTAGGGCGATAAGGGCGCCGCGCCGGGGAGCGACAATTATCAGCCAATGACGTTTGCTTGGTGCGTTTTCGCGGAGGCCCTTGTGCGGAAAAGTGGAATCAAAAATCGCGTTGTACTCGAACCATTGCTGCATAAACCAGCGTTGATTTTGGTTAGTTGGGGAGCAAACCATCGTTGTAAGTTGTTCGCTGGGTAGGATTGCTCGTGTAAGCTTACGCGTTCAGGTTGAGATAGGATCGTGGTCGGAATACGTAATGGTCGGTAGTGCTCGCCCATGTAGCTCCCGCTTATTGTTCCAACTCTTGTCCGGCGTAGAACGTAAATTGAATAAGTGAGTCCTAGAAAGCTGACTTACGGCGGCTCGGTTTAGACTTTCTTTTGCTAAATTGGACTCTAAGTCATAACTTGATTTATTGGCATTGTATCGATGTGATATGTTTCCTGCTCAGCTGACGCACTTTATGTAGGTTCAAATTCTGCAGGGAAGTGCGTTTTCAATCAATAAGGCGCGTTCATTGGGACCTAAAAAGGCTTTATAATTGACTCATCGGTCTGGCTGGGTGACAAGCAGCAAGCCAGAGTATCTTGGCTGCTTCGGCTTGATTTAGTGATTGTTTATGTTAGACAACTCCCAAGTATCAGAATGATGAGCAGTAAACGCGTCAGACCTATTACTGCCAGACAGAACTAATGGCTTTAAAACACCTTCACCGTTAACCTATGTATATGTAAGCGGCGTAAAAGGTTATACAATTACTGAATTAATCAAAATTTTATATTCACCACCTTCCACTAAAAAACATGTAAAGAAAATATGTGGTCATCAAGACCGATACTAGGTTTTACGCTTGCCACAATAACTAATACGCATTTTATGCTAACTTCCAAGTAATTGATATGTAGCGGAACGCTGGATCACATTCAAGCGCTTTATAATTTGCGTAAAATTAACTTTATTTTTAATAAGCGGGTAACGCCGCTTTAAAAATCCTATGTTGAGTCCCAATTAATTGCTTTTGGCGCTTTGTCTTTATCGAGCGTGTTATTATTTAATAATATTCAATAAACATAATTTATTAATTAGAATATTTTTGGAATGTCGTTCGGTTTAAATGAGACTTTAGTAGTGGAACGAAATCCTATTATAATTAGTTCGGTTAAAGAAAGGCAAAAATATAGCCTTTCTTTATATACTGTTATTTGTGAGGAATGCGGCTAGGATGGGATAAACCGACACTTTTGCGCGGCTGTAGAGTTTATGAGGGTTATGGGGGTAGTCAGCTCAGTTAGGCAGAGGTGTACCTATTACCATCAACCAGGCACAAATCCAAATTCCGTGGTTGGTACTGAGAAAAACTAGAACCTCATGCTCAGTAGTAGCACTTGCAACCACTAGTCCATTGAGGCAGGAAAATAAATCAGATTCAGTAGCATCCTATTGAGATCTAGGTTAAAAAACATAGCTAACAACACTCTAAAACACCTATTAAACGAAACCAATTTTATAAAAATCGGTTCATCCGTTTAGGAGCTACGATGCCACAGACAGACACACAGATACACACGTCAAACTTATAACAACCCTCTTTTTTGGTCGGGATTTAAAAAAAATATAGGTGTTAACGTCGTGTGACGGGGATCCGCTGGATGCGAGGCGCACGGGACCGGTCAATGTGGTGTCACTTGGGGGAGGCCTATGTCCAGCAGTGGACGTCTTTCGGCTGAAATGAAGATGATGATAATGATGAGACGTGTTAAGTGTTTTTAATAACCTCCTAACAAACATAAATATCATTTCATTACGTTTAAAAAATGATTTGAAATAAGCAAATACCCTACAAATGTAAAATGATTTTAATTTGCATTTCTACTAATGACGTATGAGTTAAGTGACGCTGATACATCATACAGGACCGCAAAGACGGAATTGAAACTAGTGACAAATGACGTCATTATGCAAACTAGCTGAACTGGTCTAATGACAGTTGTCGCATTTTATTTATTAATTTCTGCAAACTAGTGATGTGTGACACTGACGAATGATTAGAAATTATTGAGATAATGTCTACAACATACGGTAACTTGCAATCAAAGTCAAAGCAACCTGGAAGAATTGTATGTGGAATGTAAAGAAAGGGAGTAAATGACAGCTTGCCCTTGACAGGAGACAATGGAAGAAGAAAACATGCGCTGGCACGAAGGAACACGGGACAAAGGCACGAAGGTGATGATACTATTGGCAACTGAGAAGTATGGTGTAAAAGTTCACAAGCAACTTTAATGTAGCTATGGCTTCTTTTATGACCAATTCTTCATAGTATTTATGGTTTAGGTCCAAGTGTTGTGGCTCCCATATAGGTCGCATCGGGAATTTTAGAAGTAGATTCAGAAAACTATTGGCGCCTATAATAGCCTCGTCAGAATTCTTGAAATCAGGACGATGGCAATATACATCATCGTCGGCTGCCTAGCTTTTTCACAACTATATTGGGATAGGCTTCCAGTCTAACTGGAGACAGTTGAAGACCAGAACTTTACATGGAGCGACAGCCTATCTAGCCTCCACGGCTAAACGTGCTTTCCGAGGCACAGATGAAGGTATGTAAAGGGTGGACACCCATCTACAGACCAATCTAGGCAAGCGCGCCGTAATTTGAATATTCATCCGAGTGTCTGTTATTATTTAGCCATGAGTTCCTCCGATACCACGACAACTGCAACATACTACGATGACAAGATACATGGCCATCAAAACATCTAGCACCAAAGTAAATTTAGTATCATTAGTACTAACTACCCCCTTATAGAACCAGGGAGCCTACCCACTATCACCTCTTATAGAAAGAGATGGAGCTATAGGATGTCTATCTTCATCTCTTATATATTAAAATAATACTGCTACAAGGAGCGACGGTAGGTCCCCTGATGTTTTTACGATTTCTAACTAAATGGCGATTGTCTTTGTGCCCTGACAGTCGCGTTGTCAGTTGTTTCACTGACAACCAGTTACATAATAAGCTCGTGTCACTGACAAATGCATCTGTCCTATAGGGATGTCCCAAGAATTTGAGTTTTAAGATACAAAGCGACTTTTAAGTTGTCAATTTGGTGATAGTTTTGACAGAATCGTAGCTTGATTTCTTTGTTGTCAAACGCATCGGATTCTTTAGGGTTATTCATAGAAAAATTATTGTAATTAAGTCGCTACAGGCACAATTGTGTATTTCTCAAAACGTAGAGCTTTCTAACTGTAAACATAAAGTTTGCGAAAATCCGATTACTACTAGCGACTATAGGTTACTTGAATTTTTTATCCAGGTAACTCCATTTATCAACAGCCAACCAAGCAAATTTAAGACCAACCCTTTGATCAAAACTTAAGATGAATAGCGTTGCCATCAATTCCGTATCTTCAGTAGTCAAGGAACATCGTTTAAAACTTTTTATTACTGCGCCATGTCATAATGTTACATTACAAGTGAAATGTGTGTTTATTATGAAAACATGAGGCGAAATATTTATTGGCTGAATGATTGAATGACGTTGCCTTCGTACTAAGTTCTACAACGATAGAATGAAACGGTAGCGGGAAAAAAATTGTAGATTGTTGCAAATTACGATCGGTGTACAAATTATGTTATGGAGTATATGACGGGGCAGTAACGTATTGTTATCAGTTATTTTAATAAGTGGTTCAGGTTTCTTGTGGAAAGTTTTTGTGGCTATAAGACATTGTGAAGCGGTGCTCTTTGCTATCTGAAGACGTTCTCTATAAAAATATTTTTACAGCGCCAAGCAGGATCTGCATCAACTTTTGGTCGACGACTTCTGTGTCTTCCATAGTAGGCAGGTACCGCTCAATCGTTCAGCTTAGAGAAATGGCAATCGTTTTGCCAAGCAATGACAGTTGCAATAGGAGTGCAAGCCAACAGTTTGATCGATGATCTTCTTTGCTGTATGTTTCTGTTAGGGTCGACCCTTACAATTTTGTGATTTCTAGAACTAACAAGATTCCTAACCTAGAATATTTTCATTCTTGCAAAAAGGCTACGGTGTGCGAAAAATCATCGAGTAGGGGCATGTTTTCCCCTATCAATAGCAAAATAAACCAACTCATTAACAAAATTGAAGTGAAAAAAACCAAGTATTAAAGTCTTTTAATTTATCTGTTTGAAAAAAACTCATTAAGATCCAGCCTGTCCCCATGCTGTCGTCCCCCAGCAACGCCCTAAGCCCAAGCTCGTACCTCACAGGGGGTGCCCTTAGCGTGTTGTTGCTTAGTTAGTAAGTTTATGCCCTGGCTGGAAGCCTTACACTCAAGGCATACAGGATAGGCCGGTTAAGCAGACGACAACCTCCTAGGTGGAAATGCGAGTGGCATTGCACAAAAAAAAAAAAACTTTGAAAATCAGTAGATTGTATCGAAATAAAAGTGGAACCAATAACAATGTCAAAACCAATAACAATGTCTCATGGAATCTTTTACAGTTACGCAGAGATTTTAAAAAGACAATTTTCTTGAAAGCTTTTTAGTAAGTTTATTTTCCTGCTGGAATGAAAACTTAGCAATGCAGTAATTTTATTTGGATAAATTGGGTCGCAATTGAAAACTGAAAAATGGTAACGATGGATGAATTTTTCAAAGAATTTAAGAGCGTTTACGAGGCTACGGCATTTGTACATACTTTCAACTCCTTATTTTTCAAAATGACTAAACTTGAACCATACAAAGGTCTAAAAAGTTACTAAAACAAATTTCGGAAATGTCTTTAAAAAAAAAAATTGGACTTTCTGTTATTTTAGATAATTTATAATCGGTCTTATTTAGCTGTTTTCGAAAATATATTTAGTTTTTTTTAGACCTATGTATCGTGCTTATGCGTATGAAGTTTCAGTCATTTCGGAAAAAAAGGACTTGAAAGTTTGTATGAAATGTCGTAAGTCATTAACGGTCTTAAGTGAAAAAAAAATACTTAGACGGCTTTAGAATTTTCAGAGACTAATCTTGAGTCTTATACACTAGTGGACCTAAACAAGAGTCATACAGACAGTGATAACGATAACAGTAAAGTCAAAAGTGTATGAAACTGACATAAGTCATTGAAAAGCTTAAATAAGAACTGTTGAAAGACGTTGAAGAAATATACAAAACTTTGAAAGCAATAGCCACTAGTTTAGGACCTCAGAACTTCCTATGTAACACACAAATACAGTTAAATACATACCATTGCCAAGTTATGTTATGACTCATCGCTTACGAAATCCATAGAACTTTCTTGTAAAACGGCAAAAACGAACCAACCATCTGACACTTTTTGTCCAATACCGACAAAAACAACTTCTCTCTTTAAATATATTCAGTACTACAATCAGCTGTCCCCTCAAAATTAACAACCGGTCTTATAGTACACAAAAATCGAGACAATACAACATCGATCACGAATCGATTGGTCCGATTATCAGTAATTTCGTTACGAACCAAAAACTGGGCCCAAATACCTGCAATACAACCTGACTGAATACTTCTATAATGAAATGACAATTACCTACGACAAGGAATGGATTCCTTGCGACCTTATTGAACTGGGGAACGAACTTTCGATATCAAGTACTGTGTATTCTCGATGGAGTATCGTTCCAAACGACCAAATGCTGGTTGATAGCTTTGTTTTTTTTTTGTTTGTCTATGAAAATTCCATTACGCAACTCTTAACAGCAAAAGCTGTTCAGAAGAGCGCTAAGGACGGACTTACCGGAACCATAAATGTATAAGTTAGACGAAATAGCGAAAATGACTTTTCTACGAATAAATGACTTCATAGACCAGCACAGCTTAGTTCCTGAAGGCCCATTGTCTTATACACCACACATGGCAAGTGGGTTGATGACACTAAAGATCGTTTACGACCAAGTATTTAGCACGTTATCTTTTTAACCTTTTGTAATTTTCTTTCGTGGAACAATTACCACTGGTAGGGGCGAGCATTTATCGAACGTTCGATTGTTTTATAAATAAAGGCGACCGCAAAAAATACTATCGATCAATCGTGCGAAAGTCAAGCGATGAGGACCGATAAAGATATCCCACAGGAATCTCATCTTTCCAACTAAAGATTTAAGATGTATTTCTCATTGTTCTTCAGTTAAGGGCATTACTCGGCGTATGATGACACAACAGTCAAAAAGGAACCTTATGAACTCAAATGAAGGTTTATTTCTGATTGGTTAGTAATGACGTCATATTCGTGCGTCTACGAACGTGAAAGATTTTATACGAGAGCTGTCCAAACATTTTATACTTTCAAATCTGTGCGCTTATCTGTGGTGATGATCTGAAGAGTGTTATCTTGGCCGGATCAGCTCATGGGAGGTTCCTTAGATCTTTATTACATGGGCTTGGTGCGCTGCATCCACACAGTTACGTTTTATTAAGTAATAATGAGCGGCGATTACAATTCTTTAAATGTTAAGGCGCTTCTAATGATGTTATAAAATCGAATTATTGCAATGTTGGCATACATCGAATTCGGATCACATCGATTGGAAATAATTCGGATTTTGTAACTCAATAAGTTTCTGCAGTTAAGAAACTGGCTTGCTCGCTATGACGCGTCTCCGACTTCGTAAAAAAAAAACAAGGATTTTGATTGCAGAATAGGCTTTTCCACAAGCAAAAGGCCTGTCATTAACAAATACCTAGGTAATCCGCAGTATTTTTTAAATAATTAAATAGTTATGAATCTATAGAGATGTAGAACGACAACATCAACTTTGAGTTCTGAAAAGCTTTTGTCCAAGCTTTTCTCGATCACCTTGCAAACTTTAGTGTCTATTTCGATGATTTTATTAACTATTTCCGTACATTACATTATTACTCGCGGATGTAGGTTCCATCAAAAAAGGGCAAGATTGCAAATCCTACGTAGACTTTTATAACTTGAGCTCTACAGTCCTAGGACTTAAAAAGAAGCTTTCGTTTGTGATGTAAATTATATTTATTTTCAGACATCGTGGTCAGCAGTGGTATCAGCACCTACAACTGAACAAAACACAAAATAACTCACAAAACCACATAAACGTAGGCTTTATCATTATTCAAAGATAAAATGCATAAAGATCAGATCAACGGTCATAAGGTTTTTAATAGGCAGTTAAAATGTTTGCAAACCTGCGCTAATGAGAGTGAGCATTACAATAAAGTAAGAAGTACATGTTTTTTTTGCTTTTATTTACAAACAATACGGTCATTTGTACTACAAATAAGTATTGCTGTGTTTTTATCTCGGTAGTAAATCTTTGAGCTGTAAGTACTAGTCAGCGAATTAAAAGTATTTTATTTGTTTTGTATTTTTTTATTTGCTATGTGTTTGCTCTTGACTCTAGTCTAGGTCAGAGACGACAGAGACAAAGTCGACGATGGTACGAGCTTACCCAGAAGAAGCTAGTTCACTCTAACTTTGAAGAGATTAGGGTTGTAAGCGTTCGGAAACAAACGCTTAGTTCGAATTGGTGGAATAGCAATAAGTTAGGGATGGTAACTTGCAGTGCGTCTAGATGTCCGATGGTAGAAGGGAGCCGGTGGGATGAGTTCGAGGAGTTCTTGGGCACACTCTCCGAAGTACTAGTTTAAATAATGCAATGGCATTTTGACTAAGTCTAGGTGTGTGTGTATTGTAGTGTATAATAATAGATATTGATATTCCAATAAAATATAAACCACCTCTGGTTCTGCAAGGATAAGAAGCATGATGATATGTATTATATTGATATTCCCTTAAAATTGTTTAGTTCACAGATTAGCAGAAGGGACAGAAGTGACCAGCTGCAGACAAGAGAATGTGTCATTGCAGAAGACGAATCTAACAGCAGTGCAGGACCGGACAGGATTTTCAGAGACTAGTTTGCTCGAAGCCTGGCAATTTTAAGTTGAATACCAGCATATCTTTATCTTAAAAATGAAATTATCTGTAGTTTTAAGCATCGCCTTCCTGAAAAGCTTGAAAATTCCACCCGAACCCAGCAGTGTGTACACTGCCTGCTCCACAGCCGCTCATATTTTGATTCCCCGTCAAATTATGCTATTGTGTCCATTGCTCACTTCTTTCCGATACGTCAACGGCATGACATGTTTATTGGTGACGGACGGGTGATGGCCAAGATGGCCGATCGAAGATAAGATTATATTCAGAGATTCAGAGCATTTCGGCGAAAACCTGATGAAGGATCATAAATAATTTGATAGTGCCAGATAAATATGGATTTTGTAGAATTATGGGAAAGGAAAGGGCTTGCAATTGATCTGTTTGTTTATAGACTAGAATTCAGTTGTGTATAGTTGATCGCTCTTCCATACATTGACAGACTTGCGAGTAGTTTATGAGCATCCTGTGGCTAATCCATCGCAAAGACTAAAATTGGTTGAAGCGTCTCAAAATTTGGCTATCAATAGTTCTCAAATCCCTGATAAACAGAAAAGGTCTAATTCGAAGACTTGTATCATTAAAAAGGGTCTTACTTTACAAGTACTAGAGTTATGGTATTTAGAGGCAAGGTGGGTGAGATCATGAAGTGAAGAGCAACTTCATGTCAAAGAAGCAATTGCGATTCCAAAGCCAGGTGGCGTCAACTTTATTAATAGACAATGCCTATTTAACAAGATTTCAAAATGTGCGTCTAGAAACACCTGGATACCACACCTAACTGGAAACAAGAAGCGCGTAAACATAACGACTAGAAAATAAAGTTAATAACCTCACAAATGAATGGCGTCGCTTCTCACTCTTAACCATAATTTATATGGCCAAAACAACCTTAAAATGGCTATACAAGATTTCCTAACGACTGAATGAAACTTTTATTGTCGTGGTAGCATGTTTACATAGTGAAAAGAGGGTTAACGTCCAAACGCCGCCGTGTGCAAAAGTTAGTGATGTAAGCATGACTCAAACGACCGACACAAATACCCTTTACAGAAAACTTAACGGTGAAATGTATCAAAAATTACGAAAAAGTCGAGGCTATCACAAAGTTAAGTTAGTCATTATTTATAGTTGTATTAATTATGTATATGACAAATGTCCAAAGCTGTGTATATGACGTGTTAGCGAAATTGTTAGAACAACAATATTTGTAACGCGGCACCTTTTTGTGTCGCCCACAGCTAGCAGGCGGCATCAAGGATTGAGTGGGCCAAGTTAGAAGAAATAGCGGGCGATAATGGACGAATGGATAATCTAAACAGCAAACAGGGGGACACTAATAGTACATTATGATATAAGTGCGGTAAGTTGAAAATTACAGCCGAGGCGATATTGTTAGCCCGAGCCGTAGGCGAGGGCTACAAGAAAGCAGAGGCTGTAATTATCAAAGCGCACGTATGTCATACGACGTTTTATAACACATTTGCGAGGAAATAAATAAAATTCGGATGTCATTTTCAAACAAAAACAATACAGCGTAAAGAGAAAGCGCGCGGAATAATTTTTACGCTTTTTTTAAGGCAAAGGCACAAAAACAGCCAGTATTACTAATAAAGTAAATTAATATTTTTGTGTTTTGTTACAGATAAATGGTTGTAATTTATGGTCAAAATTGATTAAATTAAAGAATTAAATGTTTATTTATAATATTTTATCTCCCAACTTAATTTTATTCATAAAATGTTGACTACTTTTCTGACATAAAAACTCTTTGCTAAGATTTTAAAAAGTACCGTTCGTTTTAGACGGAGCATTATGATAAGCCGTGCGTTTTACT
Organism: Cerastis leucographa; assembly: GCA_963082945.1. NCBI lineage: Eukaryota > Metazoa > Arthropoda > Insecta > Lepidoptera > Noctuidae > Cerastis > Cerastis leucographa. The sequence continues at coordinate 18,349,065 of OY720358.1, read as the reverse complement.
TTACATTACCGCACTAGTGCGTAATGTGATACATTACGATACTGAACTTGGTGCAATAAGAGACCCTTTACGAGCAAATGTGTTATAAAGGTATGTAAAAAGACCCATAACGAAGCAAGGCAGTTGTTCTCCCCGTCAATGCGATTATTTTTTTGCTCTGGACTATACCTGGGAACCTTCTAGTTACGGAATTATTGTAGGTCAAAGTTTCAACTTTTGAAGTGAAACTTCTTATGCGACTTCCAACAAGCTTGCGTTAAACATTTAACGCTACCATGGAGGGGGAATAGAAAGAGACAGAGCGAGAGTGAATGCGTAGCACTCGAACGCATGCGTGTAGTATTACGAAGTATATCACTTCTTCCGCGCGGAAGGACTCCACGCACAATTTTTTTTTTAAATGATTTTTACATATACATTTTATTAAGGTTATAACTGTACCTCGATGACCCGTTAGCTATTCAATGCGTCCATCAGCACAATGTTTTGAATGCGTTACATTGAGTTCTACAGTAAAACGTAATTTTTCAATAATTTGCGTTGGGCTACTTAGTTAAATGTACAGAATGCTTGGTTGACGGCTTTGTTTAGGGCCCGTTTACATCGTGTATTGTAATATGCTTAAAATTCTTCCAGCATTTATAAACAAAAATGTCAGTATGGCATCTCATTACATCACAGACCAAAAGAGAATTTACTATACGTACTTGCAACGTGGCGTCCAATAACTTTCTGATTTAGTTTATGATATCGAAGTAATCTTATTCATCTACCAATTTTCTCATTAAAAACCATTTCAATATAGTCGACTCTTCCAACATAAAATATTGATAGGTTTTTGGGGTGGAATATTTATTTATGTGGTCAAACTTGTGATAGGTTCCAGACCACACATTTCGTATCGTAAACTAACATTTCTATTTGTGTTGTTTCCCAAGCCCATAAAATTATTTCTTATATCTATGCCCAAGCCCAGTAAGTAATTGACTCCCTCGAACCAAAATCGCTGCCTCTCATAACGTGCACCAAACAAAAAGAACAGTCAATTAAGTGTATCGCCTACGCTAAATCTGCGACACGACGATCGATACATTCTATAATATTCATTATTAATTGCGTTATATGTCAAACTATACCTACACGGTTACAAAGGTCGGTGAGCATTCGCTATATGTATATGTTTTTTTGGTATTTTCCACGTGGCATAACATCTGATTCTGAAGACAAGGTTGAATTGGGTCAATGTCAATCTGTGTGTTGATAGCGTAGGCCTGACTATGTTTGTTTTGTGTTTTGTAATGTTGGTAGTGCATTTAGGTTTATGATGTTGGTGTCCTCTGTTATTGCCTCTTTTCTGCCTGTATTGGAAGCTAATTGATAGCTGGCTTGGTCCACTGAAGATATAGCTCGACCCTCGAGCAGAGAAATTTTCTTTGTAGATGTTATGATCTGAGAAAACTAATAGTCAGATACATGAAAGTCTGACAACCAGTCTTACCAAGGGGTATCGTAGTACCTATAAACTGAATTGAAGAGGTCAGATATAGGCACATAGGCAGTCCACGTAAAATACATCTTTGTGCTGTATTTAGCTGCATCCAGTGAGACTGGAAACCGATGTCATTATAGTTGGAATAAAGATGATGGTGATTACTGGTTGAAAATAATCAGCATAGTCAGTATTTCGCAGTCCTTAAAACTGGGATATAACCTTACACGTTAGAATTCATCATCTGCCTAGCTTTTGCCTAATTAAGACAAATTTCTTATATCCGATGGCGTGACTCAGGATCCTACAGCATGGTTTCCAGTATGAATAAAAACTATAAAGAAAATGTATTTATCGTTGTCATTATTTCTTGATTACCTCTTATAAAATCCTCAGAACAATAAGCTTGGTAAAAACTCTTCAGCCCTTACAAAGTGTGATAATAAGTCGCATGTAGAAAAAGCAACAAAGCATGCCGTGACAATATCACGTGATGAAAACCATAAGCGAAAATTATCGATAATAATCAATAACTTTCCGCAACAAACAACTGCGATTAAAGTATTGATGAAAGCTCTTTCGGCCGGCGCCAGCTAAATAACTACCAAGCCTCTAAAATATCCTTTGAAATAACAACAGTAAGGATCAAAATCCTCTATCGGGACACGAACAATAAAGGAGCGAAACATTCTTCAAATTAACTGTCAAAAATGAATGAAAAAATGCAATCATCCCGTCAAAGTCCATACAAAAACGATTATCATTTACAATAAAAATTCCTTTAACACTTAGTTGTCCTAACCATAGAGTATACATATATATACATACACAAATATTTAAACAGTCAACCATCGAATATTGCATTCATATGCAGATAGAATCGATTTTCTTACCGATATTATTAGAATCGATTTAAAAATAAACCAATTTGTCCTTTCAGATGTCAATGCGTGAAGAATAGTAATTACCAATAACGGTAGTTTTTCGCAATATATTTATTGTTCGTATTAGGGAAGATGGGGTAATAATGACGCAATTACATTTAACGACAAATGATGCTGAAGTTTTTATTAAAACAAAGTGGGCAAACGTAAGTTCGATCGAAGAATGAAGATAATATTATGACATACGGTAATCGTACTAGTCAGTAATAATCAATTAATATTTTTTCAGTAATGGCATTTGGACTTTACTGTCATGATTACGCGCGTCTCAAAAATAGTCATGCGTTAAATTAATGCGATTAACTTAATGCAAAACTAGATTCTCCAATAACTATCTACAACTGATCAATTTTATCTTAACTATCCTCATAAATCAACAAGCTTCGAATTATTCTCGCAGTTTATTTTGACAATTATGAACTGAGCAAGAATCGATAAAATCTTATCGATCACGATCTTACAAGCATATTTATCTAGACATTTTTAACAACAATTTATCGTAATCGTATCAACAATCGATTTCATCTTGTCCATAGACACAGACGAACGGCCAATAACAGGCTATGAACAGTGCGTAACCATGGCTACGCACAGTTCATAGCTAGAAGCACCTGTTTATGGCCGTTTACGTCATGGTGACAGGTTGAATATAAATAAGATAAATACGCCAAATGATGGCTGATGTACGAAGCTGTAATTGTTTATGAGGCACGACGAAGCCATTTTGAAAAGTAAATTCATCTTCATCATCTTTGCAGTGGAAAAGGTGTCGTTGAATCGATATCAAGTGCTTTATTTTCTGTTCATTTTTGTCGTTCATCGGTCACTTGAAGTGAACCGTCTAAACACAAACTGAATCTAAAGTGAAAAATTAATTGGTGAACCGATCTACGAACTTTCGATATGATCAATGTAATTTTATCAGTAGGTAGAATGGATAAGTCGACAATCGATCGATAGGTTTACCTAGTAGAAACTATCGATCGACATCGACTAAACCATTCAACCATCGATTGAAGATCGATCGATTGGTGTAGTAACACCCTTATGCACCAATATGGAATGAAATAAAGAACCTCACGAAAATCCTACATGAACCCTGAAAACATAATAATCCTTATTTTAGGCAGCCGTGTAAAAAAACGAACACTCGTCACTGTTCACTCGAGTGATGCTAATGCTAACTAATATCGGCAACATATCGAAAGTAAAGTTGCGTTAAACCTCACTATAAGCAGTTTACTCTTCTTTGATAAAAGAGTTTAGTTTAAAATGGTTTTTATATTAATTCGGCCAGGCAATCCCAAAAGATACGGCGCAGGTACCTACAGAAACAGTTTCAAAAGGGTATTAACTCGGGTAAATCGACAATTAGTGTAACCGCCAAACTTTACTCTTTGCTTCCTCGACTTTTGGCACTTTGATACGACTTTGCTAAGTACCAAACTTGAAGCAAAGTGTACTGTGAGTTACAATATAACTCCAACAATATAAATATATACCTATAACTGTTTTAATGTATGACTGAGATCATCAAATGTTATTCCTTCCTTTAATGCTAATTTATTTGAGGCCTGTGCGAAACATTTTTTTTCCCAATTATCTGTTCTCTTTCTCTTTAGCCATAACCACTTTTCTTCATCAAATAATTACTAACGGGACGAGCTGGACAAGACCAGCGACCAGTGGTCTACATTGGCCCAGGATTAAAACAACTAGAAGAGAGGGGAGAGGCCCCAGCAGTGGGATTACTCAGGCTAACAGTATCAGATCAGTACCTATACGTGATTACTTACAGCTATTCGTTTCACACTTATCATTTCTCTTCACTCATGCTTCTCCTCCGCTTTCCATGTCCTTGTCCATACTGCGACAATTCGCTACTCTTCAGGTTTTCTGTCACCGTTGCCACTTTCAAACCCCATCTCTTTATACTCATCTCTTCACTTAACGATAGCATCGCCAAAGTCCTCAACATTTTATAAAAACGTGTTAAAACTAATTTGCATGATTCAATCAACGCTGACAGAAAAATCGGGTGGCTTCGTGAAATTGATGGGGTACCACGAAACGCACCTAAAATAACAGTTTTTGGGCAACACTTCCGTGTAAAAAGATGCGTTCGCGACACGTGATAAATTGTTGGGATATGGAAGTTTTTTAAGAACTTAGATTTAATTATATGATTTGGGAGTTAAAATTAGAATTGCTCTTTCTCACTGACATTTTAAAAATGTTTGTGAGGCGTAACATCAAATCATCACGCCTGTAATCCCAGGATAAGGCAGAGATGTTTCACCCATACAACAGTGGCGAGCCTATTATCATCAACCGGGCAGAAATCTAGACTCCGTGGCTGCTAATAAGAAATTCCTGATGAAAAACCCAAAAACCGACCTAGGAACCGAATAGAATAATAGCATAGTAAATCTAAACAAATAAATAAAAAACGGTGAAGGAAAACATCGTGAGGAAACCGGCATGTCCTAGAACTAAAAATTTGAAGACATGTGACATCTCCCAACCAACCCGCACTGGGCCCGCGTGGTGGATTACAGGCCACTCTCTCTCATAGAGAGGAGGCCTGTGTCCCAGCAGTGGGAACAATATAAGCTGATGATGATGCTGATGATGATAAATCTAAAAAAAGAAACGTAATTTTGGGGTTGCTTATATTGTTGAAGTCTGAACACAAGTCATTAATTAATGTCATTTGTCGTTCTAATGAATGTGAAATCTAACAAGTCAACTCTTCACGATCACCGACTGACACTACTCTATCCTTCCTACGTTTTTGAGGGATCTTTAAATAACGGATACAATCTTAGTTACCATCTCAGGAAAATCTTCCCCCAAACCAGATCCGCATAGCTATAAAACTCAAGCACAACATTCTGGGTTCAAGAACGTCTGACCCGCAATTTTAATCAGTCAATAGCGATGATCGACGATTATTGTGTTAAATTCGATACATCGAGAATGATGGCAGTCCCCGTAAGCTGTACCTCTATTTATTGAATCTGATAGGTAAATTGATGTGAAATATCTCCGTTGTTATACGTATCCAGTTTGTTTGAATATTGGAGCTTTTGTTGAGGCAAATGTTTTAGAACAATGGTCAAGCATGAATTTCGATGGAACTGTATTTTCATGCTAATCTCTGCAGATCTAGATTTAATGGAAATTCAGTTATAGAGATTCCATTTTCGTCGATTAATGAAATGTGATTGATCTTCTGGTTGCAAACGTGATTTTTGAGTGTCAGTAAACCTTTGTTCTAGAACATCTAACAGTAGCTACAGGCAGTCAGTGGCCCGAAAGTCTGACAACCAGACTTACCAAGGGGTATCGTATTACACAGTACTAACTGGGTTGTAGAGGTCAGATAGGCAGTTGCTACATGTAAAATACTGGTATTCAGCTGCAACCGTTACACTGGACGCCGATCCCAACATAGTCGCAGAAAGGCTAGGTGATGATATGCTCTATTTTTCAACTCGTTTTCCGGAGACTTTGGGATTTGACACTTCTATCTATTGCTTACTTATCCATCAAGACAACCAGGCACTTCAATTGTTTTATAATTTAGTTCTGATTTGAGCGTATTGTTACAAAGTCTCTATGAAAAATCTTCTACTTCTATGACTGGAGCGATGTAGCAGAAAATCGTCTTCATCACTAACTCTAGTCCCGCTGGTGGTTCATTTATTTGTCAGAATGTGGTAAACTATATTTACTTGATTAAGGCGCATATCATAGCAAAATCAACATATAACGTCCCGGCTAAGACACAAGCCCCCCCTTCCCCCTCTTCCTTCGCTGAGAGGGACTGAGCAGACCAAGGTGCATCTGCAAGAAAAAAAAAACCCGCAAGAAGAATTTCGTATACATTTTTATTACGCGTCCCCAACCGGCAGTCCGTCAATCTTATCGACGACGGCCCTCGAATTAACGCCCGAACATTATCATCAAACAAATTGTTTTGCAGTGTTCCCGGTAACACCGAAATTGTTAAGTGCTTACTTTTTGGTTATTTTGCATTTAAAACGCGTCGCCTGCGCTGTATTATTTTGGGCATAAATCTTTGGGTGTTGACGTTTGGTTGCCATGGTTACGTTGCTTTGGTCATCATTCTTCAGGAAATGCTTTTACCCAGACTAAGTATGTTCCAATTTGTTGGTGGGTGAAGTAACAATCCTAGATGATATTCCATATGTTCGAAGTAACATATCAAGATCATTTGCATTCGCACTCACTTTTGTATCTTTAAATAATGATAACATTTTTCAATTACCAACTCTTTTTCTATAGTTAAAAGGAACAGTTCAGAAATGTTTTCAATAGGGGATCGGACTGGTTAAAGAAAACGACATTCTATTTTGTCCGTCAGACAGGTAATACAAAAATATTAGAAACGTATTTTTTGTTTTTTAAAAATATCAAAAAATTACTCAGTTAGAACTCATTAAAGTTGGAGAGTGGGAGCTTACTACGTCACAAGTAGGTATAAAACTTACCTACATGTGACGTCATGCGCCATTTCAACTCAATATATCTCCGTAATTTTATGACCACGTGAAAAAAGAAAAAATACGTGTCCAATACTTTTCAATAAACTACAAGACGGACAAAGAAAAAAAAATAGGATTATCCCCTATTATTTCGTCAATAGAATAGCCTACAATAAGATGGTAGATCCAGCAACCAGGCAAGAAGAAAATTATAGACAATTTGACATACCACATTATTTTCAAAAGCTACTGATCTCTTTATCCTTCTTGACCTTCCCAAATATCTGTCCCACCGACCCAATGACACCATCCCAATCCTTAATGCAACCGCTACACTCTAATTTATTGCAAAACACGCCATAATCTCATCCCATTAAAACACAATTCCCCATATTTATGTCACCATCAAAAATACAATTTCTTACTAAATCCGTATTAACATTCAAATTGATGTCCAACGTTTTAATTTCACTCGGTTATGTCAGCAGCTTAATGAAACTACCGACTTAATGCTATATGTAATTATTGAAAATCTTACCTTTGATGACAAACTCGTTTTGGTTATTCCGTTTCGAGTTAAAAATCTTATTTTACTCGACCCACTAACGTCTGCGCATGAGTCTTTTGATTTAAAAATAATTGACCTTAATTTTTTCGTAATTCAATCGGTGTTTTGTTTTCGCGGATCTTGAAGTATATCGTAAAACGTCGAGTGTTCCAAATGGTTAATGTACCAAGGAGACCCAGTTATAGGAAGTTATGTCATCGGCAGATATAGATAGCTCTTGGCAAAATCAAATAGACCTCGTCATTCCTCTAAGTCACTATGAGCTATGTCAGATCACAGTCCTACGTACTGTTAGATGAACCTGTGAAAGTGAGTGAATGTCTAATTAAGAATTAGTAGTCTTCAATTTAGGTAAACTACTGTAAAGAATGCGATTAGTGTCTCCTTATATAGGGGTCTTAAAAGCATGTCATGCATCAAATTACTCTTTAGTGAGATGTTGGAAACTGTCGTTTAAAGTAGGTACATACACAATGCCGGAGATACTTACTGCAAGAATTTTTTCATCACTAGATCCGCTAGTAAATTTAATTGTTCAAAATCATTCCCCCAAAAGCTTTCAGTTTACTCATCATAAAGAAATGGAGAGCATCAAAAGCTAATTCAGTCTTTCCCCCCTTTAATACCACACGGTTGATACTCATAAAAAAAAGAACAAAAAACCGGCAACGTGCGAGTCGGACTCGCGCACGAAGGGTTCCGTACCATTATTTATAAAAACGAGCAAAAAAACACTTTTTTGTATGGGAGCCACCTTCAATATTAATTTTATTCTGTATTTGTTGTTATAGCGGCAACAGAAATACATAATCTGTAGAAATTTCAACTGGCTAACTATCACGGTTCATGAGATACAGCCTGGTGACAGAGGGACGGACAGCGAAGTCTCAGTAATAGGGTCCTATTTGACCTATTGGGTAAGGAACCCTAAGAAGCATCACTCTTTACTGTTGTGTAATAAAAAGAAAACAAAACAAGTGACCTGACTTTTCACACAATAACACGCGCTCACGAAAAAAACATCAACTTACGCAATTTCGACAGCCCAACGTTGCGCGAACGAGCAAAAATGATAATGTGCCGTAAAGCCAGACTCCCATAAGCCATGTGATTTCTGCCGCACAGCAAATACGACTACACAACGCTTAACATTTAAATGATGGTTCCAACCAACAATTTCCCCACCATATAATTGAAATCAAGTCTTCGCACGATAATTGAAAACGCAAGAGTAAAGGCATTGATTTTTTTAAGGTACTTTTCAAAATTGCTATGTGTTTGTAGGGTCAAGTTGACCGAGTAACGCCCTGATCGTTTTTGCTTAAAATAAGATGACTTTTTGCTTAAAAGTTCAACGGAATTCATGGTGTATGAATCAGATGTACTGTGTACAGAACTGTGCGAGTAATATCAGTCCTGTGATATTTACGCGAATCCTACGAGTTCTTGTTCAGATGTATGTTTCCGTCGTTTAGAGCTCTTTACAATCGTTGCGCAAAGACCACGAGACACTAACAGCTTTTTCTGCGAATGCAGACGTCGGACAGTTAGTACCTAATGATGATAGTAGTTAGCACATAATATAAGTTTTAATGACCAATAATTCACCCAAGCGTAGAAAAACAAAGTGTAAATATTAAAGCGTCAGTTGATATCTGATAGGACCGGCTTTATGAAGACCGAGGACTTGATGCAGGTGACGTAGGATAAAAAATTTAGATTCATAACTCTTCATCTGCAATAATTGGAGAGACTTGAGAAAAACGTACATTACATTCATCATATCTTTATGTTTTCATTTACTTCTGACTTAATCAAACGCCATCTGTTGTTTTTGAACTAATATAGGCAAGTTATAAACAGAGACACGTTCCTCTGTATCTGTTTATTAAAGGCATTTAAAGTCTCAACAATCAATGCCACTTAGCAGTATTAAGCGATAGATTAATCGATTAATTGACCTACCTCCAGACAAGCTTGCATGTTACGGATTTAGGTCACCGCTCAACTGGCAAGCTTACAATAGCTTGACCCTAAGCTTAATCCTTCCTAAGCTCCCATTCTCTCTGACAATATTGGATATCGGACTATCTACACAAACTATTCTCTATTCTTGCTTCAAAACAGGTAAATAGCTATTCTCTAGTGCGTGGGCAGATAGAAAGTATACAAAATTGATACAAATATCACTTCTATAATACGTATTAATTATGTTTAATGACTAATCGATGGCAGGCGCACCCAAAAATTCTTTGTGTGTTTCAAAAATTAAAATCGTGCAAGCGATGTTCTATTTGTTGTTATTTATGCAGTGTTGCAATCTTGGAGTTTCATCTGAGTCTGGTAAATCAAGTTTTAGCGACGAGGTTTTCTGGGAAATATTAAATAGATTATCAGCGATAAATTTAATGCCTAGAACTATGTTGCTAAGTCACCATTCTTCGGGACAGTGCCACATTACGAAGGTGGAAAATCGAATACGCCATCCAGTAAAAAGTTAATCAGCCGCCAGCCAAACAGAAACAAACATCAGAATCCATAACCATAACTCCTTCACACCGCCAGTAACTCAGCGTTTTTTCATCCCTAAACATTAACCAAAGAAATCGATTTGTAAACAACACAATAAGAGTATTAAACATAATCATTCTCACGCATGTGAAGAGTGCGGTATTTCTGTTGGCGCGTATAAAAATGCTCGATAACACCGGGATTGTGGACGGTGGGCAATTTGCATTAATTTAACGTGTCCGCGTTATCGCTTGCGCCCTCCTGTGCCAGTTTGATGCGACAGGAACGGGACTCGGGTTGTAAGTGGAAAGTTTGCTTGGTACTCCGAAAAGTATTCGAAAAATATTCTAAGTTTGGCGAAAGCTTTACAAATCTTAAGCATTTCGTCTCTTGGACACATTACCAACTGACAGCGTTGAGAAGGACTTTTTTATGCCCTTTTATAGTTTAGTTATTTATTTAATCGTTTGTATTTGTATGATTGGTAAATACATTGTGATGAATTGTTAGAAACTAACAAGAGTAGATTTGTCAATGGGTTGCTACCTTTTGCGTAGACGCTGAAACATCTCGCGAGGGAGACTGATTTCATGATTTAAGTAGATTGTGAATCTGCAGTATTGAATTAAAATTGTCTGATTACAGATTTAATGATTTTGTCAAGTTCTCTCATCGCGTTTGCTACTTGATACCTCAGAACAGTGTGTGTACCTTTTAACAGTGGATTATTTCGTTGATTTGATTGATAGTTTCGTTTGAAGTCGTGTATTTTATAATACTATAATACTAATGATTTAAAAGAACCGGCCAGCTACGATCAATAAGAGCGGAGCAGCAATGAAAAATGTTGCGAAAACGGGGAAAATGTGACGCAGACGAAGTTGCGCGGGGCAGCTAGTATGTAATAAAACCGTAGCTATCCTGTCGTTCTAGAACACCCATAGCCCACAGATGCGTCAGCTGCTTGCAAAAAAGTGCTACCTACCAACTCGCCTTTAAATGCCTACATATAATTAAGTTGGAATCTCGGTAATGGATGCAGGCACGTCCATCACGGCTCTCACTGTCCAACATCTACATAATGTACCGATCAACAGTCATATATCAGCATAACACAACACTTATAGAGCGTTACAACGCAATGGACATTAGTTCGTGAAACTGAAATCGATTCCTCTGCATGAAATCGCAAGTAGAAATTGTTACTGTGGAATAATTTACGAGATTGATACGTTTTATTGAATTAATGTAAACGTGTATCGTGACAAGTATGATACTCGCACAGGCTAACGAAGCATGGCATGAAGTGTTACTTCTTCTGCCTACCCTGCTCTAAGAAGTGGCGAATATAACATAACATCACACCTATTTTCCCCGAAGGATTAGGCAGAGTTGTAAATAACAATACACCCACATGTAGCCAATAGGGGATAATCCAACTTTTTTTTTCTTTGTCCGTCGGGTAGTTTATTGAAAAGTATTGGACACGTATTTTTTCTTTTTTCACGTGGTCATAAAATTACGGAGATATATTGAGTTGAAATGGCGCATGACGTCACATGTGGGTAAGTTTTATACCTACTTGTGACGTAGTAAGCCCCCACTCTCCAACTTTAATGAGTTTTAACTATGTAATTTTTTGATATTTTGATAAAACAAAAAATACGTGTCTAATATTTTTGTATTGCCTGTCTGACGGACAAAATAGAATGTCGTTTTCTTTACCCAGTCCGGTCCCCTATTGTTTAAGTCCCATATAATGGGGGGCGAGCCTATTGCCATTTCGACCACTAAACCAACGTGGCGAACTTATAGGTGTTATGTTTCTTGAAACTTAAAACTACTCTTCAAAGTTAGAGTGAACAGGCTTCTTCTGGGTAAGCTCGTTCCATCGTCAACTTTGCCTCTGTTATCTCTGACCTAGACTAGAGTCAAGAGCAAATCCATCGCAAATAAAAAAAAAAACTTCCTTTTTGTTTACTTTCTTGTCTAAAAATACTCAATTCAATCTAATTTGAACAAATGAGACTTTTGATTTTGAAAGGAGGCCTAGTACCCAGAACAAAAGTGTCAACTATGATGATGATAAGAATATTTCGACAGTATTCAATTTCCCTTTTTCTAAAACTCAAATGAAACAAATTGTTTTCACTTCAAACGATCACGTTATGATGCTCACAACAATTGGAGTCAAAGCAAACTGTTGTTCAGAAAAGTTCGTAAGTTGTACGTCGACAGAATCGACGGAAACTTAGCAAAAATACGTAGAAGTATTACGTAAGCTTAGCCTGATGGGAAAAGTTGTAATGTCCCATAAGGAACTGACGAACTGCAATATATTTATTCCGAAGTATTTTGTGAAAACAAATCGTAGTAAAAGAAATTGAGAAGAAATGTTTACAACCCAAATTGATTTCCGTCTAAAATTGAACTATTGACTCTTGGGTTTAAATAGAATTCAGAATTCAGTTATATTCAGTATTTTTCAATATTTTTATTTAATTCAAGAGGTTAGATCTATTTCTTTTCACTGAAACATTGGTAAGGTTCCTGAAGATATTAAACTAATAATCAAAGACCCCACACAATTACCAATACACACGGCCTCAATCGTCCATTGTACTATTATAAGCAGGATAATCTCCATACTACAATCATTTGGACATCCAGATTGACGGTCAAATAAAGTTTGCAAGCAGACGAACGGCACTAGAATCCTCTATAAATTTACCCCATTGAAATGACGATCAACTTGTGAAATTACTTGACCAGCATAAAAAGATACACCCACCCTCGTACATAAATAAGAATTTCTTGAAGACGGGCAAACGTAGGAAGAAAGTGTTGGGTCAAATGAAAATGGCCGCCATTAAGTAGTGAGCAACTCACGTACCAAAGATAATTCATGGTACGTCACAATATTTTAAACGGATGCATTAAGTCCTGACCCCTTCACAGATAATATTGGTGTCCAGTTTAATATATTATTTAATGAATGTGGAAAAATAAGGTGTTACTTTATGCAGAATCGTGCATAAAGCCTTGAGTTACAATATATCGGCGAGAAAGCGAAAAAACTAATATGTTTCGTGTTGTTTATCTTGTACGCTGAGAGTTGAATGTTTATGGTATTTCGGAAGTCTGATTTACGAATCAGCACATAACCTATTAAAACGATTTCTAGAATGAAATTTTGGTATATTTTATGATCGAATGTTGTTTTTACTAGAAACAATTTATTTGATTTTTCGGGAAAAGTTTAAAACACCAATTATAAAAAAATAAACATAAGATTGTGTGGACACAAAACTATTGATACCTGTAAAAGCATACCTGAAAAGCACATCAAAATACACACAAACAAAATGCAAATGTCAATTGTTAGTCGTTCTCGTTAATAAATTAACTTAAATCTAGAAAATAATAGGAAACACCACGTACCTTACTGCAGTCTTCATTTTCTTTCTTCGTGTTCACAAGACGCAAAAGATTGGCCAATCTTAAATTCTAGAATTAAAACGTAACTTTGTCGAAGGCAAAAGAAAGCTGTCCGAAACGCCTTTCGACGGCCGGTGCTCACAAACCCGAAGGTGGATCATTGAGCAATTATTGCATGTTTATGATTGTAATATTCGCGTCTGAACGGCGAAAGTAATTATGGGGACAGCGATACAGCTTTTGGCTTCGACACAGTAAAAACTATGAACCGACAGAATCGAATATGCAACGCTCTGGTGATCGCATGCTTTCACAAGCGTACATCTCGATTCGGTCGGACTTTAGCATCGATAAAAGCCAAACACTATCGGACACACCCCTTTGAAACACCGAAATTAATAAAGTAACTTCGAATTGGATGCTTTACGACAATGTTTGCAATAATATTAATATTGAAACGCGAAGGGAGGATGGTCCTTATGGTCCGGTTGGCGGCGACTAGAAATTAAAGTACAACAAAATTCAATCGAATGCGTACACATCACTTTAGGCCTTTAAATGATGTGCCGAATATCGATCAAATAGTGTTGTACCGTAATTGGGGCCCCTTAGTCGCCGCCCCTATTTACATTTTCTGATTCACGGTGCCGTCGTAAAAGTTTCACCATCTCGCGTTTAAAAAGGAAAGATAACTTTACTTACTCAAGTTTCAAAAGTTTTGTTGGGTGAAACTTCAAGTTCCGGCACAGGACATCATAGAAGACCAAGTTCCCAGGGATTATCCGACAGTGGATGGGAAGGAAGGAAGATCTTAGTCACAATATAAAACCTGATAAGATTTTTTAACGTTTTATTATTTTTTATATATATTTTTTGTAATGTCTCTTCCGATTTCATCTACGACATTGTACAACCACATTATATAAATTACTCGAAACGATAAAATAAGTTTATTAAAAATAGAGTAGATTAAATCTTTCAAAAAATATTTAAATAGAAAAAACTTGTACAACATTGCATCTAGTATTACAAGACCTCGCTTATTATGTTATTTATTGTACATATTTACAAAAAAATGTATTTTACAGTAACAATGATCTAGCGTCTTTAGGTATTGTTTCTATCACATTGTCATTCGCGTCGCCAGGGGAACAAATGTCGCGTCCCCTGCGCGACCTCATAGTAAAAACTTAATCATCGAGTTATTTTCTTTCTACTTGAATTACAGTCGGCCATTTCACAACCATTGGAGTTATATCCAAGAAATATTGTCAAAAACTGAGTAATAATCATTTAAATGTTGCAGAAACCGCCGAAAATATATGTCCAAGGTGTAAATGAATTAATTAACATTTTCAACATTAAAATTTTAATGGCTATTGTAAATTTTTGTGACAGCTTAATACTGAGTACATAAATAATTTATGAGGTTGGAAGTGCACTTCCACGTGATGCAGTGAGTAGGTAATTAATTTTCATTTACAGCTTACAAACAATTTCCTACTCATCGTTACAATAAAGTATATCGGCCGATTACACACACGCGGACCACAAACCACAATAAAGTCGCAAGTCAAAAATGTACTATAAATATTATAATGAGAGCTATAAATTTTATACAAAAATATACATGTAGCTACCGCTTGTGTGTAAAGACCTTAACACGAACAAGCTTTTAAACGAGAATGGAATTATTGCACGTCGCACATTTATCAGCGAAACATGAATAATCGTCTTGGAAAGCAATGAGCGCCCGTCGAAAAACTTAATTTCATATTTAAATATATGTTTTCGATGTTTTTGTCTTTGTTTTTCGGCGTTCGGCTAATGTTTCTGTCAACGGCGTGCCTAATTTCATGATTGACACTTCTCTTGTCAGACAAGATGTCGGATCCAAATTAAGGTATCATTCAACAGTAATAGCACTTTTTCTTTTGTTATAAAATGATGAATAAGGAAACGAACCACTTCTTACTGATCAAGTACTTTTGAATTAAAGCTATATTGCTTTCATGAATTGTGAATACAAGTGAAGCGTCAACATGTCTCTATTTTTTAACTATCAATGTCAAATTATAATAAAATGTAAATAACCAAAAAATCTTCTTGACATCTTACAAAATTCTAGACTAGCGTCTGGTTAACTTAGTGCTTCAAAAAATAATTAAGTACCAATAATTCAAATACCGCGACCACAGTTTCAGAGCCTAACATTAAGAGATTTCGTAATATAATACTGAAAAACAGTCATTAAGTTTAATTTTAAGTACAATCTTCGGCTTCTTACTTGGTCGTTCATAAGGCACTAATAAGACACTTCCATAAGTCTTCATAAGTACAGTCAGCAACAACAATCTTTTAAAAATATTGACGATGAACTTGTATTTTTTTAAGTACTTTTGAATATTTACAAGATAACGCCAATTCAGCAATTTCTGTGGCTGAGTGTACATCCGCATCACTTGTTAGGTCACATACGTTACGTTACTTAACACTTAATATATTAATTTATTATTATTATTGTATCAACGTCAAAATCGCGAGATCCAATTTTACTAGCACTTTCTTACTTATTACTATAACTTAGCCATTTAGAAAAATTTGGATACTAGTAAAATTGAACTATAAATTGGCTGATGCTTCATTAGAATATGAAAGAGAATAATTTAAAAACTAAATAAAAATAAATAAGTATTTAAGCAACTAAATCATTATGCTCGAAAATGAATGTTAAGAAATTTAGACCTATTAGTCTGTGTAAACTAGCTTGATTGTTAATTGAATATTCATTCTAAAATTCGCTTTATTTGATGACCGGTGACTGGCGTCGTGTGCCAACCCACGCGAACTCAGATATCACGAAGTATATAGTAACAAAGCATCGGCCAAATGTTCCAAAAGTCGCTCAAACACACTTCATGCCTTACATTAAACTCGTTACTCTGGATGGATCACAAACAATGTTAAAAATATACACTGAAGCACACACTGGGAATGTTACGAACATACAGGTATCAATAACAGGACTTGGTCCTTAAGGACTTGTCACTAACTAACTACATTATAAAAATATATATTAGAATTTTACCATTAAAATTATTATGAAACAATTTTTAAGAGATCACCCATGAATGTATCCGTAATCGCTGCAGCAGCACCAACATTTAGCACCAATTTATAGGGAACGGGATATTTTGAGACAGAATGATCTATGGTCCTTAAAATTAATTCGTTGCATTCAAATTCAGTAATCGTTGGACTTAAATCTATAAAGAGGATGGCACTCGTTTAATGGCCTGAGAATTAATGAGTAAAATGCATTAGAGTAAACCTTACATTTATCGATTTGTGTCACAGATGTAAATTTTGAATGTCACTTATATTTGAGTCTGATTGTACTTACCTAACGTTGAGTGAAATTCAAAATTTATTTCCGCGATTCCGTACCTTCCTTACAGTTAAAATAACGCGAAAATATATGAACAAAATGTACACAGGGAACATAAACGTTTTATTATGCTTAGCCTCGCGTCTCGTGTGATTTGGTAAAGCGAGTCACGTAAGTTTGTTTGTTTGTCTTTCCTCTTGTCTCGCTACATTCTATGCGTCATTCCGTTTTGATATATCTACTATTTATGATGGTTTTATGTTAATGACTTGTTGATTTGTATGATTCGGTCTGCGAGGAACTGAGTTACGGTCCGTGTTTGCGTCGCGGAGAACATTTGCTACTAACTTTATTTGACTAACAAAGAATTACACTGGAAAGGATTTATTTAGAAAATTGAGCCTTATTTATTTAAAACTGTATCAGTGTTGTATTCAGAGCAAATAAACTAAAAAATAAAAATCATTAACCGAGTTATTACCCGGGCAAAATTTAAAAAAATCTTATTGGGACGGAGCTTAATGTGGAATTTTACAACATCCGTAACTATAAAGCTGAGAGCAATAGTGACATATCGAATCACAAAGTAGATATTGCAGTACCGTTATTACAAAACGTATCGTATAACAGCACAAAAGAGAGAACAGAATTAAGTCATAATTTAAGGAGGATGGCCATTTCGAAAGGTTGTGTAACGCCGAGTGTACCGCGGACGGTTTTTATCGCGCGCACCACCTACTCAATGACATCACACACAAGCAAAGGCACAAAACTTTTAAAAATTCAAATTTTAACATTCGAATTCATTTTGATTTAAATCTGGCAACAGTCACTAACAATTGTGGCGACGAGACCACCGGCTTGCGATTTAAAAAGTAAGTTAGGTCGCGTAGGCAGCGCTCGCGCACTCGTGGGCGGGCGGAAGTGAGAGCGTCAACGTGGAGACTTTTGCATCCTTATCTAACAACAATTAACACGAGTTAGAGCGAAAAGGACGGTAGATAGACAATTCCGCAATGTCACAGATCACAAAACCCGATACTAGGCTGTCAAGGCTCGTCAGTTTACGACCACTTTCGGTGCTGATTGTGATGCAACCGATCGGATCTTGAAATCCGAAGTTTACGTAGCTACGCGTGCCTTTCATTGAGAAAAATATGGTCATTATCGTGCGAGTGCTTATTGCAAAAATTACAATATTCGAGTCACGTTTCGTCGCGAAGGTTCTTATAAAAAAAATGCAATAAATATTGGTTTTACGGCGAATCGCTCCGGAATTGATATGGTTCAAATAAACAGGCGTGTTATCGATCAAACGTACTCCGGCAGCCCACCGGCTCGATTGCATACCTACACATTAATTTGATACAGTTAGCCAACATTTCGCAAGGCTGAAACTTTTTTAAATAATGAGACATTAAAGTAATACAGCAGGTAAAACCTGCCTTGACGAGTAAAAGTAACTCGTGACATAAAACCGACTCGTAAACATTGATAAGTTTGAATGGATCAGAAAATCTAGTAATATAGAAGAACGTATTTTGAAGTAAAAATGTGTAGCTTTTATCGACATGACTTGATAAAAGTTATATTACCGAGCATTATGTCTCAGCACGCGTGTTATTAACACAATATATCGAAAGGTAGATACCTGAATGAATAGGCCGTAACCGAAGATAAATTGCTAATCGCTAAATTACTTTTAGGAAAAGCTTAAAGTAATCGCCGACACTTTTACAGTCACACTAAAGTGCAGTCAGACAAAAGGATTACTTATAGCAATAAAATTGGACGGAGCCTGTCGTTTTTGCGTCAAATTTGCTGGATCAGCGGCGAATCTAACGCAATTTCATCGGTTTATCTACTATTAAATTGTGGTGTGTTTTATGAGAGATAAGAGTTTGTCTCACGATTGAGAAGATCATTAAAGGTTTCTCTTGGGTTAGGTGTGGCCAGCTCACGAACTGAAACGTATGAGCACCACTTTTAAATTTATATAAATTTAGAAACAATTTATTCCGGCTATCAGCTATCGTCCTTTGTTTGAAATTATTAAGTTAGGACTCATCGGATTTCTTGTGTAGCTTATTTCCATGTTTCCAGATGTATCATTTCCTAAGAATCGATATATTTTTATGGACCCGTCACGCTTCTACTGTACTATCATCCGCTGTTTTCCCATAACTTGCTCTACAGTATCAAAAGCCACGACGAGAACATCGCCACGATTTTACGATCCAATCTCTGGAAGAGAGCCTGCGACGCGCGTCGCAAGCGCACCGAACTATGAATGACATTCAACACTTCCTACATTCGCTCGCCACACTATTCGACTAACACGCGGCAAATTGGACAATCCAAACTTACAAGACCAGCCTTTAATCGATCCGCAACATCACATTTTTTTACCACACAAAAGACCTCAATTTAAAAAATATATTTTCTGTGTAAAGTGTGGACCAGACAATCACACACAGTTCTTTATTCAGGTTTCAAAAATTACTTTCCTTTTGAACGTAACCAATTTAATTTGCTACAGATTTTAAAAGGGACATTCGATTCTAGAGAAAAAAATGTAACAGGTTTTTTGATACAGTTTTTTTTAAAGAAAGGCCCGCTTTGTTAATGAAGGTAATTTCGGTGACTGGACTGATTAAGGAGACGGTGACAGGCATTGATTACGCATTAAGAGAACCATAAACCAGACTTCGATATGAGGTGTTTATATCAAGGCTTCAGACGACTAAATTAATTTAAAACGATACAATTTAAAGAAAGTTTTATGTATGAACCGAGGAACTTTAAATTCAGCCTCATTTCGGCAAAAGATGAAAACAAAAACGAGCTAGATAACACATGCAGCATGGTGGAAAATCACCTTCGCTCTAGGCGCATCAACGAGTTGAGATTCACGACACGACCGCAACGGTACGATAGTTGTCCGCAACACAATAATTCCGGAACATATCTAGTTAAATGAACCAACTGCAGTGGTCATACATAAATCATGCGCAGGAGTGCACGCGCCCGTATGTGTAGCAAACGCGGGCATTACACGACCGACGCTCGGAGTGGAAGGACGTCGCCTACGCCTCATTCTAATGCAACCATGAGCCAATACGCCGATTATATCACCGTTTATGTAGGTGGCCTTATAAGGTTAATGTTTAAAGCGACAATTAGTCTCTTTTGAAAGGTTCTTGTTATATGTTTAGGACATTTCCCACGAGTGTGAGCGGAACTAATCCGCACGTACCGACGATTTGCATTTGAAAAGGTTTTGTTTGTTTAAAGCTCGATGATACTGGCCTATAGAAAAAGTGTTATGATGGATCGGCGGTCACAAAAGCTAAGGATTTGTTTTCAGTACTGAATGGCTGTCGAGTTAGCGCCAGACGCGCGTTGAATACGTTATAACTGGAAGTACAATTCCACCCTGTGTGCACAAGTGTCTGTAGTAAGGAGAATATAACAATATGTATAGAATACACGAAGCTGTATCTGATGCCGTACATGGCATTGAAAATTGAAATCTTTCGCCTTTTGTAGGTCAACCGTTAGTACAGCTAGCACTGAAGAATGATAAAAGTTGACACTGAAACATTCTAACACACTCAATCAAAAAGCCATAAAGCGCCAACAGTTGAAAGTTCAATCGGTACAAAAGGCCATGAAACAGCCAGTATAAATCTTCAAAAACAAAAATGACAATTGCATCCAAATAGCTATGATGGTGTTTACACACAAGGGATTGGTCGACGTTCCCACGTAGCTGTCACCGCGGGCGAAGGCGCACTATACACAGACTATCGGAGCATCTACACCACTCCAGTGGACAATCGTCCTAACAAAGCCTTACCGACCGAGGCCGGGACCCAATCATTTCCCACGCGGTAACGGTCGAACCTCAACTGGGACGCTAGTTTGAATTTATGGACGCGGAACCATCGCCCTGGACCATATCCAATACCATTTCAAGATGACCACTAGTGAAGACATTACTAGATAAACCAGAGATGTACTACACGCCACAGATATTAGCTAGTTCAATGATGAAGCCGAAACGGCGCACAGATCGCGATACAAAAGCTTGGCCGATAAGCTGTGTTCTTTCAATAACAGGAGGAAACATTGTTTGAACAATAAATACTGAAAAAAATGCTGTCATGTTGCGATAAAGAGGTATGACCGATGATCTTTGGCGAATATTTTGAGTCATTGCAATTGTTAAACCACCTGATGATTCTGATCATCTCATTGTGTGGAACACGGCCCGTCAAACATTAGAAATAACCAAACTTAATTTTATCCGACCACGTGGACAGTTACTCTTGTGTTGTTTGCTCAACGTGTCCGGATTATTTTTCAATTTCAATCAGTTTAATGACCTTCATAGACACATCGGCATCAGTGGTTTGTGTACAGTTCAGCTATTTTAGAAATTCAATTGTCTTCACCTATTTCCCAAAATGCGGTCTGTTTAAAAAAAAAACCGTGGAATTCTCACAATGTTTTCGTTGGTATGATTCATGGCTTAAATCAAGTGTGTAGTAAATACAGTAGGAGTGATGGCTGAGAAACAGAATCGATTTGATTTGATGTACTGTAACACAATATCTAAAGCAGGTCGGCTCGCGCGGTGACGCGGCGCGCTCGCAGTTTACGCTATTCTCGGCGCGGGCCTAATTTTAACCATCTGCGTCTCCCAGTCTAGTTTTAGGAAGTGGGCCGCCTCAGATTCGTTGAATTAATCGAGTCGGATCTCGATACGTAACGTCCGACCGTACATTTCAAACATCATCGGTGACGTGAACACGAATTGTTTGGGCTTTGCTTCTAATTCCGCTGGGCCAATGAACGGCTAAGCTCATAAATGCGGCCAGCCAGCCACAGTACATTGTATTTAATTAAAAACAAAACACTTAATTGGACTTGTATAAATCCAGATGACGCAATAGCTGCCAATCAAAGGATCTAGCACAGATGTTTGTAAATTGCGCAAGTGGCATATAATCGAGGGTCCAATTATCGAAATGACACAGACGTCTGGCACATCCAGTCGGACGATACACTCCCGGCTAAATCTATAATGGATGAGGCGCGTCCCGCGTCAATCCAGTAAACGAGATCGCATAATCGGACGCATACATAACAGAAAGACAATGCGGGCTGCACTCATTAATCGAGGGGAATTAAAAAGCTAGGTAGAGGTAATCGGGACGCGTCCAGGGAGCACGGATAAATTTCAATTAGAGCAATCAGAGCGTCTCGCGGAAGTTGCGGAGATGCAGCCCGGGATAGCTAGCAGCGCAACAAAGTGCATACGAATGACCGCGTCCGACGCATACAAAGGGGGACCTCCGCCGCAAATCATTAGAATTGCGGTAAGTGAGATGTGACCGGAATTGTTAGATCCGATGCAGCTCCTAGATAATGACGTTGACTTCGGATTAGCTGGCACCGGCCACTAGTATGTATACCTGACATATAGAACACAGCTTAAAGGATTTAGTGTCACCGCTGTTAGCGTTGTTACTACGCCCTAGGGAACTGAGTATTTATCGCAATAAGTGGCCCGTCAAAACGGGCAGGTTGTTTGTTGTGGAGATAATAAATGTGAGAGCGGAATTAATAAACGTGTCAGTGGTACGTCGCCACACGAGAATGATGTACAATGTAAACCGTCGGGCATAATTTCGTCGGAGGATTTGTGACGCCCTACGCTGGAGCGCCCCGCTCGCCAATTTGTAAGCGCCGACATAAACCGCGGTGTAACGAAGCACCTAAACAACGAAATAAGCGAGCATCAAGCGACCCGCGGATATATCTCAGCGGCTGACATGTCGACAACACAAGAAGCTACTCGGACTTTACATTCGCCGATGTAACGAAGGGAGCCGCCGGCTCGCCCATTGTATTTATGCCTTAAACACAATTTATTTATTCGCCAAACATTACGGAGACACAAAATCTTGTCCATAAATACATGTGAAAGCACATATCAAGTATCGGAATGCAAACGGTTGGGCTCGTGTCTGAATTATGCAACAGAGCGGCGCGGGCGCAGGCTGCCGTAATAGTGCACGGAGTGCTCGCCCAACGCAACTCCTAAAATATACGTACCGCGAATGTGGATAACTGAACCAGAAGCCCATGCCTCTCAAAATAACGCACTGCCCAAATGTTAAGCAAGCAACTGTTCCAGCTGGACAGTCGCTGTTCGTTAGAGGCGGCAGAACCCTTCGGGTGACGGGTGACTTTCTTCGCAGATTAATACAACGATCCATTACTTAAATGACGGCGCAAATGGTATTTATTACGGTCATTGCTCTTGTCGAAATTTCACCAAATTGCGAGTGCCTCCTGTTCGGCGGAGCGCTGGACGGATCTCTTCATTTGTCCGCTGCGCGGGGACACGGCAAAGGCGGTTTGCGAATATTAGCCTTATGGCTGATCGACTGTAAGTCCATCGATCTTGCGTCCGGGTGGTCGGGCGGCACCACGTTAATTACAGGGGAGAACCGATCATTTAACGTGAATTTCGCAAACATTAAATAATTTTTAAAATATTGAACCGGCGATGCGTTCACGCGAGGCATAATAAATTAATGATCGCACCAACAGAGACACGGGATTTGAATGCATTGTGGTCACCGCTTCTTTAAAATTTACACACAAATATGTCTCCGGGAGGATAATCAAAACAGCTCAGACAAAAGAACAAATAAAGCTGAAACTGAAACAATAGACGCAGAACGACGTTCATTAACCGATGATACGAAACAGTAAAGAAACTCGGCGCCGCAGTCTTGTAATCCTAGAGCCACACGCGGCGATGATTACAAGGCACCTATTAGTCAAATTAGCTTTATTGTTGCCTTTGAGTTGCACAAGGCGACCAATCGGCTTACACTCAGACAATTATGTAGGCACATTAGCTGGTACAATACGATGAGTCAACAGAAATTGCGTCCCGAGCGTTTATCAAAACAATAGTATTGATAAGTTAATAAAGCGAGGTGCGAGACGCCTAACGAGCGATTACCGAGCGATGTGAGAATAGACGCCACGCGTCTCGAGCCCGCCGCGCGCGGCATACGTTATGCCGGCGTGACTCACTGCCTCCAAGGAAACGCGCCCTAAGCCTCATTCTACTAAACATGTACTTATAAAAAACACAATTTACGATTCGTGTCGACATCTCCCATAGTCGCCACTACGCTTTTTTACCAGTCGGGAGATGCGAACGTGATGTGAAACAGAAAGGAACCATCGACGCTGGAATGTGACGAAGCACGCGCACGCCGAAAGCGAAAACTCAAGAGTTCGCGAGATGTTACGAAACATGCGTATTCTCGATTAGGGGATACGGGCGGAGCGAGGGCACTGACCGACTTCCACATTTATACCGCTAATTCATGCATAAGAGCATCTGCATCCTACGAGGCAGCGTTACGCCAAACACTCGCACAGCTAATACAGTTTATATTCACGGAACAGACACACGACGCATATTACACACCATGAATACGTAAAGAATTATATTTATGTAAACGACTTCACAGTGATGACAGGTGAAACTGTTCCTAGCGGGAGAGAAAAATGCCGCCTTTGAATATTAAGACACATAAAAAGAGATACGGTATGTCCAACACATAACAAAGTCACGAAAACATGTACAGCGAATAGAACAGTGTGCGATACAGATCTCCAAGCGCTCGTCGCGGGACGCGCTTATCTCTCGGAATCGTAATTACCGCGTGAATATTTCAATCGATTCGACTTATCGATGATGCGCGAACAATAATGATCGATATCAGTCCGGACGTATTATTTCCGTACGTCAAACGTGGACTCGGTGAGAACGACCCACCTGAAGACGAGAGATTTTTATCGATCCACCCGCAAATCGAACGAATCGACGTAATCGATTTCAACATATCGGAGCTGACAAGCGATATTCGAGGTCGGGGGCGAAGGCTCAGTGGGCGCCGGATGGGTTCGAAATTAAAACGATATGCAAATTAGGTACGAGAATTAATCGTCGGGTGCAATCGAAGCGACGGCCGCGAGAGCAGCTACTGGGTACAAATCGATGAATAAATAGTGTCCGATTAGCGGCGCAAGGTGTGTTCAGCGCTTAATGGATGAATCGAATCCGAGCAGCTCAATGAATCGACGCGTCGAACGCTCCGTATTTGGGTGTATTTGATCAGTCGCGGGCTTCATTGATTAACCGTTCGCGCGAGCAAGACGATACGGAACACAATTAGGCGCGATAGTTATCGGAATTCAATATAGTCCGCGAGTGCGCGGTCGTGTTGCCTCATGTGGCTGGCCTGGCTGTGTGCTGTGACGTGAACGAGTGGGCACGAGAAAGCTACTGCGTTACTCGGGATTGATTTTCCCCGTAACTCGACTGCCGGCGTCCAGTTTGACAGGAGAATTTATAATAATCACTGGCGGTACCACCGAAAGTAATTTTCAATTAAGTTTCTTGATAATCCGGATCACGGGCCGGCTGGACTTAGAACCTGAGGCGACAGCTCGCTCCCTTGATAATTGGAAACTGTCTCTAGTTACAAATAACACCTGCTACCTACTTTGTTATTAGTTTTTTCTTTCTTTTCTTTGGTATTTCATAAATATTCACCGCCAACGATACTTTTACAATCTAGTATTTCAGTTCTTTTTTCTTTGGCCGCATTTAACTTTACAACGTAGGTATGCTAATAGAATGGTCGTTAAAGCGTCGCTCTACGATTTGGTCTATAATCAATACTATTAAGCGCCGTTCCGAATACGTGAACTTTACAAAGAGCTAGAATGAAAGGCCGATTCATTCACAATAATGAATCAATAGTTGCGCGACCGCTCCCACTTCCGAGTCGTCACTCTAAGCGATAAACCGGTCCGTGGCGTTAATTATAAACCGATTTTAAATCAGATTATTTCGCTACCGAACACCGATCTATCCGTTCCGACATCTTTGCGTCTGAGATCATCAATTTCATTGATAGGATTTTTCGATAGATTGTAATTGAATCATCTTGCTCAAATTCAATTTTAAGCTCTGGCTACGGTGAAATTAAATAAGGTTTCACAAATCTATTTATAAGCAACGTGAAAACAACTGAGAAAATAATCGTGATAAATAATGAAGTCCCCGTCAACGGAAGCGTAAAATTCCACCACGTGATAATTCATTTCTTGCGTCCACGGCTCTTCTTATCTTTAACGATCTGAATGAATACGTCAATCTCGATTCGCAATCGGTTATGAGACGTTGGCTCATCAACACACACTGAACATTTTTATTATATTACGCAAAAACAGAACTTTCATAAACACGTCCGTAACTCAAACCTGGAGCGACGTGATCCGCGAAAACAATCTACTCGTCAAAATATTTACAAAATATATTAACAAAACAGTTTATTGCTTGTATATTATTCTTTCTCTTATCTAAAAAAAGCTAATCTAGAACGTGACTATCTCGTTAAACAGTCGTAACCTGCCGCGGGGGCGCGTCGATGTCGGGGATTTAGTCTAAGTGCCATCGGAACTACCGTTGTGGGTGATGGGACATGTGCGGATGTGAGAGGTGAGCGTGCGAGTATGGCTGGCCCAGGGAGCTGAGGGGCAGCGGCGAGGGGCAGGGGGGGTGCTGGTGGTACTGCTGCAGCGGCGACGGCGCCAGGCCGGGGTGGTGTTCTAGCGGGTACTGCGCTGAGCCCGCGTACGCCAATTGCCTCACCTTCATATCCTCGTCTACTACGTTATACGTGAGCTCTGTTTCCTCGTAGCCCGTCGCGGCCATGCGCTGCTCGCTGGTGGTGGGCGGGTCCGGCGAGTTGAGGCACGTCTGGATCAGCCGCTTGCCGGAGTCTGACGTGATCATGGGTTGCAGCTTCCGCGTCGCGAAAGTGTACACATGGCCCGTCTCTGACGCGACTAGCAACATCACTTGTGTCCCCGTCAGGGTTGACAGCTCGTATGCCTAGAAAAGAGAAAAGAACACGTTAATATGGTCATGACACCAAAGCCTATACCTAGAATTAAACGCGTTTCCATGTACAATTGATATTGTAGTTAGTGAAAATTTGTATTGAAAATTTTTGGTGTCAGTAAGTCTGTTATGCAATTAACGGTGCCGCCTTTTTGGACAGAAGAAATATTAAATTTTAAATAAAACAGCCTCATTTTTATAACACTTGAAAAGGTTATACGAAATCTAACTCAAGTGAGCTAGCGTTTAGAAAATCTAAATTCTTAGCTTGACCTAAAGCCAAAGCTATGCAAGCTTGAAAGTTTCTAAACCGTTTTAATGGCGCTACTTTTTTCATTGGGCACTTTCACACTGACATGTTTAGTCTGTTGTCCCATCTCATATATTGGGAAAACTGTTTGTTTAGTCAACAAAACGATGACAGAGTTCTACTCCAGCCAATTTGCCGCTCGGTGCTTCAAAGTAGAGTTGGACCGTGTTATCGGCTTCTAAAGTTTCCCTCCCGACCTTTCACCTCTCCCACGCCTCTAATTCGTATGTAAACCACTACGCGTTCGTTTTCGGGAGCATATCACTCTCTCACGGCACTCTTTGTGTATGCAAGACGAATTATCACACCCACTGGCGCCCATCCACCCACACCTACTTACACCACCGTTTATTTACCAATGGCACATTCTAATTTCGACTCCAGTGCTCAGCATTAAGAGCCGTGTGACAATATATTGTTAAAACAGCAATTTGACACGGACAATTGACAAAAGTCAGGTAGCTCGTATTATGTTCATCTCTCAAATTGATGCTAACTTGGACTGTGTGCTTTAGTACGCTGGTAATAGAGGATTGTGTGAAGGATTTGTGTTACTTTTCAATGCAAATTGATTGTGTTGTCTAATTTGGTTTTTCCATTGCATAATATCGGTCTGCGGTCTTGGGCGCCCACTAGAATTATTGGTTACGTGGTAACGGTTTTATTTGTAAACAATTTTATTTATCACTAGCTTATGCCCGCGGCGCCGCCCGCGTGGAGTTCGATAATTGTCCCACGGGAACATACTGTCGGGATAAAAAGTATCCTATGTGTTAATCCAGGTTATAATCTACCCGTGTGCCAAATTTCATCCAAATCCGGAAGGTGTTGTGCCCAAACGGTGGAAGGATGCCTTTATTGTGCCTGTCCACAAAGGCGGATCAAGACGCAATGTTGAACACTATCGTCCTATTTCCATTTTGTCTGCCTTGTCGAAGCTCTTCGAGAGGTTAGTACATAATGAAATATATCCCATTCTGCATAATATTATTGTTCAACAACAGCACGGTTTTGTTAAACGGCGGTCCACAAACACCAATCTCTTACTGTTTACAAGCTTTTTATTTGATAATGTTGACAGCCGTGTACAGGTGGATGCAGTGTACACAGATTTCTGCAAGGCTTTCGACAAGGTGGATCATGTAATATTACTCAATAAATTAGCTTTTAATGGAATCCGTGGAAACCTACTAAGGTGGTTTGCTTCCTATATCACTAACCGTAGTCAGAGAGTCGTGGTTAATGGTCATTCTTCTTGCATCGCGCAGGTCACCTCTGGTGTACCACAAGGTTCTATTCTCGGTCCCCTTTTGTTTGTTTTGTATATAAACGACATCAGCCAATGTTTTCTTAATACCAAATTCCTATTATACGCCGACGATCTTAAGGTATACAGAACAATACGCGACATCAATGACTGCCTTCTGCTACAACAAGACTTGGACAGACTATCAGACTACTGTCGTATAAATGGGTTGCAGCTTAGTTTACCGAAATGTAATTTTCTAAATTTTACAAAAAATAAAAATGTCGTAACACATACATACACTCTGTGCGGTGTTCCCTTAACAAAAGTGGACTTTGTTCGTGATCTCGGCATCATCCTTGATTCCAAGCTTTGCTTAGACTTGCATATTAGCAAAATAGTTAGTAAAGCGTACCAACTTTATGGATTTGTTATGCGCTCAACATTAGACTTTAAGAAGTCTTCCTCATATATTTGCCTATATAAATCTCTCGTACGCTCTCAACTAGAGTATGCCGTGTCCGTCTGGAGCCCATATTATAAAAAATATATTGAGGTGATTGAGAGTGTTCAACAGAAATTCCTACGTGCTATGCATTTTAGATGCTTCGGATATTACTTGCCATACCCGGATTTACTTAATAAGTACAAACTCTCAACACTTGAAAGTAGACGTAAGTACTTGGAAGCTATGAATCTTTATAACATTGTAAATAATAGATTTGATTGCATTGAGTTAACCAACATGTTATGCTATGTCGTCCCTAGAACAGTGTACAAGCGTAAAGTGCGCGCTGGCAGACTCTTCTCCACGCGTACCTGCCAATCTAACACTGGTTTGCGCTCACCTGTTCGCAGAATGATAGATGTCTACAATGGGACTTTTGAACACATTGATATCTTTGCATGTTCTCCCAGTAAATTTAAAGGTCTTATACTCAAGGAGCTCTCTTGATTGATGTGTATAAGTACATGTGATGAACATGATAGTTAAGTAAGTTTAGTTTTTTAATATTTTGTATTATTTTGTATTCTTAGCCTAGCGTTTAAATTAAAATTGTATAATATATTCCACAGTTAATCTGTGAATAGCGTTGTGGGCTACAATATTGCCCAAATGTTATGTGTATCTCTTTATTTTATACTATATATTGTAGCTGTTTGCTGTTCCTTTTGAATAAAATAAAAATAAAATAAAAAAAATCCATTCAGTAGTTTTTGCGTGAAAGAGTAACAAACATCCATCCATCCTCACAAACTTTCGCATTTATAATATTAGTAGGATTTATTGACTTGGTTTTGTTTAGGATTTTGACTTTTATTACAAACGTCTATGATACCATACATGCATGGTACACGAGGTCCTGGCTTCGATTCCCGTACACCTCTACTTAACCCTTCGGGAATTAAATGCGTGATGTTATGTTTTGTTATTATGTGTGTCTATGAGACCTTTGTTTATTTTTGCGATTGTATGCCCCAGTCTGCCAAGTTTGTGAATTTCGTTGTCCTAAATCTAGTTTCAAAGCTCATGTTCTACTTTCGCGAATTTTGAATGCTGTCTGTTTACACATATATAAATATATTGTTATAGTCTATGGTAACAAATAGTAATCGAACATCAGAGATCACGTTGGTCAAGACTGTCATGAGAAAGGATAAAAATAAAATGTTTTGGACTAAGTTTGTCAATCGTCCGATTTTAACGGTTGAAAAATCGGTCCGTAACCCCCAATATGATATAAAATCTTTGTAATATCCTTTGAAACCCATCCCTGGTCCACATTCAAGCTCCACTGTTTCAAGATATCAACGAGAATCAATGGACTTGGACAGTATCATTACAATGACAATAAGCCTCGGAAATGAGCTCTGACAACCAAAGCTGTAGTTAATTGAATCCTCTGATTTAGAATTCTCAACTTAAACCTCATTGCTATAAGATTCTATTTAAATCACAAAGAGCTGAGTGATCGCTCTTTTCTCAAAACTTGCACTTCCCTTCTCCATTCATTGAAATGATTGATGATAAAGCTGTAATTAGCGAACCTACTGCTTGCATCTTTGACATCGACACCCTTAATCTCGAAACTGGGTCACTGTAAAATGTTTCTTATTAACTTCACAGTAAGGTTCTTACTGACAGCTCAGTTTAGTCGGTACCGGTATAAGACACTGCCGAAATTGACAATTACAAATGCACCTTTAATGAGCTTTGTTGTTACATGATTAATGAGGCTTCAGTGAAATTTCAGTGGACTTGAAATTATTTGCAACCTACAGAGGTCAATCTTAAAAAATCTGGAATTTCTTTTGAATAAGGAGAATCGTGTTTTTACCTTATTTTACGTCATTAATCAGGAGTAATATGAGACGCCTGACGGTACTTAACTGATTGAAAGGGATCCCAAAATTAAGAATATTTCGTTTCCGAAAGAATCATAATTTCACAGAATGAACTTTTTTCCTCCCTGAATAAATAAATAAATTACCCTATAAAAATAGCATATAATTTTCATTTAACACATTAACCGACCAATCTATTTTACGTTATCAGCCAAAGAATATAAAAGTTAACGTAATATAAAAACGATTATCGATATAAACGGGTTGCATTAAAAGATCTGATTTTATGGTCGCAATTGATTTTTATGGTCGTTTTCATGTGTACATAAATTTTCGCTACTGCACTGTAGCTAAGCGAATTAACATTGATAAAATCGAAAATAAATATTCATTTGGGCAAATCAAAATGGAACTCAATTTGATCGAGATTTAATAAACTGTGGTTAACCTTACGTTTAATACACAGTAACATAGTTTATGTTATTTTGTCATTTAACTGAGTGTATTTATTATCTTTATGCTTGTAAACTCTATCTTAAAAACAGTGAGTTATCAAAGTTTATTGTAACAGATAACCCAAATAAACGATTAAGTCCAATCGCAATAAAAATCTTTCCCTGTGAAAATCTTAATTACTTTTGTATTGTTTACAAAAACAAATAGTCTCTCAATAAGTTTATCACGTCAATTTTACAGTTAAGTTCAAATTACGCTGTCGAAGTTTAAACCAATAGCTTAGTCTGAAACATGATTAGCTGGCAAACCGGCAAACAATTGGTTAACCTCGGTTTGACTCCAGCGGTAACCTAGGTTAGGGTTGCCACAAATGAAAAAAAAAATACATAAAAATGTGTAAACCTTTTTTACAGTTCGTTAATTTTTATACAAGGTGTAATTCACCTCATCACGAAGCCGTCAACCAAGCATTCTGTACATGAAACTAAGTAACTTTACGCAAAAATTATTGCTGGGAAACGACTTTTTTTTGGGGGGTGTAAAATCATGTTTTGTGGTAGAACTCAAAGTAACGCACTCAAAACATTGTGCTGATGGTTGGATTGAATAGTACGGGGGTCGTGGAGGTGTTTAAAGTAAAAATCTTACATTAAAAACTTGTATTTAAAAAAATACTGGTCAAAAAGTTGGAACTTTGACCCCTAATATCTCCGTAACTAGAAGGTTCCCAGGTATGGTGTGGAACAAAAAAATGATCGCAAGGACAGGGAGAACCAGTGCCTTTCGGCTTCGTGAAGAGGTGTTTTACACCCTTTATATCACTTACTTCTTTATCCACTGTAACATGTAACGGTACCCATACAGAAGAATAGCAAAGTAAATGCTTCTTTTACGGTACCTACTTGATGATGATAAGCTTTTGACAATGATGTCTCTGTCAAAAGCTTAACGATAGTCGAATGCCCTAAGTTCTAACAGCACACATTAACAACTTTCACTATAATCCCTTAAAAGCCAAGCCGACCATAATCCTTAAATTAAAAAGAGCCAGCATTAGCAAGATTGACAGATCCGTTCACAAAGATTTATACAAACCGATGTTGCAAAAACTGTCATGATAAGTGCTCCAGTTAAGTCACAAGTGATTTTGGTAAGGTGCAACTAAAAATCCGTAAAACCGGTGCGCACGAGTCATAGGCCCGAAACCAGCCGAAAGTTTACGAAGGTAAATTCGAAAATCGAAAGCCAATTAGCTTGTCAAATTTGATCTGAATGATACGTGATTTGGGGAGCGACTGTTCTCATTAACCGACAGCTAAGAATTAACGTGCGATCATGTCAAGTATCACGGAAGGCTATTAAAAGAAAGCAATGATTCCCGTTCCCCCATTCCATGTCCCATTGTTTTCTTGCTAATTTAGGACTGAAGGGAACACTTATCGTGCGTATTACCCGTGCGTAGGCGATGGTTTAGCAACCTGTCTAAACAATTGGCTGTATAAATAGTTCGTGGGGAGTTAAGGACGATGCCTCGAACAACATCAACATAGTAAAATAACGAGAATTTAGGAAGCAGTGATAATTGTACAGGATGGGCCTTTACAAGGTTACCTTGCAAGACCCAATGCCTCAATTGTCGCTGAGATTCAAAACAAGCTTTGATCAAAGCCAGCGGAAAATTAGTCGCATTGCATTATACACACAACCTGTCCGAAGCACAGTCGAGGATCTTCACGTAATGTCGTATAATCTGACAGACAAAATACAATTTAAAAATTGTACAATTGTACAATTTAAAAATTGTACAATTTTTTTTTGTAAATGTCAACTACAAATTAATATAAATGTATGGTTATTTCAGTTAGAAACAACGGAAGAAAAATTACGTAAAGACAAAGGTCTTTACGTAATTTTGAAAAAAACAGGTTCAGCATCTTTATGTTAAACCTGTTTTTTTACAATTTTGAAAAAAAATAACAATCAAATATATTTTTTTGTAAAATTTCCTAAAAGACGCTGTTAAGTTAGTAAAAATCTTTTGACTAAAAAGAAGCACCAATTTTAAGGTGACAGGACAGCCAATATTGTAATCAAAGACTAGAGAGCAATCACCATTCAACCTAAATTCAACAGTACAAAGTGCAGCTTCTTAAAAAGCAGGTACAATGTAATAATTCTTCTACCAACAATAGCTTTCAAGACTCGCATCTAAGGAGGGGGACACAAAGCGCACTCCAGACCTAACCCGATCAATTGACTGGAGGACCATAGACATCTAGAGAGTAAATCCTTCTCTTTGAAGCAAGGTATAACCTCAAATACTTCACTGTACTTGTAGTCTGCTTATCAAAGAGGTTTGTTTGTGTAACACTGTTTCACGATTTATTCTTAAAACTTACCAAGTTTTGAATCCATGTTGATAGGTTTTAGGTAAACAATCGATTTTCAAAATCCAAGTTTTCGATTTGTTAAGCTAGTTATAATATGACATACAATGGTGTCGTAAGAACACAGTGATTTCAGAACAGCTAAACTGAAGTAAGGTAACTTTGGAAAGAAAACCTTACAAGTGAAACACAAAATTTCGTCAACATTTTATATCCTAGAGCTAACGATTTAACTGTGCAACTCATTTAAGTGAAGCCCCACACCTTCGGATCTGATGTGTATAATAAACAGAGTCATTACGGCCGCAGCAATCGAGCTAAGTAAATGATGATTACGCTCGCCACTTATCATAACACGGCATAACGAGATATGAGGTTTTTTCTATATCACTATTATAATAGTAATTACTTGGGGCATGGCGATAGTTTTATGTGATGGAAGTGTTAACTGATAGGTGTCGAATATTAAAAGCAATAAGTATGCATGAGGTGCATGATTATCATGTTTTTATTTTTAGTCATCAACTCTAATATGAAACTACTTTAACTTTTTTTATTGTTAAAGAGCTTCTGTGGGTCCCGGTATAATGTCTTGTTCATTTTAATAAAAAAGTGTACTATGAAATTTACCTAATACAATTTTTAATATATTTTATTTACCGTGGTAACCCTACAATTTCGCGGTGCACTATCCTAGCTGTCGCCCCAACTGTGGGCGATGAAAACTACACTTTTTGCCGAGATTAGATACAGAATCCGATAGCACGCCAACTAATAGCTCTATAAACAAGATAATCGGCTGGTTAACGCTGGGAAAGATGTCGTGCCAGCGATTTATGAAATGTTTTAAAAAATATGAAAGTTCGGTGAGCTACGAGATTTTGTGATAGCGGCGAATAGGTGAATTTAAGTGGCCAAATGTTTGTGTTCACCAAATATTTCGTGGAAATGGAGTAGTTAACTAAGCATCTTATTGCTGTTGTTCGTCAAATGATAATAAAACTGTTTAAAACGTGTGAATTCGGTTTTAATCATATCATGTCATCAAAATATAAAAGATGATAATTATATTTGTAGGACTTAAACCGAACAACGTATCGTTTAACTGCAAGGAAAAAGTAAAGGACCAAGAAATCAAAGGTCAAATTAAAATAAATAAAAGAAAAAAAACACAAGAAATTAAAAACGGACAACAGACGATGAAAAACGTCAGTCAGACCGTTCACACGTGAATAACCACTTATGAACTGCAAAAAAGCACATTTGATCGTCACAATTTTTTGTCCCTCCTTGTTGCTTAATAATAAAAATCTCTTCGCCGATGTAAGAGTTGTGGTAAATTCACGAATTAACCGGAGAAAGCATTCGGGACGGGACATAGCGATACGACATTACTGTGACAAGTGCGACCCGCGACAACGTGGCCGAAAAAACCAGCTAATTGCGACTACAATGGAGCACAAAGCGGCCGCTTTTCCCACGGAGCATCCGACCGCGCATGCGTACCGATCATTTCATGCGTGCTCCTCTTTTATTGCCAAAAATTAATGCCCGGTAAACAGTCCTTAATTGCAAGCCAGTCTTGTTAAAATCAGCGTCGGTAAAACCGCCCGTCACACTAAAACTTACATTTCTCGGAAACAAGAAACCAGAATACACATAAAACTCGCAATAACTGACTAATAATAACGTAACATTACGAATACCCTGTGATTCTTGTGTCGATTTTTGTACTCAATCGTTGTTTTATGACATTTTAATTTTATTGGTTAATGCCATTTACCCATTCTCTTGGATCATGATGCAATTTTACTTTAACAACTTTATAGCTAAGAGGCAGTTATTACCATTTTTGCAGAAAAAAATTAAGATGCCTGCATCAATAATTGGCTTTCGAAGTGAAGACAGATGCAGCTTGTAGTAGTGAAATGTAAATATTATTAAAACTATCAATAAGTTATGATTATCTAGAAGTTAAAAGCTTAATAATACTGTAGATCTCACACATATAACCAGTCTTTAATAACGTTTAAAATAAATAAGTAAGTAAAATACTTTCCAGGTGGTAGTTAGAAAGGGTTTAAAAGGCTTGTTAAGTGATGATAAATTAAAAGAACATACTTTCAGATACAGCTTTAATTACATTACTTAGTCGGAAGGTGGCAAAAAAGAAAATTAAAAATGGCTTCGCGGCTAAATAAATAGCAAACACAACCGAAGAATTATTCAGACACATGTAAGTCATCTTTCTGATAAAACTCATTAAAATTAAGCATAATAAAACGAAGCATCAAACTATTTGCTGAAAACCCTGTTAAAATTCTACGAAACCATTTAGTAGTTACAGATTTTCATCGGTAATTAAATTTCTAATTTATTTTCATCGTAAACAATAAAAACTCGATTACTGAAACTGATGCTAATAACTATTGCAAATGTCATTCACAAAAACTTCTACATCTACACTATCTAGTTCTGCAAAATATTCACCAAGGTCCAACACTCAGCCCGCTCTTAATCCTGTCCATAAAATTCCATGAATTCCCTATAACCACGCAAGCCTGTACCGATCCACTTTCACTATACCCTAAGGTGTTAACCTATTATCATCTGACGGTGGCTAGACGGCAATTCATATGGAAATGAAGTAGCAGACAGGTTCACTCACTGACGGCAAGGCTAAACGCTCAACATTAACTTTAATTAGTTAGCAGGAAACTGTGGATACTAAGTTTAATATAGTCAACAGAGACGGTAGTTTAAATTATGGGAGGTTAAGTATTGCCGTAAAGATTGGATGGGAAGCTTTTACAACCAAAGTGAAGGAAGACTCCAAATCATAATTGGGCGACAGTAGTATATTCTTAATCCTGAATGAAATGAACAAACCGGTTGCAAAGAAAACTAACACCAATAAGTTACTTTAATTGCAGTTGATATAAAACAATGTATCCATTATTATTACATCCAGATCATCGTGCAGAACTGACACATTCTCGACAGCATCACTAACTTTCATTCGACACAGATTGACAATGGAAAACTATCCTGAAATTCATTAACTAAAAAAGGCGAAATGAACATGCGATCAGAAAAAAATAGAACGCGACAATGTGAAAGCCTAATGATAAGAATTGAACATCGCGTGACGATTGATAAGATCCGCTTTCAAATACAACAAAAAGCTTTGATAAAAACGCGTCAATCTGTTAACGGTGCGGGTACGTCACACGCCACGTGCGTTTTCTATAATAAAAAATAACGTAGCCTTAACAAGGGGCTAAGGAAACCCCAAAAACAGGTTATGAAAGGCCAGGTTGCCATTTGTGGGCAGCACTCGACTGGATTAGTCGTAAAAGGTTTAAACGGGCCGTGTTCGTCTTTTGCCTACCGGAGCGTACCACTCCACGTGGCTGTATTTGTCTGCAACACTACGTCATCGTACACCCTTTATGGCAAGGATGATGCCATTGCATTAAGGACGTGGAGTTGATTCACCTCTGACAGA
Organism: Cerastis leucographa; assembly: GCA_963082945.1. Taxonomy (NCBI): domain Eukaryota; kingdom Metazoa; phylum Arthropoda; class Insecta; order Lepidoptera; family Noctuidae; genus Cerastis; species Cerastis leucographa. The sequence continues at coordinate 18,311,954 of OY720358.1, read as the reverse complement.
ATCACAGTTATGAATAAGTTCATTTCGATGAAAGTATCAAGTTTTGCTTCGCACATGCAACTTTTTTCTAAAACTCCGTCATTAGAGACGTCTACTTTCATTGAACTGTACCGCAAGAAGTTTAGCCGCTGTTCGATTCCAGCAAAAACATTAACAAGCGGCCAGTTATATGACACTAATAAGCGGTCATACAATCAATAACATAAAAGGATGATTCGTATTCAGGTAGAGGACATAACAATAAATCATGGAGATCCGTAGGGGGTTGCCAATTCAGAGTTCACTGTAATCAGCGCCAGCGCCGTAATGATCGAGAAGTGAAAGTTTCAAGCTTCATTATCTCTCAGTGCAATTCAATCTGAAGCCACACGTTAAACAACGATTAAGACAACTTGTGCTAAGCTCACCAATCTAAATTTGGTCGAAGAGATTCCAAAGAAAACTAACAGAAATCGTTTAACGCAACAGCAAATGTAAGTAAGCGAGAAAAGTTTCGGTTTGTTTGCTTTGAGAGGTTGTCAGATGTGACCGAAAACTTGATTACAGAAAAAAAGTAATGATTCAGAACCGACCAGTCGTTCGGATATTTCCTTGAATAGCGGTACAGTATGTAAATTATATTGGAGATGCAACAGAGAAGGATTCTGATACGAAACCTACGCATACAGAGAATGTGTTATTTAAGATAACAGCGATGCAACAATATATCTAAATATTATTCCTTCAAGCGACTGAGTCCTGGAATTCAGAATTATCGTTGCATACTACTCATCATCATACATAATTGATTTCTTTAGTTCTTGATCGAATACACATGAATGTGTGAATAAAAATGCAGAAAAAAGACTTAAATAATAGGAGCAAATTGCGCAAAGCAGGCTTAAATCAGCTGTTAATGAAAACATATCACGGTAATTAAGTGAATGTTGTTAGTCTTGTTCATTAAGCAAAAATCTGTATCGGCAATATTGAAATTGTCATTCAGCTCAAGCAAGAGATTGCACGTTGGACGGCGTCAAAGTGGCACTCGGTCGGCGGTTTAGCGGCGTCTACGGCGATTAGTTTAAACGACGCTTAAACAATAATTACCGATTACGGAGAACCGGTGTGTTATCGGCGGTGCAACTAGGGTGGTGTGGGGACTATTGCAATCAAGATTAATACCGAGACCGTGCAAAAATTTCCAATAACGCAACGTTTCAATTTGTCTCCGGGACTCGAACGCCAGAGATAATCTACAACCGCCATTGAAGATGACCGGTTAAATGAATTTGTATTCGAACCGGTGAAGGCTGTTTCTTTACTTGTCGACACATTCCGTTAACGCGGCCCGATGTATTAAGTTATTGAAGAATATTCAGAGACAAAGCCGGACTTGTTAAATAGATACCAAAAGCCACTGAGCAATTTGAGGACTATTATCCAGCGAACAATATAAGGAAGATTCAATTAAACGACCAAATCTCAAGCGACAATAGGAGCTATAGCTAACAATACACAATCCAGAGAACAATGGGCAATCCTTGAATCAATATAAGCAGACTGGGTGTTCTATAGATATTAAGATTGAGCCTAGAGCCGTATGCAAATGTTCCGGGCGTCGATATCGACGGCAATGGCGTCGGTAATTACACGTTCATAGTCTGGTTACCAGTTTCATTCATAAACATGCGAGATTGCGTTATGAATGGTAGACAGTCCGTGTCCTTAATTTATTGTGTCGCGCAATACACTTCCATAAGTTTCCTGTTTGATTATTACCATTTATCGAATGTTGTTCGTGTGCTATGTAATTTTGTAGACGCTAACTCGACCTTGATTAATGAACTTCATTCATATATAGCACGAACACTAATCTAAGTCCAATTATATCGAGTGCGCGCCGCTGCAACCAATGTAGTCTGCGGCATACATTGTATAGATACAAGATGAATTTATTAAATGTATTAACATTCAATTCATTACTGGAACACGCGAAAAAACAAACATAACTCAACCCGCTATTACCCGAGCTTATGAACGTAAACCTGTCCAACTGTTAATAATTCTTTTCTTAATGGCCTCTCATGGCTGAATAAATTTTAGCGCTAAATATACAAGCTTTATCTGTGATCTCCACAATCCAACGGCTCCGAGGGTAACAGGAGCCGACTGAAGCGCCGCCACCACGATACCATCACGCGGATACGCATCAAGGAAGACCAGTTGTCAATACATTTCACCTGCGAACTGAACTAACTTGATGGCCTGTCCGAGCCCAGAACGAGTTCCCATGAATTGTGTTGCGTGCGAGACATTTTTATACTTCTGTACGACAACGTGTACCTGCGACCGATGGCTTCCATGTTAATGTATCTGCTATCGCTCCCAGCTTTATGTGGATGTTCTCGTTCCGTTTGTTAAGATGCCCGATAGAATTTCTAATTCGGAACGAACGTCGATTCAATGCAATCGAAGATTTAGATCGCGAAGAATGCACCCCGTGTTAAATGCTAATTTCTGTCTCGGCCTTATGCAAATGAACGGCACTGCCACTAAATAGCATTAAGGCAGCTACGGGCAAATATTCCGCTAACCTTATTTACTGGACAATTCATACGTCCAAGCAAACAAACACAGGTGGTCCCAATAAAAGATTCGGAGGACGCCAAGCGCCTGTGTGAGGATGCCGCCCTCCCTAAAAGGATAATAATACGTCGTTGCGAAGCTCCCGAGCCGGAGAATCCCCAAGACTCCCAGAGAAATGTAAATTGACCCGCTACCTGACAAATAGCTTAATTAACGGCTAACACGCGACACGAGAATTATTGAGATTATCCGAATGATTCACCCCTGGACGGACACGTCACCAGAACCTTTTTTGCAGGTTTTATAAATGAGGATTATCAGCTGATACTCTTTTTCCTGGTCGTAATCACATTCAAAAGAGAAAATTGATCTTGGAAATGGTTCGCCATTGTTATGCTTAATTCTCTTCGTAGGAAAATCCAAAAGCCTTAAATTCCTTTGAATACAATGAACAAAAGAATCGGAAAGGAACTTATGAGACGTCCTAACTAGCCCACATGCAGCAATTTAACGAAGGCATTAAATCTCAAGGTTGAAGCAGGAGTTACGTTAAGAGATTTAGTTTTTTTCGCAATGTTATGCGTCGGTAGGCGTCACGTGGGCGCGCACGTGACGACGATGTGATTTTGTGGCTTGCCACCGCACGACCGCTCGCGTGGGCGGCGGCCGCAACACTGACACCGATGGGCGCGTTCGATACCTTCGGCCGGACGATTTGCCTCATAGTACTTTGACGGGCTATCAAACTCCAAACGCACAACTTTAAAAGCTCACTCCATAAAGTTTTCCGTCCGATAAACTCGGCAACTGTTCTGGAGCTGGAGCTGTCTGTCAGTCACCCTTCAATTTATCGATCGAGGTTGGCTGGCAAAAACGACATCGTTTTTGAAATCTTTCGTAGCGCGCGACAAGATCCAGTTTTCTTAAATATTTTGAATTCCAGCGAAATCAACTTTGCGAGTAAAAAGTTTTAGTATTGTTCAATTTCACGAAAACGACGGCAAAACGTGCGCTTTCCCACCGAAATCTGGATGTTTGGGGATTTTTTTAATTGATTGGGTAAAAAAGCATGTGGTCGTGCTCTCGAACCGCAATCAAATAAAAACCTTACTCGTTAATGTTTTATGTATGAAATTCCCGAGGCCGATACATTATGGATGGAGTCCTGCTGGCTTGGCGCGTTCGGAAATTTTGACAGAAGGACAGATATCGTCGATCTCTATGGTAGCCACAGACCTCATTCGACGTTTTTACGCGACTCGGACGACCGATAAGATCTGACGTTGAATAATATCGGAAAGGAGTAAACGTTCCACAGCCCTCCACTTACTTAACTATGTTAATAATGCATACCAAACATGAATTTCATAAACTGAACTTAGGAACAATAAAGGTAAGGATCGGTTTTAGAAACACAATTCAAGTTGTGGTCCAGGCCCCCTATTCACAAACGCTCGGATTCGATTTCGATTCGATAAGTCATATGTCTATCTTGTTTTGGCATTACGAAAGCGAGTGAGATAGACATACGACTTTCCGAATCGAAATCGAATCCGAGCGTTTGTGAATACGGGGGCAGGAAAGTATATTCATATTGAAATAATATTTCGAACCTCATCGACAAGTCATAAGAAAATTAACTATGTCAATTAAAAATTAATCTTAAACAGGAGATCGCAGCCGTGCGAATGGACTTTCCTTGTCACCGTTAAAATAATAAATAAAAAATAAACGGCTCAATTTCAACAAATTACCAAGCCGACAAATTGCGTAAATAATTATCTTTGCACAACGCTATAAGACGTTTACAAATAGGGGTACATTTAGTAAACAATCACAATTTATTACGGTGACCATCGCGACATGTTTAGATACGACACCTGAAGACCTATTTCGGTCGAACCAGTTGCGCGGGCGCATCGTTACCAGGCGCGCAGGTGTCGGTGTGTAGGGACTAGGGTAGCCAACACACTCGTATTAGAAGCTATTTATTAACAATTACTATAGTATGGAAATTCGTATAATAACTTTATTTTAACTGGACAATATTTCCTTAAAGTTAATAATTTATAAAAGAATTATGGATTAATATAATTCTTAATAAACAAATAATTATGATTAAGCTTGCAACTTCTTAGTAACTCTGTCCAATTTCCGACAAACAATGCTGAATATGGGACACCTTAGAATCTAAGGTGTCCAAGGCTTAGATGAATAAATATGACATTTTATGACATTCTGCCACCGATCAATAAATACTTCTTAGTGACTAGCTGTCTACTGTACACAACCGACATTTTACGTTTCTAGGTCTATAAACACAGGCCAGTCAACTTGAGTTAGGTAAGGGCACAAAGGCTCTATCTATTGCGAGTGCTTTACATTCAGACTGATGTAAATATTTTAACAGAAATACATGTAGATTGGTTTTCACGATAGGAAAATACGAAACACCAAAATATGTGTTTATTTAAGTTTCATCGTATTTCGTTTATTTATTTTGTTTTTTTTTTTATATTTTAAATAATTCTTAAAAAAAAAAACGTTGATAATATTTTTTTTTTTAATTATATTTTTCTTTAATGTTAGGTTATCTAAATCCTTCTCGATAAAAGCGCAAAATATTTTCTTGAATTTTACCGATAATAAGTAGTTAACATTTATTTTTGTTTTATATTCATAAGCGTCACTTGAAAACTACAGATCTTCTTCAAAATATGTCGACAGCCTAGCGCCCCGATTCGTCATAAAAATTAAACACCATACTAATCATATAGCCACGGTTAACAAAGTATGCAGAACATAGTTGTATGTTATCCCATGGGACATACATCTCTTGCTAGAACCGGATCGACCATCACACTAACTCCATACTTACTGGCTTCTTGGCTCAAGATATAAACTGAAAATTTTTCATCAGTATCACAAAGTTGACAAGTAAAACTAAGAGACAATTCTGGAGAAGGCAAAGTACTAAATCATCTTAACTTTAATTAAAAATTAAAACGCAAAGTTACTTAACAGTTACCACGACAAAATAACTTTGTGCATTGTTTTACGTTCAAAGTTATACCTTCAGGTTTTCGAGTTTCAACTCGAAAACTAATCTAACATTTTCGTATTTCAACCGAAAGCTTTGAAACAACCCTTTTTTTGGGCGAAACGGAACCCGTGTTGGTTTTTTATTCATGGTCGTTCTGAATTTATAAAATGAAACGTTTGTTACAGCACAGATACACTTTTTTTTTTAAAGCTATACAGATTCCTACCTAATGATTGATAAAGCCACATAATCTTTTTATCAAAAATCTATTTACCCATTTTTTGACTGCTGTTCACAACTCTCTATGTAAATGATGAATGGAAATGAATGAATGGGGAATGCCTATTAAATGCCTGAAATGGACAAAAACTACGAATAGTCCTTAATTGTATTTAAAATAAAATATGTATAATGAAATAATTCTCAAGTTTGTTTAAGTAGGGTATAAAAATACAGGAATCATTAAAATATTTAACTTGATATCCGTTTAAGTCATTCTTATTTTTATTGGAGCTCAGTGTTTATTTGACACGAGTAAGTGACATTCAGCCAAGCAGGAATCGGCAAATAATCCCTAGCGAACTATTTTATAGAATTAGTGCACAGTTATCATTAATTTAATATAATTCGACCTATTTGTACCATAAATATAATTCAAATAATATACGCATGTCAATATATATTAAAATTAAATTATTTTTAAAGAGAAAACTTATCGTAGGCTGTATGAATCACATGACCTTTGCCTTACTGACAGTTTGACATTACTGCATTTTCGATTGTTTGTTTACTTGATTTTTGGTTTTGCGCTTGCGACTTGCTTTAACTGACCTGCTTTCAATACGACGTTGTGTGTTTTGGACTTGTGCCCCGTGTACATTTAAAAATGGATAAAAACCTACACTGTGTTAATTGTTATTCTTAACCTGGAGTCAACCTATATTTCGGAAAAAATGTTTGTAACTGACTTCTACCTAGTTTTTAAATAATAATTGAAATTGTTATGGGTTACCTACGATATGTAGTAAAATTTGGCGTATATTTCATTATTGTTCATTTCAGGCATATTTTTATATGGTGGATGGGCATTCCCCTTTCCGAACTATTGTCTACCGCCATGCCTACAATGTCATCCAATTATGCCACCTGACACCTGATGATAACCAGCGAGTATTTTTTTCTTTTTTTAAATACTGAATAGGCTTGCGTTTGGCCGAAACTGGCCGGATAAAACTAAACAAAAAAAAACCAAGAGCCACTAAACTTTTTCCGAGAATAAAATCAACAAATTAGTTTAGCGCAAAATATTTTTTTTTTCGTTTTCTCTTTTCTGACGGAGGGTATATTTGCTACAGTTTATTATCTTTTTAAGGCTATTGGTGCGGGTTTAATTGATAAAATAGTCGCCATCGCCTATGACTTGGTCGTAGTCCGTTTGTTTGTCCACAGGGCGCTCATTACACGCGATAATGACTGGATCTATCTGCAAGTGTAATACGATATCGCGGCCATTGTGCGACGCTTAAAAGTACAATCGACAGGAAACAATACTTTATCTTTTAGTACTTCAGTCACGATCAGATGATATCTTATGGACTAATCAACTGGCATCGCAGGAATGATTAACTATTATTTGTTTTGTGCTTGTTAAATTGTATTGGCGAAGCGAAAAAGTTATATTGAAATATGTAACGATCCAATTTAAGGGTTTTAAACTTTAAATAATCAGACTAGAATCCTAATTAATATTATAAATGCGAAAGTTTGTGAGGATGTATGAATATTTGTTACTCTTTCACGCAAAAACTACTGAATGGATTTGGATGAAATTTGGCACAGGGATAGATAAAAGTCCGGAATAGCACTAGGATAATTTTTAGGTACTACGATCCCGTTGGACAATTACAGAACTAAATGCGGGCGAAGCCGTGGACATAAGATACTTCATGGTACATGTATGTATGTAAGCATTAGAAAAATATTAGTTATTTAAATACCACCAATTATAGCAACATTACAGACTCGTCCAATCCGAAATATGTGGCAAGCAAAACAGATTAAAGCAGATGATAACTCATTCAACCTACAAAAAGAAGTACCATAAATTAATTTCTAGCTGTTCGCTTCGCTTCACACCTGTACAAAATTAAAACACCTTAACTTTTCAATTAGCTTTTAACAAATTGCAACAAGGACTCTTCACTGTTATTAAATATTCATTTGGTTAAAACTGTTAAAAGGAACACTTATTTACCACTTTGTGGTGCATTTCGTGCGTTGAGCTTGGCGCCTTGAGATATATTAAATGCATTCAATTAAAAAGAGTAATTTGAAACAGTTTTTCAAAATTCCTTTGCTAAAATTGTAGAAGCGTTTTCGAGAGGCAACATAGTTAATTTGTAATACTCATTGATTATTTCTAGAATAGATATATGAGGATATACTTGTTAGGCATACGGCATACCTATCCTTCTGAAAAACATAAACAATAAGTTCACTATTATGGTCAGCGTACGTCAGTCAGCCTTTTATGAAACTAATTTCAAGTCACGTACTACCATATTATTATGTATTGCAGTATATTATTTTATTATTAAATTTTAACAAATTACTTCTGGGTACATATTTTAAATACCTATTTCTGTGTCATTGCTACTACTACTTACATTGCGAAGTTAAGAATTGGTCGAAAATAAATACATTTTAATGTCCAAAAGTTACCTAAAACAACTACAACATATAATAAACAAAATAATAAACAACTATAAAAAAAATAAGGATTATATTATTAATATCTAAAAATTGATGGATGTGTGGAGTGACTAAAATGGATAAGGGAGTCGTCTGTCTTGGTATGGACATGTGATGAGGAGGGTTGGAACACATGTGACTAAAAGAGTGATGAATATATAAATGTGGAAGGATGGAGAGGGAGAGGAAGACCAAAGAAAAGATGGATGGATTGTGTGAAAAATGATATGAAGTAAAAAGGAGTAAATGATAGCGTGACGAATGACAGAGGAGTATGGAGAAAAGAGAAGTGTTGCGCCGACCCCAAATAAAATGGGACAAGGGCAGGAAGAAGATGAAGATGTAAAAATGGATTGTAATAAATGGAAACTATGTTGAACAAAAATATTACTTTTTTACTGTGGGTACTCGTAACTAGAGAAAACTTCAGTAATTTAGTGAAATGATAGTTTTGATCACTGATTAATCTAAAGTGTGTAGGCCAAAAAAATTTGGGTCTTACTCTACTTACTATTTCAAAACATAATAATTACGTACGTTCATTGACCACTGATAAGAATATTTTTCTTTTTACTTTACACCGGTATATTGAAATGGTTTAATTTGTGTCAGCTTTTTCTTTATATTTGGAGCCAAGAGAAAATCATTGCAAAAAATCAATGACGAAACTAGAAACTGATCATAGCGAAATTTACAAGTAATGAAGTGCCGAAGGGAACACGACTAACCTATCACGATCAAATTGAGCCGTATACTTTCACAACTTGAATCTAAGATGTCTTCAGAATTGCTTTGATAAAACTACGCAAGGAGACCGAGATTCTATACCGATGGGAATCACTGAAATCGTATTTTTATAGCACCACATTTTTATTGTAATAAACTTAAATAAACCCATAATGATCTATCTGCTTGGGTATGCTCTCTAAAACCGAACCACCGAATAAGGTATTATATAACATATTTCAACCGATTCATAAAACCCTAGAAAATTCCAAATTCTAACAATGCGATTATTGTATGAGAATTGAATACAATCGCTAGTATTAACATCTTGACCGACATTAACGACAAAACTTACCACATATTCGTGCACATAACTCGGTTTTCTCGAAAACTCGCATCGTGATCGTTTCAGTCGTGAGTCTCGAAAAACCCCTTTGATGTGTGGCCGACTACTAACAAACTATGCCGACCGATAAGCCCAAACTATTAGTCGGTTCAACATGCCGACAGATGTCGTCCCCCAGACTAATCAGCGTAACTGTTTACAATGGCAACTTGTAAGTTGGTTAGTAAATAAGGTTTGAATTTCACAGTGATTTGATTATCCGAAGTGTACTAAATATTGTTTTACTTATTATAAGTTCGAATTTTAGGTATAACGTCAACGAGTAATTCGATCTAATAAAAAAGGCGCAAAAGTTCTGGAAATTCATCAACTGGTGGCAGAACATAGCAAGGCATCGCAATGGCCCCTGAGTACTAGGCGCGCATAACAACAAGGCGTTTACGCTAGGTGTCGTTGGGAGGCGGGCCGACGCGCCAGACATTCCCTTTCCACCGCCCAATCGCTATTGATCCACCACGTCCCCCGCGAGACGCCCGTTTCCTAGCTAACAGGGTGTTACGCGTTAGTTAACTGGGGACCATTATAATATGGACGCGATTGACAACCTCTCTCATAGTCGTAGCCGCCTGGTAAGTGAGTTGGTTACGCGGTCGCGCTTACTGCTAACGAACCGTAATGCGGCAGGAGGCGCCCCTGCCGACTGTACTAATCCTCATTGTTTGCTGTTTACTTCTAATGTATTATTTTTCCCGTAAAAGTTTTTCAGTAAAAACTTTCATTCCAAAGATTCTTATCATCAAAACTTTTAAAACTTCTTTTTACTACTAGTCATCCCGAAATTCTTGTTACTGCGATATAAGCGCCACCTGCCTAATATTTTGTCAGTTGATAGTGATACATTTTAACGCAAGAGGGCACACGGTGTCGAATGGCCGGGAATGAGCGACCTCTTCGTACTTAATGCGCTCCTGGTATTTTTGAGTCCATATTAGGCGCTTTCATTTTGTCCGCTCGGGCAGTACGGACTGGCTGGAGTCCGACGACAATCGAATTATAATTTAAATAATCGAGATTTACGTTCTTGATCGTTGCGCGCTATGAATTTTGATTATGACATACTCTCGTTAGTCAGAAAACTAATCGTTTATTTTGTCAGTAAATAATATTTTTACTGTTGTGTGTAATATTATTCAATTGTGTTTGTAAGATAAAAATTTATTTAGACATTTATTCATTATTTAATATGATTTTGATCTTTATAAATTTTAACTTAATATATAAAAACAAATATTTTTAAACAAATAAATTATATGAATTTGCTAAACTTGTTTAAGTATAAGTAATCAAATATTCTAATTTAATTGAAAGAAGGTTTACCACAATGTTTGCAGTTATTATTGGGATCAGGATTTCAAATAACACGAGAATTGGCAAGTGTGATGATAGTCGCCCTCTTAATAATTGTTTCTCAAATATTTAATCTGTTTTAAGCGCTTGACGCATCTAATTGCAAATTCGTGATACTATATCAGCTTTTATTCAGGTCAACAATGCGAATGCATAAGTTCAGCATTGAACTGTGCCTCCAAATAAAAATAAATTTATTACCCGCTGGCTAGTGCTACGCTAGTGAGTCAGTCAGTCCATTAGAACGATGACTATCTACTTTACTACTATTTGGGTTATGCACTGCATTAACTTAAATGCTTAACACGGGAATGGAAATTAAAAAAAAATTGATATCACTGTAAAGTGTAGGTAAGCCATCGCTAAGTTAAAATCCGACAGTAATAATGCGAAAATTTATTCAAAAATATATTTTTAATTGATCCAGAATACTTTGGACTGATTATTGTGATCACTGGCAATCTTTGAATTCTGTAAAAGGCCTTCCACCCCAAAACAAACATTTACAGAAATAAATCTGCGCTAGAATAAAGGCTTCTGTCTTAGAATAATAACGCATAGAAACCTAGTACGCGTGCAAAAAGTGAGGCAACAAAAACTTTGCCATTATTGGCAAACTTCTCTCAGCGAGCCGTCAGTACTCAAGGTCACGCTCCGTCGAACACAACTCACGAGAAAACAATTAAAATAATTGAAAATGACAGTTTCTGGCGTGAAGGGATGTCGTAGAACTTCAGGAAAACATAAAAAAATGTGATCAAATTATATTTCAAATTATTTTATACATTATTTTTACGTAAATCGATCATCAAACAAAAATTTCAATAACCTAACTTATCACAATACAGTGTTGCTATTTGTGAGGAAAAAATACCCATATTTCTTACAATTTTGTTCTTATTTTTGTTTAGGAAAACAAAATGTTTTTGATGTACCTACTACCTACTGCATACGTTAAAATATTATGCCAGTTTTGAGAAATTAACTTGGCATCAGCCCCCCTAGCATGACCGCTCTATCTCTATTCTACCAAGAAACGACAAGAAATCTTTTCCATACAACTTGTCATTTCTTCTGCCCGAGCATGGCGCGCCCCGTCGACTCGCGTTTTTACGAAGACATCGACAGAAATTCTTTCCATAGCAACGGGGACGTATCACGTGATGTTTATATTCCCTGAATATTATTACGTTTAGTTAACAAAAAAAAAATTGCCAATTGCACGAGTTTTTAATTTTTCGTGAGCGGGATGGTGTTGCTGCATCCTGGATCCAGGCCTGGATCTTTTTCACGAAATTAAACCTAAATATTTTACATAACATTTCAACCTTTTGAACGTAACTCAACGCAACCACGAAACGTATTTCTCGTATTTAGTTTTTAATAACACTAGTTTGAAATTTTTCAGAAGTAATGTTTCTACCCCCAAATGTCAAAAGAAGAGAAAATATGGTCGTCATGCTCGACGTTGTAGACTTGTGTCGACTGAAGAAAAGAAACATTTCTTTTCTACATTCTTAATATCGCCATGCTTGGCACGATAGAAATATCTGTCAAATTGTCGATTCTTCCGTAGACATAGCCCGTTTCTACGGCGGTCATGCTAGGCCGGCTGGTATTTTATATTAGTCTTTATAAATAGGATACTGGTGCCGATTCTGTACCTTCCTTAAAAATATGTCATATTAGATGAAAAATCATCTACATTTTATCCAGATCCTGATAACATAATTTACTTGTTTTGATTTGATCAAGCAACATAGTGGTGCGTTTTCCCATTTTTTGTGGGTAACGGCATGGTAACGGTATCACTGAAAGTTTTATTTGTGTGCGTTTGAGGAACGTAGACACATTCGGCTCACGCACACAAAGAAAATAAATTTGACACGCGATATCGCTCGTGTTTTATACTAGACGCGGCTTCTATGCGTTATTATTCTAAGGCTTCTGTTTTAATTCGGCTCACAATTACCCCATCTAATTTGGGAGCGTTTAAGAACCACCAAAACACAAAAGCCCGCCACACAGGTCGCACCGGCGCGGCATTAGCATTACAAAACGGTTGCGGGCCGTGAGATATGGGTCGCAGATGCGCGCCCGCGCCGCGCCGCCGTAATTAGTGTAGGCGCAATATATAATTGTTTCATTTCAGTAACGCCTGTCCCTCTCACTGCTGGGCGAATTGTTCGCGAAAATATTAATGGTCTTAATAGCGCCAACAAGAATCTACGCAAAAAAAATCCAAACATTCTTTTTGACACAAACATTTTGGCAAAATCATTCCGGCCATACCAGAAGCTGTCGCCACACAATTAACAGATATATCTACGTCCATGTACTAACATTAAACAATACTTCACAAAATCTCAAGATCTAAACGTCGTCAAGTCGTGTGGGAAAATAATCTCAAGCGCAATCTACATCCGAGCTAGGTCCTAATTAATTTAGTAATCGTTCGTGACGACTTATTCCGGCCCTAGACCCAACCACGAACCTAACGAAATCACGACTCCGCCAGACAACGATAATCGTTATTTTAAATTTATTAAAATGTCCTCTTTAAGGACTATATCGGAACGCCTATATCGGACTGTATAATTTATTCTTGCATTGGAGGAACGCGCTAAACAATGAGGGCTATTATCATTTCTAGAAGAGCACGTTTTGATTTATAAGTGCACTGCAATATCATCCTTGCTGTTAAGCAATCCTTTTTATTTTGTTTGTCATCGTTTTATAAATTATGATGATATTGGACATTATACTTTTTGCGAGTTATTCTCATTTCGAGATAAAGTTTCCATAAAAAGCAAGTGGAAATTACGAGAGCTCAGTTTAACTAAACAGAAATGAGGCAATGTTTGTTTAATGGATTACGTTTAAACACAGTGATGCTTTTAACCATAACAGCGAGTTGCTAGTCGGCGGCGGGGCGGTTAGATTCTAAACAACATATTGTCGGCAATTTTCATGACAAAGTCGGCACAATACAACGGCATGCCGACAACAAAATGCCGTCGTGTCGGCCTGACGGCCCCTGGGGCGTCGCAATTAAAGTCCCGGTTGCACGAGGTGATAGGTGCACCGAATTGATGAGCAGGACTTCACATTGATTAGCTCAAAATATGTACTCAACATATAAGTGCTTTATGTGGTCAACCCCTTTCCCTTTTGTGGACCTAAGAAATACCATTTACGAGACAATGCAGACACCATGCCAGAAATTGTTTTTCAGAAGAAAGACTGCATTTTGTTGGTATTTACAGTATTTTTGGGTCCCAAAGAAGGAACTGTCCAAATTCCGGATTACAGATTTAATCTGATAATAGATGTAGTATCAAAGGTATTTTTGACTTTGCGTAAAGTAATTAAACATAGAAAATTGTTTAATTAACGAAAAACTGCTAATTTAGTCCTTAAACTCATCTGCTTAAATTCTTAAAAGCTGTCATTCAGTAAAGCACGTTTAATTGCAAAGGCAAGTAAGGCTGCACGTTTTAAGGGGCATTACATCGCATAACGAGGGCGGATGCGCGGGCGCACGCCTAACAAGTAACAACAGGGCACGCCGGCGACTTTGATACCCGCTGCGCGACAGGATCGCTTGCGTGCGCGCGACCCCGATGCGGTGCAAGATTGAGGCGATTCAGTAGAGCCTTTATAATACCGAAAATTGTTGAAGATTCCAAACGATATAATATTTTATGGTTTCTAGGGCTTTTTGAACTAGTCTTCTTTTGGCAGATTGCTTAATGCTCGGACGATTCTGTTTTGGGAAGTTGTGTTTAATTGGTGGTTCAGAGATATGTTTATCACGCAATACACTATTTCGAAGCGAGTACTCTGCATGTCACCACCTCTCATGTGGTCTTAAGTTTTAAAAACACGTTAAGATTCGATTCATCTGAAGGAAATTTTAAACCAACACCATCTTAAAATTCTGAATTTTGCTTTTTAACACGAATTTTCTCCTAACATGCAATTCAAGCCTGTCCAGTTCTGCATTAGCGCATGCCTTCGCCATCGCTCACCATTTGCATCACAGTTCAATGGATGATTTTGACGGACATCACTACACGGACCGCGCAGACGTTTCTACACGCATAGATTGACAATGTCTTGCCGGTTAATGAAGCTACCGTTCGGTATTCCACTGAGGAATATAGCAACTATAAGTGGGACTTTTATTAGTTTCTTATCTTGTAAGATTGGATTTATTTAAATTGAAAAGTCTGGTTTTATTTACAAAGAACTACTACTACGCAGGTATCATTTATATTCTTCCTGTGCGCACTAATTATACTAATTGATCTATTCCTTAGTTTATATTCGTAACGCGTATTCTAGATAAACAAGATAGGATCCCTTTTCAATACTACTCGTTGGTCTGGTATTAAAAGTCAAATTAAGTTATTTTAACTTTCTCATTTAAAAACTCGATTCTAATTATGATGATGATTTAAGATGGTACAGAACGCAGCAAACTGTGATCTATATTATTTTAAGAATGGATAAAAAGACTAAACATACTGCAGAGAGTGACATCGGGCCATTACGGCAATAAATATGGAATGATTACAATGCAGATCCTTTGCTTTTTATATAGCTAGTAAAATAACCGGCAACGGATGAGTAGTTAACTCTTCGAAACAACTGTCAATTCACACCTTTGCAAAACACGATTTCGAATTAATATGTGGTTATTATCATGACTAAGTAAAAATGTCCCTTTCTTTATCTTTATTTTGTCCTTCGCATTATTTTTAGGATTTTCTTTTTAAAAAAAATACCAGTACGGCTGTACAAAGCAACTTCCTCAGAGCAACTCAACAACAAATTAAATGATTGATTTACCATTATATCTTTATAAATAATAGGAAATATATTTTAAAATTAAATTGGCACACAGTTGCTCCAATGTGCAGTTCGTTAAACAATTCCTGGAAAAACCGCCAAGTAAAATTGGATTAAGGTGATTATATTAAGTATATCATTAATCACACGTAGCTAGATCTTTTGATAGGAGCGCCACAATATTTATGCCATATGAAGCACTGCTTATTCTTTTTAATATCTTGACGTCGGCCATTATAACAGGGGTAATAATTGCCAAATGCATGCAAATAGTCCACCGCAGGGCGTCCGTCCAACCAATAGGATAGAAACGAATCATAATCGTAAAATATCATTATCATACGCTACGAAAGATACTAACTTCCTCACTAACATTTTGCTAATCGCTTGTATTTGCTTTGCCGTTAGAAACAATTGTCAAAAAAAAAGAAAAAATGTTCAAGTATCAAAAAAATATTACTTCGAATCGAAAGAAGAATTTTAGGCGAGTCAAATTAAAACTTCATGCACAAAATGATACCAGTAGCGCCATCTCTTGTTGTAACATAAGAGTAATTATGACAGCTGTCTTGTCTTCTATTTACACTGTAAATTTTACAGAATGTTATACTTAAAATATACACATATATGCCACAGAATAACATTTGTCTTGTACTTTATGTTCTAATGCATTAATTTTACGCCGTATGGATCGATAAACTTGAGAATAACTAATAAAATACTCACGAAACATAACCTTGCAACAACTGACATCTGTCAAAACTTTCATCACAAATGTTCACAAAAACACTTTAAATATACATACAACACGAATTTACGGCCTCGAAGAACTACAAATTGTTAAATACTGACAGAAAAAATGCATCTGGACAAGTTTTCAGCAATATTCCATGGTTTTTAGGTGTTGGGAAAATCATAACCTCAAAGCCCAAAACATAAAGAGATTTTTCTATTTTTCAGCTGTTTATATGACTATTTTACCTTCCAACCATCAATTTGAAGTAACTGTTAGTGTTGTGTAATGTTTAACTAGCATTATTTCTAGTTTCAGAAGATTTCAGAGCATTATAATTTGACATCTCTCTGTTTACATTTGCATCAATTCATCACCACTCAAAATAGGATTATTTTTTGTATTTTTATAAAATTGTTTTGAATATTTAACTTCACACTGCTACAATAATGCTTAGTCTTTTATAAAAGTGGAAATTAAGTGAAAAATTTGCAAGTTTTCAAAGAACTTGGGCAAAATTAGAGACTTCAACACGGTGACAAATGTTATAAAATACATCATTTGTGTGTTATTATAACAGTTTACACCTTCTACTAAAACTATATAAGATTTTGTAATCTACAAAGAATACAAATTGGATCAATGAAACATTTAACAAATACTTAAAATTGGTTTGTAGGTAAACGGTTCCGCACTTAAACAAAACATAAAACACAATTTCTCTCATCAGCTGGGCAGTACAGAGGCACAGATATAGGTTGGTTCACTCAGGATTGCCATAAACTGATACATTGTAATGCACTCTGACACAGTGCTGGTTGCAAGCAGCCAGCGCTCCCTGACGACCCATATGGAATATTGCCAAAACCAGTCTCACACACCCACCTTCTTCATTATCCCAGTCTTCCGTTTGGAGAATGTCGTATACCGTCGCAATTTGTTGTCAATGTATTCCATTTTGATCTTCACGCGACCCTTGGTCTTTTTGCCATTGGAAGGTGGCGATTTCTTGGGTTGGAGAGATGCATAGCCGTCATCTGCTATGTCGGGCATGGGGCAGTGGTCCAGGCCGACGCTCTGGGGGGGTCGCTCGTCGTAGCACTGGTCCGAGGGTCTTTTGACGCCGGCGCGCGGCATCGGGCATGGCTGCATGCCGGGCCGCAGCCCGCCGCCGCCGAGCGCGCTGGGCGGCCTTCCAGATCCGTACATGTCCGGCATCTCGCCGAGGAGTCCCATACCGTACGGCGACCCGAAGCGGGGCTCCCGCGCTCCGCCGGGCGCGTCCATTATAACCTCGCAGTACGCCACAGTAACCGGTGCGCAGACGCGCTATAAACACCTCACCGTCCGAACGACGAACGGAGACTAAGTTCGAACCGAAAACGCGAAAGAGCCGAGGGCGGGACTGACGAGTCGGCCGCTCGGACCGCGACTGACTTCGCACAACTGCGTCCCGCGCACCTCGACCTCTATCTGTCTCTGTCTCGCGCGATGCGTGCAATATCTTTCGAAGGGGACGGAAACGCTAAGCGCGGCCGTAACCCGACACATCCGTAGGAAAAGCGAATGTTCGCCGGGAACCCGCGAACGTTTCAGTGCCCGAAATCCGTATTAAAATAGAGCTTTTATTTTGAGTTTATTTCGTAAATAGAAATAATAGAGTCGGAAGTGGAGCGGCTCGGGCGCAGCGGCGGGGCGGTGGGCAGTGCCAGAGCCATATTTAGACGCGAGCCGTGCCAAATATGGCAATCGACGGTCAAATGGGGGCCACTGAAATCCCTCCTACTCGCACCTGGCGATTTTCACGTCTAATAATTAAAAACTTTGTCACGTCACTTAGGTATTGAAAGATACATACCTACCTAGCCATGGCTCATTACATTTACTT
Source organism: Cerastis leucographa (assembly GCA_963082945.1). Classification (NCBI taxonomy): domain Eukaryota; kingdom Metazoa; phylum Arthropoda; class Insecta; order Lepidoptera; family Noctuidae; genus Cerastis; species Cerastis leucographa. The sequence continues at coordinate 18,293,638 of OY720358.1, read as the reverse complement.
AATATGTATGTGTCGTACTCGTAGTACCTGTGTATCGAGTTCTATATGACGCTTTTTCTAAGCCACTTACCCAGTTCTATGTGTTTAATTTACCTATTTCTTAGAATCCGAAAAAGAACCAAGGTCCCAAGAATCACCTGAACTAATGAAATAAATTTCTTTAGTTTAGCCAGCATTACTTAAAATACTTTTATTCTTTATAACTTGTATGTAGTTAGAAGAAAATTTAATGGCAATGGTTGGCATAAAAGATTATGTATGAGCTACGTGTATGTACCTACTCATTATTTCTATCTGCTTACCTAATTTTCCTGTAACTAATATAGAATCGTTTGAATCATATCGTTCAGTCGTGTGGCATTTCAAGACAGTTATGTTGAATTCTGTGGACACACACACTAGTCCAAGATTTCCAGGGAACTTTTGAGTCTTTATTTTAAGTATTTATTAGCTTTGATTTTAAAATAAATACTTTTAAGTATTTAAATTTACTTTCAGTCGAATTTTCTTTTTTTTTTTAAACGTTTTTATCTGTGCAACATGACGTATCGAAAAGTTGAAAGGTTTTACTGTTTACCCTACATGGCTTATTTTTTTAACTTTCAACTCCATAAAATATGTGTTTTTTAACCTCAAGGTCTCTAAAATTTATGACAAAAAATTAAAATCAGACGCGTTTTATGGTGTTATTAGCAGAAATCTGTAAAATTTTCTCGACAACACCCAGCTGGCCGCCCACTTTCCGCGCATATTGTCATGTTTCTCCTTTTTAAGTTTATTTTATTGTGCTTAGTCAGAGTTCAGTAAACCTTAATACATTGGAAAAGTTTTAAAAGTATATTTTATTGACGCGTTTAGAATAAAATAATACCTTAATTGTAAAGGAAGGAAATGTTAATTAAATCTAAGATCTTATATGGTTTAAGAAAGTTTGACCACTTTTGAAAATGATAATTTGGTAGGTTCGATAAAGTGGTATAATAAAGTGTTAATTACTTGGTGGCTTACCACCAAATAATTAACACTTTCAAAAATCTACATAAGGAAGTTCCATATTGAGAGGGATCTTCCTTACCTATTCTTAAAAAAGTCTTGAAACGAAAAGTATTAGTTAAAACACGTAACATCACGCCTGTAATCCCGGAGGGGTCAGGCAGAGGTGTACCTATTAGTACACCCACATTTCGCCAGTTATGTGTAAGTCCCATGTAATAGGGGGCGAGCCTATTGCCATCAACCGGTCATAAATCCAGAGTCCGTGGCTGCTACTGAGAAATTCCTGATGGAAAAACCCAATAACAATTTACCAGACCCTGGAATCGAACATTGGACCTCATGCTCAGCAGTCACGATTGTGACTACAAAGAACAAGAGAAGAAGAAGTATTAGATCATCTTCCTGCTCTAGTCCCATGTTATTTAAGTAATTTTAATTCTTTTTATTTCACTGTAATAATGTAATAATAGTGTAATAATACCATGAAGGTGGTATTCGTTCTGGACAATACAGTCATTTGACATTTTCAGTTTGCTTTCTCCTGCATATCTGCGTCGATGTTGCCAATAGCAGCACGAATATTGTTCTCCATCAACGAGTTCACATCCCTCATGTCGACAACCTCGCGAGCCAAGTCACGATTAATATAGTAGTATTATTCCCTTTATTCATTAATATATACAAATTTAATACATTTTTAATTATTTCTTATAAATAATAAAAATAAAAAAAAAAACATTAAAAAATATAAAAAATTGTAGCCCACCGGTATCGGGAACAGGGTCCAAGCTATGTAGTATGATTATTATGCGGTATATTCATAGATAGATAAAGATATTTTTATATTTCTGTGGTCCTATTCCTTTCTTTTTACCTTTACCTACTCTGTCCCACTGCTGGGGCCTCCCCCATTCCTTTCCAGCTCTCTCGGGGTTTTGACTTCTCTGGCCAATCAGTCAGGAAGAAGTCCAAATCGTCACGCCAGCGTTTCTTGGGCCTGCCTCGGAGACGACGACCGTCTTCAAGCACCCATTGTGTGACGATTCTGGCCCATCCGTCCAGACCCATCCTGGAAACTTGCCCTATTCCTAGATCTTGAAAATATCTGCATACCGAAAATAAACGCTATCTTGAAGCTATACCTCCCTAGTTTGCATAAATTACTCTACTTACTAGGTACATCAGACAAGGTAAAAATTATCAATATCATCATCATCATCTGCCTAGCCTTTTCATAAACTATTTTGGAGTCGGCTTCCAGTCTAACCGGATGCAGCTGAGTACCAGTATTTTACATGAAGCGACTGCCTTATCTGACCTCCACAACCCAGTAACTGGGTAATACGATACCCCTTGAGAAGACTGGATGTCAGACTTCTGGCTTCTGACTACTCGTAACGACTGTCAAAGATCTACAAATGACAGCCGGGACCAACGGCTTAACGTGCTTTCCGAGGCACGGAGGAAACTCGGTATAAAAATTATCAATTTGACTACTAACAACTGGAGGCCTACTCTCTTTCTCCGAAACGTAACTTCGGCAACGAACAAAAATTAAACGTAGTTACGTTTGTGACCCTAGTCTATATAATTTGAGGACGCAGACAAGAAATTCGAATTCACAGACAATTAACGTGAACGAATGTATTGAATGTTCTTGTGTACGTCCGCAAATGATAGGGAGTAGGGTCACAAACGTAACTACGTTTAATTTTCGTTCGTTGCCGAGGTCCGTTTCGGAGAAAGAGAGTAGGCCTCCTGACCTGGCTCTCATACGTAGGCAACATCCGACTAATCACAAGGATAAAGAGAACCTTATCTAAATAAGTTTCCAAGAATTTAATTAATTCACTTAGGTAATTGGGAATTATGCAACCTGATTAATATTGGTTCAACGATAACCTGAGGAAACTTGTTGGCTTTATCAATATTTTATTTTTTAGGAAATACCTATTCACCTTATATGAGTACCAATCAACTGTTTTAATGAGGGAATATTATGTGGCCAACACTTGAATGAGAGACGCACAGAACCGAGAAGTGTGGCAGAAGAAAGAGGATGCCTTTAAAGGTTGGACGGGACATCTCGACTTGAAAACGGTTACCAGTATTAAGTACAGACATCATTCTGAGCCTAGAACACCTAAAATTTTTCATCGGTAATTAAAAAAAAACAGGCAAGTGCGAGTCGGACACCACACGAAGTTTTCCGTACCATTATTTATAAAAACGAACAAATAAATAAATAAATATTTATCTTAGTATGTTTTTATTATTTGTTGATATAGCGGCAACAGAAATACATAATCTGTAGAAATTTCAACTGGCTAACAATCACGGTTTATAAGATACAGTCTGGTGACAGACGGACGGACGGACAGTGAAGTCTCAGTAATAGGGTTTGACCCTTTGGGTACGGAACCCTGAAAAAGAACCGGGTAGTCTGGCAGAAAAATTGGAGGCCTATCCCCGAAAGGGGTGATTCCGAGTGGACTTATGTTGTGACCTATTAAAGGTTCACATAATTATAATCTTGTGTCAGTATTGTATACTTATAAGAATAACTTTCAAAAGTAGGACAGTTCTTGTTTTGATAACCTCCTTTTCTACTATCCTTTGGTTTGATGGGTGAAACAATTCTAGATTGGACAAACGGGCCGTTTTTACCTTTTGACTCAGCCTAGCAGATAAACATATTATTATAATGCTATATCATATCTAGATACATATTATATTAAAGGATGCATGCGGATATACTTCGATGGCGAATGCACATGAGCACAGTATTTTTTTTAAACTATGTTTTGCGGGAACCTTTTTAATATAGCATAGCTGCTGCCCGCGATTTCGCCTGGTATTCCAGACTATAATCTATCGCTGTGCCATTTTTTATCCCAGATTCGTGCAGCCATAATGGCGTTATTGAGTAACAAATATCTATCGATCCATCCAAACTTTCGCAATTTTTATTTTTTTTTATTTAGGTAACCAACAGCAATACATAAAAATATATTAAAAAAATATGCGTGTGTTTTATAACTAGATATGTATAATACATGCGAACGAACTAATGCCACATATTTCCAATTAAACACAAAATAAAATTGCAACACAACACAAAAAAAAAAAAATATTAAAACAAAAAAAGCTTGAATAATAAAAGATAATAGAATTTGTAATATTAGTATAGATGATAGTAGGGGCTTATTTCCCATTAGAGGAAGAATTTCGGAAGTTCCGAAGATAACCCAATACAATCAAGTTACATCCAATACATGCTAGGACTTTCCGCCTGCAGTCTGGGTTAGAATGCACTCATGCTGCAATCATGGGAAATAACACATTATAATGTAAATCTAGCGTATTTCCCATACTTAACTGTAATAAAATGAATACTTAGGATACGTGACCAATGGCACTACGCGTATATATATATTCGTAAACATATGACGGTTGTAAATGATATGAATAGTAAACCCGTCTATGACTCTATGGTATTGTCGAATGACCGGATATCCGATAGTGTCAAATCCCGTTGGATCGGGGCCTAGTTTTCCATAAGCAGTTTGGAGTGGATGGAATAATATATTTCTTTATGATTGTTTATGTGGCTTGACAATATTTTAAATTATTATTTTCAGTAATTTACGCTTCTTATGTCACGTAGGTTACACACAGGAGGAGCTCGCGGCTAAACAGTAACATTCGCACGGGTTGATCTTTAAGGTTAAGCCGTGCTTGCCGAGGTTGGTCCGTGGATGGGTGACCATAATCATATACCGAGTTTCCTCCGTGCCTCGGAAAGCACGTTAACCGTTGGTCCCGGGCTCCCGGCTATCATTTGTAGATCTTTGACAGTCGTTACGAGTACTCAGAAGCCAAAAGTCTGACATCCAGTCTTACCAAGGGGTATCGTATTACCCCTTGCCGACTCGTAGTCACACCAGATTCTGGGAGGTCAGATAGGTAGTCGTTTCATGTAAAGTACTGGTACTCAGCTGCATCCGGTTCGACTGGAAGCCGATCCCAAGATAGTTTTGGAAAAGGCTAGGCAGGTGATGATGTCACGTAGGTTACACACAGATTATATTTCGACCACAGATTACAGAATAAATAGCTGTCCTTGCTTCGGTCTACCACGATGCCTCTTGAAGCGTTTTTGCTTAAAAATTCCTGTATTAGTGTTACTAGGGGTCTCCTTCGGGGGCTCGTGGTTATTAAAAGCAGCCCCACGGGTGAATCTTCAAGGTTTTGTGGATTTGTGACCATCCTTAGGTCCCGGTTGTTATTCGTAGAACTTTAATTGTCATATCATCTATCTATCTGTCTGTCATACTTTCTGGCTACATACCTACCTTTAAGTGGCCCCCAGGACCAAACTGCTTAACGTGGTTTCCGAGGCACGGAGAAACCTCGATATGTTGTAGTATAGATGGTCACCCATCCACAAACCGACCTTGGCAAGCGCCGCTTTACCTTGAAGATGGTCGAACTGAATAACTTTAATTAAATGGAATGTGTCATGGATATACTTTGTTTTTTTTTTTTTGTTTTTTTATTGGGTACCATAGAAGTCAGGAGATTCAAGTTTCTGTCCAAAGCGTATTTAGGCGGCAACAGTCTTTGAATCATTGCTATGCTTTTGAAGAAAAATCTAGCAATTTCAGAACAATTTTATTCTTCTTCTTCGTGTCGCTGGCATGACGATTTTTAGGGTTCCGTACCCAAAGGGTCAAAAGGCACCCTATTACTGAGACTTCACTGTCCGTCCGTCCGTCAATCACCAGGCTGTGTATCTCATGAACCGTGATAGTTAGCCAGTTCAAATTTCTTCAGATATACTAAAAACAGAATAAAATAAATAAAAGGAATAAATATTAAAAAAAAAATTGTATGGAAGCCCCCATACAAAATTTTTTTTTTGCTCGTTTTTATAAATAATAAATAGTACGATATCCTTCGTGCGCGAGTCTGACTCGCACTTGGTCGGTTTTTAGATTTTGTTAGCAGAACTTCGGCACTTCCACCGCATCGTCGGTGGCAAAAAGTCCAAGTTTTTTTGGTTAATTGAACCAGAATTTTCTGGTCTTTCAATTATCGCCACTACGAAACCGTACATAATCCGTCACATTTATTACCTAACCGCACGAAAAGCCCCTGGTGGATAAGTAGGTACACGCAAAGACCTTTAATTATTTAAATTAATTAACACAAACTAATTAATTTCATAAATGATTTGTGAATATTATAAATAGTAATTCCTTTGCCTAACTACAAATTGTTAAGGAAAATCATTTCGATAGCGTAATGCACGCAGTAACTGATACGGGAACCGTACGGTAACCATGGTGACGTAGCCTCGCGATTATGACGCGATCGGAGTAGGTACAGTTTATTTAAGTTCATTGGTTACCACATCAAATTGAGTACCTACTGTTGCCATGCATAACTTTAAATTTGGATTTACTCTTGTAACCGCAGCGCAGCATTGTTATTTCTGAGAGTTAAAAGGTTAATGAATAATATATTGGTATCTACTGATAACGAATGTCGTGATGCATTTGGTAGTATTTGTATTTGCTTTTCCTAATGACTTCTATGTTTTTCCTCTTTTCATTTTTTTTTAAATGTCTCACGCTAAGATTTTTTCCTGTATCGTGGTTGCGTTTACAAACATTTAAACTCAAATACCCCGGATCAACTATCTGTAGGCCATACAAATATTTGTACCGTGCGGAGATCGAAACCGCGACACACAATGAAGCAGTCAATCGCTCAGCCACTGCGCCAACCATGCCGCTTAATTAATTACTCATACATAGTACGGTATGATGTGATAGCTTATCACTAAGCTTTCCATTCACTATCCTATCCATTCACTATTAAGAGTCACAAGGCATAATAACTTGTGAAAGTACTGTAGTTGCCCATTCCAAAGCGTAGATCTCTATGGAGAAGAATGGGCAAGAAAATCCATGGACACTCTTTTAAATCAAAATATGTTACAATATCTTGGTTACATCATTCATGTTGAGAATTACAAATATGTGAGAACGATGTAGAAATACGGGCAAGTAACGAGCGTCCGGAATAAAAAAATTAAATCAGTAATTCAAAAATAAAGTAATTAAAAACCTCTTGAGCCGCATTGCCTGGTCCCCGACGTCCTAGACATGCATAGCTATCCAATGATGACATTAAAACAATTGCTTCCCTCGTAATATTTTTTAATGAACAACGTGACTCTCCTGGTAGCTAAAAATTAATCATGTGATTATCCAACGGTCACGTAACAGACGTAATAATTTAATGAGTAGTTCCTACATTTATTCGTATTTCCTTCCGCGGTTCCCGAAACCGATATCAAGTGACGCACCGGCGACCTGAACAAAATTATCATCACTCTGTAGCCAAGGAAACTGTGTGCAACAATTAATTAATTTTCGATAACCAAACATTTTTGAACCCATATTTAATATAATGATATAATTCATGTAAGGCTAATTATATATGGGCTTATCTCTAGGTGGTTTTTACAGAGAGAATATGCATATAGAGTGACTCGTAAATAGTGACCGATACCTAAACACGTAATTTCCCAACTTCGGCCAAGTTTCCCAAAAAAACATTTTTTATACTCATTCACTTTTATCACAATAATACAACAGCCGTACGAAATTCGCGCACGCGCGCCTGGAGGCCTACTCTCTTTCTCCGAAACGTAACTTCGGCAACGAACGAACATTAAACGTAGTTACGTTTGTGACCGTACTCTATATAATTTGCGGACGCACACAATAACATTTAATACATTCGTTATCTGTGAATTCGAATTTCTTGTGTGCGTCCGCAAATTATATAGTGTAGGGTCACAAACGATACTACGTTTAATTTTCGTTCGTTGCCGAAGTTACGTTTCGGAGAAACAGAGTAGACCTCCTGAAGCCTGCTTGTGATAAAAGTGAATGTGTAAAAAAATGTTTCTTTGGGAAAGTTGTTTGTTATCATGAGTATAATCACGTGTTTAAGTATCGGTCACTAAATTACCAGTCACCCTATATAAAAGGATAAGTAGTAGGTTTTCGCATTACTTATTTGAATTTTATAATTGCACTATTTTAAATGTAGTATTTCCTTCCTTCCTTGAAATTTTTAATAGGTACTTTCGTGAATATGTATTAAAATTTCTAATGAGGTAAAATCAAACATCGTTTTTCATAAAATAAGTAGGTACCTAACAATCGTATCACTATCTTTTATTCTTTAAAACTTTGCAATTGATTATGTTCTATAAATAGAAAATCTAAAGTCGTTACAAGTAGGTTAGTCAGTGGCGTGAAAGTCTGACAACCAGTCCTAACAAGGGGAATCATATAACCCAGTACCTATACTAACTGCGGTGTGATTCTAAGACCTCACTTAGAACTTCGAATCTGAATCCGCTGTGAGTTTCTCGATTGGCATTCTAAAAACCCGGTTGATAATTCGAATTTACACTAGCGCCACCACTACGAGCGTGTCAGCGAGTTGAACTAAATTAACAGGGAGATTTTGACAGATAAAGTATGAGATGACGTAAGAAGTGGCATTCTGTAAGGTAATTCCCCCGTCACTTCGACGCTTCCTTGGGTACAAAATCAAGGTCATTTTGAACCTTACGCGATGTGACAGTGGATAGCGATGTGAGGTGTGAGTTGTCGTCCGAATTTTACAGAATCGACGTACTGGATTGTGTTGTGGAGGTCAGATTGGCAGTCGCTATATGTAAAATACTGGTATTCAGCTGAATCCGGCTTGACGGCAAGCCGACCCGCATATAGTTGGGAAAAAGCTAGGCAGATGTTAAAATAGAACATCTAAAGTCCTTTTGTGGAGTCGGCGTATCGGCAGACATAGCGTGGAACTCCTCAGCTAGCTGGAAAAAGGTGGCTTGTCGATGGGATTTGTAGTGCGGTTTGAGGGAGCTTCTTGAGGATATCCTACAGTGGTCTCTGGTAGGCTGAGTTGACATGGACATTATTCAGAAGACTTAAAACACTAACCTTAAAAGTCTGCGTAAATCTTTTGTGTTCTTTATTAAGACATCAACTAAGACAAGTTATAAAAGAACTGAGCTGAACTTTACTTCAAAGGAAACGTCATCATCATCAGCCTATAATGTCCCCACAGCTGGGAGACAGGGAGTGGGCTGTAATGCACCACGCGGGCTCATTGCGGGTCGGTAGATGTCACATGTCTTAGATTTTTTTTGTTTGCCGGTTTCCTCACGATGTTTTCCTTCACCGTTTTGAGTGCAAGGAAACGTAGAATGCGTCATCTTTCTAGTCGTAATGGTTATAGTCGGCATTCAATGCCACAGACAATTTCACAAATGTTTGCCAACAGCTTCCTGTCATTGTCATTTATACCCCAAAAGAACCATATAACCTTGCAATCCTCCAATCAGCTGTTCCTCTCATCATATTCTGGCCAGGTCGGCGTCAACTTTCTAAACAAACGAGCGTCGAGGACCGAGGCACGGGGCAGCCGCATTCCTTGCCAAAACTGGCAATCATTCGCGCCAGGGATGGATATGTTGACGCAATGTCATTGAATATGCCACATGTGTAGGCACTGCATGAGTTTGTGCAAGAAAACGGGATATTTATTTAATGGATTATTTTAGGTATCTTTAGTTATAAGCAGAGGGCAAGTTTATTAATTTATAATACTCTATTTAATTGAAGGGATGATTATTGATGGAGGGCAAATAGGAAATGTCCTCTTGTGTGTGTTTTTAATTTTACATAAGTTATACTACCATAGTTTTAAGTCACTACTAACAATTTATGGATTTTTTATATAAAATAAATGTGCTAAATAATTGTAATCCCGTAATTGCGTGATCGCATCGTGACATTAAAAAAGCTTGAATTTGTCAGAAGTGGGATTCGAACCCACGCCCACAGAAGTGGACTGCGACCTGAACGCAGCGCCTTAGACCGCTCGGCCATCCTGACTTGCGATAGCACTTCCGAATATATCCGCTTTATTAAATTTCTCAAAAGATACTTATGCCTTTGTATGTAGATTGTAGAATACCAACCTACAGGTTTTTCCCGGCATTACTCACTCTCAATACATGATATTTTAAAAGCATAAAATTATTCATTAATTTATTAAATACATATGTACTTAATTTAATAATTAGTTATATAAAATATTTGCAGTGCCCTTACAGGGTGCATGTCTTAATACTGTGTCATAAAATTAAATGCATGCCTACTATCCAGTGTTTTACATGTGAGCAAATCAATAAATAAATAAAACTTCATACATGTGTGTGTCCTTTCTTGTTCTTCTATGTACAGACGCCAGCAGGTCAAGCTACCCGAAACTGTCAAATTATCCCAATCAACCTTGAACCGTATTCTTTAATGATAAGGTTGAAAATAAAGACAGATTGTTGTAGCCTGATGTGCTAGCTTTTGTACAGTTGTGGGACATAAGTGGGCTTAATGACACTAAGCATTCTCTACCAGTTAATCTTTGCGAGTCAGACTCTGCGCAAGAATGGTTCCGCACCATTATTTATAATTATAAAAACGAGCAAACAAATCCCTTTTTGGTATGGGAACTCCCTTAAACATTTATTTTATTCTGTTTTTAGTATTTGTTGTTATAGCGGCAACAGAAATACATAATCAGTAAAAAAAATCAACTGGCTAACTATCATGTTTCATGAGATACAGCCTGGTGACAGACGGACAGCGAAGTCTCAGTAATAGGGTCCCGTTTGATCCTTTGGGTACGGAACCCTAAAAACAGTCGAGTCTGGTGACCACATCATCCTGCATTTTCTTTTCTCTAAGGACAATTATATCATAGTTCGTTTTGTCATGGTATTACCGTTTACCTAAGAATTCGCTGAAATTAATATTGAAATAACGTAATAATTAAGAAGAAACAGGTAAACTCGAAAAACCACTAAGGAAAATTCGATGACTCAATAATTTAGCTATTTTAATGTATGCAAATGACCATATAGGGACATGATTTTTATTATCCCATATTGGGAGCAGGACAAAGTATTAGTTTTAGTAAGTTCTTCGAATTAGGAATTGTAGGTTAACCTATTTTTAAGGCGTATGCAGGTATTGCCACGTATCATCTTAATATATGTATACAAATGCCGTGTCACTATGTTCGTACATGTTAATCTACAAAACTAACCGAACTAAATAAAATTTTGGGAATTTGTATGCAAATGACTATGAATAAAAACGATCATTTTTTCTTTTAACATAATAAATAGAGACCTGTAGTCGAAGAGACGACTTTACAAAAGTCATGCCACGATTGGCTTTAAAAAACCGATGCTTATCAAATGGAATTATCCAAAACTTTTCATAGATGCTAGTCACCCTACACAGGGTAGCAGTTATAGATGTATAAGTCGATGACCTGAGCGTTATGGCGTTGTATATAATGTTAATCTTTGCGTCAATACATACATGCTAATACCTACAGCCATTGTTCTTATGTACTGCAAATGTATGTAGCCTTATGGAGCTAATCAATGAATTTATTATAAATATTAAAGTATATTGTATTGCGACTTTATGTCTTGTTGATTGAAGATTAATGTTAGAAGATATAATTGTGAGTGACAGAGTATTTTTAGTGGGGGTAAGAAACTCATTAATTCCGCAATAATAAGTACTAAGTCGTAAATTAACATCAATGTATAAGACTGCAAAGCAGATACTTAAATACGTAATATTTATAAGTATTATTAGTTACTTATATTGTATACTGAATTTCATAGACATATTTGAAATTCTGAAAATTTGCTAATTAGGCTAAGATCTCAGCTAACTTGAACATGTCAAACCACTTTTGGTAAAGCTCAGACTAAGATTGTGTCATTTTACTGGCTAAGAGTCAGCTCACACCGAGACGTGATGCGACGCGACGCTGCGCGCACTTGTGAGAATTCAGAATACGTTGCGCAACGTATTCTGAATTCTCATAACGAAATGTGTATCTTTTCGTGTAGAAAATAAATTTATATTTTGAATCGCTCTTTAAAAGTGTGCGTGCAGCGTCGCGTCTTGGTGCGAGCTGACCCTAAGTCTTTAGGATGGCAATTCATCATCTGCCTGGTCTTTTTCCCAACAATTTTGAAGTGGGCGTCCAGTTTTCCCGGATGGAGCTGAATACCAGTATTTTACTTGAAGTGACTCCTATCTGACCTCCACAACCGAGTTAATGCCGATTAATACCCCTTGATTATTAGCTGGTTATCAGACTACCTGTAACGACTGAGAAAGATCTGCAAATTTAACGTTACAAGTTTAAGTAACGTGCTTTCCGAGGAATGGGGGTATCTCGGTATGAAAAGCTGCTTAACTCAAATGTGACTGGGCAGGGCCAAACCTGTGGGCCCGCATATCACAAAACTGGAGCCCTGAGACAGCTAGACGGAGTCACGGCAGACCAAGAAGAAGATGGCGGGACGCCTTCGATGACTTTCTCGTTAATTGGCGAGTAGTAGCACAACATCGAGAAAAAGGAATGGAGGGAGGCCTTTGCCCAGAAAAATTCAGGCCAACAAAAAAAAAGGAGATGATCACCCATCCACGGACTGACCTAGGCAGCTTATTAGCCTCAAAGACCCGTACGTTGAATTAAGCTAGCAACTGACAGAGGCATGCGTACTTCCACAGATAAACATAACAAAATAGTATAACTAAAAACATTTCGTTTTCAGGTAACTGACTTAACTGATGTCAATGGTCAACTTTCAACAGATAAAAGTGATACAGATGAGAAACGAGGAAACTCAACCACACCTAAAACTAACTGAAATTAATTAAAAATAGCCTAGTTTAGTCATAGTGTATCCTACTGCCAAATAAATGGGCTATTTTAAGCATTATATCATTTGTTTACAATTTATTTTTAAGCCCTTGTGTCATTGGACTGGACTTTGGATATCATCATATATAGAAACCATTCTAACTAATATTATAAATGCGAAAGTATGTTTGTTTGTTACGTTTTCACGCGAAAACTACTCAACCGATCATCATGAAACTTTGTACACATATTCTTGTAGGTATTAGAAGTAACATAGGCTATATATCATCACGCTACAACCAATAGGAGCGGAGCAGCAATGAAAAATGTTGCGAAAACGGGGAAAATGTGACGCAGACGAAGTTGCGCGGGACAGCGAGTATGAAATATACAACAATATACGTAACGGTAACTTCTATTAGTCTCGATGGTCTAGTGGTCGCAAACGCGACTGCTGAGCACGAGGTCCTGGGTTCGATTCACAGGTTGGGCAAAATGTTTTTGGGTTTGCCCATCAGGAATTTCTCATTGGCAGCCATGGTTTGGATTTGTGCCCAGTTGATGGCAAGAAGCTCGTGGCTGAATAATAACAGCCGCACCGGTCGATCTTTAAGGTTAAGCCGTGCTTGCCGGTATTGGTCCGTGGATGGGTCACTCGGAAAGCACGTTAAGCCGTTGGTCCCGGCAGTCATTTGTAGATCTTTGACAGTCGCTACGAGTAGTCAGAAGTCAACATTCTGACATCCAGTCTTACCAAGGGGTATCGTATCACCCAGTTACTCGGTTCTGGAGGTCAGATGAGCAGTCGCTTCATGTAAAATACTGGTACTCAGCTGCATCCGGTTAGACTGGAAGCCGACCCCAAAATAGTTTGGGAAAAGGCTAGGCAGATGATGATGATGGCAAGAGGCTCGCCGCCTATTACATGGTACTTAAACATAACTGGCGAAATGTGGGTGTACTATTAGATACACCTCTGCCTGACCCTTCGGGGATTACAGGCGTGATGTTATGGTATGTAGATACTATTATATTAGTATCGGCCCATATACTATAGTACAGTGCCCCACACCATTACCTGACCCATCTCACAAAGCCAAAAAGAGGCAAATGGGTCAGGTAATGCTGCTCACTGACTGTACATATACGCCAAGTTGTAATGTGCAGTCCACAATATAATTTGATCCATATAAAATTATGCAAGGAGCAAACATTTTTTGTGATTAATATCAATTGTTTATAATGTTACAAGGCTCCTGACTAGGATATTATTTTCAGGCACTTACCTCGAAGAGGTGGCGAGACGTTCTGATGCGTACCGCAGGGCTGGTGCTCAACCGAGGTTGCTTTGGAAAAGACGAATTTGGAGAAGACCTTGGCTCAGCAAGTGAGAAGGTGTTGACCAACTAAAAAAAAACTCAGGCTGTAACAAATGCTTGCCTATAAAAACTATCGTCTAAGTATCATAAATTACGAACGATGAATTATCGTAGATTTACATACCAAGGAGTACGGATATATGCGTATGAGGTTGGTGATGCAAAGCAAAGTTGCAGACAAAAGCACGCTGTTTCTACTGCCCACCATCTTGATAGGACTCTCGGACTGGTATAAGATATTTTTGTCTGAATGATTCCATTTGCTGCTTTACCATATGTCAGGATGGCCGAGCGGTCTAAGGCGCTGCGTTCAGGTCGCAGTCCACTTCTGTGGGCGTGGGTTCGAATCCCACTTCTGACAAATTACTTTTTATTACGACGTGCGAAAAATTTAGAAAAAGGATTTAAATCTGTGAGCACATTTTTTTTAGTCAGCAGACTAAGGGATCATGCTGACTGTACCCGCCTTTCTACTAAATAAAATTATTGTTCGTTTTGATATGATTATCGTAGAATATTGAATGTTGCATATAAAATGTTAATTTAGCTTAAGCTTTATACTGTATATTTTTTTTTTTTTAGCTGTGTTTTTGTATTGTTCACACCCTATCTTTATATTCTGTTTTTAGAAGTGAGGACTTTTAATTGGCTGTCTGTCTCACATACTAGTTTGTTTATCTGTTTTTTCTTAGCTGTAAGTCTTCCATAGATAATAAATAAATAAATAAATAAATAAATAAATCACAGGGTTCTAATCTCTTATGGTAATTAATGACACAAATCTCATTATAGTACCAAAAATATTCATAGTCACAGCAAGAAAAAAATATTCATAGTCACAGCAAGATACTGATTGAAAACTAACAAGTAGGTAAGTCCATTAGATACTCATGGTTTTCATGAATACTAGGAGATACCTAAACAGGAGCCTTAAATGCCTAAATCAAAGTATTTTTTTGGATATCAACGGATAGCGTAAATATTAAGGCATGAATTTAGGCCCCGCTTAGTTTTAGTGAAAACCGGCAATAAAGCTGAACAAAAAAGAAAATAAAAAAAATCTTTACAAAACCAAACCAAACGAATATTTACAATATCCAGGAGTTCGTAGTATCTAACACGATGATAAAACAAACATCACAAAAAGTAACTTTGTCAGAAGTGGGATTCGAACCCACGCCCACAGAAGTGGACTGCGACCTGAACGCAGCGCCTTAGACCGCTCGGCCATCCTGACCTGTCTTACTGTGATCAAATTTAATATCATTCGCAAAATCTATTTATCCCGAAAGAAGTAGGAGTAGGTAAATAAAGCGCCCTAGTACATAAAGATCATCATGTGTATCGTACATTATCTAGGAGTGATGTCATCCATTGAAATAACATTTGGCAGCGTGTGGCGATCATTTATCTCATTGATTGTTTATTTATTTAGTGAACTTATACTGGGTATCAAGTGAGCGATATCGAAAAGTCAGGAGCTCGTGGGTAAATAATAACAGCCGCATGGGTCGATTTATAAGGTTAAGCCGTGGTTGCAAAGGTAAGTAACTAGGTTGTGGAGGTCAGATAGGCAGTCGCTTCATCAGGCTTCATGTAAACTGGGCCTATTTGGCGCTGCCGTGAGTCACACAGTATTGCTACTTGTTTAGTTTTAAGCTTTTTATACTTGTTTCTATTTTTTTTTATATATTGTGTGTACTTGTGGCAATTGCGCCAATAAACGTTTTTTCTTTCTTTCTTTCTTTCTTTCTAAAATACTGGTACTCAGCTGCATCCGGTTAGACTGGAAGCCGACCCCAAGATAGTTTGGGAAAAGGCTAGGCAGATGATGAAGTGAACGAAATCCCGCTATCTGTGTAGACCTATAGGTACTTAATACACAAACGGGATAAGACAATGTCATTCCAGGTGGACTAGGAGTGAAAGCAGCAATTAAGCTTTCATTTACTTATTCATAGGTACCTACCTATAATAGAATGCATTTATTTGTCAGAATATTGTACAAATTTGTTACGTGAATTATGTATCGACCATAATATTCTGCCGTTTCCGGCGTACAAATATGGTTTTTCATTACTTTAAAATTTAATTATTAATCATTAGAATTACAAATAATTTAAATTAAATTGAACAATATTTGTGAGAAAGTCAAAATCCAATAAAGTCAAGGAGATACAATATGATTTATAGGCTATAATGACAAATATTAAGGTAAATTTTTCATTCATAATATATCTTCCGTCAAGTAATAACATTTGTTTAAAAGAAAGTTAAATAATTTACATTTAAATGTTCTGAGGCTGAGAGTTTTGTAGCCATCAGCTGGCATACCATGACCTCTTAAAGCAGTATTATTTTACTCTTATTCCAGTGTGGGAACGAGACGGAGCTATACAGAATGCCTAGCGCCATCTCTTTCCCACACCGAAAAAGAAGTACAACAATAATGTTTTAAGACGTCATGGGCCACCAGGTAATTTGTTGTAGACAGTAACGGACATGCAGTGGGTATACATTATCCATACTTCCATATCCACACTTCCATACTAATATTATAAATGCGAAAGTCACTCTGTTTGTTTGTATGTTTGTTTGTTTGTTTGTTACCTTTTCACGACTAAACGGCTTATCGGATCTTAATGAAATTTGGCAAGAATATAGATTTTAACCTGGGGAAGGACATAGGCTACATATCATCACGCTACAACCAATAGGAGCGGAGCAGCAATGAAAAATGTTGCGAAAACGGGGAAAAACGCAGACGAAGTTGCGCGGGACAGCAAGTATTATAAATGATTTTAAAGAGTGTCCATGGAGTTTCTTGCCCATTCTTATGGGCAACTACAGTACTTTCACAAGTTATTATGCCTTGTGACTGGGACTGTAGCTTCGCGTT
Source organism: Cerastis leucographa (assembly GCA_963082945.1). Classification (NCBI taxonomy): domain Eukaryota; kingdom Metazoa; phylum Arthropoda; class Insecta; order Lepidoptera; family Noctuidae; genus Cerastis; species Cerastis leucographa. The sequence continues at coordinate 18,276,523 of OY720358.1, read as the reverse complement.
TTTTTTTGTATTTTGACTTTCAAAAGTGCCTGTATTGGTCTAATTGAAACTTCGATCAATTATTGATCGAAGATTATAAATGCGAAAGTCACTCTGTTTGTTTGTATGTTTGTTAGTTACCTTTTCACGACTAAACGGCTGATCGGATCTTAATGAAATTTGGCAAGAAGATAGATTTTAACCTGGGGAAGGACATAGGCTACATATCATCACGCTACAACCAAAAGGAGCGGAGCAGCAATGAAAAATGTTGCGAAAACGGGGAAAATTTGACGCAGACGAAGTTGTGCGGGACAGCTAGTTAGAAATAATTTAATTCTACGCCTAGGAACATTAAGAGTAAGAGTAAGCAAGTACAACGACACTATTGCACCTGATGATAAGCATAATGTACCTAGTTGAGAGTCAAATGAATAGTGCACGCTTTCCTAAATGAACTTGATTGCTATTAATGAATCTGTTTCAGCGTTACATAACGATAAATGGTGTTTTTAAAGTATCTCAAGCTTTACTAGTGTGACCATAATAAAAAAAAAAAATGTTAATCAGCTGTCTGTTACCGCTACTGTAAAATTAAGAACCTCATTAGGATCCAACTTTATGGACGAAACCTTATTATGGCAGCGAACAGAGGCACAGAGCCGCCGCTTCCCCGTACGTGGTCCCCATAACTTTCCACAAGTTGGCCCTTTATCGAAACAATGTCTAACAGAACGGATGCCGAACATCGCACGAATATCGTCATCTAGTAGCCAATTATTGAGGAACGCTCCAATGGGGTATCGAAACTCTCGGAATCCAGCAACGCACTTTATGTCTCTATTCATTAAACCGGAGCCATACTAATTAAAATTGTTTGGTTGGTGTAACGCGCGAAATAAATCGCGGTCGGGCCTCGGGTGGCGTGTACGCGCTTTGTTTTGTTTTTCACTTGCTACATATTTGTGGGGTCTGACATTAACACCTTCGGGTTGGTGCGTACAATGCGCGACTTGTCGGTGGTACAAAGGCGCGCATCGATTTGCAGCCAACACTTTAAATATATCGACGAGGCTGACAATGCGTTTAGCAGAGTCGTAAGTAAACTAGCGCGGATATATGGGCGACTTGTTCACACAGCGATCGCATCGGTTCCGCCTAATAGAATACGTTTGTTTCGCACTCCGTGAATGTTAAGTGCGGATTTGTCCGATTTATTACGTTAACTTTGTTTCGGTATGGCTCGTTCCACTTCTATTTAATTGACTATGGTTTAATGCGCCAATTTAGGAGTATCTCGATACTAGATGAGCCCTTTTGTGGAACGGTTTTGTGTGGTGAGGTAATATGAAAAACCCTGTAAACAAACAATGCATTGAACTATTTACATGCATGTATATAATTAGATTATGTGGTATGACCGTAGTCAGAGAGTGCCTAGTGTGGCGAAAATATGAAATAACAAAATAGTTAGGTACCTACCACGAGGCTGCAACGTGTTCCAGACCTCCTAGTAATTCCTGATCTTATGTACCTGTCTAGGCAGGCACAGAAATGAATCTCATATAAGTAAGTAAACGTGAGCTAGCTTGCGGCCTGGTGCAGTAGGGCCAGTACCTAAGAGACGCATGCCCTGTACGTACCACACCTTCACATCTAGGAGGCTACATAGTTAACTACACTGCCATTTGGATGTTAATTTTAGCATGGAGTGAGATATGAATATTGCACGCGTAGGTATTGCATATTTGTAAGAAACAGCTGTTTTTTTCTAAACATTCGTTATACGTCATAGGTAGGTACTGTTTACAGATGCAGCTTTAGCCCTGCAAACACCTAAAATGAGCGAGAGAAGAGACCTTTTCAACCTTACTTTTTCATTAGACTATTTACACAGAAATAGGAGCATACACGATTAGAAGAATACGAGTAGGTAGAGGAATACCAAAGAGACGATGGATGGACCGTGTGAAGGATGATATGACAGGAAAGGAGGTGTCTGATGAGATGACAAGTATGGAAGAAGAAGCCATGCTGTGCCGACCCTAAATTAATTGGATTAAGGGCGGAGGGCAGTAGAATTATGACTGATGTACTTAAGTAGTAGCGTCTAACCTAAATACAATCACCAACAACAAGTTCAGCTAACGTATTCACAAACAATAGCCGAACTCTCTCCCCGCAGCATTACCGAGCGGCCACATAAAATTGCCGCGATGCCTGTAACTATTCCACGGGCATGCTTCGCGCATCCCAACGCTAAATCCTGTGTTCATCGAATTCCATTCTTCTGTCGTCCGCTACCGCTGTGGATTTTGTGCGGTTTTTTTATTTATTGGGGTTCCGTGGTTGTTACGGAAATTGTTTTGTAGCTTAAGAAGATTTTTTTTATTAGTTGACTGGCTCGTTGGTGATAGTACCTAGTCGCAACTCCAAGTGAGCATGAGGTTCGATTCCTGGGTCCGCCAAAGCACTATAAGGTTTTTCCTTCTGGAGTTTCTGCAGCTACGGAGTCAGGATTCGTGCCCGGTTGATGGCATTAGGCTCGCCCCCAATTACATGGAACTAAAAAAACATTACTGGCGAATTGTGACTGTACCTAAATACTATTAGGTACACCTCTGCTCAACCCTGCAGGGATTACAGGCGTGATGAATATTCTCCTGACTGGGACACAGGCCTCCTCTCTTAACTTTTGGCGGCGGCGACCTCTCGCGTCCGGCCCTGGTTCAATCCATGGTCCAGAGCGAGAGGGAATGGGAAGCCGTCGCCTCCTTCTGCGAAGCAGTCATGCTAGCGAAGGAGGTGGCGGAACGTGAGAGGGAAAGAACCTCACGTCCCAGCCGCCGCAGGAGACGCCCCGGGCGTCGGGGGGCAACCAGTGGCCCCCGGCCACCGTAGGCGCGAGCCTGTGGACGGTGAGTAATGCGCTAGCTCACCGTCCGTCCGTCTTATGACGACAGGCCGTGTCGACGGCGCGTACGTGTTCCACGCGCGCCTCATGGAGATGTCAGCAAACCGGAAGGGGTCCGAGAGGGCCGATGCCTGCCAGGGCTGCGGGTTGTTCGAAAGAGATACCGTGGCTCTGGAACACAAAGGGCGCAGAAGAAACATGGATGGGTTTTAGTCAGTCAAGTCTGACACTCCCTCCCGCTCCGCCCACAGCGGGAGAAGTCATTTGATGATTTCCCATCCTTAATATAAAAAAAGCCCTTCTCTCTGAGAACGAGAAGATGGGAACAGTGCGAGTAGAAGAACCTAGTAAGTATTCTTTGATTTTCTCATTCTAGGCCTACACTGTTTCGAGAGTAGTGGGAACTAAAAAAAAATTGGATTGTCTTGCTAGGTTAGTTTCCAAATCGCTCTAGGAAACCTACCTGCGATACACAAAGGTAGATTTACCAACTATATTATTTTTGTTGAACCGGAAAATGTATAATTATGTATACGGAACCCTACAAAACGTATTGTCGCACACACAGTAGGACTTTTAGTTTTATTTTGTTTTTAAGGAAAATTGGAGCTTAATTTAAATTATTGAGCTGGAAGAAATATTAGCTGCTGGGTAGCAGGCAGTCCTTGTTTTGTGTACTTTTTGTCTAAGATTCCTTTTTGTAGAACATTGTTGTGCTGGCAGTAGGTAGGCTATAGTGTAGGGAGGTTTATGTAATAGCAACTATAATGTTTGTTTCTTTGTTTAAAAAAGAATCATTGCCTCACACTAGGTATTTCTCCTGTATCGTGAGTGCTTTTAAAAACTTTGAACTCACATACATAAACCACCGGAATAACTACCAGTATGCCATACAAATATTTGATCCGTGCAGGAATCGAATCTGCGACACGGAGCACAAATGTGGATGGACAATATGTTATTTTCTCCTTATGTACTTTTATTGTACTATATAGATATTTAGAAAGAAAGAAAATTGCTTTTATTTGGCATTAATAACACTTTAAAAGTTACACAAAATAAATAAACAAACAGGACTAATAATGCCAAAAGGGCCTAAATTTTTTTTGCAGCAAAAAATAAATATCGGCTGCCTATACATTTGGGTCGAATAGGTATTGTAATTTTCTATGGGGCAGCAGATATTTTTTTTGCTGAAAAACATGTTTTATGATGAGAAACATGTTCAGTTTGATGGTCTGTAGCACACCCTTAAGGATGTATATACCCTTTCCGTTACACCCTGTATATATACACTGTACTCTTAGCGAAAAACTTAGTTATGTTTGAGGTCAGATAAGCAGTCGGTCCATGAAAATACTGGTATTCAGTTCCATCTAGTCAGTGGAAGTCAGCCCCAGCTTAGGTGGGAAGAACGCTAGGCAGATGGTGCTGACAATAACATAAGAACATTGTTTTTCGTCTGAGTTAAATATTTTTCAAATCATCTAACACAGCAGTTTTTTTTATCTTAGCCCCACACTATTAATTTCCCCTGTATCGTGGGTGCGTTTACAAACATTTAAACTCGCATACACAAACAGCCAGACACGGAAAAACTATGTTTAGGCCATACAAATATTTGATCCGTGCGGGGATCGAACCCGCGACACGCAGCGCGACAGTCGATCTCTCAACCACTGCGCCAACCGTGCCGTCAAGTATGAATGCATTACATTTGTCGAGCAAAGTGTCATTGGGTTTATCCATCAGGAATTCCTCAGTAGCAGCTACGGAATCTGGATTTGTGCACGGTTGATGGCAATAGGCTCGCCCCCTATTACATGGGACAAACATATCTAGCAAAATGTGGGTGTACCATTAGGTACACCTCTGCCCAACATTTCGGGGGTTACAGCACATATGTAATTAATATTTTTAAGTCTATAACTGTTGAAAAGACTTCAAAGAACGTGCTACATAAGGCTTTTCTCCCTTTTCAAGCATTTAATCAACGCACGAAGGAAAACAACTCCAAAGTAGGTAAAAATAAAACATATTCTACAAATTGATATGTCTCCTTTTATTCACAGTATATGTGTACTATTTACATGCTGTACATGATCGCAACAAATTAATCTATTAAGTACTTACATTATTCTAAAACATTCATCTACACAGATATTACAAAAATGTCAACAAACATCGTATGGACAAAATCATTGGTAGGTACACTCACATGCATAAATATTAAAGATTTTTTGTGAAATATTTGTAGGTATGTATAAAATCTGTATTATTTAAGAATCTGCAGTAAAATCCATATTTTATTATATTGTATGTGTATTTTTACGATAAGGCCAAAACTATTGTAAGGCAAAATTATTACGGCAGTCTACATGACTGGGCTTTAATTTATTTTAAGCCTTAGTTCAGAGAAGAAACGGCCGTCGTTTTTTTTTATTTTGACTCTTCCGACAAAACACGAGACGTCATTTATCACCTTAAAACTTAACTAACACATTCACGCCTTTATACATATTTATGCACGTAATCTGTATTCGCAACATATATTTACAATATGTATTTTTATTCCAATTAAAACAATTATTGCTTACAATCTATACAGTAGGTACATCAACTAAAGCGTTTTATAAAAATAGCTGCTTCAGTTTCGATATTACAGAGTCCCGCAGGTAATAAAATTAAAAATAAATGTTTTAAACACAACAATAAAATATGTACAACTTGGTTTTATTTTAAAGTTACCGTTTTTTACAGTTATATTTATTTGTAAAGTAATTTTTTTTTTATACTATTTTTTCTACACTAGATATTTCTGGAAATTTATTTTACTTAAAACTACTAAGGTTTTTAAACACTGTACTTGGGACCTGCGAGACCAAAAAAAACCTTTACTATGAATCTTTTTTTAAATAAATTATTTTAAAATGAAATAATAACAAACAACCAAGTCAATAATTATATCAAAAACCTATATGTACTTATAATTTTTTTGATGATTTCCATTGTACAAATAGGTGATTGATTTGTTTTAATCAAATAATATTATTATTTTTCTACTTAATTTGTCACACTCATGTAGGCCAATCTAATCATTCTACAATTTGCTTTAGACGCCAGTTAGAAGTGATATTGACCAAAACTTTGATACAAAATAATTATGATTGACGAACACGCAATAAATTGGCGCTTGATATAATTTGCTTGACCAACTCAAGTAAATTATAGCAAGCGCCATATTATATTTTGTTGCTTGCCATATTTGAATGAGTATTTTTTTCTGTTATTGTTCAAATTAGCCGGTCAAATGGTGACGGTAATCCCGGCAATGACCAAAAAGACATAGGGGCCGTTCAAATATTACGTAAGCAGATTTTTTGCAATAGGGATGATGACTGGGTAAAGAAAACGAAATTCTATTTTGTCCGTCAATCAAGTAATACAAAAATATTTGATACGTATTTTTTGTTTTATCAAGTTAACAAAAAAATGCTTGGTTAAAACGCATTAAAGTTGGAGAGTGGGGGCTCACTACGACACAACTAGGTATAAAATGTACTGAGCCGTGACGTCATGCGCCATTTCAACTCAAAATATCTCCGTAATTTTACGATTACGTGAAAAAAGAAAAATACGTGTCAAATACTTTTTAATAATCTACCCGATAGAGAAATAAAAAAAAATGAGTCACCATCCCTATTATTAACCCACCCCTCCCCCTCGACAGCAAAAGTAAGCAAAGCTCTTACCCCTCCCCCCCATGCTTACGTAAACATTGGTACAATTGATTGATTCATGAGCAGCAGTTATAAGTGACAGACAAGTGAATCGCGCGGTAATTCCCCTACTCAGTTCTAAGCGAGTACCAAAACGTATTCATTATTTGTAGGAATCCCCGAAAATGCATTATCGTTTCAAGCATAGACAATGTCTGGGTTGCAATATGTTAAAAAAAAAGTAAATAATTACTGCTGACGTAATCACCATCTAGATCCCCCCAGCCCCCATGTCATCAAAATTAAGCAAAGCAAAGATCCCCTTGCCCCCCTATAGTGCTTACGTAATACTTGAACGGTCCGATAATATTGTTTTCGTCAATGTCACTTCCAACTAGCATGGCATATTATCTCCTAGTATCCATCTACCTAGCATCTAGCATATCTCTTAAGACATAAAACCTTACTCTTCAGTCTGACACTTGACAGTTTTGGTAACAACACAACACGACATAGAGCATACACTTAAAATAATTAAATGCGAAAATAATAAATACATTCTTTGCGACTAGTCGTTTAGGTCTTTGGCTAACATTTACAAGAAAAACACCTAAAATGTATTTATATTTAATCAATAGCTACAGCACTAGCAGCTTGTAATTCAGTCTGTTCAAAATATTATTTTAAACATTGATCGTTATTTCACGAAATGTTATAAATACGTTTAAAAAAAAATAACTTGGTAATAACATAATGTTACCATCTAATTGTGTACTAAAAGCGATTTTTTTATACAGATCGTATAAATTCAATTCAATCAAAAAATTAAAATGCGAAAAAATATACAGAGATGAATAAAAAACTTATAAAATTAAGAATAGTATTATTAAATTTTAAATATGTACTTATTATTGCTGATTATTGTACGAAAACTTTGTTTTCATATAAAAGTAAAAATGGTATAATTATTTGTTAATATTCAATGGTACACAAATAAAATATAGAAATAAAATTTATGAAATACAAAAGTCAACAACGGTTACTTGCATTAAACTTTTTGCTAACCTAATTAGACATAGTTAATTAAAACCCGGGTAACGTTGGCAATACCCAGAAATCGTCCATTCCAAAATAAAGAAAAGTCACCATTTGGCAGTAAAAGCACTGGATTAAAATGTTTTAAAGATAGCTAGTCCGTCTTCACAGCTAAGACATGTCATTTAAATTCCATTCTGATATCAAAGACGAGACATTTTACTCTACATTTCATTTTATATTGATAGTAAATTAATGTTGAGAATTCTACATTTTCTACAAATTTCCGCACGACACCTTCAGGACAAGATGTAAAATGATTTCCAATTCAATGATTTACAAGATGTTGCAAAGATCTGCTAACTAGGATAAATGGCCCTGGTCACAAAATATTATCGCTACTAATAAATTAGTGTTTCATTTTACGCCCTAACCAAATAAAAAATCCGAAAAAATATAATAAAATACACATAAATATTTCCGCATAAATTATACACTAATAAAAACTATTTACATCTCACTACCGTGCTATCGTGCGTTTCTTACATACATATAATAATAGATAATAATATCTACACAATTTAAAATTATTAGGAATTACTTTACTTCTTCGCGCAAGCACCGATATGTTAAGATGGACTATTTCGCTATACGTCTATATATTACTATTTTTACCTTCACTAACTCTTTAGAATATCATTTCTTTACTCATCTAAGGACAGATAGCATTACATTTAAACATTTAGGTTTTTTTTTTATTCGAGTTGTTTGTCAAAATTGAGGAATAATATGACGAGTAAAACATTTTAATTTGGTAAAAAGATGTAAAACATTTTAATTTTTATACAAACAAAATAACAATGTACAAGAGTTGTTATCACTTAATCATGATGGTGACTGTAAATTTTTTTTGCAATTAAAATCTCGCTCAATGTTGACAGACATCTAGAAAATACATCAATATTAAATTTTAAGAATTGACATGAAACCAATTGGGGATTTTTATGAACTACTTACAAACTTATTGTCATAGACAAAATTATATTATACTGTTAAAAGGAATGGCAAGTTACAAAGTTATCTTAAAATCCGACATTTATGGACACGACGTAACTTATAATAATTTAATAAAAAAATAAATTGCTAGGGTAAAGCATAAATAAACATTAAGGTTTAGAAATTAGAGAACATTTTATATCTATAAAGATATTTTTTATAGTACAGTGTAATAGTAAATTGTGCAAATTAAATGCGTATCGGCAATATAAAACAACTTTAATCTGGCAGTGAAGTACAATTGCATCCAGAAATATCGGCGTAAGATAGATTATCATTGAAAACAAACACACAATACTAGCTAATGTTCTGTAAGGGGATATGTCTGAGTTATTACGACGCGTGTATGTCAGGGACCGTGTTTTTTTTAAAGCTCGTGCGTTTTTCTCTTTACTATTGCTTTAATTCGTTGGTACGATGTATATCAAATTATCATTATTCTTGAACATTACGAAAAAAAAACATAGTAAAAAACATGTAAGTATAGGAAATACAAAAGTCGACACCATGATAGGTTTTGAAATTAGATCTATTTTAAATCGTATAGATACAAAATAATATACGCGACAAATACAACTATTTCCTTCTTTTTTAGTATCCAGTTAAACAACAAAAGTCTTTGCTTAAAATAATAGCCGTAATAAACGAATTAAAACAATCGTATCGAGACATAAATGCCAGTAAAAGCTCTTTCAATACAAACAAATAAATAAATAACCAAAACTATATCCGTTACTCTATAATTTAACATTGTATAACGTCAAAATAATCCGAAGGCATTCCTAAGCTCACAACGCAAGTAAGTCCTTAAAACAAGGATAAGAGATTTATTACCACAAAAAAATACTTACTTGAACGAGTAGATATTTTTCGCGCGGACTGTACATTTACGGTAGAAAATGATACGAGTTTTTGTAGGAAATAATAATTAAAAATACAGCGAAAGTCACACAGAGTCATGCCAATTAAAAATAATTAATATTATGTTAACAATACTTATTTGTTTTGTTCAATAATTACATTTGGTAAATTGAGTATTTTTGTTATCAATGTTGTTCTATTTTCTAATTAATATAAACCTAACTATTTTGATTTTTATGATAATCGACGATACTGGATTTGCTATCAGCAATATATATTGAACAAAACACACAAATTAAAATCAGGGGTTTGGTTCAAAAAAAAGCTTGTGGGAAGGCAGGATTTATTGACCTATCTGCAAGCCCGAGTATAAATAAATAAATAAATATAATGCGATTAGATTTTCTACCGTAAATGCCTAAAATGGGGGGTATCGGGGATTTTAATGAAATAATGGCAGTTTAACTCTACATACCCTGGTATTGGGGACGAAATCCCATTTTTTTTAATTTTTCTTACAGCCTTCATTCAATTTGTTATTGTCCGTACCACCTACTTTCCTTTAATTCTAACAATTGGGGCCCTCTTAATACTTAATCCTTATAAATAGGATTACAAAATAATAAAAAAATGTTGCCATTGCACGACGCCATATGGATGTTGCTTATCCGAAATTTTATTTTATATTATTTTATTTTATGACTCAGACATGGCTAAAACATGGTTTATATCTGAGCAGTAAATACTAAACAAAAAACAATGTAAATTCGTTTATTTATTTTTTAAGATAAAGATGATACTAATATCTTGACAGTAACGTTCTCTCGGTTATCAAACAAACATTACGCCTTTTACACAAATATCTTTCTAAACTTATTAGTTATCATTACGACGGCATTCCGTTACTTTTGAAACTAGAGTAATGGTTGTCAATTATTGCAAATTTAACCTTATGTCAACGGATGAAATACGCATATCATACGCTCTTGATTTGCCAAATATAAGTACTTGCGCAAAAATATTATGGGTTTTATGTAACATTAATAAGTGTACTTACCTTATCGTCTCAAGTGATGGCTAAGTAGACAACGCGCCGTGATAATAATGGATACATGCGCGTTTACAGTTTATAGTTACACGGCAAACGGTTCAAAATCGCTTGACATTTTATGTGACCTTTCGAGTTTTGTCAAATATTTACCAGCTTTCAAGAGTGTATTTTAAATGTTGCGATTCAGTCAACATCCGGGGCGTTATCGCATTCTATCACCACCAAGGACATCGAGTTGTCGACGTACTCTCAAATTTTTCAGAAAAAGGTGTTAAATTACCAACAGTACTTATTACATTGAAACTCTTAGATGGCAAACCGTATCGTTCCAACTGCCAAATTGCAAGTTCATGATTTATTAGAAAACAATATTCGAAATAACAAAGAGTACCTTTTTTTTGGTAATGACCTCTCGCAGGACAACCTGGCTTCAGCTTAACCGGACTATCGTGTGCCTGGAGCATAATGCCTCCAGCCAGAGACATAGAGTACCTTTTCCATTGACACATTTAAACGGCAAACCATTGGTACCACATTGAAACCTACCATCATGAAGATCAAGAGGGCCCCCTCAACGTTACCTTACAGCGCTCCTATCTCAGGGTAAGCGTGCGGCACTCCCGCGCCAGTCTCCCGGTACTGTAGCGGATCCGCGCGGAACTCGACCGGACGCAGCGCCATGTGGCCGTACGCCGCGGAGAAGCGCGCGATGCACGCGGATCGCTGCGACATGTGACGTGCGTCCGCGGATAGCATTTCGGTGTTTGTGCATTCTGGACATTTGAACTTTTTGCGGGGGGTCACCTGGAATCAGAAGAGCTAGGTTTTAGTTTGTTGTTGGATATGATATTGAGCATGTATCAGCAGGGTTAGACAGAATAGACAGTGGTCTATATTTCACCTATACATTTTTTTAAAATCATACTTTAAGCTAAGCTGTCAGTTTTATCCCCGCATATCATAAAGATAAAACAATACGCTAAACAACCTTCCTAAGCGCCTTCCTAGTAACGTTAGTGTCGATGAAGTACATCGCTATGTCCTCGCAGTTAAAGTTATCATCCACCCTGCTCCTGATCTTCCCAAAGCTATAACTGCATACACTCATGGAGTGGAGGCCTGTGTTCCAGCAGTGGGAACAGCTGGGTAGGCTGATAATACATCTCTAACCAATAACCAAGCGCTAAAAATCACTCGGGGTCTGTTAGCGAGCAATGGAACGCAGTATCCTAGGAGGTAAACTCATTGAGTAAGGAACTTGATATTACAAATTGTTGATGTGGGTCACACGGCTGCCAAGCTTTCATGGAACTGGGCTGGCCACATCTGTCGCATGCGGGAGAAGCTATGGGGTAAAGTTTCGCTGGATAATTTATTTGTCTCTTTAAAGTGGAACTATCTTACTAATATTATAAATGCAAAAGTTTGTGAGGATATTGAAGGAAGGACGGATGTTTGTTACTGTTTCACCCAAAAAGTACTGAATGAATCTAGATGAAATTTAGTACAGGGATAGCACATAGGTTCCCAGATCCCGGTAGCATTATCCCGTGGGACAATTACCGAACAAAACGCGAAGCCGTGGGTATAAGCTAGTCCTTTCTATTTTTGGTAAAACGTGGATGGGCTTGCGGGAGTTTTCGCTCTAGAGGATCAAAACCTGTAACTAGTTAAAACAATAATTCTATCAACCTTGATAGGCGCCTTCCTAGTAACGTTAGCGACGAGGAAGTTCATCGCGATGTCCTCGCAGTTAAAGTTGTCGTCCACCCAGCTCCGGATCTCTGGCGGCATCTTGTACGTGTAGTACCACGACCAGATCTTGTGGTGGAACGCTGCGCCTGTTAGCACCTGGAATGCGAAGAGATAGGGGTTCATATGGGCAATCTAGGAACTATGTTTTGGATTACTGTGTCATCTTCGTCAGTCTACAGCAGTCTACTGCTAGACATATAGGCCGCTTAAATCGCACGTCAATTCTTGGCTACTCTCATCCAGTTGCTACCACCGACCTAGAGGAAATCGTCGCTCCATCTAGCCGGAGGCTATCCTACCTACGCTTGCCGATTCGCGTATGAATTGTATGATGAAGAATGATATGAATGAACAGGAAGTGATAGGTACCGTCACGGATAAAATAGAATAGGGTAGAATGGAACAAGAAAATGAGTTTCGCCGACTCGAAGTACAGGGTTATTTGTAAAACACCGGCAACCTCTCAGGACTATGTTACTAACATCATAATCAACAGCTTTTGTTCTAAGACTTTAAAAAAATCGTCATATTTGTGTTCATCAGATTTTCATACTAAAATAAAAAATATTTAAATTGAACGCACTAAATGTTACGAAGTCAGGAGGCCTACTCTCTTTCTCCGAAACGTAACTTCGGCAACGAACGAAAATTAAACGTAGTATCGTTTGTGACCCTACACTATATAATTTGCGGACGCACACAAGAAATTCGAATTCACAGATAACGAATGTATTGAATGTTATTGTGTGCGTCCGCAAATTATATAGAGTACGGTCACAAACGTAACTACGTTTAATGTTCGTTCGTTGCCGAAGTTACGTTTCGGAGAAAGAGAGTAGGCCTCCTGTGCCGTAACATTTAGAGCGTTCAATTTAAATATTTTGGTGTTTTACAAATAACCCTGTATAATGGACAAGGACAGGAAGATGATGAAGACGTAGAAATATATCAGGGTTTTTTACGTGTTGGAAAAGGGACTGGTAATCCGAAGTATTCAATTCCAGATGTTTTCTAATCAGCCTATAATATTTCTACAGCTGAAAATCAATCCTCCTCTCTCGCCGAATGATAGAGTGGACTATAATCTACCCAAGCCCTGTGACATTGATGTCACATATCATCGACATCCCGTTTCCTCACGCTATAAAAATGACAAATTAGAATACAAGGAGAAACACAAGACAAAATTGGAGTCATAATCTTAAAAACTGCTGGACGACATCCAATCTAAAGTAATAAACATTTCCCACGAAACGTTTTCTTCAGAGAATTAAACTTGTAAGCTTCTATATTTGTCTCGGCATCATCTTTATTTCTCAGTCATGAACTCATGACATAAGTAGTTATAAGTACTAAAAGAAACTTTTTCTCCTTATAATACTAATTTTCTCGAAACCGGGAAATACCTTCTCAAATTCTGTAAGTACCTTTAATAAATTACCGTCATTTAGCCAGAGGTACCGTCACATTCGAGTAACATTTAAATAAAAAAAGTTTCAAAATTAAGAATCGACTCGGGGTTACATCCGTCCAACTTTTCGCTTCGTGCTGATTTGTCACTTTCAAACTTCTTAATTTGACTTTGTCTGGGTTGACTACTCGTTAGAACTATTGTTTGGAAATGTTTCGTATGTGGCAAGTTTATTCGTCGTATAGTATGCTCGTCTTATTTTCAAAGTGTCGTGGCTTGTATTCATATCTGAATGGAGATGTTACACATAATATATCAAGACAGTTTTAAAATTCATCCGAGACTTTTATTATTTTCGATTGTAACGACCCAATACAAACAGAAAGGACAGTTATTCCAAAGATGTAAAATTGACTCGATAAACTTTCTCGCGTTAACCGCTAGATGGAAAAAAATCACCGCCATATAGAGCATTTATTCCCTAAGCCATGGGTTCCAGCTGTAAAATCAATCATAACCAAGTACTCTATCTACACCGCGTATGCTGACGATGCTCAACGTGCTCTTGAAGACCAATCCTGGATTGGACTTGTTTGCTGATGAATGGAAGACGATAATGTTAGAATGTTTGTGGTTCTGTGAGAAGACCAAGTGAAAGGATCACTTAATTTAGTAATAATGGAGTAGTATTGTATTATTTTATCACACAACCAAATCCCATTACGATCATCACAATCTGTTAAGAACTCTCAGCAAAACAAACAGTTGACTCAATTGTCTCTATGAACTTAACACAGCAGTGTACAGTCGGCTCGTAAATCACAATCAAGCAAAGTGTGAGCTCTCATTAATTTATGTATGTGTCTAAATTGAAGGCGTTAAGAGCTTTGTGTCTAATGGAAGAACTACATAGTTAAGACGGGAATGTGCGACGGAAGTGTTTTTATTTTTGGAAGATTTTGAACGGTGATGGTTGAGAATTATGTTACAAAAGTTAAAGGGCAAAATAGGCGAAACTGAGATCATCATCATCATCATTTTCCTGGCCCTTATCCCAATTTAGTTGGGGTCGGCGCAGCATGTCTTCTTCTTCCATACTTCTCTATTGCTTGTCATCTCAGCAGTCACCTCTTTTGGTCTTCCTCTACTCTTTACCTTCTCTACCTCTATTCAAAACAGGCGAAACAACAAAATTATTTATAAGTTCAAAGCTATTAAAATTCTGATATGTTTATAGTATAGGAAAGAGCCTTGTTTAGCCGAATTTTTCGTTATTGATTATAGGCAGTAACACTATTTAGTAAAAAATATTTTTAAATAATTATCGTTCGGCAGCTGAGTTTAGCAAAGTTTAGCACAGACATTCATATTTGTATGTGAGTGTACTTCCTCCGGAGTGCAGACACAGTCATCTCGTTGAAACAATAACGCGAAGGTCACATAGCTACCATGTGGGTCTTGGTTAGATCAGGCCCTAATATTGTTGTACTGACATGTTATGTCTACTAATTTTACACAAAAAAATAATATAAAAAATCGGAAAATACTTGTCATATGTAACAATAATACGATATACGATATTTTTTTATACACAACTTATGTTTTTGGCAAGTAAGACTTGTCAGAAATAACTATCACAACGTATATGGGCGTCATCATCATCATCATCATCATCATTTCAGCCGTGCGACGTCCACTGCTGGACATAGGCCTCCCCAAGTGTCGCCACATTGACCGGTCCCGTGCCACTGGCATCTATCGGATCCTCGCAGTGTATATGGGCGTAGACGCGGGAAACATAGAAAAATGAAAATTTCTTAAAAATATTTGGACTGTCTTATATGTAACATTTTACAGTCTTAAACGTTGACTTTTGAATGTACATAAACTGGAGGTATGTTACCTCAGGTAAAAGCAAACCTCATCTGCAGGTAGGTTATCGAAACAAATAACAACGAATGACTGAGTGAGGAAGCATGTATATTTTGTAGGGGCTTGTTACATATTTTATTCTTTTATAGCGCGGAAGCAAAGCAAACTATTTCCTAACTTCTTTCTTGAAAGCTTCGACACCTGCGATAGTAGCCTTTACCACTTTCGGTCCATCCTTTGCAAGCTGCTCCGTTAATTCATCGAGTCCTCTCTTCTGATCTTCCGCAAACTTCTTGATGACATCTTTGAACTCGTCTAGCGGAATGTTGTCCTCGTCACGAGCCTCGCCAAAGAATGTTCGAACTTTCTTCACAATTTCTGAGCTGTCGATGGCTTGATTCTGAGTCGGACCCACCTCGATTAGCTTGGACTCACTTATCCATTTCACAAGGGTGTCGACTTTGTTCTTACCGTCCTCTTGGAGTTTGTTAAAAATGTCTTCCATGTCCTTGGAATGGCTTCGATCAAATTATTGATCGAAATGGAATGGGCTCACATTTTATTACTTTATAAAAAATCTGAATGACAGCTCAGTGACAGTTTGCCATTGGCTTTTTTAACATCGCATCTAAAGGTAATATACAGGTCTACGCAAATGAGATCCGACATGAAAATTTCCTTTAAAACTCCTTATTGATTGAATATCATGCGCGATTAGTCAATGCTGTGTAGGATCACTCAACTCCGTCTGTGGAGTGTCGGAGTTCTGTCATCACCATATCCTCTCAGTACTTAATCTTGCGTAGTTCCTACAGTTTTGGTACAGCTTTCCAAGCAGTGGAATACCAAACTTTCATTACATCTACACAAGGTAACTGGGTATCTAATGTCCTTGACATCATTAATATGATTTTTTTATCCCAGAATTCTTCATTACTCTGAAGTGTGGTTGTTTTTGTTTAGTCGTACAATACAATCTCAAAAACTGAATGTTATGTTTAGGAGGTGGCGACGCAAAGTGTGTTTTTGACACAAAAGCCATTTTAAATGTAAGAGCAAAACTTCCGTGTCTAATTTAGTCAGATTTCGAGTTTTCAAATCATTGAAGTAAAAACTGAAAATGACTATGACGTTATTTTTTTATTGATGTTGTTGCCATGATTTTAAGGCGGTATACCAGAAGTCTATTTTAGCATTTAAATTTTGGTAAAATATTGCCTTTCACTTTATCCCTACTCCGCGGCCGACCGTCAGCGACACGCGACATGCAACACACAGACGAAAAAGTTTGAGACGATGTAATAAAAGTTTCACTTTAAAAAGAGATATTTAGTTTAGTAAAAAACGTTTTAGTTTGAAATTTCTGTTCGTTTCTTTCCGGACGTTACGATTTGATATGCTATACTGAATACATGCTATGCGTTTGTGCGTCGGTGTCTCTCCCACCCAGTACACTTAGATCGTCTCCAACCCGTAAGAATGTCGGAGTACCTACATCATCCAGTCACTACATGTCGTTGTATCAGTCAAAATTATTAATCGGTCTAAACCACTTTTGACCAGTATCAGTCAAAACCATTATTAAGTTAAATGACATTTTCTCTATTTTTTTTTTTGAGAACACCTCATTTGTTCTTAATTAGAATTACTACAACGCGATGTTTTTTAAAGGGTCACAAAAAAAAACCTAGCAATCTAATGAGTTTCTAAGTAAATATTAATTCTTGTGAAAATTGTTTTGACCGGTCAAAAGTCGTTTTGACTGATTAACAGTTTTGACTGTGACATAATTATACAATAATGCAAAGGTCGCATAGCTGTTCAATGGGTCATACGTAGAACACAGTGATCATTACAAAACATTATACACTATTATTTTGTTCTAAAAACATTCGTCATTTGATACGCTTCTTACCAACCAAGGGGCCATCCTTTACTCACGTGAGGTTTTAGGCTACTCCTCCTTACAAATACTACATAAAAGACACAACAAACTGAAGTACAACAATCAGCTGGCCTACCATGATGAGTTGATGACACGTCTTAAAGCAGTTTTTTTTTACCTTATTCCAGAGTGGGAAAGAGATGGCGACAGACGTACTCTATAGCTCCGTCTCTTTTTCACACTGGAATAAGATTAAAAGAATACTGCGTTAAGACGTCATAGTAGCCCTCCAGGTCTCAGTATAAATATAAGTTAGTAGAGTACCCTCGCTCAAAGCCCGGTTAAGCAGTAAAAACCTTAGCAGGTTGATCTGCGAGTGGCCATGTTAAAAAAAAAAAACCACGCTCAAAAAACATCTTTATAAAAAAAAAGTGTTTTAGGCATGGCGCCTATAATTTATAATAAGGTTCCAAGTAGCAACAAGCAACCATTGAGATTTTTTTAAAAACAGCTTTCATCTTTATTAATACATTATTTTTTATTATTCTGTATCAGATTTCCTCACATGTAAAATATAGGTTTTCTTTTATGTTACCTTATTTTGATTGGTTTTTTTCTTTTTGTTAAAAGACAATTCATTTATGGAGTGTTGTGAAAGTTTTCAAATTGAAGTTGTATAATAGTTTATAAATTTTTGCATGCCAAATGGTAGAATGTACCAGGAACAAATACTTACTATTGTAACAACTCATATATGTACACTACACACATCCAATGCAAATAAATTATTTCTATTCTATTCTAGTGTCCTTCCCCCTCCCAGACAGTTTTTAGACAAATTCACGAGCACAGATTTTAATTCATAATAGGTAAAAAATATAAAACACATCACTCATTAATCAGTATTGCCGTACCGTGAAAAAATACACGTGATTATTCATTATTATTTATTATTACATTATTCCCCCATGGTGACATGATAAGTCGTGATTATTTTCTGACCCCTCCCACCGCTTTGAACCTCACGTGATTAAAGGAGGACTCCCAAGCTATACCACTACCACACACAACCTACTAATATAAAAGCGAAAATGTGTTTGTTGGTTTGCCCCTCTTTCACCCAGCGACCAGATAATTATAGTTTATGGACTGAGAGTGACATGGGCTTTTTATACCGAAAAACGCATGGGTAATGTGGCCTGTATCCTGACCGAAGTGACCGTCATGTGAATACGATCGTGCATTTGTGATTATGAAAAATATAAATGTGACGGTCAAGTGCTCGCGCGACGATTGTTTTGATTAGGACAAGGAAATGGCAACGGGTATAGTAGCTAAGGCTATTATTCATATAAGAATTATTGTCTAATACAATGAAAACAGCTTAGTATTCATCAGTGTTTTTAATCAAAAGTTTATGCATGGAATAATCTTTCAATATTGCCTTTTCGCAGCGCGCTTAATGGTTTCACGACTTTCAGGGCGCATTTGCATGGCTTAATGAAGTACCTAGTCAATCTTAAGCGAGAAAAGTGATGACATAGTATAGAGAGGATCAAATTTAATTTGCTAGGGGAACTCTGCAGACGTTTTGGTATCGATTTATAAACTTTTTTTTTTAATCCAACATAAGCTTGGTTTTGGCCACATCTTGCTTGATGTGAAGCGATGGTGCGGCCTAGGATGGAGCACGCTTGTCTAGAAGAAACCGATTCACTCAAAATTTGAAGAGATTCAGATTCAAATGATCAGGGAACAGAGAAGCGGGCAATGAATTCCGCAGAATGAAGTTATTTAATTTGGACCGTGTATATCTGCAGAGACAATTGGACCCTCACATAAATGATCAGGGAACAGAGAAGCGGGCAATGAATTCCGCAGAATGAAGTTATTTAATTTGGACCGTGTATATCTGCAGAGACAATTTAGACGCAGAGTTATAATGTACGGTAGTGACCCCTGACGAAGACCGCAAGATTGCATCATTGGTAAGTGGGCATAATAAATGCTGATTGGGCAAATACATATTAATATGCAGCTGTGATTGAGACAATTGAATGGTTGTAAGTGTGTGGTTGTTATAGGGACTTTAATGTTAGGATCAGTCGTATACTTTGCAGTATCGGCGTACTTTAACAGTATTTGGGGGTGCTAAGCTTCACACATAATATTCGGGTGGACATAATGCCGCGCAATAATAGTAGTAAAATAAAGTTCAATAATAAGCCGTTCATTAGGCTTTGCTCGAATAGCGCCGAGTCAATCCGAATATGATTCACTGATGGAAAATGACTGACGGAGTTTGCAAGTCGGCACGAGCCGAATATCTGTAGAGAATAAAATTGATAGCAAAAAAGGACTACAAAAAAACTTGAACTATAAGTGCCTAGCACCCCAAAGGACCAGCTGTAAACCTTTCATTATTACGTCTTCAAAAACAAAATGCAAACAGAAATAATAAGCACACTAGAAAAAGTAACTTGTAACCGTCAAAATGCATAATTCTTTTGATTCGTTGTCGAGTTTAGAGTGCATTTTCAAGTAGCTAAGATTGTGGTTTTAAAATAAATTACTTTTTCACCCGCCATAAAATACGCCTACATTGAAAACCTAATGAAAACAAACAATAAGCAGGTCACAAAGCTAGTAAAAACACGGCTACCATTGCCTGTTTCAGAATCCAGGCCACGATTGATAACTGAACTCAGATTACCGCCGATAATTCTCAATGTACTATGTACACACAGCGACACACCACGCTATACGTTTCTATTTTTAAAGAATAAAGACTTATTATTATTCTTATTTTTGTTTTGACATTGTTGTTCCCCTGGCTAGCCGGGAAGTGCTGATAGCACGCGCCTAAGCCAAGTGGTTATCAGCTAGGTTAAGAATTGGTGCAGTAGCAATAGATACAACACGGTTCTATGCTTTAGGTTGAATGAAAGATAAGGGTATCTGAGTGAAGATGTTGTTTGTGCGGGTCGTCTGATTCACATTGGAGGAACTTCCTCACCAGTCTGCACGTGTTTAATATCACTGCTTTCTGCAGATTGTGGTAGGTGGTAGAGGGCAGGTTCAGGGAACTAAGGGACTGGTGGATGTGTTTTGGAAGCACTCCTGTCGTGGACAATACTATTATAGGAATTATGGTTACTTTTTGCAGATGCTTAAGTCGAGTTATCTCATCTTTTAATTCAATATACTTGGGTTATTTTTCCGCTATTGTACTTTATAAATTGTGTGTATTTGGTATAGCTATGTCGATGAGATATCCAGTTCTGTTTGTTTTGTTTATTAATATGTCTGGTCTATCTCTCTTCTTCTTCGTCCGGTCTTGAAGTGTTTTCTAGCGCAGTTTCGTAATTATATTTGTAGTTGTACTGTGAAATCAAAATCAAAAGTCATTTATTCAAACTAGGCTGATAATCAGCACTTTTTGAACGTCAAAATTACAAGAGACAGTCCCCCAAAACGCCCGCCCTTCGCTAGTCTATTAGTTTGTATTGGTGTGTTAGTTTCTGATGTCTGACTTTAGCAACTTGGTCGTGCCTATGCTTATAGTCTGTCTGGGCTATTGATTTGCACGCTCCTGTTATATGCTGGATGGTTTCTGGTGAACTATTTCATTTTCTACAAGAGTCATCATTGCTCACGTTTTTTATACTATATTTTTAGTTTTTAGTCTCTATAACTTGGTCCAGTATTGCCAGCATGAAGCCTTAAGTCTATGGGAAGGATTCGCCTCGTTTAAGCCATGCGTTAGGCGCTTTTTTGTCGACATTAATTAGGCTTAAATCTTGATGATGTCTTCCGTGCAAAGAGTTCTGGCTCAATTCAGGTTTGGTTTTTTTATCGGTTACTTTTTCGTTTTCGTGTTCGGATTTATCTTTTGTAAATTTAAA
Source organism: Cerastis leucographa (assembly GCA_963082945.1). Lineage (NCBI taxonomy): Eukaryota > Metazoa > Arthropoda > Insecta > Lepidoptera > Noctuidae > Cerastis > Cerastis leucographa. The sequence continues at coordinate 18,255,080 of OY720358.1, read as the reverse complement.
GGGGTAAAGTGGTGGTCGTAGTTTGCTATCTTTTTATGAAGTGAAGAAGATTCTGCCTTGATAAAGAAAAATTGTCTGGGTCGTTATCTGTTAGAGGGAAAAGAAGACCGAAGAAGAGATGGACTGACGACCATGGATATAAGAAAGCAACGCTTGATTCAAAAGCATTTTATACATTTTTCTCATAGAAGTACTGAAATTTAAAGGTACGGGTTAGTCGCTGCATAGGTTACTCAGCAGTAACCTGGTAACGGTTCCCTGGTCTGCGCGCCTTTTGTGAGTTTTACGTAAATGCAAAGTATTTATGTTTGTGCCAGTCCCCTGTTTTGTAAACCAATACAATTTAAAATATCATCGAGCTGATAATAAATACTCATTACGGCTGTTATTTTTTAATTAAACACAATGACGACTGAATAAAAGTCCAGTTTCTGGTAATTAGCTGACCTGGCCTCATAAACATGCGAATTGACAGTGTTTCATTTTATTTATAATGTGTCCGTTGCTATTTTGGCATGATATTGTAATTTTACTGAATAATATTTGCATTGCAATATGCAGTTTGATGAATAATTGCTTTGATATAGGTTTCATGCATTGTATTGCACTAATGATGTCGTTATGTGCCTATTATGTAACATATCTTCATGACTATATTGGCTGTAGGTTTGGTTGCACAGAGGTGTTCATATAGATCACATGCATTTCGCCTATGATGGTCTGTGTAACATGGAGAGATCCTATTGTCATCAACCAGGCGCAATTCCAGACTCCGGGCTATGATAGAAAATCCCAATATAAATGCCCGAACGGGAAATCGAACCCGGTACCTCACATTCAGCAGTAGCTTTAGCTACCACTAGACCAACGAAGGTGCCTGTTATGTATTCTTTAAAACATTACTTATAACGACAGCCAGATATAGTTTAAATTATTGTCTGTCTTGTTTCTTTTACTGCTATTCGCCGTAAACACAAATCACAAACAACAACAAATTGTCTACAGGTCCCTGTACCAACTTTTTTGTTATTACTATTTTCACGATAAAATTGTAAGCCCCAAGCTTTAACAGTGAAATAAGGTTCATTTTGCGATAACAACAGCCAGAACAATAATTGTACTCTGCAGAAAACACTTGAGCGCAGAGATTCAAGAATATACCGGAGTAGCAATGCACTTGAACTCGTCAAATCAAGCACCTAGCATTTCAGTATTAAAATTCGTTCCCAATAGACATTTTTAATTTAAACCAATATTAACTTTACGCTTATGTAAATTAAGTTGATTTCAGAAAGACTACACCTATAGAAAAATTTAACTGTTTCAAGTAAAAACCCAAACTGAACGTTATCTTGTGCAAATTAAAGTACGTTTTTCTAAAAACACACCTTAGTTAACATTTTTGAAAATTATAATGCAAACGCAGAATACAGAAGTTGTTACCGAGCGTTATAATGGCACATCCAAGTCTAGAAAGACATTGTCTTACGCTACTAATGACGAAGACGGCGCGGCGGCGGCACTCCAAAAGCGTGTTGCTGAAGAGTTTGTTGCGCCATTTGTGCTTCCCAGCTAAAACATTTATAAGTACCTAACTAGCTGTCCCGTGCAACTTCCTTTGCGTCACATTTTCCCCGTTTTCTCAAGATTTTTCATTGCTGCTCCGCTCCTATTGGTCGTAGCGTAATGATATAGCCTTCCTAAATAAATAAGCTATCTAACACTGAAAGAATTTTTAAATCGGACCAGAGTATTTCCTGAGATTAGCGCTTTCAAACAAACAAACTCTTCAGCTTTATTATTAGTATATATAAGACTAGCTGCTGCCCGTAACCTCGTTCGGGGGTTTTTTTTTTCGTTATGAAAAATACATGTTGGCCGATTCTCAGACCTCTACCCGATATGCACACAAAATTTCATACAAATCGGTTCAGCTGTTTCGGAGGAGTATGGTAAACATTGTGACACGAGAATTTTATAAATAAGATTAGATGTCGATTTGACTTTTGAGGATGCTTATTAAAAATCATAAATTAAGTAGTTCCCTTACAGTCAACACACAACCTTAACTACCGGCTTTGAAGCATGAAATTTTGTTCAACAGTTAATTTAATAACCAAGGAAGGATTATAAAAAAATCATCCCCTAAAGGATTCAAAGAAGGCGAAGAAATTTCATAATTTTTAGGATGGAAGTCCCATGAGGCACACGTCTTTCATAACTTTTTACATTAACCTAAATTAAATAACAGTTTTTTTCAAAGTCGGTTTTGTTCTCTAGAATCTCGTTTTGCGAGAAGACTTGTAGTTGACTTACCATAGAGATCTGGTTGATCCTGGAATCGCTGTGGTATCGCCATGAGCTTGTGTGATGCCACGCATGGAGTACAGAGACGGAGTAGACTTACCATAGAGATCTGATTGGTCCACTCGCTGTGGTATCGCCACGAGTTGGTGGTATTATCCCACACGTGTAGTCTGGACGGAAACCCCACTATCCGGTCGGGGAACTCGCGCCACACGTCGAAACTGAAACCCAAACAAATATACTACTTAGATAAAATAATAGCGTAGTGATAAAACCGCATCAAAATTGGTCCATTAAAAAAATCAAAAAAAGTCATTTATTCAAATTAGGCTGATAATCAGCACTTTTTGAACGTCAAAATTACAAGAGACAGTCCCCCAAAACGCCCGCCATTCGCCACTTCCTAGTGTTTTAGCTGGGAAGAAGAAGGGGCACAAACTCCCTAGCAACACATCTGTCTGTTAGGTTAGAAGAACCAGATTCTATACAATAGTGATTCTATACATTCGTTTGGGAGCTACGATGCCAGAAACAGATACACAGGACGAACTATACAACACTCTTTTTGCGTCGGGGGTTAAAATGGCTATGGTAATAGGAAAAATCCAAAGTAACAATGGCTAGATTGATTATTTACAAGTACTGGATAGAGATGTCATCATCAACATAACATCCATGTCCCATTTTACTTGGTGTCTTCTTAAATTCTCCCCTGTCAACCGTGCGACGTCATCATGCACTCCCATCTCTTTCATCTTTTTTCACACACTTTCTTGAGAATTATAATTCTTGACACTTGCGTTTTATACTTCTTCGTACTCTATCGATGATGTATTCTATCTTACTCACTAAACAAAACCCTTCTCAAAAAATCGAAAAAAGGAAAAATTATTACTCAAATCTAGCCAAATATTTCTGATTCAGAACTCAAAGTTGACAAGACTAGGCCCGAGGCTTATTTTCTGATTGTATTCGTAGTACCTACGTTGGTCGCCTAACCGCAAGAATAATACTATTACTAACAAAGCGTGCGCTTGACAGTCTTACATTAAAATAAATGAAGTCTCTCTGAACAATAAGACCCCACTGGATGAAATATCACTTTCTTATTTGTTAGTAAATACAATACCACAGACATACGCCTTAGTCGTAAAGCTTTAAACATTATAAATGGGTGTTGATGGCTTGATGGTATAGTCATGCCAATTTTAAAAAAGACTCCCAGACTAACAAATTCAACCTTTACTTAGGCTGAAACTATTGCATTGGTCTTATAGCAAACACGGAGCTTCACGTTTTAAAAGCTGTAAGTGAAAGTCAACCTTAGGGTGACAAGGCAGAAGTCGACTATACAAACCTACAATGACAAAGAAGACAAGCCCCTTGCAAATTCATTCAATGACACAATTAAAAAGTCAATCCTTTGTTGATACTGTAGAGTATACTCAAGAGTCGCAACACTCAAACACTTACTTTGGCATATTGACAAGAAAACTCCCTGAAATTGTACGCATAAAGTAAATAAAACGAATACTTTTTCACTCCAACAGTACAATTGCCAGGAAGAATTTCATCTAAACAGACTTAGAAACATAGAAGAAGCGAGCAAAAAATCGGAAATATTTCATCTACTTAACATTCCGAGCGTGTAGGTTCGTATGTGATAGGAAGGGTTGCGCTATAGACAGGCTGCGAAGGTTATATGACATTATTACATAACTCCTAAGTTTCCCGGATGACTTGCGTCGCGGTAAAGATGCTTACATCGAAGGGAGAGGTAACTAGGACGGGTAAAGTTCGCTGTAAGTAGTACATTTTGCTAATAAAGTGCTTTGAGCAGCCATGCCTTGATATAAACCCTGCCCACATTTATTTTAACATCAATTAGGACGCCTGAATTTCCGTGAAACTTTATATACTTACTTCATAACTTGACAAGTTATGTTTTATGGTTGGTTAAGGAACTTAATCAAGCCGCTCACATACTTTTGTATTAGGTCAATATTCGGAGAAAAGTGAAGTGTCATTATATAGTCTTTGACTATGAGTGAATCAACTTAACTTCCACCATAATCTGGCTTACATTATCACCTGCCATACAAATTGGAGATATCTATACCAGATACTAATTTGATGGTAGGACCTCTGTTCTAAGGTTGATACTAGATTTCCAAGCATTGCACCGTGCAATCATTTTTAATATTTGTTCCCGATCCGAAGTGACATATACGCATTTTAAAGTGTTTTGTTTGGTTCCCTATCCATTTGCATAAAATTTTAAGACCTAATATAACTTAGCATAATTTTGTTTGGAATAATTATATTTTCGCATAATATAATTACGCATAACAGCTTACGTATAATTTTTTTTCTCTAACCATAATAATGATTAAGCATAATATTCTAAAGCATAAATTTATTAAGCATAAAGTTCTAAAGCATAACTTTTTTATAAGCAAGCATACAGCATGCAAGCAAGCATGCAGCAAACAAGCAAGCATGCAAGCAAGCATACAACATGCAGCAGGCAGGGTTTCTGTCACGGCTCCGGCGCTGCGGGCCTCCGGCGGCCCCACGCGTGGAAATCGTCGCAGCCCGCGGGCCGCCTCGCCCCTACGCGCCTACGCGATTTTAAATTACACTCTAGGGGTAGGACAAACAAGACTACGTGGAGTCGGTTTTGCAGCAATTCGGTTCTCTCACTAACTTTTGTTGCACAGCATATTAAATTTTTAACCTAGTTAGTTTAATTTTTAGGCCTACTAACGTTATGCGAATCAAATTTATGCCTAAACAAATTAGTCTTTAAGATGATTATGCCAACATAAAATGTATGCCTAAAAAAATTATGACGAAATATTATTATGCCAAAATCGTTATGCCGAAGTATATTAGGACAAAGAACATTATGCGAAAGGAAGGGATCCCGTTTTGTTTGCTTGCCGATGCTTTCCGTAAAAACTGTTGATTGTGCCATTCAGTGACTTATTTTCGCAGTACACTTGTGGAGTTTTTTCAATTAAACTGTTGAGTGGGGTACCTATAATCTAAAATTTTTGTGTTACGGCAGATCTTTAGAGTACACGCAGTATGAAGTTTAAAAGCTAGAATCCCAAACGGCTCTAGTAAAGGCAAAGACGTAAACTGCGCGTTGACGTTAAAAGGACGCCAATTACCTACACGACGACTAAAAAAAGGTTGAATACTTCGGCCTAATTTGCACGCCCCTCCATTAATTGACATGTCTATTCATTATTGACAACATAACTCCCATATTATCCGCTCGATTGATTTAATGACCGATTGGCGTACAAAGCCGACCCTAAACTTCGCACATAACGTATATATTCCTATATCAAGTTTATTGGGTTCAAAGAGGTGTGTAGCCGTAATATAATTGACACTCGGAGTTATTTAGGGACGTTTTCGCAAGTTGTGTGTACGATGGCTTTTTCCAATCCAAATGCGAGTAGGACTCGCGCAAGAAGGGTTCCGTACCATTATTTATAAAAACGAGCTACAAAAAACACTTTTTTGTATGGAAGCCCCCTTAATTATTTAATTTATTCTGTTTTTAGTGTTTGTTGTTACAGCATCAACAGAAATAATATAAAAATTTCAACTGGCTAACTATCACGTTTCATGAGATAAAGCCGGGTGACAGACGGACAGCGAATTGTCAGTAATAGGGTCCCGTTTAGGGTTCCCAGATGAAAAAATCAAAAGTCCGGTGAAAAGACCTGATTTCCATTGAAAAATCCTGAGATTTTTTACAGTTTGAGAATTTTCTCTCAAACGTACTTAACAATTTAAAAAGTTGTAATATTATCGTTTATATACACTGCGGACGTCGCTCAAGCGTTTGCATATCGTGGTAACCCCCCCCCCCCTCCCACGCACCAGCCATTTCACGATTAACAGAGATAATACGTATTTGTCAACATGTATTTGCAATTACAGCTCAGAATGCAAACTTAGAAAGAGTTTTTTTCTATCATGGTGGCTCAATGGTCGAATGAAAGAAACCGACTAACGGTGTCTTCAGTTCGAACAATACTTTAATTCAATTTTTTTTTTTTTTTTTTTGTATGGCATCTCGCAGTTCAGCCTCTGAGGCTGGCTTCTGCTTAACCGGACTAATCCTGTGGATGCCTAGAATTTAAGGCCTCCAGCCAGGGCAGCAAAATTATCTATATACATTTTAAAAAATGTAAGCTGTGTTATTTTAAAATTCAAAAAGTCCTGAGTTTTCATGAGATTTGCAAAATCCAGCCGCAATCCTGAGAAGAGTCCAGAAATCCTGAGATATGGTAACCCTAGTCCCGTTTGACCCTTTGGGTATGGAACCTTAAAAAACGATGAAACTACCAAAGAGTAGAATAACTTATACGAATTGGATACTACTAACTTTTTACTTATAAATTCAATAGTCCAAGAGACAACTTGCACGTTTCTAACTTCAAAATCGATAAAGTTCCATTGAAATGTTCATCCTCTATTAAACCCCTATAGGGAAAGAATTTTTTAACGCGAGGAGCTCGTGGCAAAAAAAAACGGGTTGCACTCCGTGAGTGCCTGCAGAAGTGAAAACTTGAATAAGTATTAACGTTGTGCATTTTTGATATTTTGGAATGGTTAGGGAATAATTTTGCACGAATTGCTTTAATTATCAGTATAAAAGTACTATCATTTATGTGGTTAAATACAATATTCATTTATTGCGCTATCGTATACAAACATGACAATTTATATTGCATTAAAAATTTAACACTTCAGAACTACTACAATCCGTCTTACGAATTTTACCTCTTTGGAGAATCCGAAGGTTTTGTTTGTGCATAAGATAATTATCCAGTTTTGGAAACCCAAACTCAATGACAGATGTCATACAGTTCAAATTCCTTCGTAACCTAATGTCAATCCGTCTTACGAATTTTAGATCAGGACACGTGACCTAGGGTCATGTGACCTGACGCGAGTTTAACATTATTTACCCATTACAAAAGTGCACAACGCCGCTAAAGAAGTTTTCATTTCAATAATAACAGCCGCTCGGCTTCAGGTAAGACGCGTTTGCCTAGGTTTGTCCGTGGATAGGTAAGTGACCACTCATTACAATCCGAGTTTCCTCCGTGCTTCGCTAAGCCATTAGTCAAAGCTGCGATTTGTAGATCTTCGACAGTCATTACAGGTAAACAGTTGCCCGAAAATCTGGTCCCGGCTGTCATTTGTAAATTTTTGACAGTCGTTACAGGTAGTTATTGGCCCGAAAGTCTGACAACCAGCCTTACCGTATCGTATTACACAGTACTAACTGAGTTGTGGAGGTCAGGTAGGCAGTCGCTCTATGTAAATTACTGGTATTCAGCTGCATCTGGTTAGACTGGAAGCCGACACCACCATATTTGGGAATAGGCTAGACATGTTATGAGGGCATGAATTTTTAAACATTACTTTTAAATACACCCGGCGAATCTCAATTTTCTGACACCATGGAGTTTTTTGCCCATTCTTTACCATGAGATCTACGCTTTGAAATGGGCAACTACAGTACTTTCACAAGTTATTATGCCTTGTGACTGGGACTGTAGGTTCGCGTTTTTTTTTTGACAATGCTTTGAGTTCCGAGTTTGACCACTTCAATGTGAATCAGCCATAAAACCTGGCAACTGTTTTATTCTTTTCTTATTATTCACCGAAGATGAGTCTATTAAGTTATACCATCCATAAATCCTTACAAATAACAACTTTCACGTTAGAAACACGTTTCTTGATCGAAGCAATTTTATTGCAAAATTGATTAAATGTTCCACTTTCAAGTCTTGTCTATTCTAACAATCTCTATTGCACAAAATAACCAATCACCTTTAGCTCAAAAGATATTCTCACAATAGCCTTTCAAGATACGAGAAAGTTATCTAAAAAAATATTTATCTTAATGACATTGATTTCTACAGTCTATCTTCTCTATACATAGTATAAAACAAAGTCGCCTCCTGCTGTCTGTACGATTAGATCTTTTAAACTACGCAACGGATTTTGATGCGTTTTTATCAATATACAAAAAGATTCAAGAGGAAGGTTTGTATGTACAATTTATCTCTGAAAAACACATCAAAATTTCCACGCGAACGTAGTCGCGGGCAGCAGCTCAAAATAAAAACTGAGTCAAAATTTCTGTAACAATAAAATTTTCTCACTCACAAAACGAACAGAAATAAGGAGCACAGATGAAAACCATTTCTAGAATTTACTGTATCAAATATAATTCGATCCGAAAACTTTTACACTCAGTCGAAGCTGAGGAAAATAATAAAGAGGAAAGTTTTGTTAATTACGTTACTCCCCCTTAGACTATACGTGACGGTTACGTCTTTATGTCTCGAGATAACTCCCTTGTGTTCAGGGTTGCCACTTAGAAATTTATCAAGTTCTGACAAAAAGCTGGACATTTGCAATACAAAAAGGTCAGACATATACCTAATTTTTAAAATGCTGGTATTCTGCTGCATTCGGTTAGACTAGAAGCCGACCCCAACAACTGGGAAAGAGCTAGATAGAAGATGATATAATCTATAAAAAATAGTTTTTTCCTATACAAGGTGTTGTTTTGCATCCTCGTCAAAATTCAAGAGGATGTCACAAAAGACCTAAAGAATCAATTAAAATTACGGTACCCGGCTAATTATTAATACACGCTGATTTTTTTTGGATTTTTAAGTTTGTCAGTTTTTCAGCTTAACCCCCTTAACGTGGTTCAGGGAATAAGAAATGATCGAATAAACGTTTAAGATTGTTTGTATCATGTATGAAAGTGCACGGTTATAGGGCGAGAATCAGACAGGCCGCGTTTAAAACACAGCTGGTTAAAACACTTACCGATTTTCGTAAAAAAGAAAAAAAAAAATACCTACCCATTTTATTATTGGGACGAGAATCAGTAGCATAGTCACCTCCTTGAATTTGACGAGCATGCAAAACAACAGCTTGTACTTGTTTAACTTCTTTTGCATCATCATCTTCCTGCCTTTGCCTGCCATATTGCTTGGGGTTGGCACAACACTTTTTTTTTTCCACTCGCCTCTGCCAACCGTCAGGTTATAAAATATTTTTTTTCACTCATTTAACTACTTTTTATTTCCAAAAAAAAAACACTATAAATCGAAGCCCGGACAAATTACAAGTCTGAGTCAAGTCCGTACTGATGACCAAAGATCCAGACATGTCTGGAGAAATACTAGGCACGGCAACCCTAATTGTGATAACGCCATGATAATAATTCCAGACGTTGACCTACTGTGATAGTGTCAAATGATTTATTTTTCTAATCATTGTTATCAGTCTGTAAATACTAAACGTTTACTGTCGGCGACGATCATAAATTATTCACCGTCATCAATTTACGGTTGCGGAGTAACGTATGTTGTCATAACGGTTAAGTCGTTTTAGGTAGGTAACTAGAATATTAATACTAACCTCTGCCTCTTTAAAGGTTGCAAACGTTACTATAAAGGGTGTAAAACACCTCTTAACGAAGCCGAAAGGCACTGGTTCTCCCTGTCATTGCGATATTTTTTTTTGTTCTACACCATACCTGGGAACCTTCTAGTTACGGAGATATTAGGGGTCAAAGCTCCAACTTTTTGACAAGTATTTTTTTAAATACAAGTTTTTAATGTAAGATTTTTACTTTAAACACCTCAACGACTCCCGTACTATTCAATCCGTCCATCAGCACAATGTTTTGAGTGCGTTATATTGAGTTCTACCACAAAACATGATTTTACACCCCCCAAAAAAAAGTCGTTTCCCAGCAATATTTTTTGCGTAAAGTTACTTAGTTTCATGTACAGAATGCTTGGTTGACGGCTTCGTGATGAGGTGAGTTACACCGTGTATAACGTTTGCAACCTTTAAAGAGGCAGAGGTTAATACTTTAATCACAGAAAAGTAGGTACTGAGGGAGACCAGGCGTACACGCACAGGCAGGCAGGTATTGGCGTTAACTACCAGTCAATCTTTGGGTGATGCACAGACATTAATAGAGTACTTACTACCTAAGTATGTTCAGTACCTAGTCTACACCATGCAAAGCGGAATGTAAGAAAAAGGAAACATGATTTAGGAAATACTAACACTATGTCAACTTGGTAATTTAGGAACAGTAACGTTGTTCACATACATGTTCTATTATATTACGTAGTTTAGTTTCAAGTCCCCAATTCCCCTTGATAGCTAGGCTAGCTGGTAAGACTGGTTGTCAGACTTTCAGGCCACTGACTACCTGTAACGACTGTCAAAGATCTACAAATGACAGCCGGGACCAACGGCTTAGCGTGTTTTCCAATGCACGGAGGAAACTCGGTACGTAATGGGTGTTCACCCATCTATAGACCAACCTAGGCAAGCGCGGATTAACCTAAATATCGACCCGAACGGCTGTTATTATTTAGCCCCGAGCTCCTAAGAACTAACAATATTTATATTAAGAACTAGCTGTCACACGCAACTTCGTCTGCGTCACATTTTCCCCGTTTTCGCAACATTTTTCATTGCTGCTCCGCTCCTATTGGTCGTACCGTCATGATATAGCCTAATCTTCGTCGATAAACGGGCTATCTGACACTGAAAGATTTTTTTAAATCGGACCAGTAGTTCCTGAGATTAGCGCGTTCAAGCAAACAAACAAACAAACTCTTCAGCTTTATTATTAGTATTAGATAATACCACATCAGACTATCATTATTTCTTTCTATGGACGTTCCCTATAGAGATCCTGGGCCTTATTGAGTCTGTGAACCGTGATATTCAATACCATTATAGGAAACGGGTTTACGAAAAAATATCTTATAGTGTGCCATTATCTGTAAAAAGGTTTTTTCCTCATTTAGATTTACGTCCTGTTACTCCGTCTCCAGATAAGTCCGGTTTGCTTAGCTTCCAGATTGACAGTGACATTTTATTCTGTTTCAATTTTAAGTTTAACATATACGGATATAACGGATAGATTTAACTGGGTGATCCCTGCCTCGGCCTATAGAGAAAAAAGGCGAAGACTATTAGAAGTATTTGTGGGTGTTCTAGAATTCTAACCTCAGTTGGTTCAGAAGAGTCTTTAATCCTTTATATGCTTTAGATTCGATTATCTGTGAATGCAGCTAGCATTTATTCAAAAAGACGATCAGTCTTCTGAGAACGATTTCCTTTGGCTTTAAGCGGGTAAAGTAGCTGTCCTTGCTACCCTGTCTGAAAAGTCAACTCCTTTACCTATATAGGAAGTTAAGTTAAACAAGGCACTAATTTAAAGGGAGTGCTGTATGTACTCATAAAAAACAATCAACTTTTTATGAGACCGAATATGAAATCGCGCAAAAATCATCAGTTGCAACCCATTCCTGTTTACTTAACTCGCGAAAATGTAAATGTTTTTTTTTTATATTTCAGGATTGCTTATATAGAGAAAGTTGTTCATTTTCATGAGCACTTCATTCTTCTAAAGTATGTATTCAAATTTATGGTTAAAGCTAACACCCTGTATATAGAAGCTTAAAACTGCCACCGACAATGAGTTCCATAATAAGTATTCCATCAGATAGCCTACAGATTTACAATCACACACGATAACACACCCCACGTCATTAGACCTACATAATGTTCGCACGGAAATCCTCAACATAACTCACTGCTATCAGATTTTGACTGATAACGATAAGTCAACGATCTCATCACGATTCCTTTGAGCACATATTTATAGGCTGTACAAGATTATGAGTTATTAAATATGAATGTGGAGTGAATAATCAATTTTTACGCCGCAATAAGCGAAGACTGAATATTGGGACAAGTATTCCACTCCATTGGTTACAATACCAGTTTTTGCCCGTGGCTACACTTACTTGGCGGTTAAAAATGATCCCATGGGATGGCGGTGCTGGGATGAAAAGTATCCTATGTCCAAACTTAGGTCATGGTCGACCTTTGTGCCACACTTCATCAAATTCTTTCAGCCGTTGCATAAGAAGACAACAGACGAACAGGCAGGCAGACGGAGGTACTTTCGCATTTATAATCTTAAATGTGAATTAGGCACATATTATTATAATACCTTCTCACAAAGAAAATGTTTAGAAATAAAGTACGAGATCTAATGGTCAACCAAGATGAACTGAAAAAACTGTGCTTGAAGAAATGATTCAAAAGAAATTGTCTGGGCGAGCCAATTTCAAGATAACCTCAAGGGCTTCATCGTCTACGAAACTAATTTGACGTCTACCTATCTACCTACTTACAGCAGTCTATGTTTACATCTATAGATCTGCTTTATTACCTAACCAAGATTGTGTCTTACTAGAAAAGAAACTGTGAGTTTGGATAAAAAACACCAACTTTATCATGTCTCAAAACAAATTTTACTGTGATAATGTTTTTAAACCAACATAATGGTATTTTCATTTTATATAAAAGAAAGTCGAAAGCGAAAGCCGTTTTTCTGTTATAAATAGTGTAACTAACACGTTAGTTACACTTTTAACTCGAAAACGACTGAACCGATTTGGCTGAAAATTGGTTGGCAGGTAGCTTAGAACCAGGAGACGGACATGGGATACGATAGGGTAGGTAGGTAGGTAGGGTAGGTAAGGTAGGTAAGGTAGGTAGGTAGGTAGGGTAGATAGGTAGGACAGGGTAGGTAGGTAGGAAAAAGTGCGTTTATCAATAATTTGACATCGAGCACATGTATAAAAAAACTTTATGAGTAAAAGTAAGTCACCAAGATTTGCAAACGGTTGTGAAATTCATTACTTCTAGCTAAGTAAATGTCACAAATATTGGCAATCTTAGATTGGTTGACCGAGTTTTCTAGCTTTTTGTGTACGAGGCGTTTCAGTCATATCCAATATGCCAGACAACTGCCAATTATCGGGCCTAGTTCCGACCCAGCGAAGTCCTATTAATGTACCCAACGTATTAATGTACCGAAAAACTCAACAGCCTCTATACCTACTCGATTCTTTTTATAATATGAATAGACAGAAACTAAGAACGTCATTTGTTACATACGATTCTTCATCATCTTCCTAGTCTTTTTCCAATTCTGTTGGGGTCGGCTTCCAGTCTAACCGGATGCAGATGAATACCAGAATTTTATATGAAGCGAATGCCTATCTGACCTCCACAACACAGTTAGTACTGAGTCATACATTACCCTTTAAAAGACCAACGGTTCAGCGTGCTTTCCGAGGCACGAAGGGAACTAGATATGTATTGGATGGTCTTGGTCATCCATCCACGGATCGAACCGAGAGGCTGTAATTATTAAGCCACGAGCACCTCATTTGTTACGATTCTTACACACTCTTTTTCCTTTATCCATGTTCATACACTTGTGCCAATAAAGAGTTCTACGGACCTGGGGGTCTACTCTCTAAGCACGAAATCCGTAGTTTCGGCCGAAGTTACGGTAGTTTCCTACTCCGTATCACTTACGGACACGAGATTCGTTAGGCGCCCGAACTAAAAATAAATGACAACACGATTGGACAGTTGCCCTAACTCCCGATGTGTTTTCAAAACTCATGAATTCGAAAATATTAAGGAGTAGGGTACATTTCGAAGTATAAAGCTAGTTACGGACGGACCCGTATTTTCGTTGACGGACTTAGAGAGTAGACCCCCTGACCTTTTTAGAGGACGTCACCAATAAAGACAGTGTATGCCATTGAAGTACAGTACATACACGTAGCTTACCCAATCCTATTTCTACCTAGTTAGTCCTCTCGAATTTCTACGTTTCCACAAACAAACACCTGTCAAGATATAACGCAGATCGGTGGCTGTGTCAGTGCCTATCTCTGTGAAACTTTCTCCTCTATTGTATTACTTTGGCAGTAGATACGATGTTTTCCAAACATTAGTGACAGAATAAACATTATCTAATCGGTTATACCGCCCACCGCGATTTAACGCCAATGAAAGTGCTTTAATGTATAATAAGAGACAGGGTTTTCACACAAATATCTGAGAGGAACAAAAAGAAAAAACGAATAAAAAAAAAATTTTTTTTTTTTGGTAATTTGTAGTTGGCAATGGGCTCGCCCCCTATTGCCTATGGGACTTAGACATCACTGGCAAAATGTGGGTGTACAATTAGGTACACCTCTGCCTACCCCTTCGGGGGTTACAGCGTTATGTTTACAGTGGTATTCGGACTGGGCTGGCCACGTCTGCTACAAGATCAATGAGCTATAGGCCTAAATAGTCACTATGTGGATACCTGACACAGACAGAAGCCGTCGCGTTAGTTGTTGAAGATGACAAGACGAACAGGACTAAATAAACGACCAGAGTGGTCCATGTTAACAATTTATCGAAAGAACTTAAAGCCTTTGGGTGTCGTCTTTGCCCAGTTGTGGGATGAAGCAGGCTAACAGTAGTAAGGGTATTAATGGAGCTGTATACTATACAATGTGATGTTTTGTATGCTCGTCAAAATTCAGGAGGTTGTCACAAAAGACAAAAATAATCTATTCAAATTACGGTACCTAGTTAGTTATTAAAAAACGCTGCTTTTTTTACTGTTTAAATTAGTCAGTATTTCAGAATAACACCCTTAACGTGGTTTAGGGATAAGAAATTATCGAATAAACGTTTGAGTTTGTTTGTATGTGTGAAAGCGAGGTTATAAAGCGAGGATCAGCCGGGTCGCGTTTAAAACATGGGTGGTTCACACCGTTTTCGATAAATAAGACAATTAAAATTACCTACCCATTTTTGATTAGGG
This sequence comes from Cerastis leucographa, assembly GCA_963082945.1. Classification (NCBI taxonomy): domain Eukaryota; kingdom Metazoa; phylum Arthropoda; class Insecta; order Lepidoptera; family Noctuidae; genus Cerastis; species Cerastis leucographa. Next base: position 18,239,995 of record OY720358.1, on the reverse strand, counting down.
TCGAGAATCATTAGCATAGTTACCTCTTTGAATTTGACGAAGATGCAAAATAACAGCTTGATTTTTCTCGTGTCAAATTGGATGGCCATCAGAAGTAGCAGTTATTAGGTTATTACACTAAATTTATTTTTGGTTGATTAAATTGAACTTGATGTAACTTGCGTTTGAAAAGGATTTTGTTTAGGGAATCGTTAGATAATAATACATAAAAGATGAGAATCTTTCACAAATTATATAAAGAAATAAAAGTTCTGAGGCATCCCTAAGACAACGCATGATATGCCGTGACCGCATACTATAATTCACTGGCTTTCAATCGTTCACAAGTCGTAGCTAGTCGTATTTTACTTGATAACACGATTCTGATTGTACACTAGTATTTTACTGTCAATAAATTTTGATTGAAACCATGACAATCCATCATATACTGCGATAGACAGTTCAGACACACTGTTGTTTATAAAAATACAATTCCCCCAGTACGTTTTAGGTCCCAGTTGAATTATTTCATCTGTATTTTCCCAAATGTTCGTTGAACGTATACTGCAAACTGAGCAATTATCATTCTGTGTTTTTGTTTCATTACCATTAGCATCGAAAGGGTTATTTATCATTTCATCGAAACTCGTGTTAAAATGGAGATCAATGCGAAATTCACATTGTTGTTCGTGAAACTTGTTTAACTTAAACTTTTCAGCAAAGTAAGTTAAACAGTCATTTGTGTAAATACAGGAGAAAGTTCCCATTGTTTATTGGTATCTGATCAAAGATTTTAACCGGGTTGTGAAGGTACTAACTGGGTTCTGAACGTTAGATAGGCTGATAGGCATTCGCTCCACGTAAAACACTGGTATTTAGCTCCATCCACCAAGACTGGAAGCTGACCACAACATAGTTGAGAAAAGGCAGATGGCATATGGACAGCAGCTGAGGGACGTCTATTGCATGCAGTCCTCATTACACAACACGGCAGTTATCCCCGAAGGGATAAACAGAGCTGAGCCTATAGTTCACTCACACACGTTAAAGTAATTACTGTTAAGATTTTTCATACTTTTAAAATATAATTTAATTTTAAAAAGCAAATATCATATTAACACAAAAAGGGTAAAATTGACAAAACACACAGAAGGCTGAGCGAAAGAAAATTTCGCGAAAGAATTCTCGTAAGTAATTACATAAGAAAACTCGAGCTAAGCTAGGAAAGAAAAACGTCTAATTCTGTTTAAATTATTTTCTTTTTCAATTATAGTCTGGTTAGTGCCTAAATTGGTATCAGGATTTTTATAGCCGTACCATAGGCCAAACGTATAATGAAACAATAGCCAATCGATGGCAAACCTAGAAAAAAAAATATTATTCGAAGATATGAGACATCCACAAACCCGTGTTATGTAAGCTAGCTAATATTTGAAGCCATAATTTCTGTGATTTAAAAGGCGGTAGACCTCGTAGAAGGCTGGAAGAGCTGTAAAACCCAACGGCCAGTGGCCGATATTAGCCCTGGATCGCAAGAAGTGGAGTGGTATTGCTCTTCCAATAGTTCCACTCCAACCATTTAAATTCATTTATTCCAAACAATGAACGCAAACTACCGCTAGGGTATTTTTACTAACGGCGCCGCTGTGTCGTGAAATTAGTTAAAAAATACAATACTAATTGTAAGTGTAATTAATAAAAAAAATATGATAATTTATTTAAACATTACGTTTACTGCGCCAGTACTGCAGTAATTCCATTCATACCTGATCTACCGAGTTTATTGAGTTCGGCTTCCAGGCTCACCGGATGCAGCTGAATACTAGGAATTTACATGGGGTAACTAACTGCCTATCTGACCTTTACAACCCAGTAACTGAGTAGCACGATACCCCTTGGTAAGACTAGCACCCGTACTTATAATCAAGTCAGATTGATTGTAGTTTAATAATTGCTTGAAGTCAGTCCTGTCAAAAGTTAGAATTTTTATATTTGCTTTCTTTGAACTTACTTCGTTCAAATTATTTTATATTACTTACAGGAGAAGCTCGTGGCTAATTAATAACAGTCGCACGGGTCGATCTTTAAGGTTAAGCCGTGCTTGCCGAGGTTGGTCCGTGGATGGGTGACCATATCTACATACCGATTCTCCTCCGTGCCTCGGCAAGCACGTTAAGCCGTTGGTCCTGGCTGTCATTTTTAGATCTTTGACAGTCGTTACGAGTAGTCAGAGGCCAAAAGTCTGACATCCAGTCTTACCAAGGGTCATCGTATTACGCAGTTACTGGGTTATGGAGGTGAGACAGGCAGTCACTTCACGTAAAATACTGGTACTCAGCTGTATCCGGTTAGACTGGAAGCCGACCCGAAGATAGTTTGGAAAAAGGCTAGGCAGATGATGACATAAAAATGGTTGCATAAGACATTACTTTAAATCAAGTTGACAATAAATACAAGTTCGGGCTTCTAACTCCCCGTAATAAATAACTGTCAAAAAGCCAATGCCATTAATGGCAAAAATCAAATATACTTACTTAAATATTCAAACCATTCATGAACTGATGTGCCTGTTCCTTGTCATATTACGGATTCCGAATTTTCTATAAAAACCTCAACGACTTCAATATACTCGGGAACCGCAGTTTACGAGTCTTGCCGATGTTTTACCCGAAACCCAAATAGGTTACCACTAGTACCTACTAGATCTACTTACAGAAATAAACTTCATTTCATAATCTTCTAATTTAATTTTATAATACTTCTGAGACTTTATTTACAAAATCTATCTACACTTCAGTTAATGGCCGGTGATTCCATTTAAATCCAATATAATAAATACCCTAAAAACCTCAACTGAAATTTCACGCTAGACGAACTCCAAATTCTCCAATGCGGGCAAATATTCTGCTGTGAGTATTTCCTAAACAATCCAGGCCTTCCTCAAACACGGCCGCCCTATTTCTAGTTTTACTTTGTTTTGTTCTTCAAAGGCCAACTCAAAAATATATAGAGAGCTAAAACTGTTCCAAGCGGAATAAAAAGTTCTGAACTACTGGCGTAACATATAGTAAAACGGTGGCACAGATTAAGTAATGTACAACAGATACTCAACTCTCGCCCAGTTTACGACTCCAGGCGATGCGATTTGCGACAATACGCGCGGCCGTCTCTTGTTTCCTTTGTGTCGCAAATCGACATGATTTGTGGCATGATCTACGTCAGCGTCACAAATTATGGCAATTTCTTTTTTTTAATGCCATTGCTGTCCCTAGTTCGCAACACGGGTGCTGCCAGACGCGTGGCACCTGAGTGTGGCAATGCCGTTAGGGCTAAATAGCTGTGGTGTAGATGAATTCAATTCAAACGTCGTCTCACGGAAGGGTCATCGAAAGGGATAGGCATTCCGAGTGTGTTTCGCGAGTGTAGCTCAAGCCAGTACATTGACCACAAGACTGACTAAACCATCTGTATTAGTATGTTTAGTATTAGGCAGTGTGCTGCTATTATTGGTCTGCTGAACTAAAGAACCCTAAACCCCTATCCACATTCCAAACCCTAATCTCTTCAAAGTTAGAGTGAACAGGCTTCTTCTGGGTAAGCTCGTACCATCGTCTACTTTGTCTTTGTCATCTCTGACCTAGATTAGACAAACCCATCGCAAATAATAAAAAAGGACTCCCATTTTTACTAACAAGTGCTGTAACAAGTTGATTTTGATTACAAACATTGTCAAAAGCCAGCAATCAGAACTCGCAACATTTTTTCTAAAAAAAAAAAAAAACCCGATGGAATCCTGTTCAAACGACGTATGTGGGTTTAGCGACAAATATGAACAGTCTATTTATTATATTCTGGCTTTTGAAGTTGCGTAGCCTCAAGCAAATTTAATTTTTGCAAGCCCGTTACAAGAAATGTATGTTGGGAGTATACACGGAAAACAAATAAGCCGCTTGTCTTGTCCTACGCATGGGTTCCGTTTATTTGTACAGAAAGGCATACAAACTGCGGTGAAAAGAAATTCTGTGGAGCGAAATTGTCATAAAATGTTGGAGACTCTTTAGAGAAAACTCCTTATTTTGGACGGAAAGCGCCGAAAATTATTATTGCAGTTCCTTCTTCATGTAGTAATTAACAAAACAGACATCTGATATAACAAGAGGGTATTATATTTCTGACCAAAAGGGTTGATAATTTTTAGGCCGCATTTCCATAACAAAAAGTGATTAAGTCTCTATGAAGTCGCAAATGATCATCATCCAACATTTTTGGTTTCGATTTTGTCGGGTTTCCTACTTGAAATCGAATGAAATGAGATCGAATAACACTTGCTCGAAAACGTTAACTCGGTCGATTATGAGCGCGACAGTTCACTAGTGGTTTTTCAAGATAATATGCCTTCGCGCTCCCTTCGAGATTCTGATGCATCGAGGTAGTGTACTGTCGCGCTCATAATCGACCGAGTTAACGTTTTCGAGCAAGTGTTATTCGATCCCACGTCATTCGATTTCAAGTAGGGAACCCCATCGAGAACCACGGCCATGATGTCAAAAACTACGACCTTTTCAAGCAACAGACGTCAAAAACCAACTTTCTAATACTGACTCAAACAATAAAAGACGCGATTGTGTCGGCCACCGAAACTTTTAAGTATTAACTACAGGATCCAGAAGTTTACAGTACACCGCATTTTGGTGGTTTCACTTGGCCTAGCAATGCGGAGTTTTAATAGAATACGAGACCAGCTTATACCGGTTTTGCTAGTACCTACTAAGGCCAAATTTCAGCAATGAAACCGAACGCGATCAAAACATCTTAACTGCGTTCAAGAGCTGTCAGTGTCATTGTATGGGATATTGATGCTTGTCTTCCTCGTTGGTCTAGTGGTAGTAAGTGCAACTACTGAACTTGAGGTCCTGAGTTCGATTCTCAGGTCGGGCAAAGTGTTATTGGGTTTTTACATCAGGAATTTCTCATTAGCAGTCATGGAGTCTGGATTTGTGCCCGAGGGATGGCAATAGGCTCGACCCCTATTACTTGGGAGTTAAAAATAACTGTCGATGTGGGTGGACTGATATGTACATCTCTGCCTAGCCTTTCGGGGATTACAGGCGTGATGTAATGTAATACAGATTCTAACAGTGCTTGATCACCGTTCAGAAATCCTCTCTTAAGATAATCCACTAACTTACCCAAACTCCAACTCATCGGGCGTCAGCATAACGATATCGTCGTCAATCGTCAACTGACATTCAGTCTCAATCTCGTCGTACGGGAAGAATCTATTTGACAGTTTGTTCTCTTTGGTTCGTATCACTTTCAGCGGTTTGTTTATCACTGGCCATTCGGATGCTGCAACAAAAATCATGCTTTTAATCTTAATAATGGGAGGAGGAAACTCTTGTTGAACCTATTTGTGGACCGGGAGCAGCCAAGCCTATGTTTACGGAATGAAACAGCTGAAGCTATTTTTCAACAAAAGTATGAATATTGACGACATTGGAGCAATTATCCATTACATTCCGCGCGGAGGTCAGAAATTATCCCATGGGAAAGTTCAACAGGGATAAATATCCAATATAATATCAAATATCCAAACATTAACGCATAACACTCACTCACTTCACTCGACTGTGGACATTCATAAATACAGTACGCGTCGCTCGAAATAATAGATTGTCAACCTTTTCTAACTTCTACACCAAGTTCAAACTTTGCTAGTTTTGTTTTGGAATATAATTTTATTTATCTTGAGTTTCAAAAATGAAAACGTGCGCAGCCTGCAACGTGCAGTTCAATGACGGAGTCCAATGTGGGAGCTGCAAGAAACATCTGGATTTTGGATGTGCTAATATTTCTGAAGCCGGATGGAGAAAGCTCGGCGCCAGCAGAATGGCGCAATGGAAGTGCCCCACCTGTCGAACATCATCACCGGCTCTTGTTGCTCCAGAACCAGCCTCCCTCGAAACCATATTGTGTGAAATTCGCGAAATGAAACGCCAGTTGCTTAATTTGCCTACCCTGGTTGATGATATTCGAGTAATCAAGGAAGAGTTAGCTGAGCTGAAAATTACTTGTGAAGGCACTAGTGGTAGGCTCGATGAATTTGACACTAGACTAGCGGAGGTTGAAGCAAAGGCATCGGAACTTGACAAGCTTCAGGAAACAGTAAGTTGTTTGCAGACCGATTTAGAGAGATCCAAGTTCGAACTCGCAAAATATGAACAGCGATCCCGATTAAACAATGTCGAAATTAAAGGAGTCCCTATAAGTAAAGACGAAAATCTTTTTTCGATTATTGAAGCGATCGGCCGGAAGGTCAATTATAGCTGCCCGAAATCACAGGTGAATTATATCTCAAGGGTGCCTATTTTCAATTCCAACGAAAAACTAATCATTGTGAGTTTCTTGAACCGATATGTTAAAGAAGATTTTATCGCAGCTGCACGGGCCGTTAAGGACCTGTCCACATCTCACATCGGGTTTCAGAGCACATCTCAGCGTATATATGTCAATGATCACCTGAGCGTAGAGTATAAGAAGCTATTGAGTAGGGTTAAGACCATGGCCAAGGAGAAATATTATGAGTTCGTTTGGGTAAAGCATGGGAAGATCCATATATTGAAAAATGCTAATTGTAAAGTAGCTATTATTCGTAAAGAATCTGATTTAAACAAAATTGTGTAAAGTGCTTCCTATTTCTACTAAGTTATATTTTAATTTTATTTCGTTCTCCTATTAGATTTCAATCACTTAAATTTTCTGTGATCCCAAGTATCTCAATATTTACTTACAAAAGGTTTACCACCTCATTCGCACTAATGAGCTCGACACTCGTTTATTATCGCGCTGTTTACTTCAAAGCCCAACATTTCAATGTGTTTGACTCGTTCTCGCTTGTACGCACCACGCATTATTGCTTGCTCTTTTGCACAGCTGTTTGCTACCTAATGTCGTATAATTTATGTTCACGCGCAAACTTTTTTAAAGCTTACCCTCCTTGCATATTTATATTTTTATTGTACCTTAATGTACACTATTGTTTTAAGAATGCTGTTATTGTAATACTCGTACATCATACCGATTTATATTCAATTATTGACTACATTTTCAATGGCTACTAACAGTAATAAGTTAAACATTTATTATCAGAACGTTCGAGGTCTTAGAACTAAAACTCATTCTTTTTATCGCCAAATGTCGCTAAATTCCTATGATATCATAGTACTTACCGAGACCTGGTTATTGGATGGTGTTTTGAATTCCGAGTTTTTTGATGATCGCTACATTGTTTGGCGCCGCGACCGGGACTATGTTTTAACCGGGCAATCGCGTGGAGGGGGGGTACTCATTGCTACTCGTAGAGAATTATCTGTTATTTGCCAACCTAGTTTTCACTCTACAGCAGAGGACCTTTGGATATCCATATACCTAAAAAATCGTATCACTAGGAACAATATAACCTTGCATATCTGTGACATTTACTTATGCCAACAAAACTTAGGCCATTCTTTTTCCTCACAACTTTCTAATTTTTTTACTAAACTTAACCAAACAGTTATAAATAATATTTCTGATACCTTTCTCGTAATAGGAGACTTTAATATGAGCGGTATTAACTGGGTTCCATCTGATAACCTATCGCTAGTTCCATTGAACCCTAACAGTAACGACGAAGTTTTGCTTTGTGATGAATTATGCACTCTTGATCTTGGACAGTATAACACGGTAACTAATATATATGGCAGAATCCTAGACCTAGTCCTTTCCAATGAAAAAGTGATTGTGACTGAATGTTCCAGCCCATTAGTACCTATTGATGCCTATCACCCAGCACTATTAATTGACTTGGACCTATCAGTAACATCTCTGCTGGAATGTGCGCCTCGTACCCAATTCCTGTACGATAAAGGTGACTATGATTCTATCAGCAGAGACATTTGTACTACCGATTGGGAAACCGAGTTCTCCGCACGGTCAATGGATGATGCAGTCAAGTTCTTTAATCAGTCCATTGTTGATCTGCAAAGAAAATATATTCCACAAAAACTGTTTCGGAATATAAAGTATCCAACATGGTATAGTTCGTCACTTATTAGAACAATTAAAGAAAAATATAAATACTTAAAAAGATTTAAAACTTATGGTAATTTATCTGACGAATCAACATTCAAGCTTCTTCGTGAAAGGGTGAAAACTATGGAATCCCAGTGCTATCGCAACTATTTGGATCTTACTGAAAGTTCAATTAAAAACAACCCAAAATACTTTTGGACTTTTGTAAAAAAACGTCACAACTCAAACGCAGTCCCAAGCACTTTGAACTATAACAGCGATACCTTGCGGACGGGGGAATCTATCTGTCAGGCTTTTTCGGAATACTTTCATTCTACTTTCCTCAATCCCAGTGTTAGTCATCCAATCTCTTCTCCTCTTCTTTTTAACAATCTGTCGAACCTAACCTCTGATATCAGCAGTATCATTGTTGATACTGACGAAATTACTAACTTGCTTCGTAAGTTGGATACATGCAAATCGGCGGGTCCTGATAACATCCCATCCAAACTTCTTGTTCGGTGTGCACCTTCGATAGCGCAACCTATTTCAATTTTATTTAGAAAATCTTTGAATACTTGTGTTGTACCACAAATATGGAAATCTGCGTTTATAACGCCTATTCATAAAAAAGGTGTTAAAACAGACATAGTAAATTACAGGCCAATATCTAAATTATGTATCATAGCAAAAGTCTTTGAGAGGATAATATACAATCAGGTTTATTCTGCTCTGCAAAATTCATTTAGCTCGTTCCAACACGGTTTCCTAAAAGGGAGGTCTACTGTCACGAACCTGATTCTCCTTAATGAATTTATAACCGATGCCATGTGCAACGGTAAGCAGATTGACGTCGTCTATACGGACTATAGCAAAGCTTTTGATCGAATCGATCATAGCATTCTGATATCCAAGTTAAATAGCATGGGAATCCGTGGCGATCTACTCAGATGGTTTTCTTCCTACCTTGTCAACAGATCCCAAGCAGTGGTACTTAATAATTACATATCTAGCTGGGTCCCTGTTCCTAGTGGAGTCCCGCAGGGTTCATTACTCGGTCCTTTGCTTTTTATAATCTACATTAACGACATCGATTCTTGCTTGACTTCATCCAAACTCTTGTGTTTTGCCGATGACATGAAAATTTATGCCACAATATCATCCCGGATGGACGTAACGGCACTTCAGAATGACCTACATCGCCTGGAGGACTACTGCCAAACAAACAAGCTGGATCTTAATCCCGCTAAATGCTCGGTTATTACTTATTCTCGGAAGCGCTCAATCATCGCTACATCTTATACCTTAGGCGATCAAATTCTACCTAGATCAAACTCTATCCGCGATTTGGGGGTTCATCATGATTCCAAGCTTAGTTTTGAAATACACGTAGATGCAATAGTCGCTAAGGCATCAAAATCACTGGGTTTCATAATGCGGTTATCCAAGTGCTTCACTCAAGCCAAAACTTTAAAAATACTATACTGCACTTTTGTTAGAAGCCAATTGGAATATGCGTCTGAAATTTGGAACCCATGTTACCACAAATACATTGACCGCATTGAGAGCATCCAAAGAAGATTCATAAGGTATCTATGTTACCATCAAAAAGTACCGTATCATTCGGAAAACTACCTTAACCTGTGCAAACAATACCATATTTTACCTCTACTGAACCGCCGCGAAATTTCTGACTGTGTGTGCTTGTTGAAAATTTTTAACAACACCATTAACTGTAGCGATATTCTGTCAAAATTTTATTTCAACATTCCCATGAAGTCTAAACGTTACAATCCACCTTTGTGTGTGCCATTTGCTTTAACTAATTATAGACAGAATTCATATATTGTGCGTGCAAGCAGAAACTTAAACAAGCTTTGTAAACAGTACGATATAGATCCATTCCAAACTAGTGTGTCGTCAGCCAGAAAGTGCTTAAGTCGAAGTTTTTTTAAGTAGGTATTTCTTTTTGTTATGATGGTTGTTATGCAGTTTGAGCAACATATCATTTATGCTGTATTTTAAAGTAACTTTGTGTTAATGTCCGTAGAATTTACTTTTTTCTCTGTTTTTTATAAGTGGAGACCTGTAATTGGCTTCCAGACTATTATACTGTCTTTGTTCTGTTTGTTTTAGCTGTAAGTCTCCCATGTTATTTAAATAAATAAATAAATAAATAAATAAATAACATATACATATCGTAAACCAGGTTGATTTAGCCGTTTATTTATAACTAACACTTCGCCCGCGACTTCGTCCGCGAAAATTGTGATATAATATAGCCTATGTTACTCGCTAAAGATGTAGCTTTCCAATGGTGCAAGAATTTTTAAAATCGGTCGAGTAGTTTTTGAGTTCAATCATAACAAACAAACAATCAAATCTTTCCTCTTTATAATACTAGCTTAGAAAACACAGACAGTATTCCTTTCGTATTTACAATATTAGTGAGAACATATTGATAGTATGGAAGAGGAACCTATCAAACAGAGACAAGGTATTACACAGTGGGTAGACAATCTCATCAGCAGAACTTTGGTAGAACTTGGTACTAATGACTAAAGAGGCATGTGCTAAAAGAATGATGAATATAAACATCCTGTAAGGCAAGGATGGATAGGGTTTGGAAGACCAATGAAAAAAAGGAGTAACTGATATCGTGACGCTTGACAGAGGATAATGGAAGAAAAAAAACTATAGATAAGTGCGGGGGGGGAAAGATGAAGATGACTTGGTACTACTGACAAGCGGGCGACCTACCCATTCCGGATTGTACGAAACGGGGTCACTTTTAAATGTCTTCCCTGAGGGCATTGAAAATTACATAAATATATTGAAAGAAAGAAAATAAGTTTATTTGGCACATGCCACAAGTACACACAACATTAAACGATAATGAACACAAAAATTACTTAAATTTAAATAAAAGAAAAAAAGGGTTAATAAATTGTGTAGCTAAATAAAACAAAAGAAAAGAGGGATAATTATTGTGTGCCTCACGGCTGCGCCAAAAAGGGCCAGTTCAGCAAAATGCCGGGGAGCTAGGCTGCCTGACGCTGGTTTTCAACTGGACCTGCGAATGTGATGTGACGGACGTAAAACAGTTTCATATTTGGTGTCTGAGTGTATGTGTATGTAAGACGGGTACTTAAATAAAATAAGACTATTGGACTGACAAATGCTACCAAAAAGCTTATGTCCTTATTGTCTTTATAGAAATACGAACCGCTTTGAAAGCTATTCGCTTTTCTCAAGGTCTTTTTTACTTTCCACATCTATCCTTTCTTTTTAAAGCACAGATCTATCATAGTAATGTGTAATCCGGCTTGGACGTTGATTTGTCGCTAACACCGGTCATGTACAGAAGCCATAAGTCTTGTTATTCTAGATGACAACTATACGGACCTTTCCAACTCAGAAATAAATTGGTCGCGATTTATTTCTTAAATTCAGCAGATCGTTTAAACGAATTTTGTGGAGAGTTAAGACGCCAGAAAGTAGAAACGTTAACAGTTTTTTTTTTTTAACTTACTCTTTTAATGAAAAGAAAACTTAAACAGCTCATAATAAAGTACGAACTTACACAATATAAGAAACCAGAACTTCCGCATATTAAACCTTTTGAAGTCTAAAAGAAAGTGAAAATAAATGTTCCACAATTGAGAAAAATCAGACTGCGTTAACACTATTGGCTGCCATAAATTAAATAATACAGATCTAATTACTATCATAGCGCCAAATTAAACCTTTCCTCAATACAATTAAGTTCAAAGTCGATTACACATTTAGTGTTAAATATTCTCTTAGAAGAAGACCGATTCCAATGAACTTTAATCCGCAGTGTTTATGGTTGGAAATAGATTGTACAATCATTTTAACTCTCACTACTTTGTTTCACGGCATGCGTATTGTACACATAAATATGTATATCTAGTTTATCTACTGATTTGCACGTGTATCTATTCAATGAGTTTTAGTGTCTGTATTAATTCAACAGTTTGTGTATATATGAACTTAATCTGACCATTTATGTAATAAAGGTAAATCCTGGAGAGAATTGTTCTTTTTATATTTCTTGCCAGGTCCCTGGAGAGCTGAATATAAAAAAAAAACTTAATAAAGGTCGAGACTTTACAAGCGTTTTCCTCCCTTTTACCCAAGAGATTGCTGTTAAGGGACTGGCGAGCTCCAAAGGCATACTTTCAACGAAGAGACCACTATACTACCCCTATCGAATATTCACAGTCCATGTATTATACTATTATTTTATCGAAACCCCAAAATCCCAAGGGATGCGTTCGATGCCAGATCGAAGTTAAGGAAAACACATTACAGCTCCTGTACGCCTATAAAGATAATTAAGAAGTTCTAAGAGGCCCATTGACCGTGCTATTAAGGATTAGTACTTGGTCAATGCGGCTTTAAATGGTGTATTATAGACTCCCTGTTCTTAGGAGAAAGTCTGTGTCTTAGCAAATAGAATAGAATCATTTATTTCAATCGCAAAGGATCATAAAATTTAACAAACAGCAACAAATCTTAAACTACAAACACACAGAATAAGAATAATAAAATCCTAAAAATACCAGGTATTAACCTGCGAAAACGAAAGTTAAAATCCACAATACAAAATAACAATAACTTCCTAACTCAAATAATTAATTGATTTCTAATTAAATGTGATAAATGGTTAGTTAAGTAGAATATTATTACGAGTACATATTTCGATTGCTCAGCAATTGAACCATACAGCAATGGTTAAGGTGCTGGCAATCAAACCTCTGCCCGAATACCCTCAGGATGCCGCTGGAGCTAACACGAACCCTGCGGACCAGGGATGTGCACCGTTTTCGCATAGTCGTGTAGAAACAATCAACATGCGACCCGGCGAACATCCCTGATGCGCTACAAAATCGGGGCAGCCTCATCAGCACCCTAAACGCATTATTATATTGCACACGCAGGGCATTGTACTGTGCGCGCGTGTTGAGAGCCACAGGCTGCTCGTGTAGAAAGAGGTGCAATAAGCTCTCAAGAAAGTCGTCTTCACTTCAGTGGTACAACGAGCAAACCTGCGGGCCAACCAACATATTCGCCCTCACAGACAACGCCCTGCGCTCCCTCTCAATGTCTACATCGTCTTTCAGATCAGAGGTCAACATATGACCAAGATGGGGGGCAAAGGGGGCATCGTTAAAGGCTGATTTTAAGGAACCACGTAATCCTGCCAAATTTGGTACCTACAAACTCAAGTTACACCTAATCATTATAGGAGTTTTTAGGCCCCGTTTTGTTTCTTTAAAAAATTACCTATCTGACTTGATTGTCCACTTCCTCTAGGCGTGAATAGATGGATCAAGGAATCCTGATAGTAAGATTTAGGACACCAAAGTATGAGTTACATGTTTGCTGTCTTTAGATATTTTTTAGGGAAGAAGTCTTGTGTCTTGATCTTCATTTAAACGCACCGTTACAACGACTACCTCGTCAGACGATTTATCTACAAAGCAGGGCTTTCTATGAGTTCCTGACCGTAGGACATGCACGCGCTGCTACTTAATCTGACGGAATTTCAGAAGTTAAAGTATCAAAATTGTATCTACAGTTCGAAATCTACACGATACCAAGGAAAAAAGGAGTAAACGATATTATGAAAGAAAAAAAACGTATTGTGTGGACCCCAAATAATATGGTACAAGGGCAGGAAGATGTTGTGTACGAAATCTGCGCATTTGAAAATAAGATTTATAATAATGTGGTTCGTATTCGTACTAGATTTGCAAACAAGCAAAAAAATTCAAGCTATATTTGCAAAAAAGCTAGATCGAGAAAATTAAGAACAATTAAGTAGCAGTTAAAATGCTCGTCTTGTGCTTTTCTAATTTTTCAAGAACAGTTCGCGTTATTATTTACACCCGGAAAAAATATGGCAGTATACAACAATAGCATTTATATTAATAAATCGACTTCCGGTTTAACTAGCAAAGCAGTAATAAAAAAAAACTACATTGAACATTTTTGGTCAGACTAGAACATGACTGGCACATTATTTGCTAAGCTAAGTCCCTGATTATGTTGTCCTTTACAATTTATTTGATATATCTTATAAACTTACATTTTTTTTTATAAGAAGTGAAGGAATAGAAAAAATAGTGCGTGGAGTCCCTCCGCGCGGAAGAAGTGAAACTTCGTAATACCACACGCATGCGTTCGAGTGCCACGCATTCACTCTCACTCTGTCCCTTTCTATTCCCCCTCCATGGTAGCGTTAAACGTTTAACGCAAGCTTGTTGGCAGTCGCATAAGAAGTTTCACTTCAAAAAGGCCAAGGCAAACATGTCAAATATGATAATGAGAGCTATCTAAATAATTTTCTGATTAAGAAAATCAATATGTAAAATAAATAAACACATAAATTATCTTACTACTGTTTTAATTCGAAAGTTTGTGGGTAAAAAACTCCTGCACGGATTTGGCTGGGATTCGGTAGACAGGTGGTTTATAACCTGAATGAACACGTAATACTTTTTATCCTGGTACTACGATCCCGCAGGACAATTACCGACTTACTCCAAGCGGGCGAAACCGTAGGCAGAAGCTAATTTAAAATAAGAAGAAATTCTATACTGGCTTCGAGACCGTTATTGCACTTCCTAATGAGCAGAGCAATACGAGTTGTGTTATAATATAAGGAAGGTAGACTCTGACCATAATGCAAAAACTCGGAAAAAAAGACATACTGCTGCATACGGGTTGGGTCCCTAGTAATATAAAGTCATGGTTTCTGGTGAGATAAGAATCACATCACATTTAAAGCTAAGCTTTTTTCCAAATATGTTGGGGTCGGCTTTCAGTGTAAACGGATGCAGCTGAGTACCAATATGTCACATAGAGCGACTGCCCAGCTGACCTCCACAACCCAGTTATTGGGTAAGTAATACGATACTCCTTGGTAAGGCTTGTTAGGCCATAGACTACCTGCAACGACGACAAAGATCTACAAATGACAGCCAGGACCAACTGATTAACCTGCTTTCCGAGGCACGGAGGAAACTCGGTTCTTTATGGATGGTCACCCATCCACAGACCGACCGACCTTAGCAAACGCTACTTTACCTTGAATATCGAGCCATGTGGCTGTTATTTAGGTAAGTCGTTGTGAACCAAATATCAAGTGTGTGGCGCCAAATAATTAAATGGCATATAATTTCAGAAACCCCGTTTCACATCGCGTGAACCTTACAAATATCATTACAAACAACAGCAATAAAACATTATACAACTTTGTTACGAATAACACCTAAAAACTCTGAATGATACCGTAAACAACAGTCGTAAAGTTAAAACTGAGCTAAATGAAGTAAATCACGCTCCGACTGGAACAGGAGGGAACAATGACAAACAAAATGTTATATATTTCGTGACTAGTTTAGTGTTCACAAATTAGGATCGTCTACGTCAACTGCTTAATCTGAGCCGAACTTAAAATGATCACAAAAGAAATGTTCAGCATTTTCTTAGAGAAATATTTCGGCGTTGCCCTCAAAAAGATTCTCTTTTTTTACAAATGTAACATTATTTTACTAAACATTAAACGAAGCTCATTAAGATAGGCGGTTTATTAATATTGATGAAACCTCATCCATCATTATACTATTAATATTCTTAAAATCTTTGCCTTTTAAAACGTTATCGATGGAAGCACTCATCGACCTGGGAAGCGGCAAGTTGAGAACAATCTTGCCGACTAGACTCGGAATCTTGTCGTTTAATAATCCGTCTGTAATATTGCCACAGCTGGGAACGTTACAGATAGATTATGTTCGTACAGTCCATCCAAAGGTTATCTGGAAAATATGAGTATCAGCGATAAGACCGCCATTGTAACCATAGAATAAGTAATATTGTAAAACAGTTGCGTTTGAACTAACAATAAAATTTACTTATTCTATTCTTGTCACTAGCCTCTTCTCTATGAGAAGTGGGCTGCAGATCCACCACGCGGGCCCAGTGCGGTTTGTTAGATGTCACATGCCTTTTTCCTCACGATATTTTCCTTCGCCTTTTTGAGAGCAGTGGTAAAATAAATTACACAAACTAACCAAGACCCAGAATTTGTAAGTCGGGACCGTTACCATTAAGCCAGCAGTACTATTTAAGATCAAAATCAAAGAAAGAAGGATTAGTTACCAAAGATATACTCACAAGGAGGCGGCGCCTTCTTCTGGTTGTTCCACACGACTAGTATCTTGGCTAGGCTGGGCGTCCGCACTAGTTTGGTGACCAGCGCGAACAGGCTGTCGACCCGGTCGTACGTCAGTATGACCGCGGTGAAGCCGGCAGCTTTGGACGCGGTCACTGGCAAGAAGAGCGGGTTCACTGGACCGTACTGCACCAAGATAAATAATATCAGGTTATTAAGATTTACAAAAGCAAATGTGAGGTAAAGTAAAGAATTCTTCACAAAAGATAAATCTTCAGTACCACAAACTGGATTGATCACAAAGAAATTACTAATACATTATAATGCCATACGGACTCCTTCTTAATTTCGCACTCAATCACCCTGTACCATCTGGTTGGGTCCCTAAAAAGGATCGAATATCCAAGGGCTCACTAATACAATTATTTATTTATAACAAAGAACCATTATGGAGAGATCTATAGGAGGCCGAAATCTACTATCATATTTGTCCAATAAGTAATAAGTAGGTAAAAGCTCGCCTTTTTCCATTAGACTCAATTTCAAATTCAGATTCCAAACGGGCTATTCCACTTCCGACATTTCAGTGCTCACATGAAAATTGGAATTTCATAGCGATTTTTAATCGCAGCCTACTTCGAAATGAATATCTGAAAGCAAGGAACTGCGTATGAAATGAAACCGGTACACGTACCTGACTGAATAAAAACGAGGAAATTGCGCTGTCGTTCACAGCAGATGATAGGGCTAGTGATGGCTAATAATGTGTGCTATTCCGTGAGGCCCCTGAGAGTATACAGCTACAGATCGGTTCATATAAAGTGAACGTGAGGCCGACTCAATACAGGATCGTAGAGGATAAAGGAGCTTAGTACACGACATACAAACGACAATGTCCCTGACCTAACTCGCTGTGTGTCTCATGGTATCTATTGCCAATATTGTAAAGAGGATTGCGAGTTTGTTTATATGATGTTTATCTAGAGGCTCTCGGGACTTAATGGCTCGAGCGAAGATCGATCGTTGTTGTAATAAAGTCTTAACGTGTGATAGTTCTTTACACACATTAAGATCGCCTCGTGGATCGTAAAGTCAGTTTATATATCAGCTACACCCAAGACAATCTAAATATTTATAGACAGGAATAGGCATGACTGTGTCATAACTAGTGGACCAATTTTTAAGTGTTTCTAGCTATAAAGCGGTGTTTTTATTACTGTGCGAAACAGTTGTCTGTTCTACCAAATCCGGGACATGTTTATATGTAGCTAACAATACAGAAGACAATAGACATCGCAACGCTTATTATATTCTTTTGCAAAATAAGCTCTATCTCGTTAAGGATTTTTCCTTATTCGAGTGTTAGTCATTGCCATAAAAGCTTGAATCTCGGCGTCTCCACTGAGCTACGTTACATTATTCAGGAACGAGTCGCAAAGTTTTTAAAACAAGCAAAAAGCTATTTGGAAAATTAAAAGAACACGGCTTTTTTCCTGAAGCCGGTCCTCTTGTGATAAAGGTGAACATATATTTAGGCACATAGACGTACGTCGGCTCTTTGACTGATTTCCGATACGTGACGTAGACTCGAGGAGGACAAGAAGGGCGTCAAGGGTATGTCGTACCTTTTGACCCAATTTATTGGGGACATTTCTTATGCTAATAAAAAACACACGGCCAAAAACTTCGAAATGTGTTAGAGAAAACCTCTTTTACACGTGGCCATTTGGTCCAATGGGAATATTATGCAAAAGAAATCCTTTGATATAACATTGAATGGTGTTTAATCATAGAAAATCGTGACATCCCGCGGAAGTGGTCGCATCTGGCAACACTACAGGCTGCAGTACAGACGTATATAGTCCACATGTTTTAATAAAACACTGCCATATGAGACCAAACATTGTATTACTTATTACTCCATTTTCTGCTTGAACTTATACATTTTACATTACTTTTTCATTCTGTTCCATGTTTGAAGTCAAATAAAGCAGTGGATCGGGAAGCTCATTCCATTCTTATTCAGAATAAAATCGACTTGCCTTTTTCGTGGACCGCTAAACGCACAGAGACTCGAAACAAATGTCAGTTGGCAATGCAAATATTTGTTACGATGTAGACACTCTTGTGATTTTGACCACCAAAAATCACCGGTTTGTCGTCAGGTTGTGAATTCTGCGTTTAAATGCGAGATTTTAGGAGAGATATAACACCGAGAATATTGAAGAATGGTACGTTGACGATATAACCTAGGGACTGCAGAAAAGGAAGTGATTTTATTACCGGAAGGTGGAGGAACTGTTCAGCTAGCAACAGCGCGTGAGTCAATTTTATAGAGGCGTTAAAAGTTCATTCCTAGTGACTCATCTCTAATAACTCAAAGGTTCAATTCCACTTGTGATTCTTGCATTCCTTGTTTAGATTTGGAATGCTGCTTAAACCATGTTTTACGAGCGGTTTCGATGGCGTAGTATTTAATTAAATTTCATACTAGTCTGATATCAAATCTAGGTCAGAAACTATATCTGCAGCTTGAAGTTTGAAACGCTAGACATCGCTTATAAACGCCAAATACTGAGAAGTTTCAGCTGGGCTTCAAAGAAAAACCCCATTTACAAAAACTAAAAGGTCTAGTGCTTTTTATTCGGGCATTTAAACAGAATCGCGAATTACAAAGGCAATCTAATTCCCCTAATTGTTCGTCATGTCTTCGACTAAAAACAGAATAATAAATGGAAAGACCATAATTACGTTACTTCTGACATAATTGGCCTTAATTCGAAGTTTGAAAATGTTAAATAACACGTATTCCAGGGTCGAATATAACATAATTAGGCGGCTAAGCTTTTATACAATTGTTTCTACTATACGTTAATGTCAAAAGTAATTAAACAACTTTTCCCGCTAAAAGTTAACAGTCCACTAAAAATTTATTCGCACAGTCTAGGGTTGGCAACTCGTGCCTGGCTAGCTTTCGAACTTTCGACCAACGCTCGCTCTGTGATTTGTCCTTATCCGGTTTTCCAGACACTGTCACATGAAATTTCCGGCATTGCCGTATTTCGTGGTGTATCCTTTCGTACTCTGTTGTTTGAAATACTAGGATTGTAAATTGCAACATTTAAGGAACTTTTATGCATCTGTTCTGCAATACATTGTACTTCGTCACTCAATATTGTATTTGTGGGAAATATTGATATAGTACAACGTGATGTTGATGGGGTCAAGGCCAAAGCCTTTGATAACAAAGACTACCTGGTCAGGGCTTTGCCAAATCCGGCAACCCTAAGTCGTGTCGCATTGTTTAATAATTACTTGCAATTTAAAAATTCAAAATTACTAGCAACAATAAAAGACGGAAACATGAAGGACCAACTCCGTTCGTCCTCTGGGTAGCACTGACTTAACATGCATTGACCTTTTTATTAATATTCCGATCAGTCGCATCAGAAACAGGTTTTAACGGGGCCTACAACTGATACCTGCATTTAACCTCCATAGAGATCGCGGATCGAGAATAGATTTGTACAGAGGGACCAATCGATACAACACTGTAGCCCAGTGTTTACCGACTATAGCTAGCCCCGCCGTTCTATATTTTGTTAGCAATTTTGAAGGACATAGTTCTGTAGCGTCGTCTTCCGGTCCATAACGAAGATGGATGGCTACAAAAGTATGGTGCGGAACTAAAAAAATATATTGTAAAAGCCAGTAGAATTTACGGTTGCAGTTTTCTGAGAATGCTTTCTCCAGAATGAGGACGATTCAACATCAAAGATTGTTTCTTCTGATCTTCATATTTGTCTTCAGTATTTATTTATTTATCAGATGTCGAGACTCACGTGGTTACATAAACCAGATTTAAAGCATGTTTCAAAAGTTGCAATTGCAACACGGAGATGAATCTTACGAGAGGATGTATAATTATCTGGACGAGACGAATAACATTATATGCAATTATGCATACGACGTACTTATAAAACTATTTATAGATATACGCAATCGCTCAATCTCTATGCAGCGAATAAAAGAACCAATAAGGTAACAAAGAGGTCCGGATAGCGTCGAAACTTCAGGATGGAGCAACAACATCAAAGTAAAGTTTTCTAAAACTTGTACGTAGACGAATGGGGTGAAAAGTCGACAGAAGCTGCAAAACAATCATACTGCCGTGTGTTGGTGCAATTTGCTAACGAGTAAGCCGCAGACAAGATGACAATCTACGTATGAAACGTCAGTGGAACATACCAAATTGACATAAGCTTCGGAATGTGACCCTTAAACGTCATTCCATTGATTTAATTGACGTTGTTTGTCGACCAGAAACAGAACTAGTATGGCACTAGTTTGTTTCTTCGATCGATAATTCGAACCAACTTTACAAATACCAACTTCATCAGAATTATTTTAATGTTCAATCAACTTGTACAATACTTCAAAAGAATATTTGTTTAATTTTACCTAAGCATATTATTCTGAGGTTTGAACCTTTCACGTCGCCTAGAGTGGCATATTTCAAATACGATTTGCTTTATTTTCGCGAAAAATTAACGGCTTTATTTGAACATTTTGAACCTCCGAATAAGTTGAAAAAGAGAGAAAATTTTAATTGAAGTGAGATTAAAGCTGTCCGTAGCACACACTATGCAAATTAGTTGACGCTTGACCTTTTCCAAGGATTTAAAAGTACGAATAAAAGGTATGCCGTAAAAGCAAATATTGAATATTCATGTTTTTGACTAGATTTTGCTCCGGCTCCGCGCCAGGATTGCCCTCTTTTCCGTGTGTTGGTAGCTAGATAGCTACGATATTGTTACCGTTACAAAGATCTTAATTGCCATGCTCGAGCTTTGAATATCGAGCAGGTTGTTTAAAAAATACAGGTATTTTACTTTTCTACCTCATCTGCTACAACTGGAAGATACATCGTAGCGTATACATATCAGACAAAATCTAAACGTAAATCCAATCAGCGTCACAGACGGAGACATCGCACTTTATGCAAGAGAAGTTGCGCTCTTTGATCGAAACTTTACTTAGTACGAAGATCGCGATGATTGCATTCCTCCCCTACAGACTTGAATGCATTTGCATATGACGTCACATGCCACGTGCAATGCATATTGTAAAGCTATTTTTACGTAATGTTCATGTTGAAAGCATCTCGTAATACAGAACGTTGTTGATGAAAACATTTTTAGCGACGCTCTATGAGAATGTTTAATTTAAAATATTATGTAGAAAGTATTTTTGTTCTTTATAACTTGTTTATAAATGAACAAAATTAAGTCTGAAAACCGGTCTTTTATATTTTACATTTACTAGAAAACTTAATAAGAGATGAATAGAATACTAAATAAAATCTGACGGTTAGTTTGAAGAAAATAAAAATGGAATAAAAGCAACGTCCAAATTCATCACTGAAACTTATTGAATATAATGTGCTATCTAAGAAAGGGAACAGACTAAAATAGAGCTGACTCGGCGGTTTATTTTTTTCAATACGTCGATCGCTGAGCGGATTGAAACGAAACTTTTTGCGCAGTCATCTCTTAGCTTAGGCCCTGTAGTTTTTTAATATTCCGTAATGGCTTTTAACATTAAGTTTTCCTCGAAAGTTTTCCCCAGACTTTATACCTACAAAGTATGATACAACCACATATTTTTGAGCGTAGTTTTCACGGTGCGATAAATTTCCGTGCCCGCATGCAATCGCGGTTGGATGGTTTTATTTGAAAAGCCACAAGGCCGCAGGTTCGTGCGGTTGGTTGGGCGTCCACAAAGTCGGTGGGGGATGATAGTGAGTGACTGATGCACTTTGAAATAGAAAACTAGCGAGGGTCGCAAGTAGCTCACTGGATGAAATGGGAGAAATCGTCTGGAGATACGGTGCTCGTAAGCGAGGAGTGCGAGAAAAGCGCGTTGCAACAGAACAAAAGGACCAAATCTACGACGTGGCAACGTGTCTTGGTCCTTCTGCCAGTTTTCCCTACCCTTATGGAATTAATTATGAATCCATAAAAACTACAAGTAACCTTTTAAATTTTACATAGTTACTGGCTTACACAAATGGATTCTTACAATGTTTGGCGCAATAATAACATTCAGATCCGCAAAAGGGCATTAAAATCCGCTACCATTGTTGCAACCTCACTTGATGAGTCATACACATATTATTGTATGATGGGTAGTATCCTTCCCATCACTACAATTAAACAATTAACATAATGGAGTTTCGATTAGAGGAAGCAAAAACATAAAAAGTTTTCTTACCAAATGTTCAGGCATATTCCACTCTTCATACGTCCTGGCGGCCAATGCAAATACTTTCTCATTAATTATCTCTAAAGCAGTCAATGTTATCTTCTCTATACTAGCAAAATATCTATCAAATGCCCATCGCAGCTGCCAGAACAACTCCCCACGTCGCTCTTTACTCACTGAATGCACTATTTTAACCAAATTCCTTATATTATCCTCCGCTATGAACAGAGCTAGTTTATTCCAATCAACGTGGGAATTAAACGGCATAACTACGGAGTCCGCAATCACTATTGGTACACACTGAGAAGCTAAAACATCCATCAGGATGGCTTGTGTCAATCTCGCACTTCTTACAACTAAACAGAACATTCCATCCTTCAAAACGTTGGGGTAATCAAACTCTCTACCCGTAGTGTATTCACATCTTTTACTGTGATCTGTTTTTTCAGTCTTACACCTGTCCAATAACAACAGATCATTGGACGAAGACGCAATATTCTGTAATTCTTCTAAATAATTGTGTGGTATATTGAGCTGCGTTGATATAATAAGGTACTTCTTTTGTTCTGGTTGTGTGCTGTCAATTTTTTCCGCAACGGCACTGTATACTGGTATTGATACGTCAAAATTGTGTCTGAACGTCCATGTGTTAAAGCCAGCCCCTGCTATGATGGCTCGGCTGGAATTGAGGTCCACAACGGAGTTGTAGTTTGGTGCGGAGCCGGGCAGCATGTTGAATAAAAGGTGGTTTTCACCGTGGTTCCAACTGTTGATTGAAACATGTTTGTTAGTGATATTGTTTATTCATAAAAAAAAATGTAGTTTTTTGTTGATTAATTTATGGCATAAGTTTAAATTAATAAATAGGAAGTAATGCACTGACAGTTTGAACCAGAAATTTTTTTAATAGGAAAAAGGTTTTTGATCTTTCTACATGCATTAAATAGTTGCTGTAAAACATTAAGTTATTCTGTTGCAACTACTCATGCAGCAACAATTCTATTGTTGAAGTATTTATTATGGGTTTAATGTTTTCCTCTGGTTGGTTTAGAGACCATTAGAGCAACTGGGTTTAGTTCTGTTTAAATGAGTGTTTTATAAGTTAATACATGAATTGACAGTTAAATATTTTATTAGAAACATTATGAGGAAAACTTTTTATTTACTTCTACAGTACTTTGAAGTTTGCACAATAATATTTCATGTCCAGATAATTAATTAGATAGATATTTCATGAACGGTGCCTTTTAACCTCATTCACTATAAATAGAGTTATTTAAACAAGAGCCTGTTTGTGCACAAATAGACAAGCTTATCTAATGTTACTTACTATGGCAGTGACTGCAGCACTTGCGAGACATGTTTACTTGAGAAACTGTGCTGGTTCAGAGTATCTATGCTAGGCACCAATATGCACGCCTCTTCCGGGTTTGGCGTGTAATATTTACTACGTTTTATAGTATCTAATATCATATAAAATTCTTTAGAAAATTGTGATATAGAATTCCCATTTTCAGTCTGATAGTCTTTTAATGGATATATATATATTGTGATCTTGTTGTGTCCGCCTTTCCCGCATCTGTACACATCGACGCAGTCCCAGTAAGTGCAGTTGGCCACACGAGGATGCGCCTCCAGTGCACTTCTACTAAGTTTCACCACTTCAACACTTGTCGAATCCAAATTCACAGCTTGATACACATCTATCCGCGGCGAACTACCTGAATACGCGTTAAACACCACAGTAAACACTAAAGATACCACTATAAACAAGAGAAGGCCGACGAAGAACCTATGATACAAGATGTTCCTATACGATGTATACTTCGAATTCTTGCCCGTTTTCAGAAGCGACTCCGCAGCCATTTGTAATTTCGAGGATTAAATTAATCTCCTTAATTTATGTATGGCACCCATTATTAGGTAAAATCAATTAATTGTCATTCAAAAATTCATCAAAGTATAAAACACGATAATACTGCTTGCGAAGAGAAACTGACGCAGTGAGTGAAGTGATTGACAGGCTGCTGGAAGAGCACTAGTGTTGTGCGGTCCATCGATTGGAGGAATCAACTTCAACATTTAGGAATCGAACTCAAAATGAATAAAATACGAAACGATTTATTTAACACTCTATGAACATCTGATTCTTCTTCTACGGAATGACTTTTCTAAGTAATTATAATTGCGATTGGGCATTTCTGTCAGTCTCGATTCAATTTTATTTGGTGCCTTGATGATTGCCAGACTTACACGCATCGTGAGTCAAAGGCTGCAATAGATAGCTATCACAAGCTTTCAGTTTCAATGGGATTCTTTCGTATTTTAACTTTATTAAAATCACTAAACAGTATATTTTGAAGAAAGGTGTGGTGCAGCGCGTTGCCCCCGGTGCTCTCTCCCTCTCCTCGGTCCCTCAACAATTCCTTACGTTTAACTATCTGCACTTGCAGCTCATCAATTTTCTTTTGGCGTCTAACACTGCGATGTTGTGGGCAAAGGTCTTTAGTGAATGGGTGACTGGTGTTTTCTGTCAAATTTGCTAACTTCTAAAATGTAGATACCAGTTAGTGTAAGGAACTTGTATTTTTAAAGAATGGCTTGCAGCTTTCTGTGTTATCTATATTGGAAAAAAATCGTAAACATTTCTTTTATAGAATAAAAATGTCTTTAAGAGGCTAGTTCCCGCTTCATTGGAAGACAGGGAACCTGGTCCTCATCCGGAAGCCGGGGCGCCCTGCGGACTCTCCGTCCGCATACCGGCCCATTGTGTTGCTCGACGAGGTGGGCCAGCTCTTTGAAAGAGTCAGTCTCGCCGGGCACCTTGTGGGGATGTAGCCAGATCTTGCGGAACACCACTTTGGTTTCCGCAAAGGGCGCTCGACGGTGGACGCCATCATGCGCGTGAGGGCTCTCACGACGGGGGATGCAGTGTCCCGGGGTGGGGTCGTCGTGGCGGTGTCTCTTGACATCGCATACGCCTTTAACACCGTGCCCTGGACCTGTATTAGGGAGGCACTCTGGTATCACTGGGTGCCGACCTACTTTCGTCGTGTGGTCGGGGACTACCTGACTGATAGGGCCGTCATCTACTCCGGTCGCAACGTAGAGTGGAACCGGCGAGAGTTGTCGTGCGGTGTCCCACAGGGATCGGTTCTGGGGCCACCCTTGTGGAACATCAGTTACGACTGGGTGCTGCGCGCCAACCTCCCTAGTGGTGTCAGCGTCGTTTGCTACGCTGACGATACGCTGTTGCTGGCACAAGGGAGGTCGCACGAGGCGGCCCGAACTCATGACACGCGGGGTTGCGATAGTCGTGGAGAGAATCCGACAACTGGGTCTTGAGGTGGCATTGCACAAGTCCAAGGCCATGAGCTTTCATGGGCCTCGGAATGCGCTACCGTCGGGATCCATACTGGCGGTAGGAGGGGATCCCATCGGCGTCGAGTCAACGTTGAAGTACCTAGGGCTCATCCTCGACAGCCGGTGGAACTTCATGGAGCATTTCCGACGGGGCTGCGTTCAAGCGGCTCGCTTGCCCAACCTGGGGGGTCCAAACGCCTCCTGCCGGAGGCTCTACGCGGGGGTCGTGCGGTCCATGGCCCTTTACGAGGCCCTGGTGTGGGCCCGTTCTTTGAGGCGGCGAGCCGCCCACTCCTGAACGCGCCCCAGAAGGTGGTAGCCGTAATGCTAATCCGGGGGTACCGCACGATTTCCGGCGAGGAAGGAGGTGGCGGAACGTGAGAGGAAGCCTCACGTCCCAGCCACCGCGGGAGACGCCCCAGGCGTCGGGGGGCAACCAGTGGCCCCCGGCCACCGTAGGCACGTGCCTGTGGACGGTGAGTAATGGGCTAGCTCACCGTCGTCGATGGCGCGTTCGTGTTCCACGCGCGTCTCAAGGAGATGTCAGCAAACCGGAAGGGATCCGAGAGGGCCGATGCCTGCCAGGGTTGTGGGACTGTTTGAAAGAGATACAGTGGCCCTGGAACACAAAGGGCTAAGAAGGAACATGGATGGGTATTAGTCAGTACAAGTCTGAGACTCCCTCCCACTCTACCCAGAGCGGGAAGAGTCATTAGATGATTTCCAATCCGTAAAAAAAAAAGGCATTTTATATAGAACTGGGTAATTTGTATGCCAATGTATCTAAATGGGCTTTCCAGTTTATATTGCTATCTATAGTCAAACCCAACAGCTTAAACTCGTTGCATTGCAGCTTCATGCTATTGTATAGCAATTTATATACATTTTTTTTGGTATGGTCTCTATTGCATTAGCTTTGTTTTATCAAAATTTATTTCTCAGTTATGATGTTTTAACCATGCTATTATTTTGGAGAGCTTATCGTCTGGACTTAAGTTAAGGTTTTCTTTATTGATGTAAGGAAAAATTATAGAAATATCGTCAGCAAATAAGATACTTTGAGCGTCAATTTCTTTAGGGAGATCATTAATATTAACTAGAAATAATAAGCATCCCAAAACGCTGCCTTGTGGTATTGACATTATTGTTTTTAACCCCCGACCAAAAAAGAGGGGTGTTATAAGTTTGACGTGTGTATCTGTAGATCTGTGTATCTGTCTGTGGTATCGTAGCTCCTAAAGGATGAACCGATTTTGATGAAATTGATTTCGTTTGAAAGGTGTTTTAATCGAGAGTGTTCTTCGACCTACACACTGGCCAAATAACACGCGTAGAATATTCAAATTTCAAATCGACCAGACACGACCAGAAACGGGTGAGCAGATTTTCTCGAAACATAGCTATGTTTCGAGAAAATCTGCTCACCCGTTTGAAGGTCATCACCTCTTTTCTAGTTGAAGGGAAATTAACAATTTCCACAGGTCTGGTCGATTCGAAATTTGAATATTCTACGCGTGTTACTTAGCCAGTGTGTAGGTCGATTGCATTTTAAATACAAAAATACGATATCTGAATTCACGCGGAAAGGAGATTTGATGCATTGACAGGCGTCATTTCACCTTTATTGTTGATGCCCACTAAATTAGAGTGTCACTCACTGTAACTTATCCACGCAGCCTCAGACTTATCTCTATAAAAATCGATTCACACTAAATGTTTGATCAAAAAGCCAACATCACTACGAATCCGTCTTTTATTGTGACCACAGATTATAAATGGTGACAATAAGTATTTTCGGAATCATGGGCGTTCAAATATTTGTTTTCCCATAAAATTAAAGTCGAGATTTTTACAATAAAACGAATATTAACAGAAAACAAACATGATTATTTCTTGTAACACAAAACTTTGAATTATAATCTATTACTAATTTTTTGTTGTAAATACATTGTCAAAAGAAGTTTACTCGAACATTGTGGCGAGAATTCCATGAAATTATAGTTTCGAACGCAATCGATTGTTACGATGTGAACTTTTTTGTTTTTCTGTCAGTTTTGTGTTGTGCGTAGTTGTGGTTGAGTTTCTGATGGCTTGATTAATTTTGTTATTATTTTATTTTACCAATTCCGACAAATAATTTCGTTCTGAGCTTGACCAGAGATGGCCCTGTTACCTCCAGACCCCGTTTATACGATCAGGAATGTAGACAACGTTCCTGTTTATTCGTTGGCATTCAGCTTTTTGCCTGGTGGTCTCGAGAGGTTACTAGCCGGCTCCAAAAACGGCTATGTTTATGCATACAACCTTCAGGTAAGATCACGTACATATTCCAAACATATTATTGAGCTGTATAACTGCGTAGGTGCTAATGACGTGTCCTATGGCTTCCATTAAGTGCGCGACAATTTTGTTTACTACCCTCATTTCGCGACCTAGAATTGAGCAGATCGTCTGCCAAATCAAAACATGTACGCATTTATGTTATTCTATTGGGTCACTGAATGTCTTATCACTTGGCACTATAATATTCTGTTAATTTCCACTTGTTTATTATATTACTTTACTTACTTTATGGGCATAATTATTACGTGTCACTAGCTATATTATTTATTTTTATGAGGGTAGGCAGAAACAATAGAAAGCAGATGTTATAATTTCTTGCATATTATTACATCTGACATAAATCTCTTACTCAGCCCATTGTTACCTACCTTACCTTAGATAATATACTGTTTAAATAAGCCAATATTTTTTGTTTCCAGACAAATCGTGTGCAACAAAAGATTCAAGTTGGTCAAGCTCCTATTCTTCACCTCACCCACACAGACGATCACCTCATCACTCAGGAGAAGGGCGGCAAGTTCAAAGTATTTAGTTTAACTAACAGCGGTTATGAAGAAGACGCACTCATCGACATTGATTACCCTGGTTTCTGCCGTTTTGACGCCAACACAAAACTCGAAACACTCTATGTACCTGACAAGGATTCAAAAATTCACATTTACAACTTTTCCGGTGAGAAAGTAGGATCTCTGGAGCCCGACACATCTCTTAAGCTTGGAGAGCCAATGTGCTTGAAATATGTTGAATTTCCTTGTGACCAGCCTTGCTTACTGGCCGGCTATGAAGCGGGATGGCTACTCCTGTGGGATCTCAACACTAGTCAATGTATCAGCAAATTGAAGACTGCTGAGTGTCCAATGTCTGTTGATTTCCACCTTGAGCAGCAAAGGGGCATGATTGGGAATGCCTCAAATGTGATACAGATCTTTAGTATAGGGAGAAAAGACTTAAGCTTGGCCCACAAGACGGATATAACAATTAAAAACCCAGGTATAAATAAAGTTCAGTCCCGGTCTGATGGTAAGGTATTTGCTACAGGGGGTTGGGACAGCCATATTCGCATCTTCTCTTGGTACTCTCTCCGACCTCTGGTAGTGCTGACAGAGCATAAGCAAGCCATTCAAGATGTAGTTTATTCTTCTGAAAAGGTCTCTTTTTGGAAAGCAAACATAATGGCGGCCGGCGGACTTGATGGTGCTATTACACTCTGGGATTTGTATAATCACAAACAACAGTAAAGCATTTAACTTTTTATAGTAGATTCTAGAATATTACCAAGCTCACATTGCGGTAAAGTCAGAAATATGAATACTTACGAAAACATTTAAGTCAAACTTAGAATGTATTGGCCAAAGTACTTTTTCAGGATGTTACTGCATCTGGCCTGTAAGTCTTGCTGGTCATGTACGTCTATGGTCTCGCATGAGTACACTATTATAAATAGGCTTATATGTAGTCAAATGTATACAGATGATCTAAATCTACTTTGCTTATTGAGATAAGGTCTACTCATATGTGCCTCTGGATGCGGCAGGAAAGGTCGAGTACGGCGATATAGTTTCCCTGTTGACAAAATCGCTAAAGTTCCAAATATTCCATGCCCACTTCACTCAAGAAGTGTCACTGTAATAATGCCAGTATTGCCTTTTAATTGTTATGACGCGTTTAAATGTGTATTATCTGAACACGCTTTATATTATTTGAAGATATAATTTAATAGAATGCAGTAATGTTAATGATGTAATAATTTAAATTATAATTGGATCTCAAAAATGTACAAATTTCTGAACGTAGAGGCGAAAAGTCCACCTTGTGTGGCCTAGCTGTTAGTTGTAAGAACATGTTGTTAAAGTATAGCAATCAATATTTTCCATTAATGGTTTTTAGCGATGATTTTAAAGTCAAGACATTAAAAGCCTATGAATTTTACGATTTCTTTTTTTTTCCATTGCGCCACACAATACGGATTTCATCATGTGATTTACACCTGAATCTACATTCATGAATGATTCATTGTTTTTCAGAGTATTGAAGCTAAACATCTGTTTTTCAGATTGTCTGTCTGGAATGACGACATAATCGAATATACCTTATATAGGTAACTATCTACATTTATAACGGTGTCTGCCATTACAAAATAGGTCTTTAGAACAACAACAAGAATGGAAGTGAATTATAGATCTGACTTAAAAGGATTAAAACATCATCCAAAGAAAAAGTTGTTGTCAGCTATCCATTAGAAAACGAACAGCTCTCAGGTAGGTAGGAACTGTTCTCTTTATTTAAAAATGGGCTGGGATGCAGAAGGAGAACCAGGTATTGAAACCTATGTCCAGCAGTGCGATGGGCTGGAGTTGGAAGGCCTGCCTGGCGTAGTTTTCAATCTTCTCGATGTAAGGTGACTAGGGATCAGTCTTTGTTAAAAGAGTCTAGGGGCTTCCCACCATTATTTAGACCTGCCGCGATTTCGCTTGCCGCTAACCCCTTAAGTCCCCTTAATTTTTATCCATTATGTCGCGAGTTTAGCCCATTTCAGACTGAAATGCGGCAGCTGGCTGCTAGAGTATAATTGAGATAATATTGCTGTTATCCTGATTTCCACTACACGTTAGGATTATATCTATAGCGTTACTTTGTTTTTGATATGCCCAAGTAAACAAAACTTCCTCCTACCTACTACAATGTCTGACTGAATGTTTCCAAATGTTTGTTGTCATCCTAGCCTTTCATCATTAAGATTACGAGTTGAAACTCTTCGATCAATTTCAAACATGTGACACAAATAACGATAACACAATGTTATTGAATAATTTCACTTCAGGGATTAGGCCGGTACTTATCATTTATCACAGGACAATAAAACTATGTGATAGAGTAGTAAGTAATATTTTTATTTTACATACATTGAAGTAATAAGTTACTAATATCACATTTACAGTGCGCCCTAAAACCTAAGACATACAAATTTTATAGCATCTTAAAACTAAAGACTAGCAACCTGAAGAATAATGAACTCTGTTCGGATTATCATGCGTTTGTGATATGTATCAGAGAATAATGAGATTATTTGGATTCTACGTTTAAACTTCAACTATTTTCCTCGTCTTTGGAATGAGCGCTTCGTCGTCAGTGGAAACTTCCACCAGTCTTCGCCGTTTTCTCAGTGGCCTTGTGGACTCTGATGGCTCCCTACTCTTAGTTACTATTTTCGCCATTTTATTGCCCAGCCTGGTTATCTTGAATTTGGGCAAAGTCTGCTCTGGATTTCCAGTCTCGTTTATTTCTGTTTCCATTTTATCATCCTCTACTCGCTCGTTGTTTTGTTCACAAACCGGATTCTTATCTACCACAGTCTCACAGCTCTGCTCGCTACTACATCCCATGGCGTCCTCGTCTCTTTTGTTTTTATCACTATTCATTGTAAAATCTAAAGGTCCTTCTGTGTCTGCTGCATCGGGTTTGCTTTCATTTTTCACTTTATTCGCACAATGAGCCTGGACGAATGCCGAGAACGGTATGGGAATTGGAATGGGGAGTGGTATCGGTAAGATAACCGGGTAGGGGACTAATATTGTGACCGGTGGGGCTTGGCCGATCGGGGTGGGGAAGCTCAGCGGCGGGGGTAGTCCGGGAAGTCGAGGTCGCTCCATTGGGAATCCTGGTCGAGGCATAAAGTTCAGTCGTGGTGGAAACATATTATGCGGGTGCCTCAGATCATGATTGTCCAAAAACATTGGTGGAGGCATACTGAACATCTGATTAGGAGGAAACGGCGGTGGTGGCGGGTGCGTGTTCATCGGATGAGGCGGCGAATGAAGAGCATTTCCAACAGTGGAAGCTGGCGAAGATCCTTCAGACGGACTGCACATCCGAAGATCCTGCGCTTTCGGGGTCGAAGTCCGCTGCCGTATGGTTTGTGACGTCACCGTGGCCGAACACTTCGACGTTCTTCGTTTCCGTAGATTCATTTTAGTATTCCTAATATCTTTTTTTGTTTCGGGTGACTTCTGTACTGGTATTGATTCATCTGAAGGTCGTTTAGGCTTCATCAGCTTTGCTGTTGGAGCGATCGTAATCAGGGGTAACGGAGATCTGTTTTGGGTCTTTTGAGCATCTGTCTTTTCTGTGTTTGTTGGTTTGTTGGGCATATTTTCTGGGTTTGGTGAACCTGAACGATCAGAATTTGGTGATGCTGATCTGCTTTTGCAGTTTTTGAGCCAAAGTTCTGGGGTGATGAGGTTGGATGTTGACGACGCATTGACTAAATGCGGGTTGAGATCGAGATGTGCTTGCGTCTCCCGGCAGAAGATGTGCATCTTGTACTGGTTGAGGCATTTGTCTGAGCAGAACTGTAGCTGTGTGGCACCGTCCTGGAATTACAGAAATTTGTTTATTAGATTTTTACGATATAATACAGCAAGAAGTTTTACTTACTGCATAGGAATAGGGATGATGACTGGGTAAAGAAAACGAAATTCTATTTTGTCCGTCAATCAGGTAATACAAAAATATTAGATACGTATTTTTTGTTTTATCAAGTTAACGAAAAAAATACTTAGTTAAAACGCATTAAAGTTGGAGAGTGGGGGCTCACTACGTCTGAAATGACTGAGCCGTGACGTCATGCGCCATTTCAACTCAAAATATCTCCGTAATTTTACGATTACGTGAAAAAAGAAAAAATACGTGTCAAATACTTTTTAATAATCTACCCGATAAACAAATAAAAAAAATGAGTCACCATCCCTAATAAATATTAATAAGTCAAAGGCCACCTATGCTTACAATAATTGTGAAATAGTAATAAGAAGCTAAGGTAAGTTGTAATATTTCACAGGAGATCCTTTAGAGGCCCTTTTTTTGCAACTACACGGAAAATTTCTACTTTTCAATGTATCAAACGGCAAACAAATAATAAACTAAAACCTTTGGGTGTGCAAGATCTATCCACCTTAATCATCCTCACCTGAAAGTCCACATAAGCGACGGTATGCCTCACATGCCGGCACCAATCGCAAGTCTTGGCTCGTTTGAAGTTAGCCCGGCGGGACTGGCTGAAGCAGAGCTCGGAGCAAAACGTGGCTCCTGCATGCTGGAGTGCTGAACCCTCGCTCGGGAGGCTCTTGTTGCACCACGAGCATTCATCCGCTGAAAAAGAAGAGTAGGGTTTCATCAGAAATTATGCACCAGACTGGTGGAGAAATGTATCTTTTCAAGATGGTGAACTTTCTGTTTGGGACTCAATTATCAGCCTAAAATGTTCCCACTTCCCACTGCCGAGGTCACAGACCTCCACTATGTGAAAGAGATCGGTCCGCAATCCACCTCGCGGGCCCAGTACGGAAAGCACTTGGCTAGAATAGACTATTATCTTATTATTACCTCAGAATAGGACGTAGGCCCGTCCTCAGGAGCCATTACCAATAAAACAATAATCGACATAGATAAATAAAAATACTGTCCCTTTTGTAAAAAGATTCCCAATAGGCTATCTCTTGTACTAAAATGTTAATCAGTTGGTAACTAATGAGTAAACATTGTTGTTTGGAGATAGCAATGTGTTGCTATCTTTATTATTACCCCCTAACAACAGGTCAATGACATTATCTTCCGTCTGATATTAGTAGGTGTACCTACCTAACTATTATAAAAACTGAAAAGTTGCGGTACAAAAACTGCAGGCGCTCAGCGCATCAAAAAAATGCACATTATTATTTGGAACAGCATTTTTTTTTAAATAGTATTAAAAATAAACTGTAATAAAATATGCACGAACTCCCTTTTTAACTTCCCTGGTTTCGAAATACAAAATAATCCGTATTAAAAAAACGGCTTTAGGTGCATCCATTTAATCCATTAGGCAGGTTCCTAGGTAAAAATGTTCCAGGAAAAACCTCCCCCGGCTAATTGAAATAAAAGCTGCAATAGTGAATATCATGTTGTTTAGAGTAAAAAAAATGCTTTTCTGGAAACAGTAAGCGCGACTTGGGTATCCATCTCCAATTAATTTGCGAATGATATTGAATAGAGAAAAAACGCGCGAAACTGTACACTGCCTTTCTCATTACTGCGATTCGTTTATAACCTTATACTGGACGAGTAAATGATAGCTCGTTATACTTAATAGACCTTATTAATTTCCGTTTTTTTTTAAACCAAAGAATGATTTTACTTTGATTTCCGTTCAATAGAGACGAAATTATTACGATCAATCAATGGTCTGTAGAATTCTTTCGTAGCACGTGCACAGGTTGAGTTGTTGGACACCTTGGTACCTCTTTGACTAGGTACCTACTTATGTTCTGACATATCCGCTTTGGCCTCGAAGTTATTCGGCCAAAGTTGGATTTGTGAGAGCACATGAAAGAGCAGCATACCAATGTTTCGACAACCACCCTAGAAAGCCATCGAATGCAGTCGCTGTGGCCGAAATCGGCTAGAGGACATCATTATCATCAGGTATTGCACAAACATCATCTGTTGATGAATAAACTTTATAGTTTTTTTTAAATAACCGGTTATTTCCCGTAAAACCTATTACTAGACTATACATGTTAATAAGTACCTTTCATAATAGGTACTACCTATTCATCTGCCCTTAATTGAATATCTGTTTCTTTCATGGTAGTTTATAAATATGTAGATAGTACTTACTTACCTACTAATTCAAATCCTCATCACTCATGAATAAAGACTAAATTCCCTGAAATATAGCTCAGCAGGAGAACTATTTCGTTCTAAAATGACGCGTGTGTTTAGCAGTCTATGTAACATTATATTGTAACGTTATACATTTCTAATCATCACAATTTAACCACAAAGTTCTACATTTTCACTTGCGGCACACCTACATAGGTACCTGTTTATACTACGTATTCGCGGGCGTTCATTAGGAATAGTAAACCGGCTTTGCGGTATCAAATTTGTAAATAATGTTCGTTTGCCAACATCGATGTATGTACCTACTACCTAGTACCTATGTGCCTATAATACTTACAAAGCTTTCTGTATTCCGTCTATTTGTTGCTCAGCGATCTTTATCGTATTTCGTGGTAACGTTACTGTTAAAACTTATTGTTATAATATTCATATCACACCTCATAAACAGAAAGTGTTCCGAGAAAATGAGTTTATTAAACTCAAATAATGTAGGAATTAGATTACTATCTGTAGTATCACGCAGAGTTTCGTTTTGCCGCGTTTATTGCCGCCATTTTTATCGTGACAGCGCGCGAGGGTTGCGTTCGGAAACACATCTATTCGTAGAACTACAGCTGCTGCTATGGGAAGAGGGCTCCTGTTCTAAGAAATGTAATATCATTTTATTGGATATGATATTAAAACGTAATTGAAACTAGGGGAACTGGATAGTCTGTTGTAGCTCAGTTTATTAAGTACTCTGATTTCAATGAGGAATTAAGCGCTCTTTTCCAAGAAACATTAGTAGTTTTGATATCGATAAGTTTAAAGTTGCCTACCTTTTATCTAGCATATTGGGAAAATACCTATTGTAAAAATGATACTAGTCAGTTCATATACTGAGGTTAAGTCACGAAATTCACGATCCTCTTGTCTTCCAATACTGATGCCGACTTCTATTGCGAGGAATACCGGGGTATTATGTTGCCATACGTAACGCTCGGTATTCTCCGAACTGGGCGTTAGAGGAAGTGAGAAACTTCGTTGTTATATAACTGCCAATGTTAAATGTCAGAATATCTTGAGAACCTACCTTTATTTTTCTGTTCACTGGCCTGCTCGGGACTGGAAGCGTCACGGGCTCGAGATGCCGCCCATCTCCGTAGCTCCAGCCGTTCATACCCGTACCAGCCTAGTAGCTCATTCATTGCTGTCTCTGCGAAATCCTGGAAAGATAATGTTCTGGATTGAGACAGAGTTTAGGTAATGTAGTGGAGAGATTTTCTGATTGCGCACAGTTTCATTAGTGAAACATTAATGAAACTGGACGCTATGAGCGCAATCACTTAAAGCCAAGACCAAGTCAAGATTCAAAAACTGTCAGCGTAGGTAATAATTGCTATAGAATATTAACAAGTTGGAGTATGTTAGAATCGTAACAGGTGGCGTTCTGTGGTTTCTGCATGGGGGTCCATGGGAGAAAGGCGTGAGTTTATGGTGTGTATGAATTTGTATTCATACACAGCGGCGTTCAACGCTTGAACGCTCTTGAACGCCGTTTTTACATGTATGTGCTTATCCCGTTCAATTGAATTGTTGATATCCAACATTTGTTGGCTGACCGTGATTTGTGAAGCAAAATTACTCACAAATGATGTATTTATAGAGATAAATTGATTTAACTGTCTAATTAAGAGGGAAGATTAAAGATGCCGACAACTATCAACGAATAAATCGCCACATTAAATCGTCTGAATCGAGAGCAAAACGCTTAAATTTGTACCAACATCTGATGTAATTTTGAGCAAAATGATAACTCACGTGTCGTCCAGAAATACAGCGGCTATTTTTATAATCAAAAGTTTAAAAAAAATACACGATTTCTATAAAATAAATGCTGTTGTTGATGACCTCCTTACAATCAGTATTACTGCCAGCTATCGTGTTAATAAATTCTTATGGATATACAGAAAGGCCACATAAAACAACAACACGTAATACAAGAGGTATCTGTGTCAGTAAAAAAAAATATAAAGAAAACAACCCGCTTTATTTATTTTTTATGCCAGTATTGCCCGTTTAGACTGCGCAAACGGATATTGTCTTTAGGCTTTAGTAAGTCGGACTATCTGTCTATGGTGACAATGATGACACGTACCTAGGGCTAGTAACACTTAAACCGACTTATCTAGCAGGCGAGAGAACACAGAACTTTTATATATTTTATTCATAAATAAAGTTTTTTACATAAACTTAAACAAGGCACACAATTAGACTATTTAATCAAGATGATGTAATGTTCTTTCAGCAACCGCTTTTTGTTTTTACTGTTCATTGAGTCTCTTAATTAATGTCTATATTATAGGTATTTTGTTAATTATATTGGGTAAGGGTATTAAAGCAGCGGTACGCCTGCCATAAAAGTTAGTTTTGGTTGGCACTTGAAGTGATTTTAATTTAGCTTGTCGTATTTTTACATAATATTTAGCAGGAATTTGAATTTCACTGTTATCAAACTGTTCAATGAGGAACAGATACTCAGCGCGCACTCTAATAGGTAATACTTTGCAATGTTTTTCTGTGTAGTTTATTCGGCATCTATTTTTTACATGTTTTGGTACTACGAGTTTCATTATACGTGTTTGTAAATTCTGTATTTGATCCAGGTATGTTTTTTTAAATGTGCGCCCATAGGAGATTATAGACTCAGCAAGAGCTGCTTAGGTACCTACATTTGACGAAGGGTTCTGTACGGTATATTATTGCGCTTTATTATGAAAAATTTGGTGAGAATTGTTCGTAACTTGCCGTATACAGATTCAATCATTAGTCCCAGATACGAGTGCGCCAAATTTGACATATCGATTCAAATCTTCTTGACAAGCAACAAGTAAGCAGGGTGGCCTGCAGTCTGCACACTTAATTAAACTGGTCATAATTACTATACGTACACGGGAAACAAAGTAACTTTACCATTAAGTTATTCGAAACTCTACTTATAAATTGTTTAGTCAGAAAAGAAAATCAACGCCCGTGTCGAAAAGTTTCGCCGTTTTCGTTTGCCATAAGAAGATTACGGCAGACAAAACCGAAACTTTAATTTTCGTTCGCACGATTTGCAATAGTGTCATAAAAGCCAAGATAAGATAAGTTAATAAAGGATGTTAGTCATTCATCAAATTTCGTTTATTAGTAGTAATTTGGCAACGTTAGCTGTTGTAGTTGGAGCTGAAGGAATGTTAAGGGTTTTGTGGAGCAATTGAGCATAGTAACTACGAACAAAACATGATTTAGATTCGTAAATCATATCTATGTTTATTAAAATAAATATTACAATATTTTAAATATTTTAGTAGGTACCTCAGCACAGTTATGAAGTAAAAACAAAAGAAATGCAATTGGCTTTTTAAAAAATCTTATTTGACCACGAAACTTTTCATTAATTTGTTAAGTACTCGAAGCCAACCCCTCATAAGAGAAAAAAGGTGGCCACCCCAAAATAGTTCTGAAAGAAAAGTCAACGTAGATGCCTATGTAGCAGACTCGTAGTAAAGTCGTAGACTTTTTTTCTACGAACTTACTGCGAGAAGAGCGTGGGTTTTACATTTTACTGCTTTTTTGCTTTGTGAATATTAAAACTTTCCATGAAAACACGCTTCACAGTATAACTCAATGTTATGCAGAATAGGTAACTGTCACCCGCACCTAGCTATACCTCATTAAATTGCAGACAATATACCTATAAAATAATATCAAAACTATCTTCCACTTCACTATCTAATATCGCTGCAACATTCCTCTTTCGGCACCATCAAAGAATCAAAGCACCACTAAGTAACTCTAGTCCAGTCCCTGCAAATAATATCTTACAAAACCGAATCTCGTTAGCCACAACGTATCGGCAACACTCAAAGCTACGAAGATGCCTTCATTACGCTGAAACCATATCCCTTTGACACACGAGTATCAAAATAACCTGGTTTTAATTAATCTGAGCTCGCAAAGCTGTGACATCGTCCCGTGTCTGCGCAGAAGGCTAATATTTCAGAGGAGAAGATGACCAGTCTCTAGCGAAGATAATTGGGCTCTTGTTACGGAAAGAAATCTAGGATGGATGGAAATGTTTATGTTGGACGTGTCAGTGTTCACTACGATCACTGGTGAAGGTAATAATGACAACTTACAAAAATAACTTGGAAAGATGGACATTTTTGTGAATAATTATCTAGTGACTTAACTTATGAACAACAGTAAATCGACTGTGATCTACAGGGTGTAGCGGAAAGGGTATATACATACTTAAGGGTGTGCTACAGAACATCAAACTGAACATTTATTTATTTATGTACACACAAAATACTTAAAGGATAGTACATAAAGATAATAGAGCACAAAGGTACTGCTTATTTCAAAAGAAATTTCTTCCAGCAGACCTGCGAGAGGAAAGTTGGATTAGAAATATAGACACAGTAAGGACGAAATAGGAAAATTTTAATTAGAGCGTAAAACAAAAATATACCTTATGAAATAAACAAATATATACACATATAAAAAAGGTAACTATATACCTATTATATATATCAGAATATTACAGTATAGAGGAAATGTAATGAACATGTTTCTCTATTGGACAAACATCGTAATAGCGAAAAAGTTATCTGCTGCCTCATACAAAATTTCAATACCTGTTCGACCCAAATGTATTGCCCCATACATTTGGGTAATAGGTTTTGAAATTATAATTATCAGTAATGTATTGTATATTCAAATTATCAGTAATGTAAAAAGAGCTCAATCATTGCCCAGGAAATAAACTTATTCTTTTCGTAGCACTTTGCAGCGTAGACCATTAAATTTTTTCTCGAGTTTCTGTTTCGTTCTCGTGTTTTCGTTTTTCTTTAAAAATACAACAAAAAAATCCTAGAGTCGATTGGACCGTATGTGTACATGTTAAAGTAGTTTAACCCAAATGTTCTTTGTTAACATTTTTGTAATCAACTCACTCATGCATCTCAATAGAAACCCATGTTTTATCGACTATCCAACCATTTACCTAAGCAGGATTGTGTAAGCCCAGCAGTCGTCGCGTAATGAAACTATTTATCCGATTCCCATGGAGCTCCGTTTACATCTGATCTTACAAGATAGTCGCGCTTTACCTAATCGTTGGCGAGTTATGACCCCAGTCATCTGGGATGCTTTCTGTTTCTATGGTGAGACAAAAGACGGCTTGATAGAAACATGTAGGTAGGCAAATGCTGCAGGCTAGTATATTTTGCTTAGTTAGAGTAACATGTTTTAGAAAAAAAAAAGGTTTCATGATTTGGACGAGTGTTAGTGGCGCAGAATAATTAGTTCCGTAATTCAAAAACTGCTGAAAAAACGGAAAATAATTTTCTTCGGTGTTGTGACTGTCGGAATGCCAAGTCGTAAATCTCCCTCTGATTTTTCGGATTCATGTGCGTATTGTATAATTATCCCTTGTTTCGGTGAAGGAAAATATCGTGGAAAACTAGCACGCATGAGACATATTTCTAGACGGCATGTAAAGCCATAAACTCTGATACCAGGCCCCCTATTCACAAACGCTCGGATTCGATTTCGATTCGATAAGTCGTATGTCTATCTTGTTTTGGCATTACGAAAGCGAGCGAGATAGACATACGACTTTCCGAATCGAAATCAAATCCGAGCGTTTGTGAATACGGGGGCAGGTTAGGCACACGATAAAGAAAAGAAAAGCTCATGCTCAAAGAAGCTCAAAAGGATCATGAGAGGTTTTCAGTACCTAATCGCCTTAAAAATAAACAGCTATTGTACCTACATCATGTTTTTTTCTGTTTTTATCCGTCTATCCTACATTAAAATTAGGTAAATATTGAATTGTTTTCCAATGAACGAAACGAGATCAACAAACTAATTCTCTAATCAGTTCATTAACAAATCTAAAATCCAAATCCTTTGTTATTGACCAAAACATGAAACAACATTAAACAGAATCAAATTCGTAATTAAATCAATAAATCCTGTTTCTAATAATGATCTAACCACACTCCACCGTACGTCGTACGTGAGCTTTCGCGTTTCAATTTACGGCCGACGTCAGTATAGCCAGTGTTGCGTTGCGTAATAATTATCATCGGTGAAAATACGATACCCTGAACGCACCCAACATGCACAAGGAACGAGTAAAACTGGACGGCCATTATTCAACATTAACGCTACCGAAACTACGAATATATCGGATCTTTACTGTGAAATATTTATTAGACACGGAAACTTTACTGGCAGCCCGATTATTTAATGTCAGGAATTTAAATGCAATTACTAACGAGTTTCGGGCAAAATGTTGAGTTTTGAAATTATTATTTCAATGTTGTTTTCTTTGCTGGTAATTATGAAATGCATATAAAGGTAAGTTTTATTGTGCAAGCAAGTGTTACTTAGTAGCAAGTAAATGATTGCACTGCAACTTTGTAACCGTTACCTCGGGTAGGTACCTATTACCTATGCAGGGTTTTTATTGAACCTTTGGCTACTAAAACATAATGATTAGAAGCGGTTTTGTTTCTCGTGAGCAGCTTAGACTTGAAGGTTCTTGGCACTTACCACCATGATCTAACAGAATGGCGATCGAGGTTTTTGGAACACAACACATGTCTGAATTGCTGCACTTTACCCTGAATCTCTTACTAACAACAGGTAACAGGTAAAACAGTGCCCTGTACCATTCCTGGTTGGTCGGTTGGTAGTACCAACAGGGTACAGTCAACTGGAATGCCATGAATACAATTTGACTTTGAGACACAAAAGGTATCCAACGCTCAAATTCAAATTATTCACAGTTCTAGTTTCAAGTATGACGTGCGGTTGACCGTACAAATCAATTTATTTAAAATTAATTGTTTATTCAGGTCATTGAATCTCAATCTTTTTCATTGTTGATCTAGTTAGATTTGATTTTGATTAATCGTTGAAGTGAATTGATTCGTGCCAGCCTTGCACTTGCTGTCTAGTCAGACGGTTGGCAAATCTATTATTATGGCTGCATGGCCAGTAGGCGACACGAAACAAAATACAGTGTAGGGATGCATTCAAAGTCTTCCCTGTATTACTTTTCGTTTATAATTAAGACCATCGATACTAAATAAAGCAGCATAACTAAAGGGGGCCAAGTCTCAAAAATTTCTAGAAACACAAAACCCCAGTTACAAGACAACCTAGATTTTTGACCTTGTCTGTCACAACACAGGTTTGCCCAGACACAACTCACAAAAGGCGAGTAACAAAGACATGGACGGTCAAAGCGCGGTGGTAACTCTACTCCCGATAATATTGTGATATCCAATATAACATAAATGCTTTTAATGG
Source organism: Cerastis leucographa (assembly GCA_963082945.1). NCBI lineage: Eukaryota > Metazoa > Arthropoda > Insecta > Lepidoptera > Noctuidae > Cerastis > Cerastis leucographa. Next base: position 18,197,781 of record OY720358.1, on the reverse strand, counting down.
CAGTAGCTTGGCTAAGGTAAATTTAGGAGCGTTCGTAATTCGACACGGGGCGACCTACGCACGGTGTTGCTAGAGCAGAAAACTTGACGCCGGTGTTTACACTGTTGCAGTCTTTGAGCATAGTATACTACGGTTGAAACACAAACTTGTGCACGTTCTCGCGTAGATTGCTTTTGAAGAATATTTTGTTAAGTAGAACACGTTTTTCCAAGAAATATTGCTAGTTCTTCTTATGTGGGAGTAGGGAGCATGAGTATCTTGTTTCTTTGTTTCAGTTTCTCTGAAATATCTTGTAACAGAAAGCCTTCATGCAAGTTTCCAGAGGTGGTCTTTTTTTTAATAGGCTCAGTGGATGCAATAAAATATTTAGGTTGAAATAACATTGTTTTCTTACACTGCGCTCATTAAAGTCAGTAGCCGTTGAAGAAAAATGGCTATTTGAACGTTTATTGAGCATTTGTAACTTTATACGATTTCATAATGGTCGACCAAAACAAGGTTTCATTTTAAAATTCCTGATATGAAATACCTGCGTTGTTTCATAAGAGTTTACCGAATGTATTTAATATACAGTTGTGGGAAGTATTAATTAGTAGTTCTCTTGAGTCCTAACTGTACTTGCCGAACAAAAAGTTTAGCAAACGGGAATTAATATGCGCATGCTCAAAGTAAACGTATGAAGGTCATAAAAGTTACGAAACAGCACTTTTGTCATGGTATTTTGTTTAGTTAATCACGTGATGGGATGTAGCCGTTTATTCTTGTATTGGTTTACAGCTCACGAGAGCCTTGTTGAGCCAGTGGTAAAACTGATTTGGCTACCAAGCATAGGTCGTGGCTGCGACCCCAGACAGGCGCGTCACTTTTGGTAATTTTCATCACTACTGCTCCATCAACGGTGAAGGAAAATATTGTTAGGGAAGCTGCTGGACGCTCCCAACTCGCACTGATCCTGCTTGGTGGATTACAGCATACTGAACTCACGGAAAGGACGCTTATGTCCCAATTGTGGGAACGTTATAAGCTAATTATGTATTGGTTTAGGTTTACTCATCCAGCCCAAAGTCTGCTAGATGAATGAAATGCTGTTTAGCATATCCCTAATTCTTGAAAAAGCTATTCCTACTACTTAATTGTGCTGTTCAAAGAAAACATCACCTTCATGACGTAATACCTACCTCGTTCATTCCATGTAAAGTTCTGGGAATGTAAGGAAATCATTGTTGGGTTTAATCATGTTTTTCCCGCTTTTCACATTTGATACTAATCATTCGTTAAGTTAGCTTGAAAGTTAATCCGGACGGAGTATCTTACACGGCAGTGGTAGTATTACTTCGTGTTGAGTAGAGGATAAGAATTATTCTTTTTCAACAATTTTTTTATTCACATTTGATTTCATTTTGCAAATGAAGGTGATATGCCAAACATCCACTGCTACGACGGCTACGCGGCCTCTACAGAGCCTCAACACGAGCGCCTACGCAGCTTCTACGCTACGCAGCCTCTACACCGATGCACGATGCCAACGTGTCTTCTACGCTATGCGGCCTCTACGCCGGCGCCTACGTAACTTCTACGCTACGCGGCCCTCTACGCCGCCGCCGGTGCCTATACTACGCTATATTATCTACGTGGGCGTATACACTACTGCTACACCCTACATGACTTCTGCGCTTTGTAGCCTGTATTTTACAATCATTCAAGATCATGCATATTGCATTATAAGTGTCAGATTGGGCTTGTCTGTACAGTACAGCCTGTATAATCTTATCTAGCTATAGCAAGTTTTACTCAAAAGAAACATTCTTTATTTTTAAAAAGAAACATATCTGCATTCAAAGAATTTCGACAATTCTTTTGCCACACTCGGGAATCGAACCAGTTTTAATCCGATAAAATGACATCCTATGTCATTTTATCGAACCAGTTTTAATCCGATAAAATGACATCCTATGTCATTTTATCGGATTAAAACTGGTTCGATTCCCGAGTGTGGCAAAAGAATTGTCGACAGTTAGTATACTTTTATACTATCGATCGATAGGGTCAATCGATGTGATTGGTGAATCGCGGCACAGCTCGTTTCCGCTCTGCTCCGCTCCGCGTCAGTGGAACCGCAGCCTAAGGATCAAATCTCTCTAAGAAACATAATAAATTAAATGAAAAAAAAAACATGAAATCTTATCGTTTGATTTGCTGAACAATGATGAAAATAAATAATATAAGTAAACAGTGAGATACCTAAAATTGATGACTCAACCGTAGATTGGAATCGCAACGGTAAAAAAAATACAAAAGTTTTTAAAATATCATATTTAATGTGGCGCTGCTTTTCCGCTAGTGTATTTATAATTATGCTAATACTTTAGGTATACATAAATTACGTTAGTCAACCTCCAATGCCGATCCACAATCGAAATTCGACACCGCTACTATTTTCCCCACACATCGTTCACGTTCAACCCTAAAAGAACAATACATCGAAGTTATTTTCGTAATAAGCCATTAATTCCTTGACCCAGTGACCGGGGAGCGATGACAAAAGAAATAATCAAACCTACGCAATCACTATCATGGTAGAGGCATCGTCTATAGATACGTCATTCACAGGGGCGCGGGCGGACCGAGGCGGTGTCACAGAGTAACATTATACAGTACTCAAATGTCTTAATTTTTTTTTGCAGTTTCGCCTGCCTTGAGTTTGTTGCTAGATTGATATACGGGGTTTAAAAAGACCAGTCACAAAACCGTCAACCAAATATTCTAAACCTATATTTAAAAAAAAAACGTTGGTACTTTGACCTTCAATACCTCCTAACTGAAAGGTTCCAAAAAATATCGCAATGACAGAAAGAACAAGTGCCTATCGGTTTCGCTAAGGGCGTTTTTACACTAGTTCTTATTTTGGGTGTGTACTCGTAATACTCGTATGTACTACATAACATAACATAACTGCTTAACAGTTGGATTCCTTGAAGGGATTGGCAGACACAGAGGTGTATAGTACAGCCAATTCGTAATAAGTGTGACAAAAGTTGTAAATGCATGAAACGCATTTATGCTTCTGCAATAATCAAAGCCACCCGGTCCATCTTTAAGGTTAAGCCGTGCTTGCCGAGGTTGGTCCGTGGATGGGTGACCATAATTACATACCGAGTTTCCTCCGTGCCTCGGAAAGCACGTTAAGCCGTTGGTCCCGGGTGTCATTTGTAGATATTTGACAGTCGTTACGAGTAGTCAAAAGCCAAAAAGTCTGACATCCAGTCTTACCAAGGGGTATCGTATTACCCAGTTACTGGGTTGTGGAGGTCAGATAGGCAGTCGCTTCATGTAAAATACTGGTACTCAGCTGCATCCGGTAAGACTGGAAGCCGACCCCAAGATAGTTTGGGAAAAGGCTAGGCAGATGATGATGAAATATATTGATGAGTACCTACTCTCAATTCCATGGCTTTCATACAAATCTTAATTTAAAAAAAAAAAAAAACTCAGTGATATCGGATATTAGTTCTTATCAAAGTGCATTTACATCCAAAACAAATAACTTTTACAAGCTAAGTAATCCAATACTTATGGTCAAAATGAAAGCGCTGTGTTTAATAATGGTATAAAGTTTCGATGCATATCATATGGAATAATACATAAATACAGGATCGGTACAAATATTTGATGATGATAAAATTCGGAATTCGATCAGCGATGTGATGCTCATTCAAATCATTCTCCTTGAAGAGTTCAGGTTAAGAGGTTCTCAAAACATTTTTGAGAAGTATTTTGTTACTAAACTGCATCAATACAAATAAATAAATAGGAAAGGTCTGTTTGTAATTTTAAAATATCAGCTTACTGAATACTGCTCTACTGCTTTACTGAATGCAGATAATATGATATACAAGCATGATAATGAAGATGCATTTATAACTTTTCTTTTAATTTTTGTCCGTGTGTCTGTCAGTCTATCTGTCTGTCTGTTTGTCCCGGCTAATATCAGAAACGGCGGGACCGTTTTTTACGGGACTTATACTAGCAGATAGCTGATATTATAACTTAGCCTATTTTTATTTTAGAAAAAGGATTAAGTAGGGTTCCGTACAAAAGAAAAAAACATTAATCCTTGATATTGTTAATGAAATTCTCAATCAGGGAAGTAAGTGATATTTTAGTAATTAAGATTAGTAATGGCAGTTCTTGTGATTTTTTGTTTAAAAAAAACCATCACCGCGTCATTGCGTATTTACATTATTCGTTCCCTAAATAACGAATTTATCAGTTCCCTAAATATATAATTTGCAACACAATCATTAACTGGAAATAGAAGCTAAAACTTATTATTAAAATAGAATACGTAAACACGAAATCGAATAGCAATGTGTGGAATCACAGGAAACTTGAGTCTGACATTCATGAATGTTCAGTCGTTTGTCCGTGTCCAGAACATCAGGAAGAAAAGTGAACTTGGATTAGTTTCAATGTCCAATGCTTACGTAAATAACAGATTAAATCATTAATATCAATGGAGGCAGAGGTTAGGTGTCTTACTATGTAAGGTTAGCTGATGCTTGTGACCTTCGTTCGCGAATAAATTATTCTAAAAAGATTACGTCCTAAATCGGATTTTGTAAGCAATGTAACTGTAACCCTTTTTCTGAAATAAAACACCGCATTATAACATCAGCTATATGTCAGCAAAAGTCCTGTCAAAATCGGTCAAGCCGTTTCGGAGATTAGCCGGAACAAACAGAAAGCCAGACAAACAGATAGACACAAAATTAAAAAACAAAACAAAAGTACCGTATATAATATCTTATGCATTAAGTAAAAAGCAATCAATTTTAATTGTTTGTAAAGATACTCTTAGGTACTACTTACTCCTTTTGTGAAATTCTGATTGAGTGACTAGCTGTACCCGCGACTTCGTCCGCGTGGAATTAGTTTTTTTTGTAAAATAGAAGTGGCTTAAGTTACTTCTTATTACAACAGCTAGGTCCATCGTTCCAGCCGTTCTAGAAATTAGCCGGAACAAACAGACAGAAAGACAGACAAAAATTTGTAAAAAAAATATTTTGGTATATGTACCCGTATGTACATTCATATGCATGTAGTACCAGTTATTTTAATATCACAAACAGACACTTAAATTTTGTTTATTTGTTTATAGTACAGATGTATAGATGACGACTAAGCTACTTTATGTTCCGTGCAAAAAAAAAAAAAACAGTGCGTAGAGTCCCTCCGCACGGAAGAAGTGAAACTTCGTAATACTACACGCATGCGTTCGAGTGCCACGCATTCACTCTCGTTATTTTATTGAGCTTCTAAATAATATTTTGTTTTTTTCTTGTTGTATTATTTTTTTCTTACATAATTAAGTTAGTTTAGTTTATCGAGGTTATTCTACTCATGGAAAGCGAAGGCTGGTCACACCGAGGAGTCGAATGCATGACGTTTGCACGCCATCTTGCGTAGTAGCACTACGTAGTCACAAATCTTGTAATACTGCCATCTCTTAGAGGGTTATAGAAAATATTCCCCCTCAATGGTAGCGTTAAACTTGTTGGAAGTCGCATAATAAGTTTCACTTAAAAAAAAAAAACAATTCAAATTGGGAAGCAATATTTTTTAATAATTTCACGTGGATGAAGGTCGCAGGCAGCAGCTAGGTACCTAATATGAGAAAAGTCTCAAGAGAAGGTAAATAAATTACGAAGTGTCAAAAATGTGGTCGTAAAACCAGACAGTGTAATTAATAAAATCAGAAATAAAATAAGTGACTAATGTTTCTGTAAATGACAGTCAAGCAGTTAGTCGGTAGCTGATTATGCGTGAAATATGAGCTCTCATTAATTTAAAAATTGTATTCGGACATTAATATCTTAATGTTATGTTTTATGGTGTATTGATTACCGAAAATATGTATTGCGCTTAAAAGATAAAATTTATTTACCATTAAAATCATCAGACACTTTTGAATAAATTTGAAAAAAAAATAAGGTATTAGGTAAGTATATCGCGCACTATGTAAAAATTTTAAAGAGGAAAACTTATAAACTTACGCAAAATATAAATTAATTTTAGAACGTTTCTCTCTAAGTTTCTAGAGTTGGTCTGAAGCAAGTTTCACCTCAGCCTCAGCTTTTAAAAACAAAGTAATTAATACAACTGCTTCATAGAACTCAATTCGATCTTCTAGGCAACGTGCTCCACTCTAGGCCGCGGTATCACTTAACATCAGGCGAATTGCGGCCAAAGGCAATCCTTATAATATTAAAAAAAAAAATCAAGAGGTTTAGTGATAATAGCCGATTGCGTTCAAACCCGTTTGTAATTCTGTAACGACTTTTAAAAGGATTGAGAAAAGCTTTTCAATAGCTCATGTCAGTCCCATTGGAGATTTTCGACGTTTTAACCTACTAATTTATAGTAAAACTAGCACTTCACCCGCGACTTCTTCTGTGAAAGTCGTGATATAATATAGCCCGTATTACTCGGTAAAGATGTAGCTTTCTAATGGTGAAAGAATTTTTTTTAAATCGGTCGAGTTTTTGAGTTAAGTAAATCGTAACAAACGAACAAACAAATAATCAAATCTTTCCTGTTTATAAATATTAGTTAAGACAACATTTTCAAAAACAAGCTTTGTAAATATTATCCATACTAATATGACATTCTGCCGACCCCAAATAAATGTAGCTAAGCGCAGGAGGATATTGATGACTAATATTATAAAGCTGAAGAGTTTGTTTGTTTGCTTGAACTAATCTCAGGAACTACAGGTCCGATTTGATTTTATTGAAAAAATATTTCAGTTTTAGATGGCCCGTTTATTGAGGAAGGCTATAGGCATTATATATATATCATCACGCTACGACCAAAAGGAGCGGAGCAGCAATGAAAAATGTTCCGAAAATGGGGAAAATGTGATGCAGACGAAGTTGCGCGGAACAGCTAGTAATATAATAATAATGAAGATTATCAATTAAGTAACATTTTGTTTGTAAGTTTGTATGGAGGGGTAATCTACGGAACCACTGATCGGATTCCAAAAATTGTTCATAGGCACATTTAAAACGTTCCCGCCTGTTAATTGTTTATAGGCACATTTAAAACGTTCCCGCCTGTTAATTTCCGTACATAAAATCTTTTTACAAAAAAATATAACCGACTTCCAAAAAAAAAACACTAAAAAGTGGAAAATAATTTTACTTTCGGAAGTCGGTAGCAATTTTTGTGGTGGTAATATTTTTTTGTAGAAAAGTTTTTATTTTACCCTTTTAGTTGTGTTATCTCACATAAATCCTAGTCAAGTATCATTTTAGAATAAGTATATATAGAATGAATTGTCTAAATTGTCTATTTTTACATTGTAAATGACTGGGCCAAACTATGTTAAATTTTTATACCAAATGGCAACTATTCCGCATGAAACTAAAGAATAATCACGTAAATCGGATCATAAATCTCAGCGTAATCGGTGTAGGTACATACATAAAAAAAATACCGATCGATATGAGAGCCTCCTGACCTCCTGTTTAAAATCGGTTTAAAACGGGAGCTAAGCCGTGAGCAAAATTAGTAGAAAAATAATTAAGCACGTTGTGCGTTGTCCTACTGTATTCCGCTGCTCTACGCCGAGGGTGAAGCCGAGACGGCACCGACTGCAAACATATCGTGTTGCACCGACTAGTGGAGCTTATAATTTACCTAATGCCGTGTAAAACGATCGCGGTGCTAATGTACGTGGAAACAAATATGGACGTCACATGGAAAACAACATCATATTCGTTTGGAATAGGTACGTTTATTTATTTGTAGGAATTAATGAGACATTGGATTGGTGGAGTTCGTGGCTAAATAATAACAGCCGCACGGGTCGATCGTCAAGGTTAAGCCGCGCTTGCCAAGGTCGGACTGTGGATGGGTGACCATCATTACATTACATACAGAGTTTTCGGGCCTCGGAAAGCACGGGTCCCGTATAGGTCAAATACGCAGTCGCTCCATGTAAAATACTGGTATTCAGCTGCATCTGGTTAGACTGGAAGCCGACCCCAACATAGTTATGATAAAGTTAGGCAGATGATGATGTATTGCAACTTAGGTTCTCATTGTCAACCGTATTCCTTTAAGTACAAGGTGTTGTTTTGCATCCTCGTCAAATTCAAGGAGGTAACTATGCTAATGATTCTCGTCCCAAATCTATATATATAAAAGAAAGTCGTGTTAGTTACTTCACTTATAACTCAAGAACGGCTGAACCGATTTAGCTGAAAATTGGCAGGGAGGTAGTTTAGAGCCAGGAGAAGGACATAGGATACGGTAGGGTAGGGTAGGGTAGGTAGGTAGGATAGGGTAGGTAGGTAGGGTAGGGTAGGTAGGTAGGGTAGGGTAGGTAGGTAGGGTAGGGTAGGTAGGTAGGGTAGGGTAGGTTAGGTAGGGTAGGGTAGGTAGGTAGGGTAGGGTAGGTAGGTAGGGTAGGTAGGTAGGTAGGGTAGGTAGGTAGGGTAGGGTAGGTAGGTAGGTAGGGTAGGGTAGGTAGGTAGGGTAGGGTAGGTAGGTAGGGTAGGTAGGTAGGGTAGGGTAGGTAGGTAGGGTAGGTAGGTAGTAAGGGTAGGGTAGGGTAGGGTAGAGTAGGTAGGTAGGGTAGGGTAGAGTAGGTAGGTAGGTAGCGTCGGGTAGGGTAGGTAGGATAGGGTAGGTAGGTCGGATAGGGTAGGTGGGTAGTAAAAAGTGCATTGCAACGCATGCTGGGTACAGCTAGTCAACAATAAAATAGTTAGGTGGTTTTTATTTACGGAAATCGGAAAGTGTGAACAACCCGTGTTTTAAACGGGGTCCGTCTGATTCTTGCTCTATAACCGCGCTGCCACATACAAATTATCTCAAACGTTTATATTCCATAATTTTTATTCCGTAAACCACGTTACGGGGGTTTTTCTGAAATACTAACAAACGTAAAAAAAAAAACAAAAAAAACTGCGTATAGAAACTAGGTTTCGTAATTTTAATTGATTAATATCTCTTTTGTAACAACCTCCTGAATTTTGACGAGGATGCAAAACAACACCTTGTATTACTGCAGGGAGATTTGAATCGGATAAATTAGTTATTTTTCACGAATGTGAGTAAACGCGATCAGCACATCCAAACCGCGTTCAGAAGCCATCAGTGCCAATATTCCGCAACAATAATGACATTGACAGGTCTTGAACGCTCTTTGGATGCTGATCGCGTTCAATGTCAACAGTGAAATTAATTGCAATCTTGCCAAGTAGCTTTTCTAAGTTTGGCCACACTTCAAAGTCTTACAGTAAGTAGTCAAATTTATTTTGTCATCAGCACCAACGTTACTAGGAGTTTAAGACTGACTTATACCTAATATAATACAGGGGTAATTAAATAAACAACGACGTTATTATATGCAATTTTGTTACAAGTTTCGTGTTACGGGACTCCCCTTAATCGGTACTGATAAGAATCGTCTCAATCAATTCAGCAGATTGTCATGCGTTGTCTTTACAAACATAAACCAATAGAATAGGGGATAATCCAATTTTTTTTTTGTCCGTCGGGTAATTTATTGAAAAGTATTGGACACGTATTTTTTCTTTTTTCACGTGGTCATAAAATTACGGAGATATATTGAGTTGAAATGGCGCATGACGTCACATGTAGGTAAGTTTTAACTTTAATGAGTTTTAACTAAGTATTTTTTTGATATTTTGATAAAACAAAAAATACGTGTCTAATATTTTTGTATTACCTGTCTGACGGACAAAATAGAATGTCGTTTTCTTTACCCAGTCCGATCCCCTATTCCCACAGATAACTCTAGGTATATTTCGCCTGTATTTTTTGTTTATTTGTTTTGTAACTAATTGTATCATCTACAACGGCGACCAAACCAATCAAAAACTCCAAAACTAACGTGTAGGTAAAACTTTTATGCACCTTGCACCGCGATCTAGACGTTTGGCTTTGACGATTCAATAAAAGAGATGATAAATAAAAATAAATAAAAAGAGTTAAAAACTCACTTAAAATATTTTTTCTGATCTTCTCTTTGCATTGTCAAGGAGTCAGTAGTGAGTTACATATAATTTTATAGCTCCAAAACGTTCCTAGATCTACATAGATGAGTAGGAAACTATTGAAACCGACTTCCATTAGTGTCATACCTATCATACCTGGGTAATATCAAAATAAATTGTACAGTCACCAAAAAGAAACAAAAATGAATTTCGTTACAAAAATGAAAAGTGTTACAAAAAGGAAACAAAAAGGAACTAATCGGGCAATTTCACACTATGATCAAAACAAAATAGGTTTCGGTTTTTTTTTTTTTTTTATGATCAATCACATAATAACTCAACTAGTTAGATACAACTTGGATAGGTTCATCTGAACATAATAATAATAATAAAACAGCTTTTGATAAAAACTTTTAAATCACAAACACACATTCTTTTCAAGTTTCTTTTACGAATTTCTTCATATTTTTAGGGATCGTTTTGTTTCAGTCGTTCTCAGTAATTGCGTTGTCGTTCTGCAGGTGTCATGGGCATTTTTTCTAGAACAAATCTTAGATTACTATCTGGGATTAAAAGCGAACTTTAGAAAAAACATAGCAATATTTTCACATATTTTCGTATTAAGAACATTTCGTGAGACATGATTAATTTGATGTCAGGTAGGATTAGACATTTTACTAACGTATTCATTAATTATTTGCCATAAGTATTAGTTTCAATCTCGAACAGATCTTAGTCATGAACTCAAAACACAGCGGTGATGGCACGGCCGGTTGAAACAAGTTGGGTAAACACGAGTAAAACTATAAAAATAACATTAGTAAATTGATACTTTCCTTTCATTTACTATTCCTACTATTCCTATTAGGTGAGGTGAAAACATTGCTAGTTTTTTTTTTTGGTAATAAACTACACGTGTGACGTATTTTTCAGCAGTATAAAATCATCCTTACTTCCTTTTTGTTAACTCATTTTTGTTACGTAACAAAACTTTGTAACAAATTGTAACAAAAAGGAATATAAAACACGTGTTGAATATAATCTCGAACGAATTAAAAATCAATAAAGCTGCTTAGATATTATTGTTGTTTATTTTTGATTTAGACGAGAGTAATACAATATTTAAATGGTCTAAAAGTAAATAAATAACTTACCAGGTGCTGAACAGACCAGCAAAAGGAAAGTATTATTGTTGAAAAAAATCACCACTGACTTAGGCACACTGCACTCAGAAAAACGCACGTTGCAAAATGGCCGACTGTCACTAGTTAGTGCTACGTGATTGTCTGCTAACAAAAAACATCGTGTTGCCGATTCCACTTTTTAAAAACTACCAAATATTGGTGTTACAAAATAGAATAACAAAAATGACAAAAATCGTGGACGCGGATTTGATTTAAGGTAATTATCTATTTCTTTATAATTTTTAAAAAATAAAGCAGGATCTAGATAGACTTTATAATACTGAAGTTCATTTTTAGCTTGAATTAATGAGATTCTAGCACGCAAAAAAACTAGAGGCATTTTTGTAACGCACAAGTCTTCGAGGACATCATTATTTACATGGGAGAAATGTGATATACCCCCAAACAATAATGTGTATTTTAAAAACTATATGCTTTATTATGCTCTGATATTCATATTATTCATCTCTAATCCTGAATGTCTACGTATCATAACTGGTTTTATAAAATATACGCATTATTTCGATAGGACCTACCATGGACATTTCAGCATGTCTGAATGTACAATTATTTTTGATATTACCCACCTAAGAACTAAGTGCTTCGCTATAAGTCGGTTCACTTCAATCTCGAATTAAAACGGAGCATAAAAATGTCCACAATTTGTAAGCATCACCGCTACATTGGCGCGTAACCGAATCCTCATATTCTAGTGTTTCGAATTTGCGATAGACCTCCCCGCTACGGTTTCACGCAGTTGGTACTGTTGCCACTTTGAACAGGAATAGAACGAGCCCGTATTCTAAAATTGGTCATCTAAGTATGCGCAAGCAGCAAGCACTGTAAGTACAGCAGTTGGATTTATATAGGGTTGCCATCTACATATAAAATTTAGCAACCAGGACAAGACGCGTGAAAACCCCGGATCTTAGAGCCCAGAACCCGGACATGTCAACAGGTTTTTTTAAACATAGTCAGTGTAATAAAAAATAGTTGAAAATGTCATAAATGACCTTTTTATTTATTTTCAGACCTTATTCTATGAAATTGAACTACTTATCTATTCTTGGAAATTGAATTTATTTTAATTACTGACCAGATTGTTTCTGCGCTTTTTTAAACCCGGACTTCAAATGAAGCCCCGCCCGGGCGCTCCCCGGATAAACCCCCTCTAAACTAGGACAAATCCGGGAAAACCTGGACGGATGGCAACCCTAGATTTATAGGATGCAGGAATTTGTTCATAGTGTCAAAAGACGTAGCGTTTTATATAAATTAATTAATTCGTTCTGTTTTTTTCAATAATATTTTTTTCTGTTTAAAATCCTCAACATAAACTAGGTATTCCAAGTTCAGACCTTTGGCGTTTGTAAAAATAATATTAATGGGTGCCGAACTTCCTCACAACACGCGTGCAGTCTCACGCGACAACAATGAAAACAGTCGTAAATGAGTTTCAATTTCAAAATACGTCGCTGAATGATTGCCCAAGACGTAATTTCATTACACTCGCTCCGTGAATAGAAAGTTCTTACGTTACACGATTTATAATCCTTCATTCGACACATCGTCAGTCGCATGCACTGCATAGTTTCCCACAGCGACTCAAAATAAAACCCTATCATCGCAATAGAAAACACAAAGCGCGAACACGAACGCGCTGAACAAAAGCACCGGCGTAATATTACGTCTCCAATATCCGTAGATCGATTATGTTTCACATGTTTCTCATTATAACGTCTGGGTACGAAACAAAGAGAGTGTCGGGTTGCCGTGCAATGCTCTTCTGGCAACCCGAGAGTATGGCACCCGACTGTTTTGGTCATGCGAGAACGGAATGCCACACTTTCGGGGAAAACTCGTTTTAGCTGGCAACACCAAGTGTAACTCGCGAGCCGCGCATTCTGAACGCTCCTTTGTAAAATAATGCTTCTGAATACAGAGTTCTAATTGTGACATAATTTGTTTAATTAAAGTTGGGATAGTTTAGAATTTCTGACTTACTTATAGTTTTTATTAATAATAGCGTTTCGTGTAGCCTTAATGCTTGCGATGTGGTTGCGGATTTCAGGCCTTTGTAGTTGTTAAAGTGAAATAAATTAACGTACCTTGTTATTACCCAGCAACTAAAACAAAACAAAAAGATGTTGTTAAATAAAGAGATAAAATAAAATCAAAGAGACAAAAAAATACAGCAGTAAAATAAAATGAAAAAGTAACATTGACCAGCATTGGTTCTGGTGGAAAAACCTAGAATTACGAAACTACACACTGACTTGTACCTGACATGGCCGTTAAACACACCGTTTTCTCCATTAATCGATGGAGGATCTTGCCCAATCACCGTTTAGTGTTAGACCTATTTACGAGTAGGTAGCTTTTACAAAACTATCCAATTAAAGGACATGCATTGATTGACACATGATACCGTTTTTTCAATATAACAAAACACGTTTGTTGACAAAGTTCTCTTAGTGACATCGTAAACATATCTATCATAGAAATATCTTTCTTCATTATCTGTATTTTTCTTTGTATTTCATTTCATGCAGTTGGTATCATGGAAAGTTTACGCGTCAAGTAGACTTGTTTATTATTACTTACTAACACGAAATCGGCTTGAAAAGGTCAGAAAGAGCTATGCAACAAAAGAAAAAAGTCTTCGTTCAGTTTATTTCAGTTAGACGTGACTTGACACCTCACCGTACTAAATACGACAAATTTGGTGGACTAAAATAATAGTACAGTGTTATTGCACGTTTGCGTATCTGGCTGTGAAAAATCTGCCACGTGCTTTCTGCGCGCGCCCAGAGTTCTTTGTGTTAGCAATTCTACCGTTTTTACATTAGCATGCATGCAATATCTATTCATGAGATCTAGCATGGGTCATATGGGCTTAAATGTTGTAAGGTTAGCAATAAAAATACGACATAGGCGTACTATACAAAATGTAAATGGACCTTTCATGAAGCCGTCAACCAAGCATTCTGTACTAAGTAGCTACGCAAGAATTATTGCTAGGAAACGATATATTTCTTTGGGGTGATAAATCACGTTTTACCGTAAAAATCAATGTAACAAAACACTGTGCTGATGAATACAAAAACTAAGAAACTGGTCATGAAAGCATTTAAAAAAAACTTGTGAAAAAGCTGGAACTTTGACCTCCAATATCTGCGAAACTAGACGGTTCCCAGGTATGGTCCAGAACAAAAAAATATCGCAATGATGGGGAGAAAAAGTGCCCTTCGGCTTCGGTCGATTTTACACCCTTTATGTATACATGTTTGGGTCAATTTATGCCACAGCAGGCCGACCGGGACCTGAACATTAGTCTATCTAATCAAAATTGTGTTAGTACAGGTTAGTTTTTACAAAGATATTGTTAAAAAAGGTATTTTAAAAGAATTGGAAAAAATGTTAAGTAATTAAAGATATCGTCTATAAAATCTAACTTGATTAAAATAAAATTGCAGGTGTCATTTTAATCAAGTAAAATTTTAAGAACCGTAATACAAAATCTTCCTTTAATACTTGAAACATTAAAAAAAAAGTGATCGAATCGTTTCGGGTCTATTTAACCTACATCTTGTTGGTGACCGTATCACTGTAAGAACGTCTTAGCTGATTTCTTGAGTAAATCAGAGCATTTTAATTATTTTATGTACTTACATATATATCTATTGAAGCACATAAGCAATTACTGTCAGTATTAACGCGGTTAGTAATCTGCCAATTATGCACATGTGTATTTTGTGCTACATACTTACTTGTGCATTATATTTTTGCAACCATGTATTATACAGGGTGTAACGGAAAGGGTATATACATCCTTAAGGGTGTGCTACAGACCATCAAACTGAACATGTTTCTCATCATAAAACATGTTTTTCAGCAAAAAAAATATCTGCTTCCCCATAGAAAATTACAATACCTATTCGACCCAAATGTATAGGCAGCTGATATTTGTGTTTGCAGCAAAAAAAAAAATATGTTGAGAAACATGTTTAGTTTGATGGTCTGTAGCACACCCTTAAGGATGTATATACCCTTTCCGTTACACCCTGTATAGCTGCTCGGAATGGTGTCAAATTGCAACTTAATGTTCATTCGTAACATCCCTACTAATATTACAAATGTGAATGTATGTTTGTTTGTTACGCTTTCACGCGAGAACTACTATGCCGATCATCATGAAACTTTGTACACATATTCTTGGAGGTATTAGAAGTAACATAGGCTATATATCATCAAGCTACGACCAATAGGAGCGGAGCAGCAATGAAAAATGATGCGAAAACGGGGAAAATGTGACGCAGACGAAGTTGCGCGGGACAGCTAGTAGGTAATACGAGCGTTAATGAGATGACGGTCTCTGGTAAAGATGGCCTTTTAATAGGTAATTATGCTGTCGACGAAGAAGTATCACCCGGTTCCTGAAATAAGAACTTGTGGAACTCTACTTTTACATAACTACAAGTTCCTTCTCAACTTCAAATTTGCATTTCAGAAAGTTTTACCATGTACAAGTAAATACTTGAACGTGCTCGTGTGGCGCGTCTAGGTGCGCGTTCACGTAGTTAGCAAACGCTACTTAATGGTGAAGTAAGATCACTGTTAAAAATAAAAATTATTTGTATTACACAGTTAAATCTCGAAGCCCCAAACAACATATTACTCTAAACTATTGAAAGCATATTGTTTTATGCCAATGAACTAATTAAGTACCCAGTTTTTACAACATGAACACAACAACCGCAAAACAAAATAAAATTACGCAATGTTACCAACACCACCACAAAATCTCCCTTCAAACCGATTCAAAAACGCGCGTTCGCTTTATTTTCTTTTTCATCACCATCACATGACGACCAATGACGGTTGCCTTCCCGAGAAGCTTACAAGTCGTGACGTAAGCAACACGCTTCAGAGAACGTGAATAGTCTACGGCGGTGTTTATAATATCTGCGATGATTTCACCCATTACGACTCAAAGCTGCAAGGGCGAGGTGTGCTCGTTTCGAATGTGTAATGTAAGTAATGTTTTAAAAATAAATCATTGATAAGAGTCTGCATTTAGCTTGCTGAAACGTCTTAAATTATCGATACCTAGGTACTTTTTAATTTTTCTTGGACAATAAATAAACCTTGGACCTTTTTTTTTAAAATCTAGCCATATTGGGAACTGTCTACGGGATAGGAAAACATCTTGATAAAACTGGCATCCCTTAGAACCAAAAATATTCGAAGATATGGGTCTGCCAACCCGCAAAAGGTCCGCGTGGTGGATTAGGGCCCATTCTCTTAGAGAAGAAGACTGATCTTGTATCCAAGCAGAGGGAATGTTGTAGGCGAATATACTGTAGACGTACAGTCGTACTTAAGCGTCAGCTCACACCGAGACGCGACGCGACGCGACGCTGCGCGCACACTAAATTAAAACTATTAAAAAAAAAACTATTAAAATAAATTTAATTAAAAATTAGAGCGATTCAAAATATAACTTTATTTTCTACACGAAAAGATACATATTTCTTTACAGGCGTCACGCGGCGCAGCGCTGCGTGGCGCAACGTATTCTCACAACGAAATGTGTATCTTTTCGTGTAGAAAATAAAGTTAAATTTTGAATCGCTCATTAAAATGTGCGCGCAGCGTCGCGTCTCGGTGTGAGCTGACCCTAAGCCTACACCACTGACTACGCCCCGCTTAGGTATATTTTATGTTCGTACAGTCCATTCAAAGGTTGTTTGGAAGATGTCGCAATCAGACATTGGCGGGCATTGTAACCAAGAATTAGCTATATGGAAAACAGTGGTGTTTCAATTTTGGTGTACAATCATGTAAATTCTATTTTAATGGGCTTAAAGTCTTTAAAACTGCATCATTCTGTCTGTACCAAGTCAATTAAAATTCCATTCTCTGAATGAGCTTTATTAATTCGCACGAGTGTCAAAGACAAGTGCAAACCAACTATTCGTACCTATTTTCTTTGTCATACAATAATTATGATACGCGGAATGGAACATCGTACCTATTTACGTTATGTTTGAAATGTCACCCGATACCTTTAACGAATATTATGGTATTTTACTGAGAAATTATGCAGATGACGAAACTAAAGTTGTTTATTGAAATTAAAAGCAATCAATCGAACGCACCCGCCTGGGATTTTTGAAGGAACGCTTACAAAAGCTTGCAGAATTGGTAAAGATAGGGTGACCATGCTTTTATAATTGTACAACAATTCGGAAAGTCGATTTATAACGACTGTATTTCTGAACTCCGAAGTTCAAAATACCGATGTACGGTATTATTACGTAAGTTTGTAAGTACGAATTACGTTAGTCAGAAAGTACGCTATGACGAATTACTTTACTCAGAATGATCGTCACTTCGATGTACGTTACTCCGAAAGTTTGCTGCATGCTTACAATGTTGTAATTTACATACTACTATACTTGTAATTTACATGGATTATATTTTTTGTTGTAAGATATTTATCACCGTCCCACTCCAAATTGTACTACCAATAATTATTCTGCAACACCAATGAAACTTCACAGGGCCTCATGTATACCCACATGATTTCAGCTTCGAACTTAATTAGAATGTAAAACACCCCCGTCAGGCAGACAACGTCCACTATTGAACATAATATGCCTCCCTCAACGCTCACAGCGAGGGGTCCGGAGGCAGACTGCATTAATCACTGCATAATACACGAACATATCATGATATGCGAGTAGTTTGGTGAATTTAGGTTTGCGATGATGTTACACTGTTATATCAGGTATTGGGAATAACTAGCGCGTTACTGATGAAATGCTTATGCAGTTGTAGTTTGGTTATAATGGAATTTGTAAATTTCGATCGGATTTGTTTGGGGCTCACACAAGATAAATATTGAAATTATTAACAAGAATATGGTGGAAAAGACATAGCTTGCAAATATCTGAGTGTACTACCATTGGCTAAAAATGAGTCGGAATTTATGGAAGTTGGATCGAAAAATAAAAAGACCTGGCCCGCTATTCACAAACGCTCGGATTCGATTTCGATTCGATAAGTCGTATGTCTATCTTGTCTTGGCATTACGAAAGCGAGCGAGATAGACATACGACTTTCCGAATCGAAATCGAATCCGAGCGTTTGTGAATACGGGGGCTGCGCCCATTTAAAGAAAAAAAGAACTCGCAGCGAAATACCATTTACAAAGTTAGAATATGTGATATGATGTAGATGGCATTTAAAGTAAAGGGTAACTCCAAGTTTATCTTCAAAATTGGCAAAGGATTTCAAAAAACATTCTTGACAGACGAGAAAAAAAGCGGCCAGTGCCGGTGGTGTCTGATTACGCGATATTACTGCGATGCGACGGTATTAAGTGGCGGCGTTTGGTTTCATCTTACGATATGACAACATGGACGTCGACACTGTATTCTTATGTGTCCGAAAAAAAAAATTTAAACGATTTCGGACGAATGTATTTTTTGTTTATTATGTGGATTCGAAATATGATGTAAGTACAAGGGGTTAAGATGGGATTTCGGAATGGTCATTTCATTTTATTCTGTTTATACTTATTTCAACCATAAAAATTAGAATGGAAGAAAAAAACGTGATGACTCGCCTCCAAGTAGAATGGGACAAGAGCAGGAAGATTACAAAGACTTATGTCAAATAGATAGCAGATATATTAAAGCACAGACGTCTCTCTTGATAACTGTTCTGTTACTGTTAGCTTATGTCATCCCACTGCTGGGCAAAGGCCTATCCCCACGCCTTTCAAATCTTTCGATCCAGTGCCAATGTGGACCACTGGTCGTTGGTTCTGTCCAGCTCGTCCCGCCATCTCCTGCGAGGTCTACCACGTCGCCTTCTGGCTGTGTCAGAGCTCCACATCGTGGTTATTATGGCCCACAGCAAGTCGGGCAGTATCAGTTTATTATCCCATTAAAATGTGGAATCTATAATCTGAAACTAATCAGTAGTTTCATCGATACATGTAACTAATACTACCTACCTTATAGTATTTAGCATAACATAAACTCAGATATCCTTTGTGTTGAGCTGTCAAAGAAAATGTACCCTTCTATCTAGCCCATCTCCCCAAGGCCTGTCGCTATTAGACGCAAACAGACAACCAATACACCATACACACATCATAGATTATAGATGTAAAAAGCAGTAAAGCCAGACGTTTCATGTTTCACGAAAATTAACGTCAGCCTGACGGGCCGGGCTTGTGACGCAAAACGGAGTCAAATGACGCCAGGGCCGGTTTAGCTGAGACGAGCATTAATTATACGGGATCATGTTCAACAACTGCGCTTAGTTAGGGTTCCGCTCACGCACTGTTTTGTGCCGCAAAACAGGATTTACTAGATTTTACACGTTGTGGAGTGACTGATTGAGTGTTTATAGAATTTGTTTCGAGATAGCTCGAGTGTGAATGAAAATCGACAATGTGAAAACAAAATATTCCAATCCGTTGAAAAATATAATTTGACAATGTTATTAATTTCCAATAACAGATTTACTTTCAGTAAAATAAATATAATAGTAAAAATGATCAACAAAAGCTTTTTCTTGCATGTATGTATTAAATAAATTAACAGCGTATCAATTCCTACAGATGAAAAATGGTGAATTTATTTCACAATATTTAAAAAAAAAAATATTTTTCGCATAGCACAGAGTTGAAGCAGTGAAGGCACACGGCGCGGAGTCTCATTTTACACTAAAATTAACGACGATACCGAGCGTCGGGTGTCGAGACGAGAACTTACAATAATTAAAACGAGCGATTGAAACCTTCGCCGATGTTCTCAAATTATATAATTAAAAATATTTTAATTATACCTCATCGATACCATAATATTTCGTTTTAATTTTGTGAAACTTAATAGTTATTGAAAAATATTTACGACGCTAAAGAAAATTGTTTTATTTTTCAGATCATATTTTTTGTAAAAACTGTACAAAAAATATGATCCTGTGTTGGAGAAGTACGGGAAATTTGTTTCGTTTCTTTTTGTCACAATCTCGTTTCAAATTATTCCTCCTCTCTACACTTTGAAAACAAAAAAAGTAAAGTTAATTTGGAGTAGGATTTTTTTTTTCTTCTAATTATGCTTGCCTTTGGCCGCAACTCGTCACACACAAATGTGAAGAAATTGCACAGGTATGGATATTTATGTCTGTATTCAATAATTTGTCACTTACAATTACTGTTTTTCCCCACGAACTAAAAAAACAGTTACCTGTCAGAGGCAATTTGAAGTTCTCAATTTGTATTTTCTTGTAAGAAACCAAACACAAGTTCAAGCATTTAAAAAATGTGCAGTGCATGTGACGCCACTAATGTACAGTAGTGCCCGGTCAAGTAGTAACTTGAGAAGCGGTTGTAAAACGACACTCTACTAAAAGCGACCCGTCCAAATTTAGTAGACACATCATTCAACTGTATTGTGTTACATATTTCTATGTAAAGGGTGTCGAATGTATCATCATAAACTACAACACACAAAAAAAAATTGCAGACAATTGCTAGGTATAAAATAAAAATATCTCTTCACCGAAGACTTGAAATACCTATCGATAATTTCCAAAAAGCTCCGATGGCAATTAATTCCGAGAGATCTCAATGTTCATTAATTTACTCCCCTCAAAATGATTATCGTACTTAAATTTTATTTCATGTAAGTAAACAAATAAATATTAAATGTTTTGAGAATTTCACATCCAATCCAAGCGAGTCAAATATCTCAGTAACTTGATACAGCGCAGTTTTTATGTCACCCGACAAAAAAGTAAACATCTATAAGAACGTTTTACATGCTTTATTTATACTACATATTGTGATTTATTAGCTATAAGACGGTAAACGTTGTAATGGTGAGTCTCGTAAACCGTAGAATCATGGTTACCCTAAAATTAGAATGTAAAAAAATTTGTTCGTGATTTGAAACAATGTGTTTTTTATCGAGCGATTTCTTTGGTTCCTTTTATTTGCCTATGGCAATAGGTAGGAAAAAAGAACCACAATGAAAAAGCAATGTCTATGGTGCGAATGCGTTTCTTTTCTAATTTCCATAGTAAAATAGGAACATGCGGAGTGCTTACGAATGAAATCTAGCCTTTGTTTATTTCCAATTTTTCAATATTTCAAAGCAAGCACACTACATTCACCGAATACATCACATAGGACAAAACAGATAATACCAACATTCAGAAATCCAAGCTCTGAGCTAGATTTATCGGACTTTACCCCTCCAAAGTTACGAAGATCATTGTTTTGAGGGATTTTCATCTTTATTGCCTGGCTTTAAGGTGTATAGTTTGCGTCGGTTGGACCTGGAGCTGATGGTGGACGAACACTTGATACGCGCACGCACGCCTCCCGTGCCGCGAGGTGGTGTTTATTAACCCCCCTTTTCACAAAGATTATGAATGTGATGCAGATACGGCATTGATTTGGTCAGTTGAAAATTAAAATTGATGTTGATGGTCGGAAAGTACCGAAAAATCCTACAACAATCGGCAAATAGTTTAATGACAGATAATTTTTAGAACAAAGTCGACTTTGTAGGGCGTCGTCTCTGCTCTCTGTCCAAGTTTTTCAGAAGTTTTTTCTTTAATCATCTCATCTGCCTAGCCTTTTCCCGAACTATCTTGGGGTCGGCTTCCAGTCTAACCGGATGCAGCTGAGTACCAGTATTTTGCATAAAGCGACTGCCTATCTGACCTCCACAACCCAGTAACTGGGTAATACAATACCCCTTTTGGTAAGACTGGATGTCAGACTTTTTGGCTTCTGACTACTCGTAACGACTGTCAAAGATCTACATATGACAGCCGGGACCAACGGCTTAACGTGCTTTCCGAGGCACGGAGGAAACTCGGTATGTAATTATGGTCACCCATCCACGGACCAACCTCGGCAAGCACGGCTTAACCTTAAAGATCGACCCGGGTGGCTGTTATTATTTAGCCACGAGCTCCTAAGTATTTTAAGTTTATTTTTAAGTTTTTCCTTTAATACCAGTTTCTAAATACCCACATGTCCCCCATACTATTCAATGCATCCATCAGCCCAATGTTTTGAGTGCATGACATTGAGTCCCACCAAAAAACGTGATTCTCTGCCACAAAAACTGATGGCGTACCATGACGTATTAATTTGATTTTATTGATTTAAGACGTCATAGTAACCCCCCTGAAGTCGTTTCCCAGCAAAAATTTTTGCGAAAAGTTACCTACATAATTTGACTTACCAAAGTACAAAACTAAGAAGTCTTAGTTAACGGCTTCGGGAAGGGTGGGTCCGTTTACATCTTGTCTATTAATAACGACAAGAACCGGTACAAAAACTTAGTAGTATTTTTGCCTCCAACCAAATTAAGCAAGACATAAATGGCCCTAGCATCTCATCCATATTTCTAGAAGCACCTACCGCCCTTCGTCCACAGCGGCGCACATACGTACCTAACCCTCTGCAGCGTTCGGCTCACGTTATTCTATAAAAGATGTACAATGCAGAGGCATCGCATCGCGGTGTCGGTTACAACGGGCTATCGTATGTCCCTGCCATCACACCCGTGTTGACTTTCCATGTTTGTTCGTTACTTTATATTGTTGTAATTATTATATTATCGCCGTTGACGTCATACACTTAAGGTTGTGTGAGGATTTTGTGATGATAGATGGTAGGTACAAACAGGGCCTGCTTGGAATTTGAAAAATAGGTATTTGAAGAAACTATTTTATGAAAAAATAAATAATTGCTATTAAGTCACTATTCAGGATAAAAAAGGGGAATACACTTGTGTGGATAATCGCAGCCCTGTTTCCTCTGAATGGGGTAACCCTGAACGCAAGTAGATAGTAGATACCCTATAAAACTTGTCATTGTGAAATGTATAGAAAAAGCCAGCAAAGCTGAACTCGAAGAGTCCGGGCAAAGTCTTAACGAAGGGCCACCCTCTTTAAGTTTGGGGTTTCTCGATTCTTGAGAGATCATTCTATAATTTGTAAATAAGGACATCATCAACTTTGAGCGGAGTCGGAAGAAAAGTTGATAAACGAACTAGAGTTTTTGATTTGCAAATGACTGATTAATTATTTGCCTCCAGATTCCCAAGCGTCTAAACTCTTCTAAATATCTTCGATCTCATACAGTTCGACCAACGATTAATTTATCGTTTATCGTGTTAAAAAGAAGAATTAACCCTTCCCTTTAAAATCCTTGATTTATTTAAGACTAGCTGTACCCAGCATGCGTTGCAATGCACTTTTTACTACCCACCTACCCTATCCGACCTACCTACCCTATCCTACCTACCCTACCCGACGCTACCTACCTACCTACTCTACCCTACCCTACCTACCTACTCTACCCTACCCTACCCTACCCTTACTACCTACCTACCCTACCTACCTACCCTACCCTACCTACCTACCCTACCCTACCCTACCTACCTACCCTACCTACCTACCCTACCCTACCTACCTACCCTACCCTACCTACCTACCTACCCTACCCTACCTACCTACCCTACCTACCTACCCTACCCTACCTACCTACCCTACCCTACCTAACCTACCCTACCCTACCTACCTACCCTACCCTACCTACCTACCCTACCCTACCTACCTACCCTACCCTACCTACCTACCCTATCCTACCTACCTACCCTACCCTACCCTACCGTATCCTATGTCCTTCTCCTGGCTCTAAACTACCTCCCTGCCAATTTTCAGCTAAATCGGTTCAGCCGTTCTTGAGTTATAAATGAAAGTAACTAACACGACTTTCTTTTATATATATAGATTTTTGATAAACAAAAAAAAAATAAGGATAGGGTGACTAAAACTCTGGATTTCGACCGGACAGTCCCATTATTGTGATATATCTACTGAACTGTGACGTATCTATGTCATTGTTCGCCATTAAAATATACAATTGTATTAGTAAGCTAGCATCTTATTACTCAATAGGTGTAAGATGTAAAATTTTGTAAGTAGTTCAAAATTAAAACACGTGTTAAGAGCTCACAACAAAAAATCAAAACCAATAATTTTCTACGCAGAGCGTTATTGTGTTAAGAACAGCACGTGTAAAAACAGCTTCGTACGCATTCAACATGTAATATAATATCTAAATACCCTCAATTAGGTTTATAGGTGGCCTACAATCACAGTCTTTATACATCGAGCTAATGCATCATCAAAAACACTTCCTTGACCGTGCATCGACTGACCTCTCCGACTAAATGACCACTATATCAAACGATACGTTACTAAATGCACATGCGCTACATAAATAAGATGCGACACTGACAATGTTAGTTAGAACATAAACAGATTACTGAATTATAAACCTTATAGACAAAGAAATAAGGTGTCAAATATAAAGCTGCACCCACGACCTTGGCCCAATAATGTGCGTACGCGCATTTGTTGCAAGTGCAATATTTATGATCTGACGTTTCGTAAGCGTTTTGCGGAAAAGATTCTAGGGCATCGTGTCAGGACTACACGTCGGATTTAATGATTAACTTGTTTAATTCTCGTTTAAACATTGTTATTTTAAGGTCTCGATTACATTGGTCTGTTTTAAGAAATGATTCACATCTGAGACTTGTGATCTGAAACTGTTTTCCCAAGTATTTAATTACAGTTGTCTGCCAAAGTAACAGTTGTATGCCTTCACGGATGCATGCCAAAATTACAACAAAAGCTGCAGAAGACTGCTTTTATTGAATCTGACTATTCTCAACAAAATAGTCTGATGATAACTGCTATGTACTATCAGCCATGGACATTTGTAATTAACAGGGGATGTCCGATGCGGTGCGGATCCCTTGAAAAATACCGTGCCAAGGACTACAAAAGATTAAGTTTCCACGGTACTCGAAATCGGTAGTTGCTAGTGTAGTGAGTTTGATGTTCAGATTCACTGTATGTTGCGAGTGTTGCGATACTATATTGATACATTTCTGATGATGATCAAGATGATCAATGTGCTGAATGCTAGAAAAACAAGGCGTTGTTTTTTATTGCAGCGAACATGTTCAAAGTTTCAAAGGTTTCTAAAATCTTTAGATCTAGAACCGGTCGTTGAAATATATTGTGTGTGTAAGATTTGGTTGCTCGATACACTGCTCGATGCGGGTCGTGCAATGCTAAATTTCAGTAGCAATAGGAGTCTTGATTTGCGTTCGGAAAAAGCTCACTCCCTTTTACCTGGGATTTAAAGAATTGGCGATATGTAGGTGTAGAGTAGGGAAAGTATCTAGTAATAAAAAAAAAGTCACCGAAGGATTAGGCAGGACCTCTGCCTAATCTTTCGGTGACTTTTTTTTGCGATAAGTTTGACTCTTGACTCTAGTCTAGGTCAGAGATGACAGAGACAAAGTCGACGATGAGACGAACTTATTCAGAAGAAGCATGTTTACTCTAACTTTGAAGATATTAGGGTTATAAGCGTTCGGAAACACAGACGCAGGCGTATTTGTCTTCGTCGCGTGTTACCTTCATTTTTCCAAAGGCATTTCCATCAATTTACCAGCGCATCCATTACACCCTGACATGACACGGTCGATTGCAGTTCGACGCACGATATAATGTAATAGAGCAATGCATTTTACATTTGCCATTTGCATTTAGATAGAAAATAGGATTCGATATCTGTGGCGTTTTGAATAAAAGGTTTAAATCACGATATATGGATGACATGATACCAACTGAAATGGTTTTCTAGGAAACAATGAAAATTAAAGCCCCGAAACGAATCTAACTGTATTTTGGGCCCGTGTAATACTTTTTCTACTTTCGAAAGTTACTTGCCTCCTCCTTAATAGACTAACCCTAGCCTGACTGAAGTGTGTGGAAAAGAGTGAGGGAGCCCTTAACCCGATGGTAGGAGTTATCAAAAACTGCTGTAGATTATGACCACAGAATATTTTTCTTGCCAGTGTTGTTGCGCGGTTTTAAAGCAAATTTTAGCGACACAAATGGCATTCCAATAGGCGACACCCAAAACATCGTAAACGAGGTAAACAATACTTATTTACCTACAGTATCCTATACCGAATTGATGCGATATGGATATGATGCAGCATATCACATTTTAGGCAATACGTGGGCGAAAAGCTTTCATGAATGAACTTTTTTTCAACATAGAGTATTTTTTGTTTTTGTTACGCATGTCCTATGATTGTAAAATGTTGAGCTCAAATAACACTGTGTTCAAAATTTTAAAAGTGTATTACTTATGTACTATTATTTTACAAACTGGTTTCAAAAGATAAAACAAAAGATTTTACAGTTTTTTTTTTTCTGTAGAGCATAAATAAAATACCAAGAACCGGCAGGTAGGTACTTGAACACCTAACAATGTGTATCTTGAATTATATTCACAAGTGAAATGCATTTCGCTATTTACGGCTCCATAATAACGGGTTGAGAGCACTTACAAGTTATCAGATCGTTATATTCAGTTTATTGCTACCGTTCAATGATTTTATGTTGCAAGACCTATCATTTGGTGTTCATCTAATTTACGACTGGTGAGAATGGTCTTGTAATATCGCTACGAAATACCAGTAAAAGTGTTTAAAAGCTTTTAATTGTAGTTTCTGTATCGCGCTACTCAGACGACATAAAAATAATGCGCAAATGTAGTCTCCACTATTTTGATCTGTGTAATAAAAAGCTAAAAATACATAAAAATATATACCTTTGTAAGTAGGACGGGGAGGCGACTAATGCAATAAATTAAATCGACCTCAAATTTTTGTTAAACATCGCCGCGTGTGTCCTGTGACGTCACCAACGCGTGGACACCGCCAATGGGGTTATTGACATGTCAAACTATTTCCGTGGCGCCAAAATAAAAGCGCGCGAATCCACGGGGGCGGGCGACCATCGGTAACAATAACGCGCACAGGCGACGCTACCATACGTCCACAATTACGATAAACAGATGAAAACAATAAATTGAAGCGTCGGCTTGTGGCCTGGGACGGTCTCGAGTTACGTTTTGAGCAAAGGAACGTCTAAAATTACCCCGCACGCACACACCTACCGTGCTGCCAGTCGGTACACACCAACACAGCAGCGCCGCCTATATCTATTATCAAAACATCCAGCGACTCTGGTTACAGCGATCCGAGCGCGCTTCGGATATCGCGTTACACACTTTAATGGCTGGAAAAGGCCTCGAAAACGTGATATTACACGCGTTTTATTGTGTATCGCAAAATGTAATTAATATCGAAATATAACACCGAATAATTTATTCGGTGTAACCCCGAGACTTGAAGCTTTGTGGAGGTCCCCTCGCAGATCAAGATGAATAAATATCGAATTTAAAAATACGATTCGGTCGTCTCCTATTACGAGACCGGCTGAAACAGGCCGCTTGCCAATAAGACGAAACCGTAACACGATGATGGTTTTCCAACGGAAACCCACGTCAATGTCGGCGAAAATATTTGTAACTGAACCTTACCTTGATTTCTTCTTCATTTTCTTTTTTCACTTGAGCCCTTGGTGGTGATGAGGGATTGGTGGGTGTTTTACTGTCCATCTTAGATATACAAAGTCACTATACTTAATATGTAATGAGATTAACACGTAAAAAATATTTACAGGATTTTCAAAAGTTTTTCTTGTTCAACTTCAGCGTTCGCGTAAACATTATATTATGCGCGCAGCAGCGTTGGGGTAACAATACGTGCGGTCGGCGCGGCGATCGCAGCGCGACTGAGGGCGCCCATGATTGGTCGCTTTGTTCAGCGCCGTGAAAAAAGCTCGTTTTCCCGCGAACTGTCGGACCTAGGGCGGAGCTTAAAGACCGGACGTAGCGCATGGGCGGTTAACTTTAGTCCACTTTCAAGCTTCATGTAAAGCAACCCCTCTGTTTTGTTAATGATATTGTTATAAATATGTATATATTATATATATTCCGTAATAAACATGGCTTTGATGAACAATTTCCACGAAGAGAATTTACTAATTTATTACCTACCGGTCTTTGGTGTCAACGGCTGACGGTAAATCGATCTAGGAGATAAACTTATAGCGGGCTCAATATTGTAATGATTCTAAGTAAAGTAAGTTTAATTAAAATTTGTTTTATGAAATGATTGCGGCCACCCTACATCTCACTTATGATTGATAAAATAAATACTAATTTGTTAGTAAATCGCTTGTTAGTCGAGTGCAATTAAACAAAAAAATATTCATAAGGTGGAACGAAGTTTTAAGTGGTCGGATTTTCATGGGACTTTTTGTATAGAGTTCCTAGAGATGTAGAGAATAAAGTTTAAAAAAATCTGTGAATGCACATAGGCCACACTATTCCGCCGCAACATAAATTCGGCGAAGTTCAAGATATTCATAAACGAAAAAAAAACATCGAAAATAAAAATGTCGCGAGCGAAGATTTTTTTTAAAAATTTCTTCTCCATATCTCTAGGAACTCAATAAAAAAAGTCCCATGAAAATCCGACCACTTAAAACTTCGTTCCACCTTAATTATGTGTAAACGAAGAGAAAAGTCTTTTTGATATTAAAATATTATGTCACCACTCAACTGTCATCAGTAGGTAACACAGTTAATTTCAGCATTTTATGTAAAAAATGTAGCTAACATTATGAGGTAGGCAATGGTTGTAAACGGTTTTTTGCAAAACATATAATACCAAATACATATTACATTAATCTGTACTCTTACCAAGTTTCAAGTCAATCGTATCGCGCATTTAGATTATTCCTAAAAACTTTATCACTCGCTCCCGTCCAGAATGAATTCATCCATTCTGGGGGTCTACTCTCTAAGCACGAAATCCGTAGTTTCGGCCGAAGTTATGGTCGTTTCCTACTCCTTATCACTTACGGACATAAGATTCGTTAGGGACCCAAACTAAAAATGAATGACAATACTATTGGACAGTTGCCCTTACTCCCGATGTGTTTTCAAAACTCATGAATCTGAAAATATAAGGGAGTTGGGTTTATTTCGAAGTATAAAGCTAATTACGGACGGACCCGTACTTTCGTTGACGAACTTAGAGAGTAGGCCCTCTGGACGGGAGCTCTACTTAGTACTTGGGTGATAAATTGAAACCTACACTGTGCATTGTTACTTATATTACGAATTTACGAAGAATCTTTTTGTACGTAGCTTGTTTGTATCGATTACTAGCTTATGCACACGGCTTTGCCCGCGTTTAGTTCAGTAATAATTGTCAAACGGGATCGTACTATCGAGATAAAAAATTCTCTTTATGTCTGTGTCAAAATTTCATGCAGTAGTTTTTGCTTGAAAGAGTAACAAAAATCAACACAAACTTTCGTACTTATTTATAATTTTTGTAGGATTAGAGTTTTGGGCCATATAAAGTAGATTCTTCACCTTTTTCTTTGCGGAAATCCATGACAGCAAAATGTTTTGAAAAATATTTTATCTAATTTCGCCAGTTATGTTTAATTAAGTGCCATGTTATAGGGGGCGAGTCTATTGCCATCAATCGGGCCTTTGCCGAGCAGTGGGACTTGGCTGCAAATAAGCTGACGAAAAAAAAATAGCGAGTTAAGAAAATACAGGGAAAGGTTGACCGCTATGATTATAATAGCTGTTTACCTTTTCCCTATTTTTTCTAAAAGCGGTCGAAGTCTTTTAGCTTCTCACTTCAAAGTTGGCCATTTTACGCAAAAATCACGGTCGAAATAAATAATAAATGCTAAAGTGTGTGGATGCATAAATGTCTGGATGTGTGAATGTTTGTTACGCTTTCACGCTAATACTACTGAACTGATTTGGATTAAATTTGGCACACAGATAGTTTATAACATGGATTAACACATGGGATTCTTGTTATGCAGGTAGTATGACGCCGCGCCGTGGGACAATAATCAAAATCTCGCGGGCGAAGCAGCGAGCATAAGCTATTAATATTATAAATGCGAAAGTTTTGATGGATGTTGTTTGTTACTCAATCATGCCAAAACTGCTTCACGGATCTGGAATAGCACATAAGATAAGTACTTTATTTTTCTCACACTTGCACATCCAAATTTCCACGCGAAGGAAGTAGCGGGCAACAGCTGCAGCTGCCAAACTAAAGGGACCAGTAGCTATGGTCATATCGAAACAAATAATTGGAAAATTAAATGCATGTTTATCGCTCGTAAATATTTCAAATGTATTTGATATTTATGCAGTACATTTTGTACGCTATATAAGTATGGGCATTTATAATGCCCAATTAAATAAAATGATACTTTAAAAAAACCGGCCAAGTGCGACTCGGACTCGCGCACGAAGGGTAAGGTACCATTATTTATAAAAAAAACGAGGCACGATCAATGTATGGGATGTATGGGAGTCTCCTTAAATATTTATTTTATTCTGTTTTTAGTATTTGTTGTTATAGCGGCAACAGAAATACATAATCTGTAGAAATTTCAACTGGCTAACTATCACGGTTCATGAGATACATTCTGGTGACAGACGGACAGCGAAGTCTCATTAATAGGGTCCCGTTGACCCTTTGGCTACGAAACCCTAAAAAACAGTCTTAATAAAATACTAGCTGTCCCGCGCAACTTCGTCTGCGTCACATTTTCCCCGTTTTCGCAACATTATTCATTGCTGCTCCGCTCCTATTGGTCGTAGCGTGATGATATATAGCCTATGTCCTTCCCCAGGTTGAAATCTATCTTCTTGCCAAATTTCATTAAGATCTGATCAGCCGTTTAGTCGTGAATAGGTAACAAACAGAGTGACATTCGCATTTATAATACTAGCTGTCCCGCACAACTTCGTCTGCGTCACATTTTCCCCGTTTTCGCAACATTTTTCATTGTTGCTCTGCTCCTATTGGTCGTAGCGTAATGATAAATAGTCTATGTCCTTCCCCAAGTTGAAATCTATCTTCTTGCCAAATTTCATTAAGATCCGATCAGCCGTTTAGTCGTGAATAGGTAACAAACAAACATACAAACGGACGTAACGTGAAACGGACCACGACAGCGCGGGAGCAGAGGGGCGCGGCGCGGGAGCGAGGCGCGCGGCGGCCGCGGGCGGCGACACACCGCTACGACCGCCCTAGCGACAAGGACAACCAAAGACTACAATATATGTATGGCGACAACACATCTTCATCAATTTAAAGTGCTAGATATTATACTTAATGCAGAAACAAATTAAACAGTTCAGTATCGCAAAACAATCGTTTCCTTGAAGAAGACCCGACCATCTCATGAGCTGCTCGTTAATATCAGCTCCGACACTGACAGCTGTAATTTTGATCAAGAACTCGAAATGCAATTTTTCGATAGCGCTGTGTCTTCATGTCAGTTCACTGACGTCAATCTCATCATTGTTTCAATGGTCAAACCCGAGCCTTATGAAAATTAATTAAATATACAACTATATTATGCACCGACATGTTTATTAAACGTACTTTACGAACGGAATTACGATTGTCAACGTCAAAAAAAATTGAGCTTGTCAAAAACAGCTGCAGATTTTAGGTTATGTTATTTTTATGCAACCAACAAAACGGTAATTCAAGAAATAAGATAACAATAAAAATAATGTGAGATTTGTACTAAATAAAAAATAGAAGAAGAATGTCTTCCAAGCTACCGAAAGCTGCTTTGAGTTTGAAACAGGTAATGTGGTCTTACCTACATTGGAGAAACATTAACTACGACATATTTCACAGACATTTACTGTTGATTTTCCTTCAGGAATGAGTTGATGGGACTTCAATATGTGACACTATTTTCCATTACATGAGGTGTCTGATGAGATGATGAATAATAGAAAGTATGGAAGCAGACATGCTGCGCCAACCCCAAATGATTTTGGAAAAGGGCAAGAGAGTGATGATTATTTTCTATTACATATTGAGATCATTAACAACTTAATATACCACCTGAACTTTCTCAATTTCCAGTTCCTTCTTCGCCAAGAAGTGCTAAAGCTCTACAGGGAGATCTTTCGGACCCTCAGACAAGTGCAAGATGAGACTACAAAGGCCGATCTAAAAGAATGGGCAAGAGCAGACTTCAGGAATAATATGCACCTCACTGATGAGACTGCCATCAAAGCTATGTTCTTTCATGGACAGAAATCCTTGAAAGATTTGAAAAAATCATTGTCTTTGAGTAAAAGTTGAAAGAAAATGAAGCACTTATAGTTAATATAGAACAGTTTTGTGATTACCTAGTTAGTATTGGCTTAGATTTCTTACCATAGTGTAGTATATTAGGTACTTATTAATCTTGCATGAAGTCATCTTACACTTAGTGATAAGTAAATGATTACCTCAAAACTAAAGCAAATGTATTGGCAACATCCTTTCATTATTATTATTACCTACCTGTTATAAAATAAAGGCAACAATATTTTATGATCAATAAAAAGTGTTTACTGTAAATACAAAACTTTTATTCAATACAGTCTATAGCTAAAACATTTTGACCAAATAATAACTTAAAATAATAAAGTTATGATTCCACGAGTTTAATTTATAATAATTTAGTTATTTACAAAACCAAGTCTTTTTGTTATATCATACATATACTTTGATATATATTTAATTGTTACAAGTCCAGACAATTACATCCATAGCTACTTTTATGTAGTTTTTTTTCCTATATGTATACACATACACTGGGAATGGGAATATCAATCAGACTTAACATTGTCAAAGCACTCATTAGCTTATAAAACAAAGAAGATGTAAAATCTATGTACCTGTATAGACGGCTTGATAGAACAAATAGATTAAAATAGGCACTGTCACTCCTGTGCCAACTACTAAAGTAAATACTGTAAAGAATGTAACAAAATCGCCATTTTTATTCAGGTATTTTGCTAATATTTGAATCAAACTTCTTGTTATGTGGTGACCATCCATACCATAACAGGGTATCACATTTAAAAATCCAATGCCCATTGAAAATATGAATATGTACCTCAGCAGTTTTTCAAACTGTGATGGTGAGAAAAATGAGAACAGACCTATTCTCGGGAAGTACTGGTCAATGAACACTGTCTTGTGTAAATCATATGGCAAACCTAAATACAGAACAGCATGTTTCCCCTTTCTTTCAATGATTATCAAATGTGTGTGATTGTTCAATGAAGGCTTTAAGCAGTGCATTCCTCGCGGACACGAGTAACCACTGGGTTCTGTGCATTTTGTGAATTTTTCTTTGACCATGTCTCTTGGTTTTAAACAAGAGAACTGACCTGGCAGTACCGAGTCATCAACCACTTTAGGCTCCATATACTCAAAGCAAAAACTGTACAGGTCATCTTTACGGCAGCATTCAACGACATCATTTTCTTTTATAGTTTCCATCATGATTTCATCATTTTGAGCCACATATTCTGCACTGGTGCAAATTCCAAACCGATCATGAGCCAAATGGAGGCAGTAGCTCCAATCACTGGCAGACTTGACATCACAACTAGTGATAGCTGTAACAACATCCCCCTTCTCTAATCCTCTCACATCTTTCAAGGGGGAGTCATCTGTGAAATCTGTAACTCTTACACCAGTCCCAGTTTCATATGCTATGTTAAATAAAATAGGAGCTGAAAAGAATAGCAGTAAGGCAACAAATGCAGTGGCAACATTGTGCCAGATCCCTGCACAGTATATTCTCAATTTCTTAGTAATAGCTAAGCTATTTAATTGATCAGAATTCATCTGCACAAATGCTATTGGTATTATAGTAAACACATATACACCTATTGATATAAGTTGCACATCTTCTTGAGCTGCAGCCAGGGCATGGCCCAATTCATGGAAAATAGTACTGAATGCTACAGCTAAGAAGTACACCCAGAAGTCTGACGCCGGAATATTTACACCAGGTAGCATTGCCTTGACTTCCGGCACATTGCTGCTGATTTGAATAGTCTCATAGAAGTGTTCAAATATGAATGTAAGCAAAGTCCATAATGCAAATGGTAAGAATATCCAAATCGTGAATATGTAGCCGCATGTATACCATTTCCGCAGAATGCGGCTCAAATTTTTACTCCATCTGTATAAAAACCTGTTGAAAGCAGTTGTTGTCCATTTAAAGTTCAATATTCCTATTTGCAGTCCGGTCCCTTCCAAGAATGCATAATACGGATAGTGCATACAACTCTGAAATAAACAAATCTACGATCAATAAAGACATACACAATAACATCAATTATTTCATAACAATTTCAAAAGATTATTGTACATACCTTGAAAAAAGAGTCAAAGAACCATATGACGACATAAAATGTTATTACAAATGAGCAGAGTATTGCAAAAGACATAGCTGCAACCTTTCTACGGATGTTTTGTTTACTTCATGTAACATTTTACATTTTTTGGATGTAAGCAAAAGCCGGCACTACATCAGCATCACTCACTCACATTGAGAAATTGTTAAAATTGGCAAATCGATTGCGTCAAAATACAGATAAAACAAATGTCAAATTGGCGTAAAATATTCCAATGGAGCACTCGGCTTTTTGCTTTGGAAGGAGTCGAAGCTAGTATTTTAGAAGAACGTGGCTGAATGATAATATTGCTGTGGTCAGACCATGAACATTTTATAAGAAGAGTATTTGACATCTGTAGAATTCGTCGGTCGTACGGTCTGTTGTTGATCGAAAATAATCGAAATAAAACAATATTGTGACAATTTAAAAAACATTTTAACATGTGAGTGATGAGTTGTACGGAAAATGAAAGTGGCCCTTTTGTCGTGTTCTTCTTACCAGCGGTCGTGGGCTGCCTGACCATACTCCTGGCAAGACGCTGGGCGAACTCCCAAGTTAGCAATACTTCGTCTACAGCCGTCTCTAGACGGCGAAAAATCATTAAAGACCCGCTTATTAAGCGGCCCCTGCCGCCTCTAGCTTGTAAAATGATGCCACCAGGATCCAAAAAGGCTTCTGGTGTAAATAAGAAGGTAACATTTATGTCTCCATCTTCATGCTCACACATCACACTGTTCAAGTATGGTCGAATTAATTAAATTTGTACAACGAGAGACAACAATTTAATTCAATTACTTTTTAATGGTCTGTATATTTCTTCTGTTTTTATCAGAAAACTATAAAAACTACCTTGTATTTTTCAACATGAATTTCAATAATATTACAAGGTAATAGTTATAAAACTATATAAATTTACCTAGGTATTTATATAATCATATTAATATTTTTCAGGGTACATGCCCAGTACCAGATGAGGAAATGAATGGTAACGGGAAGCGGGTAGGTCGCCCTGCCCGCACCCCACCGACTTCTCTCACAAGCGTAGGTCTCACAGACATAAAGCTTGCAGATGGGCCGGTGGCCCCCAAACACATACCATTTCCCTACATACCACAGGATGGAACTCTTTTGTTTGAAGCCATGACATTTGTTTTTACTCTAGTGGCTACTGGGTTACAGTTCCTGAATCTGTACAGGACGGCCTGGTGGCTGCCACATTCATACACAAATCAGGCTATGGTAAGTTCAAATTTATCTGTGAATTTATAATAATAGTCTATTTCTTTTCCTCGTTGGTATTCCTTATTATTGTCAAAGTTACGTAGTTTTGTTATTAGGAATAATTAATTAATGTTTCAATACCTAACCCAGTTAAGGAAGTTAAATCCATGTTTTAAAGATTAATATAATTAAAATCTCTAAGATTGATTGTAAGATACTGTTATTAGATTCAAATCTTTAATGCTGAACACCACTGTACATACATAATATAATAAATACATCCTAAAATGTTAATACCTGAAACACAGTGAAAAACACAAACTTCTTTTAAAATATTGGCAGATCCTTAATGACCTTGATTTTGTATTAGAAGATGACAACATTTTTAGCAATATCATCATCTTATAAATATCTAAAGTCAGAGTGAGACTGCCTGGTTCAAGATCCTGCATTGTATCCAAGTTATGTTTTATTATACAAACTAGCATATGCCCGCAGCTTTGCACGCATGGGGTTCGGTAATGGTCCCACAGGACTATACTACTGGGATATAAAAGTATCCTTGGTGTTAATCTTGGTTATAAACTACCCACGTGCCAAATTTCATCCAAATCCATTTAATAGTTTTCGTGTGAAAGAGTAACGAACATCCATCCATCCTCACAAACTTTCACATTTATAATATTAGTAGGATTATATGTCAACAAAGAAAAGAAGATTTTATAATTTATATATTGATATATATTTATAGTATTTTGTTATAAATTTATAGTATTTTATATATCTTTTTAGTATTTTATATATCTTTTTAGTATGTATTATTAATTTTTTTACAGTTAGACACCTACCACTGTTTGTCTCTTCATTACCCAAAGGTTGACTGGTAGAAAATGCCCATGGCATTAAGTCCGCCTCTGTACATTGTACTTGAAGTGTTAAATAAATAAATAAACCAATCAGTCAAAATCATATTATACAGGGTGTAAGGGGTGTCCCTTACACCCTGTATAATATGATTTACGACGCGAAAACACTTACCACATACTCAGTAATTACATCATTCTGAATTCTGAATCTAACATAGCAATTTTCCGTGGGTAATTAAATAAGGAATGATGGATGTAGGAATGAGGAAAACGTTGTGAGGAAAGTTTTGAGTATGAATGTGGATGGTTATATGAGTAGAGGAAGACCAAAGAAACGATGGATGGACTGTGTGAAGGATGATATGGCAAGAAAGGAGGTGTCTCATGAGATGACAAGCAATAGAGAAGTATGGAAGAAGAAGTCATGCTGCGCCGACCCCAAATAAATTGGGACAAGGGCAAGAGAATGATGATGAATTTAAAAAGAAAAAAAAACAGCTGTTTCCTTCAAATGTGCAATACCTACATGGTCAAAATGTATGGAACATTGTTATTTTTTTCAATCACCATTGAATAATAGGGGATAATCCAACTTTTTTTTTCTTTGTCCGTCGGGTAGTTTATTGAAAAGTATTGGACACGTATTTTTTCTTTTTCACGTGGTCATAAAATTACGGAGATATATTGAGTAGAAATGGCGCATGACGTCACATGTGGGTAAGTTTTATACCTACATGTGACGTAGTAAGCCCCCACTCTCCAACTTTAATGAGTTTTAACTAAGTAATTTTTTGATATTTTGATAAAACAAAAAATACGTGTCTAATATTTTTGTATCACCTGTCTGACGGACAAAATAGAATGTCGTTTTCTTTACCCAGTCCGGTCCCCTATTACTATGTGGCCTGGCCATATAGAAATTTTCGAATTCTCTAAACTTCCTTGATTCTATGTTTAGTTACATGTGACTTATTGATTGATTAAAGTGATGAGATAATATGAACAACAAGGCTGTATGGACAGTGATAAGAATATCAAGGCCAGACCATAGGGTGGATTGATTTAAAATTGAATAATAAATGTATACTACCTTAATAGGAAATGCTTGCAAACATGGGTTCCATACATGTAAAATGAAATGTGTCAGCTCCTATATTTAATTTTGTTTGGTTTTGGCTTTCATTAGTAGTGGTTGCTAGCAATAGCAGAGTGTGAGTTGGCTGAAGTTGGGCTATTTTTTATTTTTCTCAGTATAACTTGGAGTCTGGATTTAAGCCCATTTTCTAGTTACAGGCACTCTTCCTATTACATAGGAATTTGACATTACTGGTGATATGTGGGTCTACTGTGTACTATAGGAGCTCTGTCTTCCCCTTCTTGGATTACAGTCATGATGTGTGATGATTTTTCAGAACTTCTACTTGATTGACCCTCACTTGGTGGCGTTTATAGTGACAATAATATTCCGCAAATTACTGCTCAGTATCAGTCTGGCTGTTCTCAGAGGTCTACTCGCGCCAAAACTGATGCCACATGCCACTGTCGCTGCCAGGTAAGATGTAAATAAATTTTTGTATTGGAAAAAAATATTATTGAATTTTTAGATGGAGATTCACATAGAATTTAGAGGCAGACTCAAATTCGAAATAAATATTATGGCTTTTTCTCGTAAGATTAGCTTATTTCAGGAATAAATAAGCTAAATTTACATAAAAGGAAATCAACACTCAAGAAATTTGAAACCTTTTGGTTTTGGTGTTGTTCAGGTTATTTTTGACTCATTAGTTATCTTCCTGATTGTAATAATAAGCTTGGATATTTCATTTTCAGAATGTTCATATTGGGTGTGGTACTTGGTGCCCTCTCTTGGTGCACATACTTCATTGTACTCAAGTATCCTCTGGTGAAAATATTCTACTTGTTGTATCCGTAAGTACCCAAAAAATATCTATAACTTGTTTGATAATTTAACATTGTGGAATGGATCGGCCCATGCGTGGTAGGCAAATTGTCGTCCCTATAACATGGGGTGGGTAAAATTAAGGTACTCTTCTTTACTTCTTCCTAATTCTTCGCCGAAATTCTACCTGTGTTTTGGAAAAGCAAAAGAGTGATGAAGATAGTTTTTTTGGTGTGACCTATATCTGCCTCAATTATATAAATCAACCTTCTTTTTCCCAGAGCCGTCATATACTTCCTTCTCTTCGGCTTCCATGCCAGCCCGTTCCTGGAACTCAACAATGGCGACCCTCCGCTACACTGTTGTACGCATGACGCCTCACAGATCCGTACGGAAGTGGAGGCGTTGCGACAAGACTTTAACGTGCGGATGAAGAAGATTATCTTCAACTCCGTCGTGGGAGCTTACTACTCCAGTTTTATACCGTGCTGTTTTGCGCAGGTGAGAAGAAGTTACATTTTTATTTAAAGTTTTATGTCTTTCTTCCTCTAAGTCAGTCGATTGCAATCCGAATTGTCGGCCCAGAACTGACGCAAAAGTTTGGCGCCTTCAGTAGCGTTCCTGTTCTGACCAAACAACGGGACAAACAGGAAAGTCAGGTTTTATGTTGATTCTAGAACACAAGGTACACTTATCCGTTGGCCCTGGCTGTTATTCGTAGATCTTTGACAGACGTTACGGTAAGTCAGAAAGTAACCTAACAGTCAGCCCAGTGGGGGTTGTGGAGGTCAGATAAGCAGTCGTTCCATGTAAATACTGGCATCACCCGCATCAGGTTAGACTGGAATCTACATACAATTTTTTTTTTTTTTTTATTGAATTCATAGTGACCTTAACATAGTTGGAAAAAGGGTAGGCAGGTGAGTAGAAACATGTAGACAAGCAAATTAAGCGGCTGCGGCAATTGTTATTAGGTTTCTTTTGACAGTATTTTGTCTTTGAAGAACTATCAGTAAGGTCCGAAGTTTGCGGCTTCAACTATAAAATTAAGGATCAATATCGAAACAAAAATAATATGAAGTAAAGAAAAACTATATTTAACAAAAAAAATAGTGCGTGGAGTCCCTCCGCGCGGAAGAAGTGAAACTTCGTAATAGTACACGCATGCGTTCGAGTGTCACGCATTCACTCTCGTTATTTTATTGAGCTTGTAAATAATATTTTATTGTTGTACACTTTTTATTACATAAGTTTATCGAGGTTATTCTACTCATGGAAATTGAGCGAAGGCTGGTCACACCAAAGAGTCGAATGCATGACTGTTTGCACGCCATCTTGCGTACCTAGTAGAACTACGTAGTCACAAATCTTGTAATAGCGCCATCTCTTAGTGGGTAATAGAAAATATTCCCCCTCCATTAGAACGTTAAACTTGTTGGAAGTCGCATAAGAAGTTTCACTTCAAAAATAATACGTCTTTACTGTGGGTTCCTAAACAAAGCTTCAGCAATTTAGTGGCATCGATAGTTGTGTATTTCTGATTAAGTAATCTAATGTTTGTAGGCCAGAAACTTTTGGACCTTACCATGTCAGTATGTTGTATCTGATAAGATATCTGTAGGAATGTTGTCACTGTATAGAAAAAAGTTTCTTTTTTTGAAGTAAAACTTCTTATGCAACTTCCAACAAGTTTAACGCTACCATGGAGGGGGAATATTTTCTAAAACTCTCTAAGAGATGGCAGTATTACAAGATTTGTTTGACTACGTAGTTCTACTAGGTACGCAAGATGGCGTGCAAACAGTCATGCATTCGACTCTTCGATGTGACCAGCCTTCGCTCAATTTCCATGAGTAGAATAACCTCGATAAACTTATGTTTTAATTATATAATAAAAATAATACAAGAGAACAACAAAATATTATTTAGAAGCTCAATAAAATAACGAGAGTGAATGCGTGGCACTCGAACGCATGCGTGTAGTATTACGAAGTTTCACTTCTTCCGCGCGGAGGGACTACACGCACTATTTTTTTTAAATTACCTCAACTCTTCTCTTGTGTTTTCTAGTCATACCTGTACTACGATGTGTACGCGGCGTCGCAGCAGACGGCGTTCGTGTGGGCGGGGCTGTTCGCGCGCTACGTCAGCCAGCTCGTCAGCGCCACCTACTGCGACGTGCCGCATCGAGCCGCGCTACATCTCGGACGGTGGAAGACGGACAATAACTCTTGTACAGGTAAGACACGGCATACTAAGTCTCCACGGAACCAAACCGTCTGCCAGGATGGTGCGGTATGCGGTAGGTATTTTTCACCGCTAAATAATAAAAAAAGGTGACTTTTAAGTCATACCTTTATTATTTTCCTGTATATTCTTTTATATATTCTTACTCAGATTTTAAATTTCAATACCCATAGGTAAATGTATATGTGTATATTTCCTTTATTTATTTTCATACATATTAATTACATTTTTAAATATTTTTACTAAATGATATACAAAAACATTTAACAATATAAAAATAGTAGCCCACTGGTATCGGGAACAGGGTCTAAGCTACCGGCGGTAAGGGCTCCAGAGAAAGGAACCTCCTAACGATACGAGCCGTGTCCAGGAGTACCGCTTTCTGAATCAAGCCCTTGATCTAGCTGCCTAACGAGAGCCTCATCAGATATTGGTCGAGGCTCTTGGCAATTAGGCCATTGGCTGATACGACTATCGGAACAATGATCGCTGAGTCAACATCCCACATGTCGACAACCTCTCTAGCCAAGGCAAGATATTTGATTTGCTTATCTGTCTCGGGTTTCACGAGGTTTTCGTCATGTGAAACCGTTATGTCAACAATCATTGCGCGCCGCTCTGATCGATCCACCACCACTATATCAGGCTTATTGGCTACAATAGTCCTGTCAATGATGATAGATTGATCCCAATACAGTGTGATATTGCCATTTTCGACAACTGGGTCGGGCACATACCTATAGTACGGCACTTCCGATTCCAAAAGGCTGTATTTCAGAGCAAGTTGCTGATGGATAATCCTGGCTGCAAGGTTGTGTCTATGCAAGTATTCTCCGTTAGCTAGACGAGAATATATAAATAGATTATTAATATGAATATGTGTTCTTTAGCCTATTCCAACATTACTCATGGTTGCAGTTCAAGATATTTTTAGTTTTTCCTCTCACGTCGACACTACGATTAGTAAGCGAAACTAAACCGATAATGAATTATGTATGTTAATTTAATTGGCAGAAGGTAGCGAGGTGCTACCATGGTGTGCTAACCGCATGTGGTCGCGCGGCGCGCGCGTGTCGCTGTGCGCGCGCGTGTACGTGGCGTGCACGCCCGCCGTCGCCGCCGACCCGGCCTCCGTCGCGCACTGCAGGTTCCATGTGAGTACTTGTACTAAATAAACTCTTAATGGGCCAAACAGACGGGCCTGTGAACGTCTTCCACTCATCTCTCCGTGCCGTTTTTCTGGACAATCTCTCAGAAACGCCCCTAGGTCGTCACTCCAGTGTTTTCTAGGCCTCCATCGGCATCTGGCATGACTCATTAAATTATGTTTCTCTCCCACAGACGGTGTTTGCGAACCCATCACTCCTACTATGCGGGATGCTGTGCCTACAGCTCTCCCTCATAGTCCTGCAGCTGTGTCTACTGTTCAGCTCGATACAGTGGCACAACTTCCTAGCGATAGTTATACTACTGTTCATCAACTACTACACACTATTCAAAATGGTACGCGACTACCTCGTCGCCTGGAAGGTGTATAAGGCCGAGAATATGATACAAGACAAAAATGGCTCGTTGAATCCTGTACCCAACTAAGCTTGGACCGCTAACTCCTAAGATCAACGTATCCCGCGCACAAAATTTGTTTCTAAACGTTGGTGCGATAAGTTTCGTTGTTTTGCGTTCGTTTTAGTTTGATAATGACTGTTGAAGTTATTGTATTTAGGTACATTCTTAGAAGTCGTGTGCGTTATTAGTTTGTTTCATGCTGAATACTGCAGTAGCCAAAGTAGAATTAGTTGGGTAGATTTGCTAAAATTTTCCATCTTTGACATTATATTCTAAAGATGTTCCATGTTTGTGAGTTACTGAATTTCTATTACCTTACCAATCTTTTCTGTGGGCTAATAATATTTCATACATGAAGGTCTTCCATTCTTTCAACAATCTGTTGATAAATAAAAAAAAAATACTTCCAAAGCACTGTTAATATTTTAACACATAACAGAATGAAACTTACTGTTGGTTAGAAAAACGAAGAGTTTTATATTTTACGAACGTGTGATAAGACTTACAACTATAATATACATTCCAAAGTAAACTATGTTCGAACTCAGTATAACGAAGCTTGTTGTACTAAGCTGTATTTTGTTGAATGTCTCATTGTTGTCAATTGTACTTAAAATTTAGAACTGCGCTCATTATTATAAGGATTCGGTTTTTGAACAAAGTAACGTTGTTACATAGCATTGAATGTAAAAATATTAAAAGACTGATGGTCAGGAGGCCATTACTATGTTAAGACCAAAACCACGTCCTAGGAGAGCGATAAATCTAATGACAAAACCATATTATCGCTTTGCACGTCATATTAGAAACAGTTATTCTCGGTATTTCGCTTCGTATTATGCCTAATCTTCGTTCACTTAGGACGATTGGTTACAATGTAAACAATGCCACTGATGTGCATGTTCTAAAAAAAAACGCGTCATTTGTAACATGTACTGTATAATGACAAAATTGTCTTATTCCAAAACAACAAGATGACACAAAATGTTAACCCTGAACAATTATAATATTGTACTTGCCATAAAGGAAAGTTTTATTTTTTAGTTTATATTCTTATGACTTTTATAGACCCCAGAAATCTCATTTCATCAGTCTAGTCATGGACTTGAATGTAAGTAAATTATGAAAATAAAAACTTGAATTAACAGTGGTGATATATTTTTATTTTAGTAAGTATGAAACATAAAATATTATGACATTTATTATTTACACAGTATACAGATTACGGCACGGTTGGCGCAGTGGCTGAGCGATTGACTGCTGCGCTGCGTGTCGCGGGTTCGATTCCCACACGGAAAGAATATTCGTATGACCCACAGGTAGTTGTTTTGGGTCTGGCTGTTTGTGTATGTAAGTTTAAATGTTTGTAAACGCACCCACGATACAACAGACATTGAAAAGTAAACAAAAAACGATTTTGTTATTACTACACATAACATACAAAGTAATTGATTTGAGTGTGATAATAATTATAGTAAAACCATTAATAAAATCACTTGATTGATAAGAGCAGTATCAAACCATTTTACTTATGCTTTCTATGACAATAAATACTTGTTTTGAACTGATAGTTTGGAAGGAAGAAACTGATAACACAGTTATGGTCTGTTTAATATTGTGTTAGTGTGATATAGTCCATTATTCAACATCCTGAACTAGGACAGAATGGATGTGAGTGTGAAGATAAATTTTAATAACATAGATTTAGATTTCAATTTAGATTGTCATCAACACATTATGGAGAAGAATAACAATAATGATTTTATTGCAAAATCCATTCCTAATAGCATCATTTTACAAATAATAGTACCCATCAAAATTGCCATATAATTAGAAATAATCCTATTGAGTGGACACCCAAGAAGAGGTCTTATTGCTATCATTGATCTGTACTTTATTTTTCTTCATTTTATCCCTAACAATATCACATGCTTGCAGTATCTCCTTATCTTTCCTAGATAAAGCATTCAATCTCACAGTATGTCTAAATTCAACGAGAGTGTCTATCAAAGAGTTTGAGAGTATACTGTCCTGAGATGAATCTTGCAGCTTCAGTCCAAATGTTGTCAACATACCAGTTATATACTC
The DNA here is from genome assembly GCA_963082945.1 of Cerastis leucographa. Taxonomy (NCBI): domain Eukaryota; kingdom Metazoa; phylum Arthropoda; class Insecta; order Lepidoptera; family Noctuidae; genus Cerastis; species Cerastis leucographa. The sequence goes on along the minus strand of OY720358.1, from coordinate 18,153,382 downwards.
TGCTATTAATACAATAGGTACAGGATAGTATTCTGTAGTATCCAACCTAATAAGTCTATTTGCATTACTAACTAAACTGAGCAGATTGTTGATACAAACTGCAGTGTTGAAATCATTTTTCAAAGCCTCAATATTAGCCTCCTCTATTTTCTGTAAATCATTCAATATCTTATCTTTGTAATCTCCATTACTGACAGCATTATTGTTGACATAAATAAATGCATCCTTGAGGAAGAATTTGAATTTGTTTAGAACCTCTTCGGCTGTTTTCATAACTTCATGGCTGTATTCCATTGGGTAGCGGTAACTTGATGTGAGGCAAGCCATTCTGAACACATCTGCACTGTGTTTCTTCAGTAGGTCTGGTATTGAAATGGTGTTCTTCAGAGATTTGGACATTTTACTGTCTCCTTTCATATGTAAGTGACCAACATGGACCCAATAGTTGGCCCACTGTCTTGTATTGTGGTAAGCACATGACTGAGCCTCTTCATTCTCATGGTGCGGGAACTGAAGATCAATACCTCCTGCATGGAAGTCTATTTGTGATCCAAACACTTTGCTGACCATGGCAGAGCATTCTATGTGCCATCCTGGCCTACCTTTACCCCAAGCCACATCCCATGAAGGCTCACCAGGCTTGTAACCTTTCCACAGAGCAAAATCAGTTTTGTTTCTTTTCTCTTCATTTGCAGCTTCACCTTCAAGTTGAGGTTTCTGTAGCTTTCCATAGGAAGGAAACTTAATGGTGTCAAAATAAACTGAACCATCTATTGTAACATAGGCCATCTCAGTGTCAATCAGTTTCTGTACGAAACTTTCGATAGAGTGGATATGGTCTGATACTCTGGTTATTATTAGAGGTTTTTCAATGTTTAAAGAAGACATATCAAGCCAAAACTCATGTTCATATTGTTTAGCGATATTCTGAAAGTGTGTCTTAGTTTCAATGCCTTTTCTTATGATCTTGTCATCAATATCTGTGATGCCCATAGCTGTCACAAGTTTTATGTTCAAAATAGATTTTATAATTCTCTGAATAATATCCAGCTTGACGTAGCAGCTCGCATGGCCTACGTGCGCGGAGTCGTACACTGTCGGCCCACAAGAGTACCAGGTGGCGATGTGAGGGTCATTCAGAATTACCGGAACTTTCTGGTCTGCAACACAGTTGTAAATGTAGGCACCAGTTGGATTTCCATTCGGCATCAACCATCTCGTCTCTTTGTACGGCTTCAAACTGCATACGTGCGACAGTTTTCTCGAGATTACGGGGAACAGTTTTCTCATGTTTATTGAACTTTAAAGTTCATTAACAAGGGTCTCCACTGGGGGCGATGGGCACATTGGACACTGACCTCACAAATATATTAGTCTGAACTCACAATCACACAACAGCTGATATGATAAAACAACTGACAGATCCTGTCAAAAAAATTCCATCGTTTCGTTCCGTACTACGGTATATTGTACTTTTATTGTTTTTTTTCCTATTTCAGATTGAGTTTAGAAGTACAAAAAAAGACTTTTTCTTTTTAGTAAACAAGACAATCGAATCTAGATGATGATAAAACCAAAGCAATTAGTCAAGATTAATCGTGCTCCAGCTTTAGAGAACTATAAAACGGAAAATCGTATCTACTGTCAATGTCACTTGATTGTCATTATCAATCCGAGCCCCGAGCGAGTTCGAATTTTGTCAACAAGAAATTGTTATAATTGAGAAATCATCTTTTACTTGTTTTCTGTGAAATAATCCACCATTCCAAATAAAAATGGTTACGTTTGCTCCTGATGAAATTGGCCTAGCGGATAGGTCACCATGTGCAGGAATCCGAGCTGATCTCAAGATGTGTTTACTTGCAAGTGATTGCTGTAAAAAGGTTAGTTTTCGTACCTAGTATTTTTTTGAGTCATTTCGTTGATTACTGGCCTATTACCTACTGGTTCATAATAATAACACTAGCCTATTACTTAAACATAGACTTTCCTTTTGTTCATTAAACTAACATAGACTTCTTGGTGTAATATTTTGATTCGTTAAAAGTGGTCATCGTATTGTAGACTTATTAGTGATGAAATCACTTCTAAAGTAATTTATTGATTAATCTGACTGCTTTGTCTCTCTGTTTGAGCAATGATTTCCTCTATTTACGGTTTTTAAGTTTCCACATAACTTATCATGAGTACACCATCATTTGGCCAGTTATGTTTAAGTCCCATGTAATAGGGGGCTGTCCTATTCCCATCAATTGGGCAGAAAAGTCTGGATTTCTGCCCAATTGCCCATGGCTGCTACTGAGAAATTTCTGATGGAAAAACCCAGTATTACTTTACCGACCTAAGTGGCTCATGGCTAAAAAATATCAACCCCATGGGCTGATCATTAGGTCAAGGCGTGCTTGCCTAGGTTGGTCCATGGATGGGTGACCACCGATTACACACCGAGTTTGTTGGTCACACATGAAGCAAGCTGTTGGTCCTGTCTTAGCTGTCATTTGTAGATCTTTGACAGTTGTAACAGGTAGTCAGTGGCCCGAAAGTCTGACAACCAGTCTTACCAAGGAGTATCATAATACCCAGTATTAACTGGTTTGTGGAGGCCAGATAGGCAGTCTCTTCATATAAAATACTGGTATTCAGCTGCATCCGGTAAGACTGGAAGCCGATCCCAGGAGAGTTGGGAAAAGGCTAAGCAGATAACTATAACTTTGCCTGACCTGAGAATTAAACTCTTGCTCAGCAGTTACTTTAGCGACCACTAGACTTTATTATTAGAGGTTTTTCAATGTTTAAAGAAGACATATCAAGCCAAAACTCATGTTCATATTGTTTAGCGATATTCTGAAAGTGTGTCTTAGTTTCAATGCCTTTTCTTATGATCTTGTCATTAATATCCGTGATGCCCATAGCCGTCACAAGTTTTATGTTCAAAATAGATTTTATAATTCGCTGAATAATATCCAGCTTGACGTAGCAGCTCGCATGGCCTACGTGCGCGGAGTTCCGGTACTACTACGTGTGGTAGTTTCACTAGACCAGTTTCCTTCAAAGTAAATAGTTTTGCAATTGGATGTTAATTTCTGTTTCAGGATAAGAAAACACCTAGAGAATGTCTACGAGATGGTGTGGTGCCAGATGATTGTGTACAACTTAGGCAAAGCTTCTTCGAATGTAAAAGATCACTTGTAAGTATTTTTTTGTTGTTATTTTTTATATGCTACCACTTTATGCCTCTGTCTATCTGGTGAATAATGATGTGATTTTGCTTTAGCTTACCTCTATTCTAAGTCCCAATTTAATTAAGGACATTTATGAGCTGCGAGACTGGTAGAAACTGTAGACTGGTGGTGCTTCCACCACCAGTCTACAGTTTCAGGGTCATATCAGGGTAGATTGCAAAATTCAATTAACTATTTCATGGATTAAACTAAGTTTTTTTTTATCTTATATATAAAATTCTCGTGTCACAATGTTAGTTACCAAACTCATCCGAAACGGCTGAACCGATTTGTATGAAATTTTGTGTGCATATCGGGTAGGTCTGAGAATCATGGCCGATTCTCAACTATCTATTTTTCATATAAAAAACGAACGAAGTCGCGGGCATCAGCTAGTAACTCAATAAAGCCATGTTTGTTACTGTGACGAATCATATTTTGATCAACATACAATAATATCAGTATTATCAATATTCCTAAGATTTTTTTGCAATGCAGGTCAGTGTCAACTGATCACTCAATGTTCAAATTTTGTGAGCTACCATAGCGAGAAAAGTCCTTATCGCACTGTGTTTTTATAGTACCTAAACAAGATTGTGCTGCTCTTTTCTGTAATAATTTAAATTTTCCCCAAAATAAGTCTTATTTACATGTTTGCTTTATTAATGAAAATTGGAAAGCCATGGGGTAGCCCTTTTGCCCAGCAGTGAGACAGAGAAGAATGACTTTGATTGAAACAAGTTTGATTTGTGTTGGAATCATGTAACACAGCCCGTTATGCCAAAGTTGCAAAGGTATTCTAATTGTTTGTATTTTCTCTTTTCAGTTGGACAACAGAAGAAGGTTTCGTGGTCACAAGGGTTACTGATGTATGTACATTAGCATTTTACTTATTTTATTAGAAGAAATAGTTTGTTTTAATTTTATCAAATGTATAAAGTGTTGATGCGTAATTTGTTCAATAAAACTTGACTGTTATTTGTGATGTTCTTATGATTTTGTTTTGTATTTAAAAAAAAACTGGTAGGTATAAGCCTCCCATCTTTTACCAACTAGTGCCTACTTTCCCTATCAATTATAAGAAATCTTTATCTTCATGTTGCTGGCACAAAACTTCCCTACTTCCATGACTTCTTTGGTGCCAGCTCAGAAATTACTTTGATTACTTGTTTTTGTCCAGAGAGGATAGAACATGGAATTTTATTAAACTGTTCTAATGAATGTGGGTTAAACTCAAACTATCCCAAAAAAGAGTATAATTATAAAGGCTGGAACGGACACCGACTCTAAAACGGTTTCCACCCATAAATATTTTTTTTAGGACACAGCTGTTAAAAAAACTGCTTTGGCCTAAAAAATGCTTTACTTATAATAAAGGGTGTAAAACACCTCTTAACGAAGCCGAAAGGCACAGGTTCTCCCTGTCATTGCGATAATTTTTTTGTTCTACACCATACCTGGGAACCTTCTAGTTACGGAGATATTAGGGGTCAAAGTTCAAACTTTTTGACAAGTATTTTTTTAAATACAAGTTTTTAATGTAAGATTTTTACTTAAGATTTTTAAGTGTTTTACTGAATTACGAAAATCGGTAAGTGTGAACCACCCGTGCTTTAAACGCGGGCCGTCTGATTCTCGCCCTATAACCGCGGTTCCACACATAGAAACAATCTCAAACGTTTATTTGATAATTTCTTATTCCTTAAACCCTCACTATCGGGCTTATTCTGAAATACTGACTCATATATACACATATGCAAAAAAAACTGCGTTTTTTAATAATTAAGTACCGTAATTTTAATTGATTATTTATATCTTTTGTGACAACCTCCTGAATTTCGACGAGGATGCAAAACAACACCTTGAAAACGTATGAAAAAACTTTTTTTTTTAAATTACGATATAATATCATTAGTTATTTTGAAAATTTTCAATGTGGTGGCGTTCAAAATGATGTACTGAATACGTGGTACTGGTTTGTTGGTGACCTCCTTGTATACTGTAGAACGGTGTTTTTAGGAACAATGATACTTCTGGCCTGGCCAGCTTTTAACTCTATATAAAGCACAAGTCCGATCCTGCATGGAGTATTGCAGCCACCTTTGGGATGGCTCAGCTAAATACCAGCTTACCGCGCTTGACTCGGTGGAACGTAGAGTCAAAGAGGATCTGATTGACGTCGTAAAATTGGTGGATGGCAAGCTTCACAGCTTTGATCATCGCCGCAAGGTTGCCTGCTTGTCGGTCTTCTACAGGTTGTACCTCCGTGAGTGTGCCCAAGAACTCCACGACCTCATCACACTGGCCCCTTCTCCCATCGGACATCTAGACGCACTGCAAGTTACCATCCCTACCTTATTGCTATTCGACCAATTCGCACTAGTTAATCGTTTTCAAACGTCTTTCATAATGCGATCAGCAAAGCTCTCTGCCTGCGTCTGTGTTTTCGAACGCTTACAACTCTAATCTCTTCAAAGTTAGAGTGAACAGGTCTTCTGGGTAAGCTCGTACCATCGTCGACTTTTTCTCTGTCATCTCTGACCTAAACTAGAGTCAAGAGCAAACGCATAGCAAATAATAAAAAAAAATCCTTGGAGATATTTTTTACAGGATACATGTTTACGGGAGTAGGAACACAAGGAAAAGAAACACAACATATAATTTCAACTTTTATTATAAAAATAATTGAAATATTAATTAAATTCTCTAGACATTCTACAGAGCTTAGCCTGCACTCATAACTAGCTTTTCAAGCCAAACAGTAATTATTTTAAATTGCTTTTTACAATAATACAATTGTTTTATACATACTTGAATTTGAACGTTTCTTAGAAATAGTGATGCCAATTTTTATATTGGATTGATTCACCTTAAACAAGCCAAAATATTTGGACCTAGGTAATACATAGTTTTTCGGCTTATCACAAAACTGAATAATGTGATAATCATGTTGATTTGTCAGTTAAAAGCATGTTTGAAGGTATACTTTTTGAGAAGCTTCTACTGAGTATTTTCTAAGCAATTATAAATAGAAATAAGCCTCAGCCATGAAAAATATTTGAACAGGGATGTACTTGGTTCAATAATTTATCATCTCTCCTATCTTTTCTAGAAAGAACAATTTATTAATTGCAAATGTTAGATTTTTGGTACCACACAACCCGAAAATTTCAACTCCTTAATTAATAATTCTATTAATTCTTATTATTATAACTTTTTTAAGCCTTATAAAATTGCATTAAACTAACTATAATATGTTAAAATGAGATACTTCTAATGAATTGGTGTTGTCGAAATGTTAAGATATTTTATTAAAAAAAAAAAAAATTGCGTAATTATTGAGTTGGCAAAATCTATAATTAGGTATTTGGTTCAAAATAAAATATAACTTAAGTGTAAAGCAAAAAAATGGGTATTTTAAAGTGTTTTTAACAATTCAATTATCAAACTTGCAAGCTTTGTTTTATTTCTAATTATAAATTGACTAGGATTAGCACCATAGAAAAATAATTAGGTATTGAATTGAAAAATTATTAAAGAAAACAATAATTCTCAATTTGTTTGAACCGGTGACAAGCTTATATTTATTCACATAAAATGAATAACTTGTACGTAAGTACTAAGTTATACGGTAAACTTTCGTGTTAATTAACCCCACTAAAATCTGTGTAATTTATTTATTCATTTTTTTTTTTTATCTGAACTAACTTTTAGTTCCTATAATATTAGGTATACTTAAGTTTATAGTTTTTGGATTCAAACATTGTTCTGTCAATTTATATCCAGGTTCTAGTAGCTTATCAATAATTATTAGAAATTAATTTAAATAATTCTATTTAAAAAGCGTAGTTTACATCATCATCTTCTTCGCCAACCCCAAATAAATTGGGATGAGGGTAGGAAAACGAATCATGGATGATTAAAAAGCATAAATTAAATTACAAGGTAAGTATTTAATTTCTATTATAAAATCTTATGATACATATTGATGCTTCTCAAGCCAATATCTATGCTTATATACTCTGTGCATGTACTCTTATTATTTTAATGAATCACAATATCAGGTAGGCTTTTTGGTCATATTAATTATGTTATTACAAATATATATTTTGATATAGAGAAAGTGTTGGTAGTAAAATAATTGAGAAGGTAATGAATGCATAGTATACCACGGAAAATCTAGATTTAAGTAAAACTAAGCATGGTTTATACAATGACACAGTGGCTTGAAATTCAAAAATGACTGAGTACCACGTGCTTTTTCAGAATCAGCCCGTAGCCTAGGTTTGTGCCGGTTCCTATTCTCTTTGTTGCGGAATATTAGCTATAGTTGCTGCCATCTAGCATGGCATTATTGGTCACTGCCCTTCCTTTAATATCTCTTTGCACGAACCAAAACCCTAAATAATGTATTTAGTTTTCATTGGTAAAAATGATGATTACTATAGATGTCTATTCAGAGCGTTTAAAGTCTTTATTTCCATGATTGCAATTATGGATGTCAATAAATGTAGGTGGGTCAATGACTGCTATTACCATGCTAAATGGCAGCAACTATAGGTGGTATGTAACAACCCGCAACGAACTTTTGAAAGTGTGCCACGGTCTAAACCTAGCTTAATCGGTGCACCAAGCTAACGTTATTAATAATAAATATCTAATATTATTTTCATAAATTTTAAGAACAATAAACTACAATATTTTTATGACGCAAAATTGGCCACTCGTCTTTAGATCTTTTTTAAAGTCGACTATTATTTAACTATTAGGATGATAAAAAGGTAATAAAAAAATATTTTTAAATTCCCATAAAAGGTGATGTTTTCAATTCAATTCGTTCAAAATAAACTTGACTGAATACATATCTGTATTATTATATCCATTTTGAGATATTTTTATTAAAATATTATTGTGCGTTTCTAATGTTAGCAACAGGTTTATTTAAGGCGAACTATTTTATGTTTTAACCATATAAGTACGAGGTACCTAGTTAAATTATTATTTTTAATTAAGTAAAGTTGTGAAACAGCGAGTTGGAGTTGGCAATGGCTATAAATTTTGTCGATGGAACACTTGTGAGAATAATGATATGTATCTCGAGATATGTCAGAAAAATTGGAAAATCGAAAAATAATTATTTCTTCCAAAGATTTTAGGCAAATATAGAAAAGGGGATTTGTAATGTAAGTAATGTCTGGGCACGTAACCTATATGGAAGACTTCACCCAAAAGTAACAAAATATTGTCAAGTCATGTAGGTATAATTTATCATAGATTCTCATCTAGACGACTGTCATAGTGAGATGATTTGTCTCGTAGTAGATCATATCAAAAGTATAGTGAAAGGTTGAGAAAATTGGCGTCTACAGAAGAAAATCACTCGTTTATATTAAAACCTCTTACATCTAAATCAAGAACACTTCGGCTCAACTTGCCCGTACCCAGTCAAAATTGTACACCATTCAAGATACACTTAAATGTAATATTAATACTTTGGTCCGTTTTGTTCACAACGTGTGCTGTTTATGACCAATTTTGTTCAGACATCTGTAGATCGACTTAATAGAGATCCAATCTTAAGTTGGGTTATGAATTTGGGAAATTTTCCAACTGTTCTTCTAAATCTTTTATGAATATTTAGTAGTTAATCCCATTACCGAATACGATAGTTCGGTTTTTATCTTGGTCATCCCAAATACATTACCAAACAAAACTAACCTACCCTAACCTATCGATGTCCGCAAAATTAAAGTACAACACACTCAAGGCCGTTTAGGCCTTCGTCCCTCTACTAGAAAGTCTGTATGGGCCTGTAAAGGCCTGTGTACCCGCAGAGACGGGCCCTTAGAGCCGTCACGAGCATCGCAGCCCCCGACAGGTCATCCATGAGGTTGGCACACTCGCACACTAGCAGGTACATCTTGTCGCCGTGAGAAGCCACTGACTTGTGGAGGGCAATCTTCCTCATGCCCACGGTGTGAGGTAGGTGTCGGTATAACATTCTTGCTCCTGTCCAATAAAGCCAGTTTCTTTCGAAGCGTTCGCCGTCGTCGCCCTCGAATACCTGCGGATAGAGTTTTATATTATAAGTAATACCAAATAGGATCAGTTATTTAGAAACGGAACGGTTGGCGCAGAGGCTGAGCGATTAACTGCAGCGCTGCGAGTCACTAGTTCGATGTCCGCTCGGAGAGAATATAATGTATGACCCACAGGTAGTTGTTCCGGGTCTGGCTGTTTGTATGTGAGTTTAAATGTTTGTAACGCACCCACAATACAGGAGAAATCCCTCGCGTGTTGCAACGTTTATTTTTTTTACAAAGAAAGAGAAGAAATTAAGAGTGGAAACATAAAATACTGCTGTTCAATATGTCTCAATGAATTCTTTACTCTACGTTGTTGTTTGGATGGACTAAACTGTACAAAACCTGAAAATTTTAAGGTTGGCTGGTAGAAAATGCCTATGGCATTAAGTCCGCCTCTGTACATTGTACCTACTTGAAGTGTTAAATAAATAAATAAACTTCTGAGTCTTCAAAATATTGTTGAAAGTATTATAATTAAATTTAAAATATCTAGGTGATGATACCTTATAAACACTAATGATGAAACCAGTAGAAGACGTGTGCGACTTTTTGGGTCCACCAGCTAAGTCATTGAACGGAGGTCTGCAGATCATGGCCACCTCACTGTACAGGTCTAGTGTATGCGCCGCCGAGTACCTTATCGTCTTTGGGTCAAACTTGTTCAAAGACGCACACCTCATATTATTGTAGAACAGCAAAGGATCCGTCTGCGTCGTGTTTATCACATAGTACGATATGAAAGGGAATTCTGCATTTTTCTCCATATTCGCCAGCAACATTCCTCCAACCGCAGTATTGGCAACCGCTACATCATTCAACAGTTCTGCTGCAGCAGCTTTCTGTCTTATCAAAGGTTTGGCTAGCGGGGATTCCAATATTGGCTCAATTGGTTCCAAGGGGCTCATGAGGTGGGCCAATATACAAAGCTTAGGGTCGGCTATTTCGAGGATGCTAAGGGAGTTTTGTGCAGTCTTTGTTGTCATTCCTTTTTCTGGCGTTGGAGGCGGAACTGGAAGCTGAAATTGAGAAAAAATAACCCTTTATTAATTGTAAAAAAAAAATACAAAAGGAATTCGTGTTATTAGGCTTGCCTTAAGAAATTCCTAACTTGTCAAGACAATATAAAAAATTGACCACAATTTGTCGCTGTCCACAAGAAGTATTTTCTCGTCTAGGCCGCCTCTAATTCTTGGGCGCTTAAGCGTAGCTATCAACTATGTAAATGGCGGTCGCTGTATCAGCGTTAATTATGATAAATTATTCTGTCTTAAGCGTTATAGTTGCAGAAAGTTAGCAGTTTTTTGGATAGGTGGTTTTATTTTCAACAAATACTTTACATAACCAGCCTATAATCTTGCTGGGACACGACTTGCTTGTGAGAGGGTGTGGTTTGTAAACCACCATGCAGATTCAGTGCGCTTTGGTGGATGTTACATGTACCTATTGGAATTTTTGGTTCTATGCATACCAATCCTTACAATGTTCTAAGTGTGACATTCACCGTTTTGAAAACAACGGTGCAGAATCAATCCTAAGGACCCAACAAGGAACGTTAGAAACTGTCATGCGAGTAATGGTTTCAGTCCGAACATGGCCGTAAGCAGTCGGAAATAGACGAATATCTTTTCTATCGCTTCCCGGCATCGTCAAAACTCAGGAACATTTGTCTCCCAGGCATGACGCAGTCAACACCCTGCAGTACGTACGACCAATGTGGTACTTTTGATCAGATCATGTCCGACTTGCTGGAGTGTCGCAAGTGCCCATTTACTTGCAAGTTTGATGACCTATAAATGCTTCTGGTGGCGCATCCAACGGGGCTCAAGCTATCTAAAGTACTGTTGATACGAAAAGAATCAGCTGAAGATCTGATACTAACCGGCACTCCATCAGGCAGGAACCGATCAAGTGCGTGTGCGGGAATAACGAAACAGTCTTTCTGTAGCGTGGCTAGCGATACAGGCTCGGTGCGGCGATGCCGGTGATCTGTCGTGGGGATAGTGGTCGTGGTCGCGGGCCCGCGGTCCCAGCGCAGGAGGGAGACCGAAGGCTCCCGGGTCACCAACGGCTGCGGCGGCTCGGGATCCGGCCCCGTGCCACCGCCTAGTACAGGCCCGCATCGTTCTGGGGAGAGTGATGAGGTTGTGTTAGCTTTGAAAGTGTGAGGCAGAATTGTATGCTTTAGCTCCTGGGCTAGTCTAAGCTAAGTCGGGCCTTATGGTAGTAGAAGGAATAGGGTTTATGTCGAGAAGAGTCCGACATAACCCTCCATTCTCCGAAAAAGAATCCATGAGGCATTACCAATAACAAAAGTTATGTGGCAAATCTAGTTGGTTGGGAGTGACCCAGAACCTGGAGTTGATATCTTTCATTTATCGTTGTGGAATTGTGTCGGTGAGGCCACACAACAATGTTAGAGACCCATTGTGTCTGTGTTCTGTGGTCCAAATTTCGTTTGGCTAGATCCACTTACCTTGCGCAAACAGGATTCTTTGCAATTTTAATTACTTTGCTCTTAGTTCGAAATTATTTATATTTCTGTGACAAAAATTTGAAAACCGAATAATGCAAATCTAATTATGCAAGACCACATCCAGTTAGCGCAGGCTATTCAAAAGAGAAAAAACATAAAAAAAAACACTGTTTATTTAATTCGCAAGCTTGACTGTTAAACTTACACAAATAAGTTATTTATAAAATAGAGATACAAGTTCTAGCGTATCCCTGAGTTTCGGTACAGTAAAACTTAGATGTAAGAGACACCTTCGCAAATAAATACTCACCTACTAGAAGTTTGAATTATGTACAGTTGCGATAGGCAATATATTTCTAACAAGTAGGAACAAATACTACAAGGTCAGGTACTAAAGTCTAGACACAAATTAAGTTAGACACAAAATAAAAATTTGTACCTTTACGTTTGGACATTAAACGGATGAACTTCGAACAGATATTGAAATGATATATCCCTCAGAACGTTAGTATTAAACATAGTCGATTAAATCGTGCCAATTATAAATATTGTATAATATACGGGAAGTAACCTCGGGATGTTTGGTGTTTAGCGCCAAAAATGAACCGGTTTCAACCGACTTACACTAGTTCCATCCAACTGGAGAAACACAGTTGTATCACTAAAGTTTACCGAACTTCGGAGGGCTTTGTTTACATCAAAAGCACTTGTTACTATGTTAACAGCCGCTAATAGTAACAAACAATGTGTAATGAACTCGTATCTAAACGCTACGTCACCTGTCAAATAATTTATTTATAGTTGCGACAGCGGCGTTTCATGTCGTGTGTTTCTAACAGAAACGAACGAGGTCAGTGCAAGCTTTACTAAATTATAGGACCCGTTTTTGAAAAGATCGGCACTTAAACTTGAAAGTTGTAAAGAAAGTTTAGTCACAAACACAATCAAAGTTTTCGCTGTTTCACTGTCACTGATCACGTACGTTTACCTGTGAGGTCGTTGTATTGCGCACTGGCCCGAGGTGCCGCGGAGAAGAATATGTGGGTCTTGTAGTGGTGTTCCTCCATGCAGGAGTATCGCTCGCGGTCGCGGCGCTTCGCGTTCCGCCCTGCACCGAGCGCGCCCCGCGCCTTCCCCCCACCCCCGCTCGACGAGATGGTCTTCTCCCCGCTGAAGTTCTTCCGAAACATCAAATTCATCTTGGAAAATTGCCCACTTCCGTCTCTGTCGCACTAATGTGTTACCGTATGCGTGTGCACTGCTCTCACGCCGAGTCTCTCACAGTAATTAGTTCACTGTACCACGCCAAGATTAAACCGGGCTATATTCAAACGTCTCCTGTTTGGCTCGGCTGGTTTTAGTTTGTTTTATTTCCGCTTTAAAATGAACGGTCGCATGGTAGGATTAACTAATGCGAGGTGAATAGAGTTCTGGTGATCCCATGGAGAAACTTTTGAGTCTTTTAAAAGTCACCGGAGTAAAACTGCCTGTCATGTTCAAAACATTGTTAAAAGCTTTATTATTTCAGAGTTAAGCATTATCATCAGTTTCCATCGTTTCATTTTATTTACTACCGTTGGACTTAGTCCAATTGCCGAGAAGCTGTAAGACCGGTAACAAAATATTTGGGCTGAACATTATATCAGACAAAATATAGGTTCCTGTTTCATTTGAAAGCTTAGACAATACCGATTTCCTCTCGATTGGTTACAAAAGAACTTATTAAAAAGAATTGGTAATCAATTTCTTTGTTTTCTGTTCACAAAGGAATTGAAGTCATTAACATGCTATTTGAAAGCTTGATGAATTCTTTTCGATTGAGAGTGAATGAATATCTAACAGATCAATTCGTTGAGATCAAAGGAAGTTTGAAAACAAACAAGTAATAAACTATTTTAAAATTGATATTTTGGCAATATAAATTCTGTTCATTTTCTTGTTGAATCACAGAATATCATGGTCTAGTAATCTAGTGAGTGGTCGGAAACGCAACTGCAGAGCGCCATGTTCTGGGTTCGATTCCCAGCTCGTGCAATATGTAATTGGGCTATGTCAGTAGGAATTTCCCGGCAACTCAGCGTCTGAATAATTGGTGCCCGTTTGATGGCTATAGGCTAGTACCATGCTAACTTTTACTGGAAACAATGAAAATAGAATAAACCTGTCATTGTTTGTTTTTGTACAGATGTGTCATATCAATTTTCAATCATAATAAAACATAGTCATTTGCTAAACGCCCTCTATTTGCCAATTTCTTTTATAATGTCACATCAATTTTCAGTACTACGAATCGAATTACTATAATGAACAGCGTTTGATAGAAGCCTCAACGTATAATAATTTCTCGGTAATCCTCAATGATATAGGTAAAAACTTGTTGAGTTGTATGTTTGTATGAAATATTCAAGTCTTTTCATCGATTTTCTAAACCTTTCGTCGGCGTATTGTTATGTTTGGTTTACTTCGCTATATTTGATCATTGTGTTCTATTTCGTTACTGGTAAGCCGATTAAAGCAAGCGGCTTAATCCAGAGGTCTTATGAATATGTATCTCTCTTGTGTATTTTAGTTTGAGTGTTTTATTGTTTAAGATGTGAAAATAAAGTCTTTGTTTTTATGATATTTTAACTCTAGATTCTTATTTTGTTTTTCGTCACTTAATAGTTTGAAATTTGCTAAGGAGTAGCAGTCCAGTTCAAATTAACCACCAAAAATATTCGTTCAACTTTTCATTAATTTCTTTCTTCAATTGTTTGGTCAGTAAAAAGTTTCAGCCAAAGTTATGGATTCGATAAAGTAGATTACTTGTTAGATAATCGGGTGTAAGATATTTTTAAAGTACATATGAGATGATATTAGTTTCCAAAGATCCTTAGTTGTTATGCAAACGATTGCCTATCAATCTTCGGGAGTAGGTAAACCAATATTGCTCGATGACAGGAGAGGCACGTCGAGGACAAATATTTTTATGATCCTCAGAAATTCTCTTAACTTTAATATATTATTTGTACAGAGAGAGACAGATATTTGAGTAGGTACCATTACTATGTGTTCTTTCCGGTAAGATAAAGAATAAAGTCCAGGCCATCTTTTATTCTTCCATTAGACTGTAAATAAATTATCAAAGTTTTTGATCGTCATTTACCAAAGATACTCCCCCAATAACGCACGGACTTCTTTTCTAGAAGTAAAAGACTTTTCGCTGGGAAGAAGAAGTTGCGCGGCGCAACCGCAACAGGAGGCCTACTCTCTTTCTTTCTTACAAGAAATTCGAATTCACAGATAACGAATGTATTGAATGTTATTGTGTGCGTCCGCAAATTATATAGAGTACGGTCACAAACGTAACTACGTTTAATGTTCGTTCGTTGCCGAAGTTACGTTTCGGAGAAACAGAGTAGACCTCCTGATCCCTAGTAAAACGTCTGTCTATGTAGTTTTATAAAATTTTGGAGATATCTGCTAAACGTAATACGTAAGTTTTGGACACTAGAGAAAGCAATTAGCTTGTATCGTAATACCATCTGGCTGGACTGAAAAACATACCTGCATTTCGTCTTCAACATCAAAGTTTTATAATAGTTGCTAGACACATATTCGCGCTCTGAAATATTTGCGATAGTCGCCATCGTGCCAAAACCACTGCATGTTTAACTCGTAATGTAAACGAGAAGTATAGAATCTTGAAGTTTATAGCGGAATGATGATGGATGTTCGCATTTAAACGACGAGCGACGATTTCTATTTATACCTTCTAGGTATCTTTAACATGTGGTAGGGTGACGTACAACGTTGCTGTGATGTATGAGTATGGTTTTATGCTAGAAAGCTCTCTTCACTCTCTGTACGTAATACGTAATGATTATATGCTAACAGGTATCAAGATTATCCTGACTGGCAAAGTTCTCGCTGAAATAACAATACGGTCTTTTAGTAATATAACTAAATATAGCCATTAATATAGTACCTAAATTATCTCCGAAGATCGAAAGAATAAGAATAATTTTAATTTGTGTAAAAACATGGTACATTTAGGTCTTATAAATAGGGTTGTGAACTTACATGTTTTACCATAGAATGGCATACAAATATTTGAACATGTTTAACATGAATTTAATACGAGACATAAATTTGTTAAAATATTAATACGAAACTACGAACTGTTCAGGGAAAACTGGCCAAGATCAAAGAAAAATAATTTCTTCTTCGATATTGGCCAGTTTTGCCGTCTGCTCAGTCAGTGTGCAATCTGGCTAATGCTAAAACAACCCTATAACAGAACCAGTAGACAGAAAGGCTGCGAGTGGTAATAAAAACTATTATCTGACAAATATAATTGTTTTACCTTCAAAGAAATTGTAAGCCAAATAAAATGTTTTAAATGAACAAACAACAAAGTCCTTTGAATATTTTAGAAAGTAGAACATATTTTTACGCAAACAATTTTTCTATAGTCAATCAATACTCCAGATATTATATTAGTATTCTTCCGACGCCCACAAAGTTACCTACATAACTTACCCGCGCCATATTTGGTCCCAGTAAATATCAAGTTGTCCTTTACCGCAAGAAGTTATTTACGTGTGACGAGGATAAGGTAACACTTAATAGAAAAGTCCAATAATACCAGTCGTAACTACTTTTATGAGAAAGACAGGTCGAATCAGACAGTAGGAGGGTCTCGTGGCTAAATAATAACAGCTGCATCTTCAAGCTAAAGCAGCGTTTGCCAAGGTCGGTGTGCGGATGGGTGACTGTCCATTGCATACCGAGTTTCTTCCCTTCCTCGAAAAGCACGTTAAGTCGTTGGTCTCAAATGTCATTTTTAGATCTTTGACAGTTGTTACAGGTGGTCAGTGGCCCGAAAGTTTACCAAGGGGTATCTTATTATCCAGTACTTACTGGGTTGTTGAGGTCAGATAGGCAGTCGCTCCATGTAAAACAGTGGTAGTCAGCGGCATCCTGTAAGACTAGAAGCCGACCCCAGCATGATTTGGGAAAGGCTAGGCAGAAGAGGGATGTTTTGCCGTACGGAAGGTTTTGCGCTTCGCTTTCCGTAAGAAAAGTTAGGACCACAACTTCTTAAGGCTGCATAATGCCATTGAATAAAGTGGATTTTCTGGCCAGTTTTCTGGTCGTAGTTAGTTTATGGGTCAATTTGGTGGGCACAGTAAAGATTACGGTCGGCTTGGTCGGGACGTCGTAAAGGCCACTTTTATGATTCTTATATCGGCTTCATTTTTGTCGTTAATTACTTTACACGTGTTATCTGGATTATGTGTTAAGAAGATACAAAAATACACGTTACATAGTCTGAAAGTCTAATAGGACAAACAAGGGAATCGTAAATTAAGGTATCGACGAGTTTATTTGTTTTAGCGTAGGAATGTTGAGCTGTAACTTGATTTCTGTCAACCATTTTGTGGTTCATCATTTGGCACACATAATATGCAAAATCAGCCTATAAAAGCCGCCAAATGGGTCCAGTGTGGGTTGATGGAGATAGGCCTGATGACTCGGTGAATACTTTAGATCTACAAGCGAGTATGTGGCGTCTTCAAAGTCATAGCAAAGCTTAGAGCTTTAAAAATAAAACTACCCACTAAAAATAACATAAACTACTGTAAGTTTCATTGGCCATAAATCTACGAAGAAACCAAACAGATGGCTCTATCTTAATTGATTTCTAAGTGTCGGCCATTTAACGGCTTGCGAGCGCCAATAAGGCTAAGTGCATCGTCCATGCTACCGAACATTTTATATGAAATTGAGCGCTAACGTTTTTTAGCTTTTCGTCGCAAGTGAAACGCGGAGGCGAAAAGTATGACCTGGTTTTTAAATAAATTGTTGCAGCGGTTTTACTTGGAAATTTTGCAATTTTGTGTTTTTATAACGACTGGTTTGGGCACCCGTAAAAATATAATTTTGACGAACGGTGATTGCGCTTTGATTAGAATCTTAACATTCGGTGTTTTACTTCCCTAAATTACTTACATTGTCGTCAGGAAAATATGTGTGTTCATGTTCCTCAACCTTGTAGTTACTTTGCAACTTTGAATAACTAATGCTCACAAGTCATGCATAGTTTTAATGATAAGTTTAAAAAGTTGTGATCAGTAATTGGTAACCCCATATAGCCATGTAGTATGTTATGCCAGTGATTTCAAGCATCATTAATGAATGACACAGTTATGTTCCACGTGTTGAAAGTGGATCATTAAACAGCTCATATACTCTGTTAACTTCTGTCACCTTTTAGGAGGAATTAGGTTTGCTAAAACCTCTATCTGGCAGCAATTAAAATAGTTTTTTAATTAAAACGCATAAAAAATAATCGTTTAAAGTTACTTTTCTATAAATCCAGTCCTCCAAAATTAAAGGAATCTACACTAAACTCAATGCAACGCGGTAAATATGACTACTTCCAAACAATCTTATATGTACATATAATATATATGTATATGCCTGTGGGTAAGTGGTCTGATTAAAATAAATGCTTTGACTTTGTCAATTTTTGTTTTTTCTCTACTTATAAGTTTCGGGCATTAAAAATACATGCCTTCCATGAGGCAACCATACCAAGGTCTTTAGAGAAAGTCGTCGTTTGTGGTGGATTTTTTAAGAGCAACCTGGGGTCTGTAATTTTTGTTCAGCTTTACCAACTAGGCTCACTCCCATGGAGAAATGAAGGTAGAAAAGAAGAATATTCCTCTACCTATCTTTTTGGTGCTTACGGGCGTGATGTTTTTTCCACACATACCAGTAGCTACTTTACTCAACTGTCTTACCAAAACTATTGCTTATCTTGTGTCATGAAGTAAAGAGTAACGGCCCGAAGGTCTGCTCGTAGAACCGCATGTATTATGCAAGACTCGCCATCGTCATCTGCCTAGCCTTTTCCCAAACTATCTTGGGGTCGCGTCCCAGTATGTAGCTGAGTTCCAGTATTTTACATGAAGCGACTGCCTATCTGACCTCCACAACCCAGTAACTGGGTAATACGATACCCCTTGGTAAGACTGGATGTCAGACTTTTGGTTTCTGCCTATTCGTAACGACTGTCAAAGATCTACAAGTGACAGCCAGGACCAACTGCTTAACGTGCTTTCCGAGGCACAGAGGAAACTCGGTATGTAATTATGGTCACCCATCCACGGACAAACCTCGGCAATTACGGCTTAACCTTAAAGATCGACCCGTGCGGCTGTAAATATTTAGCCATGAGCTCCTCGAGTATGTAAGACTCGCCATAAACACTAAATTGATGGCACTACTCTGTACCAGTAACCAAAGAGCGGTAACTCAAATTTCATTGTTTCTAGAAAACGGGAATATTTCAACTTTTTTTTTTTAGCCAAGCGATAGCCATCGAAATCATCGCGACTACATCACTGCAAAAAGTCACGGTGGAGGGCTGATTCAGTACATACATTTTATATGAAAATTCTCCCCAATGGTTTAACAATATATTTTAATTTTGTAAACACAAATCTCAAAGCATTTATTTCAATTAAATCAGTACAGACACTTTCGAAAGTAAAAAAATAAATAAACGCGAAGCTACAGGCCCAGTCACGTAAGGCATAATAACTTGCGAAAGTACTGGAGTTGCTTATTCCAAAGCGTAGATCTCTATGGAGAAGAAAGGGCAAGAAACTCCATGAACACTCCTTTAAATCACAATATGTTACAAAATCTTGGTAACATCATTCATCTTGAGAATTACAAATATGTGAGAACGATGTAGAAATACGTGCAAGTTAAGTGCGTCCAGAGTAAAATCACGACTTTTTCCCCATGCAGAAACTACAGGCAACCACGCTGGTTGCGAGTACTAAGAACTTTACCTTTCTGAACAATCTCACCAGTAAGGCTGGTCTTCCTGTCGCGCGTGCCGTTGGCGCTGACAAGTCAATGTATGTAAACGAATGTCAGCGCTGAGCAGTCGCGTCCTAAGAATTCATACAAATTGAACTGTCTGCGCCGACGAACAGAGGAGCTCAGCGCGACCGGAAAAATAGTCTAAAGTTGAGTGTATGTCCCAGATTCTCTATTGGGCGGCGTTGGCGTTGCAACTCATACCTCCCTTGTAAATAGGTACCTTCTCTTAATCGCCCTTTACTCATCCTATCAACATAACCAAACCATCTAAGCATACTCCTTTAAATTTTTCTTGCTGCATCTTCTTTTAAAACGCAAAGTTCTCGTTTAATTATATGTCATGTTATTCATCAAGGTGACAAAAAAAATGGAATGAATTTGAGATATTTTTCAGTTACAGTTTTTTGGCTTAAGCGGGCAGTACATAAAACGGTGGGATGTTTTATCGCGAGTCTCGGCAGTTAATGGGAGAATGTATCGGTAATAACCATTGATTTGTTGGTTTTAGAGTAAGTATCTACTAGAAGGTTTGTTACTACAAGTGGTTTCGTTAAGTGTTTGCTGTGAATCTTGTGATGGATTAATTTACTGCTTTCCTTATTCGTCTTCTTGTTTATTACTTATTTGCGTGTTTATGGGTACGCTTTTTCTATTCAGAAATTTATGGCTTCACGCACATCAGGCTGTGGTCTTTGCTACTGCATCTGAAAAGTAACCACCGATTATGAGGACTTCTGTTTTTCCATGGGTAGTATCGTAACGTACAGATGTACTTTAATTTAATAATAGCCTAAAGTTCGTATGTCTACCAGGTATATGTCAATAGGATCACTCCCTATTACGTGCAACATACTCAAAACGTCTTCTTTATTGATCGTGTGGTGCCTGAAGTTTAATTAAAATCAGTTCAGTCGTTTCGGAAAATAAGGACTTGGAAGTCGTAGGTAAGAAGTAAGCGCGAGGGTTACCCACGTAATTCAAATATTCTTACTATTTTTGCAACTAGAAGTTCAGTGTGATGTTGTATGTTGATTGAAATATGAGTCGCAGCCGTAACAAACATGGATTTACAGAGTTATAATCATTAAAATCTACAAAACAACCCCTTTAAGATCATTAAATCCCATTGAATGACTTTTTCATGAAAAATACAGGCTGACACTGAAAGGCAAATTGAATAAAACGTAAAAAAAATGACATTTGGCGGGCTTCACTGGCACTTCCACTTTAAGAAATTATGATTTAACAAAAGGTACTATAAGTTCGTACCAACTGATTCCAACTAGATGTAACCCTACCTAATAGCTCCAGGCTTATGTAGAACTCAAACAAGCATCAATAATCAAATATTCCTCATTACAATTAGCGGTCGCGTGCACTTGCAAGATAACAATGGACCTATTATATTATTGAATATTCAAGACTTGAAGGTAATGAAACCGAGAACTACGATAAACTTATGTCTAGCCATTGTAGCAGGCTTATAAGATTGATTAGGGACTCAACTTGTTTTTAAGTTGGTATATGGAGAAACAATATTATTTTTACTGCTGCTGAAGTAAAATTATCTTACTTGTAGGTACTTACTTAAAGTGATTTGTAAAAACTAAAGTGAGCTTCAAAGATTTTAACATAAAAGTTTTTAACAAGTTAGTGTTAAGTTTTAGAACTTTTAAGACTTAAAAAGGTTCTCAATTCTCTAATGATCCGATTATAAATTAGACTCAAGTTCAATTAAGTCATTGGGGTAAGGTTAAATAGTTTAATTAATGAAGGATTTTAATTAATTGATTTGTAAACACATTAATTTTATACAAAAAAAAAGATGGAATAAAATGTTATGCTACTGGGAGTTTACAAATAGCTCACTTGTTCATACGAGAAAACAATTTATTTTTCACCACTCCCGCACGAAAGAAGTGTCTTTCCTCTACGAAAACAGTGAGGAAAGTTGGTTTTTCCTCACTGTTTGAACAGTGAGGAAAGTAAAGATCCCGTTCAGAAACTAACCTTGCCTGATTTTTTTATGATAGGTTTTAAAGATATTTTAAAAAATAAATAATTTTATGCTTAGAATAGAAATATTTATAAGTTAAGATTATTGTTTTTTATAAAATTTATCAAATTATTGTAAGTGTATAAGTTCAGAAACATTAAAAAAAATTAATAAAATATTGAAAAAATTACATCGTCAAATTTAGGATTATAATTTTTGAACGCACTCAAAGAAAGAAGCCTGTGAAAGAAAAGGACATTAGAAGCAAAAATTCGAAAAAATAATTATTTTGATTTGCTTTGTGACTATTTAATTTATTTACCTATTATGACTGAATACTTTCTTGCTGGGAGTGGTGAAAAGTTTTGTATGCAACTTGTGAGCAAGTTCATTTGCTATTCGTTTTGTTGAGTCTTTCGCTTACTCAGGATTGAAATTTATAATCACTCGCTGCGCTCGTGATTCTATTTTTAAATCCTTCGTTCGCTCAAGACTCAAAATCAAAACTCATAGGAAAAACGAACTTTCCTCACATGTTGGATAAATAACTATTTCACTTCAGTAGCTCAAACATGTAGGTTTTGCTGCCTGAAATCAGTGAGCAAAATGCGATTTTGCTCACTGAGTGAGGCAAAGTAACTTTTTAATTATTATTTTTTCTGAAAGCCCCGAATTTTTTATTCAGCCTTGGGTTAATCATACAATTCGAAACATTCACACTCTATCTCTTTCCCGCCCATTAGAAAGAGAGAGAGACAAAGACCAGCCCTTTCGAAGTTCCGTTTTTGAATTCGAACACGTTCGGAATTTCGTACTAACTAAAGAGATTTTGAAACAATGTCTTTTAATGTAATTTATTGAATTCTTAACTTATTGTTGTATTTAAACGAAAATAAGTATTTACTGCAAATAAAACTGATATTTAACCTATAAATATTTATTGCTAGTTTCAATAATGTTACGTAATATATTTTGAATAATAAAATATCATGGGTGCTATTTCCGAACACGCCATTTAAATGAAAGAGCGGGAAAAAAAATTCGTGGCTGGCGTAAAGAGTTGAATAAGTTAAAAATATTAAAATAATCGTAAAATATGAGTGAAACTAGCGACGAGAACAGTATTGTAACACCGGAAGAGTTAAAACAACAAGATAGTTATTAATGCAGAATTAAGTTTCCTACCTGAGAAGTCTCGCAAGAAATATCTGAAAGCATACCATGTCTTCAACGAGACTTACAAAGGGCGCAAGCAGTTTTTCGGAGACGGTGTTGCTATCTTATTTTTTAGATTTATCACAGACGAGGTGATCATCTATAATGTTAATTATTTTGATTCACAATAAATAGTTATTTCAATCAATTCCTGTTTATTATTTTATCTCGTAAAGTGTTCTCGCTGCTGAAGTGAAAAGTTATGTGTGTTACACGAGAGCAAAGATTTTTGCATCTCGTGCCATTGAATCCCTCGCCACGCTCAGGATTCAGCTTTAGAATCACTCGCTACGCTCGTGATTCAATCGTTGAATCCTTCGCTTGCTCAGGATTCAAAATCAGCACTCGCAGCAAAAAACAACTTTGCTCTCTTGTTGCACAAATAACTATTCTCAACAACATCCTCGTACCTAAGTAAATTCATCCGAGGCTAATTTATTTATAACCTTCCGTTATTTAAATTTAGTCCTGTTCTCATATTTGTCCCCGATCCTCGTACTGACCTATATTTTTGGGTCTGACTTAACAAAACAACTTATGTAAGAAAACCTAGTCTTTAGAACGAACTAGTTATCAAGCAAAGTTTGACCTATATGTCAGTAAAGAATAAACTGAATACATTACACATTATGTAAATGGTAGTCTGTACAAAAACGTAATGTAAAAGTTTTTTGTATAACGGTGTTGGAGACCAAAATATTATTCGTTGATGTTAGGATAATCGCCATGTGTTGGTTCGAATAACAAAACTTTTCATATATTTCGGAGGTCGCAGACTGATGTTTAGAAATGATTAAATTGAGAAAACTTTGTGTGTTGGGATTAGTTTACTTAGGTACTCATAATTGTAATGGTTTACGACACTTTGTATTCTCTACCGATTTTTAAAAAGAAATAGGTTATGTATTCCACCAACATCTTTTTTTAACGAATCGAAGTAGTTTACGTGTTATCATCAAAATGTTGAATATTACGAGCTGTTTTTTCTGAGATATCGGCATAAGTTTCCAAGCAAAAGTTTAAAGAACGTTGCCACAACTAAGTTAGTTAGGTAGGTAGGTACATTTCCTACGTAATCAAAGTAGAAGAGAGTGCATCAAAAACCGCAAAGTTCGCAGCAATTCATAGCGTCGCCGTCGTTCTCCAGAAATTAGAAGACCTCATTTAGCGGTGCAACTATTTCAAGATTGATATTGATGAGGTAAAGTTTTGCTTGCAGTTCCATAATACAGCTGCTTAAGGGTTAATGACGTTGGATTTTATACGTTTTTAATTACATTCCGTTTAGAATTTAATCGCAATTCTGAGCTAATAAAACGGGTCCGTAACTTAACTTCGAGAGTCATATGTTCGATTAATGGAAAGTCGATTGAACGATTGTTCGAATGGAATTTATTGTCAAACGCTACTTCGACTAATCGATTCATCGAAAGAGAGTTTCGAAAGAGTTTTAGTTATTATACAAGGTGTAGTTTTGCATCCTCGTCAAAATTCAGGAGGTTGACACAAAAGACATAAATAATAAAAACAAATTAAATGTAGTTACAAAAATGTAGGTCACATTAAGGTAGGGACTGGTTAATTATTAATTTTTTTTCGCACAAAATTAAGGTAATCAATAACCTTACGGTAGTTTAGGGTTCTTTAACGCCCTGAGAACTCTACTAATAATCCAAATATAAAAAAAAACACTAATAATCAGATTTAAAACTTATTATTATTTTATAATTTATTAATCGACAATCGTAAGAATAAATATTAATAACCGCCTGTTATTGCCTTAATTAAGGATAGCAAAACGTCTCACACAGAGAAGATAGAAAGAAAAGCGTTGAACCCCACCTGCTTGAAAAGAAGGCGAATTAGTATGATTACATTAATTTACATAATATAACATCACCCCTGTAATCCACGAAGGGTCCGGCAGAGCTGTACCTAATAGTACACCCACATTTCGCTAGTAATCTTTAAGTCCCATGTAATAGGGGGTGAGCCTAATGCCGTCAACTGGGCTCAGATCCAATATCCGTGGATGCTACTCGGAAATTCATGATAGAAAAAGCCAATAGCACTTCTCCGACCTGGGTATCGAAACCAAGACCCAGCAGTCGACAACCACACACACACACACACACCCAAACACACACACACACACACACAGACACACACACACAGACACACACACACAAACACACACACACACACAAACACACACACAGTACATTAATTTAATCTTCGGTAATCAAACGTTCTTTCACTCACAAAGGCACAAACCATATGCCCCATTTGTCCCACTTGACCGTAAATGCCAACAACAACGAGACACAAAAGTCCTGTTAACAGAACATCATCAAACTTTGCAGACACGACTATGATATGACACAGTTACTTGTGTCGGAGTAATAGTTAACGTTACACCAGAACGCATATCAGTGTCGACAGGAGCTGGCTGCTTGCCAGTGTGGTGACAATAAGCCAGCGGATAACGTGTTGGATTTATGAACGTTAGTATCAGTGTTTGAATCTAAGTAATGATAAATAATTGATCGAAAAGCCACATGCTTGCTTTTAAATAAACCAGATTGGCAACGGAATTTTAGTCTTGATCTTTTTTGGTAACTCCATGATACATGAGAGATGTAGGTACAGAAAGCGTATGATGATGATATTGGTACCTTATAGAATACAACCTGCATTTTTTTTTTTATTTGCGATTGATTTGCTCTTGACTCTAGTCTACCTCAGAATTGACAGATACAAAGTCGACGATGGTACGGGATACCCAGAAGAAGCATGTTCTCTTTTTATAATATCTTAGTTTAAGGTTAGATAACGACACAATTATCTTCTAGACGTAGGTAATATACATAGGTACAGTCAGCGTCGGTGTGTCAAAAGTCAAAAAGTCAAAAGTCAAAGCATTTATTTCAATTAGACCATTACAGGCACTTTTGAAAGTCAAAAAAAACAAAATAAAACGCGAAGCTACAGTCCCAGTCACAAGGCATAATAACTTGTGAAAGTACTGTAGTTGCCCATTCCGTAGCGTGTGTCCTAACCACTCAAGTTTTAAAATGTTACACTCCTATAACATTGAATGAATGCACATGTCTTTTAGGGGGTAAGAACTTAATGGAGCTGTGTGTACGCCATAACAAATCTCTCGTAAAACAAGAAATGGGTGCATAGTTAAAAGATTGGATTATTTGTATCTATCAAATTATTTGTATTTCTATGTTATAGGTATCTATCAACCAGAGGTCGGAATTAGGTAGAGTTATTTAAGTACTTGCATCGAAATGTTGATATTAATAAGGATCTTCGCTATGTTGTGCGAATTACAAACGTGGCAACATCGTGCGTGTGCGCATTGGAATTTTGCAACTTCGGACATCCGATGTCGGATGGTTTAAATTGTGTAAAAGTAAATAACGTTTTATTTAATAAATCACGGGATTTTTCCGCTCTTTAAAATTAATCTCGGGATTTGAAGCATATCCACTTTATTCTTTATTCTTTCGCTGTATGAAATCAGTGGTCGGAATTAGATAGAGTTATTTAAGTACTTAACTTAAATAACTCTATCTAATTCCGACCTCTGGTAGTAACATAACTATTATGCTTTTGAACATGAGAAAAGCATAGTTATTTATAACATAAACACTCGTTATCCTTTTTACATATGCCAGTGTACATGAGTTTGCAGTTTTAGATTTAATAGAATTTTAGTAATTGCGTAGGAATTAATTTTGCAGAGAAATAAGCAAATATCGTGAGGAAACTTTTGAGTATGTTTTTTTGACGATGAGTGTTGCTGACGACCAAAGGAACGATGAACATGTTAATGGGTGTCTTATGAGATAACAACAAAACTATGTAAAAATTAAAAAGAATAGAGATTAAAAGCCGTGGCGTTAAAGGCAGTGCAATACTTGCTAAGGAGCCTAGTGGTGTACCATCGGACTGCCAAATCAAAGGTCTAAAAATATTTTTGAAAAATAGTGTTACAGCTAAATAAGATCGATTATAAATTAACTGTACAAACAGAAATTTTCAATTATCTTTTTTTTTCAAAGACATTTCGTTAATGTTTTTTGGTAACTTTTTAGACCTATAAAGGGTGTAAAACACCTCTTAACGAAGCCGAAAGGCACTGGTTCTCCCCGTTATTGCGATCATTTTTTTATTCTACACCATACCTGGGAATCTTCTAGTTACGGAGATATTAGGGGTCAAAGTTACAACTTTTTGACAAGTATTTTTTTAAATACAAGTTTTTAATGTAAGATTTTTACTTTAAACACCTCCACGACCCCCGTACTATTCAATCCGTCCATCAGCACAATGTTTTGAGTGCGTTCCATTGAGTTCTACCACAAAACATGATTTTACACCCCCCCAAAAAAAGTCGTTTCCCAGCAATAATTTTTGCGTAAAGTTACTTAGTTTCATGTACAGAATGCTTGGTTGACGGGTTCGTGATGAGGTGATTTACACCGTGTATATTCTGCTTGTGCGTATGAAGTTTTATTAAAATCGGTTCTGTTATTTCGGAAAATAAGGACTTGAAAGTTTGTATGAAATGCCTTTAGGCGTAAACGCCCTTAACCTTGTTGGCACTAGACAGTAGTTGTAGAAACACTAAACGGTTTGACCCTCTAGTCCTCATCAATCTAAGATCTACAGCAGTTCAGTTAACCGTCGAACAAACTGTATTGTGCCGCCACTGGCACGCCGCCAAAAACGCATGCCGCTAATTTACTCGACGTGACAGGCATTCCACTGTATCGTAAGTATTTCGCACTAGCTGGCCCTGTGGTTTCACTTACATACATACAGCCACACATAAGGAGCTCGTGGCTAAATAATAACAGCCGCCCGGGTCGATCTTTTAGGTTAAGCTGTGCTTGCCGGGGTTGGTGACCATAATTACATACCGAGTTTCCTCCGTGCCTCGGAAAGCACGTTAAGCCGTTGGTCCCGGCTGTCATTTGTAGATCTTTGACAGTCGTTACGAGTAGTCAGAAGCCAAAAAGTTTGAAATCCAGTCTTACCAAGGGGTATCGTATTACCCAGTTACTGGGTTGTGGAGGTCAGATAGGCAGTTGCTTCATGTAAAATACTGGTACTCAGCTGCATCCGGTTAGACTGGAAGCCGACCCCAAGATAGTTTGGGAAAAGGCTAGGCAGATGATGATGACATACAGCCACGCATACCATATACCTGCATACGTCTTTTTGTATCAGAAGTATGAAAATTGTGAATAATTTTTGTATAATTATAAATCTATAGGTAATGTGACCACTAAAAGGTGAAGTGTTATTGGGTTTTTCATCAGGAACTTCTCTTTAGCAGTCACGGAGTCTGGGTGTTTGTGAATGGTTAATAGGCTCGCAGCGGACTCAACACATAGCTGGCGAAATATGGGTGTACCATTATACCTCTGCCCAACCTTCGAGGATTACAGGCGTGATGTTGTTATGTTCCCACTGCTGGGACGCGGGTCTCTTCTCTATGAGAAAGAGCAAGATATTATCCGTAACCATTTTAGTAGATGTCATACGTCGCTGAATTTTTGGTTCTAGGAGATGCTGGTTTCATCACGTTTTGGTATAGTTACTTTAACATTTTCGTTTAAGTTTATATGAAATATATAACGAGAACTCTTTGTGAAATGGGGCTCAACATTTACTCTTAATAAAACAAAACAACACCTAATAACAGAAACTTAAGAAAACAAAATCTATTCTAATTTTTTAACATTGAAAACAACTTAAAAAAACAACGTATTTCGATGTAAAATTAATGTAAACGAAATACTACGTATATTTTATTCAAACCACACAATTCAAGGTCTGCCTACCTTCATAAGTAACTAAAAAACATGAGCTTTCTAAAAATATAATTATTACAATTGAAAATACTGCTGAATTCGGGTGTGGTCACATTTATTCAAGTCGCATGTGTAACCAACATTAATAACAACACAATGTTTAGTTGTTTAAGTAGGAATACTCGCTTTTATGACACTGTATTTAGAGTACATACTTAAAAAATAATGAGTCTTTATATGACTGTACTACGAAATTTTAGTTAAAGATTTTTACCGCTTTGTAGCATAACTACGGGTTTTGCTATGTCGTAGGCGCGTAGCCGTAGAGACGTAGACCCTTCTACGCAGCGTAACACGACGCCGCGCCGTCACTTCGTGTGCAGAAGTTTTTAAGTTTTGTTCTATACAAGGTGTTGCTTTGCATCCACGTTAAATTCAAGGAGGAAACTATGCTAATGAGTCTCCACCAGAATCAATAATAAAATGGGTAGGTTTTTTTTTTTCTTTTCTTATTTACGGAAATCGGTAAGTGTGAACCACCCGTGTTTAGTAACGCGGTCCGTTTGGTCCTCGCCCTATAACCGCGCTTTCACGCATACAAACAATCTCAAACGTTTATTCGATAATTTCTTATTCCCTAAACCACGTTAAGGGGGTTATTCTGATATACTGACAAACTTAAACAACAAAATAAATCCGCGTTTATTAATAATTAACTAGGTACCGTAATTTAAATTGATTCTTTATGTCTTTTGTGTCACCCTCTTGAATTTTGACGAGGATGCAAAACAACACCTTGTATAGTATGTATTAGTTTATACATTTTTGTTGTTTTTATGCAAATATATATGTATGTTGTTTTATCCGCCTTAGTTACCTGAAATAAAGGATCTGCTACGTTATCTGTTGCTTTACTACTAGGTACTTGTAAATCGGTATCTTGAGATATTTATTTTTTTGTGCTTGTAGTTAAAATAATAAAGACAAAAATAATTTCTTTAAGTTCGATCTGTACAATTATTTCTTTTTATTACCCGATCCATCTTACTTATTTTTGGTCATTGTCTAATTTTATTAAAAATAAAGATTAACTCATTACATTGTAAATACCGTAATTTCGTGGCTAAATAATAACAGCCGCACGGGTCGATCTTTATGGTTAAGCCGTGCTTGCCGAGGTTTGTCCGTGGTTGGGTGACCATAATTTATTACAAAACGAGTTTCCTCCGTGCCTCGGAAAGTACGTTAAGTTGTTGGTCTCGGCTGTCATTTGTAGATCTTTGACAGTCGTTACGAGTAGACAGACGCCAAAAGTCTGACATCCAGTCTTACTAAGGGTATCGTATAACCCAGTTACTGGATTGTGGAGGTCAGATAGGCAGTCGGTTCAGTAAAATACTACTCAGCTGCAACCGGTTAAACTGGAAGCCGACCTCAAGATAGTTTGGGAAAAGGTTAGGCAGATGATGTTTGTAAATACCGTAACTTTTATCATAGAAATGCAAATACCTGTAAACAAATTGCGATCAGTAACATCAACACACTTTATTTCTGTTACGTCATCTTTTTGGTTGATAGTAATCAACGTCACCCTATTTAACACTGAAATTTCAACCTTAAACCTATGTGGTAAAACTCAAAATATCATCACCGTTATGTCTTGAGACAGTAGTCTACTCTATCAGATTTTTTTAATGAAATTTGAACTTTGGTAGTTAGTGATAAGGTTGGGATTTAAGTGGGGGGGGGGGTGGTGTGCCAAGTAGTCTAAAGTGAGTAACCTCGGGGTAGGCCTATAGGGAGGGGTCGACCTTGGTACGAGTCCTACTAACCGTAAAATTGTAAGTGCTACAGCCTTGCGAAGTTGACCATATGCTTCTAAAAATAGTGGACTGGGTTTGGGAAAATTTGTTTTCATGGGAGTTTTGTATCTTTTCTGAGGAATAAAGTATGGTGATAAGATGTCGATGCAGGGAGAGACTATTGGAAAGATGCATTGATGGTGTGTGCAACAACATGAAAGAAAGTCGAGTATGTCATCGCGTGATGATTGATAGGCGGAAATGTCAGAAAACCTCGTGCTGCGCTAACCCCATGTAACATCAGACCAGCTGGCCTACCATGACCTCTTAAAGCAGTATTGTTTTACTCTTATTCCAGTGTGGGAAAGAGACGGAGCTGTGAAGGATGTCTAGCGCCATCTCTTTCCCACACTGGGAAAGGAGTAAAACAATAATGTTTCAAGACGTCATGGTAGGCCAGCTGGGCAGGAAGATGAAGATGATAGGATAGGCCTACCTACCTTTTCATCATATTTTCCTGCCCTTGAATAAAAAAAAACCTTTTCCCACGTCAGCATTATACATTTTGTAAAGATTGTTTTCATTTATCTAACTCAGAAGAGGGATAGTAAAATTTGGTCTTTGAACCTCCTCAAATCAACTAAAGTAAACAGTTTAGAATTACAAAGTAAATAAGTACGTTTTTGACATAACAGGAAAGTAATTTCAACTGAAGCAGGAATAATAAATAGAATACGAAGAATTCCTTTAGCAGATTTCCTCTTTGGATTCAAACATTCTTCAATAATACTTGTGTAAGTAGCGGCAAATTAATACATCAGATTTTAATGTCATTAAAATAGAATTAAATAAAAGGATAATAGTAAACATTATCAAACAAAACGTAAAAGTTAGAGTGGTCATAGGGAAACACATAAAATAAAATAAATGGTGTTCTGCGCTTAGGGGTCGTCCAGTGTGACGGAGCGGAGCAGTGGCGGGCGCGATAATGCGGTTACAGAGCTTCTCGAGTTGTTGTCGCGTTCTATGTACTCTTGTTTTTGTTTTGTAATTGTAGCTGGGAGTTGTGTTTTGTTTTTGGTACTGCCACCGACGTGCGTCAATAGTGCATGGAATCACTGCGCCCGGCTGTCTCCAGAGACCACCACCCCTACTACTGCCAGTACTGCCAGTAATACAATAAGAAGGTAGTACAATATGGTATGATTAATAGATATTCTGTAAGTAGAAGCTGTTAATAAACCAACATTAAAAAGAAATAAGTCTAACAGGCCACCGAAATCAAATCCATGTGTCATTTAAATTATAGTGCGGTTTTGAAAATGCCGTCTCTGTAGTTATCGTTGTGAGCGTTCCTAATTGGCCACAGACCATTCCCACATTTCACCTCTAATCTTATTGCGACGTTCAGGAAGTCGCTGTATTTATACTACTGAGGGTGTTTAAAGGAGATTTCAGACAAGCCACCGTCTATTCTTCGCCATGGTCGCGGTCGTAGCCAGGCATGTCAATATTGCCGCGACGAGCAGCCCACTACGAAACCTCGACCGCTATAATGTATCTCTGTGAACGCATCCTAAGTTGCTAGGTCGGATGTCCGGAAGAAGCCCGCGGGGAGGCGAAGTTAACGCTTAACACCGGCATTTAACGCGCTCAATAATACATATGTAACCACTTTACATAAGTTATGATACCTACATGTAAAACGGCAGTAGACTTCCGTGTGAAAACTAGAA
Organism: Cerastis leucographa; assembly: GCA_963082945.1. Taxonomy (NCBI): domain Eukaryota; kingdom Metazoa; phylum Arthropoda; class Insecta; order Lepidoptera; family Noctuidae; genus Cerastis; species Cerastis leucographa. The sequence continues at coordinate 18,121,138 of OY720358.1, read as the reverse complement.
TTCATTAAACTAGGGTTTTGATAGAATGATTTTTTGGTTTTTATGAGCCAATTGAATGAATGCATGATCTGTTTGTTTTCAAGAATAATTAATTGGTTAAATTAAATGGTAGTGTGATTTTTAATCGACTTCAAAAAGGAGGAGGTTCTCAATTATCTCGATTGGTATTTTTTTTATGTATGCACACCGATTACGCTGAGATTTATGATCCGATTTACGTGATTCTTCTATAGTTTGAAGCGGAATAGTTGCTATTTGGTCCCATAAAAAATTAATATAGTTTGGCCCTGTGGTTTTCATTTCATGAACACTTTTTTTTAATTTAAAGATTCACTATAACAGGGTTCTGTTAGAATGATTTATGGTTTTTAAGAGCCTATTGAATTAATGAATGATCTGTTTATTTGCTAGAATATAGGTTTAATTACTTGGCAGTGTAAATTTAGTTATCGCCACACTATGTTTGACGTTCCGGTCGTACGTGTGTGACAAGAAATAAGTTAGATTGTTGGCTTTAATTACTGCCTCGTTGGTCTGGTGGTCGTAAGCGCGACTGCTGAGCATTAGGCCTATTAGGTCCTGGGATCGATGTCCAGGTCGGGCAAAGTGTTATTGGGTTTTTCCATCAGGAATTTCTCAGTGGCAGCCACGGAGTCTGGATTTGTGCTCGGTTGATGGCGATATTGCCATTCAATGCTACGTAATGTTATGTTGTAGTGCCATGTAATAGGAGGAGATCCTATGGTCACGCCTATTACATGGCACTTTAACATAACTGGCGCAATGTGGGTATACTATTAGGTACACCTCTGAGTTACCCTTCGGGGATTACAGGCGTGATGGTTATGTTAACTAATATCCGCAAAAACGATACGAAGATTTTGTGTAGGCGGTTTTAACATAAGATTGTTAATGATTCAGCTATTCATTCTTATGCTATACATACAAATAAATAAAATTGAAGTGTCTGTTTGTAATATTAAAATAACTGCTTTTTATTACATGCATATGAATGTATATACGGTACATATACCAATTTTTTTTTTATAATTTTTGTCTGTCTGTCTGTTAGTCTGTCTGTCTGTTTGTTCCAGCTAATCTCTGGAAAGGCTGGACCGATTTTGACGGGCCTTTCACTGGCAGATAGTTGATGTAATAAGCTTAGGTTACTTCTATTTTAGAAAAAAATCTATTTCCACGCGGACGAAGTCGCGAGCACAGCTAGTAGGTCATAAAAGCCGAAATTCTCGTCGGGCAGCATCGTTATCAATCGTCGTAACAGCGTAAATATCTCCGAAACAATGATTTTATTCATTCATGGTCTGTGGTTTGGTTGGAAGAAAAACAAACACACTAATCAACATCTATGGTAATTTTTGTCACACTAAATAACATAATTGTTTTACCATAAAACCGGCGCCCTAAGCCGAGGCTCGTACCCCACGGTTTGGTGCCCAGGGGTGCCCTTAGTGTGCAGTCACTTAGTTCTTTAGTTTTTGCCCTGGCTGGATGCCTTTCACTCAAGGCACCTACAGGATACTCCGGTTAAGCAGACGACAGCGCGATTGGTTGACGTGTGAGATAACATTATCAAAAAAAAAAACATAAAACAGTTACCATTGCTTTTCCATATGAAATAGTACACGAAAAGGCTAATATAACGCTAATATTTCGGTACTTTTACAATTTCATAGCTTTGTTTTCACTGATTGCGGCAGTATAATTACTCGTTATAATGAAAAGGTCGAGTCGATTATCACCCCTCTGAAATGCTGAAAGCAATTCAGTAAATTACGCGGAAATTGATAACACTGATAAATAAAACATAGCCCTTTCGAATGACCTTGATATTTAGATAACGAAGCAAGAAACCGCGACTTTTTAATAAGAAAGAAAAAATTGGTCGTTTAATAAAGTTTTATTTTATTAATATTCTCCAGGCATGTTCTGGCAACCAGTCTATCAAGTGAATATTGTATTACGCAGTACTAATGGAGTTATAGAGGTCAGATAGACAGTCGCTCCATAAAATACTGGTATTCAGCTGCATCCGGTAAGACTGGAAGCCGAACCCAACAAGTTGGGAAAAGGCTAGGCAGCTGATGAGTCTGTTGGTGTTAGGCATTAATCATTCAGGAGTTTTCAGGCAGTCTATAAGGTGTGCTCTAGCCATCCAGCGCCCCATCCTATCACTCACTATTCAAACTTCTCCTTGTTTGTCTATTAATTACTTGTACCAATTATGAGTTTTTTAGGTATACACCGTGTAAATCGCCACTTCACGAAGCCGTCAACCAAGCATTCTGTACATGAAACTAAGTAAATTTACGCAAAAATTATTGCTGGGAAACGACTTTTTTAGGGGGGTGTTAAATCATGTTTTGTGGTAGAACTCAATCTAACGCACTCAAAACATTGTACTGATGGACGGATTGAACAGTACGGGGGTCGTGGAGGTGTTTAAATTAAGAATCTTACATAAAAAAAACTTGTATCTAAAAAAATACTTGTCAAAAAGTTGGAACTTTGTCCCCTAATATCTCCGTAACTAGAAGGTTCCCAGGTATGGCGTAGAACAAAAAAATGATCGCAATGACAGGGAGAACCAGTGCCTTTCGGCTTCGTTAAGAGGTGTTTTACACCCTTTATATACCTGTATATCTGTTAACTAGAAAATCTGCCGAGACGTTTTTTAGTTTGTCTGTCTTTTTAATTTCAACAGCAGATTTTAAACCCTGCTAAAAATATTGTAAAAACTTTTGAATTTTTTTTTAAAAATAGCCTTATAAATTTTAAAGCTCTTTTAAGTACGTGCTGAACATAGCTATAATCTATTAAAGACAAGAACTCGATTACTCGAGCTCAATTCACGTAACAAAGTAAAAAGCAAAGTTCGCCGTAATCTTTGAAACTTATAATGAAATCGTAAGTTACGGCAAAAAATTTAGATTGAATTTAATTTTGGGGATCAATGGAAGAAGTTGCAAAGTAAGAATCTTCTAAAGAAGCAAAGACTACGGACGCACGCAACGGTTAAATCACCATAAATACAAGGTGTTGTTTTGCATCCTCGTCAAATTGTAGGAGGTAACTATGCTAATGATTCTCGTCCCGAATCAATACTAAAATGGGTAGGGATTCTTATTTACGGAATTCGGTAAGTGTGAACCACCCGTGTTTTAAACGCGGCCTGTCTGATTTTCGCCCTATAACCATGCTTCCGCACATAGAAACAATCTCAAAGGTTTATTCGATAATTTCTTATTCCCTAAACAACGAAATACTGACAAACTTAAACAACCAGAAAAATCTGCGTTTATTAATAATTAACTAGGTACCGTAGTTTAAATTGATTAATTTATGTCTTTTGTGACAACCTCCTGAATTTTGACGAGGATGCAAAACAACATCTTGTATAGTCAAAGAGTCTCGACCAACACCTGAAGAGGTCTCTCGTTAGGCAGTTGTTTCAAGGATTGACTGCAGTAAGCGGTACACATAGGGTTAGATGAAATACAGGTGATTTACGAACGATGAACATTTAAAATTTCATCGACAGATTATTTACGTATGACAATGTTTATATGATTATTTCGACGCGCGGAGTTCGGAAAATATCTTGCGGAAGCGCACTACCGGGTTAAAAAGTGTCCTACGTCCCTAACCCAGATCATGGTCTCCCTGTGTGCCGGTCAGACAGGCAGAGTTACTTTCACACTTATAACAATAGTATAGAGTGTGGATTTATTTGGGTAGACACGAAAAAAGATGTGGCTAGACTAGATTAACATCACAAAGTTCACAATCAATTTACTTCTCATCAATTATCTGCTACATCAGCTGTCAAAAGAAAAAAACGAGGCTGGGTTATAAAAACTATGATAATCTGAAATCTATTTTGCGAGCTTTCCCATTGTTGTTTCTTTCCTAGCAAAGCCTCGTGGCTTTACAGTTCAAATAATCTCAACCTTCGCGATCCATCGTATTCATTGTAATGCCGATCGTTTACCAAGTGATTTTGCCACAAAGACATTTAGAATCGTTTTATTTCAAAGCCTGCTAAAGATGCTCCCACTGAAAAGAACGTACAGAAGGTCAGGTGGCGTACCATGACGTCTTAAAACATTATCGTTCCATTCTTATTCCAGAGTGAAAAAGAGACGGAGCTATACAAGTCGTCTAGCTCCATCTCTTTCCCACTCTGGAATAGGAATGGAACAATAATGTTTTAAGCGTCATAGTAACCCCCCAGGTCAGCTACATACAACGTATGCAAACGAATGTACGAACGAAGACAAATACTACACATTACAGAAGGATTTAAATACACTGAAAGTCTTTACTATTGTACGGCTGGAAGCCTTTAAATGGACTTCGGAGACAGGTTGGCCGAAGCAAGGAAAACTTGTTCAGGTAGAGATTCATAGATGACTCTGCCGTGGAGTGTAAATGTGGTATTGCCCCACAAATGATGGGGCATTTGATATCGTGTTCTGTCTGTCCTGCCGTTTGCACATCACAGGAGCTACAGAAAGTGCCAAACTCGTCGCCAACATGGGCTGACACAATTTGAATTGTCATCGACACGCTAAGACGAACAGAGAATTATTCAAGTCTTATTCCATATAAGGCATGATGCGCTGACCCCAAACAAATTTGGATACTGGGAATATCCGAAAGTAGACACACCGTTGTACGTGAACTTATAGCAATCGGTTCTTGTGTAGTGTGTAACGCAAGATACACTATATTTCCGGCATTTAGAGCAACATATTGTAGGGAGAGTAGGTAAACTCTCCGCGAACAGACACTGGCAATCGGTTTGAGAAAGTTTGAGATCGCCGTACGTTTTGCTAGTTGTATTGCGTCGACCTTCTGTAATATTCTTTGGTACTACTTTATCATTAATGGTATGATTGTAGAAACTGGATTCTGAATCTGTTGAAATCTAAAGCTCTTTATCATTGGAATCTGTTTTTTATGAATTGTTCTCGTTATCTCATTCAGATTTTTGAAACCGACTTTGCGAATTCTATTTTGGTGTTCAGGCTTTGCTGACTTAAATGCTTTTTATATCTTGTTCGTCTGTAAATTCCGTTTGAATAATATGAAAGTCTGATACTTAATTAAATATCTCCATTATTTAACACTTTTATTTTTGTCAATGTCCCACTCCTGTGCAAAGGCCTCTCTCATTTCTCCCATTGCTCTCGATTTTGCACTTCTTCTTATCAATCCACGAGGAAGCGCTCCAAACACGCTGTTAATAGTACATTGTTAACCTAGTGATGAAAGTAACAATTGAGGGCGCCAATAGTTCGAGGGACTAAATAAGTCTTTAACTCGAGGTAAACACTGTGCTTTTCATTGTACGTGAACCGTACAGTTATTATCAGTGTAGTGCAATGCGCGCTCGAATACGGACGTGTTTCCACTGTGTACGGCAAGAATTATATTTGCGTGTTGCGCAGCCATAGCCGCTGCCCGTAAACACTATGAGTTCCAAACAACCATGCTATCGACTACATGGATCAGGTGAGCTAAACTAATTGTCCAATTTCAAGGAGGACGAGATCAGCAGCGGAAAGCAGTTATCATCTCCAAGATATCATCGATAAATTGAAGAAGACTGACCCGGACGACGTGCCAGATTTCGTGGCAAGGGAGCTGAGTAAACTGCTGCCAAGGTGCAAGATGCATCTTGGTCATCATAGTTGGACTGCAGTCCAGAATGGACGTATCAGAAAATCCAATCTGAACCACGTGCGGAAATAGGTTATATAGGTTTATTGCGCAACGTTGGTTCAATAATTGGCAGACCTCAAAGGTGAGCACGAAAAATGCTTATATCGGTAGTTTTGACACAAGTGCATCACCAACTGTCGATAATGCTGACCAAGCGCCGCCCGCCGCCGCCGTCACCCGCACCACAACACCGGCTGCGAAAACGTCACGCGTAGGTACGTCGACCCCTAAGCGGTCCTGCTATTGTCACCGGCAAATCAGATGCGTCGCAGTCTAAGCGGCAAATCCAAAAAGGGGAAAATCTGAAACAGAGTGCTCAACCTGCCCTGACTGCGGTCCGTAGCTCCCTGCCGATAACATGCTACGTCGATGAAGAGGGTTTCATAAAAGTATAAAAGAAGAAAGAAAAGCCCTGTTCACGAAACCGGTGCGGTACCGCTCTGAGTGGACCCAAGATGCTGCTGCGCCCTGTAATTTGGCATCTGTCAGTTGAAAGCGATTCTCCCTAGGGATGAAAAGTATTACTTTCAACCCGCTCCTCAGGCAACTTCAGACCTACTTTCAGAGTATGAGTAATGAAGATAAATATTTTCTTTTGTTTTATAGGAATACAGTTTGGCTTTAGCTATATGTTCAATAAATTGATTTCTATTTTTGATTTTGGCCACGTTTCACGTCAAGTTCTAAAGGGAATTATACTTTTGAACAAATCTATGTGAATTGAATAATAATGACTGCTTTATTTTGTACAGATCTGAATATTAAATAACAAAAGATATCTCTTACTCTCTGAAGTCAGTGTTCCCTATCTCAAACTACTCTACTATCTAAAACTTCTAGAAGGACCACCTGAACAAACTTTTTAAAGTCCATTGTCTTGGTCAGATGATTATTTATTTATTTATTTACCACAAATGATGATGATGATTATGATGTGTGATTGTTGCCTATTTTAGTAGGAAAGAGCCACACAGATTTAAGTGGACCGGCTCAGCGAAAAGTGTAGCTCAATTAAAAACTGGGGCCAAAATGTAAACAATGTCACAACAAAGAAAACTAAGAAAATATTTATAAAAATGAAACAATTCGTAATATGCTAATGGAAAACCAATAAAAGTATGAATATGGATGATAAGTGTAAGTATAAAGTGTCTGTAGTAGGTAGATACTATATTTCCCCATCTTGAGGAGCTCACTGATTCGACGAATAATAAGGAAGGACTATAGGTAGGCCGCATGATATATTCTATTATTACAGTTGGTACTTTCAATGAGTCCATTATTTACGCAATCTGATATTCTAACGACCTACCAACGCGTTTCTCAATCTCATATTTTATACATTTCGTTGTTTTCAATATGCAAATTCCACTCCTCCGATGGTCTCATGGTTTACGAGTCGTAGCTTGGATGTTATCCAACGTCCCACAGACTGACGCCTCGTTACTGACGCTTCAATATCGACCTGTCGTTCAGTAATATCACTTACAGTATTTACTTCGCCTTGCCAAGCACTCCTACCTGATATTTTAACGGAGTGGCAGCTTGGATCTTCTATTTTTGGCTTAACAGAACAATATTTTTTTTCGAAACTACCTGAGTTGAGATAAAATATTGATAATTTTGAAATTATTACTGTTTTCGAGAATACATTAATTTCCAGAGATATTTAGGTCAGTATAGTATCTTAGTTGGAAACCTTTACCTCTTTATATAGAAGAATAACAGTCATACAGATGCTCACAAAATTGTCTTTAATTAATATTATGAGACTAAAGTTTACCTTAAACATAGGTACACAGATAAGTAAATCAATGTCTCTAACAGTAAATAAAACTATCGAAAATTAAAACGATAAACAGTTTCGTGAATCGATTCGTTAAATATTTGAACTGGACAAGTGACATTTGTTGCTATTACTCATATCTACAATAACTGGGTTCAATGAATTACTTATAGCCTTGTGGTTGTTGTACTAGGGTTGGGCTAAACTTGGTTGCGACTGGCACGGGAACGTGGAGAATGGCACAAGTAAAGAGAGGCTAATACTTAGCAGTGGGTGAAGTCGGAGTGTGGATGATGATGATGATGATGATGATGGACATAATGATGAAAAGATGATTTGTGTTCACAAGGATAATGTAGTGATTCATCATCATTCTCCTATCCTTTTATTTGGGGTCGGCGCAGTATGTCTTCTTCTTCCATATTTTCTCTATTACTCGTCATCTCATCACACAACTCATTTCTTGCAATATAATGTTTTACATAGCCCATACATCGTTTTTGGGGTTCCGTACCCAAAGGGTCAAACGGGACAAAAATTACTGAGACTTACTGTCCGTCCGTCCGTCCGTCTGTCACCAGGCTGTATCTCATGAACCGTGATAGTTAGCCAGTTGAAATTTCTACAGATTATGTATTTCTGTTGCCGGTTTAACAACAAATACTATCCTCCTGGGCTCCCATACAAAAAAGTGATGTTGTTGCTCGTTTTTATAAATAATGGTAACGGTGATAGGGAACCCTTCGTGCGCGAGTCCGACTGGCACTTGGCTGGCTTTTTTTAAATCTTTCTCTACCGTTATACCCATCCACATTCATACTCAAAATGATCAGATGGATGGATGTAGTTATTATGGGATGAATCATCATCATTTTATATTAGTGCACAAACAGCAAGAAAGAAGAATACATCGAATAGACAGAGATAGCAGTATAAGAAGATACTATGGAAATACGAGTAGGTTTAAGGTTAAAATAGACCAGGAAATTGAAAATAATGACTGGGCACTAAATACACATTATAATTAACCAGGGAACGGTTATAATGAGCGCCATTAACGAAATAATAAAACTGCTCCACCCTGGTTTTCTAAAGCCTAATAGTGCTTCAACATGTATGGCTTCGCTACGCTAAAATTATAAATGCAAAAGTGGCTTTGGTTCCTAATTTACTATCCACCTAATTTTCGGGACTGAAGGAACTTGATTCCTGATCAGCCATAATATATTTATGTCTGCCTTCAAAATCCCCACTGTCATTGCAGGGAAAAAAACGAATCTTCAAGAACGAGCAGTGGTTTTGCTAACAGCGGTGTGATTCTGTAAGACCTCACTTAGAACTTCGAATCTGAATCCACTGTGTGTTTCTTGATTGGCATTCTAAAAACCCGGTTGATAATTCGAATTTACACTAGCAGTTAGCACCACCACTACGAGCGTGTCCGCGAGTTGAACTAAATTAACAGGGAGATTTTGACAGTAAAGTATGAGATGACGTAAGAAGTGGCATTCTGTAAGGTAATTTCCCCGTCACTTCGAAGCTCCCTTGGCTACAAAATCAAGGTCATTTTGAACCTTACGCGAAGTGACAGTGGATAGCGATGTGAGATGTGAGTTGTCCTCTGAATTTTACAGAATCGACGTACTGTATGTTGGTAATGTTAGTCAAATCTGTTTTGTAACTATCTTGTTTAGTCTGCATTTCCTATAACTATGTTTCAAGCATGGCAGCCTTTAATTAAGGCTATCCTGTAAAATGTAAAAATAGTATGAGTACTTTAACATGTATTTTTGATATAGGATGCTATGTTGGTTGTCCTTAAATAGATTAATGTTTTGTAACGTTTCGTTGATTTCTCTTACAGTAGTCTAGCAATGGTTTGTCTCCTCCTTTTTTCCTAGTCATCTGTCACTTGCCAGAACCCTTTCATTTATACTCGTATCATCCGTCAGTCAATTATTCCATCGTTTCTTTGCTCTCTCTCTTCCTCCAGCAAAATGTTATTCATCACTCGTTCAGTCACGTGCGTTTCATCCCTCCCATCCACCCATCCCCTTGGTAGTTAACATCAATAAATAATGGCTATATTTTCACCGTGATAGTGGCAACCTTGGGCACGTTTACGGCAGCCCCACGCTGGCCCACGTTGGGCGCCACTCAATGAATAGCCTTTAGCTATCGGCCCTGTCACGCGATCTTTGCCGTGTCACTGCTCACCGGTTGTACGGACGGCACGTGGTTTTAATTGGTATTTTTATTTACAATGGCCGGTATTTAAATTGTGTTTGATTTTATTTTAATTACAGTTTATCAATTGGAATTGAAGAGTGTTTGTCACCTGGAAAACTCGTTTAGGTAAATGTTAGGCGGATATTTAGAAGGATTTTTGACATATACTAAAATGGTTCCAATACGACATTGTGAAAATCCTAAGCCTTCTTTCATAACCGTATAAAAAAAAAATATAACCCCATTTTCTTTAAATCAAAACCTTTTTCAATTTCCTTAAGTGACTGCGACAAATTGAAAATCAGTACTTGTTATTCGTTTCCAATTCCTGGGCCAAAGAATCATCAAAAAGATCATGAATTAAAAGAAATCTGTTTATTTAAATTTCATGTAATTTATGCTATTATTTAAGCGGCTCATACAGCCGCGAACATTAGCCATCTGGATTGCTTTCATCAATTTAGACGCGTTGTCAACATATGTGTACATTTATTACATTCTCGCGAATATGAGTGGGTACACACTCTATATCTCTATTCCCTCTTTGTCTAACAATGGGGAAGTGAAAGGGAGGGAGCGATAAGAGGTGTATAGTAATTGTTCACTGGGTTTAACGTAGTCTCGTTGGACGGATGCCAGCGTCAGATTCGTGGACGAGGTAAAAAGTGATATGTCCCCTATGAAGGCTGACGCTGGTTAATTTGTGGCATTGTTGATTTTTTAACAGTTTTGCTTTGTCTTGGCATTTTTCAGAGGTTCGGTATGATGCTAACCTCTGTGGAATAGGGAACGAATAAAAACGTTATTTGTTTGTTGTTAATATGTTTTTTTTTTTATAAAATATCATGTGTTTAAAATGGCTCATAAAGCGGTATTTTTAATTAGTGTCTTTGTGGAACAATTGAAAAGTTTATTTCCTGAAAAGTAAATTTTACTAATCTATTTCAAAACTATGATAAATGAGCTTAAATACTCATTAAACTTTCATTAGTAATAGAAGAACCAACTCAGACGGATATGCCAGTTGTATTATAAATAATCTTGGGTTTCGGAAATATTTTACTTCACTGAGTAGTTTTAATGGACGAATAACTTTTGCCCGCGATTTCGCTCAAATGAAGGTCAGTAACTATCCCTAAATTGATTGAGTGTTAGATAAATATAAAACATTTTAGTGATAAAACTCATATAATAATATAGTACATAGTAAAAAAAGAGGTTAACATAAATTGAACTAACAGTCGCGTTAATTGATTGATTGATATTTCAAACAATATGTGAATGATTCATAGAAAAACACTTATTTTTCAATCATTAAACTAGTATATGTTTTATAAATCTTATGTTTCATAAAGTTGATTAATGTATTTATTATAGACTAATTTAATTGCTGTCTCAAATAAATTAGGCGCTGCGCAAACGTGTGTCTTGTGTCGGATACAAGCTATTAATGAATATTTGATTTCTATATAACCACTATGAAATCAGCCACACGTAAATTGTGTCTGGTCGCCTCTACAGGACACAGCAACTACGGTTTCCTGTGACGGTGTGTGTGCCGTGTCGGTAACAAAAACTGTCTACGTTTGCGCAGCCCCTTGAATTTGTTTGTTACTCAAAACAAACTAATAAAACGTTACAAAGAAATATTACTAATAACGACATACAACTACTGATATAACTTACCGAAACATAATAAATCAAAACGAAAGCCAAATACATACGTCATCATTAGTTCCAAAGACCAATCCCTTGCAGATAGGACAACCTATAAACTAGAGTTAGGGGATTGTGCCTACTTTGTGTCAAGGACGAATGTTTTATTAGACGGAGAGGAAGCCAAGACGCCTGCTCGTGTTTATAGTCTAAGGCCGCGTACACGACCTCAGGTACTGTGAGCACACTTGCTTATGTCAATGGGAAGGGAACTATGAAACTTATGGCGCTAACATATCTGATTCCCAACATCGTGATTGGTTAAAAATCTGTTAATGTCAATTTATATTTGAAAATACCGTGACCTCATTGGTCAGATTGGGACCTAGCTATGGACACGCCATTTACAGTGAGCCTTTACCCATTGTTTTAGTTATTACGTTCTCATGGCATGATACTGTAGCTTCGCATGCTGCGGCGTGGCGTGACGCGTGACAAGCCTAAACTTTAGTGCCTGTAAAAAATGAAAGAAGTCATTTAGAGTCTAGAGTGACTCTAAATGACTTCTTTCATTTGTTTTGTCTGCCATCTTTCGTAAGATGCGAGTAGTTGTTGGCATGTGGAAAGGTAGTGTTTCCACTGAGAGAGTGGAGAGGAGTTGTGCAGATCGACTAATTTTATTGGCTGCAAACCACAGCGTGGCTCTTGTCTTACCTGTGATTGGTCGATTCCTGCACGACTCTACTCGACTTTAGGTGGCTTCAGTGGAAACGCAACCTAAAGTCTAGACTTTCTAGTGCTGACGAGTGGTTTGCCATTCATACTACTGTTTGGAACTTTGAAAACACTATGCTGGCATTGATTTTCAAGGTCTCATATTTGATATTAGAAATCTTTCAGCAATTCAATTCAGGTAGTAATATCGTTTTAGTATACTTTAAAAATATGTATTAAAAAAAAACCTGTACTTTAGAACTGACTTAAAATTACAGAAATTTAAGTACATTTTTTGTATGGAATATTAGTGTAGGTACGTAGTCCATATTTTCCGCTTAATTTATTACAGTACCCTTGGGCTTTCCTTGTAAATTGCAAAGAAAATCTATGTCCTGGCGACAGTCTGTCTAAGCTTAGCTATTTATGCCTACGAGAGAACAGTGCCTCACAACTTCCAGATTATTTTATTGCTACGATAAGCTAGGAGGCTGTCTAACTAAGATACACGCATTATGTTTAGGTACTCTGTTTATTCAAGATGTAACGATTTAAAGTAACTTTAATTTTCCTTACTTGAATTTGATACAGCCTTCTAAGTATTGAGTAAACATTTCACAGTTTAAATATTTGCCTTGCTCTACTAACCTTCAACTATTCAAACATAACATATAAGAAGCATCCGACATGTTTTTTATGAAATGTTATACAAGGTTTTGCATCCTCGTCAAAATTCAGGAGGTTGTCACAAAAGACATAAAGAATGAATTTAAATTACGGTACCTAATTAATTATTAATAAACGCTGTTTTTTTGTTCTTTAAGTTTGTCAGTATATCAGAATAATCCCCTTAACGTGGTTTAGGGAATAAGAAATTATCGAATAAACGTTTGAGATTGTTTGTATGTGTGATAACGCGGTTATAGGACGAGGACTAGACGGACCGAGTTTAAAACACGGGTGATTCACACTTACCGATTTCCGTAAATAAGAAAAAAAATAAAAATATCTACCCATTTTATTATTGATTCGGGACGAGAATCAAAAGTATAGTTACCTCCTTGAATTTGACGAGGATGCAAAAAAAAAACTTATATAAGAATAATCCTAGCTAATATTATAAATGCGAAAGTAAGTTTGTTTGTTACGCTTTCACGCGACAACTACAACCGATCATCATGAAACTTTGTACACATATTCTTGGAGGTATTAGAAGTAGCATAGGTTATATATCATCACGCTACGACCAATAGGAGCGGAGCAGCAATGAAAAATGTTGCGAAAACGGGGAAAATGTGACGCAGACGAAGTTGCGCGGGACAGCTAGTTAATAATACTTATAGGTTTTTTTTTAACAGTTCTATTATTATTTTCTAAAACTAAATATTTATATAAACTAACTAACTAAACATTAAATATAATATAAAACTAATTTGTACGACTTGATGTATAATTATGTATAATATAACTCCACCTGTCACCGCTATTATATTTTATTTACTCATTTTTGACTTTTCAAACAAAAGAAGTCTTAATTAAATAAGATATTATGCCCACGCACTTAGTGTTGACCTTTGTACCGTACTTATAAAACCCCTTTGATGTTAATAATATCATAATGTCACTGAAAATGTACCAGACATTGTGATGAATTTCATAGGATTAACGTTAACTATCAAGAGCGTTTACACATTACGGCATTTCATACAAACTTATAAGACCTTATTTTCCGAAATGACTTAACCGATACATAGGTCTCAAAAGTTACTAAAAACATTTTCCAAATGTCTTTTAAAGAATCAAAAATCAAAATATTTTATTTTACATAGGCCTACATGGACACTTATAAAACGTCAAAAGGTGCACGGTTCGGGTTGGTCGTTTCATATGGAGAAGAACCGGCAAGAAACTCCATAGTTACTCTTTTAAAATCATTTGGTTTTACAATATTTGAAGTTACAGCGTTAGTACTTAAGTATGGGAGGACAGCGTAGGCCCAACAATAAGTCGATTGCTTACTACAGAAGGTAGTAAAAGAAAGAAAAAAAACATTATAACGCCTACAATGTCCACACATTCACAAAAAAATAGGTAAATAAAAAGAATCTATACAAAAGTAAAAATAAAACAATAAAGGAACACTAACTTAAACAATAGACACAGATGTTATCATGAGTGCTGTAAAGAAAAGAAAATTACAAATTTCTGTTTGTATAGATTACTAGCTGTCGCGCGCAACTTCGTCTTCGTCAAATTATCCCCGTTTTCGCAACATTTTTCATTGCTGCTCCGCTCCTTTTGGTCGTATCATGACGATATATAGCCTATAGCCTTCCTCGATAAATGGGCTATCCAACACTGAAATATTTTTTCAAATAGTAGCATAAGTTCCTGAGATTAGCGCGTTCAAGCAAACAAACAAACAAACAAACTAGGTAGGTATAGATTAAGTATAAGTAAGTATAGATATAGATTTATAATCGGTCTAATTTAGCTGTATCCCTATTTTTAGTAACTTTTTAGACCTATGTATCCTGATTATGCGTATGAAGTTTCATTCAAATCGGTTCAGTCATTTCGGAAATTAAGGACTTGAAAGTTTGTATGAAATGCCGAAAGGTGTAAACGCTGTTAAGGGTAAAAAAAAATATGGACACAATTCTCACGATTCTGATACAGATACTGTTAACCTGCGTCTTCCCATTGCTGGCCTCTCTCCACGACTTCCAGTTTTCTCGATCCAGGGCTAAAGTGGACCATTGGTCGTTGGTTTAGTCTAGCTCGTCCCGCCATCTTCTACGAATATTCTTATCTTTACTGAAAATATTTAAATATCTTCTTTCAACAAACAATAGTTTCCTTGAAAACTCAGTTATTTATACTGTTCACGGGTGGATACGAAACAAACAGGATGCACTAAGCGTATGAGCAGCATATCGAGGTAAGTGACCGATGGTTTACAGTTTTATTTGCGTCACAAATAACGACGCAATTCACATTATGTCAATGCGCACACATAAATTATTATAAGTATTTATTACTCCATATATTTTAGAAGTTTCCAGTAATATTGTGGGTATGAAATGATGTACAGCACTTCAAACTGTGTATACTACTTGTTTGTGCCAATAAATAAATTATTAATTATAAACTGAAAACGTATTTTTTTTGTAAGTCCATTAGCAACTTTCTGCAAGGTTCAAAATAAAATTAAATCGAATTTTTAAATAAAATCACATCATGTAATTCTCCAGGTGAAAAAGTTAAGTCATGTTGAGGAACGCCTTAATAGAGTAAACACCTATTTATGGTACACCATAACAACTTTTGACAGTTTATAGGGTGTTTCAAAGGACAATCTTGGCGGATGAAAGCGATCTATTACAGACAACCCTTGAATAGAGTTTATAGAGAAAGAAAAACGATATGCAGGTTCCTAGCCCTTGTTATATAGGGTGACTCGTAATTTGTGACCGATACATAAACACGTGATTGTACTCATGATAACAATTTTTTTTTTCACGCGTTCACTTTTATCGCAATAACACAACAGCCGTATGAAATTCGCGCACCCGTGCGCCTGTGACCTATCAGCTGTTAGCCGCGTTGCGCTGTTGTCTCATTACTATCGTTCCGTGCCACGGGTAGGCAGAGCACCCGCATGGCTCGCAAGCCCGAATTTCATATGGCTGCTGTGTAATTGTGATCAAAGTGAACGAGTATGTCGTAGTTAGGTGATGATTTTATTCCGTTAGACTCGGTCACCATGTGGGCAGAACACGGGTTTCGTTCTATGAGAACACACACTACACACGGTACACGGCTTTTATCGAACTAACAAATTACTTGAAATTACTATCCAACACAATAACACTAGGCACCATGAATCTGAGTACAGTTTCGGGACGTCTTGACTCCGCTGCTGTCAGACACTCACTGTCCTGCAGCGAGCACAAGAAACATCACGACTCTGTAAAAGCGCGCTTAGGTGGGGGTAGACTGGTAAGTAGGTCGCGTGACGACACCTTTGGCGCGCTTTCGATTCATTTTCTGTCCGTACTAATGACCGGATCCGACAAGTATAAAAAAAAATTCTTTGGTAGTTGTTTGTTATCATGTGTACAATCACGTGTTTAAGTATCGGTCACTAATTACCAGTCACCCTATAAAGAATAAAGATTGCGTAATATCGACTAAAATACTATCAAACAATCACTTCAAACTCACAAAAGAATAAATTATTTCCGGCAAAAGTAGAGCTCCCTTTCAGTGATTCCCATAGGCTATGGCCATTACCGTAGGGCCCACTTTGGGCCATGTGAAGGCCATTACCCAGAGGTCAAGGTTGCCGCTACGGACACGACTTCATTCGTTTCAAGCATGCGTAACTATCGCTGTAATTTTACTTTTGTAAGTCCGTGAAATTATAATACTTGGAACGATTGACTCACTTCTTTTAATATTGTTCGATGTGATAGAAAAGTACGATGCCATTCGGTCGAGAGGGAGAGAGAAACTATCTCATATTGTTCAGCCTGTAAATGTTGATTGGTGAACATGATTTTTTTGTTCTTAGATGCTCCAAAAACTTCACTGGAAAACGGATATACGGTACGAGAAAATGGGCATATGCACAAGAACGTGAAAATTTCCATTATTACGAGTAATATTAACGAGAATGAGAAAATAGATACGTTCGCGAATACGCAAATCTACATTCAATAGTAGCAAAGTATTGTCATTCATAACTTCACTTCTAAAATTGCTTTACTAGTATTGGAACTGTACTACCTGAAAACTATGCTTGCATAAAAAAAAAAAACGAATGTCCCATTAACATTATCGCACCGCGTCGTTTGTTCCCGTTTATTGCCCACGTAAGACAATAGGTCAGTGCCCGCAGTACTGGCATGAAATGAAACCTCGAGCAATATCAATTTCACGCAACGGAAGATGTTTAGTCGCTGTAATATAACTTAGCTCGTAATAACTTTGAGGATTTCGTAAGTACGATAAATGGATGAAAAGATTTTCTTGTTGGCTTTGTCAAAATATTGAGTTTTTTTCTCTTTTTATGTGTTTTTAAAAGCTTGTGGCCAAGAATGGTTAACAGACCAGTTGGGTATTTTCAAACAAATAAAGACACCTCATATAAGTGACTTTTCAAATTAATCTTTGTAACTATAAATTCTTGAGATTATCTGATGGCTTAGGAGATTGATCGTAAAGGCGCCATCGTTTATTCTCATACTTTGGTACATAATTCGACGAAGCAACTTCTACTTCTTCTTCTTATGTATGAATGGGCAACAGAAAATAGAAGTAATCTATCCGATGTTTGCTATTGCACTAATGAGCAACGACAGTTGCAATTGAGATTTGCTTCGCAGCAGAACTGTTACGCCATCAGGTGCAGTGCACTGTTTGTAAGAACCGCTTATTATATTCAAAGAAAACCACATTACGAGTCAAGCAGACATCAATCTACCCTGACCCATTTCAATTTTAAGAAAACAGCATACAAATAAACTTCACCAATGAATTTAAAACGGATTCTGAGCTCATTTTATGACAATAAAATACTGAAGAACGGATTTCAGAGCTCCGCTTATAACCTCCTGCTGCCGTATCATTGTTATTTTTGCATGTGACATTGTTATTTTCGTTTCGACTCGAATCGGCCAGCTTTCGTGACGTCAATTCTTAATTGACCAACTGGGAAATGTATAAAGATTTAAAATGAAAATACAGTATTTCTTTCAATGTTTAAGGTTACGCGTAAAAACATTTTAAAATACGACGTGGAAATAATGGTTATTCGGTCAAATTTAAGTCATAAGGTTACTTCAAGAAATAAAGAATCACTGTACAATTACTGTTACCCTGTCTCATCCCACTGCTGGGCAAATGCCTCTCCCCCAGACTTCCAAAATCCTGCGATCCAGGGACACTGGTCGTTGGTTCCCTCCAGCTCGTCCCTCCATCTCTTGCGAGGGCTACAGGCCTACAGCGTTGCCTTCTGGCTGTGTCAGGTCTCCAAATCGTGGTTATTTAGGCCCACAGCTCGTCAAAAGAAGTAAATTGTTAAAATAACTCATGTGTATTCACTATGAAAATATACTACAGTATCGATGTATTATATTTCAGCTGGTACTATTGTAACGGGACGAGATTAGACCAGAGTCAGGGAGCAACAAAATGATAGTATAATCAAAACACTTTGACAAACCAGTCTGAATAACAACAAATACAGTATAAACGTCATCATGATCTTCCAGCCCTTGTCCCATTCTATTTGGGGTCGGCGCAACACGTTTTCTTCTCACATTCTCCCCTGTCAGACGTCACAGCATCATTTTGCCCCCTTTTTAGGGTTCCGTACCCAAAGGGTCAAACGGGACCCTATTACTGAGACTTCGCTATCGATCCGTCCGTCCGTCTGTCACCAGGCTGTATCTTGCCGCTATAACAACAAATACTAAAAACAGAATAAAATAAATATTTAAGGGAGGCTCCTATACAAAAGTTTTTTTGCTCTATTTCTTAAATAATTGTACGAAACCCTTCCTGCGCGAGTCCGACTCGCATTTGGCCGGTTTTTTGACATATCATTCCTCACACCATCCATGGAATACCAACAATAGAAATAACAACAGCAATAGAAACGTCATATATAATAAAAGCTGCAGTACATTACCTGTCTACAACTTTTATTGGACTTGATCGATCGTAATGCCGGTAACAATCAACATCTCTTTTTCTCAAAGAGTCTCGCAGAAAATGCTCACAGAAGATAAATAAATACTGAAAATGTCTGATGGTACCTACTTCAAAGCCATTTTCAATCATACGAGTACTCAGTTGAACGGGGAGAATGGAAGTTATTTATAAGTATTGCTCTGAGACTGCAGGTAATCAGACAAAGTGTCCGTCTGTATTGTTGAGATGTTCATGGAAATTGGTAGATATATTTTAATACTTGTTTACGATACGAAGTTGGATATTTATGGTCTGTGTGAAGCATGTGATGGTTAGAAAGGCAGTGACTGCTAATATGACTAGACATAGAGAAGTATTCAAGAAGAATACATGCTGCACTGACCTCAATTATAAAAGAAAATGGACAAACAATAAAACACGATGTAAAGTAGTACTTTATTCTGAAAGTTTTAAAGTATGTAAGTATTCAAAACAAATGTACCATGAGCCATTGGTTAATTAAACTTTTCTTTTACAAAAGAACTTGTTTCACAAACGTGCTTTTATTTTATAAATACAAACGAAAATAAATCAATCTTTTTATCGAAGCCCCGAACATAAATTACACTCAGAGCGCCCTTAGAAGTTAGTTGGGCAGTTTTTCGATTAATAATTTTCCTTATTTAGAAATATGGAATCGTTCGAAGCCTTAACAACGAGAGGCAGAAAATATAATTAGCTTTCGAAATACTTTAAAAATTGTGGAAGTGTGTGTATTTACGTAAAATGAAGGTCGCTCTATTGCATCGGTTTGACTTTATCATGTCAAGAGAGTTGTGATTTTCTTCTAGTTGTAGTGGTTTATCGAATTATTTTTAGAGTTCCGTACCCAAAGGGTCAAACGGGACCCTATTACCGGGACTTCGCTGTCCGTCCGTCCGTCCGTCTGTCACCAGGCTGTATCTCATGAACCGTGGTCGGTAGCCAGTTGAAATTTCTACAGATTATGTATTTCAACAACAAATACAAAAAACAGTATTAAAATAAATATTTAAGGGGGCTCACATACAAAAAAAGTTATTTTTCTTGCTCGTTTTTATAAATAATGGTACTGAACCCTTTGTGCGCGAGTCCAACTCGCACTTGGCCGGTTTCTTTTAGATGGTTTTACTCAGTAGATAGAGAACAGCTTCTGGCATAATATTTACGAAAGTTTTGGTCAATGTGGACAGTTAACTGGTTGGTCGTATGGCATGGTACAAATTCACACGTATTGTATCACTTCAAAATATCGTCAAATAGTGACCAGTTCTAATAATGTCCGATAAACCCCAATAGCTACTTTTAAAAGGTTTCGGATAAACATTGTCAACCATAATTGAAATCCAAACTCTGCTCTTGAAGTCGCAGGTCTGAAACACGATATAATTTCCCTAATTAATAAAAAACAAAGGCTTGGCAACATAAAGCGGGCCACGGGAAAGGTGCGGTTTTAATACTTAACCATTTTGCGTTCCCCTACACGACAGAAAGGTTGCCGCTATTTGTCAAGGTTCTCTTTGATCTGCCGCCAAATACCGCCGCTACGGTCACCATACGTCCAACCTTGTCTGGAATTGTCTCTGCTTTTTAATGAGAACTGTCGTTTGATAATGAGATTTTTGTTTATTGGTTCGTGTTGTTCGTTTTGTGTTTTATGTAATGGTTACGGTGGAATTAATTATTTTTTGCTCTTTTCTATTTCAAAGTAATGGTCTTTAAAGCCGAGAAAAGTTCTTAAGTCTTGTTGTAATTCTTTTCGTACAGACATATTGATTTCAACCTACACACCAACTGTTTTAGTTATATAAACATTCGCAAAAGTTCCAACAATGTTTTTTTTTTTGTTAGTCAAGGGCGAGTCCCAATCGTCGAGTTTCATAAAATTTGGTATAAATGGCAAAAACTCGATACAATGAAGACCTACGATGTTGACTCTACCATTAGCAGTCATCCATAAAGTACGTCACACTAATTTCGTGACTTTTTACCCCTCCCCCTTCCTTGTCACAGTTGGTCACATTTATGAGACCCTCCTCTGCTTAGTGTGATATATCTTGCAATTTTATATCTATAAATTATTAAATTTAAACTGTAACCCTTATTCGACCCCCTCCCTCCCCCTTAACGTGTGACGTACTTTATGGATGATCCCTTATATGCTCAACACTACCCTTTTATGTGTCCCTAAACGCCACCCACGATCTGTATCGCTATAAATCACCTTCTCAAAGTCTCGGTATGCCGCCATGGTGACCGTAATCACCGGTACAAGCTCACAAAAAGTAATCTTGACGAGAACTTAATAATTAGGCACTACTTTTCCTTCATATTTTCTGTTGGAACTATTTTCCACTAAGCGGGTTGATGTATGGGAGACCGCCGTGCCACGTCTTACATTTTGTATAGATTCTTTTTTACCGATTGTTTGTGAATGTGTGAATATTGTAGGTCTTGTAGATTTCTTGATGCTTGTTCACTTTTATCTTGTTTTACGTTTTTTTACGTACTAAGCAAAGCCTTATTGTCGGACCTATGCTGACCCCCATACTTAAGTATTAATCCTGTAACATGATATTATTGTAAAACCAAATAATTTTTAAGGAGTAACCATGGTGTTTCTTCCCGGTACTTCTATAAAGGAAACGACCAACCAGGGGGCCTACTCTCTAAGCACGAAATCCGTAGTTTCGGCCGAAGTTACGATAGTTTCCTACTCCGTATTACTTACGGACATGAGATTCGTTAGGGGCCCGAACTAAAACTGAATGAAAACACGATTGGACAGTTGTCCTTACTCCCGATGTGTTTTCAAAACTCGTGTATTCGAAAACATTAGGGAGTTGGGTACATTTCGAAGTATAAAGCTAGTTACGGACGGACCCGTATTTTCGTTGACGGACTTAGAGAGTAGACCCCCTGAACCGTGCAAGTGCCAATGTAGGTCTATGAGAAATAAATTTGATTTTTGATCGCAGCCTGTAGCGGCTAGTTTTGTTAACAAGCCGCCTTTGTATTATGGTGTTGACTAGGTCAATAGTGACTATGTTCGCCCAATAGACCGCGACTAGCCGCTTAACGTAAAAAAGGTTTTCTATCTACGAACTAATTACATAAGTGTAAAGAGGCAGTGGGGGCAGGTGGTTGTGACAATACAAAAAAACAAAATTGTGCGTGGAGTCCCTCCGCGCGGAAGAAGTGAAACTTCGTAATACTACACGCATGCGTTTGAGTGCCGCGCATTCACTCTCGTTATTTTATTGAGCTTCTAAATAATATTTTGTTGTTTTCTTGTTGTATTATTTTTTTACATAAGTTTATGGAGGTTATTCTACTCATGGAAATTAAGCGAAGGCTGGTCACACCGAAGAGTCGAAATGCATGACTGTTCGCACGCCATCTTGTTACGTAGTCACAAATCTTGTAATACTGCCATCTCTTAGGGAGAAATAGAAAATATTCCCCCTCCATGGTAGCGTTAAACTTGTTGGAAGTCGCATTAGAAGTTTCACTTCAAAACGGGAGCTGCAAAAATGTTGTTTAAGTTTTAGTTTACAGGGTGTTGGATCAACTGGCAATAAGAGTAGAGGAAGACCAAAGAAACGATGAATGGACTGTGTGAACGATGATATGGATAGGAAAGGAGGTGACTGCTGTGTGGAGGAAGAAGACATGCCGCGCCGACCCCAAACAAATGGGGATAGAGTGAGGGAGAATGATGATGAAGCTGGGGTCTAAAATTTTCTGCCTTAATACTTGCATCTATTCTATTCTTAATACTAGTTAGGTCTGGTTTCGATTAGGCAGGTACGGTCAGCAGCAAAAGTCGCTTTACATAACCAAAATTATAAGACGTCCTAGTTTTAGAACGATCCATATTAACCAGACTGGAGTAAAAGACATAACAATATATCAATGGTTACACAAATTCGCAAAACAATATAACATCAGATCACACTGACCAGCAGAAAACTTGGAGTAATATTTATAAGTGTTAACCGACTTTTGATGCTGACTGTACATGAGAGTGCTAAAGCCATCTTAATACAACTACTCTGCCCACCCTTTGGGGACCAAAACATGATACTGTGTAGGTAATAGTGAAGGAATTTATTACAAAGGTACTTATGTAAATCTGGTTGTTTTCCTAAGAGAGCTGCCATTTGGAACCGGATAGTTCGACTCTGGCCTTCAACGTGTTTACAATAACACCCCTATTTCACAAACTGACGTTTTGAAATGTTAACTTTGGAAGTCTATGATAATTGAAACTGAAGGTGTATTTTATAAACTTATGTAAGTGTTACATAACATAACGCCTGTCATCCCTGTTGGGTTAGGCAGAGTTGTACCCAATTATGGTACACCCACATTTCGCCAGTTATGTTTAAGAGCGTTTACACCTTCCTCCTCCTCCTCAAGTCGTGTTCCTCATTACTGAGGGTCGTGATCCACCCTTGCAAACATCTTTTTCATGACTATGTTTTGCCATCTCAGTCTATTCTTAGCCAAGTGAAGCGCATCGTGGAATTTTGTACCAAGAGCAGAGCTTATCTGGTCGGACCATCGCAAAGGGCTGCGACCTCTTGGTCGTTTACCATCCACCTTGCCGGTAACCATCAGTTGTTCGAGGTTATTGCCATTTTTTCCTTGCTATATGGCCGAAAAATTCCAAGACTCTACGGAGACAGGTCGTAGAGAGTCTGGTCTTTATTTTGAGCTCTCGTAGGAGGTTTACACCTTACGTTCATACAAACTTTAAAGTCGTTATTTTCCGAAATGCCTGAACTGATTTTAATGAAACACATAAGCAGGATACATAGATCTAAAAAGTTACTAAAAAACATTTTCGGAAAATAGTGTTACAATTAAATTAGAACGACTATAAATTTTCTATAGAAACAGAAAATTCCAATTATCTCTTTTTTTTAAACACATTTTGAAAATATTTTTTAGTAACTTTTTAGATCTATGTATCCTGCTTATGCGTATAAAGTAAGGTATAAACGCTCTTAAGTCCCATGTAATAGGGGCTAGTTGCTGAGATGGATGTGTGGAGTGACTAAAATGGATAAAGTTCAAAATGAGCATATTAGAAGAAGTTTGAAAGTGACGCCTGTTATAGAAAAGATGAAAAGGAATCGTCTGTCTTGGTATGGACATGTGATGAGGCGGGATGGAACACACATATAATATGAATCACATCACATGTGTGACTAAAAGAGTGATAAATACAAGGTGTTGTTTTGCATCCTCGTCAAATTCAAGGAGGTCACTTGTGGGTGAGGTGCAGGTATACTTTTCCTATACCTTCTAGGTTACAGGCGTTGACGTTGACAGTGATGCTATGTGCTGTTTATTTAGATATAAATTCCTGTGGCCGAAACTCCTACTAAGCAAACTAAAACATGAAAGGTTGTGTGAATGTGAAGTGCTTGTAAACATTTAGGCTGTTGCTCAGTTGCTCACCCTCTAATAATTAAGGAATCATAACTACTTATTTTAGCACAACTATTTATCTGAGTTGACATTTTATTTGTAATCTCAATTCATTTTTTTTAAGTGAAACTTCGTATGCGACTTCCAACCAGTTTAACGCTACCATGAAGGGGGAACACTTTCTAAAACTCACTAAGAGATGGCAGTATTACAAGATCTGTGACTACGTAGTTCTACTAGGTACGCAAGATGGCGTGCAAACATTCGACTCTTCGGTGTGACCAGCCTTCGCTCAATTTCCATGAGTAGAGTAACCTCGATAAACTTATGTAATAAAAATAATACAACAAGAAAATGACAAAATATTATTTAGAAGCTCAATAAAATAACGAGAGTGAAGTGAATGCGTGGCACTCGAACGCATTTGTGTAGTATTACGAAGTTTCACTTCTTCCGCGCGGTCCCTCCGCGCACAATTATTTCTCTATTTAAATTTATATCTCTGTAACGACAAAACATAGCAAGAGCTTTTACTATCAATAAGATCCTTAATGTGTATGCCTATGTTTAATAAATAAATGATTCTGATTCTTATTAAAAAACTTTTACAATTCAGAAAGTAGCTCAATACCAAGTTACTCGAATGGACATTTCAAACAAGGCTAACAAGTTATAGTTGCACCTATTGTGTATAAGCAATCACACCCCTGGTAACCTGCCATGCCACTGAGCTTTAAGTGCAATTTTATCTACTTTTCGTGTAACATCTTATGCCAAATGTAGTTTCAAGAATGATTTGGCTCCGGTTATAACTGCTTAACCCATTTAGTGTCCACTACCAATACCTATGTAATGCTATTAGGTATATATGTCGAATCTAGGTAATACATAACGGCAAAACGTGATTACCAATTTGTTTGATAAGAATGCTTATTAAAACCTAATGAAATGCGTTTTTTGAAAATGAATTGAAATCAGGTGGCCTACCATGACGTCTTAAAACATTATTGTTTTACTTCTTTTCCAGTGTGGGAAAAAGATAGCGCTAGACATCCTGTATAGCTCCATCTCTTTCGCACACTGGAAAAATAGTAAAAGAATACTGCTTTAAAGCCAGCCATACACGCTACGGTCTACCGGAGAGGTTAGCTGTGCAGGTGTGCCTGCGCAGGTCAACGGAACATTGGTAGCGTGTATGGGGACGTTCCGGTGTACCGGAGCGGTATTCAGTTCTTTTTGCGATGGCATCGAATGATGAAGATGACGCGCTGGCATTGCTTGGCCGTGCTTTAATTTTGAAGATAAAAGATACAAAAACAGTGAAATTTCTCAATTTCTCTCAATTTTTCTATGAGTAATCTATAAGCAGCTTCTTTTTTGTCTCGATTATGGTAATCTTTGTTTTTAATTTGCCAAAGGTATGGATGACTTCTATAAATTTTGATAAAATGTTCAAGGATTTTTTTAGTTGATTCTGGTGGCGCCATTTTCAATTGCTGAATTACGTGGCTCGTCCGAAAGAAACACTAGAAAACAAAAATGAAAATGTTTGTAAACGCACCCACGACACAGGAGAAATTCCTAGTGTGGGGCAACGTTTTAAAAAAAATACAAAAAAACTCGACGCGACCTGCGCAGGCGACCGGAGTCGCCTGCACAGGCTCAAAAAACTGCACAGGTCTATTCCCACACACATTCCGGTCTACCTGCGCAGGCATGCCTGCACTGGTGGACCTCTCCGGTAGACCGTAGCGTGTATGGCTGTCATGGTAGGCCAGCTGCACTGATGCGATGACGCGATGATGTTAACTCTAAGTGCCAAATTAGGTTTTTTCCAACTCAGTATTTAATTACATAATTATTCTCAAAACACATCAAAATAGTTAAATACCTACCTATATAATTTAATTTAGTCTAAGGAAGATTGATTCTAAAACAAAGAACTGTCGGATGACTAAAAAAATGTCAAATGTGTCTGCAGGGGCAATCTTTACTTTACGATACAAATACGGTACTTATAAAACTTAAACGTCCCAAAAGAGATCTATGAAGATAAAATAAGTTTTTCTAAGCGACCTTCGACCATAAAAGTCAAAGGCAGTGAAGCATGCGTCCTAATCTCATCCTAATTGCAGGAGTAGATATCCCTTCAGGAGTTAGCCTCATTAATCATCATCAACTCATATCGCTGTCCGCTGTCGTAAACGTTATTTGTTTATTTATCCTCGTAAAAAAGGTTGACCATACGTCACAGGCCCTGAAAAGTTAGGTTTTTTACTTGTTAGGAAATAATTTCGGATCTGTAAAACTGTCTTTACATTGTCCTCTTCGATGTTTTTGACTAATGCAGTTTTCTTCATTAGGTACCAACAGGGTTTAGATTTTTTTCTGTCTTTATTATAACATCCAATTTGACGTTGACTTCAAGCCGTAGCTTCAAGTCATGACTATCACAAGCAGTATCACAATTTGTACACTAACACTTTTGGGCTTTTTACCACCCAGGTACCTACATCCAAAGATCTACAAAATCATAATCATACAAAATCTAAATGACAGCCGAAACAGCCGCATTAACGTGGCATAAGTTTCGATAATGATGAAGGTAATGCCCGACTCGTGACTGAAATCAGCATCGAAAAACACCACAAAAACTTTCATCTTATTAAAATAAACGAAAACAAATTCTAAAACAAAATACCTAACACTTCCAAAAAATATCAGTAAAACAACTCTGGTAATAGTAATAAAACACTTATCTCGTATTTTCGTATCGTATTTATGTGTCGTATAGTTTCCCTTGCTCGTACAACGCGCGATACGTGCCGATACTGTAGCTAAAGTACGCAATCAGGATATCCGAACGCTGTCGTATTGTATATAGGGGATACTATACAGTGTGGGCAGGATGGCGATTTTTTGCGAAATTAAAGGTATTTTTGAAGGTATGTAAAATGTAATCAAAATTGGGGATGAGTGGAAACCAAAGAAAATATGATGAATGCACTGTGTGGTCACAAGACATAAATGAAATAGAGTGAACATAACGTGTGTGTAACAGCTTTATAACGAAAATTAAGCTTGCAGTAGATGACAATACTGTGAAGTTTTTTGTGATAGTTAAAAATTGTGGAATACAATATTCCTAGTTTTGAATTCTTCCATACTTACATGAATTTTCATAGTTTTCAACATGTCAGTTATTTGGCTTTTTAACAAACAATTCGATCAAAAACATGAGACATCCTTTCTTCCTGAATTAAAACCCAATATTCCCAGTCGCCCCCAATATATTACCCACGGGTTACAATCGGGTTACTGTCGCCCCCGGAAGCTACCGTGAAGTTATTGCCCCCATTTCAAATCGCTGTACATTTCGGCGTGGATCGCCAACATCGCTGTCTGTTTTACGGATTCCCACCCGGTGGCAATCCATTGGGGGCGTCTGGGAATATTCGATTAAAACTACATATGCAGAAGTAAAACTTTCTTTGCGACTAAAAGTCGCATGTGTGCTTCAGCCCTACAGTTTTCCCATCACGACAGTCACGTCTCAGTGCTTTGTGCAGACGCGATGGTCTTTGCGTTCTGATGGTAGACTTTCAAACGGCTTTATGTTGCTTTTACTTCTGATGAAAAGTGCAATACCTAACGACATGCTATCTATGCAGATAGTGTGTCGTTTTTATAAAATAAAAGGCTGATTTTTATGTAATATCCATAATGATAATATGATAGTGATGATTATATTCTATCCATAATGATTTTATGGATAGAAAACATAATAATTATGTCCAACTAACAGTTAGGACATAATATTATGTTTTCTAATAATGATGGCCCACCGTCGCGTTGTATTTATTCATCGATTGTCCACACCTGACAATTGTAATAAACTTGGTCCTTAGTCACATTAATAATTAAAATTGATATCTAAGAAGTTTGCGATAAAAAGAGAAAAAATAGAAAAACATATTAACATTATCACTTGAAACGGGATATTTACCATGTAAGAGGGTAGACCGATGTGTCTGCTCATAAACACCCACATACAATAACTTCAGTTTATCCGTGATCATGGCGTTTGCAACAGCGTCAAAATATCGGGGACACAAAATAAATATTAAACATGGTAAATATCCCGTTTCTAGTGATAATGTT
The DNA here is from genome assembly GCA_963082945.1 of Cerastis leucographa. Taxonomy (NCBI): domain Eukaryota; kingdom Metazoa; phylum Arthropoda; class Insecta; order Lepidoptera; family Noctuidae; genus Cerastis; species Cerastis leucographa. The sequence continues at coordinate 18,092,670 of OY720358.1, read as the reverse complement.
AATATGACTATATGAATATGACCATGTCAATTGTTGCTGACTTCACGCACGGAGAAAGGTGAAAATTACTTTTTGGTTTTTCCTATAAAATATAGGTAGTTGATTTCCTTGATACGTGCTGTATGTATTTATCCTGAACCTGAGACTTTGGGCGTGTAATATTTACGTAGGTTAACGCACCCACGATAGAGGATTCAATCAACCAAAGTAGAGCAGCGCTAAAAGAAAATGCTTGTCATCTGTCAACTGGTATAAATCTTATAAAAGTGGTTATAATGAGCATAAATCCATCTCTCACGCGATGTATTAAAATGTAATCATGTTTTACTCGTCATAATTTATTACAGAGATTAAATTCGTACGAATTAATCAGCTAATACACACATTTACAAAAACATGTCACAAAAATGTGACAGCTGAACTGAGCTCCTGAGATTTTTTTTTTGCACTTAATAGTCCCCATTAATTCTTAATAGTCCACTTAGTAGTAGTTGCCTTTGGCCGCAACTTGCCTGATGTGAAGCGATGATGCGGCCTCGCAAAGTGTTATTGGGTTCTCCCATTCATCTGCCTAGACAGATGAATGGGAGAACTTCTAGAAAGGCTTCGAGAAAGGCTAGCCTTTTCCCAAATTATCTTGGGGTCGGCTTCCAGTCTAACCGGATGCAGCTGAGTACCAGAAAATTACATGAAGCGAGTGTCTATCTGACCTTCACAACCCAGTAACTAGTCAATACGATACGCCTTGGTAAGACTGGATGTCAGACTTTTAGGTTCTGACTACTTTTAACGACTGCCAAGATCTACATATAACAGCCGGGACCAACGGGTACGAGGAAACTCGGTATGTAATTATGGACAGGTCACCCATCCACGGACCAACTCCGACAAGCACGGCTTAACCTTAAAGATTTGCGGCTGTTATTAATTAGCCATGAGCTTTTTCCATGTCTCTATATCGCTGAATGTAGCTTAGATTTGTACACACTTGATGGCAATTAATAGAATCGCCCCCTATTACATTAATTTTGTACATACCTAACTGGTGAATTGTGGCTTTAGTAACATCATACTCGTATCTATCTGTCTCTCTTCGGGCCATAATAGGTGTAAAGACACCATTAACAAAGCCGAAAGGTACTGGTTCTCCCCGTTATCGTATTATTTTTTGTTCTGGACCATATCTGGGAACTTTCTAGTACGGAGACCTTGGAGGGTCAAAATTCCAACTTTTTCCAAAGTTTTTAATGTTATGTTTACTTGCAATAACTCCATGACCTCAGTACTATTCAATGCATCATCAGAAAAATGCTTATGAGTGTGGTAAATTGCGTCCTACCATAAATTGTGATTTTTCAAGCAAAAAAAATAAATTCGCCGCAATTTTTTTTTGTGTAGAGTTACTTAGTTTGATATACATAATACTTGGTTGTCGGCTTCTGTTGACACCTTGTATTTATGAGAAAGGTAAAGCTGTCTTTGTGTGTCTAAAACGGTGATTACTGTAGGTAGGTACAGACAGTCTTATGAAGTAGTTACCCCCCTGGCGTACTACGCGGGACTGTAGAGGGGTTAGCACATACTGAACGTGTCTGTACCTACTCATTAGCTAGTCACTATACATAATGACAATTTCGCTGATACGCCTTTATACATTGCTAACAGAGATATTTTCTTGAAATGAGAACATTAGTAGACAACAGCTAACTTGAATAACATGAATCGTCCTTGTTCTAAGAAAAACAACGTATTTTGTCTGGGACAATATTTTTCATAATTTTGCTAGTTTTGCGTGATCTTGGAGCCAATATTACGAGAGTGGTGATAAAGCATCTAAAGTGGCAGTTCCGAACTTAGATGTTTTTTAAGGTCCGTACCCAAAGGGTCGGGACCCTATTACTGAGACTTCTCTGTCCGTCTGTCACCAGGCTGTATCTCATGAACCGTGATAGGTAGCCAGTTGAAATTTCTACAGATTATGTATTTCTGTTGATGCTATAACAACAAATACTAAAAACAGAATAAAATAAATATTTAATGGGGCTCCCATACAAAAAATATTTTTTTGCTCGTTTTTAATAATGATACGGAACCCTTTGTGCGCGAGTCCGACTCGCACTTGGCCGGTTTTTTGTTTATTAGCCTGTTCTCTCCCACTTATGGGTAAATGCATCTCATTCCTTTCCAATTCTCCTTGTGTTTCGCCTTCTCCGAAGATGATTATTAAAGGTTTTCTAATGTAACATGATATAAAATACTCCTATAGTTAACCACGTAACCTGCGGGCTATATTTCTATCCACCCATGACATCACCACTTGTTTATGTGCTTATTGTATTACTTCAAAAATAAACAATTTTCTATTTCTATTTTACGACATAACCTGAGGGGTAACAGACTTGGCCGGTTTTTTGATCAATGTCACCACCATTTAAGGGCTAGTGGCCTGCTACGCTGACGACACGCTGGTGCTGGCACAGGGGAGGTCGCACGAGGCGGCGGCCGAATTAATGACACGCGGGGTTGCGATAGTCGTGGAGAGAATCCGGCAACTGGGTCTCGAGGTGGCATTGCACAAGTCCGAGGCCATGTGCTTTCATGGGCCTCGGAATGCGCCACCGTCGGGATCCACACTGACGGTAGGAGGGGTTCCCATCGGCGTCGAGTCGACACTAAAGTACCTAGGGCTTGTCCTCGACAGCCGGTGGAACTTCGTTGAGCACTTCCGACGTTTGGCCCCAAAACTGGAACGGGCAGGGGCTGCATTCAAGCGGCTCTTGCCCAACCTGGGGGGTCCAAACGCCTCCTGCCGGAGGCTCTACGCGGGAGTCGTGCGGTCCATGGCCCTTTATGGGGCCCCGGTGTGGGCGCGTTCTTTGAGGCGGCGAGCCGCCCATTACCTGAACGCGCCCCAGAGGGTGGTAGCCGTAAGGCTGATCCGGGGGTACCGTACGATCTCCGGCGAGGCGGCGAGCCTCTTGGCCGGATTACCGCCATGGGATCTGGAGGCGATAGTCCTCGCGCGCCTGCACGAATGGCGCGCGGAGGCACTACGTCGGGGGGAAACTCCGCTGCCGCGGCAAATTGTCGCTCAGCGGACAGACCTCCGGCGTGATCTCATGGCGACATGGAGACAGCGACTGTCGCAACCACGTGCAGGGCACGCCACAATAGTGGCGATAAGTCCCCTCTTTGAGGAGTGGCTAGAGAGGCGGCACGGCGCCCTCACCTTCCGCCTGACGCAGGTCCTCACCGGACACGGTTGTTTCGGGAGGTTCCTGCACCGAATCGGGCGGGAGGAAACGCCCGGGTGTTACCATTGCGAGGATCGGCCGGAGGACACGGTGGAGCACACCGTGGAGCTCTGCCCCGCTTGGGCTGAGCACCGCCGTGTCCTCGTAGCGGCGATTGGCGGCGGCGACCTCTCGCGTCCGGCCCTGGTTCAATCCATGGTCCGGAGCGAGAGGGAATGGGATGCCGTCGCCTCCTTCTGCGAAGCAGTTATGCTAGCGAAGGAGGTGGCGGAACGTGAGAGGGAGAGAACCTCACGTCCCAGCCGCCGCGGGAGACGCCCCGGGCGTCGGGGGGCAACCAGTGGCCCCCGGCCACCGTAGGCGCGAGCCTGTGGACGGTGAGTAATGGGCTAGCTCACCGTCCGTCCGTCTCATGACGACAGGCCGTGTCGACGGCGCGTACGTGTTCCACGCGCGCCTCAAGGAGATGTCAGCAAACCAGAAGGGGTCCGAAAGGGCCGATGCCTGCCAGGGCTGCGGGTTGTTCGAAAGAGATACCGCGGCCCTGGAACAAAAAGGGCGAAGAAGGAACACGGGTGGGTTTTAGTCAGTACAAGTCTGACACTCCCTCCCGCTCCGCCCAGAGCGGGAGAAGTCATTTGATGATTTCCCATCCGGAAAAAAAAAAAAAAAAAAAAAAAAAAAAAAAAAAAAAAAAAAAGGGGTAACAGACGTTGTTTTAGTCTTTGGGTCTTAATTTAGATATTTTAAAAGAAGAATTTTAGAATTCTATAATTTCCATGAAATTCTCTTTTGATTATAGGCAGGACTGATGACTTGATGCTTTTAAGAAAATTTAAGCGAAATAAAAGGTAATTTTATTTAAATGATCACCTGGTTATATTTTGGGAGCTTTTTCTATCTCTGGAATCCTCTCGAAAATTTAAATCTTCCGAATAGTTTATTATGCGAAACCTTTTAAAAATACTATGCAAAAAAAGTACGCTTTGAAAGGGACTACCACTCGTCTCGACCAACAGCCCTGTGTACATTTCGCCAGGCTGTGTCCCAGTAAACTATATTCAAAGAAACGCTAAACGAATAGGAATACGAGTACATTTAGCCTTTGTTCTCTCGTCAACTGAACATGGGTCTGTTCTCTTTCCCTGTGCACACAACAATGGCTGGCGGCACTGAACGAAGGACAATGACAGACGTAATAACTAACTTGACTGGTGTATTGCCATGGTACTTAATAGTTGTGGTATTGAAATAATTAAGCCAGTCTGCAATATAGGGAGGAATCGGGCAATGAGCGCTTATCATGTGTGGTTTGTGATAATTTTTCGGGAACCCTGTTTTTCTTACATGAGACATGTTTTTTTTAATGATGGGGCTGCTCGTGATTGCTATCTCGCCTGGAGATGGAAAGACATCATGATGTTGTTGGCAAAGTGGTCATTCGAATCTTTAAAGATCGTTGATTTACAAGTTAGTTTCGGATTTCTTAGCCAGATGCCGAAAGACAAAGAATTCTCTTCTAAAGACAAAATACAACGAATACTCTCCGAAAGACAAAACAGCGATTTGTGTCAGCATTATTAGTCCCAACACTATCAACAACAAACTGCCAAACATTTATTGACAAGTTAGGTATTATACGCAACTATTCCAAATCTAAGTTTGACAGATGTCAAAGATTCAACTGTTTCGTGAGTTTGAATGACAAGTTTGAAGACGAGCAACCCTCAGCCAATTAACGGGTTCGCCGAATCAATCGATGGTCTAACCGCAACCCGACAGAAGAGATGCACCTAATGACGACGTAATCAAAGGTTCTTGAAATATCCGAGGTTCGAATTTCGGATTTTCGGATTTCAATGGCCACCGGTTGGTGGGAATAGAAATGTGTGCGGTCTAATGAGAGGTTAGTTTTGAGTTAGAATTAGTTTTTGGAAGTTCTGCTGATATTAATTTTAGGTAAGATTTGACTAGACAGACAGATGTGAGTGGAATGTAATATAGTCCAGTAGCATTTACGCCTGAAATTAAGGGGTAATTTGAAACAAATCCGGTAGTTCCGAGTTTTTGCAGACTTGTTTATGATGTTAGCTCAATGAATAATCCAAGTTTGTGACCTCGAGCGCTGAACGCAACATTGCAAAGTTCTAAAAAATTATAACCTTTGAAAGGCTTTTATTATTGGGTCTACAGAGACAATTCTATTTTCATATCGTAGCAAATTTATTCTACTTTTCGTCCTGAAAAGGTACTATCAAAAAACTAGTCCTTTAGGGCTATAATCGCCAAAATCTGACTGTATTTTTCATTAGGCGAACATCGTGAAAAAGTCTGCAAAAAACAGAACTAACGGATTTGACGCAAGCACTTATGTATAAAATTACTGAACTAATAATGAAGAAATACATTTTAAAATTGAATGATTTAAAAGTCTTCAAGCTCGGTGTTTGCTGGAGGGTTTAGTATTTTTTGCCGGAAACACAATTCACTCAATTGCTAACAACTACGACACTTTTAATGCTAGACTATTTTCTACTAAATCCTGTTCCTGTTATAAGAAACGTACTCCTAAGTTCCCTGGCATCAAAGGAAAAGCGTCCATAATTATATTTAACAGGATGGTTCGCTATAGCACTTTAGGGATCACTAATTCACTAAGCACATCACATACGTAACTTATTATATCATTTTGGCATAAAGTGAGAATGTGGTTTTGCTACTAAGACTCCGACGGCCTACCTAATTCATTTATAACTACTAAGTAAGACTATGTGTAGTTTTACAAAGGGTAGGATGATTAATGATAATAGGTTTTGAAGTATGTAAGGGCAACATACTCTATATCTGAAATTAGATCTGCAAAATGCATAAATCTTGGAAAATTCTTTCAAATTTTTTTATTGTTATTATTTTGTATGTGAACAAAGAGTTCAGCTATAGTATGCGTTTAGCACTTGTCATGATAAAATTGCTTAATATAAAAAAAAAATATCCTACTTTGAATTTATGTAAACGTAGAATCTAAATTCAATTTTAAATAATTTGTAAAAAAAAATGTATTCACAGACTACCTAAAGGTCTCCTTACAAGATTTTAAATTCATTATTCTGTCATTAAAAACGGTTATAAATATAGTTGGTCAACTTTTAATCTTTCAAAGATTTTTAATTGCTCTACCTCTGAGTAATCAAAGTCTAAAGCAATTAAAATATTTAGTTTCAGACTCAATTTTCAACCTAAGTAAGTATTTCATAACGTAGTTTATTAAATAACAAAGAGAACATCAAGTGCTTTTATATTTAAATTAATGTCACGGCTGGGTGATAAAAGTCACCCAAAGGTAACCTTCTTTAATTTTTTCATCATTGCGTTGGAGTCTTCAGGCGATTTTTCACGCGGTTTCATTCGAATGTTCGCAAAAAAACGTGCTTCACTGCTCAGGAGATTGACAGATTGTCGCAACAGCATCCTCAGAACTGTTTGTAACTGTTCTCAATTGTATTATTTTGTGTCGAGGGTAATTATACGAACACTAGATAATATGTAGTAGTAATTTCATATTAGGTTATTATCACTCCATGGATCTTTGTATCAGAAATGAGATAAATTAAATTCGATTAATATAATTAGGTACATCGTGTATTTATTTTTTCTTACGTTTTTGGTAAAATAAACTGTCGTGGGCCAGCTTTGAGTATGAATGTGAGTGGCTATAAAAGTAGGGAACACCATGAAACGAAGGATGGACTTCGTTAAAGATGATATGACTAGAAAGGGGTTGACCACCACTGAGATGACGACTAATACTAACGTATGGAATTAAAAGATAAATAAATTGAGAAAAGCGGTCAAAAGAGCAGGAAATTAAAGACAGTAACTGATAGAACCGTTAAAGAGAAGTACACTGTCCTTAAAACTATTTGAATAAAATCAAGTAATGTCACGAACCGCCACCTAAGAAGGGCATTTAGTAGCAGCCTTTTTCAGGATAAGCATTTCTGTTATCTACCTTAGATACCTACTTATTTACAACTGCTAGATCTAATCGTCGCCGGCGCCGTAACTTCGCATGCCACACGCTTGTTTTCGCTTTACAGTTGGACTTTCACTAATTTATCAAGTCTCTTTAATGACCAACATCCTGTTGGAAGATTATCTGCTAGCTTTTATCTACTGATTTCGAAAAAGTTGACTTTGATGAAGACATTTAGGTATATGTTAAAAGTATTTATCTAAAATAGTGCTTGTATTTGAAGTAATAAACAAATGAAGGCCTGTTATTTTTTCCTTTGTTTCCCGTTCTCGAACTCTAAACAATGACGGTTGATAATCTAACATTGCACTTTTTTGACATTCGTACCTAACTGTAGCTATTGTAAAGTCTATGTGTTTCTGATTGGATACATAAAAAATGTGTCTTTTCGGAAATTGGTTGTTCGAAATCGATAAACTGAGTCTCTTTAAACCTAAAAACCTTCAGGAAAAACAGTATAAATACTACGTTCCTCTTCCTTAGCACCCTTGCTGCCCGCCCCCAGCGACGCCCTAAGCCGAGGCCCGTACCCCGCAGGGGGTGCCCTTAGCGTGTTGTCGCTTAGTCTATAAGTTTTTTGCCCTGGCTGGAGGCTTAAATTCAAGGCATCCACAGGATGGACCGGTTAAGCAGAAGCCAGCCTCAGAGGCTGAACTGTGAGATGCCATTAATAATAAAAAAAAACCTCATCACCCTTTCCATTAAAGGTTCCAGGCTTTCCTTTAAAAGAAAAAAGAAAAGTGTTTCTATAATTATGAGTACCTATTTGAGTGAAACAAGATACACATTTATTGCGATCGTTACTAAAGTTAGACAACAAGTTCGAGTTGGAATCCTTTTGGTTGCTCCAAAAGTTTTTTATTCGCTTCATCGGAGGTCTGTGTACAGGTTTTATTAAGTAGGTTGTACATGCGCGATGCGGCGCGAATAGTTTTATTTGTTTTTTGGACCTACTAAGTATTGGGTGGAAAAAAGTTTCGAAAGTTTCTGAGCAGGTGGTGATGGAATTAATTTCTGGCATTCTGTATTGATTGATTAATATAGTTTCAGCAAGATTAAGAAGTGCGGGTTTTCTTTGTTTGGTTTGAGTAGCTGGAATATGCTCATTAGAATGAAGTATTAAAAAGTCTGATTAAGGTCCGTTTATAGTTGAGCAAACTAAGAAGTCAAACGTGATAGGTGTATCAGAAATACCCATGTTGTTAAAAAGGCGTATATTTGTACGCAAAATACGTGTAATAAATAGTGGAGTTGCGGACACCAGCTCAACAATGCAATTTATTATGTTTTAAAGAAATTTATTTATTAAATGATGAGCAACTGCGCCAGATTTAGGCTGAGTCTGTATTTCACAAATTATGAGCGATACTAACAATAGTTGGACACAATTATAAAGTTCTTATTAATATTACAGACAAACTAGACAGTTTACACTAGCGTCCTTCCTTTCTGTGCACGGCTGTGATACTCAGTATGTACATGATTTCATTAATATCAAAAGCCACTTGAAAATAGTCGGAAACACCCTTTTCAGACAGAACTGTTATTTTAGAGCACACCAGAACAGACAATATGTCCGTTTGTCCTTCCTTTGTCACGGAAAGAAAGAAAGAAAACGAATAGTTTCAGCTTTTGTTACGCACTACGTATCTTGAATACTTGATAGGGAAACTGTATTTTTTATATTTATGCAACAAAAGCCTTTATTATTTGCTATTGTGACCGCGTACGGTGTCATTCAAGGCGGATCAAGGGTCCCGATTGAAATCTCCGAGTAGATTACAAAGGTTTGTAGCTTATTACGGTGAAAATATTTGATGACATTATGCGTTTTTAATGAGCTTAGGCTAGCCTTTCGACATGAAGGTTTTAGTGGTTCAAGGTTCAAGTGTCCTTCTTTGGGTATTTTTATAACTTACAAATTAGCTCTTTGTTATTAGTAGTTTTATTTCAGTATTCCTTTAATGGTTCAGACAAAGAATGAATGAATCTCTTTCATTCTAGAACTAGAAGTATTCACCATTCTATTCTGTGTTCTGACTGACGAATGGCCATCAAAGCTTTCCTAGTTTTTATTGATTTTTATTAAAAGTGACTCTATTACGGTATTTGTTGAATCTCTGAGAATTTACATGATGTGTGTGAAAAGCCCATGTGTTGCTTTTAGACTTTGTGTGCCTACAAATATCAGTGGCAAATGACATTCCTATACTCTGTTTCTTAAAGCAGTGCAACGATAGTAAAACCTCACTTCTATAGTCGCCGCGGGGTTTGGCAGAGGCATACCAAATTTTTTCGCCTTAGAGTTTCGGGCGGTTATCTTTAAGCTCTAAGGTATACGTTGAAAGCCTATTGCTAGTAACCAGTTACAAAACCAGGCTCCATGGCTGCTAGTGATAAATTCCTTGCCCTGGCCTGCAAACAAATTACCTAAAAACCAGCCGAAAGATTTTCAATCTCATGCTTTGTAATATTTGAAATACACACAACAGCAAGTCAATTAAATTCATATTCATTTAACAATCTGTCAGCCAATGGATTAATTATCTTGCCCTTTAGCCTATTATCTTTGCAGTCAGTTTAAATTACCTATAGGTTTAAACAATTCACAGGTTCATCTGTTTGATTAAATTATAACACCTCTTCCCTTTTGTCTGTGGGATTTATAACGTGTTAATGAAACCAACATGGCCGCCAAACGGTTGTCAGTGCGTGTTTGTTTCCGAATTTATTCGCTGTATCGCTACAGGAATAGACCCCAGTTGGCTGAAACCAACAAAATAGATCGTCCAGATATGAGATCATGTGTGACACCAGGCACCCAATTACAGGTGTTAGAAATATATTATCTCTCAATTTTTATTTTGAACGCTGAAAAGCGTTTACGAAAGATTTTTAGTGGTATTTCTTTTTTGTTTTGGTATTTTAATTTTGTAGACGTCAGGTGATTTAATTGGACGTTAATAGTAAGTTGTACCAACCTACCGAGTTAATTTTTCGTTATAATTCATTTTTCCTACAGTATATGTTCTTGGCATGAGATATATAAGTCTTTTTACTTATAGTTTAAGTACATAGAGAAAACCGAAATAAATGCTAAAAAATGTGGTTCTTTGTATATATTTTTTTTCTTTCTTTCTTTTAATATCTATGTTCTAGTTCGGCGGTTATCTACTATTTTAAGAAAATAAAAAATCATATTTAAAATAATGCACTGCTGTGTTTGAACACCATCTCGTACAACATGATACAGAAAAACTTTTCCAAACTCATCCAACTAATAGCTATAAGAAATAAAAGTTTTGTAGCTAAGTCATAAACATACTGTAAACAGAGAAATTGATTACCTACGAGTATCTAATTGATTCATTTTAGTTTATTTGACACTAAAAGACAAAAGTGTTAGATAGGAGTATTCTTGGAAATTAGTGTCTTTAAAAACATCACCCGATGGACAAACATGTCAGTAGTATAAGTGGCATTGAACGTGCCAATTAAAATAATCGATATCACCACTTTAATAGCTATTTGATTTGGATCTTGTTTGTTTGGCTTCTTTCCTTTGCCTTGTCTTTTAAAGAACCCTAAAAATGCAGATTGAAAAACATAAATCGAAAGACGTTCTTGATTCTTCTTTTGAATTTTAATCAAATGTTGACTCAATCACCTCGCATTTTTTACCTTACCATATTATTCACACAATTGAGCAGTAAACAACTTAACTTTACACTAAGCAACACTTAACTATTTGCACTAGTAATGAACACTTATTATTTTAGCACTAATATTATATTTTAACAACTATCAACAAACTATCATGCAAGTCTGCGTCGCGCGATTTTCGGGCCGCATCGCGTTCGGCGCGTAAAATCAAAATTAGAACACAATACGTCACTGACAATTTTTTTGTTTACTTTTTTCAATAGGCAGTGTTTATTTCATTTTAATGTTCGGACACTATCGTGTTTTTTTTTAATGTGATACGCGATGGTGTTCACGGTTCGCGCTCGTTATGCCGACTGAGGATTTTGCCGCGCGCCCGACGAATATTTTACTCCTTGGTCACTAGCGTAATATCGATGATTTGAATCTTGATAACGTTCGGTACAATGGGGTCAGGGTTCGACTATAGCCGGTGATGAAGGGAAACTGTGACTTCAAGTCGACAGCTTTGACGCAAGTTCGTTTTTCACACGAAAAAACAAAGTTTTTCTTTCGAAGATGTTAAATGTTCAGCGTGCGAGAAAATGGGAGACTTTATAAATGAACTATAACTCTCACACGTGATCGTGACTGTACTGTTTCAAAATACATTTAGACTTTTTACTCACACCAGGTCTTCATTTGTTTTATGTATTCAACAATATTAGTTTATAAAACATGACTTTCAAATGCAAAGCATCCTTAGCGACGCAGAAGCAATTAAATATTGCAAACCTTAAAGTGTGCATTTAAATATGTAGTTTGTAAAGCTATTTCAGTGCGAGGTTTTCATCGCTGCTTTTACCAATTATTTATATTATAAATGGTGCCACGTTTATTACTTACTTGTTACAGTAATGAAGATGAACTGGCCATGCAACTGGTCATTATTCTATTATGATGTACTTAAACATTAAAACACACCTAGATTCTAGTTTAGCTAATATTCTCGTCTGGCGATCTAAAGAACTGAAGTCGCGATGACCACCAACCACCCCTACCCTAACTTTGAAGCCGTCTTTTGGGCTCAAAACATTGTTGTCGAACCAAAGTAACATCGATACGAAAAGAAGAAAACGAGTGTATCCTCGTTTTTTTCTTGTTCCCGTTAAAATATCAAATTGTTAAAAAATTTAATAAAAGTAGTTTATTAAAAAGTAAGAAAATGCAAATTGACTCAGTTTCTTGGCATCCCGTCAGAACCAGCTCTATCTCATGATTTAACTTTCACTATATTCAGTATTAGATTAATATATATTCAATTCAATTATACTAGGGACAGTGGACAGGGAAAGCGATTATTACTGAAACAGCTATTGTATTACAGTCCCGGATTGGCCAAACGGGCAAATCGGGAAAATGCCCGACGGGCCGATGTGGCCGATTGGCGGTCGACTTTTTAACTTTGTCTATAAGTAAGTAATGCCCAAGTAACTACGGTAGGTTGAAATAATTCTAACGTATCCGAGGTAGGAAGAGTGTTAAAAATTTCGAGTTCGCTTCGCTCGCTCTTCAGACTACTTTCTCTTGGATCTGAACTTTGTCTAAAATTCGATCAATAAATATCTGTATGTAGGATTTGAACAATTGTAACATGATCAAGCCAAGGTGTCAAAAAAAAATTGAGCTCGAAACAGTCACTCTTGCAGCCTACTTTCTCTTGAATCTTGTCTGTAAGTCGAATAAGTAACTTCTGTATGAAGAGTCAAAACAATTCTAACCTGTCAGGTTCTGGTAGGGTGTTAAAGTTTTCGAGCTCGCTTTGCTCGCTCTTGGAGCCTTAATTCCTTGAGTTCTCTAAATCATTGCCTCTAAGTTGATTAAATAACATCTATTTCTGAATAAACGGATTAAAGAAATTCAACTTGTCTGGAGTGGAGAGCGTAAATTTTCTTTTATTTTTTTACAAACTTTTCAAATAACGTTTAAAAAATTTCACATCATTTCTATTTCTATATAAACAAGAATGAAAACTCTAATCAATCCGAAGTTCTAATATTTTTAAGTGGCTGTTGCATTGTACATTCTTAGAAAAACTTCAGCTGCTCCGTAAATAGTAAACTTAACCCTTACAAATCCGTTTTTACTCGCATCGCATCTTTCTGTCCGGCCCTGGCTCAATAGCTGGCGACGCCTTTGTCTAACGATGGATTTAGATTGCGACGACATAATTGATAAAGTCGCCGAGATCAGTGAGCTGCGACAACTGAATTGTCTTTCTTTAAAGTGTAATAGGTAAATGCCTACCCGGTGTCTAGAGTTTTATGCCGCCCATGGGCATCTCTCAAGCATGCTGGTTTCCTCACGATGTTTTCCTTCACCGAAGCAAGTGAAAAATACAATGCGCACATGAATCCTAAAAATCAGAGGTCAGAGGAGAGTCCGACGGTCACACCACTAGGCTATCATTTTTTGACTAAATTCATTTGTTTGTATTCGTGAGTGGAGGGCCGACCGTCTCTCTGTCGTGTAATATCCTAAATTGATTTGATGGAGCGGGAGAAGTGATTTACACTGTCACTTTAACGAGGGACTGATTTGTTAATTAGTCCGGGATTGATTTGTTAATCAGACCCGCATATAAAAAAATATAAAATCTATTAGCCCGTGGTGATTCTGAAACGAATGATGTGCTTTAGGTATGTCCTAAAACAGTAACTGACCAACTGTTGTATTTCTATTACATTAGCTACTTACATGGCTTGCTAATATTTGACCAAATTCTGAATAATTCCTATTTAATTCATTAAGAGTAGAAAAAAAACAAAAATAAAATAGGTCTCCCCATTGCTTCCACTTTTCTCGGTGTTGCGCGACTTCTCGCCAATAAACGAAACAGCTAAATAAAAAAAACTTTTTGGTGTGAGGGGGGGGGTGCAACCACCCCCCCTGGCGATGCCGATGTTGACAAGTGACAAGATTTCAAATTTGGAATCGACCAGACCTGTGGAAATTGTTAATTTCCCTTCACCTAAAAAAGACGTGATTACCATCAAACGGCTGAGTAGATTTTTTCGAAACATAGCTAAGAACACTCTCGATTAGAACACCTTTCAAACGAAACCAATTTTATCAATTTCGGTACATCCGTTTAGGAGCTACCATGCCACAGACAGACACACAGATACACAGATACACACGTCAAACTTATAACACCCCTCTTTTTTTGGTCGGGGGTTAAAAATGGAATCATTTAACTGAAAAAATGTAACAGTAGAAGAAAATTTTAGTCTTTACTAAGTAAAGAAGTAAGTTTCACAAGTTGAAATGTTCATTTCTACGAATATTTTGATCGATAGAGAGACGAAAACAGGAGAGTTACAGATTTATAGGGCTTTAAAATTGTTTGCTTAAGCGATAAAGAGTAAGAAACGATGTTTTCGCTAAAAGCGCAACCGCGCGATTTCTCGGAGACATCATAAAACATTACAAGACGAGTTTGTCCTACATGCAGCTTCCTATATTTAGGTATATTATTGTATCTTGAGTTATGACTTTGGCAGACTTAAAACTTGCTTGGTTTTATTATGGAAGAGGATTATTTAGCAAGCTTTAGTTTGTTTAGGTGTTTTAAGAATCGAGCAAAGTTGGTGTTTTGAAAAAGTAATTTGTAATGCAAATAATAGTGAAAAAAAACCCCCGACAGAAACAACCTCAAAAAAACCAAAAATAAAATTATTTAATCTTAAATTAATTAATCCAAGCGTCGTCGTAGCGTCGGGGGTCCGCTTTGTTTAGTGTTTGTGCTAAGCGGTCTACTTAGTGGTCCCTCGACGCTACGACGCTTGGATAAATTTTATTTTTTGCTTTTTTGAGGCTTTTTAAAATTAAATTATTTTTTCTTAGCCTTGACTGTCCCACTCTTGGGCATAGGTCTCCTCCCATTCCTTCCACTTTTCTCGGTGTTGCGCCTCTTCTCGCTAATTAAAGAAAACAAGGAAAGTTATACATTTTTTTAAATCCTGAGCTTTTAGGTGGGAGGGGGGATGCGCAGCCTACCCCCCCGGCGATGCCCATGGTGACAAGTGACAAGAATTCAAATTTCAAATCAATCAGACCCGTAATAGTACATTATGATATAAGTGCGGTAAGTTGAAAATTACAGCCGAGGCGATATTGCTAGCCCGAGCCGTAGGCGAGGGCTACAAGAAAGCAGAGGCTGTAATTATCAAAGCGCACGTATGTCATACGACGTTTTATAACACATTTGCGAGGAAATAAATAAAATTCGGATGACATTTTCAAACAAAAACAATACAGCGTAAAGAGAAAGCGCGCGGAATAATTTTTACGCTTTTTTTAAGGCAAAGGCACAAAAACAGCCAGTATTACTAATAAAGTAAATTAATATTTTTGTGTTTTGTTACAGATAAATGGTTGTAATTTATGGTAAAAATTAATTAAATTAATGAATCAAATGTTTATTTATTATATTTTATCTCCCAACTTAATTTTATTCATAAAATGTTGACTACTTTTCTGACATAAAAACTCTTTGCTAAGATTTAAAAAAGTACCGTTCGTTTTAGACGGAGCATTATGATAAGCCGTGCGTTTTACTTTACATTACCGCACTAGTGCGTAATGTGATACATTACGATACTGAACTTGGTGCAATAAGAGACCCTTTACGAGCAAATGTGTTATAAAAGTTGTTTATATCCCTTCATCAACTAGAAAAGATGTCATGAGCTTCAAACGGCTGAGCAGATTTTCTCGAAACATAACTGAGAACACTCTCGATTAAAATACCTTTCAAACTACACCAATTTTATCAAAATCAGTTCATTCGTTTAGGAGCTACGATGCACACAGACAGGCACACAGATACACACGTCAAACTTATAACACCCCTCTTTTTTGGTCGGGGGTTAAAAACAGTGCACAAGTAATAGGACATGGATAAGCCCAGTTACAAAAACACAATAGGTACACATATTGTCGTTGTAAATTTAAAATATCCGTGTTTGTAAAATAACTTCTTACACATAGGATATTTTAAATTGGAACGACAATATCATAAAGAAAATGATTGATGTTGATGCAAAGTAATCAAAATATTCAAACGAAACACATACATTAATTTATTCAAAATGATTGACATTGATGCAACGAAAACATGAAAAGCAGGCGCATATTTTTTAATAATCCTTTCAGTATTCAGTAAATCAAATATCATTCGTTTTCAAAATGATTGACATTGATGCAACGAAAACAAGGCTCATGTTTTTTATTTATCTTTTCAGTATACCTACAATTAATCAAATATTATTTGATGTCAAATGATTGACGTCGATACAATTACAAACAATGTACCTACACGTCAACAGTACCGTACATTTTTTCATTCATATTTTCTGTATGGAGTGTGTCAAATTTCACGTCGTGTCTATGTTTGTTATTCTAGCATGTACGGTCACATCGTAATACTTCATGCATAGAGGAAGGTGACACAATTTGGCGTTTTCAGGCCATTATCGAGACCGTGACCTTACTAACACCGCTGTCGTTTACGTGTGAAATAATATATAAATATATCATCATGACGGCAGTACTGAAGGATTGTTATTTAGATGTATAAATCAGTTTGAAAATTTTCTTTGTGTGATTCGTGTGTTACAAAAAATTTATGAAAAAAAAATGTGTTTCATAAGTTAACTTGTGACATTTTATTTAAATAAAGAAAGATATTAACACACAGCACAAAGTTAGTTAGTAGTTAGTACACAGTTTAATTTGCATTTATTTTTCATTGCAACGGCTGAAAAAACACTTAGTAAAGAAAAAGCATTGTACATACTTACAAATATCTTTTTTTTTTCTTTTAATATTATAGAGGGCCTACTCTTGACCTAAATATTGTCCTTACAACAGATCGATGAGGGCAACTAACGAAAAACACACAACACACAATTGTGCCGATGTTTCAGAATAGAAAGCTTACAGCAGAAGACTTTATGACATCGTTTTGTTTCTGTCAATCGTTTGAAAATGACAGAAACAGAATTATGTATCAAACGTGAAAACGTGTACTAGTAGACATTAAAACCAAAAACACAGCAGACTAAAACAAAAAAATAATCATTCGCTTCAAAATCATATCATCAATAAAACTCCCAATATTACAAGCTCTATTAAAAACCGCCGCACAATAGTCTACTAAACGACTTCCTTACAAAATATGTCACTCGAGCAAAACAATAACGCTTAATGAAACTGGCAGATGAGACAACATGGATGGGAGCAGCGTAGCCAACAAATCATTTAGCTAACCGATTAACAGACTACGAACACACACCGAATCAGTGTCGCACAGGCTTCCGACAGTTTAATAATTTAATTGGTAGGTACGCTTTCAGATACTGTTCGCTGAATGGCTAATCAACACAAAATTTTACAAGCGGACTGAAAAACTCTTAATGACTGCTTTACAGAGCTACAAGGATATTTGTAATAAGGAGGGAAGAAACGCATGTGACTAAAAGATATTAATGTTTAGGAATGGAAAGGGAGAGGACGGGCAAAGAAAATATGGATGGAAATTGTGAGGAATGATTTTATAGAGAATGATTTTGAAGATAATGATTTTAAAGAGAATGATTTTAAAGAGAATGATTTTAAAGAGAATGATTTTAAAGATAATGATTTTGAAGATAATGATTTTTAAGAGAATGATTTTAAAGAGAGTGATTTTCAAGAGAATGATTTTAAAGAGAATGATTTTAAATTATGCCGTGACATCTGACAGAGAATGTATGAAGAAAACGTTTTGCACCGACCCTAAGTAGAATGGGACAAGGGCAGGTTTTTGATGACACAGCTAGATACAAGGATCTTTTGGCGCTATGGCTGCTATAATAAGTTGGCCAAAATAGCAAGGGTAAGAAAATCAATTGGCCACAGTTTGGCAATCAATTTGAAGTTGAGATGCTTCTTTCCCTGGTGTTAATAAGACACCAGACACACCGCGCGTAACTATTAGCACAGCAACCAAAGACCAAACCATGACTGCTTAGAACGGGGCTGTCTGTTTATTATATCTATGGGGCTGTTTCATATAAAAGTATGGGTATATATAGTAACAACGATGCTCTACTAATATTCACTTAAGTGTTGTGTGTTAAAATTAGAATCTTCTTAATTAATTTTTGCATACCATTTTTATGGCGAAATGTGTCATTGCTCTAATGTTATTCATCTTTTGTACCACATTTACTTCAATTAAGAGCGTTTACGCCTTTAAGACATTTCATACAAACTTTCAAGTCTTTATTTTCCGAAATGACTGAACCGATTTCGATTTCAATGAAACTTCATACACATAAGCAGGATACATAGGTCTAAAAATTGAGTGAAAAACATTTTCGAAATGTTTAAAAAAAAAAAAGATAATACGATAAAGTTTCTATAGAGAATTTATAATCGGTCTAATTTAGCTGTAACACTATTTTTCGAAAATTATTTATGAGCCTTTACACCTTTTTTTTAAAGACATTTCGAAAATGTTTTTCACTAACTTTTTAGACCTATGTATCATGCTTATGTGTATGACGTTTCATTGAAATCGGTTCAGTCATTTCGGAAAATAAGGACTTGGAATTTTGTATGAAATGCCGTAAGGTGTAAAGGCTCTTAAGTTGACATTGACCAACTTTGAAAAAAATAATACTTATTTATGGTCGCGCATTGTACGCGTTAGAATTTTAGTTAACACACATGCGTGAAATTAAAACAAAATAAGCTTTTTACACTCCCTCTACAATTTCACATAGTTATTCAACACCACATACTTTGCTCATAGAAATTCGGTGGTAGGGGGTAGTATAATGTTCGCATTAATTCGGCTAGACGCTCGTCTGGAGATCAAACGATACAAGTAGGTCCTACTGTTATTGTAACCTCATTCTCTGAAGGTGTTCGTGAATTGTGTGTTTTTATGGGTTTGTAATGACCCCTTTTATGAAAGACACACTTTGATGACTATGTTAAAATATTTAAATACCTTTTTGTTTTCAAATAGGGCAACTGTTCGAACAGTATTTCATGGTACACCTTGTTCTTGTTTTTATCTTGTAAAACTATTGAGTGATGGAAGACTACTGAAATTCAGAACAGTAAGACATACACGACGTAACTGTAGATGATTTGACCTAAAGGCCATTAAGCTACATGCTGAAGCGACACATGTCGTGCGACAATTACTGCGGATAAAACAAATGAAAGAAGTTGCTGTTGAACAGTATGCCACGAATCACTGCAACTTTACAAAGAGAACGGCAGTGCCACGAAAAAAACAAATAAACATCGCGCATGTCATTTGACGCAAGTCGCGTCGCAAAACGCATCGTTCCAAAACCGTCAACCCTAATGTTGATTTTACACCCTCATTAAGGTAGCTATACACCTTTTTATATTAAACGGGCTTACTCTTGACCTCAATGTCGTATAGATTGAGGTCAAGAGTAGGCCTATTTACGCAATTAGTAAGTTAAATTGTAGTTTTCCCTAGGATAACGTTATCGCCAGCCGTAGCCGCGGGCACATCTAGTTATTTTTCCTGAACCTTTCACCACGAATGGAGGTTTCAGATAAGACCTTCTCCCAAGATAATATGTGTGAACAAGAGCCCTTAAAATAAATTGATATTATACATCCGCCGTCAGTAAAAAAACTTATAAAATACTTGTTTGCAAGAATGGTATGAAAAAACGGTTTAAGAAAATATCATGGTTTTATCGATGTGCGCTCATTAAATTTTCTCCCTCATAAATACTTATTACGTAAACCTAGGTAACCTAACCTCATTTTAGTTCGTTACTCCAAGGGCGTATGTTAACAAATAATTAGGTCTATGTTAATTTATCAGGTTCACTAATACATTTGATTTGAATTAATTATAATAACTCTTTTGTAATCTGGAACTTATTATATTTTTAACGTACCTACATCTTTTCAGAAAATAATTGATAAACATGGTTGCAAAAGTCAATCTTTCTATTTACAGCTTGGTCACTACGCGCTCACGCAAAACAAATGAAGAAAAACTGCCACAAGTAACCGCGACGCAACGATACTAACTCGGGGAAAGTAGCGACACAGGGACGTGGTCTTCGCTGGTTGCATCGACTGAGGTCGTGGATGAGGCGCTATCAGTTTCAGACGATTAAGCCCTTTTAAGACGTTTAGTTTTGTTTATTTATTTAAATTTCATGTACAATAGTGGTACATAGGCGGACCTTAATGCCACAAGGCATTCTCTACCAGGCCACCATTGGGTTAAATAGGACAAAATTGTGATTTGTGATTTTTCCTTCTGTGGTTAGGATTATGTAGTGATTTTATTGTTATTCATATGGGTGTAGTAAGTACTTAAAATACAGAGTATTGTATTCATCTGTATAGATACACATTTACAACTGCAATACTTATTAATATACTAGGTACATGACAAATCTAAACATATATTATAAAGAGGAAATATTTGATTGTTTGTTTGTTACGATTTAACTCAATAACTACTGGACCGATTTAGAAAATTCTTTCACTATTAGAAAGCTACATCTTTACCGAGTAACATAACCTGTATTATATTTTCAAGCTATCACAATATTCGCGGAGGAAGTCGCGGGTGAAGTGCTAGTAGTGAAATAAAACAGTTACTACCTAAAGCTTCAGCCATTTTGTCACAAGTTTACAGTTGTTTTATGGAGGGTAAACGCAGAACGGGATTGTAAACGAGTGTCGGAGTGAAGTGGGAAGTATCTCGCACGAGATTTATGGTCCTACTATGTGTAGTGACAAGAAGTGGTCTTTAGAAACGTGGAAATCTTGGAAGCATTGCTATCAATGCTTCCAAGATTTAGACTAGGCTATCTAGTAGGGTGTGTCTGTCAGACTGCCAAGTCGTAGGTCTGGAGCTCGAACTCAAGACCTCTGATTTTCCGGATTCATCTGCGTATTGTACTATTGCACATTAAGCCGTTGGTCCCGGCTGTCATTTGTAGATCTTTGACTGTCGTTACGAGTAGTCAGAAGCCAAAAGTCTGACATCTAGTCTTACCAAGGGGTATCGCATTACCTATTTACTGGGTTGCGGAGGTCATATAGGCAGTCGCTTCATGTAAAATACTTGTATTCAGTTACATCCGGTTAGACTGGAAGCCGACCCCAAGATAGTTTGGGAAAAGGCTAGGCTACATGATTATGTGCGTATTGTATTATTATCACTTGCATCGGTGAAGGAAAACATAGTGAGGAAACCAGTATGCCTGAGAAATATTTCTTGACGGCAAATGTGAAGCCTAGTCAAAGGCCCTAAACTCTGACACCAAGTAAGTACTAAATACACGATAAAGAACGAAATAATCTTTTTTATAACTTTCTCCACTACCTACAGCTATACATTCTTTGATTTCCATAAGTATTAGGAATTTAGGATTCAGAAGTGTAAAAAACCGGCCAAGTGCGAGTCGGACTCGCGCACGAAGGGTTCCGTACCATTATTTATAAAAACGAGCAAAAAAATCAATCAAATCAAATAAAATTAATTACAAACAGGCACTTCAATTTTATTTTATTGGTATGTAGTATGTATAGATAGATTTTGTTAACATTAACTAACTGATAACGTTTACAAACAAAAGGGAAACTCTCTACTATCATTAGCAGTTATTGTTCGGATATTTAATACGCCTTGACGTGTGTTTAATGATGTTAATCGAGTGATAGGCTGATGAATAGCTTTTTAGTTATAACAGCCATCAAGTTGACGTTGAATAAATTATGGAATTCACGTTGATGTACTTTTTTTTACTGGCGAAGTGCGGGCTCTAGACTTCTGGCTAACATAATTACAACGTGGTGTTATATTCTATTTCGAAATCAAAATATTTTATTTTACATAGGCTTACATGGGAACTGTAAAACGTCGACAAAAGGTGCTCGGTTCGGGTTGGTCGTTTCCAAT
Source organism: Cerastis leucographa (assembly GCA_963082945.1). Taxonomy (NCBI): domain Eukaryota; kingdom Metazoa; phylum Arthropoda; class Insecta; order Lepidoptera; family Noctuidae; genus Cerastis; species Cerastis leucographa. The sequence continues at coordinate 18,070,715 of OY720358.1, read as the reverse complement.
GGAGAAGAACCGACAAGAATGAAGAAACTCCATGTTTACTCTTTTAAAATCATTAGGTTTTACAATATTTTAAGTTACAATGTTAGTACTTAAGTATGGGACGACAGCGTAGGCCCGAAAATAAGTCGTTGCTTACTACAGAAGGTAGAACAAGATTAGATAAAAAACGAATATTTATGATTATACAAGGTGTTGTTTTGCATCCTCGTCAATTTCAAGGAGGTAACTATGCTAATGATTCTCGTCCAGAATCTATAATAAAATGTTTTTTTTTTATTTTTTCTTATTTACGGAAAACGGTAAGTGTGAACGACCCGTGTTTTAAACTTGGGCCGTCTAATTCTCGCCCTATAACCGCGCTTCCACACATACAAACAATCTCAAACGTTTATTTGGTAATTTCTTAGTCCCTAAACCACGTTATGAGGTTTATACTGAAATACTGACAAACAAAAGAAACCAAAAAATCTGCGTTTTTTAATTTAACTAGGTACCGTAATTTTAATTGATTATTTATGTATTTTGTGACAACCTCCTGAATTTTGACGAGAATGCAAAACAACAGCTTGTATACTAATTCGAAAGAATTTTCGAATTGGTATAAAATCTTTTGGGCCTGTTCACCGCATGTTTGTGTTACAGTTTCAGTACCTACAAGGTTTCGGATTTACGAATATAAGCATCATCAACAACATCGTCTGCCTAGCCTTTTCCTAACTATATTTGAAGTGGCATCCAGTCTAACCAGCCAGCTGAATAACAGTACTTTTAAGGATTCAGGGATGTTTGGAGGAAAATATTAGGGTAAGTTCTCCATTGACGTTGTTTCTAATGATGTCAGCATTCGCGGTTAGAAACATGATCGGAGAAAGTAATAATTAAAATAACGAACCGCCTTTAATGAATCATTAAAGGGTAGATATTAATTTATTCACGTTTTGCTTAATTGCCGGAAGTATCTTAAAGGTATGTTTGCAATTTAAACGCGCTGTGTCTATACAGGATAGAAGGGACATCTGCGCACAAACGACGAAAAACTTTGACTCTCGGGGATGACTTCTTTCTAAAGTGCCTGTAATGGTCTAATTGAAATAAATGCTTTGACTTTGACTCAATGATGATGATGATAATGACTGATTCGTGGTAACCTTTTGCCCGTCGATGTTACCTCCCGCCTCCCGCCCTGTACAGGTACTACTGCTGGGCATCGTTTATTTATTTCTTTCTTTAATTTGAACACAAATGATTCAAAGAATATAACAATAATAAACTGTGTTAGTAACATTTCTCATTAAACTAAAAATACAAATAGTTTTTTTTTTTTTTTGTTCTCGGTACATCAGATCTACTTGTATCGTATTACTTAGTTATTGGGTTGTGGAGGTCAGATAAGCAGTTGCTCCACCTATAAAATACTGGTACTCAGCTGCATCCGGTTAGACTGGACGCCGAGTCGCCGACCCCAAGATAGTTTGGGAAAAGGCTAGGTAGATGATGACATCAGATCCACTTGTATTCATGGAGAGTAATTTCAAAATTTGAGGTAGTTAATAAAATACAGCTACTTCCCTTCATAAATTCGCATTCTACAAAGCAGTCCTCTCTTTACAAAAAACAAAAATAAACTATGCGACGCACGATCACAACTCAAAATGAAAGCTGTAAGGAGTTTGGTCGTGAAGGAGTTATTTCAGCTGTTGTTAAAGAACAATAAAGTAATCCTTTGCTACTATGCGATGTGGGACGAAGGAAAGGCTCTAAAGTATTAATAATTTATGGAGGGTCAGTGAGACCTGGATAAGGGACGTATAGAACCGGGAAGTGTGGCTGACAAAAGGGGAGGCCTATACCCAGGTGATTCCGGGTTGATAATATGATGATGATGGAGTGTCAGTGAGTTTGTAGTCAAAAAACAATGTTAAATCATCACCGTCTGCCTGACTTTATCCAACCATGTTGGGTCGGCTTAGCTCGTGGCTAGATAATAACAGCCACACGGGTCGATCTTCAAGGCTAAGCCGTTCTTGCCGAGGTGGATGGATAACCATTATTACATACTGAGTTTCCTCCGTGCCTCGGAAAGCACGTTAAGCCGTTGGTCCCGACTGTCATTTGTAGATCTTTGTCAGTCGTTACAAGTAGTCAGAAGCCGAAAGTCTGACATCCAGTCTTACCAGGGGGCTTCGTATTACCCAGTTACTGAGTTGCGGTGGTCAAATAGGCAGTCGCTTCAAGTAAAATACTGGTAATCAGCTGCATCCAATTAGACTGGAAGCCGACCCTAACAAAGTTTGGGAAAAGGCTAGGCAGATGATGTTGGGTCGGCTTGCAGTCTTACCGAATGTAGCAGTATACCAGTACTTTACATGGAAAACAATGTCTTCCATGAGAGTCTTAAATCATTTACGTAGCTGCTCTAAATTGTATGCGTTAATAAAAGAAACTATTGGATTTCGAACTGGAATTAATATACTTAGGAATAGACGTAAGGAAGACATCAAAGACCTATCTACATTTAATGTGTTCTTTCTTTCTTTTTTATGTAACATCAAAGGATTTTAGAAATCTTATCCATTCCTTTTATGTGTTGCACGAGAATAATTTTATGTCATTATTTTCGCGGATTCTCGGGTCCGGCTAAAATGCTATTGGGTTCTTTCATCAGGAATTTCTCAGTAAAAGTCTGCATTTGTTCTTAGTTGATGGCAATAGGCTCGCCTCCTATTACTTGGGACTTAAAACACTACTGGTGAAATGTGGGTAAACTATTGGGTACGTACACCTCTGCATAATCTTTCGGGGTACAGGCGTGATGCTTTAATATGTATTTGAGATTGTTATTCTTTAAATTGCAGGAACTCAAACTATAACCGTAATAAGTGTTTTTAACACTGATTTTTAAAACAGTTTTAACAGAAAACCACTTTAAAGTGTAACCGATACAATACTGTTACCGAATCAAACTGTAACCTTTTGTATGTGTAACTGAAATAATCAATTATATATGTCGCAGATTCAATTGGATTAGCGTCCACGTGCTCGATATTGGTGTCCGACATGTTATTATTTTATCAATCAGTGCGCACGACCGGCACAGGCGCTGTCTCAGGAGCAAGAAGACTCCAAAAAAACTAGACGAACGCACTACTGACAGATAATACTGACATACAACAGCTTCGACATAGACAAGTCTGAAGTCGTCTATGATGTTCACGCGGTGCTGCCGTTTGAATAAATTAAATAACTATTAAAATCTCTAACACGGCCATTCTGCTACTCAACGCGCTCTCGCGTTGAGCCTAACCGGCACCATTACAGGCAAAGCGTTTCAAACAGCTTTCAACCTTCTCATAAGTCAATAGAACTCAAAGCAAAGCGTGAAAGCTTTCAGCATTAGTTAGAAGGCAGTGCTTCGATTAGATCGCAAAGCGTCGAAGCTTTCAACAATACTCATACTTCAATACATGATTCAGCTCAACCTCACAGCAAAGCGTAGCAACTTTCAACAGTTTATCAGGACAAAGCGCTAAAACTTTCAGTCCATCTCTCTGACAAAGCGTGACAGCTTCCAGCGTATTAATTAAACATTTTATAAATCAGCAATAGTCGCATGTTTATTGATCCAAGTTCGTAATCATCAAAGCAATAAACATAAAAGTTCTCCATTTCAACAAAACATAAAACATGTCAACAATTCTGCAAACAACATAATACAAATTTGCAATTCAATAATTTGTTACTAATTAACATACCAGGCTACGGTGACTGTCTTAACAATTTGTTTAAAGAATAAAAAAAAATAAAAAATTAATCAACTTTGGATTCTACCGGACCAAGACACTCGGATAGTTCTGGTAGGCTTCCTGGATATTTACGTAATCTTTCATGACACACATATTGACCCTGTCCCCCAGATAATGGCTCAACTATGTAACGCTCATTACGACAAACTTTCGTGATTTTACAAGGACCACTAAACTTTTCGCTTAATTTGTTAATTATGCGGGGATTCTTTTGGACTAACACTAGATCGCCTTCCACAAAAGGATGAATTGCGGCTTTATTAGCGTCATAGCGTATTTTATCTTTTGTCGCTTGCTCGTCCATCCTATTCTTAGCAGCTTGTCTTATTTCTATCAAATCCTGTTCATTGTGAATTTCAAGATCCACGGCGAGGTAGTTTAATCTGGGTGGGTTTTTGTTACAACCAAATAACAACTGGAATGGACTTTTGCCCGTACTTTTAGACACTGTGCAATTCAAAACGAATTGGACCTCACCGATGACAGACTTCCAAGATTTGTTTTCGTGATTTTCGGCGACTGTAAAACAGTTAGTCAGTACGGACATTATCCATCCCTCCATTATTCTACCTGTCCATTGGCACGGCAAATGCCACTGGCAATTTCATGGAATTCCATAGACCACTCTCTACAAAGGTTTTGGAAGTCCGAATAGGTGAACGAAATTTCGAAGAGCTTCACAGGCTGATCGTGAATTTAAGTCTTTAACAGCAGTTAAATAACAAAACTTGGTGAATGCGTCTACAATACCAATCACAACCTCTTTGGAAACCCTTCCACCAGTCAATTTGCCACTCGTATGATTTATGAATAGTGTGGAATGGCTCTGCAATATTTTCAATTGGATGTAAAGCAGATTGCTTTTTGCCAGAAGGGTTTTTATTTATTTTACATGGTAGACAATGGTCAACATACGGATGAACTCATGTTGGGGAACCAAAAATGTTCTCTAATTTTAGATAAAGTTTTATCCCAGCCTAGGTGTTTTAATTCATCATGAAATCTCTGAATTATTTGCCAACGAAAATTTTTGGGGATCATAATTCGACTAAAATGTTACCATCAACTTGGAAGTTTCTGTACAGTAAATTGTCTTTATAGGTGTATGACGACCTAAGGTTGGCATCAATTGTGTCATTTTCCATTGATTAAATAATCCGCTTTATATCAGAGTCTAACTTTTGTTCGGCTTGTAACCATTCGTCGTTTATACGTGAAACATTCACCTCTCTACAGTTAGTGGGATTACGACTTAGATAGTCTACGTGAGGGATTCTTTCACCCTTTCGATACTCTATTTCAAAGTTGAAAGTTTGCATGAAAGCCCACCATCTGTGAACGCGAGGTAAAAGTTCACGCTTATGACGTGACGCCTTCAAGGCGTTACAGTCTGTAACTACCTTGAATTCTCTGCCGAACAGATAGTGCCGAAAATATTTTAGCGCTTTAAATACCGCCAGTGTTTCCAGCTCATAGCTGTGGTATCTACTTTCGACATCGGTTGTTCTTTGGCTGAAATATCCGATGACTTTTAGCTGATTGTCGTCCCTTTGAAATAAAATTGCCCCATATCCAATCGAACTCGCATCCGTATGTAGCTCGATTGGTTTGCTGGGATCGAATATAGTCAATACGGGTGCAGAAGTCAAATATCCTATCACAGTCGCGTGAGCCTTTGAATGTTCAGCAGTCCAAACCCATTTGGTATCCTTTTTAGTAAGGGCGTACAGGGGTGCCATGATAGAGGAAAAGTTTGGTACAAACTTTCTAAAGTACACAGCGAGTCCGTTAAATTGCCGCAGCTCCTTCACGCAAGTCGGTAAGGGGGCGTTGGCTATAGCCTCTATCTTTTTAGGGCTAGGTTTGATACTATTATCACTGACATCGTAGCCCAAGTACTCGACTGAGGACTTCAGGAAGGTGCACTTTTTCGAATTCAAAATGCAACCGGCTTCTGACAAGGCAGACAATACCTGCTCTAGACTCTGGAACGCCTCCTCCTTCGTTTTAGAAAAAACGAGGACATCATCCATATAGACAAGCGCTATTTTGTCTTTTAGTCCTTTAAGCGCTTTATTGATGGCCCGTTGGTAAACGGAAGGTGCGTTACAGAGTCCAAAGGGCATTTTCAAATATTCCCATACACCATCCGGGGTAATAAGCGCGGTCTTTTCGATGTCGTCCTGAGAGGCCATCAAAACCTGGTGGAACCCTGAGGTCATGTCTAAACTTGAGAGCATCAATCTGTTCTGATATCAACGGCAAAGGATAACTATCACGCACAGTGTTGGAGTTAAGGTCCCTATAATCTACACAAAGCCGGTCGGACCCGTCATTCTTCTTGACAAGTAGAGCAGGACTCGAAAAAGGCGAAGAACTCTCACGCACTATGCCTTTGTTCTCCAAGTCTGTTATTATTTCACGCATTATGGTTCGTTCAGAAGGAGCCAACCAATACGCATGTCGTTGTACAATTTATCGGGATTTTTAAGTTTGATTTGCATTTTTCCTGTACTGATAGTTGACCTAGAATTGCCGCTGGCAAAATTAGTTTCGTATTTTTTTAGTATAGATCTCAACCTATCAATATCACACTGCTCAGTTAAATCTGTGCTAATTTTATCGAATTCCACGTTCGTGTTTTGGATATGACACACATTGACATTGATGTCACGTACTATTTTAGCACCATCACTATTAAGGGTGAAAATTAAACCGGGAGTCTTAAATATTTCCCTACCTAGGAATACATCATGCGGTAACAAATGTGAATCAACAATGACGAACGTTATCTCGGTATGGAACCCGTCAAACTCGGCATAAGTTGTCATTTTTCGAAATGAAAAGCATGGTGCTGAGCCAATACCTGTAAGGCGGGTAAACGAGATTTCTTTCTTATCGGGTAAACAGTCTGCGATTTCCTTTTTGACTAATGAACACTCCGAACCACTGTCGACCAATGCTTGTAGATTAAAGCCACCTAGACATATTTCAATCAAAGAATCATTAGAGGGTGAACAAACATTGACCGATTTTGTTAGCAACTTAGGGTCTTAAAATCTTTTAATTTTTCTTCTCGTTGCTTCTTAAAACAAGTAGACTCGGAATGCCCAGGCTTATTACAGTAGGAACATTGTATACCAACTGGCTTATCATTAGGTTTATCAAGAGACGCCCGAGGTTGGGTGGTACCCTCACTTTTATTGTTATTGCGCAATAGTGAGCAATGTCGTTTCAGATGACCTGCTTTATGACAGTAATGACACCGCCGATCTGTAGATTTATCACTAGTTTTAGGACGTTTAGAATAAGAAGGTTCATGTTCACTCTTATCAAGATGTCGCTTAAGGTTCTTAATGTTAGGGTACGTACTTAAATGTCTATCAAGTTCCACAAATTTTGTTGGAGTATTTTTAAGCAACTCTGTGCGTACCTGAATATCCGTGATGCCGGAGATCACCACCTCGATTTTGTTTGACTCACCCCAGCCTGTATCCAGTCGATCTATCAGCGCCAACTTGTTGGTAGAATACTCGATGTACGTAGCCACTTCGTCGCTCTTGTACTCCACCATATCGCGAAACAGGTCGTAGAACCTCCTCGTTGCAACAAACTGTCGAGTAAGTCGCTCCTTTAGCTCTTCCCAAGTCTTGCACAAAGGATACGAGCGCGCGGCCCACTTTTTCGCGCGTCCTTGTAGGTGGGTGAATACAGCGTTCCTAGTTTCATAATCCGTCCACGAGTTGTTTTTCCTGTGATGTTCAATCTCTTCGCACCACTGAGCCGCGGTAAACTGACATTCGTCCGGATCAAACGGCGGTAGATAGATCTCACTTGCCTTCAACTTCCTTGGTTCTACGGTGCTCGTAGTAGGTTTCTGGTTACAGTTCTGGAAGCCAGCCATCATATTTTGAAAAAATATCGCCCATGTCTCAGGTGTAGGCGCTTCACGTAAGTCGTTTTTTGATGTTGACGGCCCAGCCGCCATATTTTCTTGATATTCATACCGGGGGCGTAAGATATTCTTGATTTTGAGTGGCTGGTATCGCGATCGACTCGTAGGGAGATTTTGGAATCGATCCCACCGCTGCTGTCGCAGATTCAATTGGATTAGCGTCCACGTGCTCGATATTGGTGTCCGACATGTTATTATTTTATCAATCAGTGCGCACGACCGGCACAGGCGCTGTCTCAGGAGCAAGAAGACTCCAAAAAAACTAGACGAACGCACTACTGACAGATAATACTGACATACAACAGCTTCGACATAGACAAGTCTGAAGTCGTCTATGATGTTCACGCGGTGCTGCCGTTTGAATAAATTAAATAACTATTAAAATCTCTAACATATATTTTAGTACGCTGCGTTTACCTGTTACACTTATTAACACTGTTAACACTTTTATGTCTGTTACACATTTAAAAGTGTAACACTTTATTTGATTCTGTTGCCGATTCAACATGTAACACTTATAATTCTGTAACCTTTAAGAAAGTGTTTTTAAGTCCCTGGTGATAAGCAATGCTGTTATATACTGACACTTCTATCTTTATTCAGGAAAAGCTGTATACGTGGCCTGATACATACTCGAAGGACCAGACTTTATTTGGTCCTACTTTCCAGATAAGTGGTTTTAGGGCCAATCCTTTGCAGCTAAGAGAAAGGTGCTTTATTTGTATCTCTGGCCCTTTTGTTTGGTGTAAATACAAGTTCGTTGTGTGTTTGTACTCTTTTGATCCCTTGGGAGAATAAGCATGAACTTTTAGAGAGATAAACGTGAAAGTTGTCGAACAGTTTACTTATGTATCGTGTGTTTTTGTTTGCTTTCTACGAACTTATTTTTATAACCTGTATCGGGAACCTTTTTGAAAAATATTATGCAAAGCTCTAATAGGTACCTAACTGATTTATTATTTGGTTTCGATCGCCATATAAAGCGAACTGAGAATGGTCCATACCGGCTGACATTTGACATTACGTGACGATTATGTGGGATAGGGGGGAGGGGGTTAGTAGGGTGGTTATCTTAGAGTGTATAACGTGAGGTCGACACACGGAAGCGCGACAAAACTGTACTGCGACTCACTATAGGTCGAATGCACGCTTGTGCGACAAACTGTAGCTCGACATCACCCTAGTGCGACAAACTGAAGATCGACATCACGGTAATTATTGCTGATTAAGTGCGACTACTAACATCTTATAATTTTGTTAAGCAGAAGCGACACGCGTGTTGAAAAATCAATCGAACGTGGCTACCGAGAAAACAAATGAAAAGAAAAATATCTAGACTCTCTGCAAGTTACCATCCCTACCTTGTTGCTATTCCACTAATTCGCACTTAGCGTTTTCAAACGTTTTTCATAATGCGCACAGCAAAGGAGTGGAACTTTCTGCCTGCGTCTGTTTTACCGAACGCTTACAAGTTACAACCCTAATCTCTTCAAGTTAGAGTGAACAGGCTTCTTCTGGGTAAGCTAAGTACCATGGTCGACTTTGTGTCTATCATCTGTGAACTAATACCCACGACCCATAACAAATAAAAAAATACGAAAGACGCGACTTGAAATGATACGCATCGAGTGATACGCCTCGATCATCAACTGGCGACTGACGCAAGATGCATCGTTTGAGGACGTGAGCGAGGCGTAATGATTCGTCTCTCCATCGCGTTTAAGCACATGTCTTTGTCTTAGTGAGAAATGCTTACTAGTGATATTTGAAATCAAATCAAGAGATGTCAGCATTTAAATTGATGCTGTCAATTAATTAGAAAGAAAATGCGGTGCCCGGCTCATTAAGTTAATGGATGGCATTTGCAGAGCAAGTAACAAATCTGTTTTATTTCAAATCACATGACATGGGTGATTATTTGGGTTTTTGTCTTTATTTTTGCACATTGTTCTTTTGATATTGAAGTTCAGCGACCCCAAGTCTAGACTGATGACAAGGTCAATAGGGCTCTTTCATTAAAACTGGCGTGGTATTATGTACTTTATATTAAGAAGACTGACTTATGTCTCAGAATTCAAGAGCATATGACGTATAATGGTGAGTATGTTTTGCCGTGACTTTGCATACACTGTGTAAATAACCTCATCACGAAGCCGTCAACCAAGCATTCTGTTCATGAAACTAAGTAACTTTACGCAAAAATGATTGCTGGGAAACGACTTTTTTTTTGGGGGGGTGTAAAAACATGTTTTGTGGCAGAACTCAATGTAACGCACTCAAAACATTGTGCTGATGGACGAATAGTACGGGGGTCGTGGAGGTGTTTAAAGTAAAAATCTTACATCAAAAACTTGTATTAAAAAAAAAAAAACTTGTCAAAAAGTTGGAACTTTGATCTCTAATATCTCCGTAACTAGAAGGGTCCCAGGTATGGTGTAGAACAAAACAATGATCGCAATGACAGGGAGAACCAGTGCCTTTCGGCTTCGTTAAGAGGTGTTTTACACCCTTTAGAGTGCCAGTAGTGCACGTAACAAAAGTGAAAAAGAAACAGGGTAGATTTGTCTGCTCCGAATTATAATTTTCCATCCACCCGCATTTTCCAGTCATCCCGCGATCATGGCGCTTGCAAGGGCGTCGAAATATCAGGACCTCGTAAGTAGCAGTTTAAGTTAGTTATAAAACACGGTTTATTATTACGTATTCAATCATATTGAATACAGTTGATGCCTCAATGTGTTAACGATATTTGCTGCAAACAAAATGGGTATCGTTTGCAGATTACCCTTCCTAGAAAACGTGATTTGCATACGACCTTTCAGATCTGCCCACGCTGGCGCCAAGCTGAAGACGCTTGAGGCGCTCCCTCGCTTCAATGGAGTGCCAACAGACTATTGTGCTCAACTCTCGTTTGAGTACTATCACGAGCACTAATATACACACACAGCAACTTTCAAGAATTATTTCCGCGTGTATAAAAGCTAGCAACTTTGAGATAAGACCTATAGCCGACGAGCATTACATCCAATTTGGTTGTATTAAATCGCCAGTAACAATCGTGTTTTAGTATCACCAGTATCAAGAGCCTGAAAGGCACTTTCGCGAGGATAGAAATGTGGTCTTTTGAAAGTCAGACAGAGCGGTCGAAAATTACTCTCAAATCGTTTACGTTGGTGACTCTAAAAATGAACGATTGGAAACGAACATATCCTTCAGCCCCCCTAGCATGACCGTTCTATCTCTATTCTACCAAGAAACGACAAGAAATCTTTTCTCTATAACTTGACATTTCTTCTGGCCGAGCACGGCGCGCCCCGTCGACTCGCGTTTCTACGAAGACATCGACAGAAATTCTTTCCATAGCAACGGGGACGTATCACGTGATGTTTATATTCCCTGAATATTATTACGTTTAGTTAACAAAAAAAAGTGGCCAATTGCACGAGTTTTTCATTTTTCGTGGGCGGGATGGTGTAGCTGCATCTTGGATCCAGGCCTGGATCTTTTTCGCGAAATTAAACCTAAATATTTTACATAATATTTCAACCTTTTGAACGTAACTCAACGCAACCACGAAACGTCTTTCTCGTATTTAGTTTTTAATAAGACTAGTTTGACATTGTCAGAAGTAATGTTTCTACACCCAAATGTCAAAAGAAGAGAAAATATGGTCGTCATGCTCGACGTTGTAGACTTGTGTCGACTGAAGAAAAGAAACATTTCTTTTCTACATTCTTAATATCGCCATGCTTGGGAAGATAGAAATATCTGTCAAATTGTCGATTCTTCCGTAGACATAGCCTGTTTCTACGGCGGTCATGCTAGGCCGGCTGGGCCTGTCGCGTTGCCGTTTGCTGCGGTTTGCTGTCTTTATCATGCGAAAGATGTGGCCAGCCCAATTCCATTTAAGCTTAGCAGCCGTGTGATCTACATTAGTATATCATTTGAGTCTATTCTGTATTTTAAGTTTATTTTCACAGTCGTAACAGTGGTGCTCGTGACTGTACAAGCACATTAAGGAAAACGTTTGAAACAGAATCATAATATTTAATGTAAAGGTATTCTCGATCTGTATTGATCAAAACAGGGATGGTTTTTATCGCAGCAAAGTGCTATGAAAATTAATGCGCATTTAAGTGCTACATAAGTTGAGCAAGCAGGTTCTCTAGATAGTTCCTCTTGCTTCCCTCAATCTGTCGTTACAAAGCGTAACATAACAACACGCTTGTAATCCACAAACGGTTAGGCAGCGGTGTACCTGTGGTACACCCGCATTTCGCCTGTTATGTTGTCACATGAAATAATGCCATCAGAGAAACAAAAATATATCTTGGCCTGTCCTAGAAAATACTCATCTTTGACGACCTTGTCTCTAGACCTAAAAGTGAGTACTTAAATGTGGGTTTTTAATGTGGAGCAAATACTGATTAATATTAAATGTTCTCTACACTGTTAAAAATTTTCAGGGAATTTTACATAATTTTAGGGCAACTTTCGTTGCCCTAACATTTCTGTATTTTTCCATAATTATGTAATTTTACAAGGCGTATGTAATTTTACATATCGACCTGATTTCATTATTATGTAATTTTACATATATGTAATTTTACATAATTAAACAAAATGACGATTATGTAAAATTAAATTTATGTAATTTTACATAATAATGAAATCAGGTCGATATGTAAAATTACATACGCCTTGTAAAATTACATAATCTGTAAAATCTCACTTATGTAATTTTACATAATCTGTAAATTACCACTTCTGTGATTTTACATAATCTGTAAATTTTCAATTATGTATTTTTACTTCTTTTTTCGGTAATATTACAGAGTAATTATGTGTTTTGTTACAAATTTCGAATGTAAAAATACATAAAGTTTTTGCATTATTAATGATATTTTATGTATACTTACATTATATTCAATAATATTACCGAATTATTATGTATTTTGTTACAGATTTCGTCTGTAAAATTACACAAACTTTCTGTATTATTCATGTTTTTTTTAGTATTTTTACATTTTATTCGGTAATATTACATAATTATTATGTATTTTGTTACAGATTTCGTATGTAAAAATACATAAAGTTTTTGCATTATTAATGATATTTTATGTATACTTACATTATATTCGGTAATATTACAGAATTAATATGTGCTTTATTACAGATTTCTTCTGTAAAATTACACAAACTTTATGTATAGGTAATTAATGTTTTTTTTAAGTATTTTTACTTTTTGTTGGGTAATATTACACAATTATTGTGTTTTGTTACAGATTTCTTATGTAAAAATACATAAAAGTTTGTGTATTATTCATTATATTTTATGTACATTTACATTGTATTCGGTAATATTACAGAATTATTGTGTTTAATTACAGATTTCGTATGTGAATTTACCACAAAATTTATGTATTTTTAATGTTTTTTTAAGTATTTTTCCTTTTTATTCGGTAATATTACTGATAAAATTTATGTGTTTTTACATAAGGAAACTGTGATTTTAAATATGGGCACGGTAAAATTACTTGTTGTTTGTGTATTATTACCTATAAAATTAGGTAAGATTACATGTTATTATGGGATATATTTCTGTAAAATTCAATATAAATTCTGTACATTTACATGCTGTCGGTAATTCTTCGGATTTAGTTATTAGCCATAGTTTTTCTTATGTTTTTTAAATAATGCAGCCAGCAAAAAATCACTTGGAAATAGTCAATAACCGATCTAACTTAAATACACTGGTTGCACCTGTATTAGTAACAATCCACCCAATATTACATTTATTAGGATTCTTCATTAAATGGTGTGACCTCAATGCAAATTAAAAACCAAAAACTTCATTGTTATTGAATAATTTGCTTAAACACACTGCACACATTTTACAAATACTATATCACTCCTGTAATATTAGGCGCACAGTTATATTATTCAGATGTGACGAGCGATTATACCCAGATCGGTTGGACTGATGTTTCCTAATGATTTTCACACAAGTATTTTGATTAATACGACTTCATTTATTAAAATACATAAGAAAAAACAAACGACTTGCCAATAGCAAAATCCTGAGAATTATCGATGGCATATAAATGTACAAGATTTGCATTGAATTCTTTAGATAATATTATCGCCTAATTACATGTAAAATGAACTAATTTTATGTCATAATATACAAACAACAAGCAGTTTACAGTTTGGAGGTTATCTAATAAAAAAACAAAATTCCAAAAAAACAACAATTTATTTATTTTCGTACAGGTATATGCATAAATAAATAATTAAATGCTTAGCTTATAGCATGTAAATGTACAAGATTTGTATTGAATTCTTTAGATAATATTATCGCCTAATTACATGTAAAATGAACTAATTTTATAAGTCACACAAACAACAAGCAGTTTACAGTTTGGAGGTTCTCTAATAAAAAAACAAAATTCCTAAAAAACAACAATTTATTTATTTTCGTACAGGTAAAGGATATGCTTAAATGAATAATTAAATGCTTAGCTTATACCTTCTTTTGAAGTGACTTCTTATACTAATAATGACAAGGATTTACTTTATGTTTGTTCCATGGTAGATGCTCCAGGGTAGCCCGCGAAATTCAATTTTTTTTTTCAGTTTTTTGCAATTTGCTGGCCAGTGCTAGATTGTATGTTGATAATAATATTAATCGCGTCTGTAAACGTATGTAGTAACAGAATTATAATCATCAAAATCACCAATACAACCTGCGAAGTTCATAAAGGTGTCAAGAATGAATTTTATCATGAAATTGACATTCTTGACACTTTTATGAACTTAAGAGTGTTAAAACGATGATTTTGATAATTATAATCCTGTAACTACATACGTCTTACAGGCGCGAATTAAATTTTCATCAACATAAAACCTATCACTGGCCTGCAAATTGTAAGAAACTTAAGAAAATTTGAATTTCGTGGGCTACACTGGAGCATCCACCTTAAAAGAATGAGCCTGTATTGTGTGGAATTGTACCATTAATTTCGTACGGCAATTAGACCTCTGCTTAAAATAATATAATATAATTATACAAGGTGTTGTTTTGCATCATCGTCAAAATTCAGGAGGTTGTCACATAAGACATAAATAATCAATTAAAATTACGTTACCTAGTTAATTATTAACAAACGCTGATTTTTTTGGTTGTTAATGTTTGTCAGTATTTCAGAATAACCCCCCCTTACGTGGTTTAGGGAATAAGAATTTAGCGAATAAACATTTGAAATTTTTTGTATTTGTGAAAGCGCGGTTATAAGCCGAAAATCAGACGGCCCGCGTTTAAAACACGGATGGTTCACACTTGCCGATTTCCGCAAATAAGGAAAAAATTAAAAATTTCCTACCCATTTTATTATTGATTCGGGACGAGAATCATTAGCATAGTTACCTCCTTGAATTTGACGAGGATGCAAAACAACACCTTGTATACACACGCAATGAAAAAACGAGGCCACGAGAACACGAGGCCTGCAGAATAATGTAACAACAATGTATCAGTCTTGGTTATTACAGTAACATATAAAACGATATAATTAAAAATTAACAGCAATCCCGTACATAAATTATATTATGTAGGTACTTCTTATAACTATACCATTTAAAGTAAAAAATTTTTTGAAAATATTTGTTACAGAAATAAATTAGAGATGCAACGGATAGTTGGTTGGCCGGATACCGGATACTGGATGTTTGGCCTGACCATCGGTCGAATATTCGGTATCCAGCTGCCGAATATTCGGCCGGTGCAATTATACCTGCATTTCGGTTTTTCAGCCCCCCTAGCATGACCGTTCTATCTCTATTCTACCAAGAAACGACAAGAAATCTTTTCTATACAACTTGACATTTCTTCTGGCCGAGCATGGCGCGCCCCATCGACTCGCGTTTCTACGAAGACATAGACAGAAATTCTTTCCATAGCAACGGGGACGTATCACGTGATGTTTATATTCCCTGAATATTATTACGTTTAGTTAACAAAAAAAAGTTGCCAATTGCACGAGTTTTTCATTTTTTGTGGGCGGAATGGTGTTGCTGCATCCTGGATCCAGGCCTGGATCTTTTTCGCGAAATTAAACCTAAATATTTTACATAACATTTCAACCTTTTGAACGTAACTCAACGCAACCACGAAACGTATTTTTCGTATTTAGTTTTTAATAAGACTAGTTTGACATTTGTCAGAAGTAATGTTTCTACCCCCAAATGTCAAAAGAAGAGAAAATATGGTCGTCATGCTCGACGTTGTAGACTTGTGTCGACTGAAGAAAAGAAACATTTCTTTTCTACATTCTTAATATCGCCATGCTTGGGACGATAGAAATATCTGTTAAATTGTCGATTCTTCCGTAGACATAGCCCGTTTCTACGGCGGTCATGCTAGGCCGGCAGGTGCGTATTGTGCAGGTTTTGACCTGTTTCGTAGTAACGTAGCATAAAGGAGAAATGAATCACAAGTTGAATTGTACATGAACGAGACCTATGCACAGTAATAATAGTACATTACGATACAAGTGTACTGTCACAAATCCATCCATACAATAAATGAGGACATCATTATTCTAAGGGTTTCTTTTAGGAATTAACAGGTCAGAACTGTTGTTTTGGCTTCATCAAGTACATACATGTGTGCCAAAGGGCGATTCTGCACATCATTTGTTTTTTTTTGACGTAGATATGCCTTACAGTATATTTGTATAATTATGAGTAATATGTTTATAATTATGAGTCTTTTAAGTAGCACGTAAATTATATAGTGCCTAATAATGTATTATTGATGGGTATCCGGGTGCCGTCTGTGCCTCTTTTTAATGATGGTATACTAGTAAAAGTAGACGAACCATATGAAGTTGTTTCAGATGAAAGATTATATGGACAAGTTACCGCTTTTCCAGATTGAATATTATGAGTTCTTGAATGGTATTCGACATTTTTTAACAATATTCTATGATTACATTCTGTACACTTAGAATAGAGGTTGAATTAATGTCAACTCGTGGACTAGCAGTACTAATCCCAGGCAGATGCAATCTAAAATTGAGATTTCTAAAAGACTCATAATTATTGAAAATACTCTTACACAAAGGATCTATACACGGAAATTTAACATTTTTACAGAACCTGTGACTTTTTTGATGGTTATTGTACGAAATCACTGAGGAGAAATTCTCGCCACAATAACCGCATGTAAATGACATAATGTCTTTTATATAATGTGAAGTTTACTCATTAATGACAATACTTTATTCAGCGTGCGTCCTTTACGGACTTTGCTTCCTTCTTTAGGATTTATCTTAAAAAACATACCTTTGTATAAATTCTAATGTGTTTTGACACTCCACTGAATATTCCATATTCAAGTTGAAGTAAGCCGCCATCAATAGTTGTAACGACGTAGACAGACTCGCAGTTTCGCTAACAATCGTTTTTTCTACCAGCAAGTAATATATGTTTTCATTATCTGTGGGCAAAAAACAGAATTAAAACAGGCAATATAGGCTCCCAAATTTTATAATAACGTACTTACATTAAAAACCGGGACCTCAAAAACTGATCACTAGACTAGATAATTAAAATAATAAAATATTACCGGTAATGGTTATACACGCATATCAGTCTCAATTTAAATGTATCGTATTACGATAAGTGGCCCTATTAGTGATTAAGAGTACAAGTCTCGGGCAGCGCAGTTTGAAAAGGGTGTAAGTTCTAGACATGGGTAGCTCGCGAATGAGAGATAAAATTGAACTAGCTCTTTAATTACAATCTAGCTCCTTAGTCGCTCAGTCGTTCACGGAATAGCTCACTAGTTCATTTAGCTCAACGGCTCATTGACTCTATACTCTGAGGCTTTGCGAGTTACTAGTGATACCGACGAAACGCCGACAGCGGCCCGACAGTGCCCGAACTTTCCCGTCAAATCATTTATGTATCCCCCAAAACAAAAAACAAAAAAGTTTAAAAATAACTAGCTTCAGAAATCGGTGGCAATTTTTTTGATCACACAACATGATTTTTTTCATTTAAAATGCCCCATATAACAAACTCACTAAATTTTGTGGCAGTTCACTAATTACAATAAAGTTGCGGCATCGTTGTCTCCTGAGGCAGCTCATCCAATTTTGCAGTCTACTACTCCAGTTCCAAAGCAAGCTTACTACAGAAACTAAAAGCACATTATATTTCATGTCCTCTATTGGTAAATACATACAATTAAAAATGGCAACTCAGACATTTTTATCTGCACAACATTTAAAACAGTAATAAGTTTCTATCAATTTTTTTAATCTAGTAATAAACAATTAAAACCAGTGAGTTAACTCAGTAGTCAATTTGCTAGTCACCGGCATTAATATAGTGTTCGGTAACAAAGTTTTAATTTCATTGCTGGATCGTAGAGTGAAAGTAAAGGAAAGTAACAATTTTGAAGGAGACGGTCCAGTTCATAGAAAGGTTATTAACCATTATCAATAATTTGACTTTACAGATTCCTTTACCTCTGTTGGTCTCATCTGATGATCTGATTTATGTTAATTTTTTGTAAGGTGTAGCAAGTGTCCTACCAGTAGGTAACGTTATATTTTTGTAATAAACATAAGCAATTAGTTACCTTTTTTTCTTTAATTTACCCTGAGTTTACCTGACAAAATGTACACTAACTATTTTCTGTTTTGCTGTACTACGAGTAAACGAAAGTGAATCTATAAGGAACAGAAGTGAGTTTTTTTCAAAAGTGTCTCTACGAGGAAAGTGTATCTACGAGGAATAATTCGATTGTAATGAAACTTTGCACAAACAATGACATGAGATATATATAGGTCTGTAATTAGTTTATATTGCTCCAGTTAATAGAATAAAAGAAATAGAGCAAAAACATATGATGTATGAAAAACTTAAACTTGCTGTATTTTTTTCAACTATGGTATTTGCAGTTACTTAAACTACTTACAGACATATACCTTATCCTATTGTAAGTACAAAGTTTCAGAGCAAACTAGCAACTCGTTTTAAAATGAGAGTTTAACTAAGTTTGTATGGAGAACCGAGCTTACCGAGAACCCTGAAAGCAATCTGTGTATTAAAAATCAGCTTAACTAAACTAAGGTAACCATTATCAATTGATAATGGTTAATAACCTTTAAATGAAACCATGGAATTCAAACATTGTTACCGATCACTAATAATATGTTTAACAAATTTCTGTACGTAGTTGTGACTTTTCAAGTTAGCGCTATGTGGTACAGTGTAATTAAATGTCTGCTTAATACTTCCATTCAGGTATATTAAGTTTGTATGTATTTAAATAGATGTTTATCTGCACAAATACATCTAATTATGTGACAGAAAATAGGGGCTTCTATATATATACAATCTACCTATCTAATTGGATACGGTTTAGCAAAAATTTTGCAATACTTATGTCAACTGTAACCATCTAATTTTTTAATTGACGTATATATGTGGTTTGTCAGCACATTATTGCTTATCAGTATCCAATTATAGTCTACTCTACAATCTATACACTAGAAATGTTTCATTAGCAAAAGTGAAATAGATTTACCTGATTGTATTACATTTTCCACAGTTAATTCCAATATTGGTACAGCTTTCTTTACTTTTAGGTCTACCTACCAAATTTTCACGACAGGCATGTTTTACTGTGAAAGAATAACAGAATTTATTAGCGTTATTGACCAATTATTTGCGTAGCAGTTTTAATAAAAAAAATGTATCATCGCTTTTTGCATAAGGCACGCCTGTCGTATCATGAAACAAATGTTTGCCCGCCACAGCCAAAAGTTTTTGAAAATGTAACACGCAACGAATCGGTTAAGTTATTAAACCAACGAAAATCAAATTACGGCTTGGACTATTTTAAATTAAGATGTACTTTTCTAGTATGCTGGTAAGTACTTACGTTTATTTAATGGCAAACAACTTCAACAAGATCATTCGTCCACCCTGGACGTGAACTGAACGTGAATCAACTGCAAGCTGCTTCCACAATCCACAAGTTCTTTCTAAAACAATCATATTACGTAACGGTTTACGGTCTAAAGCAGATTTCACTAGATTTTTGATGCAAGAAACTTAAAGTATATCTGTTACTCACCCTAGTAGTACTACGGTGTGGTGTGAGCACAAACACTGCAGGTTAAAACTTGTTCATGTTCAAGGTTCTTGGCACTGCGGCGGCAAGTAGCCTCAACACGTGGCAGCGTGGGTTCTCGGTACCCAAGTACCACGTGACGTGATGTGAGGCACAGACGGCAGTAGCGGCCGCGTGGATAGTGCGCGTCTTAGACTCGCTCGCCGACTGACTGGAACCCTGGAATCAGCGCGTGGCGGGTGCATCCATAAGCGTTGTGTCAGAACACCGCAAGCCTCCGTCGATGCGGGCGTCTCCCAGCCGTAAGCCCAAAGCAAGGTGGATGGAGGATGACTCCCCCATCGAGGCGGCTTAAAATTAGAGGTTATGCGCGCACATGCCCACAAGCTTCTCAAAGGTTCCTCGCCGCGTGGTCAAGCGATCTATGCGATGCGCGGCGAGGCAAGCATGGTGCAGGAAGGCGAAGCATGTGAGCGCATTCACAGTGAGGAGCAAGGTGGCAGGTCAAGTGGTAAGGGCCAACTATGTACATAGCCTTTCTCGACACTCGACAGTCATAGCGAGGCTGCCGAGAAGTTTAAATGGCTGCCGGACTGCGCTGACAGAAATACATAGGTAACGAATGTGATCCATCAGGAACCAAAAAGAATTACAATCACACAGAGCACTTACCCGTTTATAGTAGCCTCAGCCTGGGTTGGAGTTGAGAAAGAGGCTGCGCGCCCGCGCCGCGAAATGGTAATCGGTTAAAAGACGCGACGCGTCATGACGCCTCTATCTATTCTACTAAGCACTTAGCACTGACGTTCAGTGTTGCCAACAAATAAACAAGCTCTCCACCAGATTCAACTTCTAAAACCACTAACAAAATTCGGATTTTCTCCAAAAATTTGTAAAAATCGCTAAATTTCCACTAAACAAATCTTTGGTTTTTATGAAAGAAAACAGTAAGTAGTTATATTACTAAAAAAAGTTCTTTATTACTACGTAATAAAATATTTAAAATCAGTAAATCAACAAACCATATTATTAGTCAATAATCAACAATTCAAGATGAGGAACATACAAATTATTCAATAACAACAATAACTATAAAAATAAAGTGATATTCTAAAATTCAAAAATGATTTTTTCCTGCCACATAGTCTGTTTCACGTTTATATGATTCTTTGGTCCCAATTTGTTTTATAACTTTTATTGTAGTTTCATAATCTTTGCAGCATTTTCCTTCCAATCTTAAACCACAGCGTATTCTTAATATAGTAGTTAAAAGATTCAACTTCATTCTGTTCCTCTGCTTGTTTCTTATAACATTCATACAGCTAAATTGCCTCTCAAAATCGGCATTAGAATGAAGCAGTATTAATAGAGTAAGCGCAAAAGTCGCTAATTCCTCAAACCTAGATTCCCCTTGAGCATCTTTGAAATGCAATATTTCATTCCAAACAATTTTGGTATATATATGGTATATTTCGTAACGTTTTAGAGGCTTAGTCGTTGAGTGATAGCATTTTCAGTAATTATTGAAAGTGAGTTCTACTAAACCACTAGAAAAAACCACCAGGCATTTAAAGCAATATTTCGCTACTAAAAGGGGGGTCGAAACCACCAGTTTTAGTGGAAAATCCACTGAGTTGGTAACACTGCTGATGTGTTCGTATTTGGAAGATTTAGTCGGTTTTTAGAAAATTGACTACAATCGAAAACTTATGCCTTAATTAATATGCATCGGTTTGTGTTCTATTCTATTCTATTAAATGTACTCGTATGTTACCAGTGTTGTAGGGGTGGGTAACTCCGGAAGTCCGGACTCCGGTGGTAGGTACTGAATACTGATACAAACAAAGGTGCGTTCCGAACGCGGATACGTAACTAAAATTAACTAAATAATAAACCTTAATAATTAATCCTCCAATCCTTACCACCGCGGCACAGATTATTAAATATTTACACAGATGACAGATTATTAAATAGATACTTCGTAACAGATATTTCACTCCAATAAAAAAGTGAAAATACCGACGATTATCCTACAAAATCTTAATAATAATACCAGCTGTTTGCAGTGAAAAGAAATGTACTAGATGAGTACACAGAGAGATATTTGAGATTGTTTTGCCAGCGAGCACGTCATCGAGCAAGTGTGCTAGGGTGGTATTGGTATTATAACGAATGTAGAAAAACAAATATTTTTTTTTTGTTGATCAATAATATGTTTCAGTTTAATAAAACGTTGTTCATTTTTTTCCTCCCCTGAATTCCCGATTATTAAATTTTATTAAACCTTGGGTAGGAGGGTACTTACCTGGGATGGCGATCTGAGATCGATTAATTGAAGAATCGATTTTTGGAGCCAAAAAGATCGATTTTTTAAATCGATATGTAGTACTGAATCGATTCTGTGAATCGATACTTCACCCTTGAAAATCGGCATTCGATTTTATTTAATTTTTTGGTATAAACCAAAAAAATATTTACAATTAATTGAATGTACCCGTATTATAAGAGTGCTGCCGGTTAAAGGGTAAATTATTCGAAAACTCGCGAGATGACTGTATATTTGGATTCCTTCGCCTCTCTAAAAAAAAAAGTTACGTTTGTTTGTAATCTTTGACTTTTTGTATCAGTGTCTGTGTAATGTCTTGTTTTATACCTGCCCCCGTATTCACAAACGCTCGGATTCGATTTCGATTCGGAAAGTCGTATGTCTATCTCGCTCGCTTTCGTAATGCCAAAACAAGATAGACATACGACTTATCGAATCCGAGTATTTGTGAATAGGGTGCCTGATCTGATGTTTTGTTATGATAATAAAAATATTTTTTATCATCGAATTACCTGATTTTGTTGATAAGAGATCGTTAAATTATAATATGTATCTTGTTTTTAATAAAATAGATTTATATTACATTATAAACAAAAATTTGAAAAAAAGATCGATTTTTCAGAAATCGATCTTATTGGCTTCGATTTTTTTGTAGATCGATTCATTAGGTCACGATTCGACTCGATTCAAAAATCGATCTTTTTCGGAAAGAATCGCCATCCTAACCCCTAAATCTCCCTAGGTATTAGACTTCTATTCTATACCTAGGTTCATGCAGGTGATGCAGCCCCCGTATTCACAAACACTCGAATTCGATTTCGATTCGGAAAGTCGTATATTATCTCGCTCGCTTTCGTAATGCCTAAACAAGATAGACATACGACTAATCGAATCGAAATCGAATCCGAGCGTTTGTGAATAGGGGGCCAGGTCCTGTTATCAAAACACGACGACGCTAGTAGTACGTTTAGTTAACCAACAAAAGTTGTCAATTGCGCGAGTTTTTCATTTTTCGCGGGCGGGATGGTGTTGCTGCATCCTGGATCCAGGCCTAAATCGTTTTCGCGAAATTAAACCTAAATATTTTACATAACATTTCAACCTTTCGAACGGAACTCATCGCAACCACGAAACGTATTTCTCGTATTAAGTTTTTTATCTGTGGCGGACTCAGATGACATGTTGGATTGTTTACAAAGTAAACTTTTTATTACGCTGTTTGTTTTGTTAATTTTCGCATATTCACAATGCAAAAATAAACAGCAAGACCAAGAAAAAGAGGTCAGCGTACACTCGGTTCCTTGTGTGAATTTTTCTAATAGTATGTGTCTTTAAATCATTTTAATCTTGTTACAATGTGAAATAAGTGTAAGCGATTTTCAAAGCAACAGAATAATACAGTTGATACAGGCATAGGCCTCTGCTTTGTCCTAAAAATATGTTGAAATAATAGTCTTATTCGTTTCAGGATATAAGCAATAGTAGCCTTCGGAATGGTCGGAAGGAATGGTCTGGCAGATAAATGAGACGACGCCGACGATTCAGATAGGTACTGAAATTATTTATTTACATAAAATAATTTCTTATAATGTTAGCTCTTGTATTAGTTACAGCTTGTAGATAGGCCTTCTCAGGCACATGAGCATTTCTAATTGGTGTCTTGAGCCAAGGCTCCAAAGCATAGGCTGAATTCCCCTGCAAATCAATGATAAATAAATTTTTTGTTCATGTTATGTTGGCAACTAACAATATTTAACTATATTTTGTGTTTGCGTTTCAGATTACAACGAATGAGGATTCAGAAGAATGAAAATATGGGCCCCAAATATTGAATTTATTTACATCAACTACTACTATTGAATGTCCCACTGTTGGGCAAAGGCCTTTTAATACATATAAATTATAAACAAAAAACTAATATATTATAACTGTTATTATTTTAAATGATATTGTTCAATGTTGCAGTTAAAAGAATGATTTGGTTGCATCTTACACGCATAGGACACAGAGTATGTTTAAGTTTTTTTTAGAGTGTGTTGAGACAAAGTAGTATACAGTATGTTAGGTTAAACGAGGGACATATTGAGGGAGGGTATTCAGTATTCGATTCTCGTTCCAAATATGTAAAAAACCTGTAACGTATATAGAAGAATTTTTAATGTTTTGTTTAGTGCCTAGATATTTTGGACTGTCCTAAGCCAGGTAAGTTTAAAGTATGAAGGGAAAATGGATTATACCTAAGAGTCATTGCCCCGCTCACATGTTCTGCGATAGTATTAAGTCGCTAGCGCAAGGGTGTATACACGTTGCGTGACATTTGCGAAAATTTTAGTATGGATCGGTCTGTTATTTATCAGTGTTTTTTTTTTTTGTTTATATTTTTATTAGTATCATGTTAGTATGTACTATTATGGGTTTCAATATGTCCCTCGTTTAAACTAACATACTGTATAAGCAGAACATTTTGTAAATAAATTAAATTTGAATTTTATATTATTGTCTCATTACCCCTCACTGTGGCCAAGACAACTTTAGCCATCTCTGATCAGTCTCGTGAGTCTGCGGGACTGGCAGTGAGTGTACCCTTCCCGAACCTGGTATTCCTGTCTACTATGCGTCTGTAACCTTAGGTCGCATGGTGCAAGCATCCTGGTGGCGTACCATGACGTCTTAAAACATTATTGTTCCATTCTTATTTCAGAGTGAAAAAGAGAGGGAGCTATACAAGTCGTCTAGCTCCATCTCTTTCCACTCTGGAATAGGAATGGAACAATAATGTTTTAAGCGTCATAGTAACCCCCCTGAACTTATTTATATGATAGGTTAGGGCTTAGGGTCGTAGGGAATGTTATGCTTGTGGGTCTTTGTGGGTTCCATTAATTTTCATATATTTTCTGGTTCCGTCACATTCACGTCATCTCGTATTGCGGCCTTACATGACGTTTGTTAAGGGTGGATGTACAGACATACTTCGTTTTTATGACTTGTTGTGTTTTTGTACCTAGTAGATAATACTGGTAAATTTTGGATTCATGTAGTCTGCGTAGGTCTGTTTTAATGATAAAACCACTAAACTAAATTGGTCATGAAACCCTGCCTGGAAAATTTTCATTCAGATTGAGTACCTATTCTGCACTCAGCATCTGCGATCTAGAAGTAATAGACTTGATCTTTGGCAATATCCTGTAAGCAGGATTTTCATCGAACAAAGAACCTAGTTATGGTACCTAGATTGAATTAACTTTAACGAAAACAGGCAGACCCTGAGATGTGCTAGGAGACAGATGCTCGATCAGCTAGCCTGGCACAAATACTGCGGCATCTCTTTGCGAATTTGTAGGTAAGGAATTCTTTTTTAAGGGAAATCGAAAGCCCCAGTTAACGCTCGTACAGCAATCCTTTCGGCCTTCCTTTCATTCTTCTCGGCATACAAACTGAGGAGATGGCGACGGTAGGTCCCCAACATGTTTTTTTAAAATCACAGAAGCTCAAGAAACACAAATACCTAATAGCTAGATTCTTTACAAAAAGAATCTTGTCTAGGTCCGATGTGATGAAGACTATTTTGACATTTGTCAGAAGAAATGTTTCTACACCCAAGTGTCAAAAGTAGAGAAAATATGGTCGTCATGCTCGACGTCGTAGACTTATGTAGACTGAAGAATAGAAAAAATTCTTTTCTACATTCATAACATCGCCATGTTTAGGACGATAGAAATCTTTCTACTCTTTTTCTTTTCTTTTTTAATTTTGTCGATTCTTCCGTAGAAATAGCCCGTTTCTACGGCGGTCATGCAACGCGTGCTGGAAATCAAACGTTTTCTATACCTTAATCCCACTCGTGTTGCTACAAATATCAAATATCTTTAATTTGCATGCAATATCTTGAACTTGCAACTGCGACTGACTCGACTGAGAAGGAAATACACGGCTAAACGTTCCGATTTACGCTACACAGTGTTAAGTGTTTTGTAACGTGGTTGTATGATCTTTCGTCGCTAAAGGCGGTTTAGAGACCTTACTTTTGGTTGAGCCCCCTTGTCGATGTCAGATACTTACTTATGTACGGAATTTTTACTCGGTTTCCTTACGAAATGATCTGTGTAAACGAGACGTCGCTATACACATTCATAGAGCTGTCTCGTTTGCACATGTCATTTCGTTCGGAAAACTGATAAAAAGTCTAATACCTACTTATAAAAAGCATATTTAAAAATAGGAAGTACGGCGGAGAAGGGGAGGCAGGGTACTTCTATACGTGTCGCGGTTGCGGCGAATGATGATCCGTAATATGACAGTTCCTTCAAAAGGGCCCTCCACACTCGTGCGCGAATCACGGCGCGAATTTTACGGTTTTACAACAAAACAAAATGCAAAAACAGCAGTTATTTTAGTTACAGATTTTTTATGTAGTAAATTAATTAGTTATTGGGAAATATCATAATATTGTTTGTAATATTACTGACATGTTTCGGAATATTACATAAGACGTAAGTAAAACATAAAAATGTATAAAATATTGGTAAATTTGCGAGATATTTAGGTAAAATTCCCGTTCCAATTGTTGAACTATTACGTACCCAGCACGCCCACGCGTGCTTTAGAACCTAGAAGTGGGCGTCTTCCCAAGAGAACCAATCGAGGTCAACCCCCAGCTAGCTTCCTAACAGACTAAGCCGCGGGACAATTTATAGTAGGCGACGGCGCGGCCACATTTTTGTATCGCGCGGAAGCTATAACAGTTCTGCGCGAGAGATCAGAGGGCCGATACGAGTACTACGACCGATCACGAGTTTCATAACTTTGAATTGTCATCATAACTTTGAATTGTTTCATAACTTTGAGTTTTAGTCATTTTATAGTATAGTGGACTGCTGTGTATTGTAAACCGTGTGTTTGAGTTTAATAGACTGTTTTAACTACAGTGCCGGTTATTATTATACTTACACCCGCTAATATACACATTTGAACAGAATGTTTACAAAAAATTTGTAAAATTAAAAAAATACTGGGAAATTTCATAGTTTTTTTATAAGTTTTCTGATATTTTTCTGAATATTACATAGGAAGTAATTAAATTTACATAAAAAAAAATTTTTCAAAAAAATTGGTACAATAACTAGAATTTTATGTAAAATTCCCGTTTTAAATGTTAAAAACACATTTAAAAAGTATTAGTCCCAAACATTACATGTAATTTTACAGATTTTATGTAAACTTCTATCACTTATTGATTATTACATATTAATTATGAGAAAAGTCCATTTAATGAGTAAATTCTACAGAATACATTTAAAATTAAAGAAATGTTGGGAAATTTCATAATGTTTTTTGTAATTTTACTGACATTCTTTGGAATATTACATAAGAAGTGAGTAACTTTACATAAAAATGTAATTTTCAGAAAATTAGGTAAAATTATGAGATTTTTATATAAAATACCCGTTTTCATTGATAAAAACACATAAAAAAAATTATTTGTCCCAAACGTTCCATGTAATTTTACATATTTTATGTAAACTTTTATCTCTTAGGGATTATTACATATTTATTATGTGAAAAGACACATTTAAATAGAAATAATACAGAAAATATGAAAAATTTAAGAAATGTTTGGAAATTTCATATTATTGTTTGTATTTTTACTGTATTTTTCGGAATATTACATTAGACGTAAGTAAATTTACATAAAAATGTATTTTTCAAAAACATTGGTAAAATTATGAGATGTTTATGTAAAATTCTCTTTTTTTAAGTGTTAAAAACACATTAAAAAAAGTATTTGTCCCAAACATTCCATGTAATTTTACAGATTTTATGTAAACTCCATCTCTTAGTGATTATTACATATTTATTATGTAAAAAGACCATTTAAACAGTAAATTCATAAGAATATATGTAAAAATTAAAGAAATGTTGGGAAATTTCAATAAGTTTTTTGTAATTTTACTGCTATTTTTCGGAATATCACATAAGACGTAAGAAATTTTACATAAAAATGCATTTTTCGAAAACATTGGGAAAATTACGAGATTTTTCTGTAAAATTCCCGTTTTAATTGCTAAAAACACATTAAAAAAAGTATTTGTCCCAAACGTTCCATGTAATTTTACAGATTTTATGTAAACTTCCATCTCTTTGAGATTGTTACATATTAATTATGTAAAAAGACCCTTTAGACAGTTCATTCAACAGAATATATGTAAAATTAAAGAAATGTTGGGAAATTTCACTATGTTTTATGTAATTTTACTGTCATTTTTCGGAATATTTCATAAGACGTAAGTAAATTTACATAAAAATGTGTTTTTCACTAAAATAGGTAAAATTACGAGATTTCTATGTAAAATTCCCTTTTCCATCGTAAAAAATACATACGAAAATGTATTTATCCCAATAATCCATGTAATTTTACAGATTTTTTGTAAATATCCATGGCTTAGTGATAATTACATAAATTTTATGTAAAACTACTTAAAAACTGTTGATTTTAACGAAAAAATGTAAAATTGATGAAATTTATGTAAAATTTCATAATTTTCCCAGAGTTTTCGGGAATTTTACAGGATTATGTAATATTTTTCAATGTAAAATTACATAATTTTTAACAGTGTATATTTCCTAGTACTCTAGCAATCGATAGATTTCTAGAAACAAATGCCTGCAAATGTGTTACCTAGCAGGTCTAGGTTAGATAGTGGCACGTAAATTGACATGGTTAAAATTATCAAAATCAAAATTTATTTTACCTAGGCCTACATGGGCACTTATAAAACGTCGCCAAAAGGAGCACGGTTCGGGTTGGTCGTTTCCTATGAAGAAGAACAGGCAAGAAACTCCTTGGTTACTCTTTTAAATCATTTGGTTTTACAATATTTGAATTTTACAGCGTTAGTACTTAAGTATGGGAGGACAGCGTAGGCCCAACAATAAGTCGTTGCTTACTACAAAAGGTAGAATCTAGAAAATTATCAGACCTTGAAACAAGAGGCATGTGAGGTGATGAAAAGAATCATGTTGCAGAAGTTCAGATATTCGGGGAAGAAAATAAAATCGTATCATTGGTAAGTAAACTATGCAGATGATTAGATTCATGTAAGAAAACCGCGGTGGGCATTGTCAAAATTATTAATATATTTTTTTTTCTTTTAAACGTTGCCCCACACTAGGAATATCTCCTGTATCGTGGGTGCGTTCACAAACATTTGAACTCTATGTGAGTTCAAATGTTTGTGAACGTTAAACTCACAAACACAAACAGCCAAACCCGGAACAACTATCTGTAGGCAATACAAACATTTGTTCCGTGCGAGGATCGAACCCTCAACACGCAGCGCAGCAGTCGATCGCTCAACCACTGCACCAACCGTGCCGTCAAGAGATAGTGAGGTAATGAAAATGAAAATTTAAATACACAATTATTTCCTTGACTCAATCACCATTATTCTCTAGCCCTTATCCCAATTCATTTGAGGTCGGCGCAGCATGTCTTCTTCTTCCATACTACTCTTTTACTCGTCATCTCATCAGACACCACCTTTCCACCCATATCATCCTTCACACGGTCCATCCAACGTTTCTTTGGTCTTCCTCCACTTCCAATAGCCATCTACATTCATATCCTTTTCCTCCTCCATAGCAAATATTCAACGTGAAACCTCACACACAAAACAGTCCTATTCTAAACACTAAATCTAAATATCTAATAACCATTAGATTCGTGTAGTCTGTTCAGGCATATACCACATTTTGGATGATTTAGCGCTAATGTAGACTGTGCCAATTTTCTAGTCCAGTTAAACGTTGGGCTCGTGTGGTGCATTAATAAAGCTGTGAGAATATCGGCGATCGAATTGAACGTAAAACTAATCAAGCATTTAATTAGGTAGTTTAAAAATGGTAACACTGTGGTTTAATTTGACACTTCCCGTGACCCAAGGGCTGGCTTTTTATCCTGGCCAGATGTAAAGAGTTGCTATATCACGTGGCGACTTGGGAATACTAGCTAATAATTATATATAGCTGACCGCGTTGAGGAGGAGTTTTTAGATGCCATTTTTTAGTTAAATATCAAGTTAGTTACTTTGGGTTATTTTATTTCTTAATATAAACAAGGTGTTGTTGTGCACCCTCGTTAAAATTCAGGAGGTGGTCAGAAAAGACATTAATAATCAGTATAAATTACGGTTCCTAGTTAATTATTAATAAACGCTGCTTTTTTTGTTGTTTAAATTTGTCAGTGTTTCAGAATAACCCTTTTAACGGAATAAGAAATGATCGAAGAAACGTTTGAGATTGTTTGTATGTGTGAAAGCTCGGTTATAGGGGAGGATCGGACGGGCCGCGTTTGAGACACGGGTGGTTCACACTTTCCAATTTCCGTAAATAAGAAAAAAAAAAATAGTACCTACCCATTTTATTATATGTAGATTCGGGTCGAGAATCACTATCGTAGTTCTTTACCTCCTTGAATTTGACGAGATTGCAAACAACAGCTTGTTTAGTTAGTTTGTGCTGCAAGGAATGTGATGTCCTGGGTTCAATTCCCAAAAAAGAAATTGAATGAAACTAGTTGACGAGATGCCATGGAGGTGTACTTACAGATTTATTTGTATATCTTAATAAGCAATTTAACTTAAGGCTCGTGTGGTGGGCGCTTTATAATAAAGCTGTGAGAATATTGGCGATCGAATCAATGAAGGTTATTAAACATGAAATTAACTGGAATCGTTAATTAGTTTGATAATGGTAGGCTCGTGGTTATTGTGGTTAAAATTTTGGTTTTGTGGAACTTGATGTTCAGGGTTCGAATTTATTGATTAAGAGGAGAATATTCCAGTGAAACTTCGGAGATAAAAGGTGATTTTAATTCTTAGTATGTACACACAGTAGAGCCGTAAGCCGTGGGTTCGAACCCAGGCAGGCGCATTACTTTAGAGTGTATAACGTGAGGTCGACACACGGAAGCGCGATTAACGCTTGAGCGACAAAACTGTACTGCGACTCACTATAGGTCGAATGCACGCTTGTGCGATAAACTGTAGCTCGACATCACCCTAGTGCGACAAACTGAAGATCGACATCACGGTGGTGCGACATGAATCTATTGATAATTAAATCAAAGTCAGCTTACTTTGTGTAATTTATTTCACCACCACTGCCCTCAAAAACGGTGAAGGAAAACATCGTAAGGAAATCGGCATGTCCTCGAACTAAAAATTTGAAGACATGTGACATCTACCAACCCGCACTGGGCCCGCGTGGTGGATTACAGCCCACTCCCTCTCATAGAGAGGAGGCCTGTATCCCAGCAGTGGGAACATTATAGGCTGATGATGATGACTGTTCTGCGCTGCGCTGTATCTGACCTCCATAAGCCAGTTTGTTTAGGATAATACAATAAATACTCTATGCCTTACTGGTTGTCAGTCTACATACATTTGCAACTACCTGTAATGTAACTGCTAAACATATACAAATATATTTCCGAACGCTTACAACCCTAATCTCTTCAAAGTTAGAGTGAACAGGCTTCTTCTGGGTAAGCTCATACCATCGTCTACTTTGTCTCTGTCATCTCTGACCTAGACTAGAGTCAAGAGCAACCAGCCACAAAAAAAAAATGGCAGCCGCGACCCGGTATGTAGTGGTCACCTATCCACAGACCCTGGCTTGTGCTGCTTAATATTGAAGATCGATCTGTGTGGCTGTCATTATCTAACCACGAGCTTCTCTGTAGATAATAACAATGCTACTGAATAACCAGTTACAAAATGTAGAACCTATTTGCCCATATATCTGGCAAATCTGCTTACTCCGAAGCCAGCAAGTGGGTTAATGAACAAGCCCTACTCGAAACCAATACTGCCATCTTTCGGCAATCTCAGTATTTAGTCAGCAACCAACAAGGTTTAAATCCTATGACCTCTCTATACAAATAAAGTACTTGTGGCGCCATCTATACAAAAACTGTGGCAATATTCCACTGAAGGTGAGCCTGAAACACAAAAAGCTTTTCACGAAGTTTCAGACCACTTGTTGCTTGCTCTGATGCTGAAATTTACCGGTAGGTGGCGCTGTTAAGAGTAGACTTAATTAAACTACAGATAAGGTTCTCGGTTTACGTACATAGATGAGTTTTTGTAAGCAAAAATAACAAGTACTTTAATCTCGATTTACCTGTTTTTTTTTAAATATGAAAAAAAAAACAAATCTTTTTTTTTTGTTACATGGCACCGTAAACACTTGAAAATTAATTTAAAAAAACTATATGATAATAAATGATTGCAAATATAGTTGTTCATAAGGGTCAAAGCCCCTAGTAACAGCATAAATTATAACAGTTACAATAAACAACGTTAACAATCTGGTTAACAAACATAACCTCACTTAAGAACTTTTACGAATATTTAACAGCTCAACTCGCGTGCTGCAAACCGCGGGTAGTCACGAAACAATCATATTTGGAACACATTCAAATAATGGTTTTACGATTCCATTGTTTTAAAGCGACGTGTTGTGGCAAAATCCTTGATTCTCCCAAAGTTATGGCCGTAACAAGTTAAATCATAGTTATTGCATGAAAGTTAAATGGTGCATTGGTACCACCTAGCACTTACTTAGAGCATTCATTACATAAGTTTTTTTTTTAAACGTTTCCCCACTAGGAATTTCTCCTGTATCGTGGGTGCGTTTACAAACATTTAAACTCACATACACAAACAGCCAGACCCGGAACAATTATCTGTAGGCCATACAAATATTTGTTCCGTGCGGGGATCGTACCCGCGACACGCAGCGCAGCAGTCGATCGCTCAGCCATTGCGCCAACCGTGTTGTAAAGTGGTAAGGTCCAAAAGTTGTCGGCTTGGGCTATAAAATTAAGTATTAAATAACCAAACAAAAATGGATTGAAATAAAGGCAGACTATATTGAACGTTTTTTTTTTTACCTTTTGTAACTATGAAAACTTTAGTAATTTAGTGACATGATAGCATTGTATCTCTGTTTAATCTAATGTGTGTAGGCCGGAGACTTTTGGACCTTACTGATACCTAATGAGTAACTTATTAAATTCAGGACTAGCTGGGTTCCTTAACCTTCTTCCGCGTGAAATTATTATAAAATATTTCTTCCCCAATCGGATTTTATTTTACCTACTAATTTCAAGGGTTTTAATATTTTTGCACGGAACCCCAATCCTATTTGTAAAATAAATTAGCATTAGTTACTCCTTATGACATTACCTATCCGCCAGTAAAAATCTTGTCAAAATCGGTTTAGCCGTTTTGGAGATTACCCGAAACAAACAAACAGACAGACAAAAAAGCTGTTAAATCTAAAAAAGACCTATTGTAAAAGAAAACTGCCCAGTGTCATACGCAACAAGAGATAAGACAAAACAGATAAAACTCTTCCTTCACACTACGTTTGACGATGTACCTACTATGTACATACAATGAGCTATGTACTCTTATGTGATAAGGTTGATAAATTGCTCCGACGCGCTGTGTAATTTAATTCTATGTTTAATTGAATGCTTGCTGTTGGGAGAGAGTTATGTCCAGCCGTGGGTTATGTAAAACATCATCTTATCAGAGATAGATAGATGGTTGGAATATACTTCATCATCATCAGCCTTTAATGTTCCCACTGCTGGGAAACAGGCCTCCTCTCTATGAGAGGGAGTGGGCTAAATTCTGTAATTTGGTGTATTTGTTTTAGTGTTTGTGACAGCGTATGAGGTCTAATTTTTAACATTTCGCTACGGAACCCTGGAAAGCGTGCAAACGCAAGTGCAGGACGATAATTTAAATTAGTATCATAAATTATTCGTACTTCTCACGAAGTGCAGTTTGAATTTGAATTTTAAAATGAATACGAATACTTAGTAAATATTAACAGCCACTTTTCTTAGCCTTTTATGACTTGGTTATCAACTCTGAATATTTCCATAGGAAAAAAACAATTGTCCTCACATAATCTTTTATGTTCGCTTTGTGTGTGCTTTTTTTAAGATTTCAGGATTCGTTCCTTAGTGAAAGTAGATCATAATTATGAGAAAATTAAATGCTATGAGAACCCGGTTTAAAGAATAGGGACCTTGTCCCATATTAGGCAGGGCCCTCACAAGACGTTTGTTTCTTTTATTCTCTCCTGTCAGCCGTCACACTACCACGAAATATTTGAGTTTAAATGATTGTAAACGAGGCACACACGATAAAGAAGAAAATACGAGTGAGGTTCAACGTTTAAAAAAAAACTTCTGCCAACCCATCGGGGATTACAGGCGTAATGTTGTGTATAGTATCATCATCAGCCTATAATGTTCCCACTGCTGGGACACAGGCCTCCTCTCTATGAGAGGGAGTGGGCTATAATCCACCACGCAGTCCCAGTGCGGGTTGGTAGATGTCACATGTCTTCGAATTTTTACTTCTAGTACATGCCGGTTTCCTCACGATGTTTTCCTTCACCGTTTTGAGAGCAGCAGTGATAAAATAAATTACACGAAGTAATGCGCCTGCCTGAGTTTGAACCCACGGCTTACTGCTCGTAAGTCGGGGCTGCCACCACTGGGCCACGGCTACTCCCTATGCTACTTCCCTGGTGTATGGTATCATCATCATCATCACCAGCCTATATTGTTCCCACTGCTGGGACACAGGCCTCCTCTCTATGAGAGGGAGTGGGCTATAATCCACCACGCAGGCCCAGTGCGGGTTGGTAGATGTCACATGTCTTCGAATTTTTACTTCTAGGACATGCCGGTTTCCTCACGATGTTTTCCTTCACCGTTTTGAGAGCAGCAGTGATAAAATAAATTACACAAAGTAATGCGCCTGCCTGAGTTTGAACCCACGGCTTACTGCTCGTAAGTCGGGGCTGCCACCACTGGGCCACCGCTACTCCCTATGCTACTCCCCTGGTGTATGGTATGTACTCTTTAAAATTACATGCGATCTATCCCTCGTCATCAAGCTAGTTTATTACTATTTGCAAGTATGTTACTAACAAGTTAAGTAGGTATAATATTGATATCCTCCAGATGTACTCAACTATGTAGGTCAATAATTACTATCAGTTTGGCGGTACCTATTTGTTTCCTGTCTTACAATGTTAATTGCTGCGGTTGCGGGCGCTAGATATTGTTTTGTTATTTTGGGGAAGTGCGACGGATTTGGAATCCTACTATTAATATTATAAACGCGAAAGTTTGTAAGTATGGATGGAAATGGATGTATGGATGGATGTTTGTTACTCTTTCACGCAAAAAGTACCTACTGAATGGATTTAGATGATATTTGGCACAGGGATAGTTTATAACCTGGTTCAACACATAGGATACTTTTTATCCCGGTAGTACAATCCCGTGACAGTGACTGAACTCCACGCATGCGAAGCCGCGGGCATAGTCTAGTATTATTATAATAATAGAAGTGATTTATTTGAATAATATGTTGGTCGGAATCAATGCCATATAAAGAAATCCAACACTTAGTCAAGTGTCCAGTACGCCGCAAGTGAATGTTACCACTTCAAACTGGGCTAGTGTCGCACTAAGATTAATAAGAATGAGAGGCCAGCTAATGCTGGTTTATCTGGTTTAATCACCAGTTTTGTAGTGCGGCTTGTAATACAAAATTACTAACATTGTTGCACTGATAAGAGTATCCCTTAGTACACTTAGATGAATGGAAGAAAGATAACAACTGAAAGATTACTACATTAACTTTATATAATCATTTAAAAGTATTTTCTTTTGTAAAAAAATAAAAATAAAATAATATTAAAATTGAAGTATTTGGCACTTTTCCCATTGAGTGTTATGTGTGTATTTGCATCTCAGTATTCTAAACAGTTGATACATATGTGTAAAAAGATATTTGTCAGAAGTGGGATTCGAACCCACGCCCACAGAAGTGGACTGCGACCTGAACGCAGCGCCTTAGACCGCTCGGCCATCCTGACTTGTTTTAGACTGTTTCAAATATCATATCTGATTGTTTAATAAATAGTCAATAGTGAAGTCTATTAATAACATGTCAATCAAATAAAACAAACATTGAATTAAAGTCGATTGCAAATGTTTTAAACGTCCTATGCAGAACTGTTCTATAATAAAAACTGTAAATTACTCACATTTTTGAAACAGGGTTTATTCATAAAATTTTGTAATTCCATTTTGCTCCCACCTCATAATTATTTTATTTTGCAGATAGTCTAAAATAAAATTAATTACTTGTGTCCTATTTTTCCCAACCTCCCCAATTCCCACAGATAGATAGTAATATTTGCGGTTGTCCAAAGTACAATACATTACGATAAATTGTCTATAAAAGTACCAGTAATATTCGGGTAGTTCAATATTTCTGGTAATTTTACCGAATATAGTTCTTAAATTCTAATTTTAAAAAGATCGTTATTTTTCGGGAAAATGCCGAGTGATTACGAAACTGATCCGGCGGTGAGCAATTTGCGGAACTACCTGAGGATACGAAGCGTCCACCCAAATGTTAATTACGGTACGTACCCTTATTGTATTGTGGTTCAAACTGGCCAACACTTTTTTGATAGTCCTTTCGCCGTA
This sequence comes from Cerastis leucographa, assembly GCA_963082945.1. NCBI lineage: Eukaryota > Metazoa > Arthropoda > Insecta > Lepidoptera > Noctuidae > Cerastis > Cerastis leucographa. The sequence goes on along the minus strand of OY720358.1, from coordinate 18,033,893 downwards.
GGATGGTGCTGGTGACATTTTTTTTATATTTAAAGCCTTGCCCCACAATTCGAATTTCTCCTGTACCGTGGATGCGTTTACAAACATTTAAACTCACATACACAAACAGCCAGACCCGTAACAACTATCTGTAGGCCATACAAATATTTGTTCCGTGCGGGTATCGAACCCGCGACACGCAGCGTAACTGTCGATCGCTCAACCAATGCGCCAAAAGTGCCGTCAAAAACAAAAAAAAAAAAAACATTACATGAACCGTTCCTTTTCAATAAATTTACTACAGTTATTACTGATTCCGTATTTTACGACTATTCAGGGTGCAGCTAAAGTAATCAGTCATGATTGTTAATTTGGGTAACGTTGAAAAGGAACGATTCATCTAATGTCTAATGTCCTGCGACGAAAGGACTATAATTTATTTCATTACCATGGTAATGTAATGGTAAATAATAGTCCTTGGCCATGGCCAGTGACTCAAACTAAAACATAAAAACAGTGTTACAAGCACTTATTAAGTGCTTGTAACACTGTTTTTTAAAAGTTTTAACAGAAAAAAAGGGTTGTGTGTTTTTATGAAACCACGGTAAAAGTGAAACTTTTTTTCACACTATAGACATTTAACTAAAAATGTTTGGAATAATATTCCATTAAGGATATAAAACTATCCCTACTCCGCGGCCGAGCGTCACGCGACATGCAACACACAGCCGAAAAAGTTTGAGACGATATAATAAAAGTTTCACTTTAAAAAAGGATTGTGTGTTTTTATGAAACCACGGTAAAAGTGAAACATTTTTTCACACTAAGTATAGACATTTAACTAAAAAATTTTGGAATAATATTCCATTAAGGGTATAAAACGTATAAAACGCGGAGTAGGGATAAAGTTAAAGGCGCTTGTTAGAGCGTCTTTCTCCGCGGCCGGGCGTCACGCGACATGCAACACACAGACGAAAAAGTTTGAGACGATGTAATAAAAGTTTCACTTTAAAACACTTTTAAATGTAACAGATACAATAATGTTACCGAATCAAACTGTAACCTTTTATATGTGTTAATAAGTGTTACCGATTCAAACTGTAACCTTTTATATGTTTTAATAAGTGTTAATATGTGTAACTGAAATAATCAATTATAGCTTTAGGTATAAGTAATTGCACAGTTGCAACGCTGCGTTAACCTGTTACACTTATTAACACTGTTTACACTTTTATATCTGTTACAGATATGTTACGGTTACACTTTTGTAAGTGTTTTGGGTAACATTGAAAACACATTTATAAGTGTTACATATTTGATTCTGTTACCAATTCAAGTTAGTAACACATATAATTCTGTAACCTTTATGAAGGTGTTTTTAAGTCCCTGCATGGCAATCTCAAAAACATCGTGTGGGAACCGGCATCTCCTAGATCCAAAAACTTTGAGGACATGTGACATCCATCGACCCGCACTGGGTACCGTCGTGCATTAGAGTCCACACCCTCCGTCAGTGAGGCCTGTGTCCCAGACTGATTATGCATCTGCTGCCTTATTGTATTAACGGCTGACATCCGGCCCGGAATGGAACGGGATGGCCGGATCCAGTAACACCTTCACGTATGACCGTAATCATGTCCGGTATGGCTTTATCTAACGCATAACTTGTCTATAATCTGCTATGGTTTAGACAGTGTATCTTTGTGATTTTAGCATCCATTTTTTAGGGGTCCTTACGTCAGGCATTGAATATTTTTATTTCTTGACGGGCTTTTACTGTGCAGCTAATGAAAATTCTGAAAGCAGTTTTTTCGAAATAGACAGTTTTAATCAATGTCAGACTTGCTCCGTATTTTATTGAAATGTTTAATTCGGGCGCCAGATTTCTGAACGCCAGACTAACCAACTAAATAATAATAAAAAAACAGTAAATAATATACTAGTAAATATAACGATTGAAGTGTTATTGATAGTATTAGTGACCCTGTCAGTTTTAAAACTTATGTCATTCTCATGTCAAGTTTGGTGAACTCTTTTTTTTTTGCAATAGGGGATGATCACATTTTTTTTTTCTTTGTCCGTCGGGTAGTTTATTGAAAAGTATTGGACACGTATTTTTTCTTTTTTCCCGTGGTCATATAATTACGGAGATATATTGAGTTGAAATGGCGCATGACGTCACATGTAGGTAAGTTATATACCTACTTGTGACGTAGTGAGCCGCCACTCTCCAACTTTAATGAGTGACTATGTAATTTTTTGATATTTTGATAAAACAAAAAATACGTGTCTAATATTTTTGTATTACCTGTCTGACAGACAAAATAGAATGTTGTTTTCTTTACCCAGTCCGCATCCCTATTGAGCCGGAGAATACTGATAAAACACCTTCGGGTGTTTTATCAGTATTCTAAGACACGTTGGGAAATGTTAGTTGATTGACTGATACCATATCAGCCAGCCAATTACAATTCAACCAACATATCTCTGCAGGAGGGAAAACACAGAACTAAAATATATGTACCAAGTTTGAAAGTTTGACATATCGATGCATATTTTCATGACAAGCAACGCCACTTTGAACTGCACACTTAATTTTGTCGTACTATACAGCAGTTAAGAAGAGTTTGACAGTCTGTTAGTTTTTAAATTAATCATCATTTCATAAACTGGCTGCAAATGAGCTATTACGCCTATAAATTAAATAAACCTGGAAAATGTTCTCGTAATTGTGACGTTAAAATGTTTTAATTTGTTTTAACTTTCCAACAAATGTCGTTATGCAGCAATCGCAGCAATTTTATTATTTTCAGTGATTAATGGCCAGCATTCTGTCTGTTTACTCCTTAGTTTACTATCCCTCATAATAAATTAAATATATAGGTTTAAAGAGTGTCACCTGATGAGGAGTAAAAATGAGGAGCTCGTGGCTAAACAATGGGGCGAGTAGTCAGAAGCCAAAAGTCTGACATCTAGTCTTACTAAGGGGTATCGTATTACCCAGTTACTGGGTTGTAGAGGTCAGATAGGCCGTCGCTTCATGTAAAATACTGGTACTCAGCTGCATCCGGTTCCAAGATTTTGTAACATATTTTGATTTAAAAGAGTGTCCATGGAGTTTCTTGCCCATTCTTCTCCATAGAGATCTACGCTACGGAATGGGCAACTACAGTACTTTCATAAGTTATTATGCCTTGTGACTGGGACTGTAGCTTCGCGTTTTATTTTGTTCTTTTTTTTTGACTTTCAAAAGTGCCTGTAATGGTCTAATTGAAATAAATGCTTTGACTTTGAAAAGCCGACCCCCAAGATAGTTTGGGAAAAGGCTAGGCAGATGATGAGAGAGTGTAACATGATAGTTCAAATTCAAAGTAACATTTGAATTTGACGCAATTGACGTAATTTATAAGAATCGACATAATTGTGGTCTTACAAAAGGTGCGATCTAACTGAGTGGACTGGACTGCGAACACCGGAATTCGACAGATATTTCAGTAGACGTACACCATCTGTCAAAGACCGTGTCTGTAATTACCCATAGATTAAAAATACACTAGAATTTTGTCCACAAGTTCTTGATAGATCTAATATGTAGCTATATTCTAGTTTGTTTATCTCTTGTGTGTTATTTGAAAATATTGGATCAATAAACATTATTTATTATTTAATAAACGTCAGTGCTGTTGCAAGTCTGTTTTAGAAATATAAAAACACTGCTGTACACTAGTCCACTCTCCTGTCCGCTCGGTTTGTCCGCACCAAAGATTTCCATATTCTTCACTAATGGCTTCAATCTATCATGAAAGAATTCGATACTTACAGACGCCAGTATGTCAAGCTACAAGAATCTGTCTTTCTTTAATATATTTTAACTTTATCGTATAAAGACCTAGGTTCAAGGTTGATTAGGACAGTTTTACAGTTTCGGGTACCTTGCTGTGCTGCAGCGGTCTGTACGTCTTTTCCAAAAAAAGATCTCAACACGTTATAAATCTTTAAACAAAATCTCATTCAGGTGGCAATATAGTTTTTATTCAATGTTCCCAATAAATAAACATTGTATGTATGTTTTGCTTGCGTTTATTTTGGTCCTCTATTAGATAGAAAATGGAATTTAAACAACGAAATAATATGTGCGTGCTACAGTTACGTCTCTGAATAACCCATTGGGGGAACAGGTGTTATGATACGTTATGTTATTTTGGTGTAAAGCCTCGTGAAGAGGGGCGAGGACAGACCGTCGGCGGCGGCATTACGGGGAGTGTACAATAGCGCTTTAGAGCTGTTTCTAGACCACCGCCGCGCCACCTCTGCGGATGTATTCATGTACCGTCCGCGTATTGCAGTAAAAAAGATAATTTAATTTGTTTGGGGATTGTGTGATGTTTTATTAAATTATTTTTCGTCTTTTTATGTACGCAATATATGTGCTGTGGGATTTATATATATTATATATAAATAGATATTTATTAATAGAGTGTAATTATGATGACAACCTCATTGCTGAAGACTTAGATATATTCTGTTGCACTTTGGGTGAATTTACAAGAACAGCTACTTTTAGAATTTGCTATGTCAATGACAATTGAATTATTTAAATTTTAAGTGTGCTACAATATCGCATTGGGTTTCAACCTGTAAAGATATTTGTATGTTTGGTGTAAATAAATAAATAAATAAAATGATTCTAGGATGCTTGAATTTGACAGGAAGAGTTATTGGTAAACATTTCAGAATAGGTAATATTAAAAATGCGAAAGTTTGTGAGGATGGATGGATGTTTGTTACTCTTTCACGCAAAAACTACTGAATGTATTTGGATGAAATTTAGCACACGGGTAGTTTATAACCTGAATTAACACATAGGATACTTTTTATCCCGATAGTATGTTCCCGTGGGACAATTATCGAACTCCACGCGGCGACGCCGCGGGCATAAGCTAATGTAATATATTTAATTATACGAATTTTTTGAGGTTTCAATTTGTTGCTTAAAATTTAAAATCAATTCTTAAGAAAGCTGTTTTAGTTTAGTACGGACCGCTTTGAAAGCCTGCAATACATACAGGCAGAAAGGACCACCAGTGAAAGCTTGGACAAAGATACAATTATAAATAGGACCAGTCTACCTATATCCACGCGTAGACCTTTAGGGTCAGTTCACACTGAGACGCGACGCGACCTGACGCTGCGCGTACACTTTTAAAGAGCGATTCAAAATATAACTTTATTTTCTACACGAAAAGATAGACACAGATACAGATACAGAGCGACGCAGCGCGGCGTCGCGCTGCGCCGAGCTGCGTCGAGCGGCCTCGTGAGGTAGATTTCAGTAGAAATCAGAATACGTTGCGCCATGCAGCGCTGCGCCTCGCGGCGTAGAGCGACGCAGCGCGACATCACTGGCGTCGGTCTCGGTGTGAACTGACCCTTAATTTCCTGAAATAATTTGAATAACCAAAAGTAATTTACCCAAACACAAACTAGGTTAGGTCCACTAAATGTTCGAACAAATAATATCAAAGTTCACGATAACATCAATGTTGAAGTCAACAATTGAAACTGGAAATAGTTTTGATAATATAAGCTGTGGTTACAGTAATTACTCTATGAAATAAATTAATAAAACGATGCTATTTTCTTGAATGTGTACAAGATTTTAATTAATAGGATATATAGAGGACAATGTAAGCTGTGCTCACACCTGACAAGGCTGCGGGACTGTTTGAATGGGATACCGTGGCCCTGGAACACAAAGGGCTAAGAAGGAACATGGATGGGTTCTAGTCAGTACAAGTCTGACACTCCCTTCCGCTCCGCCCAGAGCAGGAGGAGTCATTTGATGATTTCCTATCCGAAAAAACAAGCTGTGCACATGCAATCTCCAGGCTGCCAAAAGAACTTCCATATGCTAATAACACACTCAATTCAACCCTGCGTAAATTTAAAAGATCGACATTAAGCGAATCTGAATAAATTAAATGAGTACCTTCTGTAACAAGAGGGAAAAAGTAAAATCTCCGGACTTCTTTGCAGATGTCTTGTTTTATCGTCTTCACTTTTCACATTACGTACTGGTACCCCTACCCAAGAACCATGCTCAATAGTCGAGCTTAAGATCTAATTACTAACGAGGCATGAAACATAATATCACGCCAGTACTCGCCTAAGGGTTAGGCAGAGGTGCATAGGCCTACAGCACACCTACATTTCGCCAGTTAAGTTTAATACCCATGTTCGAGTGAATTGGTTTCTTCTAGGCAGGCGTGCTCCACCCTAAGCCGCATCATCGCTTCGCATCAGGAGAGTTGCGGCCAAACGCGAGCCTATTTAGTTTTAAAAAAACGTAATTGGTGGCAAGCCTACGAGACATTCAAACGTAAAAAACAGGCACTTTAGAAAGTCAAAAAAACAAAAAACGAGAAACTACAGTCCCAGTGACAAAGCATAATAACTTGTGAAAGCACTGTAGTTGCCCATTCCAAAGCGTAGATCTCTATGGAGAAGAATGGGCAATATGTTACAAAATCTTGGTTACATCAATCATGTTGATATGTAGTTACAAATATGTGAGAACGATGTAGAAATACGGGCAAGTTAAGAGCGTCCAGAGGTCCATTCTGTCTAACATACTGCTCTCTGTATTCCAGATGAATGCCTCACGTACCTTCGTGGCCAGGCTGCAGAGATGGGGCTGTCGGTACAAGTGCACGAGCCTCTGCCTAAGAAGCCAATTGTCGTGATGACGTGGGAAGGCTTGGAGCCGACCTTGCCGAGTGTCCTGCTTAACTCGCACATGGATGTCGTACCAGTTTTTGAGGTGACTGACTACTATTTCCTTTTCTGTAGAGACGTAAGTTTATGTAGATATGAAGACGTCTCATGGGTCTAAGAAGAGGTGACCATGAAAACACAGTAGTATCAAAATTGCCAAGTTCAATCATTCATTTTAACTTGTATGCACAAGTCATCTATATATAGCTACGTATAACGACGTCTCGCGAGGCGGGTTTTAGGCACATGAACGAATTATTGTTCGACCCTGTTAATCTATTTTTTTTTTTATAGTAATAGCACTGCAGCTATGTACATACTAGTGAGCCAAGGCAGGCAAGTCATGATAAATCAATTCGTCTCTGCAGACTGGTGTGTTTCCTGCAATATGGCGTAAGGCTTACATTATCCCTCTTCCTAAAATATCCAACCCCAGTTTAGCTAATCATTTCCGCCCGATCTCCATTCTCCCTTTCCTTTCCAAGATCCTAGAAGCAGTTGCCCTTAAACAATTATCTTCCTACGTATTTAAAAATCACCTCTTGTCCAGTTTCCAATCCGGTTTTCGGCCTGGCCACAGCACAGCCACAGCTCTGCTAAAAGTTACAGAAGACATTAGGGATGGCTTGGAGAATTCCAAGTTAACGGTCTTGGTTTTAATAGATTTCTCCAATGCGTTTAACACCGTTGACCACGACATTCTCCTAGCCCTATTGTCTCAAATTGGGCTGTCCTCGTTGTCACGTGATTGGTTTTCATCATATCTTCGTGGTCGCCAGCAAGCGGTTCGTGCTGATCAGGATTTCTCTGATTGGTGCGACCTGGTAACTGGTGTACCACAAGGCGGTATAATCTCTCCTCTCTTATTTTCTTTATTTATAAACTCCCTTACTGCTTTCCTCAAATGTTCTTACCATCTGTACGCTGATGACTTGCAACTATATGCTCAATCAGATGTTGCTAATCTTGACAATTGCATTTCATCGCTCAATGCGGATCTTCGAATTATCGCGGAATGGTCTGGCAAATTTGGGGTTTCTGTAAACGTCGGGAAATGTCAGGCCATCCTCATTGGTAGTTCGTACTATTTGAGAGTTGTGAACACTAGCCAACTTATGTCATTGATGTACGAGAACTCCGTCATTTCTCTTTCACCACACGTAAAAGACTTAGGTCTTTACATTGACGACAGTTTAAGTTGGAGTAAGCATGTGGCTCAAGTGAGCCAGAAAGTCACATTCTCACTGCGGTCTCTTTATAGATTCAAGCATTTCCTCCCTTCTAGCACCAAAATCACTTTGGTCCAGTCACTTGTGCTTCCCATTATTGACTATGCTGATGTTTGTTCTTCTGACCTATCCCAAGAACTTCTAAATAAATTGGATCGACTACTCAATAATTGCATTCGCTTTGTTTTTGGCCTTCGAAAATACGATCATGTTTCTTCCTTCCGTTCTCAGCTTAAATGGCTGCCTATCCGACTCAGGAGATCCCTCAGATCTCTCTGCATGCTCTTCACTATATTGAACGATCCATGTGCTCCTGATTATCTGAAAACTTATTTCAAAGTGCTGGGCAGTTCTCATAGTCGTAACCTTCGAGCTTCCAAAAATCTACTTCTCCAAATTCCTTCACACCGTACCGGTTTTTTGTCAAATTCTTATGCCATCTCAACTATAAAACTCTGGAACGCGCTACCCATTAACATTAAAAAAGCCGAAAGTAAATTCACTTTTAAAAAGAAAGTTCGCAACCACTATTTAAGTCAGACTAAATAACTCTTAATTTTAAGTCTTGTCATAGTAATTATTATTAAGTTTCTCCTTTTTTATTTTAGTATTAGTTATAATATATATTAGTATATTTTATTTGTATAATGTGTATTAGTATCTATGTAAGTGTATGAATTTTCGAAAACTAGTAGTTGTTTGTAATTATTTTTTTTTGTACCCTACCACTATGTTGTCGTATTTTACCCTATGGTTGACTGGTAGAGAATGCCTTGTGGCATTAAGTCCGCCTATGTACCACTATTGTACATGAAGTTTAAATAAATAAATAAATGCGATCAGAGAATAACATTTACCTTTGGTACAGATTATATAAAGGAACACCCAGCATCACCTTAAAATTATGAAGGCACGGTTGGCGCAGTGGCTAAGCGATCGACTGCTGCGCTTCGTGTCGCGGGTTCGATCCCCGCACGGAACGAATATTTGTAAGGTCTACAGATAGTTGTTCCGGGTCAAGCTGTTTGTGTATGTGAGTTTAAATGTTTGTAAACACACCCATGATTAAGGAGAAATTCCTAGTGTGGGGCAACGCTTTCGTACTAAACTAAAAAAAAATATACATTTCTTCAAATAGTTACCTACATGCATGTTTCCATTTTTCGGTACTTTCCCGAGAATCTACTTGAAAATAAATTGTTAAAGAATCCACTTTCTCAAGGATTTAGGTGTTCTAGGAGCCGTAGCTCCTAGCGCGGTTTAAAATGTAATTTAAAGTAACCTAGTTTGGAAAGTTTAAAGTCAGCCGAGGATGTTTTAACTTAAATGAAGAGCTTTTATTGCTTATTGCCGACTGCCTAGTGTCTAAATATTATAAGTATGACTCTCTATTTTATGGTTTTTCTACGCTAGCTGGTTTGATTCCAGCTGGGGAAGTTTGTAGAGGCGTGAACGTAACAGCACATCTAAACCGCGTTCAGTATCATGTCTGCTATGGAGTATTGGCACTGAAAGCTCTTGAACGACTTTTTTTTGTGTTGATCGAGTTCAGTTCCATCAGTGAAATTCACTCTTAGGTGTATGAACGACTTGGGAAGCATTATAAAGTAATCTAACGCACAGAATGTTGCGCTAGATTTCTTTTTTATACTGTTACTGTTCCCACTGCTGGACAAAGGCCTCTCCCCATGACTCCAAATCCTTCGATCTAGGGCCACTGGTCGTGGGTTCTGTCCAGCTCGTCCCGCCATCTTTATTATCTTCTTTTGAATTTAGAAGTCAGAAGTTCTTTATTTGAATGTTTGACATTTTTGAAGCAGAGCTTTAAAAAATCACTTGTGGACAAACTATTTTACAGTGTCCCCACGTTCATAAGTTTAGTATCAGTAGAATCCCTTGGTTGACATTTCTCTAACGTGTATTTTCGCGAACTTGTGACACGTGACCGAAATATTATAATATACCTGAGCTCGTGTTTACAGTTCTGAAATTACATTGTTCGTATTGACAAACTAAGTTTATGTTGTTATGGAGGAGAACTTTAGATTGTTTGTTTAATACACTACCTTGTAACTTACTATGATTGCTCCAGCTCCCGCTATTGTACAATCGCTTTCTTTTGCTTCGCATAGACTTCGTAACATTTAGAGCGTTCAATTTTAAATATTTTTATTTTTGTATGAAAATCTGATGAAATAAAATGTGATGATTTTTTAAAAGTCATAGAACTAAAGTTGTTGATTATGATGTTAGTAACATAGTTCTAAGAAGTTGTCGGTGTTTTACAAATAACCCTGTATAATTAATGAAAGACTTTAAAAGCTACTACCATCATAAACTATCATCATCTGCCTTTTTCCAACTAAATTGGGGTCGTTTTGCTTCCCAGTCCAACCGAATGCAGCCGAATACCAGTATTTTCACGGCGCGACTGAGAACAAGATACCATCTAGTTCAACTAATAAAAGCTTTTAGACCGCACATACAATACATTTGTATTTTTCAGTTGTAATTAAAAGTAGGCCTTTGACCTATTTCCAGTATTCGTGGTCACAGTCATTTCGATTTTGCCTGCGCTGCCAACTACCCGGAAAATTAGCAACATTTAATTTTGAACAAATTTGAATTATTGTAGCGTATAAGCGACTCAAAATGTCAGATTTTGTTTTATATTATACTTAATAGCGTTTACACCAGACGGCATTTCAAACAAACTTTCAATGAAAATATTTTTTTGTAACTTTTAGACCTATGTATCCTGCTTATGTGTATGAAGTTTCATTAAAATCCGTTCAGTAATTTCGGAAAATAAGGACTTGAAAGTTTGTATGAAAGAAAGGCTCAATAATGCGATGAATTCCTGAAAATATTATAAAACAGGAAAGTGAAAAGCCTTACAATAATTTTCTTTAAAATTCCGTTTTTTTTTGTTGCTTATACTAAACAATCCCACGCTTACACACAAACTTAGAATCATAATCAATACCTACTTAGGTACCACGTATCTATTCCACATAATGTTTGGAACTTATCACAGACGGTGACTGCATTTCCTCCAGACTACGATCACGAGCAAGTCTCCACCCACTTTCGCCTAACATTCAATCCCAGCTCGTTCGAGTAACTCAGGTTCTCTCTAACAGAAAAACCTTATTACTCTTCTGCAGTTAACTGTCCTTAGCGGTTAGAAGCTCTACTAGTCACTGGCTGCAAATAATTGCTAGAGGCAAGATGTCTTTTTTTCGAAGATAGAAAATCAATACCTGAGTACTTACCATGCCTGACTATATAACTACTAATAAACTTACTATTATACCTACTTATGTTTTTTTTTAAAGTGACTATAATAGAATAGAATCATTTATTTCAATCGCAAAGGATCATAAAATTGAACAAACAGCAACAGATCTTAAACTACAAACACACAGAATAATAATAATAATACAAAATAATTTCCTAACTCAAATAATAAATTGATTTCTAAATAAATGTGATAAATGGTTACTTAATTAATTAACATAGTAGCAATAATTTTATTAAGATAGGTAAGAATATTATTATGAGTACCTCACTACAAATTTCGATTGCTCAGCAAATGAACCATACAGCAATGGTTAAGGTACTGGCAATCAAACCTCTGCGCGAATACCCTCAGGATGCCGCTAGAGCTAGCCCGAACCCAGCGTACCAGTGATGTGCACCGTTTTCGCATAGTCGTATAGAAACAATCAACTTGCGACCCGGCGAACATCCCTGATGCGCTACAAAATCGGGGCAGCCTCATCAGCACCCTAAACGCATTATTATATTGCACACGCAGGGCATTGTACTGTGCACGCGTGTATGAGAGCCACAGGCTGCTCGTGTAGAAAGAGGTGCAATAAGCTCTGAACAAGGTCGTCTTCACTTCAGTGGTACAACGAGCAAACCTGCGGGCCAACATATTCGCCCTCACAGACAACGCCCTGCGCCCTCTCAATGTCTACATTGTCTTTCAGATCAGAGGACAACATATGACCAAGATATTTAAAATGTTCCACTCTTTTAAGTGGTGTTCCACATAGTTTTATTGCAGGTATCGTTGCCTGAATAATGCACGGACAGGCCGTATTTTTTATAAAGAGGTTTTTTTAAATTTAATTTTTTAAATACGTATGTTTAACGAAACGATTAGAAATAAGGATTAAAAATACATTAGTTGAAAATAATAATACATAAATTATTCAAATGAAGATAAATATGGATAAACTGTGCAGTTCTACCCTGCCTAGTGGCGACAATCCTCATGAAATGACTTAAATAAGTATTACTAAAATGGCATGTAGTGATCTCGCCTTGAAAAAGTAGCCATGTAGGTTGTCTCTGGTAGGAAACCAATGAAACTCCTTTGCCTTTCCATTGTGTATGAAAGTTCGAAGACAACCTCCAAGTTGTCAGCATGTTTTAAAAGCATTAGGCGAACTAATACCCCTTACTAAAAAGCCGATTTAAGTTAAGTAATAATTACCATTAGTGTAGGTTACACTTATAAATAACACTAGTAACGGGGGGCTATTGTACATTCGTCATAAAGTAAACTCGCCACATGTTTGTAAACTCCAAGCATAGAAAGTGAATTCGCCACATGCATTCAAAATATGTGTAAATTCGTCACAAGTCTTCATTATAAGTATCAATTTTGCTAAAATACTGGTAGCAACAATTTTTTTCTAAAATTATGGCAGTACCGGTTATAACTTTAAGATAACCTACGAAAAGGAATGAGAACTAACATTACCTTAATATACGTCTTTCCTTTCTCTTGCGCTCTGCACATGCTATATCACGAACTTATAGCCAGAAGTAATTCAAGCTTATCCGAATGATTCCCGAGAACCTGGAAACCGTGGGCGGCGAATATAGATAGAGTAAGGTTCCATCAGGACATTTCCAGCATTGAAAATGGCACCAGGTCACAAGCAGTCCTCATATGTTGGCCGATTTTTGTTGGACACTTAAAAAAGACCAGCCTCAAGCTAAATACTCCAGAAAATCACAACAAATTAAATTAAACATGTTTTTTTTTATTAATACAGCTCTGAATTTACATACAATTGTAAGTAAAGGCAGAGCTGTACTTTTTTTTTCTACTTGTTGTTTGATTTTTCTGCTGTCCTTGCAAATGTAAACAATTTGATGATCAAAATTAATATGTGACGAATTTACTTCTTGAAAATAGAGCTGTGGCAAATTTAAACATACTTTTTTCGGTGGCGAGTTTACTTTGTGACGAATGTAAAAAAACCCGTAACGGGATATTTACCATGTTCAATTTGTTTTGAGTTTCAGATATTTCGGCGCTGTTTCAAACGCCATGATCACGGATAAACTGAAGTTGCAAGTGTTATTGATAGTTTTAGTGACAATGTCAGTTTAAAAACTTATAAAGGTTACACTTGCTTGCGGGTCTCAACTAAAGAGAATAGTTACTCTAGAATAGCATCGTTCGTTCTAAGGGAATAGTCTCTAATAATGCGTTTTGACTCTTTCTTCTATCTTCAGAAAAGTTGGACCCATCCCCCATTCGAGGCTCACTTGAAGGATGGCGTCATCTACGGACGAGGAGTTCAGGACATGAAGTCTGTAGCTGTGCAGTACATCGAAGCTGTAAAGAGGATGAAGGCCAAAGGCATCAGGTTGAAGAGAACTCTGCATCTTTCTTTTGTGCCAGGTCAGTTTTATAGACATTATTTTAATGAGTTGAAGAGATTCATAGTTGTTTGAAGTGATTTTATTAGAAAAAGAGTCCTCGATAAACGGGTGGTAGGTAGTAACATATTATTTGGAGATGAACACAAATGATAGGCAAATCAAAAAGAGTTCTGAAAAGAGAGACTGTTAAGAGAAATAACCAATTTCTAACTGTAAATGTTTTATTTAGAAACCATAAATTATTTGCTGTTTAATTATTATTCTCCTGTCCTTATTCCCTTATACCAATTTATTTAAATTCGTCGCTATTTAAATAGGGTAATTTATTCGACTATTTCATTGCAAAAAAACTGTCATGCTTTTCATTAAAAAAACTGTCCTAAAACGCGTTTGGACTGCTTAGATCTAAAGCCTTTTTATTTTTTTTGCGGATGGGAAATCATCAAATGACTTCTCCCGCTCTGGGCGGAGCGGGAGGGATTGTCAGACTTGACTGACTAAAACCCACCCATGTGCCTTCTTAGCCCTTTGTGTTCCAGGGCCGCGGTATCTCTTTCGAACAACCCGCAGCCCTAGATCTAAAGCCAGCGTCTAGCCTGTGTCAAGCAAAATAATGTGTGTGTTGCAGATACAAAAACAACCCTTGTTCGCTTTTGCAGCTCTTAACAAGGCAAGCAAGAGATCGTATCGTATCTAGGTCTATTGCCTCTAAGCTCGAGTACTGAGTTAGCGATCTATCGAACGCCCTTATAAGCCCAAATGAAGCTGCACTTTGGATACAGCGCAGCGGCTGAGATACACAACAAAGAAATATATTTTGAAATGCACCTAGTTATTGTTTCTGTATCTACATAATGAAAGTACATATTGAACAAACAACATTGTAATGCCAAACGGGCTGATTAATAAGGAATCTGGCTAGAAAGATGAGCTCATGTAGAAGTATGAAACAGTGCTGGCCGGTAATTTTGATTTTCTGCTTTGAGAGCCACATGAGTTACTGTATTTTTCTAAAAATATATAGGTAAATCATATACCTTACTTTAATTGTAATAATTGCGAAGGACGGCCGTGTCGGAGGACTGTCATATGTTATTTTTGACGTCCAAGCCAAGAAGAGCTTATTCTCAGCCCTATTTGAAAAATTACGTTTGCGTTTTGTAATCATGTCTCTTTTCTTTAACTTGGGTACCAAGATCACTACAATATTGTTACGAGATGGGTATAGAACCTTAGTCACAAATACACAACTGATCACTATTCACTTAGATATCGCACTAGTAGTTCACTTCGATCGCTTCGTTTCGTAGACGAAATTAGACTGCCTGATTCCAATTTTTTTATTTTTTTATATGGCCACTCGCAGATCAACCTGCTAAGGTTTTAACTGAAACTGAACTGAACAAATGAATTTAAGGCCCCCAGCCAGGGCTTACAAACTAGATAATTAAACTAAATGACCGCTCGCTAAGGGCACCCCCTGTGGGGTTCGGACCTCCGCTTAGGGCGTCATTGATGGGTTGACAGCAAGGGACAGGCTAGGTCGTATTATTATTTAGGGAATTTAAAGCTACTTGCTCACCGGCGCGGGCTGGCTCGTCGGGCAAGGGTCGGGGAGTAATTGCCTGCTTCCACTAACCCGTCAGCTATTTATATGGCTGACCCATCTTCGAGAAACTTCGACAACTTCCGTGAACGTCTAGGCAGTTCCTTAGGGGAACCCAGCCTTCGAGAAAGTTCCACAACTTTCCTGAACCTCTAGATAGCTCCATAGTGGAACCAATCCAACCGAATCCGATTTCCATCGTGGAACATTCTAGGACTATTCTCGAATCTTTAGACACACTGGATCATTCTAGACTCGAACGTTATCCTAGAATGTTCTCATAAAGCAGACGACGTAACAATTTTATCATTAATGAATCCTCCTGTTTTCTACTTAGATGAAGAGATTGGTGGGGGACCAGGTATGGGCGAGTTTGTGAAGACTGACGCTTTCAAAGCCCTGAATGTTGGGTTTGCATTGGATGAAGGCATGGCCAGCGCTACTGAAGAGTTCTTGGTTTACTATGGGGAGAGGACCATTTGGCGTAAGTTTTTTTTTGTAGTTTTTCTGTTACCGCGCTGTGTCCGCTTTGTAGATTGCGGCACATACTCTCCCACGTAGAGGAGGCCTGTGTCCCAGTAGTGGTAAAGGTACAGGCTGATTATGTAAAAGTGGGTGTATAGGTTCTGTTTTAAACTTTCACGGTTTTTACCTAAACTTATACTACCACTTACGGGATATTTTCCGTGTTTTTTGGTTGTTTTTTAAAATGCAACATTTAATAAAATGTTACCTTATATTTAAAAAAAAACCGGCACAGTGCGAGTCGGACTCGCGCACGAAGGGTTCTGTACCATTATTTATAAAAACGAGAAAAACAATCACAAGGGAGCACCCATACAATCAGTTTTTGTATGGGAACCCGGGTGCGGACAGCGAAGTCTCAGTAATAGGGTCCCGTTTGACCCTTTGAGTACGGAACCCTAAAAAGTAACTTTAATAGGTAAAAGTGGCTACTAGCCGAAGTGTTATTCCAAAAAGTAGATGTACCTTTTTAGAATAACGCTTCGGCTATTAAAGCCACATTTTCGAAGCTATAGCGATGTAATTTTTGATGAAATGACCCAGAATTGGACGCAAAGATTACGTTAAAAGACAGGGTAAACCATCCCTAATTACACTCGACCCTTCTCTCGTGGTCGTGACCTTGCGTGTGTCCAGAGTCCAGGTGGTAATAAAATAAAATGTATTCGTACATTCAGATTTATTTTAGTAATAACCAAACCACAAATGGAAGGCGTAATCGAAAAGAGATCGGACTCGAAGTTTGTAACTTTAGGTGATGTTTATCGAGTCGAAACGGTTATAATCAAACTCACAGAAATCACATTAAGTAGGTACAGTCAACGAGAAAATTATCAGAACCTTGCACGCGCGCACGGTGTTTTCTGAACCGCTGATCGCCGCGGCGCGGCGGCCGTTCTATTCGCCCAGATATTTTTAACGTTAACCGTATAAGTGGATTTATATGTACATGTCTTATATTTTCATTTACTCTTTTATATTTCGGGTCAAAGCAACCACGACTCTAACAAAATAACCGAATTCCAACCTTCCTTTTTCACTTTATTAGTGTTTTTTTTATGTCGGTTATTTTTTTGTAAAAAACGTTTTTATTTTACCCTTTTTAGTTGTGGTAACTCACTTAGATCTTACAATAACTAGACACAAGCACATCGTCCGTACAAACATGAAATACAAAATGCATGATAACGAGGATAACTCAAAAAGAATACCAAAGCAAAGATAATAAAATTCGTATAGGACCACCGAGCTAGTTTTTTATACCAAATGAAAAAAGAATCATCTAAATCGGGCAAGTAATCACGCAGAAATAGGTACCAAACATGAAAAAAAAATATGCTGGTCGAATACATAACCACCTCCTTTTAAGAAGTCGGTTAAAAATCAATTTGTAATACGATCTTTAATACAACAAACTGCGTCTAATCCGATTAATGATTATTGCAGTACTTAGTAAGGATGGTGTCGGTCAAGATATGCGATAATCAAGCAATTTGAATTCATTACAGATTTGAAGATCATTTGCCCCGGCAAGTCCGGACACGGTTCTCTGTTGCTGCCTGATAACAACGGTGAAAAGGTCAGTTACCTAATCATACCTATTTGCTCATATTCCTTGGTTTAATATGTTTTACTTGAAACATCAGGTGATCCTGTAGGATCAGCCAGCTTGAGTAGAAGTAGTGGCGAAATAAAGTATGAAAAAATATTTAGAACTTCATTTGCGGGATAATTTAGCCGCATGTCATGGGTATAAAATGACTGTTTTAGCATAATCTTACTAGGAAAATAATATGAATCACAAAGAAGTTTCTTAAAGTGGTCATAGACACAGTTCGTCATCAACCTAAAATGTTCCCACTGCTGCGACACAGGCTTTCTCTCTAAGAGAGGGACTAAAAAAATAAATGCTGTAATCCACCACGCGGGGCCAGTGCGGGTTGGTAGATGTCACATGTCTTCGAATTTTTAGTTCGAGGACTTGTCGGTTTTCCTCACGATGTTTTCCTTTTTGAGAGCAACGGTGATGAAATAAATTATGAAAAGTTATGCGCCTAGCTTGGGTCGAACCCACGGCTTACAATTCGTAAAATGATCACATTATTTTACGAATTATAACGTAATTCATATTATTATATTCCTATTATGATTTTGCTAAAGAGGCCCCATAAGTACTACGGTAGACTAGCTTACGATCAAAATGTTACCGCTGACGTGCTGCCTTCTGTACGTAGTAGATAAACTATTTTGGGATAAGTCGCATTACTTACTTCATCATCATTATTCTATTGACCTTATCCCAATTCATTTGGGGTTGGCGCAGCATGTGTTCTTCATCCACACTTCTCTATTAGTCGTCATCTCATCATTCTCATTACAAGGTACATATTTTTAAAAGGTAAACTGTACTCTCTTTCAAAATCAAAATATTTTATTTTATATTTATAGGCCTAGGTACTTATAAAAAGTCGACAAAAGGTGCACGGTTCGGGTTGGTCGTTTCCTATGGAGGAGAACCGGCAAAAAACTCCATGGTTACGCTTTTAAAATCATTTGGTTTTACAATATTTGAATGTTACAGCGTTAGTAGGTACTTAAGTAACTAACAATAAGTCTTTGCTTACTACAAAAAGTAGAACAAGATAAAGAAAAAAAATCGCCTCTTGAAATTTACAAGGCCTACAATGTCCACACAATCACAAACAATCAGTAAATAAAAAAGAATCTGTACAAAAATATAATATTATAAGAAGACTAAATTAAACAATTGACACAAATGTTGTCATCAGTGGCTGTTTCAAAACTAACTTTCGATTGGCACCGACCAGTGATATCAATCTACCCAACAATAAAACTAAAGGTATTCCCTTTCAATAATTGAAACCTAGCACTCTAGCAGAGATTGACACCTAACATTGACTTCAACTTAGTCAGTCCTCACCAAATGGAAATCTCGTGTAAGAAACTTTTACAGAATTGTAAACTAGAGCAGCTGTGCCCATAAGCCCTTAGTTACTATTGTTACTAAACTTGACAAGGCAACACATACAGGCCAAGTTGCATTTTTTAAGGTGACAAGCCCGCCTCTCTATTCCCAAATCACTGAAACTCCTGTAAGCCAGAATCAACAGTGGCATCCACCAGAAAAGCACCGAGACTATGAAGGTCGACGAAGTCCCAGAGAAACAATTTAATTGTCTTGGATCCCGCAATGAAATTAATCAGAAAATTATAGCGGAGGAGTAGCCGGAGTTGCATGTGGTCTGGTGAAGGTTGTGAATGCGAACGACGCAGACGAGAAGGGTTACTCAAAGTGCCATTATATCAACAACATAAGCAACTCCCCAAAAGCTGTTTGAAGTCGATTTCCAAATATGAAATGGTTAGGCGATTGAAACTTGTCGAGGCCCTCAGATCGCAAAATTATTGCTGGGTATCGGCTTTTATTTTTGGGTAAAATATCACGTTTTACGATAAATCACTATGTAACGACCACAAAACTAAAAAAGAAGAAAAAACTGTGGTGGTATTTAAAGTAGAGTTATAACCTTAAAAACTAGTATTTTTTTAAACTTGTGAAAATGCTTGTGAGGAACTTTTATCACTTTGACCTACTCTTCGTAACTAAAATATTCCCAGGCATGGTCCTAAACATAAAAAAAACGTAATATTAGGGAAGTGCCTTTCGACTTCTTTAAAAGTATTTTTAAACCCATTATAGACCCACTAAATGACAGACAACCACGACTGACTTTTTTTTGTACTTTAATCAAGTACAGCTGAATCAAAGAACAAAAAGTAAAATCTACAGTAAAATGTATAAACATACATTTCTAGTGTACATAATGATGTTTCAAATATACAGTTGGTGTGAATATGAGCATGGCTGGCGTTCTGCCAAACGGCTAATACTGTCTGTTCATGAATTGAGAATAATGATGCATTTTGATAGTAAGCTAAGCTTAGGTGCCATGAATAATTTCATTATATGTTGGAATAACGTTCGGTGATTCAATGAGATGGCACATGTTGTTAAAATCCAAATCGTAGCAGTAACATAGAATGTATTATCATAGTTTTAGTCTAGATTTCTTTACGTTATGTGGCTCCTGAAAAAATAGCACTGTTTATGTTTAATAAAGTTAAATTTAGTTTACAAAATAATCGATGAATAAACGTCACTTATGATAAACGTCAACTATTTTCTACAATAGCAACCTGAAAAATAAAAAAATATAGAACTTTTAAGAGGGGACTCTAGTGGGCCTTTCTCCATACAAACGTATTCCGCTGTTTTCTTCGTGGATAATGCGTCTAGGGCAATGATATTTTTCCAAAAAATCTAGGTCTTATTAATAGATGCCCAGCCCCTATCATTTCCTTTTTTTCAAAGCATAATCACAAAAAATTCAAACATTTAGGAACTGATTAAAATATAGGTAGGTACATAGTAAGTACAGAGTAAGTACCTACCTATCCCAGAGTGGATTTGAAAGCAAAACGTATTTCTGCACGAGGTTGTAATTAAACACAAAACCAGGGCAAGGACCCGGTACTTGTATTAAGTACAAACAGTCTTTATGGTACTTCAAAAGATTATGCCGTTCTTTGCAAACGAAACACGAGTACGCGTTGCATTTACAAAACTCAACAAATCTCAAAGATTGTTTTTGTAAAATAATTCCGTGTCCTACCAATTTCATAAAGGCGGAAACACACTTACGTGTCGTGGCGTGTCGTGACGCGCCAGAAGCATGTCGTTTCATACATCGTTGCGACACGACACGCCATGCAAATATGTCCCTAACCATATTAAATGTATGAAACCGATTTGCTTCTGGCGCGTCACGACACGCCACGACACGTAAGTATGTTTCCGCCTTAAGTTACCAGCTTTTGCGCACGCTTCGTTCTCGTTACGTACGGAAATTAACACATCGAAAGTTTGGTTAGTGAAAGAATTTCCGGAATCGGATACGTAGTTTCGAAGATTCAAACTCCCAAACAAATTTTGATAAATGTGTTTATCAAAATTTGTTTCCGTGATAAAATATTCTATTTGTTTCTGAGAAAAAAACATTAAGAAATCCGTTGAAAACTTAATCAGTAAAAGGACTAAAGTAAACGAGAATTGGCAGCAGGTGCCTGTGAACTATTCTTACCTAGCTAATTGCAATGGCACTAAGAACTAACTTCATTTCTTCTTTTGCACGAGCGGAACTTAGTTACTTAGTATTTCGTGAAAAAACCTTTGTTAGATTTTACAATTGCATTTTCCCTTGGGACTCTTGTAGAAAATTGATTTGAGGTGCTTTGCACGAAACTTGAGTACATAAAGCTGTTTCACAAAATACAATTCCCAATCAAAATATGTTGAACTAACTTTTACACCCGGCTTCGCTTCAATGAAATTAACCCACAGGAACGTTTCAAATGTATGCCTATAGCACTTGGTGATAATGTAGTTTCCCGTTAGTGAAGGAATGTTCGGAATCGGATCAGTAATTCCGAAGATTACCCCATACATAGAAACTTACAAACAAATTTCCCTTTTATAATATTAGTATAGAAGTTTAGATATGCATCAAAAACCCTTCGGTATGAAGTATTGATTTTCTTCTAGAATAAGCGCTTAGGTATGAAGCCTCACACTAAGAAGGGAAAGACACATTTGAGAATATTTCAGTTCAGAACCCCAAACGTCTCTTTATGCTCAAAAATCGATTGTAAACCAACAAATGTTTACTCTTCGTTCGTTGGATCCCGACGATAAATGACCGTTCTCCGAGTGCCTTGAGAATAAAACTTGTCATTTATCAAGAACATCCGTCTCGGTTTTTTTTTTGAGAATTTAGGAGAGATATCCTGGTAATGACTATGCTGAAGTTTGTGTGACGGTATAAATATGTTGGTCTTTGAAGATGAGATGTGTGTGGTCCACTTAGCCAGAAAACAGCAAACAATTTAGGGAATCATAATAAAAATGTTAGAAGAGAAAGGCAGACAACTGAATCATCATCATCATCATGAGCCTATAATGTTCCCACTGCTGGGACACATGCCTCCTCTCTATGAGTAGAAGTTGAATGTAATCCACCGCGTGGGCCCAGTACGCCGATTCTGTAAAATTCAGACGACAACTCACATCTCACATCGCTATCCACTGTCACTTCGCGTAAGGTTCAAAATAACCTTGATTTTGTAGCCAAGGGAGTGTCGAAGTGACGGGGGAATTACCTTACAGAATGCCACTACTAACGTCATCTCATACTTTATTTGTTAACATCTCCCTGTTAATTTAATTCAACTCGCTGACACGCTCGTAGTGGTGGCGCTAGTGCAAATTCGAATTATCAACCGGATTTTTATTAGAAGGCCAATCAAGAAACTCACAGTGGATTCAGATTCGAAGTTCTAAGTGAGGTCTTACAGAAGCACACCGCAGTGCGGGTTGGACAACTGAATAAAAACGTCAAAAAAGGAATGGGAATACTAGTTTAATCACCAAATGATGAAAACGTAGACGCAAGACGTGTTTTTTACTCGTTCAATTGCTATTATGGCGTTCCAGACCGAAGAAAAAAAAAGATTACGTACTGCTTGTCGGTCTGAATTGCAAAACGTATTTGCAAATTGTACGTGTATCATGTAAATCTACAAGTAACCTAATCAAAGACCTAAAAACCAAGACCTTATTCACTCGTATCTGGGAATCAAATTAGACTGGGAGCCGACCCCAACCTAATTGGGTAAGAAAGATGATGAACATGTTCCATGTTTATTAATATTCATATACTAGCATATTAGTATACGTTAGTAGAGGTTCTGTGTGAAAGTTTAATGGCTTGTTTCGTCACCTCTCGGGACTATGATTATTTTATAGTGTGATTAAAGGACTGTCAGAGCAGTCCTTTTGTATGGTAATTTAAAAGGGCTCTTTGTTCTCTGTGTACCTATGTCTGTAGACCAGTATTTCTTATGTGTTATAAGGCAGCACATTTGATCTCTGTTCTGCTGCTAGTTGTATGTGTTTTACAGATTTTTTTTCTTAATTTACTCCAGTATTCAAATAACGAAAGTCTAAACGAAAGTTAAACCCTCAGTTACAAAGAATAAATAACATCTAGTAACAATGTTGAAGTGTGAGGCCTCGCCTAGGTAGTTCTTATTTGATAGATTAATAAACTCCTCCTTTTTACCCCCCACCCAAAAAAGAGGGGTGTTTGATGTGTGTATCTTTGAGTCAGTGTGTGGCATCATAGCTCCTGAACGGATGAACCGGTTTCGTTTGAAAGGTGTCTTAATCGAGAGTGTTCTTAGCTATGTTTCAAGAAACTCTGCTAAGTTGTTTGAAGATCATCACCTCTTTTCTTTTCCTCTTTTTTTGGTCAGGTCTGGTCGATTCCAAATTAAAAATATTGTCTCTTGTCACCATGGGCATCACCAATCACCAGGAGGGAGCGGTGCCCTCCTCCACTCCCCTCTAAAGGCTCGGCTAAAATTTTATTTAAAGTTATAACTTACTCTGTTTTCGTTAATTGACGAGAAGAGGCGCAATATTGAAAACAGTGGAAGGAATGGGGGAGGCCTATGCCCAGGAGTGGGACAGCCAAGGCTGAGAAAAAATAATACACGTCTAAAAAGCATGAAATAAAAATAAATTTATCCAAGCGTCGTAGGACTACTTAGTAGACCGCTTAGCACAAGCACAAAACAAAGTGTACCCCCGAAGCAATAACACTTAGACAAATTTATTTTTTAGAGGATTTTTATGTTGGGTGTCCGCTTTGTTTTGTGCTTGCAATTTCCTAATAAATCGAACGAACTTGAAAGTGGTCCCAAAAAACTTGTTGTTACATGTTTGTATAATATACATGGAATAGTAGTCGTAAATGCGCCTTAACAGCTACGATGTAGAATTAATGTACCTAATCATAAATTCCTTCAGCTGTATAATTGGAAGTCCCAGCCCAATAGCGACAAGGCGACCCAACACCAAAACAAAAGATGGTCTATCTAGATAGTCCGGACTACGCTAGACTAATGAGGAGATTAAATTACGTTCTAACTTACTTAAATTCCTAGATCGTTGCCATTAAAACTTACAGCACATCCCAGGACTGTATAGCCGTTGGAGAGCCAATAGTTGTATAAATGCAGACGTAAAGTTTGCAACTTCATGCAAATTGTCTAAGTGAGAGTAAGTCGTGTCTTATTAAGACTAAATTATGGTCACTGTGACTACGTTATCCGGTACAGTTTATAGTCTACTAGCTACTGCCCGCGACTTCGATCGCGTGGAAATTTTGACGTGTGGTATTAATTAGGTATACTTATAAATAAACCTTCCTCTTGAATCATTCTGTCTAGTGATTAAAACCGCATCAAAATCCGTTGGGTATTTTAAAAGATCTTTAAGCGTACAGACGGCTAACATACATACTTACCTATACATTTTGTCATTTTACCATTGGCTTATTTTCATTGAATTATTGTTAACAAATGATAGTATAAACCCACATCCATTTGACAAAGCTTGTAGGAACCTAAAATTGAGAACCTCTGATTTTACAAATTATTTACATTTATAAAAAAGAGATTCAAGATTAACATTGGCTCAGTTAAAGACATAAATAAATGTAGGTATCATTTTTAATAAAACTAACGTAAAGTTAGCCAAGAAAAGAAAATCAAAAACTGTCTTTGTAGTTAACTGAAATACCCGTAAATAGGTACCTACCTAAAATGGTCGCGGTTTAATGTATCCCTGTTCTTAAAATTTCAGCGACCATTTATAAACGTTAATAACCTTAAATGGTACATAGAATATGTACCTTTCTTGGTATGGGTACCTATACTACAATGGCTAATTGGATAAATGGTTATCATCACACAACGGAAGCTCAAAAACTGAATTGAATATTCGATTATACCTTTGTTATCTTAGCTAGTATTTTGGAGCCCACAAAACCTGAGTTCTTTTAAATCATACGTATCATATGAATAAAGCTTAGCCAAAGTACTTACGTGCTTAGTTATATCCAGGAATCTTAGCAACATTAACAAAATCTCAAGTGCTCACAAACTTGTTCACTTGAACAAAGATAAAAGAACTTGTGGAAGTATTAAAGTATTTATCTACTAACGTCACAAAGTATTCTCGGGTGCTTTGATAACTTAACTCATATGAATACTTTTTCTTTTGAACTTTTTATAATAAGCACGGCGAGGCCGGGAAAAATCTCAACGTGCCGCAGTTCTTACAGTCTCTTAAAAACTACACAAAATAATGTGCAACTCAGAAGCTATACGAGTATCTTCTACTCTTCTCATAATTAATCAGTTATCACCTACGTCTTTATGGAGTATTACCGTTTGAGCACCTATTATTGAGTGCTACATATACGGTACACAATGCATTGGTGCCTCCAAAAAATAGGTGCTCTAGGTGCTCAAACGGGAATACTCCGTCTTTATTGCTTTTGAATTCACGCCCAGGTTTGATTGTGTTGTGATGGTCATTAATTTCATTGTTCATTATAGATTGTAGTCACTTTGGGAGGATTAGGTACATTACCAAAATTGTTTCCCATTTTTGCCATTGATACTCGCTGAGATGAAATTACGATAGCTCGACGATCACTCAAATTCTCTGAACAAGATACTCAAAGACAAAGACATTTATTCTTATGATACGGTAGGTAGATAGTTGCTAGAATTGCTCTTCAACCATGAAACATTTTAGTAATATGTCGCCAGATATAAAACATGACTTACACTGCAGTGTACTGCCAAATAAAGGGTGTAAAACACCTCTTAACGAAGCCGAAAGGCACTGGTTCTCCCTGTCATTGCGATCATTTTTTTGTTCTACACCATACCTGGGAACCTTCTAGTTACGGAGATATTAGGGGTCAAAGTTCCAACTTTTTGACAAGATTTTTTTTTAAACTAGATTTTAATGTAAGATTTTTACTTTAAACACCTCCACGACCCCCGTACTATTCAATCCGTCCATCAGCTCAATATTTTGAGTGAGTTACATTGAGTTCTACCACAAAACATGATTTTACACCTCCCAAAAAAAAGTCGTTTCCCAGCAATAATTTTTGCGTAAAGTTACTTAGTTTCATGTACAGAATGCTTAATTGACGGCTTCGTGATGAGGTGATCTACACCTTGTTTACAGTTCTCATTAAATGCTTCCGGCATCGCGTCTTACGCCGAAAGAAAATTGGAAAATACAACAGACAACGTTGGAAAGTAGTTTTTAAAGTGCTGTATTTCTTTGATAAATGTTGCTAGAATTTATTTAGTGTTCCGTTTAAAGTTTTATTTACATATTCGTCTCTCACATTTGTTCTTGCACAAGCAGATACCTATGTTGTGTCCGAGTATTTATAGCTCACATAGATACCAAGATTTATAAAATAACTAGCTGTGCCCGCGGCTTTGTCCGCGTGGAATAAGATTTGTTCTAAATTAGTAGTAGCCTAAGTCCTTAATACCTCAGCTATCTGCCAGTGAAAGTCCCGTCAAAATCGGTCCAGCCGTTTCAGAGATTAGCCGGAACAAACAGACAGACCGACAGACAGACAGACAAAAATTGTAAATAATGCTACTTTGGTATATGTACCGTATATATTAATATGCATGTAGTAAAAAGCGGTTATTTTATTATTACAAACAGACATTTCAATTTTATTTATTTGTATAGATGTATAGATACGGGGTGTAAGAGGCACCTAAAACGCTAAAACGCTTACCACATCCAGTACTGCAGTATTTTTACAAGACCAATCTGTTAAGTAGGTAGGTATTAGGCACCACCTTAATCAATAAATTAATTATTAACATGAAGTCGAACTCAAACTCGCGAGATTTATTTCAATTAGACCAATACAGGCACTTTTGAAAGTAAAAAAAAACAATAGAAAGCGAAGTCCCAGTCACAAAGCATAATAATAACTTGTGAAAGTACCGTACCTAGTTGCCCATTCCAACGCGTAGATTTCTATGGAGAAGAATGGGCAAGAAATTCCATGGACACTAGTTTAAATCATTTTAAGTAGTTTGAGCTAGCTACCATCTTCCTTTTCATCTACTGTAGTGCCATTACATGACCGCAGCACTCTCTAGTAATCCCACTTTATTCAATAAATTAATAATTATCGGGACGTAAATGGTAGCAGAAACTCGGAAACGGAGAATCAAGACGTGCTTTGCTTAAAACCAGGAACAGGATTTTGTGTTAATTGCAGGCAACTATTTGTCAACACATTTATATAAACTAAAATCTTTAATCATATTTTTGCCACCCTTAAAAGAATTGGGAACTTTTAAAAAACCGGCCCAGTGCGAGTCGGACTCGCGCTCGTAGAGTTCCGTACAATTATTTTTAAAAAAACGAGCAGAAAAAACACTTTTTTTGTATGGGAGCCCCCATAAAAATAATCAACTATAACGGTTCATGAGATACAGCCTGGTGACAGATGGATGGACGGTCAGCGACGTCTCAGTAATAGGGTTTAATAGTAATGGGCATTTGACCCTTTGGGTACGGAACCCTAAAAAAATAAATGGTTTGGTTTTTGTCAGGACAGGATTTTTCAAAAGGATCCTGCATTACCTATAATCACCACTTAGGTATTTCATTCTTATCTAGAATATTCTAGACTTTCACTAAATCTAGACTTTATTGTTATCAAAAGTACTTAAAATAACCCTGTTGAGTCCTCTCTTTTGAGACCTGTATCTGAAATGATACCGATATCTGAGGTTTATACTAAAGAACCTTTATTCACGACACCTTAATAGGTAAGGTAATAGCACTTAGCTTGCAATCTTAGGGTTTGCTCTCAGGTACTTAATTAATATGACCAAGATAATTGTGAGACAGGTACTTAGGTACCTACAGTACGGCAATAGTTTGGTATTACCCACTGCTCAACTTGCTGCAGTCGGGCATTCTAGTTGAGCAATGGGGAAGAAGCGTACAATGAATTAAATGATGGTTATTTATTGTAGTGTTCCGGAATTAATAATGATATTGTGCAAAGTGCATCGGTAATAAATATGATCCGATATTTCTAACAAGTTCAACATGTCAGGATGGCCGAGCGGTCTAAGGCGCTGCGTTCAGGTCGCAGTCCACTTCTGTGGGCGTGGGTTCGAATCCCACTTCTGACAAAACTTTTTGCGTTATACTTTTTTTTTGGATGAATTTTTAAAAGCAAGTAATATGGTTCCTTTCCTTTCTTTTTTGTGCGTATTAAATATATTATGGTATTACTTTTCTTTCAGTTACGCTACATGATCGACAAGTTAATGGATATACGCAAGGCGTCAAAGCAGCAGTTAGCTGACCACCCTGAGTTGACCATTGGTGACGTCACTACTGTCAATCTTACCATGCTATCTGTAAGTGACCAACCTATAGGGCAACATGGTTATTTTGGCGTCTGAGTGACATCCCCCCCCCCCCACATGTCACTTAGACTATGGGTACTTAAAGATTTCATTGCAAAAGCACGATGGCACCGTCAGTTCCGAGCGTTCGCATTCTCAATCTGGTAAAAATACCATTTATTTTATTTATTTACTCTACATTTTGACAAGTTTTGAAAAATCGAAATTACACTAAGAAACCTTCAGAATTTTCAGATTTTTTTTTCTGAAAAAAAAAACAACATAAATAGGGACACATCGAACAATACCAAAAAAGCTGTTCAACACAAAACCTCCGCCATTCTCGCAGTTGCTTAACGAAGGAATGTTTCATAACTTTTCATTCATAATTCCGATTCATCATAGCCACTGTTTTATTTACAGGGAGGAATTCAGAACAATGTTGTGCCTGAAAAGTTGACCGCGAGTTTCGACATACGCATCGCACTGTCAGTCGACCAGAAACAGTTTGAGAGTGAGGTTGGTACAATTTTTGAATTATCATTCAGGCTTTTATATCGTTGGTTGGTCTAGAGTGCTTTCCGGGTATTGGTTCGAATCCTAGCTCAGATAAAGAATTATACAGTTTTTATGTTTAACTAACTTGGTATTTTAGTTTTTATGCCACCCATGCCCCCTGACTTTGTTGCATGCCGTCGAGAAATATCTCTCATGCGTGCTGGTTTCGTCAAGTTGTTTTTCTTCACCGAAGCAAGTAATAATTATACAATGCGCTCATGAATCCGCAAATTTCTTCTGGGTAAGCTCGTACCATCGTCGACTTTGTCTCTGTCATCTCTGACCTAGACTAGAGTCAAAAGCAAATCCATCGCAAATAATAGTTTAAAAAAAAAAAACAGAGGTTCGTGTCATGGGTTCGAACTTGAGACTTGTGACTTTGCAGTCCAACGTTCACACCACCAGGCCATCACTGCTTACAACACTTACGAACTTAATTATTCATTTTGTATACAAAGCCGTCTTTCTCTTGAGCCGTCGTCTTGCGAATAGTTTTACAGGTACAACAAACTAAGACGTAACCCCTAAACCACCCTGTTAATAGTTCTGCAATCCTTATTTTATTTGTTTCAAGCACTACGCTAACTTTGCTTTTATGTTGTAATGAAAAGTTTAGAGCTGCTAGATTTCCCAGGGGTTAGTTAAGACATATATACCTATAGAACCAATCGACCCACGGTCTGTTCAAAAAGTATTTGAAAGTGTGAAAAAAAAACTTTTCAGGTTTAATTCTTCACTATGATATTGATAGATACTACTCGTATTCTCACTTACCTCAGATAGTAAACACATTCATATTTATTTACACGGTTTCAACTTGATATTTCATCAGTTTTTCAAATCAGTATTTCAGGTTTGATTACCTATTTCGATAATCAAATCAAAGCATTCAAGTTTTAAGACTTTATAGGGACATCCTCAGTTTCATAAAATACTTTCGGAACACACCATTGTTTCATAGTTATAAAACCATATCAATCAATCAATCAAAATATTTTTATTTCACATAGGCCTACATGGGCACTTGTAAAACGTCGACAGGAGGAAGGTGCTCGGTTCGGGTTGGTCGTTTCCTATGGAGAAGAACCGGCAAGAAACTCCATGGTTACTCTTTAAAATCATTTGGTTTTACAATATTTCTATGTTACAGCGTTAGTACTTAAGTATGGGAGGACATCGCAGGCCCGGCAATACGTCGTTGCTTACTACAAAACGTAGATCGAGATGAAAAGTAAACATAAACATTAATGTCCAAATTAAATACAACTTTTCTGTTAAGGGATTATTCTAGTCTTTTAATTTAAATCTTTTCGTTATTTTAAGTTTACTAGTTTACGTTACTTAAATCCATTGAAATCATTGTTTCACTCACAGCCGCCTCAGGCAGAGAAAAAAAAAGTTACTTTCAGCGATTTTAAATGATCAAATTAAATAATGAAATGATGTTTATTATTGCAAAAAGATTTTTACTATTTTACACGTCTTTTTTTTAAACTAGATGTGGCCGGTGTTTAAATGTTTTATCTATAAGTAGCTGTCCCGCGCTACTTCATCTGCGTCACATTTTCCCCGTTTTTGCAACATTTTTCATTACTACTCCGCTCCTTTTGGTCGTAGCGTGATGATATATAGCCTATGTTACTTCTAATACCTCCAAGAATATGTGTACAAAGTTTCATGATGATCGGTTGAGTAGTTTTCACGTGAAAGCGTAACAAACAAACTTACTTTCACATTTATGATATTATAGTTAGGATTCTCTGAATGATAAATTGAAGAATGAGGTTATAGAATAGAATAGAATAGAATAGAATTTATATACACGGATGTTGCGGTTTAGAAGAAGATGTCGTGACACAGATTGAAAAGAGTATGCTTAGATGTTTAGGTCGTGTGGAGAGGATGTGAGAAAGGTGACTAACAAAAGGTAATTTACAAGGCAGATGTGAGTGGCAACACCGAGAGGGGACACCCTAGAAGGATATACACTGAACTTATTGGTAGTACTCGCAACCGCTAGTGTACGTGTATGTCAAATCAAATCAATACCATTTATTTCAAGTAGGCCAGTTGCAGGAACTTTTGAATAGTCGTAAAACAATAAAAAATGAAGCTACAGTCCTAGTCACAAGACATAATAACTGTGAAAGTACTGTAATTGCCCATTCCTAAACGTCGATCTCTATGGAGAAGAATGGGCAAGAAACTCCGTGGACACTCTCACATGGAATCTTGTTACAAAAACCTTGGTTACATCATTCATGTTGAGATGGTGCGAGAGAGACGTTAAAAGTGTCAATAGTAAAAACAAAAAGAACAATTCAAAGATAAAATAATTAGTTCGAAATGAACCGTGGCAGCTAAGAGACGACCAGGCACATCTGACAACGCCCGTTCACGAACATGACGCATGGATCAGCCATCATTCAACTCAACCATTTTGAAGGGAACTAAATGACCCGACACACGCGCCACCATCAGCGTGACATTTGAATGAGCATGATATAGGTACTTTCAACCGCCAGGACACATTCAAGTGTATGATCGATCATTGATCAGATGTATGGACGCGGATGAGGCAAAAGAAGTATGAAAGGATTGTATAGCAGGTGACGTTCTGTGTTTTCTGCCTTCACGCAAAGAAAAAGGCGTGAATTTGAATATTATTAATCTCTTTTGTTTATCACAATTTCCCCTAGATAAGACGCTGGTGCGCTGAAGCCGGAGATGGGGTGACGTTTGAGTATGAGCAGAGGGATCCCTACGTGCCTTCCACCAAGTTGGACGGCACCAACGCCTACTGGCTTGCGTTCCAAGCTGCTGCTGAACAACTGTAAGTACTTTAATATCGGAAACTCAAAATTTATATTAAATACCCCGTTTTGATTGATAATTGTAAGTAACTTTAAAATCATCATCATAATCATTTTCAACAGTAGTCTACTATACTATTAGATCTGGGTCTCCCCCAAGAGTAGCAAAGACGACCTAGATTCCATTTACATCTCGCATCGAATAAAAATATTCTGATATCCCTAACTGAAATATATTTCATAATATGATTTTTAGGCATCTAATTGCCCTTTATTTTTGCTGGTTTCAATTATTTAAATAAGTACCTATTCATTCGGAGCAACAACTTTTCAATACAGCACCGTGTCGATTCGTAATTAATTTACTGAACTTTCGGGTCTCTGCCCTCAGTATATGTGGGTTGGGTACAAGTAGGTATTCAAAATGGCAAATAATTAAAAATACCGCATAAATATTTGTTTTATGTTTGAAAGCCGACTTTATATTAACTTAACCTTTTATTGATAAAACATCACATTCCTGTTAATTAGTCATCTAGAACATCAGCTAGAGTATTGCATTGATTTTAGCAATTTACTAATCAGTGAAATAAGTAATTTACTTTATTTATTTTACTGAGTAGTCAAACATGTAATGAGGCCGAGCATTTTTGATATTCCATAATATTTATCTAAACCTACACAAGCTTTACGAGCAAACGAAGCCGTCAACCAAGAATTCAGTACATCAATCTTCGCAAAAATAATTGCTGGGAAATGACTTCTAATAGGGCGAAAAATCACGTTTTACGATCAAACTCGAAACACTGGGCATAGTAAAAAAATAAAAAACAAAAAAAAACATTGAATAGTAAACGATTCATGGAGGTATTTAAAGTAAAGGTATATCATTTTTTTTTAACTTGTTCAAAAGTTGGAACTTTGACATCCAACTTGGAGGTTCCTTGGTATGACCTAGGACAAAAAAAGGGTTTAGGGTCTATTTACGCCCCTTATTTACTTCAAGTTTCGATTCGTACAATAGGTACGTCAATGGAATCTGAAAAAAGACATCCCTATAGTTCGACTTCCATACACAAGAGAATCCTAGCAGGGCTAAGAGGCGGAACAATTGAGGTTCTACTGGAAACGAAAAATAAAAATCTTTTGTTTTCGTTTTGTCTTTGTTCTTCTTGTTGTCTTTGTTTGAAAACCTATGGGCAACATTGTCACAAAACACTGAGTGTTTCAAGTTTCTTTGAAGATTGACGGATTTATTTAATGAGTTGTACAAACAAAGATAACCTTGTTGAGTCTTTCGCGCTATGTCATATTATAATGCAAGATTTTTTCTTTATCATCTCGAATAAATTAATACATAATTTTAAAGTAAAAGGTGGAAGAATTAAAATGGGTATTACTAGAGCAATTACTTCTAATTTATTGGGAACGTCTTGCCTTTCTCTCATGGGTTCAACTAAACTAAAAAAATGTAGGACGTCACGAACTGTAATAAATGAAGAATTCCTCTAATGAAATATTAGAAATTCAGTTTCAAATGCAACTGCGAAATCGATTAATAGGGAGGCTGCATAATCCTCACGTGATCTAGTCAAGACGGTATCCAGACTTTAAAAGAGCCTATGATATATGTCCTCTGAGTTTCTTCCGGTGTATCTTCACAGAAGTAGTCAAATGAATAAAAATATACGTAATCAATATTATCTTTAATTTCACAGAAAAATCAAGCTAAAGACCTGCATTTTCCCTGGTGGTACTGACAGCCGGTATTTACGAGAGCTCGGGATACCCGCGCTGGGTTTCTCCCCGATGTCCAGAACTTTACCAGGCCTACATGAACACGACGAGCATCTTCGAGCTGACACATTCCTTAGAGGTATAGAGATCTTCGAAGCTGTTATTCCTGCAGTTGCTAATGTGTGATTGAAATACTTAGGTAGATACTGAATATGTAAACACAGACACAATAATAAAATCATAGACAGTTTTTTTAATCTTTTATTTTCCAGCAATGCCCTTGAATATTTTAAGTTGTTATCAAACGAGTCCGTTAGTCCTCGTATGCTCAAATACCTACACATAATTGCGCGGTATCTTGGCCACGGATACGTGATAATTAACGACGGATAGACACTAAAAAAGCTATATTTACTATTCACTGAGTCTAATTACCGGTACGAATTCCAGCAAATAGCAATAAATAAATAACTACATACCGTCCTGCTTAACAAATTACGTTTAAAGTTTATAGTAGTTCTTCGAAACAATTCTTAATTTACTTCCTAATAAAAAAAACTAGAAAGGTCCGACACCCAGTCTTACTAAGGGGTATCGTATTACCCAGTTACTGGGTTGTGGAGGTCAGATAGGCAGTCGCTTCATGTAAAATACTGGTACTCAGCTGCATCCGGTTAGACTGGAAGCCGACCCTAAGATGGTTTGGGAAAAGGCTAGGTAGATGATGAGAAAATAACTAGAAATAGAGCCTTTAACGATTAAGATCCAACTAAACACAATTAATAATTTACAATACTCTCAGGGCCATTTCATGGTCATTTCATAAAAGTGTCAAAGAATGACAGTAACAGATTGAGTTTAAAATGGTAGATATATTTGCTAAACAATTAACTTCCCTTACTCTTCCCACCTTGATGCTCCTAAAGTGGCGGGCTCGTAAAACTTACCAGTTTATACAAGTCAATATTTCTGTAATAATTGTTTTATAGCATCACATGAAACAAGCATGAACCCAATTGCTATTAAACCCATTTAAGTTTACTATCGACAATTGACTGGTCAACAATCGTATGGCCCATCAAACGTATACGTCTGCCTTTTTTCAATTTTCCACCTAAAGTGAGTGAAAACTCTTAAATAACTCGAAAAAATTGAATGTACTGTAGATTCGAAACCATAAACAAAGTTAGGACAGTAAGTATTTTGTATAAAGGTAGATTTCAAAAATGTCTTTTTGGCAGCAGAAATTGCTTGTTTTTTAATCACAGTAATGTTTTTTATTAATTTGTTATTCTGCAGATTTCTTTACTATAATTAACTAGCTATCTTAATTTAGTATTAGATGTTTAATGCGAAAGTACGCAATCTCTATCCTGGTATTCGTCATCAAATTATTTGTTCAAACAGGGTAGTAGTATTCCGATCATAATAGTCGAGAGTATTTCATATAATTTATTTCCATATTTAACCAACCAATCCTGCAGCCGTAAAACCAGGACTAGGTACGCCAAAGTGACGATCGCCTAGCTAGTAAGTGCCTAAACGGGAGCTCGTAAAAAAATAATAAGTCTACGTGGGCTATTAGTCGACGAGCCATAAACTAGTGTAATTTGCCGACCTGTTGCTTTTCTTCTGTTTTCCTAATAGCCAGTAAAACTTTGGTTGAAATAGTGGTAGCAGTGTTTACCGATCGGTGTAAAGATACTAGCTAAATAGGTGGTAAATTGGTTTTGTGAGTTATTAAGACAAGGTGTGTTACACTAATATGTTGAAATATCTTTGAATTAAGTATTCCTTAGGAGAATTATTATTGAAAGACAATAGATTTGAAAATGTAAATAGGTTCAAATTTATACGGTATCTAAACCAGCAAGCAGCTCATTCGTTCGTGAGTATCTCAGCCATCGCCGTACTGTTTTAAAGCGAATCACTTTTCGTCGACAGCAACACCCGTCTCAAGGACAACTGTAAGCGCGGAGTATTGCATAACACAATGAATAACTTAACAGATCCGGTACTTCCTCTCATCTGGCGCCCAGCGTGGGACCACTGAGCGCTTATTGGCGCCCGACACGGGTCCTCACCTCCGCGCGATTCTTACGCATTGCGTAAATAAGGAAACTTTTACGTTAACGAATTTGTATATTTAATGACAACGGCATTGTAGCCGGATTACCCCAGCTCGCTTGTGCCTGGTACGAAACTTCCGTCTCACTGTTACGACTGTAGCCTTCAAATATTCATTTGAATCAATTAAAGTGAATCAGGCCGAGTACTAAGATGTCTCAGTATTTGTTTAAACATTAGAAATAATGAGACTTCAGTATCTCTCGGTATAATGAATTCCTTCAATTTACATACTGGAGTGCTTTGTTGCGTCAATTAGCAATTCATTACTGAATAAAAAGTCAATCGCCATTAAACAGTTACTAGAAAACGTGAACAACGAAAGACCACTAATCTTACCAAAACGATTTGATGACGCATGATGATTTAAAAGATAATAGGTATACTATAATATATTGAAAAAGGTCAACATTATTACTTATAGTATAAATTGCTTTAATATAGAACAATGAGCGCAATCCCAATTTCCTAAAGATAATTAAGTATTATGAGGCTTATCTTACGACCACACTCAGGGTTAGGGGCTACATATCAGTAGATATGCCGTCTATTATGAAGATTTAGCTAAATTATTATATATTAAACTATATCAATAGATATTTAGAACGGTTTAGTAATTGAATTAACTTTATTGCTACTGCTCCACAACATAATATTAATTTATTAAAACCTTTTTTTAAACCAGTAAATAGTTTTTACATTCAGCCAATTTTATCCTGACTACAAGACAAGGTTACATGTTTTATTCCTACACTTTGAATTCTGCTCACCCACTACTGAAGGACCTAAATATATGGTCAATTGTCTGTTCAGTAGAGCTAACATAAACAATGGCTATATCGGAACGGAGGCCGGGAGGCTGTAAATCTTCCTCGCAGTTGGTGGCGTTACACCAGTGGTAAATCATTTTCATCCCATAATATCGGTGTAAAACCTTTTTTCCCACCTTTGTTGTTGATAAAATAAAACGCAAAAACGTTTTTTTACCGACGAAATTCGACGTGTGTTAATGGATGGAGACATGCAACATTCGTTGTAATATTAATTTTAAAACAATTCTCGTTTGCCCTAAATATATCTGTAGGACTAAGTACATAATGTATGTGAAAATGCTAAAGAGGACTCTTTGCGGGTTTCGGAACGCAACTGTGCTCCGGAAGTTTTGAATTTGGAACACTAGAAATGTCCTTTTGTTCTGCGTTAAACATTTGAATACAGAACTTCTAGGCGTGGAGAGCAACGGTCGTGTCCAAAATTACTAAGGAGTTGATAATGTAAAAGTGTACATTGTTGAGAAACCGAATAATTTTTTTTTTTTTTTTAATAACTTTGTCCCACACTAGGAATTTCTCCTGTCTCGTGGATGCGTTTACAAACATTTAAACTCACATACACAATCAGCCAGACCTAAAACAACTATCTGTAGGCCATACAAATATTTATTCCATGCGGGGATCGAACCCGCGACACGCGCCAACCGTGCCGTCAATTAAATAAAGTGTAGACTTTTGAATTTTCAATATATCTGAATTGAATTATATAGAACTAGCTTTTGCCCGCGGCTTCGCTCGCGTAAATTATCCAATAATCGTCTTCTGCGTTGTCCTTCTCACCGCTCTGGTTTTCTCAAGTCGTCTTTCTTTGTCCAGGCTGTCTTCCTTTGGAATGCGCTCCCTCTGAACATCAGGTTGGCCAACAGTCGGTTCACATTTAAAGTTAAAGCTCGCGAACACTCACTTAAGAAGCTGGCAGATCTATCTCATAATTAAATTGTTGTTAGTTTGTCTCTCTCTTCACTTTTTTTTGTTTTTGTGTATGTATTTATGTGTATCGTTATATTTTATTTGTAAAGTTTTCTTACCATTTGTTATGCTGCACCTACTATGTTTTCTCTTTGCATCACCTTAAGGCAGACTGGTAGAAAATGCTTAAGGCACTAAGTCTGCCTTTGTACAATGTTTTTTTATACTTGTGCATAAAGTTTTAATAAATAAATAATAAATTTAGAATTTAACAATTACCGTCTCGGACACGTGGCGCCAACTATTAACGTTATTGTTGTTTTCCTCGGGAACAGAGGTATTTTTCGGGATAAAATATCTTTCAGGGTACCCCCTATGTCCGTTTCTATACACATGACAACGTATATGCAAAATATTAAGATGATCGATCCAGTGGTTTTAGGCGTGAAGAGGCAACAAACAAACATACATTCACATTTATAATTTTAGCTAGAATACCTACACGTTCTATACTGCCCAAAATATGTCTCCTTGAATGAAGTGCCAAAAGACCTCTGCTCGAGACCAACGAGATGATTATATCTTTTTAACGACATCTTCAGAAGGCCCTTACTGAGTTTTACTTTATACAATTCCCGATTTACTATTTTTCTGTACAAGTTCGAAAAGCCACGGGCTACTATACCCAAAACGAAGAGTTACTCAAAATGGAAATGAAACAAAGCTCCCAAGCCCACAACGGTTCCTATCCCGTTTTCTTCTAAATGTATTGCACATTTCACGTGCGCCTCCTGTAAATGCCTCGCTGAATAAAATATGAGACTATCTATTCCTGCACTAGTTTCAGTACATCTCTTAAAATTGATTTCTAATGTAGCAAGGCCACGCTCTACGTGTTTTTGTGTTGGCCTTAATTTTCTTAATGGGTTATGGACGAAGCCTTTGAAAAATAATTTAGTAGGTTATCTTCTGTTGTGTCATTCTTAAACTTTAGATAATTCCGCTTCATCGATCCTAATCCCTCGTTATGGCGTCGTCAGAATTCACCATCATATTAAAATTAATAATGAAATAGTTGCATGGCTAATGTGATTGACTGACAGACATACATGGCTAGCCCACTGAAGATAGGAATTTTAACTAAAGATTCACAAGAGCTAGAAGTGGAAATATGCTTTCCATGCGCTAAAAACCACTTTTTTTAATAAAGATAATTTAGTAATATTTTGTGAGGATATCAGCAGATGGCACAATCTGCAGTTTATAGAAATACAAAATGTTGAATTACTGTGATACTGTGTACTGTCATAGTATGATTTATGACAGTCTACCTTTCCAGAGCATAAAACAAAGCTAGATCCCTTTATGACGCACATAAAACCTAATCCGTGTCTGACGGGAAATCAGTTTAGTAAGGAACGAACTGTGTGCCAAAAAAGAAAATCATATTATCTATTCCAGTTTCTTTCATACAAGAGAAAGAGTCATTTATCCACCACACCTATGACACGGGGTATATTGAAGAATAGGATAGGGTAGCTTGGTGCATTGTGATCGCACCTTGTGCACGTGCATATGTAGGGTGACTGTTAATAAGTGACCGATACTTAAACACGTGATTATTCTCATGATAACAAACAACTTTCCCAAAGAAACATTTTTTTTATACTTGACGGCGCCTTTGCAAAAAGGCTTCATATGATGCACATAGCAAACGAAACTGTGACCACAGACGAGAGAGAAGCGGTCTATAAGGGATGGTGACTATTTTTTTTTATTTGTCTATCGGGTGATTATTAAAAAGTATTTGACACGTTTTTTTCCTTTTTTCACTTAATCGTAAAATTACGGAGATATTTTGAGTTGAAATAGCGCATGACATCACGGCTCAGTACATTTTATACCTAGTTGTGACGTAGTGAACCCTTACTCTCCAACTTTAATGCGTTTTAACTAAGTATTTTTTTGTTAACTTGATAAGACAAAAAATACGTATCTAATATTTTTGTATTATCTGATTGACGGACAAAATAGAATTTCGTTTTCTTTACCCAGTCATCATCCCTGTTCTCTCTGGCGGAACGTAAAGTCGTTGCGGGTAGCCATATTGACTTGGAAGGTTGTCAAGGAAGGTGCCGCGAAATAAGGCGTTGACGGATCGCTGACGTCTGTTTTCTTAATCTAATTAAATCTGGTGCCACATATCATATGTGATTCCGATGAGGCGGGTAAGCCTTTAGCATCATTCACTTTTATCACAATAACACAACAACCATATGAAACTCGGGGTGGCTAGCCGTGCGGGTGCTGTACCTACCCACTGTCGCACGGTACGATAAGAATGAGACAGAACGGCGTCATGCGGCTAACAGTTGATAGGTAACAGAAAAACGCGCGCGTGAATTTCATACGGCTGTTGTATTATCGTGATTAAAGTGAATGAATATAAAAAAAATATGTATGGGAAAGTTGTTTGTTATCATGAGTACAATCATGTGTTTAAGTAACGGTTACTAATTACCATCACCCTATATATGAGGATGCTGCTGCATTGAATATCCAAGCCCGAATCTCGCTAGGAGAATTAAAACAATAAATTGAAATTACATAGTATTTTACAGTCATGAATTTCTGCAAAATAGCACCTGATTCCATTACTTAAAATGGGGTACTACTGCAACGCTTAGATATAGGGTTAAATAAAGCGTTATGCGACTTTGGCTGACACATTGATCTACGTTGCGCATCACATCATTGACTTATTTTTTATATCTGGCTGTAGTAACCAATATTATTTTTTTCTCTCCAAAATAGAGTCTTCTTATGTTGTCAACCTAAGAACCTTTATATACTTATACCTAAGTATCAGACAAGGACCATGAAACATTGATTCTTCGGTCGATTTTTACGACATCCGCAGTTATTATCCATTTAAAATGTTAAGTTCGTATATTTTAAACTACCGAGCCGAGCTTTACACAATTTTTACAATTTGACAAAATATTGTGATTCCTTTATTCAGTGCAAGATTACTATTATCAACGTATTAAACAAATAATCCTTCAGGAATCATTTTTCTAAATGACAGTAAAAACCGCGACACGAAAAACAACATTATTTTATAATACTCTAGCTATTGACCGCGACTTCGTACGCGGGAAAATTATTAAGTGGATGTGTACGAAAAAAATGCTTATGTCCTTCCCCAGGCCGTATTCCATAAGCCATTTAGTCGTGAAAGGGTAACAAACATACTTAATTTGGCATTCATAATATTAAGTATGGTTAAATAAAGTGTCCAGCAGTAGACGTCTTTCGGCTGTAACGGTAATGATGTTGATAATGAAATAATAAAGTGTATAGGATATCAACCGATTTCACTGAAGTATCCGTTACGTTTTTTAGTGATGTACTGATGAGAAAGAGCGGGACATTTGCCAAACTACGGGAAATCATTATCTATCTTTGTACCGCACTCACCCACCGTTAATTCAAACAAATGGTGCACTCACGAGCATACAATTTGTCATATGAGTAATTTTTTAAAATAATATGTTTGCAGCTAAAAGCATAAGCATAACTCAATTAAATTAAAACTGTGAAAGACTGAATAAAAGACATAGTTGTATATAAGTTTTTTCTTTGAAGCGCCAGAATGTCCCCGAATGAAAAAATAGAGTGAATTATAAAGTGACTGCTGACAGAATTGAAAAGATCGTGTTGCGCGGACCTGGATAGTTGACGATAATGGAGAAAACCCTGAAACAGGTCTCAACAGAAGCAAAAGATTACCAGAAATATTCTCTAATAAAGAACAACTCAACGTACAATAGGGGATCGGACTGGGTAAAGAAAACGACATTCTATTTTGTCCGTCAGACAGGTAATACAAAAATATTAGACAAGTATTTTTTGTTTTATCAAAATATCAAAAAATTACTTAGTTAGAACTCATTAAAGTTGGAGAGTGGGGGCTTACTACGTCACAAGTAGGTATAAAACTTACCTACATGTGACGTCATGCGCCACATTCAGCAAACCACCGATACCGTCACTGACTTCAGTGACGCGCTCGAGAGCCCCTTGTCACCGCCGCCTGCCGACAGAGGCTTACCGCCAGCCGCCGATTAAGGCTACTCCAAGACCCATTGTAGTGAAACCCATTGTTTCGCAAACAAAGGTCCATGGACCTGCGTCCATTGTTCCCATTTCTGAGAACATGGACAAAGGCTTACCGCCAGCCGTCGCCGCCGCGATTCCGGCTAACCCCGGACCCATTGTTAAGCAAACAATGGATCAGTCCGCACCTGCGTCCATTGTTCCCATTTCGGAGAAAATGGACACAACTGTGCCAGTCTCCGACTCGGAATCGGTTATAGATTCCTGCTCTGCTTCCTCGTCCTCTGAAGACGACTATCAAGTCGTCGGAAAGGGCAAGAGGAAAAAGGGCAAAAACTCTCAGGCCACCATGGCCAAAAAATTAGTCGCGCCCCCTCTCATCCCCTCTCCCGAGGCCTCCCGCCCCACCTCCCCGGTCCCCGCACCAAAGTCCACCGCTGCTCATACCAGCAGACCATCCAGCCCTAAGGCTAATTCTTCAGTCGCTTCTTCAAAGAAGCTGAAGCCCCCTCCCCCGTTGTTCATTCAGGACAAAGGGAAATGGACAGACGTGTCCAAAATGTGTGTTGAGCGCCACATTCAATACACTAGCGCAAAAAGCACCCAGCAGGGTATCAAAGTGGTAGTCCCTACGACCACCGACTTCAGGGAACTAACCCGTCAGCTGATCGGAAGGCACATAGCCTTCCATACTTACTCCCTTCCAGAGGAGAAGCCCACCCGCGTGGTGATCAGGCGGATCCCTAAAGAAATCCCCACGGAGGACATCCTCAATGACCTCCAAAATCAGGACATCCCAGTTTCGGCCGTCCACCGCCTTCATAAGGCGAGAGGCGGAGACCAGTACGATATGGTACTGGTCATCTGTGACCCAGTAGAAGGACACCACCCGATCTTCAAAGTGAAGTCGGTATGCTCCCTTACAGGCATCTCAATAGAGAAGCCTTACCGCTCAAACGTAGTAGGGCAGTGCCACCGCTGCCAGCTGTACGGACACAGCCAAGCCAACTGCCATGCGCCGCACAGATGCGTAAAGTGTCTAGGCGGCCACGGCACGGCCGACTGCCCCCGCCCCAAAGACAGATCTCTATGCTCGGAGCCACCGAGTTGTGTGCTTTGCGGCCAGTCGGGCCACCCGGCTAACTACCGCGGCTGCCCGAATGCCCCCAAAGGCTCCTCCTCTAAACTGGCGAAGCGTGCAAACGCCCGCCAGCAGAGAGAAAGCCCATCGGTGAGGCTACCAACTGCACAGATGCCGGAGAGACTCAGCCCTCAGAGGCCCTCTCCCTGGACCTCGCTGAACCACCAGAGAGCCTTCCCGGCACTCGGCAAAGCAAAGTCCAGCCCCATTCCCGGGCTATTAGATGCCCCTGTCCCCACTCCCGTGGCCCAAGCGAGCGCACCGGCGCCCGCTCGTCCCGCGCCTCCCGGCCCCGCGGCCGCGGTCTCCTCTCCTAACGTAACTTTAGAAACGTTAGCAAAGTTAGTCACCCCCGAAGCAGACCGCATGGCGGCAGATCTCAGGGAGGCTAACACTGACGGTGATAAGCTTAAAATTATCCTCAAGTCCCTAATCAAGTTAGGCGAAGCCTTCAGCGGCATTAATCTTTAATTCCAATGGATAATACGAGATTAACGTGTACCAAACCCCGATCCCTTAAATTAGGGTACTTTAATGCCAATGGCATCAAAGGCCAGCGTGATGAGATCGCCACTTTCCTCCGCGACCATCAAATTGATATCCTCCTCATACAGGAGACCTTCCTCAAGCCCAGTCACCGCGATCCGAGAATTGCCAACTATCGCATAGTTCGCAACGATCGGTCACGATGCCACAAGGGCGGAACTCTAATTTACTATAGAAAGGAACTGCACTGCATCCCCTTAGATCCCCCTCCCATGGAGTCTCTGCTCGAGACTTCAGTCTGTCGACTAGGCATGACCGGTCATCAATCGATCACTATCGCCTCCGCGTACATCCCTCCCGGCGGCACGTCCGAGGAGCACACTCTGTTCACCAAAGACCTTGCCGTCCTCTTCGGCTTGAGTGACTCCGTTATCATAGCGGGCGACCTCAACGCCAAACACCCCGCCTGGAACAGCACGACGACCTCTGCCAGAGGACGTCACGTGTATAACCTGGGCGAGTCCCTCAACTTCGATCCTATCGCTCCTATGGAGCACACTCACTATCCCCACGACCCCGACCAACACCCGGACGTTCTCGACATAGCGTTACTCA
The DNA here is from genome assembly GCA_963082945.1 of Cerastis leucographa. Classification (NCBI taxonomy): domain Eukaryota; kingdom Metazoa; phylum Arthropoda; class Insecta; order Lepidoptera; family Noctuidae; genus Cerastis; species Cerastis leucographa. The sequence goes on along the minus strand of OY720358.1, from coordinate 17,990,343 downwards.
AGAATGTCAACCTTAAGTTGCATTCCATCGAGACTTTACATGAGCTTAACTCAGACCATCGACCAGTGGTCATGCACTTAGTTCCGCGCTCGGGTCCTTCTGACCCCAGTCAGCCCCCGCCGACCCAAGTGATAACCGACTGGAGGAAAGTCAGCGAAAAGCTGAAATCCACCACGTCGCCTCACCTGGAGGCCATCCCCGACCACATTGTCTCAGTCGCAGACACGACGGCCGCCATCAACTCGTTTACAGAACACGTGCAATCCGTACTAAAGGATTGCTCACGGGAAGTTCCAGCAATGAGCGATCAACGCTGGATTCTACCCGCTGACGTACGTGAACTGATAACCGAGAAGAACGCGGCCATCCGTGCCTACAGCAACTTTCCCTGCGACGCGAACAAAGCTCACATGCGTTATTTACAGCGTGCTGTAAAGAAGCGCACTAGTGAGCATCGTTCAGATCAATGGGACAAGACGCTTAGCGAGCTCGAGCCTACCCACCTAGCCTTCTGGCAGCTCCAACGCAAGTTGCGCTCCACCGAAGAGGCTTCGATGCCTCCCCTCACCCGACCCGATAAGAGCGTCGCATTCGACGACTCTGAGAAGGCCGAATGCCTAGCCGACAGCCTGGAGTCCCAGTGCTCCCCCAGCTCTCAACCAGTAGACAAGCGACATCTCGATGAGGTGAACGCATTCGTCGAACGTAAAGCCGCCCTCCCCCCCGTAGAAGACCCTGAAGATCCTCTGCCTTCGGTCACAGCTGACGAAGTGCAAGACATCATTAATAAGCTTCAACCGCGGAAAGCACCCGGCTCCGACGGAATCACCAATAGGGTGTTAAAACTCCTCCCCGCTCAGCTCGTCGTGTTAATGGCGGCCATCTTCAATGGCGCCCTGAGCAACAACGCCTTTCCCCAAATATGGAAAGAGGCCACTGTCATCGGTTTCGCCAAACCAGGCAAACCCAAGTCTGAGCCCTCGAGCTACAGACCTATCAGTCTCCTGAACGCACTCGGCAAAATCTACGAGAGACTTATTTATAAACGACTCAAAGACTTCGCCGAGGCTAAGAGTCTCATCCCCAACGAGCAGTTCGGCTTCAGGACTGGACACTCTTGCATTCAACAGGCCCATCGCATCGTAGAACACTTGAGCGCTGGCTTCCAGCGAGGAGCGATGACGGGTGTGTTGTTCTTCGACATAGCAAAGGCTTTCGACAAAGTCTGGCACAACGGCTTATTATATAAGCTGTACAAACTGGGAGTGCCGGACCGTCTCGTGCTCATCTTACGAGACTTTCTGTCGGATCGCACCTTCCGCTATCGCATCGGGAAGGCACTGTCTTCCCCCCACCCCATTAGAGCCGGAGTCCCTCAGGGCTCCGTCGTCTCTCCCCTTATCTTTACTCTGTTCACCAGTGACATCCCCAAGAGCAAGAAGGCTCAGTTAGCCCTGTTCGCGGACGACACGGCCATTTATTACAATGGCCGCAGTCACGACGCTATCTATAGCACCCTCCAAACCTCAGCCAACGTCTTAGGCGCTTGGTTCCGGAAATGGAGAATCGAGGTGAACCCCGACAAGAGCCAGGCAGTTCTTTTCTCTAAACAGCGTAAAATTAAGCCACCCGCGCTCAGCCCGATCACTATGTACGGTAAGCCTATCCCTTGGGAGAAGCAAGCCAAGTACTTAGGAGTCATACTTGACAACCACTTGTCTTTTGCGGCGCACATCAAAGCAGCTCGCGACCGAGCTGCGTTTGCTATGGGTAGGCTTCATTTCATGATTTCGGCAAAAAGCAAGTTGTCACTCAAGTGCAAGTTGCGCCTTTATACCGCGGTGATCCGACCCATTATGACGTACGCTTGCGTCGTGTACGCTCACACCAAGCCTAAGTACATCCATAGGATGCAAATTTTACAGAACCGGTTCTTACGTAGAGTCACGGGAGCCCCTTTTTATGTCCGTAATGACCGTCTACACGTAGACCTTAGAATGCCCACCGTCCTTCAGTTTATGAAACGTCTTTCGAAGCGTTTCTTCGATAACGCCATTAAACACCGTAATCCCCTGATCGCAGCGGCCGCCCGTTACGAACCCTCGCGCATTAGTACAGTACGCCGTCCTAGGCATACCCTCGTCACTCCAGATGATGCTATCACCCTCCTCCAGGAGTAGCAAAGAGACTAGCACTCTTAAAAAGTTCCGACTCAAACCGCCGTCTTTCCGACCTCGCCGTCGAGGTCCGTCGCGACGTCCCGGTCCATGCCCTCCCCGACCCTCGCTCGAGCCAGCCCGCGATGCTGTGCCAGTAGTTTTAAATCAGCCCCTAAATAATGATACCATTCAGATCCAGCCTGTCCCCATGCAGTCCTCCCCCAGCGACGCCCTAAGCCGAGGTTCGTACCCCAGTACCCCACAGGGGGTGCCCTTAGCGTGCAGTCGCTTAGTTTGTAAGTTTTTATGCCCTGGCTGGAGGCCTTACTCTAAAGGCACCCACAGGATAGTCCGGTTAAGCAGACGACAACCTCATAGGTTGAACTGCGAGATGCCATTCAAAAAAAAAAAAAAAAAAACGTCATGCGCCATTTCAACTCAATATATCCCCGTAGTTTTATGACCACGTGAAAAAAGAAAAAATACGTGTCCAATAGTTTTCAATAAACTACCCGACGGACAAAGAAAAAAAAATAGGATTATCCCCTATTTAAGCAATCGCACGTTCTCTCCCAAGATTTTTAGCATTTAGCCTAAACGAACACTTGATTGACGAAAACAAACACACACTTAAAAATACAAAAAATCAATTTCCAACCGCAATAACTGGGCTATTTTTGCCGCAGAGCAATCTCACGCTCCCTACTCTTGTAATAAACATAAAATATTCTCCACACAACCTCGTAACTTCTGCTGAAAAGGAAGAAATCCTCCTTAGGAAATAATTTTAAATTTTAATGCCGTATTAACTCGTTATGAATACCGTTAAAGCCAGCAAGCCTCCATTTTCAACGAGTTATGGCGTCAATTTACATGTTTATTACCAAGACTTCTTAGTTTTGGATTATTTCAAATATCTATGACTTTTACGGACATCATATATCTATGTAATTTTATAGGAAAACACTGACTTAGATTGTGATATTGCTACTAGTGGTACTTTCATACAGACCACATAACAACATAAACCTTGGCTTGCCCTTATAACCTACTACTCTTCATGATGCTCTAACATCATGAAGACTAGTAGGTTATAAGAGCAAGTTTGCTTGCCTTATGGGCTTAATTCAATTCAATTCAATTTTCAATTCAATTCAATTTTATTCAAGAAAATATAAAAATAAATACTTTACGGTACCCCGTATAGTTACAGGTAAAACTCGTACAGGTCATTTTTCAAACGGCAATACCGTGGCAATATACCTATGGCAGGAGACATTACACATACACTTAAACCAGAAGATTCAGATGTTAGATACAGAGATCAAGAAAAGAAAGAAACTGGGAATGAATATACAGATAAGAAAAGAAGAGCGCGTGAATGTGAACTAGTGCCTGGGGATAAAGTTTACGTCAAGAATATGGTCAAAGATAAACTAAGCCTAAATTATGACCCAACTTCTCATACTGTAGAAAAGAGTAAAGGTGGACACCTATGTGTTCGAAACGATATAACTGAGAAGGTACATCATGAAGAAATGTAGTTCATTTGAAGAAAGTTGAAGGGAAGTTATAAGTGACCAAAATAAAGAAATTAACATAGGAGAAGATGTAAATGAATCAGAAAATGGAATAGAAGAAGAAGGGGAAAAGGAAACATTAAATTAAAACATATTATGATTGACTAAATATTTATTGTGCTTTGATTTGGTTAAGCTAGAGATATATTCCGGTTTCATAAAAACTAGTTAAAACAAAGAAGGGATGTAGTGTATGTAGATATCAATATATCTCACTACTAACCGATTACAGTATTGTAACGTTGCCTCGGGCGCGCACGTCGCTCGGTTAGTAATACCGGTCCGTGGGGGGAGTCGTTGTCGGACTGTCGGCCTGTGCGGTGGTGCGTTGGCGAGTCAACTATTAGTGTAACTATCAGTGGATAAATGTGCATATTTTACATTTTGTTTCACACTGTGTATTCACATTGTGTTTGAAATCATTAATCTATAAATAACACATAAAATTATAAAACACATTCATTAAAATGATCAAACTAACACATTTATGATAAGTACAAATTAGAGGAAATAACACAAAAAAAAATCAATTTCATTACATATTAAAAATCAATACAATTAAAAATTCAAATGGATAACGTATTGTTGGATCCTAGTCAAGCTGCTGATCCTGATCACGTGACCTGCTCACGTTTTAGAAAATAGTGGTATTGCTGTGGTCTGTAATTGCTCTTATAAATCGCTTTACTATTATCTTCGTAATGGTACCATTATCTGGATACATTTTTTAAAATATTTAGAGCTATTTTGTATTCCCCGAAGAACAATAATGTATTCTCAGTAACACTGCAGTGTGCCGCATCAGACAAACCTACTTTAAAATTAATTGAATGAACGAGTCCCTCTTCGATAATAATCGAACGACTGCCATCTGCGATCCGACATTAGTCCGACGCTATTTATTGTTATTATCATACACGATTTTTACGATAAGGCCTACAGCCTGATCTCAGGCGATCTAGAAAAGACGAAGGCTACTCCGAAGTTTTTTTCATATTTTTTTTTCTGCTTTGCATCTCAACATTGTCATTCTCTTGCCCTTCTCATTTGAGGTCGGCGCAGCATGTCTTCTTCTTCCATACTTCTCTATTACTCGTCATGTCATCAGACACTTCCTTTCTTTCACTATCATCATCCACACAGTATATCCATTATTTCTTTGGTCCTCCTCTTTTCTGCTATGCAGATACCAGGAAAACCACCAATAAAACTTTCAGTTGTTCAGAACGGCGTTCAGGCAAAATATCAAAATTTGAGCTCTCTCTCGTCTAAAATTCTAGTAATTTACTACTATCCGGTCTTCGATAAAGCTGGCCACCATTTTGATCGGTGGAGAGGTCTAGCTATAAAGAAAACTTCTATTTCACATTATCCCAAAAGCAACGCCCCTAAACTTCAAGGATGCCATAAAAAAGCCCGGATAGATTAGATTTGGTAGAATCAGTAACTGCAAATAACCAGATTGATAATATTCTCTCTGGTGGAATGAAAACATTTATTCCGGAGAGATAAAAAATAATGCAGTAGTAGCGTGTGTAAAAAGTAACTTTTTCCATTACTGGCAGTGTAAAAGCTTTCGTTTTTATTATTGTTTTTAGTCATAAAAATATTTACCCCTTTTTTCGATTGAATTTTATGTGCACGAAATACCTAACATTGAATTGACTAGCATAGTTAATGTAAGGTATTTCGTCGAGTCTTATTATTCGTTTTAAAGTGACACTTCACACAAGAATTTGTTTTTTCAGCTCAACTCTTCAGCACGCATAACAGCCGTAGCATGAAAGCCGTAGTAACGGACTATGTCGACGGAAAAATTGAAAAACTGACACTTTGTCATTGTCTATCTGTCATTATGTCGATTCCTCCGTAGACAAACCACGTTTCTACAGTCTGTAGTAGATACATTAATGGGTAGACTAAATTAATAATGCGATAAAATAAATAAGAGCTTGGCAAAGGCCATCATTGCCATCATTCATTCATTTCATTGTCTATTTCTTCATACTTAAATACATAATATCAAGCCTCTAATACCCAAAGTGTTAGGCAAAGGTGTAATAAAACCCATATAATAGGGGGCGAGCCTATTGCCATCAACCGGGCACAAATCTAGACTCCGTGGCTGATACTGTAAAATTCCTGCTGAAAAACCCCAATAACACTATGCCCGATCCGGGAATCGAAACCACTGTCACACTTATTACTCATTAGCTTCTGCCCACGGCTTCGCCCGCGGTTTTTCAGTAATTGTCCCGAGGGATAAAACTACCGGGATAAAAAGTATCCTATGTGATATTCCAGACTATTATCTATCCCTGTGCCAAATTTCATCCAGATCCATTCAGTAGTTTTTACGTGAAAGAGTAACAAACATCCATCCATCCATACTTACAAACTTTCGCGTTTATAATATTAGTAGGGTATTATTTATTTATTTAACACTTCAAGTACAATGTACAGAGGCGGACTTAATGCCACAGGCATTTTCTACCAGTCAACCTTTGGGTGATGCAGAGACAAACAGGTGTGTAACTGTAAAAAAATAATAATTTAATAAGACATACTTAAAAGATATATTAAATACTAAAAAGATATGTAAAATACTAAAAAGATATTTAAAATACTATAAATTGATAACAAAGCGAAAGCGCAGACTCCTGTTGTGGTTGGAACACAAGTATTGAAAGATATTACCTCGTAATAGAACAATAAAAATATAGATAAGAAATATCAAAAAAGTAAACATTAGCCGCAGAAAAGCACAGTCGTTCTATTTACCCCAGTTGCGTTGACAGCTTGATGTATGGTGCTTGCACTTTGATCACATATCTCTTTGTACACAGGAGGGCTGAGTTATACTCCTAGGCTGGGGGCACATACCCCCAGCCTAGCATTGTCAACAAACCTGGATTGTCTGTAATAGCATAACTGTTTTTGCTGAAAATAGGCGCACAGTATTACAGAATGTTTTCTTCGGAAACTTTTGTGTTTGAGAATTTCCGTAGGTATTTTTGTTTAGTTCGAATTTCAGTAAGTACACCCCGCTACTAAATAATGATTACAAGAAAGTTTGCACTACTTTGTAAACGGGATTAATAACAATCAATGAATGATCGCAGTGCGTCATCATCATGATTTTTGACTCCTTATAATAAAATAAGGAACTTTATAGCTATATAGTCTAGGGATCCTTTAATGCGTGGCCAATATCAGAACTAATAGCGCCATCTTGCTTTTTCAATATATCCTCAAAATAATTGCACAAATAAACACCATAACGTGTCTGTCAATTGGGATAGCAACTATGAAACGAATGGCGCAACCATAGCTGGTTCCAAGCATCGTCGTAAGTTAAAAAATTGTAATGTCATTCCATATTTCAAAATAACGTGCCCTCATTGGTCAGATTGAGACCTAGCTATGGTTGGGCCATCTACAAACGGTCTTCCTCGATATGCAGGCTCGTGTAGGCACTGTAGGTAAGTGAAAAAGAAAGAAAATGGCCTTTTTAATTTCGGGTTGATCTATCTAAGTATCTTTTCCAATGCTTGAACACCACACCATTCGAGTTCGTGAGAATCAATTCAAACGAGAATTAAAAATGTGCTTTGAATAATTAGAAAACAGGCAAAAGTTCCAATAAATGTACAGTTCAGACCGCAATTTAAACCGAACTTTGAAGTGGACCAAATCATGAGGACTGTTGAAGTTTGAACGATAGGTTCCAATGACCGCATATTCGGAATTATTCTACAGAACTCAACTGCACTGCAGATTTATATTCGTTTAATTAAATCGGCGTAGTTTTCTTGCGGGTTACTAGGTAAGTAAGTATAACTTAAAAGTCGAGAGCAAAAAGGAAAAGGCTAGCTTTTTACTTTCCTTTGCAGCCCACATAGTCAGGCAAAACGTTTTTTTTTTTTGTTTATACATGTTTTAGGTATATCTACTTCGATCTAAATATTATAACAAAATTGTTTAATGCAGTAGGGAACTTTTTATTTTCCATTAGTTTGGTAATCTGTTCTCATGTAAGTGACTTTGTCTTTTTTGAACATAAATATCTTTAAACCTTTATACAGTGCCCAAACACAATCGTGTAGGAAAATGCTTTAACCTGCTGAAAAATTTAATCACACGGAAAAGCAGTTCGCTCCTACAGTAACACATGAGACTTAACCCTACCGCTTCCAAACACGGGTTCTTATGACTAAGTAACTAGTCTTGCCACCCGACGGGAAAAGTACCGACTTTTCCGAAACCCAGCATGCATTGGGAATAAAAAAGTGTATTCCCGGGAAAACCGCAGCGCTTCGGAGGCACAAGATAATAAAACCGGGATTTATGATCGGACCTGAAGTTGGTTTAATTTCCGCAGGATTAATTACATATTTTTGGACATCGGTATTTACGAAAAAATATATAACGGACGTGAAATGGAATAAGGGGTAATTTATGAATAGGTATTTTATTGGCTTATAACAATGCCCTCAATGACGCCCTAATCCGAGGTCCGAACCTCACAGGGGGTGCCCTTAGCGAGCGGTCATTTAGCTTAAATATGTACCTAGTTTGTAAGCCCTGGCTGGGGGGCCTTAAATTCATTTGAGTTCACCACAGGATAGTCCGGCTAAGCAGTAAAAACCTTAGCAGGTCGAAATGCGAGTGCCCACGTCAAACAAAAAAACAATGAAACTACCGTCTTTACACACGGCTTTCATGAAAGGGTAACTGCTAATAAAGACTGAAAGAAAATTATTAATTGGATCTGCTCTAACACTATTTGTTTAAACAATACACGCGGCACTGACTCACAAAATGATTACCACGTGTTCAGCACATTCTTCTGACTCCCCCCCCCCCCCAAACGTAGGATTATTTTATAACCAAAGTAATTTGCTATATCCTAGAAAACAAGTATAACACCTACAGGTAATAATGTATGGAACAGCAGATTCGTTTTTTAAATACTTATAAAAAACCGAAAACGGAAGCTTCGAAACCAGTTCAATTAATAATACCCCCGAAAAGTTAAGTAGAGGTAATAATAGGATGAGCCTATTGCCATCAACCGGGCACAATCCTGGGAATCGAAGCAATATGATGACTAAGTTACAGCAGTTTAGCTATCAAAGCTCTACATAAACAATGTAATCTTAAAATCACAAGCAAATCCTCGTCAGGCTAACACAACTTGGTGTAGCGATAAAAAAGCCGATCAACTGACTTAGCAGAAGTGGTTAACTTAAATGAATACAGCGTTTACACTTTACAGGACCTCAGCATAAACTTTTTACTACACTTGTTAAGATTTTAGCGTAAAATCTTTGTTGCACGTCCCTTGAGGCAGGAAGTGACGTGTTATTTTGTCTTTATCATTTTTCTGGTAGGAAGGATGGATAAACATTTATGGTTAGCTGTTGTGAATAACAGCTAAATTATTCATGAGTTTAGGACTTATTTTGCGAATGTGGAGATTCTGGGATTTTGTTTTCTTTAGGAAAACAGGGTAAGCAAAAATATCACGTTCGACCTCTGACCATGCCAAGCGATTGAAGTGATATGCGCTCAGCAAGTAGCGTCCCGGTGACTCGTGAAATGCTCTTCAACAATTGCAACAACGGATTTCATACAAGCTAATGCGACGTGACATCCACTTCACCGACCGATGATGATGATGAGATTCACTTACAGGTGAATTAAAAAAAGAACATTATAATTCATTACCTGTTGCAATTAAACCTAGATTGTCTGCTTCCAAGATAAAAAAGTTGCTGTACTTGCACTTTGTATTGTATTCCTATTTTAAAGTCTGCTCACAGTCTCCCAAAGCCATGTTCACAGTTCCACACGTTGACATGTCTTGACTTCCAATAGGTAACAAGCTTTCCATTCTACCCGCAACCTAATTGCGTAACATACTCGGCATGACAATCCCTTTTTTAGAAAATAGGTACCTACTGCGAACTCCATAGCTTCATGTAATTGAAAACTGGTCTGCTCAGCAACGGAAGTAACGCAACATATGAGAGTACAGTCAGGAATATTAATTGTTAAAAGTAAATTGTTACCCAACGTCAATTTGCCGTGCCACAAGCATTTCATCATTTGAATGAAATTACTTTGAATTTCCCTGACTCTAATCTGTTCTATTATTGTAAAAATGCAATGGGTATTGTCAATCCGAGTGATTTACACAATTGTCTTGTTTGTGTATCCAATACTGTTTCATTCAGATTATATTTGAACGCAATATAAAATGGTTACTGAATAAATAAATAATTGTAGTGCAGAGGCTTTTCACCATGTGTTACTTGAGAATAGTGAGCTTAGCTTGGATAACAACGTAGACTGTTGTTCAATAATTCGGAGTCTCAATTGTCTCATACAACTTTTTGATCGCTGATTCATTCGTGTGTATCGCGAGCATTTAATAAAGAAATTAAAAGTTTCACGAATTTCGATTGCGTAGTGAAACAAATTTTGTAAGAAATATTGTTTGGTTTCTTGATAACATAACGCATTAAAAGTAATGAGTAAGTTGACTGTTATCACAAAGACATTTGCTACATTCTTCTTCTTTCTAACGTGTAGACGGCAAATCGCTAAATATGTTTAGCCCAAAACTCAGCCAAGCGAACTCCGCTCGCTAATGCAGTCATAAGATACTCAAGTGCGCAGGTGACAGGGCATGCAGCGCAAGATGGAAGGTGCCGAAGGTGGGCCATTGTCTGTCGAGACACGCCGCATACACACTTGAGATCTAAGACGCCCATGATTCGCTACATTTACAGTACTGGTATCTGAATGCCTAATATGATCCGACAGAAATACAACAACAGCCTGCCTACGTAGTTGGTAAAAGGCTAGGCAGGCGATGAAAATGATTAATGGGCTAAAAACATCAAACGCACGAACAAAAACACGTTGACATCCTCCGAACCAAAAAACGATCTCAAGAGACACTAAAAAATTATGCCAAAAATATTTATAAAGCGTCGAATGTTGGCAAGAACGTTTCCGACAAGCTCAGGGGACACATGAATCATTAGAACTCGGAGATCGCCCCTGGGACGAGTGCTTGTTCGGAATATGCTAAATTTTATCAATCAGAGAGTTGGTGCAGAAGTACTGCACCTGTTTTTTCATTATAGGTTTTACAGAACAGATTGCAGTGTCTCTAGACGGTAGTACTAATAGTATTCGTGGCCCCAAACGTCCGTTGAATACCTAACTTCTGTCATGGGCCGCCTTTAAGGCTGACAGTGTTTATACGTCTTGGATGACAATACGAGTAAACGTTAACTAATAGGAGCTCGTGGCTAAATAATAACAGCCGCTCGAGTCGATCTTGAGGTTAAGCTTACCTAGGTTGGTCCGTGGATAGTTGACCACCGATTACATACCGAGTTTCCTCCGTGCCCCGGAAAGCACGTAGCCGTTGGTCCTGGCTGTTATTTGTAGATCTTTGTCAGGGTACTCCCTTTCTTCTCCTAAAATTGTTTGTCCGAAAATCATTATCCATAACACGTTTGCTATAAACTTCAGTAACCATAATGTTCAAAATCCCGAAATTTTGTTTAACATAATTATCTTTAGTTCTAAAAGTATTCTGTCATAATATCGAGTACTATAATAATTGAATATCCTAATTTTACATGACCTAAAGTCATATGTCCTAAGTATTGTGTTAAATAATGTGTATTATTCCGAATGTTCATTTATAATATTTTTTTTAGTTCTAAACCATTTGCTCAAAATTAGGTTTTAGTGACAGAAACGAATCTCTGTAAATCCGACTCCACGCAGTCTTGTCTGCTCTACTCCTAGAGTGTAATTAAAAATCGCGTAGGCGCGAAGGGGCGAGGCGGCCCGCGAGTTGAGGAGCAGGTGGTTGTAACACTCGCCGCCGCGGCTGAGGCTGGCCGGCGAAGACGGCCAGCAAGCCGAAGCTGCGGCGGTGAGCGTTAAACCCATCTGCGACGATAAACTCGCGAGGGACCGCCGGAGCCTCGCAGCGCCGGAGCCGTGACAGAAACCATGCCTGCTGCATGTTGCATGCTTGCTTGCATGCTGCATACTTGCTTGCATGCTGCATGCTTGCTTGCTTGCATGCTGCATGCTTGCTTGCTTGCATGCTGCATGCTTACAAAAACCACATGTTCACAATCAACTGCTTTATTGAGTACATGTATAATAGAAGAAGTTCATAGCAAAAGCGTTGTTGTTCTAAGAATATTATTATTTTAAATAAACATTATGTAATTTGAATTTAGGACTTATAACTTTTATTGAAAACGGTTTTATGTCTTTTGTATATTATTGATTGTAGTATTTATGACAAACGGATTTAGGACATATTATATTTAGGGATTTCAATTTTATGGCATGTGATATTATGTGATACTAAGTTCGGGTGAGTTATCATTCGGACAAATGATGATTAGGAAAAAAACTGTTATGGCACTTTAAATTATGGGTAAAAAAGTTAGGTGACCCAATAGAGAACCCTTTGTCAGTCGTTACGAGTAGTCAGAAGCCGAAAGTCTGTCTTCTTGGTAAGACTGGATTACCCAGTTACTGGGTTGTGAAGGTCAGATAGGTCCCTCCATGTAAAATTCTGGTATTCAGCTGCATCGGGTTAGACTGGAAGCCGACCTCAATAAAGTTGGGAAAAGGCTAGGCAGATGCTGAGTGCGAGTAAACGTTTAAACAGTTGGTTTGATTTGAAAGTGCCTTTTTTCTGTGAAAGTCGTCCACATGTGCCATAGCTATAGTTCTGGTGAGAGTTTTGACAGCCGTGTTCTGGAGTGCAGACCTCGAATTGGTCAGAGTAACCGAGGGTCGAGGAGATTTATGTCTAGCAGTGAACTACCACAGACCGAGGATTAAAAAAAAAACCTCTAGAAATAAAGTTTCCGCAGGTAGCGTAGTCACAGTGAGCCTTCTTTCATTTAAATGTAATGTATATGCATAAGCACTTGTTTCTTACCGTCAAGGCACTCGAGGTTTTTACGTTATATGCCTATATAATATTTATATTTATCTTACCGACAGACTTGAATGTCTGATGAAAGACAAAGAAATGGTTATGAAAAGTCTTCAAGTTTTCTTGCCCGAGGTAGCAAGACTGTCTTTGCAGATGTATGAGTAGTTATTTTATGCTACTGTAGTAACTATAAGCTGGGTATTAGGCTTAGTGGCGCTCTGGAAGATGAAACCTATTTACAGTGTAAGAAAAATCCTTTGCATCTTGAAATATTTTAGGTGTACAATATTTTGCTTTAATATCAGGATCTTGCAACACTGCAGAAATGTTGGGTTGTGTGGGAACAAAAAATATTTGCTCTTTTTTTTATCAGCCACGACGACATTACCCTTTGTAGCTGATATTTTTTTATCAAGGAATAAGCACTGCAAATATTGAGAATTTCATTATATCTAACTATAAAAATGTGCATGGTTGCGTAGCGAACGCTAGTTATCCATAGGTCCATAGTTACGACAACTATGGACCGTAGCCGTGAGCGTAGCGGTTGCTACGCCAGCGTACGCCTATAGCCGACTACATCCCATAACCAACAAACTTAACTAAAATGTTACTTCAACTCCTAATACATGTACGTAATATGCAGTACATTACAAATTGCAACAAAAATATATTGCTATTGTACAACAACGCGTCATATAGCTAGTATAGTAGCAGCTCGAAAATACAAGCTGTATACATGTCGACCACATTGTTTGCAAGCTGAAGTAAGCTCGTTAAGCCTTCAGAAGGCTCTTAGCATCACGTGTGAGGGGATTCTTTGAAGATAATGTATCAGGGAGGTGGAGGTTAGACACTAAAAACGGTGAAGGGTGAACGTTTTCTAGTCTTTGTATGATTATGTTCATGTTGTAACAATACAAGGTGTTGTTTTACATCCTCGTCAAAATTCAGGAGGTTGTCCCTAAAGACATAAATAATCAATTAAAATTACGGTACCTATTTAATCCATACTAATATCCATACTTCCATACTAATATAATAAATGCGAATGTCACTCATGTGAGAGCGGCGGTGGCCCAGTGGGAGAGCGGCGGTGGCCCAGTGGTGGCAGCCCCGACTTACGAGTAGTAAGCCGTGGGTTCAAACCCAGGCACAGGCGCATTACTTTGTGTAATTTATTTCATCATCGCTGCTCTCAAAAACGGTGAAGGAAAACATCGTGAGGAAACCGGCATGTCCTAGAACCAAAAATTCGAAGACATGTGACATCTACCAACCCGCACTGGGCCCGCGTGGTGGATTACAGCCCACTCCCTCTCAAAGGAGAGGAGGCCTGTGTCCCAGCAGTGGGAACATTATAGGCTAATGATGATGATGATGAATGTCACTCTGTTTGTTTGTTACCTTTTCACGACTAAACGGCTGATCGGATCTTAATGAAATTTGGTAAAAAGATAGATTTCAACCTGGGAAAGGACATAGGCTATATATCATTACGCTACGACCAATAGGAGCGGAGCAGCAATGAAAAATGTTGCGAAAACGGGGAAAATGTGACGCAGACGAAGTTGCGCGGGACAGCTAGTTACTCATAAACGCTGATTTTTTTGGTTGTTTAAGTTTGTCAATATTTCAGAAGAACTTTCTTAACATGTTTTAGGGAATAATAAATTATCGAAAAAACGTTTGAGATTGTTTGTATGTGTGGAAGTGCGGTTATAGGGCGTGAATCAGACGGGCCGCGTTTAAAACACGGGTGGTTCACACTTAAGGATTTCCGTAAATAAGAAAAAAAATACCTACCCATTTTATTATCGATTCGGGACGAGAATCATTAGCATAGTTACCTCCTTGAATTTGACGAGGATGCAAAACAACGCCTTGTATAGCAAAGTGTAAAAGTCGCATAAGAGGAGTTGGTTTGGTCTAAGTATTTTATTTATTGTTAATCTGAAGACTCAGATAGCAGCTGATATAAAAATAAAATATTGTTCTAATATTATTAGTGTGAATGCTGAGCATAAAGTCCTGCCTTTGTTCGATTTTCGAGTCGAGCAAAGTGCTGTAGGGTTTTTCTATCAGGAATTTATCAGTAGCAGCCACGAACGCTGAATTTGTGCTCGGTTAATGGCAATAGGATCGCCCCATATAACATCTGGCGCAACTTGGGTGTAGGTACTATTAGGTACACCTCTGCCTGAATCACTCCCGCTATGTCAATTCCCTTTATTGTATGTCGTACTATTAGGTACACCTCTGCCTGAATCACTCCCGCTATGTCAATTCCCTTTATTGTATGTCGTTTAAGTTAGCAGGCGTGTAGTTTTGTTATGTTATTGCTTTGGCCATTCAAAAATAAATTGAAATAGGAGGAGGAGGGTGATGACAATGCTAGGAAATTTACTAATAGTTTTAAAGCGTAGCATGACTTTGAACAAAATGGGATCTAAATCATCTAAAAAACACTCCGGGAGTGCCGGCAGAAGTGAAAACTTCAATATTAACGTTGTGCATTTATAATATTTTGGAATGGTTAGGGAATAATTTTGAACGAATTGCTTTAATTATCGGTATAAAAGTACTATCATTTATATGGTGAAATACAATATTTATTTATTGCGCTATCGTACACAAACATGACAATTTATATTACATTAAAAATTTAACACTTCAGAACTATACCAATCCGTCTTACGAATTTTACCTCTTTGGAGAAACCGAAGGTTTTGTTGGTGCATAAAATAATTATCCAGTTTTGGCAACCCAAACTCAATGACAGATGCCATAAAGTTCAAAATCCTTCGCAACCTACGTGACCTTACGATCACGTGTCCTGGCGCGAGACCTGACGCGCGAGTTTAAAATTTTTACCCATCACAAAAGTGCACAACGCCGCTAAAGAATTTTCCACTTCAAAAATCTGCGCCCCAGTGTCGATCCCAAATCATCATCATCATCGATATTGTTCCCACTGCTGGGACGCAGGCCTCCTCTCTATGAGAGGGAGTGGGCTATAATCCACCACGCGGGCCCAGTGCGGTTTGGTAGATGTCACATGTCTTCGAATTTTTAGTTCTAGGACATGCCGGTTTCCTCACGATGTTTTCCTTCATCGTTTTGAGAGCATCTGTGATGAAATAAATTACACAAAGTAATGCGCCTAGGCGCCTGGGTTCGAACCTACGACTTACTGCTCGTAAGTCGGGGCTGGGTACCACTGGGCCACCGCTGCTCCGATCATAAATAAATTAGGTTAGACAGGAGGACGAGGATGGTGAGGGTTTACGAATACTTTAAGTTTTAGCGATACCTCGTATTAAAACGTACCGTTACTACTACATAAATCATTTGCGACTGAGGTTTAAGCCTCTGGTATCGCAATAAACAAGGAGGTTCCAGCTAACATGGGCTTAATTCTAGAAAATACCGTAGGAACACCGAGCGGCTGATATTTCATCCCTGGGATATATCAGTGCAGTATAAATATAAACTCGACACAGCGGCTACAAAACCAAAGAGAAAACTTAGGTACTAACTAAGCTTGTTGGGAATATTTCTTGCTATGGTGGTAATTAGAGCAGCTGTGGCCCAGTGGTGGCAGACCCGACTTACGAGCAGTAAGCCGTGGGTTCGAACCCAGGCAGGCGCATTACTTCGTGTAATTTTTCATCGCCGCTGCTCTCAAAAACGGTGAATGAAAACATCGTGAGGAAACCGGAATGTCCTAGAACTAAAAATTCGAAGGCATGTGAGCATGTGGCATCTACCAAACCGCTCTGGGCCCGCGTGGTGGATTACAGTCCACACTTCCTCTCATAGAGAGGAGGCCTGTGTCCCAGCAGTGGGAACATTATAGGCTGATGATGATGATGTGGTAATTTTTGTCGTATTTCTTCTGGATCAGTTACTTTATATAGTCAAAGATATTTATTTCGGTTCAATACTACTAAAAAGGTCGCAAAACCAATTTGTTTGTTTCATTCGTTGTCTTCGTGTTACAAACACATAAAATCACATATCCCAACAATAAAAATGTCATCAAAATTAAAACAATAAAAGGGGTTGCGGAAATCGAATGACATACGTATGTCGTGGCACTAAAACAAGCGATGCCTTGAGGAAAGAAGAAATTGGCATCGCTCTCAACAAGGCACGCAAGACCATGCTAATCTTGGGGCCTTACCATAATCATTTGCTGTCAGGCCAAGGTGACAATTAATGATAGGTACCTACGTACATGATTAGGGGTATGAGGAACAGGGTGTGGTGGGCACCTGCCCGACAGTTGATGTCGGGTTTCTCTCTAAGGTCTCGATGTAAACTTTGCTAGCGAGATGTAGAAAATTGATATTAGTTCTTCCGTCGTGTCATAGATGGCGCTGTAGTACTATGTGTAGTAAGTTGCTTTTTGTAGGTCGCTACACATGTACCACATAGTACAATACTTTATTAGACTGAAACAAATAAATGTATAACATAACATCACACCTGCAATCCCTGAAGGGTTAGGCAGAGGTATGCCTACAGTACGCCCACTTTTGGCCAGTTATGTTAAAGTCCCCTAAAGTAGGAGCTTATTACCATCGACCGGGCACAATTCTAGTCTACGGCTACTGAGAAATTCCTAAAGGAAAAACAATAACAATTTGCCCCCGACATGGGAATCAAAACCCTCATGCTTAGTAGTACAGCAACACGTAGATACTTATCTTTATATATCATATGTGTTACTGAGGCAACTTCATGAGATACCTGGAACATGCAACTTTGGGGTATATTTTAAGATAACTTTACGTTTACTTTAATGTACATGACGACACGCTAAACGCGGAGTTGCAGTCTCTAGTTTAGCATAAACTAAGTTTATGGATAACATTTTTCATTCTAGTGTTGTTACAAATATCTTTTTACTTATCAACGATAACGAGTAAAATACTTGAGACACGTTTCTACTGAACTACGTACTTCGTGATCAACTCAATATCTTTCTGTAAAGTAACTACCAAATGAAACCAAGTCAGTTAAAAATTATACTTGAAATCGATTTTGATAGCTTTAACAAATCTTTCATGTCAAAGAAAAGGAACCTCTTAGTTTATTGTTCCGGCGACATCTCGCGTGATGTATGTCAGTCATAACTGTCATGGCAGCGTTCCCGCCACTTTTATTGCGGAAAGCCTACAGGATCCAATCGGCGACACATGTGCCGCTTCCCCAGTTGTTTTCAGCAAACGGCGGAAACGCAATATCGTCCAAATTATGTATGTTTGCATGGTGTTTCCTTTTTTGTTTTTGCTCGGAATGTGAACAAACGAGGTCTTAGAATATTCTTTTCTTGCTGTCTTTAATTTTTTCTTGAAAATAATGAAACTCATACGATAGTGCTTATTGAAATATCTATGAAAAAAAAAACGAAGTGACGTAGGATCTTTTGGCGCTCGAATGACATTAACAAAGCTCCCTGTGTTTTTGGCCAACATTTGTTTATTTTTGGGAAATTGTATAAAAATCAACATGGCGGCGTTGCAAGTATAGTTTCATTTGGGCAATGCGCTAAAAGATTAATGTACAACTTACTGAATTAAATTTCATTTGAAATCACTAAATATATTAACATCCAAAAGAAAATCAAATGCATTTGTTTTATCGTGACCTTCGCGCCTTCCGCGTGCAAAAACGTTGAAACGTGTCGCAAAGTAGTCTAAAAACCGGAGTGAATTATAGCGACGCTAGGTAGTCAGCTGCTCGCAGGTAGCCTGGGACTATTTACATACTGTTGCTAGCTTTGAATCTAGCATAGTAGCATATCACTGTCTTGTATCACCCTTGAACTTGTGTCGGGTGAGAAACTTTGAGAAAAAGATTGACTATCCAATTTGGAATGATTAATTGTTTTGATTCTGATGTCTGTCTATTACACAGATAGTTTAGCTTTTGATTAGACGCAAAGTTTTTTTCTCCTATTTACTCGACTACGGCAAAGCCAAAAAGAAGTGTAATGATAACTGTTCAAGACTCCAAGCCAACTTTGTGCCGTCGAATTTCTAAATCTAAATGTGCACCGCACCTAGAGCTACTTGAAGTACTTAATTTTGAAACCTATTTAAAAAAAAACCCTCTCCTTAACTTTTCAGCTCGTCATACTTCGTATTAGTGAAACATTCAGTCTCTCAGCCGTTTCTTTTTCCCAGGACATAGCGTAAGTACTTAATGCAGTAAAACGACTGGTAAAAGTTTTACGCTAACGGACAGCAATATTGGTTTGGTAACAAGCTCTAAAATATCACAGCGCTGTCTCTACCAAGTTGACTTTTATAGAAATAAACTAAAGTGGGCCAATTGCTAAGTTTGTACACTTTATTGCCTGTCTTCGTCTCGTAGTTATAAAGTTGAAGACGGCACCAAAATACTTATTATGAGGAATTAAATAAAGGAAAATGTCTACAGAACACAGTTGGAAGAAGTTAATGCTGAATATAAATACAACAAAATACGAAGAAACCTTCAGCTATTAAGTAGCAAAGTCATCATCTGCCTAGCCTTTTCCCAAACTATCTTGGGGTCGGCTTCCAGTCTTACCGGATGCAGCTGAGTACCAGTATTTTACATGAAGCGACTGCCTATCTGACCTCCACAACCCAGTGACTGGGTAATACGATACCCCTGGTAAGACTTGATGTCAGACTTTTTGGCTTCTGACTACTCGTAACGACTGTCAAAGATGTACAAATGACAGCCGGGACCAACGGCTTAATGAGCTTTCCGAGGCACGGAGGAAACTCGGTATGTAATTATGGTCACCCATCCACGGACCAAACTCGGCAAGCACGGCTTTACCTTAAAGATCGACCCGGGCGGCTGTTATTATTTAGCCACGAAGTAGCAAAGTCATACTTTAAAAAATAAATATGTTTCTACAGAACCGTCGTCTTTGACGTTTTTATGTTCTATAAAGCTCACCGCGCTCGTATAAGCTCAGCACCGGATAAAACTAAAAGATAACACACTAGTAACATCTGTGTCGCAGCTAAAGAACTAACGTCTAAAACTTAATTAGCGATGTCAAAGTTATCCGCAACTTACGACGATAGAAGAACACGATTATAACCGCCGGATAGACGCCCACCAGACACTACACCGGTCTGGTCTTAGGTTCTTCCCTTTCTATGAGGGATGAAGAACATTCCACCCTGTTCTTCCTATAGAACAACATCATTCTTCTGCCCTTATTCGTTTTTTTAGGGTTCCATAGCCAAAGGTTCAAACGGGACCCTATTACTGAGACTTCGCTGTCCGTCCGTCTGTCACCAGGCTGTATCTCATGAACCGTGATAGATAGCCAGTTGAAATTTCTACAGATAATGAATTTCTGTTGCCGCTATAACAACAAATACTAAAAACAGAATAAAATAGGGCTCTCATACAAAAAAGTGATATTTTGCTCGTTTTTATAAGTAATGGGACGGAACCCTTCGTGTGCGAGTCCGACTCGCACTTGGCCGTTTTTTTTGTTTTCCCTTCTCCCTTATATCGAAATTCACACAAAAATCGTCCCCAAACATACGTTTTGGCTAGTAGTAATGTAGTAGGTGTTACATTGAAGTCTGAAAGTTCGGGGGAACAGGTGGAGGGGAACCGAGCAACTTCGAATAACTTTTAGAACGATTCGTAAATAATTTATTATTTGTCTTACAATGCACCTGCTACTTTATAGCTTAGTATATTTGGCAATCCTGAAACTCCACATAGAAATAAAACTAGTTAGGAAGGTACTTGAAGTTAATGAATCATTTAATAAATACCACCAGTCCATCGATCGATATCATTCTATAGGTAATGCAGAAAGCACTCACTATATGTTATTAGTTATGTGATACAAATCATGGTGTCGTGTCGTTCAGCCGATAAATAGGGTACCTACATAAATATACTGAAGGCTAACGCTGCGTTTTCGTGTGTCAAATCAAAATAATAAAAAAAAGGATATTCCTTGAGTACCCCGATCCCCGAGGCCCCCGTCCCAGAGGACGCCAATTTATTTTTCTTGATAAACTCATTTAAAAGTCAGAAGTACCAGTGAAAGTTTTCAAAATCAAAATATTAATGTTCAATGAGTCTTTACAAAACATACAAAAATCAGAGTTATGTCAATTCATTATAATCACAGTAATTTTATAACTATAAATATCATCTGCTGGCGGTACTTTTAAGCCAAACTGACTTTTGATTGAGTTTATCAAGAAAAATAAATCGGGGTCCTCCGGGCCGGCGGCCTCGCGGATCGGGGTACTCAGGCAATAACCCATCAAAATATGGTTTCAGTTGGTAATAATCAATCCATTCTTCTAAAATGAATTAATCTATTTAAGAAATATCCTAAATACACCGATAGTAACACGAAGGAGTTAAATGGGGAATGAAAATTACTTAATTTTGCTGATGAAAGATCCCATCGAGGCTTCTTCATGGAGAAACATGTATTTCAATATGAAAGTATAAGCTTTCGATATTTTTAACACACCTAAATGGGTACCTACTTCATTTCAGTTACGGTAGGTAGTACTAGGTAGGTCAGAATTCCAGATATGATTCCAAAGGCGCGTCGCGTCGAATCAGACTCGGCACAAATATTTGTATGTCCTACTTGTACAAATATTAGGTCTTTACCTATGAAATTGCCGTTTTGTTTGAAAAAAGTTAAAGTATTTTTTTTTTCGAACTTGTTTATTTCTTTTATTCAAAGTAATCACCCCTGCAATCAATGCATCTTTGCCAACGCTGTGGCAGTTTATGGATGCCCTTCTTGAAAAAATCAGCTGGACGGGAGACAACAAACTCTTCAAAGGCGTTTTGTACTGCCTCTCGGGAATTGAATTTTTTTCCCGCTAAAAAGTTGTCCAAATTTTGGAAAAAGTAATAGTCGGAAGGCGCAAGATCTGGTGAGTATGGCGGATGAGGGAGAGCTTCCAAACCCAACTCATGCAGCTTAGAGACGGTCTGTTGTGCAGTATGGGGCCGCGCGTTGTCGTGAAGTAGCAGTGGAGACGACCGATTGACCAAAGCTGGTTGCAGACGTGCGAGTTTCGCCATCATTGTGGTCAGTTCTTCAATGTACACATCTGCAGTAATGCTCTCGCCGTTTTGTAAAAAGCTATGATGAATCACACCAGCACTAGACCACCAAACTGTGACCATCACCTTTCTAGGGGTCATTTTTCGTTTTGCACATTGCTTTGGTACCGAACCAGGATCTAACCAACTTGCTGAGCGCTTTCGATTGTCAAAAAGAATCCATTTTTCGTCGCACGTAACAATTCGGTTCAAAATTCCTTCATTTCTGTGCCTGTTAAGCAGCGCAAGGCAAGTCTCGACGCGTACGTTGCGCTGGCGATCGTTAAGTTCGTGGGGCACCCATCTATCAAGCTTTTTTATCTTGCCAATCTGTCACAAATGGACCAATATTGTTTTAATGCTAACATCAAAAGCTGCTGCCAGCTCAGCTGTAGATTGAGTTTCATCAGCTTCAACAATCACCTTTAATTCATCATTGTTGACCAAAGTTTCCGGACGACCACGAGGTTCATTTTTCAAGTCAAAATTCCCAGAACGAAACCGAGCAAACCAATAACGGGTTGTGCGTTCGTTTGTACAGTTCTCTCCGTAAACGTCGTTGATGTTACGGGTCGTTTGTGCCGCGTTGGTGCCACGACGGAACTCATATTCCATAATTACACGAAATTTCAAAGTATCCATTATGAGGAAAAATGTTGAAATGTAATGAAAATACAACGCTAATGAATAAACAAAAGACTGATTTTGTAAATAGAATGTCATATTTTTAAAACAAAATTAATTTGAATTTAGAACTCATAGCCAATCAAAACTTTTTTTTGTTTGAAAAAGTCTGTACTGCAATACGGCAATTTCATAGGTAAAGACCTATTATTTGTTCTAAGTCTGAGATATTCTTATACGACTTATATTTGTTTTAACACCAATATTTCAGGGTGTAATACTGTCAAATAGATTGAAATGTAGGTTATTTATACAAATTTTAGTTTACGCGCAAGTATGTTGTGATAACATCACGCTTGTTATCCCCAACGTAATAGGCAGCGGCGTACTAATAGCGGGCTCACATGGCGCCAGTCCTACGTCCTTTTAAATAGGACTTTCTTTCAATAGAGGAATTAAACAGGAGAAGGTTTGTAGATCATTTTCAACCGATGTATAATACCATTTCGTCGTCGAAGTTCTTACACCACGTAAGTAATTTTTGGCGTTTTTTTTTTATTTTTAATGTTGATGACGTTTGCTAGGGAATCGGAAGATGCTTTGTTTTAGCCAATCAGAACCAAGCAGTGTCTCTATATAAAGTGAACACAAATAATAAAATGGTATTGTACCGTTACCTAGGTAAAAATGCAGCTATTCCACGCTCCTGTAGGATATGTTTTTTTGACTTATGTGGTGTTAGAACTTCGCCGACGATTTGTTTTATAAATAAAATCAGTTTTTTTTTTGTGTAGCAATAACCATAAACTCTTTAAATAATTTATGAACAATTGTCATGACACTTCGTTGTGTTACTAACATCGGCAATGCGGTGGCAGGACATCAGTACCTTCCTACCTACTTTCGCACGCGACCAAATGTACAGACACGACCAATAATATGTATACACGCAGCAACTTTTAAAAGTGATTTTCTCTTACTGTATTGATTATAGGTTTTACGTTTTCACGAACATGGAATTTTGGAAGCCATACTATTACGAAATAGGTCTTACTTGAACGTAGAAACTTGCCGTACCGTACTTTGAAGTGTAAATCACTTTTCAGTTTTGATAAGTGTATACATATTATTGTTCGTCACTGTACCTATAAAGTAACTAATTATAACACATTATGATAATGACTTATGACGCTATACTGATGCACATTCGGAGTGATATACAGCATTAATCATCGAGCAATAAAAAATGGAGCTAAGTACGTCCCATTGACGAAAAAACATTAACAAAAATAACGACTGTCCTTTCTATCGATCCTTTTTAAAAAGCAATCGAAACCTTGACAGAAATAAATTAATGAAGATTGTACCTGTTAACTGGTTGCCAGGTTCCCTTAATAGAATTACCTACTGTGTAGTTCGAAGCATAGAAAACTGTATTATGGAGTTCAAGTAACTAACAAGGGGTAAGGCTGCAGTGTCGTCAAGGTCATAATATGACCATGAAAATCTTGCAAGAGGCTCATAATCATCTTCCTGTCCTAGTCCCATATTACTTGAGGTCACAACACGTTTTTTCCATTCTACCGTGTCAACTGCCACATAGCCATTTACTTCTTTTTCATTCATATCATGACTCACACTATGTTACAGAAAGCTTTAACAGGGAAGAAACTATAGAGTGAGTTTGCACTGAGATGGAGAGAAGTGGAGTAGAGAAGAGAAGGACAGGATCAATTAATAGCGGGAAGCGAAGATGGTTGTGGATTTCAAATTCACATGCTGTCTCCGTTTCAACGTAAACATAATCCTAGTTGGAGCGTTCTAATAATCTTAATATACTTGCATTTTTGAGGACGACCCACATACGTAAACATCAAACGTCCGTTGTCATCCGTCACCCTAAACTATTAAATTCCACCATTAAAAGTAAACATTTATGGCCTGATTTATGACTCTACTAACTTACTTAATTTGGAAGCTATTTTATCTGTTATCCGATTTTTGATTATTTTTGAATTTTTCTTTATTATGTGTTTTGTGTGAACATAAACAAATAGGTTTTCTTATAAATAGAAGAAGCAAAGGACGGAACATTTAAATAACGATATTACAATTGCTTCCTTGAGATTAATTTAAATCTAACTTTCACACAAATCTTGAACATCAGCATCAATTTATCTCTAAGCTACTGTAAGCGCAACGTCATGGCTGATTAAACTGCGACAATCTGCGGACCTGTGTTCATCAATGCATTACTATTGCCGATATAATGTATCAGTCCGTAAATGTCCTTACCTAGATATAAGACTTCTTACCTAACCTACTAGACCGATACATTTAATAGCCGCGCAAGGTTTCATAATAAGACATACGATTACAGAGGAGAAGATATATATATATATACGATTGCAGAGAAGATATACGATTACAGAGGAGAAGACATACGATTACAGAGGAGAAGATATATACGATTACAGAGGAGAAGACATACGATTACAGAGACCTGCGTTGTTGGTCTAGTAGCTGCAAGCGCTATTGTACAGCGTGAGGTCCTGGGTTCGATTCCTAGGCCGAGCGAAGTGTTATTGGGTTTATCCATCAGGAATTTCTCAGTAGCAGCCCGAAGTCTGGATATGTACCTGGTTGATGGCCATAGACTAATTAAGGCCCATATTAGATGGGACTGCAACATAACTGGCGAAATGTCAGTTTAGTAAACGTAAACCTGTGCCTAACCTATCGAGGAAAATCCAAGTTTGATGTTATAAATACTGGGGACAATGTACATATCCTCAATTAAAAACCTAATTCCAAATTACATAAAAATCTGTTAAAATATTTATCTACTTCTGTCAAGATTACCCAACAACATGCCTTGTTTTCCCACGGAACCCTTTACTCAGTTTACTCCATTCCACACCACATTGCACAAAATTGGATTTAGCGGAATGACACTAAACATTCGTTGCCACCAACTAATAGAGGTGTATTTATCTTGGTAGTTAACAAAACTGCTGGATTAGCATTCGCAGAATGGTTTACGATTATTAGTTCACCGTTTCTGATTGTTTATGCAATCCGCATTGTCCTTTTGAATTAAAGCAAGTTCAAAAACAATTAAATGAGTAAAAAGCTTACGATTTGCCATTACCATGACATGTGACGTTTGAAATGTTGGATATATCAACGTGATCAATCTAATAGACTAAAGCAACTGTTCAACAATTAAACAATTACATACATAAATGCATTACTTTGCACCAACCGCTACGTGGATGTGGCAGTTTTGGCTCAACGAAATATAAAATACTGTCGTGCCAGCAATGAAGAATACGAAAAAAAATCCGAATAAAAACGTCTTCGCGAAGCAACTCTTTTGTTTTGTTTGTGGTCTGTGTATTATAAAGCATATCTTACGGGATAACTTCCGTGATTATTGAATGTTTTGAGTTCTCGATATTTCGACACTTTTGCAAGCGCCATGATCGCGGGATGTCTGGAGAATGCACGGGGTCGAAATATCGGGAACTCAAAACATTCAATAATCACGGAAGATATCCCGTAAGTGACAGGTAGTATAAGTTCAGATAAAAACCGTGAAAGTTTAAAACAATGTATTATAAAGCTTCTCAAAATCCCAAATAGTTACCCTAACACAGGACCCAATTTTCCCAAATAAAGTGACAGAACCGAGCGATATAGTCCCCCGTGACAATTTTCGCGCCAACCCGCCACGTAACTGCGCCAAAACCTGCGAGACACAACCTGCATCCACAGCATTACTGTCACTATTTCCTTCCATTTGCGAATTTCATTGCATCCGCCAAGATTTCGAACAAAAGGTTTCCTTAGCGCTGATTTAAACGGAGACACTTCATTCTGTGTCAGTCGTAAATGAAAGTCACGTATATTCAAACTACGCTCTGCAGGCTTCGTTTAATCCAGCTTGAATCAAGCATTCACACATTGTGACGCGACGCTTCTTGTATGGGTCTTGAAATATTGTTTGGCATGTGTTATGTATGTGGGTTTTATCCGCAGGGTGCTCTTAGATTGTGCTGTTAAGTTTTTCCAAATTCAACTGGGCAGTGTTGCTTTAGTGTGCTTCACCTTTCGTGGTTTGGAAAAGATACCATTTGCAAATGAAACCGTCGATAAGATTTTTTGCTTTTTCAGGAACAATAGAACATACGAAGCGTAAAGTCGAATTTAAAGTGCCGAGTAAAAACTTAAAGAAAAGTTGAAAAGAACGAAAGTTGCTTGTATAAAAGCTTAATTTGATTGTAAAATCTATAACATTAGTCGTCCTTAAAGCTCAACATAAGCATTAAAATTTAATTACTAAGTATTAGGCAATTTAAAGTGATGAAATACTAAAGACTTGCGTTTTTGTCAAAACAATACAGCGCACAACAAACTTTATTTTCTGGGTGTTAAAGCACAAAATTCGTGTGCCTTAATTAGTTTTGGACAAAGGATCCGTGATGTTTATGAGCTGCGATTAAACATTCAGGCTGTTTCGGTTTCCTAACAAAAGCAGGGATGTACCAGATCGGTCGCATTGCGGATATTTTTAGTACGGTGTGTTCTTAACGTGACTGTTATTACAGTGTAGGTGGTACTTATGAGTAGCTTTTGGGATTGCTATGGGCGTCTATTTAAGTTTGTTTTTTAGGGTTCCGTACCCAAAGGGTCAAACGGGACCCTATTACTGAGACTTCGCTGTCCGTCCGTCCGTCCGTCCGTCTGTCACCAGGCTGTATCTCATGAACCGTGATAGGTAGCCAGTTGAAATTTCTACAGATTATGTATTTCTGTTGATGCTATAACAACAAATACTAAAAACAGAATAAAATTAATATTTAAGGGGGCTGTCATACAAAAAAGTGATTTTATTGCGTTTTTATAAATAATGGTACGGAACCCTTCGAGCGCGAGTCCAACTTGGCCGGTTTTTTTTTTAGAACATTGTATTGACAAAAATTGAAAAGAGTACACTTAGGTGGTTTGCTCATGTGCAGAGGATGAGTGAAAGGCGACTAACAAAAGATATTTACAAGGCAGATGTGAGTGGCAACGAAGGGAGAAGACGCCCTAGCTAGAAGGACATACACTGAGACTGACCTTATAAAAGGTTCTTCAGAAAGGTCAGGCGAGTACTACGCTAGTACTCGCAACCGGCGTGTGTGTATTACTAGATGTATGAACGTAGACGTGGACGTGGACATGAACGTGGACGAGGAGGAGGGAAAGGAGTCTATAGGGTGACTGGTAATTACTGACCGATACTTAAACACATGGTCATACTCATGATAACAAACAACTTTCCCAAAGAAACATTTTGTATACTCATTCGCTTTTATCACAATAATACAACAGCTGAATGAAATTTGCGCGCGCGCCTGTGGCCTATCAGCTGATGATAAAAGAAAAATCTTTGGGAAAGTTGTTTATTATCATGAGTATATTCACGTGTTTAAGTATAGGCCACTAATTACCAGTTTCCCTTTATAAGGATGGTTCCAAGTGGAGTTTTGTGGTTTCTGCCTACCCTCATGGAAAAAGACGTGAGTTACCAAACTTATAAGCTTCATTACGAAAACGTTTAAAAACCTCGCTCACGAAAATGAGTATGTAGAGAAGTTTTACAACCCACTACTCTACTGTCTACCTCTTCGGCAAAAACAGGCGACGTGATACGTTGTTAAAATAATAATAGGGATTAGTATGGTAGGTATTGAACCCTACTCTAAAATAAAGTGAGTCCTTTACTTTGATAAGAGGGATAGAAATTCTACGACTAAACTGACTGGAACTGTTTACTAAAGGAATCTGAGTTTGGGACCGAAAAGATGAGGATCTTTTTTTGTTATTTGGCTTTTTTGAAGTGAAACTTCTTACGCGACTTCCAACAAGTTTAACGTTCTAATGGAGGGGGAATATTTTCTATTACCCACTAAGAGATGGCGCTATTACAAGATTTTTGACTACGTAGTTCTACTAGGTACGCAAGATGGCGTGCAAACAGTCATGCATTCGACTCTTCGGTGTGACCAGCCTTCGCTCAATTTCCATGAGTAGAATAACCTCGATAAACTTATGTAAAAAAGTGTACAACAATAAAACAATAAAATATTATTTAAAAGCTCAATAAAATAACGAGAGTGAATGCGTGACACTCGAACGCATGCGTGTAGTATTACGAAGTTTCACTTCTTCCGCGCGGAGGGACTCGCACTATTTTTTTTTGTCTTATCTCCATGAAGGAGTAAAAGAGACTGGGCAGGTTCATCTTTCTCTCCATTTCTTTTCATGGTCTGTCATCTGCCTAGCCTTTTTCCAACTATGTTGGGTCGGCTTCCAGTCAAACCGGATGCAGCTGAATACCAATATTTTACATCGAAAATCATCAAATGACTGCCAATCTTGTGCTGAATAAAACCCATGTTCTTTCTTTAGCCCTTTGTGTTCCGGGGCCGCGGTATCTCTTTTGAACAGTTCCGCGGCCCCGGTAATATGTCACTTCTTGGTGAGACTATTGTGTTCAATTCTTTTCAATGTCTACATATATGAGACATAAATACTCTGTAAATAATTAGATGATCATCTTCTTTTACCGTAGGAAACTTGTGGGAAACATGCACAATGCATACGGTTTAAATGAAATTTGAATAAAAAATTCTGTTACCTATTAAACAGTAAAAGAATGTTACTGAACCAATCAATCAATCAAAACGATCTATCGCAATTTATAGCCACACACGCCTCACCAAATTGCGCCAAAACGTACCATTCGGTTTACTATATTTATTTGACCGTGCCGGAATATTGTACGGAAGATTTTACGATATTCCTATTTAACTGTAAATATTACTGTCTAAATAACTTTTTATTTTTTTGGTTTCAGTTCAAGCATAGGAACATTTTTAGCTGTGAAAAGCAATAACGTGGTAGTTTTCGATTCAAGTCAAAGTCATTCAAAGAGAATTTTTCTCTTGGGGTCGAGTAGGTTTTGACTGAACCATCCAACAACAAACAACTAAATATTTTACTGTTCTTTTCGGGCTAGATAGTTGTCGAAAAAGTCCCCTTTTAAATCACCTATAGAAACCGTAATCTCATGTTGGGATATCTCAGTTAATTTTCAGCACTCATTTTACCACAAGTTCCTTCTAAACAAAGACACAACAAAAAGAACTACTTTCTCATCCAAACTACACTTTTAATATCACTCTTGTCCTTGTTTTTTTTTGTTTGTATTTCTCTAGTAATATTAAGCGAGTAACCGCAGTCATTCATGAGCTTGCAAATGTTACCTCCATATTTTTTGCCGCCAGAATGCTAGCCGCCATATTGTTTGCCAGCAGATGCCCATTATGTCTTTTCGGACGATTCGAACGTGAAAAACCTTCATGTATAGTTATGTGTAGGAATAACCGTATGTTTGGCCATGAATTATTTCTGGGTCAATGAAGAAGTTGGATTGGTTTTGGACTATAATATTGTGAGAATCATTGACTTTTGGTACCTACATGATTAAGTAGCTACAGTGCTTTCAAACATTTGTAGATCTTTGACAGTCGTTACAAGTAGTCAGCAACCAAAAGTCTGACATCCAGTCTTACCAAAGGGTATCTTATTACCCAGTTACTGAATTGTAGAGGTCAGATAGGCAGTCACTTCATGTAAAATACTGGTACTCAGCTGCTTCCCGTTAGACTGGAAGCCGACCCCAAGATAGTTTGGGTAAAAGACTAGGCAGATGATGATGACTGCTTTCAAACAAGTAAGAAGAAGTGTTCACGATACTAACGCAAATACGTGTTCATCGGTGCACCTGTTTGTCCTGTCACTACTGCTTATATCTGCACAGAACTGCTAATTCCACCCGAATCGGAGTTTAGTAGTAGTTGTCAACAAAGATACGTTCCAGTTGTAAAAGATTACCTTCATCTTATGCCAAAACAAAAGAGCTCTGTTGGCTTTGAAGGGACGTCCCAGCGCTGAGAGTTAAAATTGCAAAAGGCATTAATCTATGTTTTGCTTACTGTTCGTGAAGACGGGGATAAGTGATAATCTTTGCTAAGCCAGCAGAGCTCATGACCTAGCTACCAAGCCTATGCACTATCCCCTGGGATTGTACGTTTATGTACAAATATAGGGAAACGGTAAATTGGTACCAGGTAATACGTACTTACCTACCTACATACATGTGCGAACGTACCGTGTGAGCCGGTGGTGTGGGAACTTTTTGGGTATTCGCGTTGTTTCATAGAAGAATTTATATAATAATATTATGCGTGACTATGAAAACCTGAAAAAGCCATTTAAAGAATCTAAACGAAAACTCGACAATTGTTTAAAGAGGTCGAGATTACAATTAATTAGAAATTGTTTAAAGAGGTCGAGGTTGCAATTAATTAAGAATTATTAAACCACGATGGCATCCGCGAAAATATTTTCAGTACCAAACATTATTTCTATATATGGCAAAGTTTCAAACCTTACACTAATTACATTTTTACGAAGGTTTCATTTCACAAGAATTCAATAGGTTTTCAGTAATTAGACTTCATCACGCCAGTAATCCTGGAAGGGTTAGGCAGGGATGTGGATAGTAAGTTAGTACACCAATATTTTTTCAGCCATGTTTTCAATCCCTAGTAAAAGGGAGCGAGCAAACCCGTATTGCTTACCGAGGCATTTGAGGTGGGAAAATCCAATAATATTTCGCCAAACCCGACCACAAGCTTAACAGTAGTACTTACGACCAGTACACCAACGTGGCATTAAAACTAATCGAAAATATAAAAAAAGCGACCTAATCTACTTTTCTTTAAATATTGACGATCCCAGTGGCGTAGCTGCGAAAAGCCACAGTAACTGGAACCCTGCGGTCGCGGGTCACGGTCGCGGGTTCCACTCCCGCATCGAGACAATCATTTTGTTAATAATGTAAGGCCGGGATACTGCGGCAGATGCTTCAACTCCGAATTCTCCGAACCTTTCGAGCTAGGATCACGATTTGTTTTTAATTATTTTGAGATTCGGCCAATCTGGTACGGACAGATTGCTAATTGGTTGCGGACAACGGACACTGGCAGATAGTCTAGTAACATAGTCTATTACAGTCCGGAGTCCTGAGCCTAGCTGGCAGAGATAATGAGTTTTAATCCAAAAACATGGATTTCAGGGAAGAAGGACTTGTGGGTCCTGCTGTTTGATTATGATTACCTACTAACAAAAATCTTAATCGCTGGATGGTGCCACTGAACATCATCAAAATTTTTCGTTTAATTTCGTTGATAGACAAGACGGGATGCATCAGCGTAACGACAGTTTATTATTTTTCTAGTACAAAAATTAAGTAGAAAACAGCGATATAGCCAACACCTTGCAATGCAGTCAATGTACTAGTTTTATAAACGGATTATAAATTGAGATCGCGTCATTCCTAACCGACTGTCTAACTAATTAAGGTAAGTTGGTGAGTAATGTAGTGGATTTCATTCATAATGTTTCTAAACTAAGATTATCCTTGTAATATGGTGTAACTGAATTGCTCTCAATATTATGAGCTCATTTCTAAATTCTTGAAGAACTCGTAAATTAATTTAAAATCAAGAAACATAATGTTTTACAGTTTAAAAATTACTCCGGATGCGGACTTAAGCTCCGTGTGACAGTTTTTTTTCATAACTCGTGAAATGTTTAAATTTATAATCAGTTATTTCGAAGTTGTTTTTTATTTAGTCTACGTATTATAAATAGTTTTCAGAAGTTTCATAAACATCTTTGATCATCAGGAAGTATGATGAAATATTAAAAACTGTTCGAAATTCATCGCAGTTTTTTATGTCCATAACGCCGTAAAATGCATTTAAAAATCGAAGCTATAAAGTAACTCTAAAACTCACGTGCAAACTTTTTCCCGCCAAGAAAAGTTGCAACGGGACTTTTTAAACAGCCACAAGTGTCAAACTCACCGGGAGGTGACTTCTGCGGTGTTGCGGGTTCGTCGTGATGGTAAGGAGTTGATTTGAGGAGCTGGAGGGCGAGTTCGGTCCCGACCTCCTCGGAGCGCGGGCACGGCACGTACGCGTATCCTTTCTTGGTCGGCGCCGGCAGGGGCGCGACGCGATGTCTGCTCCGGTCGGCCATGCGACGTCTGCCGTGCGGACGGCTCACCCGCCGGAGTGCCGCAGCCGCGTGCCGGCCGGCGGCCTCTTATCGATAAAGCTGCCCGTTTGCTACCGGGAAATATTAATTTAGTGCGTAAACTGCTCGAGTTTGTTCAATGATAAATCCGTGCGCCAATTAGTGTTTGACACGCGATTTGTCACGCGTTAAATACGCTTTAGTGAAAGTTTCAGATATTATTTTGCGAATACGAGCTTTTCCTCTTTGCCTTGCAGCCAAACAAAGAAATTCGTAAGTCGAATTCAGTTCTTTGAATATTGTGAACTTTTGGATAATTTTCTGTTATAGCTTAGATTTTCAAAATAAACGAGGAATATTAATAAATGTGTAATATGAAAAACTTAAAACCGAAAAAATATTAACTTATAAAAAAATATTAACATATAAATATTAACTATTTAACTTTAATTAATTTCACAAACTTATGAAACTTCAGAATAACACGAAATGTGAAAAAATAGGCATTACAAATATCCAAATTAGGTAGTTACTAAAATATGTAGGTAAACTAGGTAGGTACAGTAATTATTATGAAAACTATTATGAAAAACTTTAAATAATACGATTTGTGAAGTGTCCACCGTTTATTTTATAGTCATGCTTTCATACATTCAGCAAGAAGCCGAACCAAAAGACCTCCAACAATTCAGTTTTAAAAATGGAATCAGTTGCTGTGAACAACCAAACAATGTACAAACAAACTCTAAACAGTTTCCAAAAAGTTTTTTAAACCAAAAAAAAAGCCGCTTTCCCAGGGTCCCTAAAGCCATTCGATTTTCAAATCCTAGTCTGTGTGGTGTAGTCCACATTTGGTGCGCGCGCAGTTCCGCGTGCTGAGTCCCGCACTACGGTCGATAGCACGTGCCCGGGAGGACTGCACTATGCGGACACTTGCACAATAATAATAACAAAGCCAACTTGCGGTCGCGGTCACAAGGTTAACTACGTAACTTGCAAGGACGCATGCATAGTGAGGGCGAGTGCAGTTTGAACTTAGAGAATATTTTTTTTAAAGTTTAGTAGAGAATGCCTGGCTTTTTGTGCTGTAAATTACTTGAAAAATAAAATTAATAAAGTTGTTCTGTACAAAATCCGTTCAACTAAAAATGTAAGTCAGTGCTCTCTGTGTTGTAAAGAAAGTCACGTGGGTCAAAAATTGTGCAGAAGTATTTTTCTCAGACCACCCATACATACAAGGTGTTGTTTTGCATCCACGTCAAATTCAAGAAGGTAACTATGCTAATGATTCTCGTCTCGAAACAATAATAAAATGGGTAGGTAATTTTTATTATTTTTATTATTTACGGAAATTGGTAAGTGTGAATCATCCGTGTTTTAACCGCGGCCTGTCTGATCCTCACCTCAT
Organism: Cerastis leucographa; assembly: GCA_963082945.1. Lineage (NCBI taxonomy): Eukaryota > Metazoa > Arthropoda > Insecta > Lepidoptera > Noctuidae > Cerastis > Cerastis leucographa. The sequence continues at coordinate 17,956,308 of OY720358.1, read as the reverse complement.
TACCTCGCTTTCACACATACAAACAATCTCAAACGTTTATATTCGATAGTTTATTGTTCCCTAAACCACGTTAAGGGGAATTCTGAAATACTGACAAACTTAAACAACCACAAAAATCAGCGTTAATTAATAATTAACTAGGTACCGTAATTTTAATTGATTATTTATGTCTTTTGTGACATCCTCTTGAATTTTGACGAGGATGCAAAACAACACCTTGTATAGTCACATTTTAAATCATCACTTTGGACGACTTACGGCTGACATGATGATGATGATAGAATCGCTATGTTTATTTTTTTGAGGCCTTAAAACAAATTAAATAAATAAATAACTCATACTCTACACATCTAATTATTTAAACAATTAATCATATAAAACTTTACTCAATTTCAGCCGTGCTAAACATAACGAACGATCGCTCCGGCAAGTTTCCAATTTTTCATTACGTATAACTCGAATTAATCATTCGAAAAAAGTGATTTATTGCCTGAAGTACCGATAACTGAAGACTCGAAGTCTAGCCTGAGAAAAAAGTATCTATTCGTTTATGTTCAAGTTAAAAATTCTCTGACAAGCTCTTACGTCATCACTGAAAATCGTCATTTTTTCAAATGTTAGTCATGTTTTATACAAATAAACCTTCTAGAATAAATGAATTAATAAATAAATTTCTAAATTAAAGCTACCGTTATTAACCGCATCAAAATTCGTTGCATACGCAGTTTAGAAAACAACAATGTCGTACAGAGAGACACGAAAAATAAATTTATATCTTTAAATAAAAAAAACTGGCATTACACTACATTTCGTTATGTCAGGAACCACAGATAGTTGGAAAAAGGCTAAATAGATGTTGATGACATTTAAACTTATCTTTTCATTTAATGTAAACAAGAACTAAAAGTCATTAGGGAAAAGTTAGAAAAAAATCTAAAACACGCTTCAACAAATGTTACTGATAAAATCTAACAGAAAGCAATCATTCTTAAAGTTGATGGGGTCCGGAGTCAATAGGAGCTGTTCAATTAAGCAGAGGATTTGAAGGCTGAACAAAGGAACACACTCAATAATTCAGGAGCCGCGGCCGAGCGCCGAGTTTGTCGTTAAAATACAATTTCATGAAGAAAGTACACTGAGATACAAGATTGTTTTCTTGCTGTAATAACTTCATGAGGTACAAAATACTTCATACAATTTTGCTTGCCATGGTATTAATATTTTGAACAAATTTTCCAAGCTCAAACTCAAAGCATTTATTTTAATTAGACCATTACAGGCACTTTTGAAAGTTAAAAAGAAAGAAAAAACAAAAAAAAAACGCGAATCTACAGTCCCAGTCACAAGGCATAATAACTTGTGAAAGTACTGTAGTTGCCCATTCCAAAGCGTAGATCTCTATGGAGAAGAATGGGCGAGAAACTCCATGGACAGTCTTTTTAATCAAAATATGTTACAAAGTCTTGGTTACATCATTCATGTTAAAAATTACAAATATGTGAGAGCGATGTAGAAATACGAGCAAGTTAAGAGTGTCCAGAGTAAAATATTAAATCAGTCATTCAAAAATAAAGTAATTAAAATAAACCGTAGCAGCTAAGAGTTCTTTCGTTACTTGAAGGCACAGAGATACACTCTTAGCGAGGACCTCAAAGCAAAAGCAATGGTTGATTGGAACTGTCTAATGAAAAAGCTAGCCATGTAAACAGTCATAACCTCATGTATTTTATTTACCCCGGGGGTAAGAAGAAACTATGGAAAGCCACCTGCCACGACCATCTTCAATCCACTACTATCCTTATATATACTGTTTTGGCTTCGTCCACGTTTATACAGGGTGTAACGGAAAGGGTATATACATACTTAAGGGTGTGCACAGACCATCAAACTGAACATTTTTCTCCATCAGACAAACATCGTAATAGCGAAATAATTATCTGCTGCCCGATACAAAATTTCAATTCGACCAAATGATTGATGACCAAATTTTCGACCCAAATGTATGGGGCAGCTGATGTTATTTTTGCTATTACGATGTTTATTCGATGGAGAAACATGTTCAAATTGATGGTCTGTAGCACACCCTTAAGTATGTACATACCCTTTCCGTTACACCCTGTATAACTGGTTATCCACGCCGTATAAATACATACTCATTAATTGGGGGTTCCATTTATTTTGTATCAGATTGTTAACACAAAAGTTTCACAAACGGTTTCATTTAAAAATGCGGCAAAAAGTTGCACGTTCCCTGAGTATGAAGCAATTTGGGACGGAGGCATGCGATACAGCTAATTCACGTTAATGCGTACCTACGTTTATACAGAGAATATTCAGCAACCCTCGTTTGTGAATAACTCGTTAACCATCGCAAATGAACAGCTGAGTTAATTAAGCAAAGTACATTAAGTAAAACTCTTCTTCATTGTGATATTTCGGCACAAGTCGCGGAAAGCTACGCGATACCACGCCACACAATCCAGGAAATAATAACTTCAATTTGTCCTATCTTGTATTAATCTTTCTGCTCTGAATATAAAGAGGCTTTTGCTCTGACCACAACGTGTCCTGATACCAGTGCCAGTTTATGAAAACACTGCGGTTTTATGTTTCATCAATTTAAGAACATGTATGGACGTTAATTACGAAAAACGTAAAACTTAAAGTATTAAGCTAAATTGCAAAAAGCAAAACGTCTTAAATATTTAAATGGTCCAACACATCACAAATCTTAAATTCACGCCGAAGTCTAGATGTTTCTATCGAGTAGTACAGACGTCACGTCATAAAAAAGAGGTCCTAAAAGCTAGATCCACCATCATGAATCAAGCTAATTTCACTTCGATCGTGCCTAAATACTCTGACTACAAACCAAAACTTCGGAAACAAAGTTAAACGTGGAATTAATCGAGCGAAACAACCGTTGCCAAAACGGCTGTTTAATGTCACCGCAAGTTATTATAGCAGTTCCTTCCACTGATAAAGTTAACGATGTCAGAGTTATTTCGCGCCCATTCTTCGGCCAATCACAGCCATTCCTGGCCCATTCACAGCCATGCGGCCGGAGATTCTAACGCACGAAGGAAATTTGACAGATTGTGTTACGGGAATCTAATGGTGTGGTTGTGGATTTTAGGTCATCGTGGTCGTAATAGAGTCCATAGGTTTGATGGACAATATAATATTATCTTAATTGCTTGAGGAAGAAACTTCTTTCATGTAAGAAATAATAATTAATAATAAGAATTAATAATTCGAATTCATTCAAGTTCTACAGTGGGGATGGCGTGGTTAAGGGTGTTGATAGGGTCGTCAAAAATATAATTATGTTGATACAATTTAAAATGAGAAATCAGGAAAAAATCCAGTTAATATTTTAATTCTTTCTTCTTTTCTTTCTTTTTTTTAAAAACGTTGCCCCACACTAGGAATTTCTCCTGTATCGTGGGTGCGTTTACAAACATTTAAACTCACATACACAAACAGCCAGACCCGGAACAACTATCTGTAGGCCATACAAATATTTGTTCCGTGCGGGGATCGAACCCGCGAATATTTTAATTAGTTCCCTGATGAGTGTAAAGTGGAATATCATGAAACTATAGAACACCATAATTTCCTATCATCATTTACAAGAAGTATTTCTGCGTTCATCAGAAGGAAGAATTTCTAAGTCTCTATATTCTTATCAAATCCATTCAGTTTTTACCGATTATTATTCCGATTTGCGTAGAAATAAAAAAACGATTTTAGATCAGACAGTCCAACGATACCGCATTGAGTCAGATTTGGAAGCGTAAGCGAAAATCAGTAGACTTTGCATAATACCACCCAAAAGTAATATCGTCATAACTGAATTGCTTTGTGTTTGTGCTTACACGTTTCTGTATACATATTTCCCTAGAAAGAAAGTACCATATTTTAATGGTATGGAAAATGCTACATATACTTATAAGGCGAAGAATTTTTGAAGGTATTTTTCTCGGCCTATATGGTAAGATCTGAAAAGCTCGGAAAGAAAAGTAGCAGAACATAGCGTAGCGTAGCGTAGCGTAGCATAACACTTAGAATCAGATTAGAATTTCAAACTGTGGGATAGGCAAAATAAGACTGAAATTCCTTTGTTGATACTAAATAACTTCACAATTTATACCGTTTTGGTATCATTATTGAAAACAACGAAAGTGCTGTATCTCAGAATATGCAAACAGTTTTATAGAAAGGGTTTGTATTGTACGCCTTTCCTTAAAGTACCAATTTTAGAACAACAACCCCAAATTATTAGTTAACTTCAGTTTGGACTGGTCAGGCTGAAGTCTCGGGTACGGTGTGATCATGTCATGGATTGTAATTATGGCGAATTACGTATTGATAAGAAACCATGTCATTATTTTAGAAAACAAAATCTTTTAAGAGTTCTGCGGTCCTAGCACGCGCGGTATCATCATATCAGCCGTAGGACGTCCACTGCTGGACATAGGCCTCCCCCATGGATTTCCAACAGGACCGGTTGGAAGCGGCCTGCGCCCAGCGTCTTCCGGCTACCTTGACTAGGTCGTCGGTCCACCTAGCTGGTGGACGTCCTACGCTGCGCTTGCCGGTCCGTGGTCTCCACTCCAGGACCTTCCGGCCCCATCGGCCATCGGTCCTGCGCACTATGTGGCCAGCCCACTGCCATTTTAACTTGAACAACCAATCCGCTGGACTATGTCGGTTGCTCTCGTTCGTCTACGGACCTCCTCATTTCTGATTCGATCTCGTAGAGAAATCCCAAGCATAGCCCTCTCCATGGCTCGTTGCGCGACTGCGAGCTTCTCCATTAGGCCCATAGTGAGAGACCACGTTTCTGCTCCGTATGTCATGACTGGCAACACACATTGATCGAAAACCTTTGTCTTCAAGCACTGAGGTATTTTTGACGAGAAGACGTTGCGTAGTTTTCCAAACGCTGCCCATCCGAGTTGGATTCGGCGATTGACCTCCTTCTCAAAGTTGGACCTACCTAGTTGGACTGTTTGTCCTAGGTAGACGTACGAGTCTACAACTTCAAGAACCGAGCCTGCAACTGATATTGGGGTGGGCACAACATGGGCGTTAGACATAACTTTCGTCTTATCCATGTTCATTTTAAGGCCCACCCGTTGCGAAACTCGATTGAGGTCTTCGAGCATCGTACTGAGTTCCTCCATTGACTTAGCCATGACTACGATGTCATCGGCAAACCGTAAGTGAGTGATGTATTCGCCATTGATGTTGATGCCGTGTCCTTGCCATTCCAGGAGCTTGAAGGCGTCTTCCATTGTGGCTGTGAAGAGTTTGGGGGAGATAACATCCCCTTGTCTCACGCCTCTTCTCAATGGAATCGCCTTCGAAGTCTGCTCCTGTACTCGGACCGACATGGTGGCGTTATTATACAAGCACCCGAACACTTCGATGTACCGACAGTCAATACGGCATCGCTGGAGGGACTCGAGCACCGCCCATGTTTCGACCGAATCAAAGGCTTTCTCATAGTCCACAAACGCTAGACATAGCGGCAAATTATACTCTTCGGTCTTCTGTATAATTTGACGAAGCGTGTGGATGTGGTCTATGGTACTAAAGCCTTTACGGAAACCGGCTTGTTCGGGAGGCTGGAAGTCATCAAACCTGCGTTCGAGACGATTCGTAATGACCCGCGAAAACAGCTTATAAACGTGGCTCAGAAGCGTAATGGGCATGTAGTTCTTCAATAAAGTGTTATCACCTTTCTTGAAGAACAGCACCACTTCGCCCCCAGTCCACGCTTTTGGCGTTTTTCCCTCAAGCACGACGGAATTAAAGAGCTTTTGAAGGACTTTAAGTACCTGTGTTCCACCCGCTTTCAAAAGCTCTGACGTGATTCCATCAGCGCCCGGGGCCTAATTGTCCTTGAGCTGTTTCAGGGCCATTCTAATCTCGTACAGGCTGATGTCCGGGATATCCTCAGTATAGTGTCGGGACAGCTTGGCTCTTGGGTCTTTGGCCGAGCTATCAACAGGCTTAGCGACTGAAGTGTATAACTGTCCATAGAACCTCTCGACCTCCCCTAGTACCTCTGCTTTGGTTGACGCTATGCTGCCATCTTCCCTCTTCAGCTTTGTCAGCTGGCTTTGCCCAATAGAGTTGTCTCTTGCAAACACTTTGGAGCCCTGGTTCCGCTCTATAGTCTCTTTAATACGGTTAGTATTAAAGATACGTATATCGTGCCGCAAGGACTTCTGTATGCGTCTATTGAGCTGCCTCTATGACTCAGCGTCAGTGGAAGACTGCAACCGTAGCGAGCGTCGTACAGCCTTGAGGTTTAGGGTGTGGTCAGATTGTTTCTGAGGTCTATCTTTACGGCGGGGTCTAAAATATTTAGCACCCACCGTGTGGACAGTTTCCACTAGCCTGTAGTTGATCTCGTCCACTGATGCAAAATTCTCCAGGCAATCAAAGCGATTCGAGAGCTCGAGTTGAAAGCTTTCGGGGTTTTGGATATGGGTCGGAGTAGGTCGGAGCGTAGACTTCATCATGCAAGACCGTTCAAGTTTATCGTTAATATTCAAAGTGCCTCTTACTATTCGGTGATCGCTTCCGGTTTTCACCCTGTGGATCACAGAGACATCCCTGAATATCCGTTTTTTGTTGGTCATAATGAAGTCAATCTCGTTTCTCGTAGAACCATCAGGACTCATCCAGGTCCATTTCCTGTGAGGCGGCTTCTGAAAGAAAGAGTTCATCGCAAAGAGTCCCTCTTTCTCCAGGAAGTCGGCCAGCCTCTGTCCTCTAGGGTTCCGATGCCCATACCCAAATTGCCCCACTCTCAACTCATAATCGCTTTTCTTGCCCAGCTTTGCATTGAAGTCCCCCATAACAACAGTGAAGTGAGTCTTGCAAGTATGTATGGCTCTACTTACGTCCTCATACAAAGCCTCAACTTCATCATCTGAGTGCGACGAGGTCGGCGCGTACACCTGAATGACCTTCAACGAGTACCGTTCAGATATTCTGAGTATTAGGTATACGACCCTACTCGAAACACTATCGATGGTAATAATGTTGTTTACGAGGGACCTGTGGACGATAAATCCAACACCACCTTGGGATAGTTGGTCACCTTCCCGGTAGAAGAGCAGATTACCGGATTTTAGGGTAACTGTGTCCTCGCCCTCTCTACGGACTTCAGACAACCCCACGATGTCCCAGTGTAATCTACTCAATTCCTCTTCCAGCTCAACAATCTTCTCGTCTGTCCTCAGAGTGCGTACGTTGTGTGTTGCCAGAGCCAGTCGTCGTCGGGGTGGGTAGCCGGGCGTCTGCCGGGGATTCTTAGCACCCCCTGCTCCGCCGTTACCATGGCCGCTACCCGCGCCAGGAATAGCGGAGCCGCCGGGGACTGGGGGCCTGGTCTTCTGTTGTGTCTCCATTTTGGGGGGTTTTTGCCAATACTCGCCACGCTTGGCAGGCGGGTTGGCGAGCGCAGTTTTGAATAATGTACAGGAAAGGTGCTGCTGCCCACCTTCCGTGACACTTCCCTCTGCCGGCTCTTACGGCAACCACGGGAGGAGAGGGTGGGGACTATTCTTACGCCGGTACCACCACGGCAATACGCGCGGTATAAACGTATGAAAAGATTGACTGGAGATGTCAAGACCAAAGGAAGATTGGAAAGTATAGTGGCGGTCTTTTTCTGTCCCACATTTCGCCAGTTATGTTTAAGTCCTATGTAATAGAGGGTGAGACAATTGCCATCAACCGGGCCCTAATCCAAAATCCTAATGATTCTGAGAAATTTCAGGTGGAAAAACCCAATAACGCCTTGCCCAACCTGAGAATCGAACACAGGGCCTCATGCTTAGCCATCACGTGGAAACAAGGATTTAAATCCTTGTTTGCCTGGAACCACCAACCCGCAGTGAACTACCATAACATTGATCAATGATTGTTTCTTATCTGCAGTACGCGCTGGTAGTAGCTGGATGATACTAAATAGCTACAGATGGGAAGGCCACGTCCAGTAGTGAACTGCTACAGAACCTAATTTGCATAATTTTCATTAAAATGAAACGCAATGTCGTTGGCAGCGGTTCTCATTAGCTGAAAACTTAAAACTTTGTTAATTACTTCATCTAACTCTCTGCATTTTTCCATGCCGTTCCTAATTAGGAAAAGGTATAGATTCATTAAATAGTTCTATGTTTCACTTACTGTAAGTTCCGATCAATATGTATTTTCAGTCAGCCTCGCAGCAAAGTTATATTACCGATGTATTTTTAAATTATGACATGAACTTTTTAAATGTGTGTCGGATGTCTAAGAGAAAAGTTCGTCCTATCTCCAACTACTTATTTCTTTAGAATCCATCAAATCATAATAATAGGGATGAAGACTGGGTTAAGAAAACGAAATTCTATTTTGTCCGTCAGACAGGTAATACAAAAATATTAAATACGTATTTTTTGTTTCATCAAAATATCAAAAATTACTTAGTTAAAACTGTTAAAGTTGCAGAGTGGGGGATCACTACGTCACAAGTAGGTATAAAAATTACCTACACGTGACGTCATGCGCCACTTCAACTCAATATATCTCCGTAATTTTATGACCACGTGAAAAAAGAAAAAATACGTGTCCAATACTTTTCAATAGTCTACCCGACAGACAAAGAAAAAAAAATAGTGATCATCCCCTATTCTTGAACTCTAGTGAAGCTTATAATTACATTTATGTGTTCTCTTGTACAAAACCAACACCGTTTCTTCAACTTTACCGCGTAGTAACACAATTATTCAAGCTTAAAATTAACGTGGTTAGCATGTTGAATGCCCTAAATTCCAATTAGATTAGCCTTATAACAATTCATTATATAACTTTTAAACGATAACTTACACGAAATATTAAAAAAAATAGGTTATCTAAGGCGCCATCTTAGAGTACCTAACGATCTCATTGTGTAGTAAACAGCTTTAATTCTTATTCATTATTTCATTGACGTCATTCATTTTAATAAACAACTGCTTATTATAAGCTTGAATCGAGAAAAACAATTTTATAACTGGTTTTCCTACACTGTTTATGTATTGTTTTAAGTTTTATAATTATCTTCATTATAACATTGTATGTTTACTTCAAACCTACCAACTTTTCGCAAAGTCTGAATGGAGGGTTTGCCCCAATTAACTCGCCCACAGTTAGTCAAAAAATGTAGAGATGAATTTAAAAATGGAACGTCATATTTTCAGTAATATCCAGCGGACAGCAGCTGCTGAACACGTCCCCATATCCCCAGACAATACAGTTACATTGCCTTCAATTTCAAGCGACTGTAAAGCGCTTTATGCTTTTTTTTAATCATTCCCGAAGCCATTGTCATGAAGAACTTCTCATTTCAAACGAACATTTTGTAATTGCAAATGGAGGTGCAAAATTGAAATGAGTTTAAAGAAATAATTGTAAAACTTCTTAGAACTCCGCGGATAGTATAACCTTTTATTTTATTGTTTTAGTCTTGTACTTCTAGAATTTAATTTCTCCTCCACGATATCCTTAATTTTAGTTTTAAATTCAAATAGATGCAATCTCTGTATGAAATTTCGTCTCTTGTCATTCCTGTGTAGATCCTCAGTTCTCCGCACGTCATATTTGTTATGCGCATCCTTCCATCTCGGAATGCAAGTTTGTGGCTTACCAGCCGGTTCAAGGTATTGTGAATGTTTATTCAACTGCGTTATCTCTTTCATCTAGTTAACTATTGATGCTTCAATAACTCTTAAAATTCTATGTTTCTATTTTTATTTAATTTAAGAAAACAACTGCTCACCTCGACTAAAGTCTTTCAATATTTTTCTAATATTCTTATGTAACTACAGTCTTACCTAGCCAACCTTTTGGCAGCTTTCCAAATTCAGTCCAGTTTTAACGTTTTCCAAATGATATTCTTTAACTCTATTCCCCCTTTTTGCATAAGTAAATGTGTTGTCCTTTTGGGAATATAATAAATGGAAGTTATCGTGACTACTAATACTTACTGAAAGAAACTTTGCAAAGAACACTTCGCTGGCTTTAATTTTGCTAGACGTAGCGTGGCAGAAACTTTAATCTTGGAGCAATGCAGAGTTTTCATTACTGTTTCACTTGTAGCGCCAGACTGGTCAATCGAAAATAAATCCGCCCGCTTTGGTAATCTATGTGTATTTACTATTTTGTTCGCAATCTACATAAATATCGCTCGTTTGACACTTTTACATTTTAATCTAGGTTGCATTGTGTATTTGTTTTTGGATTTTCACATGACATTTCTGATTTAACTATATATATTTCGCTTTCATACAAATTACTTATGCCAGATTTGTTTGTTTCAGTATTCAAGCGCCCAAATAAAATCACAAACAGAAAAGTCATTTAAACTTTATTCCAATTCATATCTCTATCTTCAAACACACACGAATCATCCGTCACTCATTTATTTTAACAACGCAACTAACTTTTATGCCCAATTGTACAAAATTCTCACAAGATTCAGGTCCGCAACAAAAAATCTGATCAGATGATGATGATGTTTAATCTGTTAATAATGATACATGATAATGATAAAAATTAGTTAGCAAGCAAACCTACACCATTGGAAACAATAAGAAAAAAAAGCTATTCGTCACAAAAGAATCACAATTACTCGACAATTTGACATTATTTATTTCGTCGTTGTTACATTTTTGGTAGCTTAGCTCTAAAATTATGTGACGAGGTTAGTAATGGCGGTGACCCGGCTGGTGTTGTTCAGCAGAGGTGCATGTCTGTGAAAGTCTTCTTGTCCTTATAGATGGCGCCCCAGGCTCCGTAGTCCTTTTTCTGCTCCTGTTTCTTGGGTGCCTGGTATTTAGGCGCCTCGTATGCGGTCTTCCTGCAATCAAACGAATAATACGATGATAATTTGACAAAAAAATTAGAGTTTTTTTTAAGGGAATTCAGAGTTACCATCCGAGTTACCAAAGCCATCTTGAAAAAAGAACTAGTATGTACTAGTAATGATTTAGTATAAAACAATTTTTCAGTTAACGTGGTACCTACACTAGATCTAGGCCAATTCTGTTGTTTGGTATTACAATTTTTGATGGAGTTCGTGCCTCTATTGATGCTGATTAGGTAACTCTTCAGAAGAAGTAACCCTTTGCACAGTTTAAGATGAGCATAATATTTCAGGTTTGATAGAAACAAGATAAGAATTAGGTTCAAAGATACTTACTGCATAGGAGCGGATACGTCGAAAGACTTGCACGCGTAGTTAGCCTTGTTGGCGGTTTTACATTCGTCTCCGCGAGCCATGGTCCTTAGCATCTATCTCTTTCACTCTGGTTAATCTGATAGCCGGTGGGAGGGAGATGGATGATGAGATGAGGGTGACGGTATGGTAGGGAATCTACGGCACGTGCTGAATGTGGGTAAGGACCGCGTGTTCCAGACGGTTACCGGTGTTCGCCCGACGACTGCCTTTTCTGGTGCACAGGTTTTTCGCAAGCCTGGAATCATGGAAAAAAATATTGTTACTTCATTACATAAGATAAGTATAATACGCAATATTTCTTACAGAGCTGTTGATTTTGGAGACAAAGAAAAAAAAACTATCAATTGCAGAATTATTGCAACGATGCACTGTATTATTACATGTTACTACATGGTTACATAAGTTCACGTTCCTTAATTTAAGTTTCTCAATAAATTTTTCCACGATGAATTCATAATAATATTTTTGTTACAAAATAATTATACAAGATTTTGCAATAGGTAATTAAAAGTTTTCTCGTTTATTTCAGCCCTGACTTATTTCGAAAGTTCTATTTTGCAATACCGATAAGTTACTGTTGTCATCATATAAAACATTTAAGGGACACAAAAACTTTCGTAATTGCGGCAAAATAAAAAGCAATTCCGCTAAAGATATATTTTAATTGCCCGTAAAATAAGATTTTGTTGAGAACTTGGAAATAACTTGCTGCAAAAGTGCGAGGTCCAAACTTTTACTGTGGAAAATTTTCACTTTGAGATACTTTGAATTCTAAAAGGCACGACGTTTATTACTTTATAAAATATATGATTATACCTATAATCAGAATAGAAGGACCATTTGTAAAGATATTTTCAAAGGCTAATTGAGCCATTTCTATATTTATTTCATGAGTGGACCATACTGGTGATAATATAAGATTTGAACAACAACAAAAAGTTACTTACAATAAAACAAATTGACAATATAGACCGAATCCCTAGGTAATCATTTCTCTTACATATTTTTGAAATAACTTCGAGATCAACTCTTAAGAGCTTTTCGTTAGCGAAGAAGCAAGAATACGTCTGGGAGCTGTAATTCTATTTTTAATATTTGAAAACAATATGAACCCTAACATACATATTTATAAGTATGGAAATTAGAATAGGGTTGGTTTCTAGCTAGAATATATCATTGCCTGGCTCGCCTCGTGTAGTCTCTTGACCTTCACGCACAGGTAGGTTCTATGTACCTATGTATCTATTACATTCCACAAGACACTTGCTTATATAGGACTGCATTAAAATCTACTTAAACCAGATTTTACCGGTTTTCAAACATTCCCATACCAGATTGACTGGATGATGCAATATTCGTGATCCTTGTATCATCTTCAAGTTTATTTTCATATTGTTTATTCTGTTTCTGTATATTAACGTGATTGGTTTCTTGATCTGTTTTAAAGTTTGTTGAAAAGAAATGTCTGCGACTTAAATTTTGTTGTAGAGACCGTTGGTTATTTGCTATTTCATTCTTTTTATGGTAATTAAGTCTTCATTTAGTATTATGCAATGATAGTCTTTGACATTGGCGTGGATTCTGACAAAAAAAACTTACGATCGTAATATGATATTTACGTCTATTACAATTACATTAAAGAATCTAATTATCTGTATCCCTTCTGCTTCTACTAAAAGTTTTCTTCAGTTTTCACCAATGACAGGCATTTATTGTGTAGTTAAATTGGTGCAAATCGTATTTAGCATATGAACTCCACAAGAGAGACAGATCTTTTCGATAACAGTAATATTGGTTTTTTAATTATAGATGTTTTTGTGACTGAAGTTACATAGCATACAAAAGACATTTAACTCAAAATCCAAAATCACTGAAATTATACAAAAGACTTGTGTCATGCATTTTCAAATTCGGAAAACCAGAAAGCTCATTTCTAAAATAACATAAAACGAGTTGAATAATGTCATTCATAATTCCGTAACGCTCGGACCTTCGGTGGGAGCAGCAAGCGATCAGTCGCCGGCCGCGTGATAGCTGAGACTGTAGTAAACACAACCGGTTCGACCACATCTTCGAGTCAACACCGTATAATGAAGAATTTATATATAATACTGTAGAAAGCAGAAACTTAGCTTTGTGTTTTGAGTTATTTTCAAGTTACTGTATTTATCTCCTGGACTATACCCATCTTTGATTCACGTTTCTTAGACACTGGTTAATTTCTGAATTCATCATCAATCCTCTGGAGAAGCTAAAAATTTATCTATTTCTTTGCCTATATAAGTATAAGGTGAATCGTCTACTTGTACGCAGACTTGAGATTGACTATTGTTTTCTTGAAATAGGAAGTAGACGTATTGTAATGGAACCATCAAAATTGCTAACTAGATTTCTGTCATAATGATTGTATCTTGATTCTCTTTCAATCAAAATTTGTATCACAAAATCACACCTGTTATCCTCGAAGGACTGGACAGAAGGTCTGAGTACTAGTACATCCATATTTCGCACTTTATACGCTAGTTACGTTAGACTCCCATTTAATAGAGAAAACATCCAACCACGTTGTTGGAATCAGAAGCAAAACAAAGATTCAAAACTGCAATGTTGTAAGAATACTGCAGGGAGAAACTCTTTTGAAAGAATCTATGAATATAGGACATGCACAGCCCTTTGAAGAGCTTTCTCATCTCGCCTACACTCAGCGTTACACACCCTCTCCTAGACTGTTTGCGTGGATTTTCTTCGCTTAGAAAATTGACCAATTATGTAAATAGCATTTTGTAAGTAGGTACAGCGGAACCGAGTTTACGTGTTTCGTAAGTTAACAAAGTGTTTATTTTTAGCTAAGCTTTGAACATTACAATTTTCTTGTTTTGACAAGCTACAACATAGTCTTAGTTCGTAAAGAAGAGTAAGGTGATGACAACCTTACATGTGCTAGTGTATCTTTGCTAAATATTATGGAATTGGCTCATTTCTCAAAGTCTGAGACTCAAGCTGCTCTTTACGACTTCTAATATGAGCAAAATTGAAGTATGAAATACTACTACGGTGTTTCCTAAAATTGCTGTTAAGCCAAACCTTTTAATTGACATAAATTGTTGCATTTATCTTAAAAACAATTACATAACAATGATCTTTTTGATGGAAAACAACAGACCCTATTAGGAAACCTTGTGGGACACCCCATACAACAAGTTTTTTAAACATCTATATAACTTTGATTTTTAAATTTCAACCACATAACAAGAGTTAAAAACCATCAGAAAACTATACCCATCTAAACACTAAGGCAGTTTTTGAAAATGATAACGTTTCATTTCTACTGTGATTATATCAAACTTTTATAGTTATGTTGAGGTAAAAGGAACGTTGCACTCGGGTGCACTAATAAAAAACCGGTTGTTTTGAGAAACTGGTTCAGATTATATACCTCAGTTTCATTGTTAGCTGTTGCTAACTGCATCAAAATTAACCTTTATGTTTGGTAGACAATACAAGTACCTATCAACTTAACCGCAAGAAGTTATTATTTAATCATTCCTTTGACAATTTCCTTTCCTATCATTTTGTAATAAAGATTATGTCACAATTGTTATAACTTTTACATATATCTCTATTTTAGAGCCTGCCAACGTACTTGGATGTATGTGGGTTTCCTTGAAGTTAGTAATCGCTAAATTATACTAATTAGAAAAGAACAAGTTGCTCCAAAGCTGTAAACAACCTATATTATATTCATTTAAATTTTATTTTTCTATTTGTTTTCCCCAAAATTGTGATCTTTGACATTCTGCATTTCTGATGTTTTCGTCTACGTTGGAATTGAATAAAATTTAGAAAAACCAGAGTAAATTGTTGATAGATTGGAAAAGGCATTGAGACATTGACAAAATTTAAATACAACCGACTGGTAGAAAAAACTGAAATGGGAGTTGACCGTAAGAATTGTAAGTTTTCAAAAGTTTTCACTCCATAATATACAAAAAACACCATTCTCAAAACTACACCAAGTAAGATTCATGACAAAAAAAATGTCACGGGAAAAGGATCACAAATGAAACACTCAAAATACCACGAAAAAATCAAATCGCATTCAGCAAATGTCCTTAATTATTTTTTCCAGAATCTTATGTTTAAAACGTAAGTGGGTTTTAAGTTTTCGAAGCTTAACAACACGATTGGAACCGGTTTCACAAACATTGAACTTTCTAGCTTAAACACTTATAGGGGCTTTTTACAGTTGGAGTTATTTTATTAGTCAAAATACTGGACATAAATGTTCTGAATTTTAAGTTTTCGTTTAAATTACACAGACCTACTGTTATCTGCATTGACCTTGAAAATTGTTTTTACAAATGTTCTGTTTTTAACTTCACTTTGTTGCTTTCATTTCATAATTACTTTTGAGTATTCTAGTTCAATTAAATGTTGAAACACCAATTATGTTGTCCTGTAAGATTAATCCGATTATCAATCTACTTAATCTTAACTAGTTAATTAAACTTATCAAAACTAAGTTACTAACCTTGGTAGAAATTTGTCGGTTATCGCGTACTTTCTCTTCGTTTTTGTCATTGACACCTAATATTTTTTATATAAATTTAAAATGAAATTCCGGGAAATCAAAATTTGCGGCCGATCGTTGACGAGACGAAAACTAAACTGATACTCTATATCGAGGAACAAGTATTTATGTATGAGACTACAACACCGGTTCTGCGATCACGTCATTGGCGGAGTCTGAACGATGCGACTGATGCGAGTGTTCGTGATCACCTATTTAATCTATATTATTGCTATTCCTTTGGTATTTTCCATTAGAAACCGCTTGTAACTAGTTTTGATGATCAGGTCATTCTTTCCGATTTGTCGGTATTAGTTATGTGTCAACGACCGTGGCATTAGGTTCGCGTCGCAACTTCGATGAAAGTAAAGCGCAAAAATATAACCCTTTCTTGGCGTCGGGTAAAAAGAGTGCCTATAGAAGAAGGTAAATTTTTCTTACTTGATAGATTATTCCGATACTTTTTAAAATTCCTAATTGCTACTAAATATTCATAATATTCTCAGCCTCATCTTGACGACGTCCATTCTGTCACGTACACTTTACTGATAAATTGCGCTGCTTGGTAAATGACTTAACTATTAGTAGGTACCTTATCTTAAGTCATTTACTGGATTTTCCTGTTACTTCCTGTAGCATCTTTAGTAGGATATTATGGACTGCCTCGCTGGTATTCGCAGGATTGATGAGTCCTTCGCTCAACCTAGTTGGCCCAGAGCACCTTTCGAAATCGCTTTCAAAGCATTTCATATTTCTTACACCACTTTTCGGTAGCTTATGTCAGTTCAAGACTATTATATATATTCATTCACTTTAGATATTTATTCACTTTGTCTAGAACTTCTGTATTATATCGGGTAAACTCCTCAACCATATTCACCAAATTATTTCCTGACAATATTCGTCATGTTCGTATGTGTAATTTTCAGATAACTACATTTTCGGTACTTATTTAGCGGATGTCTTAACGTTGCTCCCAAGATAACAGAATTCTTGACGACTCCATTTCATCATTATTAACGTCAGTCAACGGAAGTACCTTAAATTTAAACTGCAATCAACCACAAAAAAAATTGACGAGAAAATTACTGGAAAATTGAACATCATCTGAAGTTCTTTTTCATGATCTAGGAGTTAACTGACAGCCATTGAGTCTCTGGTCTCTTAACAGATATTTCTAAATGTTTTGAAGCATGGACTTCTTTTGTTTTTTCGATAATTCGAATAGCAGTGGCTTCCAGCAGGTCTCTCGAAGTACAAATGGAGGACTGGAGGTAGGAATGAGGAAGTCTTTATGCGACGATTCGAAATCAGGATAGTTAAAGATATAAAATTAATAAGGAAGCTTAGAACTTAGGGTGTTTGCTACTTTTAACATACAATTGCACAACAATTTAAGATGATTTGATATTCTAATGGCATTAATAGTTACGTCCACGTGTAATGGTACGCAGGTTTCAAAGATCACTATAATAATATATTGCTTCGTTGCTGAATGCCTCGGAGTGTTTCGATTCTTGTCATCAAAGAAGAAGTCTATCTATATGATCTATATCTATATTTTTGCAAATAATTTAGTGTTAATTTATATTTCTGAAGGGAACAAAAAGCACGTACCTGAAAGTCAGTTTGTTAAAGTATTCTGCGCAAAAAACTGAAATGCGTCATTGCGTCAAGTGTAATTTATGCACTTCACTTGTACCACGACTTCCTGCTACATATAAAGGGCATGATTTCCGGCTATTCATTTATACAACTTTGTTTATCTTCTTCTTCACTACATAGTATAAGACAAAGTCGTTTTCTCTGTCCCTATTGCCCTATATCCCTATGTATGCTTAAATCTTTAAAACTACGCAACGGATTTTGAAGCGGTTTTTTTTAATAGATAGGTGATTGAAGAGGAACGTTTATATGTATAATAACATCCATTGAATAGTGGAGAAATACTGTTATTTTTGAAGTTTATATATGATTTCATAACTAATTAATTTTTTTCCGCTTACATTGCAAACGCAGGCTGAACCCTACGAGATTTATCAAAATAATGTACTAAGTATTGTACACATTGAAAAGGTCTACAGAAAACTCCGCGATGGTATATGTCTATCTCTTATGGATATCCCACAATAACATTTTTTTGTCATTTATTTTGTTTTTCAGCATTGCACCCGTGCGAAGCCGGGGCGGGTCGCTAGTTATGAATAAAATACCCTTTGCCTTGAAACCCATGTTCCAGTGTTCGTTCGAGAGTTCGAAATATCAACATCGTCCGCCATCTTCCATATCTTCAATTAATCCTCATCTCAGTAGTCTTTGGTAGCTATATCATTTTTGACTCAATCCATCCACAGTTTCTTTCAGTTTCCTCTACTCTTATAGCCATCCACATTCATACTCAAAACATTCCGCACAATTTCCTGGATATCTGTCCGATTAGAACATGTGCTCAAAATCACGTTGCTCTAAAAGTTTCGTGCGCAGAGTCACGTCAAGCTTCTCGTTGTAAACAACCAAACTTCTTCTTAGTGTGTCGATGGAAAATCTTTAAATATGTTGTTGCCCATGTTGTAAAAAGCATTAGCATACCCACCTGACTTGTGGAACTAGTCACTTTACTTTTCAGAATCATAACCTCTCATATGTGTAAAGTCCCTCACTCCTATAGTAATAAAAGAATACCTAAATCTAATCTAAATAATACCTAATATTTTCTCGGAAACATGTTCTTTTTGCTCACAGCGAATTGGAATTCCCTGTCAATCTGCTGGAAAGTCTGTGTTTCACGTTACCAGGGCATAGCTATCGCCGTATCAATGATACGGGGCCCCCGATGAACAGGGGCCGCTGACGTTTGAAGGAAAAATATATCTAGATTGTTGACAAGAGTCAACAATCTCAAATTGTTGTATTGAATAATTATAATATGAAAATCAATTTAAAATTAAATTGATTTTCATATTATAATTAAGAACAAATGTTCTAAAGGCAGGTTTATTTATCCAAGTCAGGATGCTCCAATTTTAGAGATCGCTTCGCTCGCTCTTCAATGAAATACTAACTTATCGCGGTCCAGAAAGCTTGGATACTTATGCACTCGAAACTTGAAAACATCAAAATTCAAACTAGTATGTTTCTCCAGTGCATAAGTTACTTTGCGTCATCAGTTACCATCCCGTTAGACTCCAGATTGCCATTCATGCTTATTTTCCACTAAACATTACATCATTTACCTAGCCTTATACATATGTGCTGTGGGTGAACCTTAAAGAAACAAATAGCCTTTTTCCAAACTATCTTGCTTTCAGTCTAACCGGATGCTGCTGAGCACCAGTATTTTCCATGAAGCGACTGCCTATCTGACCTCCACAACCCAGTAACTGGGTAATACGATACCCCTTGGTAAGACTGGATGTCAGACTTCTGGCTTCTGACTACTTGTAACGACTGTCAAAGATCTACGAATGACAGCCGGGACCAACGGCTTAACGTGCTTTCCGAGGCACGGAGGAAACTCGGTATGGAAAGATGGTCACCCATCCACGGATCGACCTCGGCAAGCACGGCTTAACCTTAAAGATCGACCTGTGTGGCTGCTATTATTTAGCCACGAGCTCCTCAAAAAAACATTAAACATTACAAAGTTTGAAAAGGCTACCAGCGATAACGTTTGTGGAAAAGTTAAAAATTACAAAAAAGGTCGTAGATAAATATGAAATGCTTTGAAAGTGATTGCCACTAGTGTAGGCCATTAAGCGAGTTACATTTCGATAAATATTTTAACCGATAGATCATCAACATTGTATCGACACCTTGTCGATGATATAATAAGGTTTAAAAAAATATCGACTGTGGCCATCGTAGGTTAAGAATGAGTTAGATAATTCGATGCATAGAAATAAGTCAGAGATTTACACAGCATCACGTATCTTTGTCATGATTATTTAAATATAACTAATATAAGAAAAGAATAACTTGATTCTGTTACTAGCCGGCGACTAGATTCAAAATACTAAAGTAATGACAAGGTCACCATACTGCCTACATTTAATTTGGATTACTCATAAGGAGGTAGAATTAGAAATATATAACTCATCACGTAACATCACGCCTGTTGTCCCCGAAAGGTTAGGCAGAGATGTACCTAATAGTACTCCCACATTTTGCCAGTTATGTTGAAGCCCCGTGTAATAGGGGGCGAGCCTATTGCCATCAACCGGGCACAAGTCCAGACTCCGTGGCCGCTACTGAGAAATTCCTGATGAAAAAACCCTATAACACTTGAAATTGCGGTCATATTTTTATCATCACTATCGTAATACCTACCTATGATTTCAAATTTAGCCAAATGCTCCATCGAAAATTCTAATTTTTCCTAAGCACCTGAAGTTTATTGACAACACTAACATGCAGCTGCCCGCCAGGTACGAGTCGTTCTTGCACATACAGTGTCCGAAGCGTCATTCATCATCATTATCAGCCTATAATGTTCCCACTGCTAGGACACAGGCCTCCTCTCTATGAGAGGGAGTGGGCTGTAATCCACCACGCGGGCCCAATGCGGGTTGGTAGATGTCACATGTCTTCGAATTTTTAGTTCTAGGACATGCCAGTTTCTTCACAATGTTTTCCTTCACCGTTATATAGCAGCGGTGATGAAATAAATTACACAAAGTAATGCGCCTGCCTGGGTTCGAACCCGCGGCTTACTGCTCCGTTGCTCTGGGTCCGAAGCACCAAACAATAAATATGATAAAAAAAAAATTTAACGTTCATTTATTTGTAAAACATTCAACAGCAAAACTAAATTAGTTTTTCGTAGTATGTTCATGAAAGTAACTGCTGCAGTTTGTTGAAACTCGCATATCTGAAAAACTAAACATATCATATTCAACTCCTTTTTACCGCAAAAAGGAGCCATTTCGACCAAAACCCCTACTTTTCGTGGTACATCTGTTCCTGTTACTGATCTACTTGAGCTTCTAGGCATGGAGTTGACGTCCAGTCTCAACTTCTGCGCCACCATTGAGTACAAAGCCCAAACTGCAGCCAAAAAGCTGGGTATCCTTAATAGAGTGAAGCGATACATCAGGCCTGTACAGCTTTTAAGACTTTATAAACCACAAGTCCGATCCTGCATGGAGTACTGCAGCCATCTTTGGGATGGCTCATCTAAATACTAGCTTGCCGCACTTGACTCGCTGGAAAGCAGAGCAAAGAGGCTGATTGACTATGTAAAATTGGTGGATACCAAGCTTCACAGCCTGGCTCATCACCGCAAGATTGCCTGCTTGTCGGTCTTCTACAGACTGTACTTCGGTGTGTGTGCCCAAGAACTCCACGACCTCATCCCACCGGCCCCTTTTATTATCGGACATCTAGACGCACTGTAAGTTACCATCCCTATCTTATTGCTATTCCACCACTTCGCACAACTAAAGCGTTTTGAAACGTCTTTCTTAATGCGCACAGCAAAGGAGTGGAACTCTGCCTTCGACTGTGTTTCCGATCGCTTACAACCCTAGTCTCTTCAAAGTTAGAGTGAAAAGGCTTCTTCTGGGTAAGCAATTTTCGTTGAAACTTTTTTCAGAATGTTCCGTTTCTTACTTTAGAAAGTTGTGGGGACACAATTTTTATATTGTGTATATACAGGGTGTAACGGAAAGGGTATATACATCCTTAAGGGTGCGCTATAGACCATTATACTGAACATGTTTAACAACATAAAAAAAAAATTGCAGCAAAAAAATTTTTCAACTGCCTATACATTTGGGTCGAATAGGTCTTGTAATTTTCTATGGAGCAGCAGATATTTTTTTTGCTGAAAAACATGTTTTATGTTGAGAAACATGTTCAGTTTGATGGTCTGTAGCACATCCTTAAGGATGTATATACCCTTTCCGTTACACCCTGTATATGAGTATCTCATCGAAATCATGCAACATAATTAAGTATTCATTGACGAGTACTTAGTTAACCACTCGTGTTAGTGTGGAAGGAAGCAAGATATTAATTTACCTACCGAGATACATTAATATGCAAACATCAAAGTTATAAAAAAGCTTTGAGTCATAGGATATTAATTTGTAACGGTATTTTTTTTGTCACTGTCTACGTCAGATGGTAGCTATCATTCAGTATCCAATTAAATAGTTTAAAAAAAATTAAAAGTGAAATTTCTAATTTTTCAGTTTTCATAGAAAAACTTAAGTCACGTGCCTTCTAGAATATCTCTGAACAAAATAAAACAAAATACAATACAATAATGAGGTATTTTCTTTTATAAATATTTTCGAGATTGTTACCCTATGGCAGACCAAACGGAGAACTGCATGGTCTACGAATTTTGTAGCAAGCCTACGCTGTACAATTACTTGCTACGAATGTCCTGATACTTTCCAATACTAAACCTGATGTAAAATGTTGTAGTTTAGGACGCTTTTAGAAAGAGGTACCGTCGCAAAAACATTCTGGCGAGTGACAGTCAGTCATACAGAGAGATTAGTCACTCTACAAACTAGATTTGACAGATTAGATGAGTCGCTCTACAAAGCTGAACTTTGTCTAAAGCTTAACGTGCAGATTACATACTAAAGTATTTACATGTACTGTCCTAGTTTAGTTGTTAGTTTCTTGTAAATTAAATAAGCATTGCTTCTTAAAAGATTTTAATATCGTAAATAGAGGTATACAGCCAGTACACACATGTAAATATGCAATAAATAGATAAATACACAATAATTCAGCATCATACACATCAATTACTAAGACAGTATAGTCGTGAGTATTTTTCCACGCGTTATGCTGATGTTATGGCTGTCGCGAATAAATAAATAAATAATTTATTCGACGTAAGGCTTGATGACGATCTGGTCGCTCCGCCGTTTCCGCCTGTTGTATAGAAACTCGAGCACTAATACTGTGGAAGCCGAGAAGAAACCTGTTGAATAAATAATCATAAATTACTTATAATTGATCGGAAGTCAACAAAGTATATTGAGATAAGGGATTGAGAGCAGGAGAATTAATATTATGAATGAAATTGCACGAACGCTTCAGTAGTCGTTCGTCCAATGTACGCTCAGCGCATCCTGGGTAGACAGCCCGGCTAGCGCATCATCGAACCACCTTTTGAACTGAAACTTCTTATGCGACTTTCAACAAGTTTAACGTTTAACGCTACCATTTCTAGAACTCACCAAGAGATGGCAGTATTACAAGATTTGTGACCCTTCGGTGTGATCAGCCTTCGCTCAATTTGCATGAGTAGAATAACCTCGATACACTTATGTAATAAAAATAATACAACAAGAAAACAACAAAATATTATTTAGAAGCTCAATAAAATAACGAGAGTGAATGCGTGGCACTTGAACGCATGCGTGTAGCATTACGAAGTTTCACTTCTTCCGCGCGGAGGGAATGCCGAACCAGAGTCAGAGTCTAATCTAACTTGGCTTTACATTGGCAAGAAATATCTCCCAGGCATGCTGGTTTGGTTTGCTCACGATGTTTTCCTTCACCGAAGCAAGTGATAATTATACAATACGCAAATGAATCCGAAAAATCAGAGGTGCGTGACTAGTGTTCGAACTCAAGACAACCTATGACTTGGCTGTCCGACAGTCACATCACTAGACTATCTCTGCTGACTAGTTAATATTTTTTTTTATCTTTTACTGTATTCAGACTACACTTTTTATGATAGCCGGTATCAAAGTCTTCCATATGCTTCTAGCATCAGCTTTTCTATCGAAGTAAATAAATCTGACACGCAAGTTGTTTAATAAAGGTACTCTTGATAACATACTGTCTCATCTAAATCTCATATTGAGCCTCAACCCTAACATAAGTCTTCGAGACTTCAATAAATTAAAGAGGTCTGAGGTGACCTCTATAAAGTAGAGAAAATATATCGGGTTTAGGGACCCTGATCGACCCTATGGTAATAATTCTGTGCTCATAGGTGCCTATAAGGAAAGAATAGTTTATTTTTCAGATTTTTCCGTTTTCCCGAAACGAAGCGGTGATGTACTACATCCATTAATATCTATTTATATAAAAATGAATCGCCGAAATGTATATACGCGCATAAGTTCCGCACGACTGCATCATTTTTTTTTTTTTTGTATTCGTTATTGTCGGGACAAGGTTTGTATATGAGAAAATATAGGGTTGGCAAGGTAGGGTAGGTAGGTAGGTAGGTAGGTAGGTAGGTAGGGTAGGTAGGAAAAAGTGTTAGTTATTTTTATAAATGTAACAGTATGCATGTCTGTATTGTATATTACCTGTTCACAATTATTGCAAAGAAATGGGTAAATTAACCAATATTTTTAATCAAGGTAGTGCGTTTCCATGGAAAATGTGAGACCATCAAGCCTGCGATGCTAAGGACAAAAGCTGGTACAAAAAGTTAATAATAAAGTTCTTCTTCTTCGTTGTGTCGATGATTTCCAGAGTCATTTTAATGGACATAGTCAGTTTAACTTCGATCAGAGCTCAACTAAATCGACGGCGTTGGTAGTGGCTTCGGACAGGCCTCATAAAGTGCAGGTGGAGTTGCACAAAGAACAGGTCAGGAGATGGGTCATGGTTTCAGTCGAGGCTCCGCAGTCCCCGCGTAACAGTCGTTATCCAAGAGGGATTTGATGAACCAGGCTTTGTCGGAAAACAATTGGAGCACGCAGTTTTACATGAAAAAAAATGTTTTTTTTCAGTGTTTGCCTCTTATGCTAAAATTACGTGCTCACATTATTCATCCGATTGCAATGAAACTTTGTTATTTAGTTGTATGAATACGCTTACGACGCTTTACGCTAACGCTTACCGATTGTTTGTAAATGTATGGACATTGTAG
Organism: Cerastis leucographa; assembly: GCA_963082945.1. Classification (NCBI taxonomy): domain Eukaryota; kingdom Metazoa; phylum Arthropoda; class Insecta; order Lepidoptera; family Noctuidae; genus Cerastis; species Cerastis leucographa. The sequence continues at coordinate 17,931,597 of OY720358.1, read as the reverse complement.
GCCTTATAGATTCCTAGATCCTTGGTAACTTTTTATCTTGTTCTACGTTTTGTAGTAAGCAACGACTTATTGTCGGGCCTACGATGTCAAAATTGTAAAGCCAAATGATTTTAAAAGAGTAACCATGGAGTTTCTTGACGGTTCTTCTCCATAGGAAACGACCAACCCGAACCGAGCACCTTTTTGTCGACATTTTACAAGTGCCCATGTAGGCCTATGTGAAATAAAAATATTTTGATTTTGATTTTTACGAGCTAAAACCTAGTTACTGATTAATAAATAACCCTTCTTTAGTGTCAGGTGTAAAGGATTAAAATATTTTGAAATATTTCGTTTTCTGCATTCCACATTCATCTTCGTTCAATAGAAACACCTTAGATAAGGGGGTTAGCAATCAACCTGTACCCACAGACACTTGTAGATTCAAGTAGGTGCCGATCAGAATGCGCACTGGTAAGGTATGCAGAATACACATTAAGTTACGTGATGTCCTTGATTAAACCTCGATTAAACATGCATGAATTAGCTACAAAGTAAGCTTTTACAATGTAACTAATTCATACGTACGTCTTGGTATAATAAGTACATGCTGCCCTGACAATAATAGGCTGTTAATTTAATGACTTTATGACTGCGTCAATAAGCGGAATTCGAGTAGTTGAATTTTGAGCCAAACAAACATATTTGAACCTTTTGCTACAATATTTATACTAGAAGAGGATTATATTGTTACTTAGGCAACTGGCTCCGTTTATAAGACAGGTCGGGTACCTACACCCTTATTTTCTGTTTTTGATAAAAACAATTAAGTAGTCAAAAAAAAGATGAAAGATGTAGATAAAAAAAGGTGACAAAGGGACATGGATAGAATGCCAGATAGCGTGGCAAGCTTCTTAGGACAAAGTAACAATAAAGTACTATCAGGGATTGTTTATCAAAATTGACTTTCTATGTCAGTTCATCGAGTTACAGTGATTTCATGTCTACAGCAGCAGAACAGAGTCTCCTCATCTGCCTAGCCAGCTATGTTGGGATCAGCTTCCAGTCTAACCAGATGCAGTTGAATACCAGTATTTTACATGGAGCGACTGCCTATATGACTTCCACAACCCAGTTAGAGCTAGAACTCCTTGGAAAGACTGGTTGTCAGACTTTCAGGCCACTGACTACCTGTAACGACTGTTAAAGATCTTCAAATGACAGCCGTGACCAAAGGTATAAAGTGCTTTCCCAGACACGGAGGAAACTCGACATGAAATGGGTGGTCACACATCCACAGACCAACCTAGGCAAGCGCGGCTTAACCTTGAAAATTGATCCGAGTGGCTGTTATTATTTAGCCACGAACAGCAGAATAAAATGTGTACGGTCTATTTGCCTATGGTAAATAAAAAGTAATAAAAAAAAACCTGAACCATTCATTTACTAACTAAAATTACAGCATACGCACCGTTAGTTAAACAGGCCTTTGATTCCTTCCTCAAACAGTTATATGTATAATTAATTAAATGAACGCTATATCTATATTATACACATATAACTATGTTGGACGTCATAACGTTATGTCACACGGTGACCGCGTGCTAGGAGCGTGTTTTAAAAACAAGGGTCAGGAACCGAATAATAATTTACTATTCAAACTTTTAAAATAGTTTAAGTTTTATGTCGATTAAATGGAGAAAAGAGATACATAAAGTGTACCATATCCATCATCCAGCCCAGCCGTGGGGTTGGCTTACAGCCTTTATAAAAAAAACTATTTTGACTATTATAGACGCAATAAGCCTATAAACAAGCATATTGTCATGCAGGTATCTATTATTACCAATGCAAATAAACGCATATCAAATATTTGTTTAGGATAATACTAAAAATGGAAAAACAATTATTTTGAAAATAAAACCGTCTTCAAAAACACAAAACAGTGAAAAATAACTTTAGCTTCAGCCGGCCTAGCATGACCGCCGTAGAAACGGGCTATGTCTACGGAAGAATCGACAACTTGACAGATATTTCTATCGTCCCAAGCATGGCGATATTAAGAATGTAGAAAAGAAATGTTTCTTTTCTTCAGTCGACACAAGTCTACAACGTCGAGCAAGTCGGTGGCAAAAAAACAGAACTGAAGAAACGAAGAAAAGTAAGGGTAAATTATGGAAACCATCGAGTTCACAAAACTGTCGAATCAGCGAAACAGACTATTCAACGAAACTGTCCAATTAAATAATCTCACGAGTGAAAGAAACAGACCAGTGTTACGCGGACTCAAAAGGTGACGTGAAGTGGATGTAGTGAAAGGTTGTGATTAATATTTACCCATAAACAGCACAAAGAAGGAGCCCTGCATGTCTCTAAGGTTGACAGTATGATTGTTGACCTCCTGCATCATAGACGAGGTCTTCCAGCATCGGTCCTTCTTTGGCAGGTAAGCATCCAGCCAGCGGTTGATCAGGCCCGCTTTGTGCATGCGGTCTAGTCTACGAACGAAAGGCAAGCACAGGTTTAGTCCAGAGGGAGAAAAAGTATCAATACAGGGTGTAACAGAAAGGGTATATACATACTTAAGGGTGTGTGCTACAGACCATCAAACTAAACATCGTTCTCATAATAAACCATGTTTTTCAGTGAAAAAATTATCTGCTGCCCCATACAAAATTGCAATACCTATTCGACACAAATGTATGGTGCAGCTATTATATTTTTATATTTTTTTGCTATTACGATGTTTGTCCGATGGAGAAACATGTTCAGTTTGATCGTCTGTATCACACCCTTAAGTATGTTTGTAGTAAGTACCCTTTCCGTTACACCCTGTATATCAACGATAACGATATCGATACAAAATTAAAAAATGTATACTATACATACACTTCAACCAATTTATCTGTGCAGGCGAGAAAACATAGAACTAAAATAAATGTACCAAGTTTGACATATTGATGCATGTTTTCTTGACAAGTTTAGTTTTTCATTCCGGAATTTCTCAGTAGTAGCCACGGAGTGTGGATTTGTGTCTGGTTGATGGCAATAGGCTTGCCCCTATTATATGGGACTTAAATATAACTGGCGAAATGCTGGTGTACTATTAGGGTACACCTCTGTCCTAACCATTCGAGGATAACAGGCGCTATGTAATGCTTTATCAGTTAATCCAGATACAGAACTACATAATTTTAATCTCAGAGAATGGAACAATCCATTCTCTGAAATTAAAGTCATGTAGTTTTTAATAAAACTTTTCAGCATTACTCACTCTTTATTTATCACCGGAAGATATGGGCTGCCTGCGGGCACAATCATTGCAACTTTCTCGTGAAAAAACTCTTCAGCGCCTGAAAATAATTTTCATTATTACATATGCCTGAAATGAGAACACATGCGCTTCATTTCATAAATGAGACAAACAAATGCGGACTTCGAAAATGTAACAGTAGAAATCCCAAAACAAAATGTGAGATGTATCTAACGATCATACCAACATTCATTTTAAAGAAAATCAAATTAAAATACTATGTCAGAGCAATATTGCAGTAACGCTGCCCGAGACAATTTTGCAAAGTTTTCATTTTTTTTTTCCTTTTTCTGTTATTTTATTAGATAGATAATAAATATTTGCCCTTCTGGTTTAGTATACGCTACGCCTGAGCATCATTTGACATCCGATATTAGACACCGAGGTCGAGCAAGGCGACATTGGAATTTTCAATCAGGAATTTCCATGACCCAATGCATCCATCAGCACAATGTGTTACTTAGTTTGATGTACAGAATGCTTGGTTGACGGCTTCACTTACACCTTGTCATCATCATCATCATCATCATTTCAGCCGAAAGACGTCCACTGCTGGACATAGGCCTCCCCCAAGTGACGCCACATTGACCGGTCCCGTGCGCTTCGCATCCAGCGGATACCCGCAACCTTCACCAGATCATCGGTCCACCTGGTGGGAGGCCTTCCAACGCTTCGTCTGCCGGTTCGCGGTCACCATTCCAGAACTTTGCGGCCCCATCGCCCATCCGTTCTGCGAGCAATGTGCCCTGCCCATTGCCACTTAAGTTTGGCAAATTCTTCGGGCTACGTCGGTAACCTTGGTTCTCTTGCGGATGTCCTCATTTCGATTCGATCACGCAAGGAAACTCCGAGCATAGCCCTCTCCATTGCCCATTTACACCTTGTATACGTACTCAAAGAAAAGTCGCAGTTGTCTGCCTCTAGTCTGTCTGCCCTCATGAGGTAGCTGAGCCGGAGCTTCCAGTCTATGATGACGTGACGGTGGTTACGTACTCGTTGAAGAAGGGCTGATCCTAAAGGAAGATAATCAGGATAGAAGGAAAGCTGTTTTTTAACTGGTTTCATGAAAGAACACAATATCTTCTCTTATTTAATAATGCTTAGAAAGCTGATTTTTAAAGACATGAAAAAATGATCTCATCGACACTTGATTTCTTCGTCAATAATGCACCGATTTTAAAGATTTTGTTAATTGAAAGAGCTTTGGAATTAAGATACGATTTAAAAAAAAATACCATTAAGAATGGAATGTTTCAATAGATATTAATATTAATCATATCACCTTTTTACTTCAACGTTGGTACTCTATTAGTGTTTTTTTTTTGAAGTTTTGTAAAATCCTTAAAAGTTTCCCTTACCTGAAGCCATGGTTCCTCCCATACCAACAGAAGTAGTGACCATTTCCGCTCCTTTTAGTAATGCTATGTACTTTGGCTCATCTGAATTCTGAAAAAAAGTAGGTCATCTACGATTAGAGCTGCTAATTGTTACTAAGTTCATGCAGCTGAATACCAGTAATCTTATCTGACCTCCAGTAACTGGGTAACACCGACTTATTCAATAGCCCTTACTAAAACTGACACACATTGCTATAGGGTGCTGATATCTTTATTTCCCTGAGGCGAAAAATCAAAATGCAACTCAAAACCAGTTTATTTACTTTTTGCATCAGAAAGGACCGATATCGCTATTTTTAGCACAAATTAAACACGCAAAAAGAGCGTGATACCTATTCACAGGAGGTTTTTTATTTTATTTAAAAATCGAAGATTAGCGGCAATGTCCTTAGAACTCGAGACGACGAAAGTATCACGTTAGGATAGCGTGATCGAGTTGGTGTAGGGGTCTGGATTTAACATGATGTGAACCAAAGATAAAGTAGGTTATATAATAAGATATAGTGTTAGTATAAGTTGGTTGGTGCATTTTTTCAAGCCTTAGTTTAAAAAAATATGTTTACTTTTTTTTCGATCTTTCCGGTCTAGAGTGAGTTTTGGAACTTTATTAGATCAGAAGTAACACAGTCTCAAAATAATAACGGGCATGTTGCATGGCGCTTTGGGCGGGTAGCATTGGACGGATCTTAGCCCGCCATATTGTTTTTACACAGACAATTTTCACAAAACTTTTTCAACAGAGCCCTCCTGTCAATGTCATTCAAGCTCCAAAACTCAAAAATAACCATGCAGCACTGCAACATACATTATACTTCGAGTTCGACCTACATATCTGTGCAAGTGGTAAAACCGAGAACTAAAATAAATGTAGCTTTGCATCTGTTGCCTTTTTTTTTTGACAAGCAGTGTCACCTTGAGCTGCAAAGTTATACGGTCTTGCTATAATATAATTTTATCGAATACGTTTGAAACTACCGTTAGGTCCTTTTCTTAAGAATTTTCTAGGAAATAAAAATATGCGTGGTACTACCCATGTTTTTTAACAATGTGCCAGCTTCAAGTTTATATCGCATCTGAGAACCTACCTTCAACTCCATCTCCATATAAGATCCCTTAGTGATAGACCAGGTGTACAGAGCCCTGTTTTCCAGAAGTTCAGCCACGGTTGTCACAGGAACCTCCTGCTTCGGAAACGTGAGGAAAGCCACCAGGTTGCCAGAATAAGTGGTTACAACAACCAGGACGACCAACCACCAGGTTCCTACAACCAGGCGACCGCTGTCTGCGCGTGGAAGATACATGCCCCCTGAATGATAAAAAGTAGCCTTGATCATTTTATTGAGATTACGGTATGGAATTTGGGCAAGACAATTTTTTGGGAAGGTTAAAAAAACTTTTTCAAGCAGTTTGTAATAAAAATATGAGAAAATGAGAACATTATCTTTCATGTTATTAAAAAGTACCTACCTAATTATGACAATCACGATTTATTTATTTAATAAATTTATAAACTTTTTTGTAAACTTTTATCATTTTAATTAATCATTTACAGGCTTAAACATAAAATATGCGTAAAACCTGATTATAAATCCATCAAACTACAAAGGTATGCTATGCGACCACTTTCCTGACTTATTGGCAGAGACTTGGCTATTCTAGATATAAAAAAAAACACTGTATTATATGAAAAAAGTTTTTAAATTATTTTATAACAACATTATCATATTTATTGAAAGTTTAAGCTAGTATTATATGCTAGTATTGTATGTTTTAGCTAGGAAGTATATGCTTGTGCGATAAATATTTACAATAAAGAAAAACTGTCAATAATTTTATTTAAAAAACACGAATAAAGCAAGGATAAACTTTAAAATACTAAATACGAGGTATGTAACCTCTTTATATTTTTAATTATCTGGCCATTGGAGGTGATAAAAATTAGACTAGCCGTTAAAGTGGAAAAAAAAACAATTTCCTTTTTTTTTTTTTTTTTTTTTTTTTTTTAAATTGGCAAGTCGCTATTTGCGCAATGCCACATACAAAAACGGGGAAACTTGGTAGAAAATATAATTTAATTTAGGACACGGAATTTGGATGGATATTGGACAGGATTATTAGGAACGATAAAAATAAAATAACTATTAAATACGTAAATTATTAAGAGTGATAAATGAAGATAAATACATGTATATTTTGAAATCATTAGTTGCAAGTAAAACAGAGACAGACGTAGGAAAAGGAATTTTATAGCAAAGTAGACATGTAATTAAAGGATCATGATTAAGAAGAGGACAGGAAAAGAAAATGTGGTTTAAATCACCCACCTCACCACATTCACACAGGTCGCTAGAAACGATCTGCAATCGTGCAAGGTGGACTCGGGAACAGTTATGACCCAATCTCATGCGAATAAGGCAACTGGTAGCAGCCTTACCGAAGTTAAATTTCGAATACCATGGTTTTTTGGGAATATATGTCTGAATACGTGAATAATAATTTCCTTTGGTAACGCTGCTATCCGCCCACAACTTGCTCCAAGCTTCCCAAAGAAAGATGTTAGGCAGATTCGCCAAGTCGTGGCTAAAGTTGATATAGGGACACAAATCACCGCAGTCTACAGCCTCATTAGCCAGGTGATCGGCTTTAACATTTCCCGTGATATTACTATGGCCAGGTATCCAAGCGAAAGAAATTTCAAGACCCAATTTTACGCATTTGTACAAAAGGCTTCTAATGAACAGAACTATAGGAAATATTGGCTTACATTTAAAAGGATTTCTTTTAATGGCTTGCAATACGCTTAAAGCGTCGGTAAATATTATTGTTTTTCCCAATTTCATGATGTAAATATATTCTAAGGCTTTGAACAGACCATAACATTCGCCAGTAAATACTGATGACTCAGGAGGAAGTTTAATTTTTTGCACTATATTGTATTGTGAGTGAAAGACTCCAACTCCAACATTTCCTAAAGAAGAGTGTTTGAAGGCGTCTGTATAGATATGATGCCAATTCTCCCAGTGTAAGTCTTTGGAAAAGTTAAACAACTCTTTTACAAAATCATCGTGTTTATTAATACCTAAATTAAAGATAACATCCGGAGTGAGCACCAATGATTCATAAGAATGATTAAAGAGTGGATATGTAAGTGACTGGTAAATTGGGGCTTGCAAAGCTATAAACTTTTTATAGCTTACAACAAGACAGGGCAGAGATTTGTGAGACCAATAATTAGAAGAATTGGTTTCATCTAAAAGAGACTGAAGTTTTGCACGTAAAGGGTGGTTGGAAAATTGTAATGAACGGAATAGAAATTTGTCAGAAAGATACTGACGTCGAAGAGAAAGAGGAGGATCTACAGTTTCAACCTGTAGGGCATTTATTGGGCTTGATTTCATAGCTCCCGTCACTATTCGTAATGCTTTGGACTGGATACTATCCAGTTTCTTTAATGCGGCCAAATTACAAGGTTCTAATAAAAATGTTCCATAATCAAGCACACTTCTAACTATTGCATTATAGATTAATTTTAATGAAAAGGGATGGGCACCCCACCAAACCCCTGATAAACATCTTAATATATTCAATCTCTGTTCACACCTTGCCGCTATATACTCACAGTGTGGAATCCCAGATAGTTTACTATCCAAAATAACACCTAAAAATTTTACCGAAGATTTTACGGGAATGGGAGCATCATCATAATATACAGTAACAGGAGGAGGAAAGCGCATTCTAGAAAAAAGCACAACTGTACTTTTGGAGGTAGATAGCTCAAGACCATTGCTATCCATCCATTGTTTTAAAAGGCTAAGGGCCGATGTCATTGTAATGCAAGCCGTTGCAATAGAGCTATGGGGGCAATATAAAAGAAGATCATCGGCGTATTGAAGCACTTTTACTTGATTGTTTAAAGAAGATTCAAGATCATAAGTGTAGATGTCATATAATAAAGGACTAAGAGGTGATCCTTGAGGGAGGCCTTTCCACACGAGTCTAGATTCACATGTAGAATCCTCGAGTGTAAGATTTATACACCTCTCAGATAAAATATTTAAAATGAAGTTTATGAGTAAAATAGGAACATCTAGCTGCTGGAGTTTATATTTTAATGTAGATATTTCCACATTATCATAAGCCGAAGTTATATCTAGAAAAGCAGAAACTACGGAATTATTCGAAGAAAATGCTAACCTTATATCAGTAACAAAGATACTCAAACTATCTAAAGTACTTTTACCTCGCCTAAAACCAAATTGACTGTCGCTAAGTAGTTTTTTGTTTTCTAAATGCCATTCTAACCTATTTTTAACTAGATGTTCTGTGATTTTTAACATTACTGAAGACATAGCTATGGGTCGGTAGGACGTGCTGCAAGATGGATTTTTGTTAGGTTTGAGTATCGGTAAAATGTCTTGGGATTTCCAGGCATTGGGAATATTTCCAGTTAACATAATTTTATTTATTAGTTCCAAGAGGTACAAAAGAGATAGATCACTCATGTTTGACAAAAAAGAATAAGGAATTCCATCCGAACCTGGTGCAGAGTCCTTCATATGACATACAACACCTTTAAGCTCTTCGAGGGTAAATGGATTATTTAATTCACAAAGAGAATCTACCATTGAACGGGGAATGGAATAGGTAGTAAAATTTTCTGGGACATAGGCAGGAGCCAATTTATTTAAAAATTTATTTACTAACTGAGATGGAAGAAATGCGCTCGATCGTTCAGTGAATGCTGATCTGAACCTTCTGATATTGCACCAAACAACAGATGGTTGAACATCTGGAGAAATAGAGAAGCAAAATGACCTCCAACCTTCAAATTTCTTTTTTTTTAATAGTTTTTTAGTTTCTGAAATAACTACGCTCAATATGTTGAAATTTTCTTCGGTAGAATTTTCAAGGTAATCTAGTTCACACTGCTTCCTTTTTAATATTGCATCTGTGCAATCTTTGTCCCACCATGGTGGAGAAGGAATTTTATTTTGTAGCGATTTAATTGGAAAAAGTTTATCGGCTGTTTGTATCATGGCTTTGGATAAAGCTTCGGTACAAGACTGTTCATTACCATACTTAATTTCAGGAAGAACAGAAACTATTTCATCTAAGTGTTCCCTAAAAGTATGCCAGTTAACGTCCGCCAGTTTGTACTTCAACCGCGGAGGGCGATTGGAGTAAGGTTTTTGACAGAAAGGAAATGATAAGACTATAGGGAAATGATCGCTACCATAAGAGGAAAGCATAACTTCCCAACTCAAACGCGAAGCTAATTTATCCGTGCATAATGACAGGTCAGGTGCACTAGCTCCTTCATTTGGAGAAGTGCGTCTAGTTGGGGACCCAGTGTTTAATATACAAAGATTGAGGTTACCTACAATATCTAATAAAGTGCTACCATAGTTATTTGTTGACGAACTACCCCAGACTGCATGCTGGGAATTAAAATCTCCTAAAACTATAAATGGCTTAGGAAGAATAGAAAAAATATTTACAATTTCATTAAAAATTACAGCAGATGGACGGGGAATATATACAGAAACAAAACAAATGTTATCTACAACAGCTGCAATAACAGAAAAATCAGTATTATGAGGTGGGATTGTGAAAAGTGAAAATGAATGATGATGTTTAATGAGTAAAGCGACGCCGCCATACCCATCAGAGCGGTCTTCTCTAAGACAAGCATAACCAGGGATCTTAAACAAAGACCCTGGTTTAAGCCATGTCTCTTGAAGAGCAAAAACAAAAGGTTTATATTTATTTACAAGATATATTATATCAGATTTTTTACTAATTGCGCTTCGGCAATTCCATTGGAATACCTTGGCTTTGTTGTCCATTATTAATATTTGATTCATTAACTGCGTTCAGTACAGTGGCAGCGATGGACGGTGAAAGATGTTGAGTTTGAGTTAATGATTTTATTAAAGCTATGATTAATTCATTTACAGATACAGTAGACAGGTCATCTCTAGGGATGAGAGCACAGCCATCTTTTGGTTGAGGCATGCCCTTGACAAGTTCTCGATGGAATTGCTGATCATAACCTTTAGAAAAGTGAGGTGGGGAGCGAGGTTTAATAAAAACTGTTTTTTTATATGAGGAAGTTTTATTTTGTTTGGAAGGAGAGTAATCTTGAGGAACAGAAGCATTTATATGGCTTGAAATTGAGGGTGAGGATAGTAAGGCATCAGCATATGATATTTTTGAAATAGTAGGATAAAGCTTTGAAGCTTCAGCATAAGAGATGCAAGATTTGGCCATTGATTCCTTAATATTCTTCTGCCTGTCATACTCTAAACATTTTTTACTTGTAGCCTCATGAAAGCCTTTGCACAGACAACAAGATAAATTGTCCTCGGGGACGGTGCAACCATCCCCAGAGTGACCTTGTCCACACTTGAAACATCTAGGTTTAGATCTACATTGGTTTTTCATGTGGCCATATCTGCAACAATTGTAACACTGAATTGTTGGATAAATATATAGGTCCACAGAAAGTGCTGTATAGCACATATACACGCGCTTGGGAAGAATTTGCCCATCAAAAGTTAAAATTACGGTTTCGGTATTTTTAAACTGAGGCTTATCCTCTACAAAAATTTTCCTTCTTATACGCCTCAATTTCAATATTTTCCCACAACCAATTGGAACGGAGACGTTCTCTAAAATTTCATCATCTGTCCACTCCATGGGTACGCCTCTGACGACACCCATGCGAGTAACGGAAAATGATGGAATAAAAGCCTTATATTTTTCTATTTCCAAAAACTTACTAGTTATAAAGGAGTTGGCATCTTGATAATTAGAAAAGGATATAACTAGTCTGTTACGTCCTATTTTCTTAAGACTACCATTCACAATGTTAGTAAAAGAATTCCTTTTTAAAAATCGCCCAAAAGAAATCGGATTTAGATACGTATTTTCATTAGAAGCAGTTTGCTCTCTTTGAATATGGACTAAAAACGGAGCAGCGTCCGAGGAATTGTATGTATTTCTAGTAAAAGTAGTAACTGGTTGATGCGGTGACCCGTTCACCCCATCAACTCCAGCCCCCAATGTAGAAGTAAGTGGAAGATCCTTGGTTTCAGTCTCCATTACCACATTTTCCACCTCGCCACAATCACAATTATTATGGCGTTTCCCGCCACTTTTTCGTCTTTTTTTATTGCAATGTTTGCAAATTGTTGGCCGAGCAGAGACCCTTTTACGCTTAGAATTACTAACTAAACTTAACGAACCATCAGTATCAACACTGGTATCGTTATTAGATATTGTGACATAGTGACCTATTTCTGAAGATGGTGTTCCTCCGGGGTCGTCCGGAGGATCCATGGCTAAAAACTATAAATACAAATAAAAACACTTACCAAATATAAAAACAACACTAAAACTAACTATAGTACTAAATAATAAGATAAAATATATACAAAAACTTAATCCAATCCAATACTAAATTAATTTAAAAAAACAGTCAAAAAAACCACGTCCGCCAAATTTGAGGTTTCCCGCGCTTTTTTCAACAATTTCCTTTTAAATTAATACATGGCTTACAAAACATTGTTTTCTATAATTCAAGCTAGAAATATTTTAACAAAGGAGGCTTTGTTTTTGTAAAAAAAAAACCTGATGTTCTTTATGTTTTACGTAATCAATAACCTGAGTCTGGCTTAGTATAATTTTTTAAATGAAAAAACTTGATATTAGAAAATTATTAATGAGATTTTTTTACCTTCTTACCAACATTATTTTTTGAAGATCAATGTTTGCTGACATATCATTATTGTAAAAGAATGATGGCGCTTTAATATTTAAATTAGTGTTAGTTAGATTTCATAGATGTCGCTGTTAGTTTAAGAGTGTCGTGAACATGAATTATCTGTGTCTGCTACGTCACATCCAATCACACGACACTCTGACGACACCGAGCGCTAGTGCGCAGTGAAGCGACGATTTACAGCAGTATGATTTGAGACTCAGTCGGGATCGCACAGGCGTGCTACGCGTTCGTTGGAGTATCTTACTTGTGCCACTTATTTTGTTATTTTATTTTATCGCTAATTATTTTAAAATAATTTTGGAATAAAAGTGATTGTACTTCTTCTTCCCAGCTAAACACTAGGAAGTGGCGAAGGGCGGGCGTTTTGGGGGACTGTCTCATGTGATTTTGACGTTCAAAAAGTGCTGATTATCAGCCTAGTTTGAATAAATGACTTTTGATTTTGATTTTGCTATAACTAGTGCCTTTATTTTCTTCGCCCGACAATCCACGCCTACCTACGAAGTGCAACTTAAAAATTGAGATCATGGATCCAATTAATATCACTGAAGAGGACCAAGTTCCTTAAAGTCTATTTTTAAAGGACACAATGGCTTTTGTTACATAGAAATGAAAAATCTCGTAAGCATGCTTCGTAAGGTAGCCACGTATTTATTTGGTTTCAGCCGCCATAAACAAATTTTGATAATAAAGCAAAAATCTCACCTTGCTGCAACAAAGCACCGTAGATATACCAAAGACAATTGTGAATGGTACCCAGACCTCCTTGACGAGTGATCTCTGTGGCCTCGTAATAAGGACTTAGTCTATGGATGATGTATAATGTTGGCCCCATCATTAATACTGCAAATCCGAGACACAGCCAAGTCTAAAAAGAATAATAAAGCGTTCTAGACTAATTGCCCTCGGGAACCCTTACTACTTACATAATACCTACTTTCCTAAATTGATTCTAATGGCCGTTCAGACTACAATATTCGGCGACACCGAAATAAATTTTACCATTTTGGCATTAATTTAGTAAGTTGTGTCGCTAAACCGGGAATTATGTGGAGACAAAGCTTCCAATATTTAAGAGAGTTAATAACAATACCATAAGGCTGCCTGTCCATTGAAGCGAAGCGAGGCTGCAGAGCGAAGAAACGGGAAAATATTAACCAATAGGATTGGATAAGATCTCCGCTCTGCTTTTCTATTGGTTAATATTTCTCTGTTTCTCTGCTCCGCAGCCTCGCTCCGCTTCAATGGACAGGCAGCCTAAGAATCGAAAATTTATACAGTCGAAACCCAGTTCAATCCCACGTATGAATACAAAATGCGTCGTGATATCCATTTTCTCGATAGCAAAATTTGCGTAAAATTAAAGTTATTCTTGTTTCACAATTCGAATGCAGATAGCTTGTTGTTCTTAAAACGTAGCTTTACTTTTTTTGTGGAATGCTTTAAAAAAGGTACCTACTAAAGATATAAAATACTTATTATGCTGGAAGAATATAGGTATAAACATTTATGCTGAAGCACACGCTTTACATGTGTATGAAATAAACATTCTCGGAGCCAAAACTTTGCATTTTATCGTCTGAAATAATAAACTTAGTTTCCTCACGGCGTATTTTCTCATGTCTTGTGTTGGCAGATAGTATTTTACATTTTGCACACATGCACATACTATTATTATTAATTTTTGAATACTATTTTAACTTAAAATGAAAAGCTTAAAACCTGTGAAAAATATTAAGATCGTGGATTGCATCCGTCAAAAGGTTGATTCGAATCGACGAATCGCATGTGACTAAAAGAGTGATGGAGAGGTAGAGAAAGGCCAAGGAAACGATGGATGGATTGAGTAAGAAATGATAAGAAAGAAAAAGGTGTAGATGAATGCTTGACGGTTGACAGGGGAGAATGGTAGAAAAAACCGTATCGCGCCGACTCTAATCATGGGACAAGAGTAGGAAGATGATGATGATCCGTCAAACGGGTCAGGGGGTCTACTCTCTAAGACCGTCAAAGAAAATACGGGTCCTTCCTTAACTAGCCTTATACTTCGAAATGAACCCTACTCCCTAATATTTTCGGATTCATGAGTTTTGAAAACACATCGAGAGTAAGGACAACTGTCCAATCGTGTTGTCATTCATTTTTAGTTCGAGGTCCTAACGAATCTTATGTCCGTAAGTGATACGGAGTAGGCAACGACCGTAACTTCGGCCGAAACTACGGATTTCGTGCTTAGAGAGTAGACCCCCTGATTTGTTCTGATTCTACCCGTCATCCAAAGCAACTTTTTCTATGAAGCTCATCATACCCGATTCGTAACCCTTTACTTTCATGAATCGTAACCATTCACCCTCTGCATTACAGTTTTCCAGCGCTGAATACAATGTTCACATAAGTATTTTAAATGAGAACTTACGTCAGTAGTGAACGGAAGTAGAAACAACAGAGCTCTGCTGAGCTCCCTCGGGCGCGCTATCATGAACGCATACGACTGTATACTCACTGGCATCGTGTAGTTTATACCTGAGGAAAGAACATGTAATTCAGCACATGGTTCTTAATCTAGCCAGCTCTAGATCAGATTTTCAACGCCGACCCTAATTAACCTCTAAAAATCTTCCCTTCATCTTCTTAGCGTATCGATAGCAAAAAGTTTAAATATGTTTAGCCCAAAACTCAGCCACGCGAACCCGGCCCACCGATGGATCATCGGTGACGGTTGAAGCGGTGCAAGATAGAAGGTGGGCCATTATCTGTGGGGAGACGCGCCGCATACGCGCTTACTGCCGATATGCCCACAAATACTGCACCGTCCATCACTTTCCTTGATTCAAACCCGTCCTCAATGTATTGAGTGGGATTAAGAACCTGGCTGCAGCAGGATTTACCAGGTCTGAATCCAGCTTTTTCTGTTGGGGTGCATGAAAGGACCATCCCCGAGCGACGTACCTTCCGACCTCCTATTACGTACGGGCAAGCGATTGTTGTCGATCAATGACGTATTATAAATAGACGCGCCATGCATGAACATCACGGCACTCGAAAACAGCGTAAATACCTATAGGTAGCTAGACAGCTAAATAGACGCACGAAGAGAGGGAAGGAAAATTAAATGTCATCTACGGAATTCCTGTTGTTAGAGAGAGATAAATATATTTCTTTAATTGCATTGTCATTCTGTGCTCCATGCTCATTGGCCGAGCGCGTACAAAAGCACGTGACTTACCTCAGGCGTCAGCCGCCATTAAAGGCATCGAAAAAAATAAAATACATTTTTACTTGATACTTACCGTGTATGAAATGATATTTTTTTATCTTTCACAGTTGCAGTATAGTTAAAACATTTCCTAAAAATATAGGACGGCATTTTCTTTTCTTATTAAGAGAACTTTTTCAAGTAAGATAATTG
This sequence comes from Cerastis leucographa, assembly GCA_963082945.1. NCBI lineage: Eukaryota > Metazoa > Arthropoda > Insecta > Lepidoptera > Noctuidae > Cerastis > Cerastis leucographa. The sequence continues at coordinate 17,915,713 of OY720358.1, read as the reverse complement.
AATATCACGTACGGCCGCGACGCTGGTTCGTACAAAGTCAAAGTCAAAGTCAAAGTCAAAGCATTTATTTCAATTAGACCATTACAGGCACTTTTGAAAGTCAAAAAAAAAACTAAATAAAACGCGAAGCTACAGTCCCAGTCACAAGGCATAATAACTTGTGAAAGTACTGTAGTTGCCCATTCCGTAGCGTAGATCTCTATGGAGAAGAACGGGCAAGAAACTCCATGGACACTCTTTTAAATCAAAATATGTTACAAAATCTTGGTTACATCATTCATGTTAAGAATTACAAATATGTGAGAACAAATGTTGAGAAATATGTGAGAACAATACAATATGTACGTGACTAAATGTCACTCCGGCAAGTACCTTAGTATCATCTTGCCACTACAGAGCACAGGTAACGTATCTATAGTTTATATATCATTGTTGTCGATTGGCTAATCCTTTTACGACGATGGCAAATATAATATAAAATCTTCCCAAGTCAACCTCTATGCAGACTTTTGATTAAACTTGGCCATTCTAGGTGAAAAAAATCTCTGCGTGCCATAAAGTTATAATTCTCTGTCTACGAAGTTATAGAAAAAAATTGATAGTCTTTAAATTATTTTAAATGGTGAAAGATACCTAAGTTTTTTGAAAAAAAAAAATATGACATCCATTTTAGTTTAAAAAAAACGTTAAAATACTTAGGTAACAACCTCTTTATTATCATTTCACCTACGATATATGGCCATTGGACGTGAAAAAAATTGGAAAGCCATAAAAAAGAAAACGACAAAAAGTAATTTAGTTTTAAATTTTATAAGGCATTACAAACATATTTTTCATACTTTTAAGCCAGAAGCTTTTGTTTCAGCAAATGAGGATATATTTATTTTCAAATATAAACATTACTGGTAGTTTTGTTATTTTTACTGGATAATAAGGGTAATTATTAACTGGATGAGGAGTTACGACAATCTCATACCTGGCAAAGGATCGGGTATGACAGTGAACGATGCCGCCGCCAAAGCGCCTTGGCCTTTAGAAATGGCTATCATAGTCAATTTGGCGTCCATACCATGCATTGTCTGAAAGTTAAATCAGAAATCACAAGTTCTTGAGTCATTCACTGATTTTCAGGTTTTAGCCAGTTTCAGGTAATTTACTTACGTCAGCAATCGTATCATTGGCCAATTCTTTTTTCAAAACAGAAGCTAATATTACTTTTATTCTGAAAATAAAAGAGGGCACTAAAATACCTGCATTGTTAAAAAAAATATAGAAAATCTCCATTTGCTAAAGGTCTTACGTAAAGTTTTTGTTAATCGCTAACTGATTAACGATATCAAATATAAGTCCACTGCATTTCACAATAGCACCAGATTCGTTCCGCTGCAGTATCGTCCATGGTGGATTCTGGAATAAATAAAAAACTTTCTTTTATAATGAAACCTAACAAACGAAAATTCATAACTAAAATCACGAATATTTAACTGTGTTATAATTATTTATTTAGTTCATATGCCTAGCCCAATTTGGTACACTGGTATACCATGACTTAGCTGTTGAAGCCTGTTTTCATCTGCTTGGTATAGGATAAGTACTGACTTTTATAGTAGTAGTTTCCCAATTTCCTAAGGATGTGTAATAAAGTTTATAACGTAAGTATGTATATGATTATTATTTAGCATCTTACGTGGAAAGTGATGATGGGTAGTTCTTTTCCTCTAAACCCATGGTGAATGTGTGGAAACAGAAAATCTTCGAACTTCACAGCGTCGATAGGACGCCAGAAACCAACCTACAAAACATTATAAAATAAATATGCTAAAGTCTATGACTAACGAATAACAAAACCTTAAAATGGCTTAACACAATGAGCCTTTATGTTTCAACTGCTGGAATACAGGATACAGGCCGATTGCGGATTGGTGGACGACAGGACATGCCTCTATCCTTAGGAAGCTTTCCTTCAGCGTTTTGAGGGTTGTGGTGGTGAAATAAATGCATCATCTGCCTAGCCTTTTCCCAAACTATCTTGGGGTCGGCTTCCAGTCTAACCGGATGCAGCTGCGTACCAGTATTTCACATGAAGCGGCTGCCTAATGTAATACGATACCCCTTGGTAAGACTGGATGTCAGACTTTTGGCTTCTGACTACTGTCAAAGATCTACAAATGACAGCCGGGACCAACGGCTTAACGAAAGACTTGAGAATTCTGCACACCAAACTAAATAACTACGCAAAAAATTTTGCTGGGAAAAGACTTTTTTGGGGTTGTAAGTCACGAATAGTACAGAGGTCAAAGACTATATTTAAAGTAAAGTTAGAACATTAAACACTTGTATTTCTAAAAGAACTTGTGAAAAAGTTGGTACTTTGACCTCTGTTACTAAAAGGTTACGAGGTATGGTCCAGTACAAAAGAAAATATCACAATGATGAGGAGGTCAACTGCCTTTCTGAATCGTTAACTGTTTTTTGCACCCATTATTGGGTTTAAAAATGTACTCACATTTAGTAAATTAATTTTTTCAATGACTCCCGTGGTTCCGTTCAAGTTGGCGCTGCCCAGGTCCGAAACATCCGAGAGCCCCCGGTAGGTGGCGCCCCAGGTGTCTGCCGCCAAAGCGCGCCATGTTGAACAGTTGCCGCAGCGGCTCTTTGCCGCTATGTGTTGCTGGTTGAATACAAATAAAAAAAAAATGTTTATTAGGCATAAGGATCGCATGCAAGGAACGCGTTTGAACCAAATTAAGTATAGTGTTATTATATGTATCCTTCGTAGTTTGGTTTAATATTCAATGTATAATATTTTATAGATATACACACCTACCACTGTTTGTCTCTGCATCACCCAAAGGTTGACTGGTAGAAAATGCCTATGGCATTAAGTCCGCCTCTGTACTATGTGCTTGAAGTGTTAAATAAATAAATAAATAAGTAACTATTAAGGTTAGGGATAAGTGGGAGGCCCTAGACCTGCAGTAGGACTTAAGTGGATTTTAATTAAATAATTAATTATTCATGTTCTAATAAACGGTTTAATTAAATAAATAATCATTTTGCACTGAGTAAAATGAAGAACAACAGGTGTTGCGGTAAAGATGGCGTTAGCACTGAAGCCTTGAAAATCAGCAAACCAATTATATTAAACTGGAGACTTGAAACAGCAAGACGGGGTCGCGGCAGACCAACGAGAAGATGGCGGGACGCCTTGGATGACTTTCTCGTTAATAGAGTAGAAGAAGCGCAACATCGAGAAAAGTGGAAGGAATGGGGGAGGCTTTTCCCTAGGAGTGGAACAATTAAGCTAACAAAATAAAATGTTCGTTCATGGCCAAACAGATTCAAGACTTGACCTTCTCTACCTGCATTTGTTTTAGCAACATATCTCGTCTCTGTATCTTGTTCGGTCGGATGGCTTCCCACTCCTCATCGGACACCTGGGCAGCCACGTCAAACTCGTCCTGGATGGCCGCGTCCAACGCTGAGACGAAGGCATCCATCAGCTCTTGGCAGTAGCACATAATTCCATTCTAGTAAAATCAAAGGATTTTTAAATTGAGTAGGTAGGGACTAGTAAACTTTCTGTAAAATCTTTAGATTTCCCTACGGATTAACAACAGACACATACGCCATACGAATCATAGTTTACCCATCTGGAACATTTTTGACTTGGAAATATGCGGTTGATTTTTAACTAGAAAGAATTAGAATAACTAGGTAAAAAGAGTAGATAGTAGAGGTATAAAAATATTTTAAGTTTTAAAAATGTTTGCCTTCCCTATACAAGATTAAGTTTTTCTGTATCGTGGGTACACCTACTCACAAGCAAAACCTGAGACTTCGAAATAAAATACTCGCAGACACAAATTTCACAGAATTTCGTTTCCCAGAAAATGTTTCACATGATATTTGGTCCCTATGTTTTTATTTCGAATATTTTTGTTTCAAATACTATTTACTTGAATGAAACATATTTGACACAAACACAATTCGCATTTTTTTATTTAACGTACCTATCAAACAGTAGAATTATTTTTTAACGAATATTGTTTGTTCGATGTATGTTTCCATGGTATTTTATTTCAAAGAAATTATTAACCTAAAATTAAAATATTGTCTTTAAAAGTCAATATGTTGTGCTACAAATTTAGTGACAGAGAGACGAATCGCTGCAAAACCAACTTCACGTAGTATTATCTGCCCCACCCCTAGAGTATAATTTAAGTCCGCGTAGGCGCATCTCCGCGCCTACGCGGACTTAAATTACACTCAGATGAGCAGGTGGTGAGCGATAATACTATCTGAGACGATACGCTCGCGTGACACCGCCCGGAGCCCCGCAGCACCGGAGCCGTGACAAAAACCATGGTTTCTGTACATGCAACATACAACAGGCATGCCTGTTGTTGTATGCTCGCTTGCATGCTAAATGCTTTCTTGCACGCTGCATGTTGCATGCTCGCTTGCATACTTGCTTGTATCCTGTACTATTAGTGAGAATAATAAAATGGTTTTCCTGCTTGACAAGAATTTACCCACATTCTTTTTGTGAACGCAGTTTTTGTTGTAATTTTATAGGAGGGGTATGCATTTAAAAAAGGTATGAAGGTTGTAATAAGTCTTATATAAAAAAACAATATGTGGATACAGAATATTTGGTTTTTTATTCTATGTTATGAGTATTCGAACAAACCAATGATGTTTTAAATTTCTTCAAAGTAAGTATTCTGCGAATTGATTATTCTATGAAATGATAATATGATAAACTATTTATGTGAAACGAAATTCGATTAAATAATTAGGTAAGAAACAACGCACAACCATATTTTAAATATGTCTCGGAGCGTCATAGATAATTTCGTGTCTCTCTGTATCCCAACTGAGTTTAAACTCCAGCACTATATCAAACCTCAGATTCAATACTCATGTTACTGATAAAGGCAAACTTTCAAACTAAAACACGAAATAGCGCAATGCAGGCTTGGTAGACACACATGATACAACACTATCATTCGCGGAATTGACTGCACGAAACGAAATAGTCGAACAATTGCATTTAACGGGCGAAACGCGCTGTCAATCCAGCCCGGATTAGACTCTCGGTAATTTGGGTTTTGGGGATCAGTGAGTTTTGTTTGATTGCTCTGAATGCCAATGGTTGGCAGAATTGGAATTCAGATCACGTAAAGTTTTCATTAGCTATTGTACGTATTCAGTCCTACGTAACAATTTATGGTTTCATTGGTTGACTCTCAATTAAAGCGCCTCAAAGACCCTATGTGCTTAACATTATAAATCATTAAGTGAAAACACTGTGCTTGGGCTTAAAGAATTAGTTTTGAATCCTACATTATTTTGTGCATCAACTGATTCCCAGATCTAAACACATGTGATCTCTCTTACCTTACAATCTGGATCATTATCAGTCATGTTATAGATATAGGCAACATTCTCCCCTTCATAAAGGTCGTTGATCAGGCTGCTAAGGTTGCCGTTTTGAGCGTTGGTATCGGATATGACGTACAGCCACTGGGCCATCGTGTGTGACATGAGCAGGTACCGCGCCGTCTCTGCCATTGTGGTCATCACATCTGACGTCACCACAGCTATAAAGTTTTCACCTAAAAACATGAATTGTGCTCACTATATTTTAAAAATTCGGAGTACTTCTCTCGTTACGCCAAAAAAATTAGTCGTGTTTTCTTTTGACAGCTTGAAACTTGCACCAGAAAGACTCATCAAATTAACCATGTACCTTTATTGGAACAATTAAATGAACACCAGCAAAAAAAACACCATTTGTTTTGCACTGAAAAAGAGAGATTTACTTTCATATTTACCCTGTTTCCTCGAAAGATGGATTTGTTGAGTTGCCGCTTTTTGGCATACGGGGCTAGAAAAGTAGGTACAAATACTCATTGCAAGCAAAAGAACATAAATATTCTGTTAAAGTTCATTTAGAAGGCAGCGCTCATTTGGATGCTCTCCAAGCAATAGAAGATATTGCAGCAGCAATAGAAATTAATGTAAAACAGACTATTCTGCTTTAGTATTTTTCACTTTGATTTGAGAGAGTTAACTAGAAAAGTACTTACCTAAACACACCCCCCTGTGTTAAGCTATACTCTTGTTGTTTGAAATGAAAGAGACCTATTAACACTTTCTTTTATAAAGTTCCGCTATTTAATTTTAACTCGTATGCGCGCGTCATCTAAAGCTACGTATAGCGACAACTCGGAAGGCGAGTTGTGTATTGTGCGCACACGAATGAATTATTGTTCGACCCAGCCGAGTGCTTAGTACCGGAAGTTTTAAGATTACCAAATAAATTCAAATTTATCTCACCTATATACTTTACCGGCAGTTTAGACAGGACTCTAAGCATCTCTTTCCTTCTCAAATATTCGTTGATCTCGTGTTTCATCTTGAACACGGTGACAGAAACCGGTGAAGCACTCTCATCGTCTATTTGTGATGTTAGAGACAGTACGACTCGGGACACCATGTCGCGACCTGGTTGTGAATAGAATACGCTAGTGGAGTAACTCCTGGTTTTGTAAAGTTATAAGCCCACTCAAGTTAATTTGCTGTAGAATCTCTTGTTTTCTGTAGATGACAACCCAAATGTCTAGACAGCAAAAGGCAGGTTCATATGACTTTGAAAAGGGAAATCATAAATATAGCCGCAATTTTTTAATTTGACCACAGAGCCTGACCTCTAATTTTATATGTAAGCCATGGGAAAATAAAAAGGCTTCTAATAAACTAATTCTTCTTTTTTACAACGCCAACTAAATATTTCAAAGAAAGCGTCAAATAAAGAGCAATAATTATTTTTACTTGTTTACTTGATTTATTCATCACCACCTAATTTACTAACTCAGCCACTGATTTTACAACTCACTAATATTTTACGTTTTACAGCTTGAACGTATGTTCCTTTAAAAATGTTTTTGATGCGAGAACGAGCGAAGCGAGATCGAGACTAGCGGCACCCCGACTCGGACAGGTTAGAAGTCTTGGTTTAGAAGACAAATAATTTTTAATTTGTTGATAAAATCAAATATCAGTGCAATAACACAAAAACTGCATTCAAACCTAATAGCAGGTACCTAGAGCCATAAGAGCCAGTTTTTGAGGAAGCGTCTTGAAATGGAATTTGCACTAGGTAACATACGGCACAGTTAGGTACTTACTTAAAGTGTCATCATGCAGTATAATAGCAGACTTCCATTGGAAAGCGTTCGAAGTCCTCAAATCTAGAAGCAGCTGTGGTAACTCTTCACCAGGATCAGCGAAAGTGGCAGTTATGGCCGAATGAGATGGTAATCTTGGACAGTCCACTTCCGTTAACGCAAATAGTAACAGTTCTTCTTCTTCGGTACGAGAAAATAATTTCCAAGTGTCTTCGCAAGAGGCCACACTGAATACAGCTAGAAAACCTACAACAATCACGGTGAGTTATCTTTAGTTTGTCATAAGTAATATCATAATATTATCGCCAATAAGCTATTACTCCATGTTGGGCGCCAATAAGCTATTACTATTATGTTGGGCGCCAATAAGCTATCTACCTCTACGGATACGGGGTCATCCCTGTTGAGCCCTGCTGCAAAAGAAAGGACTCGTTCGGCTTTCCATGTCGGTCGAACTTTAAGAATCGAGTTTAAGTCCTACCGCGACGTTCGTCTCTGCTTCCCATATTAATTAGTCATGAGTAATTTTTTACAATGTGATAACCTAGTAAGTACATCTCTGCCTACACCTACGGGGAATACTGGTGTGATACCTAATGTTGTATGTAAGTAATGACCTACTACCCTAAATATTACTCGACATTGTTTTAATTAAATATTCATTAGTTTAAAAAATTCATACCTTTCTTGAGACTGATAGCAGTCCAGGAGTAGTAGTAAACATTGACACCCCCATGTTTGAGCTCAACCCTCGCCAACTCCTTGATGTAATCCTTTAGCTCGTCTAGAATGGTCTGGTATTTCTCGCCTAAGTACTGCCGGTCTAATACTACAGCTGAAATTATTACACCGTTGTGAAAATCAATCTACATGTTTTGCATTTTATACACCGTGTAAATCACCCCATCACGAAGCCGTTAACCAAGCATTCTGTACATGAAACTATGTAACTTTACGCAAAAATTATTGCTGGGAAACGACTTTTTTTTGGGGGGTGTAAAATCATGTTTTGTGGTAGAACTCAATGTAACGCACTCAAAACATTGTGCTGATGGACGGATTGAATAGTACGGGGGTCGTGGAGGTGTTTAAAGTAAAAATCTTGAATTAAAAACTTGTATTTAAAAAAATACTTGTCAAAAAGTTGGAACTTTGACCCCTAATATCTCCGTAACTAGAAGGTTCCCAGGTATGGTGTAGAACAAAAAAATGATCGCAATGACAGGGAGAACCAGTGCCTTTCGGCTTCGTTAAGAGGTGTTTTACACCCTTTATGAGGTTTACTTCCTAATTAGTTAACACAGTTTTCTTGAAAAAAATGCTAAACTCATAAGTACAAATTCTTTAAATCTCATTTAAAATACTGAGTGCAAAAGATATTCTTGAGAATTCACACAATTTAGAATTCCGAGATAAATAACATTTAAAAGTTAGCAGCATCATGGGAACATTAGAACCTTAATTATTTGTGACAAAATATCAAACTTACCTATTGAAGCATTTGCCGTAATCAACGACGGTATATCCTCCGCAGACACTGGTGATAACAAAAACACAAAACTGAGTATCCATAGTTGCATTTTCAGTCAACACGGGCGTAGTCCAATTTCTACACTTCTCAAATGAAATCCCAATCATAATTCGTAAAGCAGTGGAGGTAATTATTGATATCCAATCAGAACGTTCCCGTTATTATTAAGGGGGTAATGTAATTAACAGAAACCAGGACGCAGATGTTCCATGTTAACCTTTGAAGTGGTTTGCACGAACGTGGGCCGTTGAAAGCTTCGTGATTCATGGAACAATACTTGTTCTTCAGTTAACATACAGGAGGTTTGATTCGCCTAAGAATGTTCGTTTTGTATAGGATCTACCTATATTTAGGTCTGGAAAGAAGGCACGTAATAATCGGTTTAAACTATTTATTTATTATTTTATAAACTTTTTTACAGTAGCACTACTAAATGGCAGCCGGTGAAATCAAAACAACGGTGAAACCATGCGGTAATTATAATTATCATCAATTTACAGCAGTCAACTGCCAAGATATAGACTTCGCCAAAGCCGATCCTACCTTACTTGATAAGCTCGAACCTTATGCTTGCTGAAATGCGCTCTCCACTCAAGAACACGTCATGTTGCGACTTGTTTAAGAGCTTTAATTAATATTTTCCATTCTATTTTCCAAAATTCGACGCAACAATAAACGAACACTCTTTACATGGCAAGAATCCGTTCCTAAAAGGTCAGCGTTTGTTAAAAATTCATTATAATTATGTGAACGCCACGTAAGACTTAGGTAGGTACATTGTAGCTATCGTGATTATGTTCGACATTAATATAATTTTAGGCCATCCTATGATGACCTATAAAATCGATCTATCTATATGTCGCAGTAAGATAGTTATAGCCGTGATATACATAGATAAATCCCTTGTAATAATATGAAAGCGATGTTTAACTTTGTTACTAGTGATAGTGAAATAATTATAATTATTACATTTGATGGAAGAGCGAGCGAAGCGAACGAACTACACCGCCATCCCCTTCGAGTAAGGTTACTTTAAACCTTTAAGCAGACTTTTATTTCAGAAAAAGGATTAGGGATCCGTGCGAAAAACAAAATCCGATTCAAATTAGGAAGTTATATTTTTATAATAATTTCACGCGGACGCAGATCGCAGGAAATAGCTAGTTTATAATCTTATTCTTAGTGTCTCTGAAATGATGTCTCTTAGACCAGAACTTGGCCACTTTCGTCCGTTAGTGGCAGTGCAACCGACGGCAACCACTAGTTTTTTTATTTTTTTATTATTAATGCACAAGTAGCTCTGCCTGCCTGTCGGTTTGTATAAGATCATTAGCGTCTCTAACTATTTTAGGAGAGCTCCTATCTACCCGCAGGTACTATTTACGGAAGAAGTGAAACTTCGTAATACTACACGCAAGCGTTCGAGTGCCACGCATTCACTCTCGTTATTATATTGAGCTTCTAAATAATATTTTGTTGTTGAATGATTTATATTACATAATTATTACATTAGTTTATCGAGGATATTCTACTTATGGAAATTAAGCGAAGGCTGGTCACACCGAAGAGTCGAATGCATGACTGTTTGCACGCCATCTTGCGTACCTAGTATAACTACGTAGTCACAAATCTTGTAATACTGCCATCTCTTAGTGAGTAATAGAAAATATTCCCCCTCCATGGTAGCGTTAAACTTGTTGGTAGTCGCATACGAAGATTCACTTCAAAAATCTCTTCTTAGAAATGTCAACGATTGTTTCGAACAGTAGGGGTAGGGTAGCTAGTTTTGGCGGCGGTGACCTCTCGCGTCCGTCCCTGGTTCAATCCATGGTCCGGAGTGAAAGGGAATGGGAAGCCGTCGCCTCCTTCTGCGAAGCAGTCATGCTAGCAAAGGAGGTGGCAGAACGTGAGAGGGAAAGAGCCTCACGTCCTAGCCGCCGCGGGAGACGCCCCGGGTGTCGGAGACGCCCCGGGTGTCGGAGACGCCCCGGGTGTCGGGGACCACCCAGTGGCCCCAGCCCACCGTAGGCGTGGGCCTGTGGACTGTGAGTAATGGGCTAGCTCACCATCCGTCCGTCTTATGACGACAGGCCGTGTTGACGGCGCGTTTGTGTTCCACGCGCGCCTCAAGTAGATGTCAGCAAATCGGAAGGGGTATGAGAGGGTTGATGCCTGCCAGGGTTGCGGGACTATTTGAAAGAGATATGACCATGACCCTGGAACACAAAGGGCTAAGAAGGAACATGGATGGGTTTTAGTTACAAGTCTGACACTCACTCCCGCTCCGCCCAGAGCGGGAGGAGTCATTCCAATCAGAAAAAAAAAAAATGTACAAAAGAATCCCATAAAGTCCATAGGACAAACAGAACTTAAGATATAGTGATAAAAAAACCTGCTCACAGTCTTTCTCAAGAAGTCAAAGGAGAGGTAGCCGAAGCATTTCGAGGTATGGATGTACTTAGTTTCTCTAACAGCAGCTGAAATGAGAAGTTAGAGTTAGTAACGGCTTATGTTTAACATAACACCAGATAAAGTAAATATAACCTTAAAAAACATTTTTATACTGCCTAAAATAGTAAATGATCACCAGAAATAGTAAATGATCACCAGAATTAAAAACCTGAAAATCACAGCTCCGAACTAAGGCGTAGTCGACGGAGCCCCGCTACGCTCCTATTTCTCTCTGCAGGGTTTAAAGTAACCTAACACGAAGGGGATGTCGGGGTCTTAGTTCGCTCGCTACGCTCGCTCACTAGACCCCGCCGTCCCCTTCGAACCTAACCTGTCCGAGTCGGGGTGCCCAATATCCCGAGCTCGCTTTGCTCGCACTTGCTTCCTAAGTTCTTCTTGCCACAAAATTTGGTGATCATTTACTATATTTGGTCTTTGAATACAATTTTTTTGGTGTTTAGTATTTTTTTTTGGGTAACGTAGCTTAGGATCTCAAAGTATTTTTTGGTGCTCATTATATTTAATCCCGTTAGTAACTATCTATTATCTATATTTATATTATAAATGCGAATGTGTCTGTTTGTTTGTTACCTTTTCACGACCAAACGGCTGATCGGATCTTAATGACATTTGGCAAAAAGATAGATTTCAACCTGGGGAAGGACATATGCTATATATCATCACGCGACCAATAGGAGCGGAGCAGCAATGAAAATCTTGCGAAAACGGGGAAAATTTGACGCAGACGAAGTTGCGTGGGACAGCTAGTAACAAATATAATAAGAAGTATAATAAGAACTATTTTAGTATCCTACCTATAATATGACTTTTCCTTTCTCTAATCAACTCTTTTCGATGGGAACTCAACACCCGATGCTATTTTTCTCTATATAACACCCACAGGTAATGTAATGCGATCTTCATCCAACTTTCTCTTCGACGTTCAATGTATAAATATTTAGGATGTTTGTTATCACACAGAAATCTTTGCTCGCCATACCGCTGTATTAAGACGGAAACACACCTACGTGTCGTGGCGTGTCGTGACGCGCCAGAAGCTATCGTTTTCATACACCGTTGCGACACGACACGCCATGCAAATATGTCGCCTAACCATATTAAATGTATGAAACCGATTGCGTCACGACACGCCACGACACGTAAGTGTGTTTCCGCCTTAAGTCGAATCGTTCTCTCTCGATTCATTTTTAAGGCTGCATGCAATAAGATTTGCAAGTGTCAACAAAAAGAAAACTCTATACAAAGACTGTTTTACAGACTCGAAGTCACCACCACTCCAAATCGACTCAGAGTAAAATTCGGATAGCCTCGAGTCTGTGTAATGACCGAAGACCTTTAGTGTCTGTTTCGCCGTTAAGCTCTACTTCAACCATACATACCGTAACTATTACAAAAGTAAATAAATTGTTTTAAAACGTGTAGTTTCCAAGTCCTACTTATAAGTAGGTTCATTAAAACTTAGACAGTAGGAGTAGGTAGGCAACCGGAAGGGGTCCGATAGGGCCGATGCCTGCCAGGGTTGCGGGACTGTTCGAAAGAGATACCGTGGCCCTAGAACACAAAGGGCTAAGAAGGAACATGGATGGGTTTTAGTCAGTACAAGGAGTAGGTAGGCACAGCGCACAATGCACTGCTACGAGCCGAGCATGGTAATAGGTACAACTATATTATATTTAGGAATTAATTAAAGCATCACTTAGTGTTCGTGAAAACGGGTATAATACTCATATTTAAGTATTTTTTTAAAATAATGTATCTAAACACCCCTCGTCATAAAAATCGTGTTTTGAATTTAGTAAACATATGTAAACAGCTGATTTGTACTCAAAAATCATTCAGACATTCATTCATCTAACTAACCCATTGCCTGCCGAGCGGCGAGTCGTGCCTGGCCGGATTAACGCGTTTAACGCTGCACCACATTTTATAAAGTTCTTACCTTAGCAAGACCTGAAGCGTTCACAAAGATAATGCCCTACAAATTACTCAATCAATTCAATAAATTAACACAAGGACGGGTCAGACAAACGTAACCTATGAAAATGCCAAGGATTGTTGGTGAATTATTTATTACTTATTACTTAATTATTTACAGCAAGAAACGACAACGCGGCAGGCCCAGGAGGAGATGGCGGGATGAGTTGGACTCGTTCTCTAAGGATTGGCCTACAATCGCACTAGACCGCGAAAAGTGGAAGGAGGGAAGGGAGGCCTTTGCCCTGCAGTGGGACAATATAGGCTTTTAATAATAATAATAATTCTGTTTTCTAGATGTACGAAATGAATGAAATGAGGACGGAAATCTAGGAATATACAGACACCGAAAAGTACGTGAAACTCAACGACTCATTCAAAAATGTGCAGACGCCAGCACATCAAGCTACTTACCACAATGTGTTAAATTTCTTAATTAGATTTTCAACCTTATCACTTAGGAATACGGTTCAAAGTTGATTGGGAACATTTGACAGTTTAGGGTAGCTGTACAGACGCTAGCAGTGACCTGCTAGCGTCTGTACTTCGTTGGCTAAATACTGAAATTTTTCGTCATCCCGCCAATCATAAGTTTAAACAATATGATCATTTATCGGCTGTCGGAATGTAAAATTGATTTCTGACAAGAATGTATGTGCCACAACTAAAAAAAAAATGGACAAAATGAAAAAATAAACCGTCTTAAAAAAAACATTAAAATAACTTTGATTTCGGAAGTCGGTTGCTAAGAAACCAATGAAACAAATAAAGTCACCGACTTCCGAAAGTACGAGTAAGTATATGATTTTTTAGAAGACCGTTTCTTTTTGCAAAAAGTTTTTTATGCTTGGAAGAGCCATAGACTAATATATACACCGTGTAAATCACCTCATCACGAAGCCGTCAACCAAGCATTCTGTACATGAAACTAAGTAACTTAACGCAAAAATTATTGCTGGGAAACGACTTTTTTTTGGGGGGTGTAAAATCATGTTTTGTGGTAGAATTCAATATAACGCACTCAAAACATTGTGCTGATGGACGGATTGAATAGTACGGGGCTCGTGGAGGTGTTTAAAGTAAAAACCTTACATTAAAAACTTGTACTTAAAAAAATATTCGTCAAAAAGTTGGAACTTTGACCCCTAATATCTCCGTAACTAGAAGGTTCCCAGGTATGGTGTAGAACAAAAAAATGATCGCAATGACAGGGAGAACCAGTGCCTTTCGGCTTCGTTAAGAGGTGTTTTACACCCTTTATATAAATGAGATAGACTGGCAACTGACGTTTTTTGGTATAGTTAGCGATCAGCGGCCTCTGAACGCCAAGCGAGGAACTAAATGAATATCAATAATATAGGTAGGTGCTTATACGTCGATGTTTATAGCTAATGTATTTCGTTTATTATATACTTAAAACTGTGCTCTGACGTAAGCATATATTAATGATGTTTTAGGTAAACTAGTACCTTTAAAAAAATAGTGTTTGAACACAGTTTATGTATCTAATAAACGAAATATAAATGTATCCTGGGTAATGGGGTAAAGGGAATAAGACTAATAAAACAAATGATATTATTGAGTTTATTTATTAAACATTAATTACAACACCTGATTGCCTCTCTCGTTTCGCACCCTTTGTTTTATTATAATATTCTCGAGCCTGTATGAAGATGGGGTCAGTTTCTTCACTTTTATTACAAAAATTGTAGTAGCTCTTGCCAGTCAGAACATTGCTGACTTCTTTGCACCAATTCATAGTGAAGAACACAACACTTTTTTGTAGCAAATATTCCTTTAACTCTTCTTTATGTATTTGACATTTCATAAAATTGAATCCGATGTGGACTGTTATAATTAACATTATATATTTTGTAATTTGTTGCATATGTCCATATTTATTTAAAATATCCAAAGTGATGTGTTCTACTTGGGCAAAAAAATCAAACAATGCCCGGGTAGGATAGCATAACCATCTTTTGCCACAATATTCTTTTTTTATTATAAAATTGTGGAAATCTTCAGAATTTTCAGACATTAAATTATTTCGACAAGTTTTACATTTTTTAAAAACATTTTTTTTTGCTTTGGTTGCTATCCACCCACTACAATATGATATGGCCGCGCACTTCTCTACATGAACTCGAGAACGGCTTTCTATAATTATTTGTGTATTCAGTAAATTAATATCTAAATGTTCATCAATAATCTCCATGATTTCATTAACATCCTCCACACTACAGTTTTGGTTTATTAAAGATTTTAATGAATTTAAACAGATACTGTCATCTTTTTCACAATTTCCCTGTAGGGAGTGTGGGGATGTTATATTATTTATTAATAATGTTCTGAATGCCGTTTCAAAAGCTGCTGAGTTGGGCATCACATTACTACAACCATTAGCTCTTATCGCCCCAAAAAAGTTTTCTAGAGGGTCTTGGTTTATATTACGTAGTAACAATGAATTTATTCCTTCTGACCTTAATCTATGTGTAATTAATTTAAATCCTTCAATAGTTTTTGCCCAACTGGTAAGAGATGGTACAGTTACCTCTTTGCCTTTCTGATTTATATATTTCATCGTGTTTAAAATCGGCAACATTTTATTCCAAAACTTTAAATGAGGTGATTTTGGTGTGACTGCTGATCGGTATATTTTCCCTTCTTCTTTGTGGTAATTGGCATTGACAGAGTCGAACAGGTCGTCGAACAGCATTAACACTTCTGCAGTGTCCACACTTTCCTCTGGCATGCTCCCACTTTCTAGAGATGAAAATTGAATGTTAATTTATTGAAAATAACAGTAAATATTTGAGATGTTTAGCTGTCAAACTAAATTTTACTGATGTATTATATTTTTGACTACTTATTTAATCTATTAAATTTGTAGTTTGTAAGTAATGTATAGATCAAAGATAATATTTCGATCTGGCAATCCATTTAATTGTATAAAATATTTAAATAATGCTAATAATCTAATTTATTTACATTGAGTTGAATATAGGATAGATACAACAAGATATCATAATGGTTATTGAGAAATTAGTGCTGCATAGGTAGCATTTTCTGTTTTTATACTACAAAATTTATAGGGCACTTTAAGGACATACCTGCCAGACATCCAAGTGTCACACCAACAGATTTGCTGAACACTTGTGTGCAATACTTAACCCTCATTTTTGGTATCATTGAGGGCACCACATGTTGAGCTGTTAGCTTATGGGCAATCTTTACACCCCGGAATGAAGGGCTTCTTTGAAATAAATTTTCTATATGACACCATTTAGCCACGCGTACTTTACCTTCCATGACATATTTCAGGTTTTTATTTAACAGATTGTTGCGTACACCTTTCATTAGATGAGGTGGATCGTATATTGGCACAATTTTTACACTGCCCACTTCAAAAAATCCACCTCTATAATCCTCATTTTTTCTTAGGTATTTTCCTTTAGTATCTTCCATCAACTTATTTATTGCAGCAAGGTTTGTAGCTCCTTGGTCACATACTGTAGCTACAACTCTAAGACCTGTGTTTTCAACTTTTTCTATAATTTTAATCAATTGACTTTTCAGGTCTGCTGTCTTTGTTGTGCCCGAGCAAAAACTATAGGCTATTGGCTGCTTATATTTTTTTACAATGCCTCTCAGCATAAATACAAGCACATGATCAGCAAATATTAGTTCCCTTTTGCTTCCATTGTCAATAAAACCATTTATGTTATCGCGTGCCTTATCATAATTCAAATTTGTAGCTATTGACATTTCGTCAAACAGTATACAACAAAATTTATGTTTTTCTGGCATTTTGGACACTTTCTTCTGTAAATTTTCAAATATTTGTTCGTTAATGCCAGGCTTTAAATTGACTTTCTGTAAAATATTTTGAAGTGTTCTTCGGCTTGGCAGAACACAAAGCTGGCTTAGCAAACGATATGCTTTGGGTGATGGTTTATACAAAGATAATGCTAAGATTTTTTCGTCTAGCGTAAACCGTCTTCCTCTAGGTGTTTTACCACTTCCTTTTACTTGCATGTAAAATAAGGATTTTGCTGCTGATGACATACCTTCGGTGATAATTTCGAAAGCTTTAGTTTTCCTTATTTTCTTTGCTAGCAGATATCTTTTGCGGAAGGTCAGTTTGGCTTTAAGAGCATGCCGAAGCGTTTGCTCCAACTTCTTAACCTTATTTTCTTCAGTTTTGCGTTTCAAAAAAGGTACTGAAAATATAAAAAAAAAATATAGTTATTATTATAGTTTAAAAAAGTTGCATTGAAAAGTGAATGTCGGCTATATCATGTTAGATCATGAACTTTAAAGATAACTTACCTGAACTAGAAGGCTTGGTGTATTTAACAGTTCTAGTTGTCATGGGTTGTAGTTGTAGTTGTGGGGCAGAAGTAGATGGTTGGCAGTCTGGAACCACTTGGACTGGATTTCGTGCTGAAAAGTACATAATAATAGAAGTTAATATTTTCACTTCCTTTTTCCTTCTCTGTATGAGACCTGGCCTTTGCCTGATATTTGGGACATTACAGATAAGAAAAATAAACACTTTTTAAAAATTGTCTATTAAATATCGAAAATGTATAGTATTGTATTGGGGAATAGTATAAGTTGCTCATTCTTTGTTTCTGTGTTTTTGTTAAAAAAATCTAAACTTCTTGATGCAGTGCAATTATCACCTTGGTTTAGAGATTTTCAAGTAGAAGTTTTCTATGAGATTTTCAAGTAGTGTATTGTACATTCATTTAAAAACTGTGTGAATCCAATGCAGTTGCTTATATTAAATAAAGTTAATCAAAAACTAATTTACCTGACACATCTGCAGAGGGCAAAAGCAAAGATGGCACAGCCAATTTACACAGTCTATTTTTTGGGTAAAGAAACTCTTCCTGAAAGTGCCGACGACAGATTCTTCGAGTTTTGTGGATAGTTGTGCTGTCCAGACTTGCAATATCACCTCCTACAATCTTTACCCAATTTTGAAATCTTTCTGTATCTTTCTCAGGATGCGGAAAGTAATGCAGAGTTACACCTGAAAATAAATTAAAGTGACTATAATGGGACTGACTGTAATGTGATTCTTAATCTAGTTACTATAATTATTTTACAATACAAAAAATAATATTATAATTTAATAAAAGTAAAAATTGAGCAAAAGGACATGTCAAGATTGTTTACCAGTTTAACAAACTAAGCTGCCAGACTACATTTGTAGTAATTATGATTTTCTAACTAATAAAAAACCTTGTAGGAACCAATGGTTTACAGTAATTTTGACTACTGAATAAAAAATGGGACTGCTCAGTTTTTAAAGTTTTAAACAACAGCTATAGCAGATTAACATAAATATATAGCCGACAGTGTATTAGGCACTGGGTTATGAAAATTCAATCTATGTATGTCCGTTTTAGACTTGAAACCACCTAACCGATGTGCGCCCGGCCGAACCAGTTTTCTTAGAAAGGCAAAAATGCGAAAATAGTTTTAGTTCACTTAGACCAACGAAAAAAAAAGCCTTTCCTACCTACATAAGGTAGAAAAAAGTGCATTGCAACACATCTAGGTACAGCTAGCTGGTCAGAAAACAAAAACACATTACACTCACCATCTTCTGCTAATACTGGGCACCCAGGAACACAGCAGACGTTGCGAGGCATTGTGTAAAGCGTAAAATAACACTACACTGTGATATATGGTCCAAACTCCTTGCGGAGGGCCTATCTACAAGTATGTCACAAACACTTTCACAAACTACAATGTATGCTGGAATTTCAGTATTTCTGCAATATACGGAGGACCTAAAGCTCAACTCAACGTATTAACACAAAAACACTGAAAACTACAAGAAAAATTGCGCACGAGATACAAACATACCGGTGGAAAATTTCTTGTGACGTTGAGACTCAGTGTTGCTAACGTTTGGTATCAGTAAACTACCATAGACTTATAAATCATATGGACTTGGCATACCTACAAGAAAAACGTGCATACCTACACTTTAGTGAGCTGATAAAATGGCGGCTAATAGGGCAGCCCTTGTCGATATTTCTATATAATAACATCGATAAAAGATTGTGAGAATGTTTTCATAATGTTACGGTACAATATCTACGGGTGAAAATACCCCAAGTTTTCTAACATAATAATATGCCTTTCATTTGTTGTTGTTTGAGAAATTTCGTCCTTCTTTCACGGTTAAACCGTAGAACTTATTTTGATGTTTCCTATTAAGACAGGCTGAAACTTGGAGGACAGATATATTATGCTGTTTTTTATCGACCTAGTATTCTGTAACTGATTTCACTCTATTGTATAATTTAAGCAACAAGTTTATCTAGTTGCCGGCCCGTTGAGAACCTCCTCCTTTTTTGAAGTCGGTTTTTTAATTTTATGATCTTGGAATTTATTCTTTTAGCTATTACAAGAAATGAAAAGCAGTAAGTACAAGTCGTGCCATTAAAGATGAGACTTGACCACGCCTCCCGCCGCTCTTTCGCGGGTATCCATGAGGATCACCTCAGCGGTATCTATCAAGATACCGCTAAAACCACGTGGTGCGTCAAGTCTCAACTTTAATGGCACGACTTGTACTACCCGTGCGCGATAAGTTGAGACCTGTAGGCTGTAACAGTGGCGTGTTTGTACTGCCACGGTACAATACGGGCGCCATCGGGAAGTGCGGGGGAAGCGGGCGGGGGGAGTCAGGTCTCAACTTATCGCGCACGGGTTAAGTACCTACTTACATCGAATAATTTTTTAATCGACCTTTTTGCTTGACTTGCTGTCCCCACGGTTTCTTTATACTGTTATCGGGGGATGCGCCAAGGTAGCCCGCGAAATTCAAATTTTCTTACGTTTTTTTGCAATTTGCAGGTCAGTGTCAGGTTGTATCTTGATAAAAATATGATTGTTACTTTATTGAGTGTTCAGTTGAAAGACGATTCTTCAAAGTGAAGAGAACAAATAATTATTGTTTTTGTTGTAATTTTTATATTTTCCACACCGATTGTTTATAGCCTTAAAGTAAAACATAAAACCAATAAAGAACCATAAAACTGCATTATCGATAAATATAAAAATGTCTGAATGCACTACTCTATCCCTTCAATAACAAGAAAATGATTTCATGTAGTAAAACTGTTGAAAATAGAGGCAAAAGGGAAAATATGAATGCTTTACTGTTGAAACTCTTCAATAAATGCAGAATACTTTGTTTATCATCTTGAATTCACAAATTTTAACCACAGCTACAGAGCATTTGACAGTTGACGTACCCAACTTAGGTATCAAACAGCGAGCGGATAAAATGGCGACCCGGCCGCAAATAGGTATTTCAATGACTTAGAAATGTAGGGTTGCCATTATAGTAACTGTCAAAAACACTATTATCCTTTTTCACTTACGCAAAATTATGAAAGTTAAAAAGAGATAGCAGTATTTTTCTGATTTTGGCGTCGATATGCCTCGTATTTGTATAACTGTTTTTTCTATAGTCAAACATTTCAAGTCCATATAATTTATATGTCTATGTAAACTACTCGTAAAATTCTATCATCGTACAAATATCACTAATATTATAAAATTTTAATAAAATATACTTAAAAATATTTTTACTTGCTTGTTAAATCTTATTTTTTTATGAAACTAGAGTAATTAAAGAAAAATAGCAAAATTAACAATTAGTACAAACTACCAAATTTTTGAAGCAAAAAAAGTGGTATCACTGCTTTAAAAAAGTTCCTAGCTTGGGAGATAGATGACGCTTTTCGCAATGAAAAAAAAATGTTCTAAGTTACCAGGGCATGGGAAGAGCAGTAGGCAAAGGGCCACGCCAGGCCACGCAATGGCAAATTCTGACATTGACATATTGTAATTGTCACTTTATTGTCAAATGTCAAGTATATATTGTTGACGATTCACTATAACATTGATCTCAATTTTCGCCTAAAACTTGTAAAATGACGAAACAATATAAAAAAATCTTTATAACAGTTGGGACAACAAGATTCGATTTACTTTGCGACTACGTTTTGACTGAACCCGTACTTACGGCATTGAAAACTATTGGCTGTAAAGAGATAACATTTCAAATTGGCAATAGCAGTTCAGAACCCGGTGTATTTGAGAAGGAAAATATTAAAATAAACATGTATAGGTTCAAGGACTCTATTCTTGAGGATATAAGGAGCGCAGACTTGGTGATAAGTCATGCTGGGGCTGGAAGCTGTCTAGAAACTTTGGAAGCAAATAAACCACTCTTGGTTGTAGTAAACGAAGACCTGATGGATAACCATCAACTGGAACTAGCTGAACAACTCCAAATAGACTCACATTTATATTACTGCACTTGTGATACAATAATAAGTACACTGAACATGGTAGACTTCACTTTGCTATCTCCGTTCCCAAAAGCGGATTCATCCATTCTTGTAAATTATTTAGATAGTGTCTTTCAAATTTATAGTGATGATGATGAATCAACACAGCAATCTACATTAAATTGAATTTATTGTTTAAACCTAAGTTTTCTAAAATTGTTTAATTCTTTACTTCATCTATATCTTTTACAATTTTAGTTACAACATGGGCAAGAATGAGTAAGAACCATTAAATTTGAACCAACTTTGTACTAAAAAAAGGAAAACAGTAATTTATATATCAAACCAATAAAGTATGATAGAAAATAACATTAGACCCGTGTAGGTATTTCCTGAAGAGGCAAGAGGTGTACTTTTTATCACCATATTGTACTAGTTATGTTCATGTTCATGTAAATCTATGGTAATGCTAAAATACCATTTTTTTTGTAATGCTGAGACTTAAGTGTAGTGTCCTCTAGAAAGTTTGTAAAGCATGATGTATTATGTCTTCATAAAACATTCCTCTTTAATTTTTTTAAAGTTTGTACTTTAGGGATCACGCACACTATGTGGCCACTACCACGACTTGTCACTTGACCGGCCACTATCTTGAACATAGTTGAATGCCCATTTGTGACCATATTCCTTCCAATTTGGAGCTTTGGCGGCCAAAAATCATGGTAATGGCTGTATATGAGCAAGGTTCTATAATTTAAATTAATATTTTCGGTGCTCTTTTTACACACTAAGTAGGTTAACTTATAAGTGATATATTTAGTACATATAAAATAAATTATTGTCACAGTATAATTTAATTTTATTGGAAAAATACAGATCATTTACAAGGCTCACAAAAAATCAGAAGTTTTAAATAATAATTAGGTTTCAGGAAATTATGAAAAAAAAAAATAGGACAAAATTAAACTTATAAATGTTTATTATGAATAATTTAGACTAATTTCTTGGCTTCAAAGAAGCTCTTGAGATGTCTCATCTGCCAGTAGCCAATGCCCACCAGCACTCCAGTCTGGAGGAGACTCCACCACAGAACTCTCTGGTTTGTGCTCTCTGAAGTCAGTCTGAAACGCTCCTCACGATGCTGGAACACAAAAAACATATATTTAGAATTTAAAAAATCCTCAAACAGAGACTAGGTTATTCAGGATATTCATTTTAATTTTATTAGTATTGAACAAAGATACTACAACTTATCTGAAACTGATAATTATTTTATCAAGTAATATTCAGCATTAGCTAGTAGTTCTCTAAACCTACCCTTTGGTAGCTCTGTTCCTTAGTGATCTGGTGTACTTGGTCCAACAGTTGCCTGATCCTCAGTTGCAGCTCTGTTAGTTTGTCCTTGTGGGCTACATTGGCATAGTCCACAGCATGCTCACCAACTTGAATGTCCAGGTGCACCTGTTACACAAGTTATGCATGAGGATAATATAAATGGACATAGACATACCAGTAAAAAGGGACTCTGACACGAAAACGCTTAACGCATACTCAGAATGTCATTGTAAACACAGAATAATTTCAATCTATTTAATCAATTATTTTAAAAATAAAAACAGCTGTTTCATACATTTTCACCATGTAGGTATTGCACTTAAGTACGAAACTTTTACAGCACACTTTTTATAAAATTACCAATGAATAATTTCTATGTGGGGGTTCAGAATGATTTACTGAGTATGTGTATGTGGTAAGAGTTTTTGCATCTGTGTCTCTTACACCCGTTTAATATTACCAATGATATTATGAACAATGTGTTTAGTAATAATTGCACATTTCTGCAACTCAATTTTGGGTATACCCTGAAGTATGAAAAATTTAGAACTCGAAAATTTATCTGACAGTCAGAAATGATTGTCTAGTTTCATGCATATGTGTTTTTCTCAATGTTCATAAGAGGAGAACATACTGTACAATCTGAAAGCAAGCAGACTGAAAAAAAAAGCTTCTGAATTCTAATTATTATTCTACATTGGAATCAATAAATTGTTCTTGAATAAGTATGTCAGTTTAGTGTTTGCTCAAGTGTATTACTTCATATTACAAGCTGCCGAGTGTTGTCATGGATAATGGAATAAAATAGAAGATGGTATGGCTGATGAACTAGAAGTAGGAAAAATTGCATAAAAATCTTAACCATAATACTCACTCTAAGTTGTGATCCACTGAACCAGGATGTGCTGTTGGAGTACATACAGATGACGTGCTCTCCCGGCGTGACCGACGTGAATGATATCATGCCCTCCGACGAGTACACTCGAGACATCAACACTTTGTCGTTGGGGTCGCGAACCTCCACATGCATACCTATGCCAGGCGTCGACGGCATAAAACCTCCAGATCTTGGGTCAAACAACTCCACTTTGTAATTCACTGAAAAACATAAAAAGTAAGCGTTAGAAACTTTCGTTTTTTTTATTGTGATTAGAAATGCAAGGCTCAGGCGAGGCTCATGGAAGTATTACCTATAACAGTTGTATCGTCCGGTATTTCTTCTATGAAACATTTTCTTTCAGCTTCTGCTATGTGGAAATATAAAGCCGAAGTCACGTCCAATATGATAAATAGCGCAAATAGCGACGATATTCTAAATAAATCCATTTTTCCAAGCTAACCAGAATCGGCAAAAACTCAAGATGACATTACACACGTCACCGAATTTAAAACGTCAGTTTGCAAAGTTTCATCACATCAAAATCTATATGTTTAGCATTACATGGAACGACATCCAAACTATTACTTTTACTGAGGCAGACCAGTAAAACTACACTATAAAATGGAAAAAATATTGTAGCAATGTGTATATTTTTTGTAAATTACAAATAAATAAGTACACAAGTCACTTCGCGTCGCTGTTTTCCATAGTTCCATTTGTTTACTTGGCTGACTGTTTTGACATTTACTTGGTGACGTTTCATTTCATTTCAGTAACTTGGGTTTTGCGACTTTTGTGAAAACATGTTGGAAACAAACACAGTTTAACCATCAACAAAACGATACACACTCCACCATTTGCACTTTCGGTAGCCTCTACTGAATTTTAGCAGTGCAGTCATGGATCCATTTATTATTGCTGCTATTATTAGCGCGATTATTATCGTTGTGCTATCGGTCGCTTTCTTACGTGTTGGATCACCAGCCAAACCCCAAGGTAAATAATCCGAATGCAAATTTAAGTCAGATATTCACATAACTCTAACAACATGTCTATACAAAACTGTCTGTGTACACCATATTTCTCCACAATGTTTATTTCGTTGTTTACATTTCTTTTTTCTTTCTTGTAGCTGGAGCAAGGCCAAGGCCAGTGGCCCAGAGAGATGGAGGCCCTGGGAGAGTGCAAGCTGTTCGGAATCAAAGAGCTCGAATGAGAGCCAATGGTATGAAAACAGACTGTGCTACCAATAATAAAGTAAAAGTCCAGTCTAAAAACCAACTAAAAAATGCCTCAAACATTATAATAGCCAATTATTTGTATCAGAGACTAATCTTAATCTAACATTGTATTTTGTAAAAATTAAGTAATCATACAAAATATTATAATTATTTTCTCAGCTGCTCGCCACCAAGCGGCAGCATTTGAAGAAGAACCAGATGTAGTTGAAGAGGCCGATGAAGAAAATGTACCAGAGACACCAAAAACAGATTTTGAAGACAAGATGGGTGCAAAGGTAAACAATTAACAGTGTCACAATAAAGGAATTAAAATACTTGTTTTTTAAACAAACAACAAAAGGAGGTCATGTTCTCTAATACTGTGAATTATTCTCTTATCCTTAATATTTTTACAGAAAAGGGCAAAACTAGAAGCTAAAATGGAAAAGAAGAAGGCAAGGGAAGTAGAGGAAGAACTGAGAGCAATTAAAAAGAAAAAAGATGAAGAGTTAGAACAAGAAAGGAAGAAGGTTGAAGAGAAACAAGAGGTAATATAGTAAATCCTTTATATTATAAAGGCAAGGTGTCAGTAGCCTGACTCCTCTCAAGTATCATAATTATGCACCAAGCATGTTATAGGAGATTCTGTCTCAATCCTGTGATATGGTTACTACAGGTTATTTCTAGTTTATTTAACAATTTCACTGCCGAGTTCAAATAATCTATTTTTACTTGTAGGCATAAGTCATTATAGCTACGAATAATGACGACTCGGGAGGCGGGTTGTGGGCACACAAACAATTTATTATGGGTATCATTTAAGCTATCACCAATTTAATTAGTGTTGTGTTTCTTAAATAATAGGGTTTGTCCTCAAAATAGTAGATCTGTCACCAAAATGTAGTCACCAAACAATGCAAAATCAGTTCCACAATAAATTACCTAAAATCCTGAGATATAAGGTCTAGTACCAAATAAATGTTTTTGTATGTATTATAATAGGTGTGTCCTAATAAGTATTTAAGCAAACTAATTTAAAGAGATCACCAATA
This sequence comes from Cerastis leucographa, assembly GCA_963082945.1. NCBI lineage: Eukaryota > Metazoa > Arthropoda > Insecta > Lepidoptera > Noctuidae > Cerastis > Cerastis leucographa. The sequence goes on along the minus strand of OY720358.1, from coordinate 17,889,729 downwards.
AATCATATTATGTTACTAGAAAATTGCATTAAGTTCAAATAGTAGTGCGGGGCTCCTATTTCTCTCTGCAGGGTTTAAAGTAACCTAACACGAAGGGGATGTCGGGGTCTTAGTTCGCTCGCTCCGCTCGCTCACTAGACCCCGCCATCCCCTTCGAACCTAACCTGTCCGAGTTGATGTGCACTATGTCTCTAAGGAACTGATCTATTTATTTGGCAGATCTACCATTCTGAGCACAGAGCTATTATTTAAGTAACAAAACTGTTATTATAAGAACGAAGTTTATATTCATGTAATGCAATATAATTTTATTGGTTATCGATCTCTTATTTTACTGATAATTCATACCTGGGAACAATTTTTGTTTATCTGAGAACGAAAATATTTCGTGGCGATAGATCTATTTATTAGGTGATACAACTTGATGACAAATATAAATTTTGGTGATAGAAAATATAGTTCCCATTTATTATTGTTCGACCCATATGCTGGGTGCTTAGCACCGATAGTGTTAAGAGGCAGAACTACCTACTTAATACTGTAACAATATAGTTGTATACGTCATGTTGCTGCATCAGCAGTATTATGGCTGTTTTTACTACCACGAGAAAGCCAGTCTATTACTGTCCCACAGCGGGGCAAAATACTCTTTTCATACAGAAAAAGTACGAGCATATATCACCATGCTTGTTCAAGAGTACTTACTTGCTGTTCCCTGCGATCTTTGTCTGTGTGAAAGTATTATAAAAATATGATTTTATATTTAACTATTTCATGGGTTTTTTTTTCTGCAGAGAAGAGAGTAATTTAAGAGCCCATACTACCTCAAATAGCTTTGCGTGATCCTCCGTTATGCCGAAAATACTGCAGCATTAATTTTGAAATAAATATATGGTAAAGTTGAGGATTAATGTTAAGTACTATGTTAGACGAAAACACGATTCCATAAAATTTTCTCGATAGAAAAAAATTCCAAAGTTACCTCCAAACCGAACAATAAACCGCTGTTATTCAAAAAATACTTCAAATTAGATCATGAAACTTGGCATACTAACTGATCTAACTATAAAGCAGGGCTTATGTTTTTTATTTTTCTTTAATTACTATTATTTTCTCCGTAAAAAGAAAATACCTAAACTATCGGCGGCGTCTTGAAATTGTTCACTGCCGGCACTGCCGCCCAACCCCCGCTCAGTCTCGCTTCGGCTACCGAACGAGATAGCTGTGTCGCTTGCGCACAGAACACAAATTACGCAACAGGACGGCGTAAAATTAAAATATTGGAGTGCTTAGGTTTTTAGTGTTGGCGCAATGGGAAATAAGCGTAATAAAAATAAGAAGCGACTGGGTTGGCGTAAAGAAACAGGCAAAAATATGATAAACGTAATGAAGTAAGTATCTGTTTACGTATCTACTTACAGTATTATTGATTACAAACATGTAAGTAGATAGCATAATATATGACACGTTTGGTGCAGTGGCTAAGTGATTGGCTGCTGCGCTAGGGGTCGCAGGTAGTTTCTGCATTTGTGAAGATCTGTGTTTGTAACTATGTAAGTTTAGAAACAAAAATGAACCGTCCACGATTCAAAGGAAATCCAGTGTGGGGAAACTTTTATAAAAATATAAAAAGTTATATAAATAGGTTTGTTTTGTTTTGACAACAAAATATAGGTATCTACATAAATGTAGTAATTGTTTTTTATAATGTTGCCCCACTCCAGGATTTCTCCTATATCGGAGACGGTGCGTTTATAAACAGAAGTCTTCACAATTACCTATCTGTACGCTATAAAAATATTTGTACCGTGTGGTATCGAACCCGCGACCCGTAGTGCATCAGCCAAGCGCTCAGAAAGTCATAAAAAAATAGGTATCTTCGGTAAGTACCTACCTATCTAACTACAATAAACAAAACTGTAACTTACGTATCCGACTGTAGTGCTACCTACCACAACCTACCTACATAAAATTTATGAACTGACTGACGCGGACATACCTACCTTGGTAGTTTAGCTAAATAATTATTATGTATCCTTCCAGAAGACGTCGATTACACAGTACTGAAGGCGATGGTGATAAAGAGAATATTCGGATAAATTCGTGAGTATCTTCTACCGACCTAAAATGTAACTGATCTGTTATTAGTACACACGGCTACATAATTATCAAACTATACTTTTCCAGTATAAGCTGATCTCACATTGTATAGGCATTCCGTACAATGAGAGGTCAGCTTATACTGGAAAGTATAGCTTTGATATGTAGCCACGCGTACCTGCACCCAATTTGTATTTCCAAATACACGTAGGTAGGTAATTATTCATTGTTATTTATGCGGCAAGACTGCTTTTATCGAAGATTTCGTCTTGTTTTATATATTTATGTAGGGTTCCTTATCCAAATGATAAATAAAAAGATGTAAGGTCTAAGTAGGTATTAACTTGCCACGTGTGATTGTTACAGGACCCAAATACCTTCAAAAGATGTAGGAATAAATTCGGACGAAACAAATCTTCATATATTACAAAATATAGAATTGTAAGTAATACGTGTTTGATCATCACGAAATTAGCTGTTCCCCCTTGGTACTAACGCGTAACGGTACTATCACGAAACTGGCGAGTTCACGATAAAACTTTTCATAATGTTGGACTTTTTAGGGTTCCGCATTATTAATTCATGTTGACAAAATCATGCTTCGTGGTTTACTTTTATAATGAATGTTGCGTTTTCTTGCAGATCACAAGTACCACCTGTGGACATGAGCTGTTCACTGAATATACGTAGTAAAGAAAGAGTATTGGATGCGTAAGCTTTTTATTAATAATATTCTTGATTTTATTAGTATCTAGCTGTTGGCCGCAGGATACAAAATAGCCTATGTCCTTCTCCAGAACATGGTCTACCCATGTGCCAAATCCGTTCAGCCGTTTTAGTATGAAAGGGTAACCAACAAACAAACTCACTTTCGCATTTATAATATTAGTTAGGAAGTTGGGATTATAATCTCTTACTTCATATACCAAAATTATCTTTTTTTTTTCAGATGTTCACACAACCCTCCGCAGTACGACATATCAGAGCATGAATGTGATGATGATGATGATACTAATTGGTACTTACTAGTTTTTTTTTTTTAATGAGAAGGTTGTATGTTATGCAGATTTGCTAGAATTCATCAAATATTTTTAATCTGGTCATTTCAGGTACGAAGTGAGTTTCAATAATCCTGTAGAAGGGAAAAGTTGTTTTTGTGTAGAAGGACGAAGAATAATTGACATTGAATATTTTTATAAAAGACTTCAAGAAATATGCGATCATAATAAGGCATTTGGATGTACATTGAGCAACGTTCACATTGTATCAGAAAAAAGAAAAGGTCTACTATCCAAATATAAATTAGCCTGCAATATGTGTAACCTGACATTTTATCTTGATTCTGAGCCTAAATCGAACCTAGACTTAAACAAATCTGCAACATCTGGAATTATATCTTCTGGAATTGGCTATTCCCAATTTAGCGAATTATGTGCATCAATGGATTGTCCGTCTTTCTCTCAAAAGCATTACGCTAAAGTTCAAAATGGTATATATGATGACTGGCGAAAAACAGCTATAATTGCGATGGAGGCAGCAGCAGTACGGGAACGAGATGCAGCTATTGCGGAAGGGCGAGTAAAAAACGGCATTGCTTGCATAGATGTCATTGCAGATGGTGTCTGGAGTAAACGTTCCTTCAACACAAATTTTTCTGCCCTGTCTGGAGCTGCCGCTATAATTGGAAAAAGGTTCGGCGAGGTTTTATTCATCGGGGTGAAGAACAAATATTGTTGTATATGTGCGCGAGCTGAAAGTAAAGGTATCAGTCCAGGCGATCATGTATGCTATAAAAATTATAGCGGTTCTTCTACGGGAATGGAGTCCGAAATATTGTTAGAAGGATTTAAACAGTCCATTCCCATGCATAACCTTATATACGAACGTATGGTGGCGGACGGTGACTCAAGCACGTATAAAAAAATTTTGGAAGGCCGTCCATATCCCAATTGCACCGTAGAAAAAGTAGAATGCAAAAATCACATTTTCAGAAACATGTGCAAAAAGCTAAAAAACATAACTACGGAAACTAAATATCCTTCCAATTTAAGAAAAAAAATTACTACCCAAAGAATCCTAGCTATCCGTAAAGTCATTTGCTCATCCATAACTGAACACAATTCTAAAGACTCAAACTTTGACACTAAAGTAAATAGCCTATTCACAGATATCATGAATTCTTACAATCATGCTTTCGGAAACCACGAAAACTGCCAACCATATTATTGTGCCAGCCAAAACAACAGTGAAGACCTTACTTTAATTTTAAAGACGTGTAATATATGGTATAGAATTAAGTTTATAGTAAACACTGTAGCAGCTAAAGCTCGAAGCCTGATGCATAATAGTGATAGCAATAAAGTAGAATCTTTCAATAGCATTATTGCCAAATTTGTTGGCGGGAAACGCATAAACTTTTCCTTACGTCGGGGCTATGATTCAAGATGCAGCGCTGCTGTGGTATCATTTAATACAAAACGCCCACTTACCACATTACATAGAACTATTTTGGGGAGAAGTCCCAGGTCACAAGTAAAGAAATTGGAGGAGAAACGATTAAAACAAAGAGAAAGAGCATGTAAATACTCAAGAAAATGTAGGAAACTGTTTTTGAAAACTAAGGAAAACGATAAAGATTATGGGGAAAATTGTCAAAAACCAGATATGACTGTTTTTGAGTACAATCAGTGTAAAGAGGCCTTTTTGAAAAATTTACCGAGTACAGAAGAAGACAGAAGACAAGTAGAAAAATCTACTATTCTGCAAAGAGATTCGAGTGAGTGGTTGGAACTTAGGAGGAAACTTCTAACAGCGTCTAATTTTGCCAAAGTAGTGAATAGGCGTCAAAATACGAGTGTCAGAAATTTGGTAAAAAACCTTATATATCCAAAAAATCTAAGCCATGTGCCATCTTTGAAACATGGTATAGAGCATGAAGCAACAGCTACAGAACAGATAGCATCAGAATTAAACATTAAAATAGACCATTGTGGTCTCTTCATAGATAAAAAATTGCCTTTTCTAGGTGCAACTCCAGACGGAATAGTGGGAGAAGACACAATCATCGAAATCAAGTGTCCAATTACAGCATTTAAAACATCTTTGGACCAAGCTATAGATAAGAAAAAAGTGAGATTTTGGAAAAAAACTAAAAACGGACTTGTAATAAATAAAAAACATGCTTGGTATATACAAGTGCAGGGACAATTACATATCACCGGTAGGCGACAATGTATTTTCGGAGTATGGTCTGGATGCGACAAAGATATCAAAGTTGAAATTATAGAGAGAGATGACCAATATTGGGAAGAAATGGAACCAAAACTTGAACATTTTTATAAAACATGCATGTTGCCTGAGCTATGCGATCCCAGACATGTTCGTAATATGCCAATTAGAGATTTAAGTGAGTTAAAATAAATGTTGTATAACTTTGATGATGTATAATTAATTTCTAAAAACGTATGGTATATCCCATACCTACCTACCCTAACCTACCTACCTATCCTACGTACGTACCTACCTATACTACCTATCTATCCTACGTTCGTACATACCTATACTACCTGCCTATCCTACGTACGTACATACCTATACTACCTACCTATCCTACGTACGTACCTACCCATACTACATACCTATCCTATGTACGTACCTACCTACCTACCTATACTACCTACCTATCCTACGTACGTACATACCTATACTACCTACCTATCCTACGTGCGTACCTACCCATACTACATACCTATCCTATGTACGTACCTACCTACCTATCCTACGTACGTACATACCTATACTACCTACCTATCCTACGTACGTACCTACCCATACTACATACCTATCCTATGTACGTACCTACCTACCTACCTATACTACCTACCTATCCTACGTACGTACATACCTATACTACCTACCTATCCTACGTGCGTACCTACCCATACTACATACCTATCCTATGTACGTACCTACCTACCTACCTATCCTACGTACGTACCTACCTATACTACCTACCTATCCTACGTACGTACCTTCCTATACTACATACCTATCATATGTACGTACCTACCTACTTATACTACCTACCTACATACTTACCTACAAAAAATATAGTATTTTAGGGAATTCCATTCTCATGAATTTTTAAAATTTAAATTTGTTGGTTCGCTGTGCTGACGTGCCATGAATGAGTTTCCATAAAAACTTACCTATTTTCCGCTGCGGGTGCGTACCAGTAACAGTTTAATACAAAGAAGTGCGACAATTGAATTAGCGATGTAAATATAGTATTTTTCGTACTATGTATATTATTATGATAGTACAATTGACTATAATATAGTACGGGTTGCAACCATACTCACATTACATACATACACGGCGAAAACTATAAAACACAAACTTACTACTAAACCAATGGGCGGAACCCTCAGCACAAAGTTGGCTCGCACTTGGCTAGAATTTTGTAGCAGTAGGTAAAATAGTTCGCACAGTAACGACATGAAGCTATAACTTTCCAGTAGCTGATTTCGCATTATATAGGCTTTCCGTACAATGAGAGGTCAGCTTATACTGGAAATATAGCTAGATGAGTAGCCGTTAGTAGGTACAACATTGAAACCAATTTTGCGATGTATAATTTTATGTTCATTTATTGACAAGTTAATATTAAATTCATTTGATAATTTTATTACTTAGTACCTACTCGTCCGATAATAGTGCAGTTTACTCTAACAAAATCGCTTCGACCGCGTGCGCCCGCGTGACCGCGAGCAGTAGTGTGCGAGCGAGATAAAGAGTGACTGTGGCGCGGCGAAGTGGGGGCCAAATTAGAATTTGAGCTGAGGTTGTATAGGCTCTTAAGCTACTTTTATTTTAGAAAAAGGACTACTTTTTCTCAAATAAAAGTAGCCTAAATTACTCCATAAAGCAGCCATCTACCTATTAAAGTCTCTTCAATTTTGGTCCAGCTGTTTAAAAGATTAGCCAAAATTAAAAAAAAAAAAAACTCAATCAAAATTTATGAATTTCGCTCCTAAGACGACCCACTGACCATGAATTCAGTAAAAATCTTTTATTTTGAAATTGCAAGCAGACCCTTCAATTTTATTCATTCACTAGCTGTTGCGCCCGCGACTTTGATCGCGTGGACATTTTGAAGTGGATGTGTGAGAAAAAATAGCTTTCTTCTTACCAACCTACTTACTATCTACCTATATTAAAACTTTCTACAAAGTATCAGAAAACATTTAAAAAAAGTTGAATCAAATCGGTTGTTCGTTCTCAAGTTATGGCGTGACCAAGGGAAATAGGGATTTATTTTATATAATATAGAATAGATATAGTCTACGTTTCCTTTTTTTTATAGCTATCGGTTACCGGCTCCGAGCCGTAAACGACTTTCTGTAATGCCAAAATAAAAGCGCACTGTTGAATTCTCAATACAAAACTCGGCACTGCAAGTTCTAACATACTTTAGGCATTACATTTAAGTGTCCTACCGTTTGTGCAATCGAGTATTAGACTTATTAAAATATTATAACTGTACATTTGACTTTTAGGAAGAAGAACGCCAGCGTGAAGAAGCCGAGCGTAAAGCAGAGGAAGAACGTAAGAAGCGGGAACAAGAAGAGTATGAAGCTTTGAAGGCAGCTTTTACAGTAGAAGGAGAAGGCTTCGACGAAAATGATGAACAGGAGAAAGAGAACTTGTTGAAAGACTTTATTGACTACATAAAGGTAAAAATAGGATGTTTATTTTTTTTAGTTTACCGTAGTGGGCTTAAAATAGAACCCAAGGAGATTCATCCTGTCCGTCAATCTAACACAGCCATTTTACTCTGAGACTGTTGTCACCAGACAATTGAACACATTTGGAGTTTAGGTGATCACAAAAGTGATGTGAATTTATGACAATAATAAATAGGGTTTGTCCAAAAAGTAACATTTAGAAAATGCAAGTTTTTAAAACATGAAAAATACTGTTACCTATTATATTGTTTAAAATCGTGTGCGATTCCAAATCGCACTTGGCCGGCTTTTTAATAAAATATAGAGAACTAGCTGTCCCGCGCAACTTCGTCTGCGTCACATTTTCCCCGTTTTCACAACATTTTTCATTGCTGCTCTGCTCTCTCTTTGCCAAATTTCATTAAGATCCGATCAGCCGTTTAGTCGTGAAAAGGTAACAAACAAACAAACAGAGTGACTTTCGCATTTATAATATTAGTATGGATGCTAGAGTAGAAGCTAAACCAAGCAAATGCAATTACTATAGGTTCAGTCTTCAAACATTTGGATATAAGAACTCACAAGTATGCCATTGAGCGCCTCAAATTATATAGTTATATGTTGAAAAGATTTTTGTGAGCTTGTTTGAAATTAATGAAAGTTCGTAATACATTTTCAGGCCCAGAAAGTTGTTCTTCTTGAAGACTTGGCTGCTCATTTCAAATTGAAGACCCAAGCTGCCATTGATAGGATAGCAGATTTGCAAGCATCTGGCGAACTTACTGGTGTCATCGACGACAGGGGAAAATTCATTTACATCTCACAAAAGGAACTAGAAGATGTAGCCAAGTTCATAAGACAGAGGGGCAGAGTGTCCATCACAGATTTAGCTGAATCTAGCAATGATTTGATCAACTTAAATCCTGTTACTGTGCTCTAGTCATGTCTTTTGATGATATGTAAAAATAAACCAACTATTTTTTTTATGTTTTGTTCATAATTATGTTTACTATAGGTGTATAAAGACGAAATAATACTGTTAATACAAATGTTTATTTAAAAAAGGAAAAAAAATACATGCATTATTATTCTGTTATTTCATATCCAAACATATCTCTTCCTTTTTCTATTAGCAGCAGTGATGACTCCTTGATCCTCTCCAAAACTTCCATGAGCTTGCTCTTGGTAAACACTTTATACAGACATCTATTTTCCCCAGCAATAATAATGCTTAACTTCACAGCTTCCTTGTGATTTTCAATGTCTTCATTGCTTTGTAAAATTTTCAGGATCAAAATAACAATTTCAGGAATACAGAGACGTCTTAAAGTCTCCAACTGTTTGGTTCTTTCTTGCTTTTCATCTTCAGTGAACTTTTGGGAAATAGAACTATCATTTTCATCTTGAAGCCACCCTCCAGGGAATAGTAATACATTGTAAAGCAAATTTTTGGTGTGTTTTGCTTGATGTAGCACAGCATTCAACCAACGGGCTTTTTGTTGTTCAACTTGAGCACATCGTTGTTCATGGTGCACTTTGTCAGCGAATGATGCATCAGATGCAAGTGGTTCTATATCTTTAGGTTGGCCACTTATAAAGTGTCTGTACCAAGTAGCAAACCCTTCTAGTGCTTCCAAATATGCCTTCAAACACAGATGTTCCCTCAGTTCAGCAGAATTTGCAGATATTTTGTTCAAAAACTCAGGGAACATTTTGTTAACATTTATAACACATGCTAAAGCAGCATCTGTATTGCCAATGAAGATAAATGTTCTTATCATAGCATTACTCAGCCATAAGGCTTCCTCCACTTGGTTAGATATAAGAGATAACCATTCCAGGGATGATATCACTTTCTGGATCAATGTTTTATCCTTTTCAACAGCAGTAGTTTGAGTAAATGTCAAATCCAAATTACCATAGCCTTGCTGAATATCTGTGATTGCTTTTTTTATAGCAAGTCTAGCTGATGCTGCAACATCAATGCCAGCATTGAGTCCTGCCTTGACAACTCCCTCCCTGTACTCACTCTTATGTACATGATCCATGAGTTCTGCATAAAGTACAATTTGCCTGGGAACTGGCACAGTTGAGGTGTAATAAGCAATAAGTTCTGGACATTCTACTGAACCATCAATTATTTTTTCAACAAGTTCTGTGACATATTTCTCTAAAATTTTATCTCCAATGTCATGTTGTGGATCTTTACCCATTTGTCTTAGAACAAGAATAAGATGTGCCAAGAATCTAACAAATCTATCATCACTGCTTTCAATCCACTGTAAAGAATCTTGCATTATGGCTCTAACATGGCCAAGCATCAAGTGACGCTGACAAGTTTGGTACAAAGATTCCTTTTTCCCATCCATCAAAGCTTTCACAGCACTGAAAATCTGTTGTAAAGTCAATTCTTCAAGCTGAAGTTCAGACTGTAGTAGTTCTAGAACATCAGCGGGTGTAGTATTGGCATCAACTGTAGTATGATGCTCACGTAAAAACTTATCAACTCTTGCCTCAATTTGAGCTCTTAAATGAGCCCAAAGCAAATCTTCCCAATTACCTTGACAAGCTGGAAGTGTACTTGCTAAATGACCAGATAAAACTCCAACAGTAGCCCTGTAATGAATATTCTCTGCTGTATTATTAGCAAGTCCCAATGAACACCATTTCCACAGATCTCTTGAAGGGTTTCCAGCTATTTCCAAAGCAGAATTGGGATCTTCTTTCGGCAAATAGTGAAGTAGTATCCAACCTTGCAAAACAGCTCCACGCCATGCCTGCCCAGCACTTATGCATAAGGAAACTGCTTCTTTGAACTTGCCACACCTTACTTCAGTAAATATTCTTTTACACAAATCATTATCATCTTTTTGATCATCTGAATGGACTATTCTCTTCTGACGTCTTGGTGCATCAGGATCCATACAAGTAACCATAGCTTTGCTCTTTTCTTTATTAAACAGACTTGTCCCAAGTAACAACTGATGTAAAGTATTTCCCCAGTGAATGTTATTACTGATTATTGGAGCAGAGGTCTTTGTGGCTTCATCTTGGTAAGCTGCAGTAGCCTCTAACCAATCAACAAGCAGTTGCAGTAGTCTCAGTTCAGAATCACTCCTAAATAAAGCACTAACCAATGTTTGCTGTGATAGTGTAGTTTCAGTGATTAAACTATCCAAAGATTCAGGATGCTCGGTTATGGAATCAGCATATAAACAGTGCAGCAGCTTCCATGTGTTTGCCTCTTCAGCCAGCCAATAGTTTTGGGCATTGTATCTATTCCATGGTTCAACTAATTCCAGTGAATCGCAACATACTTGTGCTAACCTAGCTAATGTGTCTAACACATCACTTGGACGACTTGTTTGTATAATCTCAAAAAAAGCTTCACTTAAACCTTCGCTGGTGACCCCAGGATTGACTATTATCGACGATTCATCTAAAACTTGCCTTAGACTTGTGTCGTTCAGATTTTTAAAGATTGATGTTTCATTCAATATCGGCGAGAGGTTTAGGGTATCTTCTCTATGCAAAAACTGTCTGTTTCTTCTATTCTTCAAAGGTGTAAACTGAGTCGAATGCAGTTGGTGACTTCTATCAAAACTTTTAGACATTTTGGGTAGTATTATACTGAATAATCTAAACAAGATACAAATTCCCACCAGCACAGCCTTGCGCGCCGAACTTTGACAGCATTCTTTTTAACCAACCTGACAGCGACCACAGACTATTTACACGTAAATTCAAAACAATAATCATCAATCTAAATCAGAATTGATCCTTTATAAAATTTAAAACCACTTTTCTCAATGATAAATAAACATTAAAAGTTTTTATATTCATGCACTATACTAGCAAAGTCTGTATTTTTATATGTTTAGTTTTTTATTCAATTATTTTGAAAATATCAGTCTTGGAACGTTTGCCATAACACTTTGCGGAACACAGGATTTAGAAAATGTATTATAAAGTTACTATCTAGGTAAGTAATATGTTCTGAGGTGGAACACACAAATAAAAATAGTATCTTCGTTACCAATTTCAGTACTAAAATAACTTTAATATGTTTCAGAGTCGCGATCTTATTATTTAATCCATCCATCTCTACTCATACTTTTCTTTTCTCTTTCCCTCGTTCCCTCTCCAGGCAAGACGTTGCGTGTAAAGGTAAGAGTAAATAATTTAAATTAAATAAAACAAAATACTGCAGGCTTTCCCTTTTTAATATTATTTTATTAAGACTATTATTAAAACTTATAGAAGCAAGTTAATATTTCCTTTTTTTACTGAAACTTTATTTTATTATCTTTCATTTATATTGCTAAAAGATCACTGTATTGAGGATTAAAATTTAGGTGTACTTGTTGAAGTTACGCATTTATAATATTCGTTTAATTATTTATTAAATATTATACCATAGCCTTTTAATAAAGAGGTAAGTGAGGTTTGGTATTTTCATACTTCTTAATTGTGATTAAATTGGGTCCTTCCAAAGCAATAGAAAATCATATTTTTTTATGAACAACTTCATTACAACATTGTAAAGGTACATAGATTCAACAATTTTCGTCATCATGGTAAAGAAGGTACAGTATATGGATTACTACAATAGGTGGATACCTACATTCAGGTGAACACACAGTATAACATTTACATTATGTAGAGAGATTGGTACCTACAGCAGTTATAAATAGCAAGTAAAGAACTTTTTAGAATTAGACTGGTTTAGGAGAAGTACAAAATTTCATAAATACCTTCACAAGTACCGGATTTAAGAACTTATTTTTTCTATTTACCGCAGTTGCAAGTTTTGACTACATTCAGCATTAGGAGGTACGCCACAGTAATTAAAAGAAAAGTACAAAATGCATGCTTGGCAAACTAGCATTATTTTAACAAAAAATTCAAAATAATATTCAGGGTCGGTCTCACATGAAAATCTGAAGTTTATACATATAATATTATGTATATTGCAATGAAGATTTCACTTCTTATGTTAATTACAAAACAGTAATATATTATCAAAAGTAGGGAAAGATAATTAAGGTTTTTATAAAAATATGACAGCATGTTGAGCTCGTTGAAAGTCTGATTCAATATTTTATAGGAGAATAACAATATTTTCTCTTATTTATACCATTTGTAAGCTATACTAATAACAATCAAAACATTTGAATAGCTAGTGACTACTACTGTACCAGTGGTAGACAAGTACTAACTTTGGGAGTCGTCAAACAAGTAGTTGAAAGACTGCGGACATTTTTTATCCCCTAAATTATGAGGTTGTAAGTAACCAATGAGTAAAATAAACTGTGCATGTTTTTGAGAAAAATATAAAGCTTGATTGGTTCTGCAGCTTAGTATCAGAAACAAGTGAAATACCTAAAACATTTTATGTTCTAATAGGAACAGCATTCATAGCTTCAGACATGTAGGTTTTAAGATTGCATTAGGTGTCTTGGACTTCCAGGCTAGGTGTTAGGTGTTGAAATTAGCAATATTTTATGTGTAATGTGACCATGTTATCATTTGTACAAGAATAGATTTTTGTTTTTAAGTTAATGACACTAGTGACATTATTATTTTTGCAATTTCTGTGTCAGGCAACTGTCAGTAGTGAAATTTAGCACTGAAAGCAATTATTATTTTATGATTGAAAGTTATTTTAATTGTATGGACTGAATTGATGCTATAATTTCTTTCAATTATAGGGTATATAGTAGCTGTAAAATGTGGGTGAGAAAACTTGACTTGTTTTACCACAATGATCAAGTGCTACAAGCAACATCAATGTTCACAGCATCTGAGGTAAGAAAATAATTTGGTTTTTCTTTTTATTTAAACTTCTGATTATGTTTGAAGTTAAAACTGCATTTTCATGGTTTCTTATAGCTATAGGTGTATTTGGGGATCTCAAAAAATAAGATAAAAGTAGCACAAATAAATTATTAGCACCCTACCTAATTACTGCACAAGAATCTCTAATCAGACTGCAGTGTTTAGTTACTTATTTTTTTTAAATAAGAAGGACCATTTTAAATTGACATGAGTGGTATTTATGCAGTATTCTTATCAACAACCTTTGGTTGATATTGTGGAATATAAATATCATTTTGTGGATTGACATTAAATGGTAGGTACATTTCAATAATAAAATAATGCCTCTAATGGCTATTCTACTATCACATATTCTCATGTGCGGGTGGATGGTTAGTGGTGGAAATAGTTTCCAGTTGCTATAGTTCCACAATAATATAGTCGCATGGTAGTGATGAGATTGTGGATAGATATCAGAACAATTACCAAAATGATGGTTATTTTTTACTATACCTAGGTAGACTTTGATTTGCTTCGATCAAATTCAAAACAGTTAAAATTATAAGAACAAAATAATGATAGAATTTCATCGATCTTTCCATTAACCTTATTGAACTTGACTTGATGAACCAATCTGAGTTTCCTGGATTTAATTGCTGTAGATCGAAGTGGGCTTATGATACTTTTAATCAAAAGCACCCATGTGGTAATTATTGTAGATATTTTTAATAATAGGGCAGCACCTGTCATGCACCCTGTATCATCAATGAACCAAAGTACCACGTAAGTGGGGTCCAGGCCGAAAGCAATTCGGCATGGGTAGGTAGTAGATTCCTATTCAGTGTATCAAGTACCTAATAAAAACAGTCACTTTGTGACCATTCACATTCAGGCATTCGGTGATGGTTCATCGTATCTGTTGCTTTTATTTAAATCTTGACACTTGACAGCTTTGAAAGACGGCAAAATAGGGAACTATGAAAAAATACGTATGTCGTGTTTCATAGATATTTAGTGAATAAGTCTATTGATTTGTTAGAGATAAAGACAACGGTAGCAATACAACACATTATTTATAAATTCCTTTAATTTTGCAACAAATTGTCGTCCAGAGGGCACAACCTTATCATAATGTAGCGTAAGCCATAGAAAACCAAAAAAAAAACTATTTTTTCTTAAGATTTTCTGGTCTAATAATGATTATTGGTTATACTTTAAATTATATTGCCATGGGCCTTATTTTAATGAAGCCATTGCGAAATATTATGACACCACAATTTCATCAGAATATTTTCGGCACACACGTTTTTCTGATACGAAACGTTTTGTTATGCTAAGTAATCTGTCGCATTGAATACCTGGAACGCAATTAATGATTTTTCTGTGCGACCGGAAATACAATCCGAACTTGAATTCTTGTTGCTTGGTTATTTGTAAATGAATTGTGTTGTTATTATCTGTTAATTCTACTTATATTTAAAAATCATAACTTGCAGTAATAATGTTTGATAAACTATTTGGTTTTTGCATGTTGCAGTTCAGAGACTTTATATTGATTAATAGCGTGGCGGTAAAGTCGAAAGTCGTTTCTATACTTTTTAATTATTATGTATTTTATACACGCAACGCAAATTAAACTTAAATTTCACTAAAACGAGTAAATTTTAATAAAATCAATAGTTTAGAAAGAAAATAAGTATTTATATTTTCATTACTAATTTGACTTTACCGCGCAAGTACTAATTCAAGGACGCACTAGCTATCTCTTTTGCACAACTCGCTCTAAGCTAACGCGAGTCGTGTGCGGCAAAACGTTTCGTCACTGGATATGAGTACCTTACCTACCCAGTTCGCTAGTGTTTTTTGGCCTGGTTCCGCCATTATTACTAAAAAAAATCTTCATTGTCATTATTTAGATACTACGACATTCAGTGAAACACGAGTGTAAAGCAGATAAACTTATTACGGTACCAAACTAGTGTGTGCCGAAAGTGTTTTGGAAGTGTATCATTTCCTGTTTTATATCGTATAGAAACAAGCAACTGCGACCGCTAGCGTACTCTTCGTTATCACGTGGGTTAAATTTCGAATTGTGCAGCGTTGTGTGTGGAATTTTTCACGTTCATTAATATAAAATGAAGTAGCCGTGACAATGTGTTTTGTGAATATAAAAAAACCGGTTTATAACCCTTATTAAACGTTGTTTTCAGAAGCGCGCCGAGGCACTATCGGCCCGCCGTTATTTTGGGCTCTCCATGGAACCGGCGGGGGACTGATTACTTGGACAATGGTGGGAGGGTTGTGTTTTAGTGAAACTGAGTGTAGTGCCAGTGCTGTGAACTCGTTATTAGTGTTACATAAGGACGATATGAATTGTGGGAGAAGCCCGCCCTGACGCGTCGAGCGCCAGCGTCCGCGGCGGGCGAGGTGCAGGTCATGGCACCAGCATTGTCCATAGCACCCCGAGAGCCGCACATCCACGACTCTATTGTGCTCGGAGAAACCGACAGGCCGCTGTCCCACCGCAGACGGGCGCTCGCGTCCGTCGATAACCTCGCAACACACATGGAGGAAGATGACACGGGGCTCCAGAATCAGCCCAGCCTTGCTAAGGACTCCCAGGAGATGGAGCAGATCTTAGTAGATCTTGGGAACACCGACCTTGAAGTACAAGGAGACTTTCTTCAACATATAAAACCCCTAGAAACTGGTGACGATGCACTGTCTGGTGGTGATGCATTGTCCACAGACGACCCTGAGGCAATATTTCCTCTCTCTGGATTTGAGTTACCAGAAGCTGTTGTTACAGAGGGTTATGTCTTGGAAGAGATTAGCAAAGAACTGTTGAAACAGGACAGACGATGCGATTTTTTACTAAGAAGGTTAAGAATATTACAGGCCCGTTCTAAAGGGAAGAAAGTATCTGAAGAAATTGCTCAATGTTTTGAGAAATGTACACGGGCTCTCCGAAGAGATACTGGTGGTGGTCGACCTGTGGGTTTGAAAACATTTCTAAAGACTGTAGAGACTACTGCAAACTTACAAGCAAGTGCAGCATCGAGAACCGTAGTTGGTCCTAAATACTACAACCCTGGAACATCTAAGGGTGATGCATCAAAGTCAGCATCTCTTGGTATACCCTCCGGCACACTGACAGGCCTGGAGGACACAGCAGGAGCACTGCGCTCGCACCTGTCAGTGGTAAAGCATGAGCTGGACTCTGATGCTACTCTGTCATCATCTGGAGCTGAAAGTAATGATGAAGCGATCACCTACAACAACCCACAGCAGCAGCAAATGCCAGTGTGAGTACTGTGACTTATTGACTCCTTGGAAATAATGTCTCATTAATCAATGATTTAAGAATTGATTACAAACTGTAATTAGAACAAAAGTAAATATAAGAAAGAGTGTGATTATGAATGTGAAGGTCAAAATGTGACCTGCTTACCAAGTAGTTTGCAATAGTAATCAAACAGGATGTTGCTGTATCTTGATTAAAATTATCAGTATGTGAGATCTCTGCCTCTCATGGTGTGATACCTAGGTATTTTATAGAGTTGTATTGTAATTGAATGTGCACTCAGACAGGATGTGCCTTTATTGCTTGAGTGACAGTCCTAATTTCTCTTGAGAGGTAACAAATACAGCTTTAAAATTCTAAAAGAAAAACCAGTGAACATTGTACTAAAGTAAATTGTACATAAATAAGCATCTAAAGATTATTTATTAGATATTTCAAAGTTTTTTATTAAGGTATCTCTTGATATTTTTACTTTCATAAGGTTCTAAGATATTACATCACTTCTCAAAACCTTTTGTAAATAAGAGAAGATGATAGATTTGATTGCCAAACCTAGTAAAGGAGGTTCTCTAACTCAAGACTACTTTATAATTATTGCAAATTCAGATATTTATCAGATTCATATCAAGAACTATGCTGTAATAGGGATGAAACAACTCATATAGGTAAAATGAGGTTACTGACCTGTAAGAATATATTCTAGTAAAGAAAAAGAAAGATTTGTTGCCAAGTGATATATTATTGGATTTTTTAATTGAAATAAGAAGAAAGTGGTGCTTTTAAATTGTTTATTTTGTAATAAAGAGGTAGCAGTTACCAAATGGGATTATTAGGCTATGTTTTCAGTATCCTAAAGAAATGACCAATTTTATGGACATCTCCAAATATAGATTAGGATAATTCTTGCAGCCAAACTACATGCTAAACGTTATCAACTTAACAAGTTTATATATTTATTTTCCTTTTGCTGTTGTTTGAACAATAAAAATCAACTTATTTCTATAAAGCAGTGCTTGTTTAATGGGTACATAGGCTGACATAATTCCATGAGGTTTAAGATACAGAGGAGGACTTTTCTTGTACATATGGAAAAATTATAATTATTCAATGCATGATGGTGTTTTGGAGTAGAAGTTTGACTCATTATGATAATTTTCAAAAATCTTTTATTATGCAGACAATATTAGACCTAGTCCTAACTGCTTATTATCTACTATGCATTTAGGTTTATTTTTAGTTCTCTTATTAGGTACTCGCATATAACCCTGTGCCAACCCCACCTCTAAGTTGTATTTTAATTGACCATCATGGGATAGTCTGTTATGGGTAGTCAGAAATCCAAAAAAACGATACAAGCTTAGAACATAGTTGCCCTGCCTGACTTTGGCTTCGGGGAGAGGTTATTGGCCCCTGTTGACAAGTGTGTCAACCCTAAATTCATCCCTCAAGTTCTAACCTCAGTCTACTGGAGGTCTGCTATACTATAGTTTTACCAATAAGGTATCATTTCACCATAGTAACTGGGTTGTAGAAATAAACTGGGCATTTCTCCCATCTAAAATACAGGTATACAACTGCATCCGGTTTCACTTTCAGATAGTGTCTCTCTCACAACTTCAGTTATGATAGCCAAAGTTATTTGATGTCTCAGTTATCAATTAACCATATATCTGATTCAAACTTAATATTTTGTTTTTACAAATTCTGTTGTAAATGAAAAGCATGAATGTTGTCCACTGCATTTTATGGAACACTTAAATGTCAAGCATAACTTGTTGCATAGTCACAAGTGCATCACTCAGATTGAGTGATTTGACAAAACTTACGAAAAGAAATGGGACAAGATGAATCTGATTCAATAAAAACTATACCATATTTTGACCAGGTTTATCCCCTTGTTTCAGTGAGAAGCGTACACTATGGTCATGGCAACGGAAGCGTGCGTCTATAGCGTGTCGATGGACCTGGCTAAATGCACAAATCCAGGAGTTGGAGTACAAGATCCGGCAGCATAATGAACTACAGAAACAGGTGAGACAGATTCTCTACAAAATCCTCTTCATACAACCAAGTTTAATGCGTTTAACTATTTGCTGGTTTGATTTGTTATCCCCGATTCTATTCTGTTGAATTGAGATGGATAACAGATTAAATCTGTGGAGAAACATAGCCAGGGAGTCAATATCAGATTTACAATGTATTAAAATAATGTTTTTCAATGAACACATGACACAACAACACACCTTGATTCCCTTATGTATTGGGCTCAAGTATATACTTGTATCACCCACATTACATTTAACAAGGACTACATGTCGCCAGTACTTTCATAATAAACTTAAGACAATGATGAGAATAGGGGATCGGACTGGGTAAAGTAAACGACATTCTATTTTGTCCGTCAGACAGGTAATACAAAAATATTAGACAAGTATTTTTTGTTTTATCAAAATATCAAAAAATTACTTAGTTAGAACTCATTAAAGTTGGAGAGTGGGGGCTTACTGTGACGTCATGCGCCATTTCAACTCAATATATCTCCGTAATTTTGTGACCACGTGAAAAAAGAAAAAATACGTGTCCAATACTTTTCAATAAACTACCCGACGACGGACAAAGAAAAAAAAAATTGGATTTTCCCCTATTATACTTATTTAAAAGTAAATAATCATGGAAGAACAACCTAATATGGCTTGCACATTACAGTACTTAGGTACATTGATAAATTAATTCTAAAAAAACTTGAGTAATGTTTGTTTAGAACTGAATGAAGTGGTTCTTATCAGGATATACAGAGGTCAATGACCGAGGTTTCCACATGTTGCTTTAAGATAAGCTCCCAAATAAGTACAATAATTAAAAGTGATATGAGACAATTGGCCTACCTATTTGACCTTAACCTCTTAATCACCAGGAAAATGTATATAATGTTGAGGTTCAATAACTGTAAGTTAACATGAAGGGTGCATGTCTGAAAAACTTGTTTACTTTTAATATCCAATCATATCTGTAACACAACTAGCACTGTAGCTTGTAGGGAGAAGAGCTACTTGGCTACTATTGTTGGCTATTTTGAATGCTACTATTATCCATACTAATATTATAAATGCGAAAGTCACTCTGTTTGTTTGTTTGTTACCTTTTCACGACTAAACGGCTGATCGGATTTTAATGAAATTTGGCAAGAAGATAGATTTCAACCTGGGGAAGGACATAGGCTATACATATATCATCGCGCTACGACCAATAGGAGCAGAGCAGCAATGAAAAATGTTGCGAAAACGGGGAAAATGTGACGCAGACGAAGTTGCGCGGGACTGCTAGTACTTTATAAAAAAATTGTGCTCGACAGGGTCCATGTGAACTATACATAATTATTATTATTTAAGATCTTGTTACAGACATGTGATATGCAATAAATGATTGAATTGAGGTCGTGGCTGACTAATAACAGCCGCTCCGGTCGATCGTCAGGTTCAGCCGCGCTTATCTACGTTGGTCTGTGGATGGGTTACCAACCATTACATACCAAGTTTCCTCCGAGCCTCGGAAAGCATGTTTAGCCGTTGGTCGCGGCCGTCGTAGATCTTTGACAGTTGTTACAGGTAGTCAGTGGCCCGAAAGTCTGACAACCAGTCTTACCAAGGGGTATTGTATATGTATTAATTTACTTGGTCATGGAGGTCAGATAGGCAGTCGCTCAATGTTAAATACTGGTATTCAGCTGAATTCGGTAAGACTAGTCCTAGTTGGATTAGTACTAGTCCTAGTTGTTAAAAGACTAGGCAGATCATGATGATCTGTACTTCTTTAGAACAAATATTTTGCTTTGACAAATTATTCAAAAAAGCTTCTGTGGTTTTGTATCATCAATGTGCAATAATTTGTTATCAATTGCTATATAGAATCGGATTTATTTTTATTGGATCATGTCAGGTTATTGAACAATAAAGTCTGACTGAACTTTCATTATTTTAATAAATAAACACTGGCTCAGTTGACGTATGAACAGTAACATGTTCAAACAAGTTAGTTACCTCGCGCGCAACACAAGCCGTCAATCCAAGGTCACGAATCAACAATGATGTACTGAAGCTAGTTTTTTTATAGCAACTAGATTTGGCGATAATTTATTTTTCTAATGGTCTAATTTCCTAGATTTTCGATCCTACGTAAAAGTGACTGTGACTTTTTCAGTGTTTGTGTTTTTAGCGCCAACATACTGGGATTTTGACTTTTTTGTTTATAAATGACTGAATTTCTTCAGTACTAGGCTGGCCTAAAACTGATGTAATTTTGTCTCTTTGCTCTAGTTTCCGAAACGGCTGGTCTGATTTTTACGGGCTTTGACTGGAAGATAGCTGATGTTAAAAGGTCAAGGTTATTTTAAAAAAACAATTAGGTTCCATGCAAAAAAGATTAAATGCCTTGTAATTGTTAACAAAATCCGATTCAAACAGATAAGTAATATTTTTATATTTATTTCACGCGGACGAAGTTCACGGGCAACACCTAGTATACAAATAAATAAAATCCTCCCCAATTAACGATCGTCGCAATACCTCTACTTTCAAACATCTCAATTCTCTATGCGTATACTGAGTCAAAATATCCCCGTATTCTAGGTCCGTGAGGCCAAAGGCCCCGTCGAGTTCGAAGGCGAGCCCGTGGCGTACGAGGGCTCTCTGCCTGGCGCCGAGCCGCCCGACGACCATCCATCGCGGGAAACGTGCGCGCGCATCCGCCCGCTGCGACGAGAGACCTTCAAGAAACGGAAATTGCTCCAAATGCATAACCTGCATATTGCCACGCAAAAGGCTGCGAAGCCCTCGGATATCAGGTTAGTGATATATAAATGTATGCCTTTCATAACCGGAATGTTTATACTATTTGAAATTTCAGATTTTGTGTTTTGGTAGGGTTGCGTTTGACATTACAAAATACGAACTGCGCAATTTAACTAGGACAGCTAGAAAAGTTTTTCTAGGAAACAAACCATGAGACTAAACATAAGATTAAACAGGAGCTTCTGATTTACTTATAAAATACCTCATTTGGTCTGTGATAGAAGAGAAGAATGAAAATGCGTACGGTTATTTGGCACATGCAACAAGTGCACACATCATTAAAAAAAGAAAACAAAAAAGAAAATTACTGTGTGTCTCACGGCTGCAGTGGCTGCGCCAAATGGGCCTAGTGATAATGTTATACTAAAATTAAAAGCTTGTGCTTTCTTTTTTGTGCTGTGACAAAAAAATAAGGAAAGCTCGGCTGCAGCCGCCCCCCTCTCGCCCTTGCGAAGCCCACGGTGACAAGATTTCAAATTTTGAATCAACCGGACCAGTGGAAGTTGTTTATATCCCTTCATCAACTAGAAAATAGGTGATGATCTTCAAACGGCTGAGGAGATTTTGTCGAAACATAGCTAAGAACACTCTCGATTAAAACACCTTTCAAACAAAACCAATTTGATCAAAATCGGTTCATGAGCTGCGATGCCACAGACCCAGACACACACGTCAAAACACCTCTCTTTTTTGGTCGGGGGTTAATAAAGACAAGACACTGTTATTGTACATTAAAGTGAATTTTGTTTAGTTCGTGTAATTCCTCCTATACGTTTTATTGAGATTTTACATACAAATTAAGAAGTCGGCGCTCTTTGCCGAATAGTCGCCGACTACGAAAGAGCCTTATCCTATAGTCGGCTTTACCGACTAGTCGGAACATCTATATTTTAAATGTAGCCTATCACACTCGGGGATAATGTAGCTTCCTGTTAGTGACAGAATTTTCGGAATTCGATCAGTAGTTCCGAAGATTACCCCCAAAGAGGTAGAATTTGTTTGTATGTAAGCAAATTGCACGTCTTTATAATATTAAGTGTAGACAAGGTTGATGGTAGCGGTGTGTTGTGTGCGTACAGATGCAGCTGCGAGGCAGGCACTGAGAGCTGCGCGGTGTGCACGGGCCGCGCCGAGCCCACGCAGCCCGCCGCGCCGCTGTGCACCGTGCCGCCGCGGCTGCGCATCGCCGCCGTCGACCCCGGCTTCCATCCTGTGCTCAGCGATATCAAAGGTACAGCTCGGGTTCGAACCCAAGACACGCTCCTCTGATTATTTAGATTCATATGTCTATTGTATAATTACTATTTGCATTGGGGAAGCGAAATATCGTGAAGAAACCAGCATGCTTGAGAGATATTTCTCGACGGCATGTAAAGCCAGAGGTCAATGGGCGGCATAAAAACTCTGACATCAAGTTAGGCACCAACCATACTGTAAAGAAATAGCTTTGTTTACAACTTGTAAGTCAACAATATAAAATTAAATGAACAAAACATAACCAAGAATTTTTCGGAGAAAAATAACTATGAAATCAAGTTCTTTTAAGCTAAATAAAAGACAGATGTGATTCTCTCCAGCTTAAACAAAAGGATGCTGTGAAGGGTGGACATTTTGGGGGACTGTCTTATGTTATTCTAAAAGTGCCGGTTTTCAGCGTAATTTGTCAAAGTCACGGGAAACACTTGGATAAGGGACGCACAGAATCGGGAAGTGTGGCAGAAAAAAAGGTGGGGGGCTGTTCCCAGCAGTGGGTGATTCCGGGCTGATATGATGATAATGAGAGCGGCCGAAGACTAAATTACATGCTTCGTTGTAGCTTTGTGAGTGTACTGTTGTATAAATAATGTATCTCCTGGGTATTGCAGACGTATCGCCGTCCACCCACATGGCGGCGCTGGCCAGCCGCGCGTGGTTCCGGCCGCGCTCGGCGCGCGCGTGGCGCGGCTCGCTCGGCTCGCGCCACCTCGCCGAGCCGACGCAGCACACCTCGCAGCACCACACTCCCAAGCCACTCAAGCGACATCCCACACGTGAGCCACACCATTTTATAAGCAACTGTTATTTGCCTACTTTCAATTAATTTAAAGGCTCTTTGATAATTCACCAACTATTCAGTTTTATTACAGAATAAAATTTCCTGTTCCCTGATGTTTTTTACAAAAAAGTTAGTAAGGTTTAGTAGTGGCGGTAACTTTCATACCGGAAAATGTTGTAATCTTGAGCTGTATTTTACATAATCACAACACTGCAGTATTTTCGATGTGCCCAATGTTATTCAAGAGACTAAGGGTACGCAGCAGCAAAATGCTACCATATCGCACTTGTTTTTCTTCCCGCTTTCTCTACGACTACGTCGCGATGATAAACGAATTACCTGACATAAAAATTGTTTGGACACTGAAGAAATAGAGCAAGATGTTCTAAAGGGTGTAAATATCCCCTTAACGAAGACTATAGGCACTTATTCTCCACGTCATTGCGATATTCTTTTTGTTCTGGACTATATATTCTAGTTACGAACGCGTACGGTTATTGGAGGTCAAAGTTCCAACTTTTTCCCATTTTTTTTTTATTAATACCTTTTTTGAAGGTTGCAAATTTGACATAAACGAGATTTTTCACCCAAAAAAAAACCCTTTCCCAGCAAAAATTTTGGCTTTGGGTTACTTAGTTTGATGTACAGAATGCTTGGTTGACGGCTTCGTGAGGGGTCTGCTTACATCTTTTATTATATTATTTTCTTATAATAAATATAATTATTTCAGGGTTGAAAAGAGGTCGACCGCCACTAACCAAAAAGATAAGAGAGAGGGAAAGGGATGAAGAAACTTCAACATCAGGCCATGAAAGGTAAGCAGTGTATAAAAGGTTTCACTTTCATTATAAATGGGTGCGAATTTAGCGTAATGAACAGCGAGATTTTACTGTTATTACTTTTATTTTTCCCCATTGTTTTCATATGATGTAATTGTCTGTAAGCACTAAATGGCGCCAAAATTATACGAATAGTCTCCTACAACCACAGAGCCACAGATCTCTATTTAAATTTGAATAAAAAATAAACTATTCAACATTCTTAATTATGTGACCAGCCAGTAAATAATAATACTAGGTTCAGATTGAACTTATAAAGTTAATCCAATCATGTTAACTTGTTACAAAAATCTTTCTTAAGTGTTCTTATTTATATGACCACCACTGTATGCATCCATCATCTCATCATCATCATCATCTGTTCCTTCAAAGTCTACATTTTATTTTATTTATTATGGGACAATAAACAGCTACAATATAATATTTTTTAAAATAATAAAATAGGTTCATTAGTAAAACCAATATTGCAGCCCACTACATTATCCGCATGTTACCAAAATTGTGGTGGTTAAAAGTATGTTACGCGATTAGTACGTTGGTCTTCCCGGATACTGCCTCCTTTTTTATCAGTATGAATAAATAGGTAATGTGTTGTTGGTGTCAGGTCGCGCGGTCGTTCGAGCACCGAGTCGAGGTCGTGGCGACGCCAGTCGTACGACATCGACAACATCGTGATCCCGCAGAGCGTGGCGGCTAACACCAGGCCTCAGATACTCACCTACAAGGAGATTATCACGCCCAAGTTAGTATACAAACAATCATCATTATACAGCCGATCAGTGGCGAAGGCTCAAAATTTTGTAAGTGGAAACCAAAGAAAAAAAATAGAACGTTTATCAATATAAATGTTCTCATTTTTTTCTCGTCATCGACATTTTTTTGACATTTAATTCCATCTCGTTCTCCCTATATACAATTTTTTTCTGTCCCTGTCGTAACTCCATAATCACCAACATCTAGGTAATATGTTGGTGATTATGGTTTTGTAGTGACTAGGTAAGTCACTACAAAACGCTGCTGATGTCTGCGTCCATACGAATTTAATTCTGAATTTGACACCCGAGCGTCGGCGTACTTTGGCGCCACATGTTGCTTTCTTTGTTGACATGAAAAATGTTGGCACTTTTGTCTTGTTTTCAATCCTATGATGTAATTAATGTCTGTACTGTGATATGATAACCCCAGTAGTGTACATAATTTACTGTTTAGTAAGTAAGTAAGTCAAGTAAACATCAACACATACATAAACGGTTTTGGTCGTAAAACGATGAGGCAAACATTTTGGGTGTTTGCTCTCGTAACAACATGTTCGTTTACAAAATTGCTGCGCACTGTGCGTGATCAAAAGTTACGCACAGCTTTGCCGGTGGAAACGGATCTGCAGCTCAGTTCGCTAACAGTTTCTGCTGCTCAAAATGTTCTCGCACAATTTTGGTGGAACCAAATACCACCATTATAGTTACGACAAACAACAAACAAGGTCTTGTTGAACGACATATTACCATATTAGAACATAAATGAGATTGTGATACTCACAAAGCCCGCATATTTCATCCGACGCTAAGGTATATTAGTCATACGTCCTTACTCCTCGCTGACATTATTCACATAGTGTAACAAACAGAGCAATCTGCTAGCTATGTAGCACAACGATTTTAAATTCAAAACAGGTTTTTGTTGCATATTTCACCATAACTTTTTTATTCTATGGTTATAATTTAAATTTCTAACTTGAAGGAAACATGACTAAACATTATTATTTAATTTCAGATGGCGAGTGCTAGAGATTCCTGATACGCCGCTAAACAACGGCATCGGCAAGTCGAACCGCATGTCCGATGAAAGTCATGAGAGTGAGGTAAGACTATTATTTTATCATTTACTTCGACACGACAACATATTCATCCACAAGCAACTTGGGTGGTAAATTAATACTTATCAAGTAAGTTTTGTATGTATGCGTGTTTTATTTACACGTTTGTTCATTGAATTCAGTTTGCTTTGTTCCACTACTGGCATTTGCCGAGTAATAAAAAGCAGCTAAGAATATTATTACGAGCTGGGTAGCGAATTTACAAAGGCTATACTATTTGAGTCACGAGCCAGACTCTAATAGATGAGCTTTTGTTTATGCATATTACTCGCCAAAACCTAATCTATATCAGTAAGAAAATTTACTCAAATGGATTGGCTTTTTGCCTGGATATTTTCAAAGAAAATGCACGGACAAAACCTAGTACTGTATAATACATATCCAGGAGAATTTGGATGCAAGAGCGAGCGAAGCGAGCTCTGGACTTGGGGCACCCCGACTCGGACAGGTTAGGTTCGAAGGGGATGGCGGGGTCTAGTGAGCGAGCGGAGCGAGCGAACTAAGACCCCGACTTCCCCTTCGTGTTAGGTTACTGTAAACCCTGCAGCCAGAAATAGGAGTCCCGCGTAGCGGGGCTACGTCGACTATACTTTATAAGCGAAAATAAAATGTTTTGAGGTTAGGTTACAATTATTGGTTTTTCTCAAGAACGGTGCATTACCTTTTAATGGGAGTGGTGCCAGGGGAGAAGGGGTACACACACCCCTCCGCTTGCCAAAGAATTCTAAATTTTTACCAAAATAGTAACAATTTTCATGTAATTATCCACCTATAATTGAAGTTAATGATCGGTAATTATGGGTATCAAATTGAATAGCATTTGTTGCTGCAATGTTAGAAGGAATTTGTCTAACAAAGTCTACGCGATTTCGGTCAATTTCAAACTTGCTTGTTTTTTTGCCTTTGTAA
Organism: Cerastis leucographa; assembly: GCA_963082945.1. NCBI lineage: Eukaryota > Metazoa > Arthropoda > Insecta > Lepidoptera > Noctuidae > Cerastis > Cerastis leucographa. The sequence continues at coordinate 17,862,279 of OY720358.1, read as the reverse complement.
ATACGCAGCCGGGTATGGGATAAATTGAAACGCCATCAGTAAAACACCAAATATCTTAACACTAGTCACTTCGATATCGCACTTGTTATGCTCGTATCCAGACGATCTTAAACAGCAATGTACCCCGTTAGGACGAGGACGTGTCGGACTTGGCCGTGTCTGCGCGTCACCTGCGCGCCGAGGGCCGCGAGCGCGCGCGCTACCTGCGCAAGCGCCGGCGCCGCACGCACGACGCGCCGCCCGCGCCGCAAATGCCGCACGTGCCGCACGCGCCTCCCGCGCCGCACGCGCCTCCCGCGCCGCACGCGCCTCCCGCGCTGCCCGCGACTCCCGCGCCGCCCGCGCCTCCCGCGCTGCTCGCGCCGCCCGCGCCTCTCCCGCCGCTTGCGCCTCCGAGACAGTTCGAAGCGCCCGAATATGAGGCTAGTATCCAAATTCTGTCGTGCTTATCCTCCCGCACCTTGCTATAGTCCCTTCAAAGTTATTTTAACGCTAACGGCGACCAAGCACCAAGGGGATAAAGTAGTGTCTTCATGTAGCGGGCGCCGTATTGAATCCCGAGCAAAACGAAGGATTCTAGCGTTAACTCTCGAGCGGAGCGAGGGAGTTTAGAGTTAACTCCCGAGCAAGGCGAGGGAGTTAAGATAAGAATCCTGAGTGCAGCGTGGGAATCAAGGTCGCCCAAGACGAAGGTACCTTTATCCCCGAGGTGAATACTCTACTTTTCACACCATCTACAAGACAATAAAAGCAGTAGTACTAGAATCAAGTAATCCGGAGTCAAATCACTATCGTCACTCGACATTTTTGGTATAACAATGAACAAAGCAAAGCAATTTTCAGTATTCGCGCCTCTTTTTAATTTTTGTTTTATTTTTCTTTTAATATATTCTATCTCGTGGTGGCCAGTTCGATTTTCGAACAATTATTTTTCAGTAGCATTGACATTGGCTGAATGCACAAACCATGCAAAAACAAAGTGGAAGAAAAAAAAATGGTGAATGCGTGAATATTCGTGTACGATTTATGTTCCAAATTCAAATCACATTATTGACCAGCGGGTCATAATGAAATTCAGTACAATATTATTGCCCTGCTAGACCTCAGGTCGTAAATGACTAAGGTACTTTAGGTTAGGTTTGCATGACATATAATTTGACATTGTCGAGCAGGTGGTGTGAAAAGGTCATTGTGATTTTGACAAACTTGTTAATTGCAACAATCCAACGGAAACCTTATATAAAATGAAATTAACGTTCACTATTATGTTGACAGCGACACGGAATCAAAGAGAAAATATTGGTATCCCTCTGGTCTAGCCAACTGGCATATATTATTATAATAGCAGATTGTCACTTGCATGCTACTGTGTGATAGTTTATTTAAAAAAGAATTATGATGTTTACATCACACACTGAGTCCCCAGTAATCTTATTACTGTTATTCGTTTGACAAATCATCTATTCTACATTCTATTTTCTTCAAGTATTTCTTTTTGTATTGATTTATTTCACCTTTATTCATTTAACTTTTTTTTGAGTAACTTTTTTAACATGATGCTTATCACTCTAATCTTACAAATAAAGTAATTTTCGTATATAACAATCTTATAACATCCGCATTAATGATCATCATTACTGTATCAGCTCACGCAATAACCCAACCCGCTTTACTAACGAGCGCGGCGCACTAACGTTAACTGCGAATGTTACTCCAGACAGTGAGACCGTACACGCCGCGGCAGTTCCCCCTGGGCGAGGACGCGTACGCGCGCATGCTGGCGGCCATGCCGGCCGGCTGCCGCGCGCCGCCCTCGCCCGGCGCGCGCTCCGACAGCGCCAGCTCGCTGTCGGCCGCCGAGCTGGGCGACGCCGACGACCCCGACGACGTGGAGTGGGACCCGCACGCCGAGCGCGGGGAGCGACGCAAGACCTTCTTTAGGTGAATCGTTCTACCGCACTACTGGTCATACGTTGTCTTGAGGACGCGACTGATGTCCGCACGCACGGTACCGAGTCACGGCTCGGCTCGTCTGACCCTAGATCCGAGCTATCCCTAGCGGGCAGAGGAGAAAAGCTTTAAAGGACCCATAGCCTGCGTAATAATAAAATAGTCCTAAACTCTGTCTCATTTGTCTATGGACTCGTCTATTCAGGTCAGACTATCCTAAGCAGTGTTTCGTCTTTGTATTTAGTTATAGACACACGCGCAACATTACATTTTGTGATCATTCTATTGACGTTAGCAAGCATTTTTACAGTTATATTTAAAAATGAAAACAACTTTTCACTTACTAGTATTTTGAAAACACAGAAGTTGGTCACTGGTGATTGTACTTTTAATAAGCTGGTTTATTGATATTAACTGGATATTAATATCATGATCAATACGATATCTTTATAACATGTAAGTGATTAAAAATTTAAGTTTATTATTACTTTTAAGGTCTAAAGTTATTGACAATTGGTGTAACATTAATAAAAATTTGGAAAATTTTCAAAATTTAGTTTTTAACTTTAATTCGTACCCACACAACACTGCGCGTATGATACTGTAAGCTATTACATACAATATTCTTGTAAAAATGTATAGAAATATGATGGGAGTAGGTTCATTTACATACATACATAAAATAATTGTATTAAGTGCTATTACTAAGAGCACCAATTGTACAACAAAAAAATGTGCAAAATACACATACTTGCAAATTAGTAATCGGTGTTATATTCCATTAAAATAATCTCAAAGCAAAACAAAGATCTTAGAATGAGGTATGTATCTACATTTCAGTTGGTGACAGCAAACATGTTTAATAGTAATTAATTATTGCTGTAAAAAGACAGCAATAGCTTTCTTGATGCAGTTTTCATTTACAAGTGAGCACCTTTACATTCCCTTCAGTTCAAACGATAATGTGGATGTTAAATTTAATTTAACTGTATGTTTGCATTGCAAGTTTAAAATACTGTTATGAATTAATAAACAGATAATTAGAGTCAGCTCACACCGAGAGGCGACGATGCGCGCACCTCACCACGAAATGTGTATCTTTTCGTGTAGTAAATAAAGTTATATTTTGAATCGCTCTTTTTAAGTGTGCGCGCAGCGTCACGTCTCGTCTCGATGTGAGCTGACCCTTAGTGTGTTCATCGTAAATATTTGGCTAAATTTAAGTTCCAACTAACCTTCATTAAAATTAAAGCCCAATTGCCGCCAAGCGCCTGTATATATTGACTATTATTAAATAGGGCACTGATTAGGAACTAATAGACTGGCTATAAAGTAATTATTTGAATCTCTGTAAGAGTACGAATTTGATGTTTCAGAAAAATAAGGCCCTTTTTAAACATTAACACTGGAAACGGGATATATACCATGTTTACTATTTGTATTGACCACGGATAAACTATCCGGTCAGTTTATCCGTGATCCCGATGCTTGCAACAGCGAGCCTTTTCGAGTGTTAATGATGATGTTCGTGACCATGCCAGTTTAAATACTTTTATTGCCCTCGTTTTTGCTTCTATAAATGATGATAGTTTTAGTTTTATTTACCATTGGTAATGAAAATTCGCAATTTTTTTGTTCACACCTCTAAAGATATGTTGCTTTTCATTTTAGAAGGTAAATGGATTGTTTATGTCATAGTTAGGTCTTTAAGACAGGAAATTGACTGAGTATTAAATTTTAATATAAGGTTTGGAAAATAAAGCACTTGGTTTTCTGTCACAGACTATTACGAAGCTCTTGTGGTATACGTTTATTTGGAAATAATAATACTATTCTTCTAATTTATCAGAGTGTATGTTGTTGTAGAAAGACTGCTTGGCTGATTATATACAAATACTTTTTATGAAGGTGAATGTAAAATATTAATGAAGTTTGTTCAATGTTCTTGAGAAGCCAAAGTCTTCTGGTAATTTGTAATTAATTAAAATAGTTTAAGTTTTTTTTTTTTAAGATGACTCTGTTCCAAAGAGCGAATTGAGAAATATAGAAATAAATAAACAATCTCTTTTGTTTTATTAATAACGAAATAATACAAATGAATTTTAAGTGTATACTTTATTTTACACTACATAAAGCAGCATACAAATAGTAAACCATGACTAGTATGCCTAAAAAGTTCAAATACGTGTACAATTCATTCTACTCAACAATATACAGTTAATCTTACAGATATCGGCAGTATATTGATAATCTTGTATAGCTAGCGTGAACTACAATAAAAAAATCTTGTGTTCAAACGCAACGTATAAAATTATAAAATCGTACAAACTGTAAGCATCAAAAAGCTGGATGTAAAAAGGATGTTAATTCTGCATTAAAATGGCCAGAGATTCTTATACGAGAAAATTATTATTATAATAGGAAATTAGTGATATTTCCAATAGCTGTTTTCTGCTCACGTAAATACTATAATTAAGTACGCAGTAAATAGAGTACATGACTTATTCGGTAATAACAAAGACACAACCTAATAGTAATACTTTACAAAATAAACATGGCACTAAGTAGGCAGCCTTGCACACACTTGTGCACCAAGAATCCGGAATGTGCGTAATTATACATAAATGCTAATGTTTACTTGCTTAGTGCGCAAGTGTGTATAGAGCATACTTATAATATTATGTTTGGTACAAAATACCACACAACTTGTTAGATATTCATTTCGCAATAACCTTATTTTACAATCACAAAATCGCTAAAAATAATACTGTATAATAAATCTTGAATGGTCAGAGCTACACAGCCTTCTATCAAATAAATGCATTATGGAATGTTAATATTTTATGTATTTATCATTAAATAATTATACTTACAATACTTGTAAGTACACCCAATCGGTCTTACATATTTCAAGATATCTAAGACAGATGTAGGTAATGTACCGAACAATACATTCAAAATCTCATGGTTTTCTTACACTAAGTTTCGTACATATTTAAGTATATGGCCGATTATATTATGTACAAATTATAACTGGGTGGGCTTTACTACATACTAAGCGTAACTTTGACCCAATCAATGAGCGAGGTGCATCTTTAACTGATGAATTATGATTAATCAATTTCGACTTTAAACATCTATAAACAACAAATACTAGGTACAGTTAGTTAATATTTCTGGATAGGTCCTGAATGCGTCGCGCATTGCACTCTTTGCAGTAAAGATGGTCATCTAGCGGGTAACAGCCGCGGCCCTCCTGCCGAGAACACAGCGAGGTCCCGCAGTCCTCGCAGGCATAGCAAGACACGTGGAAGCTCTTGTCTAGAGCCACGATACGAACTGTTTCTTCTGCACCACTCTCTGGAACGATAGGTTCACGGCAAAGCGCGCAACGAGGCGCATATCTGTTGGGTTGAGAAAACTTTACATAAATAGGTATCAAAAGTTGATTGGAGTCGAATATTTTCAAACAAATTGTTCAGAAATGTAGTGAGCCTATACTCGGCAGGGGGTGGAACCAGGTTGCCGAAGAGGATGACTTTGCCCAAAATGTTAAAAGTAAAAAACTAATAACCCATAATTTGTATTGCATAGCGGGCTGGTTTCCGCAACTCCACGTCCAAGGCGCGTATTTTGCGAGCGGTAACCCATACTTTAGAAGTCCTCCTATCATACCTTGTCCCCATATTTTAGGTTACTTAGTGGTTTAGTTGTGATTCATCTCTTACCTTTTATGAAAATCTTCAATACAATGTATGCGGTTGACAGCATCAACTGTGAAAGGAATCCCATCTAGGCTCTTCTGGCACACAACACAGGTGAAGCACCGAGGGTGGTAAGGCTTGCCTGTGGCCCGCAGTATGCGGTCCAAGATAGGGTCGCCACATACACAGCATTTCTCTAGAGTATCCAAGTAGTCTCTTTCACACAATGCCTTGCCTTGCACTGCGTAGAAAGGGCGGCCCTGGAATAATAACCAACAGAATATAAGACAGGAAAAAAACTGTACGTCAAATTGCATTATCGAGGCAATTAATGAATTAGCAACTTAAGACTGACAGGGGCCTGAAGACATAATTTCATGATAGCATACCAAATTTAACAGTCACAGTGATGCACCTCATTAAAATAGTTTGTTCGTTTTGATGTGAGCCTGCAGTGAATGGGTTCAATCAAAATCAAAAGTCATTTATTCAAACTAGGCTGATAATCAGCACTTTTTGAACGTCAAAATTACAAGAGACAGTCCCCCAAAACGCCCGCCCTTCGCGTTAATATTATGTTTATGCTTGACTCATTGGTTACTATACAACAATGCTATGCTAAATAAAGCAATCACTAAAGATGGCTCTATTATGTTTGGGAAAACAACAATATCATATCATACATATAATTGTGCATGGAAATATCGGTCCATCCCTTAATATCTCTTAGCACACACCAAAACAATGAAAAATTTATTAAGTTATCATTCGTAAAAATGTTGAGGATCACGATAGATGTCAATTCAGGGCATTTAAAGTCTTTATTTCCATGATTGCAATTAAAAATGTCAATAAATGCAGGTGGGTCATTGACCGCTATTGCCATGCTAAATGACAGCAACATTCTTCTTATCATAAAACATCATTTCATGTTTGTAAATGCATTATTTTCTGTCTATTGAGTGCAGGGAAGGTTATACCTTGGCACCATATCCATTATTACAATGGAATGTCTACAATCTACACTGATGAATAACTAGTGCTCAGATGACTACACTACTAGAGAATGTTACAGGACAAGGCTATCAGAAAGAATTATTACATTCTAGACTGCCGCGTAGTGGTTGCAAGCGACTCACTGCTGAGCATGCGATTCTGGGTTTAATACCCAGGTCGGGCTAATATGTTATTGGGTTTTTCCATCAGTAATTTGTTAGTAGCAGCCACATGGTCTGGATTTGTGCCCAGTAGATGGCAATAGGCTTACTCCCTATTACTTTGGGGAATATTACTTGATAACAAATCTTAACATATTTGAATGAAATATTGGACTCCTTATTTTTTTTTCTTTAAGTAATCCTAATTACAGTTAATTAATTAGACACTCAAGTGTGCTACCAAGAATTGGCAAACTTTGAAACTTAATTAATACTACAAGAGGTAAAATTACGAAATTAAACTAGAATATGTTTTTATTGTACACTCACTTGCAAGTTAATTCCACAATGATGACAACAAAAGCATTTGATGTGATAGATCCTCTCCATGGCAGTGCAACCTGTTGTCTCCCCCATGATCTTCTCCCCACATTTATAGCAGTTACCACAGTACAGGGCATCATCAGGTTCCGGAGTAGGCTCCACAGTAGTGCCGACATAACCACCATACAGTGACGTCCCAGAGAGCTGACTGCATGGTCTGGGGTTGATAGGCTCATACAGAGATTCATATGTAGACGAGGTTTGGGATCCACCGTAAGTAGAGAAATCCTGCGCGTTAACAGACGCAGAGGAAGGAGGATATGCGGAGCCAGGCCGCCGCAACTCGCTGTAGTTCGACTGAGCACCCAAATCACTGATCCTAGACACTTCCGACCTCGTATCCCGATCCCCGTAAATACTATCCCCTCCGTAAGCGTTGCGTTGCATCATAACATTGGAGTAGACATGGTTAGTCCCTCCCGGAGGCAGTACGTTGCTATACAGCAGAACATCACCGCTTCGCACCTTGGCTGTGTTCCTCACTATGCAACTCTTTACAGGAACTAAGTTTGAGTATGTAGAGCTAGTGCGACTACCATATTCGAGCCTTGACGAGTAGGACGGCTCGCAGGCTGACTTTACCATACAACTTTGTGGTATTTGAGGCAGAGGCGGCTTATTTTTTTTAGGTGGGATAGATGGTTTCTTCGTCGCAGCGTTAATATCATCTTGAAGTTTGGCCTCTAATTCGTTTGCATAAATCCGTAAGTCTGCTAATTGCTTGTCTAGTGTATTCATCTCTACGATATATACTCGCTATTGTGATAAACTTAATTATTTTATTTATAAAATGGTATAAAAACGTTACGCCCTGATTTATTGTTTGATGCGAAACTGACAGTTCTTTTTTATTGTTATCTGTGGTCATGCAAATTTTACGTTCCGTTCTAAACAAAGCAACATTATAATGTAATGACAAATTACAGTTCAAATCGTAAAAAAAAGTTCCTTACTATTTACAGTAATTTCTTTATAAACTTAATGAAAATGGTGTATTCCAGTGTGGCTTTTAAGGTCCTGTTTGTGATCGCACCCATAACAAATATGTCTGTTTCAGAGAGCTCCCGACGCCTCCTGTGGGTGGCAACACCTAAGCAGGAATATCGGGACTATCCAATTTATGGACCACATTGGCATTGCTTGTTGCCATTACGAACCAATGTGAGACACCGACCTACCCCCTTATCCGAGCGTTTGTGAATAGGGGGCCTGGGGGGTTTCTATGATGTCTTAAAGCAGTATTGTTTTAATCTTATTCCAATGTGGGACAGAGACGGGGCTGTAGAAGAGACGTCATGGTAGGCCATCAGACTGTCAGACTATTTTTATTTATTTTTTGTTTTATTCGTGTTTTATGCTCTGCCATTGTTCCTCCGATTGCGATAAAACTTTGTCAAACTATTAGTTGCACTTGCGCGAAGGTTATAGACATAGTACAATTATTACTTAAAAAAAACGCAGGCAAAGCAGCGGGTGAGTGATCTTTCCATCGTCAGCAGTCATTATTTACCTGCCAGGCAAGAGATCCATTATGCATAGAAAAAAAAACATGTTCACAGGTAGGATATTTACTAGGTGTTTTTATAGTTACCTTTAATTAATGGTCAATCATATTTTATTACTACCGTTAAAATCATAACCCTCAATTAAGTTATGGTGTGAAAATAAACGAGATGAAACTTTATAGTTTCACTTTTGTTAAGAATGGCGAACTACGTAGTGTTGGCTTTTGCATTAGTCCTGCAGGTATGTGTAAAACTATAGGGCTCCGGGACCTCATTTGTTTCGGAGTTGGTGTGTTACCTAGTGCACATCCATGACCCATCTTCGCTGAAGCCACTCAGTACTCAGTAGGCAGACTGCTAACCCCCCGTAAACCTAAAGGCTAGCTTGCCAGTAGATGATGCAGGAAGAGTTTCACCCCTATAGTGGTAGTAATTTTCCGTGGCTTTCGCCTGATCCCGTTCAGGCACTCACCGAATCAACCGTACATGATTCATAATGTTCAACACAATTTTTAGGCACCTAGCAACCCAGTTAATTATGAGTAAATTTTTTTATTGCACCGTAAATACCGTCTTCTAAATCTTTTGTTTTGCAGATAGCTGTAGTTTATTCCAATGACGATGAAGATGGTAAGTAAATTCGGTTTACTGTTTCACAAAGACTAAACGGTCAGCGACAGGTCTGTCGAATCCGAGAGTTTGTGAATACGGGGGCAGGTCACGTGACGCTCGATGCGTATACTTGAACGATATATGCTGCTCGCAAATAAAAATATATAGTTATTTTTGGGGAAAAGAATAGAATTAAACTTTATTGTACACCAAAAATTAAACAACGGTTTTACAATACTGCTAATAATACATATTACGGTAACAATGGCGGTCTTATCGCTGATAAAGATATCTTCCAGACAACCTTTGGATGGAAAATGCACATAAAACAGAAAAAGGATAGTCAGCCGTGAACGGGCGCTGTCAGTTGTGACTGGTCATCTCTTAGCTGCCACGGTTTATTTTAATTACTTTATTTTTTTATTACTGATTAAATCTTTTACTCTGGACGCTCTTAACTTGCCCGTATTTCTGCATTGTTCTCACATATTTGTAATTCTTGACATGAATGATGTAACCAAGATTTTGTAACATATTTTGATTTAAAAGAGTGTCCATGGAGTTTCTTGCCCGTTCTTCTCCATAGAGATCTACGCTACGGAATGGGCAACTACAGTACTTTCACAAGTTATTATGCCTTGTGACTGGGACTGTAGCTTCGCGTTTTATTTTGTTTTTGTTGACTTTCAAAAGTGCCTGTAATGGTCTAATTGAAATAAATGCTTTGACTTTGACTTTGACTTTGACTTTGTGGTGTACTAAGTAAAGTACACATTTTTTACAATACGTAATAATATATAAATACAATGCATAATACATATATATATATATAGATGTTTGTGTGTTTTATAACATTAATTAATGAAGCTACAGTGAGTGAAATGATTTGCAACCAAAATTTTAAAAGCAACTACCTAGTGTCTGAGCTTGTCTTACCGACATTGGAAATTCGTTCCATAAACGGACAGCCTGGACCTTGAAAGACTGGTCATAAAATTTGGTGGAATATGCCGGCCGGACATCAAAAGTCTCAAATTCTCCGATGATCTTAAGTGTATTTTATGTGTGTCATGTAGAAAAGGTATAAAATATGCGCATTCCAGCGAAGGCGGATAGGCAACCGCGCAGTTTTAGTGGCGGTTGGGAGGAAATTGCGGAATCTACGTAAACACCCCGCAGACGCAAACAGTTTGCGGCCCACTTCATAGAAAGCTATTCAGCCATTATTTTTCATTTTCATCATTGAAAAAATTGTAAATATTTTGTCAAAATCTATGTTATTTTAAAGAAATTGTTTAAACTAAATTATAATGAAGTTATTAAAAAAAATAGATTCTTAAATCAATACATAACTTTAAGTTATTTCAATTTTACATCGTGGCTGCATAGAAAATTGGAACATGGTTCAATAAAAATGTGAAAAAAGGAACTAGTTTTTTTTTATAATTTGGCATCTGTCAGTTGAAAGCGATTCTCCCTAGGGAAGAAAAGTATTACTTTCAAAGTTTCAACCCGCTCCTCAGGCAACTTCAGACCTACTTTCAGAGTATGAGTAATGAAAAATATATTTTAAAAATGGAAAGAAATTGTTGTTTGTTGTTTGTTCTAGACAAAAAACATGAGATAAAGTAAAAAAAACAATGAATAATTAAAAAATAAAACGATGACGCGTAAATCATTGCATTTGAAACTTTTATTTGCAGACAAAATGAGCGGGATGGAAGCGCAGGAGGAAGAAGTAAGATTATAGTAATACCTTGTAAAATCAGATAACATATAAGTACTTAACGCAAATTGTTTAAAACTGCATTTTTTTACGTTTTTCAGTGGCACATGGACTTTATGCCTGTAAGTACTCAAAATTTATATGGAGGTTCTGGGAAGGAACGTTTTTTAATTAATTTATGCTTTAACCAACTTTTTTCAAAACTAATAATGTGTTGTTCAGACGGGCTACCTACCGGACAGTGTGTACAGAGAGCTGGCATGGTATGGTATCCTACAAATCCAGCCACTTCATCACAGCTCTAAGTTTAAAGTAGCTGCGCAATTGATTTGGCAGCACACGCTTGGGCGACCACATGTTATCATGGAAAACCCGCCACAGGTATGTATTTACTAGTACCAATTTATTTTTTCCTCTGAAAGGTAGATCTGTGCGGTATATGTGAAAATTTCTTCACATAGGCAGATTCCTCTACTTATGCACAATTTATTGTACGCTAAGCAATCGGCTATGAAATGCCAGTAAATCATACGAAGTCAGAAATTGGCGAATAAGACCAAGATACCCACAAAAAGACAGAAGAACATTATTTATGTGCTTGGTGATAAGAGGACCCAACCTTTATCTAGATTTCGCCAGTTAAGTTTAAATCTCATTTTTATAGGAGGCAGACTCTAGGCTGCCAATCAATCCAAATGGAAATGAATCAGTTGATTCAACATTATTTTATTTCTCCAGTCTACCCAATCTCCAGGAAAGGTAAGTCGGCAGATCTTAGCGGAGGAAGCTGCGAAGTGGTCTCGGGAACAGCGGGCTGCACAGGAGGTGTTGATGGAGAACATCAAGAGTGGCGGCAACGGTCTCACCGTACGGACTGTGGTCACTGCCCACAAGAAATCTGTTTACATTATTCAAAACGGTAAGTTTATTTGAAATACAAGCAAAAGGAACAAAATAGTTAGGGCCAGCCAAATTCGTAACTGCAAAAAAAAAATTTAAAGGTCACACATGTCTTCGAATTTAAGGGTCGTAGTTTTTAACGCAACATCAAACAAGAATACCTACAAAATACTAGTTTGTAACAGGTAACTACTACGAGTGCCCCCCGGGTACGGAGCCCGATCTGGACGCATATCGAGTGCAAGCGAATATGCACGAACGAAAGTGCACCTTCGACACGCCGTCCATACCTGTAGCTTTGGATGCCTGCATTGAAGCTGAAGTGGCCCCCATAGAGTACTCCTTCCATGACGGATGGATGTTCTGTCTCGGCAACGGTGAGAGAGAAAACAATTATTACATGAACGGAACTTTGGATTGCGGAAATAAAACTAAAGTAAGTTTTGATAAAACATTAAACGACTTAAAAAAATGAAACACAAAAACGTGGAAAATAACTTTACTTTCGGAAGTGGGCGGCAAAAAAGTCACAGACTTCGGAAAATAAAGTTTTTAATTTACTTACCCTTTTTGAACTGAAACTTTGCATGCATGTTTAGTCTGGACGACAATGCATGGTTACCTAATTGACGTTAGTCTAAATCCAATATAGGGGACTCCTAAAGATGGCGGACTATGTAGTTATTTTTTATTCCTGTGGTATCAAATGAAAGAGTTGCCGAACTAATACGAGAAATAAGTATACTATTATTTAGAAGTCGTTTAATAAAATCATCTATGATAAAGTCAATCTCAAACTGTTTCGATTCCATGAACCTAATCCGGCGCTGTGTGTATGATTTTACGGTCGGCCATTACCTACGAGTAGGTACGTGTTACTCATTATTATGTTGTTTTTAAATATTTACAGGTTTCTGTTGACACATTTCTGGAGAATTGCGCAATTGATTATAACATAGTGATCACATTTGACTATTTCGGCGACGAGCCGCGTAAGGACATGATGCACAATGCTACTTTATGCACAACGTGGGATCCTTGTCGGTTGTCCTATCTGTACAGACTCGAGGTAAAATTACAAGTTGACATCTTTAAATACCGAATCCGTTATCCAAATTTAATACGCGCTGTTGACTTTCTTTTAATTTCCAGCCGCCACCAGCAGAGTTATTACCGTCATTCCCTACATCAACTGAAAATCCTTGCGACTCTACTGTTTGTCCAGACTGTTTGGAAGAAAACGTTACAGAAGATCCCGGAGTCCCTATACCTGAAAGTGAATTTAAAGATATTATTGCGAATGCAGAAGAGGTTTAGGGTGATAAGTTAAGACAATAGCATTTTATGTTATCTATTCATTTATGTAATAGATAAAATAAATAGGTTTAATTTAAAGTGGGATACCGGCTAATAAAAATTAAACTTGGTTTATGATTATTTTGTGGATGTCGATATTTAACCTACCATTGCTGCATTAGTTCCTTACCTTAGATGCTCTAAGCTCCCTACCCCATAAACATCTCGTTAGTACACTAACTTGGCCGTCAGTAAACACGCGCACGCAGTTCAAGTACAATCAGTAGAAGTACAGAAGCTACAACAAAGATAACTGCGTGATTTAGATCTTTTCGTACTTATTAAGAGTAAAACGAGTAATTAACGAGTTCTCAAGCACTGTGACCTTTATCGCTTCTATACTAATTGTGCTGTAGCTGTAGTTGCATGTATGATTTTAGTAGAACGAAATCAAACATGCAACAGAGGGGTGAAAAAATAAGTTTATAGATACTTAAATAGGGTGTAACGGAAAGGGTATATAAATACTAAAGGTGTGCTACAGACCATCAAACTGAACATGTTTCTCCATCGGAGAAAAATCGGTTGGTACCCTTGTACCCGCGAAATCAGATTTTCTTGATATCCATCGATCAAATCTGCATCCGACCCGGACCTAACTACATCACTAATTGAGTAGCGTAGAGCTTTCGAGAACGACAGATCAACAATCGATCCAAAAAAACTTTATTTTAATGGAAAAAGGTTGATTTTAAATAGACATTTTATTAATTATTAGTAAATTGCTTTAAACTAAGTATTTTTAATATAAAACAAATAAAATCGTACTTTCTGATGATATGAAAACCTCCATATTTAAGAATTTTTCTCCTACTGACATTTTTGCACTCCAAACTGGAACAATTCGGCATTGTAATGGAAAAATGCAACTGTCTGGAGAATAGCGATGTTAGAACACGACTGGGATCAAGTTAGGGTCAGTTCACACCGAGACGCGACGCTGCGCGCACACTTTTAAAGAGCGATTCAACATATAACTTTATTTTCTACAAGAAAAGATACACATTTCGTTGTGAGAATTCAGAATACGTTGCGCCATGCAGCGCTGCGCCGCGCGACGCAGCGCGGCGTCGCGCTGCGTCGAGCGGCCTCGTGAGGTAGATTTCAGTAGAATTCAGAACACGTTGCGCCATGTACCGCTGTGCCGCGTAGCGCCTCGCGGCGTAGAGCGACGCAGCGCGAAATCAGTGACCTCTTCAAGTATTGTCGCGTCGCGTTTCGGTGTGAACTGACCCTAAGGGGACGGAACAGACAAGTTTAGTAATAGTTACAACACTTAATTATTGTGGCACGCGTGTCACGCCTACTTTGCACTTCCACATTTTTTTCTATTCCGTGTTCACAAATGGTTCTCTCTTGCTAGTGCCGTGCCGTAATGAAGTAAATATTAATGATATAAATGTTAGGAAGTAGAAACGCTTTAGTTATTATTCTACGGTAAATACTTGTGATACTAGTTCCATGCTTCAACGAAACGTTTTCTGTCATTTGTCACCGTTTAGTCAATGTCAAACTGTCAATATTTGATGTATCAAATTTTGAGGTTATCTCCGTGGTCTCCGAATAATATCTACATAGCTGTTGTATAGGCCGAAACTAAAATAAACTTGTAAATCTTTTCAAAATGACCGTGTTTGATACTCTACTACACATGATAGATACTTTGCCACAGACAGAATCCTTCAGCTTGCCAGCATTCAAGCAAAATGCTTTAAAAATAGAGTTTACCAAAGATGTAAGTTTTCTCAGGTCTTTTCCTCTGTTTTTAAATGTTTTTCTACAAAGTTAATGAATAAGGGTGTTGTTACAGATTGCAGAAACCAAGTATAACGAAGGTTTGGGACCTATTTTGCCGTTTGCTGGTAGTGGAGTGCATCATGCCTGCATCTTAGAGTGGAGGCGCCTTACTGCCCTGGAAGGAGATTGTAAAGCTGTCTATGAAGCAACTTTTGCTGTTGAGGTGTCTATTTCTGTCAAATTCAAAGTATTTATTTCAATTAGGCCACTCTAAAGCACTTTTGAGCTTTATACTTTAAAACTAAGCAAATAAAATTGAATCTATAGCCCATTTGCAAGGATAGTCTCTGATACTTCATGTCTGAAAAATGGTTTTGAAATAATGACCAACCGCAAGCATGCTTTTTTAAAATTTTTCTCAATATTTTAAAATATGTTTTCAGGGCAGCTATTTCATCTTCAAAGCTGGTGACACAATAGGAGTAATTCCCCACAATGATGAGTCGGATGTAGATTTAATTATTGATCATCTTAATTTAGGCACCACAGTAGATCTGTTCTACGCTTTAACTTTAGATAATAAAAGGAGAAATATAAAAGGAAGTAAGATTCCTCTGCATGTACCTGTGCAGTCTACAATAAGACATGTCTTGACACATTGTGTGGATCTCAGAAGTCTCTTGAAAAAGGTACCTATAAGTTTTATTTGAGATTAAAAGTTTTTACTCGTATACAAGGTGTTGTTTTGCATCCTAGTCAAATTCAAGGAGGTCACTATGCTAATGATTCTCGTCTCGAATCAATAATAAAATGGGTAGGTAATTTTTTATTATTTATGGAAATCGGTAAGTTTGTACCACCCTTATTTTAAATGTGGGCCGTCTGATTCTCGCCCTATAACCGCGCTTCCACAAATACAAACAATCTCAAACGTTTATTCAATGATTTCTTATTTCCTAAGCCATGTTAAGGGGGTTATTCTGAAATACTGACAAACATAAACAACCAAAAAAACAGGGTTTATTATTAATAAACTAGGTACCGTAATGTTAATTGGTTACTTATGTCTTGTGTGATAGCTTCCTGAATTTTGACGAGGATGCAAAACAACACTTGTATAATCAGAAAATATTGGGTAGTAATTTGAGAGACTCTGTACAGTCATGAGCAATGAGCTATTTCCCAATATTGAGGTATATTCTCATACAGATTTTTTTTCAGGCATTCCTCTTAACTTTATCAAAATACACTAACAATGACAAGGAAAGAAAGATATTGGAATATTTAAGCAGCAAAGAAGGCTCAGCAGCATATTCAACATACATTTTAGACAAAAATCTATGTATACTGGACATATTTACTATATTCAAATCTTGTAAACCTCCTATAGAAGTAGTACTAGCTAATCTACCCAGATTATTTCCAAGGCCTTATTCAATCGTGAATAGTGGTTTAAAAGATGATAGATTTTTAAAAATCTGTTTTTCTGTGATAATGACAAATAACAACCGAAAAGGACTGACAACTGGCTGGCTGGAGCATCTAATTTTGAATGAAGATTTATCCTTAGTAAATGGAATCAAGAACTTGTGTATATCGAGTAGTCGCTACTATTCTAAGGAAAGGGTTCCTATCTTCCTCAGAAAGAATATTAGCAAGTTTTGTTTACCAAGAGATTTAAAAACACCATTGATTCTTATTGGTCCTGGTACTGGTGTATCACCATTTATTGGGTTTTTAGAAGAAAGAGAAATCTTGAAGGAAAGCAACCCAGATGTAAAATTAGGCGATGTTTGGTTGTTCTTTGGATGCAGGAATCCAGAATTAGATTTTCTTTATGAAGAAGAATTGAATGCATTCCTATCAAGAGGAACACTGAATAAACTTTTCACAGCATTTTCAAGGGTAGATGATTATGAAACTAAATATATTCAGGTGTGTTTATAATCTATTGTTATAATATATTGTCTCACATAAGGTAATGTAATTGGTGGCAGTAGGTAGCATCAGGGACAACTGGATGAATTATTACAATGAATTTAAATATTTCTAAATTATGTTGCAAAATCAATTGAAAAATAACAATACTTACTTGTATTTTTATTACAGGATGCATTAACCCAAAATGGAAAACAAGTTACTCAACTAATCATGGATGGTGCATCTGTGTTTGTCTGTGGCGACTTAAACACTATGGCTGCTGACATAAAAGAAGTACTAATTCAATGTTTTGTAGACCATTACAACATGACTGTGCAAGAAGCCCAGAATAAAATGTCAAATATGCAGAAAGATAAAAGATATGTAGTTGACATGTGGAGCTAATGAAAATGTGATAATTATTGTGTAATAAATTGTGGAACAATAGAATACTCTCACAAAACGAATTCCATGCTAAAAACGAATATTATTTAAACGAATATTATTTGTAACAATTTTACACTAGGTTAATTAAATTAATTATTTCCAAAAAAACATTGTTTTTCTCAACAAGCAAATGATAACTTTCCTTTTGGTAAGTACAGGAGTTTCCTAATTTACACGAAAAACTGGGATATGGTAGTATGAGAACATCAGAAGCTGCTCGCGCTGTCACGGTTATTCTTCGATATCCATACAATTTGCTACTTTAAAGGAATGGTAATACAGTCCTATTTTCAATGCAGCCAGTAAATTGCGCGAGGATTTTCCCGTTCTGTCTGAACGTGCCCATAGCAATACCTGCCAGCTCCCAGGTAATGTGAACAAATGAAAACCACGAAGTATTTTAGAAAAATAATTTAATAGGCAAATTATATTAATAAAATGTTCAAAAAGTGTCCTTTGTGTATATAAACTTACAATTATAGCGTATTAACGTCAATACAATATAGCTTTTCTGTACGAGGTGACCGGATGTAGGTACTAATGGTGTGATCGTACGATGGTGGCAAGACCGAGGCTCGGAAGCGACAGTTCGCTTGCGAGTGATCTCGATTTACTAAGTAACTCAATGTGGGCTTGATGATATAAGTGGCCTACGGTTATGTACCTTGCTAGTGCATTGTGTGCTAAAAAATCACACATTGAGCACTTCCAAAGGATATTCCAGTAACAATAAAGCCATCTCGATACAGAAGAGCATTCACACGATTCTTCGTTGTGTCGATGAAAATGCTTAATATCTATTCTATAAAAAGTACATCTAAACTATCGCTGTATGAAGCAGGCACTCATGGTGAAGAAATATATAATCTTATATCTCCCACAAGTAAGTATATGACGACTTAAGTGATTTTCTTGACTTATAAAGAAAAAAGAACAACATAAGATACTGGATATAATACTAAAAAAATCTCAAAATACATTTAATAACAGCGTTTTTTTGTTCTTTTGAAGAGTTTTGTGTATTGCACTGTTTAAAACAAAGTTGCATAAAATTGGCTGTTATGGTCCATGATATATCACTTCCAGCAGTACAAACAGTAACTTATTGATTTTATTCATAAAACCCTATAATATTCCTATGAGTATAACTCAATGATTTTATTATAGGAAACATGACAAGAATTAATATGTCATAATAAGCTGGAACATAGAAATGGGATTTCAAGACTCGAGTAAAAAACTATGTTGGGAGCATCTACTATTTGTTTTTGTTTCTAGTTAAGCATTTAATTTATACATCCATTTTGAAACTCCATGTCAGTAGTGCAGGCAAGCAACGAACGTTATTTGTTTGTTTGTTTGCTCGTTTCTGCAGTTAACCCAGAATAGCATGCGGGGTTGAGTGCCCACATGCGGTTCCTAATCGCACCCGCAGCGGAAGCCGGGTAAAAAATCTTGGCCAGTGATGTGGTTGATCATAACTATTGTAAATGTTTGAAACGCATGCGGGCACGCCTCACGAGCAAAAACTCGTTGCGTGAGCTTGGATTGGACCCTTACACATAAAACTGCTTAATATTCTATAAAGAGTATACAACTGGCCAATGGCGCTTTACAATAGAGAAGAATAGCTTAAAACAATTCATTGAACACCATATAAGTAAGCAAAAACGAATTATCCTATAATATACCACCATAGAAGTAGCACAACATAATATTTGCAATACACATTATTTATAGCACTAAAACATTTCCTTATTTACCATGACCAGATATTTCTTTTTTTTTTTAAATTCATGCACTGAATTTTACCCACAAAGCAGAATACGCTGTAATCATAAAAAATAGAGTTCATATTAATATAATTAAAAAACGCCAGATTCCCGAATATAATATTTTGAGCACACTTTGCACCGCACAGAAATGATTTTGCTGTCAAATCATTCTGGCGCTCGCAATCTAACGTCTAAACGTGGCAATGACACATATTAGAATAACATGACGAATATAACATGGACGTTAGATGCATGAGTATATATATTTTGTATGTGTTAGAAAATACGACACACGTAGAGTAACTATATTATACTCAGAGCTCATAACTGTAGGTAGTAGGTCCTACCTATTAATTTCTAAGGAATGGCTAATACTATTTAAAAATGCAGTACTGTGGCACAGTCTTAATTATTTTGTCGTTGGAAGTATACATATAAATACTAAGGTAAAATACATCTCACGTACGTATTTTTTTTACCACGGAATAATTCTTTCATAAGAAATACACAAGGAGTAAAAAAACCAGAAGGAATGTGAAACTGCAGCCTTCCTAAAATGTTGCATTTGGTTGAACTGGTAAAATATATAATTATAAAAATAACAATGCAAATGATTACGACTAGCTAAAAAAGTTATTTCGTTTATGTACATTTTTGGTAATAGCCTATCTGTGCACCAATCACATAAGTTATCAAAAAGGGCTTAATACCTAAACATTGTGGCCACCATATTAAAATATTTTGTCTATTATTTTCAGTTATCAAAATGGAGAAAAATTTATGAATTTATTATATTTGTTCAGTGGCCAGAGTCAACAACGACATTTTTATACTTGCTTAATAAAATTGCATCATTTTTCAAAAATCTATCCTAGACAACATTAGTCTAAAACATTTCCAAAATCTGAATTGCTTACAGTAAAAAAATACTTAATTTTGGACAGATTACATTTAAGTAACTAATTCTATAACCGAATATCCTAACTTGTATATAAGTCAACTCACGTTGCATAATTATGGCATTTTATTGTACAAAAATTATAGATTTGTTTTATCCCTCAAACATTCCATTATGGGAATCGTTTGGTGTGATGTGTGAATATCTATATCAGTTGTAGATACGGTATCTATACGAGTCTACAGATAAGACAAAAGCTATCCACGCCTAACGTGTTACGTGCTGTCGAAATTAATATCTTGCGATTTTATGCTAAATGCGTACGGCAAAAAATGTGGAGCTCTATTTATGAAACATCTATGCTAATACAGAACGCTACTCGTCCGACTTCCACAACTTAAGCTTTAAATCCTTTTTAAAGTTTTCTCAATAATGCCCTGTATAATATTTGCGAATCAATATTGTCCATAACAGTCATAACCTTGTAAAATACTAAGCAAACTTGGCACCTCATTACAGTCAGTTACATTCATACATAAAGAGCATACAAAATTGTAAAAGGCTATAAAAGTGAAATACACGTGGACATAAAGAGTAATGGAACAATTACCAGTCTCAGTCGTGGCTCTTGTGGTGGATCTTCTGCGCGGCCTTGATGAGCGGCGTCAGGGTCCTCAGCTCCATCGCGCAGTCGAGGAACGGATGTCTTAGGAGCTCGTCTGCCGCTGCTCGTAAATCTACGTCCACTTGTAAACATTTGTCTAGGAAATCCTGGAATTCTACTGATAATTTTTCCCATCTGGGGATTTTCGGCCGGCCGACTGCCGCGATTAAATATAGAGCCCGCAACGGAGACTCCTTCATGTAAGGCGGCTCGCCTTCGATCATTTCAATCGCCATAATACCTAATGACCATACGTCAACCTTCTTACCATACTGCTTCCTGGTGACCACTTCTGGTGCCATCCAGTAGGGTGTGCCGACCATTGTCTGTCGTTTCTCATCGCCTATAATATTGGCGCAGAAACCAAAGTCTGTGACTTTGACTGTGCCGTCCATAGCAAGCAGAACATTGTCAGACTTAATATCCCGGTGTATTGTACCCTTGGAGTGCAGAAATGCTATGGCTTGAAGAGTTTCGCGACAGACGGCCGCAATCTGACCTTCTTTCATGACGACTTCTGTCACGACGTAGTTGAGCGACCCTCCGTCGAGGAGTTCCATGGCTACCCACAGGTGGTCATAACTGAGGAACGCGTCGAGGAAATTCACCAGATTCTTATGGTTGAATCCCTTCAGGACATTGATTTCGTTGAGTATTAGTTCCTTCTTGCTTTGTTTGGTTAAGTCTATGTCCTTGATCGCAACTTTAGAGTTGTCCTTACTGTCTATTGCGACGAACACCACACCTGTGAACAAAATAGTATTACGTCATTGTTTGGCGCTGCACTTAGTTAATTAAAAGGGAAATGCAATAGTTTGTTGAGTGCGGCAGGGTATGTCAAAGAGGTGTGGTTTCCGTTTTCAGTGTTTAAAGGACACATCAAATAAATGGTCGCTCATTTATTTGATGTGTCCTTTAACTTAATAATATTTTTTTGACTATTGTAGTCTAAAATTCTTAATAGTAGAAACATGAGCGTACAGTATCAGAAAATATATATATATAAACACAATGTTTTTTAGTCAGTTACAAACAACAAACAGATTTAAATATTCTAGTAGGTAATCAATCCAGAAAGTAGTCAATAGATAAGATTGTTACATTCTTGGTTGTTATACTTGTTATGTAAAGATTTCGTATGACGTTAAATATTGCATTAATCATAGTTAAGAACTCACAAGGTCGTTTATACCTTGTATTGTTGGCAGACTACTTAGCAAGAAGTTTGATGTCTTGACGACAGATTGTCCTATAAATTACGAATCTGCCGTTGTAAAGAAAAGAGGCGAATTGGAAACGCAAACGGAAAACTAAAGTTTTTTTAAACTTCGTTTTCCGTATGTGTTTTACTAAACCCAACACATCTTTCCTCATTTCCTTGTTCTATGATGCTGGCCGGCCTTTTCCCAAAAAAATCTATAATTACCTAATTAAAATATTGGATTTTTAATCAATTATTCAGCAGTTTATCACAATTGACTGTTGGAATATAGCTTTAAAATAGAGGTTTAACCTGTTTCAACACTATTTGTGTAATAATTTAATGTGTATTTCATGGATTTGATTTGTACGATATTCAACATTGGCAAATATTAAAATAAATTGTGCTGAGTACCTATGTAGCAACATAACGATAAATTGTTCGTTATTTGGTACCTTCATACACCTACACCACACACATCTGGTTTGATACACCTTTGTTACGTGAAACTAATCCAAAATGATTTTCAAAACCAAACAAATATATTGTGCCATGATATTGATAAACAGATTAAAATATGTAAGTTTTTTTTAGTGACAATGAGGTAACATAAAGATATGTGACTCAATCTTAATTAGTAGTTAATGTGGAGTTGAATTGGCTATGTAACTTGTATTAAGGTAAGGAAGGAATTTAAATAACTCCATGACCGCCATACTATTCAATTCATCCATGAGCACAATGTGTTGAGTGTGTTACATTGACTCCTACCCTAAAACGTGATTTTATGGTAGGACTCCCCAAAAACAAGAAAACCCAAAAACAAAAGTGTTTTGTGTAGAGTTACTTAGTTCAATATACAGGGTAGACAGCTAATGGAAGGGTTCGTTTTGCACCTTGTATAGTAATAATACCTTAAAGAAAGGTGCAGATCAGTGAGTAAGACCTTTTTGACTCTTATAGCTCCATAAGCAAACACAGTCACTAATTTATTTTTCATGGGCTGTGAAACAACCATTAAATCAAATCAAATCAAATCAAATCAAATCAAAAGTCATTTATTCAAACTAGGCTGATAATCAGCACTTTTTGAACGTCAAAATTACAAGAGACAGTCCCCCAAAACGCCCGCCCTTCGCCACTTCCTAGTGTTTTAGCTGGGAAGAAGAAGTGGCGGAACAAACTCCCCAGCAACATTAGCTTATAAAATAAACTTAAGTTCTGAATCTATCAAAGTTGTCTTTGTGCACTGGTCAAGTAGATACAAGGGCAACTGCTAAATGTGGTCTAGAATTTGATTCTCAGGTTGGGCTAACCATTTTCGTGTGTTGCCACCAAGAATTCCAAAGCAGCAGCTCAATTCGAGGGTTATGGCAATAGGACAAACATAACTGGCTCTATTCTTTTGGACTATACAGGTGATGTTCTGAAATTGACGCAACATTAAAATAGGCCCATCCAAGCTAACCAAAGTGTCTGTCATGATAATGCTTACTACGATCACAAACCTTGGCTGTGAGTTAATGGACCTTGAAGCATGACCAATGTGTAACACATAAAGTTTGCAATTTCTTATGTTTCCTAACAGCAGAAAATTATGTAAATAAAAGATTTGGACATTAACATATTTCTTAACTTCCCATTCTTGACTTAGAAAGCTAGAGATTTTGTTTTGAAATTAAGTCATTAGTTCTTTGTAAACATAATGTATGGTATTTTAACACATTATTATCAAACATTTGGACAGTACATTGACTTGTATAGATATTTTTTCTTTGTTGTCCCGTATAAATGGTATAATCTTCTTTATCTTCTCAATTTGCCACTTATTCTCTGGTCAATTAACGCATTAGTGTCAATTGGTCGCTGAATGCATAGCCGTTCATAATGCTCTTAACCTCATTTGTGATTTGAAGGTGATGTTAGCATAGACGGATAGATTGTGGTAGTTACACTATGATCTGGTAGGTAGCAATTAGCACACTATACATAATATTATTCTACCCTGTTTGAAAGTATTTGATGAAAATGTAAACAAATGGGTAAGAAACCATATCAGTAGCTTTATAAAGCGGCAACGGCCGCTTTATAAAGCTACTACAAACCAAGTGATTAGTTTGATTATTTGAATACCCAAGACCTTAAATTTAATTTTAAATCCCTTTAGAGATATGTTTCATTGTGTTTTCAATTGAGGTTATCCTACTATATGTATAAATGCGAAAGTTTGTGCGGATGGATGGATGGATGTTTGTTACTCTTTCACGCAAAAACGAATGAACAGATTTGGATGAAATTTGGAACACAGATAGTTTATAACCTGGATTACCACATAGGATCTTAATCCCGGTAGTAGGATCCCATGGGACAATTATCAAAATACACGCGGGTGAAGCCGCGGGCACCAGCTAGTAATATATTAATTTAGCCACAATTTCCTCAATACTTTTGGAAAAGATCATAATTTCCTTTAGGGAGTGATTGTATAAGAATTAAACTTGACTGAATACTTTTTGGAAGTACTACTAAGTACTTTTCTACTGAGTGTAGTTAGAATTGTGAACATGTATCAATCAGCTAATACAAGTGTAGGCCAAAAAAAAGCGATAAGATATGCTTCACTTTCTTCCTTATATGTACAACCCACTACAATACTATTAAACTTTGAATGTATGGGGATTATTGCTATATTGGTGTGTATCATGTGGCACAACAGTTTACGGAACACCCATGATGTCAAGTCGTTAATTTTGACAACTTTAAAGCAAAATACGACCTCAACATAGTTGGGGAAAGGCTAGGCTGGTGATGATGATATTATGTCATAAAATCCTACGAATTTCTTTCCAGACTCAACACGAGAAGTTGCAGAACTAGATATCTCAGATAGCTAGCTCTTTGGAATGGGAAGTTAAGTGGGTTAATATGATAAAAAATATGGTAATATACCTGAAGCACCAGCACCAAGTTGCTTGATCCTCTCGAAACGTACATAAGGATCATCCTTATTACATATCCTCTTCAGCTCCTCATATATCTCCTCATCATTCAGTGTTGCATATCTGAGCTCCTTCTTCCGCAGTATGGGGCTCTCCTCAGGGTCATTACCAATAAGTGATAAGTCTTCCACCACAGCTGTCAAGTCCATCATTGCATCCTTCTTCTTCAAGCCATGTTTCATAGGTGCACAAGGCATGGTCTGCCTCTGGTTGTATATGTCGTTGACACTCACTTCCTCCTCACTGCTCTGGCCGATCGATAGGTCGGAGTCTTGGCTCTGGTGCGCGTTCTTATGGTCCAACAACTTCTCTATCTCCTTGTTCTCCTCAGTGATGGCCTCATCAGTGAGGAAGGGCTTGAACGGCTCGTCAGGGGCCTTCTCCTTTTTGATTGTGTACATGTGGAACTTGACGGCCTGGATGGCCGCATCAGGGTTCTCATTTTGCTCGGCAGGCGTAATCTGTGTGTTCAACAATCTCAGCCAGGACGTCGGTAATCCTTCCAACATTCCCGTTTCTGAGTTCTTACTAACATGAATATGTTGTTTCACATCTGTTGGCATACCAATGTCAGTCACTCGCTCTTCTCTTTCTCTGGGTTGCTTTTTAGAGAAAAGTTTCCCAAACACACCACGGTTCGATCGCCCACTCATTTTGATTGATAACTGTTTGTCTAATAACTTTTAAGCCATATCACTGTCATGTATTCAAAACACAATACCTACATTGCTTGTAAGACACTTTTTAGCAAAGGCGGAATTCAGATTTAACTATGATAGGAGTGGCTTTTACACGGACGGATCCTTGGGACGGCAGCCACTTTATCATCTGTCAAATGTCGTGAAGAAAAATGGAGTGAAAATATTACGGGTGTTCGGTTTCACGCAGGTTTAAACACGGCCACAACACAAAAGTCATGCAAAAGTATTTTTTTTTTTCAAATTTGTGTATAATTGAATGTTATTACTAGCACCTTGTTACTATAATTAATTAATTATTATTTAAAGTTATGAATAGTTCAGAACTGTTTCAAAGAAAATTAATTTCATTACTAATGTTCATTTATTACTGCTTGAAAAGTAACGTAATATTTGTGCACCAATACATTGGTAGGCCTTGCATATCGCTGCTGATAAATAGGAATTTTGGATGATTCATTGTCCATCCGTAAGGCATGAGGACTGAGGAGTAATATTGAATCTTTTGCGACATTTGAATATAGCGATAACAATGCGGTTGATAATGGACGATAATTTATTATGTGAGAAAAATGGCTAGTAGGCAAACGTAGTTTGTAAATGTTTAAATATGAAGAAAGTGAGTAGATATAAGAATAATTTGATAAATAATTAGGTACTTTATAAAATTATTGTTCTCTTCTGAAATCAAAAATGTGCTTATTTTTTGAGCCGAAAGTCGATTGACTTACTTTTACATATTTTAGTAAAAGATAATAACTATCGGCCAAGTGCGAGTCGGACTCGCCCTTAAAAGGTTCCGTAGCATCAAACCAGACCATAACAATATTTTTTACGCTGATATAATAGTCATATTGCACTCACTCAACACAAATTAAATTTGTTTTCCATAGTAGGTTCATGAAACACAAAGTACATAAATGCTGCAGTTGAAACTGCCTTGTTGGTTGGTAGTGGTCGCAAGCATGACTGTTGAGCATAAGGTCCTGGATTCGATTCGAAAGTGTTAACCAGTTACGAACAAGTAAAAAGAAATGCTTGATCGAAACCAGTTACGTACAAGTACAAAAAAAGCCTCGGTCGAAACTAGTTACGAAACTCCGGTTTCGGTCGAAGGGGATTGGGCTTTTCCATCAGGAATTTTTCAATAGCAGCCATGGAGTCCAGATTTGTGCCCAGGTGATGGCAATATCCTCATCCCCTGAGAGTTAAAAATATAACTGGCGAAATGTGGTTTCTACGGGGGTAGGGTTAGGCAGAGGAGTAACTAACACCTCTGCCTAACTTTCCGGGATTATAAGGCGCTATAATATGTTTCACAAGAAAAAATTAGATATCTCAAAAGCTAAATATTAAATGTTATTCAAACCAATTTTTGTTAAAAGCTCTTTTTACACGTCGTCTTTATTTTGAACGAGATGAGGCCGGTGTTTCGTACCTGACTACTCTGAGAAGAAACAGCCGAAACAAACTCGGAGGGCACTGTCTCTTTTACAGTCCAGACATAGTTCAAGTCACATGAGGACCCTGTAGATTATCGTCTGCGATGGTCTTTTGAAGAAAGAACCACACAGATCCGAGTGGATCTGTCCAGTCAGTGCAAGCATTAGTCAGTGATCGTGTAGCTCGACTCATAAACCAAGGAGCTCAACGACACGACGAATAATACAAATACCTATTTTTCTGTTTGTAAAAACATTTTTGCAAAATATAATAAACATTTGAATTTGCTTTTGAATATGGGTTGAAAGAAAAAAAAATACATTGCAATTCAACTTTATTTAGCATCTTCCGATTGGGCACAAAATCAGGGACAACGAATAAATAATTTATTCGTCTTCTTCCTCCTTTTTCACTTCAGCGGAAATTCTGGACGGTTCCTCTGGTACCTTATGTTTTTCAACAGTATAAAACTTGGCGGTGTTCTTGGCTACCTCAGGGTCCTCATTTTGTTGACTGGACGAATACTGCTTGTCCCACAATTTGGACCAGGCCTTTGGTAAACCTTCAAGCTGGCCCGTTTCTGGATTCTTAGTAACATGTATGTTTCTTCTCATATTTGTAGGTAATCCAATGTCAACAACAGTTTTAATTTTATATTTCTTATAGTAGCATTTTCTGGTAAACATCGCGAGAATTACACTTGATAATGTCTAGTATTTATCTATTTCGTTTTTTAGCGAAAACACTTTATCGAGTTTGTCTTAACCACTTTCATACAATAACTTTTAATACCAGTTTCTTCGTTTGTTTTGTTACTTTGATAAATAATCGCTGCCCCTTTGTTTGGCGGCCGCCACTTCAGTTTTTCAGTCGTTTGTAAAATGCAGAAGAAATAAGTTTCGTTCCATTTAACGGGTCTATAACCATAGCAGCATGCACTATAGATAAATGAATAATTGTCAAGTAATGAGTTAGCAGTTATTCTTAGTTACCTAAGTATGTGGAATACTAGTTAATAAAAATACGAAATGATGTCGTTGTGGAGGTAATCTATCTATTTACTTGCATTAATTTAAAAAGTACATTAATAGAAATCATCATTTAAAACGTGTAAAGAATCGTATGCATAGCTATGTGTAAGGCTAGTCATGTCATTGGTCGTGTTCTTATTTTCATGTGGTATTTAGATACTTTTCCTTGTTTGTATTAAACAACTTTATTCCCTCATACACATGTAGGTACAGTCCTGCTCATTAATTGTACCTACATTAATCAATGTTTATTTGCGATTACGAGTAACAAGGAGCCTTTACACGTTACGGCATTATATACAAACTTTCAAGTCTTTATTTTCCGAAATGACAGGACCGATAAGCAGAATACATATGTCTAAAAAGTTACAAGTAAGTACTATAGTATTCAGGGCCGTGCCGCCCCTCCTGTGTGCGAAGTGTGCGGCGCACACAGGCGCCAAGACAATAGGGGCGCCCGCGCCATCGAAATTATTTTTGTAATAATACACAAAATATTCTTTTTAGTGGAGTATCAATAAGTAAGTAGGTACAAACTACAATAGGCGCAACATATGCCTTGTAAATAACAAAACTTATATTGCACTTATTGTACAAGTCTCGCAAGATAATATTTACGTTTGTGGTTTAATTTTACGCTTTGGGTTTTAGTTTACATTAGTTACGAGCTCAGTTGATCGAAGGAGCTCAGCGTTAAAATCAAAAGAACCGCCGCGCCCGCCGTGAGTTTGTTTGAATGTGTTTATGAACGCAACCCGATGCGATGCGTGCGACGCAAGCAGGGTAGGGTCACGGGGATTCCCCGACTTTGAGAGCCAAAACAATTAAACAATCATTCAATCGAAAGTGTGTGCAAGGTGCGCATTGATTTTTTATAATAAGAATAAGTTCTAACGCTAAAAACAATTAAGATATAGTTTGGGTCCTTTGGGTGTTAATGATTGTTTTAACGTGTTTTCAAGATGAGTGATATATAGTACCCAAGATAAAAAAAAAGAAATTATCTGGTTACCAGAATTTAATAAGGAAAAATATGTGTGATAAAAATGAAAGGATAAGATGAAAGGGAGTCGTCTGTCTTGGTATGGACATGTGATGAGGAGGGATGGAACACATGTGACTAAAAGAGTGATGAATATGAATGTGGATGGATGGAGAGGGAGAGGAAGACCAAAGAAAAGATGGATGGAATGTGTGAAAAATGATATGAAGGAAAAAGGAGTAAATGATAACATGACGAATGACAGAGGAGTATGGAGAAAAGAGACGTGTTGCGCCGACCCCAAATAAAATGGGACAAGGGCAGGAAGATGATGATGTGTGATAAAAATACGACTGGAATATATAATATTTAACGATGAAGATGTTATAAAATCTGATTCAAAAAACCCTTCATATAGTGGTATGTCCTTTTTATTTAATTTTCTAGCAAGTAACTGTCATCGTTTGCAGGAAAAACTTTCAGCAAATGCATTCATTGGATATTAACGCCGATGATTTGTGTGAAGTAATTATGTCATGGCAGTCTTTTTTGCAAAAAAATAAATAATCATGTGGTGAAAATTCTCGAATTTGTATAATTAAACAATTTGACAGCTGTATAGTAACATCACTATAGCATTACGAATTTTGCTAACTATGCATTTTACCGTAGCAAGCGCGGAAAAGTCCTTTTCTGAATTAAAACTTGTAAAAAATTACCTGCGCTCCACAATGAGCCAGGAAAGATTATAGCAACAATATCCATAGAGGAGCCCATATAACCATATTAGACTATATGTATAGACACACACGAAACTATTAAGGATTTCGCAAACTGAAAAGCGAGAAGAGTGGAAATAATATAAATTAAGTAGGTACCTATGTTTACATTCTTACACACGTGTTTTTTTCTTAATAGCATACGTAATAGTTAAATTAGTATTATTAGAAAAAAAATCAGCGATTTTATTATTAATATCTAATTATACAATTGGAATAACATCATAATTGAAGTATGTAAAAATTTAATTCGTGTTTTATTTTTCGCAGTAATTGGCAAGGAGAAGCGAACTGGTTTTACCTATTTAGAAAATATTATCTAAGTATATAAAACCGGAGAACATTTATTTAGATCAAAATTAACAAATAATAATAAAAAATAAGTTGAAACATGACAATTCGTGAAAAAAAAGAGGCGCTTCATAGGTTTCGCACACAGGCGCTTAGGGGGGTCGGCGCGGCCCTGTATAGTATTATATAGTTACACCTAAATTAGACCGATTATAAATTATCCATAGAAACCGAAATTACCAATTATCTTTAAAACAAAAAGACGATTGTAACTTTTTAGACCTATGTATACTGCTTATGGGTATGAAGTTTCATTAATTAAAGTCGGTTCAGTCATTTCGAAAAATAAGAACATGAAAGTCTGTTTGCAATGCCGTAAGGCGTAAACGCTCTTAACTCGGCTACTTTTACACATCTAAATATTATTTAAAACTCAGCATTTCATATATAATAACGAATTTCATACACTTTTAAATTACTTTTGCTCCACTTTAGTTTTTTTTTTTTACAAATTTCGTTTAAATATAGTCGACTTTTGTCGGTGAATATAGGCACCTACCTAGCCAGATACTCGCAGTCTCGTACTCAGGATGTGGGCAATTTCGGCTTAGGTACCTACTCTGCTTGAGCAAAAAATATTGTATGAATCTTAGGAAAAGTCTGGCTGCCACTGAAGGGTCAATGGCCAACGATAATTTCAATTTATTCTCGTCAGCAAGAAGTGTAGGCTGTATGCTGTTTAAATTCTACTAACAAGTGACTGGCCACTTGTACAAATGAGAGGTTTTATGTGCTATAAAACGTGAAGTGCTCGGAGCGAATCTTTTATTTCTATCCCGTTTACTGTTTTGCTGTCTTGAAGAACTTGGTAGTACTTCTTTTGTTTTTCATTAGAAAGGACTTTGGTTCTTGATACCATCATTATTAAAATCATGATCAATGACTGAAACAGTTGCTCGTTGGCTTAGTGGTCGCAAGCGCAACTACTGGACATGAGGTCCTGGACTTGTGCTCGGTTGATGGCAATAAGATCGCCCCCTATTACATGGGACGTAAACATATCTGGCGAAATGTGGGTGTACCTACTATTAGGTGCACCTCTGCTTACCTTCGGGGATTTTGGCATGATGACGTTATGAAACAGTTGAGAAGCTCGTGGCTAAATAATAACAGCCGCACGGGTCGATCTTTAAGGTTAAGTCATGCTTGCCAAGGTTAATTGGTCCGTGGATGGGTGACCATAATTACATACCGAGTTTCCTCCGTGCCTCGGAAAGCACGCTATGCCGTTGGTCCCGGCTGTCATTTGTAGATCTTTGACAGTAGTTAGAGTAGTCAGAAGCCAAAAGTATGACATCCAGTCTTACCAAGGGGTATCGTATTATCCAGTTACTGGTTTGTAGAGGTCAGATAGGCAGTCGCTTCATGTAAAATACTGGTACTCAGCTGCATCCGGTTAGACTGGAAGCCGACCCCAACATAGTTTGGGGAAAAGGCTGGGCAGATGATGATGATGATGATGATGTTATGAAACAGTTGGGAGGCGGAAAACGAACCTACTACCTGAAACACAGACAGTTTATTTATTTATTTATTAGGTACACCAACAGCAATACATATTATACAAGGTGTTGTTTTACATCCTCGTCAAAATTCAGGAGGTTGTCACAAAAGACAAAATAATCAATTAAAATTACGGTACCTAGTTAATCACTACATAGTATAAAACAAAGTCGCTTTCTCTGTCCTTATGTCCCTATGTATGCTTAAATCTTTAAAACTACGCAACGGATTTTGATGCGGTTTGTTTTAAATAGATAGAGTGCTTAAAGAGGAAGGTTTATGTGTATCATAACATCCATTGAATAGTGGAGAAATACTGTTATTTTTGAGGTTTCTAATGTGATGTCGTAAATAATTACATTTTTTCCGCTTACATTGCAAACGCAGGCTGAACCCTACGAGATTTATCAAAATAATGTACTAAGTATTGTACGCATTGAAAAGGTCTACAGAAAACTCCGCGATGGTATATGTCTATCTCTTATGGATATCCCACAATAACATTTTTTTGTCATTTACTTTTTACGACAATCAATGGGTAATTTTCGAAGCGATTTTAACCAATACAGCATTATTCCTTATCCAATTAAATACCTTAAATACATTGTTGATTTAATATAGATCTATATGGCTCTTTACAGCATATGATTTAAATGAATATTTTCGAAGATATTACAGATTTAAAAATTGCGGGGCGTAGCGTTTGCGGCGGTACCGGCCGACCGGGGCGGGATGTTTGTATTGTCTAATGACAAGAAAGCTGTGAACGTTGTATATAAAGACATTCTGTAATATATTAATTGTTGTAAAAATAAAATAAATAGGTAAAAATGTAAAAAGTAAATAAGTAAAAATGTAGTGCATGAATTTAGATATTCCAAAGATAGCAGGAAATCTTCATGGTATAGGGAAAGAGGAATTGTTTTACTCCAAATTTAACGCGTGCGGGCCACGGGCTGTAATGAATAAATCAAAACTATTGGATCGATTTTAATCATTTTTTCAGTGAGTGACATAGGCTATATATTTTATACCCGTGCGAAGCCAGAGCGGGCCGCTATGTTTTTATATACAACGTTCACAGTTTTTCTGTAGTGTATTTAGTATCAGCATTGCACCCGTGCGAAGCCGGGGCGGGTCGCTAGTTATTAATAAACGCTGATTTTTTGGTTGTTTAAGTTTGTCAATATTTCAGAATAACCCCCTTAACGTGGTTTAGGGAATAAGAAATTATCAATTAAACGTTTCAGATTGTTTGTATGTGTATAAGCGAGGTTATAGGGCAAGAACCAGATGGGCCGCGTTTAAAACACGGGTGGGTCACATTTTTTCGATTTTTGATTCGGGACGAGAATCATTGGCATAATTACCTCTTTGAATTTACGAGGATTCAAAACAACACCTCGTATATTACAGAAAACAAAAAAAAATCGCTGGTATGTACGCCTATTATAGGTATACGCAGCATTCACCATAGTGACAACAACATAAAATTCAAGAATACTAATAATAAATCATGCAATCTGAATATAATATTTTACTTAAATCAAAATAGGTAATATGGATTATGATCACATGACACTTTTGTTATCTAGCAGCGCAGTAGCACGTGAAGGAGTGAATTGAAAGAAAGAGTCAGTTTTTTAACGGAAAATTAGTGCACTCCCGTACCTCAGAAACTGATCTTCTGAACTTGTTGAGGGAAACACCGAATAAATCGGTTAATCAACACAGACAGACAGTTAATTGCTAAGCCACTACACCTTTTGTACTTTCGCCATTACCATAAAACGCTGCCGTTATTTTCAACGGGATCTACTCTACGATAGTCCCCGAATGTTTTGTGATTTACGTTATTAGTACAGTAAGTGGTTAAAACGTTGATTGTACAATGTTAAAAGAAAGTAGTTTTAAGTACTTACATACAAGGTGTTGTTTTGCATCATCCTCAAATTCAAGGAGGTAACTATGCTAATGATTCTAGTCTCGAATCAATAATAAAATGGGTAGATAATTTTTATTTTTTTCTTATTTACGGAAATCGGTAAGTGTGAACCACCCGTGTTTTAAACGTGGACCGCCTGATGCTCGCCCTATAACCGCGCTTTCACACATACAAACAATCTCAAATGTTTTTTCGATAATTTTTTACTCCCTAAACCTCGTTAAGGGGATTATTCTGAAATACTAACAAAATAAAACAACAAAAAAAAACAGCCATTATTAATAATTAACTAGGTAAGTACCGTAATTTGAATTGATTTATGGCTTTTGTGACAACCTCCTGAATTTTGACGAGGATGCAAAACGACACCTTGTAGAAGTCAACAGAATTGGCTTTAAAATTGAGTATACAGTTAATTCAAGTCTACACGTCTTACATTCTTATGTACCTACTAGCATCTGTTTCTGATTAATGTAGGTACCTACTTAGCATAATCCAAAATGTCTATGATAAAATGTTATGGCAGAATAATCTTATGTCATTCTTACTTAGACCCTTCGATGCTGATAGAGAACGCTTAAGCCTTTTAAAACGTTTCCATTTATGGGTTTAGGGTTTTGTGTAACCACACGTTTAAACTAACATGCCTCATTTAACTTGTATCCTATATCTGTTTAATATCCTCTATACATATATACAGCCCTAATTGGTTGGTAGGAACTTTCACGGAAGTACCTAACGTAAAAACATGGAACGAATATTATTTCTTAATGTGTATGGCCTTAAAGTCTATTTTGGTCTGTTTTTCCATTGTAAGTTGAGTTTGCCTAGTAACCCTTCAGCGTTTGTTTTTGATTTCCATCGGGATTAGGAAAGAGTTATGGACATGTTGTCGATAAAATCTTATCGATAGTTTGACGCATGAATTTATCGATTTCTTTTCTTTTATTTATATCAACCTTTCTTCTAACCATAGGTAGGTAGTAACATAGTACGTAGGGTGAATTTAAGTGATATGTACCCAACATAGTTTGAATTAAAAATGTTTGGTATTCTGATAATAAAACTAATTACTTAATGTCACGTAGAGAAAAGATTACAAATATCCCTTTGTTAGTGGTCAAGAAAGCTAAGTGTAGTGTGAGTGTTTGTGTGTTTGTGTAAGTGTAGTGTGTGTGTAGTGTGCCTACCTAGGTTGTACATATTATAATTAGGTACCGGCACTTTAATTCCTTTGTTCAAAGTGAGTATAAGTATTTATCCTGTAATCTTATTTGAAACACTGTTGAGGGTTCAAAGAAACCTAATACCAGCGCACCAGACAATTAGGTACTTACATCATACAACTTCATAAAAGAACAGAGGTGACTGCGACCGCATGTTTCAATATAGTGTAACAGATATCGTGTAACTGATACTCTGCCATAATTATGATTAATAAACTCGGCCATTTGTAAGGGCACGTATTCCTTTGTTTATGTTCTCGTTTAACACATTATTTTTGAATTGCCGTTCCCTATGAGTGCCCCATTAAATGAACCACTCATTATCACTCATTTTAGTAGATTTTAACAGGCTTAATGCAATCTAACAACATCAGTAGATCAGATAATTTACTGATAGCAGAAATATTTTGCAATGTGTCATTCAATGGCACTGCAAACGATACACACATACGGCATAAAAATTATTGATAACCATCTCTTTTTCAAAATTGGCTGTTTTGGCTGGTATTTTAAAAATAAGCTTGGTAGTTCGCCATTTCAATTTGAAAAAAAAAAAAACACTTTTAGCATTATCATGCATGGGCACGTCCTGGTAGATAGGCAGGTACCTATTTTATCGATAAAATTTCACATCACTATGCAAACTTTTACGTTTAACTTTTAAAGTTTACAGTGAAGCTTGTGTACGTATAGTTCAAGTCAAAACTCCAGGCGTGAACAGAGATGGTATAGTAAACAATTCTTTCTCTGGCTGATGCCGAGTTATTTTTAGGTCAATAGCTTTTGAATTCGCTCATCGGGCGTAGTTGGTCCAATGAAAATGTACAGCGCTATGCGTGAGCGCATCAAGAACTCAAGAACGCTAGTAATTGATTTCTTATTCGAGTGGGCACGGATCTAATTGGCTTTTAGTGTTTGTCTAATTTATTTGCGAAGCCTTCGAGCGTTTAGATGTGTGAACTATGTACGTTTAATTCCCGTTTGATTTTTGCCCGCATTTATAAGTACCTAGTCTTCTTACATTCTTTTAGTATGTTATTTTACAAGTGTCGTGCTCGTGTTCGTTGTGAATCTGGTAGAGGTTGCTCTTACCGTTTATTGAGATTACTGTAACACTTTTCTTGGCTCTTAGGTAAGATCATTTCTGTCTTTAGTGGAAAATGGAAAGTGGTTTAAGAAAGTGAAGACTGCTAAACGAAGCGTGTTTCTGATATTCCAACTAATACAATAGACTACCTACTTAATGTGAATTGGAGAAATAATTTCACCCAAAAATCATGGACGTTATCTATCACAAAATCGTGCATCTGTTGATTTCCACGTTCTAGAGATAAACGGTGATATATCTACACAAGATTAAATACGAGTTTATGAAACATATAAATATCTGAATGTTGTGTATTATGTATCTATATATATTAACCGTTTTTTTGCTAAGTAAGCAAAAAAACAAGAAATAAGTCTGTGTAAGAAGGAATCTGGTCCATAGATAGAAGCGGCAGTTTGATTCTGGTCGGTGTAATCACAAATGGATGGCATAACTCGAAAAACGTCAAGATTTAAGGTAAGTTATCATTTTCGAGCCAGAAGAGACTAAGGGCGAATTGCATAAAAATAAAACTGGACGCTAGTAGCTCATCTAAACTGCGTTTATGAGCAGCCAGTGTCAATTTTTCATTAAAATGATGACGTGGCAGTTCAGAATGATGATTAAACATGCTAATTACGGTCAGTTTTAGTGGTGAAATTCGCCCTTAGTCTCTCGGAAGAACTCAATCGGAAAATATTTAGCATCTAAATAAATATTTAGGTTTACGAATAATCTTTAGTTCCTTGACCACTCATAAATTTTAGCGACAAATAAGGTTATTGACTAATCGAAGACTCAACAAAAGTTCCATAACCCCTAAGACTAATGTGTAAGATCATAAGTTTTTTACATAAAACAAGAAATATAAATTAGCACCTTATTGTGATTTCATACATAAGTAGGTGGGGTGATCATCGCGATTTTAAACTTGTCAAACTTATCATAGAATCCACATTTTTATTTTCGATCGATCTGCAATATTCTTCGATCAATGATCGAAGGCAATATTAATTAAAATCCACACAGAGACTAGGTAGTGGAAATTTTAAGATATCATGTGAAAATGTAAAATTGTAGCGTATCACAGTAAAAAATAAAGGTATGGCTACTTAACGGATTGTTTGATGGATACAATTATTGAGTACCTCTTAACACTGAATATCCATTATCCAATAATTGAATCACTGACATTGTCAGTAGGTACTTCAGCAATCAGGTGGCCTACCATGACCTCAAGCAGTATTGTTTTATTCTTATTCCAGTGTGTGAAAGAGACAGAGCTTTACAGGATGTCTAGCGCGATCTCTTTCCGACACTAGAAAAGGAATAAAACAATAATGTTTTAATATAAGTTTTTAAACTGACATGGTCACTAACACTATTAATAACATTTACTACGGGATATTTACCATGTGTATTATTTTTTTTCGAGTTCCCGATATTTCGGGAACTCGAAACAAATAATACACATGGTAAATATCCCGTAGTAAATGCACATGGTAAATATCCCGTAGTAAATGTTATTAATAATAATGTTTTAAGACGTCTTGGTAGGCCACCTGTACGTACCATTGTCTTCGAGAGCATGCACTGGCTTCAATGAAAGGTTCTTTAATTTTCGAGTGGGTCGTCTGTAACCCGAAAATCCCACCAGTCTTACCAAGGAGCAAGGGTTATATCGTATCGTATTGTGGTCGCTTCATATTGGTATAATTTAGGTGCGTTCAGTTAGACTGTAACCCTAACGTATACGGGGTGTAACGGAAAGGGTATATCCATACTTAAGGGTGTGATTCAGACCATCAAACTGAACATGTTTCTCCATCAGACAAACATCGTAATAGCTGCCCCATACATTTGGGTCGACTAAGTATTTAAATTTTGTATGGGGCAGCAGATAATTTTTTCACTATTACGATGTTTGACCGAAGGAGAAACATGTTCAGTTTGATAGTCTGTAGCACACCCTTAAGTATTTATATACCCTTTTCGTTACACTCTGTATAGTTGGGAAAAGGCAGATGATGAGATGAGGCTTGTAGGTTTTTTGTTATACTTTCTTAACCACTGCTGGTTATGATGGGTCTTTCTTGTTTTATAGCATTTCAGAGAAGTTTTAAATTTTTAGGTATCATGGAAAGAGTTGAATTCCGTTTAACTTTTGCCGATACTATACACCCTGTATACATTTCTAAACTTTGTATTCTAAATAGTTTGTCTGTTCAGAACTTTGTGAAAATTATTCCTTTGCTAGGATCAAAAGGGAATGCCTCACTTTCGCATGACGCGTGCGCCAGCGTCACCGGCTCGCGGCTGGGCGGTGCGGCCGCCCACTGAACTGAACTGAAACGTTCGCCAGTCTCGACGTCCACTCCGCGCGGTCCGCCTGTCGTTTCCCGCGGCGGCAAAACAAAACCCCCTATTTATAAGTATAACCATAACCACGTGATACGAAAACCGCGCCATTTTTGTTTTTTTTTTGTTTTTCTTTTTAAGTATTTAATTTTCGAACGGGAAACGACGTAACGCGATTCGATTCGTTGATTCGATGTTCTCAATTTAAATTGTAGTGTTTCAGACTAACGGGGTGACAAATGTTTTTGTGCATTTTTGAGGATATTTTTGTGGATTCTTTTTAGAAGGTATTTTATTTTTATTTTTTTTGTATCTATTTATTAACTAAACATGGATATGGAGCACAATGTATTGTGTAAAAACCTGTAACATTTGATTTATTCATTGATCAGTTATTCATATAGCAATAATCAATCAGTAAGCAAGTGTGATTAGCGATGATAATTTAGTAATAGTTCATTAATATTTCATAATGTTCTAAGAACAGAGTGGAACAGCACTTGCACATGACAAGTAGACATGTACATAAGTAATAAGATTAGATCAACATTTCTCTGGGCAAAGACCTCGTATAAATCAACAGAGAAGAGATACTTATTGCTGTTAGTTGTTGATTTTTAAATTATTGAACGGTAAACTTATCAGACCGGCAACTTAATTGTTGATCTTAACTTACCTAATTATTCATAAATCTGTGATGCAATAATTAATTACAATTGATGCTAACTCAAGTGGAAATGATTTGTACATGTAAATATTATGTTTGATCCATTATAAAGGTCTTTAGTTATAGGAAAAGTAGTTGTATGATTAAATGAAAGGCCTATTGGGTGATCGCGTGACGTATTATTACATTTGTAACCCTAGGGTAACGACCCCACCCGAACTTTTATTTGGTCGCCCTAGCGTTTCAATAATTTACAATGTCAACAGGCTGACGTGTTTCTTTTCACGGTGAAACTGATAATCGATAATATTAAAACGTGGAAAGGGAATAGTAATAACTTTGAGTTTGGACTTTTTGGGATAGTAATAACTTAATGGCCTATGTCTGTTTCGTTATTAAGTCTGTTTAAAAAGGCTATGCTTAAATAACTATCCAAGTATCCAAAATCGAAATCAATAAGTTTTCATTATCTGGCTGCCTAGGCATTCTTATAGGCTAGATATAAGAAAAAGTTGGAAAATTCTTCGATCCTTTCAGGCAAATTAAAACTGTTCTTGTCACACGCTTCTTTTATTACTTTTGACATATTTGAGACGACAAGCAACACCTTTTGTTTTATTTATATATAGAAAAATCTGCTGTCTACGAACACGAGATGTGACAACAGCTTGAAGTCACTGAAATTGAACAAAACCATCTGTTACCTATTTAAATCTAGTTTGGTTTGGTGACACCAAAGTTAGAAACACATTATTAGAAAAATATGAGAAAGCGAAAACCTAACATTTTAAATATAAAAATGCATCATCACGCTCCTACCAGTATACCAAATTAATTTGGATCTGGTGGCGTACCACGACGTCTCAAAACATTATTGTTTAATTCTTATTCCAGAGTGGGAAAGAGACGGAGCTATACAGGTCGTCTAGCTCCATCTCTTTCCCACTCTGGAATAAGAATGAAACAATAATGTTTTAAGACGTCATAGTAACCCCCCTGAAAAGCATGTATTTTTCTTCCAAAATTCTCCCCCACTCCTGTCTAGCCATTATGATCATCTACTAGTTCCGTTTATATTTTTTTAGTCTCCCTCTACTTTTATAACTCTCCACATCCATAGATACTCAAAACTTTCCTTACGACGTTTTCCTTGATTTATGCTCCATAAAAAAATATGAATATCCTAACATATTATTACATTATAAATCACTGAACGTTCATGTATCTATAAATAGATGACTTAAACCTCAAGTTCCCGGTCAGGATGGTCACCCTAGTTCTCTTTATCATTTGCCTAACCTCCTCCCAACTCTGTTGGGGTCGGCTTCCAGTCTAACCGGATGCAGGTCAATACCAGTATTTTAATTCACCCTCTTTTTATGCGTTCTATAAATAGGCAAGGTCTATGTCTAGAGGATGCGCGTCCTCCTGACTCCTAGATTAATCGATTGGGATTACTACAGGATCGCTAATTCACCTGCCAAACGTCCAAAACTGTACATTAGCCGTAGTTGACGACAGTGTGCTTTTCAAAGGATTTATCCACAATGTCCATGCTGAGATAGATGGGGCCTTTTGGCATCGTAAAGAACCAATTTCAGTTTAATGTATATCTTATTTTTCTTTCTTTACTTTTATAATAATTTTGTTATATTGTTAATCCCTGTGCCCGACAAATAAATACTTTTTATTTCTTTCTTTCAATGTTATTTACTTAATGAGGAGTTTTTACTTAATCATAATAACATTTCGGTACAAAGTTATTCTCCATGAGCGTATTATCGTGCGTGGAAGTCCTCGCACGATGACGTGGGCTGCAGTTGAGGTCCATGAGGGTTCATGGAAGGCCAGTATCAAGGCCTAATAGAACTATTAGTACCTACTGCACCAACTGCAGATAATTTAGTTTGCGGGAAAAGTATCATTTATCTATGCTGATTCGTTGTTTACTCGTGTAGATTAAGCAAAAATAAATCATGTTACTTCGCTCTCATGCTTACAGTAACGTAATAATTTCACACGATGAATTTCTTGACAACATATTTTGATGACATCAGTGCGTACTGACTTCATATTACGGTTGAATTTGATTCTTTTTCTGAAAGGCATCAACACACAAAAGATTACAGAAAGCATGGAA
The DNA here is from genome assembly GCA_963082945.1 of Cerastis leucographa. Taxonomy (NCBI): domain Eukaryota; kingdom Metazoa; phylum Arthropoda; class Insecta; order Lepidoptera; family Noctuidae; genus Cerastis; species Cerastis leucographa. Next base: position 17,821,134 of record OY720358.1, on the reverse strand, counting down.
GTAAGAAGGAAGGAAGGCCTCTGTCCTGCAGTTGGACACCCAATAATATTCTAAAAATAATAATATTCCGTGCAAAAAAACGCACGTAACTCTGTTAGATATTATTGTTGTATAGTGAAGCCACATTAATGCTAAAAACAGCATCACGCTACACGGCACTGCTACACATGTTTTTAAGATTTGTAGATGACGCTACAAGTGACCAGTACCTACATTCCATAGCCTTGCACCATTCAAGCAGTTTCCAAACACCAATTTTATTTTATTTTCCGAAATAAAGCGTTTACAGAATTTATGAAATATGTAACAAGAACGTGATTTTAGATATTTTCATGAAAAAATTTTTTTTTTGTAATTCCAGCCGTGTGCTCTTCAGCTAGAATAAAGAAATACAATTATATTTGAGTATAAGACCTGTATTGACCTGTCAGTCCTGTAACCTTACAAACCCAACCCCTCAGCGGGTCAGCTCATTTTAAAGTTGCGGCAATTTCTTTTTGGTATAAAAACTCAGGAAACAGTGTACTTCCTAAGTGACCAAAGGCGATGTATCTAGATAAGGTATCGGTATTAATTACCATTATTAGACCAGTTCTAGAGGTGCGCCGGCAGCCAGCTTCTTACCGGAACCTATTTCAGTCCGGATCCAAGCTTATCGCTTGTCATTGACTTTATAAGAAGGCTTTTTTCTAAAATAGTTGTAACAACCTTAGTCTATGGAGTAATCCGGTATTTTGAATGTCTAATAATCCCGACCTGTAAACTCACTGTTGTAAAGTCCTCTGTTCTAGAAATTCAGAAGGTGCAAAATTGCACAATTTTATTATTAAGATGAAATCTATAGACTAACAGCCGTATCTATAAACAAGTCAAAGTGTTTTAGATGCGATTTTTATTATGGAGCTTAGTAATTGGTTGAAATTGGAACTGCAAAAGTTAGAATTCTTAACTTCGCTTTCTTTGTCCGTTCTTATAATGAAATTCCTGTTTCGACCGGACGAAACTCAGCGGCCGAAACACCTACTAAGCCTTAGTTTAAAATCTTTTCTATTGCATAAATAAAATTGCATAAGTAATTACTTAAGCTAATTTGGTAAAACGCATGAAACGCATTTATCTATGTTCCTACACTTCTGCACTGAATATGCTAAAAAGGCAAATAAATGTCCGAAAGAGGCACAAACTTATACAGGGTGTAACGGAAAGGGTATATACATCCTTAAGGGTGTGCTACAGACCATCAAACTGATTATGTTTCTCATCATAAATTTTTTTTTGCAGCAAGAAAAAATATCAGCTGCCTATACATTTGGGTCGAATAGGTATTGCAATTTTCTATGGGGCAGCAGATATTTTTTTTGCTTAAAAAGATGTGTTATGATGAGAAACATGTTCAGTTTGATAGTCTGTAGCACACCCTTAAGTATGTATATACCCTTTCCGTTACATCCTGTATACACGTAGTTCAAAACTTCAAACCCTACCTAGTTATTGTCAAGTGGTTGCAACTTGCAAGGTTTGCGTACATATACACAGCTATATGCTTGATAAACTAAAATATTAATGAAAATCATTTAACTTGCTCCTTTTGATCACATTTCAACAAGTTTTTAACGTAATGACAAGGTTGTTAGGTCTCGGAAACATTAAATGGTTAAAGTTGACCAATATGTTTGAGAGCAAGTTGCGTAGGCTGCTACATAAGGACCTCCTACGTCTACTCGAATTTATTTAGACATAAGTACCTTTTACATATGACACGTATATACTTATTATTTTCAAAGCGACCAGACTTTTCATATGTCCTGAAACATGCTACTTTATTAAACAAGTTTGTGCCTACCATAGCCTACGAATAAATGTCTTTGTCGAGGTATTTGATATAATTCTAGTCGTAAGTCAACTTCTATAAAATCTTAGGATACTGGCAGTACAATATTTATTAAGGAGATGATGTGGAAACATTTAAAAAGACTATGAGCCACATTAGGCTGATCATTTGTCAACCATAAATGATGTTTATTTGGCAAATAGGACTTTACAAACACTTTTATACGTCTTCTTTTTTTTTTAATTAGATCGTGGCCGGTGTTTCGTACCTGACTGAATACTCTGAGAAGACACATCCGAAACAAACTCAGAGGTCACTGTCTCTTTTAAAGTCCAGACATTCTTCAAGTCATACCATTTAAATGCTCCCACCAAACGTTGGGGGTTCCTGCATTTGCAGTAATTGCTGTAAGACGTGATTTCCGCTCTTTACTACCATAACATACCATCCAAGATCCAAGACCAATGTCCGGATCTTGATTTATATTCGTCATTTGAAAGTTCCAGCTGAGGCACAAGCATTTTAATTATTCAGCCAGTTATAACGATACGGAGAAAAAATAATGCGCGCGTACGGAATTAACTGCATGGTCACTCCTAAGTATGTTAAGACATTACCGTGAACACGTTCAACACTCGAATTGCAAGACGTTCTGTTTACGCAGCCTCTAACTAGCGTAAAAAGAGAGATCTACAACTGTATTGCTGCTCTCAGTTGTCTATAGAAAGTATGAAAAATCCAAGTGTTTCTTTCAACGCGTGTGTTAAATCTCAAAAACAAAGTAAAACACCCGTTTCGCCGTAAATCTTAGTGAAGCAACAAACTGTCTGTGCTAAGGGCCAGCTTGTCTTGGCAGGTGGTGGAAAAGGGAACTAAAGTAAATGTACGGATTTTGAGATTATACCTTAGCAAGCAGCGCCGCTGAGAACTGCCAAGATAAATTGGACACGATGTATGTTTCGTTTCTGTTTACAACGCCCTTGCATCATTGACGCAGAACGCGATTTGGTATCCAGTCCTGAATGTCAGATGTGAAACACAGTTGGCTCGTCGCCATAAAGTATTTAGCCGAAGCCGAGTGCTTTGAAGGACGATGTAGTATTTCTACATTAATTCGGGCGATGCGGATAATTTTTTTGGCGACTGTAAACGGGGATTTATGTGCGGGCGATACGGGCTTAGGCTGAGTATACCAACATCGTGGCTTTTCTACCGGAAACACGACGTTTTTAATAAATAAACAAAACTTTGAGTACTACTTTCAAAATATAAGATTCTCTGTTGTTTTTTCTTTTAGTTTATGCCAGTTTTGTCACTGAAATGGTTTTGGTCTATCTATGTAGCTTTTATTGGAAACTTAAGTTAATCACGTTAAGTTGCAACCACCTACCACAGATTCTTTTATTTATAAATCAATCAACCAATCATTTACTAATCCGAAACCGTTACAAAAAACGCCTTCTTTGAATCAGTTGATCCAAAAACGTATATGGAAAGGTTCAGTGACCGCACAAGATTTACTTTAAGAAAAAACATAAATATTTATGTTTGTATTCTCAGTTGCTAAGCAACGGAAGAAGGGTCGAAGTTGGAAATAATACGGAGAAACAGCTTGTTGTAAAACTTCCTTGTTTCTTGTATGTCTTGGTCAGTAAAATGTGCTAATGACAGGCACTTTCACCGATAGATTATTATTTCTGATTCTTATTACTATTCTCGTCTCCGGTGAAAGATATTAGAATGTATTGGCTTGTTATATTAACTACTGTCGATTGTTAGAATACATTGCTGTGTAGCTACTGTTCTAAACCCAATAAGATCCAACAATAGGATTGTGTGATAAGACTCGGTTCGAATAACTGTATCGCGTGCGAGGCGCAAATGTTTTGGTAGCGAGACAATGAACGGAGAGGACCGTATAGCAGTAGCTGCAATGGAAATAAGCGCATTGATTGATACCTAAGTAAAGACTGAATTTTACAACATTACTACAGTCAGAGCAGTGATGGTTCGCGTTAACTTGTGTAATTTATTTCCTCATCGCTACTCCCTAAGCGTTAAAGTTTACATCATGAGGAAACCAGCATGTCCTAGAACCAAAAATTCGAAGACATGTGACATGCCCAATCTGCACTGCGTCACATGAATCGGCTGGATTCCCGCAGAGGATCCACAGCTCACTTCCTCTCATAGTGAAAAATTCTGTGACTCTGACCTAGCAGTGGGAACATTCTATGCTGACTACAGGATTCCTAATTACTATACTTTATAAGCGTGCTCCACCCAAGGCCTCATCATCGCTTCACATCGAGCGAGTTGCGGCCAAACACAAGCCTATTTAGTGTATAAAAAAAATCACTCCGAGAAATATATAATCCATCAAAAAGTCATCTACCCTAGCTTTAATAATACTCTGAATTCAATACTAATTCTTTCTTACTATTTGAGAACCACCCCGAGGCCATTCTAAAATATTAAAAAAAAAAAAAAAAAAAAAAAAAAAAAAAATGTTTATTTGTCCCAAAAGCAGTTTCATAGATTATAAATGAGACATCCCCTGTAAGTAATTAATAATACTTGTGTTGGGGGTGTCTCGCTCTTTCCGTTAATTATTAACAATATTGAGACTATTTAACAAATGATTACCAAAAGGGTGACTAAAAATTAAATTTAGAAAAGAAAAAATTAACAGTAAATAACTTATAAGCTAATTAGCAGCTCTTTATGTAACTGTAGTTGTATGCCTTTGTGAAACTGTGTGTGCGTCTATCTTTTAAACAGGGTTTGTAGTGTTATGTGTGTGTGTGCGTGTATGTGTGTGTGCGTAGGTGTGTGTGTGTGTGCGTGTATGTATGTGTTTGTGTGTGTGATTGTTTATGTGTATGACTTCTTTGAAGTGCCTACTTTGAGGATTATTTTCGGTGATTACTAAGATTATTGATATTGATGGAGTAAATTAATGGTTTAAACAAGCCTAACCAAAACTTGCTCAGTTTCCTCGTATGTCAAGGTTTTGAGCCACTCGGTTATTATCTTTTTGCTTACGTGTGAGACCTCATGGTGGAACCTTAATGTTTTGTTTATTTTATTATAAATGTAGACTGATTGGGTTGCATACTGACGCCGTGCAAAAGCGGTTCGGACCCTTGGGGAGTAAGCCACAATATCCTTTCGTCTTTTCTCCTGTCTATCTTTGTTAAAAGGAATAGATTTCTGTAAGTATAGGCTCGTAATTAAAAAGTATAGTTTTCTTACTGTAAGTAAGCCACTGATTCTATATAGGTCGACCGTGGGATATCTGTATGGTTTATAGTACATGACTTTTATGAGTGATCTTTGGGCTCTTTCTAAATCAAGGAATTTAGTTTTAGTGGCTCCTCCCCAGACTGGTAAACAGTATGCAATAACTGATTGCGTGAGCGCTATATAGATGCTGTTGCCTATGAATATTGTAGGTAATATACCACAAAACCGATGAAAAAACAGTTTAACAAAATACATACTGATGGTGCCTCAATCTAAAGATGGATATTTACGATACGAAAGTTCTATTGGAAGAGTTGATTGGTTACGTCTGACCAGGCCCAGACAAAGCACAACATATTTCATGCATTGCTTTATAACTTCCTCTTGTGGCTGTGTCATACATGATTATTGTGTAGATATATGTGCAGAATACGTTACGTCTGTCTGTATTTAGCAATGTGTTATAGTAACCTCTTAGAAGACTTATAAGCTTCAGCATCCGGTTTACTACTCCGAAAATCTGTTGAAACAGTTTTAAAAACTACGTTTTATTTTTAAGGCGTTGCTTTGGCTTCTCTGTCATTTTGGCATACCAATGATAGAACAAAATCTCAGCTATTCATAATTTTCCATATGAAATGTAAAATTTGAAACGAATTAGTCTAATGTTATTTACGAAGCTCTCAAATTAGCGCTAGTTCTAGATACTCCATTTATTTATCGTAATCAGGTCAGGTGTACGTGTCTGCGTTAGCATGCGTGAAAACTCATTCTAGCTTCAAATATTTTAGCAGAAAAAATGTAATAGTACAGAATGTCATTCAGAAATGTGTAAAGAAACCCGGTCCCTTGATGAGGAATAGAAAAAGTAACCATATGAATAAAGAATCTGCAGAAAAATGGTACACGACCGATATAATAAAAAACTTATGAAGAGATGGATCGGTGATAGAGTACAGAAAACGGTCAAACGATCAGATTTCTATGATCTGTGCTAGCATATCTGATTCACAGATGAGTGAGTGTCCGTGATATTTTGAGAGAGATGACTACTGTACTCCAAATCTTATTAATACTGATGGAATCATCTTAAAAGCTTTTGCGAATGTAACACACTGAAATATTGATGTTTTATTCTAATAGTGCTTTTTAGTTTTCCACTCCTGCCATCTTTTTCATTTTCCATATTCAACGTTGGGACAGTTTTTTGTGCAACATTAAGCTTTACATCATCCACCTACATATTTGGTTTTCTTGACACACGAACATCATCTACTTATATGCAAAATTTTACATCACACTCGCCCCTACGCAAACATTAATTTCATCTCCTCTCTCATTTCCATGAACCGTTTGTTCGGTTCGTTCATAGAAATGAGCGCTCTGTTTAAACACAATCATAAGCACAATTTCTCGCATTAATTCATACGAGCACATAGCGTAACCGTAAACGTGCGAATCTAGTCGCTCATCTAAAGATACTAGGTCATCGAGTTCAATTCGCTAGTCGCTACGGTAATTGTAACAATTGCAAGCGTCCTTTGAGCACGTTTCCTTATTAAATTGGACCTAATTTGCTCTGTTATGCGCCCGCTCCGTGGCGTGAGCTCTATATTGCATAGTGATTGTCGAGTTTGTTGACTCGTATCGTAATAATAAATAAAATAGTCGTGTTGTATATATAGCGATTTATTTGTTGTTGTGAACATGTGCTGGGATTACCGTTTAAAGTCCGAGCATTAGCTAGCATTTTCAAATCGTGCTTAGTATTATTACCATTAGTTTCTCTTCGAAATCCAACTACCTATTCGGATTTAGATGCGGCATCTAGTTTATACCACGGGTGACCAATATGCACCGCATTTAAACCAACTATAGCATTTGCCCGTACGTTATCAACTTATCAATTATCATGTAGGTAATTTCCAACAAGCCAGCAGTTTAACTCTATCGTCTTGCGTAAACTAGCCCATACCACTACCTACTGCATCTTTAAAAGTTTCCGAGGCTGGACGACCTCTCACTTCCCGTCAGTGTCGTAAGGTTATTAATAGGTTCACGTACATCGTCATCGTCATCAGCAGTAATCACTATACCATCGGATTACTGTCGGTTGGTTTATTCCATTAGATGGAGTTCTTTAAAAAGTTAGGTATGTAAAACAAAACTCTGCACTACTCTTTTCTATAATGTTTCACTTTCAATTAAAATGCCTTGAAAAACATTACCTTTTTGGTTCAATTCTTTAGATTTCATTCTCTCTACCGGAATTGGCAGAGTTTTTCAGTCACTGTCTCGTCTATCGCAGTCATGGTTGATGTCATCCACCTGAACGTTTCTGTCTGGCCTCGGATCTTCGTTTTCAAGGGCAGTAGGACTATTTATAATGATGGTGTCAACGGTTGCCCGTATCCCAGCTACCTGTATATTGGTCGTGCTGTTCACCCATTAGCTAATTGTGTCATAGTGTCGAGTGACGACTGGCCTACTTTAAATTGCCTTACTATTTTTATTTGTCACTTATCAAGCCCGGTTTTTGTCAGACAGGCGGGAAGAACATAAATTAATAATTCGTATTAAAATTACGTCATGCTTTTTATTTCTGTCATGAGTTTTTCTTACAGACCTATACATTTAACTCTTGGAATCATGTTTTAACCTTTCTTTTCTCATGTGTTCTTGATTTTCTCTCATGTGTACGCCTTTATGGCTGGGTCCTTTTACATAAGGTTATTTATTAAACCTCTTATAGATTCTATATGTCGCAGTAAGATAGTTAGATCCTTAGGGATATAGCAACATCTCGGAAGATAGTAATAAGAAAGCGATTTATAACTATCCTAATGGACTAATCAAGTCAAAAAATTATGAGTATGATTTGATGCAACAGCGATCGAAGCGAGCTCGGACTTGGGGCACTTGGGGAATTCAGAAGAATTTAGAAGCAATGACTTGGGTTTTCCAATAAATACAAAATACCATGAAGGCCCGTGCTGTAATTAAAACACATGTAACGTTGTTTAAACCCTAAATAAACTCGATATAGGTTACTAATCATGTATAACACAAAGGCAGAGTTTCATTGTTTACGCAGAGATTACCGGACACGCAAACGTTTAATGAGAACATGGTGAAGATTAAAAGACTACTGTTTAATTCCTAGCTGGCCATCGTCCCACATACTTGTTCACGCACTGCCCTACTTCCACGCAGCGTAAAGACTCTTGCATAAACTAATTCGTTTCACCATTCCAAGGAAACTCGAGCAAATGTATTAGATTTATTACTAAAGACAATTAGTAGATTTATAAACCTACTCGGACGGTACACAAAAGCCCAAAACACAGTTTATTACAACTAAAAACAGCATCTCACATAGAAATATTAACATAACATAAGTTACCAATAATAACTTCAGCTTGGCACTTCTCCAACTATGGATATCAATTTACATGTTTCGCATTTCAGAATCGGAAACACCACCCCGGCAACGAGAAACTGCACGAATCGATACGAAATACGATAACAAAGCGATCCGTACGATCATAGTACGAGGCCAAAGACCGCGGACGATCGAGACGTAGTCCCGAATTGTGATAACGAAGCCGGGGACGTCGACATGGCGTCTACCGACACATCGACCACCAGCAGTCAGATATCCGCCGTAGCAGCTGAGGAACACAAGCGTACCGTCGACGAAGCATTCTTAAACAAGATGAAAGGCCTCGTCGAAAGGTTAAGGCTTGAGAACGCGACCTTGAAGAAGTCGCTCGACATCGAGCGGAGCGAGGTCCGAGCACTAAAGGCCCGCAATGAGAGCACACTCAGAAACCTAAAGACTGAACACAAAAGAAAAGAAGAATTTCTAGAGAAACAGTTAAGAACACCTAGAACAGATAAACCATCTGACAATGTGCAGTTAAATGAAAACAAATTAATAGAGTTAAAGAAATTAACGATAGAAATTCAGTCTTTAAAGTCAGCAAACAAGGGTCTTCAAGAAAAACTCAAGGTAGGCACAACTATTGTGTATTATTTCTATTAAACTTGTGAAACAGAATTTCTATGATAAATACTACGGTGCTGATGAATTCTCCGATAGCCAACACGTAAAACATTTCTTGCAGATTTGTGATGTTCAAAGGTTTTCTCTCTTTATTTTCAACATAACTGAGTCGATTGCGGTTTATATTATTTTCTTCTGTCTTGCTCCAGTACTGTAATATGCCAGCTTGGAATAGATGATGTAGGATGTAGTTTAGTCTGTTGAGGTATGGACTTCCATATCGAAGGCCATACACTATGAAACACGGCAGGGGACAATCTGGTATAGTGTAAAATAGTGGTTTTCCGTCATGCATATTGGCTGGTTTCCTACTAACGTATTGAGATTCAGATTTTCTTAACAATATTGCATATTGATACTCTCTTTTATCTAACGCTTCCTTGATTTTTCTGTCACCAAATGGAACGATGCGGTCCTTTATCATTGTATAGTAGTTTTCGGGAACGCTGCTGTTAAAAATCCCGGCATCTCGGTTATGAACTCCAAGTGTCAAATTGGACGTTGCTAACTGTCCCATTGTTTCGATGTCTGGTTTGTAGCGCGGATAAGTTACTGCAGAAATTATAATTCCCTAAAAAAAATAGTTACAATTAAAGACATAATGAATACTTCTTATGATGAATAATTTAGTAGTGCAAGTACTCACATCAATAGCACAGTCGATGATCAAGGAGTATACGACAATCAGCAAGACCAAGCTTCTAAATATTGGGCCCATGAAGTTAAAATCCACAGTTTGTCGTATGAAACATTTTAAGAGGTCTATGAATGTAGCTCCAGTGCTTTGTTTGTCGTCAATGTCCAGGAGCCTGATTTCAACTTTTCTTACCCAAATCGTAATTATGATGAATACGGTAAAGGTAAGGGAAAACAGTAAGAGCATCTCCATCGATATCAAATTAATCGTTGTCTTGAATGTAGATTGGGTATCTGATTTCTTGACAAGAAAACAAAGCTCATCTTGGTTAAGAGGATATGTAGTATCAATATATCCGTAGTAACTATTTTTGAGGATTCGTGAATTTAGTTCTAGGTCAGTGTAGCCATCTATTAGATCAGCAGTGACTCCTGTCGCCGTGCCGTTGTCTAGCAAGTCACCAACCGTGCTGTCGTCTCTTGGAGATAAAGGATAGCATGTAGCATTTATGAATGACATAACAGTTTTAGCAAGGTATGAATCACAAGTTACTGGTCCAGTCCTATCGGATACATACACTTTTCTAAAAACACTTAACCGTAGTCCATATCCATACAAGTTATTGTATTGCTTAGAGAGCAAATGGCTGACGTCTTGAATATCAGTTATATCCTTGATTTCTCGGAAATAAGGATTGTATGCGTACATTCTTAAGCGGTCTGTTCTCAGAATCAATACTGAGTTAGTCAAGCTGCTGCTCCATAATAACTGAAAATGGTTATTTAGTGCATGGTAGAAGTAGTGGTCCAATTCAACTGGAGTTTTAATTACAAAAATAACAGCGCTCCTAGGTTTGAAAAGACCGGTCCTCTTCAGAGCAGTTATTGCAGTCTCACTCATGTCGATGGATAGATCGTTGGAAGTTATCAAGTAGGCAGTCTCGCCGTGTCTATTGAAGCGTGGCTTTATAAAACTGTTGTTTGAGTCTGGGCAGCCATTTAAGAGCATAACGTTGTATCCATAGCCGTATTGTTCCGTGTACTTTAATATTCGGTTCTCGAAGTAAGTGAACTCACAAAATGTGAGAGTGAAATACCACTGGCGGAAGGAGTTGTACATAATGTTCACCACTTCGTACGCGTATGATGCTTTCACAAAAGCATCTCTGTGATAATCCATCACTTCTTGAAAGAGTACATTAGTTTCATCGAAGCAAAGGGATGGATTGAAAAGTAATAAAGTTATAAATATTACCAACATTTTGAGGAAGTTCAGCGTTCGTTGTGGAAGGTGACTGGACACAAACTGCAGAGTTTAAGGCCATTTTCATATTAACGGGCGTTTTTAAATCATTAGCGGGTGTGCCATCATCCATTGTGTGTTTAATAGAAGCATGTCAATTACTGGCTTGGAAAATATTGCCGTTGAATATTGTGTGCTATTCCGTATAAGTATATACTGCTGGGGCTGTTAACGACGCCTGCTCATTACTACTGAAAGGAATTATGACACGAAATGAGGAGTATAGTCTAAGAAAACATGTAATCATAATTTTAATTAATTCAACGTTTCTTGAGAAAGTCGTTGATCGTACACAGATAACTGCAAGTTATTAGTTTTTCTAAAGAAAATGAAACTATGCCGAACAATCTTCAGTTTTTTGCAAGGATCGCTTCTATCTAAATCCCTCTGTTTGCATTACCTCATCAATTCGTACGTCACACTGTAATAGACTGGCTGATTTGGATCTCTTATCTAATTGAGTGATGTTACCGTCTGAATATTTTTCTGAATATTTTTTGCATGTTCTGAATATTTTTTCACATCGATTCGTTTCTTCGGCCTAGTTTTACTTACAGATTACTTAATTGAATTTGTGGCACCCCAACTAATCATCGTTTTCTTTATAGACTTTTAAGTTCTCGTAGAGGTAATCTTCACTGAAATCATTTTTGTCTTTGAAATGTTCTCATTTTAGCACGAGCTTTAAGTTTCATACTGTATAGTCCTCCTGACCGTTTTTCGGTCACGGCGGTCAATCTTGGTAGAGATTAGCCATCGGCGCGGGTGATGTTATAGTGCACAAATGTGTGCGCAGGCACAGGTGCACTCTCTGTTCCGTCACTCTCATAGATGATGATGGAACGTCAATCCGACAGAAAGATCAGGCGCAGAACCAACGGCTTCACATACTTTCTACTGCCCCGTTAGTCTCGTGGTCGCTAGCGCGAATGCTGAGCGAGGGGTCTTCGGTTTGATTCCTAGGTCGTGCAAAAAGTGCTATTGGGTTTTTCCCTTATTAATTTCTCTGTAGGTGCTCGGAGTTTGGAAGTTGGCGGTATGATACAACCGTGCCTCGGAAAGTTTGAAGTACTGAGTATAGGACCAGTCGTTGTTGTGTTTTTTTGGTGAGGCCTCTTTATTCCTATGTGGACGTCTTTCGATTGGATGATGATATTATTCAAAATGAGTAATAATAATGTGTTGTATGTTCGCAGGTCGCGCAGGCGGCGGAGTGCGCACGCGCGGCCGAGCTGCGCGCGCAGGCGGCTAAGCACGCCGCGCTAGAGCAGGCCGCGCGGAGAGACGCGCGCGCACAGTGCCATAAACTGGTCAGTATCAACCTGCACTAAAGACCACACTTACTAAATAATAGTACAAAACTACTCTATGGTCTGTGTGAAGAGAGGAATTTACTTTATTTTATGTAGGTAGATTATACGTTAAGAATTTTTCTTAAAATATTTAAAAAGTTTGTTTTACAGAAAAGTAAATTTCGTAATCGAATTTGAAAATTAAAAGCAGTAGTAATGTAATCAAAACGACGTGGAACATTATTAATAGCGAAGCGGGAAGGTTTAGTGACCGACCGACACTGTGACTACAGCCTTGCTACCACTGTACCTTTGCTGGAGACAAGAACCTGGCAGAAAGGCTGGCTTCAGTTTGACACTGTCCTCTTCCGAATGCTTTTGGGACTGCCGCGCTTTTGTAGAGCTTCTAGCATGTTCGCTCAGGCATTTTACGCGATGGTGATGAATAAGACGGAGAGAACGCGGTCAAGTCCGAACAGCATTCTGAAGATGTTAGTGGATAAAGACTCGCCGATAGTTAATCACTTCGTGCAGGTGCTGGTGAGGCAGGAGTGATTTGCTGTGGCGAGTGATTTTCTATGTAGACTATGTTATGACTACGTTTTCTATGTATCAACTATTTGTTTGCCCATTTGCTTAGCCATAGTTACACTAACATACACAGCTTTTGTACCCATATACCTACCATTTGTTGTCTGAGAAAATATTATTATTATTATTTAGCTGGACTGACTCTTTGTTTGCCATCAGAGTCAGTTTATTGTGCTACTTCGCTACATCCTCCAAAAGTTTTATAAAACGATATTTTGCTGTTTGATTGGCCATGAGTTGAATTCGCAAACATGCCTTCAGCATTTCAGTAAGTAATTTTAGTATTGCTTTACCGCAATGACATGTCTGATCAATTCGTTATTAAAACTATGGGGGTAACGTATACGAGTATGATAGATAACACATTTATTGATTGGATTGACGGCATTAAACACATTATTGTTATTACTTCCTTTCAATATTTATCGCACATTTCTGGTACCTACTTGGAGCCTAGTATCTACAATAAATAGGCAAACCCATTATGAAATGTAGAATAATCTAGGTTTGCCTGCTGTTTTGTTTTCTATTACTTCTATTTTGTGGTAAGCAATCAACTTATTGTCGACGCTGTAACTTCAAATATTGTAAAAACAAATGATTTTAAAAGAGTAACCATGGTGTTTCTTGCCGGTTCTTCTCCATAGGAAACGACCAACCCGAACCGTGCACCTTTTGTTGACGTTTTATAAGTGCCCATGTAGGCCTATGTAAAATAAAATATTTTGATTTTGTTTCTCAGTTTGCATACTATACACGGTGTAAATCACCTCATCACGAAGCCGTCAACCAAGCATTCTTTACATGAAACTAAGTAACTTTACGCAAAAATTATTGCTGGGAAATGATTTTTTTTTGGAGGGTGTAAAATCATGTTTTGTGGTAGAACTCAATGTAACGCACTCAAAACATTGTGCTGGTGGACGGATAGAATAGTAAGGGGGTGGTGGAGGTATTTAAAGTAAAAATCTCTCATTAAAAACTTATATTTAAAAAAATACTTGTCAAAAAGTAGGAACTTTGACCCGTAACTAGAAGGTTCCCAGGTATGGTGTAGAACAAAAAAATGATCGCAAGGACAGGGAGAACTAGTGCCTTTCGGCTTCGTTAAGAGGTGTTTTACACCCTTTATACAAACAATATTACTATAGTTGGTTCCTTAAAAAGAATAATGAAAACCTTACTTCTGTTTTCTGTTGTTTGATCTTGTATTACAACCAGGCCATCTTCGCAAGGTATAATATAGGCAATTAAAACATTTTCTTTAATACAAAGATATTCGCTCCTCAGATGAAACCCACAACCAATGCGTTGTTCTAGGATAATATGACCTTTTATAATACAGTAGTACCAAGATTATTTTAATTTATCATTTACATTTAGGAAACAGCAAACAATTGTGAACGCTGTGTCTTGCATCTAGAATTCGTTTTTGGATATGGTTAAATAAGTTAATTCGAGTTCAGTAGGCGTTCGTTTATGTCAATTCTAGTTCTTATATCATAATTAATGTTTTTTTACTTATTTGCGAATACAACTTAACTAAAATAACAAATCGTGTATGATGTTTGCAGATCGTTGGTTTAGTAAAATTGGCCTTATTTTAGTAATACCACTCACGCAAAGTATGTTTAATGTTGTAACCTTATATAAAAAGTGTCCTTATTTCTTAAATTATCTAATTTGATTATCCAAATACGTACATAATCCAATTATTTGTTGCTAAATGAGTAGTAAGACTGGCTTCTTACAACGCCTTAGCTAAATGTTATAGCAACGTGACTATTCCAAATTAAGGTAATGTTATTTCATCAGGCGTTAATAAAGCACAACGATTAGTGTTCTGTTTTTATTGGTTCTATTAATAAATTGATTTATTGCCTTTTGTTCTCAGCTGGAGGAAATTAAATCGAAAGAGAGGGTGATACTACAACTGAAACGAGAGGCAGCGCGGACGGTGGCGATTCAACAAAATGATCAGGTATGTGTATATAATATATCTTGAATACATAATCGAAATAGTCCAAAGAGAAGGTATACGATCCAGAAGTATTATGTACTACACATATAGCCACTACAATAGTCAGCAATTATGAATTATGAGAGATTAAAAGTTTGAGCGGTTCACGTTACATTTTCAGCTTGAACCACAGTTGAAACGATTTCGGATTCTGATTTAAATCTTATTTTAGGGATCCTCGCTCTGTACTCAGACAACATAAATCACGCAACAAAAGTACAATCAGGACAAGCCAAAATAAACTTAAACCAGTCCCAAAGTCAGGGCGGTTACAAAATAAAATAAAATGACTCAGTATAAAGCAATTGTTATTCATGTCTTGTGAACATTTTACGATTCTTACTAACGAGTCTGAGGGCTTTTCTGGGTACACTACTGAACTTGAAACTTTAACGACGTAGCATGTTATTATGATATGCAGTAGAAATGTTACATGACGATACATGCGTAGAACTAAGACGAGAATAACATAAAACGAATACATTGAGAATAGAACATTATTTGAGCGCTGAAGATGAAACCAGAAAGAATACCCTCATTTTTTTAGCTGATATATTGCTGCATCATGCATGTAGTAGGTATCCTTGATAAACAGTTATAGTAGACTATTATAGGGATTATATATTATATAGAACAGGGACTAGAGATCCGTAGATCATGACAACGGAACTAGAGTCACATCACAGTCCAACCTAATTGTAACAGGTAGATAATGCAGACCGTTAGGTCTGACGGGTCTAACGGGCGTGATTTTATGTTGAACTTATTAAAGCTATTCCCGGAGGGTTATGCAGAGGTGTTGGTGTTCCTGAAGGTACACCCATATTTCGCCAGCTGTTATCCTTAAGTTCCATGTATTAGGGGCGAGCCTACTGTCATCAACCGGGCATCCAAATCCAGACTGCAGGCTGCTTCTGAAAGAATCCTGGCTGAAATACCTAATAGCTCTTTTCCCGACCTGCACGCGTAGGTTGACCACTGTGGAAACGGGTTATGGCGACGGAAAAATCGACGTAATGACATTGTCATTATCTATCAGTCATTGTCTATCCGTCATTGTCAATCTGTCATTGTCTATCTGCCATTGTCTATCTGGCATTGTCTATCTGTCATTGTCTATTTGTCATTGTCTATCTTTCATTGTCTATCTTTCATTGTCTATCTGTCATTGTTAACTGTCATTTTGTCAATTTTTCCGTTGTCTAAACTCGATTCCACAGTGTCATGCTACGCGTGCTGGGAACCCAGAACCCAGGACACCATGCACCTACCAAATATTACAATATAATTGACCACTTTTCTAATAAATTTAACATTAGATTATATAAAGTATATATATATATAGTCCTAAAGGTATTCCCGTGGGAAACGAATGAGTCGACGCGAATGGCCGCGGGCTGGTCAGTTCTAAAATACTCGTATTAAGTTTACGTCGGCCTTTCCGCCATACGTGCCAGTAATCATAACCATTATGTGACATTAGCAAGATGATGCCGATAGGTTGACTTCATACTACCTTCCTACAAGATAAGGTGGACTAAACCTCTTTGGTGAACTTTACTTCAGGAAGTCTTTTATGCGTTTAAGTGCCAATTGAATTTTGTTTTTTGTAGATCCTTTTGTAAAGGCTTCATTATTCCCTGACTCAGAAGGCAAATCTTTCATTTTTCAGTTTAATAATTAAATTGAAAAGCGGTAAATAAAAAAAAATTGTGGGAAACATTCCATGTTTTAATAATTTCATATTTCAATGCCTGCTTCCAAATACGCTTGTTTTTGCTTTTCAGTCGGATATTTTTGGTTTTATAATTACTCATGATCATGATCAGTATACCTATAGATTGCATAATATAGAAGCAAGCAAAATTCTTGAACCTTACGTTTATTTTTAGTGACTCCATGCTCCTGATAGACTAGTAATAGCAATGTTGTGAATCTGGATCGGTTAATCGGAATAAAAGGTAAACCGGTTAGACCCCGTTTGATTTACCATTATACTGATTAACCCTTAGAATATATGGATTATTATGGATAGCCAAGCTATTGGATTAGCCATGCATTTTGCTGATTTGTCAGAATTTAAGAGACAATTAGATGACGAGTAGTAGTGAAGTATGGAAGGATCAGACAAGCTGTGCCGACTCCAAATAAATTGGTATAAGGGCAAGAGAATGAAGATGTAAGAGACAAAGCACGGAGGTTTCCGTATAAGGGTAATAATCGGGTACCTTTTCGGTCCCTGCGCAGCTGTGTATAGGTAATCCTAAACGTAAATCAGTTTATACACAATTTTGACAATCATCCATATACACGAAGTGATAGAAAATTATCGAGAGTCAAATAAGCATTTGATAAATAAGACTTCACTACGAACTTGGCGGCCGAAGAGGTCTTGAAGACTGGATAGGATACTGCTAAATGAGTGTTTGAATACTGAACTAGAAGACATTACCTATTCAAAATTCATATTGTCAAGGTGTTGGTTTAAAATCCCAGTCACTCCATAACTGGAAATAAAGATTGAAGGTTTTTTTCAACAGTGAAAGTTCAAAAAACTGATAAGAAAACAAGCGATGGAACAGACCTAAAATTATGAAAACCATTGTTATTAAAACATTCTAAAATAAAATCAAAAGTAAACGTAATACCCGAGGCACCCTAAAGCGTGAGAGAGTGCCGTAGGGCTCACGATTACCGCGCTACTTCGGGAGTGCCTCGATCGATATTATAACTCATGTCCGGTGGAATGTATGAAATTTCCGAATTTTTACTTTAATAACCTGGGTCTGTAGTAATAGCTGGAGTTTTATGTAGACTGTTTTGGAAAGTTATTTCTTATAATTCAGTTTTTTTTTTGCTGTGTGAACGGCTATTTTGTTCAATGATTGATGAGTAGATGGCGCTGTCGTCAACATAAACATCGGCTCCGTACTTTTTAAATGTTTATAAATAGTAAAACAAGTGCTTAAAGCAAAATATAGTGTTTATTTAAAGACTAGCAACATCAACAATCTGTGACAGTGTTATCTATGAAACGCCTTGTGAAATAATGAAGAAAACTGTGCTAAAAAAACTGTGATCGTATTTGTCAATAACTTAAATAAACAAAACAATATAATAGTTCCACTGTGCATTATCTATGATTGTGACAAAATAAACTGCTAAAACTTAAAACACATTGCGTAGTTCGTAAAAACAGTGCTTAAATGAATCATAACATTTGAAAAATCGTTAGGAAAAAATATTCAAATGATGAACTGTTATAAATACTATAATTAGCGACATCTAGTTTAAGCCTCAAAATACTAATGAGTCGATAAAACAGTGTACGGTGCTGGATCCATAGAGTGGCTTACAATTTCGCTATTAGAGACAGTCGCACGATTGGCTAACTCAAGATTCTCGAGACTGACGATCAACGAGTCGCCGGATCAAACCCCGTTGCGCCTGTGGTCGCTTTTTGTATTGTTGTTTGGAACTTTCGGCATAATAAACATAAAAGTATGGAAGAACTGATAAATGTAACTCAAAGAAAAAAAAATAAACCTTGTTTACATGTAAGTGAAGGTGAACTAGACCCTGATGTCTCATATCATAGTTTACCTAACCAAAACAACGAGTTTAGTGAAGATATCGCCTTGATGAAAGAAGATATAAACAAACTAAAACTGGAACTGCAGTCTGCACACAATGAAATAGATTTGTTGAACATCGAAAATGTCAGATTAAAAGAAAAAAATAGGAGTTATGAGAATAAAGTAAAGTTTTTTAAATCGGTCGGAATTGAGGGATTGACAAAAAACAAACCAACAGTAACACCTAGGAAGTTCTATTCACCTCAGTATCAACGGCGCTACAGAACTATAACGATGAAAACAGGGTTTCCAAGAACCTCATCAAGAGATTTTACCCTGCATGCCATATCAACAATAAGCCCAAATAAGAAGTTAGACGTTTCCATTACACAGGAGTCTTCGGTAACAGGGACAGAACTATCGTCACCCGCAAGAAATAACGGGGAATTAAATAGTTGCTTCATACAAGACGTATCAAATTTATCTTACGAGGAGGAGCCTAACAATGAAGAACTGATGACTTCATCCGTAGAGGTGGGTGCGAAAAGAAACCAAACGAATGTTTCGTCAACATCATTTCAACTAGTAGGTACTGATGAAAGCGCAGAAGTGCCTGTGGAGAGTAAATCCTATGAGCTTCGAAAAGATTCAGTCCCCGCACGAAAGCATAGACTTGCGATATTCGCCGATCAAGCTGGCTACGGTATGCGTGATAAATTACAAAACTTGTTAGGAGAATCTTTTAGTGTAATGTCAGTAATAAAACCAAACGCGCCACTGAATCAAATTCTTAATTCATGTTTATCTCTGTGTAAAGATTTCACCAAATCTGACTTTATTCTGATAATGGCGGGGTCTAATGACACTAATCCGTTAAGTATTATAAGCGCTTTGCATTACACTTTGCACAACATTCAAACAACGAACATTTTAGTAAGTAAGATCTATTACAATAAATATTTAAATGTATCCAAATTGAATTTCACGTTAAAATATGTTTGTAAAAATTGTGAAAATTCAAATTTTATATCACTTGACAACAATTATTATACCAACACGGATGGTTATTTCAACAAGTTGATTGCATGCCAATTAATACACAGGGAAATACTAGGTATAGAGTATAAAACAAAATATTTAAATTATTTGCAAAATAAGATTAAAAATCAACATAATTCTTCAAATGTGCAATGTAGGAATGTTTATACACAAACAAATTTAAATTTTGACAATAATGCTACGAAACCGAAAGTGTTGGTAAATTCTGCTACACAAACAGAATTAAATAGTTTGTCAATAATCACCGACGATAATGATTTTTTTCGTGACTAACAGAGATGCACAAAACAGGTTATATACTAATTCTTCGGTTCTTTTACCATCGAAAACAAACTGTCTTAAAATATTTCATCAAAATGTATGTGGCATAAGTAATAAAAAAACAGAACTTGAATTATATATTGAAACACATGAAAATGATTTAGATTACTTATGTATATCAGAACATTTCCTTAATGATAAATCTGCAAATGTGTTTTGTATGTCCAATTATAATTTAGCATCATATAACACAAGGACAAACAAAAAGAGGGGAGGTAGCCTTATTTTGGCACATAAAAATAAACAAAGTGAAAACATTGATGCAATTAAAAAATTATATAGATCAGAAAGTTTTGAGATTTGTGGCGTAAAAGATCTTGAAACGGGATTAAACATATGTTGTTGTTATAGAAGTCCAGTGGAGAAAAATTTTGAAAGTTTCATGAGTAGTTTAGAAAAATTGTTAGAACTTTTTCTTGATAAGAAGTGCCTAGTTTGTGGCGATTTTAATATTGACGTCCTGGTTGAAAGTAGAAAAGCTTCAGAGTTCATAAGTTTATTGAGATGTTATAATTTTAGATATCTTATAAAAACTCCTACTTTTATTCGAAATAAATCATACTCTTGTATTGATAATATAATTACAAATGTTGATGATGAGTGTATAGAGCGTTGTTTGGTCGATCACAATGGCATAGCAGATGGTCATGGTGGACTTTTTTGCGATATGGTTCTTGATAAAATCAATGAGAAAACGATGAACTCAGAATATACAATAACAATTCAAAAAAGATTATTTAACACAAAAAATAATGCTGCGTTTAAAGAGAGTATTTCAAAAATAAATTTGAGTAATAAGGGAATAAATAACTTTCTAGACAATTTTAGCAAAATTTTTCGTACCTGTTACCCAAAGAAGGCTATTAAAATAAAGCCCATGAAAATAAATAAAATAAAGTGGGTAACCAGGGGAGTCAAAGTATCAAGTAAAATGAAAAGAGTTTTATGCTGTGGGACCCCAAATAATGGTAGTATCTCGAATTACAAAATAAACTATATTCGAATTTATAGAAGGGTAATTAAGCAAGCTAAAAAGTCAGCCATATCAGCTCATCTTAGTAAAGCTAAAAACATACCCAAAGAGACATGGAAACTAGTAAATGAACATACAAAGAAAACAAAAAACAAGCTTAATAAAAAACTTATCCTAAATATAGACAACAAAGTTATATATGATTCCCAGGATATTGCTGATAAATTTGTTGACAGCTTTATTTACAAACCATCATTGACAGCTAACAAAGATAAAGCAATGTCCTTTCTGAAAGAAACAACGGTGAGAGTTGAGAGTAACTTTTCTTTCAAGCCGACTACACCAATTGAGATAAAAAAGATTGTGTGTCACATGGCTAGCAAAAAGTCTTGCGGATATGACGACTTACCTATAACAATTATTAAAGAGAATATAGAATTTTTAGCCCATCCTCTTTCTGTTTTCTTTAATAAATGTATTAAAGAGTCGATTTTTCCTGATCAACTCAAACTGGCCAAGGTAATTCCGATATACAAAAAGGGCACAAAAACTGACCCAAAAAATTACCGACCCATATCCTTGTTACCAACTTTGTCGAAAGTTTTTGAAAAAATAATTAAGTTTAGACTGATGGTACATTTGAATCTAAATAAAATAATTCATTTAAGACAATTTGGGTATCAAAAGGGCATTGGTACTTCAGATGCCATAGACACTCTCATTGATGACGTAGTTAGTAAATTAAATGACAAAATGAAAGTGGCTGGACTATTTATTGACCTGAGTTCTGCATTTGACACTATAGATCATCAATTACTGCTTGCTAAACTGGAACATTATGGTATAAGAGGTGATGCTTTAAAACTTATGACATCTTATTTACAAAACAGACGAATGTATGTCGAAATAAAAAACATTGATGAAAACAATAATGAAATAGCATATAAATCAAAGATGATATACATAAGACGCGGGGTACCCCAAGGCTCAATTTTAGGACCAATATTGTATCTTGTCTTCACAAACGATTTATTAAATTTCATGAACACAGCTCATCCTGACGCTTCGTGTGTTGTTTTTGCTGATGACACAAATGTAATAATTGGAGCGCATGATCTAAAAACATTGTCCACAAAAGTAAATAAAACTTTGGATAATCTTTCTGAATGGTATACAGCTAATAATTTGCTAATTAATACAAATAAAACAAGTATAATGTTATTTAAGACTACATCTCGTAACACTGACACTATAGATGTGACATTGAAAGGAGACAAGATAGGATTGGTAAATGAGGTAAAATTCTTAGGAATAAATATTGATTCCAATCTAAACTGGAAACATGAGCTTGCTGCTATTGATTCCTCTATATCGTCTGCATGTTATGCACTTAGGAGCCTCAGGGATGAAATAGATTTGAAGCAACTTAAAGCGTGTTATCATGCTTTGGTTGACTCCAGGTTAAGGTACAGCATCATGTGTTGGGGAAATAGCTACAACTACAACTGCCAAAGAGCATTCATCCTTCAGAAGCGAGCCATTAGAACCATGGTAAAAATTTCACAGCGTGATTCATGCAAAGAATATTTTAAGAAATTAGGCATTCTTACAGTTCCAAGTTTGTATGTACTAGTTCTGTTAACCAAGTTTGCAAAATATATACATCTATTTGAATCACAAAAAGAAAGAGAGGTGAGAGAGAGGACTCGAAGGAAAGTTATTAAAAATATAATGGTGCCGAAATTTAACATAGCAAAGCATTGTTCACGTTACCAAGCAGTAGAGTTATATAATAAGTTACCTACTGATTTAAAAACTTTGGTCTATAACACAAACTTATTTAAGGCAAAACTGAAAGCTTTCCTATTAGAAAAATGTTTATATTCTGTATCCGATTTGATGTTGAATGATTCCAGAAAATTAGTGTAGGATTTCTTACATTTTTTTTTTTTTTTTTTTTTTTTTTTTAAATTGATTATTTCGGCATTTATTTTAATAGACATTTGATTTATTTAGCTGACATTTAATTTGCATTTGATTGACATTTAATTTGCATTTAATTGACATTTAATTTACATTTAATCGACTTGTAGTTTGCATTAAATTGACTTTTATTAAATTTTAACTGACATTCAATTTACATTTAATTCTCTTTTAACTTACGCAACGTGGAATAGACATGTTTTGTTTCTTTAAATTATGTGGTTGGATAATTATGTAAATGGTAATTTAATTGACATTTAATTAATATCTATTTGGCATTTTAATATTCATTTAATTAAATTTTAGTTGACATTAAATTTACATCTAACTAGCATTTTAATTTACATTTAATTCTTATTAAGTTTACCTAATATGGAATGGACATGGTTTGTGTTTGTTTTGTGCTTTTTTATGGTTGGACATGTAAACAGTATATTAATTGTCATTTAATTCTCAGTTGATTTACGTAAAATGGAATAGACATGGTTGTTTTTGTGCTTTTATGTTTTGATATTTAAACGATAATTTTGATTGATGACATACTAATCTTTTTTATTTTTTATTATTTATGTTGGTTTTCTATTTAATTAGTGCTTCTTTGTTTTGTTATGATTTGAAATGTAATTATTATGTAAAATTCGAACACAATGTAAATTGTTTGATGAATAAATATGATGATGATGATGATGATTGTGCGAACGTCAGGGGCCTTTTCGATGTTGATCTGCATGCTTTTTTTGTCATTTACTGTCGTAGCAATAAGACCTAGTAAATGCATAAACTACTTACATTTTTGATAAAACTATCATCACCATCATCTGACAAGCCATTTCCAAACTATCTTGGGGTCGGCTTGTTCACAAGTTTTTATTCGAGTGCCATAGGATTTTCTTAGGGCTTGTACACAAAACTGCGAATCGGTGCGATGTGAATTCGCACCACAGAAGAAACTGTAACTGTTTGTACTGTTTCAGCTCGTAGATTTTTACGATGCGACGTCGCATCTCAATTTTGTGTACAAGCCTTAAGAAAATAATTATGTTTTGTCTTCAAGTTAAAACTTACTTACTTCTAAAAGTTCTATCATACAAGAAGTCAAGGCATCTTTAGTAAAATTTCAAATGTTTTGCCCATAGCTGCTTACGTGTAAGTAGGTAAGCAATGTGATATGTGTAATTAGTCTTTACCCTTGTTGTCATAACCATATACCAAGCTCTTAAGATTTTTCCTCATACGAAAAGATTCAGGTTATCCTTAAACCTGCCTGCATATCATTTGTTTTCTCACGGTTGTTTACTGTGTTGACGTAAATCTTATCATCTCAAGCTTTTACGAGTACCTCCTAGCAT
Source organism: Cerastis leucographa (assembly GCA_963082945.1). Taxonomy (NCBI): domain Eukaryota; kingdom Metazoa; phylum Arthropoda; class Insecta; order Lepidoptera; family Noctuidae; genus Cerastis; species Cerastis leucographa. Next base: position 17,796,889 of record OY720358.1, on the reverse strand, counting down.
AAAGCTGTGTTTTTTCGAAGAACTAGGTACCATGGCGGATTGGCAGTTAAGATAGCCTTTCTAAGTAAAATTGTTTCTGCATTTGCAGTATTCTCTTCTGAATTATTGAAATGTTTAGATTTATTGTTTTTGTCCCAGCTTATTGTTTTGCAACTCTGTTTGTTTAAGTCTGCCGAGCTATTGCGAATGTTGGATGTAAATTCTGATTGTCATTCCGATGTTTGTTAGATAGCTGTTACAGGATTTATTCATGCTTTATCTTTTGCGGTATTAGGATTCGGGGATTTAGTGTTTTCATTACTCACAGACCTTACTTCAATTACTCACTGTACATTAGCGGTGCATTAAACAGTATTGCTTGATAGTAAAACCGCATTAGCCAGTTTCATACCTACAAGCTTGTGGTTATCATTATCAACGAACTTACTGCCTTACTCGGTACTTCACAAGTATGCAGAACTGTAACTTTTAATTAGACGTTTTTGTTTTGTTTATTTGGTTATTCTATTCATTTTAAATTGTAATGCACTAAGGCGTTTTTGTGATTTTATTTTGTGCCTTTCATATGCGCTCCTCTTCTCCTTTTATTACGGTAATAGAGCAGCTAAAAATTTCGTAGTAAGAGTGACAGGTGTAAATTCCCAGTAATCTACAGTTTAACGTTTACGCTGCTAGTCGCTCGTAAAGTTTTACAACGCGATTCACAGTTTAGATACGCGTTTTTTGAGTTCCGTTCTAAAGTGGAAGAGGGAACGAATTGTTATGATCGGTTGTTATAATTATTCTTGTAATTATAGAGGGGGTATTTCAGTTTTGTTATGGATGTGACGTCTCAGTTGGTGTTTAGAGATGTTGTTGTGACATTCCGAGCAAGTGCACTCATCTTCACGAATGTGTAAACAACAACAATTCTTCTTCAGAGGTTTAATTGAGACCATTGGAATTCTGTATTGTTATATAAATAACTTTTCGATCCTGTTTGATTTGCAACTGAAATAAAAAGTGTACTTTTTCTGATAAGCTAGTTAAATCAAAATAGAGTGTATGTCATTTTGTTTGCAGTTTAATTAATTGCACCAAGTTTGAAAATTAAGTTTACAGCCTAGTCTTTTGTAAATTTTTCAGAAGTTTATAAGCTTTTGTCTTCTGGCGAATTAAACCTTTAACTCAACCATCCCAAGGTCTCGTTCCCTGAGGAACTGATGGTCCACAGGTGTTTATTTGTCATAGGCCTACATGGGCACTTATAAAGCGTCGACAAAAGGTGCACGATTCGGGGAGAACATACGTAATCCGGCGATTCAATCATCTTCAACATCCGGTACTTTCGGATACAGTTAAATCGTTCATTGTCGCGTGCGTCTTTTGGCGTAAAAACGTTACAGTTAAAATTAACGTGCACAGGGCCCATTACACCATTACATCTGTTATCTGTTATTGCGTATCGTTCTACGATTATATCAGTAACGTTCTTTTGTTTAGTACCGTTGAATATAGTAGAATTTTCCGGAAAAAAACTTGGGTAGAGCGAGTGCCTTTTATTACGTAGTAACGAAGAAATTCTTATAGAAGTACAGTTCAGTACAGAAAATTTTGCCCCGAAAAAAAAATTGAATCTATATCTTCGGTAAACCTCAGTCTAAGTAGGAGCAAGCTGGTAGTAGATGGATTAAAATGATTCGAGGATCATGATGATCAGTGGCTTGCATAAGAAGGAAACCTGATGGTGGATAGGCTGTGATGACGGTGATGAAGGAAAATACCTTTCGTGCAAAATGGAGGGAAGTTCCGTAATTTGTATGTTATTTGGCTTGAATATTAATTCAATGCTATTTAATTAGAGCGGTACCTATTTGATGTAACTGCTTTGTTTAAGTTTATTGTTAATAATTCAGTAACTGTATATGATAAACGGGCTTCATTACTGTGAATACGGGAATTGTGTTTTGTTTAACACATAATGCCTTTTCCCCCATAATTTTTTACTTCAGCCATTTTGTCTGGAATTCTCGCAAGCTTGAAGCCCTCCACTCTTTGCAAGTATGTAAAACAAAGCGACAACTGAAGTTATAATAAAAGGGTTGAACTCTGACGGTAGGGTGACCAAGACTATCGTTGTAACATTCCTCTCTAGGGGGTATTAAAAGTGAGTTGAATGATGAAAATAAGAATGATGGAGATTTATCTTAGTTGATGAGGATAACTTAAATGAAATAGAAAAAAAAAGTAAAAGGAAAAAGAGGAGGAGGAGTAAAAGGATTGGAGTAGAGTTTTTTTTTCATTCAAGGGCCAGGAGTTCTTGACACTGAAGGCATTTGATTGCTTGAGCACCCTTGAAGGGTGCTCAAGCAATTAATCTTAAATCAATTTGTAGAGTTCATAAATATCGAGAATATTTATCGAAACCGTGTTATTTGGTCAACAGCACTTAAGTTGTGAGTGGGCCACACACGACTCACTTTATTCCAAAGGGTTATATACCACTTAGAAGTATGCGGGATCGTCATAAAAAACCGTCTCATTATCATGGATTCGTGTGGTCGCGCATCGTAGAGCGTTAAGTGCAGACGGGGTCGCCAGACCGATCCGAGTAGCGACGGAGTGCGCACGCGTGGCGGCCATCTTGAATCTCAACTGTCACTTCTTATCCCGCGTTCCGTTTAAATAATAACGTTCGGTGACGCTGTGTGCGCTTCATTTTTGAAAAGTGTGTGACGTTTGTGATTAGTGCAATTTTTATTTATAATTAATAGTAACTCTGTGACTGTGCGTGTACGAAGAGTCGTGATCTAACCTGTAGACTTCGTATTTCGGATTTACTTTCTATCGCTGTAAGTGGCCGTTTTATTATATTTAACTCGTTATGAAGTTAGTAGGTAACCGGAGAAAGTCCATCTTTAAGAGATTCTGTTACAATTGTCTATATATCACAATATTAGCATAGAATATGGTCATTAATAGGAAAACGTTTGAATATTATATTTTAATCCTCTGCTTTGTTGATAGACAATATCGGTCATTGAATATGTTGAATAAATTAAACAAGAATCGTAAAAGTATGTAGGATATCTGGTGAATGTTAGCGCTAAAATATTTGCGGAGAACATTCGACACACATTCGGTTAATTATCGAACGGTAATAACAGCAATCATTATCGAAAGCAAAGAATGAATTGAAATAGCTGAAAAACACGAAATAATCGTATTCGTTATCACGGAATACCGTCCGAACACGACAGGAAACTATGTTATTATCGGGTTTAACGGTTCCTTTTATGTATTAGTTATTATAAGTTTTGAACAAGTTAATGCTATTAATTATTTATTCCTTGAAAATTCTTTAAATTATATTAAAGTTAAAACTAGTACTTCGTGTAATTTTCATGCGTTATATTCCGGCCGGTACAACATAAATGAAAGTTAATCTAATTTCATCTTCTGTAACATGTAATTTCTGTTCATAAGTGTTAAAATTTCAGTGTTCACAGCCACCTGTGGCTTTAATAAACATTAAAGTAGAGACCTTCAACGTTTGACTACATTACGATTGCATATTGGCACGAATGTTAATAAAATGCTGGTCATTATTTAGGTTACCTAAGGCTGTATTGTTAATTACGTGTTTCGTTACCGTTAAAGTATTATTTATTATAATTATGACAAGTGTGACAGACGTCTGGCCGTCCTTAACTGGATTATGTGTTTTGTATTTGTGGGTTTTCGCTTCTAACCTTTGCTTTCTGACTGTAGGCGCTCCTTTAACTGTAAGTTTATGTGTTATGTTAACAATTGTTCTAAACTCAGTTATAACTATAGCTTCTATCTTATGAGTTATCAAACAAAGAGTGCCTGCATGCTGTAGGCATTTTTTGTCACTGGCCCGCTTTGGCAAATGATTCATGATTGATGCTCGAAACTGCCTTGGTACTTAGATCATCATAACTTTTGTTTCAAAGTCAAGTTGGGTTGAAGTATTATAAACTAACCTTCCTTAATTCCTTATGTACACTGTATCTCATTGTTAAGCATGCAGTTAAATTTTATCTCATGTTTATTGTTTGGACAGGTGTAATGGAAAATTATTTTTATTTAATGTAATGAGAAATAGTTATATTTGCTTTTCAATTCTTCATGCGTTGTGTCTGGGTTTAGAGGGCAAAGAACTATGAAATAATAACTTTAGTTTGTAGGGAGCAGTCAGATCGAGCCAAATTTGAATTGAATGATCTTCTGATTACAGGGGAAGTTTTAGTTACTATAATTAGTGACCAGTAATATACGACGGTAAAGTTATTTCCTGTGTCTTTAACAGAAGAGACCTAGTTCCTGCTACACCCGTTAGCCAATATTGAGCTCTCCTTCTTCTTTTGCATGATATCATAACTGGATTACCTATTCAATAAGGACTATTTTATAGTTTTACTTTCGTATTGCAAATATAACTTTCCAAGTTTGCTTTTTCCTGGTTTATAGTTACCGATTCGATCTCACGTAGCCTGTACCTAGGTACCTATGCATCATCATCTCATCTGTCTAGCCTTTTTTCAAAATATCTTGGGGTCGGCTTCCAGTCTAACCGGATGCAGTTACTTGAAGCGACTGCCTATCTGACCTCCACAACCCAGTAACTGGTTAATACGATACCCCTTGGTAAGACTTTTGGCTTCTGACTACTCGTAACGATTGTCAAAGATTTACAAATGACAGCCGGGACCAATGGCTTAACGTGCTTTCCGAGGCACGGACGGAGGAAACTTGGTATGTAATTATTATCACCCATCCACGGACCAACCTCGGCAAGCACGGCTTAACCTTAAATATCGACCCCTGCGGCAGTTATTGTTTAGCCACGAGCTCGTCGATACATAATTAGATACAACTGTTAACTATGATTTGGCTCCCACATATACCTTTGCGAATTGCTCCTATAAACTCCAATTGACATACTTTGAGTATACTAAATTGAGAATATATCCGAAGCACATTAAAGTCCGATCATTCAATAGTAAGAATTCGCTATAATAAATTACTGTCATTCACGTCGGCTTGTAAAGAACTTTCTACTTGCGTTTGCGTATGGCACCCGAGCTGCATTTAAATAATTGCTTTCATAACTTTATCGGCACACATTCAGGTGTATTAATATATTCAGGTGTAAATATTCAGGTTTTTATCTTGGGAAATAATGTCTTGGGAACTTATCTCATTAAGACAATAGTCACAGTATTGTGCAAATTGACATGATAAGTTTATTAGTTGAATAAAAGTAATTTAACTTCGTACGTTACCCATGATGGGCTTCCGAGTTATCATATTTTGCGACAACATCCACTTGGTATTGATATAATCGACTAATCTGTCAACAAAACTAAAACACTTGGAAAATATGTGTTACTAGTCCATCGAACTACTGAAAATTGTAATCTCAGCTAAAAAAAGGGCCGAAAATATGTACTCTACTGCAATAAAATACAAATATTAACTCAACGATTAACAATAATGAAAATGCAACAAGCAAAACTAAAATGGCAGAATAATTTATGAAGCATCTGAGGACGGTGATAGATCACGTTTGGCGCGCACCCTGGACGATCGAACAAGACGAACATGATTCGATGACAGACGAACAGACAAATAACTCGGAGAAAGAAAATATTAACAATATGAGTATTAACGTGACATACAAATTCATCATTCTGATGATAGAAAAATGTATATCATCTTTGTATAAAGAGTACAATCAGATTCAAATTAGACAAAAACTAGCCCACATTACTATAGGAAACGTGACGTAATACTTAACTAGAAAAGGAAATGCTTTGACCACTAGTCACGGTTGTCTGACCATACATTAGTTAGTACTAGCCCAATCACAATCGAAATGTTTAGAGTTGTACTAGGTACTAGGAAATCCGTAAATGCATCAAACTTGATCAAACTCTGTTAATGTAGAACTAGCAGGAAATAGGACACAAAAAATAATTAACTTACTGCTGTCGTCATGACAAATTCTTGAAGGAACAAAAACTAAAAGGCATGGTAAAAGATAATAAAGGTGAAGATATTCCATCCAAACTCTGTTTTGCGGAATCTATGGAAAAGCACTCACGAGAGGAATGATTCCTGCCAAGCATGCCGCCTTATTATAAAATAGTTTTTTCAAATATGATCACGAGGCATCAAAAAATTTTAATTAACATTTCTCATGTGAATCGGTATGGTCGCGTTCTGCATGCGAACGCTCAATTTTATATATACCACAGTACCGCTAAAATCACAAGGTGAAAGTAGTTAAATATAGAAGATCTTTTTTGTAAGACATTGAATAACTAATCACATAAGATAGTATGCAGTAGAGATAGCAATGATAAAGTAACTGTGTACATAGTCGGCTTTGATAAAAATGCAGCTCCGGCGCCGAAAGAAGGTTGACTACAACTGGAGCTCTATGGACCCACCACGACGCGAGCCGATGTTATTATTCATTGATTACACATTGATGTTTTCTATCATTAATAATTTAAGGTACAAGCGCCGTGTTGGCTTTGATAATGCGAAATAATGAGCGGGGATTTGTACCATATTGATCTCAAATGTAATCATCATGGAATAGAAAGCGTTATTCTACCGTATGAAATATGATTTTCTTCAAATGTATCTTCAGTGTGCGGTTTTCGGAATGTCAATGACCGTGGTTAGTGGCGATATTTTGTGTTCCAAAGTAAGTGACCGTTGCTTGCGGCGTCTATGTACTGTGCCTGTAATTTTGTGGCTTCTGAACAATGGTAGCGTGGGCAATAATTCACAGTTAAATGTCTGTTGCTCATTGTATGTTTATGTATGCAGGGCCACCAAAACAGTTAATCCATTAATTAATGAAAATGTTTATGTGGAAGCTGAAATAAGAGTGCTCTTTTAGTTATGGTACGTTACTGATGTATATAGTAAAAATTCTCGAAGGTACGAAATTTGGATATCTCTTGAAATGCATTTACAGCATTAATATAATTATAAACAACAATAATACGGTCGAGCTAGTAAAAACAGAGGTCGCCGTTCACCGTTCGCTTCTCGCCATGCTGCGACCTCGGCTAGTTACAATTGTTTATCAAAGAACGGACGTACACTACAAGCATGACTTGATTGTTCTTTTTATTATCATCTACCCCTTGTTTTAATTGTTTGTTTATTTGCATTCATTAGATGATTTTCCACTCTCGTGAAATCTTATTGATTGTTTTAAAGAATTTTAATCGGATACCCAAATATTATTATTGCTTTGTTTGTATATAAGTTTATTCGATTGAAACGTCCTGTTTTGGTGACCACATTCGGTAAAAGCGGTAGGTATTATAAGTGCTGAAAATTGCAGCCGATTTGTTAAAGTGATAACGTAATCTTGTACATGTAGTTGGTACTCCAGTTAATTCCAAGTACTCGTAACGGGGTGATTCTGAAAAATGCATACAGCATCATAAGATTGGAAAATAGGTAATATATTTCGGCGTGAATTAATTTGGTTTTAAGTAATCAGTTTTACAGTTTCCTGTAATTTGATTAACATAATCCATGACAGAGCAATCAAGTTGAGACAAATGATGTCTAATTCGTGAAGTGCCTTTAACTCCATTAGACATAATATTACTTTGACTATTGCCACATCTTTTTACGCAAAGTATATTGGTATATCGTTACTTCATACGATAGATTCATACTATGTATTCAAATTCTAGTTGTATAAGCAATTTATTTCCCATCTTTCACCTGTTTATTTTCCCATAAAGGATTTTATCAAGGCACTGTTCGCATTTTGAATGCGTGCATTATATTCCATCGGCCATTGAAATCAATGAGTAGCAAGCACGGGCGCATCTTGCGATATGCCGTTATGCGGGACCTGTCCACCAGACTTGTTAGGGCCAGATGTATGCGAGTTGAATAGATTGGCGTCATATAAATAACTATATTTAGTGTCAGTTGCTTAGACTAACGTCCAATTATTTTGATGAGGACTCTCTAGATGTAAATAGTTTCTTCTTTAATGTAATGTTTATCTAAATCTAAAACCATTGGCGAGGTATGAGTCGAATATATTGTCGTTGGAAATCTGGAACTAGCTAATGAGATTGTAAACTATTTGAATTTTATCCTTCAACCAAAAATATTGACTGGTCAACAGTTTGAGTGACGATGAAATAATATGCTTTGTGAAAACTGCTCTATAGGTATTTACACTTTTTTCCCTATTTTCGGAATTTGCATGGTGCTGTTAAAGTCTCAAAAGCCGAGCCCCTGTATCGCAGTTTTTGTGTTCAAACAATTTCCGCAGAAATCATGGCGTATAGGTAGTTTGTCGTAGACTTTTTGCATCAGGTAGACTTTACTCAACTAATACCACCTGTAGTGTTGTTTCGGGTTACCAAAGTAATTGATTATTGTTGGTATTGCTTATTTTGTTGAGTTTCGTTGAGAAATGCTAGCTCTTGAACTAATAGGTGTAATTTACAATATTGCGTTACCTATCTATATTTTACAGATTTATTTTCGTTTCATGTTTTGTGTCTAGATCTTTTTACTTTGAAAATGATGATGGTTTGTTCAGTTTGTAATTATCTTCTTCGCTCGAAAAAACATCTTTGTCGTCAGTAGTCTTTAACGGTTAAAGATATTTATTTCTCAAAAGAATTACAAATTCACTTATAGAGAAAATGTACACATATATACAGCTTTACAAAAACGTTATCTGCCAGTAAGCGCAGATAAAAAAAACGTAAAGAAATATGCATCTTATAACTAATATCACAACAATTCTTAAATAAAACTTTCGCAAAATTTGCGCAAGCAGAACTGTGGTGAATCTTGAGCGTGTGGTAGGCCCATTAGGGGAATACCCTATGCACAAGCTTCTCCGAAAGTTTTATTTAAGAATTGTTGTAATATTAGTTTTAAGATGCATATTTCTTTATGTTTTAATAGCGGCATATTATAATGGGCGGCATAAGCTAGTATTAAAATATAACTTGTTACGATTACTCATAGCGCTAGGTTAGATTAAGAAAATGTTTGTAACAATGGCTTAATAAATTTATTCTTATTCTACTCTCAGCACAGTAATCAGTTTCCCTGGTTCTGTTGCGCGTCATAACGTCGCGCGTACGTTCCAGCCTCGCCTTGGTTCGCCGCATCGTTGTAGAAATCACCAGATATACGCAATTATTTTTATGTACTGTTTATATTATTGTTGTTAGAACATTTTTTAGGTTTGATCGTCCGTTTGACGCTTGGCTGAACTTTGTATTTTATAAATTTATGAGCATGGAAGCTATAAACGTCATTGACTTTGATTTGATCATTACGTCAAATATCAATGTATCAGCAGGCTGTTTAATGTAATTATCTTCTAGCCTTTCTCCAACGATGTTAGTGTAGGATTCCAGTCTAACCGGATGCAGTTGAACCAATGTTATATTGCCCTCAAAAGTGTTACCAAAAACTATTATCTAATGAAGATATCATGACGAATGTGTCATTTCTAGCACAGCTTCTACACCAAGTCTGCCGTCGTCTATCAATTACGTCATCACGAGCAGATAATAAATAACTTGTGACTTGATTTAGTGCTCTTATTTAACGAATTCTGATGTCATAGAATAAGTAGGTATATTTTTAGATTGGCATCTTAATTGACACTTAATTAGCTCGCTTCAAATAGAACGAGACCAAGTGTCTGTATTATATTATGGATGTAGGTAGTAATTCATCAGATGAATGGTTATCTATCATTACATCAATGTTTTGCAGTTCTTGGGCCTCTCATTAAAACCAGTCTTTAGGATGTAACAAAGGGATGTCTAAAGGGCATTACATTAGGTACGGTATTATTGATTATCCTGCAGGTGTTGGTGCAGAATAACTTAGTAAGAAACACGCAGGTGTATATTTGCCCTTTCTTTTTGCCTCTCAAAGTTAATAGGAATTTCTTCGGACCGATATTTTAGACTCCATAAATTTTTGATGACCTAAAGCGGTTATGGCAGAACGATTGAATTTAATGCTACATTCTTTTGTGAAATGCTAACTTATTTACGTTGATGTAAAAACAACATTACTTCAAAAAGGTGTCATAAAAATGCCTGTTCTTTTATAAGAAAGAACTACCTGAAAAACAAAATTACCAAAGAATTTGAATAAATTTTTTCGTTTCGTCTACAAATAAATTTAATTTTAAAATAATATTGTTTTTGTGTTTATTTAGTTTGATTCTAATGTAGTCCTCGTCTTTCCATATATTGAAGAAGTAAATGTTATTGATTGTAGAACACTATTAAACTATCTAAATTGTCTGAAGGTGACGCCAATTTTGTAACTTTACTGATGCTAGTCACCTTATTTGTATTCCAATGATTCATAGTTTATTTTTATATCACCAACAACATATTTGGTTTTCAGAAAATACCATAAAATGTGACTGACATGCTTATGATTATCCTATATGATTTCATCATCATCCTCCTGACCTTACCCCAATTAAATTGGGTCGGCGCAGCATGTCTTCTACTCCTTATGTATAGTTCTCTATTACTTGTCATATCAGCAGTCACTTAACGTGCTTATATAATTTTTTATCGCATGTATTCGCTTGCTGCAAATGCTTTAAAAGGAAGAAGGAAAAGGCTTATCAAGCCTAAAATAGCCATGGTGTGGTTTTGACTAGGATTTGAAAATTCAAAATAATAATTAAATTAACTCTGAAAAATATGTGACCTTAGTTTAAAATGGTATATTGCAACATGATGAGATTGTACATATAAATTTAATGAAAATAAAACATAAGTATTATATAAATACGCACAATCTTCACCCTCGCATCTTTCAGATAGTTTCAAAATATTAAGTAGGTACTTGACTATTATCGTGGCGAAAGGAGGAGCCAATGTTCTGCAATAAAACGCGAAAGGTTTCGACCTAGTCAGGTTTTGTAATAATAGGCCAAGTCTAGACTTCTGTAAACAAACGTTACTCAAGTGCGGTGGCAAATAAAATATATGATTAGGTTACAACAGACCAATCAGATGGTTACAGATGATTTGTAACTCACGGAGTTAGAATTATCACGTTATTGGCAATTTAGTGATGCTGTGATAGATCATTCTATCAAAATAAATATTAAAATATTGAAAGATATATGGGGTTTTTCCATCTAGAATTCAGTTGGTCACGGTAGCAGTCAGTCACGGAGTCAGGATTTGTGCGCGGTTGATGGTAATAGGCTCACCCCCTCTTAAATCTGACATAATTATAACGGACTCAATATGGGTGTACTACTAGGAACACATTTGCCTAACTAATCCTTTGGGGACTGGAGAATGTTGGCCTGAAACTAAGTAGAACCAAAACGGAATACTTGTTTTGTAATTTCGGCAGTCAGTCCTGTGCCTATAGCCCTTGCCGGACCGTCCATACCGATCTGCTCCGATTTTCGGTACCTCGGGTCGCTTGTCCAAGGGGATGGCGATGTAGACCGCTACGTAACGCACCGGATCAACTCAGGATGTATGAAATGGCGACAAGACACTGGAAAAACTTGCGACCCACGGATGCCCCTCAAGTTAATGGGGTAAATATACAAGTCCGTGATACGACCTGTCGTACTGTATGGATCGGAATGCTGGTCAGTGAAGAAGACGTATGAAAAAAGATGGTATGCAGCAGAGATGAGAATGTGGAGATGGATGTGTGGAGTGACTAAAATGGATAAAGTTAGAAATGAGTATACAGGGTTATTTGTAAAACACCGGCAACCTCTTAAGAGGTCATTCTACTCATCATTATGAACAACTTTTACTATGAGACCAAATCCGATATCGTGAAAAAAATAATCTACTGTTCCCTACATTTTGACGAGTTATGTGAACATAAAGTACGGAACAGCAGATTATTTTTTTCACGATATTGGATTTGGTCTCAAAGTTAAAGTTGTTCATAATGATGAGTAGAATGACCTCTTAAGAGGTTGTCGGTGTTTTACAAATAACCCTGTATAAGAAGAAGTTTGAAAGTGGCGCCTGTTACAGAAAAGATGAAAGAAAGTTGTCTGTCTTGGTATGGACATGTAATGAGGGGGGATGGAACACATGGGACTAAAAGAGTGATGAATATAAATGTGGATGGATGGAGATGGTGAGAAAGGCCAAAGAAAAGACGGATGGATTTTGTGCAAAATTATATGAAGGACAAAGGAGCAAATAATAGCAAGACGAATGATAGAGGTGAATGGAGAAAAAAGACGTTGCGCCGATCCCAAATAAAATGGGACAATGGAAGGAAGATGATTACATCTTTTATGTTAAAAAAAGCACGCACACTTTATTATTCTAAGGATGTGGATATTTAATTAATCTCCTTAATTGAAAAACTGTGGGGATTCGAACTTGGTGTTCATTAACAAAATTAGGCGCTCTTTAAAATTCAACAAATAATATTTTGCAACAGTGTAGGCTATAAGGCTAATTCTAATTAAAGACTATTTTCATAATTCACTAAGGTGTGGTGGCTCGTTTAGGAGATTAGATCAATCGATCGTGTTTTCTTTCGCAACAATTATGACAAGATAACTGCTTTCTAGTTTAATAATAATTTGACGATAACTGGGCAGACTTGAATAGTGAGTTAAATTGGTCAGTTTCTCAGATCATTATTTACCAAAAGACATTTAATAAAGATTAGTCAGTCAACGAATGGAGGAGCTCGTGGGTAAATAATAACAGCCGCACGGCATCTTTAAGGTTAAGCCGTGCTTGCCGAGGTTGGTCCGTGGATGGGTGACCATAATAACATACCGAGTTTCCTCCGTGCCTCGGAAAACACGTTAAGCCGTTGGTCCCGGCTGTCATTTGTAGATCTTTGACAGTCGTTACGAGTAGTCAGAAGCCAAAAGCCTGACATCCAGTCTTACCAAGGGGTATCGTATTACCTAGTTACTGGGTTGTGGAGGTCAGATAGCCAGTCGCTTCATGTAAAATACTGGTACTCAGCTGCATCCGGTTAGACTGGAAGCCGACCCCAAGTTTATAGTTTGGGAAAAGGCTAGGCAGATGATGAGTCAATCAACGGATTCAAAAGTTTGTATGGCGTTCTGTTCCACTGAAATTGTTTTGATGCATTAAACTTAAAATCATTATGCTGTTAATTAGAACTAAATAACTCTTCAATTAGCAGCTTTTCACAGAATTTTCCAATGCATAAGCGGATCTTAAAACAGGATGCACGCAGAACGTGATGAAAATGAAAATTGTGCTCGCTCGAGTACAGAATACATACAATAGGTAGTACATAAGCAGCTTAATTGACAAAGAAAGTTTGCGTGGTGGAAACATACACTTTCCTAGCGAGTAGCCATGACCTACCTGAACACTGTCACAGCGACTAATAGTTATCTCATGTTCACAAGCTTAGTGACAGTAATTTGATAGGTAGTTGTGTCAGCTGTCAAAATATCGGGGAAGTATTGGGTTAACCAGCTGTTGCTGTTTATATTATAGCTGTAAGTGAATTATTTAATGTTATCGATCTAAAGATCGCTAAATCAAGGTCATATTTAATAATCAGTCACTGGCAAAAGAATATATTAAAATAAAATAAATTAATCTTTATTAAAAAAAAAATTGAATGCAACATGTTATTATATTGCCAGGACTGTATTAACATAATGAGCAATCCTTGTTTATAACTAATCCTATCTCGAGTTTAAGTATTGAGTCCTGTGAACAGTAAAAGAGACTTGTAGTATTAGTAAGTATCGTAGTTGGTTTGTAGTTGATTTTTCCAGTCTAGAACCTCAACTTACCCAACAATAAAAGACCCTTTTCTAAAACAAGAGACCTTTTAGAAGAACGTGCAAAAACAATAGTAGATTTTCCTTACACATAGTTTCAAACTAAAAGCCTAATTGTTACCAAGGAAAGTCGACTTCCTCGTTCATTAGTTTGGTCAACCATTGTGACTAAAACGCTGAGCCGTGTCCAACAAGGTGCTAGTTTTGCGGAAAATCTTGTCACATGATCAGCCGCGATAATGAACATGTAGCGGTGGAAAGCTTACTTCATGTGGCAGTGGTGTATTGAGCCATCAATTACGGAGTAGAAGGGAGTGAAGTGTTTGTGAACTGAGAGTTTGGTGAAATTCTGTTACCAACGTTTTAATAGATGATGTAATGGCTAGTAAGGAAATTGTTAGGTTTGTAAATTGTGTTTTTGTCATTGCTGCATTGTGACAAATCATCATCTGCCTAGCCTTTTCTCAACTATGTTGAGGTCGCCTTCCAGTCTATCCGAATGCAGCTGAATACCAGTATTTTACATGGAGCGACTGCCTATCGGACTTCCACACACCAGTTCAATATACTGGGTAATACGATGCCCCTTGGTAAGACTGGTTGTCAGAATTTCATTGTGTCAAACGTAGTGTGCTAATTCAATCCATTGAGGAATAAGTTCCTTTAAGATGCTGGACTTTTGCGGGCTGGCACGAAATAAATAACAAGACTTGTGCTTTGATTTCTATATCTACTCAGTGCAAATAAATAGTTAGCAATCCACTCTTTACCTGCTTGATGTGAATTTAAACTGCTTTCTACGAGATGAATGAGATATGATAAGACAAGAAAGTAAAGTGAATTGATCGGTTTTAGTTTTATACATAATATTTTGTTGATATTTTCTCGCACCATTACCATCAATTGTAACGTAAATTTTGATTGAATTCGGAATGCAAATCGGTGTCGATTTGATTTGTGGTGTGCGAAAGCCTTGTGGTAACTTTCTTGCCATTATTGAATTTTAACTTTATTAGTAACGATCGGAAACGTAAGTGAAATCGTAATCGATTGAAATGTTTTCGTATTAATGGGCATGCCAGTAGTGTGGTTATGGCTTTCATTGAGTTGGGAGCCGTGATGACCAGCTTTAAGTAATGTATGATGACGTAATCACGATTTTTGTATGGTTATAATTATTGTTATGGTATTCTGTCTAGGCTTTTCGCAGCTATTCGTATTATACAAATATTGTCAGCACTGATTTGGCCTAGATATGATATGACATGATTGTTAAAATGACTATAAGAATAAATTCTCTTTCGTAAACACTTTGAAGTTTCATGTCAATAGTCACTCGAATTAGTGTAGTATCTACTATCAGCGGGACCAGATTTGTGGAACTAGACAATTAATGCCAACTCATTAGCCACTTAACCTGGAAACCAGCAACCGTTGCAATCCGATGTATTAGCATATATTAGTCGAATAACTGCATAAACACACGAGTCTATGTGTACAAACATACATAAGAATGTATAATAACAATGCATACAAATGCATTGTTATTAATAAATTCTTATACGAATTGATAAACATCGTCTTAAGATTCCGATTCGTCTTCATCAGCGAGATGTTTAGAATCAAGAAATCACGTAGGTATGTGGACTTGCTTACATCACTAGATAGTGCTAAGTCTGTTGAGTTGAGGTACAGACGCTAGCTCAAAAAGTTTGAAACGAATGTTTTCTAGATTTTCAATTTTATACTAAAAGAATAAGGTTGATTGGGAAGACAGTTTCGGGTGGCTTTATGTGCGTCTGTACATCTACTGATTGGTGATTGAAGTAGGTAATTTTTTTAAATGACCTCCATTCATTTATTGAGATCGTTGTGTTGTGCTCTCTTTAAGGTGGACAGGTGATAAAAATAGTTTCAGTCTTTAAATTTTCTTTAATTTGTTGATAAAATCATGAGCAGATAAATGGCAAGGCAGCATTAAATGCAGGCCTAAATAGATATTTCCATTTCTTGACTTGTTTTTCAATCGTTACACTCATGTTCTAAATTATTATCACAGCGACGAGCTAATAATTTGATATCTAGATCTTTCGAATTTCTTGGTTACCGCATTATAAAAATGCTTCTGTTCGTGTCTTATTTTTTTTTCATAGACAAGTGTGAGAACTTCTTTAGTGTATTAGACTTTTTGCTCACTTGATCTAGTCTATGCCCATTACGTGCTGTAACGATTTTGATTGATTTACTGATTACTATCTCGTGTGTATTTGTATTAACTAATTGATCTTACGAAACAGACACCTTATGTAAATATATTACTATAAGTACTATTATGTTATATTTTGATGTTTAAAAGTCGTAATTACAGCATAGAATAATGGAAAAAGCACTGTTAATCCTGGTTTTACGAACACATAAGTTTTAAGTACAGGGTAATCTCAAGTAGGTACATGTACTTATTAGTTATTACCAAGAATTTACTTTTTCTTTAACATACCACAACAAGGTTTTAAGGTTTTAAGTTAAACTTGAAAGAAAACTTTACCATAGTGTTTAACTACAAAAACTGCATAATTATGAATACCTGTATCACCGATTCTCCCACTAGATTTATTTAAGCCTCAATAAGAGGCCGCAGGCAAGTGGCAAACTCTTTAAAAGCGTGATGTTTTTCCACAATAAATCTTGATAGGATTGGCCTCAACTTTTCGATAGCCATGCCAGTCAGTCAGTCAGGGGGGTTACTATGACGCTTAAAACATTATTGTTCCATTCCTATTCCAGCGTGGGAAAGAGTTGGAGCTGGACGACCTGTATAACTCCGTCTCTTTTTCACTCTGGAATAAGAATGGAACAATAATGTTTTAAGACGTCATGGTACGCCACCAGTTCAGTGTAACATTTCGCACATCTTTTTCGCTGATAGAATGTAACTTGCGATTAAAGTGTAACTGCCCTTTTCACACATTATCAAAGCTTGGAGTACTCCTTCCACGTCCATAGTCAACATTCTCCTGCACTTATCTCAATTTATTTGGGATCGGCGCAGCATGTCTTCTACTGCTTGCCGTATACATACATTGCGAGGCATGCGCCGCGAACAACGCACAGCGAATGCCTCGCAAGGTGTGTACCTTTGTATTCGTGGCGAGGCATGTGCTACGCACGTGTGAGGACGAGCCAACGTATGGCCGCGGCATTCGTTGTGCGCCGCCGGCGCCGTTTGTGGCGCATGCCTCGCAAAGTCTGTATCCACCTTTATGTATACTTCTCTAGTACTTGTCATATCAACCTTCACCTAATGTGCTTATAATATTTTTTATCGCATGTATTCATCATTAGCCTATAATGTTCCCACTGCTGGGACACAGGCCTCCTCTCCTATGAGAGGGAGTGGGCTGTAATCCACCACGCGGGCCCAGTGCGGGTTGGTAGATGTCACATGTCATCGAATTTTTGGTTCTAGGACATGCCGGTTTCCTCACGATGTTTTCCTTCACCGTTTTTGAGAGCAGCGATGATGAAATAAATTACACAAAGTAATGCGCCTGCCTGGGTTCGAACCCACGGCTTACTGCTCGTAAGTCGGGGCTGCCACCACTGGGCCACCGCACTATGGAAAATCGTAGAACAACTGCTGATTAAAAATGGGTTTTGTCAATGTCGCTACTGGCATATTTTATTTATTTTACTCAATAGTTTAAGGACCAAACTAGAATATAATATCAAAAAATTATACATATTATTTGAAATGTTTTTTTTACAACTCTACAAACTTTATAGTTTTGACGGACGTCCATGTTAAGCCCGTTCACTTCATCACTTTCAAATTGATTTTATCGTTATACATTACAGGAAAAGGTATAATGTATTATATATTTCTGGAAACCTCGTCTTTTGAAGAATATGAAACACCTATTATGTATTTAATATTATATTAACGTTTACCTTAAAATAATTACAAAATAAATAATGGTAAAAAAAAAGTTTATTTAAAGTTCATCGAGACTTTTGACAGTTACCCATGTTGACCCATGCTTTACATTTAATGTTGATTTGTAGTCTAGCTATCCATAAACATAATCAAATAAAAAAAAGTTGCGAATATTTGCGATTTTCGGAGTCATTTGTAAAAATGTGATAAAAGTCAGGAAACAGAAAACCGCTCGCTATCTATTGCGGTTTGAAATGTTCCTGTTTACATCAATAGTTTGCGGAAGTTTTGTAATTTATTATTGATATTAGGATGTCTTAACTTTTTTGCACTCATATTGCGTGTGAAAATATTAATCAACAAGATGCACACTACCCTCATATTTCATATAGTATATAAACAGTGGTGTTTAAATAACAGAATAGTGGTGAATTAGAAGAAGAAGAAGTGTAATTGTTACCAATACAATATAATTACGTGTTTTGTTAACTCTTCAAAATGTCTACTTTCAAGTGTTCTAAACGTGAAATAATACTTTCGTATATCGAAGGAGGAAAATCGTTGGAGGCATTATCAACCGTTTTAAAAGAAAATTATCATGTATCTGAAGACAAATTATGTTTCATCCTCAGTGATTTTCAAAGACATATTATTCCCACTTTTAATAAACGATGGACAGAAGCTTCACGGAAAAAGGATTTATTTTTAACGAAAAACTAACTGGTTGGAATCAGAATATTCAGTAAATTTACCGAACTCTGAAGACGTTACAACCGTCTCCACACCATCTACTTCTTCTGGAAAACGTGGGAGACCGTGCGTATCTTACGCAGACTTGTCAGAATCCAGTAAGAGAAGAAAACCCTGGTACAAAGGCGTTTCCGTGAAGAGCTAGGATTGATCATCGATAAACCAAGACAAGTAAGTGGTAATTCTAATGACGGTAATACTGCCAGAAGATTTTTTCACAATGCGAGCTACTCTGCTGAAATTACAGGAGTGGATATAAATTTAATTAAACGACTTTACATAATTCTGCAAGCTCTTTCATCGGGTATAATGATAAATGCTGAAAAATTTGGCAGTTATGCTATGGAGACTGCCAGAATCTATGTGAGCAATTATGAATGGTACTACATGCCATCTTCCGTTCACAAAATTTTGATTCATGGAGAAAGTGTCATAAATCATTTTGCAGTACTTCCTATTGGTCAATTTTCAGAAGATGCACAAGAATCTCGTAATAAGGATTATAAAAAATTTCGTCTACATCATGCTAGAAAATGCTCAAGATCCGCTACAAATGAGGATGTATTTCATACTCTTCTTTATACTTCAGATCCATACATAACCAGCATTAGAAAACCGTATACTAAAAACGTGAAGGAACTTGACGAAGACATCTTAGATCTTTTGAAAGTAAACGAATTAATTTCAGATCCCGAAGTTCATCAAGTATAATTAACATACCTAATATTTAGTAAAGATAATTAACTAATCATAAAAACATTTTTATGAAATATTACGATTAAAACCGATTTTAATCATAAATATTAAAAAAAATATATATTATTATTTAAATTGATATGTATTTTGATGTACTATATGATATTAGGTTTTCGTAAACATTAAAATAATAGTATACATTGTTAAAAAATAAATATTGGACATTTTTTATAATTTTGAATTTGTTTTATTTTTTAATGTAAGGTTTTACATTCAATCATAATAAATTATATTAGATTTGAAGCCATATACACTATTCTATATCTGTGCAAAATTTTAGAGCATAATATTCAGAAATAAAAAAGTTATTGATTTTTAATCAGAAACAGACCTTTATTTTCCACCGTGCACCGCCGCTCTCCATGCATGTATTCGCCTGCTGCAAATGTTTTAGATATAGGGAAGGAAAAGGCTTATCAAGCCTAAAATAGCCATGTTGTGGTTTTGACTAGGATTAGAACATTCGTTGAAAATAATAATTAATTTAACATTGAAAAATATGTAACCTTAGTTTGTATTAAAAATGCTGCTATTGCAACATGACGAGATTGTACATATTTATATAATTATATGAAAATAAAACATAAGAATTATATAAATACGTACAATCTTTACCCTCGCATCTTTCAGATAGTTTCAAAATATTTAGTTGGTCTTCTTCTTCTAAACTTCTGTATTATTTGTCATCTCCTGGGACACCCCCTTTCTTGCCATATCATCCTTAACACAGTCCATCCATCGCTTCTTTGGTCTTCCTATACTCTTATACACATCCACATTCTGAACTAAAACTCCCTTCCCAGTCAAAAGTAAATAACTTAAACGAAATAGAGCACGGCTCTCATCTATTTCAGCTTCATTGACGCACGAAGGCCGACAAACAATAAAAAGAAGAAAAATGGCCGGTAAAAACACTATTTACTTTTTTTCTCTAAAGTTCCATTGTATTGGAAGAGCCATTGATTCCTTATTTGATTCTAAGTAAGTTTATAGTGCAACCTTTTAACTCAATTGGCAAATGGAATCGGTAACAAATTTTCTTTTAGGGTAATAAATTCTTGGAAACGATAGCTGAAAAGTTTAACTTCTAACTGATGCTCAATTTCAACAATGCAGTTTCTGAGATAAGCCTAATCAAATAGCCACGCATACAGACGGAGTAGATAACTTTGTATAATTTTGTTGTTCTGATTTAATTGGAATGACTTACCTTTCATGAACGGGGAAACGGCAAGGTTCTAATTATAACCTTGATTCAAACAGTTAAAATATGCTCTATTTTACTTGTTTCTGGTTAAACACAAGGAAATGATTTGCATCTACTTTTTTGTTACAAGATTTCAGACATTTCATTTATGTACTGTACCTAAGTGTAGTTTATTTATTACTTCCAAGATATTCAACGAACTGCATAAAAATACCAATGTTGGTATAAAACTGGTACAGTCAGCATCAAAAGTCGGTTAACACTATTAAATATTACACCAAGTTTTGTGCTGGTCAGTGTGATCTGATGTTATATTGTTTTGCAAATTTGTGTAACCATTGATGAAAATATTGTTAAGTCTTTTACTACAGTCTGTTAATATGGATCGTTCTAAAACTAAGACGCTTTATAATTTTGGATATGTAAAGCGACTTTTGCTGCCGACCGTACCATCATCTTCCTGCTCTTGTCCTATGTTACTTAGGGTCGGCGCAATACGTTTTTTTCTTTCATTCCCTCTGTCATCCATCATCATCATCATCAGCCTATAATGTTCCCTCTCCTCTCTATGAGAGGGAGTGGGCTTTAATCAACGACGCGGGCACTGTGCGGGTTGGTACATGTCACATGCATTCGAATTTTTAATAACCTGCCGGTTTCCTCACGATGTTTTCCTTCACCGTTTTTGAGGGCAGTGGTGATAATATAAATTAATCAAAGTAATGCGCGTGCCTGGGTTCGAACTCACGGCTTACAGCTCGTAAGTTGGGGCTGCCACCACTGGGCCACCGCTGCTCTCTGTCATCTGTCAAGTTATAATTTACTCATTTTTAGGGTTCCGTAGCCGAATGGCAAAAAACGGAACCCTTATAGATTCGTCATGTCTGTCTGTCCGTCCGTATGTCACAGCCGCTTTATTCCGAAACTATTAGGACTACACAGCTGAAACTTGGTAGTTAGATGTATTCTGTAAACCGCTTTATAATTTTTGAACAAAAAAAAAATATATACGGAAATGAAACAAAAAAAAAAACCATCAAACCTATACGCGTGGGGTGTCTATAGATAGGTCTTTTAAAATGACATTGAGGTTCCTAAAACCATTTTTTTTCAAAGTCAATCTTTTGAAAGATAGACACTTCCAAAGTGGTAAAACGTGCCCCCCCCTCTAATTTCTAAAGTAAGAGGAGAATAATTCTCAAAAAAATATTGGAATGTAGAACGTAAAAAAAACTTTCAACGAAAACTGGTTTGAATAAGGTTTGATATTTAGTTTTTGAGATATGGGACTTTTTCACCAAACTGCAGCAGTAACTTTGTTTTTCATTAACTTACTATGAAAAACAATTTTAGTTTTGCGGTTGAGTAGAAGTTTGCCAATGAATGACCGTTCAAAATATTGTTATTATATTGTTTGGGGCTATGGAACCCTGTGTGCGAGTAAGACTCGCACTTGGCCCGTTTTTTTCTTTCAAACTATTCCTCTTTGTTCATTTGTTCTTCCTCTCCCGCACCATCCATCAACATTTATATTGGCTTATGTTTAACATAACACCAGATAAAGTAAATATAACCTTAAAAAACATTTTTATACTGCCTAAAATAGTAAATGATCACCAGAAATAGTAAATGATCACCAGAATTAAAAACCTGAAAATCACAGCTCCGAACTAAGGCGTAGTCGACGGAGCCCCGCTACGCGGGGCTCCTATTTCTCTCTGCAGGGTTTAAAGTAACCTAACACGAAGGGGATGTCGGGGTCTTAGTTCGCTCGCTCCGCTCGCTCACTAGACCCCGCCATCCCCTTCGAACCTAACCTGTCCGAGTCGGGGTGCCCAATATCCCGAGCTCGCTTTGCTCGCACTTGCTTCCTAAGTTCTTCTTGCCACAAAATTTGGTGATCATTTACTATATTTGGTCTTTGAATACAATTTTTTTGGTGTTTAGTTTTTTTTTTTGGTAACGTAGCTTAGGATCTCAAAGTATTTTTTGGTGCTCATTATATTTAATCCCATTTATATTCATCACTTTTTTAGTCACATGCGATTCATGATGATGAGGATGAGGTATAAAGAAAATAAAAAATACTGTGTTTGACTTAGTAATCGAGCTTTATAACTTTATCAATTTAAAAATGTTATCTAGTTATCGAACTAACAGTGCCCCATAAAAGTTGTTGGAGCATCAAGTCGTAGGGAAACTAAAAATATTAACTTTATACAAAACAAATCACGTAACGGCCCTACCGCGGCCGCGGGACTTATTGATTAAAAACCGATTCTTATCAAAACAGGTCGTTGACTCGGGTTCAATAAACTTATCAAACCGAAACTAATTCGAATGTAATAAATAGTTTTACGTCGAGCGAAGCCCAAATTACGTTATTTGATTTCATGGTTTTGTAAATTCTTCGTCGAAAATCTAGTTGGCTGTTTATTATTATGCTCTTTACCCAATATGAATGTTACTAAAGCTCCAATTCGTGAACATAGTGATATTTAATCTAAAAAAGGTTTTTTTTTCTAATAAAATATGGCAATATGCGAGAACATGCGCAACATCGAGAAAAATGGAAGGAATGGGGGAGGTCTTTGCCCAGGAGTGGGACAGTACAGACTAATGAATAAATTATAAAAAATATGAATAAATGGCAGCAGGCGGCTAGAGGACTGTGACAGGATGTTATGAGAAATGAGGTCTCAACAATGGCTGTAGTTTCCATAACTTGTGTGCAGGGGTTTATAAGAGACCAGTTTTGCTCAACACTACCAGCAGTACTACAAGTACTAGTGACAACTTCACTTGACAACTTCACTAGTACTTGTAGTACTGCTGCTACTAGTAGACAAGAGAAGTACGGAAGAAGAAGACATGCTGCGCCGACCCCAAAGAAATTGGGATAAGGGCAGACAAATGATGATGACTTCCAGCAGTAGGTACTACAAATCAAGGACATAACCTTCTCGGCAATTATCAAAGAGAAACTGTTCTATGGGAAACACTAATAAAACTTTCTCGTTTACACGCCTGTCTTAAATGTAATTAAACGGAAAACATATGGGTAAAAGTTTGCGAAATCGATTCGACGACACTTAAAAGATTCCTCTGTGCGAAACTAACGAATAGCAATTAAAGTGAATCACCCTGTTCACTGAGAATCGCGCTAACAACGCTGTTTTTCGAAGCCTCTGAAGTCACTGGTCTTAATCGAAGTAGATGTACGCGCGCCGAAGGACCAAAAATCATAACTGGTCTTAATGGAAGTAGGTGTACGCGCGCCGATGGACTAAAAATCATAATTGGTCTTAATGGAAGAGGTGTAGTGTACGCGCGCCGAAGGACCAAAAATCATAATTGGTCTTAATGGAAGTAGGTGTAGTGTACGCGCGCCGAAGGACCAAAAATCATAATTGGTCTTAATGGAAGTACGTGTACCCGAAGGACCAAAAATCGTAATTGGTCTTTGTTTTAGAAACTAATGATTAGATAATCGATCTTCACAGCTGACTCAAGTATTCATTATTTAAGGATAAAGTCCTTTTAATGCAATTTTCGTTGCATAATATTAAATACAATATAATTCGCTTTAAATTAATAATACCCGGAGCCGAAGCTAGATTCGATCTAGCAAGATCTAGGTCTGAGGCATTTAACTGATAAGCTTTCCTGTTCTATTAAAACCCTTCCAATAACTATATTCAACGTAATGTCTTAATCAGTTTCACTGTATACAGATTAGTTTAAGAACTTCGCACATTATACAACTTTACGCCGACTTCACTTCGACTCGTCATGGTCAAGGTAGAATTTTCAAAATTTAATTGAACGATTTGTACTCGTTCCTGATTGAATGGCCAGAGAAGGCAAACAATTGGAGAGTTGGAAAGGAAAGGACATTTATTATTTCATATGGGACAGAATAGGTTTTTTTTAAACAAAATCTCTGTACGTTGGTCCAATGCATTATACACTTATGGCCATGCAAAAAATTCTACCGTGAGAAACCCAACATAAAGCTCATTTTTCAGTGGTTTACTGGGGATCGAGTAGAAGTGTAGTCGGCGTCAAGTCTTTGTATTGTGCGAAGTTCTTTAAATTAACTGCTTTATAAATTATACAATTCTTTGATAGGTCACCTTGCAGGAGCCTTGATCCAGTAGTTGATCTACGCATTCCAATCTAAATGCATTAATCCGTTTGCTGTGTTGTTAACCACTTAATAAATACTTTCACTTTCATAAAAAAAATGTGCGTGAAACGGAACGAAGAACAATATGTGTTTAACAAAAGTGTTGGTGTTGTATTGTTTAGTTTGGTAATTAAAGTGATGTCATAGATAATCGTTTGTATGACTGCACGGTGTGTATTCATAATAGTTAATGTATCTTTATAATAATGTAATGTAGGAATAATAATTATCTAATAAATCATTTTCAACGTGAGATGATTGTTTAGTTGACAACATGAAGATGAAGGTATACCTCGACTCTCGACATATACATAGAGATCAAAACAATTTTGTACAAATGGGCCTCTAAAATCAACATCGAAACATTCTGTTCGTTGAGATAGACGTAATGCTTATTGTCTTACACAATGAAGGCTCAAGAATGATGCAACACGAGGCTCCAAATAGTTGGGTTCAAATGTAACGAAGCATATCGGCTCTCAGAGAAAGTGAACTATTTCAAACATACATTATTTTACTTTTTCTTTGTACCTAATGCTCCAGACGAGGTTATGGTAAGACATGTTTATGAAAGCCTCATCGGCCATTAAACTTATGGCTCGAAACATAATGATCAAAAAATGTATGGGAAAACGTAACAATTTGATAAGAGTATCTCGAGCACTTACGGCTTTCTCGTTAACATAGTTGAACAAGATTTGAGTGTTGCTATTATCAAACACATTTACCATTAACGATTCTAATAGTTTTTTTTTGTTCCTGTTATCCTTTCTTCTTTTTTAGGGTTCCGTACCCAAAGGGTCAAACGGGACCCTATTACTGAGACTTCGCTGTCCGTCCGTCCGTCCGTACGTCTGTCACCAGGCTGTATCTCATGAACCATGATAGGTAGCCAGTTGAAATTTCTACAGATTATGTATTTCTGTTGATGCTACCTATAACAACAAATACTAAAAACAGAATAAAATAAATATTTACGAGGGCTCCCATACAAAAAAGTGATTGTTTGCTCGTTTTTATAAATAATGGTAGGGAACTCTTCGTGCGAGAGTCCAACTGGCACTTGGCTGGTTTTTTATAATGTTGACGACAGGATAGTGCCTAGTGCCTAACCTTTAAAGTAAACTTACATGGAAATTCATTTTTTTTCAAAAACTGCTCTCATTATTGTCCTAGCAATAGTATGATGAGTCGTTCATTGTGTTGAGGAAAAAAACTAAAATTTTCCGGCCACGTCTCTTCGAGGAAATATTATGACATAGTCTCTTGAAACGCATTGGTATCATCTATAGCAGTAGCCTTACAAAAGGTTAGAGATAGAGAATACAAAAGCAGTGCTGACTCGTATGATGATGAAATGTAGACCCCACATGGTCTCCTAATGGCTGCAATGCCAAGTAACACCTGCAGAGTTATTCTAATATGGCTACAGACAATACTTGAGGCGATTACAAATGAACAGATGATATCAATCATTCACCGCGCAGTTTCGCAACTTAATTGGCATTATTAATTGTTGCTGTTGCAATACAGACGTTATGGTCATGGCTTTTTCCCATACAAATTCATTGTAGGGTTGCCTATAATTGTATTTTTGTTCGACAAGATTTTCAGGTGTTCACATCGTTTCTATTTTACATGGTTTCAGTGCTATATCTGCATGCAGGAGGTTGACTGTTGCTATATTATTTTTAGACTCTGCTTTGCGTCGCGAATAATCAGTATTTTAGCCTTTCTTTTGGTTACTGCAATCATAATAATTTATAATATGTGTTCTATTTCTATTTCCAAGACGAAATATCTAGTTGTCTTGTAGCCTCTCCCGCTTACCAATTCAGATTATGTGTGACATATCATTACTTAACATTAATATGATCAATAGTCAAGTTTCTACCTTAATGGTCATTCAAAATTGATTGTCCACCAATTTTGACCTGACATACCCTGCGAGACCTTGAGTTCTACGGTGTTACAAGACTTATGAGGTAACACTCACGAGCTGCTCTAAATCATGAAGTTCATTTGAATACAATACGCGTTATGTTTGAAACCTGTCAGCTAAGTTCAGGTATTTCGTCAGCTGCCTCCTGGAACAATTACCTACGTGTTGGCATTATTAAAACTTGTTTGGCTGTTGACGCGTGTACTTTTCATGTAAATCACACAGGCTTAATTGTAATTGAGGTTCATTATATTTTTGACTGTATTCATGTCTATTCACTTTATCTTTGATAACCTCTTGTCTATCATTATCTTGATTTTGACTACCTTCATGTATATTTGATTTTCCATTGTTATCCCCTTGTATATCATTTTCTACTCCAAGCATACCTACTATTATAACTATGTATTTTGTTGCTACGCATAATTTCATATATCGTAATTATGTAGTGATATACAATTCCCAGAAGAAATGTTACCATACACGAATGTTCCCACGTTTAAAGGTGTGGTATTCTTTTTCTCTATTCTTGCAAATTATTTTTGCTTACCTACATGAAATCCTATTAACGATATCATACTCGATACACAGCAGTAATTCACTGCTATAAAACTAGTTTAGCTTGCAGACGACGGGTTTAATATTGATAAAAATGTTAACTATATCTCGATTGACATGTTGTCATGCAAGCCATTGCATTATCTGTTAATTCGATAGCTCTGATTCTTGGCTGGTCTTTAACAGGATCATAAATATGTAATCTTGCCGTGTCTAGATTTGTTACTTCAATAAGCAATACGATTTTGGCGGTATTACATCTGCTACGGTCAGTTACCGGGGTAATATGATCAAAAGACTAAACAATCAATGTAAGCAGTGTTTACAGTAAAACTGTAAACACTGCTTATATACGGAACTATTAAAAATAACTATTCTTGTACTTACAACTTAAATGGAATAATAAAGTTGTTAATTAACCGTTTAGTTACGTTGACTACTTGGAACATAATTTTATCGGTGTATTTACTATTGCTATAAACTATACCCACAATAGTCAATAAACTTAGTTTTATACGTTTAAGTGCTCGTAACAATAGGACGGATGTGTTTCCTGCAAGTATGCAAGGAGCCAACACTTCGAAGAACGTCATATTATTTGAATACTTAAGCGTTGCTTCTACTGAGAAGTACACGCTTTTGTGTGATCAGGATTGGATCGACATTTTAATGTGAATAATGTAGTTGGTAATGGTTAAAATGATCTTTGACACAGACTTCTCGTTTGGTTCTCTGAAAAGATTTAGCAAGTATTATGGATAATTTAAATTTTGTTTCATGGCTGCACCTTCTCCGGATAAGCGCAATGCAGAAACATGATTTGAATTAACTCTTTCCTGGAAAATTTAAACGCAGCTCATCTGGAGATAGAGAAAGCTTTATTGAAAGCTCAGCAGTTTTGACTCACACTAACTAATTATTTACAAATTGTGACTTACGAGTATAATTTAATCAATTTGTTCTTTAATATGAGTCATGTCCTCAATAAAAGGCCATGGTGATCTTACATTAAAAGCTTAAAAAATCACATATCAGAATGAAACTTAAAGTATAAATCTTTTACCGGTTCGAAGCTTCTAAGTACCGCAAAACTTGGTAAAGAATCACAAAATGTCTCCGATATCATTGCGGCTATTACACTGCGATCTGCAATCGATACTCTGTGCAACAATGAGTATACTGCAGTCCTTATTCACACGGGGATAGTATTATAAGAATTTACTATATGTTAGTAAATGCGACTTGTTTAAAACTGGTACAATATGAATTTGTATGGCTGACAGTGGAACATTGCAATTATGTGAATCACTCTCTAAACGATATTCTGGCAACCAGTCTTACCAAAAGCTATCGTATTACCCCGTACTAACTGGGTTCTGGAGGTCAGATAGGCCGTTGCTCGAGTAAAATATTCGTTTTTAGCTGCTACTGGTTCGGAATGTTGGGACGCCTTCTTTTCGCATAATGTTCTTTGTCTTAATATACTTCGGCATAACGATTTTGGCACAATTTGTTTTGGCATAATAATATTTCGGCATTATTTTTTTAGGCATACAGTTTATGTTGGCATAATCATCTTAAAGACTAATTTGTTTTGGCATAAATTTGATTCGCATAACGTTAGTAGGCCTAAAAATTTAACTAACTAGGTTAAAAAAATTATATGCTGTGCAACAAAAGTTAGGGGCAGAGCCGAATTGCTGCAAAACCGACACCACGTAGTCTTGTTTGTCCTACCCCTAGAGTGTAATTTAAAATCGCGTAGGCGCGTAGGGGCGAGGCGGCCCGCGGGCCGAGGAGCAGGCGGCTGCGACGGCTTGTTGGCCGGCTTGGCCGGCCAGCCTCAGCCGAGGCGGTGAGCGAAAGCCGTCTGCGACGATTAGCACGAGTGGGGCCGCCGGAGGCCCGCAGCGCCGGAGCCGTGACAGAAACCCTGCCTGCAGCATGTTTGCTTGAATGCTGCATGCTGCATGCTTGCCTGTTTGCTGCATGCTTGCCTGTTTGCTGCATGCTTGCTTGCATGCTGTATGCTTGCTTGCATGCTGTATGCTTGCTTATAAAAAAAGTTATGCTTTAGAACTTTATGCTTAATAAATTTATGCTTTAGAATATTATGCTTAATCATTATTATGGTTAGAGAAATTATGCTTAAAAAAATTATGCGTAAGCTGTTATACGTAATTATATTATGCGAAAATATAATTATGCCAAAGAACATTATGCTAAGTTATATTAGGTCTTAAAATTTATGCAAATGGATAGGGAACACTTCTGGTTAGACTGGAAGCCGACCCTAACATAGTTGGGAAAAGGCTAAGCAGATGATGATGACTCTCCAAATGAGGAAATTATAGACAGTTGTATTGTGTAGGTATTTGGTGAAATTAATTGCATTACACGCTTTATTCAGTGAGCCACGGTGGTTTTCGGCAAACTAGTTTACAGCTTTATAATTCGCGGTGACCGCGTTCTAAAGCCTACAGCCATCAACAAAGTACCTATTTGCAATCTCGATAACGAATCTTGAAGCGATTACTGTGATTATAATAATGTTATTTGTGCCCATAAAGTAGAGCTTCTTAGTGAAAGTGCCAGCAGGTGGCAGTGAGAGGATGATCGATTACAAGGCAACCTTTTAGGTAGTGGACTAATTTAATCTTAGGTGCTCTTTTATCTCATTTTTTTTTCTCATTAGCGCTGTGCTGCCAAAACAGTTAAGGATAGTTTTAGTCTTGCATTTTTACACAAATCCTTTTCATCTTTTTATCTCCATTCTGAGAAGGAGCTCGTGGCTAAATAATAACGGCGGCACGACTCGATCTAAAACGTTAAGCCGTGCTTGCCGAGGTTGGTTCGTGGATGGGTGACCATAATTACATACCGAGTTTTCTCCGTGCCTCGGAAAGCACGTTAAGCCGTTTGTCCCGGCTGTCATTTGTAGATTTTTGACAGTCGTTACGGGTAGTCAGAAGCCAAGACATTCAGTCTTACCAAGGGGTATCGTATTACCCAGTTACTGGGTTGTGGATCTATTGTACTGGATCGTACCCCGAGTCCTCAGTTAGGCCGTATCTTTGTACAGACTGTCTCATAGTGTGAGGCTCACGGCCTTATGTTCAAATAATCCTTGGTGACTTAGCCGTAGATCATATTTTAAGCTACTCATGTCGTCTTAACTTTTGTTAACCCATGTTTTGGAGAATAAACAATTTCTATTAGCACTATTCCCTCTCTCTACGACAGTAGAGGAATGATCGATCACTATTCCAACGCCTTACCGGTCTGGCCATTGTTGCTTCAATGGAGCATTCTGCCATAAATCTCGGTAATAACCAGGAATTGGTGCTGCATCTGATAAATCGCGATAGACTCGACCCTCCCGCCCTCTCTTACATTCGGACCTAATACGGTTATCGGACAATCGAACTTTTGATTTATTATTGTACACTTCTGTTCAATGATTTTAGTATTAAAGGTAACCGTTACGGTATGATTTGGAACTTCAGTTAAAATTACAGGGTTGTCGCTTCGAGATATATTTCTCACGATCTTAATGTCTGAAGAGTCATCCTCAGCTCTAAATTTTATTACAACTTCATTTTTTCATTCGTCGGCTAAATGACTAGTAACTGTATTATATAATATAGATAGAGTAGAATTGTTATGCCTTTTAATAGTATTAATAGGATATGAGGTGACTGACCGTACGCACAAAAAACTTACGACACAACTTTAGACCGACACGTCTGCTTCTCGATCAATAATAGGTACCAATCTAGCTGCAAGTAGTCTTATTTGGCCATCTAGATTCCTGGTTACTTAATCATTGTCAGTATTATTATCCTCTATAAATAATGTTAGACATTCTGTTGCTATGACTCCTTGAGTGTCGGTTTTAAGTGTTGTTACAAACTGTTTTCGCGTTTGTAAACTTGTTAAAGTAGGTAAATAGGCTAATGATGTCTTTTTTATCGTAGTTTACTGTTGTTCTATCATTACTTTGTTTAAGCAGCGATATAATAGTGTCACGAAGGCTAGAGGTTAAGAAAAGATCTATCTTTTACTACTGAGCTGATTTAGATTTTGTATGAGATAGATGGACTGTAGTCTCAAACCGTCAGTGCTTTAACAGTATTGGAAGAAGCAAAAAAGTGATGGAGGTGAAAAGTTAAGTGTACCAACTGCTTAACGTCTTCCGTGAGTTGTATTGAGCCAATATAGTGGAAACTGGTTTTCTTAAAGGTGCTAATAGGCGATGGGCGAGCGATCTGGCATTTGTTTATTGAGTTCTTTAAATCCAGTGTGCTATATGTATTTGGAGTTGAATTCTCATTGAGAAATTATAGGCAGTTCTTCAGAATTTTGTTCATCTACAACGCAACTATTGCACAAAAATATATGCTTCTCTTGCCTCTTATATCGTAATGTTTCACGACTATAATATTATGTTCCGCAGATTGTTCTGTATGTGGTCATTATTTCAATGTCGACAAAAGGTTAATGACTCAGAAAATTGATGGCATCTGTTCCGCTCCCATGTGCTGCAGTGCCGTTTGTTATTGTTTGATCATCGTCATGTACTGGTATATTGTTCCATTTTATTGCCCGAGATTTATTGCCTGCGGCTTTGTTTATGGGACTTTCGGTATTGGAAAAAATAGTGTGGTTTGTGAGAGGGAAATTGGTAAATACTGTTCGAAATTGAAAAGTATGCGAATCCGGTTTTCTTCTTGTCAATTGCTTCTTATGTTTTTACAAGCAATGGGTACCTTGCTTAATGAATGAAACATCATTATGTTTATCAGTCTACATCTTAGTATCTGTATGATCTGAAGCTGCATATTTATGTAACAAATAATTAATCTCTATTATTGAGTATCTTTTCTCATTTTGTGCCTGTGCGTCCTCTAACTTTTCCTTTTCAATCGTTCGTTCATTTATAATTACTATTATAGCTGTGTTATGTTTTATTTGGATACTATTGACCCGCAATTCAGTTCGCTATGTCCTCTTCGGAGACGTCATTATACTTTTACTCCCTGACCCCCTTATAATGGGGGGGGGTGTATTATCTTCGTGTGAAGGAGGCTTTTAACGGTTTCATCAATATTGATTGTTTGCCAATGGGATTGTCCTCAATACATTAGGACATTATTTATAGTGAGATTTTGTGGTGACTCATTTGTTTGTGCTTATTCTGCGTCAAAAATATGAATGGATAGTTTTCTGTAAAGTGGCATCGTTCCTACTACACTAGTTCTTCACTAGCTGCTAAGTTTCGAACCCTAATTGACTTTGGTTTAGTTTTGACCTTTGTCCTTTACAGATTTTGGTCTGCTATCTGATCACAGAATCTTGCAAAAACGTTCTTTTTCTACACTTGCATGTTTATTATCTGTTCTCCTTTATTAAGTTTTACTTTCAAGCCTATCTAAACTCATATAGCCGTATAGAGTGAGGTACTTTCTAAAGAATCCGGTGGAAGCAGCCGCGGATGCTTGCCAACTGTCAAGACGAGGTGTGTCGGATGCACATACGCAGTGTGTGACTAAGCTTAATGCGTGGTTCCGTTAGAGCGCGCGTGCGGCCCTACGCGGTCGATAGAAAAATGTTTGAATAGAGGTGCGACTTTTTCTATGACGCTAGAGGCGGGTTTTTGCTTTACGGGTGAAGGTGTGAAGATATTTTGTGTAGTTAGGCCTTAGGTGGAGAATTCTCAGCTCAGAGTTTTCTTAAATAAAAATGATAAGGTAGGTGCTTGGAATGTGCTTCCTAAGAAAGGCTGGTATTAATTCATTGACTTATCGATGCCCAGTTTCGAAGAGGGCTCTATTGTTGAAAGGCGATATTTTTGGTCTGTTGACAAATGAATCATATCTTTCGTATTGATTAACCCGGAGTTTAGCAGTATCTGCTTTACATCAGTTACGGGCTTTAAAGCCTCTGTGCAAGTGCAATTATTACGTGTCAGGTTAAAAAAAAAATGTATAGACACTGATTTTTCTCCTAATATGGCGTCCGTCGCGGCACCAAATAGAGACACGTACGTTATCCATTTCATTTCATGTCACGTCTGCTATCGACCATACAAGTGAACAATTAATGGATATTTATTGGAAAATTACACAAAGCGTTAATTATGTTTCTTTTTGAAACGTTTTGAAACGTGTGTAAGACAGTACATGCAAAAAACTCTGTTTTTAGTTAACTGAATGCGTTAACGTCTCGATTTTCCTACTGGATGTTTCTCATCATATCGTTTTCCTTTTTTCCTTTGTGCAAGTATGTATTTAAACGCGTTTTCAGTTCATATCGTTATGGCTCAGATCCATTTGTTGTAGATAGTTCATCATCATCATCGTTGGCAGCGTTCATCAATCCACGGTTGAGAATAAGCCTGTTCCCTTTTGTACTTTGCTTCTCTTGATTTTGATACGACAAGCGCTAGAAAAAGATATGAGTGACAGGCACGCAGCCGATTTTTTTCTAAAACTCGTAGCGCCACAGTAACAGTAATCATCACACTACATAATCAAACACATGCAAACAAGTACTTCTATAAGGAATCTCATAACAGCTAAACCAGAAAGCGCATTAGCATGTGTTCTGCTCACCATTTCTAAATAAATTCAATTTCACACTGTACCGTACGCGCAACTATTTTAACACTACCTTTCTACTGTGTCACTACAATCCTTTCGCAGCTTTAACACCTCTGACAGCAGTCCAACAGCAATCTTATCAGCACGAAAATAAAGTTCACTTTGATTTTAACAGCGATGCCAAGGCGGAGGTAAAATAACTGTGAAGCGACTGTAGAACGCATACCATTAATAAAATCACGTTCCATAGACAAACTGATCTTACTTTTGTCACTATTTCTACGAACTTTGTTATGGTGGTGATGTGATTTTATAAATGTTATGTTATCGATACTTGTAGTTGTGATTACTAGGTTTGGGTAGGGTGGAATGTTACGATTGATTTGTTTTATAACAAGTACTCGTAGTTCCCTATTTCGTGATTGGGTATATAGTGATGATTATTTAAATATGAAGGTATCACGATTTAGTACTACTTCTTTAGAATAGATGCGATTGCTAGTCACGTTATATCTTCACATCGTATGAGTTCGTGTGTTTGCTTCTGCCTTTAGTGTGTGGTGGTTTCCTTTGATTGGGTATGGTTTTAAATAATTTTATGTAGTATATATAATATATGGACTCCTAACTTGATTGAAATATGGGCCGTTTTTTAACTACCTCGACATTTTATTCTTATTATTGTCGGTTTTTTTTTCTTTCGGTCTAAATACGATCTTATTAAATTGTAATGTGTGCCTACTATCTTTTAAGGCATCTAATCGTTTTTTCTCATAGCCAGTAAGTAGCGGTATGTCTCATTGGGTAAATAGAGCAGCGAGAACAATGATGCGTCTACCGCACTCTTTTTTGTCATAATAACCGTTAATCTGGCAACACTGATGGGAAAATTAAACTCGGCCATATTGTTTCTCGTTAAAAATTGTTTTTTTTTGTTTGTTGCAGGCAAGTTCTGGGATTATCTGTGGCACGGGAAACCTATCGATCGAGTTCAGTAAGTTGCGTCATAGATTAGTATCGGTAGAGGAAAGGAAGTTTGTTGACTTTCATTAATTGGTGCAGTGGTTGAGTGATTAGCTCCCACGCTTTGGGCTGTAGATTCTAATCCTGTGTTGAGCAAATATTTTTCAGTGCAATTATGTTTTTGTATGTATGATTTTTCTCTATACTCACTAAACGCAATAGCCTATTAGTTGCTCCTTCTGTTTGTTCATCCTGCCGACAAGCCATAAAGGACACAATGACATCACCTAGGTACTCGTATCCTACCTCGAAAATTGCTACATGAACGGTCATGAACTTTGTGACAGGTCTACCTTATTTGACAGACAGAATAATGGTTTATTCCACCTAATTACAATTATCATGTTGCAATAGGGTACATCATATCCTCATAGGATGCCTTTGTTGCCGGAGTCACGACACCCACCAGCATGGGGAGGCGTTACTTTGTAGGCGGAACCACACAATTAGTTGTGCTTACTGAAACCAAGTATGCAAATGATCAAGTAAGTTTTGGTTTATGGCGTAAGCCAGAAGGCTTATCGAATAACCTCTGCTTTAGCAAAATATAACAGGGTAAATATTCACTGATGTTATAATTAATGTTCTTTTGGTAAACGGGAACGAAAAACAATAAGAGAAAATCTGGTATGGAGTGTGATAATGGAAAACCGTTTGTAATGCTTAAATAACATGGCATCACGCCTGTAATCCCTGAAGTGTTAAGCAGGGGACCACCATAGTTATATTTAAATCCCATGTAAAAGGAGGCAAGCCTATTGCTGATGCCATGCTCATGCCATCACCGGTCCCAAATCCAATCATTCATTCCATCCTTGTAACTCTTATATTTAGATAAGTATTTTTCCATATCTGTATGCAAACAAAAGCACTATTCCTGCAATGAAGTAAGTAGTAAATCACAACTTGCTAATGATAATGTAAGTTACCATTTCTAAATGCAGGCTGTAACTAATATTACAGCGAAATGGCTACTGTTGACTAAGCCATGCAGTTACCTGTCAATTACTAATTAAAGCTGCCCCAAATTTACCTAACCAGTGTACCTTATAAGGTGCTCGTAATTAGCGATAAATCCTGTTATTTCACTACCGTCACACTCATTTAACCCGATCATGCGTAAGCGATGATTTTTTGCTCAATAAGTACTATGTTATTACGGTGATCATTACTAATACATAATTGATAGTTCATGTATTTGTTAATTGATGTATTTTGTAGTTACATTCGCAATTAATGTGGCAGATCTTTTTGCTGCACCAGTTGTTATGACGTCGTCGTACAGCGCGGTTTTATTTATTTATTTTTATTATATTGTTTTCGGAAAAATTACAGCTGGGCAGACACAATAATTTCGTTAGTAACAATAATATGGCCAATAACAAGTTTAGCAAAAAAAGGGATGTCAGGGACACGTTGAAATATTACAAGAAAAACCAGCCGGCCTAGCATGACCGCCGTAGAAACGGGCTATGTCTACGGAAGAATCGACAATTTGACAGATATTTCTATCGTCCCAAGCATGGCGATATTAAGAATGTTGAAAAGAAATGTTTCTTTTCTTCAGTCGACACAAGTCTACAACGTCGAGCATGACGACCATATTTTCTCTTCTTTTGATATTTGGGGGTAGAAACATTACTTCTGACAAATGTCAAACTAGTCTTATTAAAAACTAAATACGAGAAATACGTTTCGTGTTTGCGTTGAGTTACGTTCAAAAGGTTGAAATGTTATGTAAAATATTTAGGTTTAATTTCGCGAAAAAGATCCAGGCCTGGATTCAGGATGCAGCAACACCATCCCGCACACGAAAAATGAAAAACTCGTGCAATTGGCAACTTTTTATTGTTAACTAAAAGTAATAATATTCAGGGAATATAAACATCACGTGATACGTACCCGTTGCTATGGAAAGAATTTCTGTCTATGTCTTCGTAGAAACGTGAGTCGACGGTGCGCGCCATCCTCGGCCAGAAGAAATGTCAAGTTGTAC
Organism: Cerastis leucographa; assembly: GCA_963082945.1. NCBI lineage: Eukaryota > Metazoa > Arthropoda > Insecta > Lepidoptera > Noctuidae > Cerastis > Cerastis leucographa. Next base: position 17,760,098 of record OY720358.1, on the reverse strand, counting down.
AGAAAAGATTTCTTGTCGTTTCTTGGTAGAATAGAGATAGAACGGTCATGCTAGGGGGGCTGTATGATAAATGTACTCGTCATGATTTTTTAATAAGACTTACTGCGTGTTTACAGTACTCATTAGCAAGTACTAACTTTTTCTTAGAATTCTTATCGTGCCAACGAACTGACACTTTGAGTTGGTCACACAAACAGTTTTGCTTGTCACACTGTCAATAGATATGTCATCATATCTAGGGCCATTTCGATTTATTTCTGAGGAAATCTTACCTCTTAGCCCGTCTACTATGAAGCTATTTTATAACAGTAACCAACTAAGGCCATATAGACTTACTACGCAAAACCTGGACAAAAGCCACATTACCCAACCACCAATTCATTGCACTTTAAAATTAAATTAATCCCCATTTGATATCGTTTTGCTTCATCTTCATAGCCAATAACAAATCAACGACTACAACTAACTGGAAAACAATAGACATACATGAAAAATAAATTAACTACGTAATATAAGCACATGTCATACAGTACACACTAATAACTCAACAGAGTTAGGAGCGTATTGTCGGCGCGCCCCCGCTTCTTAGCTCCGCTTGGATGCTGCGCCTGCTCCACCCATTGTTTCGGAGGCTCCTACATAATAACAACTTTATAACCTTTACATTATTATGTAAGTTTCCCTTTAAAAACAGTTTAGGCTCGCCCACGAGCATGTCGTATGTAAATAGGAAAGCGGTAGCCTTTCGCTTTACGTACACAATGCTGGGGGCTATTTAGATAACATTTTTCTTTGTGCGTCTTCATTAATCGGCTTTCGGTCGGTACAAAATATCGGTTGATATTTTGTATCGTCAAATAAGCTGCATTATCATTGGACTTACGAAATGGACTTTTGTGGTAGTATTTCCTTAATTTTATAAATATCGGGGGATACCCTAAAAAACAGAACTATCAATTTATAACTAATTAAATTACGTTTTCTCAGCACGCTATGTATAAACTTTTAATCTCACCGGCAAGTGATAAAATCTATGACGCAAAATGAGAAGAAAGCGCACGCTTATTTCGACGAACAAAAAACTAGGATGCAGGCGTCGGTGCATCTGAATGTGGAGCAAAAGAGACGATAGCGATCAGTAGACATTAGGCGCGGTCTACAATGTTGGCTCAAGACTGCAAATCTTTCTCACAGCGACTATAAAATAGTTGTTATGGTCAATGGCTGGTCTTCTAAAATGAGACTGAGTTCGATATGTGTAGTCGGCAGCATATTGGAAGAAGTGTGGATACTAACAGCAAAGAAGCTAACCTCGAAATATCGACAGTACAAGCCCTTCTGGACGAAATAGGTAGAGTTTCCGAAAACAAGAAAAACAAAGACACACATGTTAACAATTTATGCTGATTATACCTAACTTTTGCTCTCAGGTTTGATGACTGTTTACTTACAAACGAAGGTAATCAAACTTGTTCATCCGTTCGACTAATATCACAGGCTGTTGACTTAATAGGGTACAATTTTAATAAAATTGCCATGCCCAAAATAGGTGTTGAGTTGACTTTTAAAATATGGGTGCGTTTTTATCGCTAAGTACCTATTTCGTTACATTGTAGGTTTCAAGTCAAAAGGGTTTAAAGTTAAACGCAGTTTTGGCTAATGCCGAAACTATTATAAGATAACTTGTTAATGCTAAAACCTGACATTTGAAAATTGCTAGTTTTATAGCCAAGCTTTTGACGAGATGAATGGTGCTTAAATCAGAAAACTGATCGTTTATTTATTGTATCCACAAGGAGCAATGCGAGTACTCGATGAATTGATGTATTTACTTATTTATTATCTTCTTATTAATATCTTTTACTACATAGAGTATTATGAGACACAAATGTTAAAGCAATTCCAATCAAACGATAAAATCAAGACATAAGTCAATCAATTATCGCCAAGCGGTTGGTCGACTCTTCACGTGACCACAGTAGGCTGGCCTTTTTTTGGCCAAAGAATATGCGGCCAGCCTTCTGGGCACTTTTCCTGTTGACAGCGATGTAGACGACTTTTTTGACGCCCTGTAATTCTGATACTTGTACATATTTTATTTTTACATCTGTTTGTAGTTTGTAAATAATGTAATATTAAGTCTTAACCTTATTTTCGCCATGGGAAACTCGTCGACCGTTTTGCCCGTACAAATATCTAGACTATTTTGCGCCAGATGACTAAAAATAGTTCCTTTCTAATTCTATAACGAGGTTTTTGCTTCGCATAGGTGCAGTGCGTTGGCTAATATGGGTGCAGGAAATTAATGGGAGCAGAAACAGGTAGATAAGTTACTATGTGTAGCAGGTAAATTGAAATCTCACTTGGTAACACTGATTACGTCGATTTCAATTTCCTCGTGGTAATCGATGAACGCATTAGTTGAAATTCATGGATGTGCTCTTTCCTAGACGATGTTTTTTGTTACGTGGAAAATATTTTCTTGATCTATATTTTCAAGTTTTGATTCGTTATCCCGGTATTTGTCCGCTCTTGTTTTGAGAGCATTGTTTTGAATATTTTTAGCAGCATTTCGATCAACTTTGTTTCGGGATTCGTCTGCGGTCTTGTTCTGTAGATATTAATTTGTTACCTATAGCACTTTGAAACCAATGTGATCCTAAGCTAACTGTGTAAAGCTGTTTTAAGAATTTCTAACAATAAATCATAGTTTTCCAAAGACTTAATGTCGGCTATCGATCGGTTCCGATCTAGTTGGACTGACTGGCAGAGTGGCTGCCGACATTGACTTCAAATATTTATTAGAGACTGCCATAATCATATCTTTTGCTATGCAGATTTTCTGGTTTGTTGTAGTTACTGGTAGGTTCTGTTTGAATATTTTGACAATGTTTTTTTTTAAATTCTGTATACAGAATAAGAAATTGTTTGAAAGACGTTGACGTTGCAGCGTTGTCGCAAAAGATGGTATTAACTCATTTAAGGGTTTAAGTTTTAGTGACATATCATTGGTTAGTATCCAATTAAAATATCCGTAAAAAAATACCCTTCAAACGTATTTCGCAGTCAAATTGGGCAAAGGCCTCGCCAAGACCTCAAAACCCTGTCAGCCTTCTGCATCCAGTCTGAATCAGTCAACTTTTTAAAAGTGTTGATCCATCTAGCTTGTAACCCTTCTTACTTACAATAAAATAAGCATTACCATCATCATTAGCCTATAATGTACCCACTGCCGGGACCCAGGCCTCCTCTCTATGAGAGGAATAATAAGCATACTAACTACATAACCAAGGCGTACGATGACTCGAAATACTTGGAAAGTCGAGTCGTCTCTCAGGGTTGAGGCTCGCATCAGTGAAAGTGGCCACGATTGCTATCAGTCAACTGATAAGACAAGTCAATGCAATACTTATTCGGTCAAATGGCTTTTTGTTTGATACCACTCTTGTTAGGGCGCGGGGCGAGTTGCGAAAGGAATGTTGGACAAGCTTTCTTTTCTGTGTTACATTTCAAACTTATAAAATCAATACGTAGATAACAGTTATAACTGCTATTGATGTTTTAAAAAATATGAGCTTGTAACTACATAAACAATTGTGGGTAACCAGCTAGTTTTTAACCGACTTCAAAAAAGGAGGAGGTTCTCAATTCGACGGTATGTTTTTTTTTTTGTGTGTATGTTACGCGATTACTCCGCCAATTGTGGACGGATTTTCAAAATTCTTTTTTTGTTCGAAAGGAGATACTTCTGAAGTGGTCCCATAGTCACCAAGTCAGGATCTGATGATTGGATCCTGGAGAAATCGAGGGCAACCCTAAAATTTTATAGGAAAACTTACAGCGGTTTTGGTATTTTCTACAACAAGTGAAGCATTTGCGTTCAATAAGAATCATTCTATCATCAGATCTGATGATGAATCCTAGAGACAGGCACCGGAACTCAATAATAAGACAATGTATCTTAGCTATGTTTGGGCTTGTTGGAATTGTAACGGTGTGCAATTTCCAGGTGTATGTACAAGTAATAATTTAAAAAAAATAGAAATCTTTTTTATTTCTTTTTATTTTAACCGACTTCTAAAAGGAGAAGGTTATCAATTCGATTAGTTTTTGTTGAATGTACACCGATTACGCTGAGACTTATTACTTTACTAACTTCTTTAGTTTGATGCGGAATAGTTGCTATTTGGTCCCATAAAAAATGTTATATAGTTTTGCCCTGTAGTTTTCATTTTATTTTATTTGTAAATTTATCACGTACACCTATTTCTCCGTGATTACTGGACCGATTGACATGAATCTTCATTCATTTGGTAGAGAAACATTTTTTCATGAATATGTACCGCATTAAAATTAAGGTAATCATCCATGGTCGTGCTGAAGAGGATCACACCCCGGTGGGCCCATATGAATTTTATTATCTTTGCTTTGGTGCTTTTTGAGTCATCCCCTTTATTATGCATTTTGTCCTTTGTCGTATGTATGGACGATGTGCTGGTGTCTAGTTACAATGTAAAAATGATACTAGACAAGAATTTAAGTGAGATACCACAACTGAAAAGGGTATAATAAAAACTTTTTACAAAAAAATATAACCGACTTCCAAAAAAAAACAAAAAAGTGCAAAATAATATTTTACTTTCGGAAGTCGGTGGCAAAAAAAAGAAAGAAACAACAACAAGACAACCGACAAGTCACCGACTGACGAAAGTAAAATATTATTTTGCACTTTTTTGTTTTTTTTTGGAAGTCGGTTATATTTTTTTGTAAAAAGTTTTTTCTTGTATCCTAATTCCTGTCAATCAAATAGTGTTTAAAAACCGGAATGGGTGGGTATTTATTTTCTTACTAATACACGGATCGAAACTTTTAGATATAAAATCATATACAAATTGGCGTCTAATAGTCTATTAAGAAACATTTAATTAAACCCAGTTTTGTCGTATGGATAAACGCGGAAGTGATTTAACACCAAACGGAATTTATCTTTTCCTTTTAGTGGCATCATCGTAATAAACATTTCAACCATAGAGTGATTTAATTTTGACACTCGTTCTCTCGTCACAGGTGTTATGGCGAATGCTCATGTGATTCACTCATTATTGAGGACCTGTGAAAGTTCGATTTTGATTTATTACTTATAGCCGCGTCACTGTTACACAACGCAACGTGAAGATTGTACAGTCATGCGAGGTTGCGTTGTCTCTGCGATTTTAGATTTTTTTCTTCACATTGTGTACGAGCTTTTATTAAAATGTGTGCATGATTGATTTGCGATTTCACATGCTTATGTTGGCATTGAGAACCCTTTGATATTGAGGTTCCAGTTACTTAGGGCTGCGGGTTGTTCGAAAGAGATACCGCGGCCCTGGAACACAAAGGGCGAAGAAGGAACATGGGTGGGTTTAAGTCAGTACAAGTCTGACACTCCCTCCTGCTCCGCCTAGAGCGGGAGGAGTCATTTGATGATTTCCCATCCGTAAAGAAAAAAGTTACTTGGCTTATATTAATTTGGTATTTTAAGTAAACTTGACCTTGTTTAAAACAATAACTTTATCAACATGTTTCGCTATTTTATTATTTTCATTACACAACGTGTTATTTATATGCATTACATTGCGATAAAAAAAAACACTTAACACATAAAAATAAAATAACACAATTTTTAGAAACACGCGGCGTTTTCTTTAACAATTCAAGCGCGGACTGCAATAATGCTACTAACTAACCGAAAAAAGTTTGCCAATTAAAGCAGAACGGTTACGAAAGTTTCACGTGTGCGAACAATTAGACGGACGGACAAACGGACCGAAACCTAATTATACAGATTATACATAATTGCACGGCTGACTGTCAACGAGTGCTCCATTTTGGTTCTTTTAATAGATTGAGGTTAGGGCGGGAAAATGAGAGTGACGTATGTCATTTTTGGCATTCGTACAAAAATATTTACTTAGTTAATTTATTGGATTTGTAAAGGCATTAATTAAGTAAATATCAATAGGTTAATAATTTATTCTCTAACGAAGGACACTTCTAGTGTAAATTGTGGAAGAAGTCATCATAATGACTCACACTTTACAACAGCCAGCATGCCTTCCTTGATTAAAATCACTTTTACTTTTAACTACACTTACTTTCATACACGACCACAATCTTCAATCAACAAAACGTCAGTCACAAATGAAAATAAACAAACGTGATTTTATGCTCACATTACGACGTATGACATAATAAGGCCTTAGGGCCTCAGAGACCATGTGGTCGTATCAGCACAAAATGAGATAATAGACCTTAAGTGGTTGCATTTATCATAATTATCTTAATTGTTCGTGTTGTAATTTTAATATTTTGTTACAAAATGTCCCTTTTCTTGTTTCAGGTGAGAGCAATTTTCGTAAAAATGCATTGCGGTAACGCCGAGCAAATAACTTAAGGTGAGTGTACTTGGAAAGTTAATTGTTGTTTGTTTTGTTCTGCAGTGCTGCAGTATTTTATAATATACGCTTATGACATCGCGACGCTACATATTCTTGAGCCCTCAGTTACAGGATAATTAGTTGATACCGAAAAGACAAAGTGACCAAAAGAATGCTTATTCTACAATTATTCTTTGTTCCACTATATCTGTTCAAATCGAACTACGGAAGAGATTTGTGTCAAGTCGAATGTCTTCAAGGATCTAAATGATAAGAGAAAAACTCAGAAATGTACCAATCATATTCTAATATTCAGAGCATAAAAGAAATCGGAATAAATCTCATCTTAACATTTTTGATCTCAAAGCAATTACAGTCAATTATCTGTCCGTTTTAAAGAGCATTGAAATAATAATAGTATTTCTAACATAATGCAACGCCTACAAACAAGTTGCGTGTTCCAGAGACAATCATACAGTGATGTCTAAATAAAGCCATTATGACGTTCAATGTGAAAATGACATTCAAATTATATGTAGTTTACTGACGTCTTATTTGAATGATGTTACGTTGTGTTTATCTACTGCAATCTTGTTTGGAGATTTGTATTTCAGATTTCATCTATTATTTGATATCACTTTTACGAGAACTGTTTTGCTTCCAATCATTGTTTTTTAGTCTCTATTCTGTCTAGTATATGATTCTGAATAATATATCATTCACAACTGTAAAGCAATCATCAACATTCATTTGTTTCTTTTGAAGCAAATTACATTTTCTCATCATCACAATTAGGGATTCAATTGTTCACAATATACCTTTCACCTTATACCTTTCAGAGATAACTATTACAAAACTTGTTAGGTCATGAACTCCTGATGTTCAGATTGTAACTTCAGATTCTATTACCGATCAAACAATTTAACCAGACAATAATCTATTGGCGCCAATAATGATACGAGTTCCATCAAATTGCGAACTTGTATAGCCGTTATTATAATCTACTGTAACTTAATTATGTGTGTCAAGGACTGCCGCCTCATTTGTTCCATGCATGGGCTAAACAAAGCTTTATAATAACTATGTTTAGTAGAGGACAAGGGTGGAGTTCACGTTAATTAGAAATAGTAATTTGTTCTGCTATTGTGTTGTTGGCGTGTGCGGTCGCTCTTAGCGTGTGCTTGCTGGCATGAACTTGTGGGTTGTTAATAAAGGTAGATCTTTATTAATTATATCTTTTAATGTCTATGGGTAGGTAGGTATGGCCTGATATTATTTTTTAGTCACGGTCACGTTTTTTACTCCAAATGGTGTCCGTTTTGTAAGTGACGTTTTAAAGAATGCGCCATGATGATATTCCAGATGCATCGATTTCCTGTAATAAACCTTTTGATAAAGCAATTACCAATGTGGCATGCAACAAAATTATGAAAACTATCTCAATAGGTATAGACAATGAACTTATTTCAAGCTCTACATTTATAATTGCTGTCTATTAAAATATTGAATGGGTTTTTATGGATTGTGAAGCTTTTAATGATTACTTCCCACGTATCCGCAAAAATATATTTGCATTGTATAGATTCAATCTCTTAGTATTATATAATTGCATAGCACATGTGTGAGTACCATGTACTGTAAAGCCACCATTTAATGAGTACCTAAATATTTCATTGACGCGAAATTACCCTGGTGGTTGAGTGAATGTCATGCTCACTTAAATGGCACGCTGATGGTGGCGGGTGTGTCGGGTCGTTTAGTTCCCTTCAAAATGGTTGAGTTGAATGATGGCTGATACATGCGTCATGTTCGTGAACGGGCGCTGTCAGTTGTGACTGGTCATCTCTTAGCTGCCACGGTTTATTTTAATTACTTTATTTTTTAATTACTGATTTAATCTTTTACTCTGGACGTTCTTAACTTGCCCGTATTTCTACATTGTTCTCACATATTTGTAATTCTTAACATGAATGATGTAACCAAGATTTTGTAACATATTTTGATTTAAAAGAGTGTCCATGGAGTTTCTTGCCCGTTCTTCTCCATAGAGATCTACGCTACGGAATGGGCAACTACAGTACTTTCACAAGTTATTATGCCTTGTGACTGGGACTGTAGCTTCGCGTTTTATTTTGTTTTTTTTTTGACTTTCAAAAGTGCCTGTTATGGTCTAATTGAAATAAATGCTTTGACATTGACTTGACTTTGTATCATGCCAAGGTCCTCTAAGACAGTTATCATATTTTTTGTAAAAATGCTTGTATTACTGGGTCTTCTACGGTCTTGACCGGTATTTACGGGGTGACGTACTTACTTTGGCGTATGGGCATCCAACTAAGCCTATTGTCTCCTATTTATTGATGCCATTTGTTTACCGGCTTGTACAGAAGAATCATGGCGTTCGTAATTAGAGCCTTCCATTTCTGCGCCAAGAGGAGCTCGTGGCTAAATAATAACAGCTGCCCGGGTCGATCTTTAAGGTTAAGCCGTGCTCGCCGAAGTTGGTCCGAGGATGGGTGACCATAATTACACACTGAGTTTCCTCCGTGCGCGCCTCGGAAAGCACGTTAAGCCGTTGGTCCCGGCTGTCATTTTTAGATCTTTGGCAGTCGTAACGAGTAGTCAAAAGCCAAAAAGTCTGACATCCAGTCGTACCAAGTGGTATCGTATTACCCAGTTACTGGGTTGTGGAGGTCGGATAGGCAGTCGCTTCATGTAAAATACTGGTACTCAGCTTCAGCTGCATCGGTTAGACTGGAAGCCTGAAGATTTCTGCAGCAAGTCTGAAAAGTCTAGACAGTATTAAAATCTGAGTTTTTGTTTACCCTGAACTATAATAACGACTCAACATTGTGAATAACAGTTACCATGGGGCAAATTCATGCAAAAAAACAGCTGTTTTCTACACTGTAACCATTAATGTGATCGTAATTATGGGAAAAGTTATCCTATTTTGGTACTATCCTTTTAGTAAAATTGGTTTATAATTACTGTTACGAGTACAATGACCCCTTTAGTTTTAAAATAGGGTAAACAAAAACATCTTTGATAAATAATTTCATGAAACTAAGTCATGTTGGTTAATAGTTATGGTTTAATTAAATATTTCATTCTTAATAGCCCCTAAATAGTCCTGTGGTTAGTGGTTGGTAAGATAAAATGTTTGTGCGACGTGCAGTCTTGAGGACAAACAATGACACATAGGGTTGATGTTTTCAATTAATATAATATTTCGTCATTTATATTATTATACGAGTACTAGCTGTCCCGCGCAACTTCGTCTGCGTCACATTTTCCTCGTTTTCGCAACATTTTTCATTGCTGATCCGTTCCTATTGGTCGTAGCGTGATGATATATAGCCTATGGTACTTCTAATACCTCCAAGAATATGTGTACAAAGTTTCATGATGATCGGTTGAGTAGTTTTCGCGTGAATGCGTAACAAACAAACTTACATTCACATTTATAATATTAGTAGAGATATTTTGAGATGACAAGTAGTGGAGAAGTATGGAAGAAGAAGACATGCTGCGCCGACCCCAAATAAATTGGGATAAAAGCAGGAGAATGATAAAGATAATGGCGACAAAATGATATCAAAGAGAACCATGACACGTGATTCAAAAAACTAGTTCAAAATAAACGTGCTCTAGAAAAATCCTATTGAATGATCAAAACACCGTGCCAAAAAAACTATGATAAATGATTATATCTTCATGCCATGTATAAGCTCCTGCGCTTATAAGGCAACTTGATATCATCTATAATAAATATTGTCAGTCACTTTATGTTATTAAACGTTCGCAATTACCACAGACATATTTACGGGAACCGTGTTCTGTTTACAGGATCCTTTTAAGTGTATTTTATTAGTTTGTTAAGTACGGTAGCATGATGGAGTTAGTTTGATATACAGCCTCCTTCCCGGTACTAGAGTTATTTGTAAATGTTCTGATCTAATCTTTGTATAAATTGTTACTTGTATTTTCACATTAGTACTTGTGTACAGGCAATACTTGTCTGATATTCAAATATCTTGTCAGCATTTTACGATATCTTATGTAATTGGTTATAATTAAGGGATACAATCAAATATTTTAATCGCCAATCAAAATCCAAAAAGTTCTTACAATGTACCCACCTGCTATATTAATTGTTATAGCTTTAAGTTTAGTAGCAGTGTAGGCGGGAGGTATCTATGCTTCGCACTTTAAGTCGTCTATTTTAGATAAACGTGAATCATCCGAGACACCGTTTGTTATAACTAAAACTCATGTGAAATAAAAGAACTCAATATTATTTTTAATTATTGCTGATTGAGGAATAAATATAGAAATGTCATCAGCGTAAATAGCTTATAGAGTGCTTGGAATAATATATTATAATAGGGCTGACTACAAGATGGGATGGGGACCAGTACTAATGTTAGGAATATAAGACGTAAATACGATTAGTTATAATATTAAACGACTGACCATGATCAGCAAGATAAATGATATAAATGGTTCCACATTTGAGCTATTAAAAATGTTTGTTTCGAATCCATCGACCATTAAGTAATCCATTTTCATTCATTCATAATGTTTTAGATGGCTTCAAGCCAGTTACTTTATTTTTCCGACCAAAATGTTAGATCAGCTTTTAAATCTCCATAATCCGCTGGTTTTATGAATGTTTTCTTAAGCAATCGGATTCGAAATGTCAATCGTGCGCATCTTGTACCCGTATAACCTTTAACCGATAATTGGACTCAGTTACCCGAGAGTTTTATTTGTTGTGACGCTACCTAATTGATTATTGGATTTCAATTTTGCATCATTTTATACTTAAGCCAGCTTGTTAACTAAATATTGAAGTTTGTTCTTGACCCTAAAATAAATTGTTTGATAAAAGGCATTAGAACGTATGAACATAAACTTTTGGTTGGTAATGGATACCATTGAGTCGGACAGATTTAGAATTTTAATATTACGTATATAATTGGTTGCACAAGAAATTTATTTCCAAGTAACTAATGAAACGTTATGGAGGAATTTCATCCCACACAATTTTCACTTCAACAAAGACCCTTAAATCTGCATTACGACCCACAGTTAATAGCGTCACTAAATAGATTCTACAGCAAAATAAGCCTAAATGATGAGATATATTCGATCTCAGTCACGCAACAGACAACACCAAACATAGAAGTTAGCAGCAGAGTACTATAAAGATTAAAGTTAAGCTAAATTAACATGGGGCATTACATCCGTCAGGCAGATATGATCGGGCTTGCTGCTCGGTGGGTGTGCTAGCTGATCACGTCGGCAGATAAGCTCGACTGTCCCTCAGGGTACAATGTTTGGTCACATTTTGTTTCGCCTGGATGGTTTTCTGGAAATCGGGTATATCGGAATTTGTGTCATGATAATGTAGATACTGTACACAATTGTTCGTTACACGATCAGAGATACTGAACTAATTTCAGTAAATAAACAATCATGGAAGATATCCCAAAAGTTATAGTATAAATGATTGTTTATAGACTCCATAATTTCAAAAATTCGAAAGTGTTCCTTCGCACCCGAATGCTACGCCAAGAATGGTGATGCTGAGACGTGCGCCAGTGGCGATGAAAGCGGCCGCTGTCCCACATGCATTGTTGTATTAAATATGCGATAGACAACAGTAATGTTCAGTTCTCTATGGTCGAACTCTGTTATTAGATTACCTTTTGTGTTTGCAGACATCGATGGAATATTAAGGACTATCGATAAATAGTTCGATTAGAAATTGATTCCACGATGATTGCGATTGTGTTATGAAATAACGATAACATCATTATTGATGTCCGTATTGTTACTAATTTGTGTTAGTTTTCCCTTTTGTCTTTAAGTTCCCTGTTCTAGATAGCCATATGGGTTTCCTGTCATTTGTGTATGTACATAACACAAGACACATAATGCAACATACATTTTTGTATCATATTAAGTTAATGAACACATGCTCGTAACAGATCTGATATAAACAATACCTATCTAAAGAGTAAATGGGTCTCGCAACGACAGCTAAATTAATACGGTCAAAATAATCACGTTACTGAAGTAATTTGTTATGTTGTTATTAGGAGATAGGGCGTTGCAGTTATTAAATTATACATAAACCACCTTTTACCGCTGATAGTGAAAGGGTTGCCAGTATTTATTTTGAAGAACGTCATTAATCCCAAAATGTACCGGAAGTAAAATTAAATTACGTAGCATTATTTTAAGGAAGCAAACATTATTTATGAGTTCACTTTCAAGGCTGTTAGTATTTTAAGATTTAGTTTTCTCTTACATAATAATACTGTTGTATCATCTGTCCAAATATACTTTACCAGGCTGTTTGCTGAGGCATTTCATTTTCTTTTTAAAAGATTACATCTCAGGAATTTAATAATTACAGTTGCGGAAATAGGAGCTTCGTCTTTCTCAGGGTAAGAAGTTATTCTAGAATTGCCTTTTTATTCATAAACACCTGAGATTTTTACACACAGCTTCGCAACCGCAGCTGTCCTCGCATGACGACCACCGTGGGAAGAAAGATCCACTTCCCCGAGAAAGAAATCAATTTACTTTTACACCGTAGTAAATCATACACTAATAGTAATGGAAAACATGCCACAAAACCCACTGTAATCATACAATTTAATGATATTGTGAAATTCATGCTCACTATTGTATCCTCTATGGTCGCTTCAATAGGGGCCATAATTACGGCAATATTTTTTAAGGATGGGACAATTTGTATTGCTTTCATGTTTTTATCTCCTGATGTTTGTACTTTGTAGTCGGTCAAGGCTCGTTGGCGAGGTCGGTAGCGTCTATTGCCTATTGTCGAGGATCTGGTCGTGATCGGCGATGCATGAAGAGGAATTCTGAATAGGCTCTATTTATCTGCTTTGAGAAATGACACCTTTGTATCGGCTTGTTCTAATGACTGACAAAGATGTTATAACAATATTACGATAGTTGTCAAAGTAACTTTGTTCCTGTCCAAAAATTAGAAAGGTTCTTTAAAATATCTTATCTAAGCTAATGTGATTATTGTCCTACTTTAAAAAGTTTTGCCTTAAGCCTATTGCATCCGAATCGTTTTAGGTAGGATTTCATTAAATCATTTACGAATTAGATTTCACGTAATCATAAAGTCATTTTATAGAACCATCAATCATCATTGACATCATTACATTTCGAATCACTTTTAGTGGCTTAACTATGCACATTTATTTTATGACCAGCCCAAATTCGATGCAAGTGACTTTGCGCATTCATATGCATATTAACGTCAGTTAGGTCCCTACTATTACTTATGTCGTTCACCTATGTATCTAGGTTACCTCTTTGGGTGTGGGCTTTACCTATTATGAAATCTGTAATGTGCAAATATGAAATTATATTGCTTACATGCATCATTCATAGAGCACAAAACTTGTCAAACAAACATCCGGTTGATTAGGCTAGAAGCCGAACCTAACAACTAGATTTTTACCAACTAGGAAAATTGTTAGGCAGATGCTGATGTGACTTATATATGTTACTAGCAAAATCACACGCTGGCACATTAGGTGCTGGTAGCTGGTATTATTAAATATGTCTTGACTGTTATAAATGACGTCTTAATCTTCACATTCACTATCAATCGATTCTCGATTCCTTAAGTTCACATACTCCAGTGATTCATCCGCCGATTTACTCAATGGTGCCACAACAATGGTCCATTTGTAAAGCTTTGAGCGATGGTCTAAGCTGTTGTTTTCTTCTTTTACACTTACACTTTTACAATTTATATTTCGAATACCAACCTTGTTAAATGTATGTTAGTATGTAGTTTTCATTTGTACTTTATAATATATTTTGAAATACTAATGGACCTGAGCAGACATTTTAAGGAGAAAATATTTTATATCTTACCGCTGTCATCATTCTTGATAGCCATGTTCCATCCACTACTGACTATAGGCCTATCTTCTCTCTCTCTCATTCCTTTTGGGCCTTTCTTATTGCCTATACTCTCAAGAGCCTAAAATATTAAGAAACCCGCTTTCTTCTGTGATTTGAACAGTCTAATACTATTTGAATATGCATTGTTTGTCTGCTAAAGGTAGTTGTATTGTGTTAGCACAATGATAGTATGGTCAGCGTTTTGGTTTGTCATCGATGCAGGTTCAATTCTGATCTCTAGTGGGTTACGAAAAATTTTTAGTTGTCATGGCACTATTCGTCGTTTAGTTGGTGTTTGAGAAGGTTTACGTTCAAGTTCGTTAGAATAAAAATTAGCTGTTTTAGAATCGTCTTTATCATTATACAAGGTGTTGTTTTGCAACCTCGTCAAATTTCAGGAGGTGGTCACGACAGACATAAATAATCAATTAAAATTACGGTACCTAGTTAATTAATAATAAACGCTGTTTTTTTTGGTTGTTTAAGTTTGTCAGTATTTCAGAATAACCCCCTTAACGTGGTTTAGGGACTAAGTAATTATTATTTTAGATTGTTTGTATGTGTGTAAGCGAGGTTATAAGGCAAGAACCAGACGGGCCGCGTTTAAAACAAGGGTGGTTCACACTTACCGATTTCCGTAAAAAAGAAAAATTACCTACCCATTTTATTATTGATTCGGGGCGAGAATCATTAGCATAGTTACCTCCTTGAATTTGACGAGGATGCAAAACAACACCTTGTAGATGTTGGGACTGGACTCTCAGTCCAATTAGTATTTTTAACAAAACCATTCTTAAGTCAGCAACTGTGTTTTTTCTGCGTTCAAAATCTAAACGACAGTACAAAAAAGCTTATTAACATAGTTGAGATTTTTATATCAAACGTTACCATCCTGCCTTCCTTCACTATTATCATGGCAAAACATTTACTCTGCAACCATTTTGCGTAATTATGATTACCTTTGCATTGTTCACACATAACACATAACGTTATCATTTGGTTTCAGGTAAAATGAGAACAGTGTGCGAGATTTCAACATTATGTAACTAACTAGGGTGTTGGAAATCGAGGCGTTAATATGAAAGTAGCATCACAGTTACAGTACTAGTACCATTTTAGTGGAGATGGTGTGAATTTTATTACCTTTGCGCTTATTGGGAATGTATTGACATTTTCGTGTAGATACAATCGGTACTTGTTGAAGATACTAGTAACAGCTGTGAGGGTTATGCAAGTATTGAATTTAATGAGGATGAGTCGGTGCTAGAAATTACAATGGTAATGTTTAGTTCATGTATGAGTTTGATTAAGATATTAGTAATGCAACAGCGGCAATGCAAGAGAAATTAAACGTAAACAAATTCTTAAGTGATTGAAAAAGCTCCAATATCCCATATGAACGTGAAATTGTAGATTCTATTTCAGTAATCATTGAAAAACTTGCTGGTAAACCAATTGTTTAATAACCACAGAAAAAATGTTTCTCACGATGCTTTGGGCCATCTCACGGCCAATACGTACTTGCAAGTTGGCATCTCAAACGTTTAAGCTCATCGTGATTTTTCAAGTGCGTTTATGGAATGCAAATGTTACAAGGCTAGCACTCAAAAGAAATTACTTATTTATACAATCTTAAACATGTATCGTGTAGTACTCTTGTGGTGAAAAGGTCAAACAATCGATGCCAACTGTATGCGTTAACGTTTTGTTCAATGGCTTGGTTGCTTAATATTTGTATGGCCTATAAATATCACTGCATCTCTCCTTTGTTAGGTAATTCATTAGTCATAGCATCGTCTACGTTATCTCATAGTTCAACATTATTGGGTTAGGTATACAAGGTGTTGTTTTGCATCCTCGTCAAATTCAAGGAGTTAACTGTGCCAATGATTCTCGTCCCGAATCGATACTAAAATGGGTAGGTATTTTTTTTTCTTTTTTACGGAAATCGGTAAGTGTGAACCACCCGTGTTTTAAACGCGGGCCGTCTGATTCTTGCCCTATAACCGCGCTTCCACACATACGAACACTCTCAAACGTTTAACCGCTAATTTCTTATTCCCTAAACCACGTTAAGGGGGTTAGTCTGAAATACTGTCAAACATAAACAACCAAAAAATCAGCGTTTATTAATAATTAACTAGGTACCGTAATTTTAATTGATTATTATGTTTTATGTGACAACCTCCTGAGTTTTGACGAGGATGCAAAACAACACCTTGTATATTCATTTTTTCCCCTTGTTTTATTACAGTTTTGTTGTTTCCAATGTACCTTATTTATTTTTTATTTTTATATTTTTAATGTTTCTCTGTACTTCCTTAGTCACTTCATTTAATCTTTCAGTTATGTCATGGTTTTTAGTTTTATTGTCCCCAGCACCTTCATCATGTGGTGATTGATCAGACACTTTATCTTCTATAGCCACTCCATCCACTTTCGCTTTCATATTATTTAACATTATTTTAAACTATAAGATATAATTACGATAATGCTCAGTCATTTCCTATGATAGCTATTGTAAATTGTTTAATTAGATGTTACCCGTTTTATCGATGTTATGTAATTTGTCTTAAAACTATTCGACAGAGTTATATCGACAATATTTTAGAACTTATATATTTTATTTTCTGACAACAGCACAAAACGGTAATTAAAGTTATGTGTACATCAACGGATCTATTACTTTAACTTCGGTCCTTTCAACGCCATTTCGAAAAAATATTTTTTTTGATCGATAAAAACCAATGATCGAAAGTACGTAGGTTCCTTTTTTAGTAATGAATGGAGGTAAAGGAAATGAATCACACGCAGAAGTCATTGTTGCTGAATTTTAACAACTCTTCTAGAAAAACATTAGTCAAATAATTACAACATTCGCAAATTTTCAGACACGACAGTACATTCCTAAGCTCATGCAAAGTAAACAACCAAATTGGTTAGGAAGTATTTGTCTAAGGTCAAGCTTACATAACAAGTATAGAAAACCAGCATTATAGATGAGCCGATAAATCCGTCTCCTTCATTTGAATAGCAGTGTAAATAGTCCATTCATTTATTAAAACTTCATGCACTAGTAAAAGCTGTAGGAAGGTTGACTATTATCAGGCGGTGCATGTACCATAACAAAGTTGTGGTTTCAGGAAAGGTTTAAAAGTTACCGCAGAAGGTAAATTGCGAAACCGATCACTTTAATGCGTTTAATACTTATTTAGAGCAAGCCTTTCTTTGTAAAGCCCAAACGAAGATAATGAGGAAGAGTGTCGAAACTGCGATTCATAACTTAGAAGTTTACATTTAATTTAAATATGAATTTAAACAGTTCTCGGTTACGGTATAAACTTTTAAAACCGTTTTAATAAAACGAGTGTGGAATTATTGTTGAATGCACCGGCAGTCTAATATTTTATTAGGATTTTTTTATTTTGTCTGACCTATTTTATTGGTGTGATTTTGAAGTGAAACTTCTTATGCGACTTCCAACAAGTTTAACGCTACCATGGAGGGAGAATATTTTCTAAAACTCACTAAGAGATGGCAGTATTACAAGATTTGTGACTACGTAGTTCTACTAGATACGCAAGATGGCGTGCAAACAGTCATGCATTCGACTCTTCGGTGTGAATAACCTCGATAAACTTATGTTATAATTATGTAATAAAAATAATACAACAAGAACACAACAAAATATTATTTAGCTCTATAAAATAACGAGAGTGAATGCGTGGCACTCGAATGCATGCGTGTAGTATTACGAAGTTTCAGTTCTTTCGCGCAGAGGGACTCAACGCACTGTTTTATTTAAATTAATTGACAATCAGTTAATGGTTCTAATTTAGTGATTTTATTTAAATTATTTACTTATCTGTAATTGTAATAATCTTATTAAGTATTTGATTTTATTATTTTTAGTAACTATACTTATTGTTTTTTTCTAATTTATGATTTTATTTTTCGAATCTGTTTGCTAATTTTGATGTTAATTATTGATAATAGTTTAGTGCATTTATTTTTTTAGCTTCAAACTATAACTTTTGTATGCCTGTTGGTAAAATATAGCTGATCTGACCCTGTTGTCAATTTAACACCATGTACTGTACCCATATTTGCAAAATAAAATACTTACTTACTAATAACATACATATAAGTACGTATATTGTATAGGTATGCTACATACAATTTAATGCACCATTAATGCTGTCTATATTTTGCCGATGGTGTTCAGTTTTACTAAAAAAAAAGTTAAGCGTCCAAGGCTTAGCTATTTAATTTTGATTTGCTGCTTTTGCAGAAAAGGTTTTTTCAATCAAATGCTCTACCCTCATGCTAGATTTGTATCAAGCGACATAGAAGACATTGCTTGATTTAAAATTTGATTGTAGTCAAATGATTCTAGTCTGAATTTCAAAATACTTTATTTAACATACAGTTCTCACGTAAGCTTGGAAGTTAACTTGCGTTAACAGAGTCTCGATGCAAATCCAGTCATTTATTCTGTAGGCTAGCAAATAAATTGACTTTGTATGATTCGAGGAAATATCAAGTTATAGATTACGTCAGTCTTGTCTACAAGCAAATTGATTTGGATTGCGAATTTGTGACAACTGATTCTGTGCTAAGTGGCGTGTTATCCAAAACAGGTGTAATGTAACATTTGATTTAGAATGATTGGCTTCTGGTTTTAATACTTCATGATCATCGGCAAATTAATTATTATCAGGTTCTACTTCTTCACCAACACGCATTGGGTCCGCGTGATGACGGCCCTCTCCCTCTCTCAGAGAAGAGTACTTTGTCCCATCTATGGGAACATAATATGCTTATATTTCTTCTTCGAAGTCCTTAGATACACTTCATTTAAACTCAAACGATCCCTTCCAACCATACAATCTAGGACGTTTCACAAAGTCTCAGAACCATCAATTCTAACCTTCTTGTAACTATTTAGCTCACCGAATTCCTTTTAAAGGTTTCAAAGCAATTAACAGAATCGGCTCGTGACAGAATCATGCAGAGTTAGGCTCGTTTAGAAGTTTCGTACGTGATCGAGAGGTGAATTACTGCTGACAGCAATTAGTTATCACCTTGTGTTACTTTGGCTTTAGTCGCTTTAAGCGTGCGTTAAGGTGCGTTGGGGGCATAATGGATTTTGACGACATGCGTATGAAGATTATTTGTTGCTGTAATAATTTGATTTAAAATAGTGTCCATGGAGTTTCTTGCCCCCGTTCCTTTTCATAGAGAGCTACGCTTTGGAAAGTGCGACTATATTCCTGGCCTTATCTCTTTGGTTTTGACTGACCGGCCCCGGCCGATGAGAATTCCTGCAAAAAGCGCCTGCAACCGTGACTTGCCCGTGCTACTACCATTCTTACTCCCATTAGTGACACGGGAAAAAATGCCCTTGTTATTACCGCAGTTTAAAGTAGTAGCACCATCGATCACTAATAGTGATCGATGCACGGAGAAATATTTATTGCCCGTGTTACTACTGGCGGTTGAAAACAAAAAAAGAAAGAAAAACATTACAAATACTGATTTTAATAACACATTTAAAAGACAATTAGTAAAAATAAAAATAAATTAAAATAAGCCAGCAAAAGTACTAGGCTAGCATAAGTTTAAGGTAGTGTGTATATTAAGAGTTCTGGGTAGGTAAGTAGATGTGGGGTGATAATATGTTTAGACTGTATTTTTTTCTTTGCAACCGCCAGCAGTAACACGGGAAATAAATATTATCCCGTGTTACTTTTTACGTTACGTTTCTTTCAACTGCGGTAGTAACACGGGCCATTTTTTTGCCCGTTTTTGGTAGTCGGAAAAGTCACGCCTGCAACTGGTTTAATAGAAATAAAGTGCATTGAGTTTCAGTTTTACAAACAACCATATATGTAAGTGTACCAGTATATGTACTTGTAGTACACGAGTATATAATATACTACGAATACAGCTGACATTCCATTCATAAGGTTTTGTTTTTGCAAAGAGTTAGATCTCCGTTCGGAAATAACTTTGAGTATTTCGGAATTTGCATCATCAGTTATGGTATTTCCGTTGGCGACTTGCTGGCGATTTAAGCATGGTATATTTAGCTTAGGTGAATCTTTGACTGTTACAGAATGTAATAGCTAGAGGTACTGATATTTTGAGCGTGTTCTTTGGTGCCTTATTCTGAAAATTATCAGTATATGTTCGCTTTTGTGCATCTTTTAGAAATCGAGATTGTAAGACTGGTATTATGACAGTATGCTTTGGTGTATATTCTGAATTTTGTCAGTTATGCGCTGATGTGCTTCAAGATAACATTTTGAAGTCTTCTAAAAACCCTCTCCAACGTTCATCTCAAACAATGAACATAAAAAGTCCCTCAAGACATTCCATAGGTCTTGGTTCTTTTTAGGGTTCCATTACCCAAAGGGTCAATCGGGCAAATGGTGACAGACGGACAGCGAATTCTCAATAATAGGGTTAATGAGACTTCGCTGTCTGTCTGTCACCAGGCTGTATCTCATGAACCGTGATAGTTAGCTAGTTGAAATTTCTACATATTATGTATTTCTGTTGATGCTATAACAACAAATACTAAAAACAGAATAAAATAAATATTTAGGGGAGCCCCCATACAAAAAAAGTGTTTTTTTTTTTTTTGCAAGTTTTTATAAATAATGGTACGGAACCCTTCGTGCTCGAGTCCGACTCGCACTTGGCCGGTTTTTTATCTCACGTCTCAACAGTGTAATAGGTACATCCATTCACAGTCGAGGCACCTCCATGCATGGTTCCAAGAAAGTACGCCAATGGCTGTCCGTCGAATAACAATGTGAACGAAAGTGTCGCGCCCACCGGAAGCGGCCGGTGAAAATCTTATAACAGGCAAACAGTCATTACGATAAGTTCAATAGTATTTACAAATGCCTGCTTATGTAAGGGATTATGTAATGATTTATTTTAATATGTGCTTTATTCTAGTTATGCGTTGTCATGTTTTCTATTGGGAGCTTATTCATTTTTTGTATCCATCGGTTGAAAAAATACGTGCGACTTGAAAAGTTATGAAGAAATTTAAAATATTGATATGCATTGTTCAGACAGCCTTCATTGGGTGAAGCCAACTGGTGTAAACAAGACATTTTGAAGTAACTTAGTTTTTCCATGGACATATTGATTGACGATCCATTTAATTAGGCTAATTTTTACGCCTGAACGGTTCAAATATGTAGGTGAATGATTAACGGAACAGTTATGCTTGAATACATCGCTGAATATGTATGGACTCGCAATGAAATATCACCGTGTTGATAGATGTTTCCTTATGAAATCGTAAACGAATAAGTAACACACGGTTCAGTTGGCTAAGAATGCAGTCTTTTAATACCGTACACACTGTGACTGAGCTTTAAATTTCCAGTATAACATGGCCTAGCTTTGTATAGATTTCCAATACAATAAGAGATCCCCATAAACTGGCTTTTTAAAGCTGTGTGACTGACTTTATAAGTGTGTTGCTTAATGCTAATAATTCCTTTAATGTGTATGCAGAATTTACCACTTGAACCTCGACTAAGTCGAATTCAAAAAGTCAAAAAGAAACATCATCGGCAGATGCCGTTCATACTATTAAAGCCTTTAACTAAAATTAAATAAAGGACAATTTAGCATAACCCAACTGCTTCATCAGACGGTTGCAAGATTCCAACCAGTAAAGGGTTGATCAACTTTCGTCGTAGCCAGAACGTGTTTTGCGATAATTATGTGCAATATGTGGTTTGAATTTCATATTATCCGTATTTTGTATCCATGAACTTGTGAATGAACGTAATTCAATCCTAGCTTGTCCTTTATCGGAAAAAGCTGGGAGTTTATACAAATTAGCAACTTTTGCTTTAAAATATTTATTTTTAGTGCAGTGTTAGTTTTAGTCTTACTGTTGATCTTATAGGGCGACGTTATCGCTCAGCGATAAAGCCCATTAAATAAAGAAAAAAAAAAAAAAACTTGTGGGTACAAGTTTCTGTATTTAAAAAATACTTTTTATGAAGCCACGGTGTAATGAATCGAAGAATGAATGTGCTTTTTAAACTTTGGGATCCTAAAAGTGTTTTGAAGACTTGTAATGTCTTTTTTCATCTATTATGTCTGGCAGCAACCGCCTGATGTGAAGCGATGATGCCGATTTAGGTATAGATTATTGTCTACTGCTAATTATGACAAAATGCGAAAAAGTATCTGCACACCCAATCTAATTAGACAGACAAGTCAAAGCAATACTCAATAATTAAGCAGCCAATGTAATTTAATTGTCTTCTCACCTAATAATACTATGTTGCAGTAAAAACTCGTGCGAAATTCTATTACTTTGTGCGCAGTACGCAATCCTGGTGTTTAGTTGCCTGTCATTAATGTGGACAGACATGGGAGAACAGTGGGAAATACGACGGTAGAGCTGTTTTTTCGATCGCGGAAGAATGGGTTGTTACTTTCGCCTGATAGGTATTGTTTTCAACTACTGTGATGGCTTTATAAGCTATTTTAAACCAAATGACCTTTACAGCGGCCATTGAAAATATTTTCATACAAAAATTTTTATTTCGAATGTTTTCGATCTTGACACTAGACAGCCCGATTTTTTACTAAGTAGTGACAAGTTCGACACATAGGATACAATTTTTTTCGTCTTGTCTCGTCTATCGCTCGAAGATATTCGAATGTATTCGTTTTAAACTAAACGAGCGCGTTAAAAAGCTGTCAGTTTAATAATTGCGATGGAATATTGACAGCTTGATCGCGTTAAGTTTTATAGGTGATTTGTCATTTGCTTCATTGAATAAGCTCTTACGAGCTTTTCAGTTCTGTTTGAAGAGCATTCTATCGTTGCTGCCATTTAGCATGTCAAAAACGGTCTAAGTATAGCGCATTTGCTGTTGTTGCGTCTTTTTATTTACTCTGAAGATCCTGTCTCAAAAAGCCTAATTCTGAACATCTCTTAAAGATAATAAGATTATCTTGACCTTCTCAATTATGGCAAAATTACCTCAAGACGTTACCAGTGCCAGACGTAACACTGTGTGAAAACAGAACCCGTCGCAGTTCAATTGTAAGCGTTTAACGAACACCGTTGCGTAACCCTAAGCTTAATGAGAATACGCGTTGGAATTAAATATTTCCGCAAGTTTCTTTGTAAGTTGTTGCTGATAACATCTTCAGTAATGGATGCATGTGATGTAAATGTTTTTGTATTAGTGTCGTCATTTAATAAAGGGTCATTATAGTGAGGTGAGGTTAATTGTATTGTAGTTATGTGGGATGTTGTATTATGGTTATTGTTAGACGTGCTGATGTCAGTTGGAAAGATTTCTTTTGAGGAATTGTGTTTGTTTGTGTCTGTTGGTATGTATCATCATCATCATCAGCCTATATTGTTCCCACTGCTGGGACGCAGGCCTCCTCTCTATGAGAGGGAATGGGCTGTAATCCACCACGCGGGCCCAGTGCGGGTTGGTAGATGTCACATGTCTTCGAATTTTTAGTTCTAGGACATGCCTGTTTCCTCACGATGTTTTCCTTCACCGTTTTGAGAGCAGCGGTGATGAAATAAATTACACAAATTAATGCGCCTGCCTAGGTTCGAACCTACGACTTACTGCTCGTAAGTCGGGGCTGCTACCACTGGGCCACCGCTGCTCTCTGTTGGTATGTATACTGACTCTTATTGATATTTATATAAATACATAAAAATTGCAATATTTATTCCTATACAATTATATTTAATTATTTTTTTCATAATTACTAATATAATGCATTAGTGTTATTAATTTTGCAAGTCTCAATTTATAGATATTAAAGAAATATTTGTACGCCATCTAATGGCAGGATATGCTGGAACCCATATTGTAACAACTATTGTACCATATTCTTGCAAATAAACATTTTTGATTTGATTTGAGTTGGATTGATACAGGTAGAAATGCTTGAAATAAAACCTCACAAAGGTTGATCTTCTTTTTTTATAAAAGTCATTAAGAGCTGAAATTCCTTCAGAGCTGGGGATGTATTTTTTTTAATTCAATATTGTTATCCGTGTTGGTCAACTTACATTGTCAGTGTCAAACATCAAACAAAATTAGAATTTACGCTTTTCACAAGAAACCACGAAATGGCTTATTATATACTCAACAATGATACCGTTGCCCAATATACAGTACAATTAAGACATTTTACATTTATGTGACAAGTAAGAAACATACAGACTTATCCTTCAGCGCGACTGATAAGACCACCCGTTATTTACTGCTGTTTGGAAACCGCCTGCATGTGAAATCAGAGTTACAAGGCAATTTACGTAGTATTGTGCAATTATTTGAGCGCTAAAGATAATAACTTTTGTTCTATTTAATTGGATTTTCTAGTTTGCGGCAAGGTCCCTGGGTATGAACGCTTTTCACTCGTTCTTTTAGCGTATATTTTGAAAAACTTGAGAGATTGTCTCTGGAAAATGTATCTACATTTTTAATTGTTATAGGTAACCTACTATTAGCATTTGATGGTAACATATGGAGAGCCCTATTATTAAAGAACATATAAGTATGTACCTATTACCTTTGTTTGCAAAGAAATACATAATTTATAGCCGTGTCAAATCGCTCTTTTAAAAATAACTAACTATACTTTAGTGTTTATAATCGTCGTCATTATTTTGAACATCAAACTCTTTGCTGGATATGATGCTCCAAAGATGTGTGCATGTTTATCTAAATAATTACATACATTATCAGTATTATCACATTCTCCATTATTTTCACCACATCTAAAATGATTATCCTTATCATCACAATTTTCAAACTGTCTCTATCTTCTCTCACTATATTCAGACATTCATATTTTTTTTACTATACAGTGTTCAAATCAAAATTAATTATATTGAGAATCAATTTTCAAACATGTGAGTTTCTAATGAAACGAATGAAACAATAACAACCATTAAACAGTCCAGTGTTATCAATATAAGTCCAATAAGAAGCAAGTATTGTGTAACGACACGTTTGCTACAAGTTGTATAATGAAGCCCGGAGCCAAAATATGTTTGATAGCTTACGATTGTATTACAATGAATTAATACTATTCATTATGTACAACGGGATCGCCCCAAGCGACTTGATATGGTCCCAATTCAGGCAATTAGTTTTAATCTTTAAAGTTTTTATTTGATTTATAGCACTGTTTTGCATTTTAATTGTGATGCTCTAGATTAGTTTTAACTATCTCCTGATGGCTCAAGGGCTAGAATCGGGCGCCTCTTAATTGGTTATTGTTTTATTTTTTTAATACAAGCAGTTTATGAATTGTGAAAATTTAATTCGTTTCCAAATGGCAATCGGGGTTCCATTCCACCCCTTCTATTCCCTACAATATCCTTATTTCTATCTCCAATTCTTCAGATAACTTATCTGATATAAGTCAGACCATATCAATCTCATTTCAAATTTAATCTAAAGTAGACAGCATCACATCTACTACATCAATATTATCAATAAAGGTTATGTACTACCATTATATCATTGGTCTGCGGTCGCCGCTGTCATTCACCCGCGGCCGCTCACTGGCGGCGGCGCTTGCGCAAGTGGCCGCGACACCCGATCTATCTGCCGGTTAATTGCATATTGTTCACGAGATTCATGCTGGACCATGTGTGCAGGTACCTGGTGACAGCCTGCGTTAGAATATATTGATAGGCAGTTTGGAAACTAGGTTGATAGAGAGATATTTGAGATGTGGTGAAGTTAATATTGTATCTGATGTGTAATTTATCTCAACATGCATGTATCCTTTATTACTCTGTAAAGAGTTCATTGATTAATAAGATAATGACCACAAAATATCATCATCATCATCTGCCTAGCCTTTTCCCAATTATGTTGGGGTCGGCTTCCAGTCTAACCGGATGCAGCTGAATACCAGTATTTTACATGGAGCGACTGCATATCTTACCCAATAATAATTGGGTCATCCCTAAATATATAAGACACATTACTTTTTAAGTAAATGTAACTTAGACCTTGGCCAACATTTTCAGCAAGTTTAAGTACCATCCATATCCATCCAACTATATACACAGGACCAACCATTAAAATCTAAATATCTCGAACACCTGTGTCCAAACTCTCACTGTCCTCGATGAAGGCGGTTCCAAGATCTCTATAACTAAAATGTTGACACTTGTATACTAAGTAGTTAGGAAGTACTTGTTTACCAGCACATCGGAATGTATTTGCCCTTCCCACGTGAGTTCCCTTTCCTATTGTGTACACACTGGCCTCTGCAAAGTCTACAACTTTTTCATGGTAGAAGATATTAGCGAAAGTTGGTAGTAATGAATATTAAACAGTTTATGGAAAGTAATGTTTGTTTATTTTTCAACAAATTATGGAATTTAGCCCCATATACAGACATAGGATTTAAAAATAACTGGCGAAATGTGGAGTTGTTGTGTTCACTAGTTACACTAGTTAAGGTTTAGAATAAAACCACCAAATTATCAGTAAGTAGATGAACGACTTTGGGGGAACGTGCTCTCGCTACCCGGGTTAATTGTTGACTGGTTGAGACGTTACCTCAAAGCAAACTATACCCGCCCTAACCTTTTTGCTTTTTGGTTCTTGCGTATATTTTGAGGGGGCTTTGAATAAACTTTGCATCGAATTTATTTATAGATGTCTTCGTTTTCATCTTCTCCTCTAATGAAGTCGGAAACGTTCAACAGTTTTTGTATTTCATTTTACTATGACGTTTATTTGGCCAGACTCGTATTTACTATATGCTCAACTTGTATATATTTATTCTCACAATTCTTTAACATTTCCGTTGTTTGCCAGGGAGTTCAACAATGCTTGTAGAGGTCGTTTACTTTGCCAAAATTATATACAGGTTTCAAAATATTAGGTTCTTGATAAATATAAAAATTATTCGATACACGATTTACAATACAATAAATGAATTGTAGATAATGTTTTGGCACATATTTATGTAGTTTTATGTAAACGAAAAACGTAGGTTATGATAAAAATAACGTAGGTAATGTAAGTTAACTTCAAAGAAAGTAAAAGCAAGCAGTGCGTGCGGTGCCCACAGGAAAAGTTATTAAGCTTTGAATTAATGATGTACAATCATAGTCACTGAGAAGAAAGTTAGGAAAGTCATTAAAGTTTATTGAATAAATTACACATCATCTTACAATGACCATAATTTCATTTGACCTTCCACACATTAAGACTACAATGAACGTACGGAGGATATCATTAGAAACAATGAAACGATTCACGCTAATGTGGTCCTTACGTTCAATTTAAATAATGACAGAAACGCTTATTTCCAGGTAGACTTAACCCAGTCACTTGTGCCAGACTCCCAGGTATACGAGAACAATAAAATGTTATAACATGCAAAAAACATTTTCTCATACAAATAATTGCTTGAATGTAGTCTCGCAATCACGACTGTCCTAGAAAGTAAGTGACCATATTCATAGCTCGTTTATCATTTGCACAATTATGTCGAGATGTTTATAGTTCTCCAACTAGTGGCACTATGACGGTTGTGTCTTAAAAACTATTTAGTTCATAAGAAGCGGTGTATGCTTTAATTAGTGTTGGAATGCTTTTGTTGGAAGTAAAACCTGAGATTGGCTGTGTGTGTTACATACTTTTGAGGAGAATAAGATGGAAATACTGAGGTGTAGTAGAAAAAGGCGGTTGCAGAAAACAGTGATGAAGATTCAGAAAATGAATTATAAAAAATATTTTAGCAAGTAACCCGTAACCCGTACCGTAACCGTGGTCATCTTTTCCGTATTCGTCATATACGAATCGGATTACAAACATGTACAACCAAATTGATAAAGTATCTCGAGGAAGTCCGATCTGAATCTTTCAAAATTGACTAAGTCTAATTCGTCTAACCAAATCTTGAAAACCTTGATTCATACACGGCAGATAATTTTATTTTTGCACACGAAGTCTGTCTCACGTCATTCGAAAGTTTTCGCCATTCTTCGGAACCGTCAGATGCATTTTTTGATAAAAATAATAAGTGCTTGCAAACCTATTATTTTTATGAATGGTTCTAGTGAGCATTAGTAAGATTCATTCAGTGAAATAACCAACGTGATGTATTGAGGCTATTACATTAATCCTTAGAATTGATTTTTATCAAACTTATTTTGGAAATGGTTAGTCTTTTAACTACAGAGCACAGTTTTTCTCACTTTTAATTTCAGTGATTGAATTTAATTTACAGCGGCTTCTGGACCATTTCCAAAGGCATTGTCAGAACCATTAGGCATGCTAGTTTTTACCATCCATATCAGTTGATAATAGCGGTCGTGCGATCCGGCGCGGCGGTCGCACGGTCGCTTGCCTCTTAATTGATCCCATTGTTGTTCTTCGCCTTTTCGACGAAGTTATTAGTGCTGGCAAGTTCAAGTGATCACGGCTGACTTGAGAGACGAAGTACTTTTGTTTTTCTTTTTGATCTTCATTTAAATTAAGCTGATTTTGAGAAAAGGTTTGATTTTAAATATTATGTAATTCTGAAATAAGTTTTGCATTATTACTGAAACATTTAAAAAACAACACAGTTCAGTGTGTGAAAATAAGACGTGTATTGGCGCACAACTATCTATGATTACAATAATTGGATATTTATAAATAAAACAGGCGCACAAAGTTTAACAATAAGCTTGAGACGAGAACTGTTTTCATTCTTAGCATACAGATGCAGAAAATAACAATCTCATTAACGCATATCTCTATAAAGTATTTATTTTATACACTAAGTGTTCGCAGCATATATAATTCTAAACATACTTTACCATTCCATATGCATCGGTTAACAACACTGAAAAGATTAAAAATAACTATATAAATGTACCTACTATATTATTCATTCAAAAGGCAGAAGCTTTAGAAATATGCCATTACACATTCAACTATCGTTTTGTAACTGTCTAGTTCTTATGAATGGCTGGTTGGTCGTTTAACATTCAGGGTGTCTTGTTCAATAAAATTATTCTAAATTGCTTCTCCACCTATCATCTCTTTGTTTTCAACACGTGCTTATTGTTTATAGGCGCATCGTTGTTTATTTTAATTGTTAAATGTGACTTAGACAATATTTAATCTTTTTCTTTATTGAGAGGTTGCCGTTCTTGTAGAGTAATAATATGTTCAATACATGCACCAACATAACAGTATTCTGTTAATGTTATTACATAAAATGAATTTGACAGGTATTTGTATTAAAAATAAACAACATTTTCACATCAAAACAGGTAAATTTTGAAAAGATAGGCATGTAAACAATGTAAAAGTATACAAAAAACGTGACACGAAAACCAATAAGTAATTTCAATACGTCAAACAACACATTCCGATTAGCTCATCACATAAAAAAACCAAAACAGTCATGGGAATAAAGTATAAAAATTGCAAGGATCACGAGTGGAGCATTCAACTCTGTCCAAAGGCTCTAGACACGACAATATTCAAGTTATACATGCCCAGTGAACGAATCTTCTAAATATATAGGCTTTTCGTACTATGAGAGGTCAGCTTAAACTGGACATTTGTAGGCGTGAGCAGAAACAGAATTCAGATGTCAACACGTACTTACGTTCACATGCTGTGGATGGAATCGCTGATTGTCCATATTATGTATAGCAATATACGCATCGTGACCGTACGGTGAATTTATGGGAATTGTTGTTTGATGAGAAGGAAATAAAGAAATGATTGCGTTTTTCAAGTGCTGGTGGAATATTTTAATACTAGATGTGAAGAAGAAAACTACAATCGAGGTGGTGTATTGACTATCAGTCTAAACCAAGCAATAAGACGGACGCAACTTAAACTGCTAATTCTGCTAAACAACTATTTATAACTCAACCTAAACACACTGATAATTACAATTCTAAATTAACAGATAAACTAAAATAACTTATAGTTGTAGCCGAAGATTAAAACTAAGTAGGTTCCGATGGTATTCACGATAAATGAACCTACCGTTAATGACCGTAAAGGTTCAGATATCCAAGTAAGGAAGAGACAGATGATCTGCTATCGACGGAGAATTTCCCGTAACTTAATATAGTATGATTATTACGTTATTTTATTTCCTGCGATCAGTCTTTTCTTATAATGGAGTTGTATCGGTCATGATCTCGAAGACTGGTTTGCATCCTGTAGGAATAGTGTTTTGTCTTATCAAAGTATCTAGTTAAGTTTTCATTCCGTGGTAAAATAAATTACATTTGAAATTCATTTTAAAACTTCATCATTTGAAGATGTTATATCTAACTGAGTATTTATTAATAAAACCGTTACTCCTTTGTCGGATGACACAGCGAACCAAACAAACGGTACAAGAAAATTACAGACTTCGTTAGAAAATTGTAAGTGAGCCGTAAAGGAACTAATAAGTAGTAATAAGTGAAATGAAGTAACCCATGTTTATACTAATACCTCGTCGGTATCTGGCCTCTAATCACCGTATTCAGCCGAAGTGTAAGCACCACTAGTAAAGGCTCGTTTGTGCCTAGAAAGTGTTTCAGCAGCACTCTCTAACTACACTTTAATGTTTCTTAGTATCGGCATCCAATAGTTTTCATCGCTCGTTTTTTTTTTTAAATGTATCTCTTGCATCATATGAGAACTTAATTGATTTTGTTTCGTCTTTTGTGTGGAAGTTATCTTTGTTGAATCAAATATCTGAAATAAAGCGAAGACTCCATTCATAAAAAAGTTTAAAATCTTGCATTTTAAATTTAAGCAATTAGGCAATTAACTAACTTTTACAGTAACTTTTAGAAAATATCAAGATCATACTAAAGTCAGAAGTTACATCGAAATCCCGAAACAGACAAGAATAAACTAGGTATTATCTGCATGCTCCACTTAACCAGCAAGTACAAACTCATTACACAATTAAGCAAAACAAATGGCAGACTTAGCATAGATTTTTGGGAATAAAGACTCTTTGTCTTCGTTGCTACATCTTGCCTTGACAGATTTGGACAAAATCTCGTCACGATGCTTGTACACATTGGCTTTATTGTCGACGACATTTGCAAACTAAGTGCAGCATTTCTATGTTTGGTTATTTCATTATCATTGTCTTTTACTTATCTTTTAAATTGCAGGGACAATGAAGGTTGTACTTCATATGATTGAAGTTTTCATTGAATTATACTTGATTTTTTCGAATTAGTATGTTTGCACTTTAGGCTTGTTAGCAGTTACTTTTTACTGAAATAAAAACTAAGAATGAATGAATTAAAATACTGTAAAACCTTCATGTATCTGCTAACAAGGAAAAAAAATAAGTGCAACTATTAGCTTAATTACCCAATAGTCACGTACAAACATACTTGCGTACGTACGTATGTCTTGCGTAAGAGTATTTGCAACAACCAATTATCGGGCCAGTTGTTTTTTAGAATAATTTGAAACAAAACAGACTTACCCGTTCGCGGTGGCTATCAGCGATGGATAGTGCTTTCACCTGCTAACGATTACACGTCGTCAGCTGTCCATCTTAAGCATAAGCTCGTGTCATTATGGCATGTGTGGCGTCTTCAGTTTTTTTTGTTATTGTCAATCTTTTGTGGTTTTAAATGCCAGTGCTTTCCTTCAGTCATGTAGTTGTGTATTGACGAGCCCATTTGTATTTTTTGTTGACGGAATTGAGACGACTAAGAATTGAGTTTAGAAACAGTCCTCTCCGGTAATGAGAAATGGATGGATTGGAAATGGAATATGGGCTCTCGGTTAGGCGGTCTGAGAGCAATAATTGGTAATATTTGACCGTCGTAAAGAGAATTCTCAGAATAGCGAAGAGATACTAAATCCAGATAAAGCAGATGTATTATCTTTATCGCCGTCAATTTCAACCGTCCATGAACACTCAACACCTGACGTAAACTTAATACATATTATGCTTAAGTTCGTTGATAAAAAGCACGCCTCTGTAATGTTACCGCAGTATTACGTATTTATTACGTACGGCACTATACGCAACGCCCACGACTGCGTTCCACCCGGCCTGGTGTGAGGCTTCTCTTAATTGTGATTGTTTTGTCATATCGCTAATAAATATTGAGAGGCCAACTAGTAACAGCACCGACTTACGAATTTTTGGTTATAGGTTCGAACCTAGAGAGGCGCGGTACTTTTTGTAATTATTTCGTCACCAACGGTCTAAAACGGTGCGGCGAAGTAAAATAGACGTGGCCTGAGTCCCAATAGTGGGAACGTTATACGTAAATAGCTGATTATGCTGATAGAGATGGAACACTAGCACTTTGAAAAATAAGGAGTGAACATATTTTTATGTTTGTCATTGCTTTTGAAGAAAGTAATTTAAAACCAAATGAAAGCGTGCTTCTCGAAAATGAGTTGACAGACAATGTCATCGGTACCGTATAAAAATGGTGAGACTGGGTCAAGTATTTCATTGGAACCTAACTGGTATGATAATTTTTAATTACGTGTGCCATGTTTTGTATGCAAAAGAAGACTTATTCTATTTAGATACGCTGTTATAATTTTAACTTGCATTCTCTGTATTCATTAATAACTTTAATTTCGATTGCAAACGAATCATATCGTATTCAGCTATTCATAACAAGTATTTGTTATTAAACATGCGTATAGTTATAGTAAGTACATAGATGATTTATGATCATTTAATAATGAGAATGTTTTGAAATTCCTTTTGCATAAATGTAATATATCTTTCTATTGCTTTGCCATTTCTGGTCTGGTATTGCCTCTCTTGCATTTTAGTACATGGTGGACTTGGTTATAATTCTACGGGAGATCCAAATTAACATTTGCTAAATTACTCACACGTACGGGTGCGTGTTTTGTAACTTTGTTTCATCTTGAACCGAACAAGAACATTGTAAGTTTTATGCAGATGACGGCGAAGACCATTTTGACCAAGATCATTTCTCATAAATTTCATTTAAACGACCCATAAAATAGCGATATAGATAGACTTTTATGTTAATGAAAAGAAGTTTGATGTATATTGATGATATACTTTACGTAACGAAGGCGGAAGAGCATCAATAACAATTTAAATGAAAGCACCTGTTTTATGGACGTCGCGAATCGAGTATCGTGAACGAAATTATTTAGATTGAAAGTTACCGGACACCTGGATGATCATTTTGACCGTTACGAAATACGGGAAAGCAAGCAGAGACACTAGGAAAGTAACTATAAATACAAATTAAAGAATACTAAGTACCTAATTAAGGTCGGTCAAAGCTCAGTGTAGATAATGTGTCCATGACTTGGATCCAATCCCACCAATGAGGTTAAACTTTTTGAAATACAAAATGTCATTAACGGATTTTCCACCAATGACAATATTTGAAACTAGTTATGCCCTTGCAATTCGTTTCACAATAGGGGTGCGGACTGGGTAAAGAAAACGACATTCTATTTTGTCCGTCAGACAGGTAATACAAAAATATTAGACACGTATTTTTTGTTTTATCAAAATATCAAAAAGTACTTCGTTAAAACTCATTAAAGTTGGAGAGTGGGGGCTCACTACGTCACAAGTAGGTATAAAACTTACCTACATGTGACGTCATGCGCCATTTCAACTCAATATATCTCCGTATTTTTATGACCACGGGAAAAAAGAAAAATACGTGTCCAATACTTTTCAATAAACTACCCGACGGACAAAGAAAGCCTTCCCCATTGAAAAACAAAGGTCTTCTACGAGGACCAATAGAAGGAACCCCTAAACAAATTTAATTAAATTAATAATAGAAATCAGTTAGTTAACAGTGAAAACATTCTGCCACTTTCCAGCTTAATTGACGTCTGCCAAATTAGAAGAGTTAATTAAAACTAGAGATCTTTTCTCACAAATTAAAAGACCATTGATCAACGCCAAGGCAGATTGGGAAGAAATTGTTGCGGTTAGTCGTAACCAGACTATTGGCCTTATTTCGTTACGGGTTTGTAATTCTTATAGATAGCTATAATCTTACTTACTGTTAACACGAAAGTTGTTAAGGATGGGTATATATTACTATGACACGTAGTAACTTTTGAACGAATCTGGATAAAACTTGACAGTATTGAATTGCCTGTGAAATGGGGGAAGCCACGGGCGGAAGCTAGTAAATGTAATAAATCGGAAAAAAATACACATTAATCTAATTCTTACTGTCAATTTATAATATTAATCCATGATGTCGATGACGTAAGAGAAGTAACGGCAGTTAATATTTAATACTAAACATTTATTGACTGTCGTTTACATCGAAATAATTTTAGGTGATTAATGTAGAATAAATTACATAAATATTAGAGTTGTTAATTTACGTAATACACAAGTTATTTATAAACGACTAAATCATACATTGTAGTGAAGTTGTAGGTCAAAGAAGTCTGAAGTTTTGCTGCAACGATATTTTGAATATTGTATCAAACACTGTAAAAAGCCAAATTGTTACCATTGATATGTAATGGTTTGTATCCATCAGTAGACTCTTTTAAGATGAGGATGATGGTAAAAGCAAAGCAGAGTCCAAAGATTTACATTATAAACAACATCTTAGTCCGTTATGGTTTAAAATAGACAAATTAAAGTATGTTGATAAAGGAATGAAGATAGATGATGTTACTACTAAAACGATGAGCCATTATTTTACCGCAGTACCGTATCGCCATACTATTTCAAGCATCTACCATATTAGGGAGTATTTTAATTTCCTGCGAACTTAACAACCTGTCCAACCTTATCCAGTGGGTGCGGCTTACTTTCATCACTACGCAACAATTTTCATAATTATGTAACAATTTTCATCATTACGTCACGAACGGAAGCGAATGAATATGTAAAATTGTTTAATGACATACTTAAAGGGACTTGTAACATGTGATAAGGTAGGGTCAATGAATCGTTATGTAAGTGACTTTGTTGTGTTTGTACTGATTCTATGTTTATGTTTGTATACGTTCTTTTTCCTTATTGGGAAAACTGCATGTGGTTGACGTGTTTGCTGTGATAATGGCTTTAGTATTAGTTTTCCGATTAGAGGATTAAGTAATCAGATCAGCGATTTCTAGAACTAGTTCCTCTTCGTCATCATTTTCATGCCCTTGCCCCTTCCACTTGGGATCGGCGCAACACGTTTCCTTCTTCCATTCTCCCATATCAGACGTCACGGTATCATTTGCTCTTTTCTTCTTCATAGAACTGTTTCCTATTTTAGTCGGTATTATTTGTTACCCCAAGATTCAATAATTTATTTCCTTGCAACATAAAAAAAAGTTTGAGAGGAGCTGGAGGCTAAATAATAACAACCGCACGGATCGATCTTCAAGGTTCAGCCGTGCTTGCCGAGGTCGGTCCGTGGATTGGTGACCATAATTACATAACAAGTTTCCCCGTGCCTCGGAAAGCACGTTAAGCCGTTGGTCCCGGGCGGCTGTCATTTGTAGATCTTTGATCTTTGACGTTAAAAGTAGTCAGAAGCTGAAAGTCTGACATTCAGTCTTACCTTGGGGTTTCGTATTACCCAATTACTGGGTTGTGGAGGTCAGATAGGCAGTCGCTTCATGTAAAATACTGATACTCAGCTGCATCCAGTTAGACTGGAAGCTGACCCCAACAAAGTTTGGGAAACAGCTAGGCAGATGATGATCAAACAAAAAGATTACTGAAACCTTAACGTGAATAGAATGAATTATGCCCAGTATGGACATCAAAAGGGCGCGGCATATATTTTGATGTCTTAAGTAAGGATGAGACTGAAATTACGTTGCATACAATTATGTTAATAGTGTCGACAGGAAGCGGAGATTCAAATGATAGAATGTTTAGTTGGTGGTTGTCTTTTTGTTGGTTAATATCGTAGCTATATGGAAAAGCTGACTGGAGATATATAGAGAGATCAACGATGAATGATGATATGAATAAAAGGGGTGGAAATGATTACGCGACGTGTCGCGGCCAGTCGCGGGTACGATCCCCGCACGGAACAAATATTTGTTTGGCCTACAGATAGGTGTTTGGGGTCTGGCTGTTTGTGTATTGGAGTTGAAATGTTTGTAAACGTCCACGATACAAGAGAAATTCCTAGTGTGGGGCAAAGTTAAAAAAAAAACCACGGCAACAACTACGAAAACATTTTGTGCCAACTCCAAGTAACTGGCTAGCAGTAAAAGATCATGTTGAAGCTAGATTTTTATTTGTAAGAATGACCTACCAAAGCTTTTACGGAATATCGAATATCGAAGGACCGTCAACAGTCTACAGCAGTCCATTGATGGACAATATAGATAGATAGACCAATTCAATCACACACACACAACATTTATCTCGATTCCCGGTCTTTCATCAAATGCTCAGCTTCTTCGCAATTTCGGAATCTCAATAGTCAATCGCAAAAAGCAAGCAATTATAGAAGAATGTTCAAATCCCATAACGGAATAGAAATGTCTGTTATGTAACAATAAATTTTGATTGGATTACAACAAGTTACGTATTTGCAAATCTTTAGAGAAATAGATGTTCAGCCAAGTCTTATTTTTGAAATGTTTTAATAGTTGCGTGAGAGATAACTGTTAAAACTTTGACTTTCCAATCGCAATTCATTTTTCTGTTTCTAACTTTACCTTCATGTTTTGCTGAACTTATTAAATTCGTTGTTCGTTTATCTAAGTCTCGTTGGTTTTGCCTTGGGTGTAGCTCGTAGTATCACACATTAAAAAAAATAGTCCACTCACTATTTTTTTTTAATGTGTAGTGGAGTCCCTCCGCGCGGGAGAAGTGAAACTTCGTAATACTACACGCATGCGTTCGAGTGCCACGCATTCACTCTCGCTCTGTCTGTTTCTATTCCTTCTCCATGGTAGCGTTAAACGTTTAACGCAAACTTGTTGGAAGTCGCATAAGAAGTTTCACTTTAAAAATAGTTTGCATTCATTGATATTTCGACTATCTTTATCACAATGAAGATATTAGCGGAAAGTGTGTTAGTAACGTACAACGTGGAAAAAACAAATAAACAAACATGATGTTTCAGATTACTAAACAATAGTTATTTGTGCAACTAGAGAGCAAAGTCGTTTTTTGCTGCGAGTGCTGATTTTGAATCCTGAGCAAGCGAAGGATTCAACGATTGAATCACGAGCGTAGCGAGTGATTCTAAAGCTGAATCCTGAGCGTGGCGAGGGATTCAATGGCACGAGATGCAAAAATCTTTGCTCTCGTGTAACACACATAACTTTTCACTTCAGCAGCGAGAACACTTAACGAGATAAAATAATAAACAGGAATTGATTGAAAGAACTATTTATTGTGAATCAAAATAATTAACATTATAGATGATCACCTCGTCTGTGATAAATCTAAAAAATAAGATACCAACACCGTCTCCGAAAAACTGCTTGCGCCCTTTGTAAGTCTCGTTGAAGACATGGTATGCTTTCAAATATTTCTTGCGAGACTTCTCAGGTAGGAAACTTAATTCTGCATTAATAACTGTCTTGTTGTTTTAACTCTTCCGGTGTTACAATACTGTTCTCGTCGCTAGTTTCACTCATATTTTACGAGTATTTTAATATTTTTTACTTATTCAACTCTTTACGCCAGCAATTTTTTTTCTCGCTCTTTTATTTAAATTAAGGCGTGTTCGGAAATAGCACCCATGCTATTTTATTATTCAAAATATATTACGTAACATTATTGAAACTAGAAATAAATATTTACTGGTTAAATATCAGTTTTATATGCAGTAAATACTTATTTTCGTTTAAATACAACAATAAGTTAAAAATTCAATAAATTACATTAAAAGACATAATTTTTGCAAAATCTATTTAGTACGAAATTCCGAACGTGTTCGAATTCAAAAACGGAACTTCGAAAGGGCTGGTCTTTGTCTCTCTCTCTTTCTAATGGGCGGGAAAGAGATAGAGTGTGAATGTTTCGAATTGTATGATCAAACCCAAGGCTGAATAAGATAATCGGGGCTTTCTGAAAAAAATAATTAAAAAGTTACTTTGTCTCACTCAGTGAGCAAAATCGCATTTTGCTCACTGATTTCAGGCAGCAAAACCTACATGTTTGAGCTACTGAAGTGAAAAAGATCTTTATTTATTTCCATGTAAAATATTTTGTGTCTTCCTTGCAATTTCACAGTTTAACGCTAATTTGACAATTCTCGATAGCCACACAATCCAAATTGAATTTTCAACAATGCGCTATGTAGTGCAAAACATGTGTTTTTTTGTTGTGTTTTGTATGTCAAGGCTTTATTTATTACGCCTTAAAATATGAAGGTTGAACTACAATCGATCAAAATATTGCTGGTCAGTCAAATTTTAATTAACTAAGTATCGGTTAGCGAGATGGTTGATGTAGCGGTTTGTCAATCATTCAACACTTAATAGGTTGGTGAAACAAACCTCGTTAGTACTGAGTTTTGACGTGACAACGTCTTATAAATTGGTTTGCCGGGTGACACTTCAAGAAACTGCGTTACGCTCCGCTCACGTTATGCGCTCACAATGAGAGCGAGTGAGAGGCACGCGTCCCTATAGCGTTGTCACGTTCAACTATCGTCAGTAAACCGACTTTACAGACAACCAATTTTTAAATAATAATAATTGTATTAAAATTAATATGCATGAATGAGGAATGAAGGTTGCTTTCAACGTAGAAGGAATCCTGCTTAGAGCATAAACGATTAACAACTTAGAACTTATAGTAACCGTATGATGCAGGATTTAGTATTGACTATTGAGTCCTATTTGAGTAACTGATTGATAGAGAATCAACGTTTTTTTTTTCAATAAGGACACATTTTTGAAGAAGTCTGCATAACACTTTTGGTGATTTAGAAAATGAGAACATAGCTGTGTTAAAGACGAGAGATCACTCAAATAAGCGAAATAGACTATCGACAGTAAAGGTTACAACCGTAAAAAAAAAAGATGTTTTGACAAGCATGTAAGTAAGTCTTAGATAACCTTCTTAGGTATCTTTTACTCTCATAACTATTCATAACGCAAGCCTACTCTAATTAACTAATCGAAATAAATAATTCTCCATATAAAGGTATAGTTACAGCAACCCATGGCGCTCGCGCTTGACGTTTACCTGTCATGCACCAGTTGTCATTGCGACTGACACACAATACTCTAATGTTATTGTATAATTCCATTTTTAAATGAATTCGATACCTACCGCAGTTTGTTCCGCGATTGACGAAATACTGTGTTTGACCACGTATAAAGTTTCTTTGATATTACACCACTCTTTTAAAATATTCTTGTTGGTTCTTAAGATTTCTGAACGAAGTTGAATAAACAAAGCCAACAAAAATGGGATCGTTCCAAGAAGTGTTTTCTGTTTTTCAAGTCAAGATATTTACTACTGCGTTACCTATAATTAAAACTATTTATTTTTTATAGTTCATAGAAGTTAAGCATACCAGCCAGTATTCAAAACTTAAAATAGATCAAAAAGAAGCAAAATCTATGACAGCAAACGAGGTTGAAATGAAGAGCTTCGGCTTTTTCTCTTTGAAATATAGAATCAGCTGAAAGAAACAATCTTTTGTTTCTTTTGTATATAACGTTCTAGGTATTCGCAAAAAATATAGACAACTGGATTATATTTACTCGAGTTGATCGAACATTTGATTTGCTTGTTGAAATTAATGAGCTGGAATTGGATTGTTGTTGATTCAATGGCTTCCTTTATTAGAATATTTGAAATAAATTTATGTCACGCCTTTGCAAACATAAGATGCACTTTGTGAGTTAAATTATTTGAACTACTAGTGATTGAAGTTGAAGATAGAGTCACTTTTGATTGTTTGTAGAATGTTTTAGCTCCTGATGTAATGTAAAATGTGAATCATGAATGGCATCTATAAACGGAATTTATAACGGTACTGATATTGTTTTAGAACATGATGGCCGCGTATCGCTTGAAGAGAAATTGTGTGCAATTTGTATCGCATTCATGTTTTAAACATCAATGAAAATATAAATTGCATACATTCTTTGATCTAGGTGCCTTGTTAAAATGTTACTTTAAAATACGGGACACCAAATCGGTATTTTTTCTGTTAATATATTGTGTATGGCCTTTTCATCACCCTATTGAAGACTGGTAGAAAAGCCGACACAAGGCAGCAAGTCCGCCTTTGTACAGTTTTACTCGTGCATAAAGTATTAATAAATTTAAAAAAAAAACGGTCAAAATGAATTCTATTAACAATGGTTATCCGACGCTTATCGAATCCACAGTATTCGAATCGCAGGTTTGTTGCACTTTGATGACTAATTCTCAAAAGACTGGCTGTATCTGATAGATTCCTTTGTCAGGTAGAATGGCAGGGTTAAAGCGCGAGTCGAATCATAATTAGCAAGAACAATAATCTGTTGGCGCCATTTATGGGCTGTCAGTTTGACAAGGGTCAAATATTTCTGACGGCGAGATTTATTTATGAGAATCGATAAGAATGATTTCATTCTTTTGTTTTGAAAATAAATCAAGAAATAATGAGATTCTAGAATAGATAAAGTTAACCTAGTTTCTGAGATGAAAAGTGATGAAACTATCGCATTTGACGTGCATGAAAGGAAAACAGAGTTAAGTTTATGAACCGCTTTTCTTGTCACGAAACCAGTGAGAGTCGCTGGCGGTAATTGAGTCACAATACATACATACATACAGTACACTTGTAATCTATTAGACAGTAGTTTTATTTGTCGTGGAAGAAGATAACGGTCGTGGATAATGCATATTTGTCCTATTTAAGACAAGACACGCCTTTGAGGAGCTCGTGGCTAAATAATATCAGTCGAGCTCGGGGTATTCATGTTAAGACGCGCTTGCCTGGTCCGTGTATGGGTGACCGCCCATTACATATCGAGTTTCCTCCGTGCCTCGGAAAGCACGTTAAGCCTTGGGCTCGACTGTCATTTGTAGATCTTTGCCAGTCGTTACATGTAGTAAGGGCCCTAAAGTCTGACAACCAGACTTACCAAGCGGTATCGTATTACCCAGTACTGACTGGGTCAAGCAGGTCAGATAGGCAGTCGCTCCATGTAAAACATTGGTATTCAGCTGTATGTTAGACTGGAAGCTGACCTGATCATAAAGGGTTGATTAACTTACTTTCAACCCAAAACGCACATGAATAGAGTTTTCTATCTCCAGTGATCCCTAAGATTTCTGCTTAAAAATTGAATGGTAGCAAACCTCAAGTCGTAAGTTGAATGGTAGCATTACTCAAAGGTTCATCCTAAATCATACCTGTCTGCAATTAAATAGTTCAGCTAGACACGGTGATCTTTATTATGCTGCCACAAAGTATGTCTTCTGTTGTATCCTCGTGAAACTGGTGCGGTTTCTCATAACTTGATCGAACCTTGGAGTTTGATTATGCATAGCTTTGATTCAATTCACTTAGTTAGATATGTGTGATTTATATTGTAGAATTGTTCATTTTTACGTCTAATTAACTATTCCCACTTACTTTGAGTACACAAGTGTTTCTGTATTTGTAATAAAAGCTTCTCAAAATAACGCCTCTGATGAATGTATCGCTTCGGGGCTCTTAAAATACAGTCATACGCCTTTTGTTTATTTTTCTTTGCCTCTCATAATTAACTGTCTTCATTACGTCATCGGTCCATCTGGCCATAGGACTGGGCACTCTACTTCGTTGTCAGAGGTCACTGTAATTTTTTTTTTAATACCACCGGAACTTTAAACACGCCATTAAAGAGATAGTATCGCCGACCGAGTGCAGATTCTCACTCCGCCATGATTAGCAACATCCCGACACTGCTGTCATTAATCATTAGCTGAGCTTTCCATCCATACTTATCTCCTGCGTTTGCACTTTCAATAACCTCTACTGCTCGCGAAATAAGAGTTACAGTTCAATGTTGTAGTTAAAATATAGAATTGTTTGGAAAATAATGATAGTGCTCATTATGAATCGTATTGTGAAGTACTTAGGTATGAAATACTGTGGCTGATGCCAACGGATGCAGAATCGCGTAAGCTGCTCAACAAACGGATGGATGCAGGCATGGCGATCGCTTTCCTGTTATCTTTGTGTTGCATACTCAAGTTCTTATTTTGATTTAAAACTTCTATAAATATTATCTGCATGTGTAATATAAAGTCAGCCTTTTATACATACGTTATTTTATAATATCGAATGTAAGGTTTCGATAGTGCTTTTGATTAAAATTAAGACTGGCCGATTGGCAAAGTTTTTCTTATTTTAAACAAGTCTGCAGTCTTTTGTTTAATTAAGATCTCCTATAACTTTTTGAAATTCTGAAACTTGTTATCGTCATTTAGATTAATTTAGCTATCTCTTTTTTGTTACAGACGCAGAGAATGGACTGCGGAGCAAATGAGCTGGGCAGGAAACTGCGAGTTGACCAGGTAAATTATTACGTCTCATCAAACACATCTCATACGAAAATAATATCTGACATTTCAATCAAGCATAAACATTTCACCGTTATAATTAATCGACTAGAATGACAGTAGCAAATTGTCGCGCACTTTGATAAATGGCGGCGAAAAAAAACAAATGCCCATAGATAATCACTCTCTCGATTGACATAAGTGTCATGTGTGTCAGCTGTCAAATTACGAGTCTAGTTACGTAACCGGTTTGCACACGACACACCTGTAGGAAAGAAGTAGGTAGAGTATCCGATCAGCTGTTTGTAGGTTAGTATTTATTACTGGCAATTATAAAGTTGTTGTAGTCTTATTGCTCAGCAATTACTTCGCATTTTAAACGTAACCGTCCGTCTGGTTCATGAGAGTTTAATTATTTTATTGAGCTTAATTAATAGTTGTTAATCATTTTTTATGATTGCAACACATTCATAATTCACGTAATTAGTTTTATGTCTGCGACTTGTCAATTCTTTGATTTAGTTACGAAACCATTTGGCTTGGATATTATTTATAAATTGTTTATCAGGGATATATTGTACATTGATAAAACTTCCTCTTGAATAATTCTGTATATTGATAAACCGCATCAAAATCCGTTACTTAGTTAAAAAGATCTGAGTGTACAGCCGACTTTGTTTTATACTATGTTTAGATAAATATGATCATGATATCGGAAGTATATTCGTTCACCACATTTAAGTTTTACAAACTCAACATCCAAATTCCACTGGTGTTCTTAAAGTAATCAAAAATTAATAGACTAAAATCGAGTATTGGCATCGATTCCATTCAGTATCGAGTCGTGAGCGGTTTATGTAACGGTCCTGTCCTGAGCGAAAGATGGCCCGATATATCGAACACCGGTTACTCGATTCTTTAGTGCATTCGATTTGTTGAACTTTAAATTGGTATCGATTATGTTCGTAAGTGAGAGGATTTGAATCGTGTATGGTGTTAGTAGGTGGACACCGTGTGGTGTGTAGCTACAGGTTGATGCCTATGATTATCATAAAAAGTCGTTTCCCAGCAATAATTTTTGCGTAAAGTTACTTAGTTTCATGTACAGAATGCTTGGTTGACGGCTTCGTGATGAGGTGATTTACACGGTGTATTTTACAACCTAATAACATGCATGAACGTTTAACTTGCATTAAAAAAAAAACAAATTCAAATTCTTTATTGCGAACTATGTGTAGTCTTGAAGATGTTGACAATAGGTAGGTTCTTATAACTTAGTTGCCTGTTAAGGCATTGCAATTTAAATGGTTTTTAATTATGTAAAACAAAAATTTAAAAATTATATGTAAGTACACACTTGGTACTCCCTTTCTTCTCCTAAAATTGTTTGTCCGAAAATCATTATCCATAACACGTTTGCTATAAACTTAAGTAACCATAATGTTCAAAATCCCGAAATTTTGTTAAGCATAATTATCTTTAGTTCTAAAAGTATTTTGTCATAATATCGAGTACTATAATAATTGAATCTCCTAATTTTACATGACCTAAAGTCATATGTCCTAAGTATTGTGTTAAATAATGTGTATTATTTCGAATGTTCATTTATAATAAAAATATTAGTCCTAAAACATTTGCTAAAAATTAGGGTTTAGTGACAGAAACGAATCGCTGTAAATCCGACTCCACGCAGTCTTGTCTGCCTTACCCCTAGAGTGTAATT
This sequence comes from Cerastis leucographa, assembly GCA_963082945.1. NCBI lineage: Eukaryota > Metazoa > Arthropoda > Insecta > Lepidoptera > Noctuidae > Cerastis > Cerastis leucographa. The sequence continues at coordinate 17,715,503 of OY720358.1, read as the reverse complement.
TAAAATCGCGTAGGCGCGGAGGGGCGAGGCGGCCCGCGATTTGAGGAGCAGGTGGTTGTAACACTCGCCGCCGCGGCTGAGGCTGGCCGGCGCAGCCGGCCAGTAAGCCGAAGCTGTGGTGGTGAGCGTTAAACCCATCTGCGACGATAAACTCGCGTGGGACCGCCGGAGTCCCGCAGCGCCGGAGCCGTGACAGAAACCATGTTTGCTGCATGTTGCATGCTTGCTTGCATGCTGCATGTTTGCTTGCATGCTGCATGCTGATTGCTTGCTTGCATGCTGCATGCTTGCTTGCATGCTGCATGCTTGCTTGCATGCTGCATGCTTGCTTGCATGCTGCATGCTTGCTTGCATGCTGCTGCAAGCAAACATGTTCCAGTATACCTTTGTTAAACAGCGTGTGTGCACCATTTTTCTCTGAAGTAATCACTCGCACATTACACTTACATTGTTTATTTATGTACTTTTCACACACCCAGTCATATTTTCCGTTGTAGAATCGATTTTTGTAAGTAAAGCCATCACAATTTAATTTTATGCCACTATTGTTAGTCTTTAAAAGTTCACATTTCTGCATTTTTGAATAATTTATTTTTTATACGAGTATATTATAAAACAAAAATGTATTTATCCTGCTACTAAACAGAACTACATAACAAGGGAACTATCTCAAAACAAGTCGGTAGATGAAAAAATATTGCCCGCTCGTATCTACGTAACGCCTGAGAGAAGTTCATAGCTTTGTGATACAAATTTGTTTGAAGAATATTATTATTATTATAAATAAACATTATGTAATTTGTATTTAGGAGTTATAACTTTTATTGAAAACGGTTTTATGTGTTTTGTATATTATTGGTTGTAATATTTATGACAAACGGATTTAGGACATATTATATTTAGGGATTTCAATTTTATGGCATGTGATATTATGTGATAATAAGTTCGGGCAAGTTATCTTTCGGACAAATGATGATTAGGACAAAAAAAGTTAGGGCACTTTAAATTATGGATAAAAAAGTTAGGTGACACAATAGAGAACCACACACTTACTATAACAGTTGTTACAGTTTAAATTATCTTATATTAAGTTATCACTATTTATGATATTGTATCATACTTTTCATATTCTTATAATTTATACTAAAAAAAAAACTTAAAGTTAAAAATTAACCCTGAAAATAATTTAGAAGTTCAATGAACGTTAACCATCAGAACATTTAGCCATTAGTTACAAAAAGGTCAACATGACTGAAATAACTTTTCATGACAAATGACTACAAATATGAGCAAAATAATGGTCGAAAAAGGTTTATAAATAATATTATTTAAGTACCTACCTAAATTATTCAAAGTAACATACGGCTTTGATATTTAGTTTTGTATCATGTACCAAATAACTTTTAAATGCTTACCTACCTACTCACATTTCTTTTTTACTATGAGTAATAAGTGGAATATATTGATTGATTCGGTATAAGTCATCGGAGTAGTATCGACCTCCTTTCTACTTACACTTGAAAAATAGTTGATTGTTCACATAATAAGCTGAATCGACTTCAAATTAGATTACATAACAACATTGGTAATGTTTATTTTTTAACCATTTCTTATGTAGACCGTACGTGGTCCTACTTAAGAGTTATTACACTTTACGGCATTTCATACAAACTTTCAAGTCCTTATTTTCCGAAATGACTGAACAGATTTGAATGAAATTTCATACGCATAATCATCTGATACGATGCTCTATACAGTATGTTAGGTTAAACGAGGGACATATTGAGAGAGGGTATTCAGTATTCGATTCTCGTCCCAAATATGTAAAAAACCTATAACGTATATAGAAGAATTTTTAATGTTTTGTTTAGTGCCTAGATATTTTGGACTGTCCTAAGCCAGGTAAGTTTAAAGTATGAAGGGCAAATGGATTATACCTAAGAGTCATTGCCCCGCTCACATGTTCTGCGATAGTATTAAGTCGCTAGCGCAAGGGTGTATACATGTTGCTTGTCATTTGCGAAAATTTTGGTATGGTTCTGTCTGTTATTTATCAGTGTTTTTTTTTTGTTTATATTTTTATTAGTATCATGTTAGCATGTACTATTATGGGTTTGAATATGTCCCTCGTTTAAACTAACATACTGTATACGATCTACGATCTAGCATCATATATATCCTATAGGTTTAAAAAGTTACTAAAAAATATGTTCGAAATTTCTTTAAAAAAAAAGGTAATTGAAAATTTCTGTTTGCATAGACAATTTATAATCGGTCTAATTTAGCTGTAAGTAACACTATTTTTCGAAAATGTTTTATAGTAACTATGTAGACCTATATGTCCTGCTTATGCGTATGAAGTTTTATTAAAATCGGTTCAGTCATTTCGGAAAATAAGGACTTGAAAGTTTGTATGAAATGTCGTAAGGAGTAAACGCTCTTAATGCGAATTGCGATGTATCGTTAGTGATGTACCTCGTGTTTTAAATAAAGGGTGTAAAACACCTCTTAACGAAGCCGAAAGGCACTGGTTCTCCCTGTCATTGCGATCATTTTTTTTGTTCTACACCATACCTGGGAACCTTCTAGTTACGGAGATATTAGGGGTCCAAGTTCCAACTTTTTGACAAGTATTTTTTTAAATACAAGTTTTTAATGTAAGATTTTTACTTTAATCACCTCCACGACCCTCGTACTATTCAATCCGTCCATCAGCACAATGTTTTGAGGGTGTTCCATTGAGTTCTACCACAAAACATGATTTTACACCCCCCAAAAAAAAGTCGTTTCCCAGCAGTAATTTTTGCGTAAAGTTACTTAGTTTCATGTACAGAATGCTTGGTTGACGGCTTCATGATGAGGTGATTTACACCGTGTATTTTTGCGTAGATTTTTATTAGATGTAGTTATTTCATAGGAAGCACGACGATCTTAAATTAAAATGATGGCTGGGGCTAACAGGGTGGAGGCCTATGTCATGGCTGCGACAGACTGAGATTATTGAAGTAATTTTGTAAAAGGAGGAATCCTTTGAGTCGTAAAAATAACAAAGCATAGGTACTTTTACAAAACGACAACAACAATGTAGACCGCGCAATATAAATTTTCTTACGTTTTTGCAATTTTCCAGCCAGTAAGGCTGTATTTTGAACAAAAATGATTTACGACCGTAATACGCATGTTTTTACAGAATTATAATAATTAAAATCATCAATACAACCTTTTAAGTTCATTTAATCCTATTGAATAACTTTTTCTTTCAGGCAAAACTGTTTTAAGTTGTCGGACATTAGAGAAAACATATTTTTAACCCCCGACCAAAAAAGAGGGGTGTTATAAGTTTGACGTGTGTATCTGTGTATCTGTGTGTCTGTGTGTCTGTGTATCTGTGTATCTGTGTGTCTGTGTGTCTGTGTATCTGTGTATCTGTGTGTCTGTCTGTGGCATCGTAGCTCCTAAACGGATGAACCGATTTTGATAAAATTGGTTTCGTTTGAAAGGTGTTTTAATCGAAAGTGTTCTTAGCTATGTTTCAAGAAAATCTGCCCAGCCGTTTGAAGGTGATCACCACTTTTCTAGTTGAAGGGAAATAAACAACTTTCCCAGGTCTGGTCGATTGGAAATTTGAAATCTTGTTACTTGTCACTATGGGCATCGCTGCGGGGGGGTTGCACCCCCCCCACTCCCCCTAAAAAGCTCGTTTTTTTTTTTAAATTTATAACTTTTCTGGTTTTCGTTAAGTTTAAAAAGAATGAAAAAAATTTAATTAAAAATTTAAAAAACCCCCGGCACGAAAAACCTCTAAAAAACCTAAAATAAAATAATCCAAGCGTCTTAAAATTTTTAATTTAATTTTTTTTATCATGATGTACCTATATTTAAGTCTGAAACAGTAGTTAAATCATTTAAATAACTGAATACCGGAGAGCAAAGCACATCCGCTATTATGTAGAAGCAATGTTCATTCATAAGTCAAAGTTATAAGAACCCGTTTGGTAAGAGATGACAACAATGCTTGTAAGATACTAGAGAGCTTTCAAAGAGCTGTTTGGGGATATTTATTGCGGTATTGTGAACATAAACCGTGTGTTGTACCGACAAGCGACGCAATAAAATTTGGCCTAGTTCAGAAAGCAATGAAAGTTTGGATTCTGAACGGTTGTCTTCTAGTGGTGACACAATTTGTTTGAGCTCTCGTAATCTGAATTTCGTTTTTGAAGTGATGTTTTTATTATATTGAAAGAAAACACTTCTTCCATTGTTTTAATATTTCCAAGTTGTTCATAATGAAATTACACACTTTTTTTTTTTTTTGCGGATGGGAAATCATCAAATGACTTCTCCTCCGCTCTGGGCGGAGCGGGACACACTTTAATTTGAGTTGTTAACTCAAATGTAGAGGAATTTAAGTGTGTAATTTCAGGCAAATGTTTTAATATTATTAGTGTTATAACTAAGTTTGGCTGTAGTTCCCTATTCAATTAATCGTAAATGGCATCTTCTTCATTAGCGCCAAATGAAATGCACTTTTGTTTACCACATAATTTTACGCTTCCAAGTCTCACATTGACACGGAACAATATTTTTATATTCATAACCTCCTTGAGACAAAAGCCAGCATGGCAACACAGGTTAGGTTAGCGGGGCTGTTTCCGCACTTAGCCTCTTTATTGGGCCATTGTACGTATAAAAATTCTCTGGTTACTCCAACCATCCCAGGTCCTCCCAGAAAGCTAGCAGCCTTTTCAGGCTGCTGCAGGCCGCCAGGAGCGATGCCAGCATGGCAACACATCAATATATCTGTCAATATGACGCGTGCGCACGCTGATGGTACGTACAGTCACGAGCAACGTACAAGGTGTAAACGGAACGTTCTCGAAACCGAAGTCGTCCTGTGTGTATACAATGTACGTCAACTGCCATGTCATGCGTATGTCACGCATTAAAGACATTGTGCTGATCGATGAATTGAATAGTAGATGTGCATGTGCATCGAGGTATTTCAAAAAAGTTATAACATTGAAAACTTTATTTATTTAAGTTGTGTGTTTCGTAACTAGAATCGTCCAGAGCGAAAATATTGTAATGATAGGGACAAGCGCCTTTCCGTATTGTAGTTTTATTTAATTAATTAAAAAAATATAGTAGCGATTTAAAAAGTAAAAAAAAATAGTGTAATTTAAGCAAATGTTGATGATAATTTTGGTGTAAATTTTACTTCAAAATTATGTAGAACTTCGGAGATATTGAGGCTTGTTTCGAAGCCTTTTTGGTCGATAATTGAATTGTGTACAATTTTTTTTTCCTTACATGAAAGGCATATAACGAAATTTTATTCTGTGATAATTAAAGTATAGGATATTAGGGACGTAAATAAAAAAAAATTGATGTTGAATATTCAATAGAATCTACAAATTAGAGCTCCCAAATCATGTCTTCGTGAGTTTTTGCCTAAACATGCATCGGGAGAATGATTATTACTCAATAAGTAAATAAGTTATTTAAAATTCACTCTGAGCTTATTGTAGTAGAGAAAACGAACTATTTGTAACACGTAATTGTTATTTCATGCAACTAACGGAAGATTTCCAATTTCATCGAAGAAACCATGCAATCTCGCGTTTTTTTGTAATACTCCTCTTAAGAGTCTTTTCACACCCATTTGTGTAGATAAGACGTAGCAACTTTTAAAGGAGATCTTCGTCTACCATATTTATTTATAATTCAATTCAGTTACAAACACAGCATTTTGGAAACCATAATTATGTACTATAACAAAATAGGTTTGACCACAAAGTTTTGACAATTTTTCATGAGCAAATCACTTGTAAATTTTGCTAAGTGTATACATATTAGGGGTCATGACTGTACATATCTGTAGCGACGTGGGAACAGACATATTGGCTACTCATCGTCTCGCTTGCCTTCACGCTTAAGTTTTTCATGTTTACGAGTATCTCTCTTGTATTAATAACCTACTGTCTTAGAATTTTGAGAAACTAATAAGCATAATTTACATTGACCACGATCTTTTGTTTTTGATGTGCAGCTTTTTGTTCTGCTCTTTTTTGAACACGATTAGGTATAGGTTATTTTTTTGGATTGCCAAAAAAAGATATCAGTTCACAAAACATTATTAGATTATCGACCACATTAAGTATTATGTAGGTGTTATCCTTCACTTAGACCACAGTATGCACAATAAAATAAAAGAACATGATGATGATGATTACAATGTTAGAAAGTAAAAATAAAAGAAAAAATAAATATTATTCTAAATATTAGAAAGCAATATAAACAGGAAAAATCAACAGACTACCTATCCAGAAACACACAGTGGGTAAAAGTTCCAAAAATAATTCGAGCAAATGATAAACTTTGGATTCGGAAAAATTACGATTCACCCAGATTTTATACGTGTGACATTCGAACGGTGGTTCGACGTCAGGACGGTAATCCATCACGGACCGGACCGTACCGTCCGGACCGGTCTGAGGAACGGTACAGTGGCCATAAGGCGAAGTTTCCACCAAAAAAAGCAATACTAAGAATCAACTGAAAATATGCCAGTAAATGGCGCACTTGGTAGGTGTCGTTTAAACAACTGTGAAAAGGAAATAAAAAAGATTTATGAAATATATACATATATTTACTGTAATTTTTTGTGCTACTACTACCTGTCTTGATTATAAAAAGATGAAAAAACTAACTCAGGCCTGTTAACAGTCTCATAAAAAAAAGTTTATCATTTTTCATCTTTTTTTTTACCAGTATCGAATTTTCACCAATGCATAGCAATATCAATGCATTTATCTGTACGACACCTAGCCCCTATAGGTACACCTATGTACATAATATTAATACATAGAAATCCTCGACCTACGACTAACATACAGTCTAACCATTAACACCATCGGATATCGGCGTCTGCGACGTTTTTACACGTTCGTACATTTCCGTTGTAGAGTACTTACCCTTAATGACCGGGGAGTACCTGCTTACGATCAGGTTTTACTTGTTCCGCGATGTGGACTATTGGGTTATGTCCTTTGCTTCTCAACTCACTGACGAGTAGTCAATGATTGTCACTGGAGTAAATCCGGTCTTTAGTGGAGACATGACTTCCGACATTAGGATATCTGACACTAAATTTATAGAAATTGACAGTCGAAACTTTATACTGTCCGCAAGTGAACACAAAAACTATGACTGATAATAATGTAGGGCACTGAACAGTAAAAATTGGGACCATTTTTTTCAAAGAATAACCAAAATAATATTGTAATATAATAAGCCACTACAGGAAAATAGGAAGATTCATGTGGATTAGTCTTAAAAATATTCCACATTTACCATCAATCCACCTGTCAAACGCGATATTTATGCATTATCCCCCAAGAATGTTTCGTTTGAGTTCGTGGGAGATGCAAGTGCATATTATAATGCACATGTTTGAACGAATGAATCCGTGCTAGTAAGTTAGTGCAGTGGTTAAGCGTTTGGTTTTCTTTGTTAGTAAGAGGGTTGGATTCAGGTTTTAGGACAAATAATGTAATCTGCATGGTCCTGCCATGATCTGACTAAAGAGTTAACTTCTGAGTTTGTTTCGGTGTTTATTTTTAGAGTACGAAATATGTCCTCATTTAGATTAAATAAATATGAATGTGGTTTAAAATATTTGCATAGCTTTCGTTCCGGATGTAAGTATTGCGTCTGTCTAGTAACCCACAATTCACCACATCATATTCGCCAGGTGCGGCTAATGGTCCCATTTTTAGGCGACTGAGAGAGAGAGAGAGAGAGAGAGAGACTGAAAGAGATGATTTTGAACGGTATTGAAATCTAGGTAGGTTTTTGATGATATAATATGACGGGATGGTCATCATCATGTATTATATAAAAAGTTTATTGTTCACTGTATAGGACATAACGACAAACATTTTTGAAAACTAGTGTAAAAATTCATATAAACACTATTCATCTTCGTTGCTTAAAAGATAACTTACGTAACTGCTGGTTTATCTATAGGCCAAAATTTCGACCACCTAAGTTTAGGGGACCTTTTATCGTTTAGTTGACCTCTAACAGTTTGTGAAACAGAAACTATCCCATAACGGCCCCCTAAGTATGTTTAGGGGATCCCGTAAACTTAGGGGATGTTGGTGAAAACGGGCATACGTATTTTGTACAACCAAGATACAGACAATCTTTGGACAACCACCAACCTTTTGAAGTAGAGACATTTTGAACTATCATTGTACAAAAATAACATTGTAGTATATTCTTATGACGGCACCTAACAATACACGATATGAACAGTAAATTATTTCTTAGATGCTAACTGTAATTACGAAACAAGCTGTGCTAGGAAACCAATAAACACGTTGCAGCTCGCAATAGATCTTGTATTCGTGTTACTTGCAATGTAGGTGTTAATGCAATGCACAATCTTGACGAATTCGGTGTTGATCGATTTGTTGGAGAAATACTTTAAATTGGTAGAGAAGTATTTAAAAACTTCTTGAATACCTAGTCCTTGATACTTGTTTATTCGAAGCTCCACTTAACTTTGACTTCGTTTTCAGCATCTCGTAATTAGTCAATAACACTGGAAACCGGATATTTTGCCATGTTTACTATTTGTTTTTAGTTCCCTATATTTCTGCACTGTTGCAAAAGCGCCATGGTCAGCGTAAATATTCCGTTTTCAGTGTTATTGATAGCGTTAGTGAACATGTCAGTTTAATTTCATCCTAATCTTTGCAAGTTAAGAGACAAAATCCTAAGTTGTTACAGTAGTTTATATGTAATATTAAGTATTTGTTTAATTTGCTAATAATACAACCAACCGAGAGGTTACGAGCATCCTTATATCTTGCCGCCTTCCATCGTGGTTTTCATTGTTATGTAAAAATGTAAAAGTTCTTCTCGTCACAAATTATTTATTGGCTTACACTGATATTGTGCAATATAACCTTTTACTTGACTTTCGTACATTCTTAAAAAGACCGCAGATTTACTTTAAACCTGTACCTAAGTGGCACGTATATTATGTACATCAAATAATTAATCAGCCTTTCGTCTTTTCCTTGACGTTAACGATTCTCAAATAAAAGTTGTGTTGTTTGTATCAATAAGGAAATTCGCCATATCTTATGAATTTTAAAGCCTTTTGTCCGCTTTTAATATTATTGCGGAAAACATTTTAAGGAAACTCACACTATGATGATCTGGGGGGTGAATATGACGTCTCAAAACATTATTGTTTCATTCTTATTCCACAGTGGGAAAGAGATGGAGAATAAAGACGTCATGTTAGGCCACCAGGACTGTTTTGCATTATGATGACCACCGTCTTGTTTTAAGCCATAATTATTTTAATTTATGCAATTGTGTACTGATAGCAAAGTAAAAAATAAATTAAAAACCGTTCCAACAATTTCTCTAATGGTCCAGTCATTGGACGAAATTAATACCATCTTACATAGAATATTCATTCATAAAATATTGGACATTATGCTGACAAATGATTTATACAGGTTATTTTCAATAAATTCGAGTCTTATCTACTAGAAAATAAAGTCTATATGACCCGAAAAAGTAGTTTGGGAATATTTGAAACAGGTAACTCCAAAATGATGCCGTGATCCCTTTTCGGTCGTTTACATTCATTCCTTAGAACCGGTTTTCTCCTTGACTTCATTCAGTGGACTATGTCTTATATTTTTTTTTCATGTAAGGTATCATGTTACACATTTTTTTGGGAATTCTTTTACTTTTTTGGGTCCAGCGGCGTTTAGACGGTGATGAATTTTGAATAATGTTGTAATTTTTTTGGTTATGGTTCGTGGTCACCTTAATAAAAAGATATACTATTTATTAAAGTTATTATAAAATATTAAGAAATTATTTTTAGAAAACTTATTTTCATTACTTTTATTCCTTATATACACAGGCAAATTATGTCTAAGTAGGTATAATTAAATAGTCAGCTAATTAAATTAATAACTTTGGCTCATATGCGTCCAAGGCGATTCTTATCAATCTTGTCACGCCTCAGCGATGCAACGACAAGAAGTAAATGTGCCAGCGGAAGTGGCTGCATTCTCACGTGCATCAGATTTTGCGTAATCCATCATGATCATGTTTGATAACCTGCAAGACTTGGGAGAATTGCTCTTGCAAGGCTTCTGTGGTCTTTGACAAGAGAAATTCTTGAAAAATTAAATAAAATCTTAATTTTTATCGAAGTATAAAAGCTCATCGTGTTTTCAAGAATCTAAACATGCGTTTTTGATCTTATTGAGAACTAGCTGTCCGCGTGGAATTTAACAAAAAAGTTATTTAGTTTTTATTTAGTGTTTTTGCATTTTTATTTATTTTTCTAAAATAGAAGTAGCCTAAAGTACTCCTTATTACATCAGCTATCTGCCAGTAAAAGTGTCCCGTCAAAATCGGTCAGCCATTCCAGAGACTACCCGGATCAAACGGACATACAGACAAAAATTGTAAAAAAATATATTTTGGTATATGTACCGTATAAACGTTCATAGGCATAACAAAAAAAAACATCATCAATGTAAAAGTTTCGACACCAAAATCCATTTTTGTAAAAATTACAAGAGTTCACTAGGTACAGATCTATTACGTACTATCAAAATTATATTTCGTCCATACCAGTAGAGGTATGGACAAAATATAACACCACAAACATTTCATTTCCTTTTCACTTGAAGATAAATAAAAATCCGACGGATTTAAACACCTTATGTACCGTAACCAAAGTACTTGGATACACATCCTAAGTATATCTTACAGTACAGACATTATTACTTGGCAGTATTGTAACTCAAGCAAGACCTCCGGAAAAAATCATATCATATTGTATATTACAAAGAACATAATTATAGATAGTAAGTACCATGAAATGGTCATCTCGTCGTACAGGTGTCCCACCCACACGGGACCAGCGAAGTGGTCCATCGTCCCACTTATGGCCACTTTCCCAAAGCGTCTACATGGGGTCACAAGTTTATGAACCTACTTTTATTGTGATTTGTATGAGAACTGTATTATTTTGTGGCTGATGATTTATTTTAGGCTCGGTGTCGTTTGGGTGGGTGTCATCTTTCTATTAGCGGTTCGGAGCTTTGATTGATTTTTTGTTTATATTTATGTAGATTTCTTCAGTCAAAAAAAAAATGAAGTTCTTTTGCTGTGGTGAACACTATTAAAATTGGAGACATTGAGGTCAGACTTCAGACAGTATCCACTTAAGCTACAATTACTTATAAAATATAATTATTTTACAGGTTACAGAACCAGATCTGAGTATTGTACTGCACTTGTTAAATTTCAGAACGGCTTTTGTATGTCACAATAAAAAAATCTTTAAGCACCTACTTGAACAACTTACTATCACTTTGAATACTAAGACGAGCACTGCTACCATTCAGGTATTAAACGAACAGTTGAACAAATTCCTTTACAATAATGGATCGTTAAAGGAAATTGAACCACAATAAGCGTCCGATCGATTGTGTAATCGATTAATGGAATAATCGAATGTAATCAATACGGAACATGGATGCAGTGGTGAAAGTCGGCCGGCCGGTGCAAGCGCATCACTGAATGTCAAAGGTTTCGGCGACGACCCAGCTTTTTATGAAACTCGTTTTCACGATCGTACCGTTTTGTCTGTACGCGACTAATTTTATCTTCTAAATTAAGATGTCAGTTGTCTTAATTATATTAATGTGTTTAGTTAAGAGATGGTTGTTTTAACATCAATTTTATTAACGTTTGAGGCAGGAATTAAAGTCTGCTCTACAAAGTCATAGGAACAGATTGCTCCAAGGCATGGTCGATGTTCCAAAGATTGTACTTATAAGATTTCACTAAATTGTAAAGAAATTATGCTGGTGTAAAAATAGCACGTAGGTATATAATGGATAAAAAGGTAAAAGTAACAAACATCAGCAAAACAATAAGTAGACTTCATCGATGGTGCAATCTTTATAGAATGTTTAATTTTTGTAATCTCTAACCAAAATCATAAGCCTTCGTTTTGGCTTAGCCATAGTCGGGTAAGAATCCGTCAAAATATTTCCTACTTCACAGCATACATAACTGACGTGATCCTAAATACATCAAGGCTCCCACTACTCGTACCATGGCAGCATACACCACGAGTAAGTTATTCCTAGGTAATGACCGTCATTACGAGCTTACAACGGGAGGGTCGGACCACAGTTAAGGTCACACTTTCCCATGTGTTTGTCTTTATCTGTTTACATTACATGTATTAGAACCTTTCTTTAACTTTACGGTAAACACACTTTTTCTTATTTATTGTTATTTTATTACCTTCTGATACGTAAATGTGGATATTTTACATTATAGCATTAATGCTTTCTTCTTGTCATTGTACTTAGCAGTATTCTATGAAATTTATAGATATATTTATAGTATAAATAAAGCAATGATAGCCTAGTACTGTGACCGTCAGACTGCCAAGCCTTCTTTAGTTCGAACCCAACACACGCACCTCTGGTTTTTCGGATATATTTACGTATTGTATAAGTTTTTTTCAGTTGGTTCGGTGAAAGAAAACATCGTGAGGAAAGTAGTCGCGGCATTTAAAGCCATGTCAAAGTCCCTATGGGCGACAAAATAACTCTGACATTAGGTTAGGCACTAACCAAGTAACCACACTAGGAGAAGAGTATAATATCTACCAATCTTCGAAATAAAGGAAGAAACCTCCTCTTGAAAATGTATCTGTTTTTTTTTTGTATGTTATGGAACAGATTACAGAGTAATGCCCGATAAGTATAGGTAATATTATACTTTGAGTTTTATGCTAGTTTTGAATGTCGAGTTAATAGACCTAATTTACCATTAAAACACGTTCAAACTCGTTCAATTTCTCTCAAAACCTATCAAGTAGCAATCCGAGCCTAGGACATGCTCACGACTAGTGCGGCGCCTTAATCGATAACTTTCGATTTATTACAAGATCGATCCCGTCGATAGTGTTGGATTTATACCGAGTTACGATAAACGTGAATTATCGTGTCTGTCTGTGTTATATAGCGTTATTTACAGTATTTCGTGTTATGTGATTTATTATCAGCATGATAACTTATTTTGTGCAGTCTAAAGTATTAATTCGTCGATTTACTTTGTCGACTTTATGGTAGTCGGTGAAATTTTAATTTATGAGCTCTGATTGAATTACGATAATGATGTAAATTGCTACTTTGTTATCAGCGGTGGTATTTGGTTTGACACTTGCAATTTGATTAAGTGGTCTGACGAATTTTTGACGCTAGCTTTCTAGACCTGTAATGAAAAGTATAATGACTGAGGATACTGAATAGGTATAACTCTAAAGCAGTGACAGGTATATTGGTTAGTGATCTTACTAGAAAGTCATAGACATGCCAAGATTAGGTTTCTTCATTCGCCACACCACACCACATAAACTTGACGATAAATGAATGATGATTATTTTATGTTTTATAAATATTAAAAACACGTTACCTTTTTTATAATTTATTCCTAAAAAATATAATTTATCTCCTTATGTATGAAGCTCCTTTTCCGCCTGTCAAGCACCCGTAATACGTAAACTTCATCTCTTGTGAATACATGTCACGTTTCTTTGTCTGCGTGATTGAAATACATACACTTTTTTGTATGTGTTTGTAAACTAAACTCAGATTTTACGACATCCTGTTGGATGTACCCAGGTGTTTGATAAAAGTAAGAGTTTCATTATTTTGTTTTGTTTAAGCTCACTTTATGTACAAACTATTTTGATAAAATACTTCGTTTGTTTAATTAATAGTCTCCATACACCGTGTAAATCACCTCATCACGAAGCCGTCAACCAATCATTCTGTACATGAAACTAAGTAACTTTACGCAAAAATTATTGCTGGGAAACGACTTTTTTTTGGGGGGTGTAAAATCATGTTTTGTGGTAGAACTCAATGTAACGCACTCAAAACATTGTGCTGATGGACGGATTGAATAGTACGGGGGTCGTGGAGGTGTTTAAAGTAAAAATCATACATTAAAAACTTGTATTTAAAAAAATACTTGTCAAAAAGTTGGAACTTTGACCCCTAATATCTCCGTAACTAGAAGGTTCCCAGGTATTGTGTAGAACAAAAAAATGATCGCAATGACAGGGAGAACCAGTGCCTGTCGGCTTCGTTAAGAGGTATTTTACACCCTTTATAATTACATTCTTGAATGAATCGTATTAGCCGTGGTTCAAAAGAACTGGAGGTCATGGGGAGAATGACGGCTAGTAATATATAGCATCATGTAACTGAAATAAATTCCTTCAGTGGTTTCCAAATTGTAACCATTACGTAATGGCGCCAATATTAACTTGCCTATTGATTCTTAATCCATTAACACGCATCGCCGACCACGAGCCTAATCGCAGCAAATCCAGTTATAATAACTCCACAAGTCCTTGAATGAACCAGCCCAGTTCCAAATGCAAACTCCATTGTTCTAACAACGTTATGAAACAAACGCTAAACAAAGAAACATCTAACATAATCAATATACCGGTAAATCAGCCTATAAAATTTGCTATCGAACTGTGAGTACTTGCAGAGCATGGGAACTGGGGCAAACAAACGGGCTTCGAACAAATAGCCCAAGACTAGGGACAGTCACAGTGTGCTGTACAAGGACATTTGGATTATGTAGCTAGGACATACTAATAAATAAATTGTTTCGAAATAGGTTTAAGCTATGTCCAGAGAGCAAAATATTGAGGGTATTTCATATTGTATGTACGTGGGATCTTCAGCTTGGGTTTATCAGAGATGACAAAGTGAGACTGAATAAAAAGGTAGCTACTTCACAATTAGTAGCTTTTATTAAATGTCCGATCGACCCGCGGTCCGCGTTTTAGCTGCTTATTTGAGCTAAACAGAACACTTATAGCAAAACCTTTGCATTAAAAGAAATTGAATACTTTATTTTTAATTCAATTGCAAACAAAATGGACGTTATCAGTAAAAATAGACGTGGGTACGACTTTCCTTTGACTGACGTCGAATTGAGGGGAGGGAGGGGAGTGGGAGGAGAGGAGGGGAGGGGTACAACCACCCCTTAAAAGGAAAAGTTGCGACGCGCCCCCCTTTTCGAGATTTTTAATTCTGAGGAAATGTTTGGGTAATAATCTAGTATCGTTTGGCAGGCGGAGGGGGCGGGAGGGTGTGGAGGGGTGTGCCACTTCCCCTCTGGCACTACTCCCGTGAAAAGGTAATGCAACGTTCTTGAGAAAAACCAATTAATGTAACCTAACCTCAAAACATATTGTATTCGCCTAAAAAGCGTAGTCGACGGAGCCCCGCTACGCGGGGCTCCTATTTCTGCCTGCAGGGTTTAAAGTAACCTAACACGAAGGGGATGTCGGGGTCTTAGTTCGCTCGCTCCGCTCGCTCACTAGACCCCGCCATCCCCTTCGAACCTAACCTGTCCGAGTCGGGGTGCCCCAAGTCCAGAGCTCGCTTCGCTCGCTCTTGCAACCAAATTTGGTATGTTCTACATAAATACATTCAATGGCCAGAATTCTATATAATCTGTGATAGGGATTGACCTAAATATTGCAAAAAAAAATAATTTTCAATATTTTTTTTCTCAAAAACTGCGCGTTTCCGCATATTGAAACTTTGCGTGTGTGCTAATAATAATGTAACCTTTCTGTAAAAAAAATATCAACCCCCAACTCGACGTCAGTCAAAGGAAAACTGAGCCTAGACGTGTACTTTTGATCCGAAGTTCATCGTTTTACTTTAAAAAGCTAGCCTTTTGTATCGCCTGCCATATTTATAAGACTTACAGTTATGTAAAGTTAAAATCGGGCTAAGTATCTATTCCGTTAAAAAAAACATTGTATCATTAGCGAAAAAGCAAGTCATACATGCGTAAATATCTACAGTAAAAAGTAACCCGGTCACGGATACCAGTTTTTCGGTAGGTATTATCGACACACGTCATCGAACATCGCCCATCACTATTTATTAGATTACGTTTGAGCAATATTTGACTTTCGCAGCTTTCATTACGAATGCTAATTACTGAGAACAATGTTGTGAAAGTTCTGGTCATTTTCCTAATGGCCTTAGGAATTAAATGAGGGATTCGAAGCTAGTACTGTCCTGCTGATTGTCGTCATTACAGTACGTGAGTGCTGATGGACTGAATTTGCTGTTGAGTCTCATTTGCTATTCGCGTTGAGTTTGTGATAGATGGCCACTTACTTAATTTGGCTAGAAACGTTGGCAAATGTAACTTTGATTTGGTAGATGTTGTAAATACTAATGTCATTATTATGCGTTTTGTTTACCTGCCTTTATCTAGGTTTTGAAATCCTTGGCAAGAAGTGCCTACATAACTTGAAAGCTAGCTCTTTAGCATTAAGGAAAATGAAAATCTTACTTTAAGATGGCTGGAAGATACGGCAAATCAAAGAATGTGTAATATAAATAGCCTCTTTATTCCAATCAGATCATTACAGTATCAAATTGTATCGATAAAATCAATCAATCAATTCACAGCCCTATCGTATTCAGGCCAGCATGATCTCGCAAATAACTAGAGATGATCACATGAGCTTCTAAAACTTTCTATCGACTTTCGCTAATCGAATAGTAATAATCCCCAAGGGAATCGAGAAATGTAATAGCAATTATTATTATCGCGATATCGAGTAATTGGTAAATGGTACTTGAATAATCAGATGTAGAGTAAGTTTCAGGTTGATTCGATTATGTAGTGCAAAGAATTAAATATACATTCCTAACTCATTATAGCGGAGGTCTATATTGTTTGTACTCGTGTTTTCAAAAATAAAAGGCAATTAAGTTGAACTTCAGTAAAAAGAAAAATATGCGAGAGCATCTTATTCGACATTTACAAGTAAAAACCGAACCTACTTTATGTGTATGCACCCTAGTTCCCATATCATATCGACCACACTTTCTTTCAAGTGGCTATTGGCAATGAAAGGCTCAGTAGCACAAAATATTTCCAAACACTCAGATTTTCACGCGTTAACCAATCAAACGTTTTGACGCAAATGCGTTAACATCGCGCGGTGCTGTCATGACATTGTCCGTAACCGATTTTTACGGTTTTAGTCACGACACAACGCGTGTAATTACCGTGTAACTCACTATGCATTTGCGTAAAAATGTTTCGTATTTTTGGGTAAAATATGTAATATTATTTTGTAAGATTTGCTTTAGCTATGGAACTTTTTGGGTCAGAGATGGTGTCGTATGATCTTGTAACGACCTCTATCGGTCAACTTCGTAATTAGTAATAGGAAATTTTATTATATTCGTTCTGTTCTTTTCTGGTGTCTGTGATACAATGATTTTTATTCATTAGTACAGGCACCAACGATACACTTATGTCTGTTATGCCCATTTTTTTTATTGCAAAATTTGTATATGTGAACCTAAAAATGTCTTTTTCTGAAAAATAAATTTATTATTATTTTAAACGGGAAGCGACAGGGTAGCTCGCAAAATTCAACTTTCTTTAGGTTTTTGGTTATAATGTTGATTAAAATATGAATCGCGACCGTAAAAAATATGGCTTTACTGAGTTATACTCTTCAAAATCATCAACACAGCCCTCTAAGTTTATTAAAATTTAATCCCTTTGAAATATTTTTCATAAAATTTGGCGTAAAAACGTTACAAAATTGGAATTTTGCAGGCTACCCTGCCTTTTCTACCTTTATCTTAGTAAGAAGTTTATGTTATAATTACGTTGTTTTTCCCACGTTGTAGTATATTTTACAAGAAAAAGGCTGTCTAGCGGGTTAAACTTTCTCCAAAATAAAGGGTTGCTGGCAACCGGTCGAGCAGGCCGTGGTAGAACTAGTGTTAAGAAAAGTGCAAAAGTTCAGATAGATAATTCATACGACTTATCTGCTGCTTGTACAACCATTTGTGGAAAATTATACCATAAGTTTATGCGGTCGAGGAAACTCGATGGAAAAGTTGAATAGGGCAAAGAAATTAAAAGGAATAAGAAAGCTTCAAGTTTCAAACGCCTGCCGATACAACCGTTAAGTAACGCGTGCCAGAAACTTTGCTATTACAAATCATTTAGGCGTTAAGGCATTCAAAAAGTAAGAAATTAAGATAGCTAACCTGTAAAACATAACACAATTTTAAAACAACAAATTAGTGTTCTATTACAGCTTTCAGGCCCCCAAAAAATTTAAGCAATTTATATTTTAAGCCTTTAAAAACTTTCCTACTCTGTCTGACAAAGAGTGATAAAACTACACGCAAATAAAGTTTTGAAATGATACTTTTGCACCCGAAACAATCTGGATTACAAATAACTACCTAATTCTCTTATTAACCAGTTAAATAAAACTAACAATCTCGTTACAATGCAAATCCAAGTCAAAGGCTAACTCACTCATTAAGAATTTCGCAGCTGGCATGTCATTCAAACTACACAGTTCAGCTCCCACGATACGTATCGTAACCAAACAAGTAACCACTTTTATTTTCGTTACTGTGTCGAAACACTATCGAGTTAACTTTACCGGTCACGACCTGCCTCGGTCAGAGATATGGACGACGGCTGATGTCAGGCCGCAGGCGGTAGTTGGTGACTGCTGACAGATTGAAAAGGAATTTGGAACCTGCATTTGACAGATAGAAGATAGAGGGATTGTATGATTGATGTTGGATGCAAGGTTGGAGTGATGAAATGTTTGAAAGGTTTGTTTAAAAAAATGGCCAATTTTTTTACTCAGGTTTTAAAGAATCGTACGTAATACTATAAATGCGCAAGACTAGCTGTCCAGCGCAACTTCGTCTGCGTCGCATTTTCCCCGTTTTCGCAACATTTTCATATTCATAATAATTTAATTGCGTTCCACAATGTTATAAAGGTGTTATAAAAGGCTTAAAGCTAAGACCAATGTTATGGACCCTGTTAGGGCACAGCAATATAAGTATAATTAATATAATTATAGTTATGAGTGACATTATTACTTATTTCAAATCATGAACAATAAAATTATAGTACTACAATATTAACACTATAAACCAAAACATTTTTCATTGGTGCTCCGCTCCTTTTGGTCGTAGCGTGATGATATATAGCCTATAGCCTTCCTCGATAAATGGGACTATCTAACACTGAAAGAATTTTTTAAATCGGATCTGTAGTTCCTAAGATTAGCGCGTTCAAGCAAACAAACAAACAAACACTTCAGCTTTATAATATTATATATATAAGTATATTGATCAAACATTAAATCAAAACAAATAAATTACTGTTCAATCAATGAACAATAAAGTAGTTTAGTTTAGTTTTTATGACAATTGCAAGAAACAACTGATTAGTGGCGTTATTACTAAATCCATTTAAATTAATTGAAGGTTTTTGCTTGTTACAGGAAAAAGGGAAGACCAACCGAGAGAATTTGAAAACCGACATACAGCATCGGAAAGAAACCTTTTATAGAGTACGTTTTATTTGTAACATTAACTATAGTTTGTAAAGAACTTATCATTGCAAAGGGTAAAACAACGTTCTAACGAATCACGCACGCTTTGAAAAAGGTCAAATTCTACATTCTTCAACAACTACTCGGTATAATAATATACCAACTCTAGTCAACTTATTGATTATGTTTTGAGATTGGATTAATTCTCATGCTATTAATTTTGAATGAAAAGAATTTTGGTGCTGGGATCAGCAAATTATAAATCTAGCCGCAAAATTTTTAATTGGCAACAGAACCTCTAATTTTATATGTAAGCCACGGGAAAACAAGAAGGCTTCTAATAAAAGAAATAGTCTTTTTACAACGCCAACTAAATATTTTAAAGTAACTGTCAAATAAAGAGCAACAATTATTTTTACTTGTCTCCTTGAGTTCATCACTATTTCAGTTTTGGCCTGCACACTAATCTGTATTGTGTTTTTAAACCAGATATTTATAAATGTCTGCCTAATTGTTTAACATTAAACACTGTCCACTAGCCCGCGTTGGGCCCGTGTGGCGTGGTATATTACGGCACAAACCCCTCCATAGAAGGAGGCTTGTAACCTAGTACTGAGAACACTATTGGCTGATAAATCTAGGATTACATTATGCTAAACATTGCCGTTTGTGTTGCAGGAGGCTCCGTCGGACGAAGACTCGGCGGTGTCGTCCGCGCCCGCCTCGCTGTCACCCCAACCGCACAACGACATGTGGGTCAGTATCACACTAAGGCATTAAATTTCATTACAATAAACACTGTGGTATCTTTGATATTGTTCACACCAGTTGATCCTGACAGCTTGCCGTGTTAGAAACAACGGTCTGCGGAAAAGGAAAATTGATCATAAATCCTAGTTTTATCAGGAAACCAACGCATATATCTACACGGGTAAACGTTTTCATCATGACTTTATTTATATTTATCTTTCAATAACATCGATTGAAATGAAGCATAACAAATTGAACGGTTTTCACTGTTTAAGTAACGTTCAACCTGCATGCTGCTTGCGTTGCAGTACAAAAATCAGCACGAAAAGAATTTTCTAGTTGGACTATTCTTATCCTCTTTTTCCATTGAAGAAATTATTCTTTCTTTATCTTCGAAAAGGTCAAATAGGCACGTAGGAGGTACTGCCACCAAGTCAACGATATCAATTTTGATTTCGATTTGTTATGTATTATACAAGCACTTTATTTATTTTTCATGTATTGACACCGATTGATTTGAGAGCAGCGGTGGCCCAGTGGTGGCAGCCCCGACTTACGAGCAGTAAGCCGTGGGTTCGAACCCAGGCTGTCGCATTACTTTGTGTAATTTATTTCATCACCGCTGCCCTCAAAAACGGACAAAATAAACATCGTGAGGAAACCGGCATGTCCTAAAACTCAAAATTCGAAGACATGTGACATCTACCAACCCGCATTGGGCCCGCGTGGTGGATTATAGCCCACTCCCTCTCACAGAGAGGAGGCCTGTTTCCCAGCAATGGGAACATTAAAAAGGCTGATGATGATGACACCGATTACTCCGTGATCTAGAAATCACGGTGTAAATACATGAAAAATCGTCGATTTTTCCTTTTTTTCTAAGCTTGCAACTTTATAAAACTTTAACTAAAATAACTTTACTTTCGGAAGTCGGTGGCAAATCAGTTATTGAAATAGAGTCACCGACTTCCTAAAGTAAAATTATTTTAGTTCGTATTTTTTTTCTGGAAGTCTCTCGTTCTTGTATTTTTTGTTGCAAAAAAGTTTTTTTATTATTCACCTTACAGTGTTATTATCTATAATGCTGGTATTTGTGTAGTACACTGCCTATATGTACATAAAGATATCCATTTTGGCTTTTTATCGACTACTTTGCCTGCTGACTTGTTCTACATTACATAAGTCATAACCACTCATAGACTATATAATGAACTAATTATACATCATACAGCCCCCCTAGCATGACCGTTCTATCTCTATTCTACCAAGAAACGACAAGAAATCTTTTCTTTACAACTTGTCATTTCTTCTGGCCGAGCATGGCGCGCACCGTCGACTCGCGTTTCTACGAAGACATAGAAAGAAATTCTTTCCATAGCAACGGGGACGTTGCTATGGAAAGTTAAAAGGTTACGTTTAGTTAACAAAAAAAAGTTGCCAATTGCACGAGTTTTTCATTTTTTGTGGGCGGGATGGTGTTGCTGCATCCTGCATCCAGGCCTGGATCTTTTTCGCAAAATTAAACCTAAATATTTTACATAACATTTCAACCTTTTGAACGTAACTCAACGCAACCACGAAATTTATTTAAATTTCTCGTATTTAGTTTTTAGACTAGTTTGACATTTGTCAGAAGTAATGTTTCTACCCCCAAATGTCAAAAGAAGAGAAAATATGGTCGTCATGCTCGACGTTGTAGACTTGTGTCGACTGAAGAAAAGAAACATTTCTTTTCTACATTCTTTATATCGCCATGCTTGGGAGGATAGAAATATCTGTCAAATTGTCGATTCTTCCGTAGACATAGCTCGTTTCTACGGCGGTCATGCTAGGCCGGCAGGTATCGGGTAGATTTATTGACATTAATCATTAGCTTTGGAACATTATTTCCGCACGAAGTGGCAAGTAGCTGTCGGCTAAGCAACTTGCTTTCCAAATAGATTCTTCCTTGTTCTTCACAATTAAGTAATTCCGATACTGTTGGATTTGATAGCAAGTTAATAGATCATCATCATCATCATTAGCCTATAATGTTCCCACTGCTGGGACACAGGCCTCCTCTCCTATGAGAGGGAGTGGGCTGTAATCCACCACGCGGGCCCAGTGCGGGTTGGTAGATGTCACATATCATCGAATTTTTGGTTCTAGGACATGCCGGTTTCCTCACGATGTTTTCCTTCACCGTTTTTGAGAGCAGCGATGATGAAATAAATTACACAAAGTAATGCGCCTGCCTGGGTTCGAACCCACGGCTTACTGCTCGTAAGTCGGGGCTGCCACCACTGGGCCACCGCCGCTCTCTAGTTAATAGATAGTAGTACCTAATAAGTACTGTTACAGATCTTACGGAAGCATTTAAACTAGGTCTACTTACTTTACATGGCTTAGATTTGGACATTAGTTAAGATAGGTCTGTAGATTATGTAGACATGTACCAGCTTCTGTATCGCCAATAATGTTGTCCACAAAATAATTCAAATTATTATTCATGCCTATGTTGCAAGCCTGGGCAACGATACAAATAGAAAGTAATAATGCAGACTGATATAATTAAAAATCAAGCATCTGGCTGCAATCCTGTCGTAATAATTTTGAATGTTAGTTCAATTAAAAATTACCTGAAAATAAAGATAATATTGGTTGTTCCCGTATTGTGGATCGTGGTTTAAAATTGATTGTTTTGTTGCAAGATGAATTTGTCCAATAACGAGTAAAATTATTGGATTTAAGCATATGGGGAGGTATCGGACATATGGCAATAGGTAGGTATGCTGTGTAGTACCTATCCTCTAAGTATTAATAATGTTAATTTTACGAGCCGTAGCTGTGATGATAAAATAAGATGCAATTTATCGCTGACACCTCTTGTAGCGCCTTCTAAATAAATATTGATTTATAGAGGCTGGAGGTCGAATGAAATCATTATACTAACACTAGTAGCTATGTATTCACGTATTTATGGGTATTAAATTAAGTACTGAACTTCGTTTACCGTATTAACGTACGAAACAGACCTAGGTGCATTATTATCACCTAAAGAAGTAAGAAGAACAGGGTAGAACTAGACAGTTCTTATAGAAGGGAGAATTCTCCGAATGGACAAGTGTCTTGTCTGTTGGATTAACTGTCCATTGGATTTTGTCGAGCTGTTGAGTTAAATACAGTTTTAACGTCGTGAATAACCTTGTCTACGCGATTTAGGATTTCTGAGAGATCAAAATCAGTCCTCACGTGAAGATATCATATTCTGCAAGAAACAATCTGTTGGGTTTTCTCGGATCATCAGAACTTCTTAAGCTTCTGCCTAAAATTTGCCTATTTCTGTGAAAAAAAAACCAAACTATCTCACTCGCATCGCGGAAGCAAAATCACAAGCAAAAGCCATTTTAAATAACACATAAAATCAATTAGATTTATGAACATCAATAACGATGAAATCTAAGTGGCTGACCACTGAGCCTAACAAAAGGCGATTACAGCAGTAACGGCCCAATTAAACCCACACAGAACGACTTATCTAAGTTGACGTGTATTGCCTTTTACGTGTTATGTAGGGGACAGTTTCAACAGAGCTAAATGCTGCATCGTCTTAAAGCTGGCTTTATAGAGATTAATATGTAGGTACAATAGGATCCAGGAAATAAAGAGCCATCTCGTCTCTTAACGTGGGTTGAGGCGACGAAGGAATTGGTAAATGATATGGAGGGGTATTTCTGCGTAACAATTGGTAATTTTAGATTGGTTTGCAATTGTAGTGATGAACCCTGGGCAGTTAGCCACATTGCCAACCTTGCTGATCGTGAGAAAAATTGCTGTCACATTTTTAAGGGATCATGCTGCATCGTACCAGAATCAGTTGCAAGGGTGCAAGTCAAATGGATGATTTTTAAATTTATTATGTACCTATAAACAGAACAAACATTCACACACACTTTTCGTCTAATTTAGACCTGATAAAAGAAAGTGTGCCGTTTTAATCAATTATTTTTAGATGATGTCATCAGCTAACAGCTTGTAATTAACTGTTTAGATTTTTTATCTACGTGCGTGAGTTTGTGATATATAACTTATATGCTTATACCAGTTTAGCGACACCTAAATGAATACCTAAATGGTATTGAATAATTGGAATTTCAACCATGATGGACCGATTGTTGAAAATCAAACAGTGTGATTTTATTTTTATTTGGGTTTTCCTTTAAGAGTCATCTAGTGCTGGTGAACGGGCATAAATCTTCATGTTGAAGATTTACTTTCAATTACTAAGTGGCAATACAAAGTGGTCTGCACGCAACTCAGATTATGTTAGAGAGACATAAAGATCAGCAGAGTGGTACTCAGCGTCACTATCTGTTTTTGTAACGAGTAAATTAAACAGCAGGCTATCTGATTAATGCCTCTGATGCTGCCATTAATGAGACCACCTACGGGGTCTAAGTTGCATGGAAAAGAAGAATAAGTTATGTTCATATTGAATATAAGCATATTTGCACAGCCGCATACCGAATTAACTTTCATACATTTTCAAAAGTTCTGAAAGCAATATTATTGTATTGAAGGCAATTTAAATGTTCTGAAAACAGATAGTTGTTACGCCAAATTTGAAGAAAGACAGGAATGTTCCTGATGCCTTTAAATTTTATAACTCTAACAGCACATTCGAAGATAAACTGGGAGTCCTAATTTAAAGAAATATAAAAAAGGGAAATAATACACACCAAAAAGGGAAATATGTATGAACTTCAAGTACCTTATTTTTGTACTCATAATCGTGTCCACTTGTATAAGTGTGTGTCAAGTAACTGCCATTTTCCGCCGTCAATGTACACACGGCACCACATGAAGCTCACAAATCCAGTATAACCTGACCTCGCTTTAGATGAGCTTTCCGTACAATGAGAGATCAGCTTTATTTTGTTTTCCAAAGCTAGATTGGTCATCGTGGTTACCTATGTGCGTCTGTCTCAAAGAATGCTTCAACGGCCTTGGAACACATGAGAGGATCGCTGTGAACTAAGTGTATAATGTCAAATAGTATTGCAGTATAAACATTTTGTCACCTAGTAAACTATTGGCTTGGCTCTTGCGTCACTGTATTGTGTTTCTATATTATGTAGGGTGGCTATGCTTCTTGGATTTACTCGTAAGTACATACTACGTACTGTGCTACGTAATTAATTAGATAAGTTTAGGTATGAATAACCCGATGTTCGAATAGAGCTTGGACAGTCTATGAGAAGCAGTAAAAAAAAAAAACTTATCTGATGACTCCACAATGTAACTTAAGATAGAAAAACCTGCCGGAGGACACGGTGGAGCACACCGTGGAGCTCTGCCCCGCTTGGGCTGAGTACCGCCGTGTCCTCGTAGCGGCGATTGGCGGCGGCGACCTCTCGCGTCCGGCCCTGGTTCAATCCATGGTCCGGAGCGAGAGGGAATGGGATGCCGTCGCCTGCTTCTGCGAAGCAGTCATGCTAGCGAAGGAGGTGGCGGAACGTGAGAGGGAGAGAACCTCACGTCCCAGCCGCCGCGGGAGACGCCCCGGGCGTCGGGGGGCAACCAGTGGCCCCCGGCCACCGTAGGCGCGAGCCTGTGGACGGTGAGTAATGGGCTAGCTCACCGTCCGTCCGTCTCATGACGACAGGCCGTGTCGACGGCGCGTACGTGTTCCACGCGCGCCTCAAGGAGATGTCAGCAAACCAGAAGGGAAAAAGCAGTCCGAAAGGGCCGATGCCTGCCAGGGCTGCGGGTTGTTCGAAAGAGATACCGCGGCCCCGGAACACAAAGGGCGAAGAAGGAACATGGGTGGGTTTTAGTCAGTACAAGTCTGACACTCCCTCCCGCTCCGCCCAGAGCGGGAGAAGTCATATGATGATTTCCCATCCGGAAAAAAAAAAAAAAAAAAAAGATAGAAAAACCTAAGAAGTAGGCAATCAATGGTGAACTGTCATGGTACATAAAGCACCTGTTTTTTTCTTATAAATATATAGGGAGAAAATTAATAGATAATTATGTAAATCGTGATGTTAAATGCATAATGCATTTTATTGATGTAGGCAGAACAAGACAAACTGTCATACAAGACCGAGAAGGCCAGACCAAAAGGTTTGAGTCGTGTGAAGGATTGTTGCGTATATATAAATTCACGGCACGGTTTGCGCAGTGGTTGAGCGATCGACTGCTGCGCTGCGTGTCGCGGGTTCGATCCCCGCACGGATCAAATATTTGTATGGCATACAGTTAGTTGTTCCGGGTCTGGCTGTTTGTGTATGTGAGTTTAAATGTTTGTAAACGCACCCACAATACAGGAGATATTCCTAGTGTGGGGCAACGTTTTTTATTTAAATAACGATACAATAACTATGGAAACCTGTAGTTACTATCAACAGAATTGCCAACAGGTTAATTAGAAATTGATATGTTGCACTATGTAGGTTAAAAGCGCTTAATTGAGTATTTTCCGTTTCATATATTACAAAAGGCTGGTTTTTAATGAAATATGTTCGCAGTAGTTTCAACATTATCTAATTTGCTTCACTGTATCAGTTGGACATGCGAGACTGGCCTTTTTAGTGGAACTGAGCCTTAGACTCGACCCGAGTGGGTGTTGCACGTGTAGGCTAATTTGTTAATCTTTTAAACAAAATACCCCCAATTTGGACAAAGCGATGTAATCTAGGCTGTTTGTATGTTGAAATGCCCACCTGTCTTATGATTTGTATTTGGAAGCCGAAATAAATTAAAGGATTACTGTGTGTCTTGTGTTTTTCGGGATAGCAATAAATTATTTTGACACTAATTAATGTAAAGCAGAAAAGTTATTATTTAAAACTAATGAATGACTTCATAATTATTTTATTCCTGCACATACACATGGTAGCTCACTCGCCGGCCATACATACCATGGACTAGGATAGGGTTGTTTTCAAAGTCTGTTTTGCTGTAGACAGATAAATAGATTACTCTTTATTATGTACCTACATCAAATAGATACCGACTGACCGATCTATGGTTTTTTTTTTTTTGTAATAATGTCTTAAGTCGACAAAACTCATGGTCTCTTCCTTTCCAGTCATGCGGCCAATGCCGTTCGTCGGCGGAGCGCGCGTCGGCCGCTGCGCGAGAGTGCACGCGGCTAACAGACGCGTTGAGAGACGCGCGCGATCAGCTCGAGCTCATGGAGTTCAGGATTCTAGAGCTGGAAGACGCACATCCTGATAAGGTATAATTAAAAAAAAAACTTTTTTTTAAATTTGTCACGTAATTGTGTGCCGTCATAACATAAAGTGAGGTGACTTTCGTTTGTTTTTCTGCTGTGACGTACGTTTTCGCGCGTGATTCAAATAAAACCTTTTAAAAAAATAGTTTTCGGCCAGTGAGTCCCGTCTTTAGTACCATAAAGTGTGGTGATTTTCATTTGTTTTTCTTATGTGACGTAGATACGTTTTCGCGCGTGATCCGAATGTTTTATGTATTGTGCTGTTTTATGTGTGCGGTTATGTGTTGGCGAAGGTTTTGTTAGTTCTCAATGGAGTTTATAAGCGACGCGATGAATAGTGCACGCGTCGATCAGGTATATTTTGTTGCTTTTTTGTTTATAATTTTCCTATTGTTGTTCAGTAGTAATTGTTTTCTGCAATTTTATTATTTTAAAGATTTGCCAATATCTAATCTGCCGTAATTTGAAAGATACGATATAATATGTTTTTGTTATCTTTTATCACTCTCTTTTCGAGATAGGGAAACGCTAAGTACCTACGTGAAGCATTTAGCTTTGCATATTTTTTATTTACCTTTATTTTTTTTAAAGCAGTGGTTGGTACTGAAAGAGGCTAGAATTATTTAAACAATATAATTTTGATCGGTTCATTTAACATTTATTATTGTATTGGCAATAAAACCCTACTGTATACTATTATTATGTACTGTATACTATTATTATGTACTGTAAAATAGGTGTAAGTGGAAATCAATTAACCGTTATTATCCAACACCATTAACCATACAACAGCGCACAATAAAACTAAAATACTTTCTCACGTAACCTTGACCTCAGATTGCACACATTCTCCATACAACAAGAGGTCAACTAGAAGTAGTTGTGTGAAGTTAAGCGCAGGTCACACCACGAGCCAAGGCAACGTAGCTATGCTTAGCTCACGAAGGGTATTTTAATATTGACCAACAAGTAACAGATTAAAATCAAAACATTTTATTTCACATAGGCCTACATCGACTTAAAAAACTAGCTTAGTAAACTGCTCAGAGCTATGTGGATTGTGGGCTATGTTAAACCTATTTTACAAGTTCGTCTAACTTAGCCATGCAAACTTAAAAATAAATGTCTTTTTTTTTCAAATTCAATCAGTATTTCTTTTTGGTTCACATCATATCGGAAAACAGAGTAACGATGTCGCTCTAGTGTACGCATAAAAAGAGATTGAACGGAGGTCACTTATCTTAGTTGAAAAAGGCAGATTAGCTAGCGTTCATTATTTCATTCCACAGTTCAATTAGCTTGTTTGACTTAGCTAACAGC
Source organism: Cerastis leucographa (assembly GCA_963082945.1). NCBI lineage: Eukaryota > Metazoa > Arthropoda > Insecta > Lepidoptera > Noctuidae > Cerastis > Cerastis leucographa. The sequence goes on along the minus strand of OY720358.1, from coordinate 17,686,695 downwards.
TAAGTCAAACAAGCTAATTTGAAATTCTGCTTCGTAGTATGAAAAGTCGTTCGCGCTTAGTCAATTAAATTTAGTTGTAGACCAAGAGATAAGTTCAGTCAGTTTAGCTCGGCTCGCATAGCTGACACAAGTATGAAATATTACCTTAGTTAACGAGTTAAGCTAAAATAATTTAACTTAGCTCTTAATCTGCAGCAGGCTTTAGTTGGTTTAGCTGTCAGTCTGTACTAAGCCTTATGTTCTTACAAATATAACTTAAGGTGTTAACGGAAACACCATTGATCATTATTAACGGTTTTTGACTTATATCTATGGTAGCTTGTTGGCCGGATACACCTCTGTTTATGGGACACTTGCCGGTTGGTTACCTCATTCACTTAGTCACAGTCTTATATCAGGTGTTAATAAATAAAACATGTACTTACCTACATAAATACACATAGATATTAAGTACATAAGTGAACAGGTATATACGGCATGGACGGTAGGTAATGTGCAGTGTTTTAGTTTAGAGGTTGTTCTTGTAGTTAGTCGAGAATCAAGATGTAAATAGAATAATGCATATTTATTAACCTTGTGAAATCTACTTATCTTGAAATACAATCGAAATCTAATCTCTGTGAATTATAGTTTATCGATATTTTTGGAATATTACTATCGACAGTTAGGCCTGTATTTTCTCACGTAACTTTGTTAGGAAAGAATCGTTTTAATTTATCAGAGCACGTATCTTAAGAAGAAAAGCCTTAACTAATTAAAGACGCTCACAGTTCAGAAAAATAATTTATGCAGCAGTCATATTGTCCATAATGATTCACTGAAAACATGACATTTTTTTGCCGTATGACTTCATGAATCACCTGTGCGAGATTTAGTTATAGTTCTATCGCTAAGAGTTTCACGCGCATACTTTGTATCTACAGCAAGTCAAAATCATATATCGCGTGAATCCCCGTTACCGTCTGCAACTTGATACGGTCTGCAAAACTAATTTAATATCGCATCAATAACGTTAGTAAGTAAGTCACAATAAACATGTCTCGTTGGCTTCGTTCGCTCAATTATAACCACAATAATTATCAAGTAATTTTACGCTTTGGGTAATTTAGCCGATGGTTACTCTCGCAATATTTGAAGATCGGCAACCAACGGTACCTAGTTATCTTAGACATGATAGCTACCGCGGAAATAATTTGTTGGCATGAAGCAATTGATTCAATCTGTATAAGATGGTTACCCTGCAATTACTTGATTGAAATTGATGACAGTCTGCCTTTGCGCCACCTATTTGCTTATTAGTGGATGTTTACAAAAAAATTGACAAGCTCCAATAAGCATCAATTTTTGCTCCATTTATTTGTCCTGTTTTGCATGCTTAGGCTTTAGCATAATAACCATTTATAAAGGTAAATATTTTTTTTTTGTACGTCACAGACAAAAGACTAGTGAAGGAGGAAGCAAAACTCGTCCCATAACACCATGTTAGTTTATTATTACGTTTCCACGAACGACCGCCTATTATAGTAGCAACATTCTACAACATACTCAATCTGTATCAGAAAGAAAAAATCGTTTTACATAGGTATATTTGTCAACGCCTACTGCTAGTCGCTCGTTAAGCCTCTGGCCGCCTAAACAGAACCACTACGGTGCCACTAATGAGAGGGTACGGTCAGATTTTTGGTGTCCATTTTTTACCTCGATATAATAATACGTGTGTGATGTAAAGTGATTGTTGTGTGTCGAAAAACTAGTAATGTAATACCGTGTAACCTTCTTTCAGCCAGTAATTGTACACTTTCGTGACTTTTACAAGTATTTGTTATATATATACAGCGGCTGAAAATTGTGCGGTGTTTTTTATCTGTCTTGCTTTGTGTTTTTACAACATCTAAGTCCACTTCTTTTTTCCAGGGAGCTAGGGACAACCTAACCGACTCGGATTCGGGCTGCGTATCTCCAGGCTCCCGTATCAAGGACTCCGCGTCGCCCGAACTCAAACGAATGGATTCCGGATACAAATCTCCCCACGCCCCGAGCAGCCCTTGTAACCCCCGCCGGCACCTGGGCACGCCACACGATGACTTCAAAGAAGATTTCGCCAGGGCTCAAGTGTTAGCCGACATTTTAGACAAGAATTCCGAAACCACCAGTGATTCGCTCAAAAGTAACCCAGTCAAGGAGCACTTGGAACAGATGATATTAAATGCAGGGTCGGCGGAAGACAGGGCTTGCTTGGAACAAGTTCTGATGCTGCTATACAACTTTCAAGCTTTGAGCAGTTCTGTCAGTGAAGACGAATGCTTTCAGGTGAGTTTGAAACTTTTTACACCTTAACCACCCTTGACACTAAAAACTAAAAATCTAAGTTATGACAGTATTGTCAACAAAACAAATATAAAAACATGCTTTTTATTTTGTGATCTTTATTTCCAAATTCCCGTCTGTTTTCAGGCAAAACCGAGAAAAATTTGTGATGTGAGGTTCAAACAAGAAACTGATAAAACACAGAAAGCCATCGCAACTGTTACACCGTATCAACAGAAAGGGTACAAGTGCGAATCCTTGGAAAGTATTTGCAGTGAAGAGCGGAAACCCAGTAATGTTCTGCAAGAGAGTGGCATCTTCGAAGAAGTCGAGACAGAGTCAAAGAGTACCCAAACAGATGTCAACGAAAGCTTTGAATGTAGCGGTGAACTAAACACCGAAATACAACGACTGAATAGCATTAGAGAGAAGTTAGAGAGGCAAGGAGTTAGAAATAGGACATTAAGTAATAAAGAAGATGGAGACGGCCTGGAGTGCAGGTGTGTGAAGTTGGGCAAGAAACACAAGCAGTATTACGAGAGGAGGCTTAAGTTTTTGGAGGGAAAGATCTCTATATACGAAGCGGCACAAGACGTTAAAGAGGCTAAGCTAGCACAGAGATTGCAGAAAGAGTTCCTTCTTGAAAATCGAATACAGGTATAATATACTTTTGACATGTTCCACCCACTGTTTAGTATAGGCCTCCATTTTGTATCATGCTTCCTTAAGACTCAAATTCTGGAAGATTGGCTGGTGCCAATCTCAACCAAGACTAGCCCACAATCTTCCTGATTGTCTGTGTGTCCATAGTCTTTAGCATAGTTCTCTACTATTTGTCGTCATTACAATAAAGGGCCCCTTTCTAACACTATCATCTTTCTCGCAATCCATACATCGTTTCTTTAGTCTTCACCTACACTTCCATCGACATTTTTTTTATATTTTAATGATATACTTTTTTGTTGTACAGGAACTCGAATCGCAACTATCCGAACTACAAGATAAGTACGAGAGACTAGAGGAGGATTGCTGTGAACTAGAAGAAATCGAAAATGATACCCGTTTACATTGGCAGCAGTAAGTACTCCCATTAAAGTAAATTACCATAGCATTGTTTACCTGGCTTTATAGCTTTGTCTAACTAAATGAAATGCAGTTAATCTCAAAGTCAAGAGCGAACGTATTAAAAATAAAATATTCCTTATCTTGAATCTTATAAAAATAATAACTAATATAATAATGCTGAAGAGTTTGCTTCTTTGAGCACGCAATTCTCAGGAACTACTACCAGACGGATTTTAAAACAATATATTTAATGTCTGGCTTCGACCCTAAGGAACCGCGGGGCATATCTATAGCTGTTTATAAATGTTTTTATTTCCCATCTTCCCATTTTCATACGATTTCAGTTTAATCTTATATTTTTCCTTGAATATTTTTTTTTGTTTTCTAATAAAACTAGAAACCTGTAAAATCATCACCTCTTTGTAGAGGGTAATTTTAAGAATAACTAATGTTCAACTTCACCCAGTTGTTCAGTCGGTAGTTTATTTATTTGGGTTTTATTTGTAGGCTTGAGATGGACTATGAGCTCTGTTCTGCTCAACTAAGAGACATGACGGAGCAACGAGAGTGCTCGCGGGCACAGGCCGAGCGCCTGATGAACGAACTGACTCATAACGAGTGTGTATTAAAGAATAGAGAGGTGAGTTTTTACATAATTATTATAATATTTACATAGTTTAAAAGAAGATCTAGTGACAAAAATTGAAAAGAGAATTCTTAGATGGTTCATGTGGAGAAATTGAGTGCAAGGCGACTAACAATAGAAGTCTATACAACTAGTGAAAATAAAGTAAATTTAATTCGAGGAACTATATTAGATTAGATCCTTAGAATGCTTCGCTGCTCTCGAGATCCAATTAATCCCTCGAATAAAATTGCCTCTCTTTTCACTTGTTGTATACTCTACTCAAAACTTGTTGTATCTACGGGACGGGACACCCTAGAAGGACATACACTGACCTTAATGGTGAGGTTCTTTAGAAAGGTCAGATGCGTAGTAGGTACTCGCAACCAGCGTGTTTGTACGACCTGATTATTTTATGGACGTGGACGAGGCAAAAGGAGTATGTAAGGATCTTTTTTAGCGTTTGTCGAAATTGTATTCACAACACAAAAATGAGGCATTCGTTCCGTTTGAAGCCACGCGCAAAGTTCGACCATGCAGCATGTTTATTTCATTTAGCGTTATATACAACTACCTACTGCAACAAGTTAAGAAAGATGAAGAGTTATGAAGTTACTGATCACCCATTAATTCTTTAATTTTCCAGAAAGAGGTACGGGCGCGGTTAGAGAGGCTGGAGAAAGCAGTGCCAGCGCTGATAGCGTTTAACGTGGTCCAAGTGTTGGGCGCCCAATTACCCTCTACTGGAAAGGTACGTTACCTTCTACCTCATTCAAAATGTAGAAATTGTTATAAAACCATGAGATCCTAGGCCGGGAGACCATGGCAAAATAAAATCACTTCATTTATTTTATGTTGATGGATGTAGATATTCGTCTATAGTTCTAAACTATAGGTACAGAATAATATTGAGGAGAAAATAAACAATTCGAATGGGGAAGGTATTCGTTACGTTAATTCTATGATGTTGTTCGTCAGACACGACATAAAACAGTCTCATAGACAAGGTCATTCAGGTCTTGCATTAGCCTTCTCTGAAGATCCTCCCTTAATCCTACTAAAAAGACGTATAATAATTATTACAATCTCTTATTTTAAATAAACTCATTTACTTTTGCCTTGTAACGCGGAAGGAGTCTTTGAATAGACTCCGGGCACAGGTTGGCTGAAGCAAGGAGAACCTGTTCAGGTGGAGATTCATAAATGGCTCTTCCCAGCAGAGTAAATGTGGTGTTGCCCAACAAACGATGGGACACTTGAAATCGTGTTCTGCCTGTGTTTTGCACTTCACAGGAGCCGATAAACGCTCCTGAAAGTGCCAAACTCGTCGCCAAATTTTGGGCTCACTTAATTTAAATTGTCATCGACACGCTACGAAGAAGATTGCGGAAGAGGAGATGTAACTGTTTGGTCCAATATCAGTGTGATAACAGAAATGTGTGGTTCTGTTTGCACAACAGGTGGCGCTGATGAGCCGCATTGGTGGCTACAGCACGGAGTCGCGCGCCTTCGTGCAGCAGCTGCGCGGTGAGCTGCGCGGCGAGCAGCGCGACGAGCTGCGCGACGAGCTGCGCGCGCCCGACGTGCTGGCGCTGAGGCGCAGAGCCACGCCGCAGGAGCACGAGCTGCAGAAGCAAGTCACTATGTAAGTAACATATCTCATCTTCTTTCTGCCCTTGTCCCATTCTACTTGGGGTCGGTGCAACACGATTTATTCTTCTAGAAGTATACGTAATTCCCCGGGGGGAGGGGGAAGGGAGGGGAGACCTTCTGGTCTAAGTAGCTAAATGTCCAACAGCGCGAAACGTCTAATGAGCAGTAACTTAAGCAAAATGATTAGCAAAGTGGTCTGTATAGCAGAACATCTATTTAGCAAATCGTCTGATTCTCAAAATGAATAAGTACTCAGGCTCAAAACTCAACACACTTTGCATCAGGAGGTTAAATAAATAAAATACATAAATTGTTCAGGGCTCGTCGCAAATATTTAAATGTTTGTAAAACTGAATTCAAAAACTTGAATGATTTTACAATTCCAGAAATAATGGCCGATAGTTTCCTAGTTTGTGAAGATGGATGTGACAATTATAAAATCTTAATATTTTCAACACCTGTGAGTAGACAATGCATTAAGACATTGAAAAATAAGACGTGTTTTATTAATAGAACATTCAAAGCTTCACCCAAGCCACTCTATCAGCAGTTCATGTTGCTTTGAATAACTGTGATGATTTAACTTGTGTTAAAAAAAGAACCACTTAGAGAAGAAGCGCTTTAGCAAGATTGCAAATATAAATTGGCCATATCAAAAGGATAAAAGTTGAATAAATGTAAGGGAATTTGAGTACTTAATATCCTAATAATATTTAAGAGGCTAGCTACTATTAACTTTATAACCTCGATTTTTTTTTAAGTCGTCCTACTCTGTCCCGCTGCTGGGCACAGGCTTTCCAATTTCCAATGTATTTTTTTAAACAAATTTTAATGTAATATTTAAGTGACTTTTACTTTATATCTTGAGTGTACACATTTTAAAAATGACTTTTTGCTAAATAGTTGTATTGCTATCTGATAGTTGGACGTTTTGCTACATGGAAATTTTGTTTTGTTTTTTTTTTTTTTTTTAAAAACGTTGCCCCACACTAGGAATTTCTCCTGTATCGTGGGTGCGTTTACAAACATTTAAACTCACATACACAAACAGCCTTAGCAATAAATACCATTGCCTTAGCCAGCAATTAGACTTACTGCTCATTTGTCGCTTCACGCTGTTGGACATTTAGCTACTTAAACCTTCTGATCAGGAGTACTTCCAATAACCGCAAGTAGTCTCTGACCGATTGTTGACTCTTCGATTTGTGGCCGAAGCTGATTATTCGGCTATCATCACACCTTCGGCCGAAGCCGAAAACAGTGACGGAGAAATTCAATTCAATTTTGGCTAAAGGGAAGCAAGGATGTTGTTTCAAAAAATGATTAAAAGTCAACGAGATGATTAAAATTACCTTGCAACTTGTCAAAAACAAAAACATTTAATTACTTGCTCTTTCGCTTCTTCTCTTTCTCGCGCTTTCTTGTATATTACAGGGTCACGTTTGACATTGCTAAGATTTTGTTGTTTTTAGTATGAAAGTATTTAAGAAGCATTAAGTTATCAAAATCTTATTAGATATTTTTTATTACCAGGTTATTAGCCGAGAAAAGGAATATAGAAGAACAAACAATAGAAACAAAGAAGAAGCTCGAAGCAAAGGTGCGTGATTTAGAAGAAGAATTGAAGACTGCTCAGCGACAGATATCTATGACCGTATCCGGTGGAGAGATAAAGAAGGAAAACATAGAAGAAAAGATAGCACAATTGGAGTCGAGGCTCTTAAACAATAAAGACAGCTCAAAGGTTAGTAACGTCTACTCGTACTTTATCTTTTGTAGAAGAACTACATTCGTCCGAATCATATTGTAAGAGTTGATAGTTTACTGCAAAAATAACTTCGACTATCTTTGATAGAAAAATTTTTTTTTGGCTTTAATCAGTCACTTGTCACGATGAACCCTCAGAAAATACATTGATACGAGTATGCCACAAATAACTAGTTAGACTTAATTAATCGTTGCAACACCTACGCACATGACACCTAAATTCTGTTAATGTTCCTATTACCTAATAGAGAATTGGAAACTTATAAAACCCGAATAGCAATCACACTGATGCCTGATAAACCAGACTCGTAAATTCACACATACCTGTGCGAAGTAGAGCGTTGTAACACATTAATTCTTTAACCATGACGATTCTTTTCAAGAAATCTTTATCGGCTTTTTATTTCTACAGTCAAACGGATAAGTTTTACTGTACGAAGTTGCTCTATTTGTACTTAAACTTGCAGTCTTAGAAAATCTGATGGATGCACAAGCAGATCTTCTACCGTGTTACAATTTATCACGTTCAGTGCCAGTTTACACAAGAATAAATGCTATGAGATGTTTGTCAGTATAGCTACATCTTTGGAATTTCAACTATACGGGCATAAGTTTATCACTTTATGATAGGTAACATGATTGTACTTCCATAAAAATCCCTTGCCATGACGTCACATTATCTTCACTAAATCGGCACCAAATAGTGTCGTAACACTCGTTATAACTTCCTCTAGAAACAAGATTTCAATCATGACTTGCTTTTGCTCGTTCTACAGCAAGCGGCTGACCCGACCATGGGAATGAAGATACGAGCGTTACTGATTAGCGAACAAGACTTAAAGAATAGAGTATTAGAGCTGGAGAGAAGAGAGGCGGCCTACTTGGAGATGTTGACACAGGCAGACGACATGTGGGCCGAGATGGAGGGCGGCTACAAGAAGAGGATCCAGGAGTCCCAAACTACGGAATCATCGCTTAGGGGAAAGGTATAACTTTTAGAATTTTCGTCGTAGTAACTTGAAATGGATTCTAGACTAGGCTGTAATATAAATAACATAAGAGCAACAGTGTTGTCCATTCAAAGATAACATAAAAAAGTAGGTAATTAAAATAAAAAATACCAAAAAAGGTTATCAATATACTTTTTTTTCTATAATATTTTTACAATCTATTTCAGATCACGGTACTAGAAACAGAGCGTGAACAAAGTAAAAAAAACATTGAGCCTCTGAAGAAGAAGTTAATAGAAGTGGAAGAATCTGAATCAGTGATGCGTATATCGTTAGAGAAAGCTGAGAGGGACAACAAAATCCTCGTAGATAAGACCACAAGTATGAGTAGCGAGATTCAGAAGCTAGAAACCGAAGTCAGGAAGTCTGAATTCGAGGTTAAAGCCCTTGAAACCAAGTTCAAGGTATTGTGCGGATTCTACTACTAAAGTGTTGCTCGATGATAATAAGCAAATAAAATAAGAATAAATTTATTAAACCATAGTTACAGTCATTTTCTTAGTCTAACATCATTAAGGATATCGGTAACTAGATAAAAGTGGTCCCCAAACTTGGCTGCGCCTGTATCTTGGGAGTTGCAATAAGTTTAAATTAAAAACATATATTTTGTAGTTGTGCTAATTAGACATTTCGGTAAATAACAAAACATTTTGATAAATTGGATTAACGTATTTAACAGAAAATTACAAGACCATAAAAAAAAAACAATTCAAATGTTTAGGAATAATGTATGCGTGTGTGTGTGTGTGTATGGGTGTGTGTTTTAGTGGGTAAATGAATACAAGTACATATTTTTTTCCCGTTTCAGTATTTTTTACACTAATAGAAATACAAAATAAAATTAAAAACTGTGTTTTTGCGAATATCAGTTTATAACATAAACTTTGGATTTCAGAAAGAGATTGAGCAACTGCGTAAATTAAACAAAACCTTGGACACCGAACTGAGGGTCCAAAAGGACGCAGTGAAGAAGACAGAGTTCTCTTTCATGGGGGACCTGGACATGATCAGGAAAGAACTCAACTGGGCCTGCAAGGCTAATCAAGACTTAGAAGTAACAAATAGCGAATTGAAGGAGGAGGTATGTGTGTTAGATATAAGGAAATACGTAAGTAAACACTTGTCAGAATTTTACTACACCTTTAATCGGATATAGGATTAATTACTGATCTAATAAGGAGATGGTACCTTCATATTTCTCATTGGAGAGGGATAACCTTTAGAAGTAGAACTTCTTATTTGATATTTATGTTGATTTAGTTATTTAGATTATAGCTTGGTAGTTGTATGTGTAGTCGCTTTGGGTATGCACTTGATAACGCTTTCAATGTGTACCGCTTTTTAAACTAACGCTATATGCATGTCTGCTTGACACTTTATATTGATCGTTCCGATCGCTCGGCACACGACGTGCATGCTCCGTACCGTGGTTGTGACGTGTAAATATGCATGGAAGCCATCGAGGAAATTCTAAGAAGAAATGTGTTCTCAGGTCGAATCTCTGGAAAAGCAGCTTGCTTTGACGCAGAAAGCTTTAACGCAATGCAAAAGGAAGTGTGACGAGAAGATAAAAACTTTGAGTCACGAGTTATCCATCAAAACTGAAGAGTTAGAAGAATTGAGAAGCGAAACAATGAGACAGTCATTCCACGCCTCTCGAGTAGAATTAAAGCCGGATAGAACTGAATATATAGACGAAGGTTATTCTGTATACACGGCGGTACCAAAGAAGACAGATTACGGGCGAATGCACCACAGTATGAGTTATATAACGTCGGAGTCGCGTTGCTCGTGTCCGTCGATGCGCAGTCAGCTGGTAGGGCAGCTGATCGAGGACTTGTTCGAGCGGGTACACAACATTGTGGACGACGACCTCACCCGCCTGTGCAACGATATCAATCTGATTAATAGTAGAGAAGTGACTGCTGAAACCAAAGCGAAAATTACAAATTATCTCTTAATGGCTATCTCGAAGGAGCTCGTTAGGTCTATAGGAGACGCTGATGCTAAGACAGATACAGAGGTCAGTATGGTAGTGGATTGTTTTCATTAATATTATTTAATATCATTTCATTGTGACTAAAGTTAGATATGAATGTTTTGATTTTACTAATCAAGAATTATGTCAACCCTAATAATGGTTTTGGTCGATATAATTTAATGATGTGGTAACCTGGGTTAATAATTTGATTTAAGTATAGTGTTTGATTTTTTCTTTCATTCAGTGTTCTTTTTCGGTACACGACAAAGATGAAAAGTTTCGAAATGAGTCAATCGTTCCCAGTCTCATATACCTAAGTATAAAATAAATATGATCTTTGGTTAGAAAAAATGCAATCTTATAATATATTCGAAGATATTCTACTGCTCATTGTATTATCATTAAATTAAAGCTCACCGGTGGATAAGCAGCTTCTTTTATTACGACGGTATTATTTTGATGGATGTTGATGACTAGGAGTGGCAGCGCGTGGCGGCGTCGCCGGTGAGCGCGGCGGGTGGCAACGCGGGCGTGCTGGCGGGCGCGGCGCGCCTGGCGTCCGTCAGCTGCGCCTGCGCCGCCGCGCGCCTCGCCGCCGCGCGCCCCGCGCTCGCCGCCACCGTCAAGCTGTGTCAGGAGGTAACTACAGCTGCACTACTAGCGCCTATATGCGGAGCGGTGTTCAACTACTACCGAACCGCGAGACGCAGTGTGGGTAGGCGAAGTTGGACCGAAGAACGGGTGGTGCTCGCAGAAATCTAATGGATGTGAAAGTTCAACACCGGTCGATGTGGCTGGCCTTGAGGAAGCCTATGTCCAGCCACTGAACAAGCACAAAAACGACTCTGTTAGAATATTATCGGTACGTCCGATTCTTCTAAATATTCCAACAGGAATCATGACGCTAGATTCATTGTCTAACACTCACAATTATTCTTCGTTCTCTATTTCATCTAAATTCACTCACCACTTCTGTTCGAAATTCACTCACCAGAGTTAAATCTTCATTCATGCTGTTTCTGAGCAATAATACTTACAGAGTACAATTTGAATTGCAGGAAGTTCTGGATCATGGCGATGTAAAAATCATGGAAGAGCAATTAGCGAATGCAATCGAAAGTATTGTCGTAAGTAAATGAATATTATCTATTATCCCACTTTATTCAACTTTGCTATTAAAACAACCGGTGGAGGTGCGATCTACAAGGATGTGGCAGATCCAGCCTCCAAACTTTGTAGGTGAACCGTGTCCACAAAATTTGGAGTAAAAATTATGAAAATCTCTTGAAGGACAAAACTTATTTAAAAACTCTCTAAAAAAATCTTGACTGCATTTAATGCAATTTTTGACATCGAGGATGTGGAGTCGGTGATTATTGTGGTGATAATTACTCCGGGCAGCTCCGTCGCATAATGTACACTGGAAAAACAGTGTTACCTTATTTACGAGTTTTTTTTTTCTTAAGCCAATGGTTAATGAGGTAATTGCTTCTAAAGTCGTAAAAACTTTTTTGCAAAAAAATAAAACCGACTTCGAAAACATAACGTCAAATTCAGTGACTTCTGTTTCATTGAGTTTTTTTGCCACTGACTTTTGAAGCTCAGAGTTATTTTCCACTATTTGTGTTTTTGAAGTCGGTTTTTTTTTTTGCAAAAACGTTTCTTATTTTTTTACCTTGTTAACAAACCATGTCATGGTAATAATAAGCTTATCCCCAATAAAATCTAGCTCAACACTACTATACCTATCGAAATGTTGGTGAACTGTACCTCCATACCATACCTCCATACTAACATACCTCCAAGCATACCTCCATACATACATGTTATGTTATGATATTATGTAAACAATAAACATCTAAGCGATTGCATAAATCGCGACAAATTTGCCGTCTATTATAAAAGATTTCCTTTGGATATCTGCGAACATCATCATCAGCGCGGTATAATCGGCGGTATAATATTCTTCAAAACAATAAAAAAACCTCGCATGGGTTCACAATTGGCAAATATATCGCTGACCTTCACACAAAACATTCAGACGAATTGATAACGTGCACATGTTCTTGATTTTACTGGAATCCCTTCATCTGATCCCGACTTATACCTTCCATTATAAGCTCAGCGACATGAGGTGATGATTACCAGGTACCAAAATCTGAATTGCCTTAGAAAGTATATGAAAAACATTGAATGTGCCTATTAAATTTGAGGGTTGCCCTCGATTTCCCAGGGATCTCATGATCAGATTCTGACATGGTGTCAAAGGGAACCTCAGGAGTATGAGCTATCGAATAAAAAAAGAATTTTCAAAATCCACACAATTTTCAAGGTCCTATTGGCGGGGCAATCGGTGACCTTAAATAAAAAAAAAATACAAACAGTCGAATTAAAAGATCTTTTTGCAAGTCGGTTAAAATTTGTGTCCCTCTAATGTGTGTAAGAGTTGATTTGAATAAGATTTGACATTTCGTTTTTGAGATCTGGGACTTTTTCATCAAAATCCAGCAGTAACTTTGTTTTTCATTAACATAGTTAGTACCTACTGTGTAAAACAAATTCTGCGAAGCGCTCATTTTGAGAAGTGAACATTTTCGATGGTGCTGTATCTAATAAACAAGAGCCTCGACGGATTTTGCGCGTTACCGAAAATGCTACTCAGAAACAGCTCGCTCGTATGCTACATAGGTTCCTGTCTCTGAAACCCTGTTCCGCAAAATTGTGTCTAGTTACGGATGTCGTAAAATACTTTTTCCTTCGTTTCATAATGTTTTTTTTTCTTTTCCAGAATTGTCCATCTTGTGCGTTGGGTACAAATGCGATAGTTTGGAGCACGGATGTCTAACAACGTCATTACGTGCGATTTTATGTGAGATAATTAATTATTTTCTTAATTATTTATCATTCAAATATTTATCAAGTTACTGCGACATGTTTTTTTTTACTTTTGGTTTGTTGGGTATATTTTCACGCGACTGAATTTTTTACTTTTTGAATATGGTTAGGGTAGCTTTCCTTATACTTAGTTGACTTTTTCTTGTAACACGTTTTTCATTATTCCAGGTGTAAAACCTCCACCGACCTCACTCTGGTGCCTTCATTAGTTAAGCCGTTAGCCACATACGAACTGTAAATATATTTGTATCATAATAAAGGAATACTCCTATTATAATGAAGTAACGTAAGCGAACCATATCGAACAAGTGTACCTACATTCGAATAAGGAAACTTTTTAATACGCATTAATTCTCGACGTATTTTGTTTATTATTTTTTCTTTTTGTCCGTGTCTGTGCCAATCGTGTTCTGATGCAAACTTGCGTGCAATCAAACTTAATATAAATTACTAACATTATTAGACTTCTTTTAGAACTAATCGAATATTTTGTTCTAAATGTTTCAGATCTGATGATTTATGTTAAAAACACATCAAATTTACTAATTTATTTTCTGTCTTACGTTTTGTATGGAATAAATCAAAATTGTCGACGGATATTTCGCGGATGTTAAAACAAAGTTTCATTGCAAGCAAGTGTTGTTTGTGTAAATAATTATTATAATTCGATGACGAATCAATGTTTTGTTTTATTAACAATCGAGTCACTCACGAAATTAGATACATTAGGTATCTTTCTTATTTTGTATGTTAAAAATGATTTTATTTAGAAGATGATTCATTGATCGATTAAATTTATTATTTAAAACTTTTGTTTTATTACTTATTGAACAATTTCCTGAATGTAGATACTAGATACGTACAGACGGCGACACATTTACAGTGTAACTTGGTTTTGCTTTATAAAGATTAGCTTGATTGGTCGCCATACGTATCTATTTGACGCAAAGCATGCAAAAGCCGCACCGGCAGCTTCTATAGACGATTACATAAGAGCGTTTACGCGTTACGACATTTCAATAAACTTTCAAGTCCTTACTTTCCGAAATGACTGAACCAATTTTAATGAAACTTTATACTCCTAAGCAGGATACATAGGTCTAAAAAGTTACTAAAACATTTTCGAAAAATAGTGTTAAGTACAGCTAAATTAGACCGATAATAAACTATCCGTCCAACATTGAACTATATTACTTACGTAGTAGTAATACCTCAGTGCCGTCCAATTATCTTTTTTTTAAAGATATTTCGAAAATGTGTTTGTAACTTTTTAGACCTATGTATCTTGCTTATGCGTAATAAGTTTCATTAAAATCGGTTCAGACATTTCGGAAAATAAGGACTTGGAAGTTTGTATGAAATGCCGTAAGGTGTAAACGCCCTTAAAGCTGCGGTTCCACTGAGGTGGAGTGGAGCGGTGCGGTGCGGGCATTGCTGTTTCCTTTGAAGTGGAGTGGAGAAGAGATGTGGATTTCAAGCCATGTGATTGGTGAATCGCGGCACAGCTAGTCTCCGCTCTGCTCCGCTCCACCTCAGTGGAACCGCAGCCTTTTTTTTTTTTTGCGGATGGGAAATCATCAAATGACTTCTCCCGCTCTGGGTGGAGCGGGAGGGAGTGTCAGACTTGTACTGACTAAAACCCACCCATGTTCCTTCTTCGCCCTTTGTGTTCCAGGGCCGCGGTATCTCTTTCGAACAACCCGTAGCCCTGGCAGGCATCGGCCCTTTCAGTGGAACCGCAGCCTTAGAACTAATAAAATTCGTAGCTGGCCGCGCCGCTGCTGCCGCAAGTGCGTTGAGCGGACAACTTCTACCACGGGCCGCCTTACGCCTTCAAAGCAGTCTGTCTCTATAAATTTGCATCATTAGTGTCGCTTTGAGAGAGTAACACACTTTATTTGTATGGAAATTATCAATAATATCACCTGTAGTCGAAACCGCCAAAGCATCACTGTATTCCGTACTAATAATTAGACAAATTATAGCGTATATTTTGTGTATTTTGTAAGTAATTTAAGTGAGTGCGAGTATTGAGTTAAATAGTTTACTTCTAAAATATCAAAGAAAGTTCATAGGTCCATCTCTTTATGTATTTACATAGACAGTTTATTAATCTCTATATTATTCAAGTTTTGTACCTAATGATAACTTCAAAAATAAAATGAATACAAGAAGGGTACAATGAACATAAAAAGGTACTGTCGAGGTCGATGTTAAAACGTTACATTTTGTTTTGAGATACCGCTTGTAGAAAAAGCAGCAGTGCCTTAAACCAAGGCACGAGTGGGCTGTGTTGTATCTCCCCCCGTAAGAATTTCAGTAGAATACTCTTGCAAAACGGCTAGAGAACGACGACGTGTCACAATAACACCATTCTATACAAATCAGTAGCTTATTTATTTTTAATAAAAGTGAATGAATATAAAAAAAATGATTCTTTGGGAAAGTTGTTTGTTATCATGAGTGTAATCACATGTTTAAGTATCGGTCACTAATTACCAGTCACCCTATATAAAGGGTGTAAAACACCTCTTAACGAAGCCGAAAGGCACTGGTTCTCCCTGTCATTGCGATATTTTTTTTGTTCTACACCATACCTGGGAACCTTCTAGTTACGGAGATATTAGGGGTCAGAGTTCCAACTATTTTTTAAATAAAAGTTTTCAATGTAAGATTTTTACTTTAAACACAACAGAGAAATGGAAATGGAACAGAGGAATGGCAACAGAAGCTGGAGAATGTTGGCCTGAAAATCAGCAGAACTAAAACTGAATACATGTTCTGCGATTTCGGCGGTCTCTCCAGCCCTGGTGTCATATCGCTAGATGGCGCGCTTCTTCCTGTCTGCTCCGACTTTCGGTATCTCGGTTCACTTGTCCAAAGCGATGGCGAAATAGATCGTAGTGTAAAGCACAGAATTAACATTGGATGGATGAAATGGCGGCAGGTCACGGGAACTATCTGCGACTCCCGCATTCCTCTTAAACTCAAGGGGCAGATTTATAAAACAATGGTTAGACCTGCTGTCTTGTATGGATCAGAATGTTGGGCCACAAAAGGGATGAATGAAAGGGATTTGCATGTAGCTAAGATGAGAATGCTAAGGGGGATGTGTGGTGTTACGCGAAAGGATAAAATAAGAAATGAGTACATAAGGGGCAGTTTGAAAGTGGCGCCGGTGACTGAAAAGATGTGTGGTAATCGGTTGTCGTGGTATGGGCATGTGATGCGGAGGAATGAGGAAAACGTCGTGAGAAAAGTTTTGAGTATGAATGTGGATGTTTTTAGGAGTAGAGGAAGACCAAAGAAACGATGGATGGACTGTGTGAAGAATGATATGGCAAGAAAAGAGGTGTCTCATGAGATGACAAGTAATAGAGAAGTATGGAAGAAGAAGACATGCTGCGCCGACCCCAAATAAATTGGGATAAGGGCAAGAGAATGATGATGATGACACCTCCACGACCCCCGTACTATTCAATCCATCCATCAGCACAATGTTTTGAGTGCGTTACATTGAGTTCTACCACAAAACATGATTTTACACCCCCCAAAAAAAGTCGTTTCCAGCAATAATTTTTGCATAAAGTTACTTAGTTTCATGTACAGAATGCTTGGTGGAGAGGCTTCGTGATGAGGTGATTTACACGGTGTATGTATTGGCGTTAAAGACAACATTTATACAGTCAGCTGAATTCTGCCTTAAATTAACGCCAAAACTATACGTACCTAGTATATAGAGTAGTAATTTACGCGTGCAGTTGGTACTGGTGGTCGAACGTATTGTTTTGGGTAAGAAGGTGTCTGCATCTAGGGAACTTGAAGCCCTTCACTGCCGAGTCGTAAGTATATAACTTAATATACTGTTAAAGAAGGAACGGCTTAAATTACTTTCTTTTTATGTGCATTCTCGTTATAACTTCATAATTAACATTCTACTATACTTAAAAAAAAAGTGCAAAGTTCGACGGCTCATCTTGACGCTGCCGTCACTATATGACGCTGGCAGAATAGTCGAAATCGGTTTAGTTACTGAAGACGAAAACAAAAGGCATCACTGAAAAATACGTTAAAACAGTGATCTTTGTTGTCGTTGAAATAAGGTTTCTTTTAGTTTGCTGCTGTCATAGGAAAAATAAATTGTGAAAGGACTTTATACAGGGTTATTAGTCGACATATTCCTTGAAAGGGCTTATACAGATCATTAGCAACAAATTAAGTCCACTTAACTAGAGGTCAAACTGGATGGTTACCGAGCTGTGTCGGTTCTTCGATGTTATTGAAATTTTCTATCTTATCACCATAAACAATTTATTATGAAAAATTTACTCCACTCTAAACATTTAATTGATGCTGTACTTATATTTTGTATATTACAAATGTACATATGTGTTGTATATGTTCAGGTATGATATGGAAAAAAGTTCAATTAAAAAGTACGATATAAATGGAATGAAAAAGTACGCATTATGGCTTTTTCTGATTGTTTTTCTGAATAAGGTTTTTTTTTTAAAATTTTAATCTTGTGTATTACATATGTACATTATTTACAAATTACAAATAAATATAAAATAAAAATAAAATATGAACAAGTATCAAAATTACAGGGCGTCAAAAAATTCGTCGACATCGCTGTTGACAGGAAAAGTGCCCAGAAGGCTGGCCGCATTGCCACGGTGGATGGCAATGCTGATTCTTTGACCAAAAAAGAGGCCAGCCCTCTGGTCCAGTGAAGCGTCGACCAACCGCTTGGCTATATACCGAAACACAAGATGGGCACTCGGGCCCCATGGCCCTAGTGTTTCAACCCCAAACGGCTCAAATACCTACATAATTACCAATTGAATTATTGTATTTGCGCCGTTTAAGGTTTTCAGCGCCTGCAGCAGCCGCCCCAGCGCAGCTCACCATGCTAGGAAGATGGGATGGCGCAAGGGTGTCGACGCAAGTCGCATCCCACACCTAAGGCTTACCCAACTTCCATGGCATTATGGTCATACGAGTACCATCTGGTCCCTTCCCATCGACACGTGCCAAGCCATTGGGTTCTAAAACAGCTGGCACCCCGGCGGTGGCAAGAGCACGACGAATGAGATCATTAATGCTAGCGTGCCGCGCTATCCGACCTGCGCTCTTACTGCAGGAAAGGCCATGGTGTCCGAAGCCGTCGACTGCTTCACCACATCGACAGCGATGTGGAGCCCCGCTAGGAGCGCCCAATCGCAGACATGTAGCGAGCCGATACTGATAGGTCATTCAAAAGAGTACATATGGCTTTGGAAATCAAGCGCCATAAAGGTTAGGTTAGGTTAAAGAAAATTACATCTTTATCTGACTGATAGGATAGATTAAAAGACACCAGATAGAGACAGATCTGACCGACTAGAGTCTAGTCGGTCAGACCCCGTGGACTCCACGGACCACTGGTTGGGAACCACTGGACTAGACGGACCAACACGGTATATTAAGTCAAACAGCTAACGTCTCATGGTGGGAATAAGAAAATTTGCAACAAGTCAGGAGCTGTTTTGTGGGCTTTTACTTAATAAAAGAGGGTATTGTGTAGGGCATGCAAAAACCGGGTTGTTTTAAGAAACCGGTTTTTTCGGGTTTCTTGTTTACAAAACCGGATGAAACCGGTTTTTTCGGTTTTTGCAATCTTTATTAAAAAATGTGTAGAAAAAAAATTTAAATGCTAAAGCCTAATCAAAATAATTTTGTTACGTTTATCTTACCTATGTTTATAATAATGACAATTTGTTTGGACTTCAAAAACGACTAAAAATCAATATAAAAATATTTTTTTCTTCATGCATAACATAGAATAAAACTTATTATTTAGGTAAACCACATAGTCTAAAAATTTAGGGCACTAAGACTAACATACAAAATTAGGAACATTTGGTAGGTAAACACAAAGGTCTAAAATCTCAGAGTAAACAGCAAGAAACCAAAGGCGTTTGAGTAAAAGTGGCATGATTTTTCTAAGTCTAGGGCCACTAATTAAATTTCTTTACCTATTAGTAATAACACAGTAAGACATTAATTTTAATATTTCCAAAATGCATCGGAGCCGAGATATACAGGGTGAATTTTTTAACTGGGTGGTAGGCCAAAACAGAAACTATGAGGAATAGTGAAAAACGATCAAAGAAGCCAGGAGCCCGATTTAAAAAAAATATAATAAGATTTAAGAAAAATCAATAATCCTAGCCAGGAATCGAACCCGTTAATTTGAAAAAAAAACACACCCTTTACCCCGTTCGATAGTGTCGCTGCTAAGTATCGAATTCTGGAATGTAATAGCACACGGCAAACGATAGGAATTAGTTAATTTTTGATAAAATACATAAGAGTATGCAAACTGCTAGTAGGAACAACACAACTTTGCAATCAGATATTTCAGCTCCGATATAATTTTCGGAAAGATTATTTTAGGAGTCATTACTATCATATATTCCACTATACGTGAGCATCTCTGTGGCCGCTGTGAAAAAAAAACATGCCACTAGTCCATACAAACTTACCCAATGCCCTTTAAGTACTTGGATCTACACTACTACACTGGGTCAATGAGAAGCAAAATAATGATATGGACATGGATAGGGAGCGCAGGGCATTGTCGGTAAGAGGTAATATGCTTTCTCGCAGGTTTGCGCGATGCTCACGTGATATTAAAGTCACACTATTTAAAAGCTATTGCCAAACGTTATACACGTGCAACCTGTGGAGCAATTACACCTAAAAAAGCCTGCAATTCTCTGCGCGTCAGGGGTTTGTTGGGACTTCCATGGCGGTGCAGTGTCTCCGGCATGTTCGCCAACCACAGCACGGACAGCTTCTAGGCGATGCTTCGCAAGAAGAACGGCGTCCCTGCGGTCTCGGGTAAAAAGTAGCACCGACACACTTCTGAGCGTGGTATCGGACAGAGTGGACAGCCAAATCCTGAGGCCAATGCCTCATGCTGTCGCTTATGCATGTCCAAAATAATAATTATTTTAAATTTTACTAACATAGCTGTAAATATCTGCCTTCTAACATAATAAGGACTGACTTTTGACAATTCATGTTTGCTTAGTCTGTTGTTTGAGAAAATTATTATTAAATCAATAAGATAGACAGATAGATAGATCAATAGGAGAAACATAACTTGTTGTTCAATATTTATAGTGGGTAATTTATTGTTTTCCCTAATATTTATTTATTAAAAAAGATATAACCAAAAACCCGAAAAAACCGGTTTTACTATCCCAAAAAACCGGATTTCTTTTTACCCAGCTACTGGATTGTGGAGGTCAGATAGGCAGTCACTTCATGTAAAATATTGGTACTCAGCTGCATGCGGTTAGACTGGAAGCCGACACCAAGATAGTTTGGGAAAAGGCCAGGCAAATGATGGTGATGACCTTTATGGCGCTTAATTTCCAAAGCCCCTAGTACATTTTAGACAAATTTATTTTCAAAAGATTCGTTCATGGTCTACTAAAACAATATCAATAAAATGTTTAGAGTGGAGTAGATTTTTCCCAATTAATTGTTTTTGGTGACAAGTCAAAAAAAAAATCGAAGAGCTGAAACAGCTAGGTAAACATGCAGTTTTGACCCCTAGTTAACTTGACTCTAATGATCTCTAGTATAACCCCTTTCAAGAAATAGGTTAGTCAATAACCCAGTATAAGTGTAAGTAATAAGTAAGGTCAAATCAATGAGGTCGGAGATGATGACTAAAGAAGGACTTAATAAAGTCTATTCGACCATAAAACAATATTTTCGAGGAAGAAGAATAGTTATGTCACTATAACATCAAAAATTTGGAAATTGCATGTCAATACTGACGATGGCTTTGAAATGTTTTAAAACTGAATTAAGTACTCGTAACGCAATAAAAAAAATCAAGGCATCATGATACATTATGAAATATAAATTTAAAAATGTTTTTCTTAATAAAAGTAATGGGATCTAGGTGCGGAAATTCTTTTTCTTCTTATTTACGAGGTACGGTCTTTGCTTTTTTTTTGTACCTAAGTGTCTATTTTGTGAGGATTGGTCATGATATCGAAGGCCATTTCATAGACAGTGATTTCTACTACGCCATAGTGGTTTCTTGTAGGCAAGCGTGCTCCACCAAGAACGTATCATCGCTTCACATTAGTTAGGCGAGTTTCGCGCAAGCCTAAACGCAAGCCTATTTAGTATAAAAAAAAACATCAAAGATCCATTAAACAAGATCATTTCACAGTTCTCAGATCTGCCTTAAGTTTAAGGGTAATGCAGGAGTCGCAGATAGTTCCGGTAACCTGCTGCCATTTCATCCATCCAGTGTTAATTATAAATTATACGATCTATTTCGCCACCGCTTTGCACGAGTGAACCGATATACTGAAAGTCGGAGCAGACAGGAAGAAACGCGTCATCTAGCGCTATGACATCAGCCCCCGTATTAAAGTCGTATGTCTATCTCACTCGCTTTCGTAATGCCAAAACAAGATAGACACACGACTTATCGAATCTGAGCGTTTGTGAATAGGGGGTCAGGACTGGAGAGACCGCCGAAATCGCAGAACATGTATTCGGTATTAGTTCTGCTGATTTGCAAGCCAACATTCTCTAGCTTCTGTATCCCTTTCTCCAATCTGCTCTGGATCTCCGGTCCATCACCACCAACAAAAACAATGTCGTCGGCAAACAGCATGCTGGAGGGTGCCTCTTTCTGTACGTCTGACGTGAAAGCGTCTATAATCAACAGGAAAAGGTAATGACTCAACGCCGACTCTTGAGCAAGGCTACAGTCACACTGAACTCGTATGTGTTGCCAGCAACTGACCGGACGTAGGTACAAGATTGGCTGTACATAGCATAAATTAACTCATATTTCCCAGGCATACCTTTCCAGGCCCATCACAACACTTACCGAGGTACCCCATCATTATTTCTCTAGATCAGTGAACACCACGTGCAAGTTCTTGTGTGCACGTCTGTACTTCTCACCAAGTTGGCAGAGTGCAAAAGTAGCGTCCATTGTTCCTCGATTTGGCATAAACCGGTCGCTGCAAAATGAGAAAATTTTCTTTTTGATTTTCTTTTTTCCTCATTTCCTAGGTGCAAATAATGAAATTTAAAAAACATAATATCTCAATATCCTGCCATAGGCCAAAGCTGGCATTGTTTTAAGACCATTTTTCGGGGGTAACGCCCACGTGGGCGAAGCCGCGGGCAGAAGCTATCTTATCATAATATTAAAACAATTATTAAGTTTTATTGAACTCAATTACTTATCGCACTTTAAACATGTTCAAATGCCTTTAGGTACTTAAATTTACATTATTTTATCTCACTTTTAACATGTTCAAATGCCTACTTACTTAAATTCACATTATTTGTAATTGCTTACAATATGGTGATTGTGGCATGCTTATCATTTCGCTGATATGAAATGTTAAAGATTTTAATTACTAACAGTGATTAGTGCGACAATGCCTTACGAAAGACATATATCGTACTGCCGCCATCAACACTGTATTCCTTCCTTGAAGGAATACAGTGTTGATGGCGGTCTGGATCTGCGCCTGGCATAGGTAATCACCCTTGGCTACATCCTCCATTGTCTACAAGTTCCCTTTACTTACCTCTACACCGTGTCATGGCTGTTTGAAAAATTCTCAGATTGCGTTATAATGGCATTTCCTTATACCATCGTCGAAAATCAAAACAGTACCTAAACGAATTTGGCGTCGTGGTCGCTTTGTTTTTGTCAGAACGCATTGTGGTCGAAAATAAAACAGCCACCACACGAATTTCGTGCCGAATGCCGTGGTTGTTTTTGCATGCCGAATGCCGTGGTTGTTTTTGCATACCGAGGTGGTCGGTTTTTTCGTTTAATAAGCGTTTTCGGTCTTGAGCTTAATACAGCCACTAGAAGTCATCCCATGTGACTGTTCTTAAATTACCTTAGGCCTTTAATTTTTTATTGATCCTAAACCGACCGGCTATACACAATTACTGCTACCCGTGCGAATCCGGGGCGGGCTACTAGTGTCTGTATAGTACTATATTGTTACGAGCTGGGTATAAAATAAATGAAAACACTACCAATTAAACGCCAAATATCTTTATTAATTACAAACAAATTTACAACTGATCACTATACACTTAGATATGGCACTAGTAGTTCTATTCGATGGCTTCGTTGTGTAGCCAAAATCAGACTGATCGCTCCAGCTAACCCGTCGGCTATTTACGTGGCCGACCCATCCTTCGAGAAAGTTCCACAGCTTTCTTGAACCTTCAAGACAGTTCCGTAATAGAACGTTTCTGGATTCGAATTCGTACTAATACTAGAATGTTCTCATAAAGCAGATTATACACCGTGTAAATCACCTCATCACGAAGCCGTCAACCAAGCATTCTGTACATGAAACTAAGTAATACTTTACGCAAAAAAAATTGCTGGGAAACGACTTTTTTTTGGGGGCTGTAAAATCATGTTTTGTGGTAGAACTCAATGTAACGCACTCAAAACATTGTGCTGATAGACGGATTGAATAGTACGGGGGTCGTGGAGGTGTTTAAAGTAAAAATCTTACATTAAAAACTTGTATTTAAAAAAATACTTGTCAAAAAGTTGGAACTTTGACCCCTAATATCTCCGTAACTAGAAGGTTCCCAGGTACGGTGTAGAACAAAAAAATGATCGCAATGACAGGGAGAACCAGTGCCTTTCGGCTTCGTAAAGAAGTGTTACACCCTTTATAACAATAATATCGTTATATGAGATAAACTTATTTGTTATGAATATACATGATTGACACGCGACAGGATGGGTGGATAGATCGTCTTACTATGTATTTGAAATAGGAATTGATGAGCCGTTGTATTTTTCAGGCCTCTAAAGCACCAAGTCGAAGTGATTAACGTGTTTATCTACGGGTAACGCTGAAGGAGAAGCATATACACGAAGTCCTAGGTGTACCTAGAAGCTTACAGAAATTTTAAAAAGTACTATGGAGCCCGGTTCCCAGATGTACGAAGACACATGTTCGTGTGTCGAAAGTGAATGTGAAGACAAAACATCGCCGTGTTGCTCATGCGAAGACTGTTTAGCACCCAAAACATGTCTTTTCTACGACAAAAGGAAAAATAAACCATGCGGTATTTATGAACTTATGATCAAAACTCTATTACAACAGGAAACTACTGTTGAAGGGCAAAAAGGTGCTTATCTTACTCAAAATATAGGCACTGCGGGTTCGAAACTACGTGGATTAGACAAAAAATCAAAGCCACTAGCCAAAGATAGAGGCACCCAACCATTAAGCGTTTATGAAGTTATGATAGAAACCATGTCACAACAGAAATCTGCTGTTGGAGAGCAAAAAAATGCTTATCTTATTAAAAGTAAAGGCACTGCGGGGTCGAAACCACGTGGATCAGACAAAAAATCAAAACCAATAGCCAAAGATAGAGGCACCCAACCATTAGGCGTTTATGGAGTTATGATAGAAACTATGTCACAACAGAAATTTGCTGTTGGAGAGCAAAAAAATGCTTATCTTATTAAAAGTAAAGGCACTGCGGTTTCGAAACCATGTGGATCAGACAAAAAATCAAAACCACCAGCCAAAAATAGTGGCACCCAACCATCAGGCGTTTATGGAGATATGATAGAAACTATGTCACAACAGGAATCTGCAGTTAGAGAGCAAAAAAATGCTTATCGTACTCAAAATAAAGACTGTTGTTCCACTGCGGGTTTGGAAACAAAAGAATCAAATCCACCAGACAAACCTGCAGGCACACAAAATAAAGACTGTTGTTGCACAGTGGTTTCGGAAACAAGAGAATCAAATCCACTAGACAAACCAGCAGGAACACAACCATCAGGCGTGTATGGAGTTATGATAGAAACTCTGTCTCGACAGGAATCTGCTGTTGAAGAGCAAAAAAATGCTTATCTACCAAAAGATAGTTATTGTGGTTTTGTGGTTACGAAAAA
Source organism: Cerastis leucographa (assembly GCA_963082945.1). Classification (NCBI taxonomy): domain Eukaryota; kingdom Metazoa; phylum Arthropoda; class Insecta; order Lepidoptera; family Noctuidae; genus Cerastis; species Cerastis leucographa. The sequence continues at coordinate 17,661,400 of OY720358.1, read as the reverse complement.
CACGACAAAATCACCGGGATCACATAAACATAATGCCGCCACACCACCTACATCAGGGCCTTGCTGTATGGAACTACTGAAATTTGTTCCTGAAAACAACAGTTCTCATTCAATGCAATGCGAATGTTCCAATTCTAAGTACAACAACAATATACCATTATATAAACAAACTACAACATCGTCAGGGAGTTCTAAAGGTGTGACAAAATCTAAGGCAGGTCATTGTACTTGTCCAAAACTTTTGAGAGGGTCAAAGAACGGACAAGTATTTAATATAAATAGATTTGACACAAAAATGACTACATCTGAAACAAAGAGTTATAAAAATTGTTCTGAGTGCAGTAAATTAGTAAAAACAAACTATGAATCGCCTGAGTGTTCCGCATCGTTAGAACAGTATGAACCAAGTAATAATGCACAAGAATTATTTAGAAATATACTTCAAACAGACGCTTATAAGTGTCAAAATAAAAGAGATGTGTGCGATAAATACACTAATAATATAGTATCTGAATCACCTGGATATGTGTTTGATCTTCCCAAATATACACATAATTTAACACTACAAAATGATTGTCAGTCCAATAAGTCAGGCACAAATGATTCAAAATTGACGGGGTGTGTACCTGAGCGGCAGGAATATTTAACAACACCAAATACACGAGAACCAGTGATTTATACAAGCGAAGTCAATATCAAGAGATCTGAAGCAAAATCGACTGCTTTTAATCAAAATAACAGCTTGGTTCTAATAAAATGTTGTCGTGACGATGATTCAGCACAAAACATATCTGGATCAGGTGGATGTGTGTTTGAAGTTCCGAAAAATACACAAAACAAACCTGGATCAGGCGGATATGTATTTGGACTTCAGAAAAATACACAAAAGATATCTGGATCAGGCGGATATGTGTTTGAACTTCCGAAAAATGCACAAAACAAACCTGAATCAGGCGGAAATTTGTTTGAACAGCCGAAAAATACACAAAACAAACCTGGAGAATGTAGATATATGTTTGAACTTCCGAGAAATACACAAGACAAACCTGTACCAGGCGGATATGTGTTTGAACTTCCGAAAAATACACAAAATTTAGCACTACAAAATGATTTTCATGACGATGATTCAGCACAAAACAAACCTGGATCAGGCGGATGTGTGTTTGGACTTCAGAAAAATACACAAAACATATCTGGATCAGGCGGATATGTGTTTGAACTTCCGAAAAATGCACAAAACAAACCTGAATCAGGCGGAAATTTGTTTGAACAGCCGAAAAATACACAAAACAAACCTGGAGAATGTAGATATATGTTTGAACTTCCGAGAAATACACAAGACAAACCTGTACCAGGCGGATATGTGTTTGAACTTCCGAAAAATACACAAAATTTAGCACTACAAAATGATTTTCATGACGATGATTCAGCACAAAACAAACCTGGATCAGGCGGATGTGTGTTTGGACTTCAGAAAAATACACAAAACATATCTGGATCAGGCGGATATGTGTTTGAACTTCCGAAAAATACACAAAATTTAGCACTACAAAATGATTGTCATGCCGATGATTCAGCACAAAACAAACCTGGATCAGGCGGAAATATGTTTGAACTGCCGAAAAATACACAACACAAACCTGGAGAATGTAGATATATGTTTGAACTTCCGAAAAATACACAAAACAAACCTGTACCAGGCGGATATGTGTTTGAACTTCCGAAAAATACACATAATTTAGTACTACAAAATGATTGTCATGACGACGATTCAGCACAAATCATATCTAAATCAGGCGGATATGTGATAGAGCTACCGAAAGCTGAAGAGTCAAGTACTGAAGTGACATCACTGGCGCGTCCTAAATATGCAGGCGATCCACCAACACAAAAAAAACGTTGTGTGTGTTGCAAATCAGACAAAAACAAATCCGCATCACCTGCAAATGCACAGAGTTGCGAATTTCCTGAATCCGAACATCATGCTTGTAAAGTTAAATCTAACGAGGTACCAGGGCATGTTTTTGAGGTATTATATTCACAGAATAGTTATAACTGTAATAAATCAAGAAAAAAAAGTATTCAATCTGATACACAAAATATTTGTCAAAATATGGTCGGAGCAACTATAGAAACAGTTAAACCCCTTAAAAGATTAAAGTCACCACACACAACAAATATTTACACTATACTTTGCAATAACATTCTTAAAAAACAGGCAGAAAGTATTGAAGGGCTGAAAAAAATATATTTGCCCGGTAAAGGGAATAAAAGCAATGCAATGAAGGTTCAATTGAATATTCTTAAAAAACAGGCAGACAATATCGAAGTTCTGAAAAATATAAATTTGGCCCAAAAATTGTTTGAATTACCTTCAAAAACTTGCTGTACTCCACTACCAAATTTGACCGAACCTGATGATGAAACTGAAGAACTTAGCGCAGGAAATTGTAATGAATGTGTTGCTGGCAAGCCAACGAAACCGTCTGAAAATAAACATGCAGATACTATTGAAAGACTGAAAAAAAAATATTTGCCCAAAAAAAGCAATGAAGGAAAGTTCGAATTGCAAACAGATATTTTTTGCACTCCATCTGATGAAGGAATTGAAAAACTTAGTGGAAAAGAATTTGGTGGCTCTATCGAATCGAATTCGTCTCATATAACGAAAAAAATATCAACAAGTAATATCCATAATAGAATAAGAAATTTTTACGAAGCTTGCTGTTGCGAAATCTGTAAACCGATTAAAAACGATGCACACGAATGCCAAAAACCTTATGAATGTTTCAGCCCTATATTATCGTATGAAATGAACCAATGGCAAACGTGCGGTTGCAAACCTTGCGATTGTGTTCAATGTATTAAAACATTGAATATACATCATTGCCAAACTTTAGTGGTCGCGCCTGTTGGAAAAAAAGAGAAAGTTTCATGTCTAGAATGCGCTTCTTCTCTATATTCTTGCATCGAATGCGGAATACTTTACTCTTTGGATTCTCATGTAGTGAGCGAAATGTCAACGAGTATGAACAGATAAGCAATGTGTAGATGTAAAGTCGGTCTCAATGAATGTTGTGACCGAAATGGCTTCGATCCTTGTGTCCCACAACAAGATCATGAGTGACAACGCATAATTTTGATATATGGACAACTAAGGTTGTATACAACGAACCCATGATCCGACAGGTAGGCAGAATTGATACAATGGCTGTGCTGTACCTAATAGATATACTTATTTTGACCATAGACTAAAGACCACGCAAACTTTTTCCTTCATAATTATCATTTTTCACACAATCCATCCATCTTTTCTTTGGTCTTACTCTCCCTCTCCATCCATCTACATTTATATTCATCACTCTTTTAGTCTTTAGAAAACTTATACTTATGCATTAGTAATAATTACTAAATTGTGAGCAATTTAGTCTGAATTTAAATAGTACTTCCGAACTGTTGTTTTGAAAGCCATTTTGCTTTCAGCTTTATTAATCAAGGGGTAGCGCCATAGCGCGTTCCAGAGCTTTGACATTGAGAAAGCGTTAGAAGTGGACGTAAAACCAGTACGGTGTGAGGGAATTTCAAGGGGCTTACGGCTGAGAGAACACTGAATTATTTTATTATTTTTCATATACCCAAAAAAAAACGCGGTCGAAATGAAATAGTAATAAATAAGCCTCATCAACCGAAAGCGTGGCTAACGTTAAGAAATGTATGTTTAAAACATTCAAGGATAGACTAGAAGGGTAACTTTGTTATGCCAAGTGGTTTGAGAAACTTGCGAATATCAGCCGGCGAAGACTGTCTTGAAGACATTTTCACAAATGCTTCGGCGTTAAGATGCTGTTACCATAATCATAACCGTAAGCAGTTTCTAGTCAACTTATACAGGTTCCAGTTCTCATCACTGCGATTTCGTCTAAATTTTCTAAAAGCCCGGTCACGTCGTCTCATTGCCGTCCGAACTCCAGGGGTTATTCATGAAGCCAGAGGGCGCTTAGTGCATCCACCGGTGGTACTGCCGGCGGCTTGACTACAACCAAAGCCAAGCAGCAAGTGCCGCCAGCAGACACCGCATGCTCGCAAGTGCGGCTGTGAATCGATATTCTCAGTTTCATGTGATACTTTTTTTTTTTTTTTACGGATGGTAAATCATCAATTGACTTCTCCCGCTCTGGGCGAAGCGGGAGGGAGTTTCAGACTTGTACTGACTAAAACCCATCCATGTTCCTTCTTCGCCCTTTGCGTTCCAGGAGGTCTACTCTCTTTCTCCGAAACGTAACTTCGGCAACGAACGAAAATTAAACGTAGTTACACACAATAACATTCAATACATTCGTTGTCTGTGAATTCGAACTTCTTGTGTGCGTCCGCTAATTATATAGAGTACGGTCACAAACGATACTACGTTTAATTTTCGTTCGTTGCCGAAGTTACGTTTCGGAGAAAGAGAGTAGACCTCCTGGGCCGCGGTATCTCTTTCGAACAACCCGCAGCCCTGGCAGGCATCGGCCCTCTCGGACCCCTTCCGATTTGCTGACATCCCCTTGAGGCGCTCGTGGAACACAAACGCGCCGTCGGCACGGTTGTCGTCATAAGACGGACGGACGGTGAGCTGGCCCATTACTCACCGTCCACAGGCCCGCAGTTTCATGTGTTACGAGAGACAAAAATGGACGATAAAATCGCAATTGGTGCAATTTTGGTGAATATTCTCTATAATAGAAGAAAAAGAAGATTTTGGATGAGATCAAGCCTACAAAATAGGCGTAATTATTCCCTTATTGCTTGAAGAGTTAAGAATGGATGACATAAACCGAAGAACTGTTCGCTCGAATTTTAAATGGTTTCTGAGGGTTTCTAGTGAAGATTTTGAAACACTATAAAAATAATACAACAAGAAAACACCAAAATATTATTTAGAAGCTCAATAAAATAACGAGAGTGAATGCGTGGCACTCGAACGCTTGCGTGTAGTATTACGAAGGTTCACTTCTTCCGCGCGGAGAGACTCCACGTACTGTTTTTTTTTTTAATTTCCCATTTCCTTTAATTATTTCAAAATTACCGGATTTTAAGACTAAGATTCTTTTGGAAATGCTAACCGATACTGATATTTTTAGGGTTCCGTACCCAAAGGGTCAAACGGCACCTGACCAATTACTGAGAAAAAAGTATTTTTTATGCTCGTTTTTATAAATATCGGTACGGAACCGTAAAGGGTCGCAATTGGCCGGTTTTTTACAGATAACTTGGACGTAAAAATGTTAAGAAAACTAAATTTACGAGTGAAGTGACAAAAAAATTCATTCGGAATTATCAAGAAATCGTCTATGAAGGATTGCTATTTCTCTCAAAAAATTTCTATGGTGGGCAACGGTAATATTACTTATCTCTGAAAATATATTATTATATCAGCTATTTACAGAGAACAAAAACTAAAAATGATTATTGTGAAAACAGTTTTCTGTGAAAAATAAAAGATCAAAAAATATTCCAAAAGAAATTGAAAAAAAAAAGGAAAAAATCGCGTGCGTCGTTTTTTTTTAAACTTCTCTACACCTCCAGGAACTCAATAAAGAAAGTCCTACGAAAACTCGACCGATTCGACCAATTCGATTATAAACTTCTTTCTAATTGCACTCGGCTAAAAAGACATTAAATATCTCAACTTACTGTATCCTATTTCTGTAAAACATCTCATCGTAATGAAACCTACATTTACGATGATGTCGATGATTGGAATAGACCGTCCTACTCAAGGGCATGTGCAATTGTGCTGTGTCGATCCCACCGATAAATTTTTATTTATTAAAGGTCCAAAAATTTCCCGCTTCAGCTATAAAATTAAGGAATAATTTCCAAACAAAAAATGGCTTAAAATAAAAAAAAGGAATATTTTTGTGGTTAACTAGAGAAACCTTCAGAAAATTCAGTGACATGATAGTTTCGTACCTCTAAATAATGTTATGATGAGTGTAGGCAGGAACTTTTAGACCTTATCATGTAGCATTTAATTTTATTTGCTGGTACGCCCATAGTGTTAAGTAACAATGGTCTTAATAACTAGTGTTATTAGACAGACATGGTATAATCTGTGCGGAGTTTCATCCAATGTTTTGCAGCATTGGAGATTACTATCTATCTGCGAATACACTCGTCAAGATTGTGTTGGTATTGTCACAAAGAGGAACAAGCCCGCCTCACTATTCCTAAACCACTGCAACAAAACAAAACACATAAGGGCCGAGACGAGACAATGAAGCTCGATGAAGTCACAGAAAGACAATTGTAACTGTCGTGTTTTGGATCCCACAACGAAATTAATCGGAAAAGAGGGGAGGAGTAAGAAAAACATAATTGCGAGAAGACGAGCAAGCAGGGAAACGCTTCTGTTAAGTGTAATGGCTACAAAACCTTCAATTTGTCTTTCCGCAGTCATCTTTGATGCACTATATTACCACGGCAGCCTCAACAGTGCCCTGATTGCATTATTATACTGGACGCGCAGATCGCTGTTTGCTCGAAAACTATAACAGTAACTGTTCCACAGGATGCATGCGTGTAAAATCAAGAGCAAAATGATTCAAACAGCGTAATCTTGACCGTTTCTGTAAATCCGGCATCCGCCAGCCTGATGCGGCGTACCGACAGGATCCACGTTCCCTGTCACCTCGTTCGTGTGCGGTGTGTCCGGGTTACCCATTAAATGAAAGATAACAAGGACATGAACAAAGAAGGAACATGAAGATAACAATGACCCAAGTACTTCAAATTGGTCATCCTATTAAAAGGGTGCTCCGCAGAGCGATATCTCTGGTACAGTTGTAGTGGTCACTCGTAATAGAAGTCGGCTTTATCTATTGCAGCGCTTTATTACCTTGCTCATAAAACCATTAGTTCTGAGACTCTTGGCCCTACGGAGCACCGTTACCAAGTTATGGACTTATTGGCTGGTAACTACAGTTTGGAATACAAAAATATTGTTAATAGTTGCTATAGTAACCGTTTCTTCTCAGAGTAGTCAGGTACGAAACACCGGCCCCATCTAGCTTAAAAACGTGTAAAAGTGTTTGTAAAAACCTACTTGCAAAATAAACAAAAAAAAAAAAAAATACAAAATGGAAAATAAATATGTTAAAATACGCGAAAAAAACTTTTGCAAAAGGAATACAATATAGCGCTCGTGATGCTTTATTTGTCCCCTTAATGAATAATCTACTGTTGATTAAACATGTTAGATTGAGATATCTCTTCATAATGCCTGATGTCTTTTCAAATTCCAGCTACCTATTAGTCGATGGACGTGCCGTAGAAATTCATGGCGTGGCGACGGGATTGCTGAACACTGACAAGTGTTATCTAAATGCGGACCATTGGTACACACCGTTGTCGCTACCACTATCATTCCACAAACCCCGTGTTGCCCTCGCTAATATACATTTGAAAGCGAATTTGTTTGTTTGTTTTTCACGTCCCAGACTTGGACTCATCTGATCGACGGCATTTGACATTTAATTTTTGTCCGGATACGAAAAGAGCACAAAGTATGTGACGCTATACGGATCCTCGCATCGAAATAACGAACGCGCTCCCACACTTCTTTTTACTAACAACCTAGCTTATACCGTTGACTAGAATAATACATAGAGTTTAATAATATAGAATAATTAAATGCGGCGAGCACCAATCATGTTGCTGGAATTTTAAGGTGCGAACGTTTTCGAAGTGGCTATTGCAGATTAGATTCATAAAAGAACTTCAGCGGCATATGTAAACTAACCCTAACAAATCCGTTTCTACTCGCACCTTTCTGGCCCGCTTGTCTCAAAAGCTGGCGACTCCCCTGGTAAGTTCACACTATTCGCCACGACAATAGACATAGTATTTTAAATAGTAATAGGCTTGGAGAAGTATCATAATGTGGTCGCGATCCTCAGCAGTAAAGGACCGACGAAGGAGAAGTTATGCTTAGAAGTCTTAAAAGACTTGTATCCTAATAAGATCCGCGGTAGATATCTAAAAAAAGTTTTGACAGTAACTATCAGACAAACTGTCAACTGAACTCAACTGACAAATTATTGTTGTGACATCTATTTCATTTCGGTGCATATTTATGAAAAGGTTTTTCTTTAAAAATGGATGAATTAAAGTATTGCCGAGTATGTCTTGAGACTGATGTGAAGATGTTCAGCTTGGAAACTACGTCGAGCGATTCCATCGGTGTAGTTTACTCACATTTGGCGCAGATTCCGGTAAGACAGCGTTGGATGTGTATATTTTTTACACTTATTTGTACAATAGACAATGATTAGCAGTGAACTAGTATATTGACTACTTCAATACCTCCTTGTAACTATTGGAGTCTTGCAGGCATTACCTGAAGTGGAACAAAAAGGTAGCATTCAAAAGATATAAGGCAATAGTGTTTCTCATTTGTATACTTAATGAAAAAAGATTGTACCAACGTTTGAGTTGAAGTAACAAGTAACTTTTGGTCATTTTAAGACAACCTCTGACCCTTTTTACTCATATTCTTGTAAAGAAACTTATTGGTGCTTACTTAGACACAATATATTATGTGCTCAGATCACATACATCTCATTCTCCCATAATGTATCTCTGTTACAGATATTTGATAGAAATCAACATGTGTGTTTTGAATGTGCCAATCTCCTTTATAAATATCATGAGTTCAAGTCAAAATGTCTCAGAGCTCACAACATTTTATCAAGAATTAGACTTGATGCAACACAGGCAAGTATACTCAAATTAAATCTAGTTTTCTAAGAATTATTAGATCTTATATTAAATTAAATTAAAATTGCAGATAACGAGGCAAACCCTCAAAAATGTAGATAGGAAAATACATAAATTGGAATCTACCTTGAAAATATCTCCCATAGTTGTTTTTTATGAAGAATGTACAAATAACACAGAAAATGAATTTAATATAATTGAAGATAAAGTAAATAAAGAATCTGAAATCAATGTTAAAATTGAAGAAGAACAATACACAGAAATAGAGAATTTCAATAATATAGAAATAGAAAATAAATTTGATTATTATGACCAATGTACTGAAAACTACATTGATTCTATGGAAGAGTCGATACCGAAAACAGTAGCAAAGCCAAAACAAAAACGTAAACATAAAAAAGAACCAAAAACTAAAAAAGGGAAGATTAAAAAGAGTGAGATTGATGATGATTTCAGTGATGATGAACCCTTATCAAAAAGTGCTACAAAGACAGTAATCACACAGCCTATAAGAAAAAAGAATGGTTTCAACTTTAGTTACTTTGATGACTATGCAACAGTTGTGTTTATGACCCCTGAAGATGCCAGAAAGGAAATGTTATTAAGAAAAGAGTCCAGTAACTATAAATCATCACCATTCAAGTGTGATTTATGCTACAGGGGATTTGAATTAAAAACGACGTCTGAAAATCATGCAAAGAAACATAGCACTGTAAGTACTGAGACGTAGAGCTCACTTAGACTTGAGTCAAGCTCAATACAGTAGTGTTTAGATAACCTTCAAGTAATACAAATAATTTTCACTTGGTCCCTACTGTTGATTCTGGTTATAGTTTGGTTTATTAAATTAACTACAGCTTAGAATACGAAACTAATTAAATTAGGTGCAGGTGGCCCAATCTACAAAAAAAAAATACCCGCAGTAAACTTAACAAACTTCGGTGTGTAAAGTTTATTTCGGGTAAGTATAATAAATACAAAATCATCAGCCAAAAATTTAGTTTCTGCTACTCATGTCGTATTTCTTTTCTATTATAACTTAGTAATTTTTTCTTGGCCAGGAAAATGGAGACTATGAATGTGATATCTGCCACATCAGGTTTCCTCAACAAGTACACTTGTGTAAGCATAGACTGTCATGTCATAAGAGAAAGTTTAGCTGTAAACTGTGCTCATACATCTGTTATTGCACGTAAGTATTATTGCTGCGGCCTAAGACCCCCACCCAGACTTAGAGCAACAACTCCTCCCCTCCTCTCAGTTAAGTCACAGAGTAAATGCCTGTTTCCCAAAAATTATATTGTTAGAGGTGGTTATAGATGCTTTATGTTTACTATTATTGGTAAGCTTTAGTAACTACTTTATTTAATTTCCCATTACTGCTGCTAAAACATTATCTGCAATAGATGCTATTTGTGACTTAGTCCTACCGATTATTACTGCTGTCCACCCTCTGCTTGCCCACCCTGGGGGAACAGTGTCACAACTTTAAAAAATAATTCTCACTGTCCCCGGGGAGTGGCTATTGAGAATCATTATTAAAACAATTTCACCAACCCGATGGACAGATGCGGTGAAGGAAGTCTGCAAAGGGAATTTCCAGGCATCTGTCCGCATGGCCGAAAACCGTCAAGCATGGAGAGCATTGGTGGAAAAGGCGACGACCTCATGTGGTCACGACCCTCAGTCATGAGGAAACGAGGAAGAAGAAGAAGAATTAAAACAATTTACTGTAGCCACTGCTATTGGACACGGTTACAACTTTTTCATACATTTACAATGGTCACTTCTGGTCGACTGGCCAACCTCCGGGGACAGTGGGAATTATTTTTAAAATTTTTGTCTGTCCACCCGGAGTGGACAAGCAGGGGCTGGAAAGCGGTAATAATCGTATCGTACACCAGTCAGTGAAATGTAGTTCCCCATAATGTCAAAGAATTTTTGGAATCGGACAAGTAGTTACAGAATAGCCTCCTAAATTTTATTGAAACACTCTACTTACTTCCTCTGTTTAGTATTGGTAAGTATAGAAATAAACACAGATATTTTAAAGACTTAATGGAAATCATGTCTGGATTCCTAATTTTGAATGATCTCATAATTCACAGCAATGAACCATGTACTCTTTATCACAGTTTGTATTCATGTTACAGTGAACAAGCGAAATCTCATGTAAGTCTACATAAAGGAATGAAATATCCATGTAAACACTGTGGAGAAATATTCAGGTAAAAACTTACTTAATTAACTCCAAACATATTTATTATATCTCAGAAAGATTGGCATGTTGTATAATTTTTTACACATAGCCTCATTGGTCTTGATTCATTTCCCAGGTCGGCCAAAAGTTACATACGGGACATAAACATTGCTAAAATACTAAATGTGCAGAATCTTACAAGGGACTACAGATATAACATCACGCCTGTAACCCAAGTGCTCTATACCGACCTGTACCTAATAGTCCATCCAAATGTATGAAATGTGAAATTAAATTTTCTAAACAAAAAATGAAGCTCGCGCCTATATCATAACAGCCGCTCGGATCAACCTACTGGTTGACGGCTCGGTTGGCGCAGAGGTTGAGCGATCGACTGCTGCGCTGCGTGTCGCGGGTTCGATCCCCGCACGGAATAAATATTTGTATGGCCTACAGATAGTTGTTCCGGGTCTGGCTTTTTGTGTATGTGAGTTTAAATGTTTCTAAACGCACCCACGATACAGGAGAAATTCCTAGTGTGGGACAATGAAAAAAAAAAGCCGTTCTTGCCTAGGTTGGTCCCTGGATGACCCATGACCCATTACATACCGAGTTCCCTCCGTGCCTCGGAAAGTGTCCGTTCGTCCCGGCTGTCTTTTGTAGATCTTTGACAGACGTTACAGGTAGTCAATGGCCCCAAAGTTTGACAACTAATCTTAGCAAGGGGTATCGTATTACCCAGTGCTAACTGGTTTGTGGAGGTCAGATAGGCAGTCGCTCCATGTAAAATATTGGTATTTAGCTGCATACGGTTAGACTGGAAGCCGAGTCCCGACATTGTTGGGAAAAGACAGGCAGAAGATGATGAATTTGAAACATGTCGCGCACCCAATCTGAGCTTCAGGCCGACCCGAAACGGTGACGAAGATTTAAAGCTTGATATTTTTTTTTTCAGCATGTCAAATAGTCTACAGATGCATTACCGTACGAAGCATTTGAAGGAGTCTATATGTGAAAGTGTTTGTGAGTTTTGTGGAGATATCTTTGGCACGCCGAAGGGACTGTTCTTACATAGGATGAAACTGCATAGGCAGGTGAGATCCTTGAGTCGAATGTTATCTTAGTATTGCTTTAGATCTCCTGATAACCGAGCTATACAGGAAACATGTATGTGGTTTTTTTTTTTAAGTTTTGATTGTGATATTTGTAAAAGGGGCAGGGAAGGCAAAGCACTGACTGTACATAATTATGTTACCAGCACCATTTTGTTAGATGGCTTAAAGAAACAATTAAATATACACTAAAATAGCCTTAAGTTTTTGTATTTTCAACTGCAACTCCTGACACAAAAAAAAAAACTACTCAAAAATGACTTTTGAAATTTCCACCGTCAATATGTAGAATGTTTTGAAGTGTTTATTTTGATTGATTTTAGGATAAAAACGACAAGCTTGGTCCCGAGTGTAGCGACTGCGGTGTACACTTCACATCAGAAGTGGCGTGGAAACGACACCTGGTGCTTTCTACCAAACATAAAGTCAGGTAATTACGAATTATGAAAATATTTAATTTAATGCATATCATGATTGGGCCTTTACAGAGAATCGACAATCGATTTTAGAATCTGTTTCTTTACAGTAACGGTTGCAAATTCTGCGGAGACACATTCTTAAACGAGGATGATCTTAAGACTCACGTAAGAGTGCACTCACGGCAAAGCAACAGATATAATAAAATCAAACTACCTGCCGCATGCGCTGTTGTGAGTATTGAACAAAACTTTAACCTCTTAAAGCGACCGGCAGTAATTGCATAAAACACTGGCATTTCCTTTTTAGAGTTCTTTACCCAAAGGGCCAAACGGGACCTGAGGCTTAGCGGCTTAGAGGCTGGGGCGACGTCCTCTGGGTCTTGGGGCGACGTCCTCTGGGTCTATAGTAAGGATGGGTGTGCCTCAAGGTTCAATTCTCGGGCCTTTTCTATTTCTTGTCTATATCAATGATCTCCCTTATATGATGGCCAAATTATCGGATATAATTCTATTTGCTGATGACACTTCGCTAATTTTTAAAATTCATAGAAAAGATACGGATCTCATTCATGTCAACGAAAGTCTAACTGTTCTCTCGAAATGGTTCGCAGCTAACAATCTTTTACTGAATGCAAACAAAACAAAATGTCTCAAGTTCTCTTTACCAAATGTAACACAACGTGACCTAAATTTAAATCTTGACGGTAAAAAACTTGATGTTATCGCGGAAACTGTATTCTTAGGGATTACTATCGACTCAAAACTGCAGTGGGGTGCGCACATTGGAAGTCTTTCGGTGAGGTTAAGCTCAGCTGCCTATGCAGTTAGGAAAATAAGGCAGTTAACTGATGTAGCCACAGCTAGGTTAGTATACTACGCTTATTTCCACAGTATTATGTCTTATGGCATTCTGCTGTGGGGATCGGCAGCAGACGTTGATTCAATTTTCATTTTGCAAAAGAGAGCAGTCCGCGCGATCTATAAAATGGGTCCTCGCGAGTCCCTCAGAGAAAAATTTAAAGAGATCGATATACTGACACTGCCTTCACTTTATATCCTAGAATGTATTTTATATGTCCGCAAAAACCGAGGGCTTTTCAAAATTAGAAGCGACTTCCATAATATAAACACGCGCAGTAAACACGAAATTGTAATACCCAAATTTAGATTAACAAAAACTAGTAAGTCATTTCTTATAAACAGTATACGCTTTTATAATAAGCTGCCAAAGTCAGTTACAGAACTGACCGATGGAAAGTTTAAAAATTGCATCAAACGTGTCCTTATTAAAAAAGCATATTACAAAATTAAGGACTACGTTGAAGATAAAGAAGTTTGGCTGTAGTTCCTTCTGCTCATGCGGCTTCCCTGGTAGCTCATAAACGACACAAATGTGTGGATGTCTCTAACTATTCCCAATACTATTTTTTTCATTCTTTTTATTCTTTTTTTTTTTTACAATAGTTTTTCAATAATTGCACCTCTCGTTCATTGTTCAGAATAGTTACAGCACTGATGATAACATGTGTCTATTGTTTAAGTTAGTGTTCTTTTATTGTTTTATTTTTACTTTTGTATAGATTCTTTTTATTTACCTATTTTTTGTGAATGTGTGGACATTGTAGGCTTTGTATTTTTTTTTTTTTTTTCTCTATTACTACCGTCTGTAGTAAGCAATCGACTTATTGTCGGGCCTACGCTGTCCTCCCATACTTAAGTACTAACGCTGTAACTTCAAATATTGTAAAACCAAATGATTTTAAAAGAGTAACCATGGAGTTTCTTGCCGGTTCTTCTCCATAGGAAACGACCAACCCGAACCGTGCACCTTTTGTTGACGTTTTATAAGTGCCCATGTAGGCCTATGTAAAATAAAATATTTTGATTTTTTTGATTTAGCTGTCCGTCTGTCACCAGGCTGTATCTCTTGAACCGTGATAGTTAGCCAGTTGAAATTTCTACAGATTATGTATTTCTGTTGATGCTATAACATCAAATACTAAAAACAATAAAATAAATATTTAAGGGGGCTCCAATACACAAAAAGTGATTTTTTTGCTCCTTTTTTATAAATAACTAGCTTCTGCCCACGGCTTCGCCCGCGTTTTTTCGGTAATTGTCCCACGGGATCACACTACCGGGATAAAAAGTATCTTATGTGCTATTCCAGACTATTACCTATCCCTGTGCCAAATTCCATCCAGATCCATTCAGTAGTTTTTACGTGAAAGAGTAACAAATATCCATCCATACTTACAAACTTTCGCGTTTATAATAACTATTAGTAGGATGGTACGGAACCCTTCGTGCGCGAGTCCGACTCGCACTTGGCCGGTTTTTGACATTGCGTGATTTACGATGTCCTTTTGTGACAAAAAGTGTGTTACACAAGTCGGGTGCAGGATAATTAAAGCTTAGTAAGTGTAATTGTTCGCCAGATACTATACTAGACAATTCTGTATTTCAGTGTAACAAATGGCTCCAAACCCGCGAGGAGTATAAGGCTCACGTGACGTCAGAACACCCGCATAGTGACGAGGCGGACAAGTTCCTAGCAGATGGCGAGACCCCTTATGTTTGCGAAGTTTGTGGACATATGTTTAAGGTAACATAATAAAAAGCGAGATGGGGGGGGGGGGGGTAATAGGCTTGCTAGGACCGGGTAAAACTTGCATACTTTTCTTGTGATTTAGTGAAAGTGGTTATTTTCTATAGATTTAGACGCAAACATATTATTATATTTTGCTTTGTGAAGATAATGGTCAAGCAAGCGATACTGGTATTCAACGTTCAGATCTATCCAGAATTTATGACGTTCGTCGTTTATACTTTGAGGTGGTATTATTCGGCAACCAAGTTTAATAAGTCTGTACACGCTAGAGATTGTATGTACAGTTACCGGCACGGATCTTGAACGCTCGACGACATTCTGGGGATTGCTTCTTTTTACACTAAATGGGCTTGCGTTTTACCAGAACTCCGCCTGATGTGAAGAGCTGCTGCGGCCTGGGTTGCAGTTGAGTACGCTTGCCTAGAAGAAACCGATTCACTCAAACTTTGATAGGGAACCACCAAAGAGATCAAGATCCGTGCCGATTATTGCATTAATGTGAATTCTAAACCAACCATTAATGGTCACAAGTGAAAGTCTCGTGTTCGCAAGACGCTTGATGTATGCTTTTCAATCTCTTCCAGAGACAATGCTTCTTAAAATACCACCAAAGGAAACACACAGGCGAGCGTCCCTTCAAGTGCCTCGAGTGCAATAAAACGTTCCGATTGGCTGGCGCGTTGAGTATACACAGCCGCATGCACAGTCGGACGAGGCCGCATAAGTGTCAGATGTGCGCGCGTATGTTTACGTACAAAAGTGCCCTTAACAAGCACATGAAGGTAAATATTAATTGTTCACTACCGTTACAGCTAACCAAAAAAGAAAAAAAAAAGTCTCATGCAAGGTATCGAGTTATTTTCTATTTTGTGCGTAACATGATAACTTTCGTTTTACCGTGCACATTACCTTGCCATTAAATGTTTATGGAAAGGCCCCGATGGTTTTTGTGCATTAAATGTAGATAATGCACAAAACAAGTACGTGTTCTATTGGTCTCTTTTTTCTTTAACATCTACAAGGTGTTGTTTTGCATCCTCGTCAAATTCTAGGAGGTAACTATGCTAATGATTCTTGTCCCAAATCAATAATAAAATAGGTAGGTCATTTTTATTTTTTTTCTTATTTACGGATGTCCGTACGTTTGAACCAACCGTGTTTTAAACGCGGCCCGTCTGATTCTTGCCCTGTAACCTCGCTTACACACATACAAACAATCTCAAACGTTTAATTGATAATTTCTTATTCCCTAAACCACGTTAAGGAGGTTATTCTGAAATATTGACAATAAAAATACCAGCCTTTATTAATAATTAACTAGGTATCGTAATTTTAATTGATTATTTGTGTCTTTTGTGACCACCTCCTGAAATTTGACGTGGATGCTTTTGCATCCACGTCAAATTTCACAACACCTTGTATATAAAAATTGTGATACTTCTTCTCTAAAAGACATATCAAAGATGAATGACGTTGATTCAGACATATCTTGTTAACTATTTCGTTCATCTTTAAGATTAGTCCCTACAACTCGTTTGTTCGGGTGTAAAATATATAATGTAATGTAGGATAAATGTGTACCTAATAGTCCGGTATTATGCGGGACATCAGACAGATAACTCTCTCCCACACTGACAGGTTCATCTCAACATCCGCCCCCACAAATGCGCGCTCTGCGACAAAGGCTTCATCAACCTGTGCGACTTAAAGCTGCACATCAAATACGTACACGAAAAGGTACCTTGGCCTAAGAAGAAGAACAAGAAGACTGTTATTGAAGATGAAGACTACTAGTTGAACAGTTTGCAAGTCTGACAGCCAGTCTTAGAGCTTATGCACACGGCTTCGTTGCGGTACTGTCCTGTATATAAAAATCTGACAGCCAGTCTTAGAGCTTATGCACAGGGTTTCGTATAAAAATCCATGGTAGGTCACACGACGCGGCACACCGCACATACTACGTGCGAGACGACGCAGGGAGGAGTGTATGTGTTGCGACGCCGGTAGAGCACCGCAGCATCGCTCAGTTGTGTATGTGGCATAATACTTTTTTTTTTTTGGTTAGGTATTGGAAGGTTTTTGTAACTTATAATCAACCAATTTTTTTATTGGTTAGGAGGTACTGTAAAGTTTTTATAACTTACTAGCTGTATGCGTTGCAATGCACTTTTCCGACCTACCTACCTACCCTACCCAGCCAGGCTTACCTTTTAAACCTTCCTTGGACTTCTACAAATATTTCAAAACCAAAATTGGCCTACTCGGTCCAGCCCTTCTAGAGTTTTAGTGAGACTAACAAACGTCATTTCATATACAACCTGTTTTTTTTTATATCTCATAACTCTATACTCCATAGAAGTAGGCGACCAGGCTTCCATGGCAGTGAATGTTACTGGCAGCAAGAAATACGTTCAGCAAGCTTTTCATCCTAGTTTGTTTATATCTCGACCTAGATGCAACTCGCTAGGTAGCACACCAAGCAAAGAAATGCAGGACCAACCATCAACTAGTGCTTCTAGTACATCTCGTCCACCTGAATGGCAAAGAGTCCCTTCTTACAGAAGCAATAAGCGCAAGAAGCTCTCACAATCACCCTCACCAGAGGCGATCAAAACCTCCAATAAATATAGTAGCTTACAAATAGACCTCACCGAAGATGAAACTGCATCTAAACAAAAACGTCCCAGTAAGCCTCCACCAATTATCCTTTACGGCGTTGAAGATGTCAACAAACTAACAGAACTCCTAAACACTGTTGCTGGAAAGGGAGAATTCATTTTCAAAATCGTCAACAGAAACCAGTTAAGAATAAATAGTTTTGAAATTGAGACTTACAAGAAAATTATGACCTTAGTCCGTGAAAAAGGCCTCATCGGCCACACATTCAACAGGAAGGACCAACGATGTTACCGATTTGTAATAAAGAATCTGCACCATTCAACCCCACATAGTGCTATAATAGAGGAAGTTGAAAAAACGGATAACAAGGTGTCTGGAGAAATCATAAACGTAAAGTTTGGGCCTGACAAGAAGCCGACTTCTACATTTTTTGTTAATCTGGTCTCAAGTCCAAATAATAGCGCAGTTAAAACAATAAAGTCGATTTACCATCAAACTGTGTCTATAGAAGAGCCTAAAAGGAAAACCTCTATACCACAGTGCCAACGATGCCAACAATATGGGCACTCGAAAAACTACTGCATGATGCCCTATCGCTGTGTGAAATGCGCACAACCACACAAAACATCTGAGTGCCCAAAAAAAGAGAGAAACACTCCTGCAAAGTGCGTACTATGTGAAGGCTCACATCCTGCAAATTATAAAGGCTGCATTGTGTACAGGGAAATCTTAAACAGGAAAACAGGTCAGAAACCTACCACCCGAAGCATACCCCCAGAAGGATCCAAAACCTCACCCGCAAATCCAGCACTCAAACAAAATAGACCACAAGTCGAGAAGACACATCCAAAACACCATGGTCACGACAAAAATAGTTTGACATATGCAGAAGCTACTAAAAACGAATCCAATTTAGAAAAAATCCTCACACAACAGGCTCTAAAGCTAGATAAACTAATAGACCAGATGTCGACAATGATGAATCTACTCACAACAATAGTCAGTAAGCTTGTTCGATAAATGGCCACATTCAGAGTTGGGACCTGGAACATAAATGGGCTACTCAAACATAAACAAGATGTAGAAATACTCCTTACTCACCAAGACCTTGATGTACTTCTAGTTTCTGAAGCACACCTAACATCCAACCATTTATGTAATTTTAAAAACTATAATGTATTCTCCACAATTCATCCTGACGGAACTGCACATGCAGGGACAGCAGTCATAATTAAGAAGCATATCAAACATACTGTTTTGGAGGAATACAAAACTGACCAAATACAGGCTACGACGGTGATGGTTCAAGATAAACAGAGCTCATTAACCCTATCCGCTATTTATTGTCCCCCTAAGCACATCCTAAAGGAGGAGAGCTTCACAGACTTCTTCAAAACTCTTGGACAAAGATTCATATGTGGCGGAGACTGGAACGCTAAAAATGTCTACTGGGGCTCTCGACTGACATTACCCAGAGGCAGAGAACTGAAAAAAAGCCTTGACGAAAATAAATTACACGTCCTGAGTACGGGTGAACCCACATACTGGCCAACAGACTCCAATAAAATCCCTGATTTATTAGACTTCTTTGTGCTCAAGGGACTTTCCAATATGTACCTAAACGCGGAAAGTTGCCTGGATAGCAGTTCAGATCATACCCCCCTGATTGCCACTATAAGCACTACACTAATAGAAAGACCGTTCAAAGAAAATCTTTACAACAAGAATACTGATTGGGTGGCATTCAGACATTACATCGAGTCAAACGTCAACCTAAAAATACCGTTAAAGACAAACGACGACATTGATGAAGCTGCTACTGACATCACAAACCTTATTCAGACCGCTGCTTGGAAATGCACACCGACATTAACGAGGCCAGGATCCAAAAATGTTCCTAAGGAAGTAAGGAATAAGGTCCTTGAAAAAAGGAGGCTCAGAAGAGTTTGGCATGCGAGCCGTCACGCTTCTGACAGACGAGAGTTTAATAGGGCAGCCGCAGATCTGAAGCAATATCTGAAGGATATCGAAGATGAGACCTTAAAAAACCGACTAGAAAATCTAGATACCACAGCTAAAAATGAATACTCGCTTTGGAAAACCGTTAAGCATAGCAAAAACGCACCACAAACTGCTCAGCACCCCTTAAAGTTGGGAAATAATACATGGGCAAGAAAAGACGACGAACGTGCCGAGGCTTTTGGCTCTTTCTTGGCCGATGTTTTCACTCCCAATCCTGGCCACATATCAACGGAAAAAGAGATTCAAGACTATTTGGAAACTGATCTTCAACTCAGCTTACCGCTAAAATGCTGCTCACCTCAAGAGATCTGGAGAATTATAAAAGATCTTGAACCAAATAAAGCTCCTGGATATTGCCTTATAACTGCCGAAGTCCTCCGTCAATTGCCAAAGAAAGCCATTGTTTTCATAACACAGCTCTTTAATGGAATTTTGAGGACTGGATACTTTCCGAGAATATGGAAAGTGTCGGAAATTATCATGATCCCAAAGCCAGGAAAACCACCACACCTTGTGTCGTCATACAGGCCAATAAGCCTACTGCCTGTCATGTCAAAACTTTTTGAGAAAGTTGCTGCACGTAGGCTTAATGAAATACTCAAAGACGGCAGTATCATCCCACAACATCAGTTCGGATTTAGGATGGGGCACTCTACGGTGGAACAGGTGCACAGAGTGGTGAATAAGATACGAGAGGGGCTGGAACGCAAAGAATACTGTTCGGCGGTGTTCCTGGACGTACAGCAAGCGTTCGACAAGGTCTGGCACCAGGGATTGTTATTTAAAATAAAAAAACAACTGCCACACAACCTGTATGTTCTACTAAAGTCGTACTTAGAAGATAGAATTTTCCGGGTAAAAACTAATGATTCGTACTCGAAATTCTACGACATACAGGCTGGTGTACCCCAGGGCTCTGTCTTGGGTCCAACACTCTACCTCATATACACAGGAGACCTACCAACCTCAGAAACAGTACTTTCCGCCACCTTCGCTGATGATACGGCTGCCTTGTGCAATAATAAAAACCCTAGCATGGCCTCACTACTGCTGCAAAAGCATCTTGACAAAGTCCACAAATGGATGAAGGAATGGAAAATAAAAGCCAGCTCCAACAAATCTACGCATGTGACGTTTACTCTTAGAAAAGATGACTGCCCACCTGTTAAACTCGGAGATGACATAATTCCACACGGGACAGTTGCTAAGTACCTCGGCGTCCATCTAGATAGGAAACAAACGTGGAGACACCATATTGAGAAAAAACGTGACGAGCTTAACATTTTGCTCCGAAAACTGACCTGGCTCTTAGGAAGGTCGTCACACGTTTCACTAGAAAACAAAGTGCTCATCTACAAAGCAGTATTAAAACCGGTTTGGACATACGGAGTTGAGCTGTGGGGCTCTGCGAGAAACTCAAATGTGGAAATTCTCCAGCGATTTCAAAACAAAGCTCTAAGGACAATATCAAATGCTCCTTGGTTTATGAAGACCTCAGAATTACACGAGCATCTACAAATCAGAACCATAAAAGAGGAAGTAGAACACCGACTAAAGACATACAAATACCGAATAAAGTCACATACCAACACCTTAGCCATAGCCCTGAATGATCCAATAATTACGAAAAGGCTCAAACGCCACCATATATGGGACTTCATAGAATGAAGCAAACCAGAAAATTATAAGAGGCAGATTTTTCACTGGAAGAATGGACCTCAACGGTCAATAACCGCACAAAAAATCTGCTAAAGGTTTACTACCGATCGCAAGATGAACAATAAAAAAAAAAAAAAAAAAAAAATAACTCTATACGTTGTTCTCTACGTTATATTCTGTAGGTAAAAATAATACTAAAACTCCTAGAATAGGTGGTCCAAAAATGCATAGTTTCGGAGATATCATGAATCATAATTTACTTAGGTCAAAAATTATCACCAGTATGACGAATCTTTACTTTTGCGAGGTTGCCAAACTTCGCAGTAGTGTAGTAAAATAGTAGTAGTTTCATTGATAAATACGAGTAATTCTTTTTATTCAAACCAATAATTCATATTTAAAGCTAAGAAAATGCGAAAAACAAAAAAAATATATGATTGAAACATAATTCATATGTCAGTTGATTCTTTGATATGGTATCAAAGAATCTCAATCATATCCTAGAGTTATGGGATATAAAAAAAAACAGGTTGTATATAGATAATCAACCAAATCATAAAATATGTATTGCCAAAGTAAATATCAATAGAACGCTGAATACATACCACTCCGATAAAATTCATAAGTACCTACGTACTTCGCACGCATACCTTACAAGCACGCTGCATACCCAAGTTTAAGTTCGAGACCAACTATCCAAATACTTGAAGTATACCCTGTTTCTGTACCAGGTATACGGCGATACCCGTACCGTCAAGGTTGGGTATTTAGATTCGCAGGTATCTCTCATGCCTAATACTGACAGCATTCAGAAGCCGGCGTCGCGGCGCCACAACGCAGCGTGTGCACAGGCTCTTACAGTTTATGTTAGTGAAGCCACTTGAATGAACGAAATGTGTGTCTGTAAAATATATTTGAACTAAAATCTACAATTTATACAAAGAAACAGTTTTTTTTTATAATGCTAGAAGTTCCCACAACTTATTTACCTTCATATATACAACTGTGGAACTAATGACACAAGCATAGCTGGTTCCAAGAATCATCATTGGTTGAAAACCGGGTAATGTCATTTTATATCTATATATTAATATGTATTTGTTGGCCGCGATCTTCGTACGCGTGAAATTATTATAAAAAACTTACTTCCCTATTTCCTAGCTCCAGTTATCATCTTGCCTTTCTCCAAATCAATGTGAATGACTCCTTGGCTGTCCCAAAAGACAGTGGCCATCACTTAACAAGCTGAACAAGCATTTTTTGCCTTCTTTGGGACACGTTCACTGATGGAAGTCTACTGCCCCGACTGTTCCTTCGCCGTGTACGTTACCCCAGCAAGAAAGTATCTCCTAGAGTTATATGAGTAGATCGTATAGTTGGTGCCTTATCTGCTGTAAATGTGCCCCCACATAAAAAATGTGTGCCCCCTGTCGTTTTGAAAAAAAAAGGGAAAAACGATTCTTGCTGGGGTAACGTTTTTCTAGCAGGAAAATTCTAAACGAATGATCGGAGAGAGAAAAATTGTGCATGGCCAGAGAGCTTATATGTGTGCCAAAATGTGCCCCCAAAAATAAAATCTGTGCCCCTTCAGATTTTCGAGATATTGCATTTCCTGCTGGAGTAACGTTTTGATGAATCGTATATCTCTAAAACCATTGCATGTGCCCCTGTAGAATAAACATACACGAGTAGCTCTTAATGTGTGCCCCTATGTGCCCCAATTTAGATTTAAGAAAATATTTATAGTTTTCAAGTTATCGCGGTTTTATGAAAACCCGAAAAAACATCGCAGCGCTTAAATGAGACAAGGTATAAGTTCGCTGAAAACTGTATTCGGTCCTTCTTGACGCTAATAATAACCATACAAAGTTTCAAAACTGTTCATGCATGCGTTTTTGAATAATCTTGCTAAAAGTCAAAACGATGGTGTCATAACTTTGACGGCAAAATACAAGGAACTGGCTCAATCCCAGATGTGTCGGTGTAAACCAAAATAGTGTGCCCTTAGTCAAAAATATATGGTGAAAATATTGAGCTTGGAATGTTTCGCATTAAGTAAATATATACAAAAAACCAAAATATGTAAAAACGGCTGGTTATCCGACCAAATTCCAATGACTACTAAAAAGCGACGGTTTCATACATATCGATGACCTTCTTTACTTTACACACGTGTTGTTGTGCCTGAGTACACTGAAGTAGAAAAGTAATAAGAAATAAAATAAAGTTGTTATTGAATTATATTCTACTAGCTGTTTCTATGACCTTAGACATGATTAAGTACATTATAAATAGTAGCCTAAGTGCTATTCCAAGGTAAGCTATCTTCTCCATTCTAAATTTCATTAAAATACATCCAGTAATTTGCCATGTCTTTGACCCAAAATTGATTGGTCCCGATGTTTAAAAAAAATATAGTTCATGAAACGGGTGATGCTACTAATAAAAAGAGGTAACTCTTTTTTGTATATAAATAAAAAAGCCCGTATTTGTCTTTATATATATATATTTATTGATAAGCCGTAGGTTAAAGTAAGTTTTTCATCATTATGTAGTTACAGAATTATAATCATCAAAATCACCAATACAACCCTCCAAGTTCATAAAGCCGAAGGAACAAAAAAAGTCATTCCTACAGCTTTATAAACTTAGAGCGTTGTATTGATGATTTTGAGGATATAAGATATATGTAGTTATAATTCTATAACTACATATATCTTACAGCCGCGAATAATATTTTAATCAACATACAACCTAGCACTGGCCTGCAAATTGCAAAAAACGTAAGAAAATTTGAGTTTCTCGGTTTGGTTGGAGCATTCACCTTAACCAAATAAATTTTGGTACCTACAGTTTTGAGAGTTGTATTTAGTGTATACCTATAGACATAGTCAACCGCACAATGATCTGTGTTGCAACGTGTTTCCATTTTGGATGTCGTATTATGTACCTATGAGCATTTATAATTATTAACCAACGATTATATTAAAGCTGATTATGTAGTGTCACATAATTTTGATTTGATGGCGTTTTAGATATTTATGTGTCATTCCATAGTCAGGTGATGAAATAAATGTTGTTACGTATATGGGATAAAAATGTTTATTTATAGCCAATTACCAGCAGATGATTTGTGCACATTCGATGTTTTCTGTTATATCTTTATGCGGTTTACTATACTAATACACTTTATCTGAATCTATGTATAAGCAAATTACTCGTAAAAAAAATATTTATCTGGGATTTCAAATTTAATCATTTTTTTACACAATATTATACTTAATACTGATCTGTGATTTTTTGTGATGCGAATTTACTAATTATATGATAGACTTAGATGAAAAACCGATCTATGATTTAAATTACTACACAACGTGCAAATAATTTCTAATATTTATAGGTAGGAAATTTGATCTGTGATTTGATGCAATAATTACTTTAAGAATTAAAATTAAGGGAATAAAAATAATAATTTCCACATCAACAAGCTGTTTCATTAATATAGTCACAAGGTGCATTTAATATATTTTTTAATTAGCCCCTAAAACTTTTGAACGCGACTGTACGGACAACAGCTTAGGTATAATACGTCCAATAAAGAAGGTCATTGATATGTATGAAACCGTCGCTTTTTAGTAGTCATTGGAATTTGGTCGGATAACCAGCCGTTTTTACATATTTTGGTTTTTTGTATATATTTACTTAATGCGAAAAATTCCAAGCTCAATATTTTCACCATATATTTTTGACTAAGGGCACACTATTTTGGTTTACACCGACACATCTGGGATTGAGCCAGTTCCTTGTATTTTGCCGTCAAAGTTATGACACCATCGTTTTGACTTTTAGCAAGATTATTCAAAAACGCATGCATGAACAGTTTTGAAACTTTGTATGGTTATTATTAGCGTCAAGAAGGACCGAATACAGTTTTCAGCGAACTTATACCTTGTCTCATTTAAGCGCTGCGATGTTTTTTCGGGTTTTCATAAAACCGCGATAACTTGAAAACTATAAATATTTTCTTAAATCTAAATTGGGGCACATAGGGGCACACATTAAGAGCTACTCGTGTATGTTTATTCTACAGGGGCACATGCAATGGTTTTAGAGATATACGATTCATCAAAACGTTACTCCAGCAGGAAATGCAATATCTCGAAAATCTGAAGGGGCACAGATTTTATTTTTGGGGGCACATTTTGGCACACATATAAGCTCTCTAGCCATGCACAATTTTTCTCTCTCCGATCATTCGTTTAGAATTTTCCTGCTAGAAAAACGTTACCCCAGCAAGAATCGTTTTTCCCTTTTTTTTTCAAAACGACAGGGGGCACACATTTTTTATGTGGGGGCACATTTACAGCAGATAAGGCACCAACTATACGATCTACTCATATAACTCTAGGAGATACTTTCTTGCTGGGGTAACGTACACTCCTTCGCCTCTGGTGTATAATGGTGGACTCAAGCTTTATAAACTTATGTAGCAAAACCACAGTATAATCAGCCTGTAATGTTCCCACTGCTGGAACACAGGCTTCCTCTCTTTGAGAGAGAGTGTGCTGTAGTGCACCACGCGGGCCAGTACGGGTCGGTATATGTCACATGTCTTCGAATTTGAAGTTCTAGGATATGCTATATGCCTCACAATGTTTTCCTTCACCCTTTTAGAGCAGCGGTGATGAAATGAATTACACAAAGAAATGCGCCTGCCTGGGTTTGAACCCATGGCTTACTGCTCGTAAGTCGGGGCTGCCACCACTGGGCCACCGCTGCTCCAACTGTTATGTACCGACCCATAAATTCTTGGATTGCGGTTAAAAATAGCTAGGCATTGCTCAGAAGTTGTTATGCGATTTCGTTTTTGGTCGACTGTGAGTAACCGTGGCACTCATCTTGCAGAAAGCTTTTCCATGTCCCATTATCGTGCAAAATATGTAAAACACGTCCAGCCGAGATGTGAACCACATCAGCTATCTCGCGTATCATATCTTCACTCGACGGTCTGCGAAAACAGCATCATGGTTTTTTCTAGGATATCTTCAGTGGACCACAGTCAGCCTTCCTGGGCACTCCGGGTCGTAACAAAATTCTTTGAACCACTTATGTACCATTCCATAGGACGGAGCGGATTCCCAATAATATTTTTTAAGTTAATCTTCCGTCTTATAAATTGTAATACCACGTAAAAAGTAGTGTTTGATTAGCAAAAAATTTGTTTTTCTCCATTTTCCAAGAATATTCCGACCACAATAACCATTTTGTCGAAAAACATTAGTAAACGTGCACCGATTAAAAAAAAAATACAGAAGCTTAGTAAGAAGGTCTTAATTAAGAAACAAAAATAAATTATGAAAAAGATTGTATTTATCCTAAGTCACGGACACATCAAACTTGAGTAAATGTCAGTTAAAAACGTCATTTTCTGAATCAGATTTCTTGCAGTAAAATGTAAAAAGAAAATAAGCAAAAAAATCTAATACTTATAAAAATAATGTAGTAAAAAAGAAAGGAATAAACAAAATGAACAGATTTTCACGAAAAGGTAAGGTTGTGCCTCGTCGCAACCATTGTTGCAAGCCGGGCGTTAAAATAAAAGATTCAAAGGTTATAGAAGTGCTGCAGTCTCCAACTAGGCCAAGGTTTAAAGAGAAGAACGTTGCCAATAGGTGCTGTTATGTAAAACCGAATAACAAGGATTTTGGTCAGCACTACTCCGTCAGCATCAGCCCTAAACATTCTAAGCAGCATATCAAACAACAACAAACCGATCTTAGTCAGGTGGGTCCCTTATTTTTTTTTTGCTGGCATTACCGAACCGTAAAACTCGCTAGTTGCTTTTTGAATGTTTTTTTTTATGTCATGCAAGATTACTACGTCTTACCAAGGGGTATCGTATTGCTCAGTACTAATTGGGTTGTGGAGGTCAGATAAGCAGTCGCTCCATGTAAAATACTGGTATTCAGCTGCATCCGGTTAAACAGGTAGGTAGCCGACCCCAACATATAGTTGGGAAAAGGCTAGGCAGATGATGATACAAGATTACCATGCGCTTGAAACTTTACTTTTTTTGTGTGCATGCCAACAACTAATGTGTTCTAAGCTGTGAACATCAAGTCCAAATAGGAGGTTTAGGCCGGTAGGAGGCAAAACCCTGACCTAATCATCGCGTTGTCAAAAGACTTAATCTATTAACCCTTCGCCTTTCCCACTTGGGGATGATAAAATGAGGATTCATATTAGGTGTTATCATCCTAAAAAAAAAACAGTTAGTTTTTCACGTTTTCCAGGTCTATTCTCTGATAAAAGACAAATACCCTCTGAAGGAGTTGAAAAAAGGGTCTTGTGAATCGCAACATACTAGTCAAACAAGTGACGATACGTATAAGTTTGCGGGCGTATCTAGCGGATCGCGTTGGCAGAAAGTGGACAGCAGTGATGACGTTGATAAGATTCTTTCGGACAGTGGTAACTTGTGTGGTGGCCTTTGAAAAATGTATCATTATTACCTAGCCATGTAACATACAGCCGATGTTATTAGCCCATAACAGTTTACAGCCGGACATAGACCCCTGCAATTTAATTAGTCACCATTCAATTCGATGTTCGGATACTCTTAAACAGCTACTACAACCAACCAACCAACGGAGATCAACTAGTCACGAGGGTGTCCCTCCCCAATTCTATCAGCCGTTTTAATGGATGTAGGTCCTTTAATCTAATAAAAAAACTGGCCCAGTGCAAGTCGGACTCCGTAGCATCAACCAATACGATAACAATATTTGCAAAACTAATTTGTTTTTCACAGTACATATGTTAATGGCTAAATATAACAACCGCTCGGGTCGATCCCCAGGTTAAGCCGCGCTAGTTTGGGGACCACCCATTACATACCGAGTTCTCTCCGTGCCTCGAAAAGCACGTTAAGCCGATGGTCCCGGCTGTCAATAGTAGATCTTTGAGAGTCGAAGTAGTCAGTGGCCCAAAGTTCTGAAAAATTTGTTCCCATCAATCTTCTCCAGAAGGAGCTTTCGAGTCCACTTCGAAACACAACTTCATTTCCGAGGAGCCACGCGTGAAGGTCATTGCAGAGAAGTTTTCTAAATATAAACGAGGCAACCTTGAACTGCGTAGATTGGACGAAAAGGTGGTCTGTGTGGAGTATGACATTTTTAATCAGTCAAGGAATGACAAAGTTATGAAACCTGCGCAGAGGATGAGGGCTTTTTTCTCAATTAGACCTTCTTTTGATAATGATAGCAGCGAGAAAAAAGGTCAGTTTTTTTGTAGTCATGCGGCCTTTTTGCTAATAAATCTAGACTTGGTTTCAACAACTTCAGATTTAGCGATCATGGTGAATTTTTTCGTCTACAGAAATAAATTAAGAATGATTTTTTGAAGTCGTCATGGAATAAAAGACAATTTTATACAACTTAAAAAAAATATTTATTTTTTCCAGAAAGAATACCGAAAAATATCAAAAAAGAATTCGAAATGATAGACGAAGACCTCGAAAAATTAACAGACAAAGAGATAGAATTTATTGATGACAAAATAAAAGGGAACAAATCTTATCTGGAGGACTTAAGGCGTATTTTAAAACGGGAGCAAGTGATAAATGCTCAAAAGAATAAAACTTCCTTAGATTTGCAGTCCTTGTACGAAATGGCAAAAAGGGACAGACCACCATTGCACTGTGATTTCGAAGGCGTTAATTTGTTGTCAAAGGCTGAGTTACAAGAAGTAAAAGATTTGATTCTTAAGCGTTGTACGTCGAGTGTACATGGTTTTACGAGAAGGAAAATAAAACAAAGGCAAAGAGATTTATCGCCGGAAATCGGTGTCATTTCTGAAAGCATTATGGCAGAGTTATTAACGATAACGAAAAACATGAATGTACGTTAGACATTGAAGTTTTTGGTTATAGTTAACATTTGTACATGTAAATTTATACACGTGTCCAAATTCGGAACAAACTCTGCCATCTTGTTATTCATTTCATGTACCACATATTTTAACAACGCTCCCTATCATTTAAGCGCCAATAGTTCCTTGGGGAACTGCACTGTAGTATCTCAATGAAAGCGTTATCATCTCTTTGTGGTCATAATATATAAAAAACTATAAAAAAAGTAACAATAGGTACCTACTTTTTAAATGTTAAAAAAAAATCGCTTAGGTAAGACAACCACTGTCTGAATTTTCAGGATATCAGGATATTGATATAGTTTTATTTCTATTCCTTTTTTTACGTTAGGTATGTACATTAATTTCACAGCCACCATTGTAGCAACCAGTATAGATAATACACTTTAGATCTTTTTGTTAGATCTTCTTAATGGATTTGTTATGATCTCAACATCACGTCACTATTTGGCTCCGTTTTTTACAGTTTCTGGGTTGAAGGCTGGATCGAGCCCTAATTTCTTCATCTCCACCGCCATTTCGAATAAGTAATCGTAGCATTCCGTCCTGTTAAGAAAATTGGTTAAGCATTAAATACACTGCAGGATCAAGGAAAAGAAAACATAACAGGCAGTACGCACTGATTGAGGACCTTGGTCTTTAGGCTCTGTGAAATACGCGACGAGAAGACCCGACGAAGCTTCACAAATGCTGCCCAGCCCAGCTTTATTCTTCTAGCCTCTCTCTCAAAGTTGTTCTTGCCAAACTGCAGTTTGCCCGAGGGAAATATATTTTCGAACAACCTCGAGAGGGCCGCCATTGACAACAATAGGTCCTGAAGTGAGGTGTTCGTTGAACATAACCTGGGTGTTGTCTAAGTTCACCATGAGACGAGAAGAGAAGAATCAACTAGGCCATCCAGCATCTGCTACAAGCTTTGCAGCGATTCAGTCAGTATGACGATGTCATCTGCAAATCTCAAGTGTGAGATCATGCCGTTGATGTTAATGACACGACTTCTTCAGTTTAGCGTCTTAAACACATCGGCCAGTGCGTTGGTAAACAATTTCGGGGAGATTACGTCTTCTTGGCATTGCTGCAGAGATTCTAGAACTGACCAGGTCCCGATAGAGTCAAGCCTTCCATAGTCCACAAATGAAAAGACAGAGAGGCCGATTATACTCTTTGGACTTCTGTATACTTAATTTGGCGCACTGTGTGGATGTAGTCTATGGTGCTGTATCCTACCCGAAACCCGGCTTGCTCCGGTGGCTGAAATTCGTCGAATCTTCGCGCTAGATGATTGGTTACGACTTAAAAACAGCTTATACACGTGGCTAAGGAGCGAAATGGATCTGTAATTCTTTAATAGGGTCTTGTTCCCTTTTTTAAAAGAAAAGAACGACCACGCTCCTTCTCCACGCTTCTGGAGTTCTCCCAAAGAACAGGACGGATTTGAGAAGCTCCTCCCAAGTGATTGGACAAACATTTTCGAATCCCGGTTTTGTTCAACCGCTTTTTCTAGTTGTCTGTCTCACACAGCAAAACGGCAATAACGTTGAGCTGAAGGTATGAGCAGTGAGACATTTAGAAGTCAGAAACAATGACCAATGATATGTTTGCCGCCATCAAATCAAATTAAAAAAATCTTACATAGTCTTCGCCTGTTGCCAAGAGTCTCCCCATACGTAGACTCCGTGTCTTCGGACCAGTACAGCGCTGGTGCCAGGATACTGACGCAGCGCTTCACCGAGAGAACCTGCGAGATCCTTCTCGAAAGGAGTGTTCTCTATGATTGGAACGACCAGCTTCTCATCGTAACGGAGGTAGCGGCCAATGGAGGCGTCTTTTATGCCCTGTGCGAGGAAAAATGTCGTCAGAACCAACACAGTGGCGAAGGCCTTGAATGACCGGTCTTGTACTATCCGTATCTATCGGATTTCCTCAACTTGATCACATTCAAAGCAAACTTATAGTTCTGAAGTGGAAGAGTAAGGAAGAAAGAGCAGTGTAATTTGTAGCTACAAATTCGAAAACAGTTTAAAATCAAAAAAAGGTTTTTTTATAATGATGGCTGGGAATAATAGTTTTTATAAGATGTTTTAAAAGCAGATTAAGTGTCTTATAACCGAAATTCTATATGAATTCAATCAGTAGATGAGCAGTTTTCTATCAGAAACAATGAATGTTGGAAACAACATTTTTTGATGTTCCTAAATGATCTTTTGTTTATCCTTAAATATGGAACATTAGCATGTTGCTAACATATTTAAATACAAAAACATGTTGTTGAAACAGTGTTACTAAAATTTTTGAGTCCTGAACCATACCTTGATCATCTCCTGATGAGTGATAACAAACTCCTTATCATACAGTAAGGTGCATCGCACGGCGTGCGGAGAGTGTGTGTGTATCACTGCGCCCGCGCCGCGCTCCTTGTACGCAAGCATGAACAGTGGGGTACACTGGCTTTTCTTTAGCCTGGAATTTATCATTTTAGAAAGATTTGAGAACATTTTTTTTTTTTTCAACAATTAAGTTTGGACGAAGTCGTAATCATAACCACAATACGGTTAAGAAGGCCTAAAATTTTAAATTTTTCGTAGACACCTAATTTTTTATGGTAAGCTATTATTTTAATCTGAGTAATAAAATAGAAGTTTGATTTTTTACAACATTTCTTGGATGAAGGGTATATTTCATCCAAGAAATGGGGTATTTAAGTCTAAAAATAAAACCACAAAATATGACTGTTTAACCAGGCTTACTTTTTCTCAGGTGGTGGTAATTCAATATCCTCATCATTGATGGTCTGTACAAAAAGGTCATCAGACTTCATGCGTTCCTTTTGTACTCCAGATGGTGCTATGTAGATTTTGTGCCTGTAATACTATATATTTTTATAAATTGCATAATGTGAAAAAAGTTTTGCAGACAACTGAGTTTTTAATAAATAAGCATTTCAGTAAGGACTTTTTTCAAATTTTTTGTTCTTTAATGTTAGGTTTGTTATTGGGCAGCAAAAATCATAAAGATCATTAAGCAAGGCTGAGATAGAATTGTCATGATTCTTCAGTTTCCACAAGCAAATGGTGATGTTCAGTGACATGCTCGCTTGTATTGACAATATTGTCTCTAGCGGTAGCCACTGAGTTGTCTCCATGCTTTGAGTAATGGACACTAGTAACTGTATTGCAGATTAGTAAAAAGTTGACTTGGTACTGTCATCATTCCTACCCTTCACCCAATTTATTTGGGGTCCTTACAGCATGTCTTTCTATCACTATCACCATATTTAAAGCCATATCGTCTTTCACACAGCCATTCATTATTTAAGTTTAGGCGGTGTTAAGTCAAACATACCCTTCCTTTATAGAGATGCCTCCACCGGTCCCTGTTACCCATCCTAAGTGGTAGAATTGATTACATAGCTCAGGGATCAAGTTTCTTGGGTGTTCCTGCAAACAATATGAAGTCGATAAAAATATATATTACCTACCTATAATTTAATTAATTTTATTTCATTTTATTATTTTGAATTGTGAACATTTATTTTGTAAAGTAAATATATAAATAAAACTAATAAATTTTATTTCATTAGTGTGAATGTGTGGGTAATTTTTTTTGGTTTGTTTGTGTTTTTTTCCCTTTAAATATTGTCTGGCAGTTTGAGTACTCTAAGCGACCTACAATAATGTCTTTTTTTTGGTATTTTGTTGAGCTCCTTGAGTTATGAGTTGAGCTAACTGACAAATGCTTGCACTGGCTGGACAGGTCCACTGAAATGAGTTGGCCAAGATTAAGTCTAGACCTTAAGAGAGACTAAGACCTCTGAGTTTGTTTAGGCTGTTTCTTCACAGAGTAGTCAGAAACGAAACATTGGCCTCATTTAGGTTTTAACAAAGACAATGTGTATTTTTTTTTTGTAAAAACCTTTTTGCATTTGCAAGGTAAACCTAATTTACCAGAGATTAGGGTTGTAAGCATTGGGAAACAAATTTTTCTTTTCGGTCGGCCAATCAAGGTGCCTACTTATTATGTAGGTAGCTACTATAAAGTTTCATATTTGAGTTCCTAAAAAAAAAACTTCACAAGTGA
Source organism: Cerastis leucographa (assembly GCA_963082945.1). Classification (NCBI taxonomy): domain Eukaryota; kingdom Metazoa; phylum Arthropoda; class Insecta; order Lepidoptera; family Noctuidae; genus Cerastis; species Cerastis leucographa. Next base: position 17,627,992 of record OY720358.1, on the reverse strand, counting down.
CTGTGAAATTATAGGAACCATACCTACAAGGACCTTTTTTTTCTAAGTGAGAAGGGTAGGTAAGTTATGTTCCTCATTTAAACACTCAATTGTTTATTTTTTGTATTTATTCTATTAAAAATAATATTAGCAATAATAAAATAAACAAATGGGCAAGTAGGTACTCACTGGACCAAGTTCTGTCATATTTTGTTTCACGATCTCACAACGTGCTGATGAAGTAATCGTGTACTGGAAGACATACAAAAGAAGATGTTTTTCACTATTTTACAACGTCTTGTTAAGTCTTATCAGTACCCTGTCAGAAAACAGTTAACAGATCAAATCTCAAATTATTGCGTTGTTTTGACATTACAATCACTAAGGTCACGTCATGTCAACTGTCAACGCGTTCGACAACTATCTGAAGTTCGGAAATAATGCAAAGTTTCATTGCGATTTACAAGAATAAATTAACTGAGGTAAATAAGATTTATTTTATCTGTTACGTTTAATAAGAATTGAAATAAGATATTTAAAATACTTATAAATAGAGTGGACATTGGAAATATTACCCGGTAGATCGCACTATAAAGTGCCTTTAAGCTGTGAAGGCAAATCACATTATCTCACTAAACTCCAGAGATACACTCACCTCACATCAATTATTACACTTGATTCTCTTGTTTTCCAATAAGTAAACCTAGTAATTGACTTTGACCAGTTGCAAACATATTATGTAGCCGAACCTAATAGGTTTTAAAATTGTCAGTCTACCTGGATAGGTGTCTGATTGCCAGCTCATCAGACACGGCCTTTCGTGCCATGTCATTCTTCACACTTCATCATTCTGTGGCCTTCGTCTACTCTTACATTCATAGGTACTTAAAACTTTCCTCACGGCATTTTCCTCATTCTTCTGCATCACATGCCTATACCAAGCCAACCGATTAACACACAACTTTTTAGTTACCAGCGCCACTTTCAGACTTCCTCCTATGTAGGTAGTACAGTAATTTATTTTTTTATCCTTTTTTTGAATAAATTTAAACGAGTGAGTAAGGGCCCTTTTCATTGTCATGCGTGTTTGCGCCCGCGTGCGGGCCAGGCATGCACGCGTGCTGCCCGCAATCTATCGTCGTATCAATGTTTTTATTGTCATACGCACCACACGCGCGCCGGCGTGATGAAAATAATTTGCTTTGCGTGCGGCCTGCAACAAGCATGGCCACAAGGTTACGTTATATCAAGAAACCCATTACTTCGTTTGGTACTGCTCCTTTTTTTTAAACTGCTCGAAAAGTCTTTCCGTAGCGCACGTCTTCTCTTCTAAAATGTTTCGAACATAATTTTGACGCAGCGGCAGCGGTTGGAAGCCAATTTTCTTCTCTACGGTCTATTTGGACAAACTGTATCCACTTCTCACGCGCTAAGTTTTTGAACCAATAACATTTGTTCGACACTTGAACGAAATAGTGATTACCAAAACAGAATACTTAGTTAAGTTTTTGATATTTATTTATTATTTACGACTTAGCATGAAAAAATAACTATGACACAAATCGATAAGTAAACGAACAACCCTCAGAAGCGAAGTGGTGGTACAGCTACTGAGCAACAGAGGGCGTTTATTGCAATCTATATTGTTCTCAGAAATTATTTATTATATCCTGTATACTGGGTAAATAAAGAAAATACCAACGAAAATAAACCGAATTCAAGTCCACTAGTTCTACCATAGGGAGATTTGCAAAAACATAAAGCGCAGCAAGGCATTTTTTTTACAAAATGTTTTTCTGTTCGTCAAAGTTATGTCACTGAACAACCCTTTCCTCTATGATGCAACCTGACAAGAAGACGCATAGAGTATAGTAATATAGATGGAGAAGACGTGTCAATCTAGACTGATCGAAATTTTAAGTACAATTTGTAAGTTGTAATATTTAAAGAAAAACGATCTTCTTCGTCTGGTCCCGTCTATAGCTCGTAATATTTTAATGTCTTTGGAATACAATGTTTAGACTTTTTTCTTATACGCTGCAGAAGAGAGCAGAAACTGAAATTGGTAGTTAAACTTTCTTTACCTTTGTCAAACTTGCTCTAGTAGGTATAAATAATTTCTCTAACTACTTAGTCTAGTATACTATCTATTCTAATTCTTCAAATTAAAATACTTAGGTACTGTTTTGTTTAGTACTGGTTTTTTTGTAATCCACAATCCACATTTTTAACACCATAATGTAAATAATGGCGCCGTTCAATAGCATTTCTGATCAAATCTTATCACCTAGATGCACAGTTCTTTGAAAATATCAAAAACCTAGTCGATAAATCAAATAAAAATCACATGTTAGTTGACTAAACACAAATTTGAACTTACACCAACAACAAAGTTATTTTTTAAACGTGAGCGACACCCGTTACCTAAGTCACGTCTCTGATTAAATGACCAAACACCAAAACCAATAGTGCTGTTACTGTGGCTGCATGGTCACAAGATGAAAAGACTGGAGTTTGGTGGAATCGAAATGATATTTTTTATTGTTGTATAAAAAAACTTTAATACTTTTTGTCTGAAGTCAATGTTTGGTTTTGCGATCTTTTTGTGGAAACTTTGATTTTTTTACGTCAATGCTTTGGGCGATGGCGGGTTACCTACTAATTTGAAAAGTGGGAATGGAATTCGTAATAATACAGACTTTTTTGCGGACGCTTAAAAAAACACTTGACACATTAAGCAGGTTTGTTTTATTATAAGATAACGATACACTGTCAATAAAATTAGCATGTCAAAATTCTAGCATTCAAAACTAAAATACTTTTAGGGTACTTAGGCTAAAGGATAAGAAAAACAATATAAATAGAGAGAAAAATTGATTGTAACTCATAAACAAAATATTGAAATTCAAATTGTTTGCTGTGGTAACGATCATGAGAAAGAGCTAAACACAAATGAAAGGATATTAACGTGAACGTGACCTAAATTCTTTTGAATCTCCAATAATAGTAGGTAAGTATTGTTCTGATAATACTATAGCAAAGCTTTTTTTAAAGTTGTTTACACTAACAATACTAACCTAGTTACCTAAGCACCTTTGTTACTAAGGAAGCGTTCAAGAATTACGTTAGGCAATTCATGGAGATTTTTGACCCCCACCTCCCCCCCATATAACGCGCCCTAATGTCTGTTTGTACCCCCCCTCCACCCCAAGTAACGCGCCGCGAGAAAAAAAACTCTACGCGACCGTTCCGAAGGGTTAAAACAATGTTACGTAACGCGTACTTCAAATCCCCCCTCCGACCCCTGTAACGCATCATAACCTTTCAGAAGACCCCCTCCCTCCCCCTAAATTCGTTACGTAATACTTGAACGCTCCCTAACAGTAAAATACTAACAAAACTATGGACTGTGGTAAAGTTTAGTTTATTTATTTTATGCGTGAGTGTTGTGCTTGATAAGTGCCGAGGAAGGTGGCAGTAGGTAAGTACTGCCACCTTCCACCACCACCTGCCACGGACGCGCGATGATGTTGCGGTACCGGGTAAAATAGAGTGGATAGAGATTCACAGGGGTGAATCGAGACAAAACTTTGAAAGGTATTTTAATCTAAAGGGTGTAAAACACCTCTTAACGAAGCCGAAAGGCACTGGTTCTCCATGTCACTGCGATCATTTTTTTGTACTACAACATACCTGGGAACCTTCTAGTTACGGAGATATTAGGGGTCAAAGTTTTTTTTTTTTTTTTTTAAAACGTTGCCCCACACTAGGAATTTCTCCTGTGTCGTGGGTGCGTTTACAAACATTTAAACTCACATACACAAACAGCCAGACCCGGAACAACTATCTGTAGGCCATACAAATATTTGTTCCATGCGGGGATCGAACCCGCGACACGCAGCGCAGCAGTCGATCGCTCAACCACTGCGCCAACCGTGCCGTCAAGTTCCAACTTTATGACAAGTATTTTTTTAAATGCAAGTTTTTAATGTAAGATTTTTACTTTAAACACCTCCACAACCCCCGTACTATTAATTCGACCATCAGCACAATGTTTTGAGTGCGTTACATTGAGTTCTACCACAAAACATGATTTTATACCCCCCAAAAAAAAGTCGTTTCCCAGCAATATTTTTTGCGTAAAGTTACTTAGTTTCTTGTACAGAATGCTTGGTTGACTGCTTCGTGATGAGGTGATTTACACCGTGTATATTATATCTATACGCTCCTTTCAGATTTTTTAAACACATTGTATACTTTCGAAGTGAAGCGTGAAATGGCGACAACTAGGTATAACAAATTCAGAACCTATTCTATTCCTGGCATATCTTCTTTTTCTTCATCGTTAACTCACTGCTGAGGATCGCGACTACATTTATGATGGTACGTCTCCAAGCCATAAGGTCTCCTACAGAGTGAACCGCTCGGTACAAGCTGCCTCCAGCAGCCTTCTTGATCGCGTCTGCCCATATTCATCCTCGCTTATCGGAACCTATCAAAAGTTTACTAGTCGAAGTAAATATCCTATCCACTTTTAAAAAACGTTTTTGCGAAGAAGCTTCGCTGCTAATTTCCTTGATGAAGGACAGCGTCCAACTATGGGACCAAGCGCAGTACGCACTGACGTGATCGTAGCACGAGAGATAAAGTTCCTAAGGGGAAAACCAAACATAGTAGTTCACTAAAACTCGATGAAGATGCTCATCATTATTTTTAGGGCATTGCACGGAATGCCTTCAGAGGAGATACCACAATGTCTCAGCGATTTTAACAAGGCGTTGAACGTCTTGGTCCAGGATGTAAAGGTCTGCGTGGAGAAGGGTATAAACACGCACAAGCCTCCTGAATCAGATGAATTCATCTTCAACGAGTATGTCACGGCTCCGGTCGCAGAAGAAAAAGTTTACAATGTGAGCACAGGTTCTCTATTGTGTCACCTAACTTTTTTGTGTCCGTAAAGATTGAGGAGCCACATCAGATTTTTAAAATCTGATCTCACCATTATTTAGCAGCAATTTAGCTGATTTTGCAGCACGAATTCTAGATTTAGCAGCAAAATATATCACTAGTTATATTTCATGCAAAAGTAGCTCCTCAATCCAAACGTCTGAACTGAGGAGCCACCTGGAACTCGTTAAGTAATAGATGAATATTTTTGAAAATTTTGTATCATTTAGCAGCAATTGTGCATATTATGTGCTAAAAATTTAGCTTCTGTAGCGTTAAAATGAAAGAAAATACAATACTTTTAGTATGGCTCCTTAATCTACACTCAAGAGGTAAATTTATACTTGATGTGAGCGGTCAATACATATATTGGACATAATGATCATTTAGCAGGTGTTGTGTTTGTTTTTACAGTATAGGAATAAAATAGTAAAACAGAGTAAATTTTGTAGATGAACGCATTTTCTTTGGCTCCTCAATCCTGACATTTTAATTATATATGTTTGACTGTAGCCACCTGAGATCTCAACAGAATCTAAAGCCAGATATACTAACATTTAGCAGAAATGTCTGCTAAATATATCTGCACACTTCAGCAATGTATATATTTTGGATTCTGAAAAAACAATACTTAACTATTTTCTTGTAAATTCAGTGTGAACGGTGACCATAAATGAAACCAGGATAAGTAATTTATTAAATTTATATTTTCATAACAGGTTATATCTATAATACCTACGATTTGATTTTTAGCAATCAATTTCGCTTGAAGCTATAGAATGAATGAATATTAGCTGATCAGTGCTTATACGAATTTTAGAATCGTAATCATCGTAACAGAACATCTATAGTGACATTTGTAGTGGCCTGTGCCAGTTTCGATAATTGCAGGTACAGGTTTTGTTATGAAAATATAAATTTAATAAATTACTTATCCTGGTTTCATTTATGGTCACCGTTCACACTGAATTTACAAGAAAATAGTTAAGTATTGTTTTTTCAGAATCCTAAATATATACATTGCTGAAGTGTTTGCAGATATATTTAGCAGACATTTCTGCTAAATGTTAGTATATCTGGCTTTAGATTCTGTTGAGATCTCAGGTGGCTACAGTCAAACATATATAATTAGAATGTCAGGATTGAGGAGCCAAAGAAAATGCGTTCATCTACAAAATTTACTCTGTTTCACTATTTTATTCCTATACTGCAAAAACAAACATAACACCTGCTAAATGATCATTATGTCCAATATATTAATACATCGCTCACATTCAATAGAAATTTACCTCTTGAGTGTAGATTGAGGAGCCATATTAAAAGTATTGTATTTTCTTTCATTTTAACGCTATAGAAGCTAAATTTTTAGCACATAATATGCACAATTGCTGCTAAATGATACAAAATTTTCAAAAATATTCATCTATTACTTAACGAGTTCCAGGTGGCTCCTCAGTTCAGACGTTTGGATTGAGGAGCTACTTTTGCATGAAATATAACTAGTGATATATTTTGCTGCTAAATCTAGAATTCGTGCTGCAAAATCAGCTCAATTGCTGCTAAATAATGGTGAGATCAGATCTGAAAAATCTGATGTGGCTCCTCAATCCTTACGGTCACACTTTTTTATGCTTAATTTAAAAAACTATGTGAATATTTCGCCAGTGCGAATGTGCAGTTACCTTCAATCCTGACCCATGCAAGTTAAGTTTGAAGTAAATAAAAGTACCAAACTACCTCCTAAAGTTATCTTTACTAACGTTTTTCTTGATTCTTCAATTGATTTTTAGAAAGAAATACGATCAAAATGTCATTGCACTTGTTCGTCCTGCAGCAACACGAGCAAGAAACAGAAGAGTGCAACTCCATCTACAGACGACAGACTTAAAAAGTAACCTGTTACTTTTTTTTTCTCATTTAAATTATTACTTGTAGGACCTGAGCTAGTTTTTCATTTTGACGTACAACCACATAAGCCACCAACCTAAAGTCCCAACCAACACATCAGTTGTATTGTTACAATGATTGTAACAAAGGAAACTTTACCTTTAATAAAGTTGATATCGCTGAGTCGGTTAGCTGTCAGGGTTGTATCTACCTATTGTTTTTCCGTTGGACCAACATCCCATGAACTAAACTGAAACTAACCTGAGCAACAACTTGACTTTTAATTGGTTTTTACGTTGATTACGTTAATCCACGTAAAAGTCAACATGTCAAAGGGCGCTCTTGAATTAGATTAGCCCCTTGGATTTGACCAGAATGCTGTGCTTATGGTGTCCACATAATTTGTACGAAAACGTATCATCATCATCATCATCAGCCTATATTGTTCCCACTGCTGGGACAAAGGCCTCCTCTCTATGAGAGGGAACGTATGTGGGTACCTAATTCAAGTTTCATTATGTTCCAGCGACTCGTCAGAAACTACTACTCGAGAACCAAAAACGCATGACAGTGGTGCGGCCGCCACGACTAGCTCGCCACTGCCTAAAGTTTTATCTAACCTGAATAATGTAAGAATCAATTTAAGGGTGTAAAACACTTCCTCCTATTCTTATCAAAAATAAATTATAGAAAATGCTGCAATGTGAACTTTTAAAGACTAACAAGGGTGACATAAGCAAGCATGCAGCGTGTAAGCAAGCATGCAACGCTCACCACCGCAGCTTCGGCTTGCTGGCCAGCCTCAGCCGCGGCGGCGAGTGTTACGACCACCTGCTCCTCACCTCGCGGGCCTCTTTGCCCCTCCGCGCCTACGCGATTTTAATTTAACTCTAGGGGTAGAGCAGACAAGACTGCGTGGAGTCGGACTTACAGCCATTCGTTTCTGTCACTAAAACCTAATTTTTAATTAGCAAATGTTTTAGGACTAAAAAAAATATTATAAATGAACATCGGAATAATACACATTATTTAACACAATACTCAGGACATATGACTTTAGATGACGTAAAATCAATTATTATAGTACTCACTCGATATTATGACTGAATACTTTTAGAACTAAAGATAATATTATGTTAATTAAACAAAATTTCGGGATTTTGAACATTATGGTTACCGAAGTTTATAGCAAACGTTTTATGGATAATGATTTTCGGACAAACAATTTTAGGAGAAGAAAGGGAGTACCGTGAGGACAATCCCGCTTCTGAGCCCAGATGGATCCCGCTTTAAGGACGACGAAATTAGCACAGTAATGGGCGACTTCTGGAGAACAGTGAAGGATGAATCACATTTTAAACTACCGGTTTGTATTTTTTGGATACATTATTATTAAGACGCATGAGATTCATGATTTATTTCCTAGGTGTAAACGTCTGAAGGTCTTAAGATACTCTCTCCGCAACAAAATTGATTCAAAAGTTTGACACACTCCATAAATATCAGCACTTAATTTCGGAATTTACGAAGTAGGGACCTAGGCTTGTATACACCGTGTAAATCACCTCATCACGAAGCCGTCAACCAAGCATTCTGAACATGAAACTAAGCAACTTTACGCGATAATTATTGCTGGGAAACGACTTTTTTTGGGGGGGTGTAAAATCATGTTTTGTGGTAGAACTCAATGTAACGCACTCAAAACATTGTGCTGATGGACGGATTGAATAGCACGGGGGTCGTGGAGCTGTTTAAAGTAAAAATCTTACATTAAAAACTTGTATATAAAAAAATACTTGTCAAAAACTTGGAACTTTGACCCCTAATATCTCCGTAACTAGAAGGTTCCCAGGTATGGTGTGGAACAAAAAAAATATCGCAATGACAGGGAGAACCAGTGCCTTTCGGCTTCGTTAAGAGGTGTTTAACACCCTTAGATTGATCATTTCAAGAAAAGAAAAGATCATTTCAACAAGTTCAAAGATCTTTTGGCACGTGGGTTAAATTGTAAATAAGAGTCTGGGTCGATTTTTAAAGTTTTACATAGATATGTAAATATGAAGGAAATGTGCTAATAGTACGTTTCCTGGGTGGATGGTGAAGTAAAAGGACACAGAAGATATACCAAAGTACCTACTAATGTTATCTTTAGTAACGTTTTTCTTGACTCATTAATTGATTTTTAGCAAGAAATGCGATCAAGAATGTACGTAGAAGCTTGTACTGGATCGACCTGCAGGGCTTGCTGCGGCTTAAAGAACCAGAAAAGTCCAACTCCATCTGCAGGGGGCAAATCTAAACCGTAACCTGTTTTATTTAAATTATAACTTGTAAGACGTGAGCCAATATCACCAACATATAGGTAGTCTAAACACATCACTCATAAAAAAGTTGAAATCACTCAAACATCGGTTGGACCAAGATCCCATGATATATCCATGGCATAACTTTACCTGATCCACGTAAAAAACAATTAAAGGTCAACGTGTCAAAGAGCTCTTTTGGATTTTGCCCCTTGCGTTTGATCAGAATGGCTGCGTTTATCGTGACCGCTTAATTTGTACGCAAACGTATATTATATGTGATTCAACTATTATTATGTTCTAGCGCATCCTTACCAACTATTAAAGAACCAGAAAAGAATGACTATGCTGAGGCGACCGCCAGAACGAACTTGCCACTGCGTAAAGCTTTATCTAACCTGAAAAATGTAAGAATCAATATAAAAAAGGATTGTGTGGTTTTATGAGACCACGGTAAAAGAGAAACTTATAGACAGCTATAGACATTTGACTAAAAAATTTCGGAATAATATTCCATTAAGGGTATAAAACGTATAAAACGCGGAGTAGAAGGACGTTTGAAATACGTGCTTAACCCTTAATTTGGCAGAGATCCGAGTTGTTTAAATTAATAAAATAAGATGTATTTCTCAAGTCCTAGGGTTAAATACAACTTGGGAAAAATAGACAAAAAAATGTTTTATTTACAGGTTTTCAGGAAATCAATGTTCATCACAGTGAACACTGCGAAATACTTTGAGAACAACAAGTAATTTGTAATGTTTACTGTGATAAACATTGTCAAATAAGTATCATTTAAACAGGTAAAATAAAAACACTATGTATATCAATAAATCAAATCATTTATTATGGAAATGTAAAAAACAATTGCGAGGATGTTTTCCTGTAACCAAGCAAAGTCTCATATTGCATTTTATACAATAAACAGTTGTATTTTTTTGGCAAAACTTGCATCGCCCCATGTCTTCTTTTATGCTGGGATAATGTCCGGTATTATCGAATCTGATGGGGCTTGTAGGCCTGGCTGATTGGGGGTCATCATCTGGAAAATCAACATAGGTTTCGGTTCTTTCTTCGATTACGGCACGGTGACGAAAAATACCTTTCTTCCATTTGTAAGAAAGAGAAAATTTTGGAGTTCTTCGATTGGCAGCTGGAGCTATCTGCTTTTTTGCTCTAGTTTTTCTAGTATAAGACGTACCAGGTGTTGGTGATTGTATCTCAGATGGAAGCGATATTATTGATAATAATGATGGAACATTATCATAGTTTGGTTCTCTGGATGGTGCATTAGGGCAAATTTCCTGCAAAACTGGAGTTAATTGGAGAGCTTCGGAGTGGTATAAATCGGATGGTTCTAACGGCTGTTCATCGTCATTTTAAGTATAATTAGGTTCGGGACTACTATTGATGTCTAAGCGTTCTAAAGAAGAATTAATGGAAGGCGCAGAAGATGAAACAGGGCTTGGAGAAGGTGGCGGCAATTAGTTGTTACTATTATTTTCAGATTTATCACTAGTGTCGGATGGTGCATGCTCGACTGAAACAAGTGGTAGTATTCTACGCGTGCGGTCTTGTATTTTATTCTGTTAAAAAGCAGAAAAAAACAAATAAGCCCAGCAAAAGCCCACCACATAAAAGCAATTATTTGAAAATAAAATTTAAACCTAATTTGGCAATGTTCATCACAATGAACGTATCAAATGTACAATACTTGTTCGAGTATTTGGCAGTGTTCACTGTGATGAACAAACAAGTTTGTCTCCAAAAAAAAGTTACCAAAAACACAAATCATTACGAAAAACCCATTCCAAACCATTGCATAAACATTGTTTAGTAATAAAAACCACAAAAAGTTAGTTTAGTAATGTAAAACATATAAAATATAAAACATTTACCTTGTGAAGAATCGAGTGCCCGCGCCTCCCTGACATCTTGTCTCGATAATGACAGATGAACGATGCTGCCACTAGTATAATTATTTTTTATACCGATAAATATACTTTAATCTTGCTATAACTAAAATAAAAACCAAAAAATGGTAGATAATAGGCGCTCAATATTTATTTTCTATAAATGTTTATCACAGTGAACATAATCAAATTAAGGGTTAAAAACACAAAAAAAAAAACTTTTTATTTTTTTGTGTTTTTTACTATTATGCGAAACGTGTTGGGTACTTGGGCAGAAAGGTACCTATTCAGAACCCTATTGAGTGTGTTAAGTAGCGACAGTTTTCTAACCCGTAGTTTACGAGCACCCTCCTAAACTATTTAACTGAATATGCTTTTATGGCAGAGGCGTGAGCTAAGCTTCAAAACCTCAGGAATTTAGTTCTTTCTTTACTTTTGTTGTAAGAGAACTTTCCCTTACAACAAAAGTAACTAAACTCCAAAACCAAACGTGTCGTTATTTAAAATACTTATATGTACTAACGACACGTTTGGTTTATCACTCAATTTGTTAAAGCGTGTCCTTGATAGTGTTTAATATTATTATCAAAAGGCGGCGTCATTTGAGAAGGATATCGAAGCAAGAGTGAGCGACCTTCTATTAACTCAGCAAAGCCTGACACAACAGGTCCAGTATCTGGAAGAAAAAGAAAAGAAAGAAGTGGAACAATTGAGGAAGGCTGACAGCATGTGGTCTTCTATGGAGGAGCAGTACAAGAAGCAATTAGATGATAAGAAGGAAACATATAAAATGTTGCTAAACGAGGTAACATATACACGGTGTAAATCACCTCATCACAAAGCCGTCAACCAAGCATTCTGTACATGAAACTAAGTAACTTTACGCAAAAATTATTGCTGGGAAATGACTTTTTTTTGGGGGCTGTAAAATCATGTTTTGTGGTAGAACTCAAAGTAACGCACTCAAAACATTGTGCTGATGGACGGATTGAATAGTACGGGGATCGTGGAGGTGTTTAAAGTAAAATATTACATTAAAAACTTGTATTTAAAAAAATACTTGTCAAAAAGTTGGAACTTTGACCCCTAATATCTCCGTAACTAGAAGGTTCCCTGGTATGGTGTAGAACAAAAAAATGATCGCAATGATAGGGAGAACCAGTGTCTTTCGGCTTCGTTAAGAGGTGTTTTACACCCTTTATGTTACAATACAAGGTGTTGTTTTGCATCCTCGTCACATTCAAGGAGGTAACTATGCTTATGATTCTCGTCCTGAATCAATAATAAAATGGGTAGGTAATTTTTACTTTTTTTCTTATTTACGGAAAACGGTAAGTGTGAACCACCCGTATTTTAAACGCAGGCCGTCTGATTCTCGACCTATAACCGCGCTTCCACACATACAAACAATCTCAAACGTTTATTCGATATTTTTTATTCCCTAAACCACGTTACGGGGGTTATTCTGAAATACTGACAAACATAAACAACCAAAAAAATCAGCGTTTATTAATAATTAACTAGGTACTGTAATTTTAATTGATTATTTATGTCTTTTGCGACAACTTCCTGAATTTTGACGAGGATGGAAAACAACACCTTGTGTATTAAAAAAACCCTGTCCGATCCGAAAGGGGCATATAGGTATACCAATGACATTAACGGATAAAATAAGTAACAAAATATGCATGAAAGTAAACATCTAAATGCATTTTAAAATACATGATTTTTGGGCCCAAAGTACTACCACCATTTCTTGACAAGACCGTTTTCGGCAGTAGTATGTTCGATTGTCAATTGTTTGTTTATGACATAATTACCCGAGGACTGACAACTGGACTGTCACCGCCCGCACCTCTGTGCTGCCATAATATTTTCCTCATTTTAGGTAATTTTTATCAGGGTTTTGTTTTGTACTTGTTGTCCAAAAAGGATTACATAAATATAATCTAATCTCGAAACCTTATAATACTCTCACGTATCGGACAGGATTTTTTAACATATTATACAGGGTGTAAATCACCTCATCACGAAGCCGTCAACCAAGCATTCTGTACATGAAACTAAGTAACTTTACGCAAAAATTTTTGCTGGGAAACGACTTTTTTTTGGGGGGTGTAAAATTATGTTTTGTGGTAGAACTCAATGTAACGCACTCAAAACATTGTGCTGATGGACGGATTGAATAGTACGTGGGTCGTGGAGGTGTTTAAAGTAAAAATCTTACATTAAAACTTGTATTTAAAAAAATATTTGTCAAAAAGTTGGAACTTTGACCCCTAATATCTCCGTAACTAGAAGGTTCCCAGGTATGGTGTAGAACAAAAAAATGATCGCAATGACAGGGAGAACCAGTGCCTTTCGGCTTCGTTAAGAGGTGTTTTACACCCTTTATACTGTTTTAAAGATGAGTTTTCGGTATCTTTTTCCCAACCGGGAAATTGAACTCGGGATCCTTTGCTTAGCAGTAAATGAAAGCTTTAGTTAACCTCAACCTTTATTATAGAAAAAAGAATTAGATACAAATATACACACGTGGCGGAAGACCCAGAAAGACCTAGAATTTAAAATAAAAAATTTAGACAACAATAGTCAAGAAATTACGGTAAAGAAAATTAAAAAGGGGAACGATATAAAGGTTTTGCAAATGGAAATTGAAAGCTATAAGAAAAGAATCGCGACTAACGCAAAAGATCTGGAAGGTGCAAGGAATTCCTATGATTCGAAGAAAAAAGCTTCCGAGGTGAGTCCGAAGAGTAGTTACATCGAATTGGCCCCAGGTCGGTTGTGACCAGCATTTTTAGGTCTGTGGGAGCAGCATACTAAATACAACAGACTAATACTTATACTCGTTATTGTTCAAGGCAAGACTGCAAAAAATGGCTGGAGAAATGCAAAAAATTCAAGAGAAGGTTACCAATGAGTGTCAATGTAAGGAAGATAAAGAACAAGAAGGAACCGCTTATTTAAAAGAAGCAAGAGATGACTTACAGAAGATTTGCAGGTGTCTGCTACAGAAGAAACTTGAGAATGAAGATCTTCGAGCAGAGGTGAGAGACATTTTGGATGCTGACTGAAATATTAAATATAATTTATACATCTGATTAGGGTAATGCTAGAAGAAGTGAACCAAAGTTTGGGTTGACTAGACCTCCATGTCCTTTCGAAAATATCGATGCTTCGATAGACGATGCTATGCTACGCTAAAGCTGCTGGTCATTTGGGCGGGCTGCACCTATGAATATTTTAAACTCTGCAAACCAATACGATGCAACGCGCTGTTGAACGATGTGACAGTAATGTGCGCTTGCCTTGTAAAATAATTGTTTTTAGATTCTTAGGAAATCTGTCTCTACAGAAAAATATTTATTTAATGAACATACATTTTAGAAAGAGGCGTTAATACAAGAGATTGATCTCCTAAAAGCTACAGCTGACACTTGCTCAGAAAGATGTGCTAGAAGAGAAAAAAATATTGCTGAAGAAACGAAAAAAATCAACAAAGAAATATCTGATTATCAGGTAAAATGCATACAATGCCACAAATTTACTGACAGTGTAGACTTAACAGGGTACTGCATCGATTGTCCAAGATGTGTTATTAAACGGGAATGTATGATAAAAGGCAACGAATGCTTTACTGATCATACTAAGGACTGTGTTTGCACGCGTGTCAAAGAGAAATTCTTAGACAATGTATTTGAAAATATGTACAGTGTTCTAGAAAAACAAGCGAAGACTTGTCCAGGGAAAGAGGTGGCTGACTGTATATTTACCTGCTTGGAGAGAAGTAGAAATGGTAAACTTGATGAGAATACTAGAAGTATCTTGCAAGAATTCATTTTGAGCACAGTGAAAAAGAATTTGAATTTAACGATAATCGGCGGAGCTGTGAAAACAAGGTGTGAGGTAAGTGTAAAAAAAACTATGTCATGTCAAGTTATAGTAATGTCCGGTAGAATTTGCTAATCCATACATTTAATTTTGAATGTCTATAATTAGCTCTAGTTGTCCTGCGCAACTTCGCTTGCGTCAACATTTTTCGTTGCTACTCCGCTCCTATTGGTCGTAGCGTGATGATATATAGCCTATAGGCTTCCTCGATAAAAGGGCTATCTAACACTGAATTTTTCAAATCGGACCAGTTGTTCCTGATATTAGCGCGTTCAAGCAAACAAACAAACTCTTCAGCTTTATAATATAAGTATAGATAAAAAAAACAATAACAAAATGCACTTACCGTCAGCTACATTAAAATTAAGACACTTTATTAGGCTAGCAATTAGTCTAAACACTGATTAAGTGATTACTTACAAAGAAAGTAAATGGTCCGTAATTGCACTGCCATGCAAATCAAACGGAACATTTGATATCTTCAATTAACAGAAATCCAGTGGCATCTTTGTTTATTCTACAAGTTCAGCTATTTTTCCTTGATAAATCTTGAGAAATCAGATGGCTAAGCAATTCTTTTACTTGATTTATAAAATTAATGTTTTGTTTTTTTAGATGGATCCAGAAATGTACAGGCAGCTGATGTTATGTCTCAAAGACGTCAACGTCCCCAAACCACCCAGAGCAGACAAAGCAATTGCGCCTAGGAAGGTATATTTTTCTTTGCCGATACTTTACAGAGACCATTCGATTTTTTTTTATCTTTGGCAATGGCAGCGTGGTTAACGGTGACTCTTTTACAAAATCAGAGGTAAAATAACTGTAAGGACAAAAAGATATTCTTATAGACAACACCATAAATGTAAACTGAACGCGTGTTGTTTAGTTTGCTTGACAGCCAGTTAAGTCATGGTAAAAGTTTGCTTGACAGTTCGTATAAAGGTGGATTTAGACCTTATAAGTACAAAAGTAATACCTGTTTTCTTGAAATTCTTGATATTTTGATGAATAGGCTAATGATAGAATGCTCAGTTCCTGTTAAAACAAAATGACTGGGCAGCGTGGAAATAGAATCCGCGTTTATTCGTTCAGTCTAAACTGACCTTCAATTCTTGTCACCCCCAGCCGCCGTGTAGCCGCTGGAATGAAACCACCGAGTGCAACTGTCCTAGAGGCCCCAAAAACTGTCCCTGCACCAAGAAGGCCCCGAAGCCGCCGACTGAGCCCGGATCTTGTGGGCAACCTTACGGAGATGAGATCGAGGTATAAGGAATTATCATATTTATTAGCTCGTCATATGTACGAAGATTTATAACTACAATCTTCTCAGCGTTTTGATGGCGATCTAAATTGAGTCAGCCCAATATTTGGCGACGAGTTTGTCTACTTTCAGAAGCGTTCAGCCAGTTCAGCGTAACCACATTCTTCGGCTTGGTATTACTAGCCGTAGCTTCTCACTAACACTCCTATCTATAAAAGAGTAATTACTTGTTTCTTATAACTACTTAACCAAGCAACTATTTCGCAACGCTACGCGTTCGCTACACTATCGAATGGTATAATAATGCGGGCTGTGTTTTTTTTTTCAAAATTAACGTGTTCGATTCCTGACGAATTTTGGAAAAATCAATATCCTAATATAGATTTTTCAAAAATCTGATGATGCAGTTTTGGTTTTCATCAAAATCGGGCCCGAGACTCCTAGGAGTGTTTTTCGCTATTCCTCGTAGTTTCGGATTTGGCCACGCTCACTTGAAAAATTCAAGTATAGGGTGACCATACGTCCGGAGTTTTCCGGAATTTTGGCTGTGTCCGTAATTCGGAGGGAATCCACAAGTCCTGAATTTTCAAATATGAGAATTTTAATATACACAATAATATGATAAAATAAACACTCCATGATATTTTTTAATGAAATCCTCAGGAACGAGGCCGCAGCCAGGGGAAAATTGGTGACTGCCTCATCGGTCTAGAGGTCGCAAACGTGACTGCTAAGCATGAGGTCCTGGGTTCGATTCCCGGGTTGGGCAAATTGTTATTGGGTTTTTCCATCAGGAATTTCTCAGTAGAAGCCACAGAGTCTTTATTGGTGCCCGGTTGAGGGCAATAGGCGTCGAGCCTATTGCCATCAAACGGGCAACTTTCAGCGAAGCTAGATAGGTTTGCTGAAAGTTACTTTAGATAAAACTAAATTCGTAAGTTAGATAACTTCATTTCAATAGTTTCTCAATCCTTCATGCATGTTAATAAACATGTTTGTTTATTAACATGCATACCATTAGTAACCATTTAAAATCGAGACAAGGTAAAGACACACATTTTGTTCATATCGTGTGGGATCCAAGCCCGCAGAAGACACCTTATAACCCGATTCTTCCCGGCCTCCCTTCGGAACTCGGAACAACCATTTCACATAGTGTCTGCGCATTCTAATAAGGCAGAATAGTATAAGTACACATCTGGGTATATCTGGGATCTATATGCAGATTTTTGATAGTATACACCGTGTAAATCACCTCATCACGAAGCCGTCAACGATACAACTTTACGCAAAAAATATTGCTGGGAAACGACTTTTTTTGGGGGTTGTAAAATCATGTTTTGTGGTAGAACTCAATGTAACGCACTCAAAACATTGTGTTGATGGACGGATTGAATCGTAGGGGGGTCGTGGAGGTGTTTAAAGTAAAAATCTTATATTAAAAACTTGTATTTAAAAAAATATTTGTCAAAAAGTTGGAACTTTGACCCCTAATATCTCCGTAACCAGAAGGTTCCCAGGTATGGTGTAGAACAAAAAAATGATCGCAATGACAGGGAGAACCAGTGCTTTTCGGCTTCGTTAAGAGGTGTTTTACACCCTTTATGTATGTGCGTTTTTAGGGCTCACTCACGACAATCCCGACGGCCCCAGATGTTTGGACTCGGCAGCCGTGCACGGAAGAATCTTGTACGACTGGTATCTACGGGACCAACATGCGCGCCGCGCAGTGCGTGCTGGGGCCCGATGCACTGTCCAAGGTGCGCACGCACTCCAAGCGCCCCACGCTGCCCACCGTACCTAGTGCCACTTGCACGAATAACACGGTGAGTTGACGATCTCGCTACTCTGTAGGGCCGACACCTCCATCGTTATCGACTGGTAACTTTGAATCAGCCGCTTTAAAACCATATTCATATTCAATTTATTTGCATTCAATAGTGTTTATGGGGTGTTACAAAAATGCTCAGAGCTAAGTACATATATTGTACTTAGCTCTAAGCATTTGCATTAGCCCTGTTAGGGCACAGCAATATACATATTAAAATTAAAATAAATTAAAAATAATATTATTAAATGGTAAGTAACCGTTTCTAATTATAATTAACATTATAGAAATAATAGTGACATTCTTACTTAGTTATTCATGCAATTACACAATAACAACTTCATATATGTCTACACTGTGCTAACATAAGGCAACATGCCAATTTAAAAATATTCTATTAATTAGTAATTTAGGCATTCCGGGACATATAATTGAAAATGCAAATAAATTTTATGAGGAATTCTTTTCGGTAGTTCACGTAGAGTTCAATAATACATTAAAAATGAAAACAAAATCTATTTACCCTAAGTTTATGTTCAGTGACTGGGCCACTAAGGGTATTAGGATAAGTAGGGAGCGATTGTTTGAGTTGTACGGCCTTAAGCCTTACATCAACTCGGAAACTTTTAATAAATATGTTGCAACCTATTCAAAAATCTTTAAAAACACTTGCAAAGTAGCCAAAGCCCTATTCATTAGCAACAAGATTAAGTCCGCCGATAACAAAATAAAGACGGTTTGGAAAATTATCAATAGTGAATCCAATAGAAATAAAAAATATAATAATGATATCAGACTAGAGACTTCACGTGGTCTTCTAAGCTCTAAAAACGAAGTAGCTCAAGAATTTGTAGATTTCTTTACCAATATCCCACTTAAAACTACCGAAACCTTAAATTCCTCACCCTTGCTTTCTATTGATTTATTAAAAGCGAACGTTTCAGCATGCCCGGTTGAGTTTCAATTTAAGCATATAAACCCCATAGCAGTCATTAAAGCTTTTAAGGAAATCAAAATCAAATTAACAGAAGATCTATGGGGATTGTCTATTAACCCGGCGGGAGTGTGGTGACAAAATATTTCATCGAGCATGTGGCGGGGTATGACATGCCCGTAAACTAAACTGCCTGTATATGATTATAATAATCAAAATTAATTGAAATTTTAATTTTATTTATTAAAACACAATCCCTTTACTTATATTTATATGAAAAACTTTGTCATATTATTATATTTTAATAGTTTTTATTACCAAAGTTCAGGGACAAATTTTAAGTTTTCGATAAAAAGCATCAATCCTATTAAAATAAACTAATATCACTTAATTAAACAAAATAAAACTCTAAAAGACATAAAGAACAAGAGATCTTGAATAAAAAAACATTAAAATAACTAAAGTTATCATTAAGAACTAGATTCAGAATTAGCACCGTTTTTGCAGGAAAAAATAGCGTGTTCAAGACAAATGGCCTTGCTCGATTCATCTGAAGAATTTTCTAATAGATCGTATAACATAGACCTAAGTCTATTTTCCCTATTGTTTTCACCCATATTTGTCAAAAGCCTAAAAAAGACAAGAAATAATAAAATTAAATGTAAGAATGTTATGATTAAAAGCACACGTAAACTATGTGGCGGGGTGTCACATACCCCACGTACATATAATCGTGTGTATCTCGAACGCCGGCTGACGCCACACTTCGATCACGCCACTGTGCCTTCCTGCACAACCTCAGCTCCAGCTACGCGAAGGCGCTAACACGTAACTTACAATAATAAAAATGTACGCCAGCAAAAAGAATTGGTGGGGTATGCTACACCCCGCCACACTCCCGCCGGGTTAAAGTGTGTCAAGCTATTATTGACACTATAGCACCGTACTTGGCTTTAATTTTTAATTTGTGTGTGGACCAAGGGGTCTTCCCAGACCTTATGAAATATAGCAAGGTAATACCACTTTTCAAATCTGGGGACAGTAAAGATACGAATAATTATAGACCCGTATCCGTGCTGCCGGTTTTCAGCAAGGTGTTTGAAAAGGTAATGCTTAATCAAATGCTCACCCACTTTAACACCAACAAAATCTTACACGAGAAACAGTATGGTTTCACCAAGGGACGTTGTACAACTGACGCCGGTGTCACTTTATTAAAACACATATATACTGCGTGGGAAGAGGCACAAGATGCCATAGGAAACTTCTGTGACCTCTCGAAGGCATTTGATTGCGTAAATTACCAAACCTTGCTCTTGAAACTTGAGCATTACGGCTTAGGTAAACTTGCGCTCAGTTTAGTAAAATCGTATTTAAATGATAGACAGCAGCAAGTACAGGTAAATGGTGTAAATTCAATGGCTCTGAAAGTAAAAATGGGTGTACCACAAGGTTCGATATTGGGTCCTTTCCTCTTTTTAGTATATATTAATGACCTTCCCCATTTATTTAAAAACCAACCACAAATGGTGTTGTTTGCGGACGATACTTCGTTAATATTTAAGATAAACAGACGTGCAACAAACCTTGACGATGTAAATAACGCTCTAATGCAGGTCCATAAATGGTTTACCGCAAATAATTTAGTATTAAATGGGAAAAAAACTAAGTGCATAAGATTTTCTCTACCAAATGTCAAAAGCAGTGACTGTGACATAGTATTGAATCAAGAGAAACTTGAATTTGTCGATGAAACTGTTTTCTTGGGGATCACGCTCGACTCAAGGCTACAATGGGGTCCTCATTTAACATCTCTTGCAGGACGGCTAAGTTCAGCAGCATATGCTGTCAGAAAAATCCGTCAATTTACTGATGTAGATACCGCGAGGATAGTGTATTTTAGTTATTTTCATAGTATTATGTCATATGGTATTTTACTATGGGGACGGGCTGCAGACATCGAGTCTATATTTATTCTGCAGAAAAGAGCTATCAGAGCCATATATAATCTACGTAGGCGCGATTCTCTAAGAGAACTGTTCAAGGAAATTAACATCATAACGGTACCTTGTCAATACATCTATGAAAACATCATGTACGTCAGAAAAAATCTGCATTTATTTAGTAAAACAGGTGACCGGCACCACTATAATACTAGAAACAGAGACCAACTAGTTCAGCCAGGTTTCAGGTTAGCTAAAGTAGACTCATCTTTCATGGGGTACTGTTTAAAATGTTACAATAAAATACCTCCCCACATTCTACAACTGAATGAAACGAAATTTAAATCTTGCATAAAACGCACACTATGTAGGCAAGCATATTATAAGTTGGGGGATTATATTGATGATAAAAATGCTTGGCTCAATGCTGGTCCTGCTCCACAACCATAGGGGCAATCGGAATCATCAGAATTAGAAAGTGAAGTTATTGTGAAAGCTGCAGAAGATTGTAAAAATATATTTGCATTGTATAGATTCAATCTCTTAGTATTATATAATTTCATAGCACATGTGTGAGTACCATGTACTGTAAAGCCACTATTTAACGAGTAACTAAATCTTTCATTGACGCGAAATTACCCTGGTGGTTGAGTGAATGTCATGCTCACTTAAATGTCACGCTGATGGTGGCGGGTGTGTCGGGTCGTTTAGTTCCCTTCAAAATGGTTGAGTTGAATGATGGCTGATACATGCGTCATGTTCGTGAACGGGCGCTGTCAGTTGTGACTGGTCATCTCTTAGCTGCCACGGTTTATTTTAATTACTTTATTTTTTTATTACTGATTCAATCTTTTACTCTGGACGCTCTTAACTTGCCCGTATTTCTACATTGTTCTCACATATTTGTAATTCTTGACATGAATGATGTAACCAAGATTTTGTAACATATTTTGATTTAAAAGAGTGTCCATGGAGTTTCTTGCCCGTTCTTCTCCATAGAGATCTACGCTACGGAATGGGCAACTACAGTACTTTCACAAGTTATTATGCCTTGTGACTGGGACTGTAGCTTCGCGTTTTATTTTGTTTTTGTTGACTTTCAAAAGTGCCTGTAATGGTCTAATTGAAATAAATGCTTTGACTTTGACTTTGACTTTGATTGAGATCAAAAGAATTACAGTTATTTATTTACAATTATTAAGATCAAAAGTATTATATTAATTAAAGTAGATATTTAACCAACCTTATCTGAGGCTGGGTGCAAAGATTTTCGTTTTTTTTCGCTCTTGAATCTTAGATTTTGGTATTTAGTAATTAGTAGCTAGAAATTACATCGCCTGCTACCATGCCTTTTTTTTTCCAACTGCGTCGTGTCCGGCTTCCTGTCTGACCGGATGCAACTAAATACCCGTATTTAACTTGGAGCAACTGCTTATCTGAAGTACTTCTCACATTAACTAGCTACATAAATACAAAATAGATATAAATACACACACAAAATCTTTAAAAAATATTAATTGTAAAATAATCGTATTATTTTTATGTTCAGGCTACATGCATTATTGAAAACATGGCTAAAAAAACACATTCACAGCATCACTGACACTAAGAAAAGATTTTTTAGTGGTAGAATTTTGGTCATGTGGCGTGTTGCGTTGGTGCCGGTGGATTTTTTTTTCAATACGAGTGCTATCGGATACGTTTATCATTTTCCCTTCCGTTGTTTGTTTTCTCTTTCTTTTTTCTTTTCTGTTCTTCACAACCCTAAAGCTCCTTCGTACCTTCGGGAACGCTTTGAATATCTTGTACCAAGAGGTAAACCCTGTCGCTCATCATCATCTCTTCTCCTTCGTTCTCCTCCCCACTCCTCAAGTCGATATGATGGATCATTTACTGTTCGCGCTGTGCGCCTTTGGAATTCACTTCCACACTCCTTGCGGGATAGCCCGTCGTTAGACGTGTTCAGGAAAGGAATAAGAGAACATTTCCTCTCAATATGTTAATAGTATGTATGTAGTGTTTTATATGTATGTTTATTTATATATGTATTGTATGTATTACGTATGTAGAAGTTAATTTAAGTTTTGAATGTACTGTCTTTGCACATGCTTGTAAGTTTATCCTCTTTTGCAAATCTCGCAATCGAAAAATGGTTTGCTGTAAGAAAACCCAATTCTGGGTTAAGCTCGCCGTTGTACATAAGTTTTTATATTGCAATCTGTTTGTATATTTCTTTTTAAGTGTGCAATAAAGAATAAGAATAAAAATACGTAAACTTCTCTTCTCTTTTTTTTACTGATTCCGTATTTTACGACTACGGTAATTAGGGTGCTGCTAAAATATTCTGTCATGATTGAAAATCGTAATAAGGTTCAAGATTGAAAGGGAACGTTTCATCTAGTGCAGCATGCTACAGCGAAAACAGTGAAATCGAATTATGAATAATTAATAAAAAAAAAAAACTTTCGTCGATTTTTTGGAAGTTTTAGAAAATTAACCACCATGTTGGTTAACAGTTAAAAACTGAATGATCCGTAATTTTGCTTCAGGTCCATGTGGATGATCATCCTTGTGAAATGTGTGCAGCAAGAGGAAACTATTCAAGATGCGATTGTCATAGGTTTCCAAATCAGAACAAGATAAAAATATAGACAAAACCTTACAGTTACAATTTATTAAGTGTTATGTAATCAATACTCAACAGAAGGTTTCATGCATCGTTATCCAAAATTAACGGGCCGAAAGAAGCGGTCTCTTCAGCTCCAATACAATACTCATCCTTGGGGGCACGGGTTTACTTTTTTTTAACATAACGTATATAACATCAGGCCTGTAATCCCCGTAGGGTTAGGCAGAGGTAATAAACCCACATTACACTAATAGTAAACCCACTTTTTGCCAGTTATGTTTAAGTCCTATGTAATAGGAGGAGAGCCTATTACATTCTGATTCTATCAAATTCAAATTAGGTTACGCATAACATTTTTTTTTTTAAGTTAAAACAAAAAGAAAAAAAAAGAACTTCAAGTTTAAATATATTAATAATTTTAAATGTCATATTTGGCATTTTTAAAAACAAATATTAAAGAAATAATTGTGGGGCTAAGGATGAGTTATTGGGGCTGAAAAGACAGCAAATTAAGCCTTTCGACCCGTTCAATTTGGCAAAAGATGCACCAAACACCCTCTCTAATCATATTTTCACGTAATGAATTCAAAAATATGTTTTGTTTTAGTTGTGGTCTTCTAAATAGTCATGAGGTTAAATGATTTTATCTGGCAACATTCCTCGCTTTATCTATTCTGTTTTCTTGCATTGTTGACATTTTTTTCTTGTTCTCTATATCACGTATATCGGGAAGACATAACACTTTTTTGTAAAAGTTGAGTTAAACAATATACGAAATATAAAAAAAAAACCCTGTCCAATCCGTAAGGAGCATATAGGTACACCAATGTCATTACTAAATAAAACAAAAACATAAAATATTTATGCAGTAATAATAATAATGAATTTAAGTACAGCAGTCATTGTGCCGATAGTCGTGCTGGCCAATGGCTTAATAGCCAAACGCCTCGACCAACATCTGAGGAGTCTTTCGCTTGGCAGCTGGATCAAGGGCTTGATTCAGAAAGCAATACTTCTGGACACGGCGCGTATTGTTAGGTTTAAATTTTGTAATATTAATTTTTATTAAAAATATTAAATTTAGGTATATAAGTTGTTTAAAATTTTTGTTTCGCATCCTCTCTAATCTCACGTTCACATTTGTTACATGTTTGCGGCATTGTGTTAAAATAAATGTAACTTATACAAGGTGCTGTTTTGCATCCTCGTTACAATTCATGAGGTTGTCACAAAACACATAAATAATTTAATCGATTTAAATTACGGTACCTAGTTAATTATTAATAAAAGTTGTTTTTTTTTTGTTGTTCAAATTTTTTAGTATTTCAGAATAACCCCCTTAACGTGGTTTAGGGAATAAGAAATTATCGAATAAACATTTGAGATTGTTTGTATGTGTGAAAGCGCGGTTATAGGGCGAAGGTCAGACGGACTGCGATTAAAACACGGGTGGTTCACACATACCGATATCCGTAAATAAAAAAAAATGTGCCTACCCATTTTATTATTGATTCGGGTCGAGAATCATTAGCATAGTTACCGCCTTGAATTTAACGAGGATGCAAACAAATTAACAGCCTGTATAATTATTGTTTGATAAAACGAGCATTTATCTAAAAAATGTGAAAATTTTTGTAGACACATTTATCCGATTTGAAAATAATGAATGTGTGTCGCACATTTTATTTCCGAACTTCGTATGATCAATGATCGCATACGTTTTGTTGAGGAACTCGTAATGGTTGTATTTTGAAATCCCGCACTAAAACTCTACGATTGATGATCGAAGTTCCATTACAATAGCCATTTATCAGATGCTTGTGTACAATTTATATGCGCTAATGTTCTTGTTTGCAGATAGGAAAAGGTAATGTCCATTTGTCATGCTAATAATAAAAAGACGAAATTGTATTTTTGTTTTCAAGGTTATTAAATGTTCAATATTTTTAAAGTTTTTTTTTTATTTTTCCCTATCATTACCTATTTCTCAATTTATTTTATAAAATATAATGATTATAAATATGTCGTAGTTAGGTGATTTTATTCCGTTATACTCGGTTATCATGTGGGCAGAATATGGGTTTCGTGCTATGAAAACACATACTACACAAAGTACACTGCTTATAACGAACTAACAAATTACTTGAAATTACAATCCAACACAGTAACACTAGGCACAATGAATCGGGTTACAGTTTCGGGACGTCTTGACTCCGCCGCGATCAGACACTGACTGTCCTCCTCGCCGCGAGCGCGAAACATCACGACTCTGTAGTAAGCGCGCTTAGGTGTGAGTAGACAGCTTTGGCGCGCTTTCGATTCATTTTGTCTGTACTAATGACCGGCTCCGACAAATATATGTTTTAAATAAGGTGTAAGGGTAAAATTTATATGTGGGGTTCAGAATGATGTACCTACTGAGTACGTGGTTTGCGTTTTCGCGTCGGTGTCCCTTACACCCCGTATACATCTTTTAAACAAAAGGGCACAATTTTTTTTAACTGTAAATTAAACTTTCGAGAGGTTATTATGATCACTTGACAAAAATAATAGGCTGTTATTTTTTTATCGGTGGTTGTAAAATGGCGACAGAACTTTAAGAAAACGCGTTCCCTATTTATTGAACACTTTGCCTGCTGACATCAGACGAGAAGATAATAAATTAAAATTCGCACGGAAACTTAAAAAATATTCATTAGATTCTATGCAGTGGATTTAGGTTAAGTAGTTAAGTATATATTGGGTTATAGATGTACTTGATAATAAGAGAGACTCAACGATCTCACAGTTAAACTGCGTAAGCAGTTTTGTGGGGCAATGTACTAGCATTAAGGAATTTTTATTTTAATAAACTCATTCATTCATTCATTCAACTGCCCATTTAGTTATTTCACTGAATGCATATGATAGTTTAGAGCGCGCCTAGAGCAAAAAAAAATCGTTTTTAGAATTCTTGTCCGTCTGTATGTTTGTTCTGGCTAATCTACGAAACGACTAGACCGATTTTGACGCAGTTATAAGGAGTAACCAAGGCAATTTTTTTATTTCAGAAAAACGTTTGGGGTTTCGTGAAAAATTGTTAACAAAATCCGATGCAAATAGGGAAGTAATATTTTTATAATAATTTCACCAGGACGAAGGTCTCGGTCAAAAGCTAGTCTTCTATCTATTAATAAAATTACTGTCATTCTGGTAAATTTCAGAACTATATTCCGCTTGATTCATGAAACAAGTCTCAATTTTTATTTCGTCGCTGCGTGGCTCCTATTTTCTTGCTTACTCCCACAGTGCCTTCCAAATGACTTCCTCCGCAATATTTTCCGAACAGGGCGTCTCGATGTTTTCCCTTTATACGTGAGCCCCGTAAATGGTTTAAGTTTGCCTGCAGCCTGCAGTTTCATCGTGCACGTGTGTACCACGATTGCGGGCCGAATACTTAATGTGCGACGCATTAGTCCAAAGGATATTATTCATTTTTATTCTGTTAGTTTCTTTGGTTGTTATTCGTGACTCATGCTAGGGAGAAATATGGTAACGGTTTGACTTTAAAAGAAACTTTGTGCTGAATGTTTATTTGTGGAATTTTGATATAGTGTATTTAGGTAGATGGACTTAGATCTGTTCTTTCTTAAATATCAAATTCAAATTCAAATTCAAATTCTTTATTGACATAATAGGTTACAGAAACTTGTTTGAAGCCTCTGACTCCTGAACTAGGTGTACCTGTATGTCAGGAGTCAGCGCCCTCTCCCATTTTATTTGGCCTAAATACTAATGTCAACATAGGAATAGATAAACAAATGTGCTACAAAAAACAATATTAGAAGAAGTGATATAACAAAATAAAACAATAATAACTATAAAAAATGAAAAACAAAAGAAATTAAAAGTATGAAAAAAAATTAAATTTAATTTATTCTTAAGTTAATACAAACATCGCGCTGTGTGTGTGTGTGTGTGGGAGGTGTGTACATGTGCGTGTGGGTGGGATTCCCGTTCGTGATTGTGTAAGAGTAGGTGTATGAATGAAAAGTATGTTCTATGTGTGTGTTACTTTTAGAATGTGATTAATTATGTATTATTTTCTCCACATCCTCATAATCAAGAGTAAAGAGCCAGTTTTTTAGTATGGGTTGACATTCGTGTAGTATTAGCGGATAAAAATTTAAAATTCTATTGATTTTGTTGTATAAATATACAGAAAGAAAAGCATTTTGTCGTCTTGCAAAAGCCGTGCGACACTTCACAGATTCAATTACGTTTGGAGTTGTTCGCTTGTTTTGAAGTTTACCTGGATCATATGGGGTAGATACGTGTTTTTTTTTTAATTATCTGGAAAATAAAATATCATCATCTGCCTAACCTTTTACTATGTTGGGGTCCTGTTCCAGTCTAACCAGATGCAGTATAACACCAGTATTTTATCTGACCTCTAACAACCGTGTGCGTGTGGATTGAGTGCTCCTTTTTAAAAGTTGATGAAATTTATACGAAATCAAGGAAGGATTTAAGAAATAACTGTGAACACTTCATGATGAAGATAAACAATTTGTGACATCAATGGTGAGAAAGTCGAAGTCAATGAACTAGAACACTCAATCTGCTCACCTGAGAAAATACTGTAACCCGGTCAGTAGGTACTGGGTAATACGATACTCCCTGGTAAGACTTGTTGTCAGACTTTTGGGCCACTAACTACCTGTAATGACTGTCAATTCGAGATCTACAATTGACAGGACCGATGGCTTTACGTGTTTTCCGAGGCACGGAGGAAACTTGGCGATTGTTTGTATGTGTGAATGCGGGGTTATAGGGCGAGGATCAGGTGGGCCGCGTTTAAAACACGGGTGGTTCACACTTACCGATTTCCTTAAATAAATAAAAATTAAAAAAACACCAACCCATTTTTTATTGATTTGGGTCGAGAATCATTAGCATAGTTAAATCGTTCAATTTAACGAGGATGCAAAACAACTGCTTGTAACAGCAACACTTACTACATACACACTATTGTGAAACGGTTGGTGATTATAATCAACTTGATATACTTCTTGTCGATGCACAATGTAGTGAACATTTAACTAATTAAAAAAAAAAAAAACATGCAGTTACTTGAGCCTGGCGATTACTCAGCTGTTAAACCTTGAGTTTCATCTCTGTTCGCTTGTAACACGTTTCAAATTACATTTTACGCACACAGAGCCCTTTTCATAACCTACGTCGTGTTCCATTTGGTAGTCAACAAAGCTGGCGTTAGAATACTGTACCAAAGTCTCGAGGAATAAAGATGTACTGGAAATGACCAAGATATCTGTGTCTCTGATATCTCTGTTCTAGCTGTATGT
This sequence comes from Cerastis leucographa, assembly GCA_963082945.1. NCBI lineage: Eukaryota > Metazoa > Arthropoda > Insecta > Lepidoptera > Noctuidae > Cerastis > Cerastis leucographa. Next base: position 17,599,129 of record OY720358.1, on the reverse strand, counting down.
TTTGTGCAAGATCGTTGAAATTACAGAGAAAATGTTAGTGGTATGTGTGATAATATTTATGTTCTACTATCTGTCCCCGGCATGCGTTGCAGTGCACTTTTTACCTACCCTATCTACCTACCTACCTACCCTACATACCCTACCTTACCCTACCCAACCCTACCCTACCTACCTATCTACCCTACCCTACCTACCTACCTGCCCTACATACCCTACCTACCCTACCCTACCCTACCCTACCTTACCCTACCCAACCCTACCCTACCTACCTATCTACCCTACCCTACCTACCTACCTACCTACCCTACCCTACCCTACCTACCTATCTACCCTACCCTACCTACCTACCCTACCCTACCCTACCCTACCTACCTACCTACCCTACCCTATCTATCTCACCTTTTAAACCTTCCCTGGACTACGACAAACATTTTAAAACCAAAATCAGCTAAATCGGCCCAGCCATTCTCGAGTTTTAGCGAGACTAACGAACAGCATTTGATTTTTATTGTATATAGATAGATTAATCGACTTAGCGAGAGTGTCAAATAAACTATAGCCTACTCCTCTTCTTCCATGTACGAGGAGCTCAGGCCGCTGTCACTACAACTTTACCTGGCCGTGAAAAGCTTCAGGGATCCCTGTCCCAAATATTTTCAACCACAACTTCGTTTTTTCTCACAGTGTGTCTTCCAGAAAACTATTTCCATGATAATGGTTGTACGTAAAATTCGCAACGAAGCGATATTTCGGCTCGGCACTTACTCCTGTTGGTTCGCGAAGCTTATTGAATACAAATTGTTTCTTTATCAGCCAACTTTCGCGAGGAGATGCCAGAAATAATCGCGTATTGTGAACTGTTCCCACTTTTGTGAATACACGTTTACACTTAAACGTTTTATATTCGTGCTGCAACATCTTTTACTACTCCGGCTGGCTATTGGTTTTATTTTCTAAACTGTCTTGGTTATTTCAATCAATTTTGATTTGAAATTGAATTATTTAGAAACCGCCATAATATTGCTGCAATCCTGCAAAGTGGCAAAAAATGCAAAAGCCTGGGAACTAATCTTGTTAGTCGTAATATGAAGTAATATTTTTTGTTTCTCTAATTTGCTTGCATGGACAACTAAGTGAACTAAGTGCCTAATCAAAGCAAGCTAAGGTTATTAGTAGGGACCTGTTCCATGCGGTCGGAACGTGTTATCAAGGGAAATTATCTTCACCTGCCTGTCACCCGGTGCGAGGTGGAATAACCGTTGGATCCTGTTATTAAGATCGTTTCTTGCAACTTTGCAACTTTTGTAAACTCTTTACTGTAGTAACTCATATTTTGTATAATTTTTATTAAGGTTTTAGTTTTGATCTCTTTTTTATTATCTCATGTTTGTGAAAGCCTCTTTGGACTAGTGGTCACAAGTGACTGCTGACCTGGGGTCCTCACCCCCTATTACATGGGACTTAAAAATAACTGGCGAAATGTGGTTATACTATTAGGTACACCTCTGCCTTCGGGGGGCAACCAGTGGCTCCCGGCCACCGTAGGCACGGGCCTGTGGACGGTGAGTAATGGGCTAGCTCACCGTCCGTCCGTCTTATGACGACAGGCCGTGCCGACGGCGCGTTCCACGCGCGCCTCAAGGAGATGTCAGCAAATCGGAAGGGGTCCGAGAGGGCCGATGCCTGCCAGGGCTGCGGGTTGTTCGAAAGAGATACCAGGGCCCTGGAACATGGATGGGTTTTAGTCAGTACAAGTCTGACACTCCCTCCCGCTCCGCCCAGAGCGGGAGAAGTCATTTGATGATTTCCCATCCGTAAAAAAAAAAGTACACCTCTGCCTACCCTTTCGTGGATTACAGGAGTGATGCACAACGGAAAACCGCTTTCCCATTCAGCCACAAATGCTTCAAAAAACAAGCCCTTTTTCTAACACAGTATACACAAAAACTATCCAGACTGTTGATAAAGATAATAGCAACAAGGCAAAAAACTCGTAGGCTGCCACGCCATGCGAACCGTGGGGCTTTTTCGACCGCAATTTTTCGCCACCGCATGTATACGGCGATGTTTTTTGTAACCCTCCAACGGCCGATTGATTTATGACCAGTGGTCTGATCTAGTTTAGATATTTCGGATAGTGTTAAAAATATGAAGTGGTGTTTTAGCCAACAATGTTTCGCATCGATGGGTAGATATTCTATTTCTATTAAGAAGAAAATGTCTTTTGATAGAGTTGTAGATGTCTAGGTCTCCTAGACTATATTTTATTTAGTCTATTGTTCGGATTGATAAACGAAATAATATTGTGTAACAAAATAATATCTTTTATTTTCTTGTCAGTCTTTCATTCACTCTTGACAGCGGGTGTTCTTCGATTCATTCATCACTGTGGCGGAAATTACTTAGCCTGCCTATTTTTAAGGGGTGTCGTACCTCGAAAGGAAAAAACGGAACCCTTATAGGATCACTTTGTTGTCCGTCTGTCTGTCTGTCAAGACCCTTTTTCTCAGAAACGCGTGGAGGTATCAAGCTGAAATTTATATCAAATACTCAAGTCTACTGTCCCTTCGAGCTGTAAAAAAAAATCAATCTTCTAAGCCAACGTAATCAAAAGATACAGCCGTTTATGCCGCAAATTTTCGCAAATTTTCGACACTCGCAAGGGAATCAAAACCTACGGGGTACTTCCCGTGAACTCAGAATCTTGAAATTTGGTACGAAGCAACGTCTTATAGCACAGATAAAGGTAAAATTACGAAAACCTTAATTTTTTTGTTACATCACATATTTTTATTTATTTTCTTCAGTAATTTTTTTTCAGTAATTGTTTGTACGGAACCCTCGGTGCGCGAGTCCGACTCGCACTTGGGCGGTTTTTTGTATTTAATAAGTAAGACATCAAAATTGTTTGATATTAGAATTTTAGAATACTCTTAGTAATGTTAGGTTTTATTGTATTTATTAATTTTTCAAACATTGATACTCGAACAGTGTTTAAACTAGTATAAGCTTATTATAGTAAGTCTGCCCACTGATATTACGATTGGCGTATTTCCAAGCACATCGGCGAAAGTGGGTAATCAACTGGATTCATGTTGTAAAAAGTTCGTAAAATGTAAAGCCTCGCTTTTAGTGACGCATTGGGGACATTTCTTTGTCATAAACATTCAATGATACAAACGAAGTTATAGGGTTAGATGTTTTCACAACATGTGTTGAAGGTATCGGTTAGGTGCAGTAGAGTTTTACTTGGCTATTTATTTCCTTGAGACGTTTTTAAGATTTTTATTTTTGTCTTACCTGTTTTCATTGTAAACAAGCGTCTATTTGCTGAAAATTTGGCCAGTTATAGGTATACTGAAAAATATGACGGTGCATTGTATTGTTTTCAGTTTGTTTTATTTGGAAATGCTTGGAGAATATTGCATTATTTGAAAAGTTCGTTAAACGTTTTGGGTTAATCGAACGGTGTATTATTGAAGCACACAAGTAAGTAGCAACACCTAGGTAAGTAGGAATAAGCAAAATAAATCGTTATCAAAAACTACAATAAAAACACGTTGTAACCCACTTCTCTCCCCCATCTCTCAAACGAAACAGCTCAAACCAAAATGTAATAAAACTGCCTATAAAGATTAAAGATCACCCAGCAGCCTACAATTCATTCCCGTTCACAATTTTTCGCTTGACAAAAGTGTAGCGCGCACAATTTGTCAATCCATCCATCCGAACTGTTAAAATGGGCTGTAAAACTTTTAACACTCGACCCTAGGAGAGTGGGGAGACACTCAGAATTTTGTAGTTCCGCATAGGAACCACATAAAGCGAAATGGGACAAGAACGGAACGGAATAAAACGAAAGGTCGGATACGATGTGCCCGGTAGTAAAACGAGCACTTGGATGAAAAAAAAAAACTTTCAGTAGAATAAGATTTGGTGCGTTTTCGAGACGTGAGAGAGGAATAAACTAAAATGGCTGGTGACTTTTTGTAGCACAATCGATAGTGCTGAGGTGCTTTGAAAATAGGATTTTTTACTTGTACACTTTTTAATGGTTAAAAGTAAAAGCTTCCAGTGTGTAGACAAGGTCATTGTCATATCGATCAAAGCATATTTAAAACGGTTAAGTAACACAAACAAAGATGAATTGTGTTAAGGATGAAATGGTTAGCAAGGAACTGAACGATGGCCATTAAACGAGATGTATCGAAGAACGATGAAAACTAAGAAGATGTATGGAACATAGATGTTTTGTTCAAAGACCAATCAAGTTGGAATTTGATGCAGAGGATGTTGCTAGTCCAGTCAATCATTGTCAAATAGAAAACTGGCTGTCTCATCCATATTGTTTATCCAAGTTTTATTACTCTCAGAACTAAGTAAAAGTGACTTCATAACTTAGATTACGCCCACAATATTATATTATGAAGCAAATAAATCAGGTCCGATATTAATATTTGATATGATCCAATACCGAGGTCATATTACATAATCAATTCTTATGACGAATGACTTTCTTGTTGATAAAGTGTGTACTATCTAGGTAATGTAGGTTATTTAATATTTACGTAACGATATTGGGTTTTCTTCCATATTGCATATATTAATAACGATTGTCATCATATTTCATTTGCGTCTATTGTTATTTTTTTTAATTGTCTGAAATATTCTTTGCATAGCATTTCTTCTCGAAGCTTCTATTTTGACGTATCTTTTGTACTACTGAATTAATTTCATAACATGGATATTTGCCGCTTAAAGGCATCATAGTGACTCATTGAAGTATGGAAGAGGACAACATGACTCGTTGACCCATCATCGCATACAAACCCATACACCCATCATTTACTTATGTAACTTGGCAGCCCTAGCATAATCAGCATGTATTGTTCCCACTGCTGGAATACAAACCTCCTCTCTATGAGAGGGAGTGGACTGTAATCCACCATGCGGGCCCAATACAGGTTGGTAGATGTCACATGTCTACAAAGTTTTAGTTCTAGGCATGCCGTTTTCCTCACGATGTTTTCCTTCACCGTTGGTGATGAAATAAATTATACAAATTAATGCGCTTGCTTGGGTTCAAACCCACGACTTACTGCTCGTAAGTAGGGGCTGTCACCAATGGGCCACCGCCCCGCTGCTCTAACATGACAGCCTTATCTCCCTCCAATAATTATTACGCACCGTCATCTTTGTCAACACTACTTTTAACTCTCTTTTGCATGCGTTAGCACAATTAATTCTTGAGATAACACATGTCATGTAACATTCGGTGTTTCCTCAATACTTTTCAGACGAGTACTTTATACAAAAGCATGTATATATGGTACATATATTTTTACAGTCGGCATGTCATTTCCGCGACCGCATTTAACGGACCTTTCTGCTCACACAGGAAAAGCTAATGAGCGTGAAGATAAGTCGGAAAGAGTAGATAGAGACCGAAAAGGTGGCCTATGTTTTTGATGTTGTGTCCGCAAAACTTTTGTGTTAACATAAACACTTGTCGTGATCAAAGGAGGAACCTAAGTAATGCGTGGTTTTGGTGGCTTCACTAATAGTAGACTACTAAAATTTTGGTAATACCAAAGCTTAACATAAGTTTTAAGAACTTACTACTTATTAATTTTTAAACTGACATCGTCACGAACACTATTAACAACACTTGAAACGGGATATTTACCATGTGAGTTTATCCGTGATCATGGCGTTCGCAACAGCGCCGAAATATCGGAAACTCAAAACAAACAATAAACATGTTAAATATCCCGTTTAAACTGTTATTAATAAGTATAACCTTATTTTTAGCATCTTCAAAATTCTGTACAGCTCCGTTCAGCGCAAAGTTGCTATTTTTGACATGGTAACTAAGGTTAGAACTTCAACGAAAATAATGCAATGTGACGTTGAAGAATTACTTTCCTAACCATTGTCTGCGTGAAGAATAAAAAGTGAATTCAGTTATGAACCTATGATACAACTTGGGACATAAAATATTTCCTTTTTTTTACTAGCTTGTTCTGTCCCACTGCTGGGCAAAGGCTTCCCCCAATTCCTTTCACGACCTCTTTTCCCGTTCTCCTCGAACAGTTACATAGTTATTTTGACATAGTTCCTACCTTACCTAATAAATAGGATGTTATAGTGTCCGACCGAATGTGCGGTTTCGGTTTTGGTTTCGGTCGAGTTTCGGCAAAAAAACGAGTTTCGGTTAAGTTTCGGTTTCGGCGGAAAACCTGCCGAAACTACGACCGAAACCAAAACTGCATTCAGGAGTTCTCGCGCTGCGATCTGTCATGTTCGGTGCGTTGAGTCAGGATAAAAGAGATTTATTTAATTTTGTTTTTTGTTTATTGTTTATTACTTGAATATTAAGTACCTATGCCGAAGACTGCATAGCCATGAGATAAAAAATTAGGGTGTGAGATAAAAAAATAACGACTGACTGATTATAATAACCTTTTCTTCATTTTTTCCTCGAAGAATGATCCTTGTAGGGAAGTTTCGGTTTCGGTTTCGGCCGAAACTGAGACCGTTGCCGAAATTCGGTTTCGGTTTCGGTCGAAAAAACCAGTTTCGGTCGGACACTAGGATGTTAGATTTAAATGTCTATTTTACAAGGTTATAACATGTTCAACTTCTGGTTGAATGAACGGTTAGTCCAAAATAAGTAATTAAGACAGATGCTTAACCGAATATGATTTAATATGATTGGTGATTGATAGTATTTAAGGTATCATAACTTGACAAATCTCCCCTTACAATGTGATGTTTCTGCTTATGAAATTCGGGATATACAACAATCATTTGTAGTTCTTTGTTATCCGTTACAAAGGGCCAAGTTCTGTAATGGACATTTGCAAACGATACGATATCCACTTGAATATTCCGCACGAGTCCTAGGCAAACAAATTTAACAATCTGGACGCATAGAAAAAAGACAATAATCGAAGGAATTTGTATTTCCATAAAACTTTTGTTTGTCTACCCTCGGCGGGTCCATTATGAATTGATTTGTATTCAATCGGGGTGTATTCAAATCAGTTATTGTGTTCTTTGCGCGAAAGGGGACTGCGTTATTTCTATTGATATTTTGCGGTTTTGGCTGTTAGGGTATTGTGCGTATGTGGGAAGCCAAAATTATTATTTTTTTGAATGCAAAATACCATTATGCATTTAGAGTACCCAATGTGGAACGGGGTGAACAGTTCCTCATCCTCTAATGAAAAAGGAGGATTCTCTAGTCAGAGAGGTTGTGTTTGGTGGGCTACTGCCAAAAAGTTGTTGTCGCGTATGTATCCTAATCTCCCGGATAACTCGACGACAAGACATTCTATCAACGTTTGCACGCTACAGGTTACATTGTTAATTTGAAGCAAATTCTACTAAATTCCATCGTCGGTAACCTTCAGTGCATCACTGCTGGATGTACCTACCTGTTTAAGTGGAGATTCATAGCAGACTGCTCTGGACTCTAAATGTGGTGTTGCCTCACAAACGCTGGAACTTTTTTTTTATATCGTGTCCTGCCTGTCCTATAGTTGTTCACAGGAGCTGATGGACGGTCCTGAAGATGCCAAACTCGGCGCTAAAGTTTGGGCTGACTCAATTTCAAGTGTTATCGAGACATAAAGAAGAAGATACACCTTTAAAATTGGCTCATTCAACCGTTGAGTCCTTCAAGACAGATTTACCACCTACTCAGTATGTACTCGTATAGTCCAACAAACAAAACAAAAGCATTCCAAAACCAGTGAACAGTTCGCCGCACATGATTGTACACTAAACACCCCGTTCAGATATCAATCACCCAGATTTGTGGCACGGCCCGAGAATCTATCACTACTACTCTCAAACGGCGCGATCCTAATGTATCGGAAAATTGAACTTTCAACGTGCTCTTATTTTTGTTTTGTTTGCAATCTTCGAGCTGTTTGTGTCGTGGAATCCATTTTGTTTTTTATTTGTGTTTAAATTGATGGGAGTTTTAAATAAATTTGGTTCAATGTAGTCAATTCGGAGCAAGGAAAACTTGTTCAGGTAGAGATTCATAAATGACTGTGCCCTGGAGTATTAATGTGGTGTTGCCCCACAAACGATGGGACACTTGATATCGTGTCCTGCCTGTCCAAAATTTAAATTGTCAGCGACATGCTAAGAATAATAATGTAATCAATGATATCATATATTAAATGAGGAAGATATGTTACTAGCGCGGGCATTGTGTGAACTCGAAAACGATTCTATTGGGAAATTTTGTCTTTATTCCGCTTCAAGAAAATCATAATCTATGCCTCGATAAAACATCTGAAGCGCAATCGTTCAAATGATACCTATCTCTTTACTTGATTCTTATTTGTTCACAAAACTCATAACAATACCGTCCATTTGACCCAAACGTTAACTGGTAGAGAATCTCTTGAGGCAATAAGTCAGCCTATGCACTCTACACTCTTGTATATGAAATTTAAATAAATAATAATAAAACATATATTTTTTTGCAATAAAGATGTAGGTAACATCTTTTAAGCAAAGGTGAGCTTAACCTAAAATTGGGTTAAGTTGAACAGATGCTCATATTTTCAATAAAATAATGTTCTCTGCTGTGTAGGTATCCGGGATCACAAAGACTGCAAGGTCAACCATCCCAGTCAGCGTTTTGAGAAAGGTCGCAATCATCTAGTAGTTATGACGGATCTTGTAACAATCTACAACTGAGAAGCTGAGCCGACAGTTTTCTTTCAGTTCTTATTGAGATTTCTATCTTTTATAGGAATATTAGATAGCTTTCAGGTTTTGGCTATGGCTCTGGTGGAAAATTGAAAGAATCTTTTACTACAATTGATACTTACCAGGCTCGGCCACAAGCTGCTCGCGTAAGCGTCTTACGTCTTGCTTCAGAAACAAAAAAGGAATGCTGGTAGCATGCCAAGGCCCACGAGTAACTGCGATGCGACGATACTCACGCAAAAGGAACAAGTGTCTTATGCGCGTGTCCCTTGATGTTAATCGCGTCGTGGAGGATGGAGTAAGGCTTTGACCGAGTGGTGGCCAAAGAAACCAAGACCGTCCTAAGGCTCGTTGGGTCGACGATATTATCAAAGTCGCAGGAAACACCTGGATAAGGGACGCACAGAACCGGGAAGTGTGTCAGAAAAAAGGAGGAGGCTTATACCTAGCAGTGGTTGATTCCGGGCTCATATGATAATGATGAAATTGCGTCGTAAATCGCATCACCTGAGATTGTAAACGGGTCGTTACAGTAGGAGAAAAGTAAACAGATGATTCCATAACAGGAGGAAAAAAAGCGCTTTCTTATTTTTTTATGAGTACCGTCTTAACAAATAATCCGCCATATTGTAAAGAGTAGTAAACATAACCATCATAATAGGGGGTTTGTTTTGACAAGACAATGCAGTGTTAGGTCGAAGGGAGTCGTATTTAGTATGGGACTCGCGGCGAGACACTCAATTGATGTTTCCGATTGAGTGAACAAGATATTTATATAGAGCAGATGAAATGATACAGAAAATCATGTTTGCCAGACATTTAAACGTTTGTATACGCTTAAATGTCTGAAATAATAATAAGATTAACCAATCAGGTGAAAAAAAAATTGCCAATTTACAATCTTTGCAATATTTTGGTCCAGAAAAGACAAAGAAAAGTAACCTTAGGGTTAGCAAGAATTGTTTTTTTTTTAAGATGATTAAAATTAAAAAAAAAAAGATAAGTACGCGAGGTGGCTTTGAAAAAAAAAGTATGTTACCCGTCACCCCATATTCAAAAATTAATCAGAAATACTGTTAACAATAGAAAAGAGGTTCCAACAACTCTATAACCTTACATCTCCTGTATAGAAATCGAATCACATACTCCTTGATTTTGAGGAGATCACAGCCTGAATACCAATGACCTACTGTCAGTTCGATCTGAGGGTAGCAACACCGGTAGGGGTAGGCAGTAAACTGCCGCGCGCGCCCTCTAGGTCATAATCTATAAGATGTACGCAATTTTGAACATGGAACGTGCTGTCGGCTGCCCGTTTTTTTTTCGTTTTGTAAGTGATTATTTTCGTTTTTTCATGTCGGGGCTGTATACGAATGGCTTATGTTGTGGTTTCAGAATTAGATGGAGCAAAAAAAGCACAAACAAGACTTAGGGAAGTTTCTGGAGTCTTTGCCATAGGAAATTTTTGCTGTGATTGGCGCAACTTACGGAGGGATACGTTATTTAACAATAGAGTTAATTAACAGACTAAGCCATACAAAACGATCGCTCTGATAGTTTTGGTTGATGATTTTAACATCTTTTTTCTCACTAAAATAAAATAAATTATCACATAAATAGTATCACTTGACATCAGTGAACAATATCCGGACATCTGGGACAATTAGGGGGTAGTCATTGTCCTACTAAAAACGTTATACCTATTTACGTGATGTTTCATCATCATCGGTGATGTAGACACCCCGTGAGATTGGCCGTATTGAAAATCAACCAATCCATCCCGAATTGTTACTAGGTGAAAATTAATATATATAAACTAATCACAATAAAACAAAATGGGTTCAAGTACATAAAAAAATAAAATAAAAAGTTAAGCCCATGCTACCGAGGTTACGAGCGTACGACTCAACTTAGGGCCGAATATTTCATAGAGAAGCGTTCGAGCAAGCACCTCCTACAGCACTTTACGACCTCCTAAAGTTCTTCAACATTTAAAACTATATTAAATTCTTGGGAAGAGGTTACAGCTTTGAAAAGACTTCATTACGTCAGTCAGAAACTGCCTTGTTTATACTAGTTACCTACTCGTGGGTAGTTTAATAAATGAAGGAAATAAATTACTGCCTTGACAGTCTAGTAATCGTAGGCGCGACTGCTGAGACAGACTCCTGAAGTCCTGGGTTCAAATCCCAGGTCTGGCAAAGTGTTTTTGGGATTTTCCTTAAGAGGGTTCTCTAGTGGGCCTTTCTCCATACAAACGTATTCCGCTGTTTTCTTCGTGGATAATGCGTCTAGAGCAATGTTTTTTTTTTCCAAAAAATCTAGGTCTTATTAATACATGCCTCTATCATTTCCTTTTTTTTTTCAAAACATAATCACTAAAAGAATTATGACAATCCGAAAACGTGAAAAAAAAACCTATACGACTATTAGACAAATTAGATTAGTTTTTAACAAAAAAGAAAACAATAGAAGCATATACTTTTCCTCAAAATTTTGATATGAGAATTATTTAGATCAGTTTAGTTTCGAAGAAAAAAACAGCGGAATACAAGACGTCTTTTGGTCAAGATTTTTGTAGCTAAAATCAGCCTGAGCTGCAGTTGTCACCTTCGCACTTTACGCTGGCTTGGTCGGGCGCAGCGCGACGGCAATAGTTACTTCAAATACTTATTCTTCAAATTCCTCGGGACTAGAGTCCCCTCTTAAGCAATTTCTCAGTAGAAGACTGGATATATGGCCGGATGATGGCAATAGGCGTTGCCCCCTATTACAAGGGACTTAAACATAACTGGCGAAATTTGAGTGTACTATTAGATGCACCTAAGCGAAACTCTCCGGGGATTAGAGGCGTGATGTTCCGTTGTATACAAAAGAAATATCACCTGTTACAGTCCAGAGGCTCTAACTGATAATAATCCTTCTGCATTCCTTAAACCGTGAAAACTATCCAACAATTCTTCTGTTAGATCAAGTTGCAAGCCTATTGCTAATACCGGGCACATAGTACCAACATAATCATTTCGTGTCGGGCAGAAAGCAGTCCAGTCAAAACAATAGAATATTTCTTTTAATAATAACGAGAACTGCTTCCGTTTCCCTTTTGCTGAATGTAGAGCCCCTGTACAGTGTCACTTAGCAAAACTGAAAAGTGATTTCCTCGTGAAATTACGGTTTATACGTTAAGATAAGACCTATTTCGTAATCAAAATCAAAAATCTAAATCAAAATATTTTTCATTACTCATACTCTGAAAGTAGATCTGAAGTTGCCTGAAGAGCCGGTTGAAAGTAATACTTTTCAGCCCTAGGGAGAATCGCTTTCAACTGACAGATGTCAAATTATAAAAAAAAAACTAGTTCTATTTTCACATTTTGATGTAACCATATTCCAACTTTCTATGCAGCCACGATGTAAAATTGAAATAACTTAAGTTAAGTATTGATTAAAGGATATATCTTTTTAAAACACTTTATTATAATTTAGTTTCGACAGTTTTTTTTTAAACAACATTGATTTGGGCAAAATATTTACCATTTTTTCAATGATGAACATGAAAAATAATAGCTGAATAGCTGAAAAAAAACAAAACAGGCAGGAAAGTGGCAAACGGTTTTACTCATTTTTTCTTTTGCTAATTCATGTTTTTATTTTTACTTTCTTTGTACTATTCGTAATGAAAAGCACAGTATTTACCTCGGGTTAAAGACTTATTTAGTCCCTCGAACTATTGGCGCCCTCACTTCGTTCGAGCGCCAAACCCCGTCTCGGCACTAAATAAGTTACTTTCACCCCTAGGGTAACAAATGTACTATTAATTTACATAGGCCTACATGGGCACTTATAAAAGGTCAACAAAAGGTGCACGGTTTGTGTTGGTCGTTTCCTATGGAGAAGAACCGGCAAGAAACTCCATGGTTACTCTTTTAAAATCATTTGGTTTTACAACATTTGAAGTTACAGCGTTAGTACTTAAGTATGGGAGGACAGCGTAGGCCCGACAATAAGTCGTTGCTTACTACTAAGGTAGTAATAGTACATTGTTACCCTAGGGGTGAAAGCAACTTATTTAGTGCCGAGACGGGTTTGGCGCTCGAACGAAGTGAGGGCGCCAATAGTTCGAGGGACTAAATAAGTCTTTAACCCGAGGTAAACACTGTGCTTTTCATTACGAATAGTACAAGGAAAGTAAAAATAAAAACATGAATTAGCTTAAGAAAAAATGAGTAAAACCGTTTGCCGCTTTCCCGCCTGTTTTGTTTTTTTTTTTCTGTTGCCTGCCAGTTATTAGGCTTTATTTTTCATTTTCATCATTGAAATAATGGTAAATATTTTTCCCAAAACAATGTTGTTTAAAAAAACTGTTGAAACTAAATTATAATAAAGTGTTTTAAAAATATATATCCTTTAATCAATACTTAACTTAAGTTATTTCAATTTTACATCGTGGCTGCATAGAAAGTTGGAACATGGTTCAATAAAAATGTGAAATTATAGAACTAGTTTTTTTTTTATAATTTGACATCTGTCAGTTGAAATCGATTCTCCCTAGGGCTGAAAAGTATTACTTTCAACCAATGACGTATTATACATAGACGCGTCATGCATGAACATCACGGCACTCGAAAACAGCGTAGACAGCTTAATAGACGCACGAAGAGAGGGAAGGAAAATTAAAAGTCATCTACGAAATTCCTGTTGTTAGAGAGAGATAAATATTTTTCTTTAATTGCATTGTCATTCTGTGCTCCATGCTCATTGGCCGAGCGCGTACAAAAGCACGTGACTTACCTCAGGCGTCAGCCGCCATTAAAGGCATAGAAAAAAATAAAATACATTTTTACTTGATACTTACCGTGTATGAAATGATATTTTTTTATCTTTCACAGTTGTAGTATAGTTAAAACATTTCCTAAAAATACAGGACGGCATTTTCTTTTCTTATTAAGAGAACTTTTTCAAGTAAGATAATTGAATAGCATGTACGGCCGCGGCGCTGGTTCGTACGTGACTAAATGTCACTCCGGCAAGTACCTTAGTATCATCTTGCCACTACAGAGCGCGGGCAACGTATCTATAGTTTATATATCATTGCTTTCAACCCACTCTTCAGGCAACTTCAGATCTACTTTCAGAGTATGAGTAATGAAAAAAAATAAAAAGTAATTGTAATAGTATGGCTTCCAAAATTTCATGTTCGTGAAAACGTGAAACCTTAATCTCTACAGTAGGAGAAAATCACTTTTAAAAGTTACTGCGTGTATGTATTATACGTGACTGTACACACATCAACTTACACATTTCCAGTATAACATGGTCTCGCTTTGTAAAGATTTCCCATACAATGAGAGTTCCGGATAAACTGGTTTTTAACCCCCGACCAAAAAAGAGGGGTGTTATAAGTTTGACGTGTGTATCTGTGTATCTGTGTGTCTGTCTGTGGTATCGTAGCTCCTAAACGGATGAACCGATTTTGATAAAATTGGTTTCGTTTGAAAGGTGTTTTAATCGAGAGTGTTCTTAGCTATGTTTCAATAAAATCTGATCAGCCGTTTGAAGGCGATCACCTCTTTTCTGGTTGAAGGGAAATTAGCAATTTCCACAGGTCTGGTGAAATATTGTCACTTGTCACCATGGGCATTGCCAGGAGGGGTGGGTGCAACCCCCCCCCCCCTCCCCCTGAAAGTTTTTTTTTTTTTAAATTTTTGCTGTTTTCGTTAATTGGCGAGATGACACGCAACACCGAGAAAAATGCAAGCAATGGGGGAGGCCTATGCCCAGTATTGGGACAGTCAAGGCTAAGATAAAACAATATTATAAGTTTAAAAAGCATGAAATAAAAATTAAATTAAAAATTTAAAAAACCCCCGACACAAAAAACCTCTAAAAAACCAAAAATAAAATAATCCAAGCATCTTAGAGTCGGGGGACCCGCTAAGTAGACCGCTTAGTACAAGCACATAACAAAGCGGACCCCCGACGCTAAGACGCTTGGATTATTTTATTTTTGGTTTTTTTATATAGCTTGATTGACCGCCGTGCATAGGTACTAGCTACAAGATAAATTCATTCAGCTACTTTGTTAACTCATTTTATCCAGGGTGCAATTCCTTCAACAAACTCATCCACTGCAAAACTTTTAATTAAACTGAAAGCTTCAGTGTCACCTGAGAAATACTGTGTAAATAATTCTTTGGTCAGCGTACTATTAAATATTTTATATTGTAATCTCGCTATACAGGCGTTTCGTCTTTTATTGACGCGGCCAGACCTCTATAAAGTTGGCTCGCTTTACGACGCCAACTGAACTAAAGCTTTTTACACCGTTGTGTATGATTAAAATTAATTATTTAATAATGAAAAGTGAGGTTCAAAAGGAATTGTGCTAGTTTTGTTAGGATGGAATTTTTGGGCGGTTCAGTTACGGGATATTGTGGACAAAGGACTGTGTGGGGCTCATTTTGTAAAGTAGACTTTAGGGTGAAGTATGTAGGGATTGTGAGTGGTTTTATTGAATACTTTAGGATATGTTTTATTTTTGCCAAATTCGTTTCTAAGGTTCTCGAAATTAGGTTTCATTTTAGTTGCAACTAAACGAAAATTTGGAAAAAGGCAAATTGAATCTACAGTATCTTAGATGGATTAATAAAACAACCAATACAAATATGTGGCAATATTTTATTAAACCTTATAGTTATCTACCATTCAAAATAATCGATATGTGCGCAAGAGTTGACATTGCCGCAGTTTTTTCTGTCAGTAAGGGCAGGACAGTCGCGGCCGCCATCTTTCTTTTCGCGCACAACACTCCTGTAACGAAACTTGTCTCCGAAGCCGCAGGTCACTGAGCAAGGAGACCAGGCACTCCATTCTGACACGAGGCAGTCATTGGCTGAGGATAAATAGAAAGATAATTAATTCTTTTTCAAGATCAAATCATTGTTAAAGGCCCCGAGTTCAGACTCAGTCTGTGGGTCGTGCTAGACACATATACTTAGTGCTTATTTTACATCCAATGCCCAAAAAATATTAAAGAGAAATATCGTAGGCACAGAATTCGTAAATCGTTCGACATGGCCGCACGAATCAAAGAAGGCAGGTGACATCCATCTGCCCGCATTGGTAATGGACTACTAACCCCTACCACGCACAGAGACAGACAGACAGCACGGCGCACGAGGAGGCTTTTTTATCGATGTAGAATCGATAAAAAAGATCCTCGATGGATGTCCTACGCCCTGGGGAGAGCGGGGGATCTGTCAGGGTCGTTCTGACTAAATCCACACCGGTGTTCCCCCGCACACTTGAGACGGGGGGCAATGGTGCTTTCTAATGCGACTTCTGCTGTCCCGGACTAGTGCTGGCCCGCTTAAACTGCGGGCCTCGTCCCGGAGGGGATCTAGATGTAGCACGAGGAGGCCAGATTCAAGCAGTAGGATCATAATCAGACTGTACTACAAATTCATGTGGTTTCTTACGCTGGATCTTGTTGACTGCATGGTGTAGACGGGACCTGAAGTGCCTTGGCAGATGCTTGTGTAGACCAAGTTTTCTTCCATGAGCCACAGCCAAGACGACATCATCCATGTTCTTGAGCTCACCTTCAAACTCTGCTTCTGTTGTTCTGTGACACATAAAGAAAAACAATTTAAGGTGAAAGCGACAGGATGGCCTGCGAAATTCAAGTTTTCTTACGTTTTTTTGCAATTTGCCGGTCAGTGACAATTTTTATGTTGAATAAAATGCAAAAAAATAAAAAAAATGCTAAATGTTACGCAGCCGTACCACGCGGGCCCAGTTACTGGGTCCGCGTGTTACTGGTGGATTACAGCCCACTCCCTCTCATAGAGAGGAGGCCTGCGTCCCAATAGTGGGAACATATAGGCTGATGATGATGACGCAGCCGTAACTAAAATGGCTGTACTGATTTATTGTAATTAAAGTCATCAATACAACCCCTTTAAGTTAATTTAACCCCATAAAATTACTTTTCAGGAATTAGTCATTTAATGGGATTAAATGAACTTAAAGTGGTTGTATTGATTATTTTAATGACTACGATTGTGTAAATATGTACGTTTTACGGCCGCGTATCATTAAACATAAAACCTGACTCTGACCGGCAAATTGCAAAAACGTAAGAAAATTTGAATTTCGCGGGTCACCCTGTCGCTTCCACCTTAATCAAAATATACACGCTTCAAACTTATAAGTTTATGACAACCTTTATTTTTTTTTGTCTGTATATTCAAATCACAACTGTCAATTCGAACTCTGTTACGTACGAAAATGACAAATGTATCAATTCGATAAAAAAAAACTGATAGTAGCACAAGCAGGCAGTCGAATTATTCGATCAAGGAATTAATTTTTATTCTTCTTTGAGACTTTCTCATAATGGTTTTTGTTTTCTTTCTTTCTGGACCTACAAATTAATCCAATAAATAAGAATTGAATTCCCGACAAAGCGTCGTTAACATGTCGAAGTATTCCGGATACACAAAGACATTCTGACAAGTATGTTCCCGTTTCCATTGCACACAACCGGGTTAAATAACATACATTCTGTTGTTTGAAGGGTTAGGATAGAGTTAAAATAGAGAGCACATTCAAGAAGATTTTGATGAAACTACTAAAAGTACAAACAATGAAAGTCGTTCCGTACCGTAAGTTAAGATTTTGACATAGCAATAAACACCGCCGTAAAAATTCGATCAAACCGGTACATACGGAAAAATTTTGAACGTGGACACCAGACTCTGATAGATAATATGCAGCTAGTCCATAGTTTCTCTTCTTTTAATTGCTTAGTTTCAGTTGTACGCCCGACGGCCAATCAATCTATACAAAACCAGTTTTTACGTTTCTCTCATTGTACAAGGAATCTATACAAAGCGAGGCCATGTTATACTGGAAATGTATAACTTGATGTGTCACCGTGTGTACTACTTAACTGAGGAGACGATTTGTGACGTATTACGTCGTGGTAAGATTCATCTAAATATACAAGGTGTTGTTTTGCAACCTTGTCAAAATTCAGGAGGTTGTCACTAAAGACATCAATAATCAATTAAAAATAGGGTACCTAGTTAATTATTAAAAAACGCTGAGATTTTTGGTTGTTTGAGTTTGTCAGTATTTCAGAATAACCCCCTTATCGTGGTTTAGGGAATAAGAAGTTATCGAATAAACGTTTCAGATTGTTTGTATGTGTGGAAGCGCAGTTATAAGGTAACTTACCGATTTCGGTAAATAACGAAAAAAAAAAAACTACCCATTTTATTATTGATTCAGGACGAGAATCATTAGCATAGTTACCTCCTTGAATTTGACGAGGATGCAAAATAACACCTTGTATATTTAATTACAAAAGCGCTGTCAGCGTCATCATTATCTGCCCAGCCTTTTCCCAAACTATGTTGGGGACGGCTTCCAGTCTAACCAGATGCAGCCGAGTACCAGTTTTTTATATGAAGCCACTGACAATCTGACCTCCACAACCCAGTAACTGGGTAATACGATACCCCTTAGTAAGACCGGATGTCAGACTTTTGGCTTATGACTACTCGTAACGACTGTCAAAGATCTATAGGTAACAAATTACAGCCGGGACCAAAGGCTTAACTTGCTTTCCGAAGCACGGAAGAAACTCGTTATCTAATTATGGTCACCCATCCACGGAACAACCTCGGCAAACACGGTTTAACCTTAAAGATCCACCCGTGCGGCTGTTATTATTTAGCCACGAGCTCCTCCAAAAACGCCCTCAGCGCGTTGCAATAATATGATTTACAAACAATTATCGAATACCAGATTTCAGCCAGATAATGGAAACGAGTCCTTATGCTAATACTAATGGAAAAGTAATAAAGGTAAGTAACGATATGAAATTCTATCAATTTCAATGTAGCACGAGTGGGTTTCTGTGTTCAGGCTATATGAAAATATTTGTCTCCCACTGAAAGTCATTTCTCGCGTTTTCTTTAAACGAACTTGACTTTAATATGACTAAATATTTGGATATGTTTTTGATTTACAAGATTTATTTGCCAAACAATTGTCGTTAATGCCGGAAAATTTAGACTCTATTTTCGTTAGTATAGGATTCATTTGGAATAGGCAACTAATAATAGACTAGTCGTAGCGTCCTTCTTTACATAGTATACAACAAAGTCACTTCCTACCAACTACGCAACGGATTTGGATGCAGTTTTCATCAATAAATAGAATGATTTAAGAGGAAGGTTTATATCTATAATTTATCCCTGAAAAACACATCAAACTTTCCACCCGAACGAAGTCGTGGGTCGCAGCTAGTTGGTTATATGCCGCTATAATAAACAGGACACATTTGCCAAGTGTATTGATTTTTCCAATCGTGATATCTTCTCGTGGTCATACAGTACGCGAAAGTTAAAATGGTATAATAGTCCTCTTGACTTTTTTTCGGTCATGGCAGCCAATCTCAGCGCAGATTGGCCATCGGCGTGGAAGATATCATAGTGTACAAGTGTGTTCGCAGAAACAGGTGCACTCTCTGTTCCTTAACTCTCTTAGTCTAATGGGACGACAATCTGGCACAAGAGAGATCAGTAGATGTACCATGACGTCTTAAAACATTATTGTTTCTCCTTTTCCAGTGTAGGAAAGAGATAGCGCTAGACAACCTGTATAGCTCCGTCTCTTTCCCACACTGGAATAAGAGTAAAACAATACTGCTTTAAGACGTCATGGTAGGCCAGCTGGTGGTCAGGGAGGACTATTATGCTATTTTAATCATAATTATGGCATAATAGTCCTCCCGACCTTTTTCAGACCGGCCTGGGAGATATTATAGTATACAAGTGTGTTCGCAGACACAGGTGCACTCTCTGTTCCTTTAATCTCTTAGACCAATGGGACGACAATCCGGCACAGGAGAGATCAGGTGCTGTTCCAACGGCTTATCGTGCTTTCCGAGACATAGGGGTGCCACATCACCAACTCCCAAACTCCGTGCTGCTACTGAGATAGAGAGATATTCCTAATGGAAAAACCCAACAATAGTATGCCCGAACTGGGAATCGAACCCAGGATCCCACGCTTAGCAGTCGCGCTTGCGACAACATTAAGCGACGAGGTGTAGAGCGTCATCGCTGCTGCTCATACCTGTGTAAGAATCGATATGAAGAGATATGAAGCAAT
Organism: Cerastis leucographa; assembly: GCA_963082945.1. Lineage (NCBI taxonomy): Eukaryota > Metazoa > Arthropoda > Insecta > Lepidoptera > Noctuidae > Cerastis > Cerastis leucographa. Next base: position 17,579,212 of record OY720358.1, on the reverse strand, counting down.
GGATTAGGAATTTTCTTAATCCATTGCAATCGGCTACATGGGCCTGATATACTGACCTAGTAGTCGGAGCTTCAGTCACGACGACTACATAATTTTCAGGAGCATTTGGTCTGGGAGTTCCAACAGGATCTTCTTCTAAATCTTTTATCTTATCTACATAGTTTCTCGTAGTCATTACATTGTGTTCTTGTTCATTAAAATCTTTATCATCGTCATTGGTGACTATTGTCTTTCGTGGTAAACCTTTGTGTTCACTTTTAGCTTTTAGCACGTACTTGAGTTCCTTGCGAGCTAAGTCATTCAGTTCCTTTGGGGTGTATTCTTTAACCTAAAAAAAAACAAGCACATACATAAATATTGTTTAGTACAAATGAGCAGGCAGCAAAATCTGAAACTTTAAATTATATATATAAATGCAGATAAACGAATCACAATAAACAAGGTGTTGTTTTGCATCCTCAAAATTCATGATGTTGTCACAAAAAACATAAATAATCAACATAAATTAGCGTACCTAGTTAATTATTAAAAAGCACTGCTTTTCTGTTGTAAATTTTTTTCAGTATTTCAGAATGACCCCGTTAACGTGGTTTAGGGAATATGAAATTATCGAATAAACGTTAGAGATATTTTGTCTGGGTGTAAGCGAGGTTATAAGGCGAGGATCGGACGGGCCGCGTTTAAAACACGGGTGGTCACTTACCGATTTCAGTAAATAAGAAAAAAAAAATACCAACCCCTTTTTTATTGATCGGGCCGAGAATCATTAGCATAGTTACCTCCTTGAATTTGACGAGGATGCAAACAACACCTTGTATATTATTTTCTACAGTGTTCAAAAATACAAATTTTGTTATCTATTCATCCATTTTTGTATGCGTACAACACACCTACTAATAAATTAGCTCCCTAAATAGCTATATATAAGTTAGCTCCCTTCTCTACGTTGCCTTGTATTAAGATTAAATAGACAAAGGCGATTAATTCACAGTAACCTGCCATGTTTGTTGTCATCATCTGCCTAGCCTTTTCGCAAACTATTTTGGGGTCGGCTTCCAGTCTAACCGGATACAGCTAAGTATCAGTATTTTACATGAAGCGACTGCCTATCTGACCTCCACAACCCAGTAACTTGGTAATACGATACCCCTTGATAAGACTGGATGTCAGACTTTTTGGCTTCTGACGACTCGTAACGTCTGTCAAAGATCTACAAATTACAGCCGGGACAAACGGCTTAACGTGCTTTCCGAGGCACGGAAGAAACTCGTTATGTATTTATGGTCACCCATCCATGGACCAACATCGGCAAGCGCTGATTAACCTTAAAGATCGACCCGGGCGGCTGTTATTATTTAGCCACGAGCTCCTCCTGTTGTATGGCTTCACAAATTGCCTATACATACAATGTAACTGCAATTTTATACGGTAATAGTGGCTCGCCAACGATTTGGCTGAGAAGAATTCATACTCCATTTTTTCAAAGAAAATTATTCCTGAGAAAAAACTCCAGGTAATAATTGTGGAAAATTTCATGTGCCTAGACTCAGCGGTTAAGTTTATATCACCTTCGTCACTCTTAATTTCCTGTTAATCTACCGTTAAATCGGTCGGCACATTATACCACCCCTAGGCATAAAACTAGCGCGCAACCACGATACGGAATGATTTGATTAAACACTTGAGGCGCTTATCTATAAGGGTAACAGTGTAAGCCGATAGCCTGTGTAACACGATCATGTACAGTCGCTAACGACGATAAAGAATATGCTTTGAAAAATCCAAATGAGATTTTCTTGTGCATATTAATTAAACATTTTGAACAATTCATTCATTCAAATTCATTAATTAAACTGTTTTACATTTTGGAATTGGACCTATTTCGTTATAGAGTTTTTGACCGTTTTAAAGGCACAGAAGCCGAGATAGCATACTATCAAGCACCAAATTGTTTGTGTTTTCAAGCGTATGGCACTCGTGGGCTGCAAGATCAGCGTCAGGTGGTACACCTTGTGTTGCCATCTGGTATTATGCTGAGCTGAGGCTCTTTTGGCATTATTAGTATTGTTTGTTTATTTTAAGGTGTTATTAATGCCAAATAAAAACAATTTTCTTTCTTTTTGTCAGTTTCCAGGCTCCATGCTTCTCCTGAGAAATTCCCGATGATAAAACCTTTGGCCGACGCGGGAGTTTAACCCAAGCCGCACTGAGCGAGCTCAACGGGTCTTAACAACATAAAATTACAATCAATACATTAGCAGAAAATCACTTGTGAAATATGCCACGTGTATACCTACGTGTGATCGTGACTGTACTAGTATTAACATAATAGTTACATTATAACACCTCTACAGCAGCAGAGAACAGCGGTGGCCCAGTGGTAGCAGCCCCGACTAACGAGCAGTAAGTCGTAGGTTCGAACCCAGGCAGGCGCATTACTTTGTGTAATTTATTTCATTACCGCTGCTCTGAAAACGGTGAAGGAAAACATCGCGAGGAAACCGGCATGTCCTAGAACTAAAAATTCGAAGACATGTGACATCTACCAACCCGCACTGGGCCCGCGTGGTGGATTACAGCCCATTCCTTCTCATAGAGAGGAGGCCTGCGTCCCAGCAGTGGGAACAATATAGGCTGATGATGACCTCTACAGCAAAGAGAAGTGGTTGGTTTTAGACTACGATAGGGATATCAGTATGGCAGCGTAGGTACGCTTTTGTGCTACGTCTACTACGAAATGTTCATTATTTAGAGATTATGTATACTTATTGGAAACATATATGGAATACGAGTTTGATGCTGCAGAACTTTGTCATTGCTAGCTTTTCGTTAGTATTTGGTGTGAAAAATGTTACCAAAATGTTATATTTGTAAAGTTTCCAGTTGTGTTAGATCAGTTAAAAATTCGAACCTGCCACAGAACCAACTTTATTTTAACGGTCAAAAATATGTTGGCCTCCTTACCAGAGGGTAAGGAGGCCAACATATTTTTATAATAATGATAATAACAGCAAATAATAATAATAACAGTATTTTGGGCGGATGAATTGTGAAGTAGTTAACTGGTTTGTGAGTCTTGCAGCTAGAATCTGTATAATGCGGCTCTTCTACAAAAAAGGGCAAAGAGTAGAACAAAATGTTACCTTGGTAATCACTACTTTGGCGATAGCCGGCAGTTCCCTCATTTGTGGGTAGTAAAAGCCAGCGGCAGGGTGGTCGGGGACTCTCGGCTTGTGCCTCGTCACTGGATCGGGAGGAGTGGTCTCCCAGCGAGGAGCTGTGAACGTCCGTCCACTGGCCGCCCCTGCGTCTAAAGGCTCCAACTATTTGTTAACAGGTTAGGTTTTTACTATTTGTTCAAGATTAGGATAGGTAAACTTAATAGCAATTGATCCAATGGGTTTACGCTTTATACTTTTTTTTTAAATTTGTATTTATTTTATTTTAATGACATCATCCGTCGAGCTCTTGTTACCGTCGGCGTTCCAGCTATCTTAGAACCCAATGGCTTGGCACGCGACGATGGCAAAAGACCGGACGGCATGTCTTTGTTTCCTTGGAAGATGGGTAGGCCTTTAGTGTGGGACGCAACTTGCGTCGATACTCTTGCGCCATCACATCTTCCAAGCTCATCGTGCTGTACAGGCGCTGCCGCTGCGGCTGCGGAGAACCTCAAGCGGCGTAAATATAGTAACCTTTGTGGTAACTATATTTTCGAGCCGTTTGGGGTTGAAACTCTGGGGCCGTGGGGTCCGAGTGCTCACAGCCTTTTCAAGGAAATTTCTAAACGCCTAGTTGACACTTCCCGTGACCCAAGGGCTGGGTTTTACTTTGGCCAGAGGCTAAGTATTGCCATACAACGTGGCAACGCCGCCAGTCTCTTGGGCACGTTACCAGTTGACAGCGTTGAGGAGGAGTTTTTTGACGCCCTTTTATAATTTGTTGTTATTTTAGTTATCTAGTTTTAAAAATAATATTAATTTGTAAAATGTAATAAAATAAAAATCATCCAGAAGGTAATCAAATTAATTTGTATTAGAATGTAAATGGGTCTTTTTTTAATAAAACAATAAAAAATCGATAAAAAAAATACATAGGGCATGAGACGTGTAAAGGGGTCTGAAAGGATCGCAGACGACCCCTTCAGTCGACCATTTCAATTTGGCAAACGAAGCACTAAAACCCTTTTTAATAAATAAGTGGTTTAAATAAAATAACTTTCTTACGTCAAGAGTAATCTGATCCACCCAGGAGGAGTCTACACAAAGATTCACAGCATCCACGCCAATGAACCAGTCAGGTGACGGAATCATGCGGCACATGAGAGATACCTGTAACATTAAACGCCAGTTAAGTATTTAGGTGTATGACCAAGAAACACCATTCTTGTAAATCTGAAATCTCTGATATCAGAAATTTTGGTTACGATCATGTCTGGATATGAAAGCCAATATAAAGCACAACAAGTTCAACTCCAGTTTTTTGGTAAATTAGTAGGAGCCTGATAGATGGGCACACAACGTAAATTGGATGATCAAGGGGTATTCAATAACACTCTTCCCAATAGCAAATCAATATTTGTCATGCGATTTTGCACATTATGTAAGTACAAGGCCTTCAATCGTAACATCGCCTACGCTTTACTCCATGTATCGTAATCGCCTACGCTTTACTCCATGTATCGCAGTAGTATCAAACGAAGCGAGAGACTGATTAAATTTCACTGCGAGTGTATGCATGACATCCTCTCATCCTTAATCTCTGCATCATCCAAGGACTCCTCATAGAAGTTAATTATTATCAACTTGACCTGTTATAGTCCTTTCGTCGTTGGTGGTGCGGGCGACATTAGATGAACCGTTCCTTTTCAACAACTTTACTACAGTTATTACTGATTCCGTATTTTGTGACTATGGTATTCAGGGTGCAGCTAAAATATTCAGTCATGATTGTAATCAGGGTAACATTCAGGATTGAAAAGGAACGTTTCATCTATTATCACCCGCTCGGAGAAAGGACTATAATAAAATGGTTACGGTATAAAATACTAGCTTAACCCTTACCAAGCTGTGTCCACCATTAACAAACACCATATTCTCCGTGTCTCCAGTTCCGGCTCCCACAGCAGGCGCCGTGAACTGATCATAGACCTGCTGATCCTCGTCACCTTCGTTTACCAGGTCATCGATCTTGCCGTACTGCGAGAAGGCGCGAACTGACGGCTTAGCCACGGACCCTATGTGGTACAGGCTGTAGTTTGCTGAATGGGATTGGCCTGGGGAGAAAAGAAAAAAAGATTTATGATGCTTTAAGGTACTCCCATGTATACCTTAGTAAAGACGTTATGGTCTCTTTAAGAAGAGGCTCTTTTTTCTTTGACTTTCATCGCCATCATTATCATCTCATCTGCCTAGCCTATTCCTATGTTAGGGTTGGCTTGGAAAGCACGTCAAACCGTTGGTCCCGGCTGTCATTTGTAGATCTTTGACAGTCGTTACGAGTAGTCAGAAGCCAAAAAGTCGACATCTAGTCTTACCAAGGGGTATCGTATTACCCAGTTACTGGGTTGTGGAGATCAGATAGGCAGTCTCTTCATGTAAAATACTGGTACTCAGCTGCATCCGGTTAGACTGGAAGCCGATCCCAAGATAGTTTGGGAAAAGGCTGGGCATATGATGATGATGATGGTTGGCTTCCAGTTTAACCGGATACAGCTGAACACTAGTATATTACATGGAGTGACTGCCTATCTGAACTCCACAACTGACAACGTTAAGACTGGTTGTCAGACTTCACAAGCTGCCACCTACAGGGGCCCAAACTAACTTTTTAACTGGAACCAATCATACACATTCACAAGATTTCATTGAAATCGGTTGGTTGGCTTCGGAGATTAGCGTGTACGAACATAGCTACTAGGATTTTTTATATACAGTGACTGGGAATTAGTGACCGATACGTAAACACGTGATTGTACTCATGATAACTAACAACTTTCCTAAAGAAACATTATTTTTTATATTCATTCAATTTTATCACAATAGCACAACAACCAGAAATTCAGGGTGGCGAGCCGTGCGGGTGCTTTGCCTAATCACTGTGGCACAGTACAATAGTAATGAGACCGAAAACCGTCACGTGGCTAACAGCTGATTGGTCACAGGCACGCGCGCGCGAATTTCATACGGCTGTTGTGTTATTGTGATAGAAGAGAAAGGGTGAAAAAAAAACTTTGGGTAAATTGTTTGTTATAATGAGTATAATCACGTGTTTAGGTATCGGTCACTAATTCCCAGTCACCCTATACAGGGTGTAAAACACCTCTTAACGAAGCCGAAAGGCACTGGTTCTTCCTGTCATTGCGATCATTTTTTTGTTCTACACCATACCTGGGAACCTTCTAGTTACGGAGATATTAGGGGTCAAAGTTCCAACTTTTTGCCAAGTCTTTTTTTAAATACAAGTTTTTAATGTAAGACTTTTACTTTAAACACCTCCACGACCCCCGTACTATTCAATCCGTCCATCAGCACAATGTTTTGAGTGCGTTACATTGAGTTCTACCACAAAACATGATTTTACACCCCCAAAAAAAAAGTCGTTTCCCAGCAATAATTTTTGCGTAAAGTTGCTTAGTTTCATGTACAGAATGCTTGGTTGACGGCTTCCGTCGTGAAGGGTCAGTTAAGATCTTGTATAACTTATAATATTGTTTGTTATGTCATGCATTCTAAACGTTTGAAACTTCTTTCCCCTAATTATTTTGTTATTAATCTTACTGCTACGTTGTGTCACTTAGAGGTAGTCGGCGAGGGCCCTCAGGCTAATAACGAAACATGATTTTACACCCCCAAAAAAAAAGTCGTTTCCCAGCAATAATTTTTGCGTAAAGTTGCTTAGTTTCATGTACAGAATGCTTGGTTGACGGCTTCGTGATGAGGTGATTTACACCGTGTATATTAAGACGTCGACGAAGCTGTGCCGGGCTTCACTCACGTAAGTTCTTTTGGCATTATCAGGAAACATTACATGGCAACGTCTAATTAAGATTCCATACTTGGCACACAGAATGGTTCCAGGTGGAAGACGAAGACGGCGTATTGTTGATTAGTCTTTGGTATAGCAACGTATAAGATACCTAAGTATTAACCCTTTTACTAAATCCTAATTCCAGTCAGCCATCCGTAACGACATCCCCCTACTATTTACTTATTGAACCCCGCTTACTGATACAGACATAACTCGCGTACGAGTTTATACCAGTATATACGCGACATAAAGTTTAATTCAACGTAAAGGAGTTTAAAGGAAGCGTTCCATCGGAGCGTCTCTGCCTGTCGAGTGATTCTCAAAGGAGTTCAATAGAGGAGCACGATATTGCCTATGATGGGGATTTAGTTATAAATATTTTGTAGATGGAACATATTAATATGAGGATCATATGGCAAGAAAAGAGGTGTCTAATGAGTTGACAAGTAAAAGACAAGTATGGAAGAAGACATGCTGCGCCGACCCCAAATGAGATGAAATAAGGACACGAGAATGATGACGGAACATTATTAATATGAGGGCAACAGAGTTTTCTTTTTTTTCTTATTCATTAAATTATTTTCTCCTATAAAGTTGAGACGCATTGTGTATTCTTTTGGGGCGTCAGTTCAAATGCCGACAGCGACCTCAACAGCGACATCTTCGAAACAATACTTCTAACATTCTATTTAGTAATATTAAAACAGTAACTTATTAACTAGGTAACTAAAAATATAATATATCACATTAAGCACCCAGTGTTCTTCCTCCTCTCTCCTACTTTATCTTGCTGTGTCCGACAGGGTCCATAATTGTGACTTATATAATTATTTCCCTTCCGTCTATATATTAACGTTATGGTACGCAATAAACAATTGAGAATTGAGACCTCTTAACAATGCCATTGAAATCCCAAGAAAGAAGCCAGTTTTTTTTAATAATAATATTTTATTATTGCATAGGACGAATTCCCAGACTCACTTTTTATTCTGAGTTCCCAGAGGAATGATGTTACTAGAATTTCAACAGTAATTTTGAAGTACCTATAAATAATAAAGTACTAAAAACTCATTATGCTAACGCGCTGTAACATTTATTAACGAGCATTTTGAAATAATAAAATGTGTAAATATTAAATGTTAAATTATAAAATGAAATGAAAAGCACACTCAGTTTAATGTGGAGTAAGACATTAATTACAAGAGAATTCAATATTTTCAGATTGCTTTAAAACCTTTTTCTAATAGAATAAACTTACATCGAATTTATTATGATTATGAATAAAATAATCCAATTGGAACTTATTTGCATTTGCAGAATAGCCCTCGCCACCTTAGCCTTCATCCAAGCATTTCATAGACCAGAGGATTCTGAGGAAGTTTAGTTTAAAATAGGTTGAGCGTGTTCCTCAATAAGACGCGTTGAATTGTAAATTATTAAAACCCAATAGCACTTTACCATACCTGGGAATAGACTTATAACTTAATAAATGAAAGTCAAAGTTTTGATTCTAAACAGCGTAGTTCATCGAACTGTTTTGAGCCGACAAACTTCTAAAAAAGCAGACAAAAATAGCTCGTAGATATAAATAATGTAATGTAAGAGAACTTTATGTAATAATATTTACATTGGAGCAAGATTTATGATTATTATGTTAGAGCGTTGAGTGAAACGGAGTCCCTACATTGGATATATTTAGTCTATAGTCACTTATTTATAAACAAATAAAAGAAATAATATGGCTGATGGATGGTGCTTTTTACGCTATATCACCGTTATAGAACCTTGAACAGTAATTATGATAGAAATAGTGTCGAGATGAAAATGGCAACGATGATAATTGCACTATACACTTCCCTATAAATATGTTTACCAGAAGCCATAGCTTTTAACTCAGCTAACTCAGCTATTAACTCAGATATCATCATCATGATTATCATTTTCGGAAGACTCAACGCATGGAAAATGCCATTTGCAATAGAGGGCTCAGTCTTATAATATTTTGCTTAGTTAACGCAAGTAATCTCAACATCTGCCTAGCTTTCTTCCATCTAATCTGCTTCCAGTCTAGCCGGATAAAGCTGAATACTAATATTTTTTATGGAGCGTTTGAATAACAGTAACAAAAGGAGAATAACCAAAGGATAACAATTGTGTAACATTTAGAAATTAATTTATTCAACATATTTTTTTTTTTAAAGATACTAATTTTCTGGTTTCAATTAACCTCTTTTTCTTGGTATCAACATCTAATGAACTTTTATAACCAGAGCAAATAATATATGTTTAAATGGAACTAGTACTTGGGCAGAGGCCAAGAATCTGCGATACCCGTATTCCCAAAGGATGAACTAATATCCAACAATGGAATGGCTACCAGGGATTAATAAAAGCAGGGCTCTAGAAAAATAAGCAATTTATTAAAAGAAGTTAAAATTAGAAAGAAAATACGACCGCACAGCACAACGGTAGTAAAAATAAGCTGGAAATACTGCCATCATTGTTTATCTGTAGCATAGCTTGATATGATTACATCCCTATAAAGATGAAATATGAGTCAATTTCATTACATTCAAGTTTAATATTCAAGCGTCTCAAAGTAAATAAAAATAAATGAAAGCCAATAAGCCGATGGATTTAAGTCTTTATCTTCAACATATTTCAATATAAGTCCACAATCTTGTCTAGAAGATACTCCTCAAGTCATCGGCCTTTACTGTAATACCAACTAACCCTACAAAAACGTGCTTAAAATATCTGAAGCTAAGTTATCTTTAAGTGCGAAAGTTGCCAACTTAAGCTCTTGCACCGGATAGCTTCTACTGAAGTATTCACCATTATATTAAGTTCTATGAATTGTACTGAATTCAGTTTTGTTTCGTTTAAATTATTTTCCAGAGCACATTCCTTGAGTTTGTTCGGAGAAAATCTTGTTTTAATTTCTTAATTCTTGCTTCTTTGGAGTTAAATTGTGGTTTTGTAATCTAGCTCTGCGATTGTAGGTTTAATCAACATTTGAATTTGGTTTACTGCAAATAAACAGTCTTAATTCCCCTGTTGGAGTCGATATAGTCGAAACTTATGTTATTCATTTCGAGTACTTAAAATAAACTGAAAATTAAAACTTTATGTGTAAACATAGGATAAATGGAGTGTTTACAAATAATTTTGATATTGCGAGCCCATCTACTTCTTGCGTTGAAGCGTACAAATTTAAGCAGGTTTGCCACTAAATCAATGCTTATAATCTGACTGACTGAAAGCGGAGTAGCTTCTACTAATAGCAACAAATTACGTTTACCAAACCGATTCGAAGAACGCGATATTTCTGAATCGACAGACGAGCAAATTTAGGGTTAATTTGACATCGAAGATATTGATACTGGAAATGAATGTGCGCGCAATATAGGACTCAGTAAAGTAGTGCAAATCTATGTTCAAGGAAAAACCGAAAAGTAATTTTTGCCTACGGATGGTTCTTCAAAGAATGGAAAATACGAAGAAAAGTAATATGTGGAACCTTTTTGTCAGAGTATGTAACACGTTGTTTTCGTGGAGTATCTCAGGTAGAAGTTCAGTAGGTACTCTAATGCTATTTGTATGTAACACATGTCTTAGAGCCTATCTGATTTTGAGTGGCTGTCTCATATTGTGCCCAGATAGGGTTGGTCCAAGTGCGTTTTATTTTTTTTAGGCGAACCACTCCTATTTTGGATGGAGTTTATCATTTGATAAAACATCAACAACTTGAGGAGCTTGTGGCTAAATAATAACAGCCGCACGGGTCGATCTTTAAGGTTAAGCCGTGCTTGCCGAGGTTGGTCCATGGATGGGTGACCATAATAACATACCGAGTTTCCTCCGTGCCTCGGAAAGCACGTTAAGCGGTTGGTCCCGGCTGTCATTTGTAGATATTTGACAGTCGTTACGATTAGTCAGAAGCCAAAAGTCTGACATCCAGTCTTACCAAGGGGTATTGTATTACCCATTTACTGGATTGCAGAGGTCAGATAGGCAGTCGCTACATGTAAAATACTATTAGTCAGCTGCATCTGGTTAGACTGGAAGCCGACCCCAAGATAGTTTGGGAAAAGGCTAGGCAGATGAGATGATGAAAACATCAACAACTTGTTGGTTTTGTGGTCGCGAGCACGACTTCTAAGCATGGTGTTTTACGATCGATTCCTGAGTCGGGCAAATTGTTATTGGCATTTTCTATCAGGAATTTCACAGTAGCAGCCACGGAGTCTGTATTTGTGCAAAGTTGATGGCATTAGGCTCGCCCACTATTACATGGGAAAAGCATAACTGGCGAAATGTGTCTGTACTATATACATCTAACGCCTCTAAACCTTCGGGAATTATAGGCGTGATGTTTGGGCATGTTTTTTAGTATACAGACTGATGACTTTGCGTCTTTATTTTAAACATCAGAATTTATATTATATCTTGATGTTTAGTTCTGACATATATTGCAAAAAAAGTTCTAACATGCATGTGATTTCGATCGTTGTTGGAAAAAAATACAAAGTGCCTGAAATTATAAACGTTACATTTTTTTGTAAGACAGCTCTATAAACTATTCGGTTTGCAAGAGTTCCTAAACTTCGAGCAACTTTCCAGGAGCATTTATGTAGTAGTCGTTGCATCTTGCGAAGTTTATTAATTTTTATTTATTTTTTTGTATATGAGATCAAAACATTTTAATTAAACTTAATCGTGGAGAGCCATCAAACAGACAGTGAAATTGAAATGTGTATTGAATTTCTACTAAAAACTTTATAAAAAAGTTTCACGTGTGTATTGACTCCCGATCGTGAAAAAAGATGTCGCCATAAACCCTTTTTATTTTCAATCTAGGAACTCCAAAAGCTTAATACACAAATGCGACATAAATACGTCGTTTATTTCAGTACATATTTTTGGGACAGATTTCTGTATAGCCAACCCTATCACCCGCCCCTTTTTGATTGAAAACAGACAAAAGGATTTTTTTCGTCGCAAAAAGGACAAATGCCTTTCAAATACCGACGTACCAGAAGATTTATACCCTCTCACGGATAATTCAATATCTTTTACTTTCATATTATAATGGAGACAACTTTGTTTTCTGGTCACGAGTTGAACCTTTAACATGGCTCTGTTCTTTGAACAGCTCTTCGGTTTTAATCATTTCTTTTCTTTGTTGCTCGAAAGCAAGTGTATGGGATCATGAAAGATTATGTTTGCCTTGTACTTAATGAAGATTCATATATTCGATGGATTTCTTTTGTCATTGTTCAAGTTTGGGATTGAGAGGAACGAGACTCACGGACATGGCAGAAGTGATAGCAAAAAGAAAGTGGAAGTGGGCGGGCCATATACACCGTAGACTGGAGATAGAAATGCTGGAGTGGAGACCACGGACGGGACGGAGGAATGTGGGAAGACAACCGACTAGGTGGACAGACGATCTCATTAAAGTGGCCGGAAGAAACTGGATAGCCATGACACATAACCGACAAAAGTGGAGAGATTTGGAAGAGACCTACACTCAGCATTGGGTGGCCAAGGGTTAAAGAAGAGAGAGAGAGAGAAGAGAAGTTTAAGATTTGATTTTGCATACGGATGTTTTACCCTCACTGTCTCATTGGTTGCGATCGCGACTGCTGAGCATGAGTTCTGGGTTCGATTCCCGAGTCAGGCAAGTTGTTATTGGGTTTTTCCATCAGGAAAATCTCAGTAACAGCCATGGAGACTGGATTTATGTCTATTTGTTGGCAATAGGCTCGCCCCCTATTACATGAGACCAGGTGGAATACATCGTATATAAAGATACTAGCTGTCCCGCGCAACTTCGTCTGCGTCACATTTTCCCCGTTTTCGCAACATTTTTCATTGCTGCTCTGCTCGTATTGGTCGTAGCGTGATTATATATAGCCTATGTCCTTCCCCAGGTTGAAATCTATCTTCTTGCCAATTTCATTAAGATCCGTAAAGCCGTTTAGTCGTGAAAAGGTAACAAACAAACAGAGTGACTTTCGCATTTATAATATTAGTATGGAAGTATGGATCTATACGTTAAATATTCGGACGTTTTAAAGTGAGAATATAGACACGTATAATTCAGACTATACTAATTATAATTTAGGCCCTGATTAAAACATCGATGTCGATGTGAATATACCCTTTTCATTGGCTAAATTAAGGTCTGCTCATTTCAATTGATGAATTATGTAGATTCATTTAGTTCAGAGATCCAATAATGCTTTAAAAGGGTAAAATATTTTGAAACTTGTGTATTTGTGCGATGTATAATCAACTGTTCAAATAGCCAATCTATTTAGTGGCAGTTTTCATTAGCATTAGACGAAAACTAAACGTTATGCGTAGTTATTGAACAGTTCACCGACCACTACCCTAGTGTAGTTTTTTTTTGACGGAAAGAGTAGCGCAGTGGCTGAGCGATTGGATGCTGCGCTGCGTGTCACGGGTTCTTCTTTCTTTATCGTGTTGTTAGTGCTATCTAGAATCAGAGTTTTCTGTATGTCACCCATGGGCCTGTGAATTGGCTTTACATGCCGTCGAGAAATATCTTTCAAGCATGCTGGTTTCCTCACGATGTTTTCCTTCGTCAAAGCAAATGATAACTATACAATACGCACATATGAATCCGAAAAATCAGAGGTGCGTGTCTTCGGTTCGAACTCGAGTCCTAAGATTTGGCAGTCTGACGGTGACACCTCTAAGCTATTACTACTTTTTATGTGTAACGGGTGCAGAGAGCAGCGGTGGCCCAGTGGTGGCAGCCCCGACTTACAAACAGTAAGCCGTGGGTTCGAACCCAGGCAGGCGCATTACTTTGAATAATTTATTTCATCACACTGCCCTCAAAAACGGTGAAGGCAAACATCGTGAGGAAACCGGCATGTCCTAGAACTAAAAATTTGAAGACAAGTGACATCTACCAACCCGCACTGGGCTCGCGTGGTGTATTACAGCCCACTCCCTCTAATAGAGAGGAGGCCTGTGTCCCAGCAGTGGGAACATTATAGGCTGATGATGAAGTGTAACGGGTTGAAATGTTTGTTAACGCACCTAAGATACAGGAGATGTTCCTAGTGTTGATCACAAGTTCTAATTAACTATGTATGCCCAACTCTTGCATACCAACAGGTTTCTAACAAAACAGACATCGATCTTGACTCAAATTATAAAAAATAAATAAAAATATTATTAAACTATGAAAAAAATACAAGGTGTTGTTTTGCATCCTCGTCAAAATTCAGGAGGTTGTCACACAAGACATAAATAATCAATTAAAATTACGGTACCTAGTTAATTATTAACAGACGCTGTTTTTTTTGGTTGTTAATGTTTGTCAGTATTTCGTTACGTGGTTTAGGGAATAAGAATTTCTCGAATAAACGTTTGAGATTGTTTTTATTTGTGAAAGCGCGTTTATAAGCCAAAAATCAGACGGCCCGCGTTTAAAACACGGGTGGTTCACACTTAACGATTTCCGAAAATAAGAAAAAAAATAAAAATTACCTACCCATTTTATTATTGATTCGGAACGAGAATCATTAGCATTGTTACCTCCTTGAATTTGACGAGGATGCAAAACAACACTTTGTATAAGGTATACATTAAATACAAGTTTTCTTAAATCTATGTTATGTTCACTAATGGTTTGTGCCTGAACTGGGTAATCCTGTGTTTCACAATAACCACAGAAACGTGTCAAAAATTAAGATTAGGAAACTTATGAATCACAATAGAGAAATGTGTGGTGAAACAGGAGTTAAGTTTAAGGATCTGCTAACGTCAGACATTACCAAACCAAACTTTACGTAAAAGGAGACATTATTTTTATTGCAAAAGTAACTTTCAAGTCAAAAAGAACAAAGATATGTTGGTAGAATCAACAAATAAATACGACAATAAAAGAAACAATGACTCCACCTAGAGATCGGGAGGAAAGTAACATTTCGAGATAAGATCTCTCCTTTGTGTAGAGAAAGGAACGGACAAATAAATAGCGAGTTATCTTGGACGAGCAAAACCGCGAGATGTCACCTAAACGTTCAGATAAAGGGAAACTTATTTTTAGTTTCCCCCCTTTTGTTTAACTTGTAACTTTTTGTGTAGACTTTTCTTTTGATTATACAAGATGTTGATTTGCAACCTCGTCAAATTTCATGAGGTGGTCACAAAAGACATAAATAATCAATTATAATTACGGTATCTAGTTAATTATTAATAAACGCTGATTTATTTGGTTTTTTAAGTTTGTCAATATTTCAGAATAATCCCCTTAATGTGGTTTAGGGAATAAGAAATTATCGAAAAAACTATTGATATTGTTTGTATGTATAAGCGAGGTTATAGGGAAAGAACCAGACGGGCCGCGTTTAAAACGCGTGTGGTTCACCCTTACAGATTTCCGTAAAAAAGAAAAAAAAGAAAAATTACCTACCTATTTTATTAGTGATTCGGGACGACAAGCATAGTTACCTCCTTGAATTTGACGAGCATGCAAAACAACACCTTGTATAAGGTCCCGTTACAATAGATGGACAAACTGTGAAAAAAAATATCTGAAAGAAAGATTATACTAATATTGAAGTAAGAATTTTCACAACATCAGATCTACCATTTAAATAATAAAGTAAAATGAGTAGACGCGATCTAGAGGAGGAGCTCGTGGCTAAATAATAACAGCCGCCCGGGTCGATCTTTCAAGGCTAAGCCGTGCTTGCCGAGGTTGGTCCGTGGATGGGTGACCATAATTACATACCGAGTTTCCTCTGTGCCTCGGAAAGCACGTTAAGTCGTTGGTCCCGGCTGTCATTTGTAGATCTTTGACAGTCGTTACGAGTAGTCAGAAGCCAAAAAGTCTGACATCCAGTCTTACCAAGGGGTATCCTATTACCCAGATACTGGGTTGTGGAGGTCAGATAGGCAGTCGTTCTTGTAAAATACTGGTACTCAGCTGCATCCGGTTAGACTGGAAGCCGACCCCAAGATAGTTTGGGAAAAGGCTAGGCAGATGATGAGTCGACGCGATCTAAGAAGGTAGCAACTAGCAACAAAACCAATTATAATAACGACTTAACTTAGTCCTCTTAGAAAATAATAATAATAAATTATCTATTATTATTATTGTTGTTTCTCTTTCGGGGTAATCTTATTGTAAGTAAGGTATTAGCGCTTAATCTGGTAAGCTTATTATTGTTATGTATCAAGTAGGTAAACCCTTGATGTCTAATAGACATCAAATTAACTACTATTTCAGTAAACAATTCTATTGGATTTACCTTATTTCTTATACACATTACCCTTGTTATGGATGCTGATATTAAGGCGCTACGCAAATGTGGACACTTTTGTGTCTTGTGTCGGATACAAGCTACCTATGAAAAATGAATATTTGTTTTCTGTATAACCAGTATGAAACCAGCCACTCCATGCGCAGACGCTACAGGACACAGCAACTACAGTTTTCTGTGATGGTGTGCTGTGTCGGTAACACAAAGTGTCTACGTTTGTGCAGCCCCAAAAGGTTCGCAATATGCATCGATCGGAAAACAAAAGTTGAGAAACCACCATCAACACATAAATACGAGAGGAGCGTGTTTTAATACAGCAACATGTATCTTACTTGCAACATGTTTCTCGTAAGTCAAAACATGTTGCTGAAAGTTGAAACATTATTGTGGAACTTTTGTTTCCAACGAATGCTCGTTGGCTTTAATGATTCTCTCTTACCCTTTACTCTTCCCTCTTACTTATTGCATGTTTTATTCTTGTGGTTTGTCGAATAAGTACATCTTATATAATATCTAGGACACTGATTCGCATATTTGTTTCATAGAATGTGTTAAGTTCAAATCCGAGGTTCGACGTTGAAAGGAGATGTAAGGAGGAAAAAGACGTTTTCGACGATCAAAAGTTAGGCCTCGGGTGGATGGAAAATAAATAATTAGGAGCGTTCAAATCTGTCTACCCTCTTTCTTTGTCTTTTGCTACGCGAACCACTGGCACTCGATACAGACGTAATCATGGAAGATATCCCGTAAGTGATAGTATAAGTTCAAATCTCGTGAGTTCAATCATTCTCGTGATATAAACCCACGAGGCATTTTCAAATGATAAATGTAATATTAACATACTAACCAAAACCCTGTGACCATTGCGCCTTAGGCCGGTTCTGTGGATAGTCCTTCGGGAACCTCTCTTCACTCCACAGCATTTGCAATGACACTTTGTACACAGCCACATCATCAACGTCACATCCTACCGCCAAATCTAGCAACGATATCAGCAAAAACAAGATGGCGGCCATTCGACGTGCAACCGCCATCACGAATAGACGCGAGCGAAAACACTAGGATTTTTATACGATTTGTTTAAACGATTTTAAACGAAAAGATGTTTTAGTTTTGAAATTCACAGTTTCCGAATGCGTGTAACGTCTTCGAAGAGATGCGGTGGACTTTTCTATTTTGGATTCCCGTTCTCTGAGGACAGAAATAAACACATTGGCGACGATCCGTACGCGTGAGCCGATGACTTGTGCTTGCATCTGGTTTATTTATATGAACCAGAATAGTTTTTTTTATTGTTTTGTAAGAAAACATGCAGTTGGAATCTGCTGGTTACCTGCTTTGCTTCATAAAAATGGATGGATCGAAATAAAATACTGAAATGCTGGACTGAGTTTACTATAAATTTGAGTAATTGCAAGTTTGAATCTCACCTGTTGAAATAAAGATGTTTTTTTTTCAGGTGTCACAAATTCGTTAAATGTAATCATTAAAAAAGTTAGGATTGTCAATTAACGTTGTTACCAAGAATTCTTAATCCAAATTGGCGATAAATTTTTAAAAGCGCTATTAACGCCTCAATATTTAAAAAACAGAATAAAATGTAATCCTCTAGATTCCAGTAAGTAGACGTTGAAGGGTCGCAGGTGTTAGTGGTTCGGGGGGACTTCTGGACAGGGGGATGAAGGGGCGGGGTGTTCCTTAAATCGTGAGGCTTTTAACCCGTCCCAAGTGTCCACCTGATTGATTGATAGTGGACCTGTATCATTGGATTTTTGGACAACTTCGTGATATATTATCTCGGGTTATAGACGATATAAACCAACGATTTACTGGGGTGTACACACTAACGGTAATATTACACTTTAGCGGTTCACTTCGGATAACAATAACACTCATTGTGAGGAAACTGGCATAACCTTTAAACGACTTTCAAAAACATGAGGGAAGATCTATCGACCCGCATTGGACTCGCGTGGAGGGTTGAGGTCTTAGGGAGTAGAGACTCACAGACACGACACCTGGTCTCACAGAATGGCTGATTAGATATTCTGAATTCCTGAATCATACTAATTAACATTTGTGAGAATGATGCTATACACGGTGTAAATCACCTCATCACGAAGCCGTCAACCAAGCATTCTGTACATGAAACTAAGTAACTTTATGCAAAAATTATTGCTGGGAAATGACTTTTTTTTTGGGGGTGTAAAATCATGTTTTGTGGTAGAACTCAATGTAACACACTCAAAACATTGTGCTGATGGAAGGATTGAATAGTACGGGGGTCGTGGAGGTGTTTAAAGTAAAAATCTTACATTAAAAACTTGTATTTTAAAAAATACTTTTCAAAAAGTTGGAACTTTGACCCCTTATATCTCCGTAACTAGAAGGTTCCCAGGTATGGTGTAGAACAAAAAAATGATCGCAATGACAGGGAGAACCAGTGCCTTTCGGCTTCGTTAAGAGGTGTTTTACACCCTTTATAGGTCAATATCCTTCATTTCCCGCAAATAACTACGCATGTAAGTACTTCATTAATTATAACATCTGACTAACTAATACTAAGAAGATCAACATAAGGCACAATAAAACTACAGCATTCTTTATACTAAATCCAACTTTATCCAGAGTGAGTACGTCCTACTTCTAGTGGAATAATAAAAACTTGAAAATTATGCGCTTCAAAGTTTTTCTATTGAGAGAGTTCTTCTCCAGATATTCTAGGGTTGGGTATAAAGCCTCGCCTCTATTGGGATTCCATTTTACTTGTAACAATATACTTTGTTTGACAATGCTATTTACTGCTAAAAACTTGAACTACACGATGGATAAACACTCTTAAACCTACATGTAGATAGAGTTGAGTTTTCTTGAGCAAATATTGTTGCCTAAATGTAAGAACGATATTGCGCCTATTTGGAAGGATGTGCTATAATGCTAAAACAATAAATTGTTATCAATGTGGATATGAATGAAAAACAGACATTAAGTGATTGAAACAAAATAGGTTCAGGGAATGGAATAATATCCGGTCTTGTTATGAAAATGAAATTTATTGCGTAGATATATTTTATTTTGGAAACACTGATCAAAAGCTATGGCCAAGACCTATAAATGTTATTTAGAACGTGCCTTGACTTAGACATGTTCCAAGCTCGGAAAAAGTCAGCTATTTACTCAAAAGTGATGGGAGTAAGGCTAACGTCTGTAAATACATACTAAGTAACGATTATAATTCTGGGCTAAACTTTTGCAAATTAAAGAATAGTAATAATAACCTGACTAGCTTTCCTCCGCGGGCTCTCCTACGTTAATTATTATTTACAAACTACAGTTTTTGAAAGGCTTATTTTGTAACTAGTCCATTTCGCCAACTAAACAAAATACTATCACAAAAGTGCCGTTTCGTAACTATTTTAATTTTCATACATTGAGTCTTGTTGCCTCAACTTTTGAGTATGTGTGCATTTATTCCCGTATGGTAAACTTTTTGTTTGGTAAGTACAGTTAGGACTCAAGACAACTACAAAAAAATATCACAATTAATATCTGTAAGCTCTTATTTTTTTTATTTTTTTAACTTACGTTTATATTTTATTAATTTAGATTTTCTACATCTACCTTGTTTGGGTCAAGGTAGATGCAGAAAATCTAAATTTCTGGCTATGAGATTAAAAAAGGATTTTTATATGACTTTGTAACTAAAACTAAGTAAACAAATACATTGTTCCAAAAATACTTGAACTAACTACACTTACTTATTTAAGAAAAATAACAGTGAAATAAAAGTCAGAAATGGTAGCCGAACGGCCACCTAGAATTTATGCAAGCCTAGTACTTTGACAATGAGTAGGTCATACCCAGATTTTGTGTGTGCAGACGGAACTGTTACAATAAATACCGTACATTGAATTCATGCAAGCCTAGTACTTTTTTGAAGGATATTCACTAAAGAGACGATTTTAGCGGCACTAACATCTTCTTCATAGTACTTTCAGCTCAAATTCTTAATTGAGTTCTCTCGTAACAAACTTTAGTTTGCCAGAGAGAGACAAAAAATAGCAACGTCAACAAAATGTAATCAGTTGGGATTATTTATATTATTTATTTATTAAAAACAAGGCTAATACGAATCTTTATTTAAAAGAACTTATGCCTCACAAAACCATAAAATCATTTCCATCCGTTGCTTTTTTGTTTTGGAGCCGCCGGGGACTAAAATTTTAGAGCTGAGAATAAGCAAAATTATAGCCTGTGTATTATTCTGATGGATAAGCTATATTTATAAAGTTTCATCAAAACCCGTTATTAGTTTTTGCGTTTTTGTTATTAGTTTTTTTTTTATCAGATATCCTATCTGCCATCCTCATATACGTACCTACTTCACGTTTATTATAGAAGCAAGATTTAACAAGATTATTTTAAAGTTATTTTAAATTTAGAAAAAACATTGTTCTCACAGGACTCTAAAGAACTTCACTATCTTCTACATCAAGTGTTGAAAAGTTTATATTGCAGGCTGGATGGCATTATCAGGCAGGGCAGATTAACTCGATTCATTACTTGTACAAGAATAAATCGAGTTCCGTTAATGCCGATTAACAGTGAAGCGGTTTCGATAAGGCTGTGGTGGCTTTACTTGGCTCAGTTAGATAAAGGACACTGTAAAATCTTTTTGTGAAAGATAAATAGGTGTGGGAGGGTGATAGTGAGAAAAAACAGATAGCAATTTGGGTGAAAGGAGTTTAGTTATCGACTTTATATAATTTTTGTGATAATATTTCAAAAATATAAAATTTTCAGTTCACCGGTGTCTAGAACAGAGTCCAAGCTACTGGCGTTCAGGGCTCCACAGAGAGGAACCTTTTTACAGTAAAATCCGTGTCCAGGAGTACCGCTTTCTGAATGAAGCCCTTAATCTAGCGAGAGCCTCCTTAAAGTATTGGTCGAGGCTCTTGGCAATTAAGGCATTGTGAAACGACTATCGGCACAAAGATCGCGATAAATTGATATTCTTATTACGATAATTTTATTTGTCGGACCAGCTTCCAGTTAATATTAATAAAGATACAATGGGGAGTAGTGGAGAATGGAAATGGGGGAAGGCTTTTGCCCAGGAGTTTGACCACACAGCCTGTATTGTTCCACTACTGGACCACTACTAACTAAAAAAAAATGGTAAAGGTTAATGCAACATATCCAATCCCTACTCAATATTTCTTTTTAAGTTACTCCTTTTTGGATTACTCAAAATAATGGTACAAACATAGGAATTAAATCACGACGGAATCTGAGTTACTGATATCGAAATAAAAATAGTTGCTTTGTAACAAACCCTAAGTTTCAATAACCACAAAACTTCGTCAAAGGCCAATCTCGATCCTAAACTACGCTATAAATTCCAAATCTGACCCGCAAAACAAAAACAACAGGGTTTCAATGTCCTTCAGAAACTTGAACATTTATGCTCATAGAAATATCTTGCCCATTCCTGCAGCCCTGTCACAGATATTTTACCAACGCCTTTGCATCGCTGTCCAAATTACAGTGACCTTTATGACTGTAGCAATAAGGTTACTGTTCATTTGCTGCCACTGATAAATTTGTCAAAATTATCGTGATCTTTATTCTCATTAGGATAAGGTTGTTTTAGCTTTCTACTTTCAGAGATAAAATAACTGTGAACTGTTGTACCCTAGTCCTTACAACAAAGCCTTCGTTCAAAATTCGAATAAACAAGAAGCCAAGGAGGTTGGAGTTCAACTCTTTCGATATTAAAAAAGTTTGAAGATGCTGTGGAAGCCTCATGGTTTGTCTTCAGCTTTTTGTACAGAACTAGAATTTTTTTTGGTTGGAATTTTAATAAGGATGATATCTTGAATAGGAAGGTTTTTTATAGTTATGAATTGGAAAGGCGTTTTAGCCTCTTTTGAATTGACTAGATACTTCTGCTATTCTATAGTTATTATACAACAAACCTGATTGAATTTGTTGGTAGCATTTTTTTACTGTTCTGTGGTACTAGCTTTGCAAGTTGCAACGAAAAATTGATCTTGTAATACTTAACGTATACAAAATTCGCGTTTTGGATGTGCAGTTGCGCACACCAGCCAATTATACAATACAATTTGTTGTATTTTATCGGGCTCGTTACTTTTTTTTTTTACCGACCAAAAAGTATCTACAAGATCGAAGTGTTGCTCTCATCTACAAAATTACAGTGACGTTGTAATATTTAGCGCATGTTCTTATTTTAGATGTTGCCAGCGCATACTACACTTAACCTAGTTTCATGGACCTATTTTATGAGTTGCAAGGGAAGCTTACGATAGGTATCTTATTATTTCTGTATCAGAGAGGACAGTGTCGTAAAAAGACGTATTCAAGTGGTCTAGTGTACATTCAACGAGCGCTGTTGACCTTTATAAGAGTAAAGGACTATCTGATTAGGGTGCTAAAGCACCCTAATCAGATAGTCGATAGCCGTTATTTTTTTTTGCTTATATATTGTTTAGCTCGTTAGTTACACAACCTGTTTTTTTTTTATATTCCATAACTCTAGGATTATATTCTGTAGGTAAAAATAATACTTATGCTCCTAGAATAGGTGGTCCAAAAATACATAGTTTCGGAGATATAATCAATCATAATTAAATTAGGTCAAAAATTGTCACCAGTAATGACGAACCTTTACTTTTGCGAGGTTGTCAAATGTCGCAGTAGTGTAGTAAAATAGTAGCAGTTTCATTGATAAATATGAGTAATTCTTTTTTATTCAAACCAATCATTCATATTTAAAGCTAAGAAAATGCGAAAAAAAAAGTAATGACTGAAACATCCTACTATCCATACTAATATTATAAATGCAAATGTCACTCTGTTTGTTTGTATGTATGTTTGTTTGTTTGTTTGTTACCTTTTCACGACTAAACGGCTGATCGGATCTTAATGAAATTTGGCAAGAAGATAGATTTCAACCTGGGGAAGGACATAAGATATATCTCATCACGCTACGACCAATAGGAGCGGAGCAGCAATGAAAAATGTTGCGAAAACGGGGAAAATGTGACGCAGACGAAGTTGCGCGGGACAGCTAGTAATATTATAAATGCGAAAGTTTGTGAGGATGGATGGATGTTTGTTACTCTTTCAAGCAAAAACTACTGAATGGATTTGGATGAAATTTGGCACACGGGTAGTTTATAACCTGGATTAACACATAGGATACTTTTATCCCGATAGTATGTTCCCGTGGGACAATTATCGAACTCCACGCGGGTGACGCCGCGGGCATAAGCTAGTAATTCATATGCCAGTTGATTCTTTGATATGGTCTCCATCATACCCTAGACTTATGGAATATGAAAAAAACAGGTTGTATAGGGTGGTAGAGACACCGACGCACGAATGGTTACTACGGATTCAGTACATCATTTTGAACACCCCTACAAGGAATGCTTGGTCCCGGCTCTCATTTGTACATCTTTGACAGTCGGTACAGCAAGCGTAGCATGACCCCTGTAGAAACGGGCTATGTCAACGGAAGAATGACACATTTTCATTATGCATCTGTCATTATGTCGATTCTTCCGTAGATAAAACTCGTTTCTACAGTTAGTAGTCATGCTACGCGTGCAGGTAGTCAAGGGCTGAAAGTCTGACAACCAGTCTTACCAAGTGGTACCATATTACCCCGTACTCACTGGAGGTCAGACAGGCAGGCGTAGAATAGTAGAAAAATTGGGAACGTTTGAAAGCTGACAATTATTATTCCACACTAGATGTAAAAGTACATAATTAACTAATAACCTAATAATCCAACGTGTAATTTTAAATGTCTTATACTAGGTGTAAATCACCTCATCACGAAGCCGTCAACCAAGCATTCCGCACATAAAACTAAGTAACTTTACGCAAAAATTATTGCTGGGAGACAACTTTTTTTTGGGGGGTGTAAAATCATGTTTTGTGGTAGAACTCAATGTAACGCACTTAAAACATTGTGCTGATGGACAGATTAAATAGTACGGGGGTCGTGGAGGTATTTCAAGTAAAAATCTTACAATAAAAACTTGTATTTAAAAAAATACTTGTCAAAAAGTTGGAACTTTGACCCCTAATATCTCCGTAACTAGAAGGTTCCCAGGTATGGTGTAGAATAAAAAAATGATCGCGATGGCAGGGAGAACCGGTGCCTTTCGGCTTCGTTAAGAGGTGTTTTACACCCTTTATTGACGAGATAGTGCAAGAGTGCTGAACTACCTACCCACCTACTACAAAGTAACGGGTATCATTTAAGCTATCACCAATTTAATTAGTTTTGTGTTTCTTAAATAATAGGGTTTGTCCTCAAAATAGTAGATCTGTCACCAAAATGTAGTCACCAAACAATGCAAAATCAGTTCCACAATAAATCACATAAAATCCTGAGATATAAGGTCTAGTACCAAATAAATGTTTTTGTATGTATTATAATAGGTGTGTCCTAATAAGTATTTAAGCAAACTAATTTAAAGAGATCACCAATAAATCATATTATGTTACTAGAAAATTGCATTAAGTTCAAATAGTAGTCGACGGAGCCCCGCTACGCGGGGCTCCTATTTCTCTCTGCAGGGTTTAAAGTAACCTAACACGAAGGGGATGTCGGGGTCTTAGTTCGCTCGCTCCGCGCGCTCACTAGACCCCGCCATCCCCTTCGAACCTAACCTGTCCGAGTTGATGTGCCCTATGTCTCTAAGGAACTGATCTATTTATTTGGTGACAGATCTACCATTCTGAGCACAGAGCTATTATTTAAGTAACAAAACTGTTATTATAAGAACGAAGTTTATATTCATGTAATGCAATATAATTTTATTGGTTATCGATCTCTTATTTTACTGATAATTCATACCTGGGAACAATTTTTGTTTATCTGAGAACGAAAATATTTCGTGGCGATAGATCTATTTATTAGGTGATACAACTTGATGACAAATATAAATTTTGGTGATAGAAAATATAGTTCCCCAAAGTAACTCGTCTAAACGATTCAATTCCGAGTGAATATTTTAAACTTATCTCGAAATAGAGAACTGGACTTGATAGTTAGACTGGATTTATTTGACTTGGTCCATCGTCCGATAGCAGATAGCGCGGAATTGATTTCAGTTCGGGTTTGCTTCGACAGTAATAACGTGAACTATTGTTCAATGCTATTAGGCAGTTTGCTGCAGAGAGATGTACCTAATGGAAAATCAATGTTTTATACAAATTTTAATCAACGTTTTTTAATTTACTGAAAACTGTAAACGCACCCAAGTACGGGGTCAATTTTATTGGAATTACCTATATAAATAAAAACTAGAAACGGAATATTTACCATGTTTTCTATTTGTTTTGAGTTCTCAATATTTCAAAAAACGAACAAGAAAGAGACCGATTTGTCTGCTCCTAAACACATTCACACACACACAACGCTCATGGCGTTTGCAACAGCGCCGAAATATCGGGAACTCAAAACTAATTGTGAACATGGTAAATTCGCTCTAGTGTCTAGTGTGTCGCTTCTACTGTTATTGGTAGTGTTACTGATCATGTCAGTATAAAAACTTTTACCATTATGAAATAAACTTTTTGAATTTAATCATCTTTTTCGTTTTCAAACCTGCGTTGTTCTTTTTTTGGTACATTATCAAAGATCCGGGAATAGAAGGATTCATGTGTCAAAGCTTGACCCCGTTTTCTCCCCTTTAAGTAATGACATCTTTCTACCCGAAAGTTTCGTACAAAAATACATAGGCAATACCAGTATTGTATACTTACATGTCCGTTACATTCTTATCATCCCCAACTTCGAAAAGTCAGAGAGTTGGCAAAGAAAAACTTTTGTCAAACTCAGGATTATGCCATCCATGAGTTCACTGACAATTGTCGAGTAGGGTGGGAGCACCAAAACAAGTCCATTCGGAGGGTATAAAAACATATTGCGAACATTAACTCAGTTGCAGAGTGGGGCACTGTTCAGTTATGTGTTGGAAGCCGTAAACTTTAGCAAGTTATACGGGAATTACAATGTAGGGAATGTAGCCTGTAGGAGTATGGAGTATGAAGGGTTGTTGGTCGCTTTGTTGTTTGTAAGTTGATTTCGGGATCTTTAACAGAACTTTGTTTTCTGTTAACAGATCCTGAAAACATTGTTGGTAAGTATTGAATACGTAGGTATTAAAGAAATTGGAAAGGCATAACTTATTTGTTCAGCATATTTGGACGTGCTGCAAGCGAAACACCCTATTTATTTAAATTGTAATATTATGCTATCCGTTTTTTAAATGCCTCGTTGGTCTATCTAGTGGTCGTAATCGCGACTACTGAGCATAGCGTCCTGGGTTCGATTCCCGGGCCGCACAACTTGAAATTGGGTTTTTCCTTTAGGAATTTTTCAGTATCAGCCACAGAGTCTGGAATTTGCGCACGGTTGATGGCAATATTTGAAGAAGAATTGCTAAACTGAAGTGGCAGTGGGCAGGGCACATTGCTCGCAGAACGGATGGGCGATGGGGCCGAAAAGTTCTGGAATGGCGACCGCGAACCGGAAGACGAAGCGTTGGAAGGCCTCCCACTAGGTGGACCGATGACCTGGTGAAGGTTGCGGGGATCCGCTGGATGCGAGGCGCATGGGACCGGTCAATGTGGCGTCACTTTGGGGAGGCCTATGTCAAGCAGTGGACGTCTTTCGGCTCAAATGATGATGATGATGATGATGATGGCAATAGGCTCGCCCCCTATTACATGGGACTTAAACAAAACTGGCGAAATGCAGGTGTACTATTAGATACACCTCTGCCTAACCCATCGGGGATTACAGTCGTATGTTATGTATGTCATTAAGTTTCGCAAAAAATTACCCAGGGTGTAACTTTTTATTCAAAAGCTGCATATCCCATGATGTTGCAATTACTCTTATAGCTATTCCCATGTATATCGATGCATTTGGCTCGATTTCCGGCTCAAGGTAAAATTAATGAAGCCAGGATATTGCCCGGAACTTTTCTGTGTAGGTAGCTACCGTAATCGAATATGTTACGATATTTTGTTAATTATTTATTGGATGTCGAATAATTAAATCGGGATATCCGTACGTACTGTTTATCTTTTCCGAAAAATGTTTTCTTTTCTACATTTAAAAGTATAGGAAATTGTTCGTGATCGAAAAGTTATCATGAACATTTTGCATCTTTGCCCTAGCGTAAAAAAAATGTACAAGATGTAAGGCACACCGACGCGAAAACGTACTAAATCATTCTGAAATTGTTCGTAGGTAATTTAAAAAAAAAAACTGCTGTTACCTACAAAAGTGACCTTCACGGTCAAAATGTATGGAACAGCTGTTTTTTAGGGTTCCGTAGCCGAATGGCAAAAAACGGAACCCTTATAGATTCGTCATGTCTGTCTGTCTGTCTGTCTGTCTGTCCGTCCGTATCACAGCCACTTTATTCCGAAACTATTAGGACTACACAGCTGAAACTTGGTAGGTAGATGTATTCTGTGAACCGCATTATGATTTTTGTACAAAATTTAAAAAATATATAGTTATGGATATCCTCCCATACATGGAACTAAAACTAAAAAAAAAAAACGATCAAACCTATACGTGTGGGGTGTCTGTAGATAGATCTTTAAAAATGACATTGAGGTTCCTAAAACCATTTTTATTCAAAGTCAATATTTTGAAAGATAGACACTTCCAAAGTAGTAAAAAGTGTGTGTCCCCCCCCTCTTATTTCTAAAGTAAGAGGATGAAAATTCTGAAAAAAATATGGGGATGTAGAACGTAAAACTTTCAACGAAAATTAGTTTGAATAAGATTTGATATGTAGTTTTTGAGATATGGGACTTTTTCACCAAACTGCAGCAGTAACTTTGTTTTTCATTAACTTACTATGAAAAACAAATTTAGTTTTGCGGTTGAGAGAGAAGGTTTACTAATGAATGACCGTTCAAAACATTGTTATTATATTGTTTGGGGCTATGGAACCCTGTGTGCGAGTAAGACTCGCACTTGTTTTTTTTTAAAACCGACGATAATTTTGTATGGGGGGTTTTTAGAATAATGTACTGAGTCCCTTAAAACCCTGTATGAGATGTAGCGATGACACGATTTTGTCTCACTGCACTAAGTAAGTTCCTTGCACGGTATGTTGCAAATGTGATGAGGAGACAAACCGTGTGTAATGTGATGTGACAAAGCAAGATTAAGTGCAAAGATGATGAAATACCAGAGGGCCTAGACGAAGTGACATACAACTGAAGATAGAAAAGACAAACATATACAAGGTTTAAACGGATTCTTCACAAAACCGTCAACCAAGCGTTCATCAAAGTTAGTAAGACTATGCAAAAAATATTGCTGGAAAACGACTTTTTTATTTGGGGTGAAAAATCACGTTTTACGAAGGGGCTCAATGTCATCATCATCTGCCTAGCCTTTTTCCAAACTATCTCGGGGTCGGCTTCCAGTCTAACCGGATGCAGCTGAGTACCAGTATTTTACATGAAGCGACTGCCTATCTAACTTTCACAACCCAGTATCTGGGTAATACGATAACCCTTGCTTGGTAAGACTGGATGTCAGACTTTTGGCTTCTGACTACTCGTAACGACTGTCAAAGTTCTACAAATGACAGTCAGGACCAACGGCTTAACGTGCTTTCCGAGGACTCAATGAAACGAACTTAAAACATTGTGTTGGTAGCTGCATTCAATAGTGCGTGGAGGTATTTAAAGTAAGTTAACATTAAAATCTTGTTTTAAAAGTAACTTGTGAAAAAGTTGGAACTTAGACTTCGATGAGGTACAATTGAAAGTAAACCTTACAGTATAGCATTTCGAAGGTCGACTATACATCCAAATCTACAAAATTGCACTTTTCCATTTACCCAAAGCACTTACATAATAATTTGTGTAACAAAGTGGTACAATTAACATACAATATTTATTACCGCACTAAACATTCTAAACACCCTATTACACAAACAAAACTTCGTGATAATTATATTACATGTAAATCCCTGTTTGCAATTTAATATTAAAAGTTAGGTTTGGCGTTTGGATTGGTCAACCGATCTATGAAAGGGTTGTCATGGTGACGAGTATAATTTGGGGTGATTGGGGGCTCACAAAGGGGTGCGAGAGCACGTACTATCCAAACATTTCCATGACGAATTCATGCATTATTATAAAGTAGGTAAAAATTAACCGACAATAATAATAACCCGAGGTAGCTGCTTTAATTCGGAAATCAAATATTTTATTTTATTACCAGTCGACTGTCACGATATGATAGGCAAAAAATTATATACATATATATACAAATTATTACCTATTTTTCTTCTATATAAATTTCTGTTTCGATGTAAAATTTATAAGCGGTTTAATTTAGATGTAACACTATTTTTTGAAAAATGTTTTAGTAACTTTCTAGACCTATGTATCCTGCTTATGCGTATGAAGTTTCATTAAAATCGGTTCAGTCATTTCGGAAAATAAGGACTTGAAAGTTTGTGTGAAACGCGTGAATTCATTTTCGAAAAACTTTACTTAATATTAATCACTTTAGATATTAGGATAAAAGGATTTGTAGCAATATTTCATGCATGTATAGCGTATAGCTAGCGTTTAGGGTGTGCGTTGTTTCAGTATCTCAGTGTATAAAAACACTCTTGATTTATACGGTAATTAAAAGCGTTTTTAACCTGGGGAAGGACATAGCTACATATCATCACGCTACGACCAATAGGAGCGGAGCAGCAATGTAAAATGTTGCGCAAACGGGGAAAATGTGACGCAGACGAAGTTGCGCGGGACAGCTAGTTATGTTATAACAGTAATGTTTTTTGTTGTATTTATATACCATCTATTTACCCATATTATCCGAATATAGATTAGTGCGCTACCCGTGCGAAGCCGGGGAGTGTAGTTACGCGAATAAATTATTGGATTTATTTTACTTTTTTATTTTATTTCATTTGATTGGCAGTGGCTTGGCTAGTAAGAATAATAACTCCACCTGAAATCCTCATTAAATTGTACCCATAATACGACCGATGGGGGGTAGGAAAAACAAACAAGTCACAAAGGCTCCTTAATTGCCAATTTACTCATGTTAACAATACTATTGTTTAACGCCAGGACTGGTCAATTAATTTATGCAATTAAAACTCTTGTGTGACAGCCGCTGTCAAATGAATTAGGGCTTTGCGGAGGACTGAAGGAATTTCAAGGATATATTTCACTTGAAATATCTTAATTGCGGCTTTTGAAAACCATATTTATGAGTGTAATGTCAGCAGAGTTGTAATAGTTTAGGGTTGGGCGGATAAAAAAGGAATTCATAATGGCTGTTTTAGTATTATCTAACTTTCATTTTCATTACATTTTTAATTCTATTGCATTTTCTTTCAGAAAACTAGGTAAGTAAACAGTTAATTTGTCGAGAAAGTGTTGCGTTAGTGTTTATTACATTTCGACAATTTAATTGTTAATGCCGATACTAACCGTAAAAAACAAGTTCTTTTTAAGATTTAGATTTTGAATTAACATCGAGCAATGTCAATATCGTTGCAAACTTTATCATAACCAAAACAAAATGGTTGACAAGAGAACGTAAAAGGAACGTTGGGAGACCAACAACCAGATGGTTGGGTGGTGGGTGTTTGGAGTAGATCTCTTGGAAAATTAGGTTGAGACTCATACATACCAAGAAAGCTTGGCACAAAATGGGGGGCACAGCAGTGGGGGACAGAAGGCTGCACATTATTATTATGAACCATGATTCCACCTTACGCAAGCTCAACACGATATCAGAAGATTATCGTAAAACATAACTACTAATAAATATTCTGTTTTGGTACCCGTTATTCATAATTCCAAAGCTATCTGTTATCTGTCTGAACATCAAACCATTTCCCAAGTCTTAATAAAGTAATGAATTTACGCAAATCGACAAAACAAACGATGGGGGAACACGCGAGTTTGTTTTGAAAGATATTTGGCATGTTTGTAGTCACGAGCTTACTTAAGTTTAAGAACGTTTTCATCACACTTGCACGTAAACAGTGTCATAACTTACAGGTTAACTTGGCCGTAATGCCCCTTATAAAACCCTAGGGCGGTAAGTATTTTTTTTTTTAATTTTCATCACACTTGCACGTAAACAGTGTCATAACATACAGGTGAACTTGGCTGTAATGCCCCATATAAAACCCTAGGGCGGTAAGTAATTTTTTTTTAAATTAACAGCACAGCATGACAGCACACAGGTCATGCAAATTCAAGCAAGGAGTTTACACGCAATTGAAAAATTGTCATAAAATGTTATCTAAACAGGAATTTCATTCAATCTCGCTACATGTTATTTAACTACTCAACTAATGTTCTAAAATCTAAATAATCGATAGTTTTTTGTATCCAAACGTCGAATTTTTTTTTTTTGTACTCCGTCATGGCTGTATACCTAGGTAAGTATTTGCCTTTAGCGTTTCTGAACAAAACATTTGTTTAATCTGTGGTGTGCAAACAGCCCGCCATCCGCTTAAAAATCAGTTCACGTATTTCGTAATAATATGTGTTGACTTGTGTATATTCATAATTATTAACTCGCAAATGTGATGAAAAACATTGTATGTTTCACGGGCGGTACGGGAATTACGAACCTCGACTCAGAAAGCCCTCAGTCTTCGACTTCGGGCTTCTACTAGAGCCTCGATCGTAATTCCTTACTTACCGCCCTTAATACACAATATACTATTTCATCACACTTGCACGTAAACAGTGTCATAACATACAGGTTAACTTGGCTGTAATGCCCCATATAAAACCCTAGGGCGGTAAGTATTTTTTTTAATTTACAGCACAGCATGACAGCACACAGGTCATGCAAGTTCAAGCAAGGAGTTTACACGCAATTGAAAAATTGTCTTAAAATGTTATCTAAACAGGAATTTCATTCAATCTCGTTGCATGTTATTTAATTACTCAACTAATGTTCTAAAATCTAAATAATTGATAGTTTTTTGTATCAAAACGTCGAAATTATTTTATTTTTTTTACACTCCGTCATGGCTGTATACCTAGGTAAGTATTTGCCATTAACGTTTCTGAACAAAACATTTGTATAATCTGTGGTGTGGGCAAACAGCCCGCCATCCGCTTAAAAATCAGTTCACGTATTTCGTAATAATATTTGTGCTGACTTGTGTATATTCATAACTATTAACTCTATTCGCAAATGTGATGAAAAACATTGTATGTTTCACGGGCGGTACGGGAATTACGAACCTCGACTCAGAAAGCCCTCAGTCTTCGACTTCAGGCTTCTACTAGAGCCTCGATCGTAATTCCTTACTTACCGCCCTTAATACACAATGTACTATTACGCCTTACGGCATTTCATACAAACTCTCAAGTCCTTATTTCCCGAAATGTGTGAACCATTAAAATCAATTAAACATACGCTTATGCAGGATACATAGGTCTAGAAAGTTACTAAAAACATTATCGAAATGTAAAAAAAAGTAAAATGGAAATTACTGTTTCTAAACAAAATAATCGGTCTAATTTAGCTGTAATACTACTTTTCGAAAATGTTTTTAGTAACTTTTTAGACCTATGTATCCTGCTTATGCGTATGAACTTTCATTAAAATTCAGATTTTTCGGAAAATCAAGACTCGAAAGTTTGTATGAAATGTCGTAAGTTGTAAACGCTCTTAAGTTCAAGTTATTATTGCTAAAATGGATGGAGCTTGGTTTCTATAGAAGTAAGAAAATATTTCTTTGGGAAATTTCTTTGTTATCATGAGTATGATCACTTGTTTAAGTATCGGTCACTAATTACCAGTCACCCTATAATATAATATTCCTCCACAACCCCTGTCTATTCAAAGCATTCATCAGCACAATGTTTTGAGTGCGTTACATTGAGTTCTACCGTAAACCGTGACTTTTCACCCCAAATAAAGAAGTCGTTTCCCAGCAACAATTTGAATGCTTTGATGACGGCTTCGTGAAGTATATATTTATTTCTACATTACCAGTCAAACAAAAATGATTGCAGACATTTTTTATGAGCTGAGCGATTTTTCTATTCATAACAAAATTGAGGTGCTAAAAACGGTTTGGCTGATTTATCCGTTAAACCGGGGGGTATGTCGGAAATGGAATAATGGCCACCGCACTCGCATCTCGCTACCCTAGGGTATCTCAAACCTGCGGGAGGTCTTCAAAGGGTTGGTGGGCTGGCAACCTGACCACTAAGCGTATAAAAGGGAGTTTATTTTTTATATGGAAGTAAATTTTCGAAACATCTGAAGTTATGTATTTTCACTTATTAAACTTATTATCTATACTAATATTATAAAGCTGAAGAGTTTGTTTGTTTGTTTGCTTGAACGCGCTAATCTCAGAAACTACTGCTCCGATTTGAAAAATTATTTCAGTGTTAGATAGCCCATTTATCAAGAAAGGCTATAGGCTATATATCATCACGCCAACCATTAGGAGCGGAGCAGCAATGAAAATTGTTTCGAAAACGGGGAAAATGTGACGCAGATGAAGTTGCGCAGGACAGCTAGTCTTATATATAAAATTCTCGTGTCACAATGTTAGTTACCATACTCCTCCAAAACGGCTGAACCGATTTGTATGAAATTTTGTGTGTATATTGGGTAGGTCTGAGAATTGGCCAACATCTATTATTTCATACCCAAAAAAAAACCCCTCGAACGAAGTCGCGGACAGCAGCTAGTAAATCTATAAAATCGTAAAGAGATTAGACATTCTTAAATCAAATTAATTTAAACTTTGACGTAGTTTTAATTATTATTAGTAGACATGTGAACTGTTTCATTTGCATTTATGGTCAACATTAATGCGGGAAAACCAAATACTTAAATAGAAAGATCTATTGCCTCTTATTCTAGCCCAAACACTACGTTTAAAAGTTTGTGCAGTACTAACAAACTTGAACTCATAAGTCTACCACTTAAGTACACAATATAATAATCACAAATCAAATCCTTAACTAACCCTAGGTCAACTTCAAAACTGTTATTATAACTACCCATGAATGACAAAATAAAGATGGCGCCCGCTAATCCATCAAACTGTGCGTCACCAAGGATTAGCCAGTAATGGACGTCAAACATTTACTCAAGAGAAAACGTGCTCGTGGCCCAGCTACAAGGATCAAAATAATTTTCTTTTTAAAGTAGGCGCTTGCACCCTTTCGTCTTGAAGCCTAAAATATGTTAGTAAACATCGGGTTTGTAGTGTGTTCGGTTATGTTTATACAAGCGACTAGACTGGAAACCAAACAAAATATTTATGTTTTACACTTTATAGTACAGTTTCGGTCATAAATATGGCAGACTGAGGGGGAATTTTATCACGTGAGCTCTCAGTACTCAGGTCTCAATTTTCCATAACTATGTTGATAGATAGCTCCAGACCGTGGTTTAGATGTGTTGATCGCGTTCAGTTTTTTGGGGCAATTCGCCCTGAGATTCAAAATAAAAGTTTAACTTTGTAAAAGTTTAACTAATAATTTCATATTTTAATTGTTCTTTTCGTTTTTACTATGGACACTTTTAACGTGCACG
The DNA here is from genome assembly GCA_963082945.1 of Cerastis leucographa. Taxonomy (NCBI): domain Eukaryota; kingdom Metazoa; phylum Arthropoda; class Insecta; order Lepidoptera; family Noctuidae; genus Cerastis; species Cerastis leucographa. The sequence continues at coordinate 17,544,232 of OY720358.1, read as the reverse complement.
TCTTGCTACATCGTTCTCACATAATGTACCATCTCTAAATGAATGATGTAACCAAGGTTTTGTAACAAGATTCTGATTTAAAAGAGTGTCCATGGAGTTTCTTGCCCATTCTTCTCCATAGAGATCTACGCTTTGGAATGGGCAACTACAGTACTTTCACAGTTATTATGTCTTGTGACTGGGACTGTAGCTTAATTTTTATTGTTTTTCGACTATTCAAAAGTGCCTGTAACTGGCCTACTTGAAATAAATGATTTTGATTTGATTTGATTTGATTTGATTAGAGTTTAATTTCTATAATACAAACGTAACTTTGTGACGGTCAATTTATAAAACATGATCTTTATAGGTTGTATGGCACAGCTAAGCTAGGAACATCGAGGTTTGACGAGGGCTCCTTTATACAATCTTGCACACGCACTGCTTCGGAATGTCACGGCGAGAGTGTACTGACACCTAGTTAGGGACAGAACACTCACTAACTCGATTTGATTAACTATTAAGTTACGGTGATTCAAGCCCAAACCAAAAAGTGACTGTTCTTACCAGTATCGGGGAAGAAGGCATTATAGACCACAAAAATATCCAGATGTATTACAAAGATTCGGATTAAAACATTGTTACATTAGCAAAGACAAACATAGTAAAAGTATCTCAATAAAGTTGTACCGACAAAGAGAAAGCAATAACCAATAAATATTCATCAGCTGACCCAAAACAAGCTTGTTAACCAAAATCAAACACTCCGCTGGGATTAATCGATCTGCTAATCAATTCGTCCCAACAAGGCGTTGAAAACTGAAGGCAACTTGAGATAACTCAAGTGTCTTCGGCCACATTACAAGATAGTTAAGCGTAGTTTACAAACTTGTGCGAGCTTTCGACCTATAAGTTGTATCGTTAACCCTCCTGTCCTTTATATGGATGATAACGCGAAGATGTTGCCGAGGATTATGTAGGGTTGGGTGAAATTCTTTGGGGGTTTGTTTTGCGAATGTGAGATTAGAGTGCATTAGAAGATCTTACTAAAGTGACAATAGTTACCACGGAACGCACAGCTCAAACAGCGACACAACTAAAATTATATGGTATACTGGTGTTCAGTTGCATCTGGTTAGACTGCAAGCCAGTATCATTGGGAAAAGGCTAAGTAATAGGGATGGTGACTCATTTTTTTTTATTTGTCTATCGGGTAGATATTTAAACAGTATTTGACACGTATTTTTGCTTTTTTCACGTAATCGTAAAATTATGGAGATATTTTGAGTTGAAATGGCGCATGACTTTTTTTTTTTTTTTTTTTTGAATGGTATCTCGCAGTTCAACCTATGAGGTTGTCGTCTGCTTAACCGGACTATCCTGTGGGTGCCTTTAGAGTAAGGTCTCCAGCCAGGGCATAAAAACTTACAAACTAAGCGACTGCACGCTAAGGGCACCCCCTGTAGGGTACGAACCTCGGCTTAGGGCGTCGCTGGGGGAGGACTGCATGGGGACAGGCTGGATCTGAATGGTATCATTATTTAGGGGCTGATTTAAAACTACTGGCACAGCATCGCGGGCTGGCTCGAGCGAGGGTCGGGGAGGGAGCGCATGACGTCACGGCTCAGTACATTTTATACCTAGTTGTGACGTAGTGAGCCCCCACTCTCCAACTTTAATTCGTTTTAACTAAGTATTTTTTAGTTAACTTGATAAAACAAAAAATACGTATCTAATATTTTTGTATTACCTGATTGATGGACAAAATAGAATTTCGTTTTCTTTACCCAGTCATCATCCCTATTGGTCAAGCAAAATATTTTATTTAAAATGCGTGGTACAGCCCACGCATTAAAAAGTAAACCAAACGTAATTTTTCACGAGACATGTTGCTGACAGATGCAAAGTGACGTCATATATTTACGCAAAATGTTTTTCCAGATAATCGATATGGTTGCTTTCGTGTCGGACATTGGTCATCCACCGCATTTTGGACAACAGCCAGGAGACCCGAGGAAAAAACACGTCGTTTAGACGCACAACTCACTGACAAAGTACCAGGCGTTCATATTGTTGAGATGTAAACAGGAATTTTGGGGGAGGCTGCAAATTATGACATGTTTTGTTGCTGTAGGAATGTTTTCTGTTTATAGTGAAGGGTCACAAAAAGAAGGGGTCAATTTTTAGCGTGGTTTGTAGTAAGAGCTACGATGGAAGAAGTTTGTCAAACTTCTGTAGTTCAAACTTACTATGACAACAATAATATACTTACTCGTACATATTTACAGATAACTTTCGTTGGTAAGTTGTAGCTCAGCATCACTGAGAACTTTTATGAAATTCATTCTTATTTGGATTTTATGTCTAAAAGTACCATAATCAATATTATTATATCGGCCCCGGGAGTCCGTTTTTTTATCATTTCGCCACAATAGGATTTTCTCTTGTACCGTGGGTGCGTTTTCAAACATTAAAACTCACATACCTACAAAAACAGCCAGATTCGGAATAACTGCCTGTAGGCCATACAAATATTTTTTCCGTGCGAGAATCAAACCCGCGACACGCAGCGCAGCAGCCAATCGCTCAGCCACTGCGCCAACCGTGTTGACCTCCCGACCTTCCTACCTTACGTTAGCGGAATCGCGATCTCTGCTCAATAAAAAAAAACATTTGAAAGGATTTAATTATATAAGTAGAGAGTTTTGTATATTAAATGATGACCAATAAATGCCTCATCTGTCATCAGCTTAGTATTTGCTTGTATTTAGTTGTTAGCCTGAGGGCCAACGCCGACTATCTCTAAGTGACACACTGCTAAGATTAATGAGAAAATCATTTGGGGAAAATGTTTCAAAAGTTTAGAATGCATGACATAACAAACAATATTATAAGTTATACAAGATCTTAACTGACCCTTCACGACGGAAGCCGTCAACCAAGCATTCTGTACATCAAACTAATTAGTAACTCTACGTAAAAAATATTTCTGGGAAATGACTTTTATTGGGTGAAAAATCTAGTTTTACGGTAAAACTCAATGTAACGCACTCTAAGTATTGTGCTGATGGAATCATTGAATAGTAAACGGTACGGTACAGTTAAAAATTAAAAACCAGAGTTTAAAAAAAAAGTTGGAACTTTGACGTCAAATATCTCAGTATCTAGAAGGTTCCCAGGTATGGTCCAGACCAAAAAAAATAACACAATGACGGGGAGAACAGAGCCTTTCGGTTTCGTTAAGGGGCTATTTACACCCTTCATGACTAAAGCTTTAGTAAGATACTGTAACACAGGTATGACTCATTGTGTAATTTTACAGTATGCATGTCTATCTAGGATCACAAATTATATCCATTAACCCATTTGAGACCCATTCGAGAGCAGTGGTGGCTCAGTGGTGGCAGCCCCGACTTATGAGCAGTAAGCCGTGGGTTCGAACCCAGGCATTACTTTGTGTAATTTATTTCATCACCGCTGCTCACGCTGGAAACGGGAATGATCTAGAAAAAAAAAATTGAAGACGTGACATCTACCAAACCAAACCGCACTGGGCCCGCATGGTGGATTACAGCCCACTCCCTCGCATAAAAAGGAGGCCTGTGTCCCATTGGGAACATTAGAGGCTGATGATGATGATGATGATGATGATGAAAACCATTTAAAATATACCAAATAAATGTTTTCTAGTTAAGCTCACAAATAGTTTGTATGTTTCTCTGACTAGCTGTTGCCCGCGAGCTTCGTCCGCGTGAAGCGTCCGCGGAGGCAGTCCGAAGAAGTGGACGTCTTTCGACTGAAATGTTGATGATAACATGTAATTAAACTATCGTGTTATTATCGTATAGTTATTATCATTTATAAATGTAGGTAATTGAAAAAAGGTACCTACCTAAGTTTGGCTACAATCATAAACACACATTGACAATGTTCTTTACTCATACGCATAAAAGTAAAGTTACACTATTCCTAAAACAGATTTACCGAGGAACAAGAATACAGATTTTACTTTAAAATGTAAATAGGCCATAAGTATTTCCTTTCAAGCGGTGTAACCAGAAACCAATTATCCGAGCCGCAATTAAGAGGTACTTCAGGCACATAATATAAAACTTTTTAAATAAAAACCTTCCGACTCATACCGCATAACAAATAAAACCTCATATCGCGGTCACCCGTCCACGTTGTGGACGTTTTACACATTTTTAACTTCGTCCAGTATTCACGAGAGTTTTAAAAAATTTATAAAATCCCGTAATTCAGGACGATGGGGACAGTTTAATTATTTAGATTGTTTTGCTGATGAGTGCGTTGTAGTATGAGGGAATAGGGGTGATATTGGCACTCCTGCAGATAGTAATAATTAAGGTAATACGTAGCAAGCATTTGAATGACCGAGATCTGCTCTGGAGGAGTAGTTCTAAATTAGTATTCGAAACGAATTAAAAAAAAGTGACTAGGGAACGAAAAAACAATGAAAACAACATTATTCATGGTGCAAACAACACATTTTGATCGTAAATTATACTCCCTTTTTTGGCCAGTCACTAGCCAGTTAGTAGACCCATGATTTTTTTAAAGCTTTTATTTTCAAAATTTTGAGACATTGAATTTTACGATTATTATTCAAAAATCGTTCCATTTCGCTTAAAATTTCAAGTTTAATCAAAGTACAAGATTTAATCACTAAAACGCGCATCCAATATAAAGTTAAATCAATCCTATAAGTGCTTAAATATTTATCGAAGCCCAAATAACTGATGCGCTACCTTAAATCGAATTAACCGCGAATGAATAATTGAACAACACAACATTAAATCGTTCAGGAGCACTAAAAACGGATTCAATTAAATATTTAAGACAACGTAGCAACCAATTGAAATGCCACTGTTTCGTAATGATCGGGTTTATTAACAAATAACAATTTACGGGAACAATACAACGATGTAGCAGCCCCAATTACTATGAATACTTACATCATTAATATTTGTACTCAATTTGCAATGATATAGTGTAGGAATTTGGTATCGAATTCCAGTTGAATTGACTTTTGTAACATTCCAACATTGTCTTACTTAGTTCATTGTGTGCGTTGTTGAATTTGGTACCTATAACCTATTACTAGCCTATGCCCGCGGCTTTGCACGCGTGGAGTTCGATCACTGTCCCACGGGATTGTACTATTGGGATAAAAATTATACTATGTGTTAATCCAGGTTATAAACTACCCGTGTGCTAAATTTCATCCAAATCGTTCAGTAGCTTTCCCGTGAAAGAGTAACAAACATCCATCCATCCATCCATAATTACAAACTTTCGCGTTTATAATATTTGTAGGATAGGATGTTTGTCAAATATGTACTTAGAGACACTTTGATTAAGTTAAAGTGAGTAAAGTAAAGTTTTTTAATCAAAAAATAATATTTCAGTTTATCGTTTTATCAGGAAAGGAAGATTGATAAACGTTTTTTAACACATACACACATTTGGCTAAACATTAATCTAGTCACTACGCTAAAGTTACCTTTCGTATTATTCAGAAAAAGCTCATATTGTGGTAGAAAAGGGTAGCTACCGCAGTAGCAGACTAATTATATGTAAAAGTAACTTTAATTCCTTTACACCACCTCCATCGAAACTCTGCTTTTCTCTGCTCATTTCCATACATATCTATTTTCAGGAGGTTTTTATTCATATCTCCCCAGTTATACGCGACACTTCCCCTCACTAATAAAAGAGCTGTTCCTTTATGGCTTGGCAAAAAGTCTGAAAAGTTTCCACAAACAGATTATTTAGTGTGGCGCGTCGATCTGATCGATAATAATCCAATAGTCTCGTTGCTCGCTCGTCGAGTGCATTCTAATTGCTTTGTCGCGACAGCATCGAATGCAAAAATGGAAAATTTAGCTGACTTTTATACAAAGGAGTTCTTTTTGTGAAGGATTGCAAAGCTTCTTTTTTCTTTACTTCTTATGCCAGGACTCATTTAGGGATTGTTTGATAATCATCCATAATGACATCACTGGCTGTAGGCCTTTTAGTGTTATGAGGTGTTCTTTTTTTTTCCCTATTACTACCTTCGGCCTATGCTGTCCTCCCATACTTAAGTACTAACGCTGTAACTTCAAATATTGTAAAACCAAATGATTTTAAAAGAGTAACCATGGTGTTTCTTGCCGGTTCTTCTCCATAGGAAACGACCAACCCGAACCGTGCACCTTTTGTTGACGTTTTATAAGTGCCCATGTAGGCCTATGTAAAATAAAATATTTTGATTTTGATTTTGTGTAACGCTCTTTTTACTCTATTAAAAAGGGAAGATCCTTCGAGAAAACGGGGGTTTTGCATCCTTATCTCGTGGATAAGGTTTTTTTTTCCCGTCACACGTCATAACACGTCATTGAATTCGATCTTCGGATTTTGGAGTGCAGACGTATAAAAAACAATAAAATTAAACTTTGCTGTTAATGTGCGAAACATAATATCTCCTCCGTTGTTTCGAGTGCACAAAAATCGATTATCACCGGTTGTTAGGGGCAGAACATACCGCCTCGCGACACAGCGGCGTCGGCAACGTTCTATTATGAGAAGTCGAATAGGTAGACGTTTTGGCGTTTACGCAGCCTCTTACTTTTCTACTGAAGAGCAAACAACAAGAAAGATCTTTTATAACACACCCATTAGTAACGCTAGCCTATGTCACCCATACCAATTCCCCATAATAATTTCCATAATAGCGAGTGCACTTAGCATCTGTAAGCTTCTGCCCACAGCCGCCATGGCTGGTCAGAAAACCTTTATAGTAAAAAACGAGAACACGACGTGTCAACGCATTCATTACTGCCATTGATTTTCTTAGAGAACTTACAGACAAATTGTGTTGTTTACGCCATGAATTTTATCATTTTCTGAAATATCTAATAGATATATCTAAAGACTTCGTTTTCTATGATAATGACAAATTCATTGAGTCTAAAGATAATTAACGTTTAGTCAACAACGTTAATTTTATGACTCATCAGATCAAACTGCCAAAAGCTTCACACCAAGTAGTATAGTGTAAGTGTTGTTTAGCCAAAACTATCCATCTAACTGTCTGCGAAAATGATACGAAAATACCCAAAACTAAAGACAATACTGCGACAATACTAAAGTCACAGATTCAGGTAATATTTTAACCTTTGCTGTGTTAATATTCATTCTGCTGCGAAGTATTTTTTTCTTATATTATCATGATTCATGATCACATTAATCGCAACGATAGCTCATTGTCTGAACAGCCTTAACTCACCGCATCTCAACACGGCTTTTATTCGTTGATCGTCGCGCAAACATTTATGTTTGAGCTTTGTTTGCGCACGGTTTCAGGGTCTCGCTGTTTGTCGTTCATTTACACAGACGCATATACTTGACTGACGGATTTTACGCACAGTTCACACTGTTCGTGTGAGTGGGTATTTAGAACGTTCTTAAATCATGAGTCACCGTCGTGGAAGTAATTTGTGAGCAGTCTAGTAAGCTTTATATACAAGGTGTTTGTAAATTAACTAGCGATACTGCGCATGTCATGGGTCAGTATTTTAAATCAGTAAATTACTTAATTATTCAATGCAAGGTTATGGAAAGAGCATTCATATTGTACCAAAAAAAAAAAAGAAATATCGTTATTTCCTTGGATTTTTGATTACCACAAGAAAGCTTACTCCTTCTATGCCGGAAAAAGTACAATAAATACGTAAGTAAAAAATATCTAAACTTACATAACATGTAACTAATACCCGGCGATATTGTGTAAGGTCAAAACTGTTGTCCCTCGGGCGTGCCCACCAAGATTTACGATTCTACCCAACTTTGTACCGAGCAGATGGTTCAGTACCCAACACTTGTTGAGAATGTAAAACATGACTGTTATAACAGTTTCCAACTTTTCTTCAGCATTTTTATGTGAAGACGTTTAGGGAGAGTAAGTTATGGTTCTCTTGTGTTTTGTTTTGCCGTGGTGAAAGATGAGAACGATGTGTGTGAGGTAACCCGAAGGATGAGTTGAAAGTAATATGTTCTTTGAATGGTTATGTGGAAGCGTGAAGAACAACAGCATTTTTATGTGTTTAATGAGGCAGGGGGGGAGCCCAATTGCCATCAACAAGCACAAATCCAGACTCGAGGTTGAAAATAAGAAATGACTAACGGAAAAAATCAATAAGGAATGAACTTGCAAGTCCAAGGTCCAAGTTTCGAATAAACGACGAAAAGAATTTTCTCATAAAGAAAGCAGTTTCTGAAAAAAAAAAATATCTTCAGTAAATCTTTTAGATAAAAAAATCTGTAAAGTCCACTGAACTATGAAATAATTAACTTTTAAAACACAAAGTTTGTTCGCTAACTTGAGTAGAAGAACCCCTTAATATCCAATATATCATTTTCACGGTTTTATGGAAGTAAACTTTGATAAAGTTAAGTCTGAACTTAACGCTGCATAGGGTGGACCGTAATTCAAGATAACTTAAGATTTAGATACGGTTAAGTGAGGCTAAGTTGGAGTTAAGTGCTAAGTTGACGGTAGTCCAGCGACGTAAATCGAATATTCTGTAGGGAGTTTAAAATTTAGTAAGGACTTTGAAAGTTTAGAGATTAAAGTCGATGTGACTGACCTTTGTTATGAAGAAGGAAGGGACTTTTCGGAAGAGAATTTAATTTAATTCTGCTTAGAGGAACAAGGAATTGAAAAAAGTTTTGTTTGCTATGACGGGATTTGAGCAATGGAGTAGAAATTATACTTGGAGGAAATGTTAAGTGGTAAAGGCGCTCGCGACGAACTTTTCATGTCGGAGTCACAAATACTTCAATTGGATTATTTTGTTGCTTAGCGACCATAACCTTTGTCGTGAAGGAGTCAGACCTTTTTATCCAAGTGGTTCCTTTTAAATACATAGATCAAGTCGTGTTTCGTAATAAGTTGTGTAATGATTGATATCATTGAAACTGATTTAAAGGGGCAGTTGTATAAAGTAATTTTGGTAAGTTAAAAATTACAAAATGCATATTTATTAACAAGTTCAGCAGTTAAAACTTAGCACTAAAGTAAACAAAAATGAGTCGCAAAAATAATAAAATTGATAATTTAATAAATACTGAGCAGTGAAATAACTAAATGGGCAGTTACGAGTGGGCAGTTGACAAATCAAATTAGTCGGTAAGAAATCTCATTCTAAGCTGCTTGCGGCTTAACATGCGCACGCGGCGCTCGCGAAAAAATAGCTGCCGCCGTATCTTCCGACAACCATGTCGTCGTCGCTCCGCCGGCCTTCGGCCTACGCTCCTCTTGACCCCGAGTCGGGGTGAAAGCGGGGTTGTAAATAAAAAAACCGAAGTTTTTTTGAAGTTTTTTTTTTATGAATGGCATCTCGCAGTCGTCTGCTTGACCGGACTATCCTGTGGATGCCTTGAGAGTAAGGCCTCCAGCCAGGGCATAATAACTTACAAACTAAGCGACTACACGCTAAGGGGGTGCCCCCTGTGGGGTACGAGCCTCGGCTTAGGGCGTCGCTGAGGGAGGACCGCATGGGGACAGGCTGGATCTGAATGGTGTCATTATTTAGGGACTGATTTAAAACTACTGGCACAGCATTGCGGGCTGGCTCGAGCGAGGGTCGGGGAGGGCATGGACTGGGACGTCGCGACGGACCTCGACGGCGAGGTCGGAAAGACGGCGGTTTGAGTCGGAACCTTTTAAGAGTGCTAGTCTCTTTGCTACTCTCCTGGAGGAGGGTGATAGCATCATTTGGAGTGACGAGGGTATGCCTAGGACGGCGTACTGTACTAATGCGCGAGGGTTCGTAACGGGCAGCCGCTGCGATCAGGGGATTACGGTGTTTAATGGCGTTATCGAAGAAACGCTTCGAAAGACGTTTCAAAAACTGAAGGACGGTGGGCATTCTAAGGTCTACGTGTGGACGGTCATTACGGACATAAAAAGTGGCTCCCGTGACTCAACGTAAGTACCGGTTCTGTAAAAAAAACCGAAGCAAATTGGCGAATTATATAACTAACTGCCCATTCCATCATTTTTACTGGCCATTTATTTATTAATCTGCTTACGTATTATTTTATTTTTTATTTTTAGTACTGAGATTGTAAGACGAAATAACCGGCCAATTGTTTTTTTTATTACTGTCTTTGTTTTATTGTCGCACAAATTAACCTACCACTGATAAAACCAATAACTGCCCATTATTTTTTTCAACTGATCAACACCTCTCGAATGTTTAAATAACAGTCCAAAAAATTAGTTTCCATTTTTAAATAACGTCACTTGTTTTTCTACCTTTAAAACACTGAATCAGCACGTTCATGTTGCGGTTTTGTATGCTCATGAAAAATGTATGCTCGAAATAACATGTGAGAGCATCTATGCGACATGCAATGCTGACTATCAACTTAGCCTAGTGGTGTGACCTTCGGACTACCAAGTCATACGTCTCAAGTTCGAACACAAGACACACACCTCTGACTTTTCGGATTCATGTGCGTATTATATAATTATCACTTGCTATGGTGAAGGAAAACATCGTGAGGAAGCCAGCATGCTTAAGAGATATTTTTAGATGACATGTAAAGCCAAGTCCAGAGGCGGCATAAAACTTGATACCAGGTTAGGCACTAAATAAATAAATACATAAAATAAAATAAGCCTTTATTGCTGTTTTACAATAATTACATTGAGACTTGTTGTTGACTATCGGTTTTCAAACAACAGCTTATCTTTCGACAAAGACCTCCTCCAAAAACTTCCTTCCACCTATCTTTGTCTCTTGCATTTCTGGTCCATTCTGGACCAGCGACTCTTCTGAGATCATCTTCCCAGCGTTTCATTTGTGTACTTTTACTTCTTTTACCATCCCTGGGGTACCATTCTGATATTAGTATAGTCCATTTCTTCTTTCTCTCTCTAGGCATATGTCTTGCCCATTTCCATTTAAGTGTTTTCCATACTTTGTTCACATCTCTAAATTTAGTTATATTTTTAATTTTGTTGAATCTTATTTTACCTTTTCTTTTTACTCCCATTACATTTCTTTCTACTCCATTTCGACATACTATTATTTTATTATTTAGTTTCTCTGTTAACGACCATGTTTGACAACCATATGTTAAACATGGCAAAATACAAGTGTGTTATATACTTTTCTTTTTTCTTTAAGTGGTATGTCTTTATTTTCATAACTTCGCTAAGAGACCAAATCTTTTCCACTAGTTTGGGCACTAAGCACAGTATAAAGAAAATATTTCTAAAATAAAATAATACTAACAATCCAGTCCGCTCTCCTGATCCTCATAAATACTTAAGGGACATTCCTGAAGCCACACAACACTATTTTATCCCAACATTGTCTGCAACACTAAAATCAGCGAAGTGTGCCTCTTATCTTTCAAATAACGGTACCTTTTTAGTCTTAAAACTCTTCGCATACGTAGTTTATGCAAATAAGGCGTGAAAACAGGATATTTTGTTGGAAACCACAGTTCCCTTGGCAACGGTTTAGCACTTTATGTTAGCAAAATGCATAGCTTAACTTATTCAAGCATCTCGCGATACAGCCAGAAGGGATGGATGTGGCATATATTTTCTTATCGATCGCAGTGACCGTGTCTGTTTAATTATTTATTTATTCTTTATGTACAATATATAGGCGGACTTAATGCCACAATAAAAAAAACCGACCAAGTGCGAGTCACTCTACCACACACAGTCCTGTAGCACCAAACAATATAATAACAATTTTAGAACGCTCATTCATATATAAATAAAATACTCAACAGCAAAACATGGCATGTTTATGAAAATAAAAGCTATTTAGTCGTTGTGGCTGTTTAAGTTTCTTTGTACTGATACTGTTAGCCTGCGTCATCCCACTGCTGGGCAAAGGCCTCTCCCCATGACTTCCAACTGTCTCGATCCAGGGCCAATGTGGACCGTCGCTGGTCTTGTCTGACTCGTCCCGCCATCTTCTACGAGGTCTAACGCGACGCCTTCTGGCTGTGTCAGGGTTTCAGAAACTGGTCATTTTGGCCCACAGATCATTGGGCATGCGGCAGACGTGGCCAGTCCACTTCAGCTTAGCGGCTTTTTCAGCCACATCAGTATTTTGTATTTTGGAGCGCAGTGTGGTATTGCGTAAACGTTTTATTTGTAATAATTATTAAACCTTAATTTTGGGCTCGGTGTATCTGAATGTGACAAACATAATTCTAAAACATATGCATTATATAAGGTACAATACGCGGACCATTAGGGAGTGGCGAGATTCAGGTACCTATCGACCGAAATTGGCTAATCAAGTATCATCAATTCATCACATTTGTCCCTTTTGGTACTTACTAGAAAGTTGTAACTATTTTACAATATATAACAATAATATTATAAAGGTGAAAGTTTGTGAGTGAGTGTGTGTGTGTGTTTGTCACTCCTTCACGCCTCAATAGTTGAACGGATTTGCATGAAATTTGGTATATAGATAGCTTATACCCTGGATTAACACATAGACTTTTTATCCCGGTCTGCGCGGGTAAAACCGCGGGGCAGCTAGTATTTTTATAATTATTATGCAATTATTCATTCTCAGCGCAGTAAGGAAAAAAAAAACAAATATGAGAAGACGCAGTACTCCGACTAATTAATGCACGAGCAGATTCTTTGGGCGACGTGGATCTTCTACAATAAATTGAGTAAAGAAGGGTAGAGGTAATTGAAAACAGAAAACACTTCGTTCAACATTAGTTTAATGATGAACCCTACACAAGAAAAAAAACAATTCGATGGCTCCCGAATGGTTTGTGATTCTTAGATTAACACTAAGTACCTACTACATCATCATGTCGTGTTATAGCCATTTAACATCGTTCTTAAATAATGAACTATTAGATACAACTCTGCCTAATCCTTCAGGTATTAATTATGTATTGCATGCATGCATTGCATTGCATGCATTATGTATGTGCAGGTATTAGTTATGTCTAAAATAATGAAAATTGTAATTTGCCTTTAAAGTCAACTTAAGTTTGCTTAGGGTGAAAAAGTTTACTATAAAAACTAAATTAATTACTATTCATAAAACAATTCAAACTAGATAATTAAAACTAAAATAACAACAAATTATAAAAGGGCGTCAAAACTCCTCCTTAACGCTGTCATCTGGTAACGTGCCCAAGAGACAATAATTGTTTGCTTAGCAACAATTATCTTATCTTATCAACCGTCTTCCAATCGTAAAGTAATATGACCAAAATGCCACCTCCAAGTTTCCGTCAGCCCAAACCCTGGCAGGAAGTTACGGTCTATAGGATGTTAGATATTTTTAAGGCATGCACACTTCGCTGGTTATCCGAGGGTTCACTAGTCGGGTTAGAGTGGAAACTTTTGCTCAAAATACGGACTTGCTGTACAGCTAGGGTTACTATTCGAATTTTAAAAAGCGTTGATGAAAAACCCGGTCATTTGCAAAAAAAAGTCCGGATGGTTTGGTTGTGGATCTTTCTTTTTTCGGTTTTCATCTTTGCTTTTCTATAATAAAAAGTCTGGATATTTAACAAGCCTGGACAGAGTCGTGGTGGTGGCACAAAGCCGGACATGTACAGACCAATCCAGACGTATGGTAACCCTATGGACAGCTGAACTTATACCAAATGCGCCGCATGTTTTCGGATAACGCGTCCGAAATATTTCAAGTTTGGTGATACTACATTTCTAAAGTTGTCTGGTATAAACTGGGCATATTATACTGACTTTGGAAAGACTAGCAGCTTCGTCTTGCTGGCACGACATTATGTTTCATTGACCCAAAGATTTGCCAATTCCACGGCTGTGTTGGTGTTAGCGCAGACGTCTCTTTAGCGGCATGATGTCGGGCTCACCGGGCAGGATAAGAAGTAGAAACCAGTTTGAAACATAGCTCCACAAAACCACACACAAAAGACTAGCTAGAAAGTTGAAACTAATTCATTTAACCCCAGGTCCATTGCGGTGTCGGCAGAGAAACTCGAGCGCTTAAACTGTGAACTCTAAATCCTTGGCTTCATCTGTTATATCCTCATTCCTGGTTAAATAGTAAAAGTTTTGAAGCCATAATTTGCGAGAGTCGAGGGGCCTTTGTGGACGCGGGCGAATTACTGAGAATGTTTACAGTGTGTTTATTAATTGTATGATGTAAAGAGGATTTACTGTTTTATTATCAAAACGTGCCTAGTTATTTCAAAATCCATGATTACAGCGCAATTTGTCAAAACATGCCTCACTTTCAATATCAGGTTTGCCTCCAAACATTACAAAGGAAAGAATGTCTACTAAAAGAGAAGTCATTTCGTTAGCATTTGCAAGTTTTCCCCATAAATCTAAAAAGCAATCTCAGATTTGCTGCAGTGTTGTCAAAAATCACGTTTTAATAAAATTTCTGGGAAAATAGTGAAATGGGAGTTGGTAAAAAGCAAAGTATTTTTGTCGTTTCATCTGTAATCTTTGGTCTGAGAGGTGAGCGTTTTTTTTAAAATGTGTAGCCGTTTACTGAAAGTAGCTAATTTTAAGGCAACGAAACATTACTACATTCTAGCAAAAGTTTTTTGGAACCAACTTCCTGTGCACTATTGTGTATTAAAGGTACTTCGCAAGCTTAAGTATTTCGTGAAACTCGAAATACTTAAGCATGCGAAGTACCCAGCACTGTGTTATTTTTTACAAATTTTTTATATTGTCGCGCTAATGTTTTTTGAAACTCTCTTTTTAAAGCTCTAATCGTTATTGAATACTTTTGAACTTGATAACGATCAGAAAACAACAAATTAACAGATGTATTTTAATATTTTTAGTCTATGTCGATCCACTGCAGGACAAAGACCTCCGTAAAAGACTATTTCTAAAAGAAAGAAAATTCTGCATTGCAATAAAAATATTCCTCATGTTCAGCTTGTGCCACAAAGTCCGATAGGTAGGCCTTCACAAGCCTGCCATATTGGATTACCGTTGAAGAAATCCGCTGACGTAGCGCACACGACCCGAACCCGTCACGAAATGCACCGAACGTATTTTTATTCCACCCTATGCCGCTTGACCACAAGCTACGCGCTGGAGCGACACGCGTGTTGTGACAGATAACAAAACACAGGAAAGAAATTATTGCTAAGACCATGCCACAAGACACCGCATGCAATGGTCCCCACGCGAAAAAACAGTGAGGCACGTGCGTGTCGTTTGAGTTTTTCAAGTCACAAGTCGTATCAATTGAGGTCGTGAAGGGAGTGTTATTGGTATATTGGTATTGTTAGTTTTTGGTTATAACCGAGCGATTTTTGGTTTACTGCGTTTTTACTGCAGCTGTATTGGGGTAGCATGTGCCGCGGCTGTTCAATTTTTATCTGCTTGGAGGCAGTTTTGTGTTGCGTAAAAAGTTATGATACGGAGCATTTGTTTTTACTGAGTTGGCGGTTTTGTTCGTAATTGGTAGGGTGGAAAATCTACAAATTGAATGCATGACTTGACTTTATTGAGAATATACGGTATCGTATAGTTATAAAGCTGTACCTGTCATGTATCAAACCACATATTTCTGCAAATCCACTTCCCGAAATTAAAAAAGAGAACAGTTTTATTTATTACCTATTTTTCTCTGTACAAGCGGTTGGTCGACGCTTCACGGGACCAGAGGGCTGGCCTCTTTTTTGGTCAAAGAATCAGCATTGCCATCCAACGTGGCAATGCGGCCAGCCTTCTGGGCACTTTTCCTGTCGACAGCGATGTCGACGAATTTTTTGACGCCCTGTAATTTTGATACTTGTACATATTTTATTTTTATTTTATATTTATTTATAGTTTGTAAATAATGTACATATGTAATATACAACATTAAAAAAAAAAAAAACATATGGTTACTCAGAAAAACAATCAGAAAAAGCCATAAAGCGTACTTTTTCATTCCATTTATATCGTACTTTTTAATTTAACTTTTTTTCCATATCATACCTGAACATAAATTCCCAACCATTACAGTGTAGTTCAGGAAAATTAATAAAGCCAGGTATCCGTATGAAAATATTGGTGCGATCGTCGCCGTGTCATAGGCAGATGCCGTCCGGATATTCAAAACTGTCCTCTTTATTAACGCAACCAGGTGTTTCTGACGTTTCTGATAACTACACTGTCTTATGAAAATGTTGTTGATTTGCTACAACGTTTTTGAGATAAATAGTAAATTGATTTTTAATAGATTTGGCTTGCTTTGGTAGAATTTTACTAATGAAGCTTAGATCAATGGCTATTTTTATTGTTGAATGTTGACACTGACAATAGGGGTGCGTACTGGGTAAAGAAAACGACATTCTATTTTGTCCGTCAGACAGGTAATACAAAAATATTAGACACATATTTTTTGTTTAATCAAAATATCAAAAAATTACTTAGTTAAAATTCATTAAAGTTGGAGAGTGGAGGCTTACTACGTCACAAGTAGGTATAAAACTTACCTACGACGTCATGCGCCATTTCAACTCAATATATCTCCGTAATTTTATGACCACGTGAAAAAAGAAAAAATACGTGTCCAATACTTTCCAATAAACTACCCAACGGACAAAGAAAAAAAATGTGATCATCCCCTATTGTTGAACACTGATCGCGTTCAATTTCATAGGTGAAATTCGCCCTCAGTTTACTAGAAGTACTATTTCTGAGTGCAAAGCTCTTTCATAAACCATGGAGTTTCTTGCCGGTTCTTCTCCATAGGAAACGACCAACCGAAACCGAGCACCTTTTTGTCGACGTTTTACAAGTAGGCCCACGTATTTTTTTTTTTTTAAACTTTGCCCCACACTAGGAATTTCTCCTGTATCGTGGGTGCGTTTACAAACATTTAAACTTACATACACAAACAGCCAGACCCGGATCAACTATCTGTAGGCCATACAAATATTTGTTTCGTGCGGGGATCGAACCCGTGAGACGCAGCGTGTTTAGTCTGCAGAGTGTTTATTCTTATTTTTGAATTTTGAATTTATGTCAAAATGATTATGTTTTTGAATCATAGATGGCACTTTGTAAATACGTCACAATCCTGAATCGCGGTGTCGAGATTCTCCGCGTTTTAACGACCTTCCAGCGGTACATCAAAATAAATTGTCTTGTTCTGAAAGTTATTGTGTTTTATTTGACGTATATCGGGAGATAGTTCTTCGGGAATTGTACACAGCGCAGCAGTGGATCGCTCAACCATTGCGCCAACAGTGTCGTCAATATTTTGATTTTGATTATTTAGTTTTTTTTTTGTACTAACTGTAAATAAAATACTCTGCCAAATATGAAGCTATCGAGGTGGTTCTAAACTCGTAGATATGTCCATAATTACGGCTCTTGGCAGAAGTTTTTGGCAATCTCAGCAGAATGTTGATAGTTTACGGGGGTTGCTGCACTTAAATAAAACGTACATGACATTTACGAAGAAATGCGGTGGATAATTTTATGAAACCCAAAATATGCGTTGCTATAATTTTAGGACTGAAGAAAATTTTATTGATTTACAAAACACTGAACTGTTGATGGTTGGCGTAGTTATGAACAGGAACAAAGACTTGTTGCTAACTTAAGTATCATTTTCACCAAACCCGACGCGGGATTAATTACACCCATTCCCCGCAGGGATGATCTGTCTAATCCGGTAGTTCTACCCAAAACATTTCTCCCGGCATCTCTCTTGCCAACGATATTTTACCTGCAATTTCACAAAGTTCGCTCCAGTGCGCGTCATGATGACGTTTACGCGGTAATTCAATATGGCGGCCGACGGAGCGTCATGGCCGCGGGCGAGACAACCTCAAAATCGCATCAACTCGCATTTGATTACTGGAAAATTAAACCGACGTGGTTATACGCCCCTGGTGTTTTGGTCAAGGAGATTACCGTCTGTGCGCAGTTTATGGTAGATATATGGACGTAATGGCTGTCAGGTCCACTGGCGAGGGAGGCAAACTCAGCTAAGTGACATTACATAAATAATAAAGTTTAGGGTGCTTGTAGTAGGTACTTTTGGCCAAAGTGTTAGCTGTGGTGGCTTAGTCTACAACGCTAATTTTTATACTCAACCCTGCCTAAACTGGTATATTTCGGGGATAGAATAGAATAGAATAATACTTTATTGTACACCAAAAATCAAACATAACGGGTTTACAAAACTTACAATTTTATGGTTACAACGGCGGTCTTATCGCTTATAGCGATATCTTCCAGACAACCGTTGGATGGACATTACGGAATTAAAAATAAAAAGGGGGTAGTCAGTGGTGTACTAAACAAACATTTTAAACAAAACAAATAAATAAATTGGGGATGAATAAATTCGTACAAATTTCAAACAATTAAAAAGCTTTTGTATAAACAAACGCTCTTTATAAACTGTAAACATGATTGAGGACAGCCTAATTGCTCAAACAAACTAAAGCTGACCAACACCGCAAAGCCCCCGAATATAGACCGTCATAACTAACAAAGTACTTGAAAAACAGACAACGGTACCGAAACAAGACAAACAACTAATCAGTCTGCTAATAAAATACTATGTTCTCAAATCCCAGGAGTGCGACCGAGGTCGATACCACCCACAAATTGGTTCTCGTTAACATTTGGACGCGATTTCCGAATTTGTTGGCCCTTAACAAGCCAACCTCGGGAAGTTTAGCTGGCGAACAAAATGACCGGACATGCTTCAATTAGTGGATAGCGGAGCACCGAAGATCCTTATCGATTGCTGGATGTGCAATTAATTTAATTGGCACAGTACTGTTTGTCACTTCATGACTTTGCTAACAGCAAATCGGGTAAAGGGGTTTGTTAAGTAAATGCTGCTTAAATCTGAAGTCTAATTGTATGATTACGATAATGTAACGATGGTGTTTGGGAAATAAAAACCATTATAGAAAGTTCGAGTCGTTTACAATAAAAAAAAACAGCTCAAACAAACAAAACATAATGTCGAAAGGTATCCCATTTGGTTACTAACTAAGGTATCCTATACCGATCCTGCAATGTTGAACAAACTCCGTTTTCCGCTAGAAGAAAAATATAAAATTTACTACTATTTCTAAATCATGTTGAACGTGTCCAAAGTTCGGCGAGTTTTAAACTTGGTTCCGTGTCGGCATCGAGCACAATTCTGGGGCTGCTCCTAAACTTTTAAGTAGATGCTCATTTTCAACTGCCCCGAACTATCCATCGGTTGTCGGTTAATCAGCTGAGGAATAAGCTGGAAGGAGGGGTTTCAACTTTAAGGATGGGCTGCGGTAATTTTAGATGTTGTTTTGTTGTTCCATTACGTGTTGTGTGTTTGCAATTGAATGGTTTTTGTAGGTTGTCTATTAAAATAAAGATCTAGACCACGGCCATTTCTTTGTTCAGTTCCTAGTAGTTTATTGTAAAATGAACCACATCACAATGTACACACATCAAAAGTGTCTAGGGATCAAGCATTTTTATGCGGATTTCTTGAGATTGAGATGTGGCTTTGTAATAAATTTATGATTTTATAAATTTATATGGATCCTTTTTGGTGCATTTCATAATTTGAATCAGGAACTGTGAATCAAATTCGAGTAAAAGATGAAAATCAGCTGTCAATATTTTCCCTATAAAAACATACAACGCATTGAAGACATTATTAGTGCTACTGTTTCCCTACTACTGATTAAAACCAACGTTATTATGGAGCGGCGACGTCATTTAAGCAGGGAAGAAATGCTCAGAGCCGTGGGAATGATAGAAGCTGGTTTCCGGCAACGTACTGTGGCTTTAGCTCTGAATACAAGTCAGAGTGTTATCAGTCGACTTTGGACACGTTACCGAAGCACTGGTACCGTGGCTGAGCGCCATGGAGGACGATATCGCTGCACCACACGGAGACAAGACCGATACATTCAAATCTTAACTCGAAGAGCTCCAACAATAACCGCCATGATGTTAGCCGTGAGGCTTCATCACTCTTCAGGGAACTTAATTAGCGACCAAACAGTCAGAAACCGCTTGCATGAAGTGAACCTTCATTCCCGAAGACCGCTACGGGTACCACCTATAGCAATGCACAATCGTAGGATTCGATATCAATGGGCTCTTGAACACAGAAATTGGGCAGAAGAACAATGGCGTTTCGTGTGCTTTTCTGATGAGTCTCGTTTTGGTATGAGACCGGATACAAGACGTATACGACACTGGAGAACCCCTGGACGCCAACAGCGATTAAAATCCTGCCAGGAAGTCCATCCTTATAGTGGTGGAACCATCATGGTATGGGCGGGTATTTGGATCGGCGGAAGAACTGAGTTGATTTGGATCAGAGGCAACCTCAACGCTCAAATTTATGCTGAGACGATTGTATCAGACGTTATCGTTCCTCTACAAGTGCAAATCGGTCCCTTATTTCAGTTAATGCATGATAATGCACGACCGCACACCGCAAGAGTTGTAAGACAGACTCTCGCCGCAGCTAACATCAATGTCCTGCCCTGGCCTGCTCAGTCGCCAGACTTGAACCCGATTGAGCATGCATGGGATATGCTACAGAGAAGAGCTCTGCCGAATATGGAGGGTATCCAGTCGCAAGAAGACCTTTTTTTGTTGTTGCAACGAACATGGGCGGCCATTCCACAGCGTGATTTGGATGAACTCATTTTGAGTATGCCAAACCGATGTTCTTGTGTTGTTAGTGTTCGCGGTAGAAACACGGATTATTAATTGTTTAAGTTACCCAATAAAATTTTAAAGAAAACTGTTATTTCAGTCTTTTTTTCGAACTTTAATGTTAGTGGTTCAAATGTCAAAAATCCCTTTATTAGAAAATGGCAAATTTCTTTATTAATGCAAAGGTGACTTGGTTTATCGTTACTGTGACAAACGAAAACACTTTATTTGATGAATCCTTAAAGAAAATTTTAATTAATATCAATCAGGAGAAAAGTTATTGCAAAAATATATGTTGATCCCTAGACACTTTTGATGTGTGTAGTTACCCATAAATTCCAAAATCGCCTACCACGATTGATTAAACGTGATATACCTAATTAATCACTGCAGACACTATTACGGCTAGACTTAATTTGATCGCAGTAACCGGATAGCATAAGCACCTATACTTACATACATGCATAACATACCCAGACACACCACACACACTCAAAATACGTGATTCAACGTTCGCAGTCTCATTTTCAGGTCATTACATCGCATCATACGCGAAACGAGTTCGCCGCATGGCGCCCTAATATCCATGTTTTACATACAAATTAATATTATGAGAATGACAGTCTGTAAGTGTAATAATAACACTTGTCGCGTTCACTTTAAATGAATTTTGTTTTTGATGACTTCTTGTTTGATGTGTTAGGTCTTAAAGACGGTAATTTTGGCGTCTTATTGCAGTTGTTTGGTTTGTAAAATGTGTGCTAATTGCACTTGTGACACCTTTTTGGCATGGCACAAACTATGGCTTTTTGAATCCGTAGTTTAATGTGTATCTACTTAATTTTTGACAGCATCGTTGGTCCAATGGACGGCCGGGGCCATATTGTTATTCGGTATTTCTATCAGGAATTTCTCTATAGCAGCCGCGGATTCGGGATTTGTGCCAGGTTGACGGCAATAAGCTCGCCCTCTATTACATGGGACTTAAATATAACTGGGGAAATGTGGGTATACTTAGGTACACCTCTGCGTAACGTTTACAGGAGCGATGTAATGTTAATTGTTGTACCATTTCCACTTACCCACTTAAACTTTTCTTGCAATAAAAAAATATTCTTCTTCTACTGGTGTCCCAATAATGGTCGACAAAAAACACTTTTTAAATGTAACATGAAAACTTTTGCCTAGTTATGTTTAGAAAGAGGATAGTGATAGTTGAAATGATATTAGAACATTTCCAAGACGAATAGTTTTATTGTATTTGAAAGTTTTAATAAACAAAATGTAGTGATAGCTATAGTTTTAAAATCAATGCCCCTTATGATTTTAATCTTTTTTGCTTTTTTAATGTACAACAGTAATCTGCGAGCATAATAATATGTGGACTACAGTAGCCCTGATGGTTTTATATTGTAGAAAATTTCCAAGTGGAATTTTATACCATGTTCATTGCTGACGGCGCTCACATGTACGAAAAAAAACCCAAATAAGAATGTAGGGATTTTTTTTTCAATACCACTTTACATTCCAAACCCTCACAAGCAGATAAAAGCTATTCGAAAACAAATTACAGTCAATGGGTGATTTCCGAGAAAACTTGAAGTCACTTTAACACAAAAACTAGACCAGTTGGCCTGCCATAATCCCCTGATCAAATCTAAATAAATACAATCTTGTAATGTGGATGTGGATGGGTGGTGTAGGTAGGTAGGTTATTCCAAACTAGTAACCCCCTTTCTTGTTACAAAATTTTGTCGACTACTGTTACCTACTCAAAGAATAACAATGAATATTTCTCAAAACAACATAAACAATTTTAGTTTATCAGATATTGGTATTCTGTGAAGATTCAATTCTTGACATAACATCACGCTTGTAACCCGGAAGGGTTAGGCAGAGATGTACCTAATAGGACACCCACATTTTATTAGTTGTCATCATCTGCCTAGCCTTTTCCCAATCTATCTTGGGTTCGGCTTCCAGTCTAACCGGATGCAGCTGAGTACCTACTAGTATTTTTCATGAAGCGACTGCTTATCTGACCTCCACAACCTAGTAACGTATTACTCATACGATACCCCTTGGTAAGACTGGATGTCAGACTTTTGGCTTCTGACTACTCGTAACGACTGTCTAAGATCTGCAAATGACAGCCGGGACCAACGGCTTAACGTGCTTTCCCAGGCACGGAGGAAACTCGGTATGTTATGATGGTCACCCATCCACGGACCAACCTCGGCAAGCACGGCTTAACCTTAAAGATCGACCCGTGAGGCTGTTATTATTTAGCCATAATAAATTATATTGAGACTATTGCCATAATAGATACAATACTGAAAAACTGTGAAAACATGTTCAGGCAGTTACGAACTAACTTAAACATATGAAAATAAAAAGCGATTTTCCAAGTTTTGAGCTACAACAATTCCTCAAAACGATCTAGAATCACCCTCTCTCCAACAAAATCTTGGACACACAAAGTATTCATTAAATAACGAGTTTCGAAGTATAAAACAGTGGTGATGCTACTCGGCTCCCCGGGTCGTGGCGATGCATAAAATATACAATTGCGGGGTATTAATATTGCCCAAGAGACCCGGAGGTGTTTCAATAAAATGTTTCGTTGAATTTATTAGCTCTCGCTCTTGGTGGCCAATTGACTGCGCCAGTTCCGGGGTGTGAATGATGGATTGGCTGTTTTATGTGGATCTGTGTGTGTTGAAACTTTTTAGGGTTCCGTACCCAAAGGGTCAAACGGGATCCTATTACTGAGACTTCGCTGTCCGTCCGTCCGCCCGACCGTCCGTAAGTCCGTCCGTCCGGCTGTATCTCATGAACGGTGATAGTTAGCCAGCTGAAATTTCTACAGACTAAGTATTTCTCTTGCCACTATAACAACAAATACTAAAAACAGAATAAAATAAATATTTAAGGGCAAAAAATCATCTTTTGTTGTATGGGAGCGTATCAGCAAATACACAAAAGTGTTTTTAGCCCTTCAATATTTTTGTTTTTTGCTGCTTTTATAAATAATGGTACGGAACCCTTCGTGCGCGAGTCCAACTCGCACTTGGCCGGTTTTTTTTTTGTGATTGTGTTGTCGAAGTATTCGTGATTTTTGTGATTAATTTGTGAGTCTCTAGAGTCGCAAGCGCGACTGCTGAACTGGTCCTGAGATTCTTCGATTCCCACGTCGAGAAAAGTGTTATTGTGTTTTTCCATCAGAAGTTTTTCAGTAGCAGCTAAGGAGTCTGGCATTGTGCCCGGTTGATGGCAATAGGCTTGTTCCCCATTACATTGTACTTAAAAACAACTAGTGAAAAGTGGGTTTACTATTAGGTACAGTCACGTCTAATAATATGTATACACGCAGTAACTCTTAAAAGTGATTTTCTCTTACTGTATTGATTAAGGTTTTACGTTTTCACATTCATTCATTTCATTCATTAATTTCACATGGAATTTTGGAAGCCATACTATTATATACAAAATATGTCTTATCTCAACGTAGAAACCGTAATTTCACGACCAAATCACTTTTAAATTTTGCTAAGTCTATACATATTATTAGGCGTGACTACACCTCTACCTAACCTTTCGGGGATTAGAGGTGTGATGTTATGTTACACTAATAACGTGTATCAAATACTACTTTGTAACTGTGTTAGTCTTGATAGGTCGCGATAAGTTGACACGAAGTATTCCCAAGAGCACCAATTTTTTGAGCAGCAATGCATTGAGCACCGATGGTATTCTCATTTGAGCACCAATCCATTTCATAGCTTGGTGCTCAATGTATAGGTGCCCAAAAAATAGGTGCTCAAATGGGAATACTCCGTTGACACGACATCTTTGTAAAAAAATCTAGGGTATCTAGGAAAGCCATTTTTGTCGTGATAGCCCAGCTGTTTTTAATGCCTCACCTCTCATGCACGAGCTTGCTGGTTCAATCAGAACAATTTAATCTGTTTGCATATGTACCTTCTAAGTTTATCTTAGAAATCTTTGACATCGGTAAAGAAAAATGTTGTGAAGAAATTGAATGATTCGGGAATGATATTAAATACAGCAGCATTGATCGATATTCATAATTATCTTGTATTCAACACACAAATAATTATTTCCTTTGATTATTAACAAAAATACGTTTTAAAAAGGACAACACTGCCTCATTTATTTCTCAAAACATCAAACAAGGGTCCAAATTTTTTCTTTGCCGTTTTCCTTTAATTATCTAATCTTCCGTAAAGTCCAAACAAAGTCCGACAAACAAGGAAAACGCCTTATAAAATTACGCTTCCCAACAATATGCCTCCAATAGGCTTCAATTCGAAGTTGTAAAAAGTTTCCAGTACTTTCTCTTAATGAACTAACAAATGGCTTCGCGATACACAATGGCTTAATCAAACCGCATTGAGATAAGGGAAACAAAAGGCCCCTTTTCACGGGAACTGGGGCATAAGAAACAGGCTGTTTCTAGAATATTTGAAACGTTGGCAGTGACAGTTTGGATGGAAGACTATAATAGTCAATTGGGACTGTGAAAGACAGCATAATTTGGTGTTCTGGAAATGGGCAGTAAAACATGGATACATACAATATTTTAGACTGCTTCGTTTCGACAAAACCAAATATTTAAGACCTTCAAGCTAATGAAATTTTAATGTATAAACATATGCAGGTACAATCGTAAGGCAGGACGCCCTAGGGAGAGAACCTCACGTCCCAGCCGCCGCGGGAGACGCCCCGGGCGTCGGGGGGCAACCAGTGGCCCCCGGCCACCGTAGGCGCGAGCCTGTGGACGGTGAGTAATGGGCTAGCTCACCGTCCGTCCGTCTCATGACGACAGGCCGTGTCGACGGCGCGTACGTGTTCCACGCGCGCCTCAAGGAGATGTCAGCAAACCGGAAGGGGTCCGAAAGGGCCGATGCCTGCCAGGGCTGCGAGTTGTTCGAAAGAGATAGAGCGGGAGAAGTCATTTGATGATTTCCCACCCGCAAAAAAAAAAAAAAAAAAGGCAGGACGCCCTCTGGCTCGCTCGGGTGAGAGTTCATTGGCGTGCAATTGGAAAAACCAGCAGCATACTACTCTAAGCTTATTTTGATGATGAATCTTATCTCTCAGACGTAATCTTGGTTACTAACTAATAACTAAGATATCTTTCTTTTTGTGTGTTTAGTGTCTAACTAGCACGCGTAGCATGACCGCCGTAGAAACAAGTGTACCTACGGAAGAATCGACATAGTGACAGATAGACAGTGTGTCGTCGACATAGCCCTTTTCTACGGC
Source organism: Cerastis leucographa (assembly GCA_963082945.1). Lineage (NCBI taxonomy): Eukaryota > Metazoa > Arthropoda > Insecta > Lepidoptera > Noctuidae > Cerastis > Cerastis leucographa. Next base: position 17,518,260 of record OY720358.1, on the reverse strand, counting down.
GGTCATGCATGGCTTTATGCCGTCGAGCAATATCGCTCAGGCATTCTCACGATGTTTTTCTTCAACGAAGCAAATGATAATTATACGATTCACTCATGAATCCGAAAAATCTGAAAGTAAAAAGTAATACCTGTATCTTTTTTGTATTTTTTTTTGTATACCGGAAGCTCATTGCAAGCTTATATCTCAGCCAGCCAATAACTTACACCACACGACAACTCCTCCAAAAGCCTAGTAAAAAGCGACAGGATAAAATGATTTATGGGGTAACTAGATAAAGAGGGTGCCAAGTTGAGTCGACCCGCTTCAGGAAGATAAGACAATAATAATAGATTTGTTACTTTTGTCATTCGCAAGACAACCAACAAAAAGCTTTGAATGTCAGTACTAGTTGGAACTGACAGGCGAGTATTGTTGCTACGTCCGTAGTGGTATTGGCGTATTCGGAGGAACAGGGTTTCGGGTATGGGGAAGTATTTATGTAAGTAACAGTTCCTTCGTAAAGCAAAAAAACTTTGACTTGATAAGTCGAACGACCCCTTGTCAAGAACACGTGCGTGTTTTTGAAACTGTGCTGGTCCACACAGCTCCGTTAATTGCTTACCCCCCAAAAGACATGTGCCTTCAAATCCGTGTTGGACCTAGTTGGCTTTTGTATTTTGCGAAAACAATTTATTTATTGTTTTAGTGAATTAATAAGTTTAAGTTAGTAATTTTTTTAGGCTGTTTTTGTTATTGTTTTTTTTTTCAATGAAACGTTTATGCTTTTATTATTGAGTATAAAGACAATCAATTAGCCTTAACATTAGCGAACACTTACTTAACGTTTAACTAGATCGGAGGTTATAAGACCGCTTAACATGCATAAGGTTGAAGGTTCAAATCCAAGGCACTACATGTCCTAATTGTCATGCAAGTTATTTTGAGTTCATATTATTTATGTATTTTGTTTTAGTAATATTTAAGAAAAATAAAATACTTTATTAATTATTTAACAAAACTTTGATCATACTGACGCTGTCTGTAACTTGCACGAATATTTAGTCAGTTAGAATTGATAAGTCGCAAATAGTGGAAAAAAACATCATGTAGAAATAGTTTTAAAATACAACTCTCGTTTCACGCCTCTCTAGTTAAATCTCCTACTCGACTAGACGTTTGATTGATTAAAACATAACAAGAGCACGCATATATTTCCCGAAGGGTTATGACAGAGGTGTATCTAATAATACCCACACCTCGCCATTTACGTTTAGGTTCCATCATGTAGTAGAACCCGATCCAATTGCCTATAACCGTGAAAAAAACCATGCAGACTCTGCAAAAAGTCCTATTGGGAAAACCTAATAAATGATTGGCCGACCTGGAAGTCTAACACTCGATCAAATTTACTAACAGTATTGAAAAAGATCAGTCTTTACTTTAAATTCCTCTATCCTTCCAGTAGGCGGTGACTATACAAACAATGTCTATTTGAAAAAGTAATCAATCCCACAGATTTCCAATTACACCCACGTCATCAACACGCGGCTTGCCTAGATAATTGTATCAAATCTGAATGGATTCGTAAATCTAATCCACTGGGCAATAATTACTGCACAATAGTGCCCACTGTCACCGCGAGGTGGGCTTTAGTCACTTAATAGGTAGACACAGAAGGTCGTGTTTAAACAAAGAGGGAAACGTTCAAATGTTTCCGATTTCAACTACAAAATTAAGGATAAATATCCAAAACAAAAATGGATTGAAATCGAGGAAGGCTATATTGTACAAAAATATTATTTTTTTACTGCTAAATTATAAATAAGTAATTTAGTGACATGATAGTTTTTTATAGAATATCTGATGTGTGGCCGGAATATTTTTAATTGTACATGATTCATGCAATTCGATTGCAATCTCAGATTAATTAGCACATATTTGATTTGGCAGAATTTTTTAACAGAAGATTCGGTTTTAATGCAGCACCTGCCAGTCGGTTAACTGCGATTAGCATCTACCTTCAAAACGAGATAAGTAACCGAACGGATATGATTCTGCCGCCCGCTTCTGCCAAATCTCACCGTGAACAATGCGGCAACCAGCTTCCAACTGGTACGGCAAAATTATACAAGCTGACTCATTCTACTATCAACCTCCGGTCTCCGGGGGGGAGTGATGTAGCGACCTACAAAAAGCAACTTATAACAAAAAGTTCCAAAGCGCCATCTAGGACACATATGAAGAACTGACATCAAATTCCTTAAACGCACAGTGAAATTTATCCGTGACTTAAGAGTACATAGAAAAACCCGACAACCACTGTCGGGTTTGCCCACCAGACACAAAACCCGTCTGTTCTGATTCCCCCTTTACAATGGAGATAAAGAACACTTTACATCCGGTTCTTCATACCCAAAAAGCCATAATTATGCCATTTAAACATGTTTTCTTACTTATCTAGATCGGCCGTGCGTACGCGTCTATGTGTGCGCCTATTTTCGATCGTTGTAGGGACCCGACTTTCTGTAACTATTCTGTGCCACTGTCACCGCTAGAAACGCTCCAATTATGCGCAATATGCGATTTCTCCACTGCCGATGTTAATTAATTGTCTGGTTGATTTATTAATCGTCATAAAGCCGAATTTGGTGATTTACGAGATTTGGGTAGGTTTGTTTATGGCACTTTACGCACGTTGTTTAGTTTGGAGATACAACCCTTGGGGTAAAAGGGTTGTTATATGGTGAACATGAAGTGAAAAGCGCTTGGGACGGCCCTACGTTGTCGTATAGAGACAGTTATTTCAGACCAACTTGAGCAGTTCCACATGTTACATACACAGAAGTCTCCCCTAGTTTGTTCGTGCTCAATACTTCTGAAAATGTACGATGGCAATGAACACAATATTTTTGCACACTCTAAATAATAAGTTCAATGGTCCGCCTATTGCCGAAAATACCCCATCACAATACCAAAGTCCCATAGCGTTTACCTAATCACAAGATCCCACAATTGATTACCGCACCATCCCGCTAACCTTTATAAATTATTACAAGTCTTCGGCAAAATCTATTGCGAGAAAGAATAGAGTATAATATCGGCCAGTCATGACCAGTAGGATTGTTCTCATCCGATCCGCCAGTCATCCTTTTGACCGCGAATGATTGGCAAGAAACCAACCAACGAACACTTCTTACCGCCAAAATAAAATTTTTCCTTAACAAAGAAAATGGGAATACAAATAAGTGGCTTTTTGTTTGATGTTTATTTGTTCTCGCCTGTTTTGTATTTGTAAGTCACTGGGTTAATTCTCTGAACAAACTGTTTTTCTAACAACATTCATCTTATATGGTCTTTCGATCTTAGATGATCTTTGGACTGATCCTGATACACAACGTAAACTTTGCAAAAAAGTTAACTGGTCTCAAGTAGGTATCTTTACCTTATACACTTTTCACATTATAACCAGGTGAAGAATCATTGATGAGTCTGCCCGGAGTGTATATATATGGTAGGTACTGTTCCACAATTGATGGGGCTTAATATTGTGTCCTGCTTGTCCTGTAGTTTGTTCATTACAGGAACTGAAAGCGCCAAACTAGTGGCTCAGATTTGGGCCGACATAATTTAGATTGATATCAACATGCTAAAATACTCGCATTAGGGAGTATTTTAGCATGTCTGTCTTTTATCAATTATTGAATTTGGCAAACAATGTTTTTTTTTTCTTCTAAGGAACATATTGCAATTGCTATATTTTTTTTGATTCTGGTTAACATTTTTGACTCCTAAGCGATTATCAGTTACTCCATACTTTCATTCGTATTTAGGCAAAAGTCAGCCCATCGCTGCAACAATTTTGTTCGCTCATTCACGCCCTGCCTAACACCCCACATTCGTACTGACCGCACTGCACATTGTTTTATTGCTGAGCCGTCAACCCGTCACCGCGCTGACTGCCACCGTCAGCGTGACTAGGGTTAACTAAGAGCACGAGTGTGCTCGTTGAACAGGATTCGTTGATTGATAAATGTATGGCGCAATTGTTTGATTTCAACGCACGGGGCAGCGTGGTGGCACTTTCCTTCTGACTGAGGCAGTGGGAACAAAAACGCTATTTATTTATATAACTTTACCAACTGTTTCTTTGTATAACATAATTATCTTAAGTATAGTGAACAACATATCATACAGCAAATCTTGTATATTGTATGCATGGTGCACATGATACTCATTCTCTCCAATTTTCATTGATGTAATGCCAATGGTTTTCGAGTAATTCTATAAGTCGATTCCTCGATTGCCAAATCTACCAGAATTTTCAGTGAGAACTTGTTATTATGTCCTGTCTCAAATAAACTTTAATTTAGTTAACTGACGCAGTAATGTCGCACTACGATGATATCGAGCTTCAGTTTGTCGCACTAGCGTGCTTGCAATCTTCAGTTTGCCGCACAAGCGTGCATTGGCTTGTTTAGCCTTGTCTTGTTGTGCTTGTTTTGTCGCATAAGCGTTAATCGCGCTTCCGTTTGTCGACTTCACGATATACAGTCAACAACCAGATGTAAAAAGACAGTCGTCCTTATAGTATCTAGTTTTCAGGGCACCGTGAATTAAAACTCGAACACAATAGTTTTTAACACAAAGGTCGTCATTTTGTAGCCATCATGGGTTACACCACATTCAAAGCCACATAAATTGTAAAGTAAACGATTGGATGTTCACCTAAAAACGAGATGTTTAGAGAAAATTTCAGCAACATTCTAACCTAATTCAGGATGGTTGAACACTGACCGCACGGGAAACGTGGTTTTATTTTCACAGTGTCACCGCGTGGACTTTGAGCCGTCAGCGCAGCGTAACTAGGATCAAATGGATGGCTTCGGGTTAACGGTTGCGTTGAATTTTGATGCAAAAGTCAGCGATAAATATTGAGCAAATAGAAAGTCTCTTTGATGGAAATGAATAGTGAGTGAATATGTTCAGAATGCATCACATTATGAGTATATTGACGTTTCTGAAGAATGCATCTCTTACTCGGTCAATTCTCATGTCTTCGTGTATGATTTTTTTTTTGCATTTTATATGGCAAGAAGGGAGGTGTCTGATGAGATAATGAGTAATAGAGAAGTATGGAATAAGAAGACATACTGCGCCGACCACAAATGAATGGGGTTAAGGGCAACAGAATGATGATTCGATTTTGTTCCCTCATTTTCTAATGTAAGGCCATTATTTCAAGAGCTGGTTCATATACCAGGAGTTCAGAGTTCTTCACCTTAATCTGGCTTAACGACACCTTTGTGAGACGACTGGCTTCCCTTAAGCCCAAGGCATAATATATTTTAAAATGTTAACAGCTTGAATCTAGTGCAGTGATAAATATACAAAGCAAAATACTCCTTGTCGCTACACGGGGTGGCTTAAATAACTTTTAGTGCATTTATTTACGAAGCTTGTGAGATGCATAGCCTCTCGCTTACGGCTGAGGTACTTTAAAAACGTGTATAAATCTCGGTAAATCGCTCCAATGGACGTGTTTGCGTTTAAATGGCACTCCATCCGGGAAAATATTGCGAGGAAGTTAGATTGTAGTCGGTTCTTAGGTGAGAAACTATTTACAGGAGGAGAAGATGGTGTTCATTTGTTTAGGAGTAGCTTTCACCATTTAAGAGCGTTTACACCTTCCGACATTTCATACAAACTTTCAAGTCCTTATTTTCCGAAATGACTGAACTGATTTTAATGAAACTTCGTACACATAAGCCGGATACACAGATCTAAAAACTTACTAAAACATTTTCGACAAATAGTGTTACAGTTAAATTAGAGCGATTGTAAATTTTCTATAGAAACAGAAAATTCCAATTATCTCTTTTTTTAAAACAAATTTTGAAAATATTTTTTTGTAACTTTTTAGACCTATGTATCCTGCTTATGCGTATAGAGTTTCATTTAAATCGGTTCAGTCATTTCGGAAAATAACGACTTGAAAGTTTGTATGAAAAGCGGTAAGGTATAAACGCTCTTAATATGGCATGAACCCCGACTTCGGGCTTAACTGAGAAATTATTGTAGATAATCTATCAACACTTTGTTGACCTGGGGAGGATTTATGTGATGAGGGGCGGCTCGCCTAAATTCCGCATCATCCCACAACTGGGCAAAGGATATCCCACGACTTCAAGTGCCGAATAAAGGGCACTTGAAGTCGTGGGATATCTTTTGCCCGTCGAGGCCAAATGTGCCCTTTGGTCATAGGTTTTGTCCAGCGCGTTCCGCCTTCTGCAACGAGACTTCACGTCACCTTCAGATAAGGTCATCAACCTTTACTAAATCATTCAACTATTTCAGTTTTTTTATTGCTTGTTGTTTCCCAATGCTTGGCAAAAGCCTCTCCCAATTCATTCATTGAGCTCTTTTGCCGTGCCTCCTCGAACGAGAATAAGAAAAAAAATATGTATCTTTATTATTTAGTCTCAAAAATACCTAAGAAAAACTTGCTATAATCTCCAGTTAATTAACGAGGCTTATAGCTTTCGCATTCTCCCCCAAGTATTCGTTCCGGTCAGTTTATCTCCGTCAGATCACTTATGTTGTACGTAATCCATCATTAGGAGCTGACCACGACCCCGCCATTTGCCTTACCAATTTGCTATCGTTTATGGGTACTTAGGAATAATTTTTTTTGGTTACATGCATGCAGAGCGTTTTGTTTACACATATTTTGTTAACCTACCTATATTTCATAGGAAATTTTTATCATACAAGGTGTTGTTTTGCATCTTTGTCAAAATTCAGGAGGTTGTCACGAAAGACATAAATAATCAATTAAAATTACAGTACCTAGTTTATTATTAATAAACGCGGATTTTTTGGTTGTTTCTGTTTGTCAACATTTCAAAATAACCCCCTTAACCTGGTTTAGAGAATAAGAAATTATCGAAAAAAAAATTGAGATTGTTTGTATGTTCGTAAGCTCGGTTATAGGGCGAGAATCAGACGGGCCGCGTTTAAAACACGGGCGTTTCACACTTACCAATTTAGGTAAAAAAATTAAAAAATAAAAATTACCTACCTATCTTATTATATTGATTCGGGACGAGAATCATTAGCATAGTAACCTTCTTGAATTTGACGAGAATGCAAAACAACACCTTGTATACCATTTTGCAATAAAGACGGACGGGGCAATTTAAGGTTGGTCGGGAGATGGGTCCATAGCAAGACCCATACGTGCCTTAGAAAGCATGTCAAGGCGTTTGTCCTAGCTAGCATTTGTAAAACTTTGACAGTCGTTACGGGTAGTTAAAACCTCAAAAGTTTCACAGCAGATCTTACAAATGGCTTACGTATTACCCAGTTAATAGATTGTGGAGTTCAAATAGGCAGTTATTATCATCATATATGTAGCCTTTTCTCAACCATGTTGGGGTCGGCTTCCAGGCTAACTGGACGCAGCTGAATACCGGTATTTTGTACGATAATCAGCTTCGTCCGCTTCTGCTGGAAGCTGACTTCAACATAAGTAGTTAGGACAAAGCTAGGAAGATGATGTTGCATCTGTTGACTTAAAAAAACCGGCTAAGTGCGTGTCGTACTCAACGCACACAGGGTTTCATACCACCAAACAATAAAATTTAAAATATTTTTAATATTATTAAATTATTTTTATATTTAACAGCAAAACTAAATTTGTTTTTCATAGTATGTTAATGAAAAACAAAGTTACTGCTGCAGTTTGATGAAAAAGTCCTATATCTCCAAAACTAAACATCATATCTTATTCAAACCAATTTTTGTTGAAAGTTTTTTTTACGTTCTATAATCCTAAATATTTTCAGAATTTTCATCCTCTTACTTTAGAAATTAGAGGGGGGGGACACACATTTTATCACTTTGGAAGTGACTCTCGCGCAAACTATTCATTTTAGAAAAAAATGATATTGGAAACCTCAATATCATTTTTGAAGACCTATTCATAGATACCCCACAGGTATGAGTTTGATAAAAAAAAATTTTAGAGTTTCAGTTCTAAGTATGGGGAACCCCCAAAATTTATTGTTTTTTTTTCTATTTTTGTGTGAAAATCTTAATGCGGTTCACAGAATACATCTACTTACCAAGTTTCAACACTATAGTTCTTATGGTTTCGGAATAAAGTGGCTGTGACATATGGACGGACAGACAGACAGACATACAGACTGACAGACATCACGAATCTATAAGGGTTCCGTTTTTTGCCAATCGGCTACGGAACCCTAAAAAGGTAAAACGGTTTATGTCTGACCCTGAATCGGGGTCGAAAAGTTAAGTTAACGACATCACTGGACAGTGAAAATTCATAATATTTTCAATTTTTTTTTTTTTTTTTTTAAAGCTTTTAAAATAATTTTTCTGATCGAATGCGATCTGTTCTATTTCTACCCGCGAATTCGTTCGCGTGGATATTTTGATGGGTTTTAGGGGTGTTAAAAATTAATGTTGGCCGATTCTCAGACCTACCCGATATGCATACAAAATTTCATACAAATCGGTTCAGCCGTTTTGGAGGAGTTTGGTAACAAACACCGCGCAGAATTTTATATATTAGCTGATGAACACAAATAAAGGTATAGTTCTTTCATTGTACCGTATCTTCTATCTCTTCGTAACTAATTACCTGGTCCTGAGTAGTTTATATTGACGCGTAACCTTGTCGGTCAGCTCATCCCCATATCCGATGGCACCTGTCAGTAATCCTACGTTATTGGGCAGATGGGGATTATGTGTTGTAGTAGTTACGTCGGGAATAAAGAGCGTGAGTGAACGGGGCTTTGACTGTGAGTGGTATATTTCTTTGGATTTGAAAAAACATTATAGGTAACTATAGGACGGTAGATTATACTTGATTGAATAACTATATTTTTACACTACTCGGTGATGATGTTACTGAATGAAGCAGAGGGATCATTGAGAGATTAGTTAGGCTCAAAGATAAACATATCATAACATTCTGTAATTTCCGAAGGGTTAGGCAGATGCGTACTTATTACACGGACATTTTTATACCACTCGGTATAATTAATTATGTTACTGAATGAAGCAGAGGGATCATTGAGAGATTAGTTAGGCTCAAAGATAAACATAACATAACATTCTGTAATTCCCGAAGGGTTAGGCAGATGCGTACTTATTACACGGACATTTTTATACCACTCGGTATAATTAATTATGTTACTGAATGAAGCAGAGGGATCATTGAGAGATTAGTTAGGCTCAAAGATAAACATAACATAACATTCTGTAATTCCCGAAGGGTTAGGCAGATGCGTACTTATTACACGGACATTTTTATACCACTCGGTATAATTAATTATGTTACTGAATGAAGCAGAGGGATCATTGAGAGATTAGTTAGGCTCAAAGATAAACATAACATAACATTCTGTAATTCCCGAAGGGTTAGGCAGATGCGTACTTATTACACGGACATTTTTATACCACTCGGTATAATTAATTATGTTACTGAATGAAGCAGAGGGATCATTGAGAGATTAGTTAGGCTCAAAGATAAACATAACATAACATTCTGTAATTCCCGAAGGGTTTGGCAGATGCGTACTTATTACACGGACATTTTTATACCACTCGGTATAATTAATTATGTTACTGAATGAAGCAGAGGGATCATTGAGAGATTAGTTAGGCTCAAAGATAAACATAACATAACATTCTGTAATTCCCGAAGGGTTAGGCAGATGCGTACTTATTACACGGACATTTTTATACCACTCGGTATAATTAATTATGTTACTGAATGAAGCAGAGGGATCATTGAGAGATTAGTTAGGCTCAAAGATAAACATAACATAACATTCTGTAATTCCCGAAGGGTTAGGCAGATGCGTACTTATTACACGGACATTTTTATACCACTCGGTATAATTAATTATGTTACTGAATGAAGCAGAGGGATCATTGAGAGATTAGTTAGGCTCAAAGATAAACATAACATAACATTCTGTAATTCCCGAAGGGTTAGGCAGATGCGTACTTATTACACGGACATTTTTATACCACTCGGTATAATTAATTATGTTACCGAATGAAGCAGAGGGATCATTGAGAGATTGGTTAGGCTCAAAGATTTTACTAGTAAACATAATATAACATTCTGTAATCCCAGAAAGGTTAGGCAGATGTACTCCTAATAGTACACGGATATTTCGCCAGCCATGTTCAGTCCCATGTAATAATGGGCGAGCCTACTGCCATCAACTGGGCACAAATACAGACTCCGTGACTACTACTGAGAAATTTCTTATGGAAAAAACTCAATAACAGTTTGCCCAACCTGGGAATCGAATTCAGGACCTCATGCTCAGCAGTTGTCGTCCACTAAACCAACGAGACAGTTTTTACTAGTACTTGACTAGGATTTCTATACCAGTCGTTTTGCTCTTGTTTGGGGTTCGGGGGTAAAGCAAAATGCCAACGGCGCAAAGTTATGGAAACTTATATTAGAAACTTAGTATTTATATTCTCCTTTATTCATTTGTATATACAATTTTGATACAATTTTAAATATTCCTTATAAAAAATAAAACATTTAAAAAGATAAAAAATTGTAGCCCCCGGTGGGCTACAATTTTTACAATTGGGAACAGGGTCCAAGCTACCGGCGGTCAGGGCTCTAGAGAAAGGAACCTCCTAACAATACGAGCCGCGTTGAGGAGTACCGCTTTCTGAATCAAGCCCTTGATCCAGCTGCCTAACGAAAACCTCATCAGATCGAGGCTCTTGGCAATTAGGCCATTGGCTAGTTTTAATTAATTATTATTAATCAAAAATAGAATATGACCATTCTTGTATGAACAATATGCAATACCGTCCTCCAGTGTGCTAAAATTCTTATGACGCAAGAAATATCTCTTCCATTCACCCTAAGAGCAGTGATAGCCTAGGTGGTTTGACCGTTTGACAGCCAACTCATAGGTCCCAAGTTCGAAACTAAAACACGCACCTCAGATGTTTCGGATTCTAGTGCGTATTGTATCACTTGCTTTAGTGAAGGAAAACATGCATCGTGAGGAAACCTAGAGATATTTCTCAATGGTTATGTAAAGCAAAGTCCGAGGCTCATGGGCGGCATTAAAAACTCTGACACCTGGGGGTTTACTCTCTAAGCACGAAATCCGTAGTTTCGGCCGAAGTTTCGGTAGTTTCCTACTCCGTATCACTTACGGACATGAGGTTCGTTAGGTGCCCGAACTAAAAATGAATGACAACACTATTGGATAGTTGTCCGTACTTCCGATGTGTTTTCAAAACTCATGTATTCGAAAATATTAAGGAGTAAGGTACATTTCGAAGTATAAAGCTAGTTACGGACGGACCCGTATTTTCGTTGATGGACTTAGAGAGTAGACCCCTAAGTTAGGCACTGACCACACGATAAAGAAAGAAAGAAGACCTTAAAAGTCTGAGGTCAAGCATAATTAATCATTTCAGTTTCAAATCTGTATTTTCAGCATTTTATTCAGACTTAAACGTCACTATAGCGGTACTTAACTCGAGCTTACAGTGGTTTATTTTGCATTATTAAGTTTAATTAAGCGGTTAACTGCAGTATATAAAGTCCCTCAAGATAAACGGTCAGCCCAAGTTATGGGAGGTCGCGATTTATGTTATTAAATCACGGATAGATGTGGGAACCAAAAGTGTAGGATTGGTGACCATTTAATCAGTTTGCAATGTTCTTTTCCATTTTTTATCTTGTTCTACGTTTTTGTAGCTTAGCTACGCTGCCCTCCCATACTTAAGTTAAGTTCAGCTGCTCGGCAATTTGCTGAATTGGGCCTATTTGGCGCAGCCGTGAGACACACAAATATATCTATTTTTTTTTCTATTTCGGCATATTTTTAAGTTTTTTATTTTGTGTTGTGAGTACTTGTGGCATGTGCCAAATATTTTTTTCTTTCTTTCTTTTAAGTAGGTACTAACGCTGTAACATAAAAATATTGTAAAACCCAATGATTTTAAAAGAGTAACCATAGAATTTCTTGCCGGTTTTTCTCTATAGGAAACGACGTTTTATAGTGCCCATGTAGGTCTTTGTCAAATTTTGATTTTGATTCCGACTGTAAAGATTCAAGCCGGTCTGTAAGTGACTACGTCGGCCCTAATGAATGTAAATTTTTTTTTTAATTTTTTTTAATTCAAGGACATGCTGGTTTCTTATGATGTGCTCTTTCATCATTCAAGTAAAGAATTGAATTTGTATATAAAATAACAGTCTACATACCTTCAAATAGAAACACTCCAATACAAAAATAACTCTTTTATCTTTACTACTACATAAATATTTCCTAATCTTCAGAATTTCCATCTTGGATACAAAATCAATCCTTGTCGTCTGACCTTCCTAAATTAGCCTTACGCCCAGCACACCAATACACCAGTCTACCTATGTCACCCGAAAAATACAACAGTACAGTATAAGTAAAGAATTTATCGCCCTTTCCTTCTTGCTTAGATAAAGGCATAGGCCTGCGGTCCCTAGCTGGGTCGTTATAAATCCTGCCCACCTTACCTTGGGCAAAATTTAACCGCTTATTTTGGCAAAGCTTGTGGTTGCTTGCACTAGAATGATTTTTAAACTGTTTTGTAGATAATGTAGTCTTATTTAACGCTATTTCTGTAGCAACTCCAAGGTGGCTAGAAGGTGGCTTTGAGGCATTAAATCCGCGTTTCAATCATGATGTTCTTCAAAAGTTTTCTTATTCAAATTGATAGCTAGTTTTTTATTTTGATCAATTTTTAAAAGTTTAAATTCTCTGAAATCGCCAGGTCACCTTGAGCAAGTATCACGATCAACGCCATGATCTTTTTTGTACACAAAGACACCTTTGTCTTGCTTGTGATACGCTGGTATTAATTATTAAATTGGTTAGCATAAAACCAATTGACAAGACTTGCTTTTTAAAAATATTCTCTGAGACCTTTATGTATTTATGTCTCGAGTTACTTTAGGTGTAATTCTCTTTTGATATTACTTTATTCACTGCAAAGTTTTAGTGTGCGACCGTAAAAGAATTCAGTTTTCATCAGATCTTGTCTATATCTCTTATATCAATTGAAATCAGACGAGACACCGCCGCACGACATCGATCGAACTTCCAAACAATTTTTGAGATGGCTTTTGTTTCAAAACTTTCTCATGCATCAGATTTCAAAACTCAGACGAAAAACGCTTTTGAACTCAAAAATGAACGGAACAAAACTTTTCAGATATCTTTTGAAAGATAAAAAAGTTCAGAGTGTAATAGCTGGCCTCCTTTTCATTGTTAAGTTATCTTTGGGTTGAGTTGAAGCGATTACAATACCGCTTTGTCGCTGGCTCTCAGACTCTTAAATGTTCTGGTGTCGAATCGCTCCGAGGGACGCTTTTACGTCGCGACGCTGAAAGGAGTCACTGCTACAGCGAGTAGTGGTGGTCAGGGCTTAGTGGGGAGAGCTAGCGGGAGTGGGGGCGGGTTTGTGTTCATATTTTTGTTTAAAGAGATACTGTTGTAAAGGTTTTAATCGTGTTTCTGTCCATCATTGCATGCGATGATTTGTGTTCTAAGTGTTTTTTTTTTTTAAGATGTGATTAATAGGGAAAGCAGAAAATTAGGCAGACCGATTCTGACATTTGTACAAAAATAACCCTAATTTTTCTGAATAATGCTTCTTCTTCTTCTTCTTCAACCCTTGCCCACCCAATGCTGAGTGTAGGTCTCTTCCAAATCTCTTCACTTTTGGCGGATATGTGTCATGGCTATCTAGTTTCTTCAGGCTACTTTAATGAGATCGTCTGTCCACCTAGTTGGTTGTCTTCCCACATTCCTTCGTCCCGTCTGTGATCTCCATTCCAGCAATTTCTTCCCCCATCTTCCATCTAGTCTACGGCATATAAATAATGCTGAGATGGTTAAATTTTTTGTATAAGTCCTATGTAATAAAGGGTAAGCTTATGGCCATCCCGATTCTGAAATCCAGGCTATTACTGAAAAACCGCAAAGCCTTTTTATTACCCATCTCTCTTACTCTTCCCAATGTAACCCCAGTACTAAAATCTTATGCATAGCATAGTGCAACTCCGTTTCAAGCTGAAACAGTCCCATTCAGCTTGTAAACATGCCAGCGAGCCGCCCGCATACGATATTGTGAACTACCCGCTTTTTACACCAAAACTTTTTAGCCCTCTTTGAGAAGTAGCTAGTGTGGAGATGTCATTCAGTGTGCTATTTGTTGATGGTGTTTTAATGGGAGTTGCTTGGTTGCAATGATTTGTTCATAGTAGTATATCTTGACATTATACCCACTCGGATATAGGCTAATACATACATTATATGACATATCATCTGCCTAGCCTTTTTCCAACTATATTGGGGTCATTGTCTTCCAGTCTTACAGTTGGATGAAGCTGAATACCAGTACTTTACATGGAACGACTGCCTCAAAGTCAAAACTCTAATCATTTATTTCAATTATACCTTTACAGGCACTTTTGAAAGTCAAAAAACAAAAAAAAATGCGAAGCTACAGTCCCAGTCACAAGGCATAATAACTTGTGAAAGTACTGTAGTTGCCCATTCCAAAGCGTAGATCTCTTATGGAGCAAGAAACTCCATGGACACTATTTAAATCAAACTATGTTACAAAATCTTGGTTACATCATTCATGTTAAGAATTACAAATATGTGAGAACTATGAAGAAATACGGGCAAGTTAAGAGCGTCCAGAGTAAAAAATTTAATCAGTAATTAAAAAATAAAGTAAATTAAATAAACCGTGGCAGCTAAGAGATGACTAGTCACAACTGACAGCGCCCGTTCACAAACATGACGCATGTAACAGCCATCATTCAACTCAACCATTTTGAAGGGAACTAAATGACCCGACACACCCGCCGCCATCAGTGTGACATTATCCTATCTGACCTCCACACACAGTTAATACTGGGTAATATATACCCCTTGGTAAGACTGGTTGTCGGACTTTTAGACTACTGATTACCTGTAACGACTGTCAAAGGTCAACGATTCCGAGCAGCTGTTATTATTTAGCCACGAGGTCCTCCCCACGAATATAACATATACGCCTGTATAATATCCTGAAAGCCTAAGTAGAGATGTTTAGTTAGTACACGAACAGAGGATAAGAAGAGCAAGGCGTCCACTGCCAAGCATTCGCCGATGATGTCATGATGATCTTCGACGGTGACACAGCGTTGGAAGTCCAGAGGCAGGCCAATGCCGCCCTCGAGTATGTCCGGGTGTGGGGCATTCGTAACAAGCTGAAGTTTGCACCGCATAAAACATGTGCAATGGTGATTACCAGGAAGCTCCGGTACGATGTCCCGCTCCTGAGCATGGGCGGGGTAGACATTGGCATGTCTAAGGAAATAAAAATACTGGGGCTCACCGTCGACCACCAGCTCACGTTCAACACCCACGTCGCCAATGTGTGCAGAAAAGCTGTTAATATTTACAAACAGCTGGCACGTGCAGCAAAAGTGAGCTGGGGCCTTAACCCGGAGATCATTCACACAATTTACACGGCAGCAGTGGAGCCGGTTATATTGTTATATTACTGAAAACAAGCTCTTATTTAACACAGCTAAATGCAGTGTCATGTCTTATAGTCGTGCTCAATACCCTCGACTTGTGCAATATTTTTTAGGAGTAGAACCGATTCCTCGTGTTAATTCAGTTAGAGATCTTGGTGTTATTTTTGATTCACGACTAACCTTCCATGAACATATGCGATCTCTCACTGCTGAATCATACAGAAGACTAGGGTTTACTATCCGAAATGTGCGTGAATTTGACAACCCTCTGGCAATAAAATTAGTTTATATGGCTTTAGTCAGAAGTAAATTAGAGTCAGCTTCAATTATTTGGAATCCCTATGAAAGTACTTACGCCTTGCTTCTGGAGAAGGTCCAAAAAATATTTCTTAGATTTTTATTTAAGAAACTGTTCGGGTACTATCCTTTTCTGTACCCCACAAAATTTTTACTTGGAATGTTGAAATTCAACTCTCTTGAAGTCAGGCGTAATTTCTTTTTATTAATGTTTGCTTGTCGGGTACTTCGTGGTGAATCTGACTGCCCGGAACTAGTAGCTCAGCTTGTAAGGCTTTTTGTTCCCCCTGTGCCCAAATACCAACTTAGAACCCGTGGACACAGATTGTTGGACGTTCCGTTTGCACGCACAGTTTCGCATTCTAATTCTCCCATGGTTCGCGCCCTGGCAATGCTGAACGCTCTTCTGACATCGACACCGGAGTGTGATTTATTTGCCTCGAGCTGGGTAGACGTATGTCGTGGGTGTTTGAGTTTCTGTGAGAAGATGAACGAATGATGAATTTTTTTTTTTGGTCTTTTTCTGTGGGAGGATGCATGAAAGATGACTTTTTTGTTGTTGTAATTTTAAGTACTTTTTTTATTATGTTTATCATACTTTATTCTAAATATGTTTCTTTTTACTGTGCATTTAATATTAATTCATTAATTAGGAGGATGACTGAAAGATGATTTTTTTTGTTGTTGTAATTTTAAGTATATACTTTATTTTAAATGTTTTATCATAGGTTATTCTAAATATGTTTCTTTTCACTGTACAATTACTTGGATTTTTCTGTTATATTGTACATGTCTTTTCAAATAAATAAATAAATAAATAAATAAATAAATAAATTGTACGCAGCGAGCGCCTGGGCGCCGGCAGCGAAGAAGATCGGAGTGCAGAAAAGCCTGAACACGGTCCAACGAGGATTCGCGCAGAAGCTCTGTAAGTCCTACCGCACCGTTTCGCTGAACGCGTCCCTGGTGCTGGCTGGGATACTCCCTCTCGACCTCCGAATACAGGAAGCAGCCGCTCTGTATGAGGCAAAAAGAGGGGTGCCACAGCCAGCACTCGCGGCAGGGAGGTGGAACGGGTGGTGGCATTTACGGAGACTCCGCACCCGGCGAAATATATGCCCATGGAGTTCGTGTGCTTGGAAGATCAGGCGCTTGTGGAGACCCACAACCGTCAAGCAGTGAGAGTGTTCACGGATGGCAGCAAGATTGAGGGCAAGGTCGGAGCAGCACTGTCATTTTGGGACGGTGAGGCCGAGATCAAGTCCGCTAAACTTAGCCTG
This sequence comes from Cerastis leucographa, assembly GCA_963082945.1. NCBI lineage: Eukaryota > Metazoa > Arthropoda > Insecta > Lepidoptera > Noctuidae > Cerastis > Cerastis leucographa. Next base: position 17,501,106 of record OY720358.1, on the reverse strand, counting down.
CCTCCGTACTGCACGGTCTACCAGGCTGAACTTCTGGCCATATGCGTAGCCACGCGCGAAATCCTCAAGCGCAAGGAGGGAACCTTCGGTATCTATAGTGACTCAAAGGCCGCACTACAAACAGTCACAAATCAGGGTTCCCTCCACGCCTTGGCCGTGGAGACGAGAGCGAACGTTGCCGTGGCTTTATCCCAGGGCAAAGATGTGTCTTTGTTCTGGGTCAGCACACGCTGGTCTAGAAGGCAATGAGCGAGTAGACCACCTCGCGAAGGAGGCTGCACTCCGATCCAAAAAGAAGCCGGACTACGACCGCTGCCCGGTTTCTTTCGTCAAGCGACAGATCCGTATGGGGTCGCTCGACGAATGGAACCGGAGGTATCAGAACGGCGAAACAGCCTCAGTAACAAAAATTTTCCTTCCCGATGCGATCGACGCCCACAGAATTGTGCTAAAGCTAAAACCGGCAGGCATATTGACGCAAATCTGGACAGGGCACGGTGGGTTCTCCGAATATTTGCACCGTTTCAAATGTAAGGAGAGCCCAGCGTGCATCTGCGAGCCGGATAAAGCGGAGTCGATCGCACACATATTGACAGAATGCCCAGTATATCAAACTGAGAGATATGAAGCTGAGCGAAGGCTAGAGACTAAAATAAATATAAATTCTATCAATAAAATAATGTCAGAGACTAAGCGAAGGAAATTTTTTATAGAATACTGCACAACTCTAGGCATCAAAGTAATTAAACGTAATAAAGCCAATTAGAACCTATGCTATATAGGTTCTTTTGTAAACTTTTATTTAAATAAGAAAGAAATTGTAAAATAAGCAGTAAAAACTAATAATGTATTAAAAAGATCTCTGACCATGTCAGGGGGACACGAGCAAGGCAGGAGGTGGTTTTAGTCAGTTGGAGCCTGACACTACCCAGACTGGATCGATTTGTGAAACAGCCTGGGTGTTAGTCCGACCGGATTTCCCCTCCTGCCAAAAAAAAAAAAAAAAAAAGAACAGAGGATAAGTCTAGACCCCAGGTTACTGCCGCTGTATAATCATGTTTTGAGTAGACCTACACGATTTACTGACAAATGCTTGTACTGATTGGACAGGCTAATCAAATCTGTTTGGTTCTTTCCCAAACAAGTCTACGACCTATATGGCTAGACATTAAAAGATACTGTGACCTCTGAGTTTGTTTCGAATGTTTTTTTTAGAGTAGTTAAATAAGAAACACTGACCCCATATTAAAAACATCAAATTCTTTTTAAAGTGTAAAAGATTTGTAACAACCAATTTACAAAAAAATAAAACCATTCCATTTAATTTCTATATTATATCATTTAATTTCATAGCACACAATTTCCTCACCAGGTCTTATTAGATTCCTCAATAAATTACGATTACCCAATAATTATAGGTATAACTTCTCCACACAATTACCCACTCAAAACAAGTCCAAAACACAGCTTCTTGTCACACATCATAACGTGCCGTATGCAGCACAACAAATTACTGCAAGTGCCACTTATGCCATTAACGGCATTATTAACGAGCCACTGAAGGAACACTACACTAATGACACTATATCGCCCACCTGGCCTTATTTATGGCTTGAATGTGGCTCTTATTTTGAGCTTGGAACCGGCCTGACGTAAATGCTGTTAATGATGCTGGTCTTCGTTTGTCTACTGATTGCAAGTGTAACTGCTTTTAAAGTGAGGTGCTGGTAGCGACCCAGCACCTCACTTTATACATCATCATCAGCATCAATCATGTTCCCACTGCTGCATCTCTCTATGAGAGGGAGTGTGCTGTAATCCACCACGCGGGCCCAGTGCGGGTTGGTAGATGTCACATATCTTCGAATTTTAGTTCTAGGACAGGCCGGTCTCGTCACGATGTTTTCCTTCACCGTTTTTGAGGACAGCGGTGATGAAATAAATTACACAAAGTAATGCGCTTGCCTCGAACCCACGGCTTACTGCTCGTTAGTCGGGGCTGCCACCACTGGGCCACGGCTGCTCTCCGCACTCGCTCGCTCACTTTATACAAAGTCTTTCAATAGGACTCACATAAACTTTTCTTTCTTTTTTAATTTGATCAATGTACTACGTTTTTTACTTTTCCATCATTTTTATCGCTTATCACGTCATTTTATCTAGGCTTTCTGGTCGGCAAACTATAATTGAGTTCTTTCTTTTAAAAATAATCAGTAGCTGATCAGAAACTAGATGTGTGGCCACTTGTTGACTATAGGCTATTACATGAGAATTATACAAAACGTGGGTATCTGCTTTGGTAGATAATTTCAATATTTCGTTATAGAAAGACCTTTGCGAGTTTCTTCAGAAAATACATACATTTACGTATTTATATATCTGTACTGAAAATAATATCGTCTCCAAGTACCTAAGTAATGTTATAGTGGCTTCTTTAAATAAAGATTCTTGGAGTAAGTTCACGGAGGGTCAAAGAACGTTACGGTTCCACGAGCTGACCTCTACGGTGTAAAGCATGAGGAGTTGGCGGAATCAGAGTGTTCAAAAGTTTTAGTTTGAGAGAGAGCTCCTTCGCGGCTGAAAGTTTGCTAATGGACACAACAAATTCGCCATCATGGTCGCGTTCCACTCAGTTGACACGTCGCGCGTCGGTGGCTTTGTTGTTAAGAGTCCACAAGGAAAGTCCACAATAAAAGCCATTCCAGCGCAGACGAAACTTGGCCCACATTTTCACACTTTATTACTCCGGCAGAACAACAGACTGCCCGTTGGTAAGCTAGTAGTAAGCAAATAATACTGGTCAAAATGGACATTTATGTACGAACAGCAGGCTCAATTTGGAAACTGCAGATCCAGTCAGCCTTATTGGTTATCAAACAATCCCAAACCTAGTGAGTGTGGAGTCCTGTAAGAAATAAAGCTATGTCGCAATTTTAAAAAAATCTAACAGGTAAGAAAGTAATCACTGGTTACATCTTCAGGCAATTTTAATTTCAGGCAGTTTTTTTTTGCTGAAAACCGCTTTCTCTTACCTCCTGCTCTGTTGCAGTTTGCAAAACAATCGTAAATATTGAATGAAGTCCTTACCTCGAGACAGACGCAGCTGTGACCGATAATATGAGATGATACGTGCAGTCGTGCTATGCATTTGTAGCACTGACCAATTGAGCGTCTACTATTAAATTGCTTGTCATAAAATGATTGTGTGAGAATAGTTGTACTTATAGTAGAAAAAAAAACACTGCGTGGAGTCCCTCCGCGCGGAAGAAGTGAAACTTCATAATACTACACGCATGCATTCGAGTGCCACGCATTCACTCTCGTTATTTTATTGAGCTTCTAAATAATATTTTGTTGTTTTCGTGTTGTATTATTTTTATTACAAAAGTTTATCGAGGTTTTCTACTCATGGAAATTGAGCGAAGGCTGGTCACACCGAAGAGTCGAATGCATGACTGTTTCCATACCATCTTGCGTACCTAGTAGAACTACGTAGTCACAAATTTTGTAATACTGCCATCTCTTAGTGAGTTATACAAAATATGCCCCCTCCATGGTAGCGTTAAACTTGTTGGAAGTCGCATAAGAAGGGTCACTTAAAAAAATCTGCAGCGGTATAACAAAGAGACGACGCTCTACGAACCTGAAGTTTTTCTAATTTACTCGATTATGCCAAAGCAGGTAGACCGATTAGTATTTGGAAGCAAATATTGACGAAGTATAAATAACACATTATTAGTTGATATAAAATAGACATCGACCCTGGACATTTCAAGAGTTGTTAAAGACGTTGAATTTAAATTATTACATTTGAAATTAGTCAGTCAGTATTAAGATGAGATTTCACAATTTTTAGAAAAATATTGGAGTATTGCGCCATTTATACAAGCAGACTGTTACAAATATCTGCAGCGCAGTTCGAAAAACGTGTGCCACATTTTTTTACTGTTCGTTCGCATAAAACAGTTTGTATTTGATGGCTAGGGCGTTTGAAAATATACTGCCACGTATATTTTACAATCGCCAACAAGTTAAAATTCAGAGAAAAGCAGGATAGGTCAGATATTTTAATTAAAAAGTTATTAATTTACTTCGAATAGTGAAGCCCTTGTTCATTATTGGCTGATTTGCTTAAACATAAGCTAGGTGAGTCATCATCTGCCTAGCCTATTCCTAATTTAGATGGGGTCGGCTTCCAATGTAACCTGATGCAGCTGAATACCAGTATCTACATGGAGCGACTGCCAATCTGACCTCCACAACCCAGTCAATTCCCCATGGTAAGACTGGTTTTCTGACTTTGACTAACTGACTACCTGTAACGAATGAGAAAGATCTACAATTGACAGCCGGGACCAACGGCTTTCCGAGGCACGGAGGAAACTCGGTATGTAATGGATGGTCACCCGTCCAAGGACCAACCTTGCCAAGTGCGGAATCATTCATCTGAAGGTCGACCCGTGTGGCTTTTATTATTTAGCCACGAGTTTAAACTAGGTGTGGATCTTACTTTAAACCTGACTCTGATATCTCAAAATGTAAGTTTTCTAAAATATTTTTTCGTTTTGCTTATTGCAATAATCGCACAGATGGCCTATATTCCCAGCCTTAATAACTGAATGTACGATATACTGACCCCTTTTTATTATACGTCTAAACAGGATGACAACTCAGTACATAATACTCCTTTCCCTTTTATTTGTACGCTACCTGTTTGGTCCGAGGGACCCTTCGGACAATGTTACTGAAACGTCCTCGCCTGAGGGCAGTTTTAGCAAAGGGGTTACTTATTTGTAGCAAACAGGACAGCCAATTAAATAATTAGTTACATTTTTTGTGAACAACATTCTTAATTTAATTAATGTGATATCAATTGTACTCATAATATGCTGTCTGCAATCATTATCAATAATTCCCATGTTAACTCTGGATGATTGTTAAAATAGGAATAAAAATTAAGGCAAATTGAATTTCTTCTTTTGCTCTTTTGTCAAGCCAAGTAGGTCAAACTGAGATGGTTAGATTAGTCAGCTTGTCTAGAATACGACTGGAGTAAGACTAATCAACCTCTAATATTCCCACTTCTGGGACACAGGCGTCTCTGTGGTAGAGAGAGTTGGCCATAATTCGCAACAAAGGCTTTGAGCTAATTGGTTGATGGCTAACAAAATGTTGCAACGTTGACGTACCTATATATACTATGTTTGTGAGTATCGACATTAAGGAAGGCTGTTAATACGCTTGCTTATTCTTGCATAAAAGTACAAAATATTTTTCATGTTTCAAAATGTAGGTTAAAGACCTGCTTTAATAAGTCATTTCTCAGTCTAAATACCATAAGAAACAAAAAGCAAGCCTCTAAAAAGATAGCTGTTAGAGTGCAGAATTTAATTAATTCAAATTCTAGGTGTCTTATTCTGAAAGTCAGTTGCAGCAAGCGATGCAACACAGTTGTAAATGTTAATGGCTGACATTCAAGTTTAGTGCGCTGGCAGCATTAGTTTCTATGACTTGACTTTACAGAATAGTCCCTCGGGGACCGCATTACCGAATGTAAAGCGTTTTATCTTTTAGTGTTTGGGCAGATAATGCCGCGAAATGTTCGTGATAGTTTTTGTTTGTGCAGTTTGTGCTTGTTTTGCTTGGTTTAGGTTGTTCTTATCTTTTAGCGACACATCTAACGTAACTAAAAAATACGATACTACAATGGAGTTACCGTTAGGCCACGAATACGGAGAGAACAAATGAATAGGATTGCTTAGAACAAGCCACGACTCACCACGACCAGACTTACAACGCGACGGTACTCGGCCGAAAGACGCAAGTGACACGCACTTTACGCAAGATTTAGTATCAGCCTGGTTGCGTATGTTCCCTTAAATAAATGTCGGTAGACTAAAACACAGTATGAACTTAATAAAACCGCCAATATACTTGCTGAATTATTGGAGACCATCTTCCCCCTTCCACACCCAAAAATTTCCAACAATAAGATTTCATCGGCAAACACAACATTTGAAAAAGTTCCGTGTCTCCCCAGGGAAGGATGCAGCATATCCCCCAAATCCGTTCCTCTCCAGTAAAGTATTTGCGAAGCGCTCCAACCGGAGCCGAACGCGAATCGAATCCCAAACTCAACGTTAGAATAAATAATTATTTTATACTTGCTTTATATTGATTTGTTTGGATTGTCGTTGGTATTGATTTTTGGGTTTTCTGTGAGCCTGGTAGCTACTTAAATCTGCTGTATATGTGAAATAGGAACAACCAACAGAAAATAAACTAATGCATCCGTCACAAGTGACGATTGGTACTTTAATAGGTATTCGTTTAGGGCTGATTTTCCGTTTCAATTCGGCATTAACTTGTACAGAACAAACAGTAACAGTACTCTACGCTGGAACCTAGAAAAAAACAAAAAATAAAAAATGTTTCGTACCAATTCAAGGGAAAAAGTGCGATACGGCAATATGGGTTATTAAAATAAAAAAATACTAAAACTGTCGGTCTCTGAAATCAAATTCTATTATTTTGGTGAAACATTGTTTACGGTATACATACATGACTGTCCCCCGTGAGAAGGCGCGCTATGAGCAATTTGCTCACACAAAAATTAAAAGCTAAAACTTTTGGTGATACTGATGCCCTAACGTCTCAAGCTCCTAGGTAGCTTCCTAACTATTCATTCCCTCCCTACTGACGCAACTCTCATACCGGTCAGTTCGGTTGCGACCGCGCAGCGAAGTGTTTGTGGAGGCCGCGTAGCATCGTGCGGCAATTTGCTCATCACGCGCCCATCATATAAAAAAAGTATTATTGTATTTTCTAGAATATATTATTTTATTTATTTATATTATATTGGTTAATTATTATGTAAACACTGCAGTAATATTTGAATAATAATATTTTTTGTTTTTACCCAGAACATCTTGTAAAATGGATGATCGACGTCAAGCACAAATTTGCTTTTGAAGTTGCATTTATGTTTCGTAGTTTTAATTAAAATATTCATTTTCTTACTTTTTAAACTTTGTATTATTTATATAATTCCATTATAAGCCAATAAATACATATAAAAGTAGAAATATAAAGAGTAATTGCTCGCGCGCGCCTCTCCGTGTAACTAACTGAGGCGCGCCTTCTGGCGGGTTAAACACTTTACGTAGAGAGTACATAATAGAAAAAAATAGTGATAAAAAAAAAAAATTCTCTCTCTCTTCTCATAAACTTTTAATAAAAGCTTAACTTCAAATCCCCAGCACAAAAAGCCAGACTAACTGTATATTTTCCAGCCAACGTTTCCACTTGCACAAAAATCAAATTTGGAAAGTTCTAGAAAAGTTTGCGTTTCTTTATTTTCTCACTTAACACTTTGTTACCTTGGTACCTTATACGAGAATTGTTCTCGCTCGCTTGAGCACACGAATATATTGGAAAAGTTAACTGGGATACGTACGTACACTTGCATCGTCCGTGTATTGAGCACAAGTGGAAAATCGTCAAAGTTAAATTGGAGATCACTATCTGAGACTCGGATTTGAATCTCGAGATTTTATCCGCAATGTATGCTCAGTGCTTGTTGTTGTATTTCGGTAGGCACTTGTTGTACTTGAAGGTCCTTAGCCTTTGTGCGGCTAGTCGCTTCGATATTGTTTTTGAATATCTGAAGTTGGTTGATGTCATATTTGAGACTCTTTATATAGAACCGCTAATATTGCAACATAACTTCACGCCTGTAATAGTAGACCCACATTTCGCCAGCTAGGTTTAAGTTCTATGTAATAGGGGGTGAGCCTATTGCCATCAACCGGGCACGAATCCAGACAGACTTCGTGGCAGCTATTGAGTAATTCGTGATGGAAAAGCCCAATAACACTGTTCGACCCGGGAATCGGACCCAGAACCTTGGCAACCAAGCTCAGCAGCCGCTTGCTACCAGTAGACTAATGAGACAGTCCAAAATATCGTTACAGTTTTGCATTATTCTTTTGGCGCGTGGACATAGTCGGAACTAACTTAATCGCCATCTTGTATTTTTTTCTACACTCAATTTTACAAATATTTATCAGCGAAGTCCTCCTGATTTTGCCATTAGACACCAGAAAAACCACGCGGCACTGCACATTCCAAGTATTTTAGCAGAAATATGTCTATTCTTTGTACTTAAATGCTTCATATCTTTCCTAATGGTGGTAAAGAAAAACAACATTCATTAGTGAAACAAAAAATGAGCATCTTTCTGAGCCAAGAGTCGGTCATCTCTATAAGCCCTTAAGAACCCAGCAGCATTACACCAAAATGAAAAGTTAATGTCTGGAAATAATGTGCAATCAAATAGCACGCACAAGCCCCATTTCCCGTGCATTTGGTCCTGTGGCCTTTCTTATGAGATTACTAACAGACTAATTCATTGTTTTGATGTGTTTTGGCCTTATTTGACGGTTGTCAGAACTAGTAGAAGTTAACAAAGCCAAACGAATGGGGCTCAGTTAGTAATACCTACAGCTGTGCGTGACATTTTTGGCATGTGTTCGAAATCGTACAAAATTCACCATTTTGATTTTCAATAAAATTGTATGGTCAATGTCATCAAGCAGATGCAGCACTATATTATTTTAAATCTACTAACAATATAGCTGTTGTACATAAGCTTTATTTAATCGCAAAGCAGAATTTAAAAAAAATAAAACAAAGTACCATTATCCGAGAACCCCCAGAAAAAACAAAACGAAAAATTGGCATCTCCATCAAAACGTCATCGTTCGCAAAGGGGAGGTAGGGGAGATAATTAACAATTAGTTAATGGAACGGTAGGAATGTTTGCAGAGTACTCGTGGTCGCTTAGGAGGCCTGGGGAAAATGGAATACCTCATGTTGATGTTGTCTTAAAATGGATTAGTCGTTGAGTAGAGTGCAGTTTTCTATTACAGGGAAAACAATTTAAAGTGACGCGAAGAATATGCTATCCACTTTTTTTCTTAAAGAGTGTTTACGCCTTACGGCATTTGATACAAACTTTCAAGTACTATTTTCCTAAATGACGGAACCGATTTTAATAAAACTTCATACGCATGAGCAGGATACACAGGTCTAAAAAGTTACTAGTTTTCTTTCGAAATGCCTTTAAAAAAAAGATAATTGCAAATTTTTGTTTCTACGGATAGCTTATAATCGGTCTAATTTAGCTGTACACTATTTTTCGAAAATGTTCTCTAGTAACTTTTTAGACCTATGTATCCTGCTTATGCGCGTGACGTTTCATTAAAATCGGTTCAGTTATTTTGGAACATAAGGACTTGAAAGTCTGTATGAAATGCCATAAGGCGTAAACGCACTCAGAGTTGATGACTTTCCCCATTAGTCAGGCAAAGTCAGGAAACTAATTGTTAAGCAAATTAAGTGGCAACTTAGATAGTAAGTCTATAAATATTTTCACAAATAGTCGTTCTTTGAAAGTTATCTGGAATGAAAAAAACCGGCCAAGTGCGTGTCGTACTCACACGCACACAGGGTTCCGTACCACCAAACAATAAAATATAAAATATTTTTAATATTATTAAATTATTTTTATATGTTACAGCAAAACTAAATTTGTTATTCTTAGTATGTTAATGAAAAACAAAGTTACTGCTGCAGTTCGTTGAAAAAGTCCTATATCTCAAAAACTAAACATCATATCTTATTCAAACCAATTTTCGTTGAAAGTTTTTTTAACGTTCTATAATCCTAAATATTTTCAGAATTTTCCTCCTCTTACTTTAGAAATTAGAAGGGGGGGACACACATTTTACCACTTTGGAAGTGTCTCTCGCGCAAACTACTACTACTACTTCAGAAAAAAATGATATTACAAACCTCAATATCATTTTTGAAGACTTATCCATAGATACCCCACACGTATGAGTATGATAGAAAAAAAAAATTGAGTTTCAGTTCTAAGTATGGGGAACCCCCATAATTTATTGTTTTTTTCTATTTTTGTGTAAAAATCTTAATGCGGTTCACAGAATACATCTACTTACAAAGTTTCAACAGTATAGTTCTAATAGTTTCGGAATAAAGTGGCTGTGACATACGGACGGACAGACAGACAGACATGACGAATCTATAAGGGTTCCGTTTTTTGCCATTCGGCTACGGAAACCTAAAAAGACGGCAAACTGATGATGAATATTACTTTTCATGACTTTACATGAGACGGACAATAAATATGCTAGACTCTTCTGCCCAATCCTTCAAGAACTACCAACATGACGTTATGTTTATGACCTGGTCAGACTGACCCTCATAGATAAATCTTGAAATAACTTAACAATACTACGTTATTCAGTTTATCCAACAAAAGACGTTCAGTCTGAACGGGTATTCTTCTCTGTTACAATGTACGGTTCAGATGGGTACTATTTGTTCTAGCTTGGTACACCACGGGAATTGGATTACCAGAGACTTATTGTACGAACACGTTCTTGTATTAAAATGTGTTTGCATATTATTCTATAAATGAATACCTGGAAGAAAAATGAAAACTGTTTTATTTTAAACTTGTATTTTTAATAGATAATTTTATTCCCTGATTATTAGCTTTAGTTCGTAAGATTGTTACTACTTTTATTGTTTACTTATTTTGTATTGTTTTAAATTTGTTTTTGTTTATTGTATATTTTATTAAAGATTTAGTATTAGGTAATTAGCTGCAATATCAGTAGTTTCTATAGTCAAAAAACTACAACCTACATTAGTTAATGTGTAAACATTAATTGTAGCACATAGTGAGACAACTTTTTTTGATAACACCATGTACATACTTTTACCTATGTGTCACAAATAAACATATTTGAATTTGAATTTGTTTTTGCTTTTGAAGATTATTTGTCAGGCGTTGGGCGTTCATTGTGGAAACGCGTATTCAGGACTGAAACGATTTCTGTAGGTGCAGTGTCTTAATAATAAAATTATAGAGAACTTTTTTTCGCTGACGTGTGTTGTTTTTGAGCTTTCCGACTTAGTTATTGGTGTATCTAGAAACGTGACACTATTAAACATAATAAAGCTTGACAGAACCAGTATGACATGATTAAAATAACGTTAATGTAACGTTATTTTTTAGATGTGACTTTATTGACTTACCTAACACTTCTTGAAAGGAACACTAACTCGAACTCTTTACTTACAGTAATACATTGAAACAGTTATGAAATTCATTCTATTCTATTCTACAATCACTACTCTACACCCTCAGGGTACTGTATTTTCATAGTATGTATACGTTTTGAGCTTGTGGCTAAATAAAATCAGCCGCACGGGTCGATCTTTAGGGTTAAGCCGTGCTTGCCGAGGTTGGTCCGTGGATAGGTGACCATAATTACATACCGAGTTTCCTCCATGCCTCAGAAAACACGTTAAGCCGTTGGTTCCGCCTGTCATTTGTAGATCTTTGACAGTCGTCAGTAGTTAAAAGCCAAAAAGTCTGACATCCAGTCTTACCAATGGGTATCGTACCCAGTTACTGGGTTGTGGCGGTCAGATAGGCAGTCGCTTCATGTAAAATACTAGTACTCAGCTGCATCGGGTTAGACTGGAATCCGACCCCAAGATAGTTTGGGAAAAGGCTAGGCAGATGAGTATGTATACGTTTCCTTAACAGCCACCACACACGTGAAGATGCCACATACAAGTATCGTTACTTACTCATTTTAAGGAGGTCCATGTTCTGGTATTTGTGTCATCGAATTAATGGTATTCAATGAGCATTTAGGACATGGTTATGAATTTATTCAATTGTCGCTACATCCTTCTATGTACAGTCGAATATTTTGATCGACATCAACGATTTTCTAATTGAATGAAACTCCTGATTGCAGAATACATAAAGTAATGCTTAAGAACCTGCAATACTGCTTTTTGACGCAGCCGTGAGACACATTTCGTTTTTTTTTCCTGTTAGGATCAAGTTTTTTGTTACTTTTTTTAATGTTGTGTGTCTTGAGCAAAATAAACCTTTATTCTTGCTTTTTATTTTCTTTCAATAAAAAACGCTTTATAGCTAAAGTGGCTTGTACTTATACAAATGCACAATTTCGAGCACCACATTGATCATTTACAAACACAAACACATTGATCATTTAATAATAAATGACGGATGCTCAAAAGTTTCCGCACCCAATATTATTATCTGAAACACGGAACCAATATTATTACAAACAATTAAATTACAAAATAATGCTTTACCTTAATTAAAACGTGAATCAGCCTGTAGGCATATTTTGTTCATAATCATATTAATGAGTCTATCTGTATGTTTTTAACAATATCCCGGTAGCAATTAATACCGGGTCTCCGGGTATGCGGTCGACGGTCTACTTACTCATTTAATTAACTGTAATGTCGGCGGTTTTAAATTATTTTTGTTTTGTAATATTTCAGCGTGAATTTAAATTGGGCATTTGAATGTTCTTTTAAATTTATTTTTGAGTGATATTACGTGTTTACTTATTGGATTAATCATCATTATCGTTTCAGCCGAAATACGTCCACTGCTGGACATAGGCCTTCCCGAAGTCGCCACATTGTCCGGTCTCGTGCGACTCGCATCCAGCGGATCTCCGCAACCTTCACCAGGTCATCGGTCCAAATAGTTTGAGTACTTTTTCGATGATTTTAATTTAAATGTTAGGAATCCCCTAAACTCATTATCAGACGTAGTTTTCCTCAATATAGGAACACTTATTTGTAGATACATCCATAAATTACAAAGCATATCAATTCTGCTATAATTCTGTTTAAGCTGAACGAAAGGTTTAAAACAAGTAAAACTAATTCATAATCCAAATATTGTATTATCAGTTCACAAACGCAAGCAGTCATCGAGTTACGAAAACAACTATAATCGTAGAAAAGAAACAAAAAACCATGTATTCAAAGCGAAACCATTTAACAAAATCATTCACCTTTTTAAAATTTAATTAAATTATGTTGCAACCTTCTTATTTATTCGTTGCGACGCGTCGGAGCGTCCGTTGGAATGCAACATCGAGTTTTATTTCAATTTATTGCATTTGCACAGGTCGCCGTATACAGAATAACGATTTTGTTGTGGCAATATACGAAGGTGCCGGCTTAGTTCGCATGACTGCTCTCGACATCGCAGCGTCGCCTCGGTAGTGTTAAGGCTACCTACTTATATTCTTTTTTTTTAGGAAAACAGGCTGTGTGCTTTCTGAGGCAGACTTTTGTAGTTTATGAGTGGAATGAAATCACAGAAAACAACATGTTTCATTTAAAAAGTCTTGTTGTTTCGTCTTAGTTAATTTATTAGTATTCTTGTAAATAAGAACTTTTAGTTCAAAACCCGCAGAGTATCTATCGTTGGCACACACAGCTCCGTGTACTTACCTAAATATAATCTTAAATTAAAAAAAAAAAATATTGTATCCTACGCGTTACGCCATAAAATTAACGTAGCCATAAATACGAGCTGTAAAATAAATTAATCTCAGATTTAAACACATTTTTCCGTTAATAACAAAATGGTTGTCCTCATACAAAATGGCGGCGCTTGGGCAAATGGCCTCGCGTCACGATGACGTATGAATAGCTTAGCATAGATTTATAAGTGGGTTTAGAGAGATTTAAAGTTCCGGAGCGAGTATTTTCAGATTTCAACTTATGATTTCTGATTTTGAATGTTAAAGCTTAGGGTTAAATTCTTCTGCATTGTTAATACTTTACTAAGATCTTTCCAAGTTCAAACCAGTCTTTATGGTGTTGTTTTGCATCCAAAGAAAAAAAAAATACCTACCCATTTTATTATTGATTCGGAACGAGAATCATTATCATAGTTACCTCCTTGAATTTGACGAGGATGTAAAACAGCACCTTGTGTAGAACTTAGCTTTGTTACCTATTTTACCTGCTCGATATTGAACTGTATTCATAATATAATATCGAGCCTGTAATCCCCGAAGGGTTAGGGCAGAGATGTATCCCTTGTAATTGGGGCGAGCTTATTGCCATCAATTGGGCACAAATCAACCTTGTGAGAAATTCGTAATAAAAAACTTCAATAGCAATTTGCTCGATACGATGAATCGAATACGGGTAATCAGTTTCTGCTCAGCAATCGTGATTGCGTCTATCAGACCAAACGAGGCAGTCAGTAAAATTGGCTATAGTCGCATTCAAATCTTCTTACTACTAACTACGAAATTTTAAAACTAAATCATGTCACTCGTTAAAATTCGTTTCCTTCTTCCAATCCTTTCTTGCTTTTATTCTCAACACTCACTCACTCATCCACCACCATACCCCAATACACTCACTCACACTTAATCATTCCCCACACACCATCTGACAAGCAAATTCACTTCCACACTTTTATTTATTTTATGTCTTAATTTTGCATTAACTTTTTCTAATTTTTTTTTTCTGTGTTAAGTTTAAAAAAAAACAAGTTTGTTATTGTTAATAAGTTATGGAAGAGTGGAGTTTCCTAACACAGACTTTAGACGCCTAAAAGGAAACTGCAATCACTAGTTGGTAAGAAAAAACTTGGCAAAAACAATAAATCATTTTTCATTTTTCAATCCTAATAGCTCTTCCCATTACACAAAACGCTAGTTTCTTAACAAAACCGCGGTGTTTCTAGTATGTAACCTTAATAACGTTTTCATGTCCTCTCGATTCCTCGCGTAGGATTCCATTCAGCTAAAAGCGAAGGGAATGTAAAATTACCGTCTTCAAGTTTATATGTTTGGGGTAAGGGCATTGAACTCCGTATCCTTTTGGGTGTCAATAATGAGAGTCAGGTTATCTGATATAGGTTGCATTGTAGGTTTTGAGCTCGTGACTCATTGTGCGTAATTGAGTATGGCCATTTTTGAAATATCTATCTGAACGCCAAAACTCAGTTATTACTGAGTAGTACTTTACATCCCAGTTCTGAAAAAATATTGGTGAGAGAACCGATGGCCCGGTGGTGGCAGCCCCGAAATACAAGCAGTAAGTCGTAGGTTCGAACCCAGACAGGCGCATTACTTTGTGTAATTTATTTCATCACCGCTGTTCTCAAAAACGGTGAAGAAAAACATCGTGAGGAAACCGGCATGTCCTAGAACTAAAAATTCTAAGACATGTGACATCTACCAACCCGCACTGGGCCCGCGTGGTGGTTTAAAGCCCTCTGCCTCTGATTGAGAGGAGGTCTGTGTCACAGCAGTGGGAATATTATAGGCTGATGATGATGATGATGATGCATGGTGAGATGATAAAACACAATTATTAAAAATGAAAATTAAATAATAATATTAATTTAAAAATTATTTAATCATAAAATATAACGGTCAATATTTACCTCCATTGCACTTTTATATTATGAGATGCATTAATCCGAGCAGAAGAACCATTTTTATATTGCAGTTTTTACAAACGTGTGTCTATTTGCCATCTCTCAGTATATAATTTATTTATTTGAATAACAAAATCTTATTGCAAAAAGCGATAACTTATCTTTTTGGATATTGGTTTTTTTTCAACTATCTGTAGGCCATACAAATATTTGTTCCGTGCGGGGATCGAACCCGCGACACGCAGCGCAGCAGTCTATCGCTCAGGTACTGCGCCAACCGTGTCGTTTATGACAAATAACTACCTCCTAAAGTTTCCAACAAATCAAACAGGTTTAATATTTGGCGTACCTTTTATGTGATTAATTAGGTACCATATCCATTTATACCATATTTTAGCTAAATGCTGGTTAGATGATTCGGTAAAAGATTGAGGTAGGCAAGTACATACTGTAAATCTCTTTAGAACTTCTGTATATTTTCGAACTGACTTCACATTGAATGTATTACTGCGATATCGTTGCAAAAATTACACTGGAACAACACTTGCATTATTCGCAAAGAGGTCACATCTGGAATAATATTGTCGCTAAAGCATCGGAGTGAGAATTCTTTGTCTTGCAACTGCGAAACTAATTACAATCGTCGCGCTTTTTTTATTGTTCAAAGACTAAGAATAAAATAAATAAATTAGTAATATGTTGTGCAGAGCTTTGAATCAGCTCTTAACTGTTTGATTTGCTACCATCAATATCAACAGAAGGTAGGTACACACATACCGTTACGGTCAGCAACGAAAGCCAATTACACGCTGCTACTACACTGACGCTATGGTTTGAAATGCATGTAATGTTTAAAATAAACATAAAAACTGAACTGTATAACAAACTATTAAATAAAGCGTAAAACATGCCAATCACAATCTTGTTTGTAAAGCTGCAAAGCATATGTAACGGAATATCATCCTCACAGAAATAATACAGCACGTAGGGTATATCGACAATATTGTGTTCAAACTAACTTTTTATATGTACCCACTATGCATTGATTTTTGTTATTGAATTTGTATAAAAGGGACAGTCTTTTCGAAATAAAGCATTCCATACTCAACCTTACCACGAGTCTCATTTCCATATCCTGCGTATCTAACAGTGGTGACCCCGACTGAAGAAACTCCAAGAAGCTAAGATGAACCCGATTAATTCAAAAACTAACGATGGAAGTGAATCATCGTCGCTTAAAGACTCGCACGAGCTGTCAGCCGTCTCGTACAACCAACGGATACCGCCTCTATGGAGAAACAGAATCAAGCTTTGGTTCCTGCAATTTGAAGCGATCGTGTCTGCTGGAAAACTAAGCGACAAGGAATTATCGGAGCTGCTCATCCGCCAACTCGACCTACAAGATCTAGACGAAATTCAAGACATCATGTTCGATACCCGACATGCAGCAGAAAACAACAGATACGCTACCATGAAGATGAGGCTCATCCAAACCTACGACGAGAGCGACCACACTAAACTCGAGCGGCTACTGTCAAACGTGGAACTAGGAGATTTGAAGCCTTCGCAACTATTACGCCGCATGCAAAATTTAGCCGGTAACAACATCGCTGACAACACGCTTCGTGTTATATGGACGAAGCACCTACCTCCATCTGTACGCGCCATTCTAGCTGTGAGCGAAACTATAGCCAAGAAAACCGAGCTAAATGAGTTAGCAATAATGGCCGACAAAATGCTGGAACAACTTCACCACCAAATATCAGCAGTACACAACACGACGGCAACACCATCCACTCCACCTGTAGCTAAAAATCATGAAAATGCATTACTTCACGCGAAGATCGACATGTTGGCGAAAGAAATATCGGAACATACAACCAACATTAAAACAACACGCCTATTCAACAAGGACAAGTAAATTGAAATCATTTCCCAAAGAATTTTCTATTATACACCAACTGGAATATTTGTATGCGCAGCGCGATACCGGACAGGACGCGGGTGTCCAAGATTTACGACCTTCGCAGGACAGTCCCGGACAGCGGACAGCGTTCGGACAACTCCGGTAAGATTAATTGCATGGCCCCACTATTTGGCCACTGTTGATTTTTAATCCGCATTGGTGAAATACCGAAATAAAATGTGAGTTTCAATATAGGTTCTCGGGTATATTACCGTTTTAATTTTCTCGCTGAATTGTTTTGGGATGGAATTTATTGGTGAATGGATATTTACATGGATGAAAGTAGGAATGTAGTGGTGATGGAGCGCTTTGTTTTTAGGTTTGCGTACCTTTAGAGGAAATAACGGAACCCTTATAGGATCACTTTGTTGTCCGTCTGTCTGTCAAGACCCTTTATCTCGGGAACGCGTGAAGGTATCGAGTTGAAATACAAACCATAGACTCGGGTCTAATAAAATCGTAATATCGTGTTATAGTATAAGTAGAGAAAAGTCTGAAAACTATACATTTGTAGCTAAATTACAAAAAAAAGTCTTTACAAAATACAAATTTTACGGAACCCTCGGTGGGCGAGTCCGACTCGAACTTGTCCGGTTTTTTTTTTTTATTTTAACTCTGATTTAATCAGACTATTACACTTTTTGACTGCCAAAACGTACTGAAACTACTCACTATATTTGACATTAGTTCTGAGGGGCAGTCGACAAAGTAAAAATGTATTATTTATTTAAACTTCACGTACATAGGTGGTACATAGACGGACTTAATGCCACAAGGCATTCTCTACCAGTCAACCTTTGGGTCAAATAGGACAGCATTGTGGTAGAGTACAAAAAAAAGAAAAATACCATTTAGCTAACATAAACTGATATACATAAATAGGTACATACTAATACATATATATACTGATCAAATAAACTAATATATATTATAATACATACAAATAATCTCTAATACATGAAACCATACAATAATAACTAAAACTGACAGACTAGGTTCCGAGCAAATTAGTCTGACTTTAAATAGTACTTCCGAACTGCTCTTTTGAAAGCCATTTTACTTTCAGCTTTTTTAATGCCAAGGGGTAAAATAATTCCCCATTAAGAAGATTAATAAAACATTAATGCATCGTGATTCCTGATTACACTGCATGAAACTGGCCGGCCCAACACATGGTAGACGTCGTTAGGGTGTCCAAGATTTACTATGCGACAAATCCGACCACAGCCAAGATTAATTTGCCCATTTAGCATAAACACTGTCTGGACCAGCTGATTCTTAAATCCGTTCCGTTTTGCATAATGTCGTCCAAGTTCTTTTTAGGACAAGCTCAGCAGAAATTAGTATTTTCCATTGTTTGTTTTAATGGCTTAGCCCGGTCGTTGACTTATTAGTTTAATCTGGATTTTATTCTGTGGTTGGCAATTAAAAAATATGATACGAAGATAAGCTTTTATTCAAAGAGGATTATTTAAGTTATTTGATGAAACGCTGCTCAAGATTAAGTTTTCTTTTAGTATCGTGAAAGGGTTCATATAAAAATGTTCTAAATATGAGCATAAAAGTTATGTAACCTTTAGACTTACCGAACAAAATATCAATTTATTATCAGACTTGGCTAGTACCATAAGTATCTGAACATTATTATATCAATTACAACCACAAGAGAACGTTCAACAAAAACTTTTCTATCATAAACTTCGTGTTGGTTCACGGTAACCCGCGACCATACTGCCTTGTAACACGACAGAAATCAGTTAGTGAAATATTTATGGAATCTTATCCATCCGTCTTGTGTAAATACTCACAGATAAATATCGCGAACGTTCCGTGACTGAAAACGTTCACAACTTTATGGTATATTACGTTTTTATTCAAGTTTTTATTGCGTTTTTTTTTTATCAAAATGGCTGCTCAATTTTTACATCTCTAAACTTTTGCAATTAAAAGGTTATTTATTGATGTCCCGCTACAGCGTGGGTTTTATGTTTTTTGGAGTTTAAAAAAAAGTTCTATGTATGTCCATTTAGAGCAACATTTTGAATTAGGTGTTACATCAATTAAATACTGCTGGTTGTAATACTAATAATATTATTCTAAGTATTTCTGTAAAAGCTTAGCTTTTCAATAAAATTCATAAATAATGTAATTTAAGTATTTTATTGAACAGCTCCGTGATTAAATTTAAATTAACAATTAGAATGCCTTAAACTCTATTTTCTGCTGGAAGAATAGAAGCTACAAAATATCCAATTGTTCTTGTACTTAGTATTGAATACGATGGCTAAAAGCACTTAAAAATAAATTCTATCCAACGGCCCTTCAATCTAAATCTATGATCCGACGCGATATGTAAAAGGATCAAAAGTGTCACATAATATAGTAGACGGGGTAGGGCGGTGACTGCGGAATTTCCAGCGCATTCCAAATTTAATTTGGACCGAATTTGTGGGGGCATTTGTGGAGCTGAATTCTGATCAGAATTTAAATTCTCTCCAAAATAAAAACGTCATCATTCGTTTAGTTTAATAGTTGATTGGAATTGTTTCTCTCCTGTGTATTGGCTTTCCGTGGTTTGGTGTAATTTTGGGTTTAGAGTAATATACTGTTGTGTGAGAATAGAATTATCGAATTCGTAGTTGGTTTTCCATGAACGTTGATGTTGCATCATTCTTTGAATTCAGGTTCAGTTAGTGCTTTGCTGTTAGTCGGACTGACTTGAAGGGTGGTATTAATTTAATATATACTATTGCTTGCACATACATGCATTCTCCATCCTTGATCAAAACTACAACGCACATCAAAATGTTCGGTCAGTTTGTTCTACTTCAGCTATTTTTACCTCCAATCCGATCTTGAATAGAATCCCTTGGTGTAGGATCAGAGGGTGTTCTCGTAACACACTCCCATTCCTGAACTTATTGATTTTGTCAATTCTACAACACTCATATCGCTTGTTAACTTGTCGAGTAGACGAACTTTTCAATCATAGGAAAGGAATTGTTTTACGCAATTGGGGTGCTGGACGCTCATATGAAATCCGATCCACGCCTGTTTATTTTGTACAGCAAAGGGTTAAAACTGCCAGACAGTGCATTTCGATACGAGGGGTGGTGTGTGCGTGATTTGCGGGGCTCACCAAATTGAGTTTGATCCTAATATAATTTTCCGGGCAATTGCAGGGGAGAATACTGATCGAGCTACCACCACTGACGGTAAAACATTATCTAGTCTATTTCATGCTTTGATTATGTCTGGCTTTCAAATTTTAATCCGTTGCAATTTCATATTTTTAGATTCAATTAAAAGAAAAGGCATTAGATACTGACGTTCTAAAAACAGGTACCTACTAAGTAGGTTTCAATATAGTCTCGTTCTGAATAATTATCCATCGCAGTTTTATATTTTTAGGTTCAATTCAAAAGAAGAGATAAATTATGACTGACGTTTCGAAATACATAGAAATTAATTGATACCTGAGACTGAATTTGCTGATGCTGCATCGACTTAATACATGGTGTAATTATTATGCACAGTTGGCAGTCACTTTGTAAGTTAAATATTTGTACTAAAGAGTAGAATAGGTACTACTCCTTCCTTACATACGAAAATAAGTATGGGAACTTCCTTACATACGGAATAAGTATGGGAAGTTTGGGAATATTTCTTGTCACCAAAATTTATATTTGTCATCAAAGTTGTATCACCTAATAAATAGATCTATCGCCACGAAATATTTTCGTTCTCAGATAAACAAAAAGTGTTCCCAGGCATGAATTATCAAATAAATATGGAATATTATTATGTGTAAAATAAGAGATAAATTACCAATAAAATTGTAGTGTATTAGATGAATATAAACTTCGTTCTTATAATAATAGTTTTATTATTTAAATAATAGCTTTGTGCTCAGAATGGTAAATCTGTCACCAAATAAATAGATCAGTTCCTTATTTCTAATACGAGACATTAGGCACACCGACTCGGACAAGTTAGGTTCGAAGGAGAAATAGGAGCCCCTCGTAGCGGGGCTACGTCGACAACGCCTTAGTTTGGACATGTGGTTTGGAGTTTTTATGTAAACATTTTTACATTGTTTGATGATTAAATTTTCGTGACACTTCTATTATTTTGAAACCTAATAAAATTACTTGATGATTGATATTATTTCCAAGTAATTCTTAATTAATATTTAGGTAAGCGTTTTGATATTATTTGATGATTCAATTTAGGTGACAGATCTACTATTTTGGGAACAAATATTATTTATTAGGTCAATGAAAATGCATTTATTAGGTTATTGATAAAATCATACCCAATAAGTATTACCTCAGCTATAAATATTTTCAAGTAATTACAAATACACCAATTTCTAACCAAATTGGTTTGATACGAATTCTCCGGGCGTCTGCAACCGATCGAGCGTTACTAACGATTCTAGAACGCTGGAACAAAAGAACAACGACATTACATCAAATATAACAGTTTCTAGGAAAATTTACATTTAAAGATGCAACTTGATTGTGGTTTTTTGACGATTTCTCGATTTGATTTCGGCAAAACTTAGTTTTAATAACTTTGGCGATTTGGTCAATGGTATGCAAGTTAAAGAACTAGTTGGGTATTCAAAGCGAGTTTAGTCTGAACAACGATGCAATTGGCGTTGACGGAGAATAGAAAAGACAATTAATTAAGATTATTTGATTTGAAAGGAGTTGACACAATAAATTATGTTGACTCAGAACACGGGCCACTCAAAAAGTTTTACGATAGACAGGATAAAGCGAACTACGTCATAATCTACTAGCATTACCAACTCATTATTGTCGATACAAGAGTAACGTTATCTCATACTGCTATGAGAATTACCATATTTCTACTGATTTAATACAGCATTTTGCTGATGGTGCTGCAAATGCCGCATTAAATAATACAAAAAAAAACATTAAATTAGTAAGAGATCTTCACATTCAAAATAGAAACAATGAAAAATGTAAAAGTAAAACAAAATACGCACAGGCAAGCAAGTGGCTAGTATTAAAATAGTTTGTATACACTTTGTGTTATCTGTATTTGCTTCAAACTAATTTGAATTGGTTTATTTCAAAACATGATATTATACAAGATGTTGTTTTGCATCCTCGTTAAATTCAAGGAGGTAACTATGCTTATGTATAATAATGATTCTTGACCCGAATCAATAATAAAATGGTTAGATTTTTTTATTTACTTATGGAAATCGGTAAGTGTGAACCACCCTTGTTTAAAACGCAGCCCGTCTGATGCTCGCCCTATAACCGCGCTTTCACACATACAAACAATCTCAAACGTTTATTCGATAATTTATTATTCCTTAAACCACGTTAAGGGGGTCATTCTGAAATACTTACAAATTTAAACAACAACAAAAAGCAGCGTCTATTAATAATTAACTAGGTACCGTAATTTAATTATTTATTTCTTTCGTGACAACCTCCTGAATTTTGACGAGGATGCAAAACAACACCTTATAGTTTTGTAAGTTCGAGAAAGCAACTCATAGTAGAAGATAGGGTAGAAAGTGAAATTGAAGGGCCGTTACACGATGACTGGCGTTAAGTTGGAATCCTGAGCTACCATGTAGGGTGCTGGCTGTTTGAAAGCAAACCGTGTAGATTGCGAGAATTTTTCACATTCCAAGGGTGATTGCTGAAGTATTAGTGCTTTAAATTTTAGTTCGATGGCTTAATTGAAAATGCTTTGAGGTTTTTTCTTGTTGTTTGTGCTTTTTTCTCACAGACACTTTGTAGTTGGTTTACTCGTACCTCTTTCAAGTTGCTTCATATCTTTTGTTTTGGCTTTTAATCGCCACGCCCACCTATGTCAGGTATTAACTTTATAATTGTTGGCTATCAGTGATATGGTTGCACTTAAGAGGGGACTCTAGTGAGCCTTTCTCCATACAAACGTATTTCGCTGTTTTCTTCATGGATAATGCGTATACAAGGTGTTGTTTTGCATCCTCGTCAAATTTCAGGAGATTGTCACAAAAGACATAAATAATCAATTAAAATTACGATACTTAGCTAATTATTAATAAACCCTGATTTTTTGGGTTGATTATGTTTGTCAGTATTTCAGAATAACCCCCTTAACATGGTTTCGGAAATAATAAATTATCGAATTAACGTTAGAGATTGTTTGTATTTGTGGAAGCGTGGTTATAGGGCGAGAATCAGACGGCCCGCGTTTAAAACACGGGTGGTTCACACTTACCGATTTCCGTAAATAAGAAAAACAATAAAAATTACATACCCATTTTATTATTGATTCGGAACGAGAATCATTAGCATAGTAATCTCCTTGAATTTGACGAGGATGCAAAACAACATCTTGTAGAGCAATGATTTTTTTGGAAAAAATCTACGTCTTATTAGGTAATACATGCCCCTATTATTTCCTTTTTTTCAAAACATAATCACAAAAAGAATTGTAACAATCCAAAAACCCCAAAAAAGCCCGTTTTTACCGCCATGTTCAGACGACTATCAGACAAATTAGATAAGTTTTAAAAAAAGAAAATAATAGAAGCATAGATATACCTACTCTTCCTCTAAATTTTGATATAAGAATTATGTAGATCAGTTTAGTTTTGAAGAAGAAAACAGCGGAATACAAAACGTCTTTAGGTCAAGATTTTTGTAGGTAAAATCAGCCTGAGCTGCAGTTGTCCCTTTCGCTCTTTACGGGGACTTGGTCGGGCGCAGCGCGACGCCAATAGTTTCTGCAAATACCTATTCTTCAAATTCCTCGGGGCTAGAGTCCCCTCTGAACAGCTCTGTCTAACGATTCCACGTAAAAAAGCATGATGTAATGTTCCGTTTAGCTGTCGTACATTCAGTCAAGTTATGTATACATATAACGATAAATTACTTTACCCTCAAAATACCCTCAGACGTTTATTATAAGATACGTCAAGCACTCTTGGAATAATAAACCGAAACGTAATGAAGATGTCTACAAAGTCTTTGGTACATAATATATATTACTATGTAAGGTACAGTCACCAACACTCATATACAGGGTGGCAATTTATTAACCTGTAGCCTTCAAGGAGGTGAGTCTACCCTAATTATTAAACAACTTCCCAAAGAAACTCATACTCACGCCAACATTTTTTTTTAAGTTCAAGTGGCAAAGTCAATTGAACTTAAAAAAAATTGGCCACACTAGGAATTTCTCCTGTATGGTGGGTTCGTTTACATACATATAAACTCACATTCACAAACAGCCAGAACCGCAACAACTACCTGTAGGTCATTCAAATATTTGTTCCGTGCGGGGATCGAACCCGCGAAACGAAGCAGAGCAGCCGATCGGTCAGCCACCTGCGCCAACCGTGCCGTTAAAACGTTTTCATGCCTGCATTGCAACAGTCTATTCACTGTTGTATAGTCATTCGTTTGACCTTTTAATTTGTGTACATGCCAGTGCCAGTAATAGTGACTGTACATATTTATATATTGGTGGTTATTAGCCAGAGAATAGAAAGCTTTATTACTTTTCAAGACGTAAAGCTGAACTATATTACGTTGAGACGTAACTTGTCAATTATTGCCTCAATTGTCTGAGACCTAAATAGAACCAAGTGCTCCAAGTACTTTGTTTTTTCGTTAGTTTATTGAGACAGACTTGCTGTAATTTGCATATAAATTATCGTCCTATCTCAAAATTAACTTTGAGAATAATATTCTTCGAATCTTTTATAGCCTAAAACACGCTGAAAATTATTTCACTCAGCGTAATGTGAACATGCTTTGATAATTTGAATGAAAGCAATTATCATGAGCATTTATCAATGGGATTAAATATAATGAGCACCAAAAAATACTTTGAGATCCTAAGCTACGTTACCAAAAAAAAAATACTAAACACCAAAAAAATTGTATTCAAAGACCAAATATAGTAAATGATCACCAAATTTGGTGGCAAGAAGAACTTAGGAAGCAACTGCGAGCAAAGCGAGCTCGGGATATTGGGCACCCCGACTCGGACAGGTTAGGTTCGAAGGGGATGGCGGCCGACATCCCCTTCGTGTTAGGTTACTTTAAACCCTGCAGAGAGAAAAAGGAGCCCCGCGTAGCGGGGCTCCGTCGACTACGCTTTAGTTCGGAGCTGTGATTTTCAGGTTTTTAATTCTGGTGATCATTTACTATTTCTGGTGATAATTTACTATTTTAGGCAGTATAAAAATGTTTTTTAAGGTTATATTTACTTTATCTGGTGTTATGTTAAACATAAGCCTTTATCAATCACCTACACTGAAAAAAAAGGTTTGTTGGATTTACCAAATTAGCAAAGGTTGGCTGAATTACAAGGAAACTACGATAAATAAAACAAAACCTCGCTATTGAACTTACAAAACTAAAAAGGTTAAAGTTGGTACCAGAGTTTTGATGTAAATCAACAAAGAGTATTGCACATTTTACCAAACGAATCTCAACAATTTAGTCTGGTTGATTTTATCATAAAAATATGATAAATATAACAAGACCTCAAGGTTGAACTTACAAAACTACATAGGTTGCGACCAAAATATAGTCGCTACTAGAGTTCATGGTGTAAATTAACAAAGAGTATTGTACATTTTACCAAGCGAATCTCAACAATTTAGTCTGGTTGATTTTATCATAAAAATATGATAAATATAACAAGACTTCGCGGTTGAATTTGCAAAACTACATAGGTTGGGATCGGACTATAGTCCCTACCACAGTTCATGGTGTAAATTAACAAAGAATTTTGTACATTTCACCAAACAAATCTCAACAATTTAGTCTGGTTGATTCTATCATAAAAATATGATAAATATAACAAGACCTCAAGGTTGAACTTACAAAAGTACATAGGTTGCGATCAAAATATAGTCCCTACCAGAGTTCATAGTGTACATTAACAAAGAGTATTGTACATTTTACCAAGCGAATCTCAACAATTTAGTCTGGTTGATTTTATCATAAAAATATGATAAATATAACAAGACCTCGCGGTTGAACACATAGGTTGTGATCAAAATATAGTCCCTACCAGAGTTCATGGTGTAAATTAACAAAGAATATTGTACATTTGACCAAACAAATCTCAACAATTTAGTCTAGTTGATTCTATCATAAAAATATGATTAATATAACAAGACCTCGCGGTTGAATTTACAAAACTACATGGGTTGTGATCGGAATATAGTCCCTACCAGAGTTCATGGTGTAAATTAACAAAGAATTTTGTACATTTCACCAAACAAATCTCAACAATTTAGTCTGGTTGATTCTATCATAAAAATATGATAAATATAACAAGACCTCAAGGTTGAAATTACAAAAGTACATAGCTTGCGATCAAAATATAGTCCCTACCAGAGTTCATAGTGTACATTAACAAAGAGTATTGTACATTTTACCAAGCGAATCTCAACAATTTAGTCTGGTTGATTTTATCATAAAAATATGATAAATATAACAAGACCTCGCGGTTGAACACATAGGTTGTGATCAAAATATAGTCCCTACCAGAGTTCATGGTGTAAATTAACAAAGAATATTGTACATTTTACCAAACAAATCTCAACAATTTAGTCTGGTTGATTCTATCATAAAAATATGATAAATATAACAAGACCTCGCGGTTGAATTTACAAAACTACATAGGTTGTGATCGGAATATAGTCCCTACCAGAGTTCATGGTGTACCTATATTAACAAAGAATATTGTACATTTTATTAAACAAAGGACGAAGACCAAATTAGTACGGATGTGTGCCTTGTCAAAACAAGCCGATTACAAAGTTAATTTAAAGTTTATTTTATAGTACATTTGACGTAGATTGAGCTTTATTTTCTTTTATTTCATTACGTCTTTATTATGTCTTGTATTTTTTAATTAAAAAAAATACTTCTTTAACAATAATAAGATCTCACACGTTACAGTGTTTTTGCCGCTACTTTTTTTGTAGGCGTCTTTATGAATAATTTGTTCCATTAGAATAGTGTTCTTAGAAAACATTTTCTATAAATGAAAGGTGATTGATGCTTCTAAGCAGTGAAATGCAAATAGTAGATGGAAGATCACCTCAGACATAGCAGTAGTAGGTAGATTTTTCTTTTGAGGCAGTATTGGTTGGATCGATAATGTGCCCAAACAATTTTTCGATTTCTCTCTAGACAAAGAGCCATCGAATTTTTGCATGTCTGGGCAAAAATGGTTATGGTCATCGTCCTTTCAACAATTTGGTTTGGTTGATTATATCATAAAAATATGATAAATATATCAAGAACTCGCGGTTGAACTTACAAAACTACATAGGTTGTGATCGAAATATAGTCCCTACCAGAGTTCATGGTGTAAATTAACAAAGAATATTGTACATTTTACCAAACAAATCTCAACAATTTAGTCTGGTTGATTTTATCATAAAAATATGATAAATATAACAAGACCTCGCAGTTGAACCTACAAAACTACATAGGTTGTGATCGAAATATAGTCCCTACAAGAATTCATGGTGTAAATTATCAAAGAATATTGTACATTTTACTGAACAAGTCACAACCGCATAGTTCGGTTGATTTTATCAATGTTACTGGGTTAGTTTCAAAGCAATTTATAGTTACATTTACCGGGACAGTTGGTAATGAGTAGCAAACACATTTGATTAAAAAATATTCGGTTAAGTGCGAGTCAAACTCGCGCACCGAGGGTTCCGTACCAACATTTTATAATTTTAACATGTTTATTTAAAAATAAGTAAGTATAACGCTTGACTAGTTTTTATTATTTGTTGAATAATAAAAACTAGTCAAGCCCTTTAGTAGACTATCTAGAATATAAAAAAAACACGTTTCTTGTATGACGAGGACGACCCCCTCCCCTTATTTTTTTAATTATTTAAATTTTCAGAGTTCCGTACCTCAAAAGTAAAAAATGGAACCAATAAAGGATCACTCGTGAGTCTGCCTGTCCGTCCATCTGCCACAGCCAATTTCCTCCGAAACCACTGAACCAATTCGGATGAAATTTGGTACACATATGTAAGTCGGGGTGACCCAAAGACGGACGTAGGGTCACTTTATAAAAAGGGGTAAATTACAAATTAGACCATTCGTCCCCTTATCTTCGAAACTACAGACTGGGCCTAGGATTTTGAAAAAATACAGAAAATAGTTCTTCACCTATATAGATAAAACATGTCTATGGTATGTATATGTCTATGGTATTCAAAGTAACAATCATACGTACAGAGTTACGGATGGAACACTCTCCACTCCACGCCAGTTTAACTCGCACTTGTCAGGTTTTTTATTATTTAACGATTTGTCCGCCATGACGGTTCATATTATGTGAAAATTTCAACTAGCTAAGAATGATTGCGATTTAAGAGAAAAAAACCATTAGAGGTCGGACATACAGATAGACAGTGTACTGTGTAGGCTAGGATGTAAGAACTATTAAAAAATATTGTCTTATTTAATGTGATTGTGAATTTAATGATGATTCTCGTATTTGATATTTTGATGAATATAAATTTAAAAAAATAACTATATTGATTATAAATTAACAAACATTAGCGCGTCTGCTTGCAGGCAGAATAGGTACTACCGACATACCATACTATTAAAATCTCACTGTAAAATTGTATTCTTGCAAATAAATGATTGATTAAGATTATTGATTATGATTAGGGTTCCGTTTTACACCCTTCAGGGACGGAACCCTACAAAAAAATCTACTGCTGATTCAAAGTGGCGCTGCAATCACTATCAGACTTATCGAGTAGGTATTGTACATTTAAAAAAACAAATCACATCAATTTAGTTTGGTTGATTATATCCTAGTTACTGTGTTTTGTGAATCATTTCAGTCCACTTTTGACCCCCCACTAACTTAAGATTTATTTGACCTACATACTTGCAATTTTGCAAGTCATAAAGGACCGTCTTTTATTTACCGAATCCTGAATTTCAATGAACTTCAATAAATCTCAACAATCTCTTACCGTTCTTGAGATTTTAAAGTCCGAAAATTACTATTTTTATACTGACTGACAGTGATTTTATCTCAGATTGTATAGCAACGATTTAAAGACATTGATTCCCATAGGCCATAGGTATAGGACATTATACCTTGGTAGGTAAATTACTTCCATGAGAACAATAATTAACATTAATACTAAGTAATTAAAATAGGTAATAGCTAAGTTAGTAAGTAGGTAAATTTTTGTTCATTAATATAAGAATTAGGTATGTAGGTACTACTACTTATGTTGTACCAAAACAGACCGTTCGAATAGCACGTTTATTGTTAACGTAATAAGATTCAAAATCCAATAAGTAGAAGTTTTATAAACATGCGACCAAGAATTTCAGCTACCTAGTTGAAGGTAATAATAAAATTTGTATGTAGTAGGTATTAGAAGTAATAAAGTAAAGGTTGTCTGGTTGTTCTATCAGCTGGTCTTTACGCTTTCGAAGTGTAATTTGCGAGTCCAAATTAAGACTACATAGGTACCTACCTACCTAATTTTGATAAATCTGGTTGCAAATCACATGTTTTCAAAGCATAGAATCATACCTACATGCTACATCTGTGGATAATACAGTTAGTAAATTATATTTTAACTAACTACCTAGAGACCCGCCCCGACTTCGAACAGGTGCAATGCTCATACTAAATACCTATATTATGCATGTTTTATACAATTATGCCTTACTCTTGAATCACATAACTACTTTAAAAAAACACATCAAAATCCGTTGTGTAGTTTTAAAAAACGTTTATTGCTTCAACTTAAATAACTTATTCTAGTTACAATGTGGAGAATCCTTTTAAGCAAATAGTGTGCTTGTATTAGGATGCTCTGCCCTTCCCCAGGTTATGTAGGTAATCGATTTAAGTTATTGAACCTGATCAAGATAAAGATCTAAGCATACCTACATAGGGACAGACAGACCACGGGAAGCGACTTTGTTTTATACTATTTGGTGATTATTTAATCGTTTGTCTTTACTTGTCGGTGATAAAGTTTCTGTCAAAAATTTAATTTTTGTGACAAGCTTTTACAGCCGACTGTACTTTTCTTTGAACATCCAGCAATTGCTCACCAAGACGATTCTGAAGAGCCCAAACTCGGTACGATTACTTTATTTATTAGTTCCTAGGGCCACCTCCCGGCTCCATCATCAAACCAGCCCCATGGTACCATAATATTGTATTGTCACCCAAGTCAAGTAGATTTATTACAACCACAATTACAACGTTTCACGCCGCACAAAGTCATAGGTACATATTATTTTCTCCAACAATCATATTTTTACGAAACATTAAGCAGTGTTTAAAAGTAACATAAATAGGTACTTGTCGCTGGACGCTGTGGTTAAAAATGTTAAAATTACTAAACAGTATCGTAGAATTTACAAAACCATACGCAATTTTTACATAGGTACCTATTTCCATTTCCATCATATCCTAGGTACTCATCAATTTATGCGCCTACTCCCCCCTTCCCTTCCGCACTGCCCCGCGGAGCGGTCGCCCTTGTTTGCGGCCACTGCCGCAGGGTTGCCACCTTCTTCTTTGACGTATAAAATATTCTGATCTGGAAGTGAAGTTGTCAATTTCGTCAATTTTTGATTGGTGCGGTTCTAGTCTTTGTAGTAATTTATTTCCTCGCAAATGTGATGAACAATTCGTTAAATAATGTACTTTTGTTTTATAAGTTTTATTTTACTGCTAATAACAATTTCGTATCTGCTAAATATATTTATGGCATCTAAACATGGTACGCGGTACGCACAAATAATTGCGTATATGCTTGATGGAAGCTTTATTTCTGTCGTCATGCCACTTCGCATTAATTACAGAAAACACCCTTTCTGTAAATGCTGAAGCTGAAGCTAATCGTGACACCGCTTTAAGTATGTTCAGAGAAGTAATTTCCTCGGAAAAAAAAACCGGCCAAGTGTAAATCTGACTTGCGCACCGAGGGTTCCGTACAAACTTTCACTTATCCCATCTTAATTGGCCGGGTTAAGTTTGCACCTGAAATGTATGGCGCCGCATAAAAAAGAGGTGCACTCTTAACGCAACTGAGTTCTCCAAATATGATGTTTAAAAAGGACTAAATTTATTACGATATAATTACAAATGTATTTTCAGATTTTTCTGAGTACTTGTAGTATGTGACGAAATTACTTGCCAAATTTCATAGTTCTAGGTCAACGGGAAGTACTCTATCATTTTGATTCCCTTGAAACGTGTGTTTCGAAACGTCATCTATTTTCAAATTATTTTCACTTTATAAAGTACGGTTGGCAGCCCTAGCCCTCGCGTCGCCCTAGCAGTCACGTGGTGGGCGTGCGCGGCCGCGGTGCGTCTGCGTTCACCGTTCGTTCATTTCATTTTTCGCCGGCCGGCTAGTTAGTCGCTTCGCTAGCAATGGAAAGTGAAGAAGTTGAGTTGGGGTCGCCGAATATTTAACAGAATGGGGACTATCTGAAGACACTATAACAAACTTTGAAGGTGAGTGCCTATTTTAATCGATATTGTATACATATATTGATATTAATGGTTTGTTTAGCCGTTTCAAGACGGCGCAGCGGAGCCATGCCTCTTAGTTGTATTGTTCATTAAATTAATTTTGGTTGTTCAATGTGTAAATATTGATAGCATAATCTCCAGTGATTTAACGATTGAGTGGATAATGAAGAATTCAACTTGAAACGGATATAGCCCCTCTTTTGTCAAGGCCTGATAATTCGTGTTTTTTTTGTAAATCGCTATCACTACAAAAAGCAAGAAAGTGATCGAGTACTTTACTGTGACTTTAATTAATTCTACATTTATTTGGTACTTCCGGTTTTGCCGCCAATGGGTCAGAGTACATAGGAAAGCGGGGCCTTATTATATAGGATGCCTAGATATTGAGCTAGAAGTAGTGGATAGGTATCTACCTATTTAGCTATTCTACTTTGATAGATTTACAAAACGAACTTAGTAAATTTTACAAATTGGTTTGGTTGGCATACATTTCATTCATTCAAGTCTATGCATGTACTGAGAACATAAGAAAGCAGGGCCTTATTATATAGGATGCCTAGATATTGAGCTAGAAGTAGTGGATAGGTATCTACCTATTTAGCTATTCTACTTTGATAGATTTACAAAACGAACTTAGTAAATTTTACAAATTGGTTTGGTTGGCATACATTTCATTCATTCAAGTCTATGCATGTACTGAGAACATAAGAAAGCAGGGCCTTATTTTATAGGATGCCTAGATATTAAGCTAGAAATAGTGGATAGGTATCTACCTATTTAGCTATTCTACTTTGATAGATTTACAAAAAAAACTTAGTAAATTTTACAGATTGGTTTGGTTGGCATTTCATTCATTCGAGTCTATGCATGTACTTACATTGTTACATGGCCGCGACTATAATTGTAAAAAAACCCGTTAGCTACCGTTACATATCCAAATTTATGGTTAACTACTGATTACGATGATATTCGATGACCAACCGAAACTAGGCAACTGGATATAATGTTCATCTCTTGTTTTTTTTAGTAAATCAGATTTCGTTGAACTTGCTTGCCGATATACAAGAAACGGAACTGAAAGAATTAATTCCGAGTTTAAAGGATAGGATATTATTCAAGCGAGGACTGAACAAACTCCTAAACATTGTTCATGTAAGTGTGCATATTACTTTTTTCAAAACTTTTTGGTGTCACGGTTCATAGTGACCATCGAAATTCCTTCGCGATGCCCCGATCGTTATAATTTTGTTAATGTTGGTGTAAGGGTTTTTTTTTTTGTTAAAAAATTACTTGATAATAATTGCTTGTTACAGGCGACAGAATCTGATGAAACTAAGAATTTCTAGCGATTTTTCTGCGCCCAGTCCCATGGCCAGCACAAGCAGTGAAGAGTTGCCGACCACGAGAGAGAAATCTTCTGTAAGTTTTGCCTTTATTTTGGTGAGCCCGAGACAAAATCAGGTATTTTAGGTATCAATAAGTGTCTAAATTTTAGGCCCAGTAGTTTTCAGAGATAGAGGGGGGGTAAAAAAAGTTCAACTGTCTAACGATCACAGTTCATGAGGTACAGGCTGGTAACAGACGGACAGCAGAGTCTTAGTAATAGGATCCCGCTTTACCCTTCGGGTACGGAACCCTAAAAACGACCAATTCCGTTGTTAAGATGATATTCAAGACAAATACATTTAATGGTTATTTTGATTTCCTTGATTTTCATACAAAGTTCCTTCTAATTTGCTTTGATTTCCATAGGAGACATACTACATTCCGAGCCAAAAGTTTGGAAAGGATAAATATAAGTATTCCGGCAAGGGGAAAACTTGCTGATAAATATAACAATCACAAACGTTTGCTGCGGAAGAGTGGGGTAATAACAAACAAAAGGAGAGCCCACACGAGCACCGACGATGTTCCGGCTGACGCAGCTGCAGCAGTTGAAAATCAAAATGGTATAAATTTGAACATATATTATACAAGTTCTAATAGTTATATTTAATTAGGCTGAAGCTAGACTAAACTTGATCTATTGTTTACCAGTATCTAATGAAGAATATGAAGAGTTAAAAGTTTGGCTGAAATACAACAAGGAGCCAGTGCCCGAAGTAATCGAGAATTGGCGGAAAACATCCACATTGCGCCTGAAGGAACTACAATCCGAAAATATGCAAACATACATGACATCTTGAACGATTGGCCCTCTTATAAATTGAGTTTCGGATATAAGTTGGTAAGTTGTGACCCTTTTTACAAGCTTTTTATTAGCTCGACCCCGTATATTTGTTCGTTTCAATCTTGTGTACAATATATGAAAATATTTATTAAATATTTATAATCGTTTTTTTTTTCAGATTGAACTGGATTCGAATCCAAGTTTAGAGGATCAGAGCTCCGACTGTTCAAAAAATGGCCCATATTTTTAGAGAAAGCTCTTAATCTTTATAAACAATTAAAGCTGCTTCTGTCTACATTAAATTGATTGAAGATAATCCAAGTGAAGGTTGGTTATTGAAAAAGAGAGCATAGCCGCGAGACTAGCGCCACTCGTAAATGTTCTTAAATCTCCAAAATTTTCAATAATTTCCGCCTGTTAGATACTAGGGAAACACCTCTACTATGTATTTAGTTACTGTGTACAATTTGATGTTTTATAGTTTTGTTCATCCTGGCCAAAACGTGGCCGCCTTGTGTCCTTTAAAATAAGAATAGTTTTGAATTCTATACGGATATAATTTTAAGCTGAGTGATCTTGTGATTATTTAATTGTATTTATGATTGGCAAAATAAATTTTATGATATGTACCAAAAATCTGTTTATTTTTCTTAAAACCACCGTTTTTATTAAGCTCATATTAAATTAGGTTACTGGTAATTCGACGTGTTCTAGAAACTGCTGATTTTTGGCTAGCCTACATGACTGCAAATAACTATAACTTTACTGTATAACTCTCTAAAAAGGAAAATGTTGAATTACCAATAATCCTTTATATTTTTTAAGTGTTTGTCAAACTGTCATAAAACCTTTTTTTTTTCAGACCTTGTATTTCTTGTTTTTCTTCTACTATATTTTTAGGGTGTGGTATTATTGAAAATTAGAAACTTAGTAGCTAATCTGCAATATTGCTGACATGGTACACACGCACTTTTTTGGCCACTGTTGGCCTCGAAAGTAGTACGTGGTTTGAAAATGAAAATCTTAACTGCAATAAGATTTTACTCTCATACCATATCAGCAATATTGCAGATCAGCTACTAAGTTTCTAATTTTCAATGATACCACACCCTATTAATATACTGGAAATCAATGTTTGGTAATATATACCAAAAAATCGTGTACATTTTACTAGTGTTAGTTTGGTAAATTACCCAAACTAACACCAGTAAAATTTACACTATTTATTTGGTATGTTTTACTAAACTAAGAACGGTACAATCAGACAAGCACTGATAAAATATTGGTAGATATTACCAGTTAAAGTTTGGTAATAACTACAGCTTTGTTAGATATTACCAAACAAATGTTTGGAAATAATACGAAACAAACATGATAAATAATACTTATTTTTATTTGATAAATTCTACGATACACATGTGATAGATTATACCAAACTAACTTTGATGAGAACTGCATTACACATCTGGTAGATATTACCAAATAATGTTAGGAAAAAATACGTAACAAACATGATAGAAAATACTTAATTGTATTTGATAAAATCTACGATACACTTACGGTAGATAATACAAAATTATCTCTGATAAAAAGCACGATACACATCTGATAGATTATACTAAGCTAACCTTGATAAGAACTACATTACACATCTGGTAGATATTACCAAACAACCTTTGGTAGTAACTAAAATTTAATCTGGTAATTATTACCAAACTAACATTGATATAATACACCGAACGTGCTAGGTAAATACTGCTAAATTTTGTTTATTAGAGTTTACCAAATAAAATAGATTATACTTACGAGTTAAGTTTAGTTTTCTCTATCAAACTGATTTAATACATTCTACCATATAATACGTGCCATCTACCAAATATTTGTTGTAGATTTTACCAAATACCTTTGCATTTACTATTTAACTTCCTTCGGTAATTTGTACCAAAAAAGGTAACGGTAGAACATACAAAATGTATTTGCTAAAAAAAAAACAAGTATTTTGGGTAAAATATACAATATCTCTTTGGTAGATTGCAGCAAACTACATTGTACTTTTTTACTAAAGTACTTTTATGAAAAGGTTACAAAAGTACTTTGGTGAAAAATGTTACTAAAGTATTTTGGTGATAATTATACTAAAGTACTTTGGTGAGAAATGTTACTAGATTACTTTGGTACAAAATGTTACTAAAGTACTTTGGTGAGAAATGTTACTAGACTACTTTGGTACAAAATGTTACTAAAGTACTTTGGTGAGAAATGTTACTAAATTACTTTGGTAAAAAATGTTACTAAAGTACTTTGGTGAAAATTTTTACTAAAGTATTTTGGTAAAAAAATATACTAAAGTACTTTGGTGAGAAATGTTACTAAATAACTTTGGTAAAAAATGTACAAAGTATAGGTGTAATCTACCAAATAAATTTGGTACAACACCAACTTAATGTGTTTGGTAAAATCAACCAAAATTCGTGATAGGACCGAAATCAACCGCAAACTTTGGTTACATTTACGCAAAATCTGTTAAATCCAACCTAACATTTTTTTCAGTGTATAGCAGTCCACAGCTTGCCTTTTTTACGCTAACGAGCCTAATCCTAATCCTAATCCTTGAGAATCAAAAAATATTTACCAAAGACCTAGTGTTTTTCTAGATCCAATAATTGTAGGTTTACTTAATGCCAGTGGATCTTGACCACGTCGTTTATCTAGCGATCTGATCAACGAATTAGTTCATTAAAAAACAGAACACCTCTTGCCCACTTCGATGTAGAACTGACGCCGCTTCAAGCCTGCATGTAGGTGTGTAGACTGTTGAAAGATCATGCCAGTTTGATAAAGCTGTTTGAACCAGCCTGTTTGATCAAATTACTAGAACGGCTATGGCCTGCTTTACAGACATGATGTTATTTTATTGAATTTGATAAAAAAAATACCAAGATCTAGCCAGACGTGGCAAATGCTTTCACATAGCACCTCCCGATAGCACCTTTACATAAAACAAAGAAAAAGAAAGGTGTGATACTGGCTGCAATCCGGCGATGGTCGTCACCACGGTTATGAGATTGCTTGCATTTGCATACCGTCTGTGCTAGACAGCTCGAACGAAGAGTCTAGTTAAGCATCCTTCTACTGGATTATTTTAGAAAATGTCGGCGCTTTGTGCCGCTGGTGAGGAAATTATCTATGAAAGTCTCCGTTGCAGTAAACGCTTTTGATCGGGCTTTGTGGTCTGAGTGGTTTGGGTAATTACGTAGTAATGAATAAAACTGATAATATTTCCTGAATATTATCAGTTTTATTAATCATAAAATAAACCACTATGATTTATTTAAAGAATTGTTTTTAAATGGCCTGTCTTTTAATTGTGGGCACTGTCCATGTAGGTTGTTTGATCTGATGGTAAGCGATGATGCATGCCTATTTAGGGGGTCAATAATCCCTCGTGATTCAAGACACCATCTGTTATTCATTTTATTATTTACTGTTCTAACTAGTAGTGATACTTAGAATGTTTCGTCTAGTCTTCTTTGCTTAATCCTACAGTTCATGAATTGATTATAGAGGCAAAACATCAATTTGAAGTAAGGGTTTAATACCGATTAATTTCGTAGATTAGTTCGTTATATTTTAAATAAACGTGCTAGTGAAGGTAGGTGCACTGTGCAGTCATCTAAACCAAATTGCAGCTCGTATGCTCTGTATCACATTGGCAATCTGGCTCGGTCTGGCTCATCCCGTCGCGTCCTGCTCTTGATTCTGCAGCCGGTTGCAACAGGGTTATCAAATTACCTGCAGGCATACCGTGTCCGTATAATATGTTTGCCGCCTTAATGGACTGGTGAAGTGTTGCAGTTATGTTTTTTCTTCTCATTTTGTTGTTGTTTGTCTAAGGTTGTGCATTCTAAAAGTTGGCAACGTTGCAAAATTGTTTCAAATTGTTTAGTTATATTTTATCATTTCACTAACTATTTGTGGTTATGTAGCGATGTCCTGGTTGGGATTCATAAATTAGGTACTTGCGTGGTTAATTTTACTTTCGAAATTGTCTGATCTGAGCATCGTGTGTACTGAACGATTGCTAAGTTAATACATACACTACACTGCTATGCATAAATAATTAAATTCCAAATTATATTCATTAATCAACCTCGGTAATGTAGATCTGGCGCAGATTTAATTTTACGGATTGATCCTTAAAATGTTTTCTATTCAGTGTTGAAATTTGAGGACTTGGATAGAAAATAATAATGAAGTTAATGTTTTGAATGAGCTTTTGGTAAGGAAAACATTATGGCTTTATCCGCCCACGCTAATAATTAATTAATGAATTGTTTACTGTGTTAATGCGTGGTATAGTATCTGCCTACTACAGACACTCTATACTCACACTTATCATCCATATTCATACTTTTATTGGTTTTACATTAGCATATTACCAATCATTTCGTTTTTATAAATATTTTCTTTATATCCTTTGTTGTGACATGTTTACTTCAAATTTGTCAGATGTCATTTACTTTTATTTTTGATTCTTACCAGCCAAACTCTCTATGAAGGTTTCATTTAGATTATATATTACTAAAAATTATTATCATCAATTCGTTAGTTCAATTGTTGTATTTTATAATTAATTGCGAATATTTGCTGTGTAAAGATATTCTGAGTTATATTTATAAAAATATTATGCGCAAGGTTTTTGACCAATTGCTACTGGCTGCTTTGAATACTGGCAGGTTGCGTCTTACTAGAGCGCAGCAGTTTTGAATCTGAAAAAGAAAATTGGAAGAAAAGAAACAGAAGATCAGGGTATAAAAGGGATTTCTGACGGATGCCCTGGTTCTAGTCTGGAGTTAAGAGTCGGTTCAGTCTGGACACGAGAAATCAGTATAGTCTAAAATCAAGAAAACAGCTAAGTCTAGTTTGGAGTCAAGATCTGTCATATCTTGAGTTTTGAGCACAGCCTGGTGGAGTCAAAGAGCGGCCTTCGTTTAGTGCTGCCGTGGCTGTTGCTAACTGTCTGCTGGAAGCTGCTTTGCGAACTGACGAGCCTGGCACTGGGGCTCATTACCTGTCTGCTGGAAGCTGCTCTTCGAGCTGACGAGCCTGGCATTGGGCGGTACGTGTCTGCTGGTGGGTCCTACCAAATCGCCCTGCATCAAGTTCGTCGTGGTCAAGCTCATCTTAATCAAGCCAGCTTTCTACGACTGCAAGTTTGTCTTCAGTTACTATCACGCTCAGAGATTTGCGGAGATATTTAAAACGTTCTCGGTTAACCTGCCCTTCACTTTTATACTAATTTATTGTATTTTTCATTTCATCATTTATTAAATTCATTTTCCCCTAATTACTTTTTTAATGTATAAATCTGTTTACTCCTTTCATCAAGGAATAAGCAAGTTTGTTACATTTTGGCGCCTAACGCAAAATCAAGTCTTGATCTTAAACATATTCTCTAAATTCTAAAACAACTTCCACAAGAGATTATATTTGGAAACTATTTTCATAATATTTTCATCATATTACATCACTTAATCTACTTATACTCTTAAACACTTAAATCATATATTTATCTATATCATCTATAAATCTCATCAAAATAGGTTTAGTGTCGTGGGCTCGAACTATTATCTGCGCTGATTCAGCGCAAAAGTATAGACTACTACACATGACAGTCCTTCAACGCTCTTGAATATTTCAAGTAGGCTGTTTTAGAATCCTTCTTAATAATAACTCGGACTCTTGACTCTCTCTCCCTTTTAATTTTATACACTTTATTTTAACTTTTTATCTTATACTTACTCATGACTCATCTCTATCCTCTTCCCTTCTAACTGTAGAGTTTTATTCGGCCTATTTAAACTCTATAGTTTTTATTTTCTAACTATGTCCTTTCATGGGTTCTTAAACCAGTAAAAGATTATTTTTTAATCTTCTTCTATATCTGTTCTTATCAGATAACTTTATGAAGTGCTTTTAGGTACAAGTTACCTAACCTTCTATTATACTATTTTCTTATCAACTCTAAAAGTTGACTGAAGCGGGTTGCGACTTCCTTTAAATAAGCCTTCGCTAATCTTCAACTCTAAAGGTTGATTGAAGCGGGTTGCGACTTCCTTAAAATAAGCCTTCGCTAATCTTCAACTCTAAAAGTTGACTGAAGCGGGTTGCGACTTCCTTAAAATAAGCCTTCGCTAATCTTCAACTCTAAAAGTTGACTGAAGCGGGTTGCGACTTCCTTAAAATAAGCCTTCGCTAATCTTCAACTCTAAAGGTTGATTGGGGTGGATCCCTTATTAAAAGTCTTTATATTTCATCTTATTATGGGTTTTAGACGCGAGCGGATTACAACTCCAAAAATAAGCCTACTGTTATTGATTTATCAGGTGGAGTAGTGATCATTGAATGTGAATCCTACCTGGCCTAACTTCGTAAGATGTCGGTGTGTTTGAATGAGTTATGAAAGTTTTGTGAATGTTGTAATACTTTAACCTTACCAAAATTTTTGTTCTAGGCCAAAAATTTTCTCGGGGTCGTTGGGGAAATATAGTATCTGCCTACTACAGACACTCTATACTCACACTTATCATCCATATTCATACTTTTATTGGTTTTACATTAGCATATTACCAATCATTTCGTTTTTATAAATATTTTCTTTATATCCTTTGTTGTGACATGTTTACTTCAAATTTGTCAGATGTCATTTACTTTTATTTTTGATTCTTACCAGCCAAACTCTCTATGAAGGTTTCATTTAGATTATATATTACTAAAAATTATTATCATCAATTCGTTAGTTCAATTGTTGTATTTTATAATTAATTGCGAATATTTGCTGTGTAAAGATATTCTGAGTTATATTTATAAAAATATTATGCGCAAGGTTTTTGACCAATTGCTACTGGCTGCTTTGAATACTGGCAGGTTGCGTCTTACTAGAGCGCAGCAGTTTTGAATCTGAAAAAGAAAATTGGAAGAAAAGAAACAGAAGATCAGGGTATAAAAGGGATTTCTGACGGATGCCCTGGTTCTAGTCTGGAGTTAAGAGTCGGTTCAGTCTGGACACGAGAAATCAGTATAGTTTAAAATCAAGAAAACAGCTAAGTCTAGTTTGGAGTCAAGATCTGTCATATCTTGAGTTTTGAGCACAGCCTGGTGGAGTCAAAGAGCGGCCTTCGTTTAGTGCTGCCGTGGCTGTTGCTAACTGTCTGCTGGAAGCTGCTTTGCGAACTGACGAGCCTGGCACTGGGGCTCATTACCTGTCTGCTGGAAGCTGCTCTTCGAGCTGACGAGCCTGGCATTGGGCGGTACGTGTCTGCTGGTGGGTCCTACCAAATCGCCCTGCATCAAGTTCGTCGTGGTCAAGCTCATCTTAATCAAGCCAGCTTTCTACGACTGCAAGTTTGTCTTCAGTTACTATCACGCTCAGAGATTTGCGGAGATATTTAAAACGTTCTCGGTTAACCTGCCCTTCACTTTTATACTAATTTATTGTATTTTTCATTTCATCATTTATTAAATTCATTTTCCCCTAATTACTTTTTTAATGTATAAATCTGTTTACTCCTTTCATCAAGGAATAAGCAAGTTTGTTACAGTGGGAAGAGAAGACTTATCCATGTTAAGACTAATAATTTTATTGCGGGCACCTTGTTGAAGTGTGATCCCGAATAAGGATCACGTAAAATGGTTTGAAGCATTACAAAAAGAAAATAGAACGTTCACATCTTGTGACAAGCAAGATGTATGAAACGGTGAACTTAAGAAACAGTCAAGTATGTATTAGTCAGTTTCTTTGGATAATTTGGGTTAAAATATATGAAAGTCCAGACAAGTGGTTCATTTTGACATTAAGCATTTTGTTTCGCCACAATGATAGAATACAATAGTATACTTTATTGTACAACAAAATTAAAACACAACTGTTTTACAACATTGCTAATTCTATGGTTACAATGGCGTTCTTATCACTAATAGCGATATTCAGTAGCATTAAAGATTGATCTAAGTAATCCAATAAATTTTGGACTTTACCATTATTGTTATCGCCGATTGTCACTTTGTCTACGGCCTTAGGTCACGTAAAACTTCGTATCGTATTCTACTTGATAATAGTCTGTCTTCCATTATCGACTTACCTTGGCCACTTGAAATTTGTACACAGCTATTCCTAAATCTGTAACAGTAAGAATCGCATCTAACGCGACGAGCGACTCTTTAGTATGAGGTTCCGGGTTCATTCCCGGCTCGGGCAAAGTAATATAGAATTTTACCATCAGAAATTTCTCATTAGCCACCACGGTGTCCGGACTTGTGCCCGATTGTTGGCAATAGGCTGGCCCCCTACCCTATTACATGAGACTTAAACATAACAGGCGAATTGTGGGTATAGGATACCTACTAGTGGGTACACCTCTGCCGTACCCTTCCGAGCTGACAACCGTTATAATAGGTGTTCTTTTGCATCCTCGTCAAAATTCAGGAGGTTGTCACAGAAGACATAAATAATCAATTAAAATTACGGTACCTAGTTAATTTTTAATAAACGCAGATTTTTTTGGTTGTTTATGTTTGTCAGTATTTCAGAATAACCCCCTTAACGTGGTTTAGGGAATAAGAAATTATCGAATAAACGTTCGAGATTGCTTGTATGTGTGGAAGCGTGGTTATAGGGCGAGAATCAGACGGGCCGCGTTTAAATCACGGGTGGTTCAAACTTTCCGATTTTTTTTTTTAAATTACCTGCTCATTTTATTATTGAATCGGGACGAGAATCATTGGCATAGTCACGTCCTTGAATTTGACGAGGATGCAAAACAACACCTTGTATTATTAACAAAAAATATATATAAATGAATGCAATCATCATCCACCTAGCCTTTCTATTAAACTATCTTGGGGTCGGCTTCCAGTCTAACCAGATGCAGCAAATATAAATGAATGCAATAATAAAGCAAAACAATGCAAGTGTATCAAGACAAAAGGGTACGTGAAAATATGTAGCAATTGTTCAGTCACAATGCCCGTATATACATGCATCGGTCGTGTGTTGAATAAACATAGGTCTTTAAGTTGTATAAGTACTTAAGTTTATTATTTTACTATTGTTCATTAGTGGTCTGAGGATGTAAAACGCCGCACAATTATTATATTGATGGATACAAGCGGCCTTATAGCTAAGTACCACAGTGGTGAGGTGGCAAAATGGCGCTTTTTAAAAGAAAAAAGACGAATAGTATCCAAGTCGTTTTACAAACGCTTTTTTTTTAGAAACAGTGGTCGGAAATTATACTTCTTAGGGGATAAAAAATATCCCATGTAGGTAATGGTTAACCTATTTTCCAATTTCATCAACACTCATTTAGCGATTGAAAGAAAAGAGTGAAATGTTACAGGTAGAGTACGTTTATCATATGTTGTATTATTAAGGATAAGTTGAGAGACTTTATAAAATTTCAAAAAGGTTGTTATGCAGACTTTAATAACTATTTTTCAACCTAGGCTACATTTATAAATAAACCACAAAATATTTTAAGATAAAACACTTTAAAAAGTATTTTGCCGGTGCCTTCCAACCTAATTTGACCTAGTCAATTCTATTAATATCTTCTAAACATAATCAAAATTGACACAATTAGTCCGACACACTATATCTTAACACAATATAATTGGGTTTATTATTATACTTACATAATAATAAACCCAAGTAATGTAAATTAATAGTGAAGTAAAGGAAGCGAACGGTTGCCTAGCAACAGTAATTGAATGTACCGGGACTTCCTTATTTACTCTACGCGTTTGTTCTCGAACTGTTAATTCAATAAAGCTTATATAGATAGCTAATGATAAGGCTTTGGGTTGCTTTTGTCACTGTTAGTGTAAGGGTAAATAGGACGTATGTCTAGCTTGTTAAGGTTTAACTTCATGTGAAGTATTGATTTATTCGTATCAAACTTTGCCTTCTTATTTTGAATTCAGAAAAGTTGTTATAATCATCGATAGGCTACGGGCATCCATAAATCTGCACCCCCTTTACAGCCTATGC
This sequence comes from Cerastis leucographa, assembly GCA_963082945.1. Lineage (NCBI taxonomy): Eukaryota > Metazoa > Arthropoda > Insecta > Lepidoptera > Noctuidae > Cerastis > Cerastis leucographa. The sequence continues at coordinate 17,457,011 of OY720358.1, read as the reverse complement.
ATTATAATTTTAAAATAGGTTTATACTTTCTTCGATGTAATCAACTTTTCAAAGCTTTTGAAAGTCGAACTTCAACTTTTATTTATTCAAAAATAAGTGTTTAATTTCAGTTCATTTTATTGGCATAGATAAAAGACTGAAAACTAAAATAAACCTGAGACTTTTTCGTCAATAATTAATCTTGAGCTGAACAAATTACTATTATTAAAAACACTAAAATATTTATTGCTATTTACTGCATGAACTCGGAATTCCATACCAATATTATTATATTTCTTCCTACGCTTAGAAGTGACTATGTTTTCTAAGTACTGAGTTTGAATAACTTGTAGTTAGTTTAAATACCACGAAACACCCACGGAGGTTTTATACCGCAGCTGTCATCGCAACTATGCGAAGTTCTATTTTAAAAATAAATGGAATCACTTTTTAGGGTTCCGTAGCCGAATGGCAAAAAACGGAACCCTTGTAGATTCGTCATGTCTGTCTGTCCGTTCGTATCACAGCCACTTTATTCCGAAACTATTAGGACTACACAGCTGAAACTTGGTAAGTAGGTGTATTCTGTGAACCGCATTATGATTTTTGTACAAAATTTTAAAAAAAATATAGCAAAGGATATCCCCCTATACATGAAATTGAAACTAAAAAAAAAAAAAACTATCAAACCTATACGTGTGGGGTGTCTATAGATAGGTCTTTAAAAATGACATTGAGGTTCCTGAAACCATTTTTTTTTCAAAGTCAATTTTTTGAAAGATAGACTCTTCCAAAGTGGTAAAACGAGTGTACCCCCCCTCTAATTTCTATAGATATTCACTGTGTGATAAAATATCGTAGTTTTAATATCGTATTCCGCTCTAGAAAATAGGTGGATGGTGCACTCGATTAATAATGTGCTGTAACTTATCATTTTCTTAAAGCATTTATGATGTTATTTTGTTAAAAGCTCGATTTAATATTTCATAATGCCGTATTCTAAAACGCGTTAAGTAAAAGCATAAAACTCGATTTAAAACTGAGTTGCAAGTATGACTTAGTATGGAATCCGTCATCATTATTAGTCACCATTTATTTAAATCAAAATTTTAGAACAGAATATCTCAAGACGAGTTTATTCGAATAGATTTATTTGACAGGTTTTTATGCAATTGAGCAATGTTAAGTTCAGTCATGCATCTGGATTTAAAGCTGACAGGTTTCATTCTAAATACGATGTTAATCTTTTAAATCTAGATTTATGAACAAAGCATCGCACTTTTAAAATTGCGTCATAAGTACCAACGTTCTTCAGTTATTTTATTTTCCAAACCAACCTGTAGAACGTTAATTCAATTTCTTAAAACAGCGCCATCTAGTTACGTTCCCCGACTCAATGCTCACGCCATTTCGTATTTAATTAGCAAATTAAATGTTTAATTTTTGGACGGTTGCTAGTAATGCTATCAAAGACTCGAAATAAGGTGTTCGTTATTGTTTAAAAGGTAGGGGGACGTGACAATGGGGATGAAATGGGGGAAGGGGAGCTTCAGGTGGCTTTTAGTGTCTGTTTAGGGGGTGAACTAAGAAAGATTTCTCAAAAATTTGTTCTGGTAAGTCAGATTTCTTTTTTATGAGGATGTTGAAGCAAGATCTAGGTATGTTTTGGTGAAGAAGTATTTTAGTAAAAATGTTCTCTCTAGTAAAATTTCGTCTGCTCCAAACCGTTGCTTTAAGCCAAAGTTTGAGAACCATTATGTTTTTGTGCCATATTAATCGTTCTAAGATAATGACCATGTAGCAAAGAAAATTTCGTGGAATTAATTGTAACGTAGAAGAAGTTTCAGTACAAATTAAACTTTTAATTGTGTAAATAATGCTTTGCATTTAACATCAATTTACAGCTACTGCAAAACTATGAACAATAAAAGTTTTTTTTTTAATATATCACAAAATAGAAGCCATACTAATTTGTAAGTTAAGCTTCAGCGATTTGTTTGTGAAATACATGTTTTTATAATGAGTTCCATGAAGTTTTGATCTAGCGGCAGCGTGGTGGTACTTTAAAAGTCAATCATGTAAAAACTACGTGTGATCGGTTATTTGTACAGGTGGTACCAAACTCCTTACCTACCTTAAATGAGAAAATAGGAAAACACTTTGTCTTTATAAATGGGTTTTTATACAATGACTAGTTATCTCCAATGAAAAAAAGAAGTAAAAAAAGTTTTTTTTTTTTTATTCACTCTATCAAGATTAATATTCGTAGGGATACCCGCATGAAAAGATTATGGACACTTAATAAAAATTTGCAACGAGGTAATGACACTTATGAGCTAATGATACTTTCTATAGCAATGCGAGTGGCATTTTGACAATTTAAAAACATTAATTGCGTTATTTAGGTTGCAAAGCAGAAGAATTTTGCAGTGAAATAAAGCGATGGAATAGGAAAGAAACTGATTTTTTCAAATTTTACAATTGAAATTCAACTATATTAGTGAGTGTTTAAAATGGTGAGCTAAAGAAAACTAATTACTATTAAATAAGTTAACTAAAAAAAAGAAAACTGCCAACGAAGTAGTCCACAGTGTTGCAGCATTTTAAAATGTGTCTTCTTTCACACATAGAATTTAAAGTACTACACCCACATACCATATTTCCTTGAAACGACTGCATATAAAAGCTATCATACTAATTCCCATATTTGTAGGGCGTCAGTGGACTCGACTGTACGTATTCAGCGCCAGATTTCCCCAAGGAGTCGGGTACAGTCGCCGACAAACTGCAACAACTTGTCTGGGTATATCTGTGCAACGCTTTTTCTCTGCTATTTGTTTGGAAAAGCTTCAATTTGGACGTCTTTTTGTTACAATTTGTTTGCCTTTGTGACTGGACGTAATATTTTTAATGATCTGCCTTGTTTATTGTTGTTTTTTTATACCAGCTACTTATCTTATCAAAATTAAAAGTCATTTATTCCAATTAGGCTGATAATCAGCACTTTTCGAACGTCAAAATTACTAGAGAGAGTCCCCCAGAACGCCCGCCCTTCGCCACTTGAAGAACCAGTTTCTATACAATAGTGTTCAAGTTTATATAAACAAAGAATCCATAACATCAAATTAATGTCAAATGTCAGCTAGCACACACCAACAATAAAATAAAATTTAAAATAAAATATACTCAAGAATAAATAAAGGTATTTAGGTATACGTACATATATGTGTACATACTCAAAGCTATCTACGATGACAAAGCACGCAAGCGTTATAAGGCTGTTGTGCACCGAATTGCAATCAACAGACTATTACGCTGCAGATTATGTCTGGTTGTTCTGGACGTGAACTAGAAATGCTATCTTAAACAACTGATGTTTATGATAGCAGCCCTATGAGAGAAAAAAGGCTTTAAACAATAAAAAAAGATGGCACTTGATGTGTTTCGTATCATCAAAATAGACAGTTTTATCACATTATGTGGTATTGATAGATAATTCGTTGGATTGTCACAAATTGTAATTCAATAACTTTGCAAATGGACGTCGGAAATTCATGTTCGGGATAAAAAATATCGCCGTTAACATTTGAAAAGGTTACAAGCAGACAGATAGTCAGGCAGACATAGTTACTATCGCTATAATATCAGTATAGATTGTATTTTAAAGCGGAACTACCACACCCATTATGGCTCATACTAGTCGAAAACACAGCATCAACATACTCTCATTTACTACCAAAATAATCCTTTACGCAATGAAAATAACTGAATAGGCACACAATAAGCCTTTAAAAGCATTCAACCCAAACATACCGACATAGTTCCATCAAGCCATTGTCAATTTACGTGTAAAAATGTAATGCTGGCATTCAATGGTAGTCTGGCTCGCATTATACCGACCTGCAACGCCTTTGTCCTACAGGAATGCTCAGTTATTGTGTTCATAAATTGATTTATTGAATAAAGTCATTAACGTGTCCTTTTGTGAGAGTTTAATAAAATGTTGCGACAGTGTGGGAGGGTCAGAAGTTTAATTTTGGGTGCGGCATTGTACAACTGTTATGTTTTTCTGACTTATTTACGTATCTTTAGGAAAATCGGTATGATTATGTTTCTATGACAACCAAACAGAATCACACCATATGAAAGAAAACGTTTTTCTTCTATCCATAAAAAAGAAATTCCATTATCATGCGTTTATAAACCAGATTTTGTTGGCCATTCATTTTGATTGAGACTAGTGCATCTTTTTGTTCCTTAGGCGACTCGCCCATTACTTATGCGCGATGCGGGTAATTAAGTAAGAAGTGTTAAACGTAATACATCTCCAACTGTTGACCCATTAAAAAAAAAAAACCCAAAAACAGCAGTGGAGCTCAACTAGAGTATTTTGTTTTTTTTTATATATTTCGGGACCAAACTTTCCTTCATTTTCGGTGCAAGCTTGAAAGTATATCTCTAACAGCGTTTGCGTAGAGTTGAATTTCGGCATAAAGCTTACCAAATATCCGGCAGCACGTCATGTCGAACGCGATTATGATTTATCTATTGTGTAAAATGATCGAGAGCCTCCGCGTTTATTGACGCCGTTGGAATTGACATAATCGACGCATGTCCTTCCTGGTCAATATTTTTTTAGGGGTAAAAAGTATTTGGGATACCGGTTTTATCGAGTTTGCTGTGAAAATTGATTATGGTGTGTTTTGCGTTGAATGTCGACGAGTGCGTGTGAGTTGACACGCCATATTACACTTTAATTTAGGATTTTATTTGCCAAATGGGAAACTAACGACACGTTTTTCTATCATAAAGTCTACTTGATCTCATTTGTTTTTTTCTCTGTATTACTTGTTCAACGTTGGATCAACAGTAAACTTAGAAAGGAAAGGGAATCACCATGCTTCGCAAATAAATAACAGAAAACTCGCATATTATTGAACTGCTCAGAATGCAGATGCTAAACAAACGACAAATATGTACAATATTCCTCTCGAATACACCATAAAAACACACCCAAACAGGAGCTTGTAAAAATTTCGCACATCCAAAATGAAATAACCCGCTAACCCAGCGCACGATTATAACACATACCCATAAAAAGGGATGAAAACCAAGTGTTATGAACATTGTAATTACTTTAGGGACCAAAAAAGGGCATAAATTAACATCGAAAAGGTCGAATATCACATGAACCATTTCATTTTCGTTTTGGTCATAGAATTTTGACGCACATAATAAAAACCCGGCACGTACTGCTTTCATATTAATATGTATGAATTTGTGAAGCTCATATTATTTAGTCTGTGGTAATGGTGACGCATTAAATGAAATGTATTTGTTGTAAATGGGATTTAGTTTTGGGGTGGTATTAGGGGGTGAATTTGACGATAATGCTGGAACATTCGTGTTATTCCAACATGAGCATTGTTTATTACACAGTCTCCTACAAGAATAGGTCCTATACTGTGTCTAAAATAAGAGAAACAATCTTTATGCCAAGATGGCGGGGGGTGCAGTTACTGGCGTCGCACCTTCACGTCATCTGCAAAGCTTTGGTGTAGGAGTGCCGAATTGTTATCTACCCCTTGTGATGGAAAAAGACTTTTAGCCTCAGGACGTGATGTACCGTCGCGTCCTCGGACGCTGGTCGTTCGCAGTGAACTACTATACGAACTAACATAGTTTTAAGCCTTATTTACTATCGGAAGTTTTTTTTTTTTTAATAATAATAAAATTGATTTAAAAAGTATTACAAAAAGTGTACATTTTTAGCGCAGTAGTATTATTTTTCATACAATGGTATAATTAGTACTTAAAAGTAAACTGTAACTAAAACATATTCAAAAGGCAAGTAATGATAGTTCAATGCAGCAAACCTGCCCGAACTAAGTTTATTTAAACCTGTGTTTCAGGCCATCACTTTACATAGCACAATTTAATGAGGACATTAAAATTATGAAATAAAATTAAACTATTAACAACTAGAAGTATAATCAAATTGGTAAAAAAGAAAAACACTAAAACTAGCTTCTTAAGTAAAAATATACAAATAGATACGAGAGGATAACATAATCATACTACAACTTCTAGAGAAGTTTTTTTGTGTCTGTGTAATTAAGTATGGCTAAATAATCCGATATTACATAACTACATTTTTTATAACTTAAACTATAGAAGTTTAGTATCTTGTTAAGTCTATTATACAGAAAAGGTCCTAAAAATACATAAAATCGTTTTGTAAACGCATGTCTAGTTTTGTATTTACTTTAATGTTTTATGGTTTATAACGTTATATATTTATGGGCTTGTTATTGTAGCCTGAAATAAATAATTTGTGATGTTTTGTTTTACGATTAGGACAGTTACAATTTTCATCGTCATATACATCTTATCCGTAGATTGGCTTAGTGTATCACTGCTACGCTCAATCTTCAGATTCTACTTCTGATTTCATTTAGAAAAAGATCACTGAAAAGAGATTGCGTGACCGAGTTAGAGATCAGATCCAGATCTTCGTATCCGATTAACTGGATCCTCAAATTGATCACCTCAAATCTGACCTGGCAAAACTAGGTAATAACCTGAAGGTTACTTAAATATATATTTTCTTTTCTAAACCCTGCCAGACAGCAGCCAATCAAGTCGTCGTTTGTAGACCCCACGATATATCTAAAAGAAAATACCTCCACAAAATACCTGCATTTGCTTTTGTTCAACTCACGAGAGCAAATTCCATTCTACATAGAAATGGAGCTTTGTTGTAGGTATCTCGTATGTGCGAGGGAAACTTCCAAAAAGCTTTTACTCTTAAACGATATTTCATGGCCAACGTTTCTATCAAGCTCGTGCCTATAATATTTGTATGGATTATGATAACTCTACATAGAATTGGCAGTTATACTGGCTTGGTATTTTTCTCGGAAAAATATATACTTAGGCTAACATAACATCACGCCTGTAATCCCCGAAAGGTTAGGCAGAGGAGTACTAAATTATAGTACATACACATTTTGCCAGTTATGTTTAAGTCCCATGTATTAGGAGGCGAGCCTATTGCCATCAACCGGGCACAAATCTACTGAGAAATTCTCAATAACGCTTTGCCCGACCTGGTAATCGAACCCAGGCCCTCATGCTCAGCAGTCAAGCTTACGACCACTGGACCAACGAGACAGTCGATAGGAGGTCAGAGTTTGGCTAGTAATGCTTAATCTTCCCACGACTTACATTAACACATTTATAATTAAGTTCTGCGTAATAACGTAAGATTAACACTGTTTTTCACCAATACTAAGTGGCACCTAATTGAACGCCTGAATATACAGGCTGTAACGGAAAGGGTATATACATACTTAAGGGTGTGCTACAGTCCATCATATTGAACATGTTTCTCCATTGGACAAACATCGTAATAGCGACAAAAATATCAGCTGCCCCATACATTTGGGTCGAATAGGTATTGAAATTTTGTATGGGGTAACAGATAATTTTTCGCTATTACGATGTTTTTCCGATGGAGAAACATGTTCTGTAGCAAACCATTAAGTATGTATTATACCCTTTCCGTTACATCCTGTAATGGCACTATTAGAAGTTCAACACTCATGGCAGCCGAGCGCGGGCGTTGAAAATGAATGAGTGCGCTTCTATTTAGGGATTACATTAACGTGTCACTTAGTGTTAGCGGGAACAAGGATTAGTTTCACGTTATAAGATGGGACTTAATCATAACTGGCTCAACTACTTTACGCCTCTGCCAAACCCCTAGGGGAATATAATTATGTCAAGACCGTGAGCAGCAACATCGTTATACATCTGCTAATTGCAACTGCAATCAGCTATCCGTCTTTGAAACGTGATTATTAAGACGATTTCCAGTTTGAGATCAAGCTCGCAAGGATGTTAGTGAATTGATAGTAATGACGATCATGAGCGTGCCGTTTGCTTCCCTCGCGTGAATACCGTCACGTCACTTTGACTCCGTGGCACGGTCTTAGTCAATACTCACACGACACTGCTCGTCCGCGATGTCGGGCGGTGTAGTCACCATCATCTGCCTAGCCTTTTCCCAACCATGGAGCGACTGCCTATCTGATCTTCACATCTCAGTAAGTACTGGGTAATACGATACCCCTGGGTAATTACTGGTTGTCAGACTTTCGGGCCACTGTAACGACTGTCAAAAATCTACAAATGAAATCCGAGACCAACGGCTTATAGTACTTTCCGAGGCACGGAGATAACTCAGTATTTATGAGGGTTCACCCATAGGTACATGGACCATGCTAGGCAGGTGCAGCTTAACCAAAAGATCAACTCGAGCGTCTATTACTAGTTAGCCACCAGCTCCTCCTCCTCGGGATTTCATACAAGCCAATGCTTCGTGAAATTTGCTTCACCGCACGACCGCGCGAACTAGCGGTGTCGTGTGATAACCACTTTAGCAATTACTTTCATTTGTTTTCTGCGTAGCTCGTGGCAAAACGGTAAAAGGTAATATCGAAAGTCTCATATTATATTAATTAACTACAAATACATGTTTTTAATTTAATGTTATCGCAAGGATAAAGTTAGAAATGAGCATATAAGAGGAAGTTTGAAAGTGGCACCTATTACAGAAAAGATGAAAGGGAGTCGTCTGTCTTGGACATGTGATGAGGAGGGATGGAACACATGTGACTAAAAGAGTGATGAATATAAATGTGGATGGATGGAGAGGGAGAGGAAGACCAAAGAAAAGATGGATGGAATGTGTGAAAAATGATATGAAGGAAAAAGGAGTAAATGATAACATGACGAATGACAGAGGAGTATGGAGAAAAGAGACGTGTTGCGCTGACCCCAAATGAAATGGGACAAGGGCAGGAAGATGATGTTATCGCAACTCCGGCCCCCAAGATACAGGCACAGCCTAGTTTGGGGTCCACTGTTATCTAAATTTGTTAAAATAAAACTTGTTACCGATATCCTTAATGATGTTAGACTAGGTAAGAAAATTCCCTTAACTATGGTTTAATAAATTTATTCTTATATTTTCAGGAGCAAATAAGTACTAATTACGTTCACTAACTAAACTCATAAACCCCTAACTAATTACAGGCACATAACCACGGCCATACTTCACAGTTTTATGACTACCCTCCATAACGCTAGAATATTAGTACAAACTACCTTACAGCATTTAAGAATTTACGTGCAATCAAATTAGAAGTAGGTACCGTTGCGAGCGAACGTTCCCTTGGACACAATGGCGAGGTGATAAATTTGAGACAATTGCTCTGGGAATGTTCTTGTGACTTGATATAAGTATCGTACGTGAGACGAATTAATAACTTCATTTTAGAAAGAATTTTTAGTGGCAAAACTGGCTTTGGGTTGTATCTCGGAGGGTGCTGAAGGATTTCTTTCAACGGTGATTTGGAACGAGTAATGACGATGTTCTACTGTTCAGTTCGTAATATGTCAAAGTTCATTGTAATAATAGCAAGTTGAAAATAAAATTTGTGAGGAAAGTCAATGTAAGTTCGAATTGGTACTAAAGAATAGGTCACGCATGAATACACTTACTTCTCAATATTATTATTTCTTTAAAAGATCACATTTGACCACTTACTTTAAAGTGTTCGCACAGTGGAATGAGAAGAATAAGCTAATAATGTCTTCAACTTAGGCAAATCTTACAACAATACAAATTATACTCGTGTTTAAAAAGAAGGAAGAAGATCGGCAATATTTGAAGTAACTTATTCACGACTTGACTCAATTAGTTACCTAAGTTTATATTATAATTAAAAACTAATCGTCCAACTTAACGCAGTGTCTCAAGACGAAAGTCTATGACCAGTGTGTATTGCCAGTGATTACATACGGGACCGAAACGTGGTCACTCACAATGGGCCTCATCAGAAGGCTCAAAGTCACCCAAAGGGCAATGGAGAGGGCTATGCTCGGAGTTTCCTTGCGTGATTGAATCAGAAATGAGGACATCCGCAAGAGAACCACGGTTACCGACGTAGCCCGAAGAATTGCCAAACTTAAGTGGCAGTGGGCAGGGCACATTGCTCGCAGAACGGATGGGCGATGGGGCTGAAAAGTTCTGGAATGGCGACCGCGAACCGGAAGACAAAGCGTTGGAAGGCCTCCCACTAGGTAGACCGATGAACTGTTGAAGGTTGCGGGGATCCACTGGATGCGAGTCGCACGGGACCGGACAATGTGGCGATACTTGGGGGAGGCCTATGTCCAGCAGTGGACGTCTTTGGGCTGAAATGATGATGATGATAATAGAATGAATGTCCGGAAAAACGCCGTAAACATATCTAACCATGTACAGCTTTCCTATCACTAAGAAAAACAAGCAGCAGACAAAAATATTATTATTATAGCTTATTGCTTTTGCTTTGCGAATCTCGGTTTTAGTCCCATAGTAGAACCCGGTATTTTCCAGGTTGGCCGATTGAGAAGCACAAAAACATAAAAAATTCCGAAAAATCCCCGTCAGCATCCTTTATTTTTTTTTCTCTTCATTCAACGTTACCGTATCCTCGCATTCTTAACGGATTATTCCGATCTGTCACCCCGCTTTGTCCCCTTAGGGTGACAGATAGGAAAAAAAGTTTGATCTGTCCCCCTGTTAGCAATGAGGGGACAGTTCGAACTTTATTCACTCCTTAACGGTTTCATCTGTCCCCCTATAACTGATAGGGGGACAGATAAAACTTTATATTCCTTTTTGTCCCCCACAGAATTTAATATATAAATTCTTAAAAGTAATGCCACACATACTGCAACATTCCACTAAATTAAAGACTAGTGGTTTAGGTTACAATCATCTGTATCTAAATAAGTTACAATTATTTGTTTTGTTTTTCTATTAATCAGCCACAGTCCCATAAATCACAGTTCGTATAGTAGATACAATTACAATCAGTCTTCTGAATGGACTTAATTCAACTTAATTACAATAAAAAATATACTAATAATACGAATGTTTTGTTATTGATTGATAGAATCAGTCGCAGTCCGATAAATCACAGTAGGTATTGTATATATTACAATCAGTCTTCTGATTTGACTTCATATAGCCTAGTTACAAATGAAAACTTTTAAATAATAATAAACTTAAAATTGTAAATAATCTCAAAACATAAATAAACGAAAATCACTAGTATAACGAATTTTATAACTTTTCCAAAGGTCGTAAGAATAATATATAAATAAAATATCTATCGCAAATTCTCCAACAAATGACCAATAGTAATTTCACCACCATCAAACTGCATTTGACAATTATGTATATATTCGTCTACTACTACTACGTGATTTATGGGACTGTGACTGATCGATACAGAAACAAAAGAAATATTTATAATTTATTTAAATACAGGTCGTTATAATAATCCAAACCACTAATCTTTTATTTAATTCTTGAAAGTAAGCTTATAACGTGTAGCATTACATTTAAGAATTAATTTAAATTCTATGGGGGACAAACAGGAATAAAAAGTTTTATCTGTCCCCCTATCAGTTATAGGGGGACAGATGAAACCGTTAAGGAGTGATTAAAGTTCGAACTGTCCCCTCATTGCTAACAGGGGGACAGATCAAACTTTTTTTTCCGATCTGTCCCCCTAAGGGGACAAAGCGGGGTGACAGATCGGAATAATCCTTCTTAACCTCTGTCGATCGATTGAGTACTACCCTTCTCTAAGATATTCCACCACTCAGAGATAACTGTCCGTTTTATCGCAGATCATGAGATATTTATGCAGCTGAGGGTGTTTAACGAGCAGTGTCCTTCCTTGGACGCTGTTCTATCAATATTTATTAAGAGGCCACTTTGTTAAGTCACCATCAGTAAGCTGTTTTGAAGGTACTTTGGATTTCACTCCACATAGGTTCCTAGGTTAAAGAGATTCTGTCTCTCTTTCAATTCAGAAAATCTTAAAAAAATTGCTCAAACTCAATTCCTTTTCGAGGAAAATGTGTTAGTTTAATCTTTACATGCAGTTTATGAGAAAGTCGCTTCCCGCCGTCTGTACGCTTAGATCTTTTAAACTACGGTACGGATTTTGATGTTTTCATCAATAGATAGAATGGTTCTAGAAGAGTGTTTATTTGTATAATTAATCCCCAAAAAACTCGTCATAATTTCCACGAGAACAAAGTCGCGCGCAGCAGCTAGTATGTTAAATACTGCCATTATCAATTAAATTGTCGGATTAAAACGACAGCTTTGTTTTTTGACAGTCGCCTGAAATAGCTTTATTATGGTAAATTCACGTTTTCAATACAATTGTGTCAATCTTCTAAATAATAAGTTTCCCAGACTGTATTATTTTAGGTTAGTGATTTAAAATTATTGATTTTCACATAGATGTTTCTCAGATCAGGGGGTTACTATGACGCTTAAAACATTATTGTTCCATTCCTATTCCAGAGTGGAATAGAGATGGAGCTAGACAACCTGTATAGCTCCGTCTCTTATTTACTCTTATTTATAATGTTTTAAGACGTCATGGTACGCCGCCAGATTTTGAAACCGATGCCCAACCATTATACAAAATAATACCTTATGTTTTTCCCAATTTAACTTCAACATTACATTAAGGAAAAGTAATTGGTAGAGAACAAAGGAAGACAGGCCGATAAAAGGCCCTATAGTTTTAGATAAGGAAAAAGTTGGAATTGACGGCCCGTATCTCGGAAGATCTACTTATATTCCTTGATTAATTAATCTTTTCGTCCAAATTGATTGGCTCCATCAAAGGAGACAGCCTGAATTTATTTAATTTGATTCTTGCGAGGTTTATGTGATTAACTAAATTTAGGACGATTTGCCATATGGTCTTGGATGAGACCTACCTTTGGATAAAAAATATTTAAAGATCCACGACAGTTTTTGAATTTTTTTCGGCCTTAAACATCGCTATTTCCTTGCCTCAGCATAGAGGTCACATTTACTTAATGTTTTGGGTACAGGTGACAGGATAGAAAGTGGAACATATTGCGATACATCTTGCCTCATTGGTCTTGTCACTTGCGATCAGTGCGACTGCTGAGCTAAAGGACTTGGTTCAATTCACAGGTCGGGTCGGTCGTTTTTGGGTTTTTCCTTTAGCAATATCACAGTAGCAGCCACGGAGGATTTGTGGCCGGTTGTTGGCAATAGGCTTGCCCCCTATTTCATACGACTTAAACATAACTGGTAAAATAAGGGTGTCCAATTAGGTACAGCTCTTACTAACACTTCGGGGATTACAAACGTGATGTTATGAATGTAAATTGTTCACAAAAATGACCTCTGACCCCTAAGAAACAGAGCTCACAAAAATCACAGACAAATTAATGTAAATAGTTTATAGAGTTCAACCAATAACATAACCAAACATAAACCCTAGACAATCAGAGCTTTCAAATTAGTATTCCAGAATAATTTCTACATAACATTAACATAGAAAAGGTTAATATAGTTTGAGAACATAAGGTCGTATCTTAATGAACGTCTGGCTTTAAAATGCTGATACAATAATTTAACATTTAAAATCAGCATTTTAAAGTACTTACCGCAAAATTAATTTTGTAACAGATCTCGTTTTCGCGTGCAACGTCTTGAAAAGTTTATCATTTAATAAACCGCTAAAGTTACAGTTTTAAATCTTTTTATAATTAATGTGTCTTGCTGCAGAATTTTGAGCTTAGATGTGTTGTTTTGCTTAAAAGATAGTGCTTTAGAATTATAATTAAATTAAGAAACAAATGACTTTGCAGTCGAGTTTGAATCTCATAAGCAACTGCAAATTAGGCATTCAACAATCATGTTTTTATGGCGGCGTAATTCTTCTTTGCTTATTAAAAAAAAAAAAACTGGAACCACGTAGCCTTTATTAAAGACATATCGATCTTTAAATTATTCAGTAATCAATGCTCACACACACATAAATACAATAGAAAACAACATCAACACATATTAAATTATTACGGATAATACAACTTAAAAAAAAAAACCATTAATGACAGATACCATATTCCCAAAAGAGCGTTTGTTATTCTCCAATTAATTTGGAGTCAACTAAACAAGATCTTAAAATCCCAACCCTCATTTTAACCAAAGCTAACTTCATTAAACCGAGTTTAATAAAACCGAACATTTATTATACAATAATTAACAACAACAGCAGACTAATAAACAGAAATTCCACTAAATGACATCACATATCTGTCAATGTGTTCGAAAGTTATAAAAGTAAGTGTCGGTTTCTTCATCTATTTATTTTATGCATTCTGGCCGTTGATTTTGTGCCAAGTTAATTTACTGGCTTTTATACATATAAAGGGCTATGGTAGCCCACTGAAAGATCAAAAACTTTTCTGCGTATTTTGTAAATAATAGTTTAACCACCGGGCTGTCCAATCCCGCGAGCGACACTTGCCGATACCATTCTTAAGTCGGAAACACACTTACGTGTCGTGGCGTGTCGTGACGCGCCAGAAGCATACGGTTTCATACATCGTTGCGACACGACACGCCATGCAAATATGTCCCTAACCATATTAAATGTATGAAACCGATTTGCTTTTGGCGCGTCACGACACGCCACGACACGTAAGTATGTTTACGGAAGTACGAGAAGTACTTATTCCGCGTGTTTTAAATTATGATTTCCCAGTACATGACACTAAAAGAGATGAAATGAATACATAATTAGTATTAATTTAATTTATTATTAATGATTGTTTCTGTGGTGTATTATCATATTAATATATTTTGGCCAACATACGACCCAGCAATATTGAAAATGATTTTGCAGAATACATTAGCTCGGTCCCCTTATTATTTGGACCTCAGAACGCCTTCTCAGCCACCTTTTGTATTAAAAACGAATTTCATTTTTATTGAATTTGTTGACTTAGTTCTGGTCTTTATTAAATTCGGCAGCATTGGCACCTTTTTGTTGGAATAAATTGAATCGCAGCTGTGTTTGAATCTTTTTGTGGTTTCGGTTCTGAATGCAAGTAGTACCTATTTGTAACATTTAAATTTTTCGAGCGCTGGATTTAATATTTAGGTACACATTTAAAATGTGCATTTAGCTTTTGTTATTTTTTTTTCAAAAACCTAATTGAGGTCATTATTAAAATTTAATGTATTTTACATGAACATAAATTAATTATTCGTTCATAAAGTTTTAGTAAATTTAATTAAACCAAAGGTTTTAATTATAGGCAGTACCTACAACACGGTAACTGTATGGCACAACGTTATCAGCGTATCGCGGAGAGGTAATCTTCAGAGATCTCACACTTGAAACTAGAAAAGCACGCACGAGCTTCTGTTATCCCATTACCAGTAGCCCAAATAAACATCTAATTCTTTCCTGCGCACCTCTGCATGCTGCTCCATCTCTCTCGTGCACGTGATTCCGTCTCTATCCAGCTCGATTCGGGCTTGAAACACTCGGTCTGAGCTCCTAGTTTTGTCCGCGAGCTCGCGGAGTGCGGACGTGTCGCCTGTCAGCCGGTCTCGCTCCGATACGATACAGGCGTGTTTTCACCGGGATATTAATGAAAATTTGATGAAAACTCCGTTTTGACGGCACCGAACGTCGTTACACGGGCATAGACTGTGTCTCTAATTAAACTTTATGTGGAACAAGGATCTGAGTGTATAATGTAACCGTTACAAACACGGTGAGTGCAACGTTTTCAGTGCCAATTTCAGGTAGATAACGTGGCTGAAAATTGTCTTTCGTCGCGTTCACGTCGAAGACGATTATTCGGTTCCCTTAGTTTTGATTCATTTGTTCTGTATTGTTCTTTTCTGTTCTCTTTTATGATGTAAATATCTTTACAGACTTGTTCTGTTTTTATTCATGTTTTATTATCTACCTGTTGTTTGAATTTATTATGATCGTACTCTCTTTCATGATCATTGCTCTTTCTTGATGATGATTAAGACATTTCGTTTTATTTAATAAGGACAAAGCTCTACTGTTTGTTTATTCGTCAAACACATTTTTAAAGGGTATGTAAGTACATAGGCATTTAGACAGCTTTTCGAACGTTTTCGCTTAATCTAAAACAGCAGCATTTAAATTCTTCTGTTATTTTATTTGAAATGACAAAAACATACTTGTTCAGTATTTTGAACATGCTAAGATATGTATCAGTATCAAGATTAAAAATCTAATTATGATCTGATGCAACAATATCTCAGCATCTCAGGCAGGACTATCCAGCGTTGAATGAACAAACACTTGTTTGATATTCATATTCGTTTAGTGAAATTAAACTTTCAGATGTGTGTGGCTAGACTCTAGCTTTAGATTATACTTTGAATAAAATGACTGTGGCAAAACATAATATCAGTGTCAGGAATTAATGGCTTGAATATAATATTAGCATTATTTCGGCCGTAGTCTGATTTTAATTAATTAGTGTTCAGTTTTTCAGGAACAGTAATATTTTTGAAGTGTGTGTGCTATTTATATTTTATTTTATTATGTTGCAATTGTAGGTAAAGGTTTTAATAACATAATATGTAAGATTCAATTAAGCCATTTTTGACGTAAAGTCCATTTTTTGTTGAATTATTAGAACCAGGAAAGGAGATACAAAACTCTCTTTCACTGTTTAAATTGCAAATCACTGTATCAAATTAAAACCCGGCCTTTCTTTCAAAGTGATACTTTACATTTCACTTTCCACTCTTTAAGGAACTCCAATGTTCCCAAAAATCTTCAAAGTACTTTAACAATGTAGCAATTTTATTTTTTTCTTTTATATAAATTACGTTGTCAAAGGGAACAGACGAAATACAGTTTTATTAAATAAACCGGCGCGCACCTACAAAGGCCGTCTACCTAAGCCTACAAATTTTCGTAGCACTTGTTTATTCTACGACGCTACGCCGTAGCGCGTCGCTACGCCGGAATCTATTATTATTATAGGCCTTCTACCCTTTTCGTATTGTGTCATATCTCACATTGCTACGCTTTATTTTGTTTATATAAGCTCGTTATATGAATGTGAATAGTTTCGAGGGATATGGGATTTTCGAGATACATAAAGTCCAATTTTGTATCTCCGTAGGTTAGCGAACCCTATGAGCTTTGATATCAAAATCATGTGATTATTTCATGTATTTTTAAGTGGGTATAGTACTGACACTATAACAACTATTTTTGAAACATTCTGAGGGCCGACTGCTGGTTTCTTTTTTAAACTTTAGCAACAAAACTCAATCTGTTAAAATATGTAAAATTTACACCTCTATCATTGACATTTGATCATCTTTCTATGATCTCCCCGTTTCTCTCGATCTTTTACATTACTTGGGGCCACAGTTTTTGTCATTGAAATGAGACTTGCTTCTCGATTTTGAACTATTTTTGATTACAAGAGTTGATTTTCCTATCTTCATCCGTAAGTTAAATAAAAACTTGTTTCATATTTTCCTCTACATAAATCCATTTCCTCTCATTTTGGTACGGAAGTAAACAAACAAAATTCACACTCGGCGAGTGGTATTGCGGTAATGCTACACGTAGATTATTGTTTAACACGGTTCGCGTTTACCGCTCGTATTTCATTCGTGATGTCAAAGATTTTGTTAGTACATTTATGTCATTAATGTATAATTCGTACGGTAAATAGAATAATATTAGTTTTCGTTACTGTAAGACGATTCTTTGCAACATTTTCCGGTTCAAATGAAATTGCATACGCACAAGGGGCTTATTATTGTTTTTTGTCCAATTAGTAGGACACGGGGAAAGATAGGCAATAGGGATAGGCCATGGGAAGGATAGGCTGTTATGTTATCCTCTATACGGGCCTAGTAATTACGTAGTGTCTAGGCGCCAACAATACAGCAAGCCCTTAGTACGAGCAGACTTTTCAAAAACTCTAACATGATGACATAATGAATAGTAGTATGTTACATGTTCAAGCCAAGCTAGAGGTTTAGCTTTTCTCGTATGAAAATACCGCCACATGGGATGTCATAATTTCCTAATTTAAATTGTATTTGTCAGCATGGGATCCTTCACCGTTTTGAGAGTAATGGTGATGAAAAATATTACATTACATATCGCACCAGTCTGGGTTCGAATCCACGACCTAACTCGTAAGTCTCCTATACCCCAGTGCAACTACTGTTCTATTAATCCAATTGATTTGAATTGAATCAGTGCCAATTGGTACCGATTCATTTTTGTCAAATAAAGTTAGTCAATTCAACAATCAGTCAAGACAACATTTTCTTCATCTCCAAGACGTTTGCAGGAAGACAGTCGGAAAAGAATATCGATTGACTACTGTTTCTCATAGTTATTAGGTAGTGATAGCCTAATGGTGTGACAGTCCGACTGCCAAGTCATAGATCTCGAGTTCGAATCCAAGACACGCACCCCCGATTTTTCGGATTCATGTGCGTATTGTATAGCTCGTGGCTAAATAATAACAGCCGCCCTGGTCGATCTTTAAGGTTAAGCCGTGCTTGCCGAGGCTGGTCCGTGGATGGGTGACCATTATTACATACCGAGTTTCCTCCGTGCCTCGGAAAGCACGTTAAGCCGTTGGTCCCGGCTGTCATTTGTGGATCTTTGACAGTCGTTACGAGTAGTCAGAAGCCAAAAAGTCTGACATCCAGTCTTACCAAGGGGTATCGTATAACCCAGTTACTGGGGTTATGGAGGTCAGATAGGGAGTCGCTTCATGTAAAATACTGGTACTCGGCTGCATCCGGTTGGACTGGAAGCCGACCCCAAGATAGTTTGGGAAAAGGCTAGGCAGATGATGATGTGCGTATTGTATAATTATCACTTGCTTCGGTCAAGGAAAACATTGTGAGAAAATTAGCATGCCTGAGAGATATGTCTTGACGGCATGTAAAGCCAAGTCAGAGGCCCATGGGCGGCATAAAAACTCTGACATCAAGTTAGCATAAACCACACGAAGAAAAAGATAGAAAATGTAAAGGTCCTATAATGTAATAATGACCTGTGGGGGTTACTATGACGCTTAAAACATTATTGTTCCATTCCTATTCCAGAGTGGGAAAGAGATGGAGCTAGACGACCTATATAGCTCCGTCTCTTTTTCACTCTGGAATGAGAATGGAACAATAATGTTTTAAGACGTCATGGTATGCCACCTGTCTGTATTCTGAACGATTTTACGCAAACACCTAAGGGATTAGGTGTTTGTGACATGACGTCATAATACTTATCTGAAGTAAAAGGAAACGAATTCAAATAACAAAACTACTATAAGAATGAGCACATCAATTACTGATTCATTTCATTTCGCTGATTAAAATTGATCGGCTCGATGCAAAAGTATGACGCGTAAAATAATAATGGTAAAATGCTAAAAGTATTTATTAATTGAAACTACCATCCATCAACTTCAAAACAAATGGAACGTACATTTAATAATATTTCATTTCACAATTAACAGTGGAGGAGCTCGTGGCAAAATAATAACAGCCGCACGGGTCGATCTTTAGGGTAAAACGCGCTTGCTTAACTTGGTCCGTGGATGGGAGACCACCCATCACATTCCGAATATTTCCTCCATGCTTTGGAAAGCACGTTAAGATTTTGGTTCCGGCCGTTATTTGAAGATCTTTGACAGCCGTTACAGTGGTCTAAAAGTCTCAATTCTCAATTCTTTATTGCGTACCATAATGTAATACATAGATGAAAGGTAAATAATTATATAAGTCACAATTATGGACCCTGTCGGGCACAGCAAGATCAAGTAGGAAAGAGGAGGAAGAACACTGTCTGATCACAAGTCTGACAACCAGTCTTACTTGGTAATCTTATTTACCCAGTTCTAACTGGATTGTGGAGGTCAGATAGGCAGTCGCTTCATATAAAATACTGGTATTCAGCTGCATACGGTTAGACTGGAAGCCGACCCCATTGAGAAAAGGCGAGGCAGACGATGAAATTAACAAACAACACAATCGTAATCAGATATTTAAAAAGCAACTGAATAAATGAGTCCATTTTAAATAATTCCCAGTAATCGTCGGCAGATAAGAGGAAATTTAAAAATGAATGATAAAGTAATGTACTCTACAGGCAAGTATCAGCATTACGGGCAAATTGCGCGCTTCCGGACAATTCCCGTAATTGCTGCAATTCGCCTTTATTACATTAAATTGTTCGCAACGCTATAAGCTTTCTTCTTGTGGTTATCTACGTCGTAAATGACATTAAGTTATTTGAGCTTCACTGGCTTCGGATGTGTAGCTACGGAAGTTACAAAAGAAAAAATGTATTTGTAAACATACAACTAAAACTGGCTTATGCCCACGGCTTCGCCCGCGTTTTGTTCGGAAATTGTCTCACGGGAATCACTACCGGCATATTTATTTACCGGAGTATTCTACGTGCTATTCCAGACTATTTTCTAACTCTGAGCCAAATTTCATACAGATCCATTTAGTAGTTTTTGCGTGAAAGAGTAACAAACATCAATCCATCCAAACTTTCGCATTTATAATATTAGTAGGACAATGTCATATATTATACAGCCAAGGAAATATATTGTTTAACTGTTGTAAAATAAGGCACTATTTCCTACGACAATACCGTAACCATTTCTTCAAGAACGTATACAATCGAAGCAATAATCAGGACCGTACGTTTATTGAATAATAACATGAATAAACTTGTAAAACCGTGCGGGGATCGAACCCGCGAAACGCACCGAAGGTCAATCGCTTAGCCACTGCGCCAACCGTACCGTTGAAGTAGTCATATCGACTACTTCAAAGTGATATAATTATTAATTCTTCTAGTTATTATTGCTTAGAGCAAAGACCTCAATTTCTTTTTCAATACCCTACTCTTGTGGATTGGAAAGACACATCTATAGGGACGTTATTTCATTAAATATAAAAGACGATAAAGAGTAATCTTTTATTGTTCAAAGACATTGAGATATCACCGTTGACCTTAGTATACAGTATGTTAGTTTAAACGAGGGACATATTCAAACCCATAATAGTACATGCTAACATGATACTAATAAAAATATAAACAAAAAAAAAAACACTGATAAATAACAGACAGAACCATACCAAAATTTTCGCAAATGTCACGCAACGTGTATACACCCTTGCGCTAGCGACTTAATACTATCGCAGAACATGTGAGCGGGGCAATGACTCTTAGGTATAATCCATTTTCCCTTCATACTTTAAACTTACCTGGCTTAGGACAGTCCAAAATATCTAGGCACTAAACAAAACATTAAAAATTCTTCTATATACGTTATAGGTTTTTTACATATTTGGGACGAGAATCGAATACTGAATACCCTCCCTCAATATGTCCCTCGTTTAACCTAACATACTGTATAATTCCAATACTCTCTTTACGTCAGTCTATCTTTTAATCAGGTCGACGGTAGGGTAGAGGCACCTATCTACGTCTGTTATATCGATAACGTGATATTGCAGAAGTCTGCCACGCGAACGTACGATTAACCCTATTGGTTGCGTTTATTGATTACTTGGTGGAGCGACAGTTTCAATGAGGATAGTTTTATAGTATCATCACGACTCTTTTCCACGTTTGGTCAGGCAGAGATGTAGAAAGCTCTAATTACGTGCTAATGTTTAACTTACATGTAATAAGAAGCGAACCAGACTGCTACATTAAGAAGTTTCTAGTTTATAAATATGACTTTGTTCGACCTGGGAATTTAACCCAGGGCAATTTCCGTTTCATAGCCTCCTCGTTTATATAACTTAGATAAGCGTATCTGCAGAACCTCACGCTTTTAATCCCCGAAGAGTTAGGAAGAGGTGTACCTTATGTATCGGACACCCACATTTCGCTAGTTATGTTTAAGACCCGTATTATAGGGAGCGTCACTACTTTTTTTTAAACTTGCCCTACACTAGGAATGGCTCCTCTATCGTGGGTGCGTTCACAAACATCGCGGTCACATACACAAACAGCCAGACCCGGAACAACTATCTGTGGGCCATACAAATATTTGTTCCGTGCGGGAGATCCCGCGACACACACTGCGCCAATCGTGCTGTCAAGCTATCAACTAAGCACAAATCCAAATTCCGTGGCTGATACCGAGAAATTCCTGGATGGAAAAACTCAATAATACTTTGCAAGACCCGGGATTCGAACCTAAGCCCAGGACGTTCATGCTCAACAGTCAATCTTTTGACCTCCCGACAAACGAGACAGTCACATCAAAATTACACAGCAATTTTACAGTATTGTAAAACCTGTGCTTATAATGGCGTTTTACCGCTGACAGCGATATCTTTTAGGCAACTTTTCATCATTCTATTCTTATCAATAAATCAAATAAAATTTGAATATTAAACTTTTTCAGATTTTCAACTAGCTCCATACTGAATGTGTCATGATAACTCGTTCATACATAATGCATGTTAATGTCAATGACATTGATATGAACGTCGCCGCCGTTGTTTTAAAATTATCATAACATTGTGTATTTTAATCATATTCCGTTTCAATTGAATACGTACGGCTTGTATTAAATAAAAATCTTCGCGTGTGGCGGTATGTTTTTTATGATAAATTAGACTGTTAATTGCTTGATATTGTATTGTATTATACAAGGTGTTGTTTTGCACCTTCGTCAAATTCAAGGAGGTAACTATGCTAATGATTCTCGCCCCGCATCCATAATTAAATGGGTAGGTAATTTTTATTTACGGAAATCGGTGAGTGTGAACCACCCTTGTTTTAAACGCAGCCCGTCTGTTCCTCGCCCTATAACAGCGCTTTCACACATACAAACAATCTCAAACGTTTATTCGATAATTTCTTATTCCCTAAACCACGTTAAGGGAGTTATTCTGAAATACTGACAAACTTAAACAACCAAAAGAATCAGCGTTAATTAATAATTAACTCTATAGGTATAGTCATTTTAATTGATTATGTCTTTTGTGACAACTTCCTGAATTTTGACGAGGATGCAAAACAACACCTTGTGTAAGTACAGGTACCTACACCCCTGCCTATCCCTTCGCGGATTACAGTCGTGATTTTTTTGGTATGTTCTGTTAATTGCTTGGCCTATTTGTTGCTCGTGAAGTGCGGTTTTTCCATCAAGAATGTCTCAGTAATCGATATGATTATGACACTATTGTCTATTGTTAGCCTACATCCTCTTTTACATTTGTGAAATAAACATAACTAGCAAAATGTGGAGATACAATAGTAAACTTCCTCAGCTTGAACATGGAAAACGCCGTGATGATATGTATTTGATAGCATTATCAATATCATTAGTGTACCAATCATTTAAATGAACGTTGGCTCCTAAAACACAGGCTTCTGGCCTGGCAGAAGTTCGC
Organism: Cerastis leucographa; assembly: GCA_963082945.1. Lineage (NCBI taxonomy): Eukaryota > Metazoa > Arthropoda > Insecta > Lepidoptera > Noctuidae > Cerastis > Cerastis leucographa. The sequence goes on along the minus strand of OY720358.1, from coordinate 17,433,658 downwards.
ATTTTAATATGTCTTCGCTGTACAACTTTTTCACTGTGTGTTATCAAATCAAAATCAAAAATGTTTATTTCGTTATTACACGTTAATAAAATGTTATACAGTTGGTGGCGTCTCCTTTTAAGCATATAAATGCCTGTACCAGGAGGCGCCGCTCTTTTATATCTTACGAGTGTAATAAGTTACAAAAAAAAAGTGTAATGGAATTATTGTTATGTAAGTTTACTTTTTTCCTTAGTGTACAAATAAATAAATCTATCATTTACTAACCAATGCCCACGGCTTCGCACGCGTGGACTTCGATCACTGTCCCACGGGATTGTACTATTGGGATAAAAATTATCCTATGTGTTAATCCAGGCTATAAACTACCCCTGTGCCAAATTTCATTCAAATCTGTTCAGGAGTTTTCGCGTGAAAGAGTAACAAACATCCATCCATCCATCCATACTTACAAACTTTCGGGTTTATAATATTAGTAGGAACACCTAGGTGAACCACTTAGGTGTTCCATGGGTCAGTAACCGATTAATTATTGTCAAAATATGGTTGTAGCTACTTCTCTGTTCACATCCTCATCTCCTTTTAACGAAAGTCCAAGAGTGAAATTGTTTTTGATTTTTTGTAATTATTTAAGCACCCTATTCAATTACTTGTTTAGATTACGATAGTCTAAGTTAATATTTGCCTTGAAATTCAAATCCCGTGGCTAGAATCGAGACCGTTACAAGACGTTGGTTAGGCTCACTCCTTTGGGTGATACCTAATACCGTAATTGATAAACTGTGGGTATTCGGGTCCTTTGTTAATTATACCGAATTTACAATTACAGTCTCTGTGCCTAGTGAGCTTAGCTTAGGTTTGATAGATATGTAAATAGATTGTTTCACAGACAGTCATCATCTGCCTAGCCTTTTCGCAAAGTATCTTGGGGTCGGCTTCCAGTCTAATGCAGTTGAGTTTCAATATTTTTTTATGAAGCGACTGCCTATCTCACCTCCACAACCCAGTAACTGGGTAATACGAAACCCCTTGGTAAGACTGGATGTCAGAATTTTTTGCTTCCGACTACTCGTTATGACTGTCAAAGATCTACAAATGACAGCCGGGACCTATGGCTTAACGTGCTTTCCGAGGCAGACATACAGCCATTCGTAGGTTTAATTCCCTTGTTACGTTAGATAAAAATATTTTTGGGTAAGATTGTACTTACTTTGTTTCATTTTTCTTCTAATACGTATGTAGGTTGATCATAAATAAAAAAAAGATTTAAAATAATATTTATTTTGCCGAAGGAGTACCTGTAAATTTACATTATTATTAAATCTGTTACGTATTTTATTGTGTACTTAACCTTACACGTTGTAAAAATGTCTTGATTGAAACGACCAGGAGCAATGTTGCAAATATTAGGTACGTAAAATACTGCAAGACTTTCATAATACGTGAACTCGTTTGCACGACCTTTCTACAAAGTTATTTAAAAAAAAGTTTCGAGCGAAAACTTTCTCACATTAATCCGGGCCGATTGAAATGCAACAAAAAAAGACAGAAATGAATGATCCGAAATGACAATGCAAAAACACTTTTCATTTTTACCATTTTGTCCGCGGATTTATGACGCCCTGTTTTTTCAATTGCCAACAAAATGTTTAAATTCAGCCACTTTCCATTTGCCTCTGGCATACGCCGTGATTTAGGGCTGCTACCCGTCGAATTTATTATCTGCGTAATTTTCTTTATGACGAGTGGCAATGACTCTAGTCGAGTGGAATTTTATTGTTGGGGTAACCCTAGCTATCGTGAGTTATCAAAAGATAGGATTTATTTGGCAATTTTGGAAATTTTTTTGCTTTTTAATTACTGTAGAGTGCCTTTGGTCCTGGCTGTCATTTGTAGATCTATGACAAGCGTCATGGGTGAAAGTTTTAGAACCATTGCAGCATTATTAAGGTTACCCGGTAACTGTTTTGTGGATTTCAGATGGGCAGCAGATGCTCCTGGGATGACATGTTGACTGAAAACCGACCAAAATATTGTTGGGAAATATAATTGCAAAGTTATAAGAAATGTATAGATTTGAGGATTAAAAAAAAATAATGAAAGTTGTATATTTTTTCTGGTAGGTACTTCTGAATGAGTATTACAAGCCATGTTTACTATTATATAGACTCTCCCCAGCAGGGTACAACTTTGTGGTTACACAAATTTGGACCCTACTAAAATATCAAAAGAAAAAGGGTTGAAAAACCTTTCATAGTTCACTTTGAAAATAGTTTACCGTTGACGCACCACTACACTGTACTACGTCTGAAAGCACATAAGTAAACATATAAAACATTCTGGTAAAGCTCTTGGCTTAAAATGTTAAACTTAACATTATATTTTTATTTCTCACCAAAAGTTTTACTGTTCTCGCTTTTTTTAATTTGTAAGCATTTTATTCACTCCACCTTTACCTCTCATTCAACCATAAAAAGTTTTATTATAACTTTTTTTTTACTGTAACTTCCCATTGCTCCAAGTTGTAACCTTTTAAAAATGGAACACCCTCGTGACGTCATTAAAACTCAAATCATCTTAACGTCGCAAAAGCGTTACCTGCACAATCTAATTTGCAAAAGTCATAAAAAATTAAACGAAAACTTTTACTCCACGTTTACATCTAGATAACATCTGTCCAAGTAAAAAAATGCAATAACTTGGAGAGATTAAGAATTTTTATTTACACCCTCATTGTAATTTACGCTTTAATACAAAGACGCAACGTTGAAAGTTGCGTTTCATTAAGATTAGGAAATCGGAAAATCTCTCGCGGCTTCCACATAGATACTAGATAGAGACAAGTTGAGGCTTTCTCTCCAGAGGTTTTATGCCCGTCACGCTTCCAGCCAGCTATAAAGCGCTTTACGTTGAAAATTGAAAGTGACTTTAGCTGTAAAACGTACCGGTGAATGTGAAGCGCACGAGGAAAATATCAATTTTAGGTTTCAGCGCCCGCAGCGCTTTTATGTATATTCCCTTAAGTTTTTTTGTTGTGAAGTTAGAAGTTCTAAGTGGATTCCGATAGTAAGTGTGTAGTTTCGGAGTCGAAATTGAAAAGGAAGATACGTAAAGCTGAAAGCTTGAATGTTTGTAAAAGTTATGTAACAAAATTAACTTTTTGACGTAGAAAAAGATTGAAACAAGTGCGCATAACATACCGAATATATTTTACATTTCATTCACAGCGTTGTGTCATTAGTCGACCATTCGGTCTTGGTATAGGTAACCTGATTTTGTTGGTTTTTTGGTTGTGCTTCAAAGAATGTAATCGCTTTGCATTGCCAGAAATCCAGATCCTTTCAGGTCCTAATTTTAATCTAGTTTGAAATAAACTTGATTTGTCCATATTTTCTGGTAGAAATTCTGATTTTCTCGACATCATGTTGTAAGTCGAAAAGGATAAAATTTCTTTTTACCGTTTCATACAATTTGCAGTTTCAGCCAAATATCGTGTTTTCTACTTTGAAGACAATCTTGTTTTAAAAAAGATTTTCAACTCTACACTTGTTTATGAATAAGGTTTATTTTAGTAGGTTATGGTAATGAATTTCGAAAAATCTACGAAATTAGTAACAATATCACTGTCAATAGATTCAAACGTAAATTTAGACCTTTAAAAGCCCTTCATGCGACATTAAACAGTTGAACATTATGCCTCTTAATCCCTGAATGTCCTAAAATTCACGTTCCATGAATTCCACGACGGTTGAACGATTTTATTTTCACATAAATTAAACCTTTTGCTACCTCTACAGTATCTAGCGATTCGAAGAGCGATCTTATCGGTGACGTAATGGATTGGACGACCAGAATATTGAATATGTTCACGAGCCTTTGGGCAATTTGAAAAGATAATCTTTTATTGAAATACCTATTGATGTGTAGTTAGCAATACTGTGCTTTGTAGTCTATTCTTGAAACATGTCTCGATTGCAAAAGTTCAAAATTGCTTCGCCCGCGAATTCGTCAGCGAAAATTGTGATACGTTTGAAAATATTATAATACTACGAGAACAGATGAAGCTTTGTAATGGTGAAATCATTTTTGAAATTGGTTGAGCAGTTTTTGAGTTGAATGACGTGACAAACAAGCAAATCTTTCCTCTTTATAATATTAGTATAGATGATCTTTAGCGACTCACTAGAGGTTCAAAATCTCTCTTCCACACTTCGCCAGTCTACGCTATCGGTGTCAAAAATCGTTGTGTAGAAGAAAGTTTCAGCAAGTCGCCTGCAATCGAGGAAGCCGAGTGTAAACCCAGCTTTATTCTAATGAGCCTAATTAAAACTTACTTTTGGTTAACCAAACTGCATTGCATCGGTCAGATTTTAATATGCTCAATTCATTTGTAAAACTGATTGTTGTTAAAACTTTACAAGGTGCAGGAGACACCGACGATGCTAAAACGGTTACCAATAGGGGATAATCCTATTTTTTTTCTTTGACCGTCGGGTAGTTTATTGAAAAGTATTGGACACGTATTTTTTCTTTTTTCACGTGGTCATAAAATTACGGAGATATATTGAGTTGAAATTGCGCATGACGTCACATGTAGGTAAGTTTTATACCTACTTGTGACGTAGTAAGCCCCCAATCTCCGACTTTAATGAGTTCTAACTAAGTAATTTTTTGATATTTTGATAAAACAAAAAATACGTGTCTAATATTTTTGTATTACCTGTCTGACGGACAAAATAGAACGTCGTTTTCTTTACCCAGTCCGATCCCCTATTATTTAGTACATCATACTGAACAACTGAACACTCAAACTCAAACTCTGTATTGCATTCATGTGTATACATTTAGTGTTGTTACATTTACGTAAGTAAGTTAAACATGAAACTCGGTTAGTGCACGCAAACATAAAAGTACTGCCGCACATTGAAATTTTTAATCGGTAATTTAAAAAAATCATCTGCTCTTCCATACATTTTGACCGTGTAGGAATTGCAGTTTTGTAGGAAACGGCTGTTTATTCTTTTATAAATCTACAGGTTGAAATATAAAGGGTGAAAAACACCTCTTAACGAAGCCGAAAGGCACTGGTTCTTCTTGTCATTGCGATCATTTTTTTGTTCTACACCATAACTGGGAAACTTTTAGTTACGAAGATATTAGAGGTCAAAGTTCCAACTTTTTGACAAGTATTTTTTTAAATACAAGTTTTTTAATGTAAGATTTTTACTTTAAACACCTCCACGACACCCGTACTATTCAATCCGTCCGTCAGCACAATGTTTTGAGTTCGTTACATTGAGTTCTACCACAAAACATGATTTTACACCCCTCAAAAAAAGTTGTTTCCCAGCAATAATTTTTGCGTAAAGTTTCTTAGTTTCATGTACAGAATGCTTGGTTGACGGCTTCGTGATGAGGTGATTTACACGGTGTAGGTATATGTATTTATTTTCCTACTCTCGATTTTCTTACAAATTATGTGTTTTACTAGGGTTGTCGCTTATCGCGTTCTAACAGCAGAGTACCTACGACGACCTTACTCTCATATTCTTTGACTCGGTCAATATATTTTCCCTTACTTTATTTTTCAACTCGACAATCCATAAGAACATCACGCTTGTAATCCCCGAAGTTTTAGGCAGAGATGTACCTAATAGTTTACATTCCATGTAAAAGGGGGCGAGCCAATCGCCATCAACCAGGCACAAATCTAGACTCCGTAGCTGCTACTAAGAATTTCCTGATAGAAAACCCAATAACAATTTGCCCGACCCGAGAGTCGAACCCAGAACTTCTTGCTCAGTAATCAACAGTCGCAACTGTGAACACTAGACCAACATCCATGCAGTCGACAATAATATAAGTAAATAATTCCAATTACTACGAATATTCAAATAGGTCAGGTACACTCGTCGAAAAAAATGTCATGCCAAAACTGCGGTACAGTCGTTAACCTATTTCATGTGGCCGTCCATATTTTTGCAGTACTCAGCTTTTCAGGTACTCAGGGGCCGCTGAATTTAAGTCGTTGATGTTTAAAAGCGCGTGCTTTGTTTTTACTAGGGTTGCGGAAGGGTGAAGAAAACGAAATTCTATTTTGTCCGACGGACAGGTAATACAAAAATATTAGACACGTATTTTTTGTTTCATCAAAATATCAAAAAAATACTTAGTTAAAACTCATTAAAGTTGGAGAGTGGGGGCTCACTACGTCTTAAGTAGGTATAAAAATTACCTTCATTGCATTTTATTTAATGATTATTTATTTTTCTAAAATAAAAGTAGCCTAAGTTACTTCTTATTACATCAGCTATTTTCCAGTGAAAGTCCCGTCAAAATCGGTTCAGCCGTTTCAGAGATTAGTTTGTTCCGCAAACAGACAGACAGACAGACAGACAAACAGACAAAAATTGTAAAAAAAAAAATATTTTGGTATATGTACCGTATAAACATTCATATGCATGTAGTAAAAAGCGGTTATTTTATTATTACAAACAGACACTTCAATTTTATTTATTTGTATAGAAGATGTTGTTAACGTTTCCACTGCTCGGTGAAAGGAAATCGGCCGTAGTCTACATGAATGGTAAATGTCACATGTCTTCGAATCTACTGGTCTTCCATTCCACGATGTTTAAATTAATTTATTTTGAAGGTAGTAGTGATTAATAAGACAAACTAAAGTTTCTGCATTAGGTCGAATCTACGACAGGGCCAATACTAACATTGCAAGCTGTAATCAGTTTGTATCATGAAATAATTGCAATTGTTTTTGTCTTGCAAGCTGGTAACTAAAATTGTGTCTATTTTTCTCTTATTTCCTTTTTTGTAGATAGTAAAGAGAATCTATATTTTTTCTAATAAAATCATTTTAATGATGATTTAAATTTGATTACTTTTTTTGTCAATGCTAAACCCTTGTAAAACAGATCTTCTTTCAAGCGCCAACCTTTTTTCTTAGCCTACAGTAGCGTAGCATTAATTATGTATTTTCAGGTGAAGGGTTCCGCGGTTTGTTTCCAGGGATTGAAAATGTTTAAGCGTGTATGATTTTCTGGTTAGAGGGAAGTTGAATAGGCATAAAATCTCGCTTGTCCTCTCTGAATAATTTATGATCTCTTCCGTCAGATTCCTTTAATGAAATCTTGGGGTACAGGTTTATTGACTATGTCTGGAACGTTTTTGTATGCGGGCCTTGGATGGACGGTTAAAAATAAAGGAATTATGCAGCATTTATTATTAAACTGCCAAAGGATTTGGTTCTACTTTACAAGAGAGCCTAAACAAAGTAAGATCATCGATGGGAAAGTCCAAAATAAAGCGTGTACCTTAAAACGTATTCAATTTTTTTCGCGATTGCAATGGTGGTCACATGAAAAGTTGTTGAGTTTGATGATCTGAATCTCTCCCTGAAACATAACCACACCTGTTTGGTACACGCTGTATATGGATCTGGCAAAAGTTACTTAAAACCTTATATATAAATCTTGTCTAAAATCGTTGTCAAAACACGAAAACCTCTAGAAGTAATGGATCGGCACTCATCTAGGCCGTTAGCTCAAACATTTTTAAAAAGACTTAGAAAATAAAAAAATCTACCATATCACCACTTTCCATAACATCCGGCACGGTTGGCGCAGTGGTTGAGCGATTGGCTGCTGCGATGCGAGTCGCGGATTCAAATCCCTGTCAAAACAAACATTTGTATGACCTACAGGCAGATTGTTCCTGTTCTGTTTGCGTATGTGAGTTTAAATGTTTGTAAACGCACCCACGATACAAGCAAAATTCATGGGCAATGATTAGAAAAACAACCTTCCCTTGGTTAAAGAAATAAGTGCCAACATAGTAGAACCACTATCAACCAGTCTATTTACAATCTTATGTTCTTGTTTTCAAACTCATTATGCCGCAGAGTAGCGACCTACATTGACCATCTCAACATCTCCAGCGCTACCGGCATCGGCATACTAAAACTCCTTTGAAGGTAGTCTTTCATAGTCCACGGAACCCTTAGGTACATTTTATATTGCAATCATTAAAGTTAACTTGTTGCTTTTATTTCGTGCTTTAAGTGCTCTTTTAAAATATTAGTAGTTTCGAAGATTGTTGCGATGGGGGATATTTATTTACAATGTGTAAAGAGGCGTTTTAATCTTTTTGACGTGAGTCAATACATTGTAATCAAGGGTGTTGTGTGTTTCTTTTCACCCCTTAGAATATTAAACAGTATATTGTATGCAGTTACGCTATTGATTGTTTCACATTGATCATACTTAAAGCTGTGTTCCGATGTGATTTTGTGATAGGGTTAAAAATTTAAATATTCGGTAAAGTAAAGAAATAATATTACGCAAGGTTACGCTAGAAATTTACGCGAAATCGTACATTAAAAAAAAACTTTGAAGCTTTTCATTTCAATTTGAAATCATATTTTCTCTTCTCAATACCCCAATGAAAAATCGCGCGTCAAATAAAAAATAAACTCTCCACAGATAAAAAAAAGTCTACACATCGCGTGTGTCACCCAACTTTTTTGAGGCATAGGAAACACGCTTACAGCCAAGTGATCTCCCGCTCGATATTCGTGTCCATACCAAAATAGACTTGAAACCAGGTCATCGAACGTTGTCAACTAGCGCCCACCGACGCTTCTAAACCTTAAAGATAAATTTATCAATCGACAAATTGAATTCCAGTCAGTAATGTTTGGTGTTCCGAGCTAAATGGGATTAGTGTTGATTTTGTGCAACGTGCTATGTTATGTTGGTTTGGTAATGAACGCCGTCATTGTTACAATGCGGAGAATGTGAGTAGTACTATGAATTTGTTCTTCGCTTCGGTAAATTGTAAGAATATTATTTGAGTTAAATTCCTACACGATAAAGTAAATAATACCAGATTTCCAGAGAAACAATATACGACGAGACAATATAGAACGAAAAAAATAAATATCATTCCACGGTCACATTCGATTATGTGATTAACTCGCATTGTCTATCAAGTTTTAAGTGGAGATCTAAAATTTTGAATTCATCTATTATTAGGATTTAGGAGTCATTGGGCTGAAGACCGCTGAGTCCTTAAGTGGCGACTGCGACTCTCGAGCTAAGTGGAGCGACAATCTTCACATGGTGGCTGGTAGCAGCTGGATTAAAATTTCCGAGAATCGAAATTAATGCCGTGCGATTGGAGAGGCTTATGTCAAGCAGTGGACTGCTATAGGCTGACGATGAGTTAAGGGGTGTGGCTTAGGCTCAAGGTGATACCGTCAACAGTCACCATTATTCTATTGACCTTATCCTATTTTATTTGGGGTCCGCGCAGCATGTTTCCTTCTTCCATACCGCGAAGCAGAATTATTCCAAAAACAAAAATTTCAGTGGCCTACTGGTACAGCTACTGGCACGTATGAAATAAAACTTAATATCCGCAAAAGCACGTGTTCAGGTATAAATAAATATGGAGCAGTAATCCGGTGGTTACGTGGCACGTAATAATTATCTTTGCCGGGACATTCGCGTCTGAAATAAATGCTGGACTTTCTGTGTCACTGGGTTAAAAGTGTTCCACAAGGTCGCTTGCCAATTTTAGGGATACGTTGTTTGATTTTTTTTTGTTTGCCTTATATTACAAAATAATTATAATGTTAATACTCAATCAAATAATGCAAGCTAAAAAATGTAATTAATAGTAGAAGAGAATGGAACCCTTTTAAACTTTTATTCTGTTGATGTACTTACCTAGACTATGCCTCTTTATTTACACCGTATTTAAAATTATTTAATTGCAAAAATAAAAGCTTTAGTATAATTATTTTGGTACCGCAAAATTAACCAATTTTGTAGTTATAAAAATAATAAAACAAGTTTTGTCTTTGAAAATTACTGGCAACTTACAATAACAACCCCATAAAACAAAAACAGAAAAACAAAAATCTTCGAAAACAAAATACCATTCAAAAAAGGAATTTCGTCGCCCAGATCCACATCAATACGGTTTTCGCAACGTTTTGTACGCTACAGTTGAACTGGTGTAATAATTTATTCATGAGCCCACTTTCCACTGAATGAATAGGTCTAAAGCGTGGGTGTGCGAGTGTGTCCCGTAAGTTACGTTCATAAATAGAGGCGGGAATTGTAGTTATGTGTGCGCTTGTCTTGTTTTGTTCAGTTAGTCATGTTTTTGAGAGAAAATAGGGCTTTAAGCTTTTTTTTTTCTAGACAAAAATAATCCATCATTTTATTAATTCGGGACCGCGTTCTTAACACGTCACAAATTGGTCACCGTCTTCTTTTAAAGAATTGAGAGAAAGGGAAAAACGTTTATAATTCGAAAACTTTTTCGAAAGACTCTGTTTTTCATAATCAAAACTTCCGTCTACATGAAAGCCTCTCTCTCTTACCAACTTCATAACAAACATAAGAAAAGAATAAATTCAAATATTATGATAAACCGCCCATACTTTATCAATCCCTTCTCTAAGTTGAAATATATTCGCACATCACTTTTGTCACCGATCACTACATATTTGATTCGCTCCTATATTATCGAAGCGGCACAAATCGATCAAAGCCAACTCTTTGATATTTCCCCTTTATCTTTTTGAATAAACGTCTTAAAATTATCTGTTTATATACTGGAAGTAACGAAAATAACTGGAACGGAAGGCTTATTTCAATATTTTGTGTCTTTGAATTTTGATAAAAAAATAGATTTGTCTATGGAATTAGTTTCGTTTATTTGAATTTTTGATGTGAAAATAGGTTGGCGTTTGTTTATGGGTGACCTGTTTAGTCGTTGATGTCGGATGTTTGTTACATTTTAACCTGATTTGTTTTTTTTTTTTTGAGATATTGTAGAATTTTCGTGCGAAGGTTTCTCTAGGAATTTTCCAATCGGACCAGTAGTTCCTGAGATTAGCGCGTTTAAGCAAACATACAAACAAACAAACAAACAAACTCTACAGCTTTATATTATTATATATATATATAATATATATGACGACACGGTTGGCGCAGTGGTTTAGCGATCGACTGCTGCGCTGCGTGTCGCGGGTTCGATCCCCGCACGGAACAAATATTTGTATGGCCTACAGATAGTTGTTCCGGGTCTGGCTGTTTGTGTATGTGAGTTTAAATGTTTGTAAACGCACTCACGATACAGGAGAAATTCCTAGTGTGGGGCAACGTTTTTAAAAAAAAAACCGGCCAAGTGCGAGTCGGACTCGCGCACCGAGGATTCCGTACAAACCTGTAGGTATATAAGTAAAAGTTAAAATTATTTTTTTCGGTGAAAATTTGTCATTAAAGGGTTTACGGTTTTTGCAATTTTTCCTTTATCTGTACTAAGACGTTGCTTCGTACCAAATTTCAAGATTCTAGGTCGACTGGAAGTACCCTTTAGGTTTTGATTCCCTTGCGAGTAGTTGCGAGTTTGAAAATATGCAGCTTAAATTGCTGTTTCTTTTGATTGCGTTGACATAGAAGTTTGATTTTGTTACAGCTTAAAGGTATTATAGACCTAAGTATTTGATATGAATTTCAATTAAATACCTCCACGCGTTCATGAGGAAAGGGGTAGTAAGTTTAAAATTAATAAAATTATTTTTATTATATTATGTAACTAAAAATTTACGGTTTAAGCATTTTTTCCTTTATCTGTGCTATAAGACGTTGCTTCGTACCAACTTTCAAGATTCTGAGTTAACGGGAAGTACCCTGTAGGTTTTGGTTCCCTTGCGAGTGTCGAAAATTTGCGGCATAAACGGCTGTATCTTTTGATTGCGTCGGCTTAGAAGTTTGATTTTTTCACAGCTCCAAGGGACAGTATACCTGAGTATTTGATATAAATTCCAGCTTGATACCTCAATGCGTTCTTGAGAAAAAGGGTCTTGACAGACAGACAGACGGACAACAAAGTGATCCTATAAGGGTTCCGTTTTTTCCTTTCGAGGTACGGAACCCTAAAAAAAATAATTATATATTAATATATATATATAAGTATAGATACTTTTCAAAAATCCTTAAAACTATTCTGTAAATCGATTAGATGGTCGGTCGAACCACCATGTTTCAAGATAATATGCCTTCGCACTGCCGATGATTCGAGCTTATAGTTATTCGAGATTTTGATGTGTACGTACGTGTAACGTACGAACTACTACGTAGTGAACTGTCACGCTCATAATCTATCGAGTTAACGTTTTCAAGAAAGTGTTATTTGATTACGTCATTCGATTTCAAGTAGGGAACCCCCTTCTCTGACTACCCATTCGGGAAATACGAACCAATGCGATGTTAATGTCATAGACCTACAAAATTAGGAGCAATGCTGTTTTCAATGTAATGGTGCTCGACGCACATCTCATTATGATCTAACCAGTAACTGGGTCAGCAGTGGGTCAGTTTCCACTTTCACTGGCAATTTGTAAGGGATTGTCTGCTATAAATATGAACGATGTATTTACGGGCTTAGCCAGAATTCTATTTGTAACATTTAAATGTTGAAAATGTGTGCGAGAGTTGTTGATTTCAACGTACGGTAGTGTGTCAGACATGATGCCATAAAATAAGTCTAATTGGTTTTGTGTCTGCAAAAAATATAAGTTAGTAAAACTGTAAGAAAAGTTTTTTTGCAATTCTACCCAGATAGTGGTTAAATAAAGCTTTTATTCAAAATTGAAAGAAACAGTTGTGAGCACTGAAGTTTTTTTTGGTGTGATGATTAGGTAAGTCACCCGGCCACGATGGTCTTAGCATCGAGCATCTGAAACACGCCGGCGTACACCTGCCGCGAGTGTTGGCGTTGTTTTTTAACCTTTGTGTGAGTCACTGTTATTTACCTAACGACCTTATATACACTACTGTAGTGCCTATTGTTAAAAATAAAACCGGGGATGCCTCTGACATTTCCAACTACAGGCCTATATCTTTGGCGACTGTCATAGCCAAGGTGCTGGACAGTCTGCTTGACAAACAGCTATCGAAGCATATTATATTAAATGACAGACAGTTCGGCTTTAGACCTGGACTCTCTACAGAGAGTGCTATTTTATGCCTCAAGCAGACTGTACAGTACTATACTGACAGAAAAACGCCTGTGTTTGCCTGTTTTCTGGATTTGTCAAAGGCATTCGATCTCGTTAATTATAAAGCACTGTGGCGTAAGCTGCAAGAAGAAACTACCTTGCCTAGTAACATTATAAATTTGTTTAAGTTCTGGTATAATAACCAACAAAACAGTGTGAAGTGGGAGGGGTCGTTCTCTGATGTGTATCGGTTGGAATGCGGGGTGAGGCAGGGGGGGTTGAGCTCACCTCGAATTTTCAATCTGTACATGAATCAGCTGATCGGTGAGCTCAGCAACACTAAAATCGGTTGTCATATAGATGGGGTGTGTGTTAATAACATTAGTTATGCCGACGATATGGTGTTGCTGAGCCCATCGATAGGTGCCTTGAGGCGATTGGTGTCAATTTGTGAAGCATACGCGGTAGCTCACGGACTCAAGTATAACGCCAAAAAGAGCGAAATAATGGTATTTAAGGCAGGTGCTTTAGGCTACCCAACTATACCGGAGATATTGCTCGGCGGGGCACCTTTAAATAGGGTGACCAGTTTTAAGTACTTGGGTCACTGGGTTACTGATGACTTAAAAGATAATAGGGACATTGACAGGGAACGTAGATCGCTGTCGGTACGCTGCAACATGCTGGCCCGCAGGTTTGCGCGATGTACCGAGGTGGTGAAAATTACTCTGTTTAAAGCTTTTTGCTCGTCATTTTACACGTGCAGCCTGTGGACTAGTTATAGTTTGCGTGCATATAGCGATCTACGGGTCCAGTATAATAACGCGCTCAGGATACTGTTGAGGCTGCCATGGCGATGTAGCGCGTCAAAAATGTTTGCGGAAAGACATATTGATGGTTTTGCAGCCATCATGCGAAAGAGAAGCGCTTCCCTGCTCGCTCGTCTTCGTGGCAGTACCAACAGTATCTTGAGTTTATTCGCTGATAGGTGGGAGTCTCCAATGCTGCGACATTGGATGAAACTCCACACCTAATAAATCACTATTATATGTATGTATCTCTACTAACACTAGCATTTAAGACCATTGTTACTAACACTATGGGCATAGCCTGAAATAAATGAAATAATAATAATAATAATTATACCAAAAAAAACTTTGGCGCGAACAATAGACACAATTTTCTTAGTTTCTGTCTTCAGCAAACAAACAAATTAAGATTGATAGTTCGTAATTCCTTTAACATAAAGTTTAAATAAATTCACAGTTTCGTCTACATTTTATAACCCAATTTATTTATTATTAACATCTTGTCAGTCAAATGTACTTAATAGAAATAATAATTGATAAACTAATTATTGTGTAGCTAATTTATTTATCTGGTAACACCGGCCGACTACCTGAGGTCCGTAGGGAAATCAAATTATCTTTCTCAACTGAACATTAAGTTGCTTTTGTCATTGACAGCTTATGTACCAGACACCAGTACATCGAGCGTGTCTTTCTTTAATAGATTTTCAACTTTATCGTTAAAGAATTAGGTTCAAGGTTGATTGGGAAAATTTAACTGATTAATCATTTACATCGGGTGTTACTAGTATTAGTGAATAGTAAATAATATTTGTGTTAAATTTCATTACTATTTCAGGGGTATGATTTTAGTTTGGGTTTTGATGTGAATGTTTGATCGAGGTTTAGGTCCTCATTTTAAACTAAATTTAAACCTCCGTATTATTGACTCTGTCAGCTGAATAATTAATATTTGTTTTGAATGAGGAAGGTAACTTTAAATTAATAGCCCTATCATAGCTAGGTCCAAATATCGTCTTTGGTTGAAAGCCTGTTAAGAGCGTTTACACCATACGGAATTTCATACAAACTTTTAAGTCCTTTTTTCCCGAATGACTGAACCGATTTTAATGAAACTTAAGACGCATAAGCAGGATCCATAAGTCTAAAAAGTTACTAAAAACATTTTCGAAACGTCTTTAAAAAAAGATAATTGGAAATTTGTGTTTCTGTAGATAATTTATAATCGGTCTAATTTAGCTGTAACACTATTATTTTTAGTAACTTATTAGACTTATGTATCTTATGAGTTGAAAGTTTGTATGAAATATCGTAAGACCACCAAGTAGCTGTACACCGTTTTCACCTCCATTATTTAAAACAAATAACAACCAAAAACTCAACACTTAAGAACTACAAAATCCTCCTTATCGACTCACAATTAACATTTTAAAGAGACCACGAGTTGACTTGAGCAAGTTAACAAGCCAACAGTTTTGGAAGACTCTGAATTATTAAAACTTCATTAGGAGTTGGGTGGCAACGTAATTTTACAGTATAACTTTGGGCAGCCTCTGTTATATCTCGATGAGCTCGCCCCTTAAGGCTTTGCACACACCGAGAAGAGCGAAACATTGAGGATTTCCGACGTCATTGAATAATGCACTTTATATCTTAGTAACCTACAAGGTGTTGTTTTGCATCCTAGTGAAATTCAAGGGGGTAACTATGCTAATGATTCTCGTCCCGAATCAATAATAAAATGGGTACGTAATTTTTCTTTTTTACGGATATCGGTAAGTGTGAACCACCCGTGTTTTAAACGTGGCCCGTTTGGTTCTTGCCTTATAACCTCGCTTACACACATACAAACAATTTCAAGCGTTTATTCGATAATTTCCTAGTCTCTAAACCACGTTAAGGGGGTTATTCTGAAATACTGACAAACTTAAATAACCCAAAAAATCAGCGTTAATTAATAATTTACTAGGTACCGTAATTTTAATTGATTATTTATGTCTTTCGTGACCACCTCCTGAAATTTGACGAGGTTGCAAAACAACACCTTGTATAGTCCTAAGTTTAACGGACACTTATGTGGACACCAAACGGCTCCCCGAGCATCTTAGACGCATGTGCTGTATCACACTGAAAATAAAGTTTACTATTCAATGCCGTCAGAAAATCCTCTGTTCTGCGGTCCATTCAGTCCGGTCTACGCCGAGTCTTACGTCGAGTGCCAATGTTGGTTCTTGTTAGTTTGAAGTTGTTCAGTTTAAATATTCTGAATTTATGTTCAACTTAGTATAATGCGTTGCAGTTGGAGTGTTCGCAAATGGATGAGGAAATATTGTATGGTTTCTGAAAGGGGACAGTTTTGCAGACGGACTTAAAGAGAACTAAAATTGACAAAAGATTTTTTAGCAATAGTATTTCTAGGTAGTAGACTGTCACTACATTGTAAAACATACATGGGGATTAGCCAATCTTATTTGGGTAGAATTGGGAGCCCACAGCAATTGAGCCACAGTGGTTTCAGAACTGACCAAAATAAAAACATATATTTTAAACTGTTGACCAAGACATTCGCCTCGTTAGTCTAGTGGCCGCAAGCGCGACTGCTAAGCAAGAGGTACCGAATTCGATTCCTAGGTCAGGCAAAGTGTTATTGAGTTTTTCCATCAAGAAACTTACTAGCAGCCACGATGTCTGGATTTGTGCACGGTTGCAATAGGCTCACCCCCTTATTTTATCTATTAGCCTTTTCCCAAACTATCTTGAGGTCGGCTTTCAGTCTGAACGGATGCAGCTGACTACCAATATTTTACATGGAGCGACTGGTTATCTATCCTCCACAACCCCAGTAACTGGGTAATGTGATAGCCCTTGGTAAGACTGGATGTCAGACTTTTAGCTTCTGACTACTCGTAACGACAGTCAAAGATCTACAAATGAGAGCCGGGACCAACGGCTTAACGTGCTTTCCGAGGCACGGAGGAAACTCGGTATGTAATTATGGTCACCCATCCACGGACCAACCTCGGCAAGCATGGCTGAACTTTAAAGATAGACTCGTGCTGCTGTTATAATTTAGCCACGAGCTCACCCCCTATTTCATGGAAGTAAAACAAAACTGGTGAAGGGTGGGTGTAGTATTAGGTACTACACTTCTGCCTAACGCTTCGAGAATTACAAGTGTGTTGTTATGTTATGAGGTTACATAAGCTATACGCGACTCATTCTACCCATGTTATATACCTCCATCTCACCAGACACCTATCGGTACCAAAACATACAATATCCAGATGATAGAACATAAAACAATAACTTAATCGAATTACAGCCCTCTCGGGAACTGTGCGATGAAAAACAACGGAAAGGGGGAGTTGTAACAAGTTGGACAACAGTTCAGGGGAGGCACGTCTAAAATGAGATTAATAATTAACTGTGGAATTACTGAAATTATGTTATTGGATCATGTTACTGTAAAGTGGGGTTATCGGTAGATTAGCGATGGTTAATTTTCTTTGGTAACTTTGATACGTTTTTGGAATAGAAATGATTGTATACTAGCACTTCGTCCGCGACTTCGTTCGCGAAAATTGTGATATGATATAGCCTATGTTACTGAGTAAAGATGTAACTTTATAATAGTGAAAGAATTTTTAAAATCGGTCGAGTAGTTTTTGAGTTAAATCGTAACAAACAAACAATCAAATCTTTCCTCTTTATAATATTAAGTTTAGATTAATGATAGAGAAATGATTCTGTCTTTACTATTGCAGTCTTTAGTAAATCGATATTAATAAAACATAACTTATTAAAAAGGTATAGTCGCTTTTACGGGATACAGACCCTCAAACAAATAAAACAGCAGCCACAAATACTTCAATAGCTATTCGAGCCGTATGTATGGGACTCTTGATTATTTTTTTCTCCATTACGTTATAGTGTCTCGGAAAAAGTGGTTCAGTTTGATGATCTGAACCGCACCCTTTTAATATGAACACACCTTTTTGACACATTTTTTTAGCAAAAGAAAAGAATCTACAACACCTTGAAAACCAATACCAAAAGCTTTTTACAAAAATGTCACCCAGAACAGACTTAATGAACCTCTAAAAAATGTTGTGTAAGTGATTCAGGAAAAAGCTTGAAAAATTTGCGTTAAAAATCCACGGAAAATGCTCAGGAAAATATTTTAAAAGACGTTTTGTGGCGGTAAAGTCAAGTCACATTCAACTTAAAGCGATCTTAAAATTAATGTTTCCCCGAAAGTTACCCCGAAATTATGATAATAGTGTCTATAACAACATAGAAGTACAACTAAGTATTTAAAACGGGATATTAAAGTTGCCAGTATTTGTATCGTAAAAGGATCAAAAGGGATTATTTTGGGAACAAACTAATACTCCACTGAAGGTTGGATCTTTGTTTAAGTAGTGTCTTCTCTTTGAAACTTCATATAGTCGAAAGGAATAATAATGGGTTTTATTTTAAAGGGGGAAGTCACAAATTCTATATTTATAGCTTTTGGTATACCGAAATATAGCGTCGATTTTAACAACAAACCTTGGCAGGTTGAAATATTTTATTAATGAGGAAACTGATTTCAAAATGGTATATAGTTGAAGATTTGAATGTAAATAGTATTTACGGATAGCCTGAAAATTTTGGTGGTCACCAAGTAATAACACCACATTTCTTATGAATAACTCTGGTTCAAACAACTGTTGTAAAACGGTGATTAATTTTTTTTTGTGTTATTTTATCGTTTTTTAAAACAATCATCTGGCCTCAATCATATAAAACAGACAGATTTCATACTCTCGACTCAAATCAATTTGGTGAACATCATTCTAGAATTCGGGACTGAATATCTAAAAATACATTGTAATTTGTAACAACATTGCCGTCACGTACCGAACCCCAAAAAGAGTGATATAATAATAACGTGGCAATATATCATTTTATGAAAAAAAAAGTCAGCCACAGACTGCGAATGTCAGTATTAGGTCCCTAGCGATAGGCGAGCCTATCAATATTTTTATTTGTCAGACAGGCTTCAATTTGAAAATATATATCAGAAAACTGATATCACTGCCCTGGGAATTAAAAAACGTGTAAAGGGCGTGGATGCGTCATACAATGACGATATCACTATGTTATACAAGTAGAGGGCCTGATAACCAGACTCAATCGCTTTCCTAGCGCGTGTATGTCTACAGCCCTCTTCAGCGAGATTACCCAGTACTAACTGGGTTTTGGACGGCAGATAGTCAGTCGCTCCGTGTAAAATACTGGTATACACCTGAATGGGAAAACTTGGGAAAACACAAAGCAAAAGTTATTCATTGTTTTGCTTTGTGTTTTCCCAAATATGTTAGGATCGGCTCCCAGTCCAACCAGACGCAGCTGAATACCAGTATTTTGACTTAAAGAGGTGTCTGATGAGATGACAAGTAATAGAGAAGTATGAAAGAAGAAGACATGCTGCCGACCCCAATAACGGGATAAGGATGAGATACCGTAGCCCTGGAACACAAAGGGCTAAGAAGTAACATGGATGGGTTTCAGTTAGTACAAGTCTGACACTCCCTTCCGCTTTGCCCAGAGCGGGAGGAGTCATTTAATAATTTCCCATCCTAAAAGAATCACGAAATAGAAGAACGGTTTTTTTTTTTATTTTAAAAAGTGTTTGAAGCCTGTCTATCATCCAGAACAACGCCCAGAGCGGGAGGAGTCATTTGATGATTTCCAATCCGTAAAAATCGGCCAAGTGCGAGTCGGACTCTCGCACGAAGGGTTCCGTACCAATATTTATAAAAACCACCACACTCGTATATGATCTGCAAATGGGACTCGTTTTTAGTACAACTAACGCTTAGCGCCATTTTATCATCTCAAAAAAATTATCATCCCCACTTTACATGTAGGGGAGGTACCCTAAATAATTGTTTTTTTCACAATTTTATTTTACCACTTTTTTGGCGTCATTAACGTGTATACTTATGCCGAATTACAACTTTCTAGTACCAATAGTTTTTGAGCTAAACCGCGGACAGACAGACGGACATACCGAAACTATAAGGGTTCCTTGTTGACTACGGAACCCTAAAAAAGGGCCTTTCATTCATAATGAGTCGCATTCTATACGAACGACCATTGCAATGTTAGAGTTTTGTAATATTCTAGGTTCTACTCATTAGTGTTTTTTACTTTCTAAAACGTTACTTTTGAGTAACTACGCGAACGATAGGCCTTCGAGAACATCACTTATTGTATAGTTTTTGGATTTACTCTCTAAAAGGGCAATGCCCTCTAAAAATCTTTAAAGCGAACATATACGAAACCACGAATCCTTTTAAACTCCAGTTTCAGCTCTTGAACTAGTAAGCTCTTTCATTGAATTCAATAAAACTCCCATATTTTAAAGCCCTGTAAATATATTCCAATCACGTAAGTTAATTCCTTTGAAACTGCTAACGTGCGCTGAAAAAGACTGTAAAATATAGTGAGGTGATTACACGTTACCGATATCGGAATGCTGAAGCCGGGATTTAATTGGAACCTTATATATGTAGTGTAGGCTACCTATAGTCGTACATGGATGAAATAGCTCGTGATTCTAGGTGGTGTTTATCGATACGTGTGCAATATTGGGTTATGAAACACTAGTGTCAAAGGCAGGCAGGCTTTCGTATAATTTTAGGCATCCTTTTGACATTAGCGCTTCATTTAAAAACTGTAAACAAACATAAAAACATTTACTTTCTTGCGAACATTTTGCAATTTGGGCAACTCCCTCTTTTTTTTCATGGCGATTTATTTTACACTAGCTGTCCCGCGCAACTCCGTCAGCGTCACATTTTTCCCGTTTTCACGACATTTTTCATTGCTACTCCGCTGTGATTGGTCGTAGCGTGATGATATATAGCCTATAGCCTTCCTCGATAAATGGGCTATCTAATACTGAAATAATTTTTAAATCGGAAGAGTAGTTCCTGAGATTAGCGCGTTCAAAAAAACAAACAAACAAACTATTCAGCTTTATAATACATATTAGTATAAATGAGGAGAGAACTGCATTATGCACCGTGCCTCGGAAAGCACGTTAAACCATTGGTTCCGGCTACTTTTTGTAGACCTTTGACAATCGTTATAGGTAGTCAGTGGTCCAAAAGTCAGACAACCAGTCTTACCAAGGGGTATCCTATTAACCAGCACTAACTGGATTGTGGAGGTCAGATAGGCAGTCGATACATGTTAAATACTGGTTAGCTGCATCCGGTTAGACAGAAGGCTAGGTAGATGAGGAGGACTGCAGTATTTTAGAACAGCTGGCCTACCGTAACGTCTTAAAGCAGTATTGTTTTACTCTTATTCCAGTGTGGGAAAGAGACGGAGCTATACAGGATGTCTAGCGCCATCCCTTGCCCACACTGGAAAGGAGTAAAACAATTATGTTTTAAGGCGTCATGGTAGGCCACCAGGTACTATTGTATCCGTCTAACTTTTTTCTTACTATGCTAGGATAGGCTTCCAGCATAATCAAAGTGTCAACAAATGAGAGTAAACCATCTTCAGTCGAAGCTGTCTAACAGGGTTACATGATTTACGGTCCCAAATAAGTGGAGAAATTTTAACACAGCGTTCAGCTGGCCTACCATGACCTCTTAAAGCAGTATTGTTTTACTCTTTTCCCAATGTGAGAAAGAGATGGCGCTAGACATCCTGTATAGCTCCGTCTCTTTCCCACAAAGGAATAAGAGAAAAAAATACTGCTTTAAGAAGTCACGGTAAGCCAGCTGTACTTCTAACCAAAGATATCGAAACAAAACAAAACACTGATGAAAGTGATTTTATTTTGATTTTTATTTTAATGTAGAGCTGCGTGGACGCTTAAATAGCATT
This sequence comes from Cerastis leucographa, assembly GCA_963082945.1. Lineage (NCBI taxonomy): Eukaryota > Metazoa > Arthropoda > Insecta > Lepidoptera > Noctuidae > Cerastis > Cerastis leucographa. Next base: position 17,411,926 of record OY720358.1, on the reverse strand, counting down.
GTCAGTAAGGCTAGGGCATTGTTTGTAAACCTTTGTGAAATTACCAGGAAATTGTATTAAAGAAACAAAATGGCGACGTTGGTTCCGATTATATCGAGACGGCAAAAGATCAACTATATCGCAAACACGTCTTATGTCTTTTAACTTTAAATTGAAAAGAAACGCTAGTGAGTTAAACTTCAGATGACATTACTAACCCTTACCATAAGAACAAAGTCCCATTAACCCTCCCACTGCCAATACAATACAGCACAACCTAACCGCTCTTATTTTAAACGTGGAACGCATAACGAATAGCCTGTTCGGAATAAAGGGCCGTATGCTGACGTCATGTCACGTCAGCACATACTCTTTTGAAATATTGGCAAAAAGAGGCTGAAAACCTTCACAGACATGGTCCCACTGTCCCACGGACCGCGGCCAAGCGAATATTTATGATCGCTCAATATGATAACTGAGAGGTTGAAATTTTTGCCCAATTCGGAATATTTCGTCGATGGCATTTGAGGGTTGAGATATTGTTTTTGTTAGGGTTTGTTAGGAAGTTAGAATGTTACGGTTAATTAGGTCGGCGGACCGATTTGTTGGCCTAGAAAATTGTTCGCGTATTATAGGTATTAGAAAAATGTAGACAGGTATGTGGGTGGTATGTTGGTACTAGGTAAACTGGATAACATATTATTTTGTAGACTATACACGGTGTAAATCACCTCATCACGAAGCCGTCAACCAAGCATTATGTACCTGAAACTAGGTAACTTTACTCAAAAATTATTGCTGGGAAACGAATTTTTTTTGGGGGGTGTAAAATCATGTTTTGTGGTAGAACGTAACGTACTCAAAACATTGAGGACGGATTGAATAGTACGGGGGTCGTGGAGGTGTTTAAAGTAAAAATCTTGTATTTAAAAAAATACTTGTCAAAAAGTTGGAACTTTGACCCTTAATATCTCCGTAACTAGAAGGTTCCCAGGTATAGTGTAGAACAAAAAAAATGATCGCAATGACAGGGAGAACCAGTGCTTATCGGCTTCGTTAAGAGGTGTTTTACACCCTTTATACTATTATGACTATCTGTTGTGCATCTTGCAATAGAGTCTTCTATTGCAAGATGCACAACAGAAGTGCAAGAATTATGAATTATATAAGGATAGATATGTACCTTCTTCATTTAATATGAGCGTAAACAATCACCAAAGCAGGCCATTAAAATACCCGTACCTATACTATAAAAAACCTACTCTTGTACCAGTTATAGTTGACACTGTACCAAAAACTGTAGTGACAAATATTCCCCATTTTCCGTTCCGATACGGTAGTATCGTTTTTATTACATGTATTTTATGCGGGTTTGTTAAATAAATACGGTTTTTGATGGAGCTTTCCAGTTTGGGAATTTGTTGATTATATTGAATGTGTGTGTCTAGTTATTAGAAAGAGATTTCAGTTTACTGTGTGGGCTTATATGAGGGTCAAATGATTGGGCGTATGTATTTATAAGTTGGAACATTCGTATAAAATAGTATGTCGAATATTGAAGTAGGACATTTGTTATGGCAGATTTTTTCTTTTTAGGGTTCCGTACTCAAAGGGTCAAACGGGATCCTATTACTGAGACTTCGCTGTCCGTCCATCTGTCACCAGGATGCATCTCATGAACCGTGATGATTAGCTCGTTGAAATTTCTACAGATTATGTATTTCTGTTGCCGTTATAACAACAAATACAAAAATTTTTTGTTCGTTTTTATAAATAATGGTACGGAACCCATCGTGCGCGAGTCCGACTCGCACTTGGCCGGTTTTTTTTGTTTTATGTAGGGAAGTTGTAACCTAATTCTAATTTGCATTTTTTAAATATCATGCAGTTTGTCTGTTTTTTTTTCCGAAAGGTTAGGTACAGGTCACAAGAACACAGGGTCGCTATCATAAAAAATATAAAAATATTTTTAATAAACACATTCCTGGAACTTATTCAATTCTTACTAAAAGTCCCAGGTTAGGTAAAAGAAAAGGCTAAAGGTCCAGGCAGATCTTTGACAGTCATTACGAGTAGTCAGAAGCCAAAAAGTCTGACATCCAGTCTTACCAAGGGATATTGTATTACCCAGTTACTGGGTTGTGGAGGTCAGATAGGCAGTCGCTTCATGTAAAAAACTGGTACTCAGCTGCATCCGGTTAGACTGGAAGCCGACCCCAAGACAGTTTGAGAAAAAGGCTAGGCAGATGATAATGACTAAAAGTCCCAGGTTGTCTGTATCAATGAACTTTATATCTGGACTTTCGTTCAAAATCTCCGAAACGACGTCTACCTAGAAATTGTACCAAGATCCAAGTTGAACTCCGCAATATTCTTCATCATCATCTGCATAGCTTTTTTCAACTACGTTGGGATCGGCTTCCAGTCTAACCAGATGCAACTGAATACGACACGATTGGCGCAGTGGTTGAGCAATCGACTGCAGCGCCGCGTGTCGCGGGTTCGATCCCCGCACGTAACAAATATTTGTATGGCCTACAGATAGTTGTTCCGGGTCTGGCTGTTTGTGTACCTATGTGAGTTTTTTAAATGTTTGTAAACGCACCCGCGATACAGGAGAAATTCCTAGTGTGGGGCTAAATTAAAAAAATAAATAAACAGTATTTCACTTTGGGCGACTGACCTCTATGACCCAGTTTAGTACGAGATGAAACGTTAAACATTTTTTATTGTTGTCGTGTGCGAGACTAATATTTTTTTTTCTCCGTTTATATATATACTTTTTTTTAGAATGGACTACGCAATTCTCAAAGAAAAATAGACACCTTTAAGTCAAGTGCCCAATACTTGGACACGCGACAAAAGTTCCCGAGAGATTCTACCAATATCTCACCTCAAAGGGACAGAAATAGACCGGTCATTCACCCAGTCTCAGACAGACAGCTATTTAACTAAACACATTCATTCATTGGCTACCTACGGTGTTGTAAAAATGTAAGCGTGAATGTTCGTGAAAGATAAGATGATAGTGTTTATAATATGTAATGCTGCTTGGATAATACTGATAGTTCTTATTTAAGAGCGTTTACACCTTACGGCATTTCATACAAACTTGCATGTCCTTATTTTCCGAAATGACTGAACCTAGATAGATAACCATACCGCGAGTTACATAAAAGATAACCATGCGCTTCAAAAGCAAGATACAGCAAGATTTTCAAATGCTTCTCATCATCTGCCTAGCCTTTTCCCAAACTATCTTGGGGTCGGCTTCCAGTCTAACCGGATGCAGCTGAGTACCAGTATTTTACATGAAGCGACTGCCTATCTGACCTCCACAACCCAGTAACTGGGTAATACGATACCCCTTGGTAAGACTGGATGTCAGACTTTTTGGCTTCTGACTACTCGTAACGACTGTCAAAGATCTACAAATGACAGCCGGGACCAACGGCTTAACGTGCTTTCCGAGGCACGGAGGAAACTCGGTATGTAATTATGGTCACCCATCTACGGACCAACCTCGGCAAGCACGGCTTAACCTTAAAGATCGACCCGTGCGGCTGTCTTTATTTAGCCACGAGCTCCTCCATTCTCAAACACGAGCTCATTTTCAAATGCTTCTATTTCAGAAAATAAGTTAGGTAGATTTTTAATAACTTCATCGTTCACTATTCAAGGTTCAAGGTTTACTATTAGAGTTAAAATAAAAATACAATTATATTACAGTCAGTGCTATTATAAGTTATTTATTACTAAATGGGTGGACCTCTAAAACAAAAAAACAAAAATCAACAGTTTTTCTCGGGACTAATTCTCCGAAATTATTATAAAAATCAACAGTTTTTTCTTACTATCTAGTCATTTTTAATACAATCAGTCTGAAAATAATAATCATCATCATACTAAATAGTTTTATGGACAGTCATGACAAACGTCATTCTTGTGCTTGCCTCTCGAGCGCTTCAACTCTTCATGGCTACGAAAGTATTGTGATTACCGCAAAGAAACAGTCGTCCCACGGTAGAGTAGGCCGACGTCTGAGTTGGTTGAAAAGCATAAGTTGATACATGCACAAAAAAAAAAACCATGGCCATATATTGTTTTCGCGAGCGCCTTTGGGGCGTAGGTTATCTTTCTAGGGTTAACATTGTGGAACGCAAATAAAATTTATATGAAAATGTTAACTTTATAAAAAGAAACTGAATGGTTTTTGTATATTTTTTTCGATAACATACCTTTAAAGTGCAACATTATATTACGCTCTCTTACATCTTTCTTATTCATAATATAATGTTCCAATTGCCATTGCAATTTTGTAATTGCCAGACCAATTACGTTTGAAAAATAAGCAATATATCGAAACTCTACACAAAAATGTTATTTAATAAATATAAATAGTTTTTAGTACGAAAATCACCATCATCATACTCCTGTCCACAGCTCAATTTATTTGGGGTCGGCGCCACATGTCTTCTTCTTTCATACTTCTCTTTAACTTGTCATCTCATCAGACACCTCTTTTCTTGCCATTTCATCCTTCACACAGTCCATCGGTTCTTTGGTCGAAAATATTAAATTATAGTATTCACTTCAATATTCTTACCATACTAACATCAAAAATATTTCTTTCCAGGTACAAAGGTGAAATGTTGTGACATCAACCACTATGCCTTAGTGTTGTGACATTGTCGATACCCGATATCGATATGGCGCGGTTGTTACTAGTTTTGTTGCTGCCGGCGCTTGCCGCAGCGGCAACCAGTGAGACTGACGTGTGTAATCCGGATAAAATGACTGTGTACAAAATGGTGCTGCATACATACTGGACTCGGGAGAAATTCCCCAAACATTACCCGGATTGGAGACCGCCGGCGCAGTGGTCGAAGGTTTATGGTAAGTTTAAACCATTACTCTGCGTCCATAGTGTCTATGTAGGTTGCATGATATTTTAAGATGTTTTTAGGGTTCCGTACCCAAAGGGTCGAACGGGACTGATTACTGAGATTTCGCTGTCCGTTTGTCACCAGGCTGTATCTCATGAACCGTGATAGTTAACCAGTTGAAATGTCAACAGATTATGTATTTCTGTTGCCGCAATACTAAAAACAGAATAAAAGCCCCATATAAAAAAGTGTTTTTTTGCTGGTTTTTATAAATAGTGGTACGGAACCCTTCGTGCGCGACTCCGACTCGCACTAGGCTGGTTTTTTTTTTGTTAAGATGTGGTGGCCTACCATGATGTCAACATTATTGTTTCATTCTTATTCTAAAGTGGGAAAGAGATGGAGCTAGACGACCTGCATAGCTCCGTCCCTTTCACACTAACCCCCCTGGACATGGAAGCTTTGCTAAGCGGATTTTCAGATATATGCCAGACATTATCTTTGAAAGTTCAGACATAATGTCCACTTGATTTGACACATGTGTAATACTTTGGATATAGGAATTTTTAGAATAGCTACTCAAGTTTTAGTTACCTGAAACTCGAAAACGGTCCGTCAATTTCCTTTTGATTAAAAGCTTTAAATGAACTTACCGCCAATAATATATCCAAATTTCAATCCGCGAAATCATGAAAATGTCGAGTCCAATTTTGGTTCATTCGATTTCACTTGTATAATTCCAATATAAAATACTTCTGTACGTAATTAAGTATAAGTAAATAAAAAGGTTCGAGATGGGTCAGCTACAATATTTTAATCAAACACGGTAGGTAATGAGAATATCTGCTTGAAATATTTAATGTCATTAAACGCATATTCCATGAAATAAATGTTAATAAAATTGTGCAACACAGTAACGCTTTGCTTTAACTTGTGCATTGAATACGAAAGCAAGTGTTAAAAATAACTATTTATTACAATTAAATGTTAAAAATCAGGAAAGTTGTTTGAACCATAATTTGACAGACACTAACAGAGCAAATAATACCAAATTTATAAAAACAATTTAAAAACAGAACATAAAACTTCTATCAACTCAAAATTCAATGATTGAATAATATTCCCGAAGAATCACGAATCATAAAAGACGTGAAAAATAATTGCGATCACTTCAAGCAGTCGGCCCTCGGAGTTGCCAGACGAATAAATTCCAACCATTTGTGTGAATTTGCGCGAAATAACCGGCAATGAATAAATTATGTATTCATAAAACATTCTTACTGTTCTTACTAGTTACATTAATGGCGAAACTTTTGATGTACGTTAGAAATCTTCGGGGACTTTTATAAACAATGTACCTTGGTAATTTGAACGTTTTTCACCCTTTTCTTTATTCATGGGCTGGTCAGAGCCCCGTGCTTTATATTAGGGTTGGTACATCTATTTAAGTGAATTCTAATAATATATCTATCAAACAACATAGGCAAATCCCGATTGTTTAAGGTGTTATATTGTTAGTTTTAATCTAGATTGCGACTTTGATATCACAAGGTGAAACACGATAAACGAAGGCTTATGTTTAACATAACACCAGATAAAGTAAATATAACCTTAAAAAACATTTTTATACTGCCTAAAATAGTAAATGATCACCAGAAATAGTAAATGATCACCAGAATTAAAACCTATAACTAATTCGGGGTGCCCAATATCCCGAGCTCGCTTTGCTCGCACTTGCTTCCTAAGTTCTTCTTGCCACAAAATTTGGTGATCATTTACTATATTTGGTGATCATTTACTATATTTGGTCTTTGAATACAATTTTTTTGGTGTTTAGTATTTTTTTTTGGGTAACGTAGCTTAGGATCTCAAAGTATTTTTTGGTGCTCATTATATTTAATCCCATAAACGAAAGACCTCCAGGTGGTCTCTCGACCATGAAAGTGAACAACTTTTGTTCTACGAGATCTAAAATTCGCAAAATTAAATTGAATTTTGTATCGGAACTGACTCGATCATCTGATCAACGTTGTTTGTTAAAACTAAAAGTTGTAAAAGTGAAACCCCACCTGATATGTTTTGCGTTTCTTACTACTTCCCTGTTTAATGTGTTTTATGTACAAGAGTGAACAAAACGTGAATTTAAAAAAAAAAAACTTTTTTAGCCTTTTAAAGTTGCTCGATTTTTTTTTTTAGAAAATCTATGGTTTTTACAAGCCTTTGTTTCCTTCTGCATTACTTGGTATTGCAAAAAACGACATACATTTCCATCTTTAGCAATCCTGAAGCCACCTATTTTTAACTAGATTATTCTTTAGTTAAATAAGACATGTTTTATTTAGGTAGTTAAAATAATATGTCACCTGAATGACAGCCCACGTATTAAATATGTTAGGTTGACATTTCAGAAATATCTTCAAAGACCTGACGACATTTAAAATACATTGAAATTTAAGGCTATTTGAGTAATGTGATTATCTAATTACGTTATATTTATCTTCACTATTTAAGTAAGGATGATAAAGTAGAATTTTATTTTTAGATGTCATTTGGAAAACATTTCAGACACTTAAAAAAATTTGATTTTATTGTAAGTATTACGTAAATTAGCTTAGATATTTTAGGTCCATTAGATTTTTAGACGTGCCTACATTAAAAATATTTAAGTAGGTATCATTATTCGTAATCTACTTATATTTTCGTAATGGAAATAAAAACAGTGGGCGTACTGTCAAAATTGATTCTACTTATGAGTTAGGTACTTTAAATACTTCAATAAGAACAATTTTCAACCTCTCGTTTACCTATCGTTATGATTGTCAGCAAATCTTATGTATACTGTTTAGGCCCAAGTTTTGTTATTTAAGCATATTATTCATGTTAATACATTTATGACATGTTTTATAATACAACTTGTCTTTAGCCTAGTACTTAATTCTTGTTTAAGGTGTAAAAGATAAACAAAACTAAAAGACACAACATTGAGGTAGTATTCATGTTTTATATTTTTAGTGTAAATGCGTGGTTAAGACAACCTCCTCAGTTCCATGAAATCGTCCGTTTTCAAACGATTCCTCGGTTAAAAATATAGCGGTGTCGGTCAACCTCTAGTTCCCTTTATTGTTCCTGCTAATGGAGCTCCATTCGTTCGTTTGTTCGTGCCGATTCTGCGAACAACTGACCACAATGTGATAGGATCATGATTCATGCGCTTGATTAGGTGCAGTACTGACTGGTAATGCATGTTGTTATTGTTTTACAAATTGTTAGGTACGACTGGCTGTACGTTTTCCTTCCTTTGTTTTGTGTTCCTCGAATGTTCTGGCGTTATGTGCTTTTTGTATAACTAGTGTGAAGTCTGGGTTATTGGTAACCGTAAGCAAAAACCTTAGTATTTAATTTTTTTAAGAAACTTTGGTGTACATGCAACTTATCATACGATAAAACTATCCGTTAGTTGGCTATTCGGATCAAATCTGGGAATAAAATAATATATTATAAACACTCAGCGCGCCCAAAAATAATGACCTCATCGCCCAAATGATAAAACTAAGAGAAACATTCTATTAATTCATGTGTGAAACAGTAATCATGTCACAATAACAGTCCAAACCAAAAGTAAAACAACCTATTTACTAAAACAGGAACTTAATTAATAGGAATACCACAGAAAGCGACAAGAATATACTGAAGTATTTAATTGACATAGAAACACGACACGATTAATATAACTCATTTATTTTATGACACACCAAGTATTATAAAAGTTACAAAGGGGCCATTTATTTTGACACGAGAACGGTCGGGTTTGGCAATTCGCCAGGAATGGCCGCCACCTATTGACAGGGACAGGAAATGTGGTATCGACAACACTATTATATTTCAGAGAGCTTATTGAGGGATGCGGAAGAAAAAACTGTCTGTATTTATTATGTTTTAGAAATTGAGCTACAGATGTTTACTTTACTGTGTAACATAGTGGCGAAATAAAAATGAATTATAATAATAATAATGGTTTATTGAAGTAACGATTTACACAAAATTTTACAAAAATAAGGGCATTAAAAACTAAAGGTATATAATATTAGGGTTCTACCTGAACTAGGACATAATTTCTTATTATTATGTTAATAATAAGAAATTATGCGTAACTAAACAGTGGCAAAAGTCTCTTTTGTCATTGTAAAATACGTCATTTGCCTAGCCTTTTCTCAAACTATCTTGAGGTTGACTGCGTATATGACCTCCACAACTTAGTAACTGGGTAATACGATACCCCTTGGTAAGACTGGTCAGACTTTTGGCTTCTGACTACTCGTAACGACTGTCAAAGATCTACAAATGACGGCCGGGACCAACGGCTTAACGTGCTTTCCGAGGCACGGAGGAAACTCGGTATGTAATTATGGTCACCGATCCACGGACCAACCTCGACAAGCACGGCTCGTAAATATCGATCCGTGCGGCTGTTATTTTTTAGCCACGAGCTCCTTCTTGTATAATATGTATAATTTAAAATATTAATTAAAAATTATGACAGTATAACCTCGTAATCATCATATGAAAGAAAAAGGTGTAAAAGATAGCATGACGAGAAGAATGCAAGAAAAAAACGAGTTACGCCGACCTCAAGTAACATGAGACAAGGCCAGGAAGACGATAATAAATCAGCAAAAACCACGACAAAAAACTTTTACACAATAAAAAAGTAAATAAAGTAAATTTTCCAAAACAAAATAAATAATCAACACAAAATATCCTCTCAAACATCGCCCGTTACCTAATTCATTAAACTAAAATTTAATTAAAATCAAATTAGGAAATTACTTGTTCAAACTTGCGTCACGAGATCAACATGAAAGATGGCTCAGTCAGCCAGTTTGTTGGAAATCTCATAAAATCAGCTTTGATGTTCGTGAGATCGTCTAATTACTGCCGGATTCCCTCAGCCTCTAAACTTTACAGGGAATACAGCTTTTTAATATCTAAAGGTGCTGTGAACCTGGTTGATATTCTGGCTAAGAGGAGGACAGTCCAACACACAGAAAATGCATCCACGCGCGTTCATTCAGTGCGTTGACACGCAACATGCAGCGTGATGCGTGGCAGTGTGATAATCGCCTAAAATAACAAAACTTCACGCCTGTAATCCCTGATGGGTTAGGCAGAGGTGTAGCTAATAAGTACACCCACTTTTTAGATCCCATGTAATATGGGGCGATGCTATTGCCATCAACCGGGTACAAATTCTAATTATGAAATGATGGAAAACCGATAACACTTTTCCGACCCGGAACCCAGTACCTCATGCTCAGCGAGACCAAGCAATACCAACGAGGCATTACATAATTATTCTGTCGCTAAAGTGTTGAACTTTTTTTTAAAGTGAAACTTTTATTGCATCGTCCTAAACTTTTTCACCTGTGTGTTGCATGTCGCATGACGCTCGGCCGCGTAGTAGGGATAAAGTGAAAGGCGCTCGTCAGAGCACCTTTCACTTTATCTCTACTCCGCGTTTTATACCCTTAATGGAATATTATTTCAATTTTTTTTAGTTAAATGTCTATAGTGTGAAATAAAGTTTCATTTTTACCGTGGTTTCATATTATATTACCACACAATCCTTTTTTGTTTATATACTCTAATACCTGGATTATTATGATATTATGGGAATAGTTTCTATGATACAAGTAGCCAGTAGGCATCTACTCATCCATAGGTATGGAACCTATTTCCACACCACAGTGAAAATACATTTTGTTCCCATAATTCAACCTCCTTTCGACACACCGAACATATTTCATTTACACTCTCTAAATAATTCATCCGTATATCCTCACTTATCTATTCTTTTTGTAATTCTGTTCCCTTTGGGTGGGGTATTATTATTTTATTAAATAAGCCGGTAGTGGGTCGGCCTAAGCTTTGGAAGCCGCGACCGACTTCCAACCTAATAAAATAATTAGTACGACCCAAAATACTCCACATAATATGAGGTTTTTGTGCTAATATTCCAAATAAGATTTTTATTCGGGATAAAGGGTAGGTTTTAATAATATATGAGAACATTAAATCGTCGTCTGTGACAGCTTTTTAAAAATATTGTAATGTGGATTTTTATCGCTTAATTTGAATGAAGTTTATAACCATTTTGGGCGTTTTTTGCACGATTAGACTGGAATAAAATATGATACTAATTTTAGTAATCTGTTATCCATATTTTTTTATTGAGGTGTTCACACATTATGTAGTTTTATACGCTTTACATCCTTTCGAGTCCTATATTTTTATTGAAACCATGGTTTCATCCAGAGTTTCAAGGTTCTTGGAATTGCTTTCGTAGAATTTATTTATTTATTTAACATTTTATGTACACACTTAATACAGAGAAGAAGAAAGGAACAGAAAATAGGTACAAAGGTGATGCTTTTTGCTGAAGAAATCTCTTCCAAGCCTCTTCCTGCGAAAGGAGATATTAAAAAAAAGAGATGCAGACATAGTGTGTAAAAGAAGAAGACAGAATTGAATACATAAAACTTAAGCAAATAACTATTTAAAATATAAAATACAATATAAATAAAATATACTGACTTTCGTATAAATACAAAGATAAAATATATACCAATAAAAATGTATGTTATTGTTTTTATATTATATAAAAACAATAACAAGATTTTGTGACCTATTTCGGCATACAATCCTAGAATAGAGAGTGGTTTTATTATTCATGAATATCTTGAACAACAACTAAAAAAAGAAAAACTAAACCCTATTAATTTATATGGGCTGCACATAAATGGTCATGTGATTAAAGTCGTGTTGAGACGATGAGTGAAAGGCGACTAACAAAAGGTATAAGGCAGTCGTGAGCGGTAACGCCAGGAGGAGCGTCCTAGAAGGACATACACTGACCTTACTGGTGAGGTTCTTCAGCATAGTGCTCGCAACCGGTGTGCGTGTATGACTTGATGTATGAACGTGGACGAGGCAATAGAAGTATGTTAGGTATCACGTGGCGTTCTGTGGTTTCTTCGACATTTTGTAGCACGACACAGATTTCTGAATTACCTATTTTCTTTAACAGTACAAGGTCGTGAATTTATTGTTTACTAGCCAATGCCCGCGGCTTCGCACACGTTGAGTTCGATCACTGTCCCACGGGATTGTACAGACAGCGTCATTAAGTAGTTACACCCCTGGTGTACTCGGCGGTACTGTAGAGGGGTTAGCACATACTGATGCTGTCTGTATTATCGCGATAAGATTATCCTATGTGTTAATCCAGGTTATAAACTACCCCTGTGCCTAATTTCATCCCAATCCATTCAGTAGTTTTTGCGTGAAAGAGTAACAAACATCCATTCATCCATCCATCCATACTTACAAACTTTCGCGTTTATAATATTAGTAGGATCTAAAGAAAAGTATTTACATGGTTACAACCAATTTGTTTTACTCGCTAGACACGTAACAAATTACAGCCTTGTTACTTTTGTTTTACGTATATTCTTTATCTTTTATCTAGTAAAGTATTATTACTAGACTTTAGTTGTTACACTTGTGACTGCCTCGTTGGTCTTGTAGCAAGTGCGGCTACCCAGCATGAGGTGTTGGGTTCGATACCCAGGTCAGGTTAATTGTTATTAGGTTTACCATCAGGGATTCCTCAGGAGCAGCGGTGGCCCAGTGGTGGCAGCCCCGACTTACGAGCAGTGAGCCATAGTTTAAAACCCAGGCAGGCGCATTGCTTTGTGTAATTTATTGGATCACCGCTGCTCTCAAAACGGTGAAGGAAAACATCGTGAGGAAACCAGCATGTTCTAGAACTAAAAATTCGAAGACATGTGATATCTACCAACCCGCACTGGGCCCGCGTGGTGGATTCCCTTTCATAGAGAGGAGGCCTGTTTCCCAGCAGTGGGAACATTATAGGCTGAATATGATTCCACAGTAGCAGTCACGGAGTCAGATTGGTGCCCGGTTAATGGCAATAGGCTCGCCCCCTATTACATGGGACTTAAATATAACTGGTGAAATATGGGTGTACTAATAACTAATGCTGTTTAATCCTTCGGGGATATCAGGCTGTTACACGTTATGTTTACTTGAAACAAGTTGTCGGTATCCCAACGTATTACATAAAACCATACTTTATTGTATGCAAAAGATGAAAAAGGTGCATAAAAACACTTAAAAAATGATGCAGGGTTTTGCCGGTCTGAAAATCGGGACAAGAAAACCTGTCTCTCTATGCAGCCACGCGCACGCTAAGAGCAGATTTTCATAATATACTTGCCTAATGCGTTTTCCAATCCGACTTCACTTCGCAACGCATTTTATAATTTATCACAGCCATTAAATAATACTTAAGATAAAATGCGCGGACGCTTTCACAGCTATCTGAGTTAAGGGATGACCAAAATCCTTTTTGAAGGAGAAAATAAATTGTTCACGTTCGATTTATATCTTTTACGCACAATTTAATGTCTTGCTCCAGCTTAGAGCGAGATATTGATATGAGTGCCCGTAACGGCTAAGAAAAAAAATGGTTCCTTTTTTAAATTCTATTGATAATTTCTTTGTAGCAACCTTAACCGTTGTGAATTTAGATTTCCCTTTACTTGCCTTTTTAGAATTTTCGGGTTTATTTAAAAACCTTGCTCAAAAGTTTAGGAGGGTTTGATGTACGCCTGTTTAACGGAGCATTTTTTTTACAGCAATCTGAGAAAAACAGACAAATATCTCTTTTTTTACAGATTTCCGCCTTCGCCAGATTAGGGCAGATACGATTTATTTCTACATTACATTATTACGGACTCCTTTAAAAAAAATTGAATATACGATCTACATTAAAACCTCCTTCGAAGCTATCCGTCAGATAATGGAATAGTTAGTGTAGATACGGAAAAACGACCAAGAAACGCCTCGTTCTTATTTCAAAATGTACGAAATTAGAATTCCCGTAAGGTAAGATATAGTGAAACGGAATTTATTACTGAACAAATGAACTAGAATCCTCTGCTCATTACTCCATATTGCTCAACGAGATATTTAAATAGCTCACGCATTGTTTGTTCACTCGCTGTGAAGTGAGATCGCGGTCTCTTTGTTATTTGAGCGGTGTCAAGTTGTTGTTTTTGGTGCTACTAACGGATAAGCTCTGCTATTTCTCGTTTCGCTTCGCTCCGCTCACATCTGAACTACATTTTACAGAGATTTTATCAGTATGCAGAAGCTAAAACAGATCGAAGTAAATGTCAGTAATACGTAATTGAGAAGAATAGGAGAGCTAAATAGTTAATGGCCAACCATTTATCTTTGGAAGCTTGGCTAAAATACAAGTTTACATTTAACTGGTTTTCTCCCACTTTGGCTCAGCAGTCCTTCTTGGTAGTTTTTCTTTTACTACTTGGAAATCGGCTCCCTTCCTCCTTTTGACAGAGAGGAATCTTGAGTCTTAGCTGTGTGTGTGTGTCATCAACCACCATCCTGGCTAAATCTGCTTTGTCACGACACCTAAACTAAACCAAAAATATGAATATTTCTTGTCTTCACACTGTGTGCCTTACCTCGTTCATTACTAGCTTAGCTCTTAACGGAACCATACCCTCTTCGACACTAGATACGTTGATGAGTTCCATAGATCAAAGGTTTGTAGACTATAAGATGTTCCGTAATGGGAAACTGTAATTACTGTTTGTTTTCAAATGTCACTAGGGAGTATTGTTTTAAGACGAACGTTGTTTCTGTTAATTCTGCTGTTGTTTTTATGAAAGTGTGTTTCTAGTACTATTCAAATCAGTTTAACAAAAAGTTTGTGACATTAGACTTTTTTACTACCTAGTTATATTCACTGCAGCTTTATGGTAAGACTAGTCGATAGTTATCCAGAAAGCTGCTAAAGTTTCAGGATGATCCAAAAGCTGGAGTCAGACATCAAAGTCCATTTTACAAAGTAGGTCTCAAGCTGTAGTGCGGTTTTCGAAGAGAACTTTTCAGTGAGTACTTCATATCCATAAGAAATTGACGGAACGTTTATAGAAAGAAGTCTTCGCTCTAATATTATTTCTCAACTCCCGTTTTCTTATTAACATTCCTCTCATAAGAACGTTGTCATCACCTATCCTACGATATTCAAAACTACATTTCAGTAGTATATCTAAAATTACATCACATGTGTCATCCAATGGCGACTGGCGCCATTACTCAGAGCTTGGCACCGTCTCAGGTGACCGGCTGTGGATAATTGGAGGGAATCTCCAAGACAAATTGACAGCCGGCTTAACGGCAGGTTTCCTATTTCTGTAGACTGTAGTGGTTCAAATCGATGCTACGTTTGCGTGTACTGGCATTACGTGTTTATTGTATTTTGTTTCGTGACGATTTTCAGTAATTGCTCGGCATGGTGTTGAGTCTATCAGGCCGTCAATTCCTCGGTGAGTTAGATAAGATCAATTTACTGTACACGAAAAAAGGCAAATCGTTTTTTCTTAAAAACCTGTCACTCTCATGTAATGATTGAGAGTTGCAGAGACACATTCTCAGTCAATAACATTTGCATTGCTGGGACACACGCCTCTTCTCTACGAGAAAAAGCGTGCCCTAATCTAACACGCGGGCTCAATACGGATTGATGGATTTCACATTTTTCCGAGTTCTTGATTCATGCTGGATCTCTCACGATTTGTGAAGTTATCGTATTTGGACAAAGTTACAAGTGGAGTATTAACAACCCCCACTGAAGGCCACGTCCTCATTTAATAGTTAGAATAACATTACCACACCCCGAAACCGATTCTAGCAAAGCAAAGCAAACACAGATTCGTCACGATAACCACAAAACGAAGAGACAATAACACTAAACCTCGAATAGGCCCACATTCGTCTTTTTACCGTCCCCCGCCCACACATTCGATTGTTTGACCGCGCTTACGTCAACTGTTTCTCATTATCAGAAATGATGTTTATTTAGGTTAACGTGGTTTTATTCCTCGCTTCTTTTGTTTTTATTGTTGTAGTTACTTGGTAGGTGCACTCGTTTTCTGTCTCGACACTATAGACAGATAAGAAGTTTATATGGCATAATAACGATTTATATGGGCTAACTATCTTCATTTTCGATAGAAAAAGGAGGATCCTCCGGCCAGACAGGTGTTGCATCTGATGGTCTATCTAGCTACCCGAAGATTATGTTGTCGGGTTGTTTTATAGTTATTTACAAGTTAATCGATGTACGAAAACTTTGCGCGGTGTGTGATTTGATTTGACCACATGACTGAACCAATAATCCTTTGTGATCGAACCAATAAACTCACGCTAAGCAGTTATGTTTACGATCACTTGACAAACAATGTACCATGTATTGTTACTAAGCTTTCTTCAAAACACAGCCCCAAAATTTAAAAAAATAACTTAATTATAATGTATCCAATCGTAAAATGGGATTGACAAGAAGTTTTTTTTAATAATTGTAAAAACAAATTTCCTATGGCTTTGATCAGGTAATTAGGATTATAAAGACTGTGCGATTCAGGGCGTTTTTCGAATATTTAAATAACGGTCCGGATTTTGTTTTTATCGACAAGTAATCGTCTTTTTTTGTGACCAATGGTCTTAAGCACTGCTGCTGAGTATGAGATCCTGTTATTATCATCATCTTCTGCCTAGCCTTTTCCCAAACTATTTTGGGGTCGGCTTCCAGTCCGGATGCAGCTGAGTACCAGTATTTTACATGAAGCGACAGTCTGAGTTCCACAACCCAGTCACCAGACATCCAGTCTTAGACTGGTGGTCTTAGACTGGATGTCAGAGTTTTGGCTTCTGACAACTGGTAACGACTGTCAAAGATCTAAAAATGACTGCCAGGAACAACGGATTAACGTGCTTTCTGAGGCACGGAGGAAACTCGGTATGTAATTATGGTCACCCATCCACGGACCAACCTCGGCAAGCACGGCTTAACCTTAAAGATTGACTAGTGCGGCTGTTAGTATTTAGCCCCGAGCTACTCAGGTGTGTTGTGTTATATGTATCAAAATATATTAATACCAAAATTAATCTATCGGCTCGTATACAAACTAACTCGTGACTGATTATTTTGTTTATTTTATTACTAGAATAAATTTATGTAAATCGTTTTAAAACCCACTCGTAGTTAAAATTAAGTTGAGTTGTTAAATGTACTAGTTAAAATATCTAATAGTAAAGATAACAGTAGCTCTGAAATGTTGAAACCATTTACTAAATCCCAATCCTATCTAAACATTCCGCCATCTATATCCATAGACTAATAAAACAAATAGACCAAACTAATCATGATCACGCCTGGCAGCTGCATTTGTGGCGCGTATTAGGTGATTATGCACCTGTGCAGTAATAATATACGGCGGAATCCCTGATTAAATCATTTGGCAGCATATCTAACGCATTCGTGTGTCTGTAGATATTATGAGATAAAGTTGTGTTGAATATTTACGCCATGTTGACATGAGCAAGTTAGTTTGTTTATTTTATGATCTTGTTAGAGCTTGTTGACAACTCAAGTTTGTCAAATGTAATTTGTTGTGTTGGTCATGTTTGATTGCAATTCCAGTAACTCAATGTTTTTGTACAAGTCTTAGAATTGTTATTATAATGTAGGTAGCTACTGGAACTTTGAAAAGATTTTTACAGCAATGTTTATAAAGGGTGTAAAACACCTCTTAACGAAGCCGAAAGGCACTGGTTCTCCCTGTCCATTGCGATCATTTTTTTGTTCTACACCATACCTGGGAACCTTCTAGTTACGGAGATATTATGGGTCAAAGTTCCAACTTTTTGACAAGTTTTTTTTTAAATACAAGTTTTTAATGTAAGATTTTTACAGAATGCTTGGTTGACGGCTTCGTGATGAGGTGATTTACACCGTGTATTCTAGACATTTTTTTTTTGTGAATGGCTTCTCTCAGTTCAACCTAGGAGATTGTCGTCTGCTTAACCGGACTATCCTGTGGGTGCCTTGAGTGTAAGGCCTCCAGCCAGGGCATAGAACTACACACATCAAAAGTGTCTAGGGATCAACATATATTTTTGCAATAACTTTTCTCCTGATTGATATTAATTAAAATTTTCTTTAAGGATTCATCAAATAAAGTGTTTTCGTTTGTCACAGTAACGATAAACCAAGTCACCTTTGCATTAATAAAGAAATTTGCCATTTTCTAATAAAGGGATTTTTGACATTTGAACCACTAACATTAAAGTTCGAAAAAAAGACTGAAATAACAGTTTTCTTTAAAATTGTATTGGGTAACTTAAACAATTAATAATCCGTGTTTCTACCGCGAACACTAACAACACAAGAACATCGGTTTGGCATACTCAAAATGAGTTCATCCAAATCACGCTGTGGAATGGCCGCCCATGTTCGTTGCAACAACAAAAAAAGGTCTTCTTGCGACTGGATACCCTCCATATTCGGCAGAGCTCTTCTCTGTAGCATATCCCATGCATGCTCAATCGGGTTCAAGTCTGGCGACTGAGCAGGCCAGGGCAGGACATTGATGTTAGCTGCGGCGAGAGTCTGTCTTACAACTCTTGCGGTGTGCGGTCGTGCATTATCATGCATTAACTGAAATAAGGGACCGATTTGCACTTGTAGAGGAACGATGACGTCTGATACAATCGTCTCAGCATAAATTTGAGCGTTGAGGTTGCCTCTGATCCAAATCAACTCAGTTCTTCCGCCGATCCAAATACCCGCCCATACCATGATGGTTCCACCACTATAAGGATGGACTTCCTGGCAGGATTTTAATCGCTGTTGGCGTCCAGGGGTTCTCCAGTGTCGTATACGTCTTGTATCCGGTCTCATACCAAAACGAGACTCATCAGAAAAGCACACGAAACGCCATTGTTCTTCTGCCCAATTTCTGTGTTCAAGAGCCCATTGATATCGAATCCTACGATTGTGCATTGCTATAGGTGGTACCCGTAGCGGTCTTCGGGAATGAAGGTTCACTTCATGCAAGCGGTTTCTGACTGTTTGGTCGCTAATTAAGTTCCCTGAAGAGTGATGAAGCCTCACGGCTAACATCATGGCGGTTATTGTTGGAGCTCTTCGAGTTAAGATTTGAATGTATCGGTCTTGTCTCCGTGTGGTGCAGCGATACCGTCCTCCATGGCGCTCAGCCACGGTACCAGTGCTTCGGTAACGTGTCCAAAGTCGACTGATAACACTCTGACTTGTATTCAGAGCTAAAGCCACAGTACGTTGCCGGGAACCAGCTTCTATCATTCCCACGGCTCTGAGCATTTCTTCCCTGCTTAAATGACGTCGCCGCTCCATAATAACGTTGGTTTTAATCAGTAGTAGGGAAACAGTAGCACTAATAATGTCTTCAATGCGTTGTATGTTTTTATAGGGAAAATATTGACAGCTGATTTTCATCTTTTACTCGAATTTGATTCACAGTTCCTGATTCAAATTATGAAATGCACCAAAAAGGATCCATATAAATTTATAAAATCATAAATTTATTACAAAGCCACATCTCAATCTCAAAAATCCGCATAAAAATGCTTGATCCCTAGACACTTTTGATGTGTGTACTTACAAACTAAGCGACGCTAGGGCGTCGCTGGGGATTGGCTGGAACTAAATGATATCATTATTTAGGGACTGATACTACTGGCACAGCATCGCAGGCTGGCTCAAGCGAGGGACCGGGTCGTCGCGACGGACCTCGACGATGAGGTCGGAAAAACGGCGGTTTACGTCTGAATTTTTTAAGAGTGGTAGTCTGTAGATAACAGTAGCGTAGTGCGTACCGGTAGTAGCGTAGCGGTACTGGTAGTCTTTGCTACTATCCTGGAGGAGGGTGAAAAGGCTAGGAAGGCTTGACTAGGGTAGCCCCCAAGGCCAAGATTCTGGCTCCCTATGCCAATACATTACTTACCTCGCCCTGAAGGGGCTTGGCTGGTTGGATTGAGTCAACTTCTTGGTTTCGTTGGCCCTGAAGGTTTCCACCAAGAACCTCGAAACTAAAGGGGGCAAACGGTACCTTTTGACGGTAATTCCGAAAGAGATGAACAGAAATTGTTCTGGGGTGTAGTCGAGGGACTACTCAGGACGTCACGACACAGAGCCGCGACGAACCGATGACACACATATAGCGAGCGGGAAGGTGCGAGTAGGTAGCGGCACGTCCGTACGCGACGGCGCGGCGGTCAGGCGGTGAGTGTAATGTAGACTTTTTTTTTTTTTATGTATGGCATCTCGCAATTCAGCCTCTGAGGCTGGCTACTGCTTAACCGGTCTAATCCTGTGGATGCCTAGAATTTAAGGCCTCCAGCCAGGGCAGCAAAATTAACTAAGTTAAGCGACAGCTCACTAAGGACACCCCCTGCGGGGTTCGGGCCTCGGCTTAGGGTGTCGCTTGGGGAGGGCAGCAAAGGGACAGGCTGGATCTGAGAGATTTCATTATTTAGGGGCTGATTTAAAACTAAAGGCTCAGCATTGCGGGCTGGCTCGAGCAAGGGTCGGGGGGGTGTAATCTAGACTATGAAATTGCGCATTTTTATCCAACTGCGAGGGAGCCCAAAAGGAGGGTTATTGGTTTGGTTCTGTATGTAAGTGTGTAGGTATACACATCTTTTTACATTACACTTTTTCACTCAGAGGCCCTAAAAATAATGAAAAAGTACGTTCATTTTTTTGTAAATAGAATTGGAATGAAACTTTGTAATATTACTTTTATCTGCAAAACCACTAAAGTATTTTTTCTCGAAGAGACTCGCTGAAACATTAATCAAAGTATAAATCAAACAAGTACTCACAAAAACACCTGTTACTTTTAATACCTTCATATATTAACTCAGACTGAATTAATACTATCATTTAATCGCAAGTATTTTTCTAGAAAAAAAATATGGGCGCCAAAAAGCGTTGGGTCAAAACAAAACCATTCGTTTTGAGGTGGGCTTGTTCCTAATTGTTATCGTCAGGCCTATGTACACACATATGTATGTGTGTGTGTGTGTGTACATCCTTATGTTTGCCTAGCAATCTACTGAAATATTTGACGGAGGATAAATTAATGTCATATAGAGGCCAAGAATATAGAACGTGAGGCTATTGATTGATTATATTTGTAGAACGAAGGTCTATCTATTGCAGCTGATAAGATGGGTGGATTGTGTGAAAAATGATATGAAGGAAAAAGGAGTAAATGATAGCATGACGAATGACAGAGGAGTATGGAGAAAAGAGACGTGTTGCGCCGACCCCAAATAAAATGGGACAAGGGCAGGTAGAAGATGAAGATCTATCTATATATAGCTTTCTTTTTGTTTTACTGGCTGTCTGTGTTTTAACTTCAGGAATATTTAGTACCAAAGTACAACGGCCTAAAAACTAGCACTATGCTGAAACTTTTATTTTACAAATGAACAAATCTGCCTTATTATGTCTCTTCTTATAAGTCAGTCAAGCTAACACTTTTTCTATATAAGATGTGATCAGAGGTCTAATGAATCTTCCTGAAATATAAAGATAAGGTTTCATTTAAGAACAAAAAAACATGTTTTATAGCAGTTCGTGTGTTGTTTATCATCGAAAATAAATTTATATAATAAGTCTGAACTGATGTACTTACATTTATTATTTACCCGCCTACTGGGTTCAACGCCCTTTCGTGTAGTGTCGACTTTTCGGCAGAATTTAATTTGTATTCTCTTCACTATGTGTAGATTATCTTGGGCCACGTATTTACCACAAATTCATAATCTATTTCAAATATTTGCTATATCCACGTTCCAGTGTGTATTTTGGAATTTTAATAACCAGTAATATGCTAGACGCTAGAGAGTAACATATTTCTGATAATTTGGTTTTAGATTTACATTTGTCAAAGTTTTAACCTTACAGTGATTGACATACTAATTATAAAGAATCAAAAGTGAGTCAGAAACACACTGCAGTAAACATGAATTTTGCAGTCTGTTGACTATTTTTTGAGCTGATAAGTTTTTTATAAAACAGTTATAAGTATGAAAATTATCTAAACTGAAACCGTCTAGTCTGTAGCAGAAAATTAAGAATACAATATAATAAAACTTTGTTATTATAGCTAGCCTGTAACGTCCCACAGCTAGGCAAAGGCCTCCATTCACTCCATTCCTTCCAACGGTTACGATTCTGTGCTGTTTCTTTCCAATTCTCAAGGAAAACATTCACTTCGTCCCGCCATCTCCTTCGTGGTCTGCCGCGACCCCGAGTCACTGTTTCAGGGCACCAATCCTGAGCTTTGCAGGCCAGCACAAAGCTCAGTATTGGCGCCACACAGCTCGTTCGGCATGCGACAGACATGAAACAAACTTTATTGTACACCAAAAATTAAACATAACGGTTTAAGTTACTTTTGTTATTAGCCTAAAATTAAAAATATTCCTTTAATTGTCTTGCACAAAAATTACAATTTCACGCCGTCTACCCGGGTTACCAAATCCAAAAAATCCGAAATACTTTGCTGACTAACCTCCAATAGGCTAGAAATACACCTGTCTCTGAACACAACAGTGGAACATAATTACGTATTGCAGTGTTTATCAAATGCTGTACGCTTGCCAGTTGGCAAGTACGCTTCTCTGCTATCGCGCTGTGTGAATCACTTGTACGATGTACGAGCTTTGTAGTGTGGGTTCCGTACTTTTTTATATTAATGTGTTGTTTTGGACTTTTTGTAGTACTATGTTCAAACGTAATCGGCGACATTAGGGTAAACTATAGCTGCAACTCTGTTTAACTTTTCAGGGATTACGGGCGTAGTGATAGATTTGCTTGGCTTCTATAAGGTGAACCCTTTTTATAATAAATATATAAAGCTGTCTTTTTTTTATAATTGAGTTTTACTTACAGCAACCTGAGTCTTTTACACATTAACATGTGAGAAAACTAACTTCTAAAAAGAGCTTCGCTAGGACTTCTCTAAGTTAAGCATACGTTACTGTACAGGTGGCGTACCATGACGTCTTAAAACATTATTGTTTCATTCTTATTCCAGAGTGAAAAAGAGACGGAGCTAATACAGGTCGTCTAGGTCCATCTCTTTCCCACTCTGGCATGGAATGGAACAATAATGTTTTAAGCGTCATAGTAACCCCCCAGATCTTAGTTCTACATGGTAAGGTCCAAAAGTTTCCGGCTTCAACTATAATAATAATACATTATTTATTTCAAGTAACTATGACTTATATAAAAAACGGTTAGTGACAAAATTTACTTAAAACTATGTTAGTACTTTATCATATAAATTAAAAAGAAATCACTACAAAACGAACACATTATTAATCATTGCTGCAGAACTCCACTCGAAATTCTAGAGCAACGATTAACAATGCAACAATCTAGCCTATCAGCAATCATGTCCAGGACGCTATTGGTGCTGGCCCGCACCAAAAAAGATGCACATTTTTTCCATAACCAAAACATAAATAAAATAAATTATTAATCCTATAAATTAATTAAATTAAAATCTATTAAAATCGTAAATGAAACTATATTGAAGAAAAATATCACTTTTTTACTGGGGGTAACTGATGAAAACTTCAGTGACTTAGTGACATGATTGTTTTGTATCTCTGTTTAATCTAATGTGTGTAGGTCAGACATTTTTGGACCTTACTGATAGTATATAAGTAACCTTCCTCATGGTGATGTGCAGAATCGTTTTTATTTCATTACTTCCCCACAAGTACAACAATTTCGCCAGCGTTCATTAGTTCCTCTTGATTGAAGGAGTCAGGATGCGAAGCGAAAAACCACGTTGGAGACAACAGACTTTGAATAGTGTGGTAGTTTCACAGTTACTTAAATTCTGCATAAATATGGTATAATATAATCACGATTTTATACTTACCTTACCTGTCACTGTGGTTTAATTATTATTTGCTATAGGAATATGAAAAACAAAAAAATATTAAAACATATTATTTCTTTTAAAATTTATCTTACTAAATTTGATCCAACACACGGTACCCTGAATGATGAGCGATAAGATAATAAAAGTAATAGCGCTTCACTTCATTTTTTTATTATTTGTGACATTTGGACATCTGAAACGTCCTATTTCATGTAATAAAAATATATAAAATATTCGGCTGAATTATTCGACCCTGATTACATAAACGATAATTCTGGAAATAACTTTCAACTCATTTTTATTTCAATTCAGATGTAATCCTTTTTTATGCGTAATATGACATTATTCCATTTTCAAATATTCAATGTATTTTTTCTTATGCCAGCATCGTGAAATTCAAAAGCAGGCCGGTAATAATTTCTCATTAAGTTATCTGTTATGTTTACGAACAATATTACCAGCTTACTTTTTCGAAGCTTTATTTCGAAGATAAGAAAATCAAACTTTATTAGTGTTTCCACCTTCAAAATTAGAGCAAGGTTGTCGTCTCATTGTTTTTTTTTGCGAACATTGAGTCAGTATTGTTTTTTTTTAATACATTTATATTTATTCCTGTTTAATGACTCTTATGTAGGTGATTTGGATTTAAAATGATTGTAGTAATAACTCTTCTTGAACGCAGCGATTAATGTTTTCTTCTTGTTCATGAAATAAATTTAATTAGTCAGGTTTATTGAAGGTGCCTTCTGAAGTAGATTTTGGCTGCAACAAATTATTTAATGTCCGGAGATATTGCATGAAAATGTTTTAACACAGCTCTTGTAGTATTTGTGATGTCTTATCCCAAAAAAATTGCAAGTCTTTACTAACCAATATTTATACAATAAAGAAGGATGATATGACAAGAAAGGAGGTATATCTAATGACATGACAAGTAATAGAGAAGTATGGAAGAAGAAGACATGCTTTTTTTTTTTTTTTTTTTTTTGAATGGCATCTCGCAGTTCAACCTATGAGGTTGTCGTCTGCTTAACCGGACTATCCTGTGGGTGCCTTTAGAGTAAGGCCTCCAGCCAGGGCATAAAAACTTACAAACTAAGCGACTGCACGCTAAGGGCACCCCCTGTGGGGTACGAACCTCGGCTTAGGGCGTCGCTGGGGGAGGACTGCATGGGGACAGGCTGGATCTGAATGGTATCATTATTTAGGGGCTGATTTAAAACTACTGGCACAGCATCGCGGGCTGGCTCGAGCGAGGGTCGGGGAGGGCATGGACCGGGACGTCGCGACAGACCTCGACGGCGAGGTCGGAAAGACGGCGGTTTGAGGCGGAACTTTTTAAGAGTGCTAGTCTCTTTGCTACTCTCCTGGAGGAGGGTGATAGCATCATCTGGAGTGACAAGGGTATGCCTAGGACGGCGTACTGTACTAATGCGCGAGGGTTCGTAACGGGCGGCCGCTGCGATCAGGGGATTACGGTGTTTAATGGCGTTATCGAAGAAACGCTTCGAAAGGCGTTTCATAAACTGAAGGACGGTGGGCATTCTAAGGTCTACGTGTAGACGGTCATTACGGACATAAAAAGGGGCTCCCGTGACTCTACGTAAGAACCGGTTCTGTAAAATTTGCATCCTATGGATGTACTTAGGCTTGGTGTGAGCGTACACGACGCAAGCGTACGTCATAATGGGGCGGATCACCGCGGTATAAAGGCGCAATTTGCACTTGAGTGACAACTTGCTTTTTGCCGAAATCATGAAATGAAGCCTACCCATAGCAAACGCAGCTCGGTCGCGAGCTGCTTTGATGTGCGCCGCGAAAGACAAGTGGTTGTCAAGTATGACTCCTAAGTACTTGGCTTCCTTCTCCCAAGGGATAGGCTTACCGTACATAGTGATCGGGCTGAGCGCGGGTGGCTTAATTTTACGCTGTTTAGAGTAAAGAACTGCCTGGCTCTTGTCGGGGTTCACCTCGATTCTCCATTTCCGGAACCAAGCGCCTAAGACGTTGGCTGAGGTTTGGAGGGTGCTATAGATAGCGTCGTGACTGCGGCCAGTGTAATAAATGGCCGTGTCGTCCGCGAACAGGGCTAACTGAGCCTTCTTGCTCTTGGGGATGTCACTGGTGAACAGAGTAAAGATAAGGGGAGAGACGACGGAGCCCTGAGGGACTCCTGCTCTAATGGGGTGGGGAGCAGACAGTGCCTTCCCGATGCGATAGCGGAAGGTGCGATCCGACAGAAAGTCTCGTAAGATGAGCACGAGACGGTCCGGCACTCCCAGTTTGTACAGCTTATATAATAAGCCGTTGTGCCAGACTTTGTCGAAAGCCTTTGCTATGTCGAAGTACAACACACCCGTCATCGCTCCACGCTGGAAGCCAGCGCTCAAGTGCTCTACGATGCGATGGGCCTGTTGAATGCAAGAGTGTCCGGTTCTGAAGCCGAACTGCTCGTTGGGGATGAGACTCTTAGCCTCGGCGAAGTCTTTGAGTCGCTTATAAATGAGTCTCTCGTAGATTTTGCCGAGTGCGTTCAGGAGACTGATAGGTCTGTAGCTCGAGGGCTCAGACTTGGGTTTGCCTGGCTTGGCGAAACCGATGACAGTGGCCTCTTTCCATATTTGGGGAAAAGCGTTGTTGCTCAGGGCGCCATTGAAGATGGCCGCCATTAACACGACGAGCTGAGCGGGGAGGAGTTTAAACACCCTATTGGTGATTCCGTCGGAGCCGGGTGCTTTGCGCGGTTGAAGCTTATTAATGATGTCTTGCACTTCGTCAGCTGTGACCGGAGGCAGAGGATCATCTGGGTCTTCTACAGGGGGTAGGGCGGCTCTACGTTCGACGAATGCGTTCACCTCATCGAGATGTCGCTTGTCTACTGGTTGAGAGCTGGGGGAGCACTGGGACTCTAGGCTGTCTGCTAGGCATTCGGCCTTCTCAGAGTCGTCGAATGCAACGCTCTTATCGGGTCGCGTGAGGGGAGGCATCGAAGCCTCTTCGGTGGAGCGCAACTTGCGTTGCAGCTGCCAGAAGGCTAGGTGGGTAGGCTCAAGCTCGCTAAGCGTCTTGTCCCATTGATCTGAACGATGCTCACTAGTGCGCTTCTTTACAGCACGCTGTAAATGACGCATGTGAGCTTTGTTCGCGTCGCAGGGAAAGTTGCTGTAGGCACGGATGGCCGCGTTCTTCTCGGTTATCAGTTCACGTACGTCAGCGGGTAGTATCCAGCGTTGATCGCTCAATGCTGGAACTTCTCGTGAGCAATCCTTCAGTACGGATTGCACGTGTTCTGTAAACGAGTTGATGGCGGCCGTCGTGTCTGCGACTGAGACTATGTGGCCGGGGATGGACTCCAGGTGAGACGACGTGGTGGATTTCAGCTTTTCGCTGACTTTCCTCCAGTCGGTTATCACTTGGGTTGGCGGGGGCTGGCTGGGGTCAGAGGGACCCGAGCGGGGAACTAAGTGCATGAGCACTGGTCGATGGTCTGAGTTAAGCTCATGTAAAGTCTCGATGGAATGCAACTTAAGGTTGACATTCTTGAGTAGCGCTATGTCGAGAACGTCCGGACGTTGGTCGGGGTCGTGGGGATAGTGAGTGTGCTCCATAGGAGCGATGGGATCGAAGTTGAGGGACTCACCCAGGTTATACACGTGTCGTCCTCTGGCAGAGGTCGTCGTGCTGTTCCAGGCGGGGTGTTTGGCGTTGAGGTCGCCCGCTATGATAACGGAGTCACTCAAGCCGAAGAGGACGGCAAGGTCTTTGGTGAACAGAGTGTGCTCCTCGGACGTGCCGCCGGGAGGGATGTACGCGGAGGCGATAGTGATCGGTTGATGACCGGTCATGCCTAGTCGACACACTGAAGTCTCGAGTAGAGACTCCATGGGAGGGGGATCTAAGGGGATGCAGTGCAGTTCTTTTCTATAATAGATTAGAGTACCGCCCTTGTGGCAACGTGACCGATCGTTGCGAACTATGCGATAGTTGGCAATTCTCGGATCGCGGTGACTGGGCTTGAGGAAGGTCTCCTGTATGAGGAGGATATCAATTTGATGGTCACGGAGGAAGGTGGCGATTTCATCACGCTGGCCTCTAATGCCATTGGCATTAAAGTACCCTAATTTAAGGGATCGGGGTTTGGTACACGTTAATCTCGTATTATCCATTGAAATTAAAGATTAATGCCGCTGAAGGCTTCGCCTAGCTTGATTAGGGACTTGAGGATGATTTTAAGCTTATCACCGTCAGTGTTAGCCTCCCTGAGATCTGCCGCCATGCGGTCTGCTTCGGGGGTGACTAACTTTGCTAACGTTTCTAAAGTTACGTTAGGAGAGGAGACCGCGGCCGCGGGGCCGGGAGGCGCGGGACGAGCGGGCGCCGGTGCGCTCGCTTGGGCCACGGGAGTGGGGACAGGGGCATCTAATAGCCCGGGAATGGGGCTGGACTTTGCTTTGCCGAGTGCCGGGAAGGCTCTCTGGTGGTTCAGCGAGGTCCAGGGAGAGGGCCTCTGAGGGCTGAGTCTCTCCGGCATCTGTGCAGTTGGTAGCCTCACCGATGGGCTTTCTCTCTGCTGGCGGGCGTTTGCACGCTTCGCCAGTTTAGAGGAGGAGCCTTTGGGGGCTTTCGGGCAGCCGCGGTAGTTAGCCGGGTGGCCCGACTGGCCGCAAAGCACACAGCTCGGTGGCTCCGTGCATAGCGATTTGTCTTTGGGACGGGGGCAGTCTGCCGTACCATGGTCGCCTAGACACTTTACGCATCTGTGCGGCGCATGGCAGTTGGCTTGGCTGTGTCCGTACAGCTGGCAGCGGTGGCACTGCCCTACTACGGCTGAGCGGTAAGGCTTCTCTATTGAAGAAGACATGCTGCGCCGACCCCAAATAAATTGGGACAAGGGCAAGAGAATGATGACTTATAAAAAGTATCTTTATTCATTTACTTTGATGTTGACTATGCCAACGTTGTCATAATTAAGGTGTCATGACAGTTAATTAATTGTTGCCTAAACTATCTTGCCGCGACATTTCAAATTAATTACATTATTACACTTAAGATAATATTAATTATTCTCCAAAATACAAATTAGACAACCGTAAGTTGGTTTCTCTTTGTAAATTCATTATAAGCGTACGTAAGTTTCAGAACTGAAATTGAACAATGTAGAGATTTTTTGTACGAAACATTTATTTATTCACTGTATTCTGGGTGGAATACTGTTAGCGACGACAAGTAAAACACAATCATATCTTAAGTCATTTAATAGCATTGTATATTTACTACACGCGAGATAAGGTTTTAAGTTACTTAGAAGTGTTATATACTCATGACATGTAATATATGATCTTAAGTAAGCTATTAGCAGCATTATGTACATTAAAAGGCGATAAATAAGTTTGCTCAACAATACGTAACAGTTTAAGTTAGAAGTTAGTAAGAATATGTAAATACATTAGTGAGGTAATGTAATTTAACACTCTAAGTTAAATATTAATGTTATTTTATAACTTATTTTGATTTCTCCTTCTAGTTTTATGTAATATTAAACTCATAGCTGTTAGGTTTGTTTACGAAAGCGTTGAGCATTTTTGCCGCTAGACGGCGTCACTGCGTTAGAAAACAGGCACGTAAGCTTAAGTACTAAGGAAACTTTACCGTAACGAGGACCGTTCTGGTTTTTACTGTTTTTTATGTGTTAAATTAAGGTTTTTTGTATTGTTTTTAATGATTTTTAATAAATAAAGATTCGTTTCATAGATATAAGTTAGGGAAAATATTGTAAATATGTCAGATCACGAGAAAAAGGCCCTAATTAGTTTTCCCATACAAAAGGGGCACCTTCGCCCTGATTGGTCAAATTTCACGTTAGTTTTCGCGGGGAAATGCGCAGAATGCGCGGAAAAATACGCGGGAAAATGCAAGGTTGCGATTGGCCAAAGATGCCTATAAAAAAAAGGAAGCCGGAAAAAAGAAGCCGTCCAAAGCCTGCTGTTTACGGCCGAAGATCCACGCGAAGTAATCAAGGGACTCGAATCAAGATTTGGAAGACCTGGAGCACTGGCACTAGCCGAACTGGAGAAGATGAAGAACCTGTCAAAAGTCGGCGAGAACCCAAGCGACATATGTGTATTCGCAAGTAAAGTGAAGAACGCTGTCGAAACAATTAAAGCTTTGAAGAAACCACAGTATCTCAGTTCTCCTGAAACACTGAGAATCATAGTGGAGAAGATGCCAACGTCCATGAAGTTTCGTTGGTTCGCCTATCATAGAAGCAGAAGAGAAGAAGATATTCAAGAGTTACTATTAGTCGAGGCGTTCTTAGACACAGAAGCCGATATGTGTGGGGACTTTGCTCCGCCTGAAGCGTCCTCGGAGCAAAAGAAGGGAATAAGAAGACCCGTACATACGGTACAAGAAGCGTCACAAGAAAAATATAAGAAGTCATGCCCGTTCTGTGAAGAAGAGCATTTCGCTTTAGAATGCAAAAAGTTTAAAGAAGCTAGCCTGAACGAAAAATGGGAAATGATCAAGAAAGCAAGAATATGCTTCAAGTGTCTTCGGTTCAAGCACTCAAGAATCAACTGCAAAGCTCCAGTCTGCAAGCAGTGCAAAAGGTGGCATCATACCATCCTGCACTCAGACAAGCCGCCAGTACCAACAGAAAAAGAAGCCAAGAAAGAAGTGAATAAAGAAGATACAAGAAGTACGTCAGAAGAGAAGGTCGCCTCCATCCATAACGCAAAAGGGGAAGAAAAGGCGTACCTGAAGATCATCCCAGTGGACATCTATGGTCCAAAAGGTCAAGTTCGAGTACTAGCGCTGCTGGACGAAGGGTCAACTGTCACACTCCTAGATGCATCAGTCGCTGAGAAGATTGGGGTCGAAGGGAAACAAGAAAAACTCACAATCGAAACAGTCGGCGGGAAAGTGCTAAGAAAAGATAGTTCACAGAAAATCGAGTTCAAAATAAAAGGAGCTCACAAAAGGGAGAAGAGAACTATCACAGCAAGAACCATCGACGACCTGAAGCTATCAGAGCAATGCATCAACAAGGACACCGTGAGAAACTGCCAGCATCTAAGAGCGATTGAAGATCAACTCCTCTACGTCAACGAGCGACCCAAGCTGCTGATTGGTCAAGACAACTGGGGGCTGATAATTACAAGAAGACTCAAGAAGGGCAAACCATCCGATCCCGTGGCCTCACTCACTAACTTAGGGTGGGTGCTACACGGATGCGAATCAGGAGCGACTGCCTTAGTAAACTTCACTCACTACGGCGCGTCGACCACTGAAGAAGAAAACATAGAAGAAATCGTGCGAGAGCACTTTCAATTGGAATCTCTTGGAATCCAAAATAAGTCGCCAACCAATGACAGCGATAGAAGAGCACTAGAAACCCTTGAGAAGACAACAAGGAAGCTGTCAAGCGGCCAATACGAAACAGGACTTCTGTGGAGAAAAGAAGATGAAACTCTACCCAACAACTACAATCAAGCAATCCGACGTCTAGTCAACATTGAGAAGAAACTGGATCGAGATCAAGAAACCAAAGATAACTACGAGAAGCAGATCCAGAACCTAATAGAAAAAGGATACGCAGAGAAGGCCCCGGCAACCTCGAATAAGGGAAAAGTATTCTACCTACCCCACTTCGCCGTTGTTCACCCAGTTAAGAAGAAGTTAAGAATCGTGTTCGACGCGGCCGCCAAGTTCGAAGGGAAGAGCCTCAACGACGCCCTGCTCTCAGGCCCAGACCTATTGCAGTCGCTATTCGGAGTGTTGCTGCGCTTCAGAGAGGGTCCAGTGGCTGTCATGGCTGACATCCAAGACATGTTCCTTCGAGTCAAAGTAAGAGAAGATGACCGGGACAGCCTCAGGTTCCTGTGGCGTGGAAACCGAAGAACTGGCAAGCCTGAAGAATATAGAATGTCGTCAATCATCTTTGGCGCAGCGTCATCACCGGCAACAGCTATTTACGTAATGAATAAGAACGCAGAAGACTTCAAGAACACGCATCCCGAAGCAGTGAAAGCGATCAACAGAAACCACTACATGGACGACTATCTACAGAGCTTCGCGTC
This sequence comes from Cerastis leucographa, assembly GCA_963082945.1. Lineage (NCBI taxonomy): Eukaryota > Metazoa > Arthropoda > Insecta > Lepidoptera > Noctuidae > Cerastis > Cerastis leucographa. Next base: position 17,380,084 of record OY720358.1, on the reverse strand, counting down.
TACAGCAGAAGCAAAGAAGATATCAGAAGAAGTGAAGAATATCCATGCAAGAGCGAACTTTCATCTAAAGGGGTGGGCCAGTAATATCATGGGGGTACTACCAAAGGAAGATACCAATAAAGAACACTCTCTGCAGCTAACCAAAGAAGAGAAAACCCTGGGGCTAAGATGGCTGGTGAAAGAAGATACACTCGCCTTCAATGTTGGGCTACGTAACACGTCAAAAGATCTGCAAGAGGGTAGAAGAACTCCAACGAAGAGAGAAGTCACAAGTGCAGTAATGTCCACTTTCGATCCAATGGGCTTCGCGACACCAGTCTTAATACAAGGAAAGAAGCTAATTCAAGACATCTGGCGATCGAAAACAGACTGGGATGAACCAATCAACGAACCACAAGAAGAAACCTGGAAAAAATACCTAGAAGAGGTATCGGCGTTAGAAAGATTGAAAATTCCAAGGTGCATCTCGCCTCGCAATAGAGAAGGTCAACTACACACGTTCACCGACGCGAGCGAAGAAGCTTACGCAGCAGTAGTATACTGGAGGACAGTCGAACCCGGAGGGCAGGTCCACGTCTCCATAATCGCCGGCAAAGCAAGAGTTACGCCAACCAAACCAGTTTCAATTCCGAGGCTGGAGCTACAAGCAGCCCTGCTTGGCAGCAGAATGGCCGCCACCATCGAGGAAGAATCCGACCTCAAAATATCAAAGAAGAGCTACTGGACGGACTCCAGCACAGTACTGCAGTGGATAAGAGCGGAGCCAAGGAAGTTCAAAACCTTCGTGGCCAATCGACTCGCAGAGATCGAAGAAAAAACCAGACCAGAAGACTGGAGATGGGTACCAACTAAAGAAAACCCAGCAGACGACGCCACGAGGGGAACTCCAATCGAGTTCGACCACAACACCAGATGGTTCAAAGGTCCATCATTTCTCCGTTACCCAGAAGAAGAGTGGCCATTTCGTGACTTCAAACCAGAAGGGGTCATGCCAGAAGAAAGGAACAAACAGAAGGTGATGACAATCAAGGCTACAGACGATGTCCTTCTGGATCCAGAGAGGTTTTCAACCTGGGAACGATTGTTACGCACTATGGGTAGAGTGGTCGCCTTCACACACCACTTACTAAAGAAAACCCGTAAAGCAACAACAACCGCCACTCGACACAAAGAAGAGCCTTGGAAACCTCAAAAGAAAACCCAGAAGAAAGACACACGAACTTCAAACCAACCAGTCATCAAAAACGAGAAAAAGAGGCCATATCTACCCCTGGAGGAAGAACATTTAAAAAAGGCTGAAGAGTTATTGATGAAACTTAGTCAACAATATAGTTTCGTGTCAGAACTAAGAAATCTACAAGCGGAAAAACCCTTAGAAAAGGCGAGTCGACTAAGAAAAATCGACGTCTACATAGGAGACAACGGAGTCATTAAGTTAAGAAGTAGAACTGCAAAGTTCAAGGACGTCGGCGAGAGGTCAATGAACCCCATCGTATTAGATGGAAAACAGAAGATAACGCGTCTCATTATTCAACACTATCACAAGAAGTTTCTCCACGGGAACACAGCTACCGTAATGAATGAAATTCGTCAAAAATATTGGATACTGGGTTTAAGAGCGACATTAAAAGCAGTCGCACACAGCTGTCAATGGTGCAAGACAAAGAAGAGTTTACCAGAGATACCCCATCATCAGTGAGAGCGAGAGACTACAACATCATCAGTTCCCGTTTTCCTGCGCGGCCGTAGATTATTTCGGCCCAATGCAAGTTACCATCGGAAGAAGAACTGAGAAGCGCTGGGGGGCATTATTTACTTGTCTCACCACCAGAGCCGTTCATCTAGAGTTAGTGCCCTCTCTTAGCACAAGCTCAATGATCATGGCTCTACGTCGAATGGCAGCAAGGAGAGGCACCCCGAAAGCCATATTTAGCGATAACGGGACAAACTTCGTCGGGGCCAAAAGAGAACTAGAAGAGGCCGCTCAAGAGAAAGGGATCAAGTGGAAGTTCATTCCTCCTGGGGCCCCAAACATGGGAGGCGCCTGGGAGAGACTCGTGCGGTCAGTCAAGACAGCCCTGGCAGCAGTCCTCGACGAGAGAAGCCCACCTGAGGAGGTACTTCACACACTGATGACTGAGGTTGAGCACATAGTCAACTCAAGACCACTCACCTCAGTTAGCATGGACCCCGAAGACGAAGAGGCGCTGACACCAAACCATTTCCTGCTCGGGAGATCCTGTGGAGCAATGGCGCCAGGAGAGTTCGACGACACCGAACTAATCGGCAAGGCGAACTGGAGAACGACCCAGAGACTAGCTGATCATTTTTGGAAAAGATGGGTAAAAGAATACCTGCCTCTCCTGATGCCAAGGAAAATAGAAGGAAAAGACACCCAGGACCCTAAGCTGGGAGACATCGTGCTGATAGTCGACGCTACGCTGCCACGAAACACATGGCCGCGCGGAGAAGTTGTGAAAACATATCCTGGACCAGACGGGAGAACGAGAGTGCTGGACGTGCGGACGCCGGGAGGAGTGCTTCGTCGCCCGACTCGACGGATCATCGTGCTGGTTCCAGCTGCATCGTCGCCTCCAGAAGAAGAAGTGCTGCGCACCGTGGGGGAGAATGTTAGCGACGACAAGTAAAACACAATCATATCTTAAGTCATTTAATAGCATTGTATATTTACTACACGCGAGATAAGGTTTTAAGTTACTTAGAAGTGTTATATACTCATGACATGTAATATATGATCTTAAGTAAGCTATTAGCAGCATTATGTACATTAAAAGGCGATAAATAAGTTTGCTCAACAATACGTAACAGTTTAAGTTAGAAGTTAGTAAGAATATGTAAATACATTAGTGAGGTAATGTAATTTAACACTCTAAGTTAAATATTAATGTTATTTTATAACTTATTTTGATTTCTCCTTCTAGTTTTATGTAATATTAAACTCATAGCTGTTAGGTTTGTTTACGAAAGCGTTGAGCATTTTTGCCGCTAGACGGCGTCACTGCGTTAGAAAACAGGCACGTAAGCTTAAGTACTAGTGAAACTTTACCGTAACGAGGACCGTTCTGGTTTTTACTGTTTTTTATGTGTTAAATTAAGGTTTTTTGTATTGTTTTTAATGATTTTTAATAAATAAAGATTCGTTTCATAGATATAAGTTAGGGAAAATATTGTAAATATGTCAGATCACGAGAAAAAGGCCCTAATTAGTTTTCCCATACAAAAGGGGCACCTTCGCCCTGATTGGTCAAATTTCACGTTAGTTTTCGCGGGAAAATGCGCAGAATGCGCGGAAAAATACGCGGGAAAATGCAAGGTTGCGATTGGCCAAAGATGCCTATAAAAAAAAGGGCATTTTCCGTGGTCTAGCATTCCAGATCGAGCAGTCCCTCAAGAAGCACTACTAGAAGAAATATACTGAAGACTACTCTGAAGAATCCAACAGCGTTCTTATTTACTCCAAGCGCCGACCCCTATCTTCAGTCGACATCCCGCCAGCACACCCTTTCCACTAAAAACTTCACGCACGCTACAAATACAGTGAATAAATAAATGAACCCGACACCGACGCGAAAACGCTTACCACATTCTCAGACCGGTTCAAAAGAATGTATTGGCTGCTTGGAAGAAACTCCGTGCTGTCCCTGCAAAACAAATTGTTGCTATACAGACAAGTCCTGATGCCAGTTTGGACTTGTGGTATTCAGCTGTGGGGCTGCACTAAACAGACCAATGTATTAATAATCCAACAATTCCAGAACAAAGTACTACGGGAAATTGTAAATGCACCCTGGTACATACGAAATGATGACCTCCATCGGGATATATAATAAATTACCAAATCAAATTAGATCAGCTAGCAACCTAAATAATTTTAAACGTCAGCTTTTTAAATTATTGAACGAAAAAGCATATTACTCTGTCAATGAGTTCCTTAATGAAAAAAATGATTAGCTAATTTTTGTCGAATGTAATTTAATTTTGACAAATCTAATTTGGTGAATATGACGTAATTATTGAGAAATTTGATACGAATATAACTAATTTAATTTTTAATAATTGTTATAATTCATTTAATTTTGATGATTTTAAATTTTGTTGATATTGTATTTTTTCATGTTTTTTTTTTTTTTTGTACTGTTTAAATTAATTTTAGTTTGACAATTGTAATATTGACATTGTATTTTCTTTTTTGTGCGATTTTGTTTTGTTCCATTTTAGTTTTGACAATATCATTAGCTGACATTGCATTTTATAAAATTTTCTACTATTATAATTAATTTAAATTTGATTATATTGACTTTAGCCATACAGTAACGCTACTATTTTGTATGCCTTTCGGCGGAACATAGGATGGACCAAACATTTTTTTATACAACATCAATTTGTACCCTGTGTTCACAAAATTAATAAATGAATTTGAATTTGACCTAAAAGTTGAGTTCATCGAAAAGGTGAAACAAAAATCTGCAGAAGCTCACGAACAGCGACTTCATCAGCAAGTGAACGTCGAGGCGATCCAGCTTCTCGACCACACGGACATAGTGAGAAGACTAAAAAGAAAATAAGCAAATAAATACAAGAACGAAGTGTATTTGCCTTTATAGAGGCAATAAGAAAAGTGCCATTGGACACATTTTCTTCGGTAATATTGTAGGTATAGAGGAGCTCGTGGCTAAATAATAACAGCCGCCCGGGTCGATCTTTAAGGTAAAGCCGTGCTTGCCAAGGTTGGTCCGTGGATGGGTGACCATAATTACATACCGAGTTTCCTCCGTGCCTCGGAAAGCACGTTAAGCCGTAGATCTTTGACAGTCGTTACGAGTAGTCAGAAGCCAAAAAAGTCTGACATCCAGTCTTACCAAGAGGTATCGTATTACCCAGTTACTGGGTTGTGGAGGTCAGATAGGCAGTCGTTTCATGTAAAATATTGGTACTCAGCTGCATCCGGTTAGACTGGAAGCCGACCCCAAGATAGTTTGGGAAAAGGCTAGGCAGATGATGAATATGGTAGGTATTGCACTTTTGTAGGAAACAGCTGTTTTTATTTTTAAACTACCGATTATTAAAATAGAAATAAAACAGTATGTTTTCAGCAGTCACTTTAGTGTGTTTTGCTATGAACTACTACACTTTGGTAGGCACAACAAAACAAACACAAATTGACAGTTTGCACATCGTGACTGCGACAAGCAGGTTACCACTTGGTACTCCCTTTCTTCTCCTAAAATCGTTTGTCCGAAAATCATTATCCATAACACGTTTGCTATAAACTTCAGTAACCATAATGTTCAAAATCCCGAAATTTTGTTTAACATAATTATCTTTAGTTCCAAAAGTATTCTGTTATAATATCGAGTACTATAATTATTGAATCTCCTAATTTTACAAGACCTAAAGTCATAATGTCCTAAGTATTGTGTTAAATAATGTGTGTTTTTCCGAATGTTCATTAATAATATTTTTTTTGTCCTAAAACATATGCTAAAAATTAGGTTTTAGTGACAGTAACGAATCGCTGTAAAACCGACTCTACGCAGTCTTGTCTGCCCTACCCCTAGAGTGTAATTTAAAATCACGTAGGCGCGGAGGGGCGGGTTGGCCCGCGAGTTGAGGAGCAGGTGGTTGTCTGCGACGATAAACTCGTGCGTGCCTACTTGCATGCTGCATGCTTGCTTGCATGCTGCATGCTTGCTTGCATGCTGCATGCTTGCTTGCTTTACAAAAACCACATGTTTACAATCAACTGCTTTATTGAGTACATGTATAATATATTTATTTATGTATAAAAAAAAATGTTCTAAGAATATTGTTATTATAAATAAACATTATGTAATTTGAATTTAGGACTTATAACTTTTATAGAAAACATTTTTATGTCTTTTGTATATTATTGATTGTAATATTTATGGCAAAGGGATTTAGGACATATTATATTTAGGGATTTCAATTTTATGGCATGTGATATTATGTGATGTTAAGTTCGGGTGAATTATCATTCGGACAAATGATAATTAGGACAAAAAAGGTTATGGCACCTTAAATTATGGATAAAAAAGTTAGGTGACACAATAGAGAACCTACCACTTAGAATGATGCTGAGCTATGGGAGCCAACAGCACAGCGCTGGTTTTCAGTGGTCATCTGTGAGAAACGGTACGGAAGTCAATTTTATTACATAAATAAGAAATTAAAAAAAAACTTTACTTACAGTACTTTGTACTTACTATTCGTTACGACGTCGCCGACTCTGGCGTGGCAATTATTGAGGAAACCAATCATGATAGACAAACGCGAGTAGACATAACAAAGGAATCTAATCGTTAAGTTTTTCAATTTAATCTACGAAACTCTAAAAATGTTAAGTCAAGTTCTTAACGAAGACTTGTGAACAACTTCTGTTTAATATTTTTACAAGGAGCTGTTTGCATAGTAATTTGTAACCCTTATTTTTTGTACCCCTTTGCAGTTTATCCGAGATTTAATAAGAGTTCGTTAGATATTTCGTTCCGTAAATAAGAAGGCAACCGCGAACATTATGTAAATTCATTTTTATTTTCAAGTTCTGTAATTTTAAAATTGATGCTTTTATAAACGTGGTTATTTGTTGAATAATTAGAAACAAGTGGTCTTTAATAAAATTCATTCTGCTGGTGTAATTGTTGAAAAGTAGTTTATTGAACCCCACCTACTGGGTCATAATAATCAAATAAATAGGTACCATTAAGGGACCCCGCAGGCTGCACACTTTCTATCGGCCAATAGTTGAGTTGGTTTGGGCTGCTAGCGCTCAGACTAGTCCAACAAAGCGGTCGGGTTGGTGACGAATACGTGAGCCCCTCAGTCAGTCGACTGCGCTCGAGCGATTTGCTTGTTGGTAGGCGGAAGAGACGCCCGCAGAATTGGCCAATTAAATGTGCGATAAGAGCGTTTTACCGATCTAGCAGTTGGCCGATAGTATGCATAGTTTGAAAGCAATCTTGTAGCCCAGAAAGTCTTCAGTCTGCGAGAAGTCTAAAATGAAAAGAGCAATATGTAACTTTCCTATTTAAGTAGTTAAGAGTGGTTCATAATTAAGGTTCCGTACCCAAAGGGTCAAACGGGACCTTATTACTGAGACACCGCTGTCCGTCCGTCCGTCTGCCACCAGGCTGTATCTCATAAACCGTAATAGTTAGCAAGTTGAAATTTCTACAGATTATGTATTTCTGTTGCCGTAATAACAACAAATACTAAAAACAGAATAAAATATATATTTAAGGGGGCTCCCATACGAAAAAGTGATTGTTTCTGCTCATTTTTATAAAGAACGGTACGGAAACCTTCGTGCGCCAGTCCAATTCGCACTTGTTTTTTTGAACATCTCGTCACTGTCTGAGAGAATTATCAAAGGCATCATTCATACCCATTCCTACCCTTATCCCATGTTGCCTAGGCTTGCTGCAACATGTTTTCTTCATCCATTCTTCCCTGTCAACAATAATTTTAATTCTTTCTTCATTTGTAAATGAAAAAGCCATTTTACTATAAAAGAGAATTCCTATTTTAGACGGGGTTATTACAGTTGATATTGCTTTCAATTAAGTAAATAACGTATACTAATTTACAATCTGAACCAAATGATAACATTTTCCTGTAGCGTGGGTCGTCGATCCTATTGATTTCGCTTTTCCAAAATACTTTAAAGACTTTCGTCAATCTTCGTGGAACTGAAATCTTATAAAGGTAATACCTACTTGAATTACTTATCATTACTTCAGTAAAGGATATATAACATAGCTCTTACAATTTATTATTTGACATGATCTAACATTTGGAGAAGCAGAGATCTCCTCTCGTTTACAAAGACAACTGTCGATGAACCATTTTATTAAAAAGAGAACCAGGAAATCGAGGAGCTCGTTGCTAAATAATAACAGCCGCCCGGGTCGATCTTTAAGGTCAAGCCGTGCTTGCCGAGGTTGGTCCGTGGATGTGTGACCATAATTACATACCGAGTTTCCTCCGTGCCTCGGAAAGCACGTTAAGCCGTTGGTCCCGGCTGTCATTTGTAGATCTTTGACAGTCGTTACGAGTAGTCAGAAGCCAAAAAAAGTCTGACATCCAGTCTTACAGGCCCGAAGGCTCCTAAGAAGCCGATTCCTGCCGGCTTCCCTTTGGGAATAAGGCACTATAAGTAGTGTCTAGTGTCTACTGTAGTAAATTATGTACACATCTGAGGTTATCACATCACAGTACAGACATTAAATACATCATAAGATTGAAAACATTACATAAATGCCAGCATTTTTCATTTCAACAAAGAAAGCAACATGTGGCGCCAGTAAGCCGACGCTCGGGTGTCAGAATTCAGAACTAAATTCGTATGAACGCGGACACGTGACTTCGCAGCTATCAGCAGCGTTTTGTAAGGACTAGGTAAGCCGAAGATTTTCGAGTTACGACAGGGAACTTTCAATGTTTGTATGTATAGGAAGCTAAATTAGAACCACTTCCCGATGCCCGATTGAGCTGAAATTTAGCGCACACCTTTGGTTCTAAGAAGAATACATTTTTATGACAGACATAACTTAATCCTGCAGCCAGGATCGTCTCCTCACGAGGGAACTCCTCAACGTTTAATAGCACAGACACGAAAATTTGTATACAAGTTCATATTTGATGGATAAACATGAATTCTATCATGATCTCATCCTGCAGCCAGGATTGTCTTCTCACGAGGGAACTCCTCAACGGTAAATAGCACGGACACGAAAATTTGTATGCACGTTCATATTTGATAGGTAAACACGAATTCTATCATGATCTCATCCTGCAGCCAGGATCGTCTTCTCACGAAGGAACTCCTCAACGTTTAATAGCACAGACACGAAACTTTGCATACGAGTTCATATTTGATGGATACACATGAATTATATCATGATCTCATCCTGCAGCCAGGATTGTCTTCTCACGAGGGAACTCCTCAACGGTAAATAGCACGGACACGAAAATTTGTATGCACATTCATATTTGATGGATAAACACAAATTCTATCATGATCTTATCCTCCAGCCAGGATCGTCTTCTCACGAGGGAACTCCTCAACGTTTAATAGCACAGACACAAAACTTTGCATACGAGTTCATATCAATCGTTACAATTTGCAATCGTTACAATACATAAAGAATAAGTTATGAAAAAAAGATCAAGTTGGGTCCTTCGAAAATTTTTGTGTATACATCATGGGTGACATTTTCGTGGTTTTCGGGGTCGCTGACAATCAAAATGAAATTTAAAAAATGCGATGACGAATAAAAGGATTGTGTGGTTTTATGAAACCACGGTAAAAGTGAAACTTTTTTTCACACTATAGCGCGGAGTAGACCGCGGAGTAGGGATAAAGTGAAAGGCGCTCGCGTACCTACTCCGCGGCCGATCGTCACGCGACATGCAACACACAGACGAAAAAGTTTGAGACGATGTAATAAAAGTTTCACTTTAAAAACAAAATTAATGATCTCATTTTTTTCGTCGGCTTCCCCTTACAAAATTTTGACCCTTCGCCACTGCAGTCTTACCAAGGGGTATCGTACTACCCAGTTACTGGGTTGTGGAGGTCAGATAGGCAGTCGCTTCATGTAAAATACTGGTACTCAGCTGCATCCGGTTAGACTGGAAGCCGACCCCAAGAGAGTTTGGGAAAAGGCTAGGCAGATGATGAGAACCAGGAAATCTTTTACACTAGACCATATTGCTAGAGCTGTTAAAGTAAGATATTTCCGTGATTCATTACGTTGATCCAGCTGATCCAATTTTCTAAGCACCGAAATACATAACTATACTTTCCATGAGTTCTTCAATCAGTTTTCCAATTACAACCAGCTAATTCAAATAGCTTGTACAATCTATTTGAATTTTTCACGAAAAAAAAACTACATAGTAACTACTCTATGTAGTTTTTTCCGGTTCTATCTGTTTATCTACACGTGTTGTCTATACACACGGTGACACATCAAGGTATACATTTCCAGTATAGCATGGCCTCGCTATGTATAGGTTTTCCGTACAATTAGGAATCCGAATAAACTTGTTTTTTAATTATTTCTAATACTAACATTATTTTGTCCTCAGGTGTATCCCACGACCGATCGTACGTGCTCTTCCGACTGGGTCGTCGTGTTCCGGCTCCGATTCGTCAGTTCGCCGAGTCTGGTCGTTCGGACGCGCTCGGGTCGGCTCCGGGCACGCTCGACGTGTTCGGTGGACCCGCAGTCGGACAGGGTGCGGGAAGAACAGAAGCTGAGTTCTTTGTTGATGGGAACCATTCTAGGGTAAGTTACTTTACACTGCTCTCAAAACGGTGAGGGTAAATATTGTGAAGAAACTTGTATGCTGTCCCGAACTACTCAGCAAAATACTTCTTCGCACTAATATCAACAACCTAAGAAAACGGCCGCCACTTCATGTACCATTCGATAAAGTACGACGCAACGCCTTCTGCATACGTACTGTTATATGCTTTCAATAGTTTACCGCCACATCTAGAAATCGATTTATTTTGCACTAGCGAACGGAAAATTAGAAAGATATTAAACAGGAATTATTTTGGTGACAGCCACAAATAGCATTTTACACTGCACTGATTTTGATATTGCTCGACTCGATATGCTTAATAGGCTTACATTGTAATCTGTTTACTTACTCATATCGCTGTAACTGGTCAACGCAAATAATACAAACTAAGTAGATATAATATGTGGAAGCTTGTTATTAGCAAAATAATGTCATTACTTATACATGACAGTTATTAGTCTGTAAGGTTTCTTTAAAACTAAATAAATAAATATAAGGAACTTCCAAAGTTCACTTCCGCACTGTGGCTGAGTGTGCTCTTCTAAGAGAGGTGGCCTGGAGCCAGCAGTGGGATCTTAGAGGCTGATTACAACTATGTTAATGATACCTTCATTTGGTACCATACCATCCTACAATGGAACGGAACGGATAGTCGGTACGGTTGAAAAGTTCTTCAGAGGTGGCTGCTTGCCTAAAAACGCAGCAGTCATAGGCGCCCCACATGGTTAGGTATCACAGAATCGACCGTTTTGTTGATGCTTGCCAAGGCCTACATCCAGCAGTGGACATGTTCCGCTGAATTATGATGTTGATAACCATAGTTATTCTATAATAAAATTCATGGCAAAAATTTGAGTGCATATCTGAATTTCGGTGCTTATATTGAATCAAAAGCTCAAACTGCTACAAAAATGCTATATAGGTATCCTAAATAAGGGTAAGCGTTACTTCAAGACTGGGCAGCTTTTAGTCTTATATAAAAGCTGGCAATGGAATGGCTGACATAAATACCAACTAGCCGCACTCGACTCTGTTGAGTGCAGAGCCAAGAGGCTCATTGGTGGCGATTAGCTTGTCGGTCCCAAGCTTAAAAAAAATGTTTGAAGAGAAGTAAAAGAGTCATCATCATCATTTCAGCCGAAAGACGGCCACTTGGACATAGGCCTCCCCCAAGTGTCCCGTGCAACTTGCATCCCGCGGATCCCCGTAACATTCACCAGGTCATCGGTCCACCTAGTGGGAGGCCTTCCAACACATCGTCTTCCGGTTCGCGGTCGGCATTCCAGAACTTTTCAGCCCCATCGGCATCCTCTTGCGTAAACAACTCAGAAATTAGGACATCCGCAAAAGAACCAAGGTTACCGACGTAGCCTGAAGAATTTCCAAACTTAAGTGGCAGTGGGCAGGGCACATTGCTCGCAGAACAGAGAAAAGTGTAATCAAATTTAATTAGTCTAGCTTACTAACCAACCTAATTCCTTCATGTAAACGCGTGACATGCGATGACATGAATTAGGGCCCACTAATTACCAATTAAGCTTAATGTTCTCATTGAAAGTCATTAGTTGAACACTAAGTGGAATGGGTAGACAAGACGTCAGAAATAAAAGTTCAAGAGGACACCAGGAGTCATTGTAATGTTTGTGACCGAATATCACAATAAGTAATAAATAAATCTTCAAAAAAATTTGGTTATGAAGCCAGTATATTATAAATATTTAATAACTGCAATCGAATGCGTATCCCAACTTAATCCTATGGCACGATGATCAAGTACTTTCCTATACTTTCTTCACGTGGAACCATTACGGAAAATTGTAGAAAAACACGGAAGTATTTCAACAGCACTTAGTTATTACAAGGAAAATCTATCTAAAATTGACTATTCCAATTCGTATATTTCCCTGCGGGTGAGTTCGTTTAAACTAAATCCATACATCATCTTCCTTTTAGTTTTACCGTTCCTCGAATCTGGATGTCATTTTGAATGCTCGCGTGTTTAAATATACTCGTACCTGAACATTCCAGTACCGATATTGGAATAATGGAACTGTATTCGTAAAACCGTCGATAAAATCTTCAACCACATCCCGCTTGTTCGGAACCTACAATATTGCCATTAAAATGAACATTTTGCGAGCATACAGAGCAATAACAGCATCATTACGCTTTACAACGTTTTAAATTTAATATTTATGCGCAAACCAATTAAATATCGGGTTTATCGAAACAATTTGACACACAAATATAAGCGAATCGCAGCAAATTGTCTGATTTTATTAGTGCCATTATTCCCGTGGTCCTGACTGCAGTCGTAACCGAATGCAATAAAGATGAAGCCTCAATAATTTTGCAATTAAAATCGGCAATGGACAGCGCAATTTTGTGATAAGGGCGCAGTTACATTTGCGTTTTATTCGGCTGGACAGGACACGGGACTTTCGAATTCGTATTTATTTCGATGTGGAGATTTCCAAAAGCTTAAGCAATTAGTGTCATAATATTGTATTTCAGGGAATGATGAATGTTTTTCCTGACTACCAATTATTTTGATAAATTTCTTCTGTGTAGCGACTGTTGCTGAATAGGTACAGATTTTTTCATTTCCATTAACTATATCAGATACAACCGAAACCCATTTATTCAGGAATTGTTTTTACTTCTAACAACTAGAGGCCATACCGGGAAACTCAAATCAGTCTTTGTACCAGTCAACAATCCACCCTACTGAAACGAATAAAATACGTCAAAATGCAAATGTCACGTTGTCAAAAACTTGACATGTCATGCCCATGACATAAAGTGTGTCACCCACCCTACAAGAACTTTACCCCACAATACACACGGGCAAAAGCTATTTGCACTAGTGGAATTGCACTGACAGCCCTCCCAACAAACAATGCCCAAAAATATCGTATTTCATCACTAATTAATGCTTCCCAAGCAAACACCAATTACGATACGAACAAATAAAAGAACCGAATCGATGCCGTAATAAAGGAGAGTTTTATCGAATCGAGAATCGTGTTTGTTGTTCTGCCAGTTAAGCCTAATTTCGATTCTTTACTCGTTAATCGGTATGAGTGGGAATCGATTTTCGAATGAATTTGTTTGAGGTAACTGTTGTGTGTTAATTAATGGAGGGTGGACGAGATTGGTCCGCTGTTTAAGCTTTATTATAGAATTAAGACCGCTTGTGTGAACAATTAATTAAATATTCGAAGTAAAACATGGAATCATTTCAACATTTTATTATTTGTAATTTGTAAGGTGTACATTATACGAGGTTTTCTATAAAGCCATCATTGGATGCTTATAACAAATATCAATGGACGAAATGAATAAGGTGTTCAGGGACCTTAGGTAGGGTTGACGTAAACACATAAAGCAGATACATTGCAACCTCGTGACGTGAAAATCATGCAAATATTCTGTCCAAAAATGTTTAATTAAGTCCTTGCCGGAAACGACATTAACTCTAGCAACCCGGTGCTGCAATGTAGAAGAAACTCAACATACCTTAATGAAAGTAAATCATTAAGGAAATGAATGACGACGCAGTACATAAGATAATTACATCACTCGTGCTTAGTTCAAACCGCGCCAATACTAGCGCAAGTAACTAGTAATAGGTACTGGAGCAAAGTTTAATAGTGGAACAGTTATTACTGTATGAAGTTATAAGCGGCAGTGGAGGTTATAGTTATTAAAGTTTCGTTCGTGTATTGCTCTTTTGTTCTGCCGAAGTGTTAAAGTTCGTACTCAAAAGGGGCACTGGGGTAGTCGACGTTATGAAGATTTTCTTTTAAGATCTCTGAACAACTTTACGTTAGTATAGTTTTTAATGTTCTTAATATATAAAAATCACGTGTCACTATGTTCGTACACGCTAAGCTCAGAAACCACACCACCGATTGCAATCACATTTTGTGAATGCTTGTAATCACAAGCAAGCTAGAACCAATCGGTTCCAGCTTGAAAGGTATATAATAGCTGCCGCCGTGCTAAGCAGGGGTGGGTCGCTAGTAGATTATAAATTAGTAGTTCGTTTGAACATTGTTTGAACTTTTGGTTTTTGTGATAAACTTAACCACTCGCAAAAGTAATGAAACGTAATTTTATCTTTAACTTTCGCTTCTCGGTAATTAGCTGGACGGAAAGATAAGCAAATACCAGCACTTGGCACGTCGGCCGCCGAAGTAGCGAAGTTTTGGGCCAGCAGCGATCTTATTTTATTTTTTCAAACAACAAAATTGTGAATCAATATTAAAAATATGTAGAAATACTCACTTTACTCGCTTGTTGTCTAAACACCATCGTTTAAACAAGGCATAGAGCGGAAACTCTCTTGACGCACACCTTAAGAAGGCTCAGTAATTAAAAGCTCGCGGTTCTTATAAAATAATATTTCTGTAACACCTTCATTATCGGTTCTCTATAATTAAAAGTTTTATTTTCAGTTTCGAATTAACGAACACCTGAAGCAGTTTGACCTATTTTTATCGAAGTTTCTGCACTACTTCGTTAGTAACATTGATGAGAGTTTTTTGATGAACATTTATTTCAAGACAATTTATATAGTTCCCTGTAAGTTCGACCAGTTTATACGTCTATTTTTAGAAAGTAAAAATACAAAAGTTATCATTAAATTATAGCTCACACGGCTTTTTCGTAATCATAAGCTATGAACAAAAGTTCTATGACAAAAGTCAAGTAGTCTATTAATCAAATAATTAGCTTCAACTTTTAACATAGAAGTGATTAGTAATAATACTAAGCTTTCTGTGTTTAACCGGTTAAATCATATTTCATAACATTCAATATAGCAAAAGAAACAATGCGAAACGAACCTACGTTTCATATACTCAATACAGCGTCTCAAATTCCCAAAGCATCTTGACAGCAACAATACGAAAATTCTCTTCCAACGTCGAGTTAAAGCTGCCTTCATTTTACGACTACAATTCTCAAGTTAACTGAGAATTTCTTAACAGCGAGCTATGAGCAACAGTAGGTAGACTGTAAGGGGGACAACACACGGGCGTTGCTGGAGCGTTGTGACTACGCATCATGAGCGGTGTCGCAACGCAATGGCGACGCTACTTCATCGTATCAGCAACATTTAATATTATAAACAAGACTACGCTGCGTTATCGCTCCGCAGCAGCCTTGCCCCACGCTTCGTCTTTCAATACACTGTTTTATTTTGGTAATTTAATCTAGCAGGTCAACCTAGTAGCTCTTGTATGCTTAACCGGGCTATCCTGTGACTGCCTAGAGTGCAAGACCTCAAGCCAGGGAAATACCGTGTGGCATGTTGTTCTGATTTTTAAGTAGAACGACGACGCAGCGTGGCCGCTCAGTCGTCACAACGAACCGCCAACGCCCGTGTGGCATCCCTCTTAGCTGTTGACAGAAAACGTCTGACTGGCTCAGTGCACATTGAACTAATTGGACCGTTAGTTCTGTTACCCTTTAGCTAACAACTTGTAATGGTCGCATTCTACAATTTACTTCTCGTTATTTCATTTGTCGCTGTTAAGTTTAATGTTATTTTTTTAAAGGAAGTAGGTCGTTTTGTAAGAATAGTAAAAGGGGTACCCATGTATATTTTACATTTTTCTGTTGTTCTATACATATAGATCGTGGTATAGTTTAAGGATCCAAGAGCTACAAGGGTCTTTTGGCGATCGAATGACGTTGTCAACAGGGCGATATTTTTAAAAGCGCTCCTGATTACACATTGTGAAAAAAACAAAATGGCAGCTTTACTTCTAATTTTAACGACGCACCCTTTTCATACCCTTGTATGAAAATTGTAAAAGGCAAGCCTCCAGACTGACAATCTAAGGTTTAATTTAATAACGACAAAACTTGGCACCTAAACCAAACAATCTCCTACAATGCTGTGCCCAGTTGCGAGGGCTGTGACCTGTGACTACTTTTGGGAACTCTGTCAAAGTGTTTAAAAATTTATTATAGATTAAATTCAAAATGGACACACAACAAAAACGACTTTATTCTCTCTTTTAAAAAAAATATCCAACGTTCGTAATCTGAAATCATAATAATCGAAATAACGTGATCGGCATCAATCACAAAATTTATGACCCACGTAAACGGAAGAACAGCATTCAAGTCCCATTCCATCTCTTTCCGTCTCCAACCTGTAGAAAGAGACAAAACATGACCTACATTGCAAGCAATTATTGTTTTTTGTTGTCATTGTAATTTCAACAGCAATATTTTGTCGCAGGTGTCAGTAATGGCCCGGATGATCCCGTCTCCTGATTGGTTCATAGGCGTGGACAGCTTTGACCTTTGTGTGGACGGAAACTGGCTGGACAGCATTACTATTGAGGTAAGTATGAAGATGAGGGCTTTAGGGGGGTGTATTCTGAAGGTTGGCAACGTTGCAAATAGTTGTGAATTTTTTTGCTGTTATAATAAATGATAAATGATGTTTATTTTGCAAAT
Organism: Cerastis leucographa; assembly: GCA_963082945.1. Classification (NCBI taxonomy): domain Eukaryota; kingdom Metazoa; phylum Arthropoda; class Insecta; order Lepidoptera; family Noctuidae; genus Cerastis; species Cerastis leucographa. Next base: position 17,363,254 of record OY720358.1, on the reverse strand, counting down.
AGGTTTTTACAAACACTTTTACACGTCATTTTTTTTTTAAACTAGATGGGGCCGGTGTTTCGTACCTGACTACTCTGAGAAGAAACAGCCGAAACAAACTCAGAGGTTCTCTGTTAACTTGTTGCTCTTTTAAAGTCCAGACATTGCTCAATTTACATGAGGACTATGCAGATTAGTGTCTGAGATGGTCTTTTGAAGAAAGAACCACACAGATTTGAGTGGACCTGTCCAGTCAGTGCAAGCATTTGTCAGTTATCGTGTAGCTCGACTTATAACTCAAGGAGCTCAACGCAACTAAATATAATAAATTTCTATAATAAATTTCTTTAATATGTATTATGAAATGAATTTGGAATATAGCTCACCGTTGCACTAAAATATTCACTAATAGCACTATGCCCGCGACTTCGTCTGCGAAAATAGTGATATATATAGCCTATGTTACTCGGTAGAAATGTAGCTTTCTAATGGTGAAAGAATTTTTAAAATCGGACGAGTAGTTTTTGAGTTAAATCGTAAAACAAACAATCAAATCTTCCCTCTGTATAATATTAGTTTAGATAAATTACAATAACGAATAAGAAATTAGAAGAAGAAGAAGAGTTAGAAATCTTCCATATGTTTTTTACATCTTAAACTGTTACAGCACCTTACCAAAGTCAAAGCATTTATTTCAATTAGACCATTACAGGCACTTTTGAAAGTAAAGTAAAAAAACAAAATAAAACGCGAAGCTACAGTCCCAGTCACAAGGCATAGTTGCCCATTCCATAGCATATATCTCTATGGAGAAGAATGGGGAAGAAACTCCATGGACACTCTTTTAAATCAAAATATGTTACAAAATCTTGGTTACATCATTCATGTTAAGAATTACAAGTATGTGAGAACAATGTAGAAATACGGGGAAGTTAAGAGCGTCCAGAGTAAAAGATTAAATCAGTAATTAAAAATAAAGTAATTTAAAAAAAACCGTGGCAGCAAAGATATGACCAGTCACAACTGACAGCGCCCGTTCACGAACATGACGCATGTATCAGCCATCATTCATCATACCTAGTGTTATAATTGTGTTCTTAGTCAATATTTTAGTGCAAAACTGAGCAATATTTAATCATTTAATTATATAATTAAAGCAGCAACGAATTTGCCCGCTGTTTGCGACGACGTTGCCAACTTTCAAAACGCACCCTCTTAAGTAATCGCAAAAATCAAAAATAGTGTAAATTTTAGAAACTAAATAGGACTTTGATAAGGGTTTCTTATCAGCAGTTCCAACAGTAGCTACTACTACCTAATATCCCACTAATCATTGGCCTGACACCACGAAACTAGTAACTAAGTTAAGTACTAAATGCTTTAATCCTCTTGAGATTATATCCTAAGCCTAGCTTCCAAGTAAAAGTCCTGAAGTGAAACTAAGGTTGATAATAAACTGCCCGACAGTATTTACTTCTGCAGACCTTAACAACTCGTTGATTTGCCAAGCGAAAGGAGATCATAATAAAGAGACTATAGATATAAAATGATATATAGTAGTTATTTTAAGAACGCGATGTCTTACGAGATAAAAATAACTCCATGAACAGCATGGAGAAATAAAGAGAGTGGAAAGGATAACGACGAACAAATAATTACCACGTATGCAGTGACAACACATTAAAAAAAACAGCAGTTCCATACATTTGATCATGTACGTATTGCACTTTTTTAGTGAATAGTAGATTTAAAAAAGAATACTGATAGAATATGGGTAGTAATATAATAGATTCAGAATAAACTTTACACATGGGAATCGTTTGTGCGTCGATGTCCTTACCACTTTGTATAGCTACGTATCACCTTAATTTTTTTTTATCATTTTCTACCTTTTGTAGTAAGCAACTACTTATTGTCGGGCCTACGCTGTCCTCCCATACTTAAGCACTACCTAACGCGGTAACATTCAAATATTGTAAGACCAAATGATTTTAAAAGAGTTACCATGGAGTTTCATTCCGGTTCTTCTCCATAGGTAACGACCAACCCGAACCGTGCACCTTTTGTCGACGTTTTATAAGTGGCCATGTAGGCCTATGTCAAAGAAAATATTTTGATTTTGATTACACATGTCCAGAGAAAAAATCATAGAAAAAAAAAGTACAATGGACAGTATCATAATACCCAAGAACATTCTTCATCACATTTATTCCTTCGCAGGTGGATCCGCTAGACGCAGGTACAGACAACGGTTTCACGTTCACCGCCCCCAACTGGCCGACTGCTCCGCAAGGAGTGGCTTACCGCATCACGTCCAAGTATCCGTCGCATCCAGCTGGATCGTTCTTCTATCCACATCTGAGGAGACTACCACCAATTGCTACGTTCCAGTTTATTAAGGTATTGTTTGGTCTTTACTTTCCAGCTACTGAAGCTTACAGCTCAATGATAATTTTGAAATTAATAATATGACCGAGAGCAATATTTATCAAATTGAAACTGATAAATATTTGCGTCACCACCTTTGGTTTATGCAAGGTTTTCCGCATATAATTCTTAGTTTTTAGATACACAAGCTCAAAAAAGAATCAAAGAACCATAGACTTGATTCACGTTTTTCTAACTCGTTATCAAACTTACTCTAAACATCCAAGCCCGACAAAAAGATTCCAATAATCAATGCTTTACAAAGTAACATTAAATTGAATAACTTGAAGTCTATCGTTTTTTCATTGTAATAACAGAACTTTGTTCTTATCAATCAAGACAGACATCATTGTTTTCTATTAATAATGAAATAAATTTCATAATGTCAAAAGCAATGAATTTTCTATGCTATTAAAATAAATTTTGCACTTCTGGTATAAAGGTGAATTTCACCTATAAAACTGAAGTTAATTTACAAATCTAAACATCGTTCAAGATCTGTCAAAATTCTTTGATCCCGTTCAGTTTTATCATCATCATCATTTTCCGGCCCTTATGCCAATTTATTTGAGGTCGGTCTTCTTCCATACTTCTCTATTACTTGTCATCTCAACAGACACCTCCCTTCTTGACATATCATTCTTCACACAGTCATCAATCCTTTATTCCGCACGTTCAGCTTCATAGGTAAAATACGCTATTAACCGAATTGAATCAAATTTGAAGCTTGCCTAACTAATTCTTCATCCAAAACTTTCAAACCATTTTAACACCAATACCCTTCCACCAGCTACGCGAATATGAGCTCTCGGAAGTATTTCATCGCAACACGGACGACCGGAGATACGACGTTCTACAACTGGACAAGATGAACCACAACAGCATAGATGTGCTGGACGGCAACAGGGCTCTGTCCATCGCTGAAGAGGTGGAGAGAGCTGAACAGGCGCCCAGGATATACTCTGAAGGATCTATGACCACGCCAGATGGGGCGTACTCGTATTATTCTATGTAAGTTTTTTTTTGTAAGCCTAATACTCTGTTCAAAGTTAGGTATGTAAATTATTATTTAATTTTTATTGTTTACACGTTCATTCATTCGTTTTTGACGTTTAAACGTCTATTAAGTTTAACCAGCGTTCTGGAGAAACATCATAGTCATTAACAACACCAGACACCTCCCGTGTCCTAAAGGCTACTTTTTTTCAAAGGCTTTTTCAAAATATTTTATTTTAGTTACTAAAATAAGAATGAGCAGTTTTCAGGCAGATTTTCATTTCATGTCATAATCGGTGACGTCCTTAATTTCAGTCGCTTTAAAATCCGAATAAAACCGGTCGCTTTAAAAACTGATCATTAATTTATTGAAGTAACGCCTAAGTTTGCAACACATTTAACTAACTGTAGGAATAAATCAAGCAATTTGAACACAGCAACGGTCTGTAGCTCAAATTCTTTTATTTGCATCCATAATAGAATTCGATAGGAAAGCATTTAAATATTTTTATTCAAAAATGCATTTGTAAGCTTTACATACAATCAGCTTTGTATTTCAATGTCCAATTATTTCTGGAAAGTTTACAATTCAATTATTCTGAAAGGTTTATCCTAGTCAGACGAAGACAGTCATATAAATTTAAAGATCCCATGCACAAATAAGTTTAGAATATGGGAAGTTTTAAAGCTAAAAAGAATTTAATCCTTAAATCAAGAATTAGTAATTTCATTCATCTTATACCCAACCCAATAAGCTTCAAAGTGATATTCAAAGAGAAAAGTTAGTCCCTTCACTCTACACACTTAAAAGACGACACTCAAGATCGCACTTCAAAAGTCTCTCCAGGAAAAATCTAATTGCACTTTTCCGGTAGAACGAACACGACATCGAGCACGACCGAAGAGCCTCGTTCGGCTAACGAGCTCCCGACTTCAGCCCCTGCAGCCAGTGAGAGGTCAGCGCTTAGAAGCCTGGCCCGCAGGTACCGCGCGAGGAGGCGTCGTAAGCTCCGCGCTGACAACACCGACCCGGCTGAGCGGAGGAAGCGGAAAAGAGCTAGTGAGTCTTTATATCTTGATGACAAAAAAGTTTAAATGTTCAAATATGTTTTCTGCTATCCGAACCCATGGAGTGCTGGACACTCAAATAAAAGTCTTTGCTACAATACTGACAAAATTTTGTATGATGGGTTGAATGATTTTGCATGACTGACAAGCCACCACCACAGGCTAAGTGAAAGCTGAAATGTCGCATTATTTTGTATTTTCACCGGCACCTTTAACACATGCATCAACGTTACCGTTACATACTGACGTTACCGTCTCTGTACATAATCGATTTTGTCATGTTTGTAAAATGTAATCGGCAATTATTTCCACGCATAGCGGACAAAGTCAGTCGTGTCAGACGCGATAACACTATGCTTTGCTCACATCTTTCTAAAACAGCATTAATACGGAAAAGTGTATTTGCATGGCGCCCTTATTATTTAATAAATTTCAAAAGGGATGGAGGGAATAAGCGCACACATTCTAAAAAAGCGGCTAAAATTGTATCTAGTTGGGAAAGCATACGACAGTATTTTTTAATGTTTAAATGACAAAGTGTAATATTACGGGTAAAACAAAAATGTCATGCCAATTTATAAGACATTAGATTATTGGACAATTTAATTCTAGTCAATAATATATATTGTATTTTTTTGGTTAACAATTTTATAATGTTTTTAGCTTTGTTTGTTGTAATGACTTTTCCTACCTACATTGTTTTTTTTATTATTTATTGTTGTATATTTCTTTGCCACGAAGGCCGAACATGATCGTTTTTTTTTTTTTATGAACTACCTGTATGCCTTGTATGTTTACTCATCGCAAATAAATGTATTATCTTATCTTAACGTTAGTTGACGATTACTGTTACTTTGGAGAAATAGATTGGTGAATTACAGGGCTTCAAAAGTTAGCTTGAAGTTGGAGTACCCTCTCCGACTTCACGCTAACTTCTTATTGCTTAGCTGCAAGCTAGGTTTTGGTGAAACATGACTTTGAAATTTATATAAAAGTATTTCTACTTAGAATGTTAAATCAAATAAATTGATCGTTAAGTTAACAATTTGGCTTCTGGACCAAATTTACCAAAATAATCATGTCTTAACATCGTCTATGTCCACGTAAAAGCTTCTACGAGAAACCTAAAAGAGAATGAAGCAGGAAGGTCGGTATTAAACATACGCATCTTAAGTCGACCTCAGTTAAACTCAGGTCATTGCCTTCCCTAATCCTGGGTCTCGTTGACTTAATATAGTATATTTTTTCATACTAACCCAGAGAGTTTCGGTGTACTTTCAGATCATTAAACATCTGAATGATGGCTGAGGTCGGTTTCTCGTACTTACAGCTATTTGTAATCCGCAAAGACGCATGAATTACTTGTCTTCTTCATAAAATATTCTTGTTGCGCTAATGGGCATGAAGATATACGTGTGTGGTGTTATTTATTTTTACTTAGCTTGCCTTCTCAAGACTTTCATCTTACGGGGCTTAATCATATTTGTACTAATATAGCAGTCCGAGCAATATAATTATGAATGCGGCTAAGCTTTTCTAAAAGTATACTCTGCATTCCTCTGTTTCGGCACAATAAAAAAAAAAAAAAATCTGTTTCCCACAGGACTGCTAGACTGCCGGGTATCAGAATGGAGTGAATGGAGCCCATGCCGCAGTGACGGTGGCTGCGTGGGCTCTGCTATGCGTACACGCCGAATTATTCGACGACAACGGCCCGGAGGCGCGCCGTGCCCACCCACCGCGCTGTCACGATGGTGCGCGACCAACTGCACGGCGCAGCAGTCGCGCGAAGACTGGCGAAATAATCTCACGTAATTCGTGATTTGAATTGTTTAGTTTTCGAATTTGTTTATTTTTTATTGGTGCCATGATTTGGAGATAGGTTTTGACTAAGGACTTATTTGTGGTGGTGTCATTCTAGTGTATTTTCACAACTGTATTACATAATTTTTAAGATATACTTCTAAAAACGACTTTGATGGCTCCACCAAACAAATGTTGGATGAACTTGACTCCAAAGCATGTGGTCGGTATTATTAATAAGGCACAATTCTTATTAGTGGCCAGATTCTAATACATTTATTTGTAAACTTTCCTTTAAACTATTTATGATGACTGTTTATTATTTATCATCTGTGTCTGTCCGTCCAAGTATAATTTGGTTTTGATTCCATTTAATCATTTCGCACTTCAATTTATTTTTGATGTAAAGTGGCGTGGCGTGTAAAAATAAAATAAAAAAATGTTGTATAAAATAAAAATAGTAAGAGAGGACTGTCAATGTTGAAAAATAATGGATAGTATTCGGTTCATTAACGCTGTACCTAATTAAGCTTCTTTCAATTTTGTTTGTTGGTCAATTATTGTTAAGGGCGACTAAGATTTAGGGTTTGTAAGTAAAGTCACGTGGCGTTACATCGTAACTGAATAATAATTTGAAGAAAAAAAAATGCTTGTTAAAATTATAAACCAAGCATTTCCTCCAAAATACTTTAGAATGACGCTTTTCAATCTCTTAAAAAGTATATCTATGATTTATTACAGATTTTTGCTCTAGTACAAAAATGATGTCGTGTCTTAAGCTATTGAAGATAAATAAAGAAAATAATAGATTTATAATTTTAATTTATTAACAATTTTTAATAACCTTTTTCTATACTCATAGATCCCTGACAATACTTTGGGAGTTAATAATAGTAAAAAAAATACATATCGTTTACTTAAGTGTTTAACTTTGTGACAGTAATTCAATAAAAGTGTAATTGCAATTATTTTAGTGTAAAATGGATCCAAAGATGCAGCTTTTATTTTTCATACAAATAAGTGTAAAAATTTTAATGAGAAATAAAAAATGAATAAACTTCTTGGCAACGGGTTGAGAGAAAAGAAGTTTGTTTATTTTTATCAGCTAATTAGTATTAAAGTAAGTCTGTACTTAGGTAAGTTTATAATAGAAAAATCACAAAGCCTTCTGCGAGACTATTGAATTTCATTTGAGAATGTTATTAATTTTAATATTATAATGGAATTACAGTGCTTGGTAGATGTTGTGTAGTGCCATTCATAGAAGCGGTGCGGACAAAGAAAAAAAGCGATAAAAATATCCATTTTCGCAGTTCTACGGGAAAATCTAATGAAGATGACTCCGCTCCGCTTCATCTTCATAGGAATGCAATTGTAATAGCATTTTCGTTACACCAAAATAGTGGAGATTCACATTATAGAAACTCTTTAGCAATTTGCTTTAAATGCCAAAGAACTAAGTTAGACTTAATTTTGAACTGTCAGAAGTTTCTCTAAGATCGATTCATACAAAACATCACTGAGTATCGTTTCTAGTTCGTCCGTACGCCAGCAATCAATCAAGCTATACAAAACCAGTTTATGCCAATCTCTCATTGTATTGGCAATCTATGCAAAGCGAGGCCATTTTATACTGGAAATGTATAGCTTGATTTGTCGCCGTGTACTCCACAACGTTCTGATTTTTAATTTTGCTCAATTTTCTAAGCACTGTTTGAGGAGCTTGTGGCTAAATAATAACAGCCCCACGGGTCGATCTTTAAGGTTAAGCCGTGCTTGCCGAGGTTGGTCGGTGGATGGGTGACCAAAATTACATACAGAGTTTCCTCCGTGCCTCGGAAAGCACGTCAAGCCGTTGGTCCCGGCTGTCATTTGTAGATCTTTGATAGTCGTTACAGTTACAGAAGCCAAAAGTCTGACATCCAGTCTTACCAAGGAGTATCGTATTACTCAGTTACTGGGTTGTGGAGGTCAAATAGGCAGTCGCTTCATGTAAAATACTGGTACTCAGCTGCATCCGGTAAGACTGGAAGCCAACCCCAAGATAGTTTGGGAAAAATGCTAGGCAGATGATGATGATTCTAAGCACTGTTTATTCTGAACCTGTTTGTGTGATTCGATCTTAATATTTAGGCAAAGAAAACGTTGTCAAAACATCTAGTTAATAAAGAAAGCTATAGTTTAACTGTAAAATAGAGCCAAAAAAAACTGAAAGTGTGAACTTTAGCGTAATATTCGGAGTATGTGTATTTTTTACAATGTAAATTATTCTGATTTCAGTAATAAAACATCTTGAATAAAGGAGACTTGTTTCATTTTTATTGTAACCTTTGACGGGAGAAAAGATGGTGGGTTTAAGGAGGTCCATCTCTTGACTTATGGACTCGGGGATAGAGGCTGCATTTTTCTGTAACAACTGTACCAAGCTCTCGTAAAATAAAGTCGTTGTTTTTGTTTGAAAGAAGTTTTATCTACGAAATAGACGGCAACATTTTAGAAGTAGATAGTCCTTTTTTACGTCAGAGAAATACACGGACCCGCAACATGGAATACCTGTTTTTATTTAGGTATTAATTAAAATGTTTTATAAAAAGTTTTGTTTTACAATTATTAGTTTATGGTGCTATTGTTTGGTTGCTGAAGTTCCTTACATTTTCTTCATTTGGATTAACAAGTTGTTTACGTTATTTCCTATGCCTAAGTAAATTGGCAATAATACCCCTATTATGATCATATTTTTTTTTCTTTGTCTGTCGGGTAGTTTATTGAAAAGTATTGGACACGTATTTTTTCTTTTTTCACGTGGTCATAAAATTACGGAGATATATTGAGTTGAAATGGCGCATGACGTCACATGTAGGTAAGTTTAATACCTACTTGTGACGTAGTGAGCCCCCACTCTCCAACTTTAATGAGTTTTAACTAAGTAATTATTTGATATTTTGATAAAACAAAAAATAAATAAGTCTAATATTTTTGTATTACGTGTCTGACGGACAAAATAGAATGTCGTTTTCTTTACCCAGTCCGCACCCCTATTCTCATATTTGTTTCCACACAAGCACACAAGGTCGTTTCAAGTCAACGTGATCAAAAGAAATGACCATTTCACAAAGGAATCTAAAGCAATAGGGTACTCCCCGTTGACCTAGAATCATGAAATTTGGCAAGAAATAATGTCTTTTACAGAACATGTTAAGAAAACCGTAAAAATGAAGTTTTACAAAAAAACCGGCCTGCAATATGAAGTTTGTACGGAACCCTCGATGCGCGACTCCAACTCGCCCTTGGCTGGTTTTTTCGGAGGCGGAAAGCTTTAAATTGAAGTAAAGCAGAGAAAAATGTTTTTAATTTACATGAAATTGGCGTTAATTGACTGATCATTTTATGAAATTTATGTTTGAATATCATTTCGTGCATGTGGCCACAGCGGCTGGAGCATACGGTACTCCAGAGGTCCAACTTGCACACATTATCAATAGTAAAACGGGCTGTATTTCGACAATAAACCGTTGAATCTTGGCTTCACACCCATTTCTTGACAAAAGACTTAAATTCATAATAGATCTTACCTTATCTATAACTGTCTAAATATACAAGGTGTAAATCACCTCATCACGAAGCCGTCAACCAAGCATTCTGTACATGAAACTAAGTAACTTTACGCAAAAATTATTGCTGGGAAACGACTTTTTTTTGGGGGGTGTAAAATCATGTTTTGTGGCAGAACTCAATGTAACGCACTTAAAACATTGTGCTGATGGACGGATTTAATTTAAAAAATACTTGTCAGAAAGTTGGAACTTTGACCCCTAATATCTCCGTAACTAGAAGGTTCCCAGGTATAGTGTAGAACAAAAAAATGATCGCAATGACAGGGAGAACCAGTGCCTTTCGGCTTCGTTTAGAGGTGTTTTACACGCTTTATTTGGATCCCGCAACGCTTTGAGAAATTCTCAGAAAAAATGTTCAACTCGAAATTCTCTTTTATTGACCTACATTAATATCTCCTTACCTCGAAGAAATTCTCACATCAATGCTCATAAAATAACAAATGGGATAATTTTCTCTCTACAAAAGAATCAGGGCATGAATGCACTTTAAAGGAAAGATAGAAATAATAAAGTAAATGTAGACTCTTTAGAAAATAGGTCATAGCTTCTTAGGTAAGTGGACAAACTTGATACCTGTTACAGTTCATATAATAGATAGTTATTTGCTATCTCAAGCGAGAAGTGATCCGGAAAACCTATTATTTCTGATATCAATTCGTTTCTTGACGACTAAACCCAAACTCAAAGCATTTATTTCAATTAGACCATTACAGGCACTTTTGAATGTTTATTAAGTCACAAGGCCTAATAACTCGAGAAAGTATTGTAGTTGCCAAAGCGTAAATCTCTATGGTGAAAAATGGGCAAGAAACACCATGGACACTCTTTTAAATAAAAATATTGTTACAAAATCTTGTTTATATCTATCAATGGTGAGAATTAAAAATATGTGAGAACGATGTAGAAAAACGTGCGCATATTTTCCCCAACTCGGGAATTGCACCCGGGACCTCAAACTTGGCAGTCGTAATGGCAACCACTAGACCAACAAAGCAGTCTTACGTCTTATGTTACGTTACCCAAATTGAATTCTTTGTTATGCGATAAAGCAACAGTCCCCTGTAGTCTGACTTTAAACCGATTTTTTTTACATTATTTTAACCAGTGGTCCATATTAGCTGTGGATCGAAAGAATAGGAACTAATGGGCAGATAAGCCTGTGAGAAGATGCAGGCTAAAAGTAAGTAAGTATCATATACACAGTATCATATGTTGATTGGTGGTTAAGACTAATTATTGGTGATGTATACATAAGCTTAATATAACTTAGCGTCATCGCAGTGTATACCCCAAAGAAGCGAGTAGATGTGTATCGTTTTTACCCACTCATACTTTTGCCTGATATCATTCCAGTCCTTCATAACTGATGGCGAGCCTTATCCGGGAACTAATACAAACTACAGCACGAGTAGCATGACCACTGATGAAACAAGTTTTGTCTATGGAAGAATCGACATAGTGACAGATAGACGATGACAATGTGTCAGTTTCTTGATTTTTCCGTCGACATAGGCCGTTTTAACGGCGGTCATGCTACGTGCTGGGTGGCTTAGTAAAACCGAATAGCCCGTTTCCCAAACTGGGAATCGTAGCGCATGAAATAATACTTGTGATTGTTAATAGCAGTCGACACAACAATAATATTCTGAGACCTCAGTAGTAGAGTAAGATACATAAGAAATCCTACTAATATTATAAATGCGAAAGTTTGTGAGGATGGATGGATCGATGGATGTTTGTTACTCTTTCACGCAAAAACTACTGAATGGATTTGGATGAAATTTGGCACACGGGTATATTATAACCTGGATTAACACATAGGATACTTTTTATCCCGATAGTATGTTCCAGTAGGACAATTATCGAACTCCACGCGGGCGGCGCCGCGTGCATAAGCTAGTAAGTTATAAAAATATATTTCGGTACTGGAGCTTCTTTCTGATGAAAATAGCCTTAAAAACCCGTAATAATATACAAGGAAAAATGCGAAAATAAAAACAAAAAATACAACAAAACAATCTGCCTCCTAGTCCTCAGTACATTTTACAAAACTTTTTACATTTTGAACCAACGAAGCTTACCTGAGCGACACGGCTTCATGATGTGAATTACACTCATTCTTATAAAATGAAAGTGCCGCTTTAAAAAAAGTATCTTCATTTGTGAAGGATAATTGCCCCATTCTAACACAACATTAGCCTTCCAACTTTTAATAGGCTTTTTACTCCGTCGAGTAAAACGTAACGTATTTTGTTACGTTTTTTTTCAACCTTTTTTTACGCTAAGGAAATTTGCTGGCGTTTTTTATATGAAAAGTTTTTGCATATGTTCGGGTAGGTTTAGAAACTTAGCGAAAGGTTTAATGAGGGTGGGTAGTTTGAGAAGTTTGTAATCTTAGGGTCAGCTCACACCGAGACGCGACGCTGCGCGCACATTTCAAAGAGCGATTCAAAATTTATGTTTTGTGCGCGCAGCGTCGCGTCGCGTCGCGTCTCGGTGTGAGCTGACGCTTAGGGGAAATATAACTATTACCTATATATTGATGCATACAGGAAAAATTTATTTCCTACGATAACCTGTGAACTACTCGCAACTTAAAGAAGTGCCAATACTGATACATGACTGAGAGGGAAAGTCTTTAACAAGTACAAACCTGATGGCGTGAACTTTGTGGTTTAGTGATTCCCAAAAAATTCAAGACAAGATTTCAGCCCACTACCAGCAGCAATTAAGTCTGATTATTGCATTACCTAGTCAAGCATTAGCACATGAGTTATATAAAACGATCAATGTGAAATAAATTGATGAAAAAGAGTATCCATGCATTTTCTTGGCCATTCTTTTCCATAGAGATCTACGCTTTGGAATGAGCAACTACAGTACTTTCACAAGTTTTTATGCCTTGTGGGACTGTAGCTTCATCCTTTCGCTTTTGAGCTTCAAAAGAGCCTGTAACGGTCTATTTTAAATAAATTCCTTGAGTTGAGTTATAGGCATAAACTACAAAATACTAATCCTCACATTCTCTTTTTGAATCATCAAGGATCATACACTTGTTCATACACCCATGCCGTTATTGAAACTAATACACATGTAGATGTCTCTTACGAAGACTCCAAGAATGCACTAGATTTTCACACAATGTGGCATTGTGCTCATTGTCCCAATCAAAGCCATTGGGGACGTCTTTGCCCAGCAGTGGAGCAGAGCAGACTAACATAATAAACCGGCCAAGTGCGAGTCGGACTCGGGCACGAAGGGTTCCGTACCATTATTTATAAAAACGAGCAAAGAAATCATCAATCTTTTTTGTATGGGAGCCCCCTTAAATATTTATTTTATTCTGTTTTTAGTATTTGTTGCTAAAGCATCAACATAAATAAATAATCTGTAGACATTTCAACTAGCTAAATATTACGTTTCATGAGATACAGCCTGGTGACAGACGGACAGCGAAGTCTCAGTAATAGGGTCCCGTATGACCCTTTGGGTAAGGAACCCTAAAGAGACCCATTTTATAAGTAATAGTACCTAATTACCTAGAGCTTTTCTACATATTTTTTCACAACGCTTCCAGCCATGAAATTGGAGCTAATTAAGTTCACTGGCGATACTGAGAGGTTTTCAGCAGAAAATTAGGACAACGAATATTAACTAGACTTTCAAAGGGTAGGTCATGTGAAATATGAATAATCTAAAAGGATAATGCACTAGAGTTTCATTTTACAGCACTTAACATGAAAACCTTTTAGAAATAATTATTTTCTAAAGAGTGCTTAAATGCTTGTTAAAGCTAAGCTTTGGTTCATAACTAAGTATGCAACGATCTATTTGGATCAGCTTATCCAACAAAATTAGAACTTTGCAATAAAAATTTAATCTTGCAATGAAAATTATGGTGGTAAAATGATACTTCACCAGCATAAGTTGACCACACCTTGATATAATACCTTGTTTCTGGCAAGCCTGGTTCGGAGTTTTAAAAAAAGCAACTTTTTTAATGATTTTTTAACACTAATGTTCACCTAATATGCATACTCTTGCCTAAATTCAAAGTCCATTTTCTTGTATAATGAACTCTTTAATGTTACGTATAACTTTACATAACTCCATGACCCTTACTACTTATCGAATCTATCAGTACAATTTGATTTGATTGCTTAACATTAAATTTTACCGTATTCTACCGTGATACGTGATTTTTTACCCAAAAAAAGTCGTTTTCCAGTAATAATGACTGCGTAGAGTTACTTTTGATGTACAGAATGCTTGGTTGCCGGCTACGCGATGGGTCTGTATATACCTTGTACACTTATTAGTGCTCGTGACGACCCAACTTCCAAAGATACGGTATCACCGCTAAAACAATAAAAGTCATCACCGTTTCGTAAGGGATTGTACAAGTACATAATGGTCCTTGGGTGAGAACCTTACAAAACGTAACTAAACACTAATCAACACAAATGCCTTAAAAGTTATACCTAGTAGGTATATATCAAAGATTGATACACCAGTTCAGTTCATATCATAAAGGAGCGAGAAGTCTAGATAAGTGATAGATAGAACCAATTCAGTTAGTCAGATCTAAAGTGACTTCATATCTGAAGTCTAGCAAATGGCGTCTAAGGCCCGCTTTCCACTGTGCCGGACCTGGCGGATTTGCCAGAAATCTCCCAGACCATAGTGTTCACATTGGATCGGATCCCACAAGAAAACCGGACAGTCAATTACTCACTTCATTCGGACCTGTGCGCACAATGGACGACGAAATTGTTGTGGTATCTTAATAGAAGGCTAAATAGAGTAAAAATAAACGGATAATATTTTTGTGTTCACCAAAAATCTAAAGGTACATCTATGTATGCATTTCTAAAATATTGATCTTAAACCCGTTTAATTGTTTTACTATAATTAAACTACTCGGCCAACAAAATATGTTACATCAAACAAATTCCAAATTAACACCAAGATATAACACTTTTTTATTGTAGTGCGCTGCAAATATTCTATTGTAACAATAACTATTTTATTCTTCCCCGAAAAATACTGATCGTGCACCAAATATTCCTGACTTCTTGGGGCACCCCGACTTGGACAGATTAGGTTCGAAGGGAACTAAGACCCCGACATCCCCTTCGTGTTAGGTTACTTTAAACCCTGTAGACAGAAATAGGAGCCCCGCGTAGCGGGGCTACGTCGTAAAACTAAAAAAATAAATGCTTGTTTTTAAAATTAGGTGTACTATTTTTACAAATTTGCAACAGTTGTTAAATAGATGCTCGTTATGACATATTTTAATGAACATATTTTGGTGCACATTCAGTATATTTAATGGAACACAGGCAAAATTAGGTAAATGAAATGGGAATAAAATGGAAGTACTTTTAAATACCATCCAAAATAAACCATTTTGGCTACTATTTTACGGGGAAGATTTTCACTTGGAACATTTGAAACTTTACAAACTTCTTCGGTCTTATCCCACAGAACAGGTCTCTTTTGGACAAGAGTAATTAAAAAAAGTTTCTGTGTATATAAACGCAGAAACTTTTATTAGAATACGAAGCCGAAGTGACGCGAGGAGAGCACGGGCGGGGCGAGCGGAAGACTTAGATACCGGCGCAAACTCGTTCACATTAATCCGGTCCTGGTGTTCTACCGGCGCTTCGCAGTGACAAAACTCTAGGTTAAAATGCCGAGCTCGGTGTTTTTGACGGATCCGGCATAATGTGAAAAGCTTCATTTAAATTCTTTAGCCACTAGCTCTTCCGGCAGTTTTGCCATGCCGGTAAATCTGCCGGCGTAGTGGAAACGCGGCCTTACTCAAAGATATTGTTTGATTAAAGTAGTGAAGGTAGAGTTTCGTGAAATATTGAGTAGCAAGGCTTTAGATTTTTTCCAGTCGGATGTATGTACTGGCCAATACAAGGTGTTGTTTTGCATCCTCGTCAAATTCAAGGAGGTAACTAATGCTAATGATTCTCGTCTCGAATCAATAATAAAATGGGTAGGTTTTTTTTATTTTCTTATTTTTTTTTATATCGGTAAGTGTGAACCACCCGTGTTTTAAACGCGGCCCGTCTGCTTCTTACCCTATAACCTCGCTTACTCACATACAAATAATCTCAAACTTTTATTCGATAATTTCGCATTACCTAAACCACGTTAAGGGGGTTATTCTGAAATATTGACAAACTTAAACAACCAAAAAAATCAGCCTTTATTAATAATTAACTAGTTACTGTAATTTTAATTGATTATTTATGTCTTTTGTTACCACCTCCTGAAATTTGACGACGGTGCAAAACAACACCTTGTAAAATTAAGTACATGTGGAATATTTTGTATGGTCGTCAGAAAGAAGCCGTCACTCTTCTTTTGTACTTAAAAATGTTGTCTGCATGACAAAAGATATTATTCTTTAATTGACGAAATTAATGGCGTGGCGGGTATGCGGATGAATAACTCCGCTGATCGAAAGTTCATAAACCGAGCTTTAAAAAGTCAATTTGAAGTCACACACTGCATCCGGTAAAACGTTGTATAAACTTTCAATAAAGTTTTTAAGGGTGCATTATTTTGTATCGTAATAAGTTATATAGGTATAGTCTGAGAAAAACGGTCTCCAACAGTATTGTTCACTTGTTGAACTGCATCATTTGAAGTATTTAGATACATGTTTTTGCTGAATCGTGGGCACATACCTTCAAGAAATACAATCAAAGAAATACAATCTTCAAAAGTCACCCTCCCCTAGTGATTTCAACATAAAAATAGACACGTCCTATAATAATGAAATCAAAACACTATATAAAAGAGCACCATTTCCCATCAGGAAATAAAGTCTTAATCTAGGTGAGTAGGCAGCACTAATAGCTCCGTCCAAGTTTTACTAGCAAACGCATTCAAACAATTTATGATATCCAACACGATGAAATTCCAACTCTGAATTAAAGAGATAGAGTTGAATTTTCGTCAGTGGCGGGAATTTCAAGTTTTGTCCTGTTTTATACTATTTCCAAGAAGAGTTCGTTACACAGATAGAATCTTTAATTTCCTACGTTAGCGCCAGTGTCAGAGTTTTACAAAAGGTCCCTTGTATCGAATGTCGCGTCGTTTGGAATTGTGAATAAATTAGCTTTTCAAAGGGTTTGCGCTTTTGTTTTGAGATGAGGATTAAAAAGAAATTGGATTTGGATGATGAAGTGATTAATGGACAGATAAATTGTGGATGAGTGATGAAGTGCTCAAGATTGTAAGCTGATGTTTTGTTGTTTAGGTTCAATTTATATTAAGCGGTTTTTATTGTGAGGAATAACGAGAGGAATGAGATGATAAAAGGAATAATAACATGATGAATATTGGTGTTTTTCTTGAATTTTTTTAAATTATTTTAAACTATTAGGTAGATAAACTATCTCAAAATGCAGTATTTGTAATTAAGGTCATAGACTTAACTATTTTACTCTAGAATAAGTATTGTAGAACAGTAACTACTCGAACCTACACAAGTAATTTCGTAAGTTCAACCAAATACCAGAAAAAAAAATAGTTTCAGAATTTTACTACAAGCAATCTTGTCCATTCGTTACCATACCTCTTCTATTTAAAAAAATAAAAACCCAACAAAGAACCACAAAATCGCTCACGACTTTTAAATTTCGCGACGATCAAAAGTTCGCCGGTGTTGAATGCAAAAGATAAGCAACGATACAGGACCGGAAGCTACTTCCTGTGGCCGTTCGAACATCGAACGTTATTCATGGCCCGAGCCCAGACTGAAAACTTCCGCTGAGGAGATACATGACGAAACTTCGCAGAAATTGTCAGAGGTAGGGTGGTCTTGTCTTTGGATTGTGTTTTTGGGACTACCGGTATAAAGTCAGACTGCAGTAGAGTGGGGACTGTTGTTTTAATGCATAAACATGAATTCAATTTCTCGTTAGTACAGTGGTCGCAAGCGTGATTGATGTGCGTCTTGGGTTCGATACCCGAGTCGAGCAAAGTTTTATTGGAATTTTCCATCACGAATTTCTCAGTACCTAGCCACCACGATATGACACATGGGACTTAAACATAAATGTCAAAATTTTGGTGTACTAGTTATGTACACCTTTGCTTAACCGTTGGGATTACAAGGCGTGATGTTCTGGAAAAAATCAAAACATAGAAGCATAGGAAAGATTTCATCATAATTAGCCCCTAAATAAAAAAATCTACTTTATCTCGTTTCTACCGAAATCCTGGTCACAACACTAAAAGAACGAATCAATGTTAGTTCAACGGCTACTATTATTGGAATTAATTAAGAAAGGAAAGATTCCAACAAATGGATCTTTATCTTTTCGCTGTAACCTTAAGTTGAGGATGCTATTACTAACAGGATGGAGCATCGATGCAATACAAATTGTTCTCGTATTTTAAGAATTGAAGAATCAAATAGATCATTATTTTCTGAGATTAAGAGAGATGTACAATACAAAGTTTATTGTTACTGACCTTTCTTTTTAATCAAAAGTTCGGTTTGCCTTAAATTTCTCCGGTTTTGGTATCTATTCCCACTACATGCCAAAATTACAAAACTTAAGAAATATTTAAGTTAAGAAAAAAAAAAATAAGATGAAAGTTAATCAATATTTCATATGTGTATCTAAATAGCAGAAACCTAAACTTGATCACCAAGCGATCTGCGAAAGCACAATAAGAATAAATAAAAAAAACTCCTAAGCATTGTTCTTCAGGTGTGACATAGCTTACTCCGAAAAAAAAAAAACACAAACAGTAGGAATTCGAGATTCTGGTTCCGCTATTTTTAAACGCACAAAATGTGGGCCCAATAAACTGTCAGCTGTTTTTTATTCTGAATTCGAAATGCCACAGAATTGAAGTTGCCACGTTTAAAATTCCTTTTTTTATGGCCAGTATCTGTTGTGGTTTTGGGAACAGTATTTACATGGTAACCAAAGAGTTTCATTTATTTACGACGTAGGTACAAAAACTTTTTGTTTACAATTTGTTTCAGCCAGTATCAATCTTCCACGAAATTGCATTGGCGAGAAAGCCTGTGTCCCAGCAGTGGAAACATTGTTAACTTTGCTTGTGCCAAGTATGTATCAGTCAATGATCCACCAATAAGGATTTACAGAGTTCAACGAGAGCAAAGCCACGTGCAAAAGTTAGTTCATAATAAACATGTTTTACTACCACCAGACGTTTTCCGGACTCTATGAGGAAAATCCCGTAAAACCTATGCATCGCCCCCTGTATAGGAAACTGATAAATTATTGATAGTGAACGGAAGGTAATCTTATTTCCCTTCATAATTCTGCCTACTTTATTCGTGCTCCTCAAACGTGACGGGAAGGGAGCTTATACCTGCGACTCCGTTTTGAATTTTTGGTAGACGATGAAAAACAACATTATAGATATAACTCAATATAACTTTTATTATTTAAGTTTAGACACCGACTGCTTTTTGTGACTAGCGCCTAACCTGGTGTCAGAATTTTTGTGCCCCCTCTGCCTTTGACTTAGCTTACATTTAGGGTAGATGTGCCCTTTAGTTGGACGGGGAATCAGCAAACATAAGGTGGGTGCCCTCAGGCTAGGTGGAGCAGCAGGATGGCTGGTAACAGCTGGATGACAGGCACTGGGCGCTGGGAATCGAGCTGAATTAGAGAGGCTTATGTCCTACCTGCAGTGGACTGATGTAGACCGATGATGAAGTTAAGTAATTTTTTTTCGCTGGGTTCACAAATTCCATCCAAGTTGATTTGTATGAACATTTATGTGCATTTCTGCAGAAGACATAGTTCGAAATTCGATCCATATCTGTCATCATATATTTAACTCAGACTTTACATTGCCCGTTCGACTCGACTTCCAAACAGTCTTCCAGGATTTCCATTACAATAAATATATAGACAGAATACTCTCTTTTCGATGTATACCATAATATAGATTACTAAAACAATATATAACCACACCAAAATACAACAAAGGAACAAACAGACAGCTTTAGATTAACATAATTAATCTACCACACACCTACTTCAACATCCATTGCCGACTTTCTAACTTCCACACCAAACTATTTCCACACAAACGAAGCAATGTATACTATAATATCACCATCGTGTGTCGCAGCTATAATACCCCTGTCACGGAATACGTCAGAGATAAGAAATGCAAATCCTCTTACAAATACGTAGGGGGTGTTATCTACGGGCAATTTGAGGGGCACAACCTAATGCAATAACATTGCGGAAGGGAGCAATCTTAGGGGTAAGTGAGTGATATGAGTTATGAGGCAGAGACGAATATGTTGTTTGTGGAACTATTTAGAGGTGGGATCTTATATTGCTATGAAACAGAGTAAAAGATTTTAAATGGACCAAGTTATCAACTGCCTTTTCCCAATTATCTTTATGTTAAGGTTAGTTACCGGTCTGCGTAGCGTAGCTGAATACCAAGACCTGCCCCCCTAGCATGACCGTTCTATCTCTATTCTACCAAGAAACGACAAGAAATCTTTTCTTTACAACTTGTCATTTCTTCTGCCCGAGCATGGCGCGCACCGTCGACTCGCGTTTCTACGAAAACATAGACATAAATTCTTTCCATAGCTACGGGGACGTTGCTGTGGAAAGTTAAAAGGTTACGTTTAGTTAACAAAAAAAAGTTGCCAATTGCACGAGTTTTTCATTTTTTGTGGGCGGGATGGTGTTGCTGCATCCTGCATCCAGGCCTGGATCTTTTTCGCGAAATTAAACCTAAATATTTTACATAACATTTCAACCTTTTGAACGTAACTCAACGCAACCACGAAACGTATTTCTCGTATTTAGTTTTTATTAAGACTAGTTTGACATTTGTCAGAAGTAATGTTTCTACCCCCAAATGTCAAAAGAAGAGAAAATATGGTCGTCATGCTCGACGTTGTAGACTTGTGTCGACTGAAGAAAATAAACATTTCTTTTCTACATTCTTAATATCGCCATGCTTGGGACGATAGAAATATCTGTCAAATTGTCGATTCTTCCGTAGACATAGCTCGTTTCTACGGCGGTCATGCTAGGCCGGCAGCATGATACCTATTGGACAAAGTCAAGGCGTCTGACTACTCGTAACAACTGACAAAGATCTTCGATTGTCATCCACGGACAAACTTTGGAAAGTGTTGCTGAATTTTGATAATCGACCCATGCGGCTACTATTGTTTAGCCGCGAGCTTCTTCTTCCTGTAGATGACCGAGGATTAAACATTTAAGAAGAAAAAACATACATTCTTAACTGTTCATAGAAAAACCGCACGTTTGTGGAATAGGGGATCGGACTGGGTAAAGAAAACGACATTCTATTTTGTCCGTCAGACAGGTAATATAAAAATATTAGACACGTATTTTTTGTTTTATCAAAATATCAAAAAATTACTTAGTTAGAACTCATTAAAGTTGGAGAGTGGGGGCTTACTACGTCACAAGTAGGTATAAAACTTACCTACCATGTGACGTCATGCGCCATTTCAACTCAATATATCTCCGTAATTTTATGACCACGTGAAAAAAGAA
Organism: Cerastis leucographa; assembly: GCA_963082945.1. Taxonomy (NCBI): domain Eukaryota; kingdom Metazoa; phylum Arthropoda; class Insecta; order Lepidoptera; family Noctuidae; genus Cerastis; species Cerastis leucographa. Next base: position 17,341,797 of record OY720358.1, on the reverse strand, counting down.
AAAATACGTGTCCAATACTTTTTAATAAACTACCCGACGGACAAAGAAAAAAAAATAGGATTATCCCCTATTCGGTGCCTGCTTCGATCGTTATAATCTGGATACCTTCAAAGTTGGAGTGCATCGGTTTCTTCTAGGCAAGCGTGCTCCACCCTAGGCCGCATCATCGCTTCACATCAGGCGAGTTGCCAGCAAACGCGACCCTGTTTAAAATTAAAAAAAGATTTCATGACTTTACTGTTTCTAAAATTCCGTGAAAGATACTGAGATGTAGTGGATCTAGCTTCTGTGGATGTAGCTTCATCCTGAAGTACTAACCGTACATTTAACCTTGGTAAAACGAGTTTTCCTTTGAAGAAAATGACAATGTTTTACATTTGGATGGTTTACCTTATTGTAAATTGAAGTTAAAAAACTATGAAATAAACTAACAACAAAGCATATAAGGTTTCAAAAAACTCCTCCTCAACGCTACCAGCTGGAGATTAAAAAAAAAAAAAATAGTTGAGTTTCTCAAAGACCAGTCTTCGATTGGTAATTTCTTCCAAAATTCGTATTATTTGATGTAAGGAATGTTCGCATAGCCAGACTAAGAGTTATTTACTTGAATAGAGAATTCCATGGAACTTCACGATATAATGTGGTTTAGTAGCATTCTGAACTGAAGCTTAGTGCTTACCCCAATTGACAGTGAATCGTACTGAATCTTAATTAGTTTCAACACTATAGAGGACGCAACGAATAGCTGAAAATCATCATTTTGATATAAGCACGTGTTGAACAATCAGGGAAATAAAGAAACATTCGACAATACAGTGCTGCATTTGATGCTTGAATGACATTGGCAAAGAGGGTCATTCAACATTATTATGAAAAAAAAAATTGAAAAAAAAATGGAGGCGTAACCGATTCGTTCCACGCGTCAATACATTCTTGTACAAGAATACGCTTTAGCAATAGCAATATCAGGTAATAGCATACGTCTTTCCAACTATGATAGGTACTTGTTTCTTCGATTAATATAAGTTTTTATTTTGCTTGAAATTAAAAAAAAAAAAGTAAGTTGATAGTTATTCTGCTACTTGGATTGGCGGTTCATCATCATCATCAGCCTATAATGTTCCCTCTGCTGGGACACAGGCCTCCTCTCAATTAGAGGGAGCGGGCTTTAATCCACCACGCGGGCCCAGTGCGGGTTGGTAAATGTCACATATCTTCGAATTTTTAGTTCTAAGACATGCCGGTTTCCTCACGATGTTTTCCTTCACCGTTTTGAGAGCAGCGGTGATGAAATAAATTACACAAAGTTATGCGCCTACCTGGGTTTGAACCTACGACTTTACTGCTTGTAAGTCGGGGCTGCCTTCACTGGGCCACCGCTGCTAAGTCGGGGCTGCCACCACTGGGCCACCGCTGCTAAGTCGGGGCTGCCACCACTGGGCCACCGCTGCTCGCTGCAATTGGCGGTTATCCTTTGCTTTATTTAACACTATAAACCTTTTTTAAATTCTAATTCGGATTTATACAATTTCAAAGTACCTACATTACAGTTTTAAGCATGTACTATTTAAAAGTACCTGTAAAAACTCTTATTTCAATGCTACTGAAATAAGAGTTTTGAGTTTACATTAAATCAACTCCAACTTTCACAGAAAAATCTCGTCACTCAAAAATCGAACAATATTTACATACGTATGGAGTCGGTATGTACGGTACCTATACCCATATAAGTACAATGCCAGTGTTCCCGACAGCCATTGAATGCTGATGACGTGCACAAAGGGGGTCCATATAATTGGGTTACAGTTATATACCCCAGAAGTGAGACTGATTAATTTTGGGAAAACCCCTTATCAAACAACACTGATATGCGATGGCAGGTGGACGGGTGGTTATAGATAGTGCGGTTCTAATTTTAACATTGTTGGGAAGAGGTATAGGATGGAATGTTTAAGGTATAGCGTCTGTATTTCATAAGGGCGTGGTAAAACAATATTTCACCAGTTATATGCTATTAACAAGGTGTTATTATGCATCCTCGTCAAATTCAAGGAGGTAACTATGCTTAAAATAATTCTCGTCCCGAATCAATAATAAAATGGGTAGGTAATTTTTTTTTCCTATTTACGGAAATCGGTAGGTGTGAACTACCCATGTTTTAAACACGGCCCGTCTGTTTCTCGCTCTTTAACCGTGGTTCCACACATATTAACAATTTCAAACGTTTATTCGGTAATTTCCTATTCCCTAAACCACATTAAGGGGGTTATTCTGGAATACTGACAAACTTAAACAACCAAAAAAATCAGCGTTTATTAATAGATAACTAGGTCCCGTAGTTTTAATTGATTATTTATGTTTTTGTTTTGTTATTATTTATGGGTCAACTTCCTGAATTTTGACGAGGGTGCAAAACAACACCTTGTATATTCAGAGATGAATCTGGCTCAGATTTGGATCCGGGTTAGCAGGAACGAAAACTAAAAAAACATTTAATCCAACATCAAAGCCAACACAGTTAACGAACGAAGTTGCAATGCTAGACCAAGAAAAATGTAAAAAAAAAAAAAAGTACGACACTTGTTTAGAGTGGTCTCCTATTGGATGTCTTAGGGGATGAACCCAGCTATAAATATAGGTTTTTCACCTACGGGGACAACGGGAATACAGGGTTTTAAGCAGTAGCAACCACAAAAAAAAAAGGTTTTTTCAAACGTATCTAAAAATCTTATACCTAACCAAGCCTTATCCAAAATAAAGAAATCAAACTTCATAAATAACGAACGAATCGCTACAAAAGGAGAAACAAGAGAATTGTCCAAACTGGGTCATTCAGTACTCTGTAACAAAACGGATCGAATGGTGACAATGATCAAACTCCTATTGGCTGCTCCGTTCCTATTGGTCGTAGCGTAATGATATATAGCCTATGTCCTTCCCCAGGTTAAAATCTTTCTTCTTGCCAAATTTCATTACGATCCGATCAGCCGTTTAGTCGTGAAAAGGTAACAAACAAACAAACAAAGTGACATTCGCAAATATAATTTTAGTATGGATTACTAGCTGTCCCGCGCAACTTCGTCTGCGTCACATTGTCCCCGTTTTCGCAACATTTTTCATTGCTGCACCGCTCCTATTGGACGTAGCGTGAATATAGCATATAGCCTATGTCCTTCCCCAGGTTGAAATCTATCTTCTTGCTAAATTTCATTAGAATCCGATCAGCTTTTTAGTCGTGAAAAGGTAACAAACAAACAGAGTGACTTTCGCATTTATAATATTAGTATGGAAGTATGGATGCTCATGTAATCATACACTCACCAAAGAACAAGAACGTTTAAAATACAGTAAATTAAACTTACTGTAGAACAATAAATTTAAGTTGAGGGTATACTAACATAATTTCACTCACGTATAAAAATTTCTTTCACTTCCACACGCAACACCAATATATCTCGTACCCTATAATTATTTCGGCTACTCCACTCGCCAAATCATCAAGATGATTTTCTTTAGCGAAGTAATGCGGTCTCGCAGGCAAATGAAAAGGGATTTTGTTTTATAATAAATTCCATTTACATGGATAGTCATAGATTATGAATTCTGAAGAATTTGGGACAACAATCGCCCTCGTTTCAAGATAGACACTGTGATTCCATCTCAGTATAACCCTTTGTCACTTTTGACTGAATATCTTGAAAACAAATTGTGTCACGTTTGAGATTACTAGCAGTACATCACAACCAGTTTCCCTCAGACAAGCACTAGTGCGGTATGACTACAAAATATACCAGACAGATAAATTCCAATTTAACAGTACCTAGGGTATCCAAAGTACGGAATACTGAGATTTAAAAAAAGTTCGACTGTATAATACTCATTACACGTTATTTAAAGATAATTCTCATTTCGGTTAACTGCAAATCCTCAATAAAAAAAAAGGATTGTGTGGTTTTATGAAACCACGGTAAAAGTGAAACTTTTTTTCACACTATAGACATTTAACTAAACATTTTTGGGAGCGCCTTTTACTCCGCGGCCGACCGTCACGCGACATGCAACACACAGACGAAAAAGTTTGAGACGATGTAATAAAAGTTTCACTTTAAAAACTTCTCGATTGAGAAAGGCGTATTGTTATGGCTCTAAAAGTACTGTTCAATTAAAAACACATTAGCAAAAAAAGATCTAATTTGGGTTTAGCTTAACATTAGCATTAGCGTTAACTGTATATTGAGAACAGTTTCAGTGAAGCCCTAGCGTATTAGTTAAATGGGGAAATTACGTCTATAAGCACTCTAACACTCCATGATATATCGTCAAATATTTAGCTAATTACAAGTGGGTACATGTACTAATGAACATTTACATGAGCAAATATTAATTCATGCTGTAATAAAGAGATTGCCGTTTCTATCTATTTCTGCCGTATGCGGGATATCTAGGACAACCCAGAATGGGGACAGGATTAAGAATATAGTAAACAAGACCCAGTTTTCTTCGGGTTTAGATTTTTTTGGACTCAATACTTTAGGAGGTCGTGGCTAAATAATAACAGCGGCACCCGTCGATCTTTAAGGTTAAGCCGTGCTTGCCGAGGTTAGTCCGTGGATTGGTGACCGTAATTACGTACCGAGTTTCCTGCGTGCCTCGGGAAGCATGTTAAGCCATTGGTTCCGGCTGTCATTTTGTAGATCCCTGACAGTCATTACGAGTAGTCAGAAGCCAAAAGTCTGACATCCAATCTTACCAAGGGTATTACCCAGTTACTGTGTTGTGGAAGTCAGATAGGCAGTCGCTTCATGTAAAATACTGGTACTTAGCTGCATCCGGTTAGACTGGAAGCCAACCCCAAGATAGTTTGGGAAAAGGTTAGGCAGATGTTAAAAGATTAAGCCGTGTTATTATATAGCCACGAGTTCTTCTAATTATTATTAAATGACTATCTCATGAAAAAGGGTTGTATTGATGATGATAATTATTAGAATTAATATCATCATCAATACAACCCATTTTCATGACATAGTCATTTAATGGGATTAAGTCAACTTAAAGAGGTGGTATTAATGATTTTAATTATTATAATTAATTAAAATCATTAATTAATTAATTAAGCAATAGAGAAGTATGGAAGAAGAAGACATGCTGCGCCAACCCCGAATAAATTGTGATAAGGGCAAGAGAATTATGATGATGATGTAAATACATTATATTACGATCACAGAAAATATTTTGTTCAACACACAACCTGACACTTACTGAAATTCTGAGTTTCGCGGTCTAGCCTATCGCTATCACCTCAAGTGCTCTATAAGTATTGAAAGTTAATGTTTTATTCCAATCCGCCGCGCTCAACATCTAACCTACACAAGCACAAACACACACTATCTCGTGCACAAATCACAAATGTATGTCGTCCAGAGTAAATATTTGTAATTTATTTTTAATTTATATTTTTATTTAATTTATATTTTTTTGTTGCTTACAACATTCTCTACTTAGTTTTGGCTTATGTTTAACATAACACCAGATAAAGTAAATATAACCTTAAAAAACATTTTTATACTGCTTAAAATAGTAAATGATCACCAGAAATAGTAAATGATCACCAGAATTAAAAACCTGAAAATCACAGCTCCGAACTAAGGCGTAGTCGACGGAGCCCCGCTACGCGGGGCTCCTATTTCTCTCTGCAGGGTTTAAAGTAACCTAACACGAAGGGGATGTCGGGGTCTTAGTTCGCTCGCTCCGCTCGCTCACTAGACCCCGCCATCCCCTTCGAACCTAACCTGTCCGAGTCCGGGTTGCCCAATATCCCGAGCTCGCTTTGCTCGCACTTGCTTCCTAAGTTCTTCTTGCCACAAAATTTGGTGATCATTTACTATATTTGGTGATAATTTACTATATTTGGTCTTTGAATACAATTTTTTGGTGTTTAGTATTTTTTTTTGGGTAACGTAGCTTAGGATCTCAAAGTATTTTTTGGTGTTCATTATATTTAATCCCCTTAGTTTTTAAGTTAATTTATCAGTTTTGAGTAGTTGTTTATTTATTATTCTAATTTAGTTTTAAACCTGTAAGGCTTGGGGGCCTGGTGACCCGTAACACAGGTATTGTATTACCTGAGTCCTAGATGAAATCATTCCTATTCACTGTAATGTTTGTGGTGAGTCTTTTTTTTAATTTTATGTTTGTGTTTGGTAATAATGGTCCCGCGGGATCTCGCTACCAGGATAAGAAGTAGGATGTGTGAACTATGTGTTAATCCAGGTTATAGACAATATCCTTTTGCGTCATTCAAATCCGTTCAGTAGTATTTGCGTGAAAGGGAATCAAGCATTTGTTCATTCATCTTCTAGAACTTTCGAATTTATAACAGCAGGAAGATATTTTGGTGATTTTATTCAGCAGGCAACTTAGAAAGATACCTATTCTCATTCTATCCTAGGCTTAACCTGCCAATAAATACTTCTAATTCACCTGAACTTATAAATATACATTTTTGATAGTGATTGTCACTGAGATGAGGACAAAAACAGAATTTGAACGCTAAAAATATGGTATTTGGCCTTCTGATTTATGGAACACTGTCTACCCGGAAGCTTTTAAACAGTGTCCACCACTATGCTACTTAGTGTCTCTCCAACTTTCCTCTACCGCCTTATATCAAAGTCTAGTAACAACACATAAAATCCCTAACATAAACTCTACAAGCAACATAAACACTGTACCACGAACAGGTGTCCTATAGAAACAAAAACAAACAAACATTAAAACTCTTCACATTTCACTGTGGAAAATATTATTCTTTATTCCTAAGGAAATCATAAACAAGGCTGTGTCATTCTTGCCCACAAATCAAAAGCGGCTTACGTACCTTTAAATAAACAACTTTATGAAGTACAATCCTGAAAACTGATTTCGATCTTTATGTGTTATAAGATAAGAGTGAGAGAAAGCATGGTTGGTTGTAAATGTAAATTGGTGTCCCCTTTCCAGACTTACCTGCAAGTTTGTCTGTCATATATAGTTGTTTATTGACTATTGTTTTCATGTTTGTAGTTCATGTGACATTAAATTAATGTTTGCAAAATAAAATAGGATACGATTTGTTTAAAACATGGGTGTTATTAAGTAATGGAGACGGGATAACTGTCTGGTTACTTTTTTTAAAGCTGTTAGTTTTTGCTGTTATTTTTAGCACCTGCATCAATCTTTGATTGCTTCGATTTGTGAGTTCATACGTGCGTGTTACTTGTGTTAAGGGAAGACAAACAGGGTTGGGAAATTAGCAAGTATCGAAGAATCTAAGCGTTTTGCTGCACCGCTGGATAATACCACGTCTCTGCTGCACAATGTTTGGTCATGTGGTGTGGTAACACTTAACTGGAGCTGACCTTCTAAACAATATATTCATAACTAGCTGTCCAGTGCAACTTCGTTTGCGTCAACATTTTTCCAGCTTTTTTTTTTTGGCCAGCTACCCACTAAAACCACGAAAACGACACCCATGAAGCCATTGAGTCGCGCAAGTGTTCAGTCGCGTGAGTGTCTTTCGCGCAAGTATCCATGCGCAATATATTTTCGTCCCGCAAGTGTCCTTCGCACAAATGACCCAGATTCCCTAGAAGTGTGAACTTATATGAAGTTTTTTTAGCGTATTTGTCCATACAAAAGTGCTAACACTACAAAAAAAAAAAAAAAATGCCACCCCTGTTATCGTCTGAGGGGTGGATTTTCCAAAAACATTGATACGTGTTTATCAATTCCATCGAGAAACACAAATAGCAAATTTCAAGCTAGGCAGACTATATTTGTTTTACTAATTTTTCTCCCTTTTGGGGTCGAATTTCCAAAAACGGCCAAATACGTGTTCATTTATTTTTGCTCAAAAACTTCAATATTTAATTTCATTCTTCTTACTTCAAAAATGGCCGATTCCGCATAAAAACTTTGAACCCCCATCTCACCCTGTTAGGGAGTAATTTCTCGAAAACGCTTATATAATTATGTATTTATTTATTTCTAATTAGAAGCTTGTATATGAAATTTCAGCCTTCTAACTTTAAAAATGTCGATTTTCCATACAAACTTTCATCCCCTATTTAGGGGTTGAATTTCGAAAAATCCTTCCTTATTCCTTGTTTACATTATAAAGGGAACCTCTGTGCATAATTTCAGCTTTCTAGGTTCAAAGGTTTGGGCGGGGCGTTGATGAGTCAGTCAATCAGTCAGTCAGGACTTCTCTTTTTATTTATATAATATAGATAGATAATAATAATAATATAATAATAAGAGATAGATAGATAATAAGTAGCTGTCCAGCGCAACTTCGTCTGCGACACATTTTCCCCGTTTTCGCAACATTTTTCATTGCTACTCCGCTCCCATTGGTCGTAGTGTAAAGATATAATTATTTAGCCTATAGCCTTCCTCGATAAATGGGCTATCTATCTAAAATAATTTTTCAAATCGGATCAGTAGTTCCTGAGATTAGCGCGTTCAAGCAAACAAACAAATTCTTCAGCTTTATAATATTAGTATATATATATATATATATATTATATTATATTATATATAGTATAATTAAACACGTCCTACTTATCCAGTATAAGCTGACATCTTATTTCTTTTTTTGTTGTTGTTTTTACTACTGTAATACACATATACATACATAAACTTACGCTTTTTTTCATAGGGGTAGACAGAAGCCACAGAACACCTGGCTACGAGCCTTACACACTCCTTTCAGCAGGAAAATTATCCCACGGGAACATACTATCGGGATAAAAAGTATTCTATGTGTTAATCCAGTTTATAAACTACCCGTGTGCCAAATTTCATCCAAATCCATTCAGTAGTTTTTGCGTGAAAGAGTAACAAACATCCATCCACCCATCCATCCATCCTTACAAACTTTCGCATTTATAATATTAGTAAGAAGTATGAAACTGTGATATTTTCATCATAATAATATTTCATGATCTAATAAACCCTGAAATTATTCGTATCAGTGAAATCGAACAATAGGTTACATCGAAAATAATATCTACCATCACTAAATGATTTGTTCATTGACTCGCCAATTACGCTGTGTTATTGTCATACGAGTCATAGTTAAATTAATTATTAATAAACCCATTCATTTATAGAACATAGACTAAATAGGTCAACAGTAAAACAGAGCTTTGTCACAATAATAATTAGGTTTCATGAATAACTTCTTAACTTCCCTAATGGTTGGACTGGTCACTTTTTAGGGTTTCGTAGCTAAATGACAAAAAACGGAAACCTTATAGATTCGTCATGTCTGTCCGTATATCTGTCCGTGTATGTCACAGTCACTTTTTTCTGAAACTATTAGAATAAGAATATTAGAGTACTTAAACCGCTTTACGATTTTTACGCTTATTATTACGTGTGGCTCCCCAAACATGGAACTGAAACCAAAAACCAAAAAAAAAACATCAAATCTATACGTGCGGGGTCTATAGATAGGTCTTTAAAAATGATAATAATGGTTCCTAAAACCATTTTTCTTAAAGTCAGTCGTTTAAAAGATATACACTTCCAAAGTGGTAAAATGTCTGTGTCTCCCCCTCTATTTTGTAAAGGGTTCTAAAGGTTTGAATAAGATTTGATGTTTAATTTTTATTTTATTTTATGGGACTTTTTCACCAAACTGCAGCAGTAACTTTGTTTTTCTAATGAAATCTTTTTCTTAGTATGTTCTTAGTGTTTCTTAGTGTGGATACACACTATGGAAAAAAAAGGACATTGTTCAGCAGCCATACACCGTTCGCCTAAGTAGCAACAGTCAAATTACTTCCCGTGTTTTTAATTAACGATGACGACATTCAACTGTATTTAAATTAAACGAACATTTCTAAAAATTGTTTAAAATCAAGGTGTTTTTGTAAAATTTTTGATAAATGGCTGCAATTGGAGCTGGATTCATTTTGTTACTTTTTCATTAATTGTGTAACTAACGACCATAATTGCTGATAAGAATTTTTCTGTCTGTTAACATCAACCACATTAATTTGATTCACAAAATATATCATGGAACTTCATCAAGTTTGTAATTCAAATTCTGTTTTATTTAAGTGATGACTCAAAATTCTTGAAAACCGAACGCAAGCTCGCCTATACCCACGCTCACACGTAAACAAGCCTGCCACCCGTCGCCGCCCGTCGCCATTCAAGCCCTCTGTCCTCCACTAGGGATTCGTGTTCATTATCATTTGTATTCAGCGAGACAGCACCTGGAGTTCTGTCGACCCAACAAGATTTATGACGTCGCAAACAAAACTTTCCCTTTGTATGATAATGTTTCTTTGACGATTTTTGAGGATTTCTTGTGAACAATGATTTTAGAGGTGCCTTGCTGTTTTGCTTTTAGGCCGTTTAGGTATTAGGAGGCTGATAATTAAGTGGATGTTTGCAGTTTCTGGTCAACTATAGATTTATATTAACTACAAGAAAAGACACTACGAAAAACAATAAATATTAGGTTCGGCTTTATCAACAGAAGTTCTCACGGTATGAATTTTAACTCATTTTGGCTAATGAGGCAAAATCTATAAAGAAAATATAGACGCTTAAGAAAAATTTACACATTAAATTGAGTTCTGTTATTCTACGGATAGTAAATAATATAAACTCGGAACTTCGGAGCTTCGGAGGAGCTCGTGGCTAAATAATAACAGCCGCCCGGGTCGATCTTTAAGGTTAAGCCGTGCTTGCCGAGGTTGGTCCGTGGATGAGTGACCATAATTACATACCGAGTTTCCTCCGTGCCTCGGAAAGCACGTTAAGCCGTTGGTCCCGGCTGTCATTTGTAGATCTTTGACAGTTGTTACGAGTTGTCAGAAGCCAAAAAGTCTGACATCCAGTCTTACCAAGGGGTATCGTATTACCCAGTTACTGGGTTGTGGAGGTCAGATAGGCAGTCGCTTCATGTAAAATACTGGTACTCATCTGCATCCGGTTAGACTGGAAGCCGACCCCAAGATAGTTTGGGAAAAGGCTAGGCAGGTGATGATGAGTAAATAATATAAACACGGATGGTTCACACTTACCGATTTCCGTAAATAAGAAAAAAAAATACCTACCCATTTTATTATTGATTAGGGACGAGAATCATTAGCATAGTTACCTCCTTGAATTTGACAAGGATGCAAAACAAGCCGCTTAGGCTTTATCAGTAAATCTACGAAGTGACTATTACCAGCTGAGCTTAGGTAATAACTAAATCACTGGGCAATTACGACATGCCATGGTCAGATAGTTTAACTGGCTTTTGGCTCTTGTTTCTGACTATCCAGGCATAGACTAATACCGACGTCAGAACAGAACACAGTAATTAAATCTGACAAAGAGAATACCCCTTTGTCAGATTTCTATATTCTATAATCAGTTGCAGGGCAGTTGATGGGTAATTCTGTGTAATCAGACGCAGTGCTCAAGGTAGAATATTGATTGACCTAAGCAAAATTGCGAATCACACTTAGTTGAGAGGATAATAAAAGAGTGGGACAAAGTATTAAAAAAAATGCATTTATAAAATTCAACAATTTTCATGAATCCTTTAAATCCATCGGATTTTTTTTAAACGAGTTTATGTCACTAATTCGCAGGTTACTTTACAAGTTCCAAAGTTACCGTCTTAATTAAGTACGTGGTTACCATATGAAAGACCATACAATGGTAAATAATTACATGAAGATTATGATATCGAATATATCCTGTTTTATTAACAAACCCATTCTGGTTCATTAACTGTAACTGATCGGCTGACAATGACGTCGTCTGTAGTTGATTGATCATACTGCCATGTAGCGATATTAATTCTGATTGTGTTATCGTTCAATTAAAATCTGAACGTCAACAAGGAAACAACATACTAGGAATGGTACTGTATATGCATATAATACCTTTGTACCCAAATATTTTATGTTTTTCCTGTGTTCTCGACTGTGTGTACATAAATAGTAAAATAAATAAATAAATAATACGAGTAAGAATTGTTGTTTTAGTATCAGCTTAATCAAGGCAATTTGATAACGCTTTTCATCCTTGTATGGTGTTTCAGAATTCAATTGACATTCAAAAAATCAAAATCAAAATATTTTTATTTCACATAGGCCTACATGGGCACTTGTAAAACATCGACAAAAAGGTGCTCGGTTCGGGTTGGTCGTTTCCTATGGAGAAGAATCGGCAAGAAACTCTATGGTTACTCTTTTAAAATCATCATCAATAATAACAGGGTTTTCAAAGCATTCAGAAAGAGGTAACAGCGAAATCATATGGAAAAATACAACAAAGACTGATTGCAAAAAAAGGTTAGATATCAAACGGACGCCTTACTAAAAGTATCGAGGATAGACCAAGTATGCATACAATTTTAAAAAGTAAAGTCCAAACAAATGCTTGATACATAACTCACTATCAGCTTCAAACCTGGATTGAAATCTGGTTATAGTAACATCATCTGCTTTTTCCCAACTATGTAGGGGTCGGGTCGGCTTCCAATCTTCGTGGAGCAGCTGAGTACCACAATTTTATATGGAGCGACTGCCTATCTGCGTCCACAACCCAGTTAGTACTGGGTACTGGGTACTGGTAATACCATACCTCTTGTAGACTCGTTGTTAGACTTTCGGGTTTCTGACTACCTGTACTGTCAAAGATCTACAATTCACAGCCAGAACCAACAGCTCAGCGTGCTTTCCGAGGCACGGTTGGAGTAACAATAGATAATAATAACAAAACGATGTCCATTACAGTCTGCTTAGCTCCCATTCACTACACATCAAGAGCAGACATAATTATATACCTTATATCTCATTCATATGCACCCTACCTGCACAAAGCTGTCAGTGATCTACAACCATACAGGACCACGTGTAGACTTCAATAGCGCACTAATTTTAAGTGACGTTATTTAGCTATTGTCTGTCCACTATTGTAACCACTGTTCTCCAATCAGTCGCCACAGAATGTAAAAGGATCAAGGAGTTTGTGCAACATACATAACATAGCAGCAAACTTGTAATGGTTTTAGTACTATTACGTTCACCTACGACCTCTCGTTTTGTTTTTCTCAGAGTAGTCAGATACGAACCTTCGGACACATCTATATAAAAAATACGTGTAAAAGTGTTTGTATAACCTTTTTGCAAAATTAACATCACTTATCACCTCTGCTTGGGTTCGCAAGCTACAGTTAACTGCCATGTAAATCTGGGCGAGCCTATACAAAAATTCTAAAGGTGGATACAGACATTGCGAGGCATGCGCCGCGAACAACGCACAGCGAATGCCTCGCAAGGTGTGTACCTTTGTATTCGTGGCGAGGCATGTGCTACGCACGTGCGAGGGCGAGCCATAGTATGGCGGCGGCATTCATTGTGCGCCGTTCGTGGCGCATGCCTCGCAAAGTCTGTATCCACCTTTAGAATTTTTTAAAAACCCAATAACACTTTGCCCGACCTGAAAATCAAACCTTTAGAAGATAAGATAAGATTTCTTTCTTTGCTTAAACATTCTATACATACAAGAGCATGCAAGATATTACATAGTTTGAGTCCAAACGTGTATAGCCGTAAGTATGGGCGTACAAATATTTGACATAATATTGTAAAGAATTATCAACAAAAAATAATCGAAAAATTACTTAGAGTCGGCGTTTAAAAACTTTACAATTTACAAACCTCTGTTAATTTAAAAATATTATAATGTTATATAAAAAGCCATATTCATAATTAAGTATTACTTACTGTCAGGGAAAAGATAAAATTATTCAATCACAATATCAATGTCAGAGAAAAGATAAAATTTTTCAATCACAATATCAATATCAGGGAAAAGATAAAATTATTCAATCACAATATTAATGTTAGGAGAAAGATAAATTATTCAATAACAATATTAATGAAAAGACACTCTAAAAAGGACCTTATGCTCGATGCAAGTGACCACTAAACCAAGAAGAAGGAAGAATACGTGTAGAAGTCTTGTAGCAAAATGAACAGATAGGAATACCACAGCGTACCACCAGTTTTACTTCTTACGTATTCAACTTCAACAACTTGGGATGACATCTATACAGGAAACTGAAAGGAGTTCATTATCATTTCTTTTCATCCTAAACACCTGAGATTTGCTGCACACAGATCTTCAAAAACAGGTTGTAAGTTTAGTAGGGTAAGGTCTAATATCGCTCGAATAACAGTTAATGATGAAGTCGAGATTTTCTGACGGTTTGTCAGAGGGAATAAAAAATTGGTGGAAGCGAGTGTGAAATCAATGGGGATTTGTGTGACCGTTCTCAGGTATTCATAAAGGCATCCATCGTTAAGAAAGTTTCTGGGGTATGTAAAATATTCTGAATTCTCCTTTTAGGTACCTAGTATACCTAGGTATCAAAATGAGTCGAGAGTTTTGTGTGTATCGCTTTGCGAAGTTACTATTAGTACGGTACATCATCGTCATCATCAGCAGCCTATAATGTTCCCACTGCTGGGGTACAGTACAGGCCGCCTCTCTATGAGAGGGAGTGGGCTGTAATCCACCACGCGGGCCCAGTGCGGGTTGGTAGATGTCACATGTCTTCGAATATTTAATTCTAGGACATGCCGGTTTCCTCACCATGTTTTCCTTCACCGTTTTTGAGAGCAGCGGTGATGAAATAAATAAAAAAAAAAAAATGCGCCTGCCTGGGTTCGAACCCACTGCTTACTGCTCGTAAGTCTGGGCTACCACCACTGGGCCACTGCTGCTCTCCGGTGGAGTACGGTACATAATTTATATAAAAGGTAGGCATGTAGATACCTACTTATTCTCGTGTGACATAGTACTGTAATGCTTTCATCATATTTTTTACGTTTTCCAATGTTAGTTGGGGTCTGCGCGCCTCGTAAGTAATAATAGTTATATTACTGTAATGTTTGACATACATACAATAAATAGATACCGTGGCCCTGGAACACAAAGGGCAAAGAAGGAACATGTATGGGTTTTAGTCAGTACAAGACTGACACTCCCTTCTGCTCCGCCCAGGGCGGGTGGGGTCATTTGATGATTTCCCATCCGTAAAAAAAGCCTTTTCCCCATGGAAGAAACTACAGAACGCTACCTGCTTCCTTACATACTCCTTTCCCCTCGTCCACGTTAATACATCTGGTCTGGTCTGGTAGGCAGGCCAAGGAGGCACTTTCTACTATAGATGGCCGCCTCACCAAACGGGCGCTTCGGCTGACCAAGCCACAGCTACGCATAATCACAGCCACCATTACTGGGCACGGCTCTTTTAATAAACACCTCTTTGTCTTAGGAGTCACAGATAGTGTGCCCACTGTGCAGAGCCTGCATGGAGGAAGACGAGACAGCAGCCCACGTGCTTCTACACTGCCCAGAGGTTGCAACATACAGGGCAAAGTACTTTGGTAACCCAGGTACTCTCCGCGAGATCGTCAGCAACACCAAGGAGCTGCCAGCTGGCCTTTCTCGGGGAGCTGGGGTGGTTGGAGTAATGTTCCCACCCGCACGCTAAATACGCGCCTTGGACGTGGAGTTGCGGAAACCAGCCCGCTATACTATACTACATCTGGTCATACACGCACCGCGGTTGCGAGTACTTCGCTCCTGACCTTTCTGAAGAACCTCACTAATAAAGTTAGTCTATGTCCTTCTAGGGCGTTTTCCATTTGCTATTGAGCACGTTTGTATTTTTAGTTTACAAGCAGACAATCACTTTGATTTCTAAGGGACTCATTTTTAGGGTTCCGTACCCAAAGGGTCAAACGGGACCCTATTACTGAGACTTCGCTGTCCCGTCCGTCCGTCTGTCACCAGGCTGCATCTCATGAACCGTGATAAGTAGCCAGTTAAAATTTCTACAGATTATGTATTTCTGTTGATGCTATAACAACAAATACTAAAAACAGAATAAAATAAATATTTAAGGGGGCTCCTATACAAAAAAGTGATTTTTTGCTCGTTTTTACAAATAATGGTACGGAACCCTTCGTGCGCGAGTCAAACTCGCACTTGGCCCGTTTTTTACTATTAACAAATTATATTATTTTGTCAAAAATTAAAGCACAAGTCGTTCAATTTGTAACAAAATAATAATTAAATCTCCTCGCAACACATCCCTTCAGTATTAAACTCAGTTTACAGTATCCTTAACGTTGTTTATTAAGAGCGTAGTTCCACAAAACAATCAACACGCGCAGTAAAGCACTTTAAATCATAATTTATATGTAATTAATAACAGTACAGCCGAGAAACGAGGAATAATAAATTTTAATTATGACAAATGACGTCACGGTGCGCGGTAAATCGCTAGGGTTGTTACCAAAGTGCTAGTAAATTACCCGAGGGATGGGTAATCGTAGGTAGAAGTGGGTGACGATAGGATTTAAAGGGTGAATATTGATAGGGAAAAACAGCAGTGGTGTACAGCGATTAAAGCGTTTTACTGGTTTAAGTTTCAGGTAAGGGTGGTGCTGTCAGGCTGGGTGAATTACGTTTTGGTTAACACCTACTGTAGATTTGATATGTAAGGTAGAGAACCGGTTTTTTTTTGTGAGGCTTATGTCCATTAGCGAATTGCCAAGTCTGGTTTAATTGATTGACTTGTATCATTCAATCAATCCTACATATGTGCAATCTACATACATATGTGTAAATATCCCACCTGCATGGAAGGCCACTTCCATGACGTCTTAAAGCAGTATTGTTTTACTCTTATTCCAGTGTAGGAAAAAGACGGAGCTATACAGCATGTCTAGCGCCATCTCTTTCCCACACTTGAAAAGAAATAAAACAATAATGTTTTAAGTCGAGAAGTCACGAGTTGCTATCGCTGACCTGGAAGTCTTTAAATAGACTCCGGACACAGGTTGGCCGAAGCAAGAAAAACCTTTTCAGGTGGAAATTCATAGATGATACTGCCTTGGAGTGTAAATGTGGTGTTGCCCAACAAACGATGGGACACTCCATATCGTATCCTCCCTGTGCTGTTATTTGCAAATCACAATGATCTGATGGACGCTACTTAAAGTGCCAAACTCGTCGCCAAAGTTTGGGTTGATCGTCATCGACCAGCTCAGACGAGGAATCCTCCATAATAAAAACAAAACCAACCTACAACTTTGGCCAGCAGTAAAAGTAACCTTTTGATTCAGTATTGTAATGTTAAAATGTATAAGAGATGGAACTAGATATCCTATATAGCTCCATAACTTTCCAACTCTGGCATAAGAATTAAACGATTCTGCTTTAAGACGTCACGCTAATCCCACAGGAAAAGATTCTATAAAACTTAATTCCTCAATAACTGTCTACTCAACAAACTTAATAAATTGTGAAGCTTTTTTTAATGTTTAAGGTTCCGTGCCCAAAGGGTCAAACGGGACCCTATTACTGAGACTTCGCTGCCCGTCCGTCCGTCTGTCACCAGGCTGTATCTCATGAACCGTGATAGTCAGCCAGTTGAAATTTCTACAGATTATGTATTTCTGTTGCCGCTATAACAACAAATACTAAAAACAGAATAAAATACATATTTAAGGGGGCTTCCATAACCTGCCAGGGCTGCGGGTCCTGCCAGGGCTGCGGAAATACCGCGGCCCTGGAACACAAATGGCTAAGAAGGAACATGGGTGGGTTTTAGTCAGTCAAGTCTGACACTCCCTCCCACTCCGCCCAGAGCGGGAGAAATCATTTGAAGATTTCCCATCCGTAAAAAAAAGAAAAAAAAAAGGGAGCTTCCATACAAAAAGTGATTTTTTTGCTCGTTTTTATAAATAATGGTACAGAACCCTTCGTGCGCGAGGCCTACTCGCACTTGGCCGGTTTTTTTAAACAATACAGTCTATTAAAAAGCTCTTGAATAACTTAAAAAAAAAAACGAACAAAAAAATTTAAACAGTTCAAAACAACAAATTTTCCGGAGAGCAGAAACGTGGGAAGAGGTCATTGAACTTTACATTTTATGAAATTCAGGCATTTTCATTATACTTTGATCTCTCTAGAAAATGTTTGAAGTAAGAGAATTAACCTTAAATAAATTATGCTATTGTTATAGAAAATGTTAGACAAAGTTAAGCCTAACACGATGATTTAAATTATTGGCTTTGTACCAGTGTTATAAAAGAGAGAGATAATAATGAGAGAAAACTTTTACGTGTTGTATTTACTTGTATTGACATAGTTAATAAGGTTAGGGCTGATTATCGAACTATTCTTATTCTTTATTCTTATTCTTTATTGCACACCAAATTAAAAAGAAATATACAAACAGATTGCAATTTAAAAACTTATGTACAACGGCGAGCTTAACCCAGAATTGGGTTTTCTTACAGCAAACCATTTTTCGAACTCTATGTATTCAGCAGTTGTCAAGGCTTTTCTTAAGAGATTTATCGAATTTTATAACATAATGTTTATTTTAGCAACACTAGGCAACACCTAAGTTAGTGTCTAAATAAAAGTAGGTACTCTTTTGGTTTTTCTAGCCTCGGGTCAGTGAGAAAGGAGAGAGCCAGCCACCTGTCAGTGCTTAGTGTATGTACATACCCTTAGCATTGCTTAACCTTGAAGATCAACCCACGTGGCTGTTATTATTTAGTTACGAGAATACTCATATACAAGGTGTTGTTTTGCATCCTCGTCAAATTTTAGGAGGTGGTCACAAGAGACATAAATAATCAAGTAAAATTACGGTACCTAGTTAATTATTAATAAACGCTGATTTTTTTGGTTGTTTAAGTTTGTCAGTTTATCAGAATAACCCACTTAACGCGGTTTTAGGAATAAGAAATTATCGAATAAACGTTTGAGATTGTTTGTATAAGTGAAAGAACGGTTATAGGGCAAGGATCAGACGGCTGCGTTTAAAACAAGGGTGGTCACACTTACCGATTTCCGTAAATAAGAATAAAAATTAAAATTACCCTCCCCCTTTTATTATTGATTCGGGACGAGAATCATTTTGTCAGTTACCTCCTTGAATTTGACGAGGATGCAAAACAACACCTTGTATACTATATATTTTTTTTAAATTAATCATTATAATCTTAATACACAGGTTATGTTTGTTTTGTACCATTAAACCAGACATGGTTTGTATTAGTACTCACATTCGCTAAAACAACACTGCCTAATCACTACTAAACAATTAAAGTAAAATGTAGGTACCTACATGAAAAATATTTTAGCCGTAAACATCTATCCGTAAGTAACATGTAATGTTTTGAATCCGAGTTGTTTGCTATTTATATAACCGTACAATAAACAGCTCTCAAAATAATTCCATTAATAAAATGGTGTCTAGACCTGCCCGCACGTGATGCTCTCGTTTGCGTAAATATTTTATAATCTAACCTTTTTACAGAAGTAAGGGTCGACGTGACAAACAGTCGAATAATTTATTTTGTAAGTAAGTTCAATCAATCATTTTGAAAATACAAAACAACGTGGAGTAGGTTGAAAATACCAATATTTTTACTCTTCGGCAAAAATACGAAGTTCAATACAAACTTGAGTGGTCTATTTAAACGATTTTCAAAATTTTTGCTTATTTACATATACAGGTTTTGTTGTGCATCCTTGTCAAATTCAAGGAGGTAACTATGCCAATCATTCTCGTCCCAAATCATTAATAAAATAAGTAGGGTTTTTTTATCTTTTTACGGAAAACGGTAAGTGTGAACCACCCGTGTTTCAAACGCAGCCCGGCTGATCGTAGCTCTATAACCACGCTTTTACACATACAAACAATCGAAACCGTTTATTTGAAAATTTCTTATTCCCTAAACCACGTTAAGGGGGTAATTCTAAAATACTGACAAACTTAAACAACCAAAAAATCGGCGTTTATTAATAATTAACTAGGTACCGTAATTTACATTGATTATTAATTGTGTATTTTATGCCAACCTCCTGAATTTTGACGAGGATGCAAAACAACACCTTGTAAACAGGGTGTAACAGAAAGGGTTTATACATCCTTGAGGGTGTGCTACAGACCATCAAACTGAACATGTTTCTCATCATAAAAAAAATTTTTGCAACAAAATAAAATATCAGCTGCCCATACATTTGTGTCGAATAGGTATTGCAATTTTCTATGGGGCAGCAGATATTTTTTTTTGCTGAAAAACATGTTTTATGATGAGAAACATGTTCAGTTTGATAGTCTGTAGCACACCCTTAAGTATGTATATACCCTTTCCGTTACACCCTGTATAATACTTTTGAATAACCTATATTGAAATGTTTAGTAGGTAGAAAATCAGCTAGGGCTTAGTTAAGTGAAAAACTACTAGCGTTTTTTAAATAATCATTTTAGCGTGACTTATTCGCATTTGATCTGCTACAGCTTAAATACTGAACGCATTTTGATCAAACCTAAAAAAAAGTAGCTTAGCATTTGAAAAATATTTCAATCTTTTGATTTAGGAGTTTTTTTTTTTTTTTTTTTTTGAATGGCATCTCGCAGTTCAACCTATGAGGTTGTCGTCTGCTTAACCGGACTATCCTGTGGGTGCCTTTAGAGTAAGGCCTCCAGCCAGGGCATAAAAACTTACAAACTAAGCGACTGCACGCTAAGGGCACCCCCTGTGGGGTACGAACCTCGGCTTAGGGCGTCGCTGGGGGAAGACTGCATGGGGACAGGCTGGATCTGAATGGTATCATTATTTAGGGGCTGATTTAAAACTACTGGCACAGCATCGCGGGCTGGCTCGAGCGAGGGTCGGGGAGGGCATGGACCGGGACGTCGCGACGGACCTCGACGGCGAGGTCGGAAAGACGGCGGTTTGAGTCGGAACTTTTTAAGAGTGCTAGTCTCTTTGCTACTCTCCTGGAGGAGGGTGATAGCATCATCTGGAGTGACAAGGGTATGCCTAGGACGGCGTACTGTACTAATGCGCGAGGGTTCGTAACGGGCGGCCGCTGCGATCAGGGGATTACGGTGTTTAATGGCGTTATCGAAGAAACGCTTCGAAAGACGTTTCATAAACTGAAGGACGGTGGGCATTCTAAGGTCTACGTGTAGACGGTCATTACGGACATAAAAAGGGGCTCCCGTGACTCTACGTAAGAACCGGTTCTGTAAAACTTGCATCCTATGGATGTACTTAGGCTTGGTGTGAGCGTACACGACGCAAGCGTACGTCATAATGGGACGGATCACCGCGGTATAAAGGCGCAACTTGCACTTGAGTGACAACTTGCTTTTTGCCGAAATCATGAAATGAAGCCTACCCATAGCAAACGCAGCTCAGTCGCGAGCTGCTTTGATGTGCGCCGCGAAAGACAAGTGGTTGTCAAGTATGACTCCTAAGTACTTGGCTTGCTTCTCCCAAGGGATAGGCTTACCGTACATAGTGATCGGGCTGAGCGCGGGTGGCTTAATTTTACGCTGTTTAGAGAAAAGAACTGCCTGGCTCTTGTCGGGGTTCACCTCGATTCTCCATTTCCGGAACCAAGCGCCTAAGACGTTGGCTGAGGTTTGGAGGGTGCTATAGATAGCGTCGTGACTGCGGCCAGTGTAATAAATGCCCGTGTCGTCCGCGAACAGGGCTAACTGAGCCTTCTTGCTCTTGGGGATGTCACTGGTGAACAGAGTAAAGATAAGGGGAGAGACGACGGAGCCCTGAGGGACTCCGGCTCTAATGGGGTGGGGGGAAGACAGTGCCTTCCCGATGCGATAGCGGAAGGTGCGATCCGACAGAAAGTCTCGTAAGATGAGCACGAGACGGTCCGGCACTCCCAGTTTGTACAGCTTATATAATAAGCCGTTGTGCCAGACTTTGTCGAAAGCCTTTGCTATGTCGAAGTACAACACACCCGTCATCGCTCCACGCTGGAAGCCAGCGCTCAAGTGTTCTACGATGCGATGGGCCTGTTGAATGCAGGAGTGTCCGGTCCTGAAGCCGAACTGCTCGTTGGGGATGAGACTCTTAGCCTCGGCGAAGTCTTTGAGTCGCTTATAAATAAGTCTCTCGTAGATTTTGCCGAGTGCGTTCAGGAGACTGATAGGTCTGTAGCTTGAGGGCTCAGACTTGGGTTTGCCTTATAGTATCTGCCTACTACAGACACTCTATACTCACACTTATCATCCATATTCATACTTTTATTGGTTTTACATTAGCATATTACCAATCATTTCGTTTTTATAAATATTTTCTTTATATCCTTTGTTGTGACATGTTTACTTCAAATTTGTCAGATGTCATTTACTTTTATTTTTGATTCTTACCAGCCAAACTCTCTATGAAGGTTTCATTTAGATTATATATTACTAAAAATTATTATCATCAATTCGTTAGTTCAATTGTTGTATTTTATAATTAATTGCGAATATTTGCTGTGTAAAGATATTCTGAGTTATATTTATAAAAATATTATGCGCAAGGTTTTTGACCAATTGCTACTGGCTGCTTTGAATACTGGCAGGTTGCGTCTTACTAGAGCGCAGCAGTTTTGAATCTGAAAAAGAAAATTGGAAGAAAAGAAACGGAAGATCAGGGTATAAAAGGGATTTCTGACGGATGCCCTGGTTCTAGTCTGGAGTTAAGAGTCGGTTCAGTCTGGACACGAGAAATCAGTATAGTCTAAAATCAAGAAAACAGCTAAGTCTAGTTTGGAGTCAAGATCTGTCATATCTTGAGTTTTGAGCACAGCCTGGTGGAGTCAAAGAGCGGCCTTCGTTTAGTGCTGCCGTGGCTGTTGCTAACTGTCTGCTGGAAGCTGCTTTGCGAACTGACGAGCCTGGCACTGGGGCTCATTACCTGTCTGCTGGAAGCTGCTCTTCGAGCTGACGAGCCTGGCATTGGGCGGTACGTGTCTGCTGGTGGGTCCTACCAAATCGCCCTGCATCAAGTTCGTCGTGGTCAAGCTCATCTTAATCAAGCCAGCTTTCTACGACTGCAAGTTTGTCTTCAGTTACTATCACGCTCAGAGATTTGCGGAGATATTTAAAACGTTCTCGGTTAACCTGCCCTTCACTTTTGTACTAATTTATTGTATTTTTCATTTCATCATTTATTAAATTCATTTTCCCCTAATTACTTTTTTAATGTATAAATCTGTTTACTCCTTTCATCAAGGAATAAGCAAGTTTGTTACATTTTGGCGCCTAACGCAAAATCAAGTCTTGATCTTAAACATATTCCCTAAATTCTAAAACAACTTCCACAAGAGATTATATTTGGTAACTATTTTCATCATATTTTCATCATATTACATCACTAAATCTCTACTTATACTCTTAAACACTTAATTCATATATTTATCTATATCTTCTATGAATCTCATCAAAAAAGGTTTAGTGTCGTGGGCTCGAACTATTATTGGCGCTGTTTGCGTCCTTCTTAATAATAACTCAGACTCTCTTGACTCTCTCTCTCCCTTTTAATTTTATCTACTTTATTTTTAACTTTTTTATCTTATACTTACTCATGACTCATCTTCCTCTTCCCTTCTTCTAACTGTAGAGTTTTATTCGGTCTATTTAAACTCTTAAGTTTTTATTTTCTTTGTTCATTCATTGGTTCTTAAACCATTAAAAGATTATTTTTAATCTTCTTCTATATCTGTTCTTATCAGATAACTCTTTGAAGTGCTTTTAGGTACAAGTTATCTAACCTTCTATTATACTAACTGTACTATAAGTTGGTATAACTATTTTCTTATCAACTCTAAAAGTTGACTCTGAAGCGGGTTGCGACTTCCTTAAAATAAGCCTTCGCTAATCTTCAACTCTAAAAGTTGATTGAAGCGGGTTGCGACTTCCTTAAAATAAGCCTTCGCTAATCTTCAACTCTAAAAGTTGACTGAAGCGGGTTGCGACTTCCTTAAAATAAGCCTTCGCTAATCTTCAACTCTAAAAGTTGATTGGGGTGGATCCCTTATTATTATTTTTCATCTTATTATGGGTTTTAGACGCGAGCGGATTACAACTCCAAAAATAAGCCTACTGTTATTGATTTATCAGGTGGAGTAGTGATCATTGAATGTGAATCCTACCTGGCCTAACTTCGTAAGATGTCGGTGTGTTTGAATGAGTTATGAAAGTTTTGTGAATGTTGTAATACTTTAACCTTACCAAAATTTTTGTTCTAGGCCAAAAATTTTCTCGGGGTCGTTGGGGAAATATAGTATCTGCCTACTACAGACACTCTATACTCACACTTATCATCCATATTCATACTTTTATTGGTTTTACATTAGCATATTACCAATCATTTCGTTTTTATAAATATTTTCTTTATATCCTTTGTTGTGACATGTTTACTTCAAATTTGTCAGATGTCATTTACTTTTATTTTTGATTCTTACCAGCCAAACTCTCTATGAAGGTTTCATTTAGATTATATATTACTAAAAATTATTATCATCAATTCGTTAGTTCAATTGTTGTATTTTATAATTAATTGCGAATATTTGCTGTGTAAAGATATTCTGAGTTATATTTATAAAAATATTATGCGCAAGGTTTTTGACCAATTGCTACTGGCTGCTTTGAATACTGGCAGGTTGCGTCTTACTAGAGCGCAGCAGTTTTGAATCTGAAAAAGAAAATTGGAAGAAAAGAAACGGAAGATCAGGGTATAAAAGGGATTTCTGACGGATGCCCTGGTTCTAGTCTGGAGTTAAGAGTCGGTTCAGTCTGGACACGAGAAATCAGTATAGTCTAAAATCAAGAAAACAGCTAAGTCTAGTTTGGAGTCAAGATCTGTCATATCTTGAGTTTTGAGCACAGCCTGGTGGAGTCAAAGAGCGGCCTTCGTTTAGTGCTGCCGTGGCTGTTGCTAACTGTCTGCTGGAAGCTGCTTTGCGAACTGACGAGCCTGGCACTGGGGCTCATTACCTGTCTGCTGGAAGCTGCTCTTCGAGCTGACGAGCCTGGCATTGGGCGGTACGTGTCTGCTGGTGGGTCCTACCAAATCGCCCTGCATCAAGTTCGTCGTGGTCAAGCTCATCTTAATCAAGCCAGCTTTCTACGACTGCAAGTTTGTCTTCAGTTACTATCACGCTCAGAGATTTGCGGAGATATTTAAAACGTTCTCGGTTAACCTGCCCTTCACTTTTGTACTAATTTATTGTATTTTTCATTTCATCATTTATTAAATTCATTTTCCCCTAATTACTTTTTTAACCTCTCCAGCCCCGTGGTTCCCATATGGGAACGCCGAACAATTCGGTTGAACCCCGAGGTTCCCATATGGGAACGCCTCGTACAAGCAAACTTAAACCCTTATCGTACGTACAGTAAGGGTCTAATTCGTTTGTAAAAATTTACGTCTCTGGCCAACTAGAGTTCGATTAAAATGAAACCAAACATACCAACCTAACAACTGCACAAAATTATTTAAAAAATAAAGAAACTCGTCTTTGTCGACTGTCAAAATGAGTCATGGCGGCCAGTGTGGAACGGTGGTGTTTTGTTTTGGAATGCAGTGAAATTTTTGTGTTTTGTGTTGTTAAACTTTGGTAAGTAAATGTATAGTATGTTATAAGTGTATAATGTAACTTTTTAGATAGTCATTTGCTGGAAAAAATATCTAAAAATTATGTTTTTGACCCAAAAATTTCTCCAAAAATTCCTTTGTTGTGAAGTTCGTCAGTCGAAATTGAAAATATGAATTTGACTCTTTTACAATGAAATATGGTCTTGGAAACATTAGTAATAAGCGAAAAAATAGTGATAATTCATAATTTCATGCATTCGAGGCATATTTATTCATATTTATTGATATTTCAAGTATTTTCATGCATTGAACTCCGCAGTTAGAAAATGGCCGATTCTAATAAGACGTTTGAATTGGAATCTTGCAAGAATAATTTATGTAGGACTCCTAAAAAACACTGTCATTAGATTACTTGTATATTTGTTATGTTAGATCTAAAGTTTCGTGTAAATTGATTCAGTAGTTTTACCAAAAAAAAACAAACTACGACAACAGTATGTTTGCGGCGAGCTCTCTGAATTCTATGCGATGTTTATAATTCTCAAGTAGTTATAAAACAGTTGTTTATAATGTAATACATGGTCTCGTTAATCAAGAACCCGAAACTGTTTACCGCTTGAGATAAGAGCTAATAGAACTCGTGCGATAAGCTTTTTATGAGCGCAGGACACTTGACACGCTCGATGACGTCATTGTGAGGCCGGCTGGGTGTTTTACCGTTTAGCCGCAAGGTTGGAGAGGTTAATGTATAAATCTGTTTACTCCTTTCATCAAGGAATAAGCAAGTTTGTTACAGCCTGGCTTGGCGAAACCGATGACAGTGGCCTCTTTCCATATTTGGGGAAAGGCGTTGTTGCTCAGGGCGCCATTGAAGATGGCCGCCATTAACACGACGAGCTGAGCGGGGAGGAGTTTTAACACCCTATTGGTGATTCCGTCGGAGCCGGGTGCTTTCCGCGGTTGAAGCTTATTAATGATGTCTTGCACTTCGTCAGCTGTGACCGAAGGCAGAGGATAATCAGGGTCTTCTACGGGAGGGAGGGCGGCTTTACGTTCGACGAATGCGTTCACCTCATCGAGATGTCGCTTGTCTACTGGTTGAGAGCTGGGGGAGCACTGGGACTCCAGGCTGTCGGCTAGGCATTCGGCCTTCTCAGAGTCGTCGAATGCGACGCTCTTATCGGGTCGGGTGAGGGGAGGCATCGAAGCCTCTTCGGTGGAGCGCAACTTGCGTTGGAGCTGCCAGAAGGCTAGGTGGGTAGGCTCGAGCTCGCTAAGCGTCTTGTCCCATTGATCTGAACGATGCTCACTAGTGCGCTTCTTTACAGCACGCTGTAAATAACGCATGTGAGCTTTGTTCGCGTCGCAGGGAAAGTTGCTGTAGGCACGGATGGCCGCGTTCTTCTCGGTTATCAGTTCACGTACGTCAGCGGGTAGAATCCAGCGTTGATCGCTCATTGCTGGAACTTCCCGTGAGCAATCCTTTAGTACGGATTGCACGTGTTCTGTAAACGAGTTGATGGCGGCCGTCGTGTCTGCGACTGAGACAATGTGGTCGGGGATGGCCTCCAGGTGAGGCGACGTGGTGGATTTCAGCTTTTCGCTGACTTTCCTCCAGTCGGTTATCACTTGGGTCGGCGGGGGCTGGCTGGGGTCAGAGCGACCCGAGCGGGGAACTAAGTGCATGAGCACTGGTCGATGGTCTGAGTTAAGCTCATGTAAAGTCTCGATGGAATGCAACTTAAGGTTGACATTCTTGAGTAGCGCTATGTCGAGAACGTCCGGACGTTGGTCGGGGTCGTGGGGATAGTGAGTGTGCTCCATCGGAGCGATGGGATCGAAGTTGAGGGACTCACCCAGGTTATACACGTGACGTCCTCTGGCAGAGGTCGTCGTGCTGTTCCAGGCGGGGTGTTTGGCGTTGAGGTCGCCCGCTATGATAACGGAGTCACTCAAGCCGAAGAGGACGGCAAGGTCTTTGGTGAACAGAGTGTGCTCCTCGGACGTGCCGCCGGGAGGGATGTACGCGGAGGCGATAGTGATCGATTGATGACCGGTCATGCCTAGTCGACAGACTGAAGTCTCGAGCAGAGACTCCATGGGAGGGGGATCTAAGGGGATGCAGTGCAGTTCCTTTCTATAGTAAATTAGAGTTCCGCCCTTGTGGCAACGTGACCGATCGTTGCGAACTATGCGATAGTTGGCAATTCTCGGATCGCGGTGACTGGGCTTGAGGAAGGTCTCCTGTATGAGGAGGATATCAATTTGATGGTCACGGAGGAAGGTGGCGATTTCATCACGCTGGCCTCTAATGCCATTGGCATTAAAGTACCCTAATTTAAGGGATCGGGGTTTGGTACACGTTAATCTCGAATTATCCATTGAAATTAAAGATTAATGCCGCTGAAGGCTTCGCCTAACTTGATTAGGGACTTGAGGATAATTTTAAGCTTATCACCGTCAGTGTTAGCCTCCCTGAGATCTGCCGCCATGCGGTCTGCTTCGGGGGTGACTAACTTTGCTAACGTTTCTAAAGTTACGTTAGGAGAGGAGACCGCGGCCGCGGGGCCGGGAGGCGCGGGACGAGCGGGCGCCGGTGCGCTCGCTTGGGCCACGGGAGTGGGGACAGGGGCATCTAATAGCCCGGGAATGGGGCTGGACTTTGCTTTGCCGAGTGCCGGGAAGGCTCTCTGGTGGTTCAGCAAGGTCCAGGGAGAGGGCCTCTGAGGGCTGAGTCTCTCCGGCATCTGTGCAGTTGGTAGCCTCACCGATGGGCTTTCTCTCTGCTGGCGGGCGTTTGCACGCTTCGCCAGTTTAGAGGAGGAGCCTTTGGGGGCTTTCGGGCAGCCGCGGTAGTTAGCCGGGTGGCCCGACTGGCCGCAAAGCACACAGCTCGGTGGCTCCGTGCATAGCGATTTGTCTTTGGGACGGGGGCAGTCTGCCGTACCATGGTCGCCTAGACACTTTACGCATCTGTGCGGCGCATGGCAGTTGGCTTGGCTGTGTCCGTACAGCTGGCAGCGGTGGCACTGCCCTACTACGGTTGAGCGGTAAGGCTTCTCTATTGAGATGCCTGTGAGGGAGCATACCGACTTCACTTTGAAGATCGGGTGGTGTCCTTCTACTGGGTCACAGATGACCAGTACCATATCGTACTGGTCTCCACCTCTCGCCTTATGAAGGCGGTGGACGGCTGCGACCGGGATGTCCTGGCCTTGGAGGTCGCTTAGGATGTCCTCCGTGGGGATTTCCTTCGGGATCCGCCTGATCACCACGCGGGTGGGCTTCTCCTCTGGAAGGGAGTATGTATGGAAGGCTATGTGCCTTCCGATCAGCTGACGGGTTAGTTCCCTGAAGTCGGTGGTCGTAGGGACTACCACTTTGATACCCTGCTGGGTGCTTTTTGCGCTAGTGTATTGAATGCGGCGCTCAACACACATTTTGGACACGTCTGTCCATTTCCCTTTGTCCTGAATGAACAACGGGGGAGGTGGCTTCAGCTTCTTTGAAGAAGCGGCTGAAGAGTTAGCCTTAGGGCTGGATGGTCTGCTGGTATGAGCAGCGGCGGACTTTGGTGCGGGGACCGGGGAGGTGGGGCGGGAGGCCTCGGGAGAGGGGATGAGAGGGAGCGCGACTAATTTTTTGGCCATGGTGGCCTGACAGTTTTTGCCCTTTTTCCTCTTGCCCTTTCCGACGACTTGATAGTCGTCTTCAGAGGACGAGGAAGCAGAGCAGGAATCTATAACCGATTCCGAGTCGGAGACTGGCACAGTTGTGTCCATTTTCTCCGAAATGGGAACAATGGACGCAGGTGCGGACTGATCCATTGTTTGCTTAGCAATGGGTCTGGGGTTAGCCGGAATCGCGGCGGCGACGGCTGGCGGTGAGCCTTTGTCCATGTTCTCAGAAACGGGAACAATGGACGCAGGTGCGGACTGGACCTTTGTTTGCGAAACAATGGGTTTCACTACAATGGGTCTTGGAGTTGCCTTAATCGCGGCGGCGACGGCTGGCGGTAAGCCTCTGTCGGCAGGTGGCGGTGACAAGGGGCTCTCGAGCGCGTCACTGAAGTCAGTGACGGTATCGGTGGTTTGCTGAATGGCAGCAATTTCTGACCCATATTTTTGTAAATATGGGTCGGTCGTGAAGACGCGCAAGAAAAAGCGCAAAAGCGCTTTATCTGTGTCGTCGAGGGACGACATTTTATCGGCTAAAAGTTAGCGGACATTTGAGTGAAGCTCAGCGCGCCTAACAACCTAATTTCTTGACCAATTATTTAGGGAATTTACTGAATCAGTGACTCACCCGCTTCAACCTTCCCGCAGGCACAGTCCGAGGGTCCTGGCTTGGTAGCAACTCCAACTCCAGTCCAGGGAACTTTGCTTTCAGGAACTTGTTCAAACGGGAAACACTAGCACAGTATATCGGCGGCGCATGCGAACGCGACGGAGCCCAATTTTTCACCAAGACCCTGAAGGGGTTAGGCGGGCGGGTTGGGTCACCACCCTCTCTCGGTTTCGTTGGCACCGTTAGGTTTCCCACCAAGAACCTCGAAATTGAGGATTTTTCCCTGATGGGGCAAAGGAAGTTAAATCGGAATAATATCCGAAGCAAATGAGCAAGTGCTGTCTTAATAAAAAGACAGCAATTGTTCGGGGGTGTAGTCGAAAGACAACTGATGACGTCACGACACTGGGAAGCGACGAACCGATGACACACACTGATAGCGAGCGGGGATGCGGGCAGGTAGCGGCACGTCCGTACGCGACGGCGGTCAGGCGGCGAGTGGTGTTGATTTAGATGAAAATAATCTACCCTAATATACTTATACGCGTATATATATATATAATACGCGTCATAAAACAACCCGACCAAATAAAATACACCCTACGACGCAGTATGATAGCTGTGTACATCTCAATGTATCCGTGTTATCTAGTTTCAGATCGGGCTGCGTTGACTGATGGCTTGCAGCTCACACCGCACGTTGATAGATGTTACGTGGGCACGGAGTTAGCCCAGGAGTGTAGAATGAAAAATGTATGATCGGTATTAAAATGAACTCTTTACGTGTATGCCTCAATCGTGATGCATGAGGTCCTGTGTTCGAGTCCCAGGTCGGGTGTAAAGTGTTATTGAGATTTTCCATCATGAATTTCACTATAGCAGTCACGGAGTCTTGATTTGTGCCGTGTTGAAGGCAATAGGCTCGTTCCCTATTGCATGGGACTTAGTCAAAAATAACTGGCGAAATGTGGGTGTACTAATTAGGTACACTTCTGCAAAACCTCTCGGGGTCTACAGGCGTGATGTTTGGCCCTCCTAAATAAGACAACTGTAACGAGCATTTTTACAAACAACTGATTTCCAGAAAATCTTTAAGCCGTCCGGAAAAGTCGACTTGGTTAGAAAGCCTCTTAGAGAAAGTTAAGATTTTTTTTTGTATTGAGTGAGTGTATATTCTAGTTCCATTTAAGTTGGTATAATAGGAAAACAGCAGTATATAGAGTACAATACGTGTTTTCTGAACTGACAATAGGACAATAGTCGTATACTCACAGTAAAATAATCCTCTTACGTCACATTGTGTTTCCTGGTAATTTTATAAACCCTGACAAATACAGTAAGCTTATTCAGTAAAAATCTGAATTTACCGAATAAAACGTCCAGTACATATTTTTTTTAAACATAATTGACCAGTACCTACATAATATTAAGACCTTAAAAATTTCCCCGCTAACCCACTAAGTTGTGCTAAAAGTATTTTATAACTTCTGCTATTCAATGAGTCATTCAAAAAGTGCTGATATTTAACCAATTTTTTTGCATTAATCCAAATTCCACAATCCGGCTCCTGAGCTACAACCATAGGGAGGGAAACCAGCGAACTACGAAACACCCAAATGCTCATTTATCCGTAAGTGATAAATAGGCTTGAATGAATTCCGAAGAGAGGCGGTGGCGCCCCCTGCTGGTTAATGAATATATAATGAACAAATCTTTACCTGCCGCTAAGTCAAACCAAGTGTGGATAAAGAATGGGGATGATTATAGGTGACGTATTAACGAAAAATCTGAAATTAACAATTTCTATATATGTTATTATTGTCGATAAGTTTTTGGATTGTTTTTTTTTTTCAGTATATTTATTATAAGGGTAAAAATAGTTACCTTTCTGTAAATAGATATTGTTGAAGAAATATTATGAGATTATTGAAAATAATCACTAACTCAATAAAAACACAAAATATACACTATAACAATTAAAAACTAAAAAATAAAATAATCAAACTAAAAATTAAAAAACTAAAAACAAAAAAAAAGGCATCAAAAAAACTCCTCCTCAACGCTGTCAGCTGGTAATGTGCCCCAGAGACTGGCGGCGCGGCGTTCCCACGTTATGTAGCCAACGCTTGGGTCACGAGAAGAAGATAGGTATTGCATAATCATTAATTGCAAACTAAATAATGATTAATAAATATATGAAATTGAAACTATCCTGATATAAAACAAAAAAAAAGTCATACATCATATTTAATTACCAAGCCAGACATCATCCGATACATGCTTAATGTGCAATTATATTGGGAAAATATCTATTATTACGTTCATTAATTAAAACGGAAAGCCTAAAGGCGATTTTTTATTCAATACTTTCAGCACGGATGTCCAAGCTGCATTATAAAATCATGAAAGAGAGTTGTTTCAATTGAAGTTTTGAGCAAAATATGATTTAAAAAAATATTGAAATTTATTTTATAAAAATTGAAATAATCTTGTTTCCATTTAATGAAAATATCAGATTAATCTCTGACATATTTTTCTACGCTATCGTCATGGGAATGATATCAAATTTTAATATTGAAATCTAGTACTAGAATATTCGGTACATTTGGTTGTTATTCACTTTCTATTAGAAGTTGATATTTTTAACAGTTGAATTCTTTTGTTTTTGGGCGAAGACTTCAAGTATTGGTTCAAGTATTGGTTCATATTTTTGTGAAGAAAAGACTAGGCAGAGAATAATGTATCTGAACACCTTCTTACCTGGGTCAGCTAGACCAGTCTGGCTTTATGCAGCTCAATACCAGCATTTTACATGAAGTGACTGTATATCTGACCTCCACGACACAGTGAGTAGGTACTGGTTAATACGATACTCCTTGGTAAAATGGTTGTCAGACTTTTGGGACACTGACTACTTGTGAAATTGTAATAGGGGATGATCACATTTTTTTTTCTTTGTCCGTCGGGTAGTTTATCGAAAAGTATTGGACACGTATTTTTTCTTTTTTCACGTGGTCATAAAATTACGGAGATATATTGAGTTGAAATGGCGCATGACGTCACATGTAGGTAAGTTTTATACCTACTTGTGACGTAGTGAGCCCCCACTCTCCAACTTTAATGAGTTATAACTAAGTAATTTTTTGATATTTTGATAAAACAAAAAATATGTGTCTAATATTTTTGTATTACCTGTCGGACGGACAAAATATAATGTCGTTTTCTTTACCCAGTCCGCACCCCTATTGCACCATTTACGTAAAATCTTCAGCAGTTACCCAATCTTACAAAAGTACCCAAACTTGATGGTAGCAGCTAACCGTGTAAAAAAATTAACGCCCTTCATTAGTACTTGCGCACAATTTTACTCTCATCTAACTGACTTTCAATTAACTTAATAGGCATGTGCCAGTCACGATTGTTAGCCAATTAACTAATGAAGTTGAATCCGGGCCGTACTGAAAGTTGGAGCAGAAGATCCATTCATAACACGATTACGAAAACAGTGCAAACGTAAAAATTTTAGTGCTACGTTTTCAAAACAAAATTTTGTACAGTCGTGGACTCCACTGCCGACAGTAAATAAAGAGAGGCTATTATACTATGTAATTATAATATTCGGTTCAATACAATGGTTTAACTTATGAAGAGCTTAAGGTTTTTCAGATATGGGCGAAAACAGTTTAGGACAAAATTTTGATGAGATGCA
This sequence comes from Cerastis leucographa, assembly GCA_963082945.1. Taxonomy (NCBI): domain Eukaryota; kingdom Metazoa; phylum Arthropoda; class Insecta; order Lepidoptera; family Noctuidae; genus Cerastis; species Cerastis leucographa. The sequence continues at coordinate 17,308,308 of OY720358.1, read as the reverse complement.
CAACCTTACGACAAGCTTTTGCTGTCGGTTTCGTCCGCATGAAAGTCGTCAATTATCCCACGGGAACGTCCTGCCTAGTTACAAAGGCTGGTTTTAACCATAGTAGTCCAAAAGACCATTTCAGACACTAATCTGCATAGTCCTCTTGTAAATTGAGCAATGTCTGGACTTTAAAAGAGTAACAAGTTAACAGAGAACCTCTGAGTTTGTTTCGGCTGTTTCTTCTCAGAGTAGTCAGGTACGAAACACCGGCCACATCTAGTTTTAAAAGAAAAATGACGTGTAAAAGTGTTTGTAAAAACCTATTTGCAAAATAAACATAATTTATCATTAGCCATAATCTATTAAAAGGTGTAAACTTGTAAAGTTCTGTGCATCAAACTAAGTAACCCTACGAAAAAAATATTGCTGAGAAACGACATTTTCATGGCGTGAAAAATCACGTTTTGCCGTAAAACTCTACGCACTCAAAACATTGTCTTGATATCTGATGCGTTGAATAGTGAATGTTTCGTGGAAGTATTTAAAGTGAAGTTATAAACCTAATAACTACTATTTTTGTTAAACTTGTGAAAATGTTTGAACTTTGACCTCCTATATACAAGATGTTGTTTTGCATCCTCGTCAAAATTCAGGAAGTTGTCACAAAAGACATAAATAATCAATTTAAATTGCGGTATCTAGTTAATTATTAATAAAGCTGCTTTTTTGTTGTTTAAGTTTGTCAGTATTTCAGAAAAACTTTCTTAACGTGGTTTTAGTATTAAGAAATTATCAAATAAACGTTTGCGATTGTTTGTATCTGTGAAAGCGTGCTTATAGGGCGCTAGGGCGGATCAGACGGGCTGTGTTTAAAACACGGGTGGTTCACTTACCAATTTCCGTAAACATATAAAAAAATAAGCTACAATTTTATTATTGATTCGGGTCGAGAATCATTACCATAGTTACCTCCTTGAATTTGACAAAGATGCAAAACAACAGCTTGTGTACATAGAATGTTCTCAGTTCAGCACAACAGCAGTAACAGCGTATTGGCTTCGTTATAGTTATTTTTAGACTGTCCGACTGACCGTCAGACAGACTGATTTACTTATAGGATTTAAAATATTAGTACAAAAAAAAACAATTTATGAAACTTCTACACATACCATCTTATTGTATGAGTTCCGAGAATGATTTCACAATGTCGACAGATTTGTATGACGAGTCCCATCTCGCTTTAAAAAGGGGATTTAAAGTGGGACACGCCGCTTTATTTTATTAGTGCAAATTGTAGGCTTGGGGGATTTGATTTTAACTATAACTGAGTGTTTTTGACGTCGCGCGTCGTATTGTAATATGAACGAGTGATTGCATGCAGTTGGTAAGTTAATTAGTTGAAAAGAGTATTCAACTTTGCGATGTTGAAGTATCCCATCCTCTTGCTTTTGGGTAGGTTCCACGTACGTGGTATAGGTAGACAAGTATAATGTACCCAGGACTTCACAATATCTAAATATTTTTATTTAAGATAGTCTATTGACTTTCTTACCCATCCTTCTCCATAAATTATTATAGTTTATTTTAGAATTGGCAACGAGCTCCAAACTTTTAGATTGACTCCTTGACTGTTCAAAATTGCCTGTACATGCTAGAATTGAAATAAATTATTTAAAAAATGCAGGCCTTTTCAATAAACAACTTAATGTTTATAAGTTTACTAGCTCTTGCCCGCAAATTTGTTCGCTTGAAAATTTCGATGGTTTTACAGGGATAAAAAATCCGTTGCGTACTTTAAAAGATCAAAGAGTATTTACGGCAGGAAGCAACTTCGTTTATTCCTACCTAAGAACCTTGTACAAAGTATTAGAAAACATTTGAAAAAGATGAATTAAATCGGTTAAGACTTTTTCAAGATATGGCGTGACCAAGGGAAATAGAAATTCATATAATATACATAATCCTGCTAATCCTGCTAATATTATAAATGCGAAATTTTGTGAGGATGGATGGATGTTTGTTACTCTTTCACGCAAAAACTACTGAATGGATTTGGATGAAATTTGGCACACGGGTATTTTATAACCTGGATTAACACATAGGATACTTTTTATCCTGATAGTATGTTCCCGTGGGACAATTTATTATCGAACTCCACGCGGGCGACGCCGGGGACATTAGCTATAAATAATAACTGCAATATCTGATTCCATCAAAGGTTTCCTATTTTCACACATACTTATAGGAAATGTGGAAAAATACCTCAACATTAGTAGTTTCGCTAAATGTCTCGTAGAAACCTACTTACATTCACAATGACCGCACTTAGCGTGCACGTGAACCCCACATTCGCCATGTGTTCGCAGCCTTAGAAGGCGTCACAGAAGTGAGACGGGTCGACATATAAGTTGCATTAGTGAGTCAAGAGCTTCCATGAAAAAGTGCTTTGACCCTGACCCATTTAATCCTTATATAGGTAAGTTTCAGGTCGCTTTTCCTTTGTCCCTCGGCTTCGCTGTGTCTTCCTGGTATTTTTTTTCTAGCCTTGACATGTTTCTAGTTTCTGAGAGCACTTTGTGATAGACTTTCAACTGTTTAAGTTGGTATTGTTACGAAAAAAAAACAAATAAGTACAGGAATTTTCTCTTCATCAGTAGCCTATAATGTTCCCACTGCTGGGACAGAGGCCTCCTCTCCTATGAGAGGGAATGGGCTGTAATCCACCACGCGGGCCCAGTGCAGGTTGGTAGATGTCACATGTCTTTGAATTTTTCGTTCTAGGACATGCCGGTTTCCTAACGATGTTTTCCTTCACCGGTTTTGAGAGCAGCGATGATGAAATAAATTACACAAAGTAATACGCCTGCCTGGGTTCGAACCCACGGCCTACTGCTCGTAAGTCGGGGCTGCCACCACTGGACCACCGCCGCTAAACAAATAAGTACAGGAATTTTCTCTAATTCACATAAACTAAGTTTACTGTTCATAATCCGCCATTTCAGGGTTTACTAACTGTCAAAAAAAATGGTGCTCTGACCTTCAAAACCCAGGATGACTTCCAGGCTACTGAGTTACCGTAACTTGAAAGATCTACCAAAGACAGTAGCGACCAACGACTTAATGTGTTTTCGAACCGCTGAGGGGTAAAAATAATTACTTAATACAATTCAAGGGAAAATGCGTCAATCATGAAAAGGCATCAAAAGTAAAAGAAAACCATTGGTTCTTGAATTGACAGAAAAAAGAGGGAAATATTCTTCATTTTTCATTTAAAAAATTTTATATTAACAGCTCGGCGCCCACTATCAAAAACAAACAGAGTAATCAAAACGAGAAGGAAAATGAAAGAAGAATTAATTAAGTCGGGCTTTGTTCTGTTGCTTATAATACTTGAGGTCCAATGGACTCCCTTAAATTAATCGCTCGTAATCAAATAAACAAGAGATCCCTGTTGGTGCCTTTAATATAAATTGGGACTGTTCTTGAGATAGTGCTTAAAGATCCCTTAACGTAAATGCAGAGACGGATTAGGATTGTTATTTTGCAGTGTATGTTACACTATAGGGTAGTCTTTCTTTTGAAATTACCTGGGTTACCCTCAAATGATAAAAAAAAATTGGAAAGCCATAACAGAATAGGCTGACATAATAAAATAGTAGTTAGGTACTAAAAATAGCAAATGATATGATTGTCTCATGGACGTCCGTTAGCTAGAATATATAGCAATGCTTTACATTAAAAAAAAAAAATATAATATTTATTTCAGACTAAGCACACATTAATTGATACAAGTCCATATTATATTGGTAGGCAGATTCTTACAGCTATGTTAGTAAAATTTAAAATAATTAATATTTTGTACATGCATGAGCGACCAATGCCTCAGGATTTAGCTCTCCACACTGTCCGACTGTTGGAATTTATGAACGAAACCTCTATGTTAACTTCTATATTATTGTCTGTGGTAACTTAATAGCATTGCTGTCACCCTTGTATGTTCTAGAACCTAAGTTTTTTTTTTCTCGTCATGTGTCTGTGCAAATAAAACTGTTCCATCCTTATTTGCCCAGTTTATTAATTCCACACCTGAATATACTTAAACAACAGGTTATGGGCCCAGATACCTACTCAAATAAGGAAAGTTATTTTTGTAAAAAGAAAAGCAGAAAAACCAAAAACGATCGGCACTTGTTTTTTTTTTTCTTTGGTTACAATACTAAAAGTTAAAGATGACCAGCGAAGCGCACCACACAGGAATTCCAATAGAGAGGCTGAAGGGGGCCGAAAACTACAATAACTGGAAGTTTTCAATGAAGATGCTCCTGATGCATGAAGACCTACTCGAATGTATTGAGTCCACCGACGGAAGCAAAGACGTAAGAAAAAATCAGCGCGCGCTTGCAAAGATTTGTCTTTCTGTACATCCTAATGCTTTCTCGCTTGTGCGCAACGCAAAATCAGCATATGAAGCATGGACAAATTTACAAAAGGCGTATGAGGACAAGGGTCTGTGCAGACGCTTAGGATTACTGCGGTTGCTTTTTGGAACTAAGCTCGAAGAGAATGCTTGTAACATGGAGGCTTACATTACGAAAATAACGGAAATTACACAACAATTGCATGACATAGGTTCTCCACTAGACGATGACTTCATAGCAGTCATCATGTTGAGCGGACTGACATCCGATTACGACCCGCTCATCATGGCGTTGGAGAATTCTAGTGACAAACTTGTCAGTGAAACTGTGAAAATGAAATTATTACAGGAGTTTCACAGAAGGGATGACAAAACAGAGACTGCGTCGGCCTTGACTACTGTCAAGAAAATCAAATGTTACCGATGCAAGAAGCCAGGACACACAAAGAAGAATTGCCCAAAGAATGCTGCTTCTACGACTCCAATGAGTAATGTCAAGGACAAGCAGAAGGTGTTATTGTCAGCATTGTCGGTGAATCTCAAGAATGATGTGTGGTATGTGGACTCGGGTGCAACCAACCATATGTGCAACAACAAAAGTGTAATGTCAGAATTGAAATCAACTAAAGAACTTTCTGTGAACATTGCAAATGGTGATAAGTTGTGTACTGCAGGAATAGGTCAAGTTAGAATTAAGTTAGACAATGGTTTTAGAACAATAACTAATGTTTATTTGGTTCCTCAACTGTCAACTAACCTTTTATCAGTGAGTGAGTTAACAAGAAAAGGTTATAAAGTCATTTTTAATTCTAAAACCTGTAAAATAATGGACGGGCATGAGACCATTGCTACAGCTAGTTATGTGAATGGTATTTTTCAATTAGATTCTATAGGAAATAGCAGTAGAGCTAATGTTGAAGTGCAGTCTCAATGCATGGTTTCTGACAGCAGCAGTAAATCACTACTGGACTGTGATGTGTCAGAGCAAGAGCAGAGCAGCTTGGTGTCACAGGAAGTATGGCATCGCAGGCTGGGGCACCTCAACTCTAGGAGCATGAATGTCATGAGACAAGGTATGGTCATTGGTATGAATTATGATAGTACTTGTTTTAAATCATGTGTTGCCTGTATTAAAGGAAAACTGACAAAATTACCTTTTCCAAAAGTGTCTCATAGTAGGTCTAAGGAGATTTTAGGCTTAATACATACAGATTTATGTGGTCCAATGCAAGAGAAGTCGTTTGGTGGTGCTTGTTATTTTCTTACTTTCATTGATGACTGTTCAAGAAAAACATTTGTTTATTTTTTGAAAACAAAAGGTGAAGTTCTTGAAAAATTCAAAATATTTAAAAAGCTTGTGGAAAATGAAACTGATAAGAAAATAAAAACTATTCGTAGCGACAATGGTGGTGAATATATTAATAAAAAATTTCAGGAGTTTCTGCAACAGCACGGCATCAGTCACCAAACGACTGTCCCGCATTGTAGTCAACAGAATGGTGTGGCAGAAAGAGCTAATCGTACCATCATGGACAAAGCTCGCTGTATGCTAGAAGATGCTGGTCTTGACAAACGTTTTTGGGCAGAGGCTGTAAACACTTCAGTGTATCTGAAGAACTGCTCACCTACAAAAGCTGTCATGGGCATAACACCACTGGAGAAATGGACTAATAAAAAGACAGATGTAAGTCACCTTCGTACATTTGGTTGTTTGGCTTATGCTTTGACTTCGAATCACAAGAAACTCGATTCGAAGGCAAAGAAATATATATTTGTAGGTTACTGTAACAACACAAAGGGTTACAAACTTATGGATTTTGAGAACCTCGGGCATTGCATTAAAGCACACCATGTGAGGTTTTTAGAAGATTGTTTTTGGAAGAAGGACCTGTCAGATGATGATACTAATCAAGTAGTTCATGTTATTTCACATACAGAACCGACAAGTAGGGCAGACAACAACACTGGGGATGAAAGTTCACAGGATGTCTCCGAAAATTGTCCTGATGACAGAAATAGGAACAGAGGCACAGTATTCAGTATCAATGAAAGTAGTAGTTCATCTGAAGCAGATAATTCATTGGATGAAACCTATATTCCAGGGAGTTCAAGTGAAGACTCGACAATTTTAGACTTCACTGATGCTGTAGATGAAGATCTATCTGCACATCTGGTAGCTCAACAGTACAGGGATCTCGGAGACCCGGAGACTGTTGAGGAAGCACTTGGTGGCAATGAAGCCAAAGAATGGAAGGAAGCCATGGAAGATGAGTATAAATCCTTTAATACCAATAAAGTCTGGCGCCTTGTAGATCTACCAAAAGATCACAAAGCAGTCAAATGCAAATGGATCTTTAAAAGAAAAAGGAACTTAGATGGAAGTCTCCTAAGATACAAGGCACGGCTGGTTGCCAAAGGATTTACGCAAAGGTATGGCATTGATTATAACGAAACTTTTGCACCTGTTGTCCGTTACTCGACTATCCGTTTGTTGTTAGCACTAGCTGCAGAATATGATCTGGAAATAAATCACCTAGACGTCAAAACAGCTTTTTTGAACGGTGATCTAAAAGAGCATGTGCTAATGGAACAACCAGAAGGATTTGTTAAGAAAGGACAAGAACATAAGGTGTATAAGTTGGATAAAGCCGTTTATGGATTAAAACAGGCTGCTAAGTCATGGTATGAAAAAATTAACGGAGTATTACTAAATAAACTCCATTTTAATAGGATGCCATCAGAACCATGTGTCTATTATAAAGGACAAAAGAGGGAAATGGTTATAATTGCCCTTTATGTCGACGACATTATGTTATTTTCTTCATCGATATCCAAAGAAAGAGATATGGTGAAAGAAAAACTCATGTCAGAGTTTGACATGAAGGATTTGGGACCAGCTCATCAAATATTGGGAATGAGTTTATGTAGGAATAAAGAATCGATTACTTTGAATCAGTCACATTATATTGAAACTGTTCTACGTAAATTTAATATGACTGATTGCAAACCGTCTGCAACCCCTATGGAAACTGGATCAAAACTGAAGAAAAGTGAAGTCAAGGATACTCGTTTCGACTACAGAAATCTCATAGGTTGCTTGATGTATATTTCAGTTTGTTCCAGACCAGATATCTCTCATGCAGTCGGTGTTCTGAGCCAATTTAACGAATGTTTCAATGAAACACATTGGAAAGCTGCGAAAAGGGTCTTGCGATATCTTAAAGGTACAAGTCATTACTTTCTTAAGTATGTTAAAGGCGAATTGGTCATAAATGGCTACACAGATGCTGATTGGGCATCCAATGAGGTTGATCGTCGTTCATACACAGGATATGTATTTAAATTAGGTGATTCTGTTATATCTTGGGAAAGTCGTAAGCAGAGGACTGTGGCTCTCTCAAGTACTGAAGCAGAATACATGGCTGTTTCAGATGCTTGCAAAGAGGCGTTGTTTTTACGTATTTTTTTAAATGAATGCCTTCAAGTTAATTGCAAGATAAATTTGTACAATCATAATCAGTCCGCACAAAAACTATGCTCTAATTCAATGTTTCATGCCCGTACCAAACATATAGATATTAGACATCATTTTATAAGGGATATTGTAAATAATAAATTTATTGAACTCCGTTATATGCCTACAGGTGACATGGTAGCTGACTTGCTCACTAAACCGTTAAATAGAGAGAAACATGTTAAGTTTTCTTTGTGTCTTTTATCAGAGTAATATTGTTATTCTTATTTATTATTAGGTGTTGTAACATTTCTTAAAAATATTGTAGTAATAGTTTACGATATTATATTAATAACATTCGTGTTTTTTGTAGAAGAAAAGTTTAAGGGGTAGTGTCGTGATTTAATTAAATTCGTTCAAGGGGTAGTGTTGGAATTTATGAACGAAACCTCTATGTTAACTTCTATATTATTGTCTGTGGTAACTTAATAGCATTGCTGTCACCCTTGTATGTTCTAGAACCTAAGTTTTTTTTTTCTCGTCATGTGTCTGTGCAAATAAAACTGTTCCATCCTTATTTGCCCAGTTTATTAATTCCACACCTGAATATACTTAAACAACACCGACACCACGCTCAGAAGCGTGTTGGTGCTACTTTTACCCGAGACCGCAAGTGGGGCGTTCTTTTGCGAAGCACCGCCTGGAAGCCGTCCATGCTGTGGTCGGCGAACATGCCGGAGGCACTGCACCGCCATGGGAGCCCCAACAAACCCTTGAGCGCGTTGCTATACTGGACGCGCAGAGTATTGCAGGTTTTTTAGTGTAATTGCTCCACAGGTTGCACGTGTTACATAACGTTTAGCTTTTTAATACCGTGACTTCAAGATCACATGAGCATCACGCAAACCGGCGAGACCATATTACCCCTTTTTTTTTTTTTTTTTTTTTTGCGGATGGGAAATCATCAAATGACTTCTCCCGCTCTGGGCGGAGCGGGAGGGAGTGTCAGACTTGACTGACTAAAACCCACCCATGTTCCTTCTAAGCCCTTTGTGTTCCAGGGCCGCGGTATCTCTTTCGAACAACCCGCAGCCCTGGCAGGCATCGGCCCTCTCGGGCCCCTTCCTGTTTGCTGACATCTCCTTGAGGCGCGCGTGGAACACGTACGCGCCGTCGACACGGCCTGTCGTCATGAGACGGACGGACGGTGAGCTAGCCCATTACTCACCGTCCACAGGCTCGCGCCTACGGTGGCCGGGGGCCACTGGTTGCCCCCCGACGCCCGGGGCGTCTCCCGCGGCGGCTGGGACGTGAGGTTCTCTCCCTCTCACGTTCCGCCACCTCCTTCGCTAGCATGACTGCTTCACAGAAGGAGGCGACGGCTTCCCATTCCCTCTTGCTCCGGACCATGGATTGAACCAGGGCCGGACCATATTACCCCTTACCGACAATGCTATCCATGTCCATATCATAATTTTGTTTGCTCTGCTTGCTTTGGTAAAAAAATATGAGTCGGTCAACAAGATGGTAGGTAGGTAACCAGGCTTTTTTTTTTTCGGATGGGAAATCATCAAATGACTTCTCCCACTCTGGGCAGAGCGGAAGGGAGTGTCAGACTTGACTGACTAAAACCCATCCATGTTCTTTCTTAGCCCTTTGTGTTCCAGGGCCACGGTATCTCTTTCAAACAGCCCGCAGCCCTGGTAGGTAACCAGGCTACTATAACGAACTATGTCGATCAAACATTAAATTCATAATTTATTTAGCATTGTAGTTTGTTTATTTCTTGGAAAAACAAATATTTTAATTATTCAAATTGCTTTCCATTCGGACACGTGTCAAACCCAGGTGCTAAATGTTTGCAAATTGTTAAAATTTTGATATTTCAATTTGTTGGAATAGGCAACGAATTTCCATACTGAAATTATTTTTTTGCCGACAATCAGCAATTTATTTCGTTATGTATTCTGATCTGCATTATTTTTGCTAGGGAATCTGATTTATAATTGGTTACATTAAAAGCCAAAACGCTTAATGTGCGATTTAATTTTCCTGATTCAAAGCAATTGCTGACTATGAATAGAAAAGAGCAATACTTTATTAATGAATTGTGACGTTAGCTGTTTTCAAAATTTTCTCGCACTGAAAATATATTAAATAAATGCTCTATAATTTATTATCTATGTTGATAAAAAGGTAGGACCAATTTGGGAATAATATTTGTTCCTGATGTTGGTGCAATTTGATAGGCGTAGGTACCTATTGCTAATAAAATGCATCCAAAATCAGAAAAACAACATTGGCTTCCCATATTTTAATTTAAACAGTGAAACCATGTTTGTAAAAAAAATTAAATTGATTGATTTTGATTTATTAAAACATGTCCAAAGTCTGCCTAATATCCGTCAATTTTCAAACATCGATTTAACAACAGCCAGTTTTCATCGAGTTCAGTCCTAGTGGTGCATTTGATCCGGCCCTGTACAATGGAGCCCCTGGGATCTGTCTAACAATAAACTTGTGATAGGCTTTGTTAGTGTTTCGTCATCAACTCTGTGAGCTATCCGAGGCTCCCCACTTTTTGTTGACGCAAACAATATTCGGAGAAAAAAGCATAGTCGGATTTGTCAGAATCATTTCGGAACGCAACTAGGTATGTAGTTGTAATCAATATTTAAATTTATTTTCAAGTTTGTACATTTGCTTCGTTGAAAATCCCGTAGTAAAATGACGATATAAAAACTGAAATAAATATACCGTTTATCATGTAAGCCCTTCAAATTACATATTGAATACAACCTGTTGTTTTGCATCCTCGTTAAATTCAAGGAGGTTACTATGCTCAATAATAAAAGGGGTAGGTATTTTTTTTTTTTTATTATTTATTTACGGAAATCGGTAGGTGTGAACCATCCGTGTTTTAAACGCGGCTCGTCTCATCCTCGCCCTATAACCACGCTTTCACACATATAAACAATGGCAAACGTTGTTTCGATTGTTTCTTATTTTCTAAACCACGTTAAGGGGGTTTTTCTGAAATACTGACAAACTTTAACAACAAAAAAAAGCAGCGTTTATTCATAATTGACTGGGTGCCGTAATTTAAATTGATTATTTATGTCTTTTGTGACAACCACCTGAATTTTGACGAGGATATAAAACAACACCTTGTTTCATACAATATAAAACTAATGTATAGGGTGACACAATGGTTGTTCTTATCACTAAAAGCGAAATTTCCAAGACAACCTTTGGACAGATTTAAGGGAGGACAGAGACACTGCTGTAGATCGTGGTATACTATAGTAAAAAATTCATAGTTAGATACATTTAAAAGGCTTAAACTTTTAAAAACGACATTACTCGTGAAAATGAGAAAAATAACTTTTATTGATGTTCAAGGAGACAGGTAGTGTTTATAAATATTAATAATTGACTATTTAAATATGACTAGATAAAGACTATACAATAACACACACACATCTTAAATGAAACCAAATCTCGCTTTTTTATTGGGTCCGAAATCAGAGAGAGCGACATAGTGTTAGAGAATCGTATTATATTATTGGCTTTTTAATGGCTAAATTTTATTTATTTCAACGGCATGCTGATTGACGGCATGCCGTTGAAATTCAGCCAAAATATTGGGCATTATAATAAAGCAATCACTCATAATACATAACTCAAACAAAATCCATATAATAATGTATTCATTGAAATCACATGCTCATAAATCAGGATTTCAAAACACAATGGTCAGATCTGAACCTATAACTCATTTAAATCAGAATCATACTAATAATATTTTCGCAATATAACATATTCGCATATCTTTAGCAGTATTTTAACTTTAGCACGTTTGAGCTCTAAGGGCTTTTGTGACACTAGACATAAGGATCCTTATGCACGATTAAGAGAGGGCTGGATCTCTAAAGCCTTTAAAGACTTGTTGTGTTCTTCAGCCTACTTTATACTCCAGATGAGGGGTTCCAAAGAGTCATTACATCTGTCTGCTGTGCCAAAAACTTTTTACGTTTTTCACGGCCTTACAAATCTGAAATCTGAAGTCACACTCGTTAAGTTTTGCTCTAAAGTCGAGTCATTAGTATTCGACTTGTTTCAAAGGCTTTTTTTTTTGAACTTTTGGAGATCAATCGGCTGAAGTTTTTTTTTAAATGACATTCAGAATTTTAAGTCGTTGATGTTTTATAAGCTGTTGAGGAACTTACATTTTTATAATCATAATTTATTTGTATAATAAACAAGGTCAGGAACACCGGCACGTAATTAAAAAAAAACATTTATTTCACGTATTTGGACCGTGTAGTTTGAGCGAGAGGGCAAAATTAAGCCATTGATTGTCGTTGTATTTTTGGTTCCACAATAAAGGTCTAAATAATAACGAGTTTATTCATTAATTGCACTTACGAAAACAATATATCAATACGAGTTATTATCTTTATTTAGTGAGGAACGTATGCCAGCGGCTTCCTTCGGTCTATTCAGCCGTGAAAAAGTAATAGACAGACATAGTTAATTCCATATCTATAAGTTCCTAGGAAATACGTATTGAGTGGTGAGTTAGGAGTTTTTATTCAACAAGTGGTGTGTAAAGTAATGATTGAGCTAACATTGTAGGTAGCTAAGCAGTCATAGAAGTACCAGCTCTTTGTTGCCAAAATAAGTACGCAAATAATCACGCAACAGCGTTCTCAAATAACTGCGGGGTAAAAAACCAATACATCGACCTTGAAAACGCAAATACACAATAATACCGCAATGTTCCAACACAAAACAAATATTTCCCAAAGCAATACACTCAAAAGAATTTTCTCAAGCGACTCCCAAACAATCGGTGATGAAATGTGAGGGTAATATTCTCTTGCCAAAGACGAGAGCAATCGACCAATTTTTTAGGTCATGGAATGATGATGAGAATGGAATGCCAAACTGAGTGTACCCATAAATATTTTTAGTGTTTAGTTTGCCAGGTACGCATGGGACGAAATAATCAAAAAATTTCATCGGCTCCATTTTGTCATCTTTAAGTAAAAACATTAAAGGATACAATTACATATCCCCTATAATTTGTCGACAACATAATTATGCTCTGAGATGGATCAAACTAGTCACTGCTTATGGCAAACTTGGGAAACACCATTCTGTTCTCTCGTACATTAGTGCTCCATATCTATTTATGTACTTTCTCCGTGTTCAGACTACATTTTTACCAATTTCAACACGTTCCGTTGGAATTTTTGAAAAAGAAAGTTATTGAAACAAATTCAAGGACGGTGATGTGGTATAATTTGTGGAACTTTTTCAATTTGACGCGTTGAGTTTCGGATGTATTTTTTACGCTGACCCACTTTTTTACGGACCACAATGATGGGTGACAGAGCTTTATTTGCTTTCATGTGGCGTGTATGAAAATTTGGCTTGGGTTTATCTAGCTGATTCAATTTGGCAATCAGCACTTTTTACTAGCCATGAGCAATATCCTTTGCCTTTGATGGCAATTTGAGACCGGTTGGACCAGGAAACACGCAAATACCGAGGCGAAAAGATCTTAATTCGAACTTCTAATTGCTCTAACATAATATGGGTATCAAAAAGGAATCACAAATTACCACATCAACCTAATTTAACCAGTCTACCGATCCACATGAGATAGTCAACATCAGGCACATTTCTTTCATTCACGAACACAAAATTACTCTCACAAAAAAAAAGGTTTCAAAGGTTCTATTTCCGTAAACGTGTACGACCCAAATTCAGTGCTCACGAAGCGTAGGATGCCATCTTTCTCAGTGCATAATGTATCACCACGTGGCTCGTTAATTGGTCGGCGAAACGGAACAAAATGCTTAGAAAAACAGATAATAGATATTTACAGAAGGCGGTTTCTAGAATGAGCGAAAACATAGTCGTAGGCGAGTACGTATGTACAGTATGCTACACGTCACAGGTAAAACTTTGACTCCGAGTTAAACCGGTGTAGTAAGAAATTCTAAAAAAATAAGAAGCCAACTAATACTGGTTTTGTTACCACAGACGTGTGGCCTACACCTTTCGTACGACAATGTCTAACTAACGGCAGTCGTATGTGCGCTTGCACTAGCTGCACTCACACGTGTCTAAATGTATTTTCGGTCGTTGAATGCACCTAACCTTCTGTTTCTATCTACTCTGTGGTCGAGCCCTTTCAAGGGACCTCTCTAATTGGGCCCATTCAGAATGCCCAACGTGACCAGAAAAGCCACGTTGTTGGTAATTTTTATGGTTTCATGGTTTACGAATTAATGGAGGTAATAGGTATAGGGGTTTCCGAAAAAGGTGGTTTTGTTTTTGTACGGGTATCATTTTAATGGGTGTGTGGTCCCTGCATTGATATGGAAATTAGCTTGTGTTGTATCAAATTATAAAATTGGGGTTAGGGAGTAACGAAATTGGGGGAAGTTTTTTATATTTTTCAGAAAAAGAAATTAGTTACTTCTTCAAATGCCAACCGTCCTAGGTGTACACCTTACACCTTACGACCCTCTCATATAAAAGATCTCTAAAAATACCTACTTAAAAAGCAGAAGCTAAAGCTGAAGTTAGCACCATTTGCACTAAACACAAATACAAGTTTGAATAGTTTTCAGAAAAGTGCAACGACAAAGCTATAAACTACTCAGCTGTAAAACAAGACACCTATACTGCTAAGCCCGTCAGTCCTGAGATTTTCTCGATGACATCCTCACAAATCGAAATTTTATTTTCGAGAAAGGTTTTAAAGCTATAAATCCGCGCTGTCTTCAGCTTTTCAAGCAAATGTGCGATAACTTGGATTATCGATATTTGAAAATTGCTTTCACGAGTACTCGCTATGAATTGATAGTTAGTAATAAAGAGTAACGAAATGGAAAACTTATTTTAGTTTTAGAAAGTAATAGATTTGAGATAGTAGTGATTTATGCAAACTTATGGAAAAACCAAATTGTAATCACACAGAAAACTGAAAGTTCTATTGGCATCGTACCTATCAAATCATTAGAAAAATTAGCATCTTAATCATACGTTTTACTGGGTAATAAGTAGACTATGATTTTTTTTTGAGTGAGTAATGGCTTTTTATGGTTATGGCAATCTAGGTTAAAGAGTCTGTACCAGTTAAAGAGTCTGTAGTTACAAGCTAGGCTTAAAAAAAGTGAGTACAAGACCCTGTTAGGGCGCAGCAAGAAAACTTTAAAAACCAAATTTAAAAATATTCCCATCTATTGCATGTGCATTGATGTTCCAACATGTTTTATTGAGTAGCATAACTTATACTAGCTCGCACTAAACTCTTGAACTCACTGCGACTTATCACTCAAAATTTCCACAAGACCTAACAAACTATTGGATATTGCGTCTTCAACTTTCCCGATACCGTGCCAAGAAGACTTGATAGTTGTATTCCAATAACTAATGCTGTCTTTGACAAAGCTGCAAGTAATTGTAGTCTGACATAAAAGGTTATGACAAATAGGTAATCGCATGGATCAGAGATGGTAGTACTTATGGATGCCATATTGTAGTGGCTTGTTCAAACTGAGAACATAACATTTTTATTTTAAATCACTCCAGAAGTTTTTTATTCTTAATGAAGTTATTCACATAATAATTCTTGGAAAGAGTGGTGTGATATGTAGTAGAAAGCCTTTTAAATACAGATGAATGTGTTACTTATACTTTTTACTGAGTAACATGAGAATTTCACTTGAACGGAGTTTGTTTACTCTTTCGTCAGATACTTTCCGAACAGACTATACAAACTGTTTGTAAGTTTACATTGTACTTTCCTTATTAAGTCTCCGCGAATGTTTTGCTTTGACAATCTGCTTACTCGTGTTTTAGTTTTCAAAAGCAGAGACCATTATGTTCTTTCTTTCAAAGGAGATTCTTTGAAATTCCTTGCGTCTGCTTGGCTTGGAAAAATGATGTAACGTTTTAAGGGGCCCTCCCCTTAAAACATAACTATATCACTCAGCTGTAATGAAGTAAAGCATAGCTTTACTCTTTTTTCGATCTCCTAAATTATTCTAAGTCCAGTAATACTTCAATACTAATATTAGTATTGAAGTATCACTTATAAATATTTATAAGAGGTAAAATTTGTTTCTACACTACTACTACCGGATGCTACATTATTCCCGAGTATCATAGGCTACATTTGAAACGTTCCCGTGGGTGGATTTCCGTACATAACGGGAGCGAAGCTGCCATCGTATGCTAGTAGCAATTTAAAATCTTTGTCATGCTTTTACTAAGATATTCCTGATGGAAAACCAATCAACACATATGCCTATAAATCAATTCAATCAGTACATCCCACCGTGGACAGTCGAGCTAGCAACCTCGTAACAACTTGGCTGTGCTAATGGAGGCTACAAGATATAATGATAACGAAGAACAACCGCCTCTTCCACATTTTAACAGCGACTTACTCCCATATTTCCACCACCTACCAGGAAAGCAGCAACAAAGAAGTCTGCAGCTAAAATAAACCCATGTTGTGCAGAGATCTTTACGGTTATAGCAAGCATGTTAGCGCTCTCAGAATTGTTGTTGATACCGCCGGAACAACGGTACTGGCTGGGAAGTTTCAACCTTAAACTATGTTTATTGCACCGCATAACATGAACCGTATATTGCGAATAAGATTTTTAAAGTTCCGAACCACCGAGTCCCCGTCCGGTTTGCGTTCTACTAAAGTTTCGTTATTTTTGTTAAACGAGTTATTTGAAAATGTTCCGTTGGATACAAATAATCCTCAACTTTATAGTTAAGGGTTATTTTGTTTTGATTTTGTTTGTTGTTAGTATGATTGTGGTTTGAGTTTATTATGAAATTAAGCGTGGTTAAATGTTATTACTGCTAATAATTTAGCAAACATGAATTGGGAAATGATTTGTTCCGCTAATTGGTGAATGAAATTTTCTGTCATTTATTATAAAGCTTTGATAATCACTTGATTTTAGTTGTTGAACTAATATTAATTTCTAAGTGCAACTAGGCAACGATACTAGAGATGTGACGGGATGAACGTAGTTATTTATTTTTGTAAATTCTACATAGCCAATCAAAATTCCTACTTAGATTCCAGCAATGCTACATAGGACGATAAAATTTAACGTTGCAACTCTAAAGTAAATCTGGAAGCCAGTGTGAATTGAAATATTTATGTTTATTTTAGTTCGTCCTTAACCTTTGTTTATAGCTGTCGTGAACACGTGACCCACGTTATCTTGAACGCGAACGTGTAATTTCGGTAGAGGCGGTTATTCCTCGGATAATGAAAGTATTTTCTCCGATCCCCGCCCCTTTGCTGAAAACAAAATACATAGAAAAAATTAAGATTTTGCGTTCATAAGTTTTTCTTTAAAAATATGCAGAAATTGCCATATTTCTTTATAAAACCTATCAAATTCGAGGTGGGTGCTAACATTGTCAAGCTCGGTCTTAAATCCTGATTTGTTTTATTCAGAGTGCAAAAAAAAATTGATGTTTTCATGGAACTGATGGTGCACCTTCCCGGAAAAAACGCCCAGTCCCATCGCCCATGTAAGGAATGAAAAAAACTGATTACCTACCCACCCATTACATTACCTTTTATTTGCTTTATGTAGTACAAAACATAATCTTTTCTTCGCCCTGGTTCAAATTTATTTCAGGTCGTTGCAGCAAGTTTTCTTCTTTCATACTTCCAGTTAATCATCATCTCACGAGTGTAGAATTCCTTTTTGCTCACACAATCCATCCATCTATTCTTTGGTCTCCCTCTCCTTCTTCACCCATCAACATTTATATTTATCACTCTTTTAGTCACAAATGTGATCCATCACTCCTCATCACATGTCCACCAAGACAGACGACTCTTTCATCTTTTCTGTAACTGGCGCCACTTCTAACATTTCATTTCCCATTTCATCCATTTTAGTCACTCGACACACCCGTCTCCACATTCTCATCTCTACAGCATGCAATCTTTTTTCGTCTATCTTCTTCACTGGTTAGTGTAGAACTATCCATGCAGCCTTAAAACTTTCGTGCCTCCCAAACATGACTTACCAAAACCAAGGCATTACGAATGCACCCCAAAACCGTTCGACTTCCGGAATTAGGAGACATTTGTAAGGGTGATGTGCCACTGAATTTTACACTAGGTGGTGCAATCAGCTAAGTGCATTAGTCACACGGA
This sequence comes from Cerastis leucographa, assembly GCA_963082945.1. Classification (NCBI taxonomy): domain Eukaryota; kingdom Metazoa; phylum Arthropoda; class Insecta; order Lepidoptera; family Noctuidae; genus Cerastis; species Cerastis leucographa. Next base: position 17,290,230 of record OY720358.1, on the reverse strand, counting down.
CTTACAGAAGTTTGTGACTTAGTAGAACTTGGTGTGGTTGCGTTCAACTTCCTTGTAGCTCAAGTTTGAAGTTTATGAATGCATATTAGAATTTCAATCCGTTGCGGTGTTTTAAATTACTATGGATGTGACTTCGAAAATAGAGTTCCGCAACTAATCATTTATGCAAGCGCATCGAGTTTTGCAGTTATTTGGTTTTTCTTCATTATATGCCGGAGCCTTTTCTCTGCTATGTCGGGATAAAATACGTAATTGATTTTTTCCTGTTTTAATTGTACACCTTGTTGAAAAGTTTGTTCCAGCAACAGACAAGGTAAAGCTGTAGTAGTTTTGAAGCTTAAACTACAAACATTTCCAAAATAACGTTAGTTGGCATATATTTTCTGTATCTGATTTAGGTGAAATGTAACGTAACTCAGCTTTAAATCCTCACTAGTCTCGTGGTCGCCAGCTCTACTGCTGAGCGAAGGACCCCACCAGTAGTGGTTGCGATGGGTTCATTCGCAGGTTGGGCAAAGTTTTCTTCTGTTTTTCCCTAAGAAAATTCTCAGTATCAGCTTGGATCCCTCTAAGGGTACATCTATGCTCAACCAACAACTAAACTGTTAATAAATGCCTAAGGCCTCAAAACACCGTAACATCTATTTTTGTGCGAATCGATACCAAGGGTTCAATAGCTGAGCTTCAATCAAGAGGCTCTTACATTTTAGAGGTTTCCTTAGAATTTTTCACGGTTTCCTGAAAATTCTAATGAAGAGACGAATAAATCAATTTGGAAGATCAAAGATCCTTTGTCGTAATTAATAATTTTATGTTCGGTATCGTTCGGATATGACTTTTGAATTTTTCTTTTCTTTTGCTTCGTTTATTAATAGATGTTCGTTGTAATTTTGTTAAGGAAGGAAGTCGTTGTCTGCTACGTTTAAGAGGTGTTTTTTTTTATTTCTATTTCCATGCAAGTATTTTTTTCCAGTGTTGCGAGGATATTTTGACGCCCGACGTTTATAGGGCACTGTTAATAATACAACTGTCGAACTGCTTTGCGACAGGATGATGGAGTTAGTTCCAACTTTAGCCACGTGCTAAAAGATTATTGTACCGTATATTATGTCCTTATGTTTAAATACACTTTACTTAGCTCTTCTTACTGCTACTAATGCGTGATGATAAATTCTGGATTGAAGTATAAATTAGCAAATGAGTATCATCATCATCATCATCATCAGCCTATATTGTTCCCACTGCTTCCCAGCAGTGCCAGGCCTCCTCGCTATGAGAGGAAGTGGGCTGTAATCCACCATGCGGGCCCAGTGCGGATTAGTAGATGTCAATATCTTCGAATTTTTTAGTTCTAGGACATGCCGGTTTCCTTACGGTGTTTTCCTTCACCGTTTTTGAGAGCAGTGGTGATGAAATAAATTATACAAAGTAATGCGCCTGCCTGGGTTCGAACCCACGGCTTACTGCTCGTAAGTCGGGGCTGCCACAACTGGGCCACCGCTGCTATACCTAAATGAGTATATTTTGACCATTTGAAGTTCCTTGTTATCAAGTCATCCAATTTTACCAGTAGGCCCCTACCCAAAATAAATGCAGCTTAACCTACAATTATATGAGAAAACTCAAAAAATCTTGAATATAATATTACTATGGAAAACATTTCTTACTTAAATAAGTATCTACTTTCAGGCAAAAATAATCATGGAATCTTGGGCTCGTTTTGTCAAGAACAGAAGACAATAAACAAAAAATATTTTCCATTTACAAAAGACGTTTGAGGTCAAACGCGAGCCACAAATCAGCGAGCAACAACTTATGGATTATAATTCAAGGATAAGTGTCGCTTTCAGCGCTGTATTTCGCGGCCATTTTATTTGTAGAACTGCCTTTTTCATTTTACCGAGATTAAAACAAAGATTTTTTAAAGAAAACGTGATTTTTCCTATTACTTTACCAGTGCCGAATTGGTTTAATGGTCGCAAGCGTGACTGCTCAGCATGAGACTCTTGGTTTGATTCCCGAGTCAGGCAAAGTGTTATTGGATTTTTTCAACAGGGATTTCACAGTAGTGCCCGGTTGATGGCAATAGGCTCGCCCCCTTTAACATGGGACTTATACTTAACTGGTGTAATGTGACTGTACTATTTAGTACACTTCTGCCTAAGCGTTCGGGAATTACAGGCAGGTTTTCTGTTCTTTACCATAAAATGACGACGCTAGTTACTTAACACAGCACAAAACTGGGGGGTTCCATTCCTATTCTAGAGTGGGAAAGAGATGGAGCTAGATGACCTGCATAGCTCCGTCTCTTTTTCACCCTGGAATAAGAATGGAACAATAATGTTTTAAGACGTCATGGTACGCCACCTGGTCGTTGTCATCATTTTCTGCCTAACTTTTTCCCAACTTTGTCGGGGTTGGCTTCTAGTCCAACCATATGTAGCTGAACACCAGTATTTCACATGGAGCGACTGTCTATCTGACCTCCACAACCCAGTTAGTACTGGTTAATACGATATACCCCTTGGTAAGACTGCACTTTCAGGCCACTGATTATTAAAGACTCAAAGGTCTAGAAATGATAGCTAAGAACAACGGCTAGCTTTCCGAGGCACGGAGGAAACTCGGTATTTAATGGGTGGCCACCCATCCACGGACCAACCCAGGCCAGCACGGCTTAATGTAAAAATCAACTTACACAGTTTCAATAGGGTCAAACTAGGCCAGCCTGGTTTTTTATGTACGTCGTCCAAAAGCAATTGCGATGAAAAACGCTAAAATACTTAAAAAATATTTTAGTATACAAAAAAAAAAAGAATCAAGTTTTTAAGGATACCCAATTAAAAATAATCTCTACTTATTTTATATTGAAGAAACATGTTTTGATAATAATCCTAATTTCAGTTATGTTTTAAAATAGAAATAAATTATTTTTTCTTTTTACCTACGGCTCTAAGAACATAAATTACAAGAACCCAGCCCTAATTTTTGTTCTCCTAAATACTAATCTTCTTATTTGTTGACTTAGCGACATAAATAAAAATTGTTTGCAAACATTTTCAATTATTTGCACTATTTAAATAAGATGTATTGGATTCATAAATAAATATTATTTTAGAGCTTAGTGTTTTGATTTGAAAGCCTGCATACTAACCTGTGTGCAGCTGCAATACAAAGTCAAATATTACTTTTCTGTAAAATCAAATTGGGCGTTTGTTTAAGGCTTTGCGTACCTACTTATCCATACTTCCATACTAATATTATTAATGCGAAAGTTACTCTGTTTGTTTGTATGTTTGTTACCTTTTCACGACTAAACGGCTGATCCGATCTTAATGAAATTTGGCAAGAAGATAGATTTCAACCAGGGAAAGGACATAGGCTATATAGCATCACGCTACGACCAATAGGAGCGGAGCAGCAATGAAAAATGTTGCGAAAATGGGGAAAATGTGACGCAGACGAAGTTGCGCGGGACAGCTAGTACTTTATAATTACTAAAAAAAATCAACCTATGTACTGTATTTGGAGCAGGTAATTTTTTTCTGAACCATTTGCCTGTAATAGCCGAGAGTTTTGAGCAGAGGTGTCGCTTATATAGTACAACCCACATTGCGCTAGTTATGTTTAAGTCCCATGTAGTAGGGCGCGAGTCTATTGCCAACAATCGGGCATACATCCAGACTCCGTGGCTGCTACTGAGGAATCCCTAACGGAAAAGCCAAACACCACTTTGCTCGACCCGGGTATTGAAACCCATGGCCTCTTACTCAACAGTCAACCTTAAGTGAACTAATTTACTTCGTTAAAATATTGTAAAGTATAAGTACCCACAAATCAGTTGCCGACTCGTGTTTTCAGATTTGATCGGGAAACAGAAGTCACTTTCAAGGACTGATTTAAGTACACAGTACCTACTCACCTTTGAATCAGATTTGTAGGTTAATAAAGCAAGTCTTTCAATCAAAGAGAAATTCTCCAGTATCTCATCAAAGTCTACCATCTGGAATGAAATACCTACTTGAAGATACTTTCACCTATATACCTTACAAAGAATATAACATAATTCGAAGAAACGTAACACACAATATGCGTACTGTGCAAATCTCAGAATTTGACTGATTAAATCAAGGGCGTAACTCATAGAGGGTGACATCTTCGTTTTGCTGAAGTTCAGGGTTGACATCTTTTCAGATGACATTTTGTAATCGAATATTGAGAAAATGGATTAGTTTCTACGAAACTATTGTAGTGCCTGAAAACAGTTGCGTATTCTAAAGTATTTTGTGTGACAACTTGTTTTCAGAAACATTTTTAAAACAAGCTTTTAAATAGGTGTGTCGCCTTTGTCGTATTCTTCTCAGCAAAGCCTTTCAATTGATACCCATACAATGGGGGTGCATAAAAATAACTAGTCCGCTATCTTTGGGAGTCCGCCATCTTTGAGAGTCCACCCATCTTTGATTTAAATGTCGTCATTTAGCTTACCATTCATTGACATTCAGAGTATGAAACATTTCAGCTCAGACGGAAACCCGGCAGTGTTATAAATTGGAAGTGAGCTGAAATTTTCATTGCATTTAACTTCTAAGTTTTTTTAAATAGTTAGTTTCAGGTGAAGACGACCTGGTAACCCTACCATCTAAAAGTAATTACATTTGCCTACGTATTTAAGCACGCTCCAGGAAAACGTGCAAACGTCTCTTCTAATTTTCTACCCTCACTCTTCAGTCCTCAGGGAGGGCTATTTAAATAACCTAAAATTGGATTCCAAATCAACCGGAGACTCGCTGAATAAATTCATTGGCTGAATATTAATTTGTTGATCTTTGTAACGTAACGGCTTATTGATCAGATTGGTGTGTTGGTTTAAGATGAAATACTTTTTGACTTTCTTTTATAAAGACTTATGGCAAGATGGTGGGTTTATATACCATAAAATGTGGATGTGGTAGTTTATTATTGGACAGCTTTTGTCTGGTCCATCTGTGTTTGTGTATTGTTCTCACATATTTGTAATTCTTAACATGAATGATGTAACCAAGATTTTGTAACATATTTTGATTTAAAAGATTGTCCATGGAGTTTCTTGCCCGTTCTTCTCCATAGAGATCTACGCTACGGAATGGGCAACTACAGTACTTTCACAAGTTATTATGCCTTGTGACTAGGACTGTAGCTTCGCGTTTTATTTTGTTTTTTTTTGACTTTCAAAAGTGCCTGTAATGGTCTAATTGAAATAAATGCTTTGACTTTGACTTTGTTTGTGTGTGTTTTTCAGTGACATCTGTTCAGTGGTTAAGACGTGAAACACTAACAGACAGAGTTAGACTAGGTACTTTTAAGTAGTAAGTCTTGTATGGTTGAGTATAGGCTATACATTTCATAAATGGAATAAATATCCTGATATCTTCTTTCTCTGTCTCCATATTTTAACTTCTTTCAAAACGTTGTTATAAAATTGTAATATTGTTCATGTTTTATAGGAAATAAACTTACTTAACAACTCGAACACCATGCGAGTTTGGATCCTCAACGCAGGATTTGCCATACCTTCTCTCCTGCCCGTCAGACACAACTAACAGCATCCTCCAGAACTTGAATGTAGCAAACAATAGAGCTGTTCAGTTCAACAAGTGCTACTGATAGCAGTCGGTCAAAATCTGAGTGATCAATTCAAGAAGAACAAAGGATTGCCTAATCCTTTATTTCGACGCGAGATTTCGTAACAGATTAAACCTACAAGCTGTTGTTCTGCATCCTAGTCAAATTCAAGGAGGTAACTATGCTAATGATTCTCGACCCGAATCAAAAATAAAATGGATAGGTTTTTTTTTTTTTGTTTATTTACGAAAATCGGTAAGTTTGAACCACTCGTGTTTTATACGTGGCCCGTCTGGTCCTCGCCCTATAACCATGCTTTCACACATACAAACAATCGCAAATATTTGTTCGATAATTTCTTATTGCCTAGACCACGTTAAGGGGGTTTAACTGAAAAACTAAAACAACAAAAAAAAACAGCGTTTATTAATAGTTACTAGGTACCGTAACTTAAATTGATTATTTATGTCATTTGTGACAACATCCTGAATTTTGACGAGCATGCAATGCTTTTTTGGTTGTTTATGTTTGACAGTATTTCAGAATAACCCCCTTAACATGGTTTAAGAAATAAGAAATTATGGAATAAACTTTTGAAATTGTTTGTATTTGTGGAAGCTCGGTTATAGGGCGAGAATCAGACGGCCAGCGTTTAAAATACGGGTGGTTCACACTTACCGATTTCAATAAATAAGAAAAAAAAAAAATGACAATCCAATTTTACTATTGATTCGGAACGAGAATCATTAGCATAGTAACCTCCTTGAATTTGACGAGGATGCAAAACAACACCTTGTATATTGAAAGAAACGGCGGTAAATATGCAGTATTTCAAATATTATAAACATGACCCACTAACACATCAAAACCACCAATACATACATTAACATAAATCCATTACATCATTCCACAAACTTCGCGGAGCCTTGTGACGTCATTGCATCTGGAAAATGCGTACAGTCCTTTTGCAGTTCTTTTACATCACCCTTGCACTGCTGTTAAAATCAGTCATTCTTATTTCTGTGACAATAAGGTTAATGTTAGGTTGGACCAGTCTGCCAAAATTATACAAGGTGTATAAACGGACCCATAACTAAGCAGTCAACCAAGTATTATGTACATCTAAGTAACTCTACGCAAAAATTATTGCTGCGAAACGATTATTTTATGAAAAATTTAATTTTGCAGTAGACCACAATGTAACACACTAAAAATATTGAGCTAATGGAAGCATTGAACAGTAAAGAGGGCGAGGATGTATTTTAAAGTAAAGTTATAACAATAAAAACTTGATTAAAAAAATGCATGGTGAAAAAGATGGAAATTTGGCCCCCGATATCTCCGTAATTAGAAGGTTCCCAAGTATGGTCTAAAACAAAAAATATCGGTTCGGTATCGTTATCGGTTCGGTATCGTTCGTTCGGGTGATGTATTTTCAGCAACATAAGGTTGCTGTTGAACTGTAGTTGTCATTGGTAAAATAATTATGAAGAGACTGTACATGTCGCATGTAGCGGTGTAGTATTTCGAGAGAGCAAACTAAGTCATTACAAGGCAAGCTAAGCGCAAGAAATTCTGAGCATACATACTTGCATATGTATTTAAATTAGGTATGTTATGACGCAGGCGTTGAGAATAATTACGAGTTTTTGTGCTGCAAGATTAGGCTTTAAAAAATGTGGGCTAGTATACAGTTACGTAATATTTTACTACTGCGTTCATAAAAAAATTGTGCCTAGTAGGTGCAACTTCGATTGCTGAGCATTTGAGTTCCGGATTTGATCACAAGGTTGGGGTCTCCAGTTTTCCTAATTACAATTTTTCCGTTTTAACCTTAAGTCTTTATTGGTGCCCGGTTAATGGAAACAGAATCGCCTCATAGTAAGTACTGAAACTTAACTGGCAAAATATGGTAATATATTAAATATAAACTAAACTGCCTAACCCCAAAGGTTATACAGGTCCATTGTTATGCAGTAACTGTGTAATTACAACCAGTATTCACATTCCTTAAAACGCCAATTAACACCACACTCTAGATTATACTATCTCCATATCTAAACCATTGAAATGTCTAACTATAAATCAGTCTCGGCCCATTGAAGTAAACCAGACAGATTTCTAATTGTGTTCTTGAACCAATTAAAATCTATCACTTAAACCGAGCTCTCCATTTTACAGCAAAATACAATTTTGAAAGCTTATCTTACTAAGACATTATAATAATGACACGTTAGTACTAAAATTTAAGGCATTATACTACCCTTTAGTGGTCCTAAATTAAGCTTTTGAACGTAACAACATCTTTTATAATGACGCCTTTTCATAATTAACCGAGTACTTAGTTTCCATTGAGACCTGTTAAATAATGAGTGAATAAGTGAGAATGGCAAAATTACAGAATAAATAGTTACAGAAGCTCGACTCCGTACAGTAATTTTACGTCTGGTTTTTGTATCACTGTCAAAACTATTGTGATCTTTATTTATAGAGTAGCAGTTTCAAATTGTTGTACGTAATAATACATACCTAACTTCAGAGGGTGGCACTGTTTGATAAAAATACCTATATATTAACCACCTGTCAAATTCAGTACTTTTAATACTTCTTTTTATCTTAGTTCTAAAAACCACCGTGTCTCAAGCTATGTTGGTCTTTCAATACATGTCATAGAACAAGTGTGAGCTCCTGTTTTCACTCGCCTTATGGAGCTTCTATATAACTATCTATTCTGTGGTAATCGACTGTCTAAGGACTGTTTCGCGTGTTCCAACTGTGAGTATTAATTTTGAATGGTCGAATAAGGGATGAGATAAATTGTTTTATCGAAGAGTTAACGGTTGTGTTCCAGTTTTTGTTCCAGAGGTCCATTAGTTGCCGTTAGAGGTTGTCTACTGTGCTGATAAATCAGTTTTATTTTTATTCAAATGTTTCAAAATTTAGTTAATGTATATAAGTACTAGCACTTCACCCGCGACTTCTTCCGCAAAAATTGTGATATAATATAGCCCATGTTACTCGGTAAAGATGTAGCTTCCTAATGGTGAAAGATTTTTTTTAATACGTCGAGTAGTTTTTGAGTAAATTCGTCAAAAAAAAAACTCAAACTTAAAGCATTTTTTTCAAATAAATATTATCAATTATTACTAGTTGTTAAAATTAGTGGTTTAAGTACAAACCTAATTTGACCTTTTAGGACATGCAAATATAATTAATGATTATCATTAGATAATAATAATTATCATTAGATACGCATTAGCATATCTACCTAAAATATTACAAATAATACTCTATGCCAATATAAAGTAAAATAATTATTAAACATTTATTAGACCATTACAGACACTTTTGCATGACAAAACCAAAAAATTGCGAAGGGACAGTCCCAGTCACAAGATAATAACTTGTGAAAGCACTGTAAAAGCGTAGATCTCTATGGAGAAGAATGGGCAAGAAACTCCATGGACACTCTTAAATCAAAATATTCTTACAAAATCTTGGTTACATCATTCATGTTGAAAATTACAAAAATGTGAGAACGATGTTAAATATTACAAATATTCTCTTTACGCTTATATAAAGCAAAATAATTATTAGACCATTACAGGTACATTTGCAAGTTAAAAACAAAAAAAAAACGCGAAGGCACAGTGTCCCAGTCACAAGACTTGTGAAAGCACTGTAGTTACTCATTCCAAAGCGTAGATCTCTATGGAGAAGAATGGGCAAGAAACTATACGGACACTCTTATACCAAAATATTCTTACGAAATCTTGGTCACATCATTCATGTTGAAAATTACAAATATGTGAGAACGATGTAGAAATGCGTGCGATTTAAAATCAATAGTTAAAAAATAAAGTAATTAAAATAAACCGTGGCAGCTAAGAGATAACCACTCTCAACTGACAGCGTCCGTTCACGAACATGACGCATGTTTCAGCCATCATTCAACTCAACCATATTGAAGGGAACTAAATGACCCGACACACCCGCCACCATAAGCGTGACATTTGAGTGAGCATGACATTCACTCAACCGCCAGTGTAAATACGCGGCAGTGAATGATGTAGGTACTCAGTAAATGGTGGCTTTATAGTACTCACACATCTGCTATGCAATTATATAATACTAAGAGATTGAATCCATACAATGCAAAGATATTTTTACAATCTTCTGCAGATTTAGAAATCTTTCCTCTTTATAATATGTATTAGTTAAGATCAGAATAATAAACGGAATATAACATAAAACTTAAACTAATTAGTCTATTTTGTCATTTTCCAAGTATATGGAAGCGGTTGATGTTTTAATATTGGCAATGACGAAATAGGGGTGCGGACTGGGTAAAGAAAACGACATTCTATTTTGTCCGTCAGACAGGTAATACGAAAATATTAGACACGTATTTTTTGTTTTATCAAAATTTCAAAAAATTACTTATAACATCAGCATGACTGCTCGTAACGACTGTCAAAGATCTACAAATGACAGCCGGGACCAACGGTTTAACGTGCTTTCCGAGGCACGGAGGAAACTCGGTATTTAATTATGGTCACCCATAGTTAAAACTCATTAAAGTTGCTAGAGTGGGGGCTCACTACGTCACAAGTAGGTATAAAACTTACCTACATGTGACGTCATGCGCCATTTCAACACAATATATCTCCGTCATTTTATGCCCACGTGAAAAAAGAAAAAATACGTGTCCAATACTTTTCAATAAACTACCCGACGGACAAAGAAAAAAAAATGTGATCACGATGTGACCCCTATTAATGACAAAAAAAATCTGTCCTAAAATAAAATGACAAAAATTCCACCAAACCAATTATTACAGACCAGCATTATTCTGAAACTAATTTCAGAAATATTCTCCACCTAACTCCTTGTAGTGAATCCAAAGAATTCCGACCTAGGAATAAATTTCGAAGCTTTCCACTCCCACACATAACTTAGGAACGTTCCTTTGTGAGTACCAAATCTATAAAATAAGGCATGTCTAACAAATGGGCAAACTTTGAGAACGAAACCTCAGACTCTTTTGTTGGTTAAATTCTACTAATTTAGGGTAGATCATCGGGCCGTTGGTAAAGGAAACTTGTCGAGTGTGAATTACGGGGAAGGTAAGGAAAAATAACCCAATTTATTATTGAGTCCTAATATCCACCGGATACAATATTTAAAAAAAAAACAGTCTGATCCGTGAGGATATAGTTAGACATCGACATTAGATTCTATTTATGTAATCCTTTTTCGAAAACAAATTAAAAAAATACCCTGATAAAAACTAAATAAACTGAGGAAACTTACATGGCAACACATGGGGGTGCGCCCGGTACCTTCTCGGGTAGGGACGTCATAAACAAACAATTTGACGATCGAATATACTGGGATATTATTCTGATAAGGTATTTTTAAGTTCATCTAGTAGACTAGACGTCTACCGCTCGAAATAAACCTATTTACAGCATATTATTATCATTTTTAGGAAACGTCCAAACTGGATACAGGGCTGACACCTTTTTCTTTTTACTATAGATGCTCAGCCCATGCCGTGCAAACCCAGTATAAGCGGATCTGTCATTGTACGTGAAATCTATACAGAGTGAGGCCAGGTTTTGCTGGATTGTAGGTTTAGCTTGATTGTGTAATTGCCGTGTGTACTATTGTTTTCAAAACAAAACATTGAAAGTAACACGCAGTTATTTTACCTCTGAAATAAACCTTTTGGCAATGAAAATAAAGTATATTGTATTCCAAAATCAGAGGTGTAAAAACGACAGTACCCACAAATTTGTTAGTAAAACAATATTGATTGTATTTGGAAGGCTGCACGATTCTAAACGGTTGCGGAACTTGCTAGCTCAGTAAGCAAACACAAGTGTATTAGATTCTGCAAGCACTTTGTCTACTATTGTAGTACTTGCTTGTACGCTTGTGGCTAACGACGCATGGTGTGCAGACTCTTCGCACCACTGCATCTTCAGCTTCATCAACTATGAAGATAATCTAACTACACAATACTGTGAAAGCCTGTTGATTAAGCATTATGCAGATTATACTCTGTTATAAATTATGCTTCTAGATTTCCATTTTTCTAAGACGTGTGTTTGACAACGCTCTTATGGACGATACTTGTTTATCGCGCTTGTCACCAAAATTTAAACCAAAATGCGATAAGCCGCTTGTTTTCAATTCAGATATCGTTCGAATTGAAGTGACGTACATTTATGTCTCGCTGACCTTCTTCTGTTGGACTCTCAACGCTCGGCGCAACGACAAAAGTAAAAAATCCAGTGCCTGATAAATATTATGGCATTGAAATCTTTTATGTATTCTGAAATGTTTCACTGTAACTTTTTAAGTGATTATAATTGTTTATTCTATATTTTTTTTTACCAAAAATACATAAATCATTACAAGAAAAAACAAACCTTACCGAAATCTCACTACTCATAATTTATCCTTACCATTCAAAAAAGCAAACCAACCGTGACCCTAAAATGATTTTTCATAACAGTCACTTGCCATCCCTAAGTAGCAGCAATAAATTTTATAAGCGATCAAACACGGACCTTTTTGAGCCACCAACCGTCTTAGGGATGTCCCAAGCAAACATGAAAAGGGGCGAACAAATATCGACCTCAATGGGACAAGCCGAGCATTTAATGAACAAATGTTTTCACCATCTTACAATCAATGCTTAGGGAAACGTCGTCGGTCATTTTTTTCATCATAAAAATGAAGGCAAGTATGCCCTAGGGGTACATTTTATTGTGGGTCTCACAAACCGGTCACAGACAAAGTTTGGCTGCTCTTTATATAGCTAGGCTTTTGAGCGCTGTGTTGTCCTTCAGAAAGGGAGCCGTGGCATTTATTTAGAGAATTATTACAGTAAAATTATAATTATGCAAGTTTATTTGAGAGACCTTAAAATATTGAGATAAGGGTTTCTTTGTTACTTAAAACGTCAGGTTTTACTTTTAGAGAGCAGCGAACAGTTTTTTTATTTTTGATAATCGTAATTCACATTAAGTTGAATGGCCCAAATTAATTACTTTCGCTCTTTCTTTCTTATTTTCCAATTAACATATGTATTTTCACAAAAGTAAAAGGTCCCAATTTTGTATTATAATTTCCAAATAATCAACAAATATGCCCTTTACCTACGCACATATTTCTGCGGTCGAATTAAAGGACTTATCGCGTAAATTAATGTCGGTTACCAGGTCCTGGGTCACAGCAGTGCTACCCTCATCTTTCGTGGGGCCCATTTTATTTAAAGAAGGGAAAGTTAGAGGCGAGCGCGGCCACGCGTAAACATTTACTTGAAAGGTTTATTGATGTTGGTGACCGCAGTTTGGTTTTACAACCAAAGAAAGACTTCCCCTTTATGGAATTTGCGAGTTTCCCTAGGCGGATTATTTTGATAAGGCTTCCAGTTGCGCGTGTTTGGATATTATTTTATATTGAAAATGGTTAGCCACTTCAGAGGGTTACGGTAAAAGAAAAGGTCATATACTACCGCTAATATATCGACCTAACTCAAAGTCTACCTACGCCAAAGTCTGGCTCAAGCTTATGTAAACAAATACTGTAATCAAATAAATTCTATAAAATATTTGCACAATATCCTAGATTTTTCTCCCAAGAGTACAATACTCCCGAAGTTAATACTTCAAGTACTAAAACCCGAGTTAACTTCGGTAATTTGGCAGCGGAACCAGTTACAACGCCCAATAGTGACTGTCTAACAATATTGGTGAACTCTCAAAATGGCGCCGCAATTCTCCGGTCGAGCTTACGCGAAACTTCTTTTAAAGACTTGTTCTTATTAAGAATGTTAGGAAAACGGAGTTGGGGCTATAAGAATCGTAGGTATTGAGGACACACATAACTTGTAACCTTTTGGATGTCTTGTATTTTATTTTTTCTAACTTTTTGGTCTCAAGAAGACAGATGAAGTCAAGATGAAAAGATGAAGATTTTTTTCAATAAACCTTTTTAGGTGTGTAGGTAAGTAGATGCTTAATTCTATTAACGTCCACATACTACACATATCATTATAATTTCACATATCAGAGTTGTTATTCGTTTCTCTCATACAATTTAACAATGGTATATCTTCTCATAAAGCGAACGCAAATTCAATACAACGTACATCAAGTACTCTACAAGGACAAAGATTTGTACGTGATTTACTTAATAATATTTATGTTATATCAAACACATCGCCTTTTTCAATAAAGCTCAGATCATTCACTCGTAACATTCCCTCGGTATCATTCACATCAATGCTTCCAAAACATTAATCATGCAAATAATAATTTTGGGCGTCATAAGAGCCTGTTTCCTCGGAGACGGCGTCACATTTACATTCATTGCACGCTGTTAGTCGTGTTCCCGTGTGACTCTCAATTTGCATGCATAGCCGCTGTCTGCAGCATGAGAATATGAATACAACAAGTGTATTAATATTGTATTTTTTAATCAGAAATATGCACGGCTTCAGAGGAATTTTAAAATTTGTGTTTTTTTTTTAGTTGTGATGGTCCAAGAAAGGTCCGTTGTCTTCCGTTGCCTTTTTTGGTGTCCATTTTTTGCTATAACAATAAAATATTACGGTTTCACTGTGAAATTATTTCTTTGCGTATTAAGTTACATCTTTTATTGACACTCTTAAAACCAATATTAAAATTCTCAACATCAAAAGTCTTATATTTCGCATTTCCATACAACACACAACACAGAGTCCAATATAACATATTAATTAAACCAACCTTTTTCCTAAAAAGAGGAAAAATAAAAACCTTCAACAGCCTGAAATTTTCACGACACGTGAATTTTGCAGAGGGGAGGGAAGCATACGGCCCTAATTCGGTACGGAAGAGCTGCCTTCATTTACAAGCATTGTGTTCCCCGGATTACATCCCCCGATCCCCCCATTCACAATAGCCGATCCCTCTTCGTAATGAGTGGAATTATGACTTTTTTTCGTCCGAATCATTCTCTAGACGTGTTTAGGGGACTTTTGAGCCGTAGTTTCATGTTGATTGGGAGATTAAGGTTTGTAAGTTTAAGGACAAAGTAATGAGACGTGTAAGGACTTAAGTGGGATTAGATGTTTGGAAGTGGATTTTAAAATAACAAAAAAATAGTAAATTAATTCAGAAGACGATTTATTACTGCAACTCAACAGTTCAACTTTTGATTTTTAAAAGTGAATTTCATGAAAACACGCTTTATAAACTTTTAATAAAAACCAAATCAAATCAAATGTCGTTTCAAAATTAGCTGGGTTGCATTTTTTTATGCGTAGCCGCTTTTCAACACTAATTGACGTAAGGAACCACCCAAATCTGTGCTATAAAATACACTAAACTTAAATCAATTAAAACCAAATAAAAACTCATCAAAAACCACCCCCATTTAAATCGTAACTGAGAGATTGAAAGATGTCCACTAAGTTTGAAGGAACTTTGTCATTTCTTTCATGCAAAATTACATTTGAGCAGCCCCCTTACGAATGGAGAATTTTTAGGGACGCGATCACATTGAGCGTAGCGAATATTAAAAAAGTTTTCGACGTCAAACTTGGATTGTCTTTTTCAAAGGCTGTTTACTTCTCGAGGGTTTATTTACTTAGTTTTTGTTCCCGGTAACTTTGGTTACGGCCTAGTTTGGACGTTATTGTATTTGTGTTTACATACTCGCGTCGGATAAAGGAGTTAAAGTGACTTCTTTTTTTGTGAGAAGGTCCGCAATATTGATATTGTTTCGACTTTTGTTTGTTTAGCATTGTCTGAGTCAAAACTTGACGAAGAATGTCAATTGTGGTAGCAGTTGAGAAAGTTACAGCCGTGAAGGCTTATACAATGTTAATGTAGGTCAAAAGCTTGGGTTACAACTATTTTTCATTAAACTTTAAGATCTTATTTTTCCTAAGGTAAATCCTGTTGTTAAAAAAAAGACTCGTTGGTATTTAAAAGTATAAATAAAGAGGCTTTGTTTTATACACAGTGGAACATCACGATTCACACTTTTACCGTCAGCACCATTCAGTACATGGTTATATCCCCCTGGTTAGTTTTTTGTTTGGCGGTTTATAAAAAACGGGCCAAGTTCAAGGGTTCCATAGCCCCAAACAATATAATAACAATGTTTTGAACGGTCATTCATTAGTAAATCTTCACTCAACCGCAAAACTAAATTTGTTTTTCATAGTAAGTTAATGAAAAACAAAGTTACTGCTGCAGTTTGGTGAAAAAGTCCCATATCTCAAAAACTACATATAAAATCTTATTCAAACCAATTTTCGTTGAAAGTTTTTTTTACGTTCTACATCCCCATATTTTTTTCAGAATTTTCATCCTCTTACTTTAGAAATTAGAGGGGGGGGGACACACTTTTTACTACTTTGGAAGTGTCTATCTTTCAAAAGATTGACTTTGAATAAAAATGGTTTTAGGAACCTCAATGTAATTTTTAAAGACCTATCTACAGACACCCCACACGTATAGGTTTGATCGTTTTTTTTTTTTTTTAGTTTTAGTTCCATGTATGGGAGGATATCCTTATCTATATATATATATATATAATTTTTTTTTGTTCTTTTTTGTCTTGTTTTGTCTTTGGAGATCTCTATGGCTATGGTTATTGTTTGATTGTTGTTGTTGTTTTAGATTAGTGTTTTATGTTATTTGAATTGGTTTGTTATTAGTTTGTATGTTTTTTTCTTTTTTTTAATTTTTTTGTACCCTTATTGTTTTTGTTTTCATATTATTCAAAATTAATTAATTCTTTTATAATAATAATTCATTCATTAATTTCTATGATTTTCGTATACTGTACTTTGATTAATTTTAATTATTGCTTACTTATCAAACTTTTTGTACCTGCCTAGTTATTAAGTAAACGATGTGGTTGCCTATAATTGGAAGCGCACACTTGTATTGTCCATGTATATGTTAGAGTGCATGTAATTGTGTAGCCTCTGTTGGCGATCCAAATATAAATAAATAAATATATTTTTTTTTTAAATTTTGTACAAAAATCATAATGCAGTTCACAGAATACATCTACCTACCAAGTTTCAGCTGTGTAGTCTTAATAGTTTCGGAATAAAGTGGCTGTGATACGGACGGACAGACAGACAGACATGACGAATCTATAAGGGTTCCGTTTTTTGCCATTCGGCTACGGAACCCTAAAAACCTGCATAAATGATATAGAACAGCTTGCTTTAGACCATGACTCTCACCTACACCTTTATTATATTACTACCACAACAATACAAGCTAAGTTTGCAACAATGACTGAAACAAACTATGTTATAAAAGTAATTAACATCTCCACATTGAATTTAATTGTGTAATCTTAAGCCACGCAGCGAAGTCCAGACTTGTTTTATTCGACTTTAAAATTCAATTCAAAATCTCAAAGTTAAGTGCTTAAGCTTTTAGACTGGGGTAAGTTATAACATATTTATTACATTTTAGGCACCTTTTCACTTTTAACCTTATATTTATGAACTTACGAAGTTGAGGAGTTAATTCTTCATAATTAACTGACTTTTACCTACATTGTGGAAATATCGATGTGTCTCTGACTCTTCCTCTAATTATTAGGCACACATCTGCTTAAATAATGACTATGGCACCCCGGTTCTTGCGATGTACTTACAGCCGCAGTCAAAGTAACGCTGTTTAAAGCACATAGCATGTCGCTGTACTCGGGGAGTCAGTGGTTCAGCTACACCCAAAAGGCCTACAATGCTCTGCGGATCCAGTATAACAATGCGTTTAGGGTGCTGTTGCGTCTGCCGGTTCTGTAGCTCGTCATCTATGTTCGCTGAGGGTCCTACCGACTGTTTCGAAGATGTACGGCGTTAGAAAGCGGCCTCGCTGCTAAACAGACTCCGTGGCAGCCCCAACAGCATTCTGAGCGCCAAAGTCGGGAGACATGACAGCCCAATGGTGAAGTCACATTTGGACCACTTTGGGTATGGCTGTCTTATTCACAGTTTTAGCCAAAGCTTATCGTTAATAGAACGCAAGTTTTTTCCCTTTCCTAAAGATACATCCTTTTCTATATGTACAGTATCTTCCTTATTTTTTACCGAAAGACTCCTAATGTTGATTCAATAGGCCATGATCACCTATTTAAAATCAGGGGCTCTTGTTTCAAAGGCGACTTGTACACTGTCGTGGCTTTTTTGTGGGACCTCAAGGGATTAACTGTAATTATGTTGCCTTTTATGTTTATTTTGGAACTACGGTTTATTTTGTGGTCCTCTCTAACAAAAGTTGTGGTCGTACATAGTTGTTTTTATTTTGAGATAATTTTGTGACAGTAAATAAGTTACATGTATAAACTTTAGGGTAAATGCGACCTTTCAAAATAATTTTATAGGTTATATATCTTTTCTAAAATGTCAATGTAAAAAATATGGCTACTATCATGTAAATTTTATTTAACTTTTTAGTAACCTATTTCTTGATAAGACATTTAATATTTAAAATGAATTTATATTATCCATACTAATATTATAAATACGAAAGTAACTCTGTTTGTTTGCTTGTTACCTTTTCACGACTAAACGCAAGAAGATAGATTTCAACCTGGGGAAGGACATAGGCTATATATTATTAACCTACGACCAATAGGAGCGGAGCAGCAATGAAAAATGTTGCGAAAACGGGGAAAATGTGACGCAGACGAAGTTGCGTGGGACAGCTAGTATTATTATAATAATAATAATAATAACGATTTATTTTCAATGATATTATTATAAAGCATATTAACAGTCGTTGGCTATATGTAAGTCAAAATCAAAATAGTATCGGTCACTAAATACCAGTCACCCTATATACAAGCTTTCACCAAAATATACGCGGACTGTTAATTACTCTGAAAATCTGAAAGAGGAGACTGGAAATCCACTCCACGCAATTTGAATTGAAATTGGCAAACGCCACGCCAAAAGTACGAATACCGCACCACAGATATGACGGTACTAGAAACGGCTTTACAAAAATGGGATTCGAGATTTTCGGCATGAAAAAAATATACTTGGACTTTTATTTGTCTTCAGTAAATTGGTAGTGCGAGAGATATATACCAGTTTTTGACAAAATGAGTAGTCAGATAAAAAAAAATGAGCATAATTTAAAGGAATTTGTTACAGATGTAAAAAAAAAAAGAATTTCATTCACAAAACCGAGTCTCATTTATCCAATTTACTTAACATTACGCCTGTAGTCCCCGAAGGGTTAGATAGAGGTGTGCTTAATAGTACACCCATATTTCTGCAGTTATGTTTAAGTCCCATGTAATGGGGGGCGAGCTTATTGCCATCAACCTCGCACAAATTCGAACTCCGTGGCTGCTACTGATAAATTGCTGATGAAAAAACCCAATAATACTCTGACCAACCTGAAAATCGAACCCAGGACCTCATGCTCAGCAGTTTTGCTAGCAACCACTAGACCAACGAGGAAGCTTAAGGTGAAATCTATTAATAAAACCACTAACGTCATTTGAACTACAATTCTGAAATGGGCGCTCGATGTAAGTATCGTCCAATTCCATTCCTCCTACATCCGAATCACCCCGATGTGATCGATGTCCACAAATTAGCCACGACACCCAACCGCTGCGAGACCGGTGATTTTTCACGCCCAACTTTTAAAAGGTTTCGTGTAGCTAAGCATTTATCAGCGTGCTATGTGTTTCTGTCCAAATCAGATGTATTAAATGTTCCAAATTGCGGTTTAGAAGTTGAAGTGCCGTGATTTTTTTGTTTTTTTAGCTTTCCAGCTGTTTTTCAGAAAAAAAACCTTGTTACTTTTGACAAGCTTTTATTCAAACACGTCTTTGGTTCTAAGCATAATACATTCCTATGACAGACATAACTAAATCCGGCACCCAGGATCGTCTCCTCACGAGGGAACTCCTCAACGGTTAACAGCACAGACATGAAATTTGTATACACGTTCATATTTGATGGATAAACAAGAATTCTATCAGGATCTTATCCTGTAGCCAGAATAGTCTTCTCACGAGGGAACTCCTCAAACCGGCGTATTTAGGTGCATATTAGCGTTGTCTTGTCAAAATATTTAATTCAATGCTATATCCAGTACTTTAATATCAACATGTAGGTAATATCTTAAATGTTGTAAGTAATCTAGACTGTAATCCACCCGTATAAGTAACATTTTGGCAATTAGTGGTAACAGCATTACAACAGCTTTCGTAAGGTTTCTGAGGATACCTAGGTTGGCTGCTATTATTGTAATGAAACGGTTTGGTTACCACAATTCGGTCTGGATATTGGTAGATTTTTGAAGAGACCGGAATTCCAGTTTTCTCTAATGGTGAACTTAATAGATATACTTAGCTTTTGACCAGCTGCTTGGCTCGCGTGTGTGTCAGAACTAATCAAAAACTAGTCGAACGAAACGAACGAATAAAACATCCTACGAAAGGAAGTCCAGTTGACCAAAGACTCGGTAACCATTATTGTAAACATATGCATTCACAAACGCTTTAACGACTCAGTTACTACAACGAACTGCTTTTTAGAGCAGGGTATCTTGTTGCCTGAGCCATCCAACTACTTGGCTCAATCAAGTAAAGAAATCAAATGAACAAGCACCCTTTATGTCATTATTATTATTATATTATTATTATAAGCCTATATTGTCCCACTGCAGGGCAAAGGCCTCCCTTCCCTCCTTCCACTTTTCGCGGTCTAGTGCGATTGTAGGCCAATCCTTAGAGAACGAGTCCAACTCATCCCGCCATCTCCTCCTGGGCCTGCCGCGTTGTCGTTTCTTGCTGTCTGGTATCCATTGAGTGGTTATTTTTGCCCATTGCACCTCCGACATGCGGCAGATGTGACCAGCCCAGTTCCACTTCAACTTAGCAGCAGTAAAGCCAGCATCCGCTATTTGGGTTTTGGAGCGAAGTATGGAGTTTCTGATGCGGTCCGTAAGTTTGACACCCAGTATACTCCGCTCCATAGCTCGTTGGCAGACTCCAAGTGTGGACTTCTGACGTTTTGTAAGCGACCATGTTTGCGCTCCATAGGTGAGGGTGGGGAGAATGCACATGTCCATGAGCATTCGTTTCAGTGAAAGAGGGAGAGATCCTTTCATTAAATGTTTCATCGACCAGTAGCTTTTCCAGGCATTTTCAGTGCGTCGGGCAACTTCTTTATCTTGCCTTGCCTGGAAAGAGACTATCTGGCCGAGGTATATGTATTCATGGACATATTCCATCACCACACCCTCAATTTCTATGTTACGCTCGGTGCTGTTCGTCATCAGTTTTGTCTTGGTCATGTTCATTGAAAGCCCAACTTGGAGACTGGCATCGCTCAGTTGATCAAGCATTAGGCTAAGCTCAGCTGCTGAGGAAGCAAATAGGACAATGTCGTCGGCGAAACGAAGATTAGTTAACCTTTTTCCTCCGACGACTATACCCTTATCTTGCCAATGTTGGTTTACTTCTTGGAAAACCTCTTGTAACGTGGCTGTGAAGAGTTTGGGAGATAGCGGGTCGCCTTGCTTGACTCCTCTCTGAATGGGAAAAGCTGGCCCGGTGGTAGTTAGGCGTATGGCTGCTGTGCTATTGTGGTATATTTTTTGCAACAGGTGAATATATGTGGGTTCTATATTGTGTTTGACGAGTGCAGAAAATATTGCGCTATGTGTTAAGCTGTCAAAAGCTTTTGAGTAGTCCACGAAGGCAAGGTATAATGGCATATTGAATTCCTGGTGTTTTTCTATGATCTGGTTTAGAGACTGTTCGGCTGTTCTTAGAGATCGGTTGTTTGTTAGAGCTATATGAGCGAGTTGTGTATTGTACTTTCTAATGTCGTGTCTTATGCTTCTCTTTACTTTACGATCGAGTTTCCTGTAACCTAAAGACTGGAAGTTATTGGTCTGTCGTTCCTCGATAAGGTGAATTGTCCTATTGGTGAGTTTCTTTTGTTTTTTGTTCTGGCATTTGTTCTTTATGTCATAGTTCAGATAAAAAAGTTCTTAACTCACAATCCACCAACCAAAACGAACCACAAAAATAAAAAGCGAAAGTACACCAACCTCCGAGCACCTTGAAGCATAAAGGGCGAACTTTCCATCAGTCACCGCTTGTTGAGAGACATGAATAAACACAGGCCTCAGGGAGTCAGGCGACCAATGTGTCATAGAATAGATAGGTACAGAAGGAATTGTTCATGTAACAAGTGACAACGCACGCACGGACGGACGTGTGCAAATAAAGATCTCAAACAGTCTCAAATTAAGTTTAAACTAATAAAATATTGAACCAAAGCAAGAGCAGTGTCCTGCCGGACCTCGGCCTCTTGTTACCTGCACAACCTTGCCCTCCGCAGGTTTGACAAGGTTTCACTAATGGGAAATCTTTCTCCTATTCTTATTCTCTTTCTTCATAAAGGTTGTGATAGGATAGACCTACGTAAGCATGCTGTTTCTAGATTTTTATACAAAGAGCATATAGTAGAATGAACATAGAACATGCATTTTATTGCTTTGTATAAAATCTACACCATCCTTCAAACTAATGTTAGTCTGTCAATGTCTCAAACTAATGTCTGTCTGCGTGTCAAGTGTTCGCGCATTTTCACTTGCTGCATGGAACCAACCTTCTGTCAACATCTACTCCGTGACGCAGGCGACCTCTGTTTTTCTTTTATAGCCTTTCATACTTCGGTTGCAGCCTCACAAGTTATGAAGAGGAAATTTTCACGTCATTTTGGACTGAATGTACCTTGAATTAGGGCTATTGTTTCTTATTTCTGGTCTTTCATTGAATGGAGTTCTTAGGCTTTAAATGTTGCTTATGAAAATGAGTAATGATGGAGTAAATGATTTGTTTGCTGGTTGATAGCAAGGAATAGTAATACTCTGAGTATTCACAAGTAATAAGAGTGTTATACATTTAATAGTAAATCGCTCATAAATTCAGTACCTACTCATTTATTTGAAACTTTTCAGACTTGTTTAAAGTTTTGACAATTATTTTTGAACTGAGTTTTTAAAGGCTGCGGCTGTCGTAGAATCTTTAATGAAGGCACAAAGGTAAATTATATATTATGGTACGATACGATGTATGGATGAAAGACGTAAAAGGGCGTGCCCTTATCAACCTGCCTTTTGATATTACGTTGTCAATTTCAATTGTTTCAACAGGAAATCACCATGGACAATAAAGTACGGTAATTATTTCTTCATAGGCGTAGCATAGTAGCGTATGTATCGATACATAAAAAGCCCACATCAACGATATACGAACGAATCTTCATGAGAGAATAAAGGTCAAAATCGTCTTCTTAGCTTGGCTAAACAGGTTAATAGTTTATCAACATACATTTCATACAAATATTTATTTCACGATTCCATTTGACCGGGTGAACACGGAATTTCATAACCGGTGTAGCAATTTGTGTCCCAACGTAAACGTGGCTCCTCGGGCGGATATTAGGAATTGGTCGAAAGTTACACGTAGTTAGCAGCCATGTCCGTCCGAAACGGGTGGGCGGCGGCTTCAATTTCTTGCAAGCCGTCAGCCGCTTGTCCATCTAAGTTATAAGAGAGAAACGATAGTGTACTTAGACTTCTTTCTTTCTTTTTCGTGTGGTTAGTGTAAATTTATGTCAGAGTTTTTAGACCACCCATTGGCCTCTGATTTGGCTTTACATGCCAACGAGAAAAGTCTTTAAGGCATGCTCTTTTGGTTTCATGATAATTTCCTTCACTGAAACAAGTGTTTTTGATACTTAATTATAATTGTTGTATTATCCACGAAAAATTAAAGGTATGGTTTACCTTTTGTTTTTTTTTTAAGATTTATCTTACAAATTTAATATGTGACGAATTTACTTATTACAGGTATGAAGAACAGGTTGTAGAGTTCTTCATACCCTATAGAAAAGGGAGGATCCTCCGACCATACAGGTTTTATGTCTGGTGGGGCACTGCCCGACAGTTGTCGTCGGGTTTCTCTTTATATACTGAAAAGTTGATGTAAACTTTGCCTGCGAGATTTAGACAATATTAGTTCTTCAGTTTTATCATAGATGGCGCTGTAGTACTTTTTGTTATTAGTTGCTTTTTGTAGGTTGCTACTTAACTCCCCCCTCGAGACCGGAGGTCGATAGTAGAATGAGTAATCTTTTAGTATTTTTTCATGCCAGTTTGGAGCTTCAGTTTTATCATTGATGGCGCCGTAGTACTTTTTATTATTAGTTGCTTTTTGTAGGTCGCTACAACTTTATGAAGAGAGAGAGGTGGCGAATTCACACATACCTTTTTCTGTGGCAAGTTTACTTTGTGACGAATGAACAATAACCCTTTTAAAGCACTTGGAAATAGTGTAGAAAAGTTGTTTTTTGTGGATGTTGCTAATAAGCGAAATTTGATGGAACAATTTTCGAAGCATGTTTATAGCAAGATCTCATCCCGATTCTATAGAATTATATCAACGGCCTGAGTCACCGCCAATCTGAGGAATTCACTGACGATTTCTCCGCTTCCCGATCATCATAATCTGGATCTCTTCAAAGTTCGGTTTCTTTCAAGAGCGCGCTTGTGCTCTACCCTAGGCCGCGTCACATCAGGCGGGTTGCGGCCAAAAGCAAGCCTATACAGTGTAAAAAAAAATTGCATACCGTTCTACTTTTAAAAATCCGCTTGCCGGTTATACATTGTGAAAAAGCGCCGCCAAGCGCAACGGAAGTGAAGCGCCGAGCCGCGGAAATTGGCCGACTTGGCGAATTAAACCGATACACAGCTACCAGCTATTTTACAATTACCCTCCTTTGTCGGAACAACCCAGGAAATCTGATGATGAAGTTATTTTAAACCGATTATGTTGTTCTGCATCAACCCGCACTGGGCTCGCGTGGTGGATTACAGCCCACTCCCTCTCATAGGAGAGGAGGCCTGTGTCCCAGCAGTGGGAACATTATAGGCTAATGATGATGATGATGTTGTTCTGTGGGATAAGCCGACGCGACCGACGCTGAAAACTAGTTTTCGTTTAGCTTTTACAGATTACTTATACAGTCCTTAGTATGTGTCCTTACTGATAGCGTTTTCAAACACTTTTGATAATCGATAAATGAATTATGTATACACATCATCATTAGCCTATAATGTTCCCACTGCTGGGACACAGGCCTCCTCTCCTATGAGAGGGAGTGGGCTGTAATCCACCACGCGGGCCCAGTGCGGGTTGGTAGATGTCACATGTCTTCGAATTTTTGGTTCTAGGACATGCCGGTTTCCTCACGATGTTTTCCTTCACCGTTTTTGAGAGCAGCGGTGATGAAATAAATTACACAAAGTAATGCGCCTGCCTGGGTTCGAACCCCCGGCTTACTGCTCGTAAGTCAGGGCTGCCACCACTGGGCCACCGCCGCTCTCCAAGTATATACATTGTACATAAATTGCTTGAAGCTTGGGTTATCCATTCGTTTTTTTTTTTCATACAACATCTCTAACTCAGTGGCCTGCCGTATTATGACTTTGTCGAAATAAAAAAACCGGCCAAGTGCGAGTAGGACTCGCGCACGAAGGGTTCCGTACCATTTTTTTAAAAACCATCAAAAAAGTGATTTTTTTGCTCCTTAAATATTTATTTTATACTGTTTTTTTTTTTGTGCGTTGATATAAACAAGGAACGATTGCAATCCTGTTTTATCAACACTAGGTACCGACTAATTCTGACTCATCAAGTCTGTGAAATTATGCTACTTATTTTAATTTTACGTTTTGGTTGACATTAGTTATTTATTTATTAGATTAACTAAGGCACAAGCCATTAACAATAAAGTTAAGTAATCCCCTTACACTGTGTTACTTTTACAATGTGTTGACGACCACAACGCCATCTACCAGTGACAAATAGACGCAACGTGATAACGGCGCGGCGCGGCAGCGGTGTGGAACAGCAGCGCGGGTCGGACGGCGTCGGCATGCGGCGCGGGCGGTGTGAACCCCGCACTACTTCTACTTAAGAGCGTTTATTCCTTAGCGCTTTTCATACAAACTTTCAAGTAGTTTTTTTCCGAAATGACGGAACCGATTTAAATGAAACTTTATACGCATAAGCAGGACACATAGGTCTAAAAAGTTACTAAAAAATATTTTCAAAATGTGTTTTAAAACAAGAGATAATTGGAATTTTCTGTTTCTATAGAAAATTTAAATTTGGTCTAATTTAACTGTAACACTATTTTTCGAAAATGTTTTTTAGTAACTTTTTAGATCTGTGTATCCTGCTTATGTGTACGAAGTTTCATCAAAATCAGTTCAGTCATTTCGGAAAATAACGACTTGAAAGTTTGTATGAAATGTCGTAAGGCGTAAACGCTCTTAACACATCGACCACCTCACGCGTTCTTTATAACCGCTCGTTTAAAAACATTAGAAAAATGATTTCCAATAACCATTGTAAAATACTACACGATAAATATAAGAAGCTTGGTGCTTAATTTCACACACGACCTTACCGATTATTACCTGACGCAGAAATCCCACAGAACCACAAACATTATAACATTATCGAAGTTCAAACCAAGGTTGGTCTACGCGAACACTTTAAACGTCGTCAAAAAGTTTCTTTGATAATGATCTTTAAAAAAAATAGCTCAAAAGAAGTTTTTATTTCTTCTTTGGCCGCCGTAGCTGGCACCTGTAAATTGCCAGGACTGAGAGAAATAAAAGTGAAGTAGGCAACTGCATGTGGAACAGTGCCAGGTTTTAGCTAACTACTCGTATGATACACCGTGAGCAATGCAAGCTACTTAGAAATTTCCCTGTTTTGTGTCTTGAAATATCGCAATCAGTGGATAAGAGTGAAAAAGATACTTACGTAAAAATAAAAAAGCCAAGTGATTATTATTGTGTTATAGATGTTTGGTATAACTAAAAATCAGCATCAGAGAAATATATAAAAAAGAAAACACGGTTGTAGACGTCATCTTGCTGCTTATTAGCTTGTTTGAGATTAATTTAATTTAATTATTTATTCCACATCACTTTTGTTTCAAAAGATCTTAAAATAATTATAAAGATAAAGATAATTTATTTGTTAAAACATGCGTTTACACACAAAATTGAGCAAGTAAGATCTTATTAAGTCGGGTAGGTCCGTACATGCTTTTACCTGGTGAGGTGTACAAATTTGTTTTTTATTACAACTAAACAGATTATAGTTTTAAGCCATTGTTTTTCTGAGTACATTCATAATAATATTTATAACTGATGTCGGTATTACTTTCTTATTATAAACTTCACATCGTTCCTATCGGGTATTACCAATCACCTACTGCAAAGAATGGTTCTGAAACAATTTCGACTAAAATAATTCAGCCTAAAACAGTCATCACCAAATATTTAACAACCTTCTCAAAATAATCTCACATTTCCAAGCATTCCTCTGAAAACCAATCAATTCCAATATTTTAAAGGCAATCCAATATGTTAGCTGTCATTCTTAAATCCTTTGAAAACAAAAGTGCCTCTTCAATCACCCTTCTATAAAGTCGAAGACAAATAAACAGCCATCAATCGAATTCACCAAGGCTTTGTAGGATCACTAAGAACTTTCGACTCTAATTACTAAGTTTTTTGAGTCGATTATGAAACGTTGGTGTTAGTATCATTAGAATCTGCGATTGTATCGCGAAACTGATCAATTGCTCGAATAGAGCCATTTTCAAATTACGGCAGAGAGCGATAAGTTTAACTACAGGTTTTATTGCGGAGCGCTAAAATGTTGCTCAGTAGATGGCAGATGTATTGTTCTGGAGCTAGGTATAATGTGAATAAGACACCTGACGAGGAAACGACTAGCTATCGACTATTTATTTGGTAAATTTTTGTTGCTTAATGTGTTCTTGCATAGCAAGAAAATGAAATAATTCATAACACTTTTCATTATATCCCTTTTTTTAAATTAAAATGTTGAATAAATGATAATTGTTGAATATTTTTTTATATGAATTATGATTATTTCTAATTTTAATTTGTTGACTTTGCCTTTTAAATTGTAATTAATAATGAAAGATTGTTTTGTCTTGTTTTTATATTTTTTATTTATTTATTTATTTTTCTAATGTTTTAAATCATTCATCCATAATAAATCAATCATTCATAAAGAAATTGAATCAAATGTCACGCTGATGGTGGCGGGTGTGTCGGGTCGTTTAGTTCCCTACAAAATGGTTGAGTTGAATGATGGCTGATACATGCGTCATGTTCGTGAACGGGCGCTGTCAGTTGTGACTGGTCATCTCTTAGCTGCCACGGTTTATTTTAATTACTTTATTTTTTAATTACTGATTTAATCTTTTACTCTGGACGCTCTTAACTTGCCCGTATTTCTACATCGTTCTCACTTATTTGTAATTCTTAACATGAATGATGTTACCAAGATTTTGTAACATAATATTTTGATTTAAAAGAGTGTCCATGGAGTTTCTTGCCCATTCTTCTCCCAAAAGATCTACGCTTTGGAATGGGCAACTACAGTACTTTCACAAGTTATTATGCCTTGTGACTGGGACTGTAGCTTCGCGTTTTATTTAGTTTTTTGACTTTCAAAAGTGCCTGTAATGGTCTAATTGAAATAAATGCTTTGAGTTTGAGTTAGAGCTTTATTATTATAATAACAGTGGTGATAGCTGACTGTTTTTCGTTTCTGAAATTTATAATTTAAAAAAAACAAACTAGGTTTTCTATCAAGTGAAGAAGTTACAGTAAAATAATAACTACAAACTTACCCAAAATTGACCTAATATAAACCCAACAAAAATAAATCCAGCTAAAATGTTAAGCAGCGCCATTTTAGCCCATGAAACGTCGTAAAACGTAGTGAAGTCTTGAACAGAGAGGCGCTCATTGTTATGTATCAGATAGACGCGTCATACCCGACGGCTGAGCCCCCTCACGTATCTATCACCCCTAACTCAGCCCTCAGCTCAAGGGGTTTCGAATTGAAAATTCAGAATGGTTATCTTTTAATTCATGTGTCGTTCAAGTTTGTGTGGGCGCTGCGAATGGCGCTAAGATTTAGCTATAATTATAAACGTTCAAATCCTTCGTTCGAACCTTCTATAATCCATACTAATATTATAAATGCGAACTCACTCTGTTTGTTAGTTTGTTTGTTACCTTTTTACGTCTAAACGGCTGATCGGATTGTAATGGAATTTGGCAAGAAGATAGATTTAAACTGAGGAAAGGACATAGTCTATATATTATCACGCTTATTACTTTGGGAGATGAGCAATATTGCATTATGTCCATATTCCTTAACTATTTGACAACTGACAATTGTCATGACAAGCATTGGAATAGAATGAATAGCTTAAACTAGTTGTCGCCGAAGTAAATGGCCCAACGGTTCAGCGTTCGCCCTGCGAATCGTCGGTATCATGTTCAAGCCTGAACAAGTATTATTCACTTTTTGTATTTATTTTGATTTTTATTGCTGTAAGTTTTCCAAAGATAACCATGGTTGAATTCCCAACCGGAGAAAGGTATAGCTTTTTGTGGATGAGTAGTCAGCTAAGTCGACGAAGCGTATCACCTAGTCTATAATAATTCAAAGGTTTAAATTCAATCTTTACAAACGTAAATAATTTCAACGATGAGAACTGCTAGGTGCTACCTCATTTGTTTTTTTCTTAAAAATACTTACCATAATTACAATATCTGATTATTATTTAATTTTTGCAGTTATTTAACAACATGAATTAACCGTCCGTGTCTAATATTGTTGAAATGCGCGAAAAATTACAAGTACTAATCATAAAATAACATCTGTAAAAGGATCTTGAAATACCACATCAATATAATTATGTATAATGGACTTTAAAAGAGTAACAAGTTAACAGAGAACCTCTGAGTTTGTTTCAACTGTTTCTTCTCAGAGTAGTCAGGTACGAAACACCGGCCCCATCCAGCTTAAAAAAAATGACGTGTAAAAGTGTTTGTAAAAACCTACTTGCAAAATAAACATCATTTATCATTTATAATATTAAAATTGATCTGTAAAATATACCGTACGTGAAAGTTCGTGTGACTCTGTCTAAGTTTTCGAAATTTCCCACTAAATCACTCAAATTTGGTTTTCCCATTGCGATACTTCGTACTATGCTTAGGGTATTCTGTAAAATTCACTGTAACCCTAATCAAAACTACCGCATACAATTTAAATACTTTTATAAGAATTTCAGTATGTAGGTACAATGATAGAATATATTTTTAGGTAATTAACGATAAAAAATAAAAACGAATAATAAAAAATAATGCAGAATTAAGTCTCAATATCGGTCGTATAACAAAGTGCCTTTATTGAAAAAAAAAAAAAAAACACTATACTTCCATATTTTAGTTCTTATGAAATTTCAATCCAAACCTTTGCCACTTTTTTTTTAGACCAGAAACAAATGAAAGTCAGTAACACAATATTCGAACATCATATTTCATATTAATGTCCAGGTGCTTGACCTTAGCTGAAGAAATAATATTATAGCCCTTATATTGCGACAGAAAATAATATGAAACTTGTCGGATCCATTCATCCGTTGGGATGTTATGTTCCACTTTGTTCTCTTTCAGATCTTCGTTTTATGTTTATTGGCTTTTTTATTTTAATGGTAGGTACCTAGTTTAAATGTTTCGGTATAAATAAATAGTATTGTAGTATGGTGTAAATAAGTAGTGACCTGTAAATCTATAAAGTCCAAATTGAATACTATTAGTATTATAAAACTATCAAGACATCAGCTATAATGAAAAGATAATGATGTAGCCAAGATTTTGCAAAAACATTTTGATTTTAAAGAGTGTCTATGGAGTTTCTTGCCCATTCTTCTCCATAGAGATATACGCTTTGGAATGGCCAACTACACTACTTTCACAAGTTATTATGGCTTTTGTTTGGGACTGTAGCTTTGCGTTTGGTTCTGTTTTTTTTTTATTTTCAAAAGCTTTTTGACTTTAACCGACTTCTTAAAAAGGAGGTGGCTATGTATTCGACCAGCATCTTTTTTTTCATGTATGTACACCTATTTCTACGTGATTACTGGTCCGATTTGGATGATTTTATTTTCATTTGGTAGAGAAAACTAGCGCGGTGGCCCCATTAGAATTTTATTAACTTTGATTCGGTACTTTTTGAGCTATCCTCTTTATTATGCATTTTTCTTTTTCGTTTGTATGAACGATGTGCTGGTGTCTAGTTACAATGGAAAAATTGATAGTTGAAAGGATAAAATTAAAACTTTTTGACAAAAAATAACCGACTTTCAAAAAAACATTAAAAACTTTACTTTTGGAAGTCCGTTACTTTTAGTTATAAAGTTTTTTGTATAGCTTTATTGGTCTCCGTGCGTACCTACCAGTCCAGATTCTTATTCATTGAACCATTATGTGTTGTTGTTGCTAAAATTATTCATAAACGCTTTTATCTCTTAGGTCCCATCCCATCTAAAGACACAAGTGCACATTCCCTTTTCAAGGAAATATCTCGTCGACTGGTTGACACTTTGTGAGACCAGAGGACTGGCTATTTCTTTGGCCAAAGATTCAGTATGCCATTCAACGGGGCAATGCTGCCAGTCTTGAGGAGGAGATGTGGAGGAGTATTTTTACGCCTAAGCGTCCTGTTGTTTTTTAGTTAGTTTATATTAGTTAGTTAGTTTATGTAAATATTTAGTTTTAGAAAATAATTATAGAATAGTTAGGCACACTTGAATAAAACAAAAAATTCAAAGACAATCAATTACCTCACAGACCTTACGAGTAAGTAAAGTTCCCGAGAAGTCGCAAAGTTAGTTCTGAAGTTGGTAGCGGAACAAACCACATCGGTCCGTTGCACCCACGTAAAATATTGACTGGAAACAAGATTCAGGACTACGGCTTGTCTAGTGAGCCGTGATTGTGTTACTAACGATATTGAGTTTATATGGAAACTATTGGTTGAATTATGCTCTGTTGCACTGTTTGTTTTTGAAGAATGAAACTTGAAAGCTTGCGCCTTTTTACCCGACTGCAGCCAACCCCAAAAGGAGGGTTATGTGTTTGACCTGCATGTAATTATGTATATATGTCCGTTTCTTTGTTGCCTCGTAACTTCTAAATGCATGAACGTATTTGGGTAAATTATACGTAGTTAGATTCGATGAATAAAAAAAAACAAAGAAAAATGACGGATTTGGGGCGCCATATTGTTATCGTTTTTTTTTTCCAAACCGTCGAGCCACGCGTCAAAATAAAAAGTTTCAAATGGAAAATACAAATATATATCCAACCTATATCTTTAAAAGTCCTATTGGGAGTGAAAAATCGTATAAAAAGTGACAAAAATCATAAATCAATATAAAAAGTTAAACCGTCTGCGAAATCTTTCACGTTAATAAACTAAGAAGTTTTTTTTTTCTCATTGGGTAGGTAGAAATTATGAAGCGTTATGTAGTTTCTAAATGATCTACGATTCGCACATACTTATATTGTTTTTAATGATTAGTTATATGCGAGTGCTGGTTGCGAATACTACATAATTATGTACTCATCATCTGCCCAGCCTTTTCCCAAACTATGTTGGGGTCGGCTTCCAGTCTAACCGGATGCAGCTGAGTACCAGTGTTTTACATGAAGCGACTGGATATCTGACCTCCAGAACCCAGTAACTGGGTAATACAATACACCTTGGTAACACTGGATGTTAGACTTTCGGCTTCTTAACACTCGTAACGACTGTCAAAGATCTACAAATGACAGCCGGGACCAACGGCTTAACGTGGTTTCCGAGGCACGGAGAAAACTCGGTATGTAATTATGGTCACCCATCAAAGGACCAACCTAGGCAAGTACGGCTTAACCTTAAAGATCGACCCGTGCGGTAGTTATTATTTATAACCACGAGCTCCTACATAATTATGTAATCATGGCCATTTAATTCCAATTGAAAGAAGTACATTTTCCCAAAGATAGTTTCCATTTGAATAGGTATATGAATATTAATTTCAATGACACATAACATCACGCTTGTAATCCTTGCAGGGTTATACAGAAGGGTTAACCACATTTTGCCAGTTTAATTTTTTAAGTCCTACGTAATAAGGACATGAATTTCACTCCTGATAGTTTAGTTCATAAGTATAACTATTAAATACTAAGCAGGTACTCCAAAACATCGACCGAAAAAAAGCGGTAAAAATATCCGACCAAGATTTTAGCGAAGAAAACTCTCCAAAGTTTTGGCTCACCATTCTGTAAATCGAACAAAATATCGGAAAGCAGTAAGGGAGGACTGTAAAGAGCATCCGTGGCTGCTGACTCCAAAACGGCCCACTTTGCCAAGTAAACACGTAAACTTTACTGAAAAACTTGCGTGAGGTGACGACTTTGAAACTTTGGGACCTGCTTTGTTTGTCATTTACGAGCGCGTCTGGATTTCGTAGTGAATATCTGACTTGCTTAAAGTTTTGGGACGTAAAACCGTTTCGGTTTTCTTAATAAAATCAGATGGCTTTAAGATAAAACCGAAGAAAAAGAGCAAAATTGATAAAGATTGATTTCAGTTTTTTATCCAAAAATATTGTTTATTACAAAACAAATTGGGTAATCGGTATGGGTA
The DNA here is from genome assembly GCA_963082945.1 of Cerastis leucographa. NCBI lineage: Eukaryota > Metazoa > Arthropoda > Insecta > Lepidoptera > Noctuidae > Cerastis > Cerastis leucographa. The sequence goes on along the minus strand of OY720358.1, from coordinate 17,256,942 downwards.
TCGCAAAATGACGCTGTTAAATCGTTGGGCTTTAACCAAGATTGTGTCACCGTAATGGAAATAATATTCATTTCCAAAATCCTTACAACGTAGCAACAGTACACGCAAACTATACCTACGTACATATTTACACATAAACCCATAGACAGTGACACGTGAACGAATCCATCGCATACCTTGACGACTGGAGCCGGTGCGTAAACTACTGATATTTCACATCATTACCCCGGCGATGCGCCGAGTTTTTTCTTCTACTCATTTCCTCCCTGCGTTTCGAGGAAATGCCGTTTTGTATATATGAAAAAAGTAAATGGATCCCCCACAAGATACGCTGGATTCCCTCATCTGTAAGACGTTTTTTAGATAGAAAGCTACATTGCGTTTATCGATTATGGCTTCCACGATGATGCTCCTGCATAAAACGTAAAACATTAAATGCTTATCGTATAGAAATCAATTGTTGAGGCGGGAGCTGGTCGTCTGTTTTATTCATTACACAAAACACTCAGAAACAAAACTGTATTATTTCATAATTTGCCTTTTTGATGGTTATAGGCATTCCAAGGAATAGTTAGGCATTGTTCAGATTGATCAGGCAAGTGTACCTAAGTACCTATACAGGGTTATTTGTAAAACACCGACAACCTCTTAAGAGGTCATTCTACTCATCATTATGAACAACTTTTACTATGAGACCAAATCCGATATCGTGAAAAAAATAATCTGCTGTTCCCTACATTTTGACGAGTTATGTGAACATAAAGTACGGAACAGCTGATTTTTTTTTCGCGATTTCAGGTTTGGTCTCATAGTAAAAGTTGTTCATAATGATGAGTAGAATGACCTCTTAAGAGGTTGCCGGTGTTTTAAAAATAACCCTGTATAGTAGACCAAATACTTTTTACAATACCTAGATAAGCTCAGCTATTGTTTTGAATGACTAATCGTTCTATACCTACAATTACTAAATTATATGCTTTGCCGGTAACAACTACACAGATATATCCAAAGCACAAGTCTCTACTGAAAGAGACATTGAACCAAAAGGTATCATGTGTCGAGTGTACATCTGTTGACACAGGCGTATCTAGTAAGCTGACGTCACGTATCCGCCTCGCATTTAATCTGACGCGAGATTGACTGGTAGCCTCCCGGGCCTGTTTCCTAGCCGAAACTTGCAGCTGATATTACTGATTTGTGTTGTGGTTTACGCTAGTTGTAGGTACTTTCAGCACTGTCTGTATTTTCATTTCTAACTTTAATTTCTATTTAAATTTATAACTGTTCTGTGTAGCTTTATTTTGGGACCATTGATTTTCTATATGTCATGATCACGCCAACATGGAAGCAAGCAAGTCGGGTTCAGGCAACTGCGAATTTTCGATCAGCGGCAACAGCATCTTCTATGCTTTATCATTAATTTGTAGCCTTTATGAAATTTCTAGTCATTTTAGTCCACTGACACACATTCTCACCCCATGTGATCCAACACGCGAGTGATTGACCGTCAAGCAATTTATCAAACAACAGCACTGATGATAACATCTGTGTCAATTGTTTAATTTAGTGTTCTTATATTGTTTTATTTTTACTTTTGTATAGACTCTTTTTATTTACCTATTTTTTGTGAATGGGTGGACATTGTAGGCTTTGTTTTTATTTTTTTTCTTTTACTACCATCTGTAGTAGGCAACGACTTATTGTCGGGCCAACGCTTTCCTCCCATACTTAAGTACCAACGCTGTAACTTCAAATATTGTAAAACCAAATGATTTTAAAAGAGTAACCATGGAGTTTCTTGCCGGTTCTTCTCGATAGGAAACGACCAACCCGAACCGTGCACCTTTTGCTGACGTTTTATAAGTGCCCATGTAGGCCTATGTAAAATAACATATTTTGATTTTGATTTTGAATTACTCAGAGCATAATACTGCTCCGTGCCGTGAAAGGCTTCAGCAAAGGAAAGAAGTATCGAACATCCGTGTCGCTAGACGCAACTTGCATTGTTTGAGGTCATGAGCGTTTGAGTTTTTAAAGAAACTCATGAATTCTAAAATCAACATTAATATTTATTTAATAAAATAATTCAATACGCAGAGCAATAAATACGTGTACCTGAACTATTCTTTCAGCTTCATTTTTTAAAATACAGATAATGTAAAAAAAAAAACAGAGAAATGATAAAATAGCCATTTGCCTCGGTAGAGCCCGGAAAACTCGTGTTTCTGAATGGAAAGTTGCTCTTTACGGGCAATTTTAATGCCAGTTGTAAATATTAATTTGTTGCCGAAACTTCAATAATTCTGTTAACGTTCGCTCTTGATGGTAGAGTATTTGCTTTCGACGAGAAAACAATTTTAACTTCATTTATTTTACTTGACTGGATTAAACTTCATTCTATGGATTTTCGTTATAATTCATGAATTAGCTTTGAACTATTTACTTTAAATTTGGCTCACAATATTCCGGACTCCGTGTCTGCTTCTAAGAAATTTCTTATAAAAACACCGACCAAGTGCGAGACTCTCGCACCAAGGGTTCCGTACAAACCTTGGTAGTTAAAAAAATTAGATTTTTTAAAAATATTTTTATTATAATGGGTGTAAAACACCTCTTAACGACTGGTTCTCCCTGTCATTGCGATCATTTTTTTGTTCTACACCATACCTGAGAGCCTTCTAGTTACGGAGATATTAGGGGCCAAACTTTTTGACACGTATTTTTTTAAATACAAGTTTTTAATGTAAGATTTTTACTTAAAACACCTCCACGACCCCCATACTATTCAATCCGTCCATCAGCACAATGTTTTGAGTGCGTTACATTGAGTTCTACCACAAAACATGATTTTACACCCCCCAAAAAAAGTCGTTTCCCAGCAATAATTTTTGCGTAAAGTTACTTAGTTTCATGTACAGAATGCTTGGTTGACGGCTTCGTGATGAGGTTATTTACACGGTGTATATGTGTTATAATGCGAACAGGAACACTGTTGCCCATTTTTATCACTAAAATATATTATTGGTAATATTGGTCAACGATTTACGATGGTAAGGTTTCTACTTTCAACAGGTACCCCTCTATCAAGTCGTTATTGGTCCACCGAATAAAGGTCCTCGTCTTCTCGCATTTTAGTTGCATGTTCCCGTACAGTGCTTGAAATAACAAGATCAATTTTGACGCCATCACACAGAACATCACGAATTATCTGAAGGGGTTAGCAGATTTCAGTTACTAGTAAGCTAATTCCTGGGGGGCACTGAGTTTAGTTTGTTTAATGTTTCATAGGAGAATTATGGAGCGGGCTGTCATTCACCGAACACGAGTCCGTAGAATTCCTTCGTCAAAAACCCAATAACACGCGAAGATTTATCCCAGAAAGCTTCGAATAAAAATTTCTTTGTGCAGAATCCAAGAATCTTAATTCAGAAAGTTCAAAGTAATATTCAACAGGTGTCTTCGTCTTACTTTGTCTCTTCAGATAAATTAGTTCACGCAATAGCAATTCCAAAATTTGCCAGCGCCTTGGAAGTGGCGTCCCGGACCGTTGTGTTGATTTAGGTACTCCAAAGGTGTCTGGGATAAAGCTGTTGGAGTATTTGAAATATTCCTTCCATGTTTCGAGTTGGGAAACGTTCGGACGTGACTTGTAGAAAAAAGTAACACGGTAAGGAAATCAAAGGCCATAACTTGAAAGAAGTTTACTTTTATTAAAGGCAACTAAGCTTTGCTCGAGGCTGATTAAGCCGACTTGCTGAAGATTCGGACACAAAATGTTCGGACACAGTGTCCAAATCCACACATTTTAATTTCAATATTTTTTTCACTGACAAACGGACACCATCAAATTATTGAACCTGTTTAGTGCAAAGATAAAATGTTTTAAAAAATAATTTGTGGGAAAAAAAAGCTTTACCAAAACTATTTTAGGTTGGCTTTAAGGCGGCATATTTTGGTAAAAAATTGCTTTGTAGACGTATATCACTGTAAGTCAGTACCACCAGCCTGTAGTCACCTCAATAGACTGTGTAATACTGTTTTTTTACAACAATAGGCTGGGCAAAGGGGGGATTTTTACAATTATGGTATCACTGGAAGTTTCATATCTGACTGTACAAAACAGCTTTTTTATTGGTCTCCGAATAATCCGTGAAATAATTATCAATTTGGACACTATATCCAAATATATTGTGTCCTACTCAAGGGGTATCGTATTACCCAGTTACTGGGTTGTGGAGGTCAGATAGGCAGTCGCTTCATGTAAAATACTGGTACTCAGCTGCATCCGGTTAGACTGGAAGCCGACCCCAAGATAGTTTGGGAAAAGGCTAGGCAGATGATGATCCAAATATATTATGTCCGTGTCGTCAGTAAGTTATTCAGCCAAAAGTTGCAACTGTAAAACAAATAAAGTGCTCGCTTTGAGAGAGAAGTTAAAAGCAAAACCAAATATTGATTTGTAATAACATTGTGAATAATGCGGGCTGCATAAAGTTGTAAGAGGACTCTTTTTTTAGGTATTAGGACAGCAAATATCCTAATACCTAAAAAAAGAGTCCTGTCATGAGAGACAGTCACACGCGCAAATGTCTTTTCCCGCAAATAGCTTTGCGCAAGTGTCCTTCGCGCAAATGTCCTAGATCCCTTTTTTTACTATGACAGATATAGAAAAGTCTTCTACGTCAAGAATGTAAAAGTGTACCCTTCCTGATGGTGTATATTTATAATGTATTGAAAAAGCGAAAATACTAACTAAGCAAGCCTTTCTATACTTTAATATTATACTGCTATGGGTGTTAAAATGAAGGTGTTTTGAAAATGTATGATCTCCTTAACGGTTTAAAAATAACAAATGGAATTTATTTAGCCGATGAGAATGCTATCGGGCACAGTCTCGACAAAGACAGAAATAAAAGCTCCCTACTGTAAAGGTTCTATAAAAAGTGCTTTATATATACAGAAACTATACGTAGGTATACCCATCTAATCAGATTCAACTCGATTGCCAACTTTATTTTCCAGACTTGTTGTACAAATTCAACGCATATTTTTTCCTTTTCATGTAATTTGCACAAGCTTGGGGATAACTAGAAAAGTTCTCTCTACAAGAAAAAAATAAAAAAAGACATCTTCGAGCGAGACGGATAAGGGCAGGTATTAACACCAACGTAGTGGGATAAGGTCAATATAAAAAACCCTTACAGTAATTGTAGAGGTTGGGGAAAAGATTGAGAATTCGTTAAAAGTCCAAAGTAAGTTTAAGATTTTAAGAATATTGGAGGGGCGGAGGATTTAAAAAAGGACCATAGTTGGCCAATATTATTACTACCTACGTTTGTTTATACAAGTATTTATGGATACTTTAAAAAATCGCTTGCTCAAATGTCAGGAACCTCATCCTAACTAATATTATAAATGCGAAAGTAAGTTTGTTTGTTACCTTTTCACGACTAAACGGCTGATCGGATCTTAATGAAATTTGGCAAGAAGATAGATTTCAACCTGAGGAAGGACATAGGTTATATATCATCACGCTACAACCAATAGGAGCGGGGCAGCAATGAAAAATGTTGCGAAAACGGGGAAAATGTGACGCAAACGAAGTTGCGCGGGACAGCTAGTTTTCCATAATAAGCATTCTTGTCTTCAGCGGTATTAATCGTACTTGTTTTCTAAATTTCTCTTCTTCTACTTCTTCATACATTCGTATTAAATGATAAACGTATCATTCCATTGTCATAGATCCTTGGTTAATTGAGAGGGACCGCCAACACTAAATGAACCAGATAGTGACTATTAAAGCGGTCTGGCGATTGTAAATGATAACTCGTCGTCTTGTTGACCAGGTTTTATTACTGTTATTAGTAATTCGTTATTATTTTAGTTTCTTTTCTTGCTCTGTAGTTCTAGTTGATCATCTGTAGTTTCAAGTTATTGATAGCTATATGTATAATGCAATGTTGGTTCATTGCACGCGTTTTGGGGGACTGACTCTTGCAATTTTAACGTTCAAAAAGTTCTGATTAACAGCCTAATTTGAATAAATGACTTTTGATTTTTGAATGTCTTTATGTTTCTGATGAAATTGAAACCTTTTATTTATTGTGTTTCGCGCTAAGGATCATCTATATATTGACAGCTGACATGAAGATATGTTGCGCCCAAATAAATTGGGACACGGGCAGGAGATTGATGATTTTTATATGATAGCCTCATCGGTCTAGTGGTCACATGCTTTGAGTATGAATTCCTGGATTCAATTCCCATGTTGCGCAAAGTTTTCTTAAGTTTTTCGATCAGGAATTTCTCAGTAGCAGGCACGGGGTCGGGGTATGTGCCAAGTTGATGGCAATAGGGTATCTCCCTATTACATGGGACTTCAACATGGCTGAAAGGAAATGTGGGTTTTCTATTAGATACCCTTCGGGGATTACAGGCGGGATGCTTTTTTACTTAATGTTATAAATTGAATCACTTTTCGTGTCTGTCAGTGTGTCCCGTCGTTCTTTTAGAATAGGCAACGGATTTCGTTGCAGTTTTTGACCATAGTTCAGATAATATAGGGGGAAGTCCCCTAGTGGCGGACTTATAAGGCTTTCCGGGAATAAAATTAAAACTACTTCAAGTTCTGTTAAATGAATAAAATATAAAATCAAAATCAATTAACAAAAATAAAACTTCTGCGTAAACATAGTCTAGGAACGTTAATTTAGTTATGGTCAAAAAAATATAGTCTTTAACATTGGCACCTAGTATACCGGACGGGTTAGTCTTCAAACCCCAAGCGCCGGACATTCTTAAAACATTGTGCATCTATCACATTGTATAGGTATCTCCACATTCCGGAACGTCTGCACTTGCTTCATAGGCCCATTCTTGGCAGCTGGAGCATTGTATCCAGTCGTCGTCGTGGTCCTCTAATTACACTATACAGGTAGACACAACATCTTGTCCATCGCAGTTTTTAAACATAGCTGATTCCATTTTCTTTTCGTTTTTTGTCTCTTCCATGTTGAAATATCTCCCTCCTTCTATCCTGTAAAACAAACAATCATTATTATGATAAAAGTATACATGCTTAGTAAAAAGCCAACTTATAAACTGTCCGGTGGCAAAGGACACCTTTGTGTCCGGAGGTAGGAGACAGGGAATGTCCAAAACATACTAAAACTGTTTAAGTAATGAATAAAAACTTTAAATTTACGAATTATAATGGAACACTGTCTTTATTCACAAATAACAAAAACAATTAAACACAAAATCATAGCAATAATACTCACTTGAAATTTACGTGACGCAACGCTTTCCTGCCAAAAACAGCAATCCACCTCTCCCAACGCGGTTGTGTCTCTCTACGAGATCGAATCAGAAATGAGGAGGCCCGTAGACGAACGAGAGCAACCGACATAGTCCAGCGGATTGGCAAGTTGAAATGGCAGTGGGCTGGCCACAAAGTGCGCAGGACCGATGGCCGATGGGGCCGGAAGGTCCTGGAGTGGAGAGCACGGACCGGCAAGCGCAGCGTAGGACGTCCACCGGCTAGGTGGACCGACGACCTAGTCAAGGTCGCCGGAAGACGCTGGGCGCAGGCCGCTTCCAACCGGTCCTGTTGGAAATCCATGGGGGAGGCCTATGTCCAGCAGTGGACGTCCTACGGCTGATATGATGATGAACGCGGTTGTGCGCCTCACTGGCAAACCGCGTCGCGTGAACCTGTATCGCTACGTTCCCCCGCGCCTCTTTCACCGATATTTGAATAGATCGCGTTGTCGTTTGTTGAGATAGTACGTGTGTCCGACGCTAGGTGCCGTCCGGCGCTACGGGACTTCCCCCTAATTCGTTCTGGAAGGATTATGTTCATAATACTTTTTGTGTTCAAAATACAAGTAACAGAGTTTCGATGTTTTCTACAGTACAACACAACATAAAGATAAGGGTAAATGATAAATGATGTTTATTTTGCAAATAGGTTTTTACAAACACTTTTACTCGTCATTTAAGGTAAGGTAATAAAACGTCAGAATTAAGCAGTTGAAAATTAAATTTATTAAACATTTTACATTACAATTATGTGTATTTTATAGGTAGAAATTATTATAAAAATAATGGCAAAAGTATGAAATAAAAATTAAAAAATTAGTCATAGTACACACACATGCAAGTGTATAATTTATATATGCAAAAAAAAAAAACTAAAAGTTGCTTAGTACCTATGAACATTTTATGAAGTAATTAAACATTGCATGTATAATAATTGAACTCGTTATCGCTGTATCACCCTTATTCTGTATGATTGAAAGCTAATTTCATGTCAAAAACTTTCAAGGTTTGGCATTTATCTTTATTTCACTTACGTTGTTTTCGCCTAGGTGAAGTTTCATTTTGCTAGTAATTGTTGTCAAAAGTGGCAAAGCGTTTACAATTTCGACTATACTCTCCGTTTAAATGTTTTGTTCTCGTCTTACACTGTACACTCACATAGGTAATGTTACATTTTACAAACTCAAAAAAAATATAAGTATGAAAATCACAAAATAATACTTCAAAAATGCCTTTTTCAGGCACTGAATTTCAAAAGCAGAGAAATAAATAAAAAGTTTGTCTAATAATAAAATAAAATCACAATAAATACTTATAAAAAAGATATATAAATGGTAATCTACGATATACGATAGTACGAAGAATCTCTGTTTTTTAAACATATTCACATTATTTACTTTTTTCATAAAAATAATTATTTTATATGATTAATTTTCTTTTGCCTTGAACTGGCCTTGTGTAATACGGAGTTTCGTTAGAGTGAGAGGCAAGCCGTTGGTCCCGGTTGTCAACTGTAGATCTTTGACAGTTGCTACAGATAGTCAATGACCCGACAGTCTGATAACCCGTCTTACTAAGGGGTATCGTCTTACCCAGCACAAACTGGGTTGAGGGGGTTAGATCGGCAGTCGCTTCATGTAAAATACTGATATTCAGCTACATTCGGTAAGACTGGGAGCCGACCCCGATATAGTTGGGCGAGGCAGATGATGTAATTTTCCCGTACTTTTAGACTTTCGATGGTCGTTAACACCGTGTTATTTTGTTAGACCTCTTGGCCGATCAGGCGATTGACGAATTAGCTTTGTTGTTTATGGGGTAAGTTTGATACGAACGAATGATTAATTTCAAAGGCTAAATTTATCATAAATGTTGGGATGGTTCTTCAGTAGTTGCAGTAGAAGTGGTAGCTTCTGTCTCAGTACGTACAGGACATTCTGTCGTACTAATCGATAGCTCTGCCAAAGTTTTCGTGTTTTCGGTTGTGGCCTTTATTGTAGTGATGCTACGCCACACTGTCCCATTAGTCAACGTCACATTATTATAATTTTAAAGGCAATGTTACAGGTAATGTTGTTTAAGGTAATACCGTTGTTGTTGTTGCTGTACTCAATGTTGATAATGTACTCAATGTTGATAATGTACTCAATGATGATAATGTACTAGGAACAGTAATAGGACTTGCTGTCGAAGTGTCCGTAGCTGTTGTACTTGTCACTGGAGATATCGCGCCGCCAGTTCCTCCCGTAAGGAAATCTACCAAATAATTTGTTTTCATTAACGTAGTTATAGCACCTTATACTTATAAATATCCTATACAGATCACTGAATCCCCAGGTTTGTAGTCGGCTATGTCTTTAAATTAAAGCAATTTTGCTAAACGTCATCAATGACTAATTCTTAATGGTATTGAAATTGTTTTCAAGTTATCCATGTCTTCAAGGAGGTGAGTATACCCGTCATATTATAAATCATTTCCATACTAAACGATTCGTCAAAGCTTCGCTATTCAAGCATGCACCAAAATGGTCTATCTTCTGCTGTATGGCTATTTGTTTTTTATTTTCAAGAATCGGTTAAGAGTTATTTGGAACAGTTGTGTAGCCTTTAGCGATTGCTTAGAATGAGGTTCTGGGTTCGTATCGATAGAGATTTAAATTTTATGGTAAGTTATCATTCGGACCAATGGTGATTAGAACAAAAATTAATTACGGCACTTTAGATTAGGATAATATTTTTGTGTTCACCAAAAATCTAAAGGTACATTTACACTACATTTGTATGTATGCATTTCTAAAATATTGATCTTAAAACCCGTTTAATTGTTTTACTATAATTAAACTACTCGGCCAACAAAATATGTTACATCAAACAAATTCCAAATTAATACCAAGATATAACACTTTTTTATTGTAGTGCGCTGCAAATATTCTATTGTAACAATAACTATTTTATTCTTCCCCGAAAAATACTGACCGTGCACCAAATATTCCTGACTTCTTACTTTAAACCCTGTAGACAGAAATAGGAGCCCCGCGTAGCGGGGCTACGTCGTAAAACTAAAAAAATAAATGCTTGTTTTTAAAATTAGGTGTATTACTATTTTTACAAATTAAATTTGCAACAGTTGTTAAATAGATGCTCGTTATGACATATTTTGGTGCACATTCAGTATATTTGGTGGAACACAGGCAAAATTAGGTAAATGAAATGGGAATAAATTGAAGTACTTTTAAATACCATCCTTTAGATTATGGATAAAAAAGTTAGGGAACACAATAGAGAACCGTGTAGTATAGGTGTAATATTACATACATCTCTGTCTAACCCCTCGGGGATAACAGGCGTGATGTTATGGTAAGCTCACCTCCTTGAAGAATATAGATCAACATTATAAAAAAAAAAAAAAAAAACATGAAATGTTTCGACTTGCTGTGGTTCTTTCATAAAACTATGTTTGGAGTCATCTTGCACGGAACATCAAAATACTTACATACTACAGCATCAAAGACACCTGTAAAAACAATTAAATATTTATTAGTTTAAGTTGAATTCAAAGCTTCAATTGATTTTATCAGAGTGTAATAATTATAATAAGCTTTGCTATTTCGTCGATGAAAGAGAGTCTAAGCTCAAAATATTTGTCACGTATCTCAAAAGTTGTTGAGCTATAACAAGACCCTGCAAGAGTGACAAGTTAGCCACATGACAACGTGATTGACAAGTCGTACGTCAGTTCAACTCAACATATTAGACATTTGTTGAGCAATGAAGTTACTATACCAGTGACAAGATAGCCACGCAGTAGTAAAGACGTACTCCTACGTCACATCATCTCAACCCATCAGCTATTGAGCTATTTATTCCCTACTGAAGCGAATGTATTACAGCTCAACTTAGTCCGAGTTGTTGAGCTATTCCGAAGTGTAGCGAGTGTTATTAACGAGCGTCTGTAGCAGTGACAGGTTGGCGAGGATGCGCGCGTATTTTATAAAAGTGTTTTTGTTAAAAGTGTACTTTTAACAGCTTTTAAATAAGCTATTTAACAATATCTTGACGTAGAATACGTACCCAATGGATGTGGTTTGGCTTGTGCAAAGTAACACATCTGAAACAAATATTAACATTTAACCCGATGTGCGAATGTTATATGCTTGTTTATTGTACTTCGCTGTCACCCGCGCCCGGGTTTAATGTTTAACACATAGGTCGAAGTCATTGGTAAAATTTACAATTTTACCCTTTTTTTTCAATACATTTAAAAAAAAAAAAAAATTGATCCGCCGCTGTCTAAAGATGAAAACCTCCTCTTAATGCGAGCCCTATCGAGGAGAAATAAGAATCAAGCCCTGTTTAAAAACATTTTGTGTTTTTATATTTAGGCCATTTTTCTTGATATATGAAACTAGATTATTTTTTTATTTTGTACGTATTTTTTTAGGAATTAATCTCGTAACATAATTATACTCGTGAGTACTGCGCTGGCTTGGCATCACCTCTCTTCAGTTTACCAGCTGATTCCAAGGCAAAGGCGATAAGGTGCATAGCAGTGGACTTTTTTTAAGTGTACCGAACGATCGACGACGGACGACGTTCAAGTCATCGCAGGCGCGACTGCAAAGCACGAGGTCTTAGGTTTGATTCTCAGGTCGGACTAAGTGTTATTGGGTTGTCCATCGGGAATTTTTCAGTAGCAGCCACGGAGTCTGTATTTGTACCCGGTTGATAGCAATAGGCCCGCCCCCTATTACATGGGACTTTAACATAACTGGGATGATGTGGGTGTACAATTGGGTTATTCCCTGAGTACCTCGATCCCGGAGGCCCCGACCACCGAGGCCCACGTGCCCGAGGCCCCCGGGTCCTCGGGGATCGGGATACTCAGGGAATAACCCGTACTATTAAGTGCACCTATGCCCAACCCTTCGGGGATCACAGGCATGATGTTACGTGCTATACCGAAGAGTGGGGCAGAGGGCAACATTTCGCCGGTCATGATAAAGTCATATCATCTATCTCAAATATATATATTTAGTATATCACATACAAAATTATCAAAAGTTCAATTATTAGAATTAAAAAATTAGAAATGATAGAATTATGTCAAGGTGTTTTTTTTGCATGCTTGTAAAAATTCAGGAGGTTGTCACTAAATACATAAATAATCAATTTGAATTACGGTATCTAGTTAATTATAAATAAGTGCTGTTTTTTTTGTTGTTTAAATTTGTCACTTTTTCAGCATAACCACTGTTCTCGAAACGGTGAAGGAAAATATCGAAAGGGAGCCTCGGCTGTGCTTGAACCAAAAAAGCTGGTACATATGGCATTTACCAACTCGCAATGGGCCCGAATGCTGGAACACAGCTCTCTAGAGAGGAAGCCAGTGTCCCAACAGTGGGGAAGAACGACAGAAAAAATATTTATCCCCAGCAAACATTACGAATACAGTCTAATGGCTCCATGATGATGATTGATCCACAACATAATGTAAGTGGTATTTAAATGGTTATATCTAAGTACTTACTGCAAGTATCGCAAAGCTCACCGTCACAATATTAGCCCGCATTTTTTTTAAAGTAAAGAAATTTTTACTTAACTCCAGTTACAAGCGAATGATGTAGAAATTGTTGCGACTGCTCTTTTTATACCTTACTTCTTAGCCAATTAACGTCATAACATGTTTTTTTTCTATTCATCATTAAAAAGTAAATACCTAGTAATATAATAACAAAAATAATTAAAAAAAACAACAACTTACAATGAATCCAAAAACAACTGTCAATTGAATTCAATCAACATGCAGTGAAATAATATTTGTTATGACACAGATATGCCAGTTGTCATTTAAATATTTATTTACTTAGATGTAGTTGCAGAACTTAATAATTATTTGAAATAATAGTGTAATTACATAGTTGTCTCCTTTGTTAGGTAAATGAAAACATGCTTGCTTGCGTCATAAACAATATTGTATTTATTGAATAATTAAGTGGCGGTTTGCGTTCGCGTCCTATCGAGATCGAAAAGTATCCTCTGTTCTAACCAAGGTAAAAAATCAATCGATTTCTTCGTGAAAAAGTGACAAGCAGATTTATAGTTTAAATAATATAAAATCAGTGTAGACTCCCTTAACTTCTATCTCAATTTTGACTGCCTGGTTGGTAGAATAGACCTTTGTCGAAATGTATTACTGAGATGGGGTCTTGTGACCCTTGGGTTCGATTCCCAGATCAAGCAACGTTGCTATGGACAATTTTTTTTTCCGTAAGGAATAACAGTCTTCAGAGTCTGTGTTTGTTGTAGTCCGTTGATGACAATAGGTTCACCCCCTACTACATGGGACTCAAAATTACCTGGCGAAAATGTTGGTGTAATATTTTCAGTACATCTCTGTTGAGATTACAGGCGTTATGTTATATGGTTTTGTGAATGATAAAACTCTCGTCGAAACTAAATTACTTAGATTGACTTCGTTAAAGCACGACTATGAAGCCCCGCTACGTGGGGCTCCTATTTCTGTCTGCAGGGTTTAAAGGCACCTAACATGAATAGCATTATTACCATAATTATACGTATGATTATCATTTAAACTTTTGTTTTAATTAAGTTATTGGTATCATACATACCTATTACGTTAAGCTCCTTTTTTGTCATTGTCTTAGAGCTTTTAGGCTATGGTTGTAATTTCGGGATTCAACTTCGAGATATGGATATTCGGGATTTTAAACTTCGGGATATGGATCTTCGGGATTTTTGGAACGTTCTGAGCATTTATGAACTTTCGGGATTTAAAACTGTCGACCAAACAATCATTCGGCGTTTAATTTTTCCTGATTTCTTCTATAGATATTTTTAAATACGGTCTTTTAAATTTCGATATAGTAATACGTACCCATGGGAATAATGTTATTGATTGTGGATACGATGCAATATTAGAATATTGCAGCATATATTATCCGTATGTGCTTCCAATTAAACAATTCACGTATGTATCATTTTAGTTTTAATCCTTTATAGGACGACTCATACAAAGTGGCCAGTAAACTGGCCAGTCACTTCAAGGTCGTTATCTTTTAAATTTTTATTTGAATATTGAATCTTCTAAATATTAGGAATTGAAAAAGTAAGGGTGTGCGTTGCAGGGTTAAACCAAGAGGTATAGACTTAGACAAATTGACATTAAATACTAATATAATCATAGAAAAAAATTGCGAATGGTTTAAAGCTAATAATTTAAAGCTTAATACAAGTAAAACTAACTTTATATCAAGACTACGACTCGTCATAATGACAACTTAGATATACAGATAAATAGAGATTGGATTGAATTAGTGGACAAGGTTAAATTCTTAGGAATAAATAATATTTATTCGCTTTTAAATTGGAAACTGGAGCTTGCTGTTATTGAATCATCGATATCGTGACATGACATGCTTCTGAGTCATCTCTAATGCTCCTGAGCCTTAGAGATGACTAATACCATATGCTCTAAAAGAGCAATTTCAAAATCAGTATTCCATGTGAGAACTTATCAAAATCTTTACTAAAATCGGTATATAGGGTCTAACTGTTCATACACAAAATATTTTCAGAGAATCATCTAACGGATTTGTCGAAGCCATAACAGGGGATATTTTTTTAGTATTTAGGTATAAAAATAAATAATTTAAAATTAATTGACCCACAAAATAAAAACTGGTTCCTTATTTTGCAACATCCGTTACGCTAGTTTACTACGAGTAGGTCGTCTTTACTTATTTTCATTGAAACGGGTGGCCCGGTAGCTTTCATCAAAAGCGCACCTTTGATGAAACCGCGAGGCGCGCGCAACTTTAACCTAAACCTAAACATGAGCCGCGCTCCTCCCCCCGCGCCTCTTCAGTCCCGCTCGGTACGCATGTCGCGCAGCACACGCCTTAGTACAAAAACGGTCGGTCGCGTAATAATTTCAACAATGCCGAACAACAGGTACACGAACCAGGAGCATACCACTATGTTCTGGACATGGTGGAATGCTACAGGCAATGTGGAAATGTTTTGCTCAGAGCACAAGCCCCATTTCTGTAGCGTTAAGGCAGAAGACCATCTCGACAGAATATCCTTGGCTTGGTATCCTGTACAGTGGGACCAGGACTATGGGGTCTACATGCCACTAGCTGTAGACGGAGGCAGGCTACGGGTGTCAGCAAGAATTGAGGATGACATCCTCGATGTTTTTTCGCGACATCCAATGGCTAGCATAACAGACGTCGCCCGCGTTTGCATAACAGACGTCGCCCGTGTTAGACGTCGACGTCAGCAATATGAAGGTTTGGCGCCTTCTGCCGGATGAAGGATTAAAGCCGCTGGACATGGCTCCGCGAGTGGAATTTTGCTGTTGGTTGCTTCAAGACCCGACACCAAGCATCCTATGGATGGACGAGTCCTAGCAACTATGCTGGAAGACATTCCACTAATTTATTTAAGAACAATGTACTTCCAGCAAGATGGCACACAGACGCGTTCGCGAATATTTGTCCAACGAGTTCGGCGATCGTTGGATAGGACGGGGAAGCCCGGTCCCCTGGCCAGCTCGTTCGCCTGATGTTACGCCGTCGGACTTTCATGTGTTGCGTACTGTAGGGCTAAAGACCTGGTACATGGTAAAGACGGCCATATCATATCTAGTGCGGAACAATCAAAACTTAGAATCGTGAACGATTTTAACCTTAAGAGGGATCTCTAGTGGGCCTTTCTCCATACAAACGTATTCCGCTGTTTTCTTCGTAAATAATGCGTCTAGATCAATGACCTTTTTCCAAAAAATCTAGGTCTTATAATACATGCCCCTATCATTTCTTTTTTTTTCAAAACATAATCACTAAAACAATGATGATAATCCAAATACTCGAAAAATAGCCCGTTTATACCGTCATATTCAGACGACTAACAGACAAATTAGATAAGTTTTTAACAAAAAAAAAATATATAGATACATATACTTCTCTTTTAAATTTTGATATAGGAAATATTTAGATCAGTTTAGTTTTCAAGAAGAAAACAGCGGAATACAAAACGTCTTTTGGTCAAGATTTTTGTAGGTAAAATCAGCCTGAGCTGCAGTTGTCCCTTTCGCACTTTATGGGGGCTTGGTCGGGCGCAGCGCGACAGCAATAGTTTCTTCAAATTCCTCGGGACTAGAGTCCCTTCTTAAGGCTCTAGTTAAAGAGCACGTTCCTAAATAATAAAAAAAGACCGAGTGATAAGTATCCCCCCTGGTTCTCAAAGCCTCTCATCAGAGTATCAAAACGAACAAGAAAAACTAAGATCGCGTTATAAAACGTATAAAAACCACTTTGAGTATAGACTACTAGAGAGGAGACAAAAAGTCATGATGAATAGCTGTTATAAAGACTATGTGTGCTTCATTGAAAAGAGTATATAACACCACCCAAAACCCTTTTAGTCATTCGTCAAAACGAAAAAGGCTAAATCTAATGATATTCCTCCGGAGATATGTCTAGAAAATAAAACAGCATCCACTGGTAACGAAGTTTGTAACCTCTTCGTTTTTCCTCTGCATTTTTCCTCGAACTTTACTCCTTCGACTTATTCACCTACAGTAGTTGAAGTGGGTTGCAGGGGTTGAAGTGAGTCCCAAGTATCATCAGCATGAACTAGGTGAAGTATTGTTTACGGAACGTGTTGTCCTTAAAACACTAAAAAAACTTAATATCTGCAAAGGGGCAGGGCCAGACGATTAGCCACCAGTTTTTATAAAGAAGTGAGCTTCTAGTCTGGTTTTACCACTTAAATTAATATTCAATTACTCGATTGAGACATCACTGTTTCCTGCGGAATGGAAAATGGTAAATGTTGTACCGGTTTTCAAAAAAGGAGATCCGTGAGACGTGCTGAACTACCGTCCCATTTCACTACTCGCAGTCTTTGCAAAGTTTTTCGAATTCTTGCTGCTCTACTTACATCACACATTAATTCTGAACTAGTGACTTGACTACTGACTCGTTGGTGCATAGAAAATCGGATGTACCTCAATGTGAAAAAATGCTACCACATAACATATACTAAAAAATGAAGACCATTACCAACGTCATACTGAATAAACCAATTTCAATAAAAAATATCGGCTCTGCAATTTTATTCATATCTTTTGCAAATAAGGCGTAATCTTTTCGTTTATTGGCAAAGATTCCGTGGATTGTTCAGCCAATTTACTGTAGACATGTATGCTAAAATTGAAACGGAACGTTTAGTGCACATTTGCACTAATCGATCGACGATTACGCACTGAAGAATACGTGCATTTGCAGAATGCAATACAATCAGACAATAACGA
The DNA here is from genome assembly GCA_963082945.1 of Cerastis leucographa. NCBI lineage: Eukaryota > Metazoa > Arthropoda > Insecta > Lepidoptera > Noctuidae > Cerastis > Cerastis leucographa. The sequence continues at coordinate 17,239,283 of OY720358.1, read as the reverse complement.
CGAGAATTTGGGGCGACTGGTCATCTTGCCATCCAGTTTCACAGGTGGTCCGGGGTACATGCACGAAAGAACCTAAGATTCTTTTTGCTACGTCCGGAAATACGGCCGGCCGGACCTATTCATTATGTTTACCACAAATCCAAAGTGGGCCGAAAGTGGACAGTCAACAACTTCTTACAGGACAGGCGTCTTATGATAGGCATGATATAATTGCCAGAGTTTTTCATTTAAAACTCATAGTAGTGATAAATCTTCTTACGAAAGAGGACTTCGCACTAAAAAACACATTGTTAAATTCCGTCATCCACGCGAACGAAGTCGCGGGCACAGCTATTACTGAATAAATGGGGTAACACTTCAAAAAGTAGACACGATTCGCGACCTGGGAGTCCACTTCGACTCTAAACTCACATTCATCAGCCACATTGACAACATCACTGCCAAAGCTGCAAAAATGTCTGGCTTTATTAAAAGAATATGTCGTAATTTCCAGTCCATCTCAACCTTAAAGGTGCTCTTCAATACCCTTGTGAGAAGTCTTTTGGACTATGCATCTCCAGTTTGGAACCACATTTACCGTGTTCACGTAAATAGGATTGAAAGTATCCAAAAATGCTTCACTACATATCTTCGTTTTAAAAGCCCTAGCTGTCCACGGGATTCCTCCTATGATCAAAGACTCAGCCACTTCAATATGTGCTCACTCGAACACCGAAGATACGAAACGGACCAAATCCTACGGCTTAGTTAATGCTCCCGATCTTTTAGCGGAACTAAGAATAACTGTACCTCGACAAAAAACCATTAGATCTAGTCGCGATACCATAACCTTTGCTACCACTGCAAGTCGTAATTACCTTGGTAGCACCGCACCCATGAACTGTCTAATGAGAAACTATAATAAAAACGCTGCACGAACCAGTAGCATCGACATCTACTCCTGCCCCTTCCGTCAATACCGTACTAACCTATTAACCAGCTCGGAGTCTCGTGTAATTAATTGCATCCACTTATATTCTCTTCTTTTTCGGCCTTTATTTCTTTAGTTCTTATTTTACTTGTCTGTACTTTTTATTGTTGAATAATGCTGTATTTCCCACCGACTTAGTGTACACAACCCATTTTTTTTTGTTGTTATTATCTGTTCATTGTAAAACCTAAACTGAAATTGTTTCTGACTTGCTCTTTTATAATTTTGCGAGTTCTTAGCACTTATTTAAGTGACAAATTCACTGCACCTAAAACTGTTTGTGATTTTTATTTATGTACGTTTTAGTGAGTAAATTGTTGAAGTGCCAAAAAAAAAACAAAAAAACGCTTTTGCAGTAATGGCTAATAATAGAGACACATTATTAAACGTGCAGCCGTCTGCTTCGAACAGCTGGGCGGATTTGTGCAATAATTTGTGTAAATAGTATAAATAATAACACTTGTATTTTGAGCCTAATTCTTTAACGATAAAGTTCAAAATCTATTGAAGAAGTTTGACAGATTGTTGCAGCTTGATGTGCTAGCGTCTGTACATTTTAAATTATTGTAAATACGTTGATTCAAATTTTTAAACAGCAGCATTTCCAACTAACTACATACGTTGACGTACAGTACAACCATAACAATAAAGTATAATATTGTGAAGGATGGCACGGTTGACATATGTCGGGCATACCACCGTCCGGGCGAATCGATCCGTCACATTATCTCCAGGTGTTCTCGTCTAGCTAACGGAGAATACTTGCATAGACACAACCTTGTAACCAGGATTATCCATCAGCAACTTGCTCTGAAATACAGCCTTGTGGAATTGGAAGTGCCGTACTATAGGTATGTGCCCGACCCAGTTCTCGAAAATGGCAATATCACACTGTATTGGGGTCAATCCATCATCACTGACAGGACTATTGTAGCCAATAAGCCTGATATAGTGGTAGTGGATCGATCAGAGCGGCTTGCAATGATTGTTGACATAACGGTTCCATATGACGAGAACCTCGTAAAAGCCGAGAAAGATAAGCAAATCAAATATCGTGACTTGGCTCACGAGGTCGTCGACATGTGGGATGTTAACTCAGCGATCATTGTGCCGATAGTCGTATCAGCCAATGACCTAATTGCCAAAAGCCTCGACCAATATCTGATGAGGCTCTCGCTAGGCAGCTGGATCAAGGGCTTGATTCAGAAAGCGGTACTCCTGGACACGGCTCGTATCGTTAGGAGGTTCCTTTCTCTGGAGCCCTAACCGCCGGTAGCTTGGACTCTGTTCCAGATACCGGTGGGCTACTATTTTTTTTTTTTTTTTTTATATAGAAATATTTAAAAATGTATACTATATGTATAGAAATAAATAAATGTTAAGTAGAATAAAAAGTAAAATTCATTATTTTTATAGTAATTAGGTGGTACAGCTTTACCATACGATAACAGGTAGGTTTTTTCAAATGATTGTATCAATAATTCGCCAGTCCAAAGCCTGATGAAGTGTGATGGGGAATTAGAATAAACTACCTATGTTTTTATTTTTATACCTAAAAACTTTGCCGCACACGGAAGATTTTTTGTGTGTAGTGTATATGTCTACAAACATAAATTTCACACGAACACCGAGACCAGAATCAAATATTTGTAGATTTGTTCCATGCGGGAACAAACCCGCAACCCGTAGCTCAAAAAGCCAACTGCTTTGCCACTCCGCCAAACGTACCATCACTAGATCATTGTGCACTTCCCTACGCGTCCTGTCCTGGTAATCAAGTATAGTGTAGATTTGTACCTAGACCACACAGTACCTACTACCTAGACTGCAGATAGTTCGTCGATTTTGACTAGTAGATACTGGGTTAGGTTTTCATAAATTAAGATAAACACTACCAATCGCGTTGAGTTTAATAGCCATAATTCAACTACGTATCTAATAACTATGTTGTTTACCTGCAAAAAGACTAGTTTTCTGTAGGTAAGGAAATTCTCAGACATAGCGTGTATCTGCAACAGCCTATGTATCTCTGGTACGATAATTCAAATCAATCCGCGCTATGTACTGAGTTCACATTTGTAGTTCGAGTAAGTAGGTACACCCAAAAAACAGCTGACAGATATTCGAGTTTCGACGCTCGCTCGCCATAGTCGACATGAGTTACAAAAGTTTTAGAATCGCTAACCTCTTTTTTTTTCAAAGTCGAGGTGCACACATCAGCTACTACTGTAGAATACTATTTGCTTTGATCGCACATAGGTTTCTTTTCGTAAAGTTTTGAATAGGGAATTGATTTATCGTGCATCTTAGGCTCAGATGGTATTGTTATTTAAATTTACGTTATTATTCTCGTTTATTCATTTACTTATTTATGAAGAGCTTGGAGATCGCAAGCCCTCACAATTCCTGCGACATCTTTAAAGTTTGGCCGGACCGAGCGTCTCAGAGGACTTCCTCCGTACAATATGGAGCAGCCGTCTTCTATATGCAGCCGTCTTCCATTCTCATCAGATATTGGCCAAGGCTCTTAACAATAAAGCCATTGGCTGATAGGACTATTGGCACATTGATTGTCCACATCCCGCATGTCGAAAACCTCGCGAGCCAAGTCAAGATACTTGATTTGCTTATCTTATATAGAACCGCTCTGATCGATTCACCACTACTATATCAGGCTTATTGGCTATATAATAGTCCTGTCAGTGATGATGGGCTGATCCTAGTACAGTGTGATATTGCCATTTCGAGAACTGAGTCGGGCACATACCTATAATTCGGCACTTCCGATTCCACATAGTTGGCTGGCTGTATTTCAGAGCAAAATGCGGATAATCAAAAGACGGATCGATTCGCTTGGACGGTGGCATGCGCGCCACGCCATATGACAATCGTCCCATCCTTCACAATAAATCTCCGGTAGTTATTTATCATAATAACTTCATCCATAATTGCACAAACAAAACCTTCGGTTTCTTCGAAGAGGTCAACGGAACGTAGCCAGGCTAGGGGCGCTGATGTCTACATCGTGACCATGCAGGGCCCGGAAGAAGCGTCCGTGAAGCTCTTTACTCTGCCATACTTCCCTTTTTTTTTTTTTTCGTATGAGAAATCATCAATTGACTTCTCCCGCTCTGGACGGAGCGGGAGGGAGTGTCAGACTTGTATTGACTACTAAAACCCACCCATGTTCCTTCTTCGCCCTTTGTGTTCCAGGGCCGCGGTATCTCTTTCGAACAACCCGCAGCCCTGGCAGGCAGTGGCCCTTTCGGACCCCTTCCGGTTTGCTGACATCTCCTTGAGGCGCGCGTGGAACACGTACGCGCCGTCGACACGGCCTGTCGTCATGAGACGGACGGACGGTGAGCTAGTCCATTACTCACCGTCCACAGGCTCGCGCCTACGGTGGCCGGGGGCCACTGGTTGTGCCATACTTCCCTGCGGTCATTAGTGTCAAGCACTGCAGGTTTGCGCCAATTCTGTTTAGCCAAAGAGAGCGGGGTGATGATGCCCTTGTCCATCACGACCACATCTCCATGCATCCCCACGACCGCTTCTAGGAAATATACCCTGAGTCTGCATATCTCACGATTGTGGAAAATTTTAGCATTTAAAAAGCCTTAAAGTTAATAAAAAAAAAAAATTTCGAAATGTCTTAAAAAAAATATATAATTAGAAATTTCTGTTTCTATGGATAATTCATAATCGGTATAATTTTGCTGTAACACAATTTTTTGAAAATGCACGCACTGAAATGTAGGTACATACTACATTTCAAAGCGTGCATTTTCAAAAAATTGGTGGATGGACGAATAACACGGGATGTGTACAGGAAATAAAATCACTGTTTTGTGTCAGTTTATTAGGTAAAACATTAAAATATATAATACCTTAAGTAGGTGACTTGTGGCGGGCGTAATAGCCTAGTCAGCGAATATACATAAATAATCAGTGAACTAGCAACTGCTTGTTCAGTTAAAAACTAAAACAATTTATATCATGTGGCAATGCTCGTACATCCTGCCAACTACAAAAGTACAAAATATAAGTAAAATGGATTATCAAAAAGTAATTAAAATGTGTAAAGAAAGTTATTAGAAGGTTCTACGTTCGCCGCTAACTGATATTGGCGACGTTTCGCGATCCACCGTGTTGCTGTTAGGATGATGGTGATCTCTTTTAGTGTCTGTGTATCTGCCTTTGTGTGTCCTTCCCATGTCCGGTGACCTCTTCTAGTGTCTGTGTATCTGCCTAGGAAGATGCCGTTGAATATGACTTGGTAGGTACCATCTCAATCTCTTCCTTGTGCGCCTGCGTTTCTGTTCTGCTTCCTTGAGGTAAACGGACGCAGAGTGCGATTATTTGAAAGTATACTCATATGCTGAATATTGTTGCACAGGTTATTATAAAGCCGTACAGGACGTAGTGATGCTGCTACACCTCCACGGAGTTGACCATTTGGATGTACATGTGTTGTTCTTTAACCAGCTCAATTTTTCTCTTAAGATCCTTTAGTTGTTCTTCGTGTGTTTCTATTTCCATGTTAGTTATGTTTTTAATTTGACTATTGCTTGTTAATAGTTCGTTTAGGTTTATCTCTGCTATGTAGATCTCTTGTTCATTTTCTAATTCCATTGTGCTTTGCAAATTGTAGTGCGACTGAATTAAATGTTTATCGCCGCGCATTGTGCAACCTGTAGCAAAGGTAAGATTATGTATAAGTAAGATATCTATAAGTAAGATTATGCCTTTATTTTGTAGTGTCTGTGACGTGATTCCAGCTGGACAGAAAATGTGCATAGCTCATTCTTTGTAACAAGTAAATAGCCAAGCGCCCTTGCTGTGTAGTTTTTTCCATTCATTGCTAACTTGATACCTCTCAGTGCGGCAATTTGATATTCCTCGATTGTCTATTATGTCTGCTTCGCACATTTTTGTGGTTTTTATTCCATTTATAGGTAAGTCAAGGATGCATAGCAACAGCTGATTTGTGTTTACTTGTGTGCATTATGAAAGATATTGTTGATCCAGTGGTATCATCATATCCATTTTCAAGTTAACAGCTATGTACATATTTAGCTGTTGGTATTATTTTAATCATGGAGGCTCTTTTTATGTTGCGGATTGGGATCACTTCGGTTAGGTCATATCGTCCGTCTGCTACTAACTGGATTTTTCCTTCAAGTAGAATAAAATCTTCGGTTAGTTTTCCTTGTACACTTGGTAGTTTATACATTTCCCGGACGCACTTGAACTTGTTTGAACAGGGTAATCATAATTCTTTTGGTACTAGTTCTGATATAATCTTCAACTATTTTTGGAATGCATCGGGTTTCAGCACGTGAGTGTCGACTTTGCCGGGGCAAAGGTCTGTAACTAGGTTGATCTTCATGTCTTGTATTCTTCGCAAATTGACTACTTTAGGGGTATGAGGAACAGGGTGTAAAGTTCCTCGATACTCCTTAGAAAAGGGAGGATCCTCCGACCAGACAGGTGTTATGTCTGGCTGGCAACTGCCCAATAGTTGTTATCGGGTTTCTCTATACATACTAAAGTCGATGTTAACTTTGCTTGCGACTTGTAGGAAATTGATGTTAGTTCCTCCGTCGCATCATAGATGGCGCTGTAGTACTTTTTGTAGTATGTTGCTTTTTGTGGTCGCTACACTACCATCATGTTTGCGGCAAGTGAGTAGCAGTAAGGAAAGTTGCTTGGTCTTGTTCGGTTTTCAGTTGTTGCAGCGAGTCTCTGTTGATGACGATGAACTGTCGGTTCATTACTTGCTCGTTCATTTTCAGGAGGTTATATTCCTCTTCGATTATTGAAGTATGTTGTTTGTACAGATTGAACAATTAGTGGTCTTTATTGCTGTGCAGTAGTTTGATGTCATTGTTGTATTTTTCGGCAAATTTGTCATCAAGTACACCAAAGAGAGAGTTAGCATTGTTCCCAATTCTGTTTATGAGACCTCGCTAACTGCGTCCTCCATGGTCAGATTGTAGTACTTCGTTGTAGTGTTTGAGCTCGTTTAGTTCGTGTTCGTTGTGTTCGTTGATAAAGTCCGTGTAGTTGCTGGAAGTATTGTTTAACGGCAGAAAGGCTTTTCCAGTAAGTCGACATATTTTATTACACCACCAGTCTCTATTCATCTTGTATTATCCGTAAGTCTGCGGCTTTGTCAAAGTATAGAAGACGGGTAGGGTCTAGGATTGTTAGATTGACGAGTTGTTGCATGGACGGTGTCACACACGTAACCATGAGTACTAGTAACGTGCTAAGGTACTTGAGGACGTTACAGCTGGGAACACCCTTTCGTCCCTGTCTAGGGCTCACCCGACGTTGTCGTTGTAATGTTGAAGAAGTCGCCTCTGGTTGTGTATTGTCCGAGGGTTCCTTTGGATTGTTTTCGGTACTATTCCCTGTTTCAATGGGTAACCTGGACAATTTTATTGATAAATGATGTTTATTTTACAAATAGGTTTTTACAAACACACACGTAATTTTTTTTTAAACTAGATGGGGCCGGTGGTTCGTACCTGACTACTCTGAGAAGAAACAGCCGAAACAAACTCAGAGGTTCTCTGTTAACTTGTTATCCTTATAAAGTCCAGACATTGCTCAATTTACATGAGGACTATGCAGATTAGTGTCTGAGATGGTCTTTTGAAGAAAGAACCACACAAATTTGAGTGGACCTGTCCAGTCAGTGCAAGCATTTGTCAGTTATCGTGTAGCTCGACTTATAACTCAAGGAGCTCAACTAAACGACGAACAATACCAAAGAAAGGACATTTGGGTAGGTCGCTAAGTACTCAAACTGCCAGACAGCGGTGGGAGAAAAAAAAAAAAAAAAAAAATGTGACCTACATGGTCCTCACATTCACAATAATTAAATGTAATTAATAATAATTTACGAAATGAATTTAAAAAAAAACAAGAATATCAATAAATGTCACATACAAATAATAAAAAATAAAGTAAAAAAATTATAAAATACTGAAATAAGTATTCATGTCACATCGGTAAATGTCATCTAAAATAATAACAAAAAAAAAGTAAAAAAAATAAGGTATAAATAAAATAAAAAATGTCACAGTGTATAAAATAGGAATTAACAATAAACAAGCGAAGTCCGGAATTTCGACATTCACAGAGCAAATTTCATTGGAGCAGTTTAATCCCAAGCCTTTTTATCTTCGAAATAGTGATTTACATGATAGTAGGCTAACTTTTCTCTGAGGGAGTATCTGGGACTTCATTTATAAATTGAACGAATTGCCCTTTTTTGCAAAACAAATTGTCTGAATATCGGCGGAATTGCCCCGCAAGAGAATACCGTACGACATCACGCTGTGGAAATATCTAAAGTAAACTAAACGGGCTGTCTCTAAATCAGTCAAATCACGAATTTTTTTAACGGCGTTTGTAAGTTTTTTTGAAAAAAATTGAAATTATTAGAAATTTGTCTATATGCGGGCTCCACTGAAGCTTGGCATCCAGAGTTATGCCCAAGAACACTGTGCTATCTTCCGGTTTCAACTCTTCATCCTTGATTAGTACTCTAGTTTCTACTTGTCTTACATGGGGTATCGTAAACTTAATACATTTGGTTTTTTTCTCATTTAGGAGTAGATTATTAACATTAAACCAATTAACGACTTTTGCCAGGGCGCTATTAACTCGTGCGTAACTATCTGCTGACGTCTGAGTTTCAATAAAAGAGAAGTGTCATCTGCAAACAAAACTATGTCATGATTATCCTTTATGAGGTAAGGCAAGTCTTTTATGTAAATAATAAACAAAAATGGGCCAAGAATTGAGCCCTGGGTTGATTGCGGGTCTCTTCATTATGTTGGATTTAGTTTTGAGCGTGACGACTCGTACTAAATTATCTGGTTCAGGGTGCGTCTCTATAACTCGTCCTAATAACCATAGGGCTGGAGCCACTTGTTCTTCCTTTATAAGGACGATGTCATCGACTGCAATGTTGTGTGTTGGGGTCTGCCATTTTCCTCGTAATTGTAACGTTTGTAGGTAATCTTTGGACCATTACCTCCAAAATTCCTTGTACATGTTTTCTGTCGAGTGCCATCGTAACGTTAACTGGCTGTTTTCTCCCTCTGATGTCATCAGAAGGGCCAGTACCGGTCCACTGACTAAAAAGTGGCCTGGTGTCAGTAAATCGATGTCGTCGAGGTCATTTGTTAGAGCGACAAGTTGTCTCGAGGTGAGGCAGGCTTTAATTTGTACTAGCAACGTAGTAAACTCTTCGTACGTAAGCTTTTGTTCACCAATGACGCGTTTGGTGGTGGTGTTTCATACTCTTCACTGCAGCTTCCCATAATCCTCCCGCTGTCGGCCAAGATGATGCGTTAAAGTGCTATTCAATGCCACTCTCGAAAGTGCTGTTGATCAAGTCGTCGTTGACGAGAAACTGCGTTGCCTCTTGGTGATCTTTCGCTAGTGCTCTTGCTGCTCCGACGAAGTTCGTTCCTGTTGCCGAAACATATCTACATTGGCACTGTAGATATGTTTCGGCGTTCCTCGTCGAGCGCATAGCCGCTTCAATGCTGTGAGGAATGATCCAGTCCTGAGATCTTACACTAGTTCAAGGTGGATAGCTTTTGTGCATAGACAAATGAATTAATTTGTTAGCCTTTATTTCAACGTTTCCCGTGAAATCCACGCCTGTGTGTGTGAATGGCCGTGAAGGTGTAACTCGAGGTGTTGGTACCTGTGCCATTTGCTGATTGCTGCGTTGCGTTTTGTAGCGATGACAGGTGACACATTTGTTAAGTTTTGCTTCTTGATTGGTCCAAGTAGTCGCCAAGTATCCAATATTTGTTACGAAGGTATCCCAATGTAAGCCTGGCACCGCCGTGGAGAGTATCCTTGTGGGCTTGGTCAATCAAGAGTTCTGATAGCTTGTCGTTGTTTGGTAAAATTATTGGATGTTTTCGTGATTTGTTTAACTTGGCATGTTCAAGTCTTCCTCTCACTCGAAGAATGCCTTGACCGTCTAGCATTGGGCTCAAACTTAACAGTTTGCTTATGGCCCGACCCTTGTTATGTTTGTGTAGGTGCGCATTTCATCGCCAAAGGTATTGTAAGGTGTTGTGTGTCTGTGCAGTTTTCACAAGCAGGTTTTGAGTCTGCACTATATCTTCTGTAGTTAAGTGTGACCTGCGGTAGGCTCTTGTTGCGTCACGCGAGTTATTTATAAATCATTAAGATCCAGCTGATGACTCGGGTTGCATAAGTCATTGAGCTGTATATTTGCAGTAGTTGCTCGATGAGTGGCGCGTGTATTGTTTGTATTGCGCAATTTTGACCTTGTTCCCTTTTCTCTTCGTTCGTTGTAAAAATACCTTGTTTGGGTAGGTATGTTGTTGTTTTGAAGCCAGGAAGGGGCTTTCCACCATAGTTCGTGACCTATGAAGTCTGATGGTGAGATTCCTCTGCTTGCGCAGACCGCAGGATTATCTTTGGACTTGACATGTTTCCAGGAGTTGGATGGAGTTATTTGTGTTCGCAAGTACCACCATGGCGTCTGTCTAGCAATGTGGGGCTAATTTTGTTTTAGCTGCTACTAGCCTGATCAACTGTTGACCTTCTTTTTCAGTGGACTTGTAATATATGACGCATCTGTAAGCTCTTTCAGATGCATCACAGTTGCCATGTAGTTGGAAAGGTTGTTGGGTGTCGTCGAACCAGCGTGGTATGGTTATGTTGTGTATGTGTGCGAGCTGATTGCGGAATTTCCCCATTCTAGCTATATGATTGGTGGGCGTTGATGATCCCAGCTCGTTGTTGTCGACCATGCATGTTGAAAAATTAGCTTGGCTTTCACTGTAACTGGTGATAGCCAGCCAAGTGGATCTTACAGTTTTGATATATCCGACAGTAGTGTGCGTTTTGTGTTGACTAGCAAAAATAAGTCCTATAATAAAAATTATAGGACTGCCAAGACTTATAAAACTCTTATACTAGCACCGGTAAAGACTTTCATTCTTATAATAGCTTTCCACAAGCTGTGATATACTCAAGATCAATTGTTCTTATAACAAATGATTATAGTATACTACCGGATTAAGTTATAAGCCTTGTAATACTCAAAATCTCTTGATCTTATAACTAAGGTTTATAGTTCACTACAAGATTAAGTTTTTAGACAGTTGTAGGACAAAAGTACATGTAGCAAGACTATAGTCTTTGTAAAATTTTTGCTCCTGTAGTAGTATTGAGTGGGAGTATAAGATTTTATGACATACTTAGGGGAGTCCTTAATAAGGTTGTAATAATATAGTCTTGTTCAGAATTATTTTAAAAGTAAAAGCACTAAATTAGAGCACTATGAGAGCAATAAGCTTAAAAACTATTAAACTAATAATATGCTAAACCAAGCATATTATTAGTATAAAGTTATTATGTTTTATCTGTTCTGTCTTGTTGCTTAAAAAACAGTCGACATTAAGAAACACAACCATCTTGAAAATGTAACACCAAAAAAAAAACAGAGTTTTAAATAATGATTCAATGAGGAACCCTATTTTATATTAACATGGAGGCGTATAGTTCTTATTAATATTGAAATAAGCGCTATTATGCTTATAATAGTCTTAAAACGCTCTCGGTCAATATCATTTTTAAATATGGCGAATATTAGATAAATAAGATTGTTATAAATTTATAAAAACAATTGTGTAACGTTTAATTTTTGGAGGCGCTTTAAAAAAATGATAAAAATATAGTATATTTTAACATTGAATATATTGCTTCCCAATGATTTCGCATCCTATATTCACGTTCCCACATACTATGCTACCAGAAATAGTAATACCTAACACTTATAATAAATTAATCCTGTATTTACGTTTTTAATTTCAATGATTACTCATGGAGCAAACACTAAACAAAATACATAAAACAAGTATTGGAAAATACACTTATAATCAACAACGAAGTACTTTACTAGCACATTATAAACAAGATTTGTTTGGTAAGGATCTTGTATCAGACGCTTATAAAAGTTATCATACTTATAAAGGTTATGTGTCTATCATTGTAGGATTCATTACACTTCTCTAATGCTATTACAAGTACATCATAGGAGTTAATAACATTGTGTAAGTTGATTATACGATTGTTATAAAAATGAAATGCTCCTATAAGTGTGCCCAAATCCAGGGTTGTAGCAAGCTATAAGTATTTTATAAGCGTTAAAAAAATAGTCGTGTAGATAGTTATAAGCACATATTTTGCTAGCATATTGTTACAGAGTGATATTTGTTTGTAAGTAAGCTGATCCGTGCGCGGGATCCAAGTGATGCCTAGCGTTTTGTTTGTGTCTGCATCCTTGAAGTCGAACATTTCCTGGCTTGTTAATTTATCTGACAAGCCTTCGAGTAGGCACGTTTTGTAGCTAGCCCACTTTCCTAAGTTGAACCCACCACTCTTAAGCATTGTTATAAGTTCATGTTGAGCTTTCTGTGCTGTTATGAAGTCGTGACATCCGCCTTGTCGTAAATTTGTCCCATCGTTTGCGGAGATATGATTACCTTTAAATCGGTTGTGTAGGTCAGCGGAATGTCAGCACCCTTTCGAGATCCTAGAACAAAAGTTCATTAGCCCACCCATACTTCAGTACCTAGATTTCTCAGAATTTAACGAATGGATTTTATAGACCGACCCATCAGGTGTAGCTATTGATGCAGTTTTGTGTAACAATGACTTAGACCCGTAGCATTTACAAATAGACCATTAAATAAAGCAGAATTAAACTACCCTACCATACAACAAGAACTTACTGCTATTGTCTGAGCAGTAGTACCTACTTTAGGTCGTATTTATTCGATAAGAATTTTACTATAATGACAGATCATAAACCTTTCATTTATTTGTTTGGCATGAAAGATCCCTCTAGTAGGCTGTTGAAGTTTCGTTTTGTTCTTGAGGAGTATAATTTTAGAATTTTGTATCCGGAGTAAATGTGACTTCCAATGAATTAAAGATATGAATGACAAAATTTTGAAAACTTATGTTATGACTAGAGCACAAAAAAAGAGAATGGATGAGAAGAATAAGAATGAATCAACGAAAATCAGTAAAACCACCTTCGAAGGGTCTAATCAGCCTAGGGTCGTGGAGTTACAGAGGAAATCGAGTGATGTCGTGGAGATGATTTTGCTAGAGAAAGATAAACAGGATAAATATTATAGAAAATATATTTTGATAAGTGCCGTAGACGAGTGTCTCGCTTTCATCCCTTGTAAAATGTTGTTATGTGTAAACCTCAACTTCAGGGCTAATCTCTCGCGAGCCGAATTTGTGACTAAGTTAGAGAAGTTTAGCAATAATGTAAAAGTAAAAGAGATAAAATAATGAAAAAGAATAATTTATAAAAAAAATACATCATCATCAGCCTATAATGTTCTCACTGCTGGGACACAGGCCTACTGTTAATAAAAGAGAGTGGAAATCCACCACGCGGGCCCAGTGATGGGTTGGTAGATGTCACAAGTCTTCGAATTTTTAGTTTTAGGACATGCCGGATTCCTTACGTTTAGCTTCACCGTTTTGACAGCAGCGGTGATGAAAAATACAAAAAATAAAATTAGTATATTTATTTCTTCTCAGACATTTTGTCTTACATAAACTGAGGTAGCCCCAGTAAAAGGTTGGACCGGTCCGAGAGTATGCATACTAATAAAGTGGAATAGAAAGAATACATAGCAAAAATGAAAAACAGTACATTTTAAATGACTTTCATTTACTGCCGCAGGATTACGAAGAACATCAAGAGACGATATTTCTGGCCAGGTATCGATAATGATGTTCTTGATTTTGTAAAAAAGTGTACCACATATCTGAAGACTAAATATAGTAAGTACACTAAACAGTCGATGACGGTCACTGCGTCGTCAGGTTTTGAAAAAATATGAATGGAAATTGTCACCTAGTAAGGATTCAATGTGTAGTAACTAAATTTATTGAAGCATCCATACTAACCTTTTCACGACTAAACGGCTGATCGGTTCTTAATGAAATTTGGCAAGAAGATAGATTTCAACCTGGGGAAGGACATAGGCTATATATCATCACGCTGCGACCAATAGGAGCGGAGCAGCAATTAAAAATGTTGCGGAAACGGGGAAACTGTGACGCAGACGAAGTTGCGCGAGACAGCTAGTATCCTATAAAACATAAAGAGTTAATAACTGTTACAAGATCAATTGTACAAAATTTTGTTTTACGTTTCGAAGTTTATTTCAAGCACTATGGTTAAAGTTTGAAAATTATTAAAAATAGAAAAACTAATGTCCACAGCATACCACCATCAATCAATCGGTTCTCTCAAAAATTCTCATAAGCACATAGGATCGTTTCTAAGGACTTATTCAGGCAATAATGGCTATCACTGGTCACAATAGATATCGTTTTGGTGTTTCAGATATAATAATACCTTTCACTCAAAGACTAAGTACACTCATTTTCGGCAGGCCGTGTAATATTCCGAATAATCTGAAAAATCTGATTTATATATGTATTTATATTTGTTTATATATTTTAGCATTATGTATTTACATTTAGTTATATGTGTATTTATATTTAGGTAATAGTATAGGTTAAGTTAGGTTAGGCACATAAACATACTTTTATACAACATATTTTTCTTTACATTCTCTCACACACTATCGTCTACATTTCTTTTTCATTTTTCCTTTCGCAGGTCTGCTGGCAGAAATTTCGTATGAAATAAGCAGTACCTTTGTACTCAAATCTTTTATGTTTTTTTTCCTGTGTTCTCTACTGTGTGTACATAAATAGTAAAATAAATAAATAAATAATATTAAGAATTGTAATAAAATAGAACCATTTTAAAGCCCCAATGACTACTCTTTAGATTTAAGATATAGGTCATAGGTAGCGCTAAAAGACGCTAAACATAATTAAGAGAATAGTAAAAAACTAGAAAATTAATACACGGTAATAAATGTAATCTAATTACTTATACTCGTAATAAAGACGATTTAGGTTTAGTCAAAAGTGAACGAACAAAGAAATTTAATAAGTAGTGTCCTGCGACGACGCCAAGGGGGTGCTACTCGCACCGATGGAAGCCGGTGCTTCTGTAGTAGTACTGTCCGGCAACGGTGCTTCTGTTGTAGTAGTGTCAGGCGCCGGTGCTTATGTAGAAGTAGTGTCTGGCGACGGTGTTTCTGTAGTGGTTGTTACTGGTGACGGTGTTTCTGTAGTAGAAGTGTCCGGCAACGACACCAGGGGGGTCTCCGGTGACGACGACTCGGGGGTGCTACTCGTAGCGATTGAACTCGATGCTTCAGTCATAGTAGTGCCCGGTGACGTTGCTTCCGTAGTGGTTGTTACCGGTGACGGTGATTCTGTAGTAGAAGTCTCTGGCGATGACACCTCGGGGGTGCTACTCGTAGCGATTGAACTTGGTGCTTCTGTTATAGCAGTGGGCGGCGACGTTGCTTCCGTAGTGGTTGTTACCGGTGACGGTGATTCTGTAGTAGAAGTCTCCGGTGACGACGACTCGGGGGTGCTACTCGTAGCGATTGAACTCGATGCTTCAGTCATGGTAGTGCCCGGTGACGTTGCTTCAATAGTGGTTGTTACCGGTGACGGTGATTCTGTAGTAGAAGTTTCCGGCGATGACACCTCGGGGGTGCTACTCGTAGCGATTGAACTCGATGCTTCAGTCATGGTAGTGCCCGGTGACGTTGCTTCAATAGTGGTTGTTACCGGTGACGGTGATTCTGTAGTAGAAGTTTCCGGCGATGACACCTCGGGGCTGCTACTCGTAGCGATGGAAGTCGGTGCTTCTGTAGTAGTTGTGTCCGGCAACGAAACCAGGGGGGTCTCCGGTGACGACGACTCGGGGGTGCTACTCGTAGCGATTGAACTCGATGCTTCAGTCATGGTAGTGCCCGGTGACGTTGCTTCAATAGTGGTTGTTACCGGTGACGGTGATTCTGTAGTAGAAGTCTCCGGTGACGACACCTCGGGGATGCTACTCGTAGCGATTGAACTCGGTGCTTCTGTTATAGCAGTGGGCGGCGACGTTGCTTCCGTAGTGGTTGTTACCGGTGACGGTGATTCTGTAGTAGAAGTCTCCGGTGACGACGACTCGGGGGTGCTACTCGTAGTGATTGAACTCGATGCTTCAGTCATGGTAGTGCCCGGTGACGTTGCTTCAAAAGTGGTTGTTACCGGTGACGGTGATTCTGTAGTAGAAGTTTCCGGCGATGACACCTCGGGGCTGCTACTCGTAGCGATGGAAGTCGGTGCTTCTGTAGTAGTTGTGTCCGGCGACGAAACCAGGGGGGTCTCCGGTGACGACGACTCGGGGGTGCTACTCGTAGCGATTGAACTCGATGCTTCAGTCATGGTTGTGCCCGGTGACGTTGCTTCAATAGTGGTTGTTACCGGTGACGGTGATTCTGTAGTAGAAGTCTCCGGTGACGACGACTCGGGGGTGCTACTCGTAGCGATTGAACTCGATGCTTCAGTCATGGTAGTGCCCGGTGACGTTGCTTCAATAGTGGTTGTTACCGGTGACGGTGATTCTGTAGTAGAAGTCTCCGGTGACGACACCTCGGGGATGCTACTCGTAGCGATTGAACTCGGTGCTTCTGTTATAGCAGTGGGCGGCGACGTTGCTTCCGTAGTGGTTGTTACCGGTGACGGTGATTCTGTAGTAGAAGTCTCCGGTGACGACGACTCGGGGGTGCTACTCGTAGCGATTGAACTCGATGCTTCAGTCATGGTAGTGCCCGGTGACGTTGCTTCAATAGTGGTTGTTACCGGTGACGGTGATTCTGTAGTAGAAGTCTCTGGCGATGACACCTCGGGGGTGCTACTCGTAGCGATTGAACTTGGTGCTTCTGTTATAGCAGTGGGCGGCGACGTTGCTTCCGTAGTGGTTGTTACCGGTGACGGTGATTCTGTAGTAGAAGTCTCCGGTGACGACGACTCGGGGGTGCTACTCGTAGCGATTGAACTCGATGCTTCAGTCATGGTAGTGCCCGGTGACGTTGCTTCAATAGTGGTTGTTACCGGTGACGGTGATTCTGTAGTAGAAGTTTCCGGCGATGACACCTCGGGGCTGCTACTCGTAGCGATGGAAGTCGGTGCTTCTGTAGTAGTTGTGTCCGGCGACGAAACCAGGGGGGTCTCCGGTGACGACGACTCGGGGGTGCTACTCGTAGCGATTGAACTCGATGCTTCAGTCATGGTAGTGCCCGGTGACGTTGCTTCAATAGTGGTTGTTACCGGTGACGGTGATTCTGTAGTAGAAGTTTCCGGCGATGACACCTCGGGGCTGCTACTCGTAGCGATGGAAGTCGGTGCTTCTGTAGTAGTTGTGTCCGGCGACGAAACCAGGGGGGTCTCCGGTGACGACGACTCGGGGGTGCTACTCGTAGCGATTGAACTCGATGTTTCAGTCATGGTAGTGCCCGGTGACGTTGCTTCAATAGTGGTTGTTACCGGTGACGGTGATTCTGTAGTAGAAGTTTCCGGCGATGACACCTCGGGGCTGCTACTCGTAGCGATGGAAGTCGGTGCTTCTGTAGTAGTTGTGTCCGGCGACGAAACCAGGGGGGTCTCCGGTGACGACGACTCGGGGGTGCTACTCGTAGCGATTGAACTCGATGCTTCAGTCATGGTAGTGCCCGGTGACGTTGCTTCAATAGTGGTTGTTACCGGTGACGGTGATTCTGTAGTAGAAGTTTCCGGCGATGACACCTCGGGGCTGCTACTCGTAGCGATGGAAGTCGGTGCTTCTGTAGTAGTTGTGTCCGGCGACGAAACCAGGGGGGTCTCCGGTGACGACGACTCGGGGGTGCTACTCGTAGCGATTGAACTCGATGTTTCAGTCATGGTAGTGCCCGGTGACGTTGCTTCAATAGTGGTTGTTACCGGTGACGGTGATTCTGTAGTAGAAGTCTCCGGTGACGACACCTCGGGGATGCTACTCGTAGCGATTGAACTCGGTGCTTCTGTTATAGCAGTAGGCGGCGACGTTGCTTCCGTAGTGGTTGTTACCGGTGACGGTGATTCTGTAGTAGAAGTCTCCGGTGACGACGACTCGGGGGTGCTACTCGTAGCGATTGAACTCGATGCTTCAGTCATGGTAGTGCCCGGTGACGTTGCTTCAATAGTGGTTGTTACCGGTGACGGTGATTCTGTAGTAGAAGTTTCCGGCGATGACACCTCGGGGCTGCTACTCGTAGCGATGGAAGTCGGTGCTTCTGTAGTAGTTGTGTCCGGCGACGAAACCAGGGGGGTCTCCGGTGACGACGACTCGGGGGTGCTACTCGTAGCGATTGAACTCGATGCTTCAGTCATGGTAGTGCCCGGTGACGTTGCTTCAATAGTGGTTGTTACCGGTGACGGTGATTCTGTAGTAGAAGTCTCCGGTGACGACGACTCGGGGGTGCTACTCGTAGCGATTGAACTCGATGCTTCAGTCATGGTAGTGCCCGGTGACGTTGCTTCAATAGTGGTTGTTACCGGTGACGGTGATTCTGTAGTAGAAGTCTCCGGTGACGACACCTCGGGGATGCTACTCGTAGCGATTGAACTCGGTGCTTCTGTTATAGCAGTGGGCGGCGACGTTGCTTCCGTAGTGGTTGTTACCGGTGACGGTGATTCTGTAGTAGAAGTCTCCGGTGACGACGACTCGGGGGTGCTACTCGTAGCGATTGAACTCGATGCTTCAGTCATGGTAGTGCCCGGTGACGTTGCTTCAATAGTGGTTGTTACCGGTGACGGTGATTCTGTAGTAGAAGTTTCCGGCGATGACACCTCGGGGCTGCTACTCGTAGCGATGGAAGTCGGTGCTTCTGTAGTAGTTGTGTCCGGCGACGAAACCAGGGGGGTCTCCGGTGACGACGACTCGGGGGTGCTACTCGTAGCGATTGAACTCGATGCCTCAGTCATGGTAGTGCCCGGTGACGTTGCTTCAATAGTGGTTGTTACCGGTGACGGTGATTCTGTAGTAGAAGTTTCCGGTGACGACATCTCGGGGCTGCTACTCGTAGCGATGGAAGTCGGTGCTTCTGTAGTAGTTGTGTCCGGCGACGAAACCGGGGAGGAGATAAAAATTGCCTCAGTGATAGAGGTAGTCTGTGTCGTAGAGGCAATCGTGGATGTTGCTGATGTTGGCTTTTTAGTTTTTTTTTTCTTTTCATCACTCTTATCTTCCTCACTATCTTCATGATGATACTGGTTCGTTGGTCGTTTTTGGCTGAAAGGTGATTCGTGAAATCCAGCGTGCCATGCGCCAAAAATAGGCCCTAAAAAAAATTGCTTTTATTAGATTTGTAAATTCTCCATATTCATTTCTACAGAGTACGGCCCTCCACAAATGTATGTGGGAGCGTCTACAGCAAGAACGCCACAATATTTTGGGTACGCCACCGATTTTTACCATAATAAATCTCTGTATTCCTGCGATTCATTATTTTTCCGAGATGAATAACCTTAAAGACTCGCTAAGAAACCGTTTTGTAGATGACTCTACTTCTAAATAAATTCTATTAAAAGAAACCTCTTGCAACCATAATATAAGTAATTTCTTATCTAATCTGCAATAACAGAAGTTACATCATAATATATAGATAATGAGACAAATTAATACAATGGCGGATGCTTATCTATTACAGGTGGACCTTATAAGTTTTCAAGGCTCATAATCATTTGTTTAGCCTTTTCCCAAACTTTGTTGGGGTCGGTTTCCAGTCTAACAAGATGCAGCTGAGTATCAGTATTGTACATAAAGCGACTGCCTATCTGACCTCCAACCCAGTAACTGGGTAATACGAAACCCCTTAGTAAGACTGTATGTCACACTTTCGGCTTCTGACTATTTGTAACGACTGTCAAAGATCTACAAATGACAGCTAGAACCAAAGACGGCTTAGCGTGCTTTCCGAGGCACGAAGGAAATTTGGTATGTAATTATGGTCACCCATCCACGGATCGACCTCGGCAAGCATGGGTTTACCTTGAAGATCGACCCGTGTGGCTGTTATTATTAAGCCACGAAGCTCCTCAATAATTTTTAAGACTATTGTATAAATAACAAGTTGCATTTGAATGTCTCCAAGTGTTATGTTTGCTCCTTTACACGGAAACCCACCCAGATCATCTATAACTACATGCTTTTGGATAGTACACTAAATAGGGTCAACAATCAGGGATCAGGGAGATTCCTTTGATGCTAAGCTCCTCTTTGATGCGCACATAGACAATGTAGTCGAGAAAGGATCAAAAGCACTTGGATTTATTCTCCGGGTGTCCTCCGAGTTCAAAAATATAAAGACTATTATAATATTATATTGTTCCTTTGGAGTAAGCCTCTCAGGTCTGGAACCCCAATTATAATGTCTACATAAATCGTATTGAGAGCATACAGAAAAGGTTTTAGAGGCACATTCAGTATCAGTCTAAAACGTTTATATCGAATTATACCTTCCGTTGCAAAAACATTCATATCCTTCCACTCTACGAAAAGCGAAAATATCAGATCTCGGGTTTCTTTTCAACATCGCCCATGGAACAACCGGTGTTACCGAGTTACTTCACAAAATCGTGCTGAGCTGATGCTGTCTGTGTTCTTGCGTAGACCTCATTTATTGCACGCCCCAGTGGTAGCCACTACGTACAGACGGAACTCGTATACATGGTGAGAGCGAGTCGTATGTGCTCGTACAACACAACCTGCTGGGAAGCTGAGATCGACATTTTCTATACTAGTTTTTAGTAAATTGAAGAATATTTTATGTGATTGCTTCTTCGGGCGTAAATAGTAATTTTATTGTTGGGTGTCATAGACATATTATTATATTATCAATTTTCTGTTTCATATTTTTTAATAACTGCATGTAGAAACCTGAAAGTGGCCATATTTTGTTACTGTCTACATTAAATAATTAAATGTCTGCTTAGCTGTAAGTTTACCTAAAAAATAAATAAATTATTAAGTAACAATAGTTTATGTATATTTTAACTAGAATACGGTACACGTATAAGTGATTTTTTTATAGGAATATGGTGCATAATGGTTTTTTTGGTATTAAATAAATAGCTTGAATTGATACCAGGTATTTAGTTTTATTATTTTTATCAATCACCAAGTTGAAATTATTTGACGCCACGTCTATGGCCATATTTAACATTTTTTTAAAAAAAATGGCACGTTGTTCATAAAGGTTTGCCACCCCTGGTCTAGAGAATGCCAGACTAGGTTTTGCTTTTGTTCAGGGATGATTTTAGTTTTTCGATTAAGGAACCTAGATTATAGACCGTATTATTACTTCAGGGGGAAGCGCCACTCGACGGTGGACGCCATCATGCGCGTGAGGGATGCGATGTTCCGGGGTGGGGCCATATAGACAGTGCCTCTTGATATCGCCAACACCTTCAATACCATGCCCTGGAGCTGCATTAGGGAGGCACTCCGGTATCACCTGGTGCTGACCTACCTTCATCGTGTGGTCGGGGTCTACCTGATGGATAGGGCCGTCATCTACCCCGGTCGCAGCGGAGAATGGAACCGGCGAGAGAAGTTGTGCGGTGTTCCACAGGGATCGGTTCTGGGGCCGCCCTTGTGGAACATCAGTTATGACTGGGTGCTGCTCACCGATCTCCCTTGCGGTGTCAGCGTAGTTTCTACGCTGACGACACACTGGTGCTGACACAAGGGAGGTCGCACGAGGTGGCGGCCGAACTCATGACACGCGGGGTTGCGATAGTCGTGGAAAGAATCCGGCAACTGTGTCTCGAGGTGGCATTGCACAATCCAAGGTCATGTGCTTTTATGGGACTCGGACCATAGCCACCGTCGGGATCCGTACTGAAGGTATTAGGGGTGTCCATCGGCGTCGAGTTGACATGGAAGTACCTAGGGCTCATCCTTGGCAGCCGTTGGAACTTCGTGGAGCATTTTCGACGTTTGGCCCTGAAACTAAAACGGGCCGGGACTGCGTTCAAGTGACTCTTGCAAAAACTGGGGGGGCCAAATGCCTCCTGCCAGAAGCTCTACGTGGGTGCCATGCGGTCCATTGCCCTTTACGGGGCCACGCTGTGGGCGCGTTCTTTGAGGCCTGAGCTGCCCACTACCTGAACGCGCTCCAAAATGTGGTAGCCCTAAAGCAGTCCGGGGCACCGTAAGATCCTCCTGGCCAGATTGCCATCATGTGATCTGGAGGCGATAGGCCTCGCGCGCCTGCACGAATGGCGTGCGGAAGCACTACTCCGGGGGGAAACTCCACTGCCGCGGAAAATCGCCGCTCAGCGGACAGACCTCCGGCGCAATTACATGGCAACGTGGAGCGAACGACTGACGCCAACCCGTGCAGGGTACACCACAATAGAGGCAAGAAGTCCCCTCTTTGAAGTGTGACTTGACATGCCCCAGGGCACCCCCACCTTCCGCCTAATGCAGGTCCTCACCGGGCACGATTGTTTTGGGAGGTTCCGGCACCAAATCGGGCAGGAGGAAACGTCCGGGTTTCACCACTGCAAAAATCACCCAGAGGACACGGTGGAGCATACCGTGGAGCTCTGCTCCGCTTGTTCTGAGTACCGCCGTGTCTTTGTAGTGGCGATTGGCAGCGGTGACCTTTCGCGTCCAGCCTGGTTCAATCCCTGCTCCGGAGCGGGAGGGAACGGGAAGCTATCGCCAGCTTCTGCGAAAGAGTTATGCTAGTGAAGGAGGTGGCGGAACGTGAGAGGGAGAGAGCCTCACGTACCAGCCACCGCGGGGGACGCCCCGCCCCTGAAAGGCCACCTAGTAGACCCCGGCCACCGTAGGCGCGGGCCTGTGAGTAATGGTCTAGCTCACCGTCCATCCGTCTTATGACGACAGGCCGTGTCAACGGCGTGTTCATGCTCCATGCGCTCCTCAAGGAGATGGAAGGGGTTCGAGAGGGCTGATGCCTGCCAGGGCTTCGAGATTGTTCGAAAGAGATAACGTGGCCACGGAACACAAAGGGCTAAGAAGGAACATGAATGGGTTTTAGTCAGTACAAGTCTTTTTGTCAAAATGTTCTTTGTGATGCCTTTTTAATTTATAAAAATTTTATTATAAACCCCACATAGTAAAATTGTTCACATGGGCCCCCCCATGTGAACAATTTTACTATGTGGGGTTTTACATTAATTTAGTCTCATTTATTAAAACAGTAATAATTTGTAAAAATACACACATCAAAAGTGTCTAGGGATCAAGCATTTTTTATGCGGATTTCTTGAGATTGAGATGTGGCTTTGTAATAAATTTATGATTTTATAAATTTATATGGATCCTTTTTGGTGCATTTCATAATTTGAATCAGGAACTGTGAATCAAATTCGAGTAAAAGATGAAAATCAGCTGTCAATATTTTCCCTATAAAAACATACAACGCATTGAAGACATTATTAGTGCTAGTGTTTCCCTACTACTGATTAAAACCAACGTTATTATGGAGCGGCGACGTCATTTAAGCAGGGAAGAAATGCTCAGAGCCGTGGGAATGATAGAAGCTGGTTCCCGGCAACGTACTGTGGCTTTAGCTCTGAATACAAGTCAGAGTGTTATCAGTCGACTTTGGACACGTTACCGAAGCACTGGTACCGTGGCTGAGCGCCATGGAGGACGGTATCGCTGCACCACACGGAGACAAGACCGATACATTCAAATCTTAACTCGAAGAGCTCCAACAATAACCGCCATGATGTTAGCCGTGAGGCTTCATCACTCTTCAGGGAACTTAATTAGCGACCAAACAGTCAGAAACCGCTTGCATGAAGTGAACCTTCATTCCCGAAGACCGCTACGGGTACCACCTATAGCAATGCACAATCTTAGGATTCGATATCAATGGGCTCTTGAACACAGAAATTGGGCAGAAGAACAATGGCGTTTCGTGTGCTTTTCTGATGAGTCTCGTTTTGGTATGAGACCGGATACAAGACGTATACGACACTGGAGAACCCCTGGACGCCAACAGCGATTAAAATCCTGCCAGGAAGTCCATCCTTATAGTGGTGGAACCATCATGGTATGGGCGGGTATTTGGATCGGCGGAAGAACTGAGTTGATTTGGATCAGAGGCAACCTCAACGCTCAAATTTATGCTGAGACGATTGTATCAGACGTCATCGTTCCTCTACAAGTGCAAATCGGTCCCTTATTTCAGTTAATGCATGATAATGCACGACCGCACACCGCAAGAGTTGTAAGACAGACTCTCGCCGCAGCTAACATCAATGTCCTGCCCTGGCCTGCTCAGTCGCCAGACTTGAACCCGATTGAGCATGCATGGGATATGCTACAGAGAAGAGCTCTGCCGAATATGGAGGGTATCCAGTCGCAAGAAGACCTTTTTTTGTTGTTGCAACGAACATGGGCGGCCATTCCACAGCGTGATTTGGATGAACTCATTTTGAGTATGCCAAACCGATGTTCTTGTGTTGTTAGTGTTCGCGGTAGAAACACGGATTATTAATTGTTTAAGTTACCCAATAAAATTTTAAAGAAAACTGTTATTTCAGTCTTTTTTTCGAACTTTAATGTTAGTGGTTCAAATGTCAAAAATCCCTTTATTAGAAAATGGCAAATTTCTTTATTAATGCAAAGGTGACTTGGTTTATCGTTACTGTGACAAACGAAAACACTTTATTTGATGAATCCTTAAAGAAAATTTTAATTAATATCAATCAGGAGAAAAGTTATTGCAAAAATATATGTTGATCCCTAGACACTTTTGATGTGTGTATATTTTGCGCGTGTTTATCAATGCTTTTGTGTATGAGAGGAAGCTTGTTCTATGCAGTGGGACAGTAATAGTCTGGATTATTATACAAGACGTTTGAGACCATTTTCTAATGAGTTTATTCGAACTGAATGGTGATGTCCTTAAAAATCAATGTAGGGTACTAAAAATACTTACTTATCCAGCTGTCCACTTCTTTTTCTACTTTTTTCAACACCTTTTCGGGATTGACACCTGTAGCAAAAAAAAAGTAACTCAACGTACTCTAGTCACAGAAACTATATAGTAAAGTTACTCAGGTATTTTTTTTTTTAATAATAATTGGACTTACCCGCAACACGTTCTGGACCTGGGGCTGCTTGTGTGACGTAACATGCCTGAAACAAATAACAACATTGAATAACTGTTCTGTTAATTCTTATCTTAGCTATTCTCCTTGACATATTTAACTACGTTCTATGTTTACTGTCTTTGGTTTCCTAGCTGACCGATCCGTTGCAGTATAGAGTTTCATAAGGTGCGCCCTTCGATCACCGTTCGGGAAGAATCCCTGACGGCTCTAGCTCAGACAAGGCTGTTCCCGTGCTTATAGCTGTGCGTTGACCTTTATAAGGACACATATAAGCTTAAGACAGGTATGCTACAATCCTATAACTTAACGTATAAAATAATAACATCCTGTTGGTTCGTTTCAACGTCTGAGTTAGGGCACATTTATGAAGATGCGGTGCGTCTTCGTAAACCACATTGTACATTGAAATATGTTCGCGTTTGGGCGTGTGATAACGCGGGTCGCTGCACGCACCGCCTCCCCGTAAACAGATAAAACGCACAACGTGCCGCCCGACGCGCTGCGTTTCCGAAAATGAGCACAAAGACAGTCCAACATGCCAACGGGCAATATCACATACTATTTCATGCGTCTTTTACCCACAGACTTGAACAGAAAGCCACATTTTTCCTGTCATGAATACTTTATTTTAACATGGAAAGCAATGTTGGTGGCAGCCCTAACTTAGGAGTTCCGTAGGTCGTAAGGTCGAACCCGGGCAGACGCATTACTGTGTGTACTTTATTACGTCACCACTGCTCTCATAATTAATTTGATGTGGTGACAAAAATTTAAAAGAATTTGCTTAGATTTGTTCACGTCGAGAGGATGACTGAACAAGACAGACGTGAGTGGCAACGCCAGGAAAGGACGCCCTAAAAGGACATCGTGATCATTAGCCTATTATGTTCCCACTGCTGGGACACAGGCCTCCTCTTTATGAGAGGGAGTGGCTGTATTCCACCACGCAGGCCCAGTGCGGGTTGGTAGATGTCATATGTCTTCGAATTTTTAGTTCTAGGACATGCGGGTTTCCTCACGATGTTTTCCTTCACCGTTTTTGAGGGCAGCGGTGATGAAATAAGTTACACAAAGTAATACGCCTGCCTGGGTTCGACCCCACGGCTTACTACTCGTAAGTCGGGGCTGCCACCACTGGCCCACCGCTGCTCTCCCTGCGCCTTAGAAGGACATACACTGACTTTATTGCTGAGGTTTCTCAGAAACTTCATGTGCGTAGTACTCGCAACCAACCCCCAGACCACCGTGGACCAGATGTATACGTGTATGGACGACACGCAAGTGGCGCACTGTGGTTTCTAAAGTAGTTTTTCGATGTATGGATATTTGCTCTCAAAACGGTAAAGGAAAACATCTTTAACCAAAAATTTGAAGACATGTGACAGCTACCAACACGCCTGATGGATAACAACCCACTCCCTCACATAGAGAAGAGACCCGTGTCCCAGCCGTGGGAAAATTGTAAGCTAGTTTTGCTTTACTGCCTCGTTATCCCTGGCAGGTCTCAAGCGCGACTACTGAGCAAGGACCTGGGTTTGGTTCCCAGTGATTTTTTGTAAATTTCTAAGCCCGCGGTTCGGAAGTAGCTGGTGTGATATCTCCTATTTTGGAAGGCACGTTTATCTATAATCCAGCTCCTGATCGCTCCCCGGTCGTGTCGGATTGTTGTCTCATCAGATTGTGAAAATATAAAGATTGTGATAGTGGGTGAACCTGTATTTGCGCACACACTTGTGCTCTTATTTTGTGCGTACTTGGCCGAAATCGGTCGGGAGGTTATTTTCATTACATTCACATATAAACTCCCTTTTCTTAAAGGGGTAGGCAGAAACCACAGAAAGCCACCTACTACGTTCCTTGCATACTCGATTTGCCTCGTCCATGTTAATATATTTGGTTTTACACGCACGCAGGTCGCGAGTGCTACACACCTGGCCTTTCTGAAAAACCTCACTAATAAGACTACTTTACGTAGCTAATATTATTATTATTACACACACTACATCACACCTTATAATCCCCTAAGGGTAAGGCAGAAGTGTACCTAAGTTCCATGTAATAGGGGGCGAGCTCTTTGCCACCAACCGGGCACAAATTCTGACTCAGAAAGCTACAGTTTGCCTGACCTGGGAATCGACCCAGGACCTCATGCTCAACAGTCGCATTTACAACCACTACACCGACAAGTCAATCGTTATAATAATAATACCGTAGGTTTAAAAAAAATAAGTACTCACTGCAAGTATCACTAAAGTCACTCTCACAATATTAGCCGCCATGCTTCGCTCCGATTACTTAGGATTGAATGCAAAAATTGTTACAACTTCTCTTTTTATATCCTACAATTTCAATAGATTAGCGTCATAACATATGGTTTTTTCTATTCATTTTTAAAGGTGAACTTTATAAAGATAAACATTTAAATATGACTGTATTTAAATGTTTATCTTTATAAAGTTCACCTTTAAAAATACACACAGACAAACAACGTTTGTTTTCAATCGAAGTGGCCTTTGTTATTTAGTTATTTATTTACATAGTCGCAGAATATTATAACATGGTTTACATTACAAATACGATCATAACATAGTTGAGGGCTTTGTTATATTAATGAAAGCAAACTTGCTTGTGTTATAGAATTAATGATTTGGACTAGCTTTTGCTGTGGGCTGCGCCTGCGTTAACGTCGGATATTATCCCTAAAAAACGTACATACTCACATAAACACACCTGTCTTTCCCATTAAAGTTGTCAGACCTTATAAAGCTAGCTAGTACGTTCCTTACGAAATCAATACGGGATAAAAACCCTATACCCTTAACCTTTGCTAACTGTAGCAAGGGTAAGGGTATAGAGTTTTTTTATCTATAGACGTCAGACGAAATGGTATAGACGAAAGTTGGTAAACAGACTGCTGTTTGCCAATACTTTCGTCTACATCTACTCAGTCAAGGCGTAAAAAGCTAACAGACATAGTTATTTTCGCGTTTTATAATAATGTTTACTAAGAAATGCAGACCATTACCAACGTCATACTGAATAAATGGGGTAACACTTCAAAAAGTAGACACGATCCACGACCTGGGAGTCCACTTCGACTCTAAACTCACATGCATCAGACACATTGACACCATCACTGCCAATGCTGCAAAAATGTCTGGCTTTATCAAAAGAATATTATGTCGTAATTTCCATTCCATCTCAACCTTAAAAGTGATCTTCAATACTCTTGTTAGAAGTCTTTTGGACTATTGCATCTCTAGTTTGGAATCCCACTTACCGTGTTCACGTAAATAGGATTGAACGTATCCAAAGAAGCTTCACTAGATATCTTCGTTTTAAAAGCCCTAGCTGTCTACGGAATTCCTCTTATGGTCAAAGACTCAGCCACTTCAATATGTTATATATTATGTATATTATGTTTCTTTTAGTCAAGAGTGAATAGGTTTCTTCTAGGCAAGCGTGCTTCACCGTCGACCACATCATCGCTTACCATCAGGTGAGATAGTCGTCAAGCGCGAGCCTATCGATAACAAAAAAATAGAAAAATGTGCTCACTCGATTACCGAAGATACGTAACGGACCAAATCCTACTTTATAAAATATTTAACGGCTTAGTTAATGCTCCCGATCTTTTAGCGGAACTAAGAATAACTGTACCTCGACAACAAACTATTAGATCTAGTCGCGATAACATAACCTTTGCCACCACTGCAAGTCGTATTTACCTTGGTAGCACCGCACCCATGAACCGTCTCATGAGAAACTGTATTAAAAACGCTGCCCGAACCAGTAGCATCGACATCTACTCTAACCCCTTTCGTCAATACCATACTAACATATTAACCATCTCGGAGTCCCGTGTATTTAATTGCATCCACTTAAAAAAAAAAAAAAAATACAATTTTTTTTATTTCTTCTCAAACATTGTGTCTTACATAAATTGAGGCAGCCCCGGTAAGTTACAATAGTACTTGTGTTGGGGCTGTCTCGCTCTTCCCTTTAATGGTATCTTAACAATGATGAAAGTGAAGTTAAAGAATGGAATAATTAAGCAGCTCTCAATGTGTGAGGGGCGCACGTATTTGTATATGCGTGGGTGTGTTTTTATGAGTGCATAGGTGTGTATTTTGTGCGTGCGTGTGTGTTTGTGTGTGTGTGTTTGTGCGTGCATGTGTGTATGTATAATTATCCAGCATGTTAGCCTATCCTGATCAAAATGTTTTCTGTTTCTTCATATGTTAGAGATCTTAACCAATCACCTATTGTTCTTTTACAATCGTATAACCGCATGGGATATATTTCACACTTAAGATTCAGTTTATTATAGATGTAAGTAGATTGTGTAATATATTGACGTTTAGCAAAAGCTGATCGAACCCCTGGAGAGTAGGCCACAATATCTCTGCGCCTTCTGCTCTGCGTAGCTAGGTCAAAAGGAAGACATTTATGCAGGGTTAGGGTCACATTTAGAACATAAAGTTTTCTAACTGATAGTAAGTTGCTGACTTTATAAAGGTCTGTTGTGGGGAACCTAAATGGTTTAAAATACATCACCTTGAAAAGTGATTGCTGAGCTCTTTCCAGATCGAGGAATTTCATTTTGGAAGCTCCACCCCATATTGAAATGTTACATCGTGTCTTTTTGTAGTAGTGTATAAATAATCTGGCGTACTTTTGTCAATGTTGTGTTTGCCCGTAATTGGCATATATATCAGAATATTACCATAAGACTCACTGTATCTATGTCCATATATGTGCTGTGGGTGAACCTTAAATAAATAAATAAATGCAGTAAGTTATTACGGATTGCGCCAGAGCTAAATAGATCTTGTTTATAAGTTGGGCGGACATAACATGACGTAAAGTTTTAAAGACCCAAATGAGCTTCCTGATCCTTTTCATGAGGATCTCAATGTGAGGGTGCCACGACAGTCTTTGGTCAACAAGTATACCTAAATATTTTAAGGATCTGACTTGCTGTATATTCTGGCAGTCACAGTTACTTGTATCGTTGTAGAGGGGATAATTTGGACAAACATGAATAGTGATGCCAAAGTCAGTTCCAGCTTGTGATCTTTGGCTTGGGGAAAAACAAATAAAATTAGTTTTTTTAGTAGGTATTAAGAGTTAAAAGGTTTGCTTTAAGCCAACCAGCTATCTTATTAAGACCCTGTTCAGCGACAGTTTTGACAAGGTTCCACGAGTTTCCTGAAAAGACATCCGCAGTGTCGTCTGCGTATGAGAAAGTTTTCCCTCCATTGATCTGCATATTGCAAAGGCTGTTAATATAAATTAGAAACATTGTCGGACCCAAAACGCTCCCCTGTGGAACTCCGTAATAGACATCCCCCTCAACACTACACAAGTTACCAATCTTAACCATTTGCTGTCTACTTGTGAGATAGCTCTCAAAAAGGGAGAGAGCCGTACCTCTTATGCCTATGTTTTCTAACCTGCGCAGAAGGATTGGGACGGAAACGGTGTCAAAAGCTTTTTTCAGATCTAAGAAGACTGTTAAGCATTTATGACCCATATCCACCCTATCAACAATTTCAGATGTCAAAGCCGAAATAGCGTCTTGAGTTGAACGTCCTCGTCTAAACCCATATTGTGAGTTTGATAGAATATTGAATTTCTGTAAATAGTTGATTAGTCTCTTGTTGATTATTTTTTCCAAAATTTTTGAAATTGCTGGCAGAACTGATATGGGACGATAGATGTTTACATCGTTTACGTCCCCCGCCCTTGTGCACAGGAGTGACCACTGATCGCTTTAAATGTTTCGGGAAAATACCAGTTTTGAAACATAAGTTAGCCAGCTGGCTTATGAGTGGAACCACAAAATCCCTGGACTGTTTTAAATATTTTGTAGGGATACCGTCCCAACCTGGAGCACTCCCAGAATCAAGACTCATTAGAATACAGTCCACTTCCTGCGGGTCAGTCTCTAACAACACAAACGAGGAAGCCCTAAAATCACTACAGCAGCTTGTCACAACTGGCATGCCAGTTAGAGCTACGATGTTTTCTGCTAAGGATTTACCTATAGTGATAAAGAACATGTTTACTCTATTTAAAAACTTAAATTCTCTTCTTTTTCGGCCTTTATTTCTTAAGTTTTTATTTTACTTGTATTTTTTATTGTTGAATAATTCTGTATTTCCCACCGGCTTAGTGTACACAACCCATTTTTTTTTGTTATTATCTGTTCATTGTAAAACCTAAATTCTGAAATTGTTTCTGACTTGTTCTTTTATAATTTTGCGAGTGCCGTGCACTTCTTTAAATGACGAATTCACTGTACCTAAAACTGTTTGTGATTTATATTTATGTATGTTTTAGTGAGTAAGGCGTTAACACTTAACGCGTTAACACTTACTCACTAAAACATACATAAATTTCAGTAAAGTAAATAAATAAAACGCTTTTGCAGTGATGGCTAGTAATAGAGACACAGTATTAAAAGTACAAAAACACATTAATAAACGTGCAGCCGTCTGCTTCGAACAGAAGGACGGATTAGTGTAACAATTGATGTAAAAAGTATAAATAATAACTATGTAGGTATAAGGTATGTACAGACGCTAGCACATCAAGCTATCCGAAACTGTCAAATTTTACGAATCAACCTTGAGCCTAATTCTTTAACGATAAAGTTGAAAATCTATTGAAGAAGTTTGACAGATTGTTGCAGCTTGATATGCTGGCGTCTGCGTATTTATGTACACACAGTAGAGAACACAGGAGTAAAACATAAAGCATTTGAGTACAAAGGTACTACTTATTTCATACTAAATTTCTGCCAGCAGACCTGCGAAAGGAAAAATTAAAAATAAATGTAGACGATACATTTTAAATTATTGTATATACTATAATATCTGCTTACTACCTGATACTTTATACTCACACTTATCATCCATATTCATACTTTTATTGGTTTTACATTAGCATATTACGAATCGTTTCATTTTAATAAACCGTTTCTTAGTTTTCTTTGTTGTGACATTGTTTACATCGAACTTGTCAGCTGTCATTTACTTTTATTTTTAATTGTTACCTGCCAAATTCTCTATGAAGTTTTCATTAAGATTATATATTACTAAAAATGATTATCATCAATTCGTGAGTTCAATTTTTAAGATTTGCCGTGTAAAGATATTCTGAGTTATATTTATAAAAATATTATGCGCAAGATTTTTGACCAATAGTTACTGGCTGTTTTGAATACTGGCAGGTTGCGCCTTACTAGAGCGCAGCAGTTTTGAATCTGAGAAATAAATTGCAAGAAAGAAATGGAGGATCAGGGTATAAAAGGGATTTCTGACGGATGCCCTGGTTCAGTCTGGAGTTAAGAGTTCGGTTGCAGTCTGGAGTCAAGAGTTCAGTCAAGTCTGGAGTCAAGAAATCAGTTAAGTCTGCTGCCAAGAGCACAGTCATAGCATCATCTAGTCTGGAGCTATTTCTGAGGTGGAAAACTAAATTCATCATCGGATAGTCTTCATCATCCACGACGTGTCATCACTGCCCAGGAGATCCACTACAGACTCCTGGGACCACTGCTGCTGATCTTCAGGGCTGATCTACGTTTCTGAGTGCGCTCATCTCGCATAGCAGCCTTGACGTACTGTTCTGGCGACCGTCCTACTGCACTACCCGGTTGCCAGATCTCGCCTTTTCCGCTAAGCTGATCTATCATCATCTACAGTGTGCCTTTTAAAGACTCTAATAGTGTGTGTGATATAGCAGGTTTTTGGTATTTATTAATAAATTTCATATCATTATCTATTAAATTCATTTTCCCCTTCTAACTTTTTTAATGTACAAATCTGTATACTTCTTTTTATCACGAGGAGCAAGCACGTTTGCTACAATACGTTGATTCAAATTTTTAAACAGCAGCATTTCCAACAAACTACATAGACGTTGACGTAGAGTACAACATAACAACAAAGTAGAATACCCTGTAATAACAATAAAATGGTAATAACCACCGGTAGCTTGGACCCTGTTCCCGATACCGGTGGGTAGCCCACCGGTATCGGGAACAGGTCCAAGCTACCGGCGGTCAGGGCTCCAGAGAAAGGAACCTCCTAACAAAACGAGCCGTGTCCAAGAGTACCGCTTTCTGAATCAAGCCCTTGTTCCAATTGCTTATCGAGAGCCTCATCAGATATTGGCCAAGGCTCTTGACAATTAAGCCATTGGCTGATAAGACTATCGGCACAATGATTGTCCACATCCCACATGTCCACAACCTCGCGAGCCAAGTCAAGATACTTGATTTGCTTATCTTTCTCGGCTTTCACGAGTTTCATGCTGAACCGTTATGTCACCAAACATTACACGTTCCTCTGATCGATTGACCACCACTATATCAGGCTTATTGACTACAATAGTCCTATCAGTGATGATAGGTTGATCGAAGTACGAGGTGATATTGTCATTTTCGAGAACTAAGTCGGGTACATACCTACGATTCGGCACTTCCGATTCCACAAGGCTGTATTTCAAAACAAAATACTGATGGATAATCCTGGCTACAAGGTTGTGTCTATGCAAGTATTTTCCGCTAGCTAGACGAGAAAACCTGGAGATAATGTGACGGATCAATTCGTCCGGACGGCAGCATGCCCGCCATATGTCAACCGTGCCATCCTTCACAATAAATCTCCGGTAGTTATTCGTCATAATAACTTCATCCATAATTGCACAAACAAAACCTTCGGTTTCTTTGAAGAGGTCCGCGGAACGTAGCCAGGCTAGGTACACTGATGTCTACATCGTGTCCATGCAGGGCCCGGAAGAAGCGTTCGTGAACGAAGCTCTTTACTCTGCCATACTTCCCTGCGGTCATTAGTGTCAAGCACTGCAGGTTTGCGCTAATTCTCTTTAGCCAAAGAGAGCAGGGTGATGCCCTTGTCCATTACGACCACAATATCTCGATGCATCCCCCCACGTCGGTTTCTAGGAAATATACCCTGAGTCTGCATATATCACGATTGTGGAGAGTCTTAGCATTTAAAAAGCCTTAAAGTTACTAAAAAAAAATTGAGAGGTGTCAAGGGACACCCGGATGGAACGAAGTTCCTTTCACGTACATAATATCAATACATTTTAGATTTAAGTTAGTGTGCGAAAAATAAAATATTTAATTTAAGGAAGATTAATCCTTAATTCGAAGCAATACGTCTTACTTAACTGCACAACCGAATTTGTGCTTTGTAGTTCGGTCACTCAAAATAATAATCATATCTATCCTTACTCACATACACACCCCAATTGTACGTAATTTAAGGAAATTTCAACTTTATTTTAAAGAAATAAAGCTTACAATAGCTTACTATAGCAAAAAGTGTCGTGACAACTTTTCGTAAGAATTTTTTCCGTCTAGCCCTCTTTCACAACGCGCGATTAGGAACTTCGTTCCAAAAAAAATTTTCGAAATGTCTTAAAAAAAAAAAAATTTTAGAAATTTCTGTTTCTATTGATAGTTTTATAATCGGTCTAATTTTGCTGTTACACAATTTTTTGAAAATGTACGCACTGAGATGTAGTATGTAGATGGACGAATCACACGGGATGTTTACAGGAAATAAAATCACTGTTTCGTGTCCGTTAATGATTGACAGTTTATTAGGTAAAACATTAAAACATATAATACCTTAAGTAGGTGTGTTGTGGCGGGCGTAATAGCCTAGCCAGCGAATGTACATAAATAATCGGTGAACTAGCTACTGCTTGTTCAGGTAAAAACTACAACAATTTATATCATGTGGCGCTGCCCGTACATCTTGTTATCTTTATAAGTACAAAATATAACAAGTAAAATGGATTGTCAAAAAGTGAGTAAAGTGTGTAAAGAAAGTTGTGGCGACGTTTCGCGATACACCGTGTTGCTGTTAGAATGATGGTGACCTCTTTTAGTGTCTGTGTATCTGCCTTTGTGTGTCCTTCCCTAGGAAGATGCCGTTGAATATGACTTGGTAGGTACCATCTCAATCTCTTCCTTGTGCGCCTGCGTTTCTGTTCTGCGTCCATTATGCTGAATATTGTTGCACAGGTTATCATAAAGCCTTGCAGGACGTAGTGATGCTGCTCCGCCTCCACGGAACTGATCATTTGGATGTACATGTGTTGTTCTTTAACCAGCTCATTTTTTCTCTTAAGATCCTTTAGTTGTTCTTCGTGTGTTTCTATTTCCATTTTAGTTATGTTTGTAATTTGACAATCGCTTGTTATAGACCAGGGTAGAAGCCTTTAAACATAATAAACACTGAAACAAATAATAATAGTAGGATAAAACCCATTGGAAAAGGCGGAGAATATTATAAAAATGAAAGGAAAAATAATTTACGGGTGATCTGAGGTCGGGAAGGGGTAGGGAGGGGGAGCTTTTATGAGCATTTACACCTTACGGCATTTCATACAAACTTTCAAGTCGTTATTTTCCGAAATGACAGAACAGATTTTAATGATACTTCCTACGCACAAGCAGTATCATCATCAGCAGGATATATTCGTCCACTGCTGGACATAGGCCTCTCCCATGACACGCCACTGAGCACGATCCTCGGCCACTCTCATCCAGCTCTTGCCAGCCGCCTTGCAAAGATCATCGCTCCACCGAGTCTGAGGACGTCCTACGCTACGTTTACCGATCCGTGGTCTGCACTCAAGAACTCGTCTACCCCAATGGTTATCGGTTCTTCGGGTTATATGGCCGGCCCATTGCCACTTCAGCGTGCTTATGCGGTGGGCTATGTCGATAACCTTAGTTCTCTGTCGGATCACCTCGTTACGAACTCGATCTTTCAGAGAAACCCCGAGCATAGTCCTTTCCATAGCACGTTGAGCGACTTTAAATTTGTGGACCAACCCTACCGTGAGTGTCCACGTTTCGGCACCGTACGATATGACGGGTAGGACGCACTGATTATAGACTCTCGTGTTTAGACTCTGTGGAATTGGCAATGTAAAGACTCGACGCAGTTTCCCATACGCTGCCCAGCCCAGCTGTATTCTTCCGTTGGCCTCTTTCTCGAAGTTATTTTTACCCAACTGCATAGTTTGCCCGAGGTAAACATACTCCTTAACAACCTCGAGAATACTGCCTTGAACTGCAATTGGTTCCGGACTGACATGTTCATTGAACATAACCTTGGTTTTATCTAGGTTCATCCGGAGACCAATGCGTTGAGAAGAATTAACTAGGCCATTCAGCATATGTTGCAAATCTTGCAGCGTTTCCGCCATGATGACGATATCATCTGCAAATTGCAAGTGTGAGAGGTACTCGCCGTTTATATTAATGCCGCGCCTCTTCCAGTCCAGCGTCTTGAATATATCCTCCAATGCATTTGTGAACAATTTGGGGGATATAACGTCCCCTTGAAACGAATGCCGTAAAACCGGCCATCATTGCCCTTAGCGGATATGTTTGCCCGAACACGAAAAATAACTAAAATAATGATTTGTAAATAATTGTATTTAGCTGACAACATTATCTAATTTTTAGGGTAAATTTAAACATTTTTCTGGCAAAATTAAATATTAGCAACGGTGCTAACTTCACTCAGTTGTCAGCGAGACATGTTGAAAGGAGGACTAGTGTGAGGTGGTGCCAAAATCTTGTGTTATGTTTTTACTTACTGTCAGCGTACTACATCTCTCAGGTAAGTTATTTTAATATCAGAGTAATTATAAATATCGCGCTTCATTTTAATGCTACTTTGAGACCTTTACAACATAAAATCTTGAAGATAACGGAGTGGGCAATGATTCCCGAATTTGCGCGAACATAAGAGTGACAACATTGCCCACTACAAAAATAATGTTAGGGTTGGCACCCATCAGCACTCAGTTGACAAATATAAACTAGGTACCTACATTTAGTTTGTTTGGTTGCAGTATGGGAAAGCCTACGAAAAGAAATCGCAGAGTCCTCGGGTCTCGGCCCTATAAAAATTATTCAGAAGAGATGTTACAGCTCGCGGTTGAAAATGTAAAAAAATAATAGGATGTCCTCGAGATCAGCAGAAAAAACTTTTGGTATACCTAGGCGAACGATCCTAAATAAGGTGAAAGAGTACCATTACAAAAATGTTGGAACTCCTACCCGGCTCTCTTCAGAAGAGGAAAAAAGCATTGTTCAAGCATTGATTGCAGCAGGTGAATATGGTTGCCCACTAACGAAACTTGACCTACGTTTGACTCAAAGCTGAAAGCTCATAATAGGTAGGTACTCATAGTTTTATACCTGCAATTTACAATGATTGTACTTGACTGATTATTGATAATAAAAGAGTTTATATTTGAACAGATTATTATTTATCACATTAATATGTATCAACCCTAATCCACTGTTTTACTATGTATGAAAAAGTCCCTGGTGTGTAGTGTAACATTGCCCACCTCAGTAAAATAAAAAGTAATATGTTTTTGACATATTGAACACGAAGGATGGCAACTTTGCATAATTTAGTAAAACATACCCTATTACCAAAGCTTTAGAACTGATAATTTTAGAGAAATTAAGGTTGAGCAATGTTGGACGGTTGTGCGTATAATTTTGCCCGGCTATTTAGGCGCCTTTTTCTTGGATTCTGTTAAAGTTAGAAACACTTTGTTTTGTGATTTTAGGCCTTTAACAGTAATTGCTACCATGGTCGACTTTATTACGAGTTCTGGTGAATATTTTTTGCAAAATCTCAAAAATACGTGGAAATGCGGGCAATGATGGCCGGTTTCACGTGGAGGAGGCTTTCACCGCTACTGCTAGCGGTCCTTATACATAATATATTAAATAACGGTACTAACATAAATCAAGAAACATATACTACTAACATTTAACACACATTTATAATCATTAGTTAAGCCAAACATAATTGTAGAAGGAAAATAAAGCTATTTTATTTTATTTTATTTTTTATAACGTCCCCTTGTCTCACACCACGATGCAAGAGAATAGGCTTAGACTGCCGGTTCTGGACTTGGACGGCCATAGTAGCGGCGTTGTAAAGACCTCTCAGCACTTGGATGTATCGCCAATCGACTTGGCATCGCTGCAGATATTCCAGAACCGACCAGATTTCGATTGAGTCAAAGGCCTTTTCATAGTCCACAAACGCTAAGCACAGGGGCCGATTATACTCTTCTGTTTTCTGTATAATCTGCCGCACTGTATGGATGTGGTCTATGGTGCCTTACCCCGATCGAAACCCGGCCTGTTCGGGAGGCTGAAACTCGTCGAGTCTTCGCGCAAGACGGTTTGTGATGACTCTCGAAAACAGTTTATAGACGTGGATCAAGAGCGAAATGGGTCGGTAGTTCTTCAAAAGAGTTTTATCACCCTTTTTGAAAAACAACACGACAACACTCTTACTCCACGCCTCTGGTGTTCTCCTATCAAAAAGAACAGTATTGAAAATGCTCTGGAGCTCCTTCATTACAGGTTTACCACCAGATTTCAGGAGCTCAGTCGTAATACCGTCTTCTCCAGGAGCTTTTCCGTTTTTAAGCTGTTTGAGAGCCATCGCAATTTCGTCTAGGTTACTTCTGGCAAGTCTTCCGTAAAGTGGCGTGTTAACCCGGCGGGAGTGTGGTGACAAAATATTTCATCGAGCGTGGTATGACATGCCCGTAAACTAAACTGCCTGTATATGATTATAATAATCAAAATTAGTTGAAATTTTAATTTTATTTATTAAAACACAATCCCTATACTTATATTTATATGAAAAACTTAGTCATATTATTATATTTTAATAGTTTTTATTACCAAAGTTCAGGGACAAATTTTAAGTTTCAAATCAAAACAGTCTTCGATAAGAAGCATCAATCCTATTAAAATAAACTAATATTACTAAATTAAACAAAATAAAACTCTAAAAGACATAAAGAACAAGAGTTCTTGAATAAAAAAACATTAAAATAACTAAAGTTATCATTAAGAACTAGATTCAGAATTAGCACCGTTTTTGCAGGAAAAAAAAGCGTGTTCAAGACAAATGGCCTTGCTCGATTCTTCTGAAGAATTTTCTAATAGATCGTATAACATAGACCTAAGTCTATTTTCCCTATTGTTTTCACCCATATTTGTCAAAAGCCTAAAAAAGACAAGAAATAATAAAATTAAATGTAATAATGTTATGATTAAAAGCACACGTAAACTATGTGGCGGGGTGTCACATACCCCACGTACATATAATCGTGTGTATCTCGAACGCCGGCTGACGCTAAACTTCGATCACGCCACTGTGCCTGTTAAGGCCACAGACTTCAACATAGCCGGCCGTCGGCGGCAAGGAAGGAGGGGTGCGGGGACAGCGGCTCGTCGCACGGACAAAGGGAAGAGCGGGCCCCGCGCCAACCAGTCAGCTGTGTTCCGCCTTTACGCACGGCTGCGCTCGCGCATTTTAAATCTACTTATTTTCATATTTACTTTTTATCGTCTTGTTATTCCATATTTTTTACCTTTTCTTATTACATGTTATACAGTCCACTCGCTTTCATTTAATACGCCAAGACCTATCGTCGCAAACATTGGTCCTTCTACCGTTAACATTTGAACCAAACAAAGAAACCAACGGAGTTTTCAAAAATTCAAAAAATCAACGGTTCGTCGGTTGGAGAACAAAGGACTTCATCTTCGGGTTCAAGTTTCACAAGAGGTCTTCATTTTCGAGTGTCATCGTCTGCATTTGGTCATCGTGAACGTCGATACGGCAACACAGCCGTCTTCATCGGGTTCAAACCAACGGGCGTCGCAAGAAAATCGTCGAGACTTCGGGACAAGAAGACTTTTTCGTCAACATTCGTCGGTTAGCACCAGGAAGATCTCAGGGTCTACTCATCGGAGCCACAGTCGTCAGCTCATCATCAGAGGTTGACAGCATAAAACCGTGAGAACGTTCCAATTCCTTTGTTCCAACATTTTGCTTAGTCATTGTGCCTAGTTTCAACGTATTTAATAGTTACATTTCATTTAATCATTCAGCCAATCCCCAATCTTCAGCCTATCAACTTGTTTAAACAGTTTCCTTCAAAGCATATAATACCAAGGTGTAAAAAAGCCATTTATAGACGTGATTATAATATTTCATTTATTGTAGGTCCGTCAACCACTATTCCGTTATATGACGTCATTTAATCTAAACTTATTTATTATTAATCTCAAACGAAATATTTTGCATTATTATCAGTGAATTAGATTGAATTTATCTTAGTTTGTGTAAAGTAAACATTGCATTATTCACCTAGCATTACTCAGCAAATTTGGTCGGAAACGCCTAGCGCTTTTATAACTGCAAATTCGTATCTTACTGCTTATAGCTCACGTGCCCGCTTTGCAACTTGTTGCTAATCGTTTATTATCAGAAATTTTCGATTAATTTTTAATAGTAACTTCTTTTTTCTTATCTTCTCTTCTTGACTGCAACTACTATATTTTCATTGTCATGGCAGACATGAAAAGCTTTATTAAGAAGCGAGCTTCAATTAAAGCCAAGCTTACGCAATTTACTTCTTATTTAAATATTTCTAAGTCTTGCGAAAAGTTGAGTGA
Source organism: Cerastis leucographa (assembly GCA_963082945.1). NCBI lineage: Eukaryota > Metazoa > Arthropoda > Insecta > Lepidoptera > Noctuidae > Cerastis > Cerastis leucographa. The sequence goes on along the minus strand of OY720358.1, from coordinate 17,198,613 downwards.
GGTACAAGTCATCGAAATCGAATATCGTCTTAATATATTTGAAAGCTTATACGAGAAATATGATACATTGCAGGATGAATTGGAGGCGATGGTGGATGACCCCGGCGAGCAATATGCGGAACGCGAAGAATTTGAAAAGCTTTACTACGCATTGGTGGCTTCCGCACGCCAGCTGATCAGCGGCGCAAGAAAACTTCTTGAGGGGAACTCTGAAACCGAGGTGGATTCTTGTATTACTAGTACACACAAACACAATTCAATTCGTTTACCCAAAATTGACTTACCCAAGTTTTCAGGTAGCTATCATGATTGGCTGGAATTCAGAGATACCTTTGTTTCTATAGTCCATAATAACAATACTTTAGATACAATTAATAAATTACATTATCTGCGTGCTTCCTTAAAGGGTAGTGCTTCTCTTGTTATTGATAACCTTGACTTCAAATCAGAAAACTACGACGCTGCCTGGAAGTTACTCTGTGAGAGGTATGACAACAAAAGACTGCTTGTCAACAATCATGTACAAGCACTTTTTAATGTTCAGCCTATAGATAAAGAGTCAAGTAAGTCACTACGTTACATAATTGACACCACAAATAAAAATCTTAGAGCGTTGGCAACCCTTGGTCAACCAGTTCAAAACGCCTTCGTTGATGTTCTTGTCATTTACATAATGACCAGTAAGCTCGACCACGTTTCGAATCGTCAGTGGGAAGAGCACCGAAACACTTTTTCCGAACCTCCTACGTTATCTGCATTCACTCATTTCCTCAGTAGCAGAGCTGACTTACTGGAGACAATTGAAGAGTCTAAGCCTATAGCGACAACTAATAGCGAACCCGCCGCACTTGCGACCAAACCTAAGAGCAGTGCTGTGACTGAAAAATTAGTAAAACCTTTGTCATGTCCCATGTGTCGTCAAGATCATTTTCTGTTTGCATGCGAACAATTTAGAGGTCTATCAATACAGGCTCGCATCAAGAAGGCTCAGGGTTCAAATATATGCATGAATTGTCTTCGTCCAGGTCATGATGTTGCCAGATGTAAATTAAGTCATTGTAAATATTGTCGTCAAAAACACAATACTCTGTTGCATATCGATACTGACAATGTTCTTTCTAGTGCACACAATACTGCATTATCAGCTAGTCAACCGTTTACATCTCGAATAATTTTACTTTCCACAGCGCTCGTGAGGGTGACCGGTGCCGACGGTAACCATCATACAGCACGAGTCTTGCTGGACAGTGGAAGTACAACCAATTTCGTTTCGGAAGACTTTGTTCGTAAGATACATGTTCCTACCTACATTACCAAGTCCAAGGTAACAGGTATCAATTTTCAAACTTCTAATTGTACTCATGGATGCTCAGTGTCATTAAAATCAATTGATGACAGTGAGTACGAACTTAACATCGACTGCCTCATATTGCCGAAAGTATCAGCATCAATTCCTCATACTTATGTTGATACTAGTAACATACGTATACCTACGAACGTCCGTCTTGCTGACCCCACTTATTATGTTCCGTCTTCGATCGACGTCCTTGTTGGTGCGGAAGTCTTCTGGGGTATCATAGGCACTGGCCGTATCGCATTAGGTACTCATAAGCCCACTTTACTTGAGTCAAAATTAGGTTGGCTCATTTCGGGTGCATATCATCAGTCTGATTCCTCTTCACATGTTTGTATGCACACTAATAACTTACAAGTAGATTTAGATCGGTTTTGGGAGTTAGATTCTGTGTCGTCCATACATACACTTTCTAGTGAAGAGAGATCCTGTGAACAACATTTTAATGATACCACATATCGTAATTCTAATGGGCGATTTGTGGTAAGTATTCCTTTTAAAGAGTCACCAGACGTATTGGGTGATTCATACATGATGGCTAAACAACGATTTCTATCTCTTGAACGTCGTTTGGATAGAGATCCTCACCTTAAAAGCCTATACATCGATTTTATTAATGAGTACATAGAGCTGGGACACATGTCTGAATCAACTAGACGCCCACTCGACTCAACATGCTCTAATTATTTACCACATCATGGTGTTCTAAAGGAGTCTAGAACAACCACCAAGTTAAGGGTAGTTTTTGATGCTTCCGCCAGAACTACATCAGGTAAGTCCTTTAACGACATACAGATGGTTGGTCCCCCAATCCAAGACGATTTATTGTCAATATTGCTTCGGTTCCGTCAGCATAAAATTGTCATAAGCGCGGACATTGAAAAAATGTATCGACAAACTCTTATTCATGACAGTAATCGTCCGTTACAAAAGATTCTTTGGAGGGCAGAACCAACTCATCCGTTAAAGGAATACACGCTTAATACCGTAACATATGGCACAGCATCAGCACCCTTTTTAGCAACCAGGTGTTTACTTAAACTGGCTGAGGAGTGCTCAGATTCTGTAACTAAGTTGTCGATAGCACGTGATTTCTACGTGGATGATTACTTGTCCGGTGGATCATCTGTTTCAGAAACTTTGGAAAAAAGCCGCCGTGTTGATGACGTCCTTCGGTCAGCAAAATTCAATCTTCGAAAATGGAGGTCCAATTCCAGTCAGGTGCTGCATACGCTTAGCGGTGAACATGACGTTTCTGATGTTGTGGACCTGAGCGACAACGAGCAGTCGAAAACTCTGGGGCTTCTATGGAAGAGCTTAAGTGACACGTTTTCCTTTTCTATTAACTTAGATTCCACTGAAAAGGCTACTAAACGTTACATCTTATCAACCATAGCTCAGATCTTTGATCCCGTTGGCCTGGTCGTTCCATGCATTGTGGAAGCCAAAATTATCATGCAGCAACTGTGGCAAACCAAATGTTCTTGGGATGAGCTTGTTCCCACGCATATTCAGAATGCTTGGAATGACTTTCAAAATAGTCTGCACCTTTTAAACGAGTTCAAGATACCTCGGTGGGTGTTGTGTGAATCTGCGTCCTGTCTACAGCTGCATATATTTACTGACGCATCCGAAAAAGCTTATGGGGCGTGTGTTTATGTTCGCAGCGTTTCGAGAGACGGCGAGGTTACTGTACATCTCCTAACCGCTAAAAGCAAGGTAGCTCCAATCAAATCCACAACCATACCGCGGCTTGAGCTGTGTGGTGCTTTGTTGGGTTCACGATTGTACTCAAAGGTTCGTCAGTCACTTACTTTAAAATTTGATGCAGTCCATTTCTGGTGTGATTCCACCATCGTCTTGGGATGGTTATCTACTTCACCAAATCAATTAAAGACATTCGTTCGTCATCGTGTGTCTGAAATTCAGGAAACTGTAGGAGGAGACTCTTGGCACTACGTTCCGTCAGCTGAAAACCCCGCAGACCTCGCTTCGCGTGGACTTAGTACTGACAGGCTGCTGTCGTCTTCTTTGTGGTGGTCAGGACCACAATTTCTTAGCAAAGATACGTCTTCATGGCCTCAGTTCCCTGAAGCACATTGTAACCATTTAGAGTTACCAGAAACAGTCGTTTCTTGTCATGTCTCTAATCATATTATTGAAAATCCTATTGCTTCATTATTTTCAAAATTTTCAAACCTTAATACATTACAGCGTGTGACGGCATATGTCATGCGATTCATTAATAAATGCAAGAAAGAATCACTTGAGTCTGGTTCACTAAGCTCCATTGAACTTAACAATTCATTAAACTTATTACTAAGACTTAGTCAAATGGAATCATTCCCGGAAGAGTACCGCTTACTTAAATCAGGGAAATCGTTACCAGCCAAGAATAACCTTTTATCTTTGTCTCCTTTTTTTGATACTGTTTCTAATCTCATTCGTGTTGGAGGAAGATTAAATAACTCATTCTATGATTATGACATTAAACATCCAATTCTATTATCTAGTTCTCATACAATTTGCATTCTCTTGTTCAACATGTTCCATCTACGCCTCTTACATGCTGGACCACAGCTTTTATTGGCCACTATTCGTCATCACTACTATCCCATTGGAGGTAGGAACCTGGCCAAAAAGATTACACACCAATGTGTAAAATGTTGCAGGATCAAGGCCAACACTATTCAACCTGTCATGGGTAATCTCCCAGAGCAACGTCTACATTTAGAGTTTCCATTTTTAGACACAGGGGTAGACTACGCCGGTCCCATCATGATAGCTGACCGGAAAGGTAGAGGATGCAGGCTCATCAAATGCTTCATTTGTGTGTTTGTGTGTCTAGCTACGAGAGCCGTCCACCTCGAGCTTGTGTCAGACCTTACAAAGGAAGCTTTCTTAGCTGCACTAAATCGCTTTATTGCTCGAAGGGGAAAACCCCGTAACATATTTTCTGACAACGGCACAACCTTTGTCGGTGCTTTCAATGAGTTGGCCAGGTTGCTGTCGCAAGACCTAAACCTAAACATCATCGATCCTGGTATTAACTTCTCTTTCATACCTGCCTACACGCCAAATTTTGGAGGAATCTGGGAGTCGGCTGTTAAATCCACCAAACATCATCTACGACGCATTTTGGGTTTAACCAACCTAACCTTCGAAGAAATGGCTACTTGTTTAATTCAAGTTGAGGCTACCTTAAATTCAAGGCCCTTAACTCCACTTTCCAACGATCCTTCCGACCTCGCTCCTTTAACCCCAGCACACTTCCTTATTGGTCGTTCTCTAATCATGCTGCCTCATCCACAGATCCAGAACGTCAACATCAACAGCTTGAAACGATTTCGCCGTATCGAATATCTGAAGCAACACTTCTGGGCTCGTTTCTCACACGACTACATTCTATGGCTACAGGAGAAAACCAAATGGTGCCGGTCGTCTGGCGAGCTCAAGGAAGGAACATTGGTCGTCTTAAAGGACAAAAACTTAACTCCTCTTATGTGGCTTCTAGGACGCATCACACATGTTCTCCCAGGCAGAGATGGCGTCGCGAGGGTCGCCGACATCCGACCCAGAAAGGGTGTCATCCGGCGCGCCTACAACACCATCTGCCCGCTGCCCGTTACTACAATTGAAGACTCTTCAACGGGGGGAGTATGTTAAGGCCACAGACTTCAACATAGCCGGCCGTCGGCGGCAAGGAAGGAGGGGTGCGGGGACAGCGGCTCGTCGCACGGACAAAGGGAAGAGCGGGCCCCGCGCCAACCAGTCAGCTGTGTTCCGCCTTTACGCACGGCTGCGCTCGCGCATTTTAAATCTACTTATTTTCATATTTACTTTTTATCGTCTTGTTATTCCATATTTTTTACCTTTTCTTATTACATGTTATACAGTCCACTCGCTTTCATTTAATACGCCAAGACCTATCGTCGCAAACAGTGCCTTCCTGCACAACCTCAGCTCCAGCTACGCGAAGGCGCTAACACGTAACTTACAATAATAAAAATGTACGCCAGCAAAAAGAATTGGTGGGGTATGCTACACCCCGCTACACGCCGGGTTAATGTAGCTCGGAACTTCTCATTTTCGGGATCAGGTTGAGATGCACGCGTAGCGTATAGCTGACTATAGAGGCTTTCAATTTCCGAAAGAACCTCCAGCCCGGAAGAAACTACTACTCCACTTGTAGTGGTCAGCTTCGTCAGATGAATTCTCCCAAGAGATTGGACAAACACTTTCGATCCCCGATTTTGCTCAATCGCTCGTTCTATTGAGCGAGTGTTGGAGCATCGGAGATCGCGTCGTACAAGTTTGCCAATTCTCTGGTTTAGAGCATGCCACTCTGACGTAGTGACTGGTTCACGTCGTTTCTCCATGAGCTTGAGCGTTTCTTCCGAAAACTTCGACATCCTGTCTCTACGCCACAATTTTCAAAATCTCACACCTTCCTCCCTGAGGATTCCGACCACATTCTCGAGGGCCTGGTCAATGTCAACGCTATTTGTGGTTTCCACGGCAGCGAATCGGTTCTCCAAGTTAGATTGGAACTTTTCAGATCCCACTATAGTTTGGAGCAGGGTTGGTCGGAGCCTGGATTTCATCAAACGGACACGTTCAAGCTTGAAATCGATATTCAGAGACCCTCGCACGAGTCTATGATCACTTCCAGTATTAAACCTATTGATCACTGAGACGTTTCTGAATATACGCTTCTTGTCTGTTATAATGAAATCGATCTCGTTTTTAGTCATAAGTCAGTCGTGGCTCGCCATGTCCACTTCCTTTGAGGCTGTTTCTTGAAAAATGAATTCAGCAAGAATAGCCCCTCCCTTTTGAGGAAGTTGACAAGCATTTGCCCCCCTATGATTCCTGCTACCATAACCATGGGATCCTACTACCGATTCGTTGTAAGTCTGTACTCCCACGTTGGCGTTGAAGTCTCCCATGACAACGTTGTAGTGGGCCCTGGTGGTGAAGTGTAAGGCCTTCGATACATCTCCAAACACATCTTCCATCTTATCGTCCGAGTGCGTCGAGGTCAGTGCGTAAACCTGCACAACCTCGAGGCTATACCTCTCGGTTAGTTTAATTACGAGATACGCGACCCTGTTCGACACACTCGACACTTCTACAACGTTGTCACAGAGAGCTTTATTCACCAGGAAGCCACCCTGGGACAGCTGGTCTCCCTCTCGAAAGTATAGAAGGTGGCCTGATTCAAGAGTTACCGTGTCCTCCCCCTCTCTTCGGACTTCGCTTAACCCAAGAACGTGCCACCTTATTTTCTCGAGTTCGACTTCGAGTTGCGCCAGGTGCTCGTCGAGCCGTAACGTGCGTCCGTTGTACGTCGCCAAGGTCAGTTGCTTTTGGCGGCCTTCCGTAACCCGGGGATTCTTCGCACCCCCTGCCCTGCCGTTACCGTGACCGCCGCCTTGATCAGGAATAGCAGGGCGGCCGGGAACTGGGGGCCGTGGTCCATGTTGACTTGCCATTGGTAAGGGTTCGCTCTAATTGTCACGCTGAGCAGGCGGGTTGGCAATCGCAGTAGATTCACACCGGTATCGCTGCTCCCCGGCACCGGTGGGACCGATATGTGATAGGTCCCAAAAGTCTCTTAGTCGCCTTTTACGACACCCGCGAGAAGAATTGGGGGAGTGCTATTCTTAAGCCGGCACTCCACAGCGAGTAGACAAGCAGTATACATAGTTCTAAAAAGTTACTAAAAAACATTTTCGAAAAATAATGTTACAGCTAAATAAGACCGATTATTAATTATCTGTAGAAACAGAAATTTCCAATTATCTTCATTTTTAAAAGACATTTCGAAAATGTTTTAAAGTAACCTTTTAGACCTATGTATACTGCTTATGCGTAGGAAGTTTCATTAAAATCTGTTCAGTCATTTCGGAAAATAACGACTTGAAAGTTTGTATGAAATGCCGTAGGGTATAAACGCTCTTAAGGGTAAAAAACGGTTTATCTCGATTTCCGGCAAAACTACAAGTCTTATGGAAAAAAGACAAATGACAAAGTTGTAGGTAATAAAAAGATCTACAACTTTTGTCTTTATACATTTTACACATAACCTCAAAATGTATGCGAAAAATTAAAAAAAAAACAAGTTTTGTTGTAGATCTCTTGCTCATTTCCTAATTCCATTGTGCTTTGCAGATTGTAGTGCAAATGAATTAGAGGTTTATCGCCGCGCATCATGCAACCTGTCGCTAAGGTGATTATGCCTTTATTTTGTAGTGTCTGTGATGTAATTCCAGCTGGACAGAAAAATAATGCGCAAAGCGGATTCCTCGCAACACGTAAATAGCCGAACGCCCGTGCTGTGTAGTTTTTTCCATTCATTGCGGCAATTTGATATTTTTCGATTGTTTATTATGATTATCTGCTTCGCACATTTTTGTGGCTGTTTTTATTCCATTTATAGGTAAGTCAAGGTTGCATAGCAACAGCTGATTTGTGTTTACTTGTGTGCATGATGAGGAGCTCGTGGCTAAATAATAACAGCCGCACGGGTCGATCTTTAAGGTTAAGCCGTGCTTGCCGAGGTTGGTCCGTGGATGGGTGACCATAATTACATGCCGAGTTTCCTCCGTGCCTCGGAAAGCACGTTAAGCCGTTGGTCCCGGCTGTCATTTGTAGATCTTTGACAGTCGTTACGAGTAGTCAGAAGCCAAAAAGTCTGACATCCTGCAGTCTTAGCAAGGGGTATCGTATTACCCAGTTACTGGGTTGTGGAGGTCAGATAGGCAGTCGCTTCATGTAAAATACTGGTACTCAGCTGCATCCGGTTAGACTGGAAGCCAACCCCAAGTTAGTTTGGGAAAAGGCTAGGCAGATGATGATGATGAATAAAGTTGTTGATCCAGTGGTATCATCATATCCATTTTCAAGTTAACAGCTATGTACATATTTAGTTGTTGGTATTATGTTAATCATGGAGGCTCTTTTTATTTTGCGGATTGGGATCACTTCGGTTAGTTCATATTGTCCGTCTGCTACCAACGGGATTTTTACTTCGAATAGAATAAAATCTTCGGTTAGTTTTCCTTGTACACTTGGTAGTTTATACATTTCCCGGACGCACTTGAACTTGTTTGAACAGGGTAGGGATAATTCTTTTGGTACTTAAATGATAAAATAATGATGTTTATTTTGCAAGTAGGTTTTTACAAACACTTTTACACGTAGAAACAGCCGAAACAAACTCAGAGGTTCTCTGTTAACTTGTTATCCTTATAAAGTCCAATTCAATCCAAGTCAATTTACATGAGGACTATGCAGATTAGTGTCTGAAATGGTCTTTTGAAGAAAGAACCACACAGATTTGAGTGGACCTGTCCAGTCAGTGCAAGCATTTGTCAGTTAACGTGTAGCTCGACTTATAGCTCAGGGAGCTCAACGAAACGACGAACAATACCAAAGAAAGGACATTTGGGTAGGTCGCTTAAAGTACTCAAACTGCCAGATAGTAGTGGGAGAAAAATAAATAAAAAAATGTGACCTACATAGTCCTCACTTTCAAAATAATTAAATGTAATTAATACTAATTTAATTTAGGAGCAGCGGTGGCCCAGTGGTGGCAGCCGACGACTTACGAGCAGTAAGCCGTGGGTTCGAACCCAGGCAGGCGTATTACTTTGTGTAATTTATTTCATCACCGCTGCTCTCAAAAACGGTGAAGGAAAACATCGTGAGGAAACCGGCATGTCCTAGAACTGAAAATTCGTAGACATGTGACATCTACCAACCCGCACTGGGCCCGCGTGGTGGATTATAGCCCACTCCCTCCCATAGAGAGGAGGCCTGCATCCCAGCAGTGGGAACACTATAGGCCGACGATGATGATGATGAATACTAATTTACGAAATGAATTTTAAAAATCACGAATATCAATAAATGTCACAATAATAATAATAATCTGATGAGGCTCTCGTTAGGCAGCTGGATCAATGGCTTGATTCAGAAAGCGGTACTCCTGGACACGGCTCGTATTGTTAGGAGGTTCCTTTCTATGGAGCCCTGACCACCGGTAGCTTGGACCCTGTTAGCACACATTCTTAGTAAAGACAATGTAGCAGTTAAGGTTACTTAAATTTTTATTTAATTAAATTACTTATTAGTTTAAATACAAGGCTAGATTGTAATAATGATTAGGGTTCATCTTTTTTGATAAACACTAGGATAAGTGAAAAAAAAAAATGTAGACTGGATGAATTCTGACGGTAATGAACGTCTGATCCCGTAAAATGTAACATGTAAGCGAGTTTTTTGATGGAGTTCTCACTTCTAACCTTTCCCAATATAAGGGTGAGAGAAAAAGCAATGTGAGATTATTGAGCTTAGTATTTTCAAATGACTCGGTCAATGTTACTGCCCCCCCTAGCATGACCGTTCTATCTCTAACAAGAAACGACAAGAAATCTTTTCTATACAACTTGACATTTCTTCTGGCCAAGCATGGCGCGCCCCGTCGACTCGCGTTTCTACGAAGACATAGACAGAAATTCTTTCCATAGCAACTGGGACGTATCACGTCATGTTTATAATTCCTGAATATTATTACGTTTAGTTAACAAACAAAAGTTGCCAATTACACGAGTTTTTCATTTTTCGTGGGCGGGATGGTGTTGCTGCACCCTGGATCCAGGCCTGGATCTTTTTCGCGAAATTAAACCTAAATATTTTACATAACATTTCAACCTTTTGAACGTAACTTAACGCAACCACGAAACGTATTTCTCGTATTTAGTTTTTAATAAGACTAGTTTGACATTTGTCAGAAGTAATGTTTCTACCCCCAAATGACAAATGAAGAGAAAATAATTATGGTCGTCATGCTCGACGTTGTAGACTTGTGTCGATTGAAGAAAAGAAACATTTCTTTTCTACATTCTTAATATCGCCATGCTTGGGACGGTAGAAATATCTGTCAAATTGTGGATTCTTCCGTAGACATAGCCCGTTTCTACGGCGGTCATGCTAGGCCGGCTGAATGTCCTGTTGACTTACATCATAAACCATTGACGATTACTGCCAACTTTGTTGAGATTTACAAATTGACCGGTAAATTGACTACGAAGCATGTGGCACGGCTAAATTAATTGGAATGAGTTTTTACTTGCTGATTCTTTAGATAGTGCTGTGGAACTCTTTTATAATAAACTGGCTGTTACCCGCGACTTCGTAAGCGTTACGTTTGGGATTTGCTTAGAATAAGTTTTTTAGTGAGGTGATGTCTCCAGTATTAATACACCATTATTTGCCTAGTCTTTTTCCATCTATCTTGGGGTCGGCATTAAGTCTAACCGGATGCAGCTGAATACTTGTCGTAGTATAAGTTGGTATAACTATTTTTTATCAACTCTAAAAGTTGACTGAAGCGGGTTGCGACTTCCTTAAAATAAGCCTTTGCTAATCTTCAACTCTAAAAGTTGATTAGGGTGGATCCCTTATTTTTTTTTATATATATTTCATCTTATTATGGGTTTTAGACGTGAGCGGATTACAACTCCAAAAATAAGCCTACTGTTATTGATTTGATTTTGATGTGTACTATTGTTTGATTCTATCAAATTCAAAATTAATTGCTAGGAACAATTACTTTCTTTTTTAATAGCTCGTAAAGTTTTTGTAAAAGAAAAAAACACTTAAAACTCACTTTAAATGGCATTTAAAAATAAAAACTTAAATCAATCAGGATCGTCGAATACTTTCAAAAAGTTCTCTAGTCTGTCCCCTTTCCAACGGTATGCAATACGCCTAAAAAAACGTATAAAAGCTTTTCATTTTTTACTAAATGTGTAATCGAGACACTAGGCTGATATTCGACATAACAGTAAGAACAGTAGTTTTAGCATAAATAACATGCCTCAAGTAAGTAGACAGATACTGTTATGTCACTAGTGCGTAGTGTCCTATCCTTTTATTAAACAGAAACCAACTTTTTAAGAATTTGAAAAAAAAAAAACAAAGTATTTCTGCTTTGATAGTCACGAAAGCCATCAATGTGTTGGACTAAATCCTCCCTAGTCTCGATTTCCAAGGCGTAGACAGTTTATTTGGCTCGTCCCTAGACGTAAAAATCTAATAGAGTTAAGTCTGGGGAACGCTCAACTACAGTCGAGATAAACGAAGATGCCGCGCGTGCATTCGCAACAGTGGCGGACAACTCGAACAAAATTTGTGATTTCTGAATTAATGTTTTTTTTTTGTTTCAAATTCTTAAAAAGTTGGTACCCTGTTTAAGAAAGAGGGAGGATACTACGCACTAGTGACATAACTTACTGACACGACATAACAGTATCTGTCTACTTACTTGAGGCATGTTATTTATGCTAAAACTACTGTTCTTACTGTTATGTCGAATATCAGCCTAGTGTCTCGATTACACATTTAGTTAAAAATGAAAAGGTATTAATCGTTTTTTTGGACATATTGCATACCTTTAGAAAGGGGACATATCCTAATATCCCGATCGCCTTTAGTTTTTTTTTATAGCTATTTAAAATTGAGTTTTAAGTTTATTTTTCTTTTACAAAAGCTATTAAAAAAGAAAGTAATTGTTACTAGCAAGTAATCTTGAATTTGATAGAATCATACAACAGAACACATAGAAATTAAACCGAAATTTTAAGACTAAACAATTTTTTAATTTTTTATTTGTTCTAAAATGGAAATTTCGGAATTTAAAAAGTCGTTATAGAAAAACCGGTAAGGCAAGGAATGAGTTAAAGGGCGTGAAGAGATAGCAAATGACCTCTCCTTTCGGCCTATTCGATTTGGCAAACGATGCACCAAACACCCTGTATACAACTAAAAATTATTATCATCAATTCGTGACTTCAATTGTTGTATTTTATAGTTAATTGCGAATATTTGCTGTGTAAAGATATTCTGAGTTATATTTATAAAAATATTGTGTGCAAGGTTTTTGACCAATTGTTACTGGCTGTTTTTAATAGGTACTGGCAGGTTGAGTCTTCCTAACGCAGCAGTTTTGAATGTGAGAAATACATTGGAAAAAGAAACGAAGGATGAGGGTGTAAAGAGAGTTTTCGAATGGCACTGGAGAGAGTCAAGATACAGTCAAGCTTGAGTTAAGGCGAGTCTGAATCTGAATCTGACGAGTCACTACTGTCCAGGAGATCTCACTACAGACTCCTGGGACCTCTACTACTAGTCTTCAGAAGCTGATCTACATTCCTGAGTACTACTACGGATCTTCTGAAGCTGACCTACATTCCTGAGTACTCATCTCGCCTGATCACTATACTGTTCTGACAATCGGGTTGGTTGTCAGATCTCACAACTTCTGTTGAGTTGGTCTTCACTTTTTACAGTTTGCCTTTTAAAGACATTAAGTGTGAATGATAAGCAGGTTTTTAATAATTTGTTGTATTTTTCATCTTTTTCATATCTTCCACTTTTATTTTTTTAATGTATATAAGTCTGCTTATTTCCTTTTATTTATAGAAACAAACAAGTTCGTTACACTACTCGTAGCGATTGAACTCGGTGCTTCAGTCATAGTAGTGCCCGGTGACGTTGCTTCCGCAGTGGTTGTTACCGGTGACGGTGATTCTGTAGTAGAAGTCTCCGGTGACGACACCTCGGGGATGCTACTCGTAGCGATTGAACTCGGTGCTTCTGTTATAGCAGTGGGCGGTGACGTTGCTTCCGTAGTGGTTGGTACCGGTGACGGTGATTCTGTAGTAGAAGTCTCCGGTGACGACGACTCGGGGGTGCCACTCGTACCGATTGAACTCGGTGCTTCAGTCATAGTAGTGCCCGGTGACGTTGCTTCCGCAGTGGTTGTTACCGGTGACGGTGATTCTGTAGTAGAAGTCTCCGGTGACGACGACTCGGGGGTGCTACTCGTAGCGATTGAACTCGGTGCTTCTGTTATAGCAGTGGGCGGCGACGTTGCTTCTGTAGTGGTTGTTACCGGTGACGGTGATTCTGTAGTAGAAGTCTCCGGTGACGACGACTCGGGGGTGCTACTCGTAGCGATTGAACTCGGTGCTTCAGTCATAGTAGTGCCCGGTGACGTTGCTTCCGCAGTGGTTGTTACCGGTGACGGTGATTCTGTAGTAGAAGTCTCCGGTGACGACGACTCGGGGGTGCTACTCGTAGCGATTGAACTCGGTGCTATTGTTATAGCAGTGGGCGGCGACGTTGCTTCCGTAGTGGTTGGTACCGGTGACGGTGATTCTGTAGTAGAAGTCTCCGGTGACGACGACTCGGGGGTGCTACTCGTACCGATTGAACTCGGTGCTTCAGTCATAGTAGTGCCCGGTGACATTGCTTCCGCAGTGGTTGTTACCGGTGACGGTGATTCTGTAGTAGAAGTCTCCGGTGACGACGACTCGGGGGTGCCACTCGTACCGATTGAACTCGGTGCTTCAGTCATAGTAGTGCCCGGTGACGTTGCTTCCGCAGTGGTTGTTACCGGTGACGGTGATTCTGTAGTAGAAGTCTCCGGTGACGACACCTCGGGGGTGCTACTCGTAGCGATTGAACTCGGTGCTTCAGTCAAAGTAGTGCCCGGTGACGTTGCTTCCGCAGTGGTTGTTACCGGTGACGGTGATTCTGTAGTAGAAGTCTCCGGTGACGACAACTCGGGGATGCTACTCGTAGCGATTGAACTCGGTGCTTCTGTTATAGCAGTGGGCGGTGACGTTGCTTCCGTAGTGGTTGGTACCGGTGACGGTGATTCTGTAGTAGAAGTCTCCGGTGACGACGACTCGGGGGTGCCACTCGTACCGATTGAACTCGGTGCTTCAGTCATAGTAGTGCCCGGTGACGTTGCTTCCGCAGTGGTTGTTACCGGTGACGGTGATTCTGTAGTAGAAGTCTCCGGTGACGACGACTCGGGGGTGCTACTCGTAGCGATTGAACTCGGTGCTTCTGTTATAGCAGTGGGCGGCGACGTTGCTTCTGTAGTGGTTGTTACCGGTGACGGTGATTCTGTAGTAGAAGTCTCCGGTGACGACGACTCGGGGGTGCTACTCGTACCGATTGAACTCGGTGCTTCAGTCATAGCAGTGGGTGGCGACGTTGCTTCCGCAGTGGTTGTTACCGGTGACGGTGATTCTGTAGTAGAAGTCTCCGGTGACGACGACTCGGGGGTGCCACTCGTACCGATTGAACTCGGTGCTTCAGTCATAGTAGTGCCCGGTGACGTTGCTTCCGCAGTGGTTGTTACCGGTGACGGTGATTCTGTAGTAGAAGTCTCCGGTGACGACGACTCGGGGGTGCTACTCGTAGCGATTGAACTTGGTGCTTCTGTTATAGCAGTGGGTGGCGACGTTGTTTCCAAAGTGGTTGTTATCGGTGACGGTGATTCTGTAGTAGAAGTCTCCGGTGACGACGACTCGGGGGTGCCACTCGTACCGATTGAACTCGGTGCTTCAGTCATAGTAGTGGGCGGCGACGTTGCTTCCGTAGTGGTTGGTACCGGTGACGGTGATTCTGTAGTAGAAGTCTCCGGTGACGACGACTCGGGGGTGCCACTCGTACCGATTGAACTCGGTGCTTCAGTCATAGTAGTGCCCGGTGACGTTGCTTCCGCAGTGGTTGTTACCGGTGACGGTGATTCTGTAGTAGAAGTCTCCGGTGACGACGACTCGGGGGTGCTACTCGTAGCGATTGAACTCGGTGCTTCTGTTATAGCAGTGGGTGGCGACGTTGCTTCTGTAGTGGTTGTTACCGGTGACGGTGATTCTGTAGTAGAAGTCTCCGGTGACGACGACTCGGGGGTGCTACTCGTACCGATTGAACTCGGTGCTTCAGTCATTGTAGTGCCCGGTGACGTTGCTTCCGCAGTGGTTGTTACCGGTGACGGTGATTCTGTAGTAGAAGTCTCCGGTGACGACGACTCGGGGGTGCTACTCGTAGCGATTGAACTCGGTGCTTCTGTTATAGCAGTGGGCGGCGACGTTGCTTCCGTAGTGGTTGGTACCGGTGACGGTGATTCATTAGTAGAAGTCTCCGGTGACGACGACTCGGGGGTGCTACTCGTACCGATTGAACTCGGTGCTTCAGTCATAGTAGTGCCCGGTGACGTTGCTTCCGCAGTGGTTGTTACCGGTGACGGTGATTCTGTAGTAGAAGTCTCCGGTGACGACGACTCGGGGGTGCTACTCGTAGCGATTGAACTCGGTGCTTCTGTTATAGCAGTGGGTGGCGACGTTGCTTCCAAAGTGGTTGTTACCGGTGACGGTGATTCTGTAGTAGAAGTCTCCGGTGACGACGACTCGGGGGTGCTACTCGTAGCGATTGAACTCGGTGCTTCAGTCATAGTAGTGCCCGGTGACGTTGCTTCCGCAGTGGTTGTTACCGGTGACGGTGATTCTGTAGTAGAAGTCTCCGGTGACGACACCTCGGGGATGCTACTCGTAGCGATTGAACTCGGTGCTTCTGTTATAGCAGTGGGCGGTGACGTTGCTTCCGTAGTGGTTGGTACCGGTGACGGTGATTCTGTAGTAGAAGTCAACGGTGACGACGACTCGGGGGTGCCACTCGTACCGATTGAACTCGGTGCTTCAGTCATAGTAGTGCCCGGTGACGTTGCTTCCGCAGTGGTTGTTACCGGTGACGGTGATTCTGTAGTAGAAGTCTCCGGTGACGACGACTCGGGGGTGCTACTCGTAGCGATTGAACTCGGTGCTTCTGTTATAGCAGTGGGCGGCGACGTTGCTTCTGTAGTGGTTGTTACCGGTGACGGTGATTCTGTAGTAGAAGTCTCCGGTGACGACGACTCGGGGGTGCTACTCGTACCGATTGAACTCGGTGCTTCAGTCATAGTAGTGCCCGGTGACGTTGCTTCCGCAGTGGTTGTTACCGGTGACGGTGATTCTGTAGTAGAAGTCTCCGGTGACGACGACTCGGGGGTGCTACTCGTAGCGATTGAACTCGGTGCTTCTGTTATAGCAGTGGGCGGCGACGTTGCTTCTGTAGTGGTTGTTATCGGTGACGGTGATTCTGTAGTAGAAGTCTCCGGTGACGACACCTCGGGGGTGCTACTCGTAGCGATTGAACTCGGTGCTTCAGTCATAGTAGTGCCCGGTGACGTTGCTTCCGCAGTGGTTGTTACCGGTGACGGTGATTCTGTAGTAGAAGTCTCCGGTGACGACACCTCGGGGATGCTACTCGTAGCGATTGAACTCGGTGCTTCTGTTATAGCAGTGGGCGGTGACGTTGCTTCCGTAGTGGTTGGTACCGGTGACGGTGATTCTGTAGTAGAAGTCTCCGGTGACGACGACTCGGGGGTGCCACTCGTACCGATTGAACTCGGTGCTTCAGTCATAGTAGTGCCCGGTGACGTTGCTTCCGCAGTGGTTGTTACCGGTGACGGTGATTCTGTAGTAGAAGTCTCCGGTGACGACGACTCGGGGGTGCTACTCGTAGCGATTGAACTCGGTGCTTCTGTTATAGCAGTGGGCGGCGACGTTGCTTCTGTTGTGGTTGTTACCGGTGACGGTGATTCTGTAGTAGAAGTCTCCGGTGACGACGACTCGGGGGTGCTACTCGTACCGATTGAACTCGGTGCTTCAGTCATAGTAGTGCCCGGTGACGTTGCTTCCGCAGTGGTTGTTACCGGTGACGGTGATTCTGTAGTAGAAGTCTCCGGTGACGACGACTCGGGGGTGCTACTCGTAGCGATTGAACTCGGTGCTTCTGTTATAGCAGTGGGCGGCGACGTTGCTTCCGTAGTGGTTGGTACCGGTGACGGTGATTCATTAGTAGAAGTCTCCGGTGACGACGACTCGGGGGTGCTACTCGTACCGATTGAACTCGGTGCTTCAGTCATAGTAGTGCCCGGTGACGTTGCTTCCGCAGTGGTTGTTACCGGTGACGGTGATTCTGTAGTAGAAGTCTCCGGTGACGACGACTCGGGGGTGCCACTCGTACCGATTGAACCCGGTGCTTCAGTCATAGTAGTGCCCGGTGACGTTGCTTCCGCAGTGGTTGTTACCGGTGACGGTGATTCTGTAGTAGAAGTCTCCGGTGACGACACCTCGGGGGTGCTACTCGTAGCGATTGAACTCGGTGCTTCAGTCAAAGTAGTGCCCGGTGACGTTGCTTCCGCAGTGGTTGGTACCGGTGACGGTGATTCTGTAGTAGAAGTCTCCGGTGACGACACCTCGGGGATGCTACTCGTAGCGATTGAACTCGGTGCTTCTGTTATAGCAGTGGGCGGTGACGTTGCTTCCGTAGTGGTTGGTACCGGTGACGGTGATTCATTAGTAGAAGTCTCCGGTGACGACGACTCGGGGGTGCCACTCGTACCGATTGAACTCGGTGCTTCAGTCATAGTAGTGCCCGGTGACGTTGCTTCCGCAGTGGTTGTTACCGGTGACGGTGATTCTGTAGTAGAAGTCTCCGGTGACGACGACTCGGGGGTGCTACTCGTAGCGATTGAACTCGGTGCTTCTGTTATAGCAGTGGGCGGCGACGTTGCTTCTGTAGTGGTTGTTACCGGTGACGGTGATTCTGTAGTAGAAGTCTCCGGTGACGACGACTCGGGGGTGCTACTCGTACCGATTGAACTCGGTGCTTCAGTCATAGCAGTGGGTGGCGACGTTGCTTCCGCAGTGGTTGTTACCGGTGACGGTGATTCTGTAGTAGAAGTCTCCGGTGACGACGACTCGGGGGTGCCACTCGTACCGATTGAACTCGGTGCTTCAGTCATAGTAGTGCCCGGTGACGTTGCTTCCGCAGTGGTTGTTACCGGTGACGGTGATTCTGTAGTAGAAGTCTCCGGTGACGACACCTCGGGGGTGCTACTCGTAGCGATTGAACTCGGTGCTTCAGTCAAAGTAGTGCCCGGTGACGTTGCTTCCGCAGTGGTTGTTACCGGTGACGGTGATTCTGTAGTAGAAGTCTCCGGTGACGACAACTCGGGGATGCTACTCGTAGCGATTGAACTCGGTGCTTCTGTTATAGCAGTGGGCGGTGACGTTGCTTCCGTAGTGGTTGGTACCGGTGACGGTGATTCTGTAGTAGAAGTCTCCGGTGACGACGACTCGGGGGTGCCACTCGTACCGATTGAACTCGGTGCTTCAGTCATAGTAGTGCCCGGTGACGTTGCTTCCGCAGTGGTTGTTACCGGTGACGGTGATTCTGTAGTAGAAGTCTCCGGTGACGACGACTCGGGGGTGCTACTCGTAGCGATTGAACTCGGTGCTTCTGTTATAGCAGTGGGCGGCGACGTTGCTTCTGTAGTGGTTGTTACCGGTGACGGTGATTCTGTAGTAGAAGTCTCCGGTGACGACGACTCGGGGGTGCTACTCGTACCGATTGAACTCGGTGCTTCAGTCATAGCAGTGGGTGGCGACGTTGCTTCCGCAGTGGTTGTTACCGGTGACGGTGATTCTGTAGTAGAAGTCTCCGGTGACGACGACTCGGGGGTGCCACTCGTACCGATTGAACTCGGTGCTTCAGTCATAGTAGTGCCCGGTGACGTTGCTTCCGCAGTGGTTGTTACCGGTGACGGTGATTCTGTAGTAGAAGTCTCCGGTGACGACGACTCGGGGGTGCTACTCGTAGCGATTGAACTTGGTGCTTCTGTTATAGCAGTGGGTGGCGACGTTGTTTCCAAAGTGGTTGTTATCGGTGACGGTGATTCTGTAGTAGAAGTCTCCGGTGACGACGACTCGGGGGTGCCACTCGTACCGATTGAACTCGGTGCTTCAGTCATAGTAGTGGGCGGCGACGTTGCTTCCGTAGTGGTTGGTACCGGTGACGGTGATTCTGTAGTAGAAGTCTCCGGTGACGACGACTCGGGGGTGCCACTCGTACCGATTGAACTCGGTGCTTCAGTCATAGTAGTGCCCGGTGACGTTGCTTCCGCAGTGGTTGTTACCGGTGACGGTGATTCTGTAGTAGAAGTCTCCGGTGACGACGACTCGGGGGTGCTACTCGTAGCGATTGAACTCGGTGCTTCTGTTATAGCAGTGGGTGGCGACGTTGCTTCTGTAGTGGTTGTTACCGGTGACGGTGATTCTGTAGTAGAAGTCTCCGGTGACGACGACTCGGGGGTGCTACTCGTACCGATTGAACTCGGTGCTTCAGTCATTGTAGTGCCCGGTGACGTTGCTTCCGCAGTGGTTGTTACCGGTGACGGTGATTCTGTAGTAGAAGTCTCCGGTGACGACGACTCGGGGGTGCTACTCGTAGCGATTGAACTCGGTGCTTCTGTTATAGCAGTGGGCGGCGACGTTGCTTCCGTAGTGGTTGGTACCGGTGACGGTGATTCATTAGTAGAAGTCTCCGGTGACGACGACTCGGGGGTGCTACTCGTACCGATTGAACTCGGTGCTTCAGTCATAGTAGTGCCCGGTGACGTTGCTTCCGCAGTGGTTGTTACCGGTGACGGTGATTCTGTAGTAGAAGTCTCCGGTGACGACGACTCAGGGGTGCTACTCGTAGCGATTGAACTCGGTGCTTCTGTTATAGCAGTGGGTGGCGACGTTGCTTCCAAAGTGGTTGTTACCGGTGACGGTGATTCTGTAGTAGAAGTCTCCGGTGACGACGACTCGGGGGTGCTACTCGTAGCGATTGAACTCGGTGCTTCAGTCATAGTAGTGCCCGGTGACGTTGCTTCCGCAGTGGTTGTTACCGGTGACGGTGATTCTGTAGTAGAAGTCTCCGGTGACGACACCTCGGGGATGCTACTCGTAGCGATTGAACTCGGTGCTTCTGTTATAGCAGTGGGCGGTGACGTTGCTTCCGTAGTGGTTGGTACCGGTGACGGTGATTCTGTAGTAGAAGTCAACGGTGACGACGACTCGGGGGTGCCACTCGTACCGATTGAACTCGGTGCTTCAGTCATAGTAGTGCCCGGTGACGTTGCTTCCGCAGTGGTTGTTACCGGTGACGGTGATTCTGTAGTAGAAGTCTCCGGTGACGACGACTCGGGGGTGCTACTCGTAGCGATTGAACTCGGTGCTTCTGTTATAGCAGTGGGCGGCGACGTTGCTTCTGTAGTGGTTGTTACCGGTGACGGTGATTCTGTAGTAGAAGTCTCCGGTGACGACGACTCGGGGGTGCTACTCGTACCGATTGAACTCGGTGCTTCAGTCATAGTAGTGCCCGGTGACGTTGCTTCCGCAGTGGTTGTTACCGGTGACGGTGATTCTGTAGTAGAAGTCTCCGGTGACGACGACTCGGGGGTGCTACTCGTAGCGATTGAACTCGGTGCTTCTGTTATAGCAGTGGGCGGCGACGTTGCTTCTGTAGTGGTTGTTATCGGTGACGGTGATTCTGTAGTAGAAGTCTCCGGTGACGACACCTCGGGGGTGCTACTCGTAGCGATTGAACTCGGTGCTTCAGTCATAGTAGTGCCCGGTGACGTTGCTTCCGCAGTGGTTGTTACCGGTGACGGTGATTCTGTAGTAGAAGTCTCCGGTGACGACACCTCGGGGATGCTACTCGTAGCGATTGAACTCGGTGCTTCTGTTATAGCAGTGGGCGGTGACGTTGCTTCCGTAGTGGTTGGTACCGGTGACGGTGATTCTGTAGTAGAAGTCTCCGGTGACGACGACTCGGGGGTGCCACTCGTACCGATTGAACTCGGTGCTTCAGTCATAGTAGTGCCCGGTGACGTTGCTTCCGCAGTGGTTGTTACCGGTGACGGTGATTCTGTAGTAGAAGTCTCCGGTGACGACGACTCGGGGGTGCTACTCGTAGCGATTGAACTCGGTGCTTCTGTTATAGCAGTGGGCGGCGACGTTGCTTCTGTTGTGGTTGTTACCGGTGACGGTGATTCTGTAGTAGAAGTCTCCGGTGACGACGACTCGGGGGTGCTACTCGTACCGATTGAACTCGGTGCTTCAGTCATAGTAGTGCCCGGTGACGTTGCTTCCGCAGTGGTTGTTACCGGTGACGGTGATTCTGTAGTAGAAGTCTCCGGTGACGACGACTCGGGGGTGCTACTCGTAGCGATTGAACTCGGTGCTTCTGTTATAGCAGTGGGCGGCGACGTTGCTTCCGTAGTGGTTGGTACCGGTGACGGTGATTCATTAGTAGAAGTCTCCGGTGACGACGACTCGGGGGTGCTACTCGTACCGATTGAACTCGGTGCTTCAGTCATAGTAGTGCCCGGTGACGTTGCTTCCGCAGTGGTTGTTACCGGTGACGGTGATTCTGTAGTAGAAGTCTCCGGTGACGACGACTCGGGGGTGCCACTCGTACCGATTGAACCCGGTGCTTCAGTCATAGTAGTGCCCGGTGACGTTGCTTCCGCAGTGGTTGTTACCGGTGACGGTGATTCTGTAGTAGAAGTCTCCGGTGACGACACCTCGGGGGTGCTACTCGTAGCGATTGAACTCGGTGCTTCAGTCAAAGTAGTGCCCGGTGACGTTGCTTCCGCAGTGGTTGGTACCGGTGACGGTGATTCTGTAGTAGAAGTCTCCGGTGACGACACCTCGGGGATGCTACTCGTAGCGATTGAACTCGGTGCTTCTGTTATAGCAGTGGGCGGTGACGTTGCTTCCGTAGTGGTTGGTACCGGTGACGGTGATTCATTAGTAGAAGTCTCCGGTGACGACGACTCGGGGGTGCCACTCGTACCGATTGAACTCGGTGCTTCAGTCATAGTAGTGCCCGGTGACGTTGCTTCCGCAGTGGTTGTTACCGGTGACGGTGATTCTGTAGTAGAAGTCTCCGGTGACGACGACTCGGGGGTGCTACTCGTAGCGATTGAACTCGGTGCTTCTGTTATAGCAGTGGGCGGCGACGTTGCTTCCGTAGTGGTTGGTACCGGTGACGGTGATTCTGTAGTAGAAGTCTCCGGTGACGACGACTCGGGGGTGCTACTCGTACCGATTGAACTCGGTGCTTCAGTCATAGTAGTGCCCGGTGACGTTGCTTCCGCAGTGGTTGTTACCGGTGACGGTGATTCTGTAGTAGAAGTCTCCGGTGACGACGACTCGGGGGTGCTACTCGTAGCGATTGAACTTGGTGCTTCTGTTATAGCAGTGGGTGGCGACGTTGTTTCCAAAGTGGTTGTTATCGGTGACGGTGATTCTGTAGTAGAAGTCTCCGGTGACGACGACTCGGGGGTGCCACTCGTACCGATTGAACTCGGTGCTTCAGTCAGAGTAGTGGGCGGCGACGTTGCTTCCGTAGTGGTTGGTACCGGTGACGGTGATTCTGTAGTAGAAGTCTCCGGTGACGACGACTCGGGGGTGCCACTCGTACCGATTGAACTCGGTGCTTCAGTCATAGTAGTGCCCGGTGACGTTGCTTCCGCAGTGGTTGTTACCGGTGACGGTGATTCTGTAGTAGAAGTCTCCGGTGACGACGACTCGGGGGTGCTACTCGTAGCGATTGAACTCGGTGCTTCTGTTATAGCAGTGGGCGGCGACGTTGCTTCCGTAGTGGTTGGTACCGGTGACGGTGATTCTGTAGTAGAAGTCTCCGGTGACGACGACTCGGGGGTGCTACTCGTACCGATTGAACTCGGTGCTTCAGTCATAGTAGTGCCCGGTGACGTTGCTTCCGCAGTGGTTGTTACCGGTGACGGTGATTCTGTAGTAGAAGTCTCCGGTGACGACGACTCGGGGGTGCTACTCGTAGCGATTGAACTTGGTGCTTCTGTTATAGCAGTGGGCGGCGACGTTGCTTCCGTAGTGGTTGGTACCGGTGACGGTGATTCATTAGTAGAAGTCTCCGGTGACGACGACTCGGGGGTGCTACTCGTACCGATTGAACTCGGTGCTTCAGTCATAGTAGTGCCCGGTGACGTTGCTTCCGCAGTGGTTGTTACCGGTGACGGTGATTCTGTAGTAGAAGTCTCCGGTGACGACGACTCGGGGGTGCTACTCGTAGCGATTGAACTCGGTGCTTCTGTTATAGCAGTGGGTGGCGACGTTGCTTCCAAAGTGGTTGTTACCGGTGACGGTGATTCTGTAGTAGAAGTCTCCGGTGACGACGACTCGGGGGTGCTACTCGTAGCGATTGAACTCGGTGCTTCAGTCATAGTAGTGCCCGGTGACGTTGCTTCCGCAGTGGTTGTTACCGGTGACGGTGATTCTGTAGTAGAAGTCTCCGGTGACGACACCTCGGGGATGCTTCTCGTAGCGATTGAACTCGGTGCTTCTGTTATAGCAGTGGGCGGTGACGTTGCTTCCGTAGTGGTTGGTACCGGTGACGGTGATTCTGTAGTAGAAGTCTCCGGTGACGACGACTCGGGGGTGCCACTCGTACCGATTGAACTCGGTGCTTCAGTCATAGTAGTGCCCGGTGACGTTGCTTCCGCAGTGGTTGTTACCGGTGACGGTGATTCTGTAGTAGAAGTCTCCGGTGACGACGACTCGGGGGTGCTACTCGTAGCGATTGAACTCGGTGCTTCTGTTATAGCAGTGGGCGGCGACGTTGCTTCTGTAGTGGTTGTTACCGGTGACGGTGATTCTGTAGTAGAAGTCTCCGGTGACGACGACTCGGGGGTGCTACTCGTAGCGATTGAACTCGGTGCTTCAGTCATAGTAGTGCCCGGTGACGTTGCTTCCGCAGTGGTTGTTACCGGTGACGGTGATTCTGTAGTAGAAGTCTCCGGTGACGACGACTCGGGGGTGCTACTCGTAGCGATTGAACTCGGTGCTTCTGTTATAGCAGTGGGCGGCGACGTTGCTTCCGTAGTGGTTGGTACCGGTGACGGTGATTCATTAGTAGAAGTCTCCGGTGACGACGACTCGGGGGTGCTACTCGTACCGATTGAACTCGGTGCTTCAGTCATAGTAGTGCCCGGTGACGTTGCTTCCGCAGTGGTTGTTACCGGTGACGGTGATTCTGTAGTAGAAGTCTCCGGTGACGACGACTCGGGGGTGCTACTCGTAGCGATTGAACTCGGTGCTTCTGTTATAGCAGTGGGCGGTGACGTTGCTTCCGTAGTGGTTGGTACCGGTGACGGTGATTCTGTAGTAGAAGTCTCCGGTGACGACGACTCGGGGGTGCCACTCGTACCGATTGAACTCGGTGCTTCAGTCATAGTAGTGCCCGGTGACGTTGCTTCCGCAGTGGTTGTTACCGGTGACGGTGATTCTGTAGTAGAAGTCTCCGGTGACGACGACTCGGGGGTGCTACTCGTAGCGATTGAACTCGGTGCTTCTGTTATAGCAGTGGGCGGCGACGTTGCTTCTGTAGTGGTTGTTACCGGTGACGGTGATTCTGTAGTAGAAGTCTCCGTTGACGACGACTCGGGGGTGCTACTAGTACCGATTGAACTCGGTGCTTCAGTCATAGTAGTGCCCGGTGACGTTGCTTCCGCAGTGGTTGTTACCGGTGACGGTGATTCTGTAGTAGAAGTCTCCGGTGACGACGACTCGGGGGTGCTACTCGTAGCGATTGAACTCGGTGCTTCTGTTATAGCAGTGGGCGGCGACGTTGCTTCCGTAGTGGTTGGTACCGGTGACGGTGATTCTGTAGTAGAAGTCTCCGGTGACGACGACTCGGGGGTGCTACTCGTACCGATTGAACTCGGTGCTTCAGTCATAGTAGTGCCCGGTGACGTTGCTTCCGCAGTGGTTGTTACCGGTGACGGTGATTCTGTAGTAGAAGTCTCCGGTGACGACGACTCGGGGGTGCTACTCGTAGCGATTGAACTTGGTGCTTCTGTTATAGCAGTGGGTGGCGACGTTGCTTCCAAAGTGGTTGTTATCGGTAAAGGTGATTCTGTAGTAGAAGTCTCCGGTGACGACGACTCGGGGGTGCCACTCGTAGCGATTGAACTCGGTGCTTCAGTCATAGTAGTGGGCGGCGATGTTGCTTCCGTAGTGGTTGGTACCGGTGACGGTGATTCATTAGTAGAAGTCTCCGGTGACGACGACTCGGGGGTGCCACTCGTACCGATTGAACTCGGTGCTTCAGTCATAGTAGTGCCCGGTGACGTTGCTTCCGCAGTGGTTGTTACCGGTGACGGTGATTCTGTAGTAGAAGTCTCCGGTGACGACGACTCGGGGGTGCTACTCGTAGCGATTGAACTCGGTGCTTCTGTTATAGCAGTGGGTGGCGACGTTGCTTCTGTAGTGGTTGTTACCGGTGACGGTGATTCTGTAGTAGAAGTCTCCGGTGACGACGACTCGGGGGTGCTACTCGTACCGATTGAACTCGGTGCTTCAGTCATTGCAGTGCCCGGTGACGTTGCTTCCGCAGTGGTTGTTACCGGTGACGGTGATTCTGTAGTAGAAGTCTCCGGTGACGACGACTCGGGGGTGCTACTCGTAGCGATTGAACTCGGTGCTTCTGTTATAGCAGTGGGCGGTGACGTTGCTTCCGTAGTGGTTGGTACCGGTGACGGTGATTCTGTAGTAGAAGTCTCCGGTGACGACGACTCGGGGGTGCCACTCGTACCGATTGAACTCGGTGCTTCAGTCATAGTAGTGCCCGGTGACGTTGCTTCCGCAGTGGTTGTTACCGGTGACGGTGATTCTGTAGTAGAAGTCTCCGGTGACGACGACTCGGGGGTGCTACTCGTAGCGATTGAACTCGGTGCTTCTGTTATAGCAGTGGGCGGCGACGTTGCTTCTGTAGTGGTTGTTACCGGTGACGGTGATTCTGTAGTAGAAGTCTCCGGTGACGACGACTCGGGGGTGCTACTCGTACCGATTGAACTCGGTGCTTCAGTCATAGTAGTGCCCGGTGACGTTGCTTCCGCAGTGGTTGTTACCGGTGACGGTGATTCTGTAGTAGAAGTCTCCGGTGACGACGACTCGGGGGTGCTACTCGTAGCGATTGAACTCGGTGCTTCTGTTATAGCAGTGGGCGGCGACGTTGCTTCCGTAGTGGTTGGTACCGGTGACGGTGATTCTGTAGTAGAAGTCTCCGGTGACGACGACTCGGGGGTGCTACTCGTACCGATTGAACTCGGTGCTTCAGTCATAGTAGTGCCCGGTGACGTTGCTTCCGCAGTGGTTGTTACCGGTGACGGTGATTCTGTAGTAGAAGTCTCCGGTGACGACGACTCGGGGGTGCTACTCGTAGCGATTGAACTTGGTGCTTCTGTTATAGCAGTGGGTGGCGACGTTGCTTCCAAAGTGGTTGTTATCGGTGACGGTGATTCTGTAGTAGAAGTCTCCGGTGACGACGACTCGGGGGTGCCACTCGTAGCGATTGAACTCGGTGCTTCAGTCATAGTAGTGGGCGGCGATGTTGCTTCCGTAGTGGTTGGTACCGGTGACGGTGATTCTGTAGTAGAAGTCTCCGGTGACGACGACTCGGGGGTGCCACTCGTACCGATTGAACTCGGTGCTTCAGTCATAGTAGTGCCCGGTGACGTTGCTTCCGCAGTGGTTGTTACCGGTGACGGTGATTCTGTAGTAGAAGTCTCCGGTGACGACGACTCGGGGGTGCTACTCGTAGCGATTGAACTCGGTGCTTCTGTTATAGCAGTGGGTGGCGACGTTGCTTCTGTAGTGGTTGTTACCGGTGACGGTGATTCTGTAGTAGAAGTCTCCGGTGACGACGACTCGGGGGTGCTACTCGTACCGATTGAACTCGGTGCTTCAGTCATTGCAGTGCCCGGTGACGTTGCTTCCGCAGTGGTTGTTACCGGTGACGGTGATTCTGTAGTAGAAGTCTCCGGTGACGACGACTCGGGGGTGCTACTCGTAGCGATTGAACTCGGTGCTTCTGTTATAGCAGTGGGCGGCGACGTTGCTTCCGTAGTGGTTGGTACCGGTGACGGTGATTCTGTAGTAGAAGTCTCCGGTGACGACGACTCGGGGGTGCTACTCGTACCGATTGAACTCGGTGCTTCAGTCATAGTAGTGCCCGGTGACGTTGCTTCCGCAGTGGTTGTTACCGGTGACGGTGATTCTGTAGTAGAAGTCTCCGGTGACGACGACTCGGGGGTGCCACTCGTACCGATTGAACCCGGTGCTTCAGTCATAGTAGTGCCCGGTGACGTTGCTTCCGCAGTGGTTGTTACCGGTGACGGTGATTCTGTAGTAGAAGTCTCCGGTGACGACACCTCGGGGGTGCTACTCGTAGCGATTGAACTCGGTGCTTCTGTTATAGCAGTGGGCGGCGACGTTGTTTCCGCAGTGGTTGTTACCGGTGACGGTGATTCTGTAGTAGAAGTCTCCGGTGACGACACCTCGGGGATGCTACTCGTAGCGATTGAACTTGGTGCTTCTGTTATAGCAGTGGGCGGCGACGTTGCTTCAATAGTGGTTGTTACCGGTGACGGTGATTCTGTAGTAGAAGTCTCCGGTGACGACACCTCGGGGATGCTACTCGTAGCGATTGAACTTGGTGCTTCTGTTATAGCAGTGGGTGGCGACGTTGCTTCCGTAGTGGTTGGTACCGGTGACGGTGATTCTGTAGTAGAAGTCTCCGGTGACGACACCTCGGGGATGCTACTCGTAGCGATTGAACTCGATGCTTCAGTCATGGTAGTGCCCGGTGACGTTTCTTCAATAGTGGTTGTTACCGGTGACGGTGATTCTGTAGTAGAAGTCTCCGGTGACGACGACTCGGGGGTGCTACTCGTAGCGATTGAACTCGGTGCTTCAGTCATAGTAGTGCCCGGTGACGTTGCTTCCGCAGTGGTTGTTACCGGTGACGGTGATTCTGTAGTAGAAGTCTCCAGTGACGACACCTCGGGGATGCTACTCGTAGCGATTGAACTCGGTGCTTCTGTTATAGCAGTGGGCGGTGACGTTGCTTCCGTAGTGGTTGGTACCGGTGACGGTGATTCTGTAGTAGAAGTCTCCGGTGACGACGACTCGGGGGTGCCACTCGTACCGATTGAACTCGGTGCTTCAGTCATAGTAGTGCCCGGTGACGTTGCTTCCGCAGTGGTTGTTACCGGTGACGGTGATTCTGTAGTAGAAGTCTCCGGTGACGACGACTCGGGGGTGCTACTCGTAGCGATTGAACTCGGTGCTTCTGTTATAGCAGTGGGCGGCGACGTTGCTTCTGTAGTGGTTGTTACCGGTGACGGTGATTCTGTAGTAGAAGTCTCCGGTGACGACGACTCGGGGGTGCTACTCGTACCGATTGAACTCGGTGCTTCAGTCATAGTAGTGCCCGGTGACGTTGCTTCCGCAGTGGGTGTTACCGGTGACGGTGATTCTGTAGTAGAAGTCTCCGGTGACGACACCTCGGGGATGCTACTCGTAGCGATTGAACTCGGTGCTTCTGTTATAGCAGTGGGCGGTGACGTTGCTTCCGTAGTGGTTGGTACCGGTGACGGTGATTCTGTAGTAGAAGTCTCCGGTGACGACGACTCGGGGGTGCCACTCGTACCGATTGAACTCGGTGCTTCAGTCATAGTAGTGCCCGGTGACGTTGCTTCCGCAGTGGTTGTTACCGGTGACGGTGATTCTGTAGTAGAAGTCTCCGGTGACGACGACTCGGGGGTGCTACTCGTAGCGATTGAACTCGGTGCTTCTGTTATAGCAGTGGGCGGCGACGTTGCTTCTGTAGTGGTTGTTACCGGTGACGGTGATTCTGTAGTAGAAGTCTCCGGTGACGACGACTCGGGGGTGATACTCGTACCGATTGAACTCGGTGCTTCAGTCATAGTAGTGCCCGGTGACGTTGCTTCCGCAGTGGTTGTTACCGGTGACGGTGATTCTGTAGTAGAAGTCTCCGGTGACGACGACTCGGGGGTGCTACTCGTAGCGATTGAACTCGGTGCTTCTGTTATAGCAGTGGGCGGCGACGTTGCTTCCGTAGTGGTTGGTACCGGTGACGGTGATTCTGTAGTAGAAGTCTCCGGTGACGACGACTCGGGGGTGCTACTCGTACCGATTGAACTCGGTGCTTCAGTCATAGTAGTGCCCGGTGACGTTGCTTCCGCAGTGGTTGTTACCGGTGACGGTGATTCTGTAGTAGAAGTCTCCGGTGACGACACCTCGGGGGTGCTACTCGTAGCGATTGAACTCGGTGCTTCAGTCAAAGTAGTGCCCGGTGACGTTGCTTCCGCAGTGGTTGGTACCGGTGACGGTGATTCTGTAGTAGAAGTCTCCGGTGACGACGACTCGGGGGTGCTACTCGTAGCGATTGAACTTGGTGCTTCTGTTATAGCAGTGGGTGGCGACGTTGCTTCCAAAGTGGTTGTTATCGGTGACGGTGATTCTGTAGTAGAAGTCTCCGGTGACGACGACTCGGGGGTGCCACTCGTAGCGATTGAACTCGGTGCTTCAGTCATAGTAGTGGGCGGCGATGTTGCTTCCGTAGTGGTTGGTACCGGTGACGGTGATTCTGTAGTAGAAGTCTCCGGTGACGACGACTCGGGGGTGCCACTCGTACCGATTGATCTCGGTGCTTCAGTCATAGTAGTGCCCGGTGACGTTGCTTCCGCAGTGGTTGTTACCGGTGACGGTGATTCTGTAGTAGAAGTCTCCGGTGACGACGACTCGGGGGTGCTACTCGTAGCGATTGAACTCGGTGCTTCTGTTATAGCAGTGGGTGGCGACGTTGCTTCTGTAGTGGTTGTTACCGGTGACGGTGATTCTGTAGTAGAAGTCTCCGGTGACGACGACTCGGGGGTGCTACTCGTACCGATTGAACTCGGTGCTTCAGTCATTGTAGTGCCCGGTGACGTTGCTTCCGCAGTGGTTGTTACCGGTGACGGTGATTCTGTAGTAGAAGTCTCCGGTGACGACGACTCGGGGGTGCTACTCGTAGCGATTGAACTCGGTGCTTCTGTTATAGCAGTGGGCGGCGACGTTGCTTCCGTAGTGGTTGGTACCGGTGACGGTGATTCTGTAGTAGAAGTCTCCGGTGACGACGACTCGGGGGTGCTACTCGTACCGATTGAACTCGGTGCTTCAGTCATAGTAGTGCCCGGTGACGTTGCTTCCGCAGTGGTTGTTACCGGTGACGGTGATTCTGTAGTAGAAGTCTCCGGTGACGACGACTCGGGGGTGCTACTCGTAGCGATTGAACTCGGTGCTTCTGTTATAGCAGTGGGTGGCGACGTTGCTTCCAAAGTGGTTGTTACCGGTGACGGTGATTCTGTAGTAGAAGTCTCCGGTGACGACGACTCGGGGGTGCTACTCGTAGCGATTGAACTCGGTGCTTCTGTTATAGCAGTGGGCGGCGACGTTGTTTCCGCAGTGGTTGTTACCGGTGACGGTGATTCTGTAGTAGAAGTCTCCGGTGACGACACCTCGGGGATGCTACTCGTAGCGATTGAACTTGGTGCTTCTGTTATAGCAGTGGGCGGCGACGTTGCTTCAATAGTGGTTGTTACCGGTGACGGTGATTCTGTAGTAGAAGTCTCCGGTGACGACACCTCGGGGATGCTACTCGTAGCGATTGAACTTGGTGCTTCTGTTATAGCAGTGGGTGGCGACGTTGCTTCCGTAGTGGTTGGTACCGGTGACGGTGATTCTGTAGTAGAAGTCTCCGGTGACGACACCTCGGGGATGCTACTCGTAGCGATTGAACTCGATGCTTCAGTCATGGTAGTGCCCGGTGACGTTTCTTCAATAGTGGTTGTTACCGGTGACGGTGATTCTGTAGTAGAAGTCTCCGGTGACGACACCTCGGGGATGCTACTCGTAGCGATTGAACTCGGTGCTTCTGTTATAGCAGTGGGCGGCGACGTCGCTTCTGTAGTGGTTGTTACCGGTGACGGTGATTCTGTAGTAGAAGTCTCCGGTGACGACACCTCGGGGATGCTACTCGTAGCGATTGAACTCGGTGCTTCTGTTATAGCAGTGGGCGGCGACGTTGCTTCCAAAGTGGTTGTTACCGGTGACGGTGATTCTGTAGTAGAAGTCTCCGGTGACGACACCTTGGAGGTGCTAGTTGCTGGATTGGCACTGGTAGTCTGTGTCACAGTTGTAATCTTGGATGTTTGTCGAGTTGGCTTGTTTGTACTATTTTTTTTATCTTCTTGTGGTTTAGGTTTCGTTGGTTTATTTTTGTTGTAAGGTAGTTCTGGAGAGTCAGCATGCAACGGGCCTAATATAGTACCTTAAACAAATATTGTTTTTATTAGATTTATTTCTGCACTTTCATTTCTACAGAGCTCGGCCTACCACATCTGCTCGAGCGTCATGCGCGTGAGGGATTTTGTTTTCCGGGGTGGGGTCATCTTGGTGGTGCCTCTTGTCATCGCCATCGCCACTACGAGCATGGTGTTGAAGGTCAACACCATGCTCGGAACTGCATTAGGGGAGGCACTCCGGTATCACCGGGTGCTGACCTACCTTCATCGTGTTGTCGGGGTCTACCTGACGGATAGGGCCGTCATTTACGTCGGTCGCAGCGGAAAATGGAACCGGCGAGAGAGGTCGTGCGGTGATCCACAGGGATAGGTTCTGAGTCCGCCCTTGTGAAACATCAGTTATGGCTGGGTGCTGCGCGCTGACCTCCCTTGCGGTGTCAGCGTAGTTTGCTACGCTGACGACACGCTGGCACAAGGGAGGTCGAGGTGGCGGCTGAACTCATGACACACAGGGTTGCGATAGTCGTGAAAAGAATCCGGCAACTGGGTCTTGAGGCGGCATTGCACAAGTCCGAGGCCATGTGCATCTAATGGGCTTCGGCATGCGCCGTCGGGATCCCTTCTGACGGTAGGAGGGGTTTCCAGTGGCGTTGAGTCAACGTGGAAGTACCTAGGGCTCATCCTCGAAAGCCGGTCGAACTTCGTAGAGCATTTCCGACGTTTTGCCCCCAAACTGAAACGGACTGGGGCTACGTTCAAGCGGCTATTGCCCAAACTGGGGGGTCCAAACGCCTCCTGCGGAAGGCTCTAAGCGGCTTTCGTGTGATCGATGGCAATTTAAGGGGCCCCGGTGTGGGCGTGTTCTTTGAGACGGCCACATTTTGGGGTGCGTTCAGGTAGTGGGTGGCTCACCTGAACGCGCTCCAAAATGTGGTAGCCGTAAGGCTAGTCTGGGGGTACCGTACGTTCTCTGGCCGAGCCTCCTGGCCGGCTTGCCACCGGATGGGATCTGGAGGCGATAGTCCTCGCGCACCTGCACGAATGGTGCGCGGAGGCACTACGCCGGGGGTAAACTCCGTTGCTGCGGCAAATCATCGCTCAACGGAAAGACCTCCAGTGCAATTTTATGGCGACATGGAGAGAACGACTGTCGCAACCCCGTGCAGGGCAAGCCACAATAGTGGCGATAAGTCCCGTCTTTGAGGTGTGGCTGGAGTGGCGCCACGGCACCCTCACCTTCCACCCGTCGCAAGTCCTCACCGGGTACGGTTGTTTTGGGTCCTAATAGTGGCGATTGGCAGCGGCGATCTCTCGGGTCCGGCCCTGGTACAATACATGCTCCGGAGCGAGAGGGAATGGAAAGCCGTCTCCTCCTTGTGCGAAGCAGTCATGCTAGTAAAGGAGGTGGCGGAACGTGAGAGAGAGATAGCCTCACGTACCAGCCACCGCGGGTGACGCTCCGGGCGTCGGGGGCCACGCGGCCACTAGCGTAGGTGCGGGCCTGTGGACGGTTAGTACAGGGCTAGCTCAATGTCCGTCCGTTTTATGACGACAGGCCGTGTCGATGTCAGCAAATTGGAAGGGGTTCGAGAGGGCCGATGCCCGCCAGGGCTGCGGGATTGTTTGCAAGAGATACCTTGGCCACGGAACACACAGGGCTAAGAAGGAACATGGATGGGTAATCGCTTCCCGCACTGAGCAAGCGTGGTTATCAATGCTTTTGCCTTTTGTGTATGAGAAGAAGCTTGTTTTATGCAGTGGGTCAGTATTAGTCTGGATTATTATCCAAGACGTGGCCTGCGGATTTGTATATAAGTACCATAAGAAACCATTTTCTAATGAGTTTATTCGAACTGGATGGTGACATCATTAATAAACCAATGTAGGGTACTAAAAATACTTACTTATCGCGCGTACCACTACTTTTTCTATTGTTTTCAACACCGTTTTGGTTTTGACATCTGTAACAAAAAAAAAACTAACTCACCGTACTCTAGTCACATAAACTACACAGTAAAGTTACTCATAGTTATTTTTTTAAATAATAATTGGACTTACCCAAAACATGTCCTAAACCTGGGGCTGCTTGTGTGACATAACATGCCTGAAACAAATTTAAATAACTGTTCTATTAATTATTATCTTAGCTATTCTCCTTGACACATTTAACTACGTTCTATGTTTACTGTCTTTGGTTTCCTAGCTGACCGATCCGTGGCAGTATAGAGTTTCATGAGGTGCGCCCTTCGATCACCGATCGGGAAGAATCCCTGACGGCTCTAGTTCAGGCGAGGCTGATCCCGTGCAGTGCTTATAGCTGTGCGTTGACCTTCATAAGGACACATATTAGCCTAAGACAGGTATGCTACAAGCCTTTAACATAACGTATAATATAACAACAATTTTACACTTAAACTTAACGTATAAAAAATGTTGGTGCATTTTAAAGTCTTGAGTGGGGGCATATTTAGGAAGACGTGGTGCGCCTTGCGGCTCTGCCCACTCATCCGCGCCTTAAATATGTGGCGATGTAACAGAGAGTTAACAAAGATGCAGATTTCAGTTTCACAATGCAGTGCGACATTATCACATTTACAATCAAATATTCCATATCACACGATTACCACACGAAAAAGTATGATTGTATGTTTGAGTTCAATCGAATCACAGTTCGTTTTTTTTTTTTAATAAATCTACCTGACTATCGTGCGTGGTACGCCGCACGTATTCCTCCTCCCCTCCTGCAACGCCACGTGTGCATCAGCGTTGCCGACCGCGAGAAACGGTTACAAGCTACATGATCCGCCGCGAGCACCATGGCTCCTCACGCACCGCACCACGTGCCGTGTCACGCACCGCCTTCCCGTAAACGGAGAAGACGCGCAACGCGCTGCCCGAAAATAAGCACAAAGACAGTCCAACATACCAATGGACAATATCACAAATTATTTCATGCCTGTTTTACTCACTTGATTCGAACAGAAAGCCACATTTTCCCGGTCATGTTTACTTTATTATAGCATGGAAAGCAACGTTGGTGGCAGCAACTTAGGAGTTCCTTAGGTCGTTAGTTTAAACCCGGCAGGCGCATTACTGTGTGTACTTTATTTCGTCACCACTGCTCTCATAACTTTATGTAGTGACAAAAATTGAAAAGAATGTGCTAAGATGGTTTGGTCACGTGGAGAGGATGACTGAAAGGCGACTAACAAAAGGTATTTACAAGGCAGAAGTGAGTGGCAACGCCAAGAAGGGACGCTCTAGAAGGACATACACTGACCGTATTGGTGAGGTTCTTCAGAAACTTCATGTGCGTGGTACTCGCAACCAACCGTAGACCAGATGTATGAATGTGGACGACGCAGAAGGAGTATGTAAGGATCTTAGCAAGTGGCGCTCTTTGGTTTCTATAGTAGTTTTTCGATGAATGTATGTTTGCTCTCAAAACGGTAAAGGAAAACTTCGTCAACCAAAAATTTGAACACATGTGACATCTACCAACACGCATGGTAGATTAGATAATGATAGATGTTTATAATAATATTTTAATAATTATATTATTATATTACATTATAATATTATCACTTATTATTATAATGTTGTTACCCACTCCCCCAAATAGAGAGGAGGCCCGTGTCCCAGTCATGGGAAAATTGTAAGCTAGTTTTGCTTTACTGGCTCGTTATCCCTGGCAGGTCTCAAGCGCGACTACTGAGCAAGGTCTTGGGTTTGGTTCCCAGTGTTCATTTGTAAATTTCTTATCCCGCGTTTCGGAAGTTGCCCGTGTGATACCCCGTATTTTGGAAGGCACGATAATCTATAATCCAGCTCCTGATCTCTCCTCGGTCGTGTCGGATTGCTGTCCCATCAGATTGTGAAAGTATAAAGATAGTGGGTGCATCTGTATTTGCGCACACACTTATCTCTGATTTTCTGAGTACTTGGCTAAATATTAGATGCCAAGGCCGAAATCGGTCGGGAGGTTATATTCATTACGTTCATATATTTTCTTATATATAGGGGTAGGCAGAAACCACAGAAAGCCTCCTATTACGTTCCTTGCATACTCGATTTTCCTCATCCACGTTAATACATTTGGTTTTACACGCACGCAGGTTGCGAGTACTACACACCTGGCCTTTCTGAAAAACCTCACTAATAAGACTACTTTATTTTGCTAATATGATTACACACACAACATCATTCGTTATAATCCCCGAAGGGTTAGGCAAAGGTGTACCTAAGTCCCATGTAAAAGGGGGCGAGCCTTTTGCCACCAACCGGGCAAAAATTCAGACTCCGTGGCTACTCCTGACAACTTCCTGATGGAAGCACCACATAACAGTTTGCCTGACCTGGGAATCGACCCAGGACCTCATGCTCAGCAGTCGCATTTATAACCACTACACCAACGAGGCAGTCGTTATAATAATAATACCGGGGATTTAAAAAAAAAAAGTACTTACTGCAAGTATCACTAAAGTCACTCTCACAATATTAGCCGCCATGCTTCGCTCCGATTACTTAGGATTGAATGCAAAAATTGTTACAACTTCTCTTTTTATATCCTACAATTTCAATAGATTAGCGTCATATCATATGTTTTTTTCTATTCATTTTAAAGGTGAAGTTTATAACGGTACACAATTAAATTCAGTCAACATACAGATAAATAACTTTTGTTTTGATGCGAAGTGGCTATTATTATTTAATTATTTATTTGCATAGTTGCAGAATATTATAACATTGTTTACATTAAAATAATACGATCATAATTATTATACCTAGCAAGGTGCTTTGTTATATTAATGAAAGCACACTTGCTTGTGTTATAGAATTATGATCATAATCATGACTAGCTTTTGCTGTGGGCTGCGCCTGCGTTAACGTCGGATATTATCTCTAAGAAACGTACATATACACATAACCTTACGCGTCTTTCCCATTGTGGTTGTTAGACCTTATAATGCAGGTAGCATTATAAGGTCTAAGATTCTTACGAAATCAATACGGGATATAAACCCTATACCCTAACCATGGACACAGTCTGTTTGCCAACTTTCGTCTACATCCACTCAGTCAAGGCGTGAAAACGTAACATACATAGTTAATTTCACGTTTTATAATAATGTTGTGAGTTAGCATTAGTGTTTACGTGAACCCTGTGTCCTTTAAATGATATCAATTACAGTCTATACATTGACTTTGTAAATATTATTATTATGTTAGCATACAATATACCAGTGTCAATAAAGGTGCACGTGTGTTAGGTTAATAAAGTTAGTACAGTATGACCGCTTTAAGTTTGCAGTTCAAGATGGCGCTTTTTGTGAAGAAACAATACATCTATGGGTCAAACTTCGTAAGTTTATTTACGTTCTGCGTTTTTCCGCCTGCACAGCTAAGTTTGTTGAAGAGTAGGTAGGGGTTGCCGTCAATGTCAATACCAAAATGTAAACAGTGTCATGTTTATTGATCATTTTTCTTTCAATTTTTAACGACTTTTAGTATGTGGGTAAAACTCTGTGTTTTTACTTATTTTACCAATGTATACTTACACAGCTTAACGTCTGTAATCCCCGAAGGGTTAGGCAGAGATGTACTCAATAGTACGCCCACAAATCCAAACTTCGTGGCGCTGATGGGAAATAGTACGCCCACAAATCCAAACTTCGTGGCGCTGATGGGAAATAGTACGCCCACAAATCCAAACTTCGTGGCGCTGATGGGAAATAGTACGCCCACAAATCCAAACTTCGTGGCACTAATGGGAAATAGTACGCCCACAAATCCAAACTTCTTAGCGCTAATGGGAAATAGTACGCCCAAAAATCCAACCTTCGTGGCGCTGATGGGAAATAGTACGCCCACAAATCTAAGCTTCGTGGCGCTAATGGGAAATTCCTGATAGAAAAACTAAATAATACGTTGCTCGACACCCACATCTGATCAATTGCTTAGCTAATATTATAGAGAAATGGAAAACACGATTGCAACTGAATACAACAACAGGGATAGTCGAAACAGAACTCATTAAGATCCAGCGAGGAATATTCCAAGGAGATTCACTTAGCCCACTATGGTTCTGTCTAGCATTAAACCCTCTTTCAAACAAATTTAATACATTATTACCCGGTTATTAACTCCAATATAGCGATACAGTGACTGACATACTGACTGACCAACAATATTGTAAAGTAAACCATCTCCTGTACATGGATGACATCAAATTGTATGCATCGTCCCCTGATGACCTATATGAACTAGCGGATGTAATTGAACAATTTTCAAAAGATATAGCTATGGAGTTTGGGATTGATAAATGTAAAATCAATTCAATAAGAGCAGGAAAAACATATACACATTCATACCAAATGCAGACAGGCGCGACAATAGATTCACTAGACGAAACCGGGACATACAAATACTTAGGATATATACAGGCTAAGCAGATTCTGCATAAAGAAATCAAAACTACACTTACCAAGCAATTTAAGCATAGGTTAAAAACAATATTTAATACTCAGATAAACGCTAAAAACACCATTAAAGCTATTAACACCTATGCCATCCCCATTCCCCATTGAATATTGTAATTGCACTCGCAGCGTTCAGACGTGCTCATTAGCAATATTAATATTTACATAAATAATAATGACCTACTTTAGTGTATTACTGTCGTAATGCATAAAGTAATCTTGCATAGTGTGCAGTATTAGTGAACATACGGACATGGACGCAAAATAGTGAACTTTTAGTTAAAACTAACAAAATGGACAACAGCCCCTGTATTCCAAGGGAGCCAGCGCAACCCTCCGCCTCTCCGTCGCAGTCGGCCACGGCCGATGTTATCGTTTCAACGCCTGAAATCCAGCGATGGATGTCCACCATCCAGCAGTACTTGAATGAAGTTTGCTCTATTGCCGCGGATGGGAAACTCAACACCGAGCAGAAAATGAAGATAACAAACCTTTGCCGTAAAGTGGAATCAGGTACGTCACAGATGGCAGTCCACTACCAGTCGCTGAAGAAAAAAGCGATACTCGTGGATAACATGATAGATAGCCTTAAACAACAGCGCGAATTGACAGAACAAATTTTGGA
Organism: Cerastis leucographa; assembly: GCA_963082945.1. NCBI lineage: Eukaryota > Metazoa > Arthropoda > Insecta > Lepidoptera > Noctuidae > Cerastis > Cerastis leucographa. The sequence continues at coordinate 17,160,229 of OY720358.1, read as the reverse complement.
ACTCAAGCAGACGATTCGGAACTCTAGTTATTCGGGAAATGCTTTAAGATCCTAGACCTAATAATTTAAGCGCTGTCGCCATTTATCCCAATGATAAATTGAAAACTAGTAACGAAACAAAAGAACTAGTGCAAAAAATCATACGGCCTGAGCAAATGAAGCTACAAGTACGTGGTGTCCGAAAAACGAAAAATAGTGGCGTGATAATAAGTACCAAGACGAAAAAAGACGCTGATAAGATGAAGAACGCAGTCCAGCTCACTACATTTGGACTTACTGCTGACGAACCAAACAAGCGCAAACCCCGGATCGTGGTTGTAGGTGTGCCGAACTCCTTGGCTGAAAATGAGGTCTTCAAGTACATTTATGAACAAAATGTTGCCGACAAGTTACCAGCGATGTCCTTGGAATCCTTTTTGACCATGGTAAAATTAAGCCACAAATCTGGGAAGAGAGAGACAGCGACTAGTAACTACGTTATTGAAGTTGCGGCCAGTATACGGAAAATTCTAATCACTCAATCAAGGATTTTTATAAATTGGACATCTTGTCCCGTCAGGGACTTTACGTTAGTTACGAGGTGTTACAAATGCCAACAGTATGGCCATGCAGCAAAATCGTGCAGAGAAATAAATTCTACATGTGGCCACTGTGGTGAAGCTGGTCATAATATGATGTCCGAATGCGCGAAGAAAGCATCCTTAGCATTTCCAAGATGCGCAACTTGCTCCCGCTTCAAAAAGCCCAGTGACCACAAAACGGGAGACGCTGAATGCCCTGCTAGAAAAATAGCTGAAACCAGATATATAAACTCCGTCGATTATGAGGGCACCTAGTGAGTCATTACTCATGGCCACACTTCCGTCGATATCGCGCTGCCTAAGCAAATTGTCGCAAACAACAAAAATGCCCTGACGGTGTTCATTTTGAAATATTTACTTGTTTCGTAATGCTGACTGACTATCATATTTATGGTTGTGCGTTGTTTCATCGCTAATTGTTTAATCGAATTTTGTTTCACATAAATTGTTTCTCATATTATCATTTCATAGAATAATCAATACGCAAAATACTTACTTTGAAGAAATTTAAATCATCGATTTTTGTTTCAAATAAAGTTTAATGTTAGAATATTCATATCATAGAATAACAAATCAAATATTATTTATCCACATATTGTTTGTTTCACATAAAACTTATTACGAAGAATAACATTTTAATCGACAGTTTCTAAAATTCAAACCTTTGAAAAATGCATACCCTCCTACAAAATTACAACACCGGGTTCACAAAAATAATGCGGGTAAATTATTGTCAAGCAGGAAAACAATCTTGTTATTCTTACTAATGGTGTCCATGCCTGTTGCATGCAGCATGCAGCAAGCATGCAACTTGCAGCATGCATGCAAGCAACCATGCAAGTTGCAGTATGCATGCAAGCATGTAACATGCAACAGGCAAGGTTTCTGTCACGGCTCCGGCGCTGCGAGGCTCCGGCGGCCCCACGCAAGTTTATCGTCGCAGATGGTATTAACGCTCACCACCGCAGCTTCGGCTTGCTGGCCGGCAAGCCGGCCAGCCTCAGCCGCGGCGGCGATCTTTAGAAACCACCTGCTCCTCAACTCGCGGGACGCCTCATCCCTCCGCGCCTACGCGGGCTTAAATTACACTCTAGGGGTAGGGCAAACAAGACTACGTGGAGTCTGTTTTGCAGCCATTCGTTTCTGTGTCTAACTTTTGTAGTACAACATATTGACTTTTAAAGACAATATTTTAATTTAAGGTTAATAATTTCGTTGAAATAAAATACCATGGAAACATACATCGAACAAACAATATTCGTTGAAAAATAATTCTGCTGTTTGATAAGTTGGTCAAGTAAAAAATGTGATTGTAAAATTCTTTGAATTGTGTTTCTGTAAAATATTTTTCATTCAAGTAAATAGTAGTCGAAACAAAAATATTCGAAATAAAAATACGGGGAAATTTGACAGACTTTCGTTTCCCAGAAAATGTTTCACATACTATTTAAGTATGTGAAACATTTTCTGGGAAACGAAAGTCTGTCAAATTTCTGTCTGCGAAACAAGGTGACACCCATATTTATATTAGCAACTATGTGCAACAAATTGTTTTCCTTAGAATTTATTGACCTACCTTAATTTTGTTCGTATGTTTTATTAGCGTTTTAAGTGGTGTCACCTTGTTTCGCAGACAGAAATTTCACACAATTTCGTTTCCCAGAAAATGTTTCACATACTATTTAGTCCCTGTATTTTTATTTCGAATATTTTTGTTTCGACTACCATTTACTTGAATGAAACATATTTTACAGAAACACAATTCAAAGAATTTTACAATCACATCTTTTTATTTGACAAACTTATCAAACAGCAGAATTATTTTTCAACGAATATTGTTTGGTTGATGTATGTTTCCATGGTATTTTATTTTAACGAAATTATTAACTAAAAATTAAAATATTGTCATTAAAAGCCAATATGTTGTACTACAAAAGTTAGTGACAGAAACGAATGGCTGCAAAACAGACTCCACGTAGTCTTGTTTGCCCTACCCCTAGAGTGTAATTTAAGCCCGCTTAGGCGCGGAGGGATGAGGCGGCCCGCGAGTTGAGGAGCAGGTGGTTTCCAAGCTTCGGCTTGCTGGCCGGCGAGCCGGCCAGCCTCAGCCGCGGTGGTGAGCGTAAATACCATCTGCGACGATAAACTCGCGTGGGGCCGCCGGAGCCCCGCAGCGCCGGAGCCGTGACAGAAACCATGCCTGTTGCATGCTTGCTTGCTTGGATTCTTGCTTGCTACATGCTTGCATGCATGCTGCAAGTTGCATGCTTGCTTGCATGCTGCATGCAACAGGCATGGACACCATTAGTAAGAATTGAATAATAAGATTGTTTTCCTGCTTGACAAGAATTTACCCGCATTATTTTTGTGAACCCGGTGTTGTAATTTTATAGGAGGTTTGAATTTTAGAAACTGTCAGTCGATTAAAATGTTATTCTTCGAAATAAGTTTTATGTGAAACAAACAATATGTAGATAAAGAATATTTGATTTGTTATTGTATGATATGAATATTCTAACATTAAACTTTATTTGAAACAAAAATCGATGATTTAAATTTCTTCAAAGTAAGTATTCTGGGTATTGATTATTCTATGAAATGATAATATGAGAAAAAAAATATGTGAAACAAAATTCGATTAAACAATTAGCGATGAAACAACGCACAACCGTTTTAAGTACATTAGGTTTATCATAATATATTAACTTTTACTAACCCATTTCATAACTTTAGTATTAAATATTGTTAAGGAAATTTGTTGTCCAAGTAGTAATTATTTCAGACATGTCGCCTGTGATACAGGTTTAACCTAGTACAGGCATTGAACTTTGTTATACCTTTATTATTTCTAAGATTTATATTGTATTAATTGTGCCGATTCTAATTTTTGAATAATTATAATATTATTATATTATTTATATTATTCTCACCTACTCTTTTGGCATCATAAAATGGAACAAGACCGAACTGAAAAATCTACAAAGTATTATAAACACTACTCTTACTAAACACAGAAGACACCATCCTAGGTCATGTGTACAGAGACTCACACTAGCAAGGAACGACGGCGGAAGGGGAATAATAGATATCACTAACTTGCATAAAAAGCAAATAACAACATTAAGAACATACTTTGATTACAAAAGCTCCACTTCAACCCTACACAAAGCAATAGCTTATAATGATAAAAACTTACCCCTTTGAAAATGTATGACAGGACAACACAGAGTAATGAACAACAGACTGACCGACAGACAAAAATCGCAGAATGGACCCAAAAGTCACTGCATGGGAGACATCGACACGACCTTAATCTACCTAACGTCGACAAGTTAGCGTCGAACGAATGGTTAAAGCGGGGAAAATTTTTCCCTGAGACGGAAGAGTTCATGATAGCGATTCAGGACCAGGTCATAGAAACCCACAATTACCAGAAACGCATAATGAGAGTTCATCAAATAGTAGACATATGTAGGCGATGCAATGGTTCTTCGGAAACTATTCAGCACATCACAGGTGCGTGTAAAGCAATGGTCCAGACTGATTATAAGCACAGGCATGATCAAATAGCGAACATAATCCATCAAAAACTAGTAATCAAATATTACTAAATCTCCACACTTCCAGTACCTTATTATAAATACCAGCCCGAAATTGTTCTTGAAAACACTACGCACAAACTATACTTCGATCGAGGTATTTTCACCGAGCTGCGGGTTGTTCGAAAGAGATACCGCGGCCCTGGAACACAAAGGGCGAAGAAGGAACATGGGTGGGTTTTAGTCAGTACAAGTCTGACACTCCCTCCCGCTCCGCCCAGAGCGGGAGAAGTCATTTGATGATTTCCCATCCGGAAAAAAAAAAAAACAAAAAAAAGGTATAGTATTTTTACCGATAAAACAATACACTACAATAGATCAGACATCACTTTATTAGACAAATATAACAAAACCGCACAAATCATTAAGCATTACCTTTCCTCTCAATTGTGATTTATATATATGTATATAAATTCTTATTTGTTTATATATCTTAGCATTATGTATTTATATTTAGTTATAAGTATATTTATATTAGGTCTTTACCTATGAAATTGCCGTTTTGTTTGAAAAAAGTTAAAGTATTTTTTTTTTCGAACTTGTTTATTTCTTTTATTCAAAGTAATCACCCCTGCAATCAATGCATCTTTGCCAACGCTGTGGCAGTTTATGGATGCCCTTCTTGAAAAAATCAGCTGGACGGGAGACAACAAACTCTTCAAAGGCGTTTTGTACTGCCTCTCGGGAATTGAATTTTTTTCCCGCTAAAAAGTTGTCCAAATTTTGGAAAAAGTAATAGTCGGAAGGCGCAAGATCTGGTGAGTATGGCGGATGAGGGAGAGCTTCCAAACCCAACTCATGCAGCTTAGAGACGGTCTGTTGTGCAGTATGGGGCCGCGCGTTGTCGTGAAGTAGCAGTGGAGACGACCGATTGACCAAAGCTGGTTGCAGACGTGCGAGTTTCGCCATCATTGTGGTCAGTTCTTCAATGTACACATCTGCAGTAATGCTCTCGCCGTTTTGTAAAAAGCTATGATGAATCACACCAGCACTAGACCACCAAACTGTGACCATCACCTTTCTAGGGGTCATTTTTCGTTTTGCACATTGCTTTGGTACCGAACCAGGATCTAACCAACTTGCTGAGCGCTTTCGATTGTCAAAAAGAATCCATTTTTCGTCGCACGTAACAATTCGGTTCAAAATTCCTTCATTTCTGTGCCTGTTAAGCAGCGCAAGGCAAGTCTCGACGCGTACGTTGCGCTGGCGATCGTTAAGTTCGTGGGGCACCCATCTATCAAGCTTTTTTATCTTGCCAATCTGTCGCAAATGGACCAATATTGTTTTAATGCTAACATCAAAAGCTGCTGCCAGCTCAGCTGTAGATTGAGTTTCATCAGCTTCAACAATCACCTTTAATTCATCATTGTTGACCAAAGTTTCCGGACGACCACGAGGTTCATTTTTCAAGTCAAAATTCCCAGAACGAAACCGAGCAAACCAATAACGGGTTGTGCGTTCGTTTGTACAGTTCTCTCCGTAAACGTCGTTGATGTTACGGGTCGTTTGTGCCGCGTTGGTGCCACGACGGAACTCATATTCCATAATTACACGAAATTTCAAAGTATCCATTATGAGGAAAAATGTTGAAATGTAATGAAAATACAACGCTAATGAATAAACAAAAGACTGATTTTGTAAATAGAATGTCATATTTTTAAAACAAAATTAATTTGAATTTAGAACTCATAGCCAATCAAAACTTTTTTTTGTTTGAAAAAGTCTGTACTGCAATACGGCAATTTCATAGGTAAAGACCTATTATTTAGGTAATAGTATAGGTTAAGTTAGGTAAGGCACAATAACTCATTTTTTCTCTTCCTTCTTTCACACACTATCGTCTACATTTCTTTTTCATCTCTCCTTTCGCAGGTCTGCTGGCAGAAAGGAGATGTTTCATTTTCGGCCATAAGATGTACATTTATTGAAAAAGAGGAAAAAATACCACGAACTTAGGAAAAATATTCTTTCGTGAATTTAAGCCTGATTTGCTGTGCACAAAAAGTAATAGTTTTTCAGTTATTGCCCCATTCTATTCAACATGGCGTCTTCCAGTTGCAGTTTGCTTTCGTTCTGAAATCATGTCACACAAAAACATAATGTCACATAGTATGTGTTTTGGAATTAATTATTATTATTGGTCTCTTAGACATAATTTTCAACTAATTATAAGCAAGTGTGGTGATTTCATCGTCAAAAACGATATAATAGGTACTACTTTTTTGGAGTGTACTTCTGAACGAAAAATTCAAAATGACATTTTGTTCTGACAAGTGACAAAACCCATCAGTGTCCGTCAGTCAGTCTCGTTCGTCCCGTATTGTCTAACGTTTTATGAAAACAGAGAACAAAACAAATACGAAAGCATCGAAAAAAAACAGTTATAATAAACAATTATTATCAAATAACAATTTCCAGGTTATGTAAACGTCATCTCTACAACCTGTCATGGCTGTCATAGCTCTCGCGACAAACGTCAAACATTTTTAATTTTTATTATGTGCATTAAAACCATCTATTATTATTAAAAAAATGTTACTTTATTCTATTCAGGGGATTGTTTCCCACCTTTCCTGAAAGGTACAGGTCATGGCCGGAGTCCCATACAAAAATGAAACATCTCCTTTCATATGAAATAAGCAGTACCTTTGTACTCTAATATTTTATGTTTTTTCCTGTGTTGTGTATTGTGTGTACATAAATAGTAAATAAAATAAATAAATCATTGACATCGCCGTACCAAATACGCACAACGTACAAAACACAATAGCCGCAAAACTCGCTAAATACACTGATCTCAAGATTGAAATCAGCAGAACGTGGCGTCTTAACAATGTTGCTGTAGTCCCTATTGTATTATCAACAACAGGTGTTATACCTAAACAGCTCCACCAGTCTTTAAAAACCCTTGATTTACCACCATACACGTATCAAAGCCTTCAGAAAGCCGCAATCCTAAATACTTGAAGGATTGTTAGAAATTTTTTACAAAATGAAAATGAGATAGTATTAATCTCCACCTCACACACTCGCCCTCCAATCACCGCACAGTCACAGTGTAATGGACACTCTTCATGACACAGCCCGACCATATCATCATCTCATCATATCACCACTCCCCCAGGGTAGTACTTGGCTTCGGCCCGTACTATTCACAAACCCGGCAATAAGTCGAGATACGAGTAAAAGTAAAAGTATAACAATAATAACAATGTTTATTTTTCACCACAATCATCATCATTCTCTTGCCCTTATCCCAATTTATTTGGGGTCGGCGCAGCATGTCTTCTTCTTCCATACTTCTCTATTACTTGTCATCTCATGTGACACCTCCTTTCTTGCCATATCATTCTTCACACAGTCCATCCATCGTTTCTTTGGTCTTCCTCTACTCCTAAAAACATCCACATTCATACTCAAAACTTTTCTCACGACGTTTTCCTCATTCCTCCTCATCACATGCCCATACCACGACAACCGATTACCACACATCTTTTCAGTCACCGGCGCCACTTTCAAACTGCCCCTTATGTACTCATTTCTTATTTTATCCTTTCGCGTAACACCACACATCCCCCTTAGCATTCTCATCTCAGCTACATGCAAATCCCTTTCATTCATCCTTTTTGTGGCCCAACATTCTGATCCATACAAGACAGCAGGTCTAACCATTGTTTTATAAATCTTCCCCTTGAGTTTAAGAGGAATGCGGGAATCGCAGATAGTTCCCGTGACCTGCCGCCATTTCATCCATCCAATGTTAATTCTGTGCTTTACACTACGATCTATTTCGCTATCGCTTTGGACAAGTGAACCGAGATACCGAAAGTCGGAGCAGACAGGAAGAAGCGCGCCATCTAGCGATATGACACCAGGGCTGGAGAGATCGCCGAAATCGCAGAACATGTATTCAGTTTTAGTTCTGCTGATTTTCAGGCCAACATTCTCCAGCTTCTGTTGCCATTCCTCCAATTTGCTCTGGATCTCCGGTCCATCTTCACCAACAAGAACGATGTCGTCGGCGAAGAACATGCACCAGGGTGCCTCTTCCTGTATATCCGACGTCAATGCGTCCATAATCAACAGGAAGAGATACGGACTCAAAGCCGACCCTTGGTGCAAGCCTACAGCCACACTGAACTCGTCGGTGTTACCAGCAGCTGACCGTACGTAGGTACAAGATTGGCTGTACATAGCACGAATTAACTCTACATACTTCCCTGGCATACCTTTCTCTTTCAAGGCCCACCACAACACTTCCCGAGGTACCCTATCATACGCTTTCTCTAGATCAATGAACACCATGTGCAAGTTCTTGTGCGCACGTCTGTACTTCTCACCTAATTGGCGAAGTGCAAAAGTGGCGTCCATTGTTCCTCGACCTGGCATAAACCCAAACTGGTTTGGGCTAACCTCACTCTCCTCTCGCAATCTTTTCTCTATTACTTTCTCCCAAACTTTCATACTATGTGACATGAGCTTTATCCCTCGATAGTTGTTGCAATCCTGCACATCACCTTTATTTTTAAAAATAGGCACTAGCGAACTATTGCACCATTCTTGTGGGATCGCTTCTTCGGTCAACAACTTATTGAAAAATAAAGTCAACCACATGTATCCATCTTCTTTTAAACACTTCCATACTTCTACTGGTATTTCATCAGGGCCCATGGCCTTTCCATTTTTCATACTTCGAACTGCATTCCTTACTTCATCCATGCTAATTTCCCTCACCACACCCATATTTACTCGTACCTCTTTAAGCACACCGCTCCATTCATTCTCTTCATTCATCAACTTTTCAAAATAAACCTTCCACCTTCCTTTTATTTCGTCATCTTTCGACAGAACTTTACCAGCGCCATCTTTTATACATCTTATATGATTTATATCTCTCGTTCTCCTTTCTCTTGCTTTTGTTATCCGATAGAGCTCCTTCTGGCCTCTAGGGCTGTCCAGTGAGTCATATAACTTCTCCTGCGCCTTAGTCCTGGAAACTGCTACCGCCTTTTTTGCCTTTCTCTTCCATTCTCTATAAATCATCTTTTTTTCTTCCTTCAAACTGTCGTTCCCGATTGCTACACCCTGCCATTCTTTAAACGCAACCTTCTTTTCTTTCAGACTCTTTTGTACCTCTTCATTCCACCACCATGTATCCTTATCAATTATACCTTTCCCTTTCGATTCTCCAAACACATCTTTTGCTACTCTTCTTATACAGTCCGCCATCTCTTTCCAACATTCATTCACAGATTTTCCTTCCATATCCTTCATTTCAATCATCTTATCTACCACCTTGCTTTTAAACATACTTGCACATTCTTCTTTTTCTATCATACGCCATCTGGTTTTAGGTGGGGGCCGTTCTTTGTTTCCACTAGACGGGGCACTAACTTTTACCTCCAATAAAACAAGTCTGTGTTGGGAGACTAAGTCTTCGCCTGGCAGCACCTTACAGTTTGTGACCCATTTGAGGTTGTTCCGTTTGACCAAAAAATAGTCAATTTGCGTCGAGTGGTGGCCACTTTTATAAGTAATCAGGTGTTCGGCTCTTTTTTTAAACCACGTATTCGTGATTGCCAGGTCAAAAGCAGAAGCAGCTTGTAGCAGTGCCTCGCCGTCAGTGTTACGGTCTCCATACCCCCAGCCGCCATGCACTCTCTCATACCCATCCTTCACTCTTCCTACATGCCCGTTGAAATCACCCCCTACATACACGTCTTCACTCTCTTGCACATCCAACATCACTCGATCAAAGTCTTCCCAGAACTTCTCTTTTACGCTATCCTCACTTCCTGACTGGGGTGCATACACACTAATTACATTTAACACCAAACTATCTACAATCACTTTTACAGCTATCACTCTATCGCTCACCCTTTTAACATCCACCACACATTCTTTTAACTCATTATCCAAAACTATTCCCACTCCATTCCGCTTTCCATCTCTGCCACAGTAGTAAAACTTATATCCTTCTCCTATCTCTCTTGCCCTCTCACCCTTCCACCTAGTCTCTTGCAGACACGCTATTTTTATCCGTCGCCTTTTTAAAACATCTGCTAACTCTCTTCCTTGTCCAGTCATCGTACCTATATTCCAGCTCGCACACCTCATTCTTATTTCTTTTACACTCCGAGCTGGCGTCTTATGTCGCACCCGCCCGTTCTGGTGCGACAACCCTTGTCCACTTTCCGCAGTGGCCGGGTGCTGCCTCTGCGCGTCGCCTGTGGGGTACGCCCTAGCCCTAACATTACTTCCATTTATAATATGATTCATGCTGCATGGGTTTTGGCAAAGATTTTATAACCGGCCGCCTGCCTGACGTCAACCCTCCTCGGGAATGCTATTGTGCATATCTTTTTAATTTTACATATGCTAAGTATTCCATTAGTCGCCTTTTACGACACCCGATGGATGAAATGGGATGGTGGTATTCTTTGAGTCCGGCACCACACGGACATATTATATATATTTTTCACCACAATATAGTTACATTATAGAGGTATCAATACAAAATACGTAACACAATCATTATACTGTGGGAGACTGGTGCCTAAGCTAGACTGTGAGGTCTGTATTTCAGGACACCAGACCTGGTGTCCTGAAATACAGACTTTTTTTTTTTTAAGGATGTTAAATCATCAAATGACTTCTCCCGCTCTGGGCGGAGCGGGAGGGAGTGTCAGACTTGACTAACTAAAACCCATCCATGTTCCTTCTTAGCCCTTTGTGTTCCAGGGCCCCGGTATCTCTTTCGAACAACCCGCAGCCATGGCAGGCATCGGCCCTCTCGGACCCCTTCCGATTTGCTGACATCTCCTTAAGGCGCGCGTGGAACACGAACGCGCCGTCGGCACGGCCTGTCATCATAAGACGGACGGACGGTGAGCTAGCCCATTACTCACCGTCCACAGGCCCGCGCCTACGGTGGCCGGGAGCCACTGGTGCCCCCCGACGCCCGGGGAGTCTCCTGCGGCGGCTGGGACGTGAGGTTCTCTCCCTCTCACGTTCCACCACCTCCTTCGCTAGCATGACTGCTTCGCAGAAGGAGGCGACGGCATCCCATTCCCTCTCGCTCCGGACCATGGATTGAACCAGGGCCGGACGCGAGAGGTCGCCGCCGCCAATCGCCGCTACGAGGACACGGCGGTGCTCAGCCCAAGCGGGGCAGAGCTCCACCGTGTGCTCCACCGTGTCTTCCGGCCGATCCTCGCAGTGGTAACACCCGGGCGTTTCCTCCCGCCCGATTCGGTGCAGGAGCCTCCCGAAAAAACCGTGTCCGGTGAGGACCTGCGTCAGGCGGAAGGTGAGGGCGCCATGGCGCCTCTCAAGCCACTCCTCAAAGAGGGCACTTATCGCCACTATTGTGGCGTGCCCTGCGCGTGGTTGCGACAGTCGCTGTCTCCATGTCGCCATGAGATCGTGCCGGAGGTCTGTCCGCTGAACGACAATTTGCCGCGGCAGCGGAGTTTCCCCCCAGCGTAGTGCCTCCGCGCGCCATTCGTGCAGGCGCGCGAGGGCTATCGCCTCCAGATCCCATGGCGGCAATCCGGCCAAGAGGCTCGCCGCCTCGCCGGAGATCGTGCGATACCCCCGGACCAGCCTTACGGCTACCACCTTCTGGGGCGCGTTCAGGTAATGGGCGGCTCGCCACCTCAAAGAACGCGCCCACACCGGGGCCCCGTAAAGGGCCATGGACCGCACGACCCCCGCGTAGAGCCTCCGGCAGGAGGCGTTTGGACCCCCCAGGTTGGGTAAGAGCCACTTCAACGCAGCCCCTGCCCGTTCCAGTTTGGGGGCCAAACGTCGGAAGTACTCCACGAAGTTCCACCGGCTGTCGAGGACAAGCCCTAGGTACTTCAGCGTCGACTCGACGCCGATGGGAACTCCTCCTACCGTCAGCTTTATAATATTATTATATTATATATAATAATATAAATATAATATATATAGTAAAGATAAGAAATAATACAATAATGGCAACGTAGGCCCTAAAAGATTTAATACAAACATCATTATCAAAATTATTATTACATAACATAACATTTCAGATAAAATTAATATATAAATGAACATGTCATTTTAAAAAACGATTCCCTTAAAAATTCATTGACATCATAATAATTATGCTTTCCTAGCTAACAAAGATTTTACTTTTCACGTTTCCGGATGACAGCGATGTGGAGGAGTATTTTGACGCCTTAACGTCCTGTTGTTTTTAATTTAGTTTATATTTAGTTAGTTAGTTTATGTAAATACTGTTATTTTTATTTTATTAACTTTTCTTTTAAATGCTTCTACACTCAGCTTTTTCCAGCCTTTGGGAGCCATATAAAAAACACTCCTGCGCATAAGTGCAGTCTGAGACAATGTTGGCAGAGTTGACTGTTATCACGTCTATTTGTAGGAAACCGGTCTGCCATGCGGGGAAATAGCTTAGGATTTGATTTAACAAAACTCAAAAAACTCAAAGCATTTATTTCAATTAGACCATTACAGGCACTTTTGAAAGTCAAAATACAAAAAAAAACGCGAAGCTACAGTCCCAGTCACAAGACATAATACAAATATTGCGATTTCCAAAAAAAAGTCAAGATATTTTGGTTTATGAAAAACGGCTTGCAGCTGTCAGTAATTTTTAATTTGAATATGAATCTAATGCACTTTTTCGGGACTTTAAATGCAATATCTCTATCCGTAGAGAGCCCAAAAAAATATGTATCTGATAATGGGCTTTGCTATCCGTAATAGGCGGTTAATATATGACTATTTTCCATTTAATATTGCTTTACTTATAACGTGCTCATGAAATGTAAAAAACTGTTACAACTGATAACTGAATTTAGTGAGACCTGATGAGATGTTTTGTTCAGAAACGATAAAGGCAAATACTTACCTAGGTATATAGCCATGAGGGAGTATAAAAAAAAAATTCGACGTTTTGATACAAAAAACCATCGATTATTTAGATTTTAGAACATTAGTTGAGTAATTAAATAACATTTAGCGAGATTGAATGAAATTCCTGTATAGATAATATTTTAAGACAATTTTTCAATTGCGTGTAAACTCCTTGCTTGAATTTGCATGACCTAATATGTATTACAATAATTGTGCGTTCAATAATACAGTTTTCCTTACAAATATGTAAATTGTCACCTGTAAAGAGAAAATGTCAATCAAACAGAAATATGTAAAATTATAAGTACAATTTTACAATTTTGACAGTTTTCCACCATGGTAAAGTTGTAAGTTGTATTCTTTATTAAACAGAAACTTGTAGACTTGTAAAATACAATTACAATTGACAATTTGTAACGTTTATTAAACAGGGCCCTGGTTAAAGGCGGAAACATACTTACGTGTCGTGGCGTGTCGTGACGCGCCAGAAGCAAATCGGTTTCATACATTTAATATGGTTAGGGACATATTTGCATGGCGTGTCGTGTCGCAACGATGTATAAAACCGAATGCTTCTGGCGCGTCACGACACGCCACGACACGTAAGTATGTTTCCGCCTTAAGCGTTGACTTTTTTTAAACATGTCATTTATTTCGCAAATCGACATGGCGGTAGAGACGAGAAGGGAAAGAGATGGGACTAAACCGGGAATCGAACCTAAAACCTCTTGCTCCGCAGTTGCATTTGCAACCACGACACCAACGAGGCAGTGACAGTAGTTATTAATATTTAGTTAATTGACTATTATTACACAAAAGAAGAACAAGTCATTTATAAATCAATCAATCAATCAAATCATTTAATTCGGATAACAAAGACCCATAGCATAAATACCTTACAAACTATCATATATATTTATAAAAACTAGGAAAGTATTATAAAACTATTGTACACAAAGTGACGGCGTCGTGTTGCGCTGCGTGGTGTCGCGTAGCCTTCCGCGGAATCGCCGTTATATGACACCCTTCGGCCAAAACTCCTCCTTGAGGAAGGTCTCGATATGATGAGTTGGAACTCGCACCACGAATGACTTGAAATTCGTGTTGTGGCGCGACTCCAACTTCTCGACCCTCAAGGTCCAGCTGGTCTTCACTCGAACATACTCCATGATGTCCTCAACCTTCGTGGTGTGATGTAGCCGAGAGACATAGAGCTGCGTCGTGGGTATTGCCGGACGCAGCATCATATTGGGTCCTGCCGGCGCGGTCCCGCACAGGTTCCGACTGGAAGGCTTCTTCCTCTTCTTCCTCTCCACCTTTACGAAGCCATCCTGGTCACATGTTCCTGAAGCTGGTCTTTGCTGTTTCGAACTCCTGTTGCCAGGTTCACAGCATTTCTTCTCATCCCCCTTCTTGCTCTGCGACACAGGTTTGTGCGTGGTGACGATAGCAGCGTAGGCACGTTTAGGGGTCGACGTACCTACACGAGTCGCTACCTCGACCGGCCTCGAGTCCGCGGCGGCGCAAGTTGCAACGCGTGCAACAGCAGCGGGTGACGCAGTGGAGCTCGCCGACTCAAAACTGCCGATGCTAGCGTTTCTCGCTCCGCAACATGTGCTCACGTTGTAGGCATCAGGCGACCTATTTACCTTAACAGAGTTGCGCAACAACTCTACTTCGGCACGTAGTTCACCAATGGTGTTATTCGACACCTGCAAAGTGGACTGTACCTCAGCCAGGCTTGCCTTGAGAGTTGTAATGTCCTTCAGCAACCTGGTGACGTCGACGTGGTCAAACGTGACTGGGGGCAACTTATGTAGTTCCCTCGCCACAAAAGCGGGCACGTCGTCCGGGTCGGTGCGCTTCAACAACGTGACGATGTCTTGAACACACTTCGGGCCACCATCCCTCCGGCGGGACTGCATCTGCTCGACTTTGCCGAGCGACTGGAACAGCAGCAGCTTGGCACTGCTGATCTCCTCCTCCTTGAAACTGGACTTGCAGATCTGCAAGATGCTGACTTCGTCCATGTAGTCAATAGCATGGTAGATAAATGCCAAGACCTCGTTGGCTATGAGCGGTTGTGAACTCATAGCGACGTTAATCGGGCAACGGCTAAAGCCGCGCGACACGCGAATATAATATTCGTATCGGGTAGCGCAAACACGTCCGTACTCGACCGCGCATTGCACTGCACTCAACCAAAACTGTTATAAAGTGCTACTAGGATCTGTTGGTGATTGATTGACATTGATATGGGACGTTATTGGTGAACATTTGTGGGTTTTAACTTTTTGCGAAAATGTATTAGAAAATCAAGAAGGTGGTATTCGTTCTGATTTTAGCCATGGGCCAATGAATATAAGTATTTGCAAGCGTGTGTTCGCAAGCGTGATTGTTGAGCAGCAGGTACTGGATTTGATTCCTGTGTCGAGCAAGTATTATTGAGTTTTAAAGTGAAACTTTTATTACATCGTCTCAAACTTTTTCGTCTGTGTGTTGCATGTCGCGTGACGCTCGGCCGCGTAGTAGGGATAAAGTGAAAGGCACTCGTTAGAGCGCCTTTCACTTTATCTCTACTCCGCGATATATACGTTTTATACCCTTGATGGAATTATTCCAAAAAAATTTAGTTAAATGTCTATAGTGTGAAAAGAAGTTTCACTTTTACCGTGGTTTCATAAAACCACACAATCCTTTTTTTCTATCAAGAATCAATATTCTGCAACTATTTAAATAAATAATTAAATAACAACGGCCACTTCGAAACAAAACAAAAGTTCTGTATGTTGACTGAATTTAACAAAAGTCTGTATGTTGACTGAATTTAATTGTGTAACGTTATAAACTTCACCTTTAAAAATGAATAGAAAAAAACATATGTTCTGACGCTAATCTATTGAAATTGTAGGATATAAAAAGAGAAGTTGTAACAATTTTTGCATTTAATCCTAAGTAATCGGAGCGAAGCATGGCGGCTAATATTGTGAGAGTGACTTTAGTGATACTTGCAGTAAGTTTTTTTTATTAAATCCCCGGTATTATTATTATAACGACTGCCTCGTTGGTGTAGTGGTTGTAAATGTGACTGCTGAGCATGAGGTCCTGGGTCGATTCCCTGGTCAGGCAAACTGTTATTGGGTGCTTCACATCAGGAAGTTGTCAGGAGCAGCCACGGAGTCTGAATTTTTGCCCGGTTGGTGGCAAAAGGCTCACCCCCTATTACATGGGACTTAGGTACACCTCTGTCTAACCCTTCGGGGATTATACCGAATGATGTTGTGTGTGTAATTGTGACTGTCTGTAACGTACTCTTAATTATTAACCAAATATCTTAATCTTGATTTCTATTTCAAAATTATCACACGGTATCGGCCACATAGAAACACATTAAACCTCTAGTTTATGGGTTTGGCAGCCTGACAAGTTACCGTAATTAATAACGAAGCGTTCATTCTTCCTTTGAATTCTAAAAGAAATATTGGAACACTTGGAAAGGCATAAATTCTTTATTTAATGGGAAACAAACTATGGACAATTGTCGGCCCACAGGCCAAATGTAATATTTCTACGAATTCTTAATAACAAACGCTAAAATATCCGATTTCTAAGCGTAACTCACAATAGGAGAGCAACATATGTTTGTCATATACCCCGGTCACGAGTACCCATAGGGACCCAATCACGCAAAAAGGAACCTTAAGCCGGTCGTGGTATTTTTGAGAAGGATGTTGTGGGAGATGAAGGAGGGGCAGTCGGTCTTAGATCGCTAGAGGGCTCGGACGATGTGAGCTAATTAAGTTAGGAGATTTGGTGAATACCAAGAGGCTATGTCCAAGTGGACAGTTGGTTTGGGATCACGGAAGAGTTCGGACGGGTTAGGTTTAAAACCTTAAAGTGCTAGGACGTCCTAGGTTAGGCTCGTGAAGTTAGCGTAGTCTTGGTACCAAGATGTTCATATCCGAGTAGGCTGTTGTAAGAGAGTGATTCGTATTTTATAAGTTAAATTTATGTATTAGTAATACCTAAGTCTAGATAAAATGAGTGTCGAGGCGTGGTTGGAGGAGAGCTGTGGCGGAGGCGAAACTGGTAATGTGTGCAGTATTCTGTAAGAGAGTTGTAGACTCCTTAAATTAACACGTGGTAAGTGTTAACTATAATTAACTCTTAGCTCATAGTAGCGGATTGGCAGCCGTGCAGAGGCGATGTTAATAATCATTTATTTCAGCATGGCGCAGCAACTGCTTCTTATCATCACAATGTATACTATTATCTTATGTGTTATGTAACCACCTCCTCATCCGTACCTTGGCAAATATCCTTCAGTTGCGTTTGGTTATAGGGAGACGGGAAAAGCCTTCTGCTACACTCTACAATCACCTCAAGCATACGACATGTACACTGTACACTAACACACCTGACTATTGACGAATATTGACTTTTATCTGACGCACCACAAAATAATGGAAGGCAGAACTGTAATATTCGCATTTCGATAAGAACAAACTATATTGTTCAGTGGTGAAGGCAGCACCGTAATATTCACGGTTTGATCAAAACACATGATATTTTTCAGTAATATATTGCCGACTTGTACTTGTAGTACAAATCAACCAAACGCTGCTGATTAATACTGTTTCCTGTAAAGGTCTAGCTCAGAAACATTGCGTATAGATTTTTGGCACACATTTTAGGAGCGGGGGTATGCTTCACTAAGTATTCCTAACTGGATTGATAGCTACGTCCTGAGGGACGCTAGAGACTGTGTCTCGTTAAAACTGAACCACAGCCACTGGTAGGCTATTCTGAATCGACACTATTTAGCGAGACCCCAATTACGACTGGGGAAGATTAAGAAAATGTGAAGTGACGATATAATTACCACTTCGGTGTCCACAAATAACTATCGCAATATGTTCTGCTACAGACTGAGTCTACGGTGTTCTTGTGCAAGTTTTGAGTTATAATAGTAATTGGGGTAGTCTGCCGTAAGGGACTTAAGTGAGTACGCGAGTAGATTGAAATACTGAAAACTTGTCTTCCCCAATGGCAGCTGGCCTCACAACCCACTGCCTTAGTATTGAGGACGACACGTGGTCTGTTAGAGTTTGCAGCAGTGTCCTTAGTAGGGCTATGCAATTAGGTCTAACAGTACACGTACGCCGGGCAGACGTTGTAAAATGGCTCCATTTTGTGACATGGAACCGTTTGCGTCAGCACACAAAGTAACGTAGAGAACAATTATACAACTTCTTAAACACAAGCACAACGTTCCTTTTACCACCTTTGTCTTACATATCATATATTTGCGACCTCTTGTCTTATTAACTTCATGCATTAATGTTGTTTGGTTTGATATGATTTTATATTACACATGTATAATTATGTATTACCAGTGAATTCCCAATATTAACTTCACCTTGTACCCCTCCCTGTCCCCTAGCTTTCAAAGTCAGGACAGGGCTACCCTAAATTGGGAATTCAGTCCTCTTTGTCGGTGGGAAGGCGACCAGTCAGGGAAGTACCTTACAGGGCCGTGCAGAAATGGCGGGGCCCGGCCCTTTCCCCTTCGGGGGAAATCGACCGTAATACTAAAATTAATATGATTTAGGAAAAACGAAAATTTTATCAGCCTAATGTAATTTAGGAACAGTCACATAATCATATTAGCAAAGTAAAGTAGTCTTATTAGTGAGGTTTTTCAGAAAGGCCAGGTGTGTAGTACTCGCAACCTGCGTGCGTGTAAAACCAAATGTATTAACGTGGATGAGGAAAATCGAGTATGCAAGGAACGTAGTAGGAGGCTTTCTGTGGTTTCTGCCTACCCCTATATATAAGAAAATATATGAACGTAATGAATATAACCTCCCGACCGATTTCGGCCTTGGCATCTAATATTTAGCCAAGTACGCAGAAAATCAGAGCACAAGTGTGTGCGCAAATACAGATGCACCAAAATACGGGGTATCACACGGGCAACTTCCGAAACGCGGGATAAGAAATTTACAAATGAATACTGGGAACCAAACCCAAGACCTTGCTCAGTAGTCGCGCTTGAGACCTGCCAGGGATAACGAGGCAGTAAAGCAAAACTAGCTTACAATTTTCCCACGACTGGGACATGGGCCTCCTCTCTATTTGAGGGAGTGGGTTGTTATCTACCACGCGTTTTGGTAGATGTCACATCTCTTCAAATTTATGGTTGACGAAGTTTTCATCGAAAAACTACTATAGAAACCAAAGAGCGCCACTTGCTACGATCCTTACATACTCCTTCTGCGTCGTCCACATTCATACATCTGGTCTACGGTGGTTTGGTGGTTGGTTGCGAGTACCACGCACATGACGTTTCTGAAGAACCTCACCAATACGGTCAGTATTGTTGAGGTTCTTCAGCGTTGCCACTCACGTCTGCCTTGTAAATACCTTTTGTTAGTCGCCTTTAAGTCATCCTCTCCAAGTGACTAAACCATCTTAGCACATTCTTTTAAATTTTTGTCACTACATCAAGTTATGACAGCAGTGGTGACGAAATAAAGTACACACAGTAATGCGCCTGCCGGGTTCGAACTTACGACCTAAGGAACTCCTTAGATGGGGCTGCCACTAACGTTGCTTTCCATGCTATAATAAAGTATACATGACAGAAAAAATTTGGCTTTGTGTTAAAATCTGTGAGTAAAACAGGCATGAAATAGTACGTGATATTGTCCATTGGTATGTTGGACCGTCTTTGTCCTCATTTTCGGGGACGCAGCGCGTCGGGCAGCGCGTTGCACGTTTTCTCCGTTTACGGGAAGGCGGTGCGTGCAGCAGCCCGCGTTATCACACGCCCAAATACAAACATATTTCAATGTACGATGTGGTTTACGAAGACGCGGGGCGTGACACGGCACGTGGTGCGGTGCGTGAGGAGCTACGGTGCTCGTGGCGGATCTTGTAGCGTGTAACCGTTGTTCGCGGCGGGCAACGCTAATGCACACGTGGCGTTGTAGGAGGAGAGAAGGAATACGTGCGGCATACCATAGACGATAGTCATGTAGATTTATTAAAAAAAACGAACTGTGATTCGATTGAAATCGAACATACAATTATACTTTTTCGTGTGGCAATCGTGTGATATGGAATATTGTAAATTTGATCATGTCGCACTGCATTGTGAAACTGAAATCTGCTTCTTCGTTAACGCTCTCTTACATTGCCACATATTTAAGGTGCGGATGAGCGGGCCGCTCCACAAGACACACCGCGTCTCCATAAATGTGCCCCAGCTCAGACGTTGAAACGAACCAACAGATTGTTGTTATTTTATACGTTAAGTTATAAGCTTGTAGCATATTTGTCTTAGGCTTTATAATATGTGTCCATATAATGGTCAACGCACAGCAATAAGCACTGCACGGGTTCAGCTTCGCCTGAACTAGAGCCGACAGGGATTCTTCCCAAACGGTGATCGAAGGGCGCACCTTATGAAACTCTATACTGCAACGGATCGGTAAGCTAGGAAACCAAAGACAGTAACCATAGAGCGCAGTTAAATGTGTCAAGGATTATAATTAATAGAACAGTTATTCAATGTTGTTATTTGTTTCAGGCATTTTACGTCACACAAGCAGCCCCAGGTTTAGGACGTGTTATGGGTAAGTCCAATTATTATTTAAAAAAATAATTACCTGAGTAACTTTACTGTGTAGTTTCTGTGTGTAGAGTACGGTGAGTTATTTATTTTTTTGTTACAGATGTCAAAACCAAAAAGGTGTTGAATACAGTAGAAAAAGTAGTGGAACGCGCGATAAGTAAGTATTTTTAGTACCTTTCAGTGTGTTATTAAGGATGTCACCATCCGGTTCGAATAAACTCATTAGAAAATGGTCTCTTATAGTACTTACACTAATCCACAGGCCAAGTCTTGGATAATAATCCAGACTATTACTAGCCCACTGCATAGAACAAGCTTCCTCTCATGCACGGAAGGCAAAAGCATTGTTAACCACGCTTGCTCAGTGCGAAGAGCGATTTCCGCAAGTTCTCTTACGATGTTTTCATGCACCATATCAGTAATATCAAAGATAAAGTTAGAAACTTGTATAAATTATATACAAGATGGTTTGTCACCATTATACACAAAAGTCTTTCGATGACACGGTCCCTTGGTCCCTTTATTTTTTCGGTCACGATTAAATGAATTTAGAGGGTTGTATTGATAATTTTAATGATTATTGAAGCGTTGGAGA
Organism: Cerastis leucographa; assembly: GCA_963082945.1. Lineage (NCBI taxonomy): Eukaryota > Metazoa > Arthropoda > Insecta > Lepidoptera > Noctuidae > Cerastis > Cerastis leucographa. Next base: position 17,138,911 of record OY720358.1, on the reverse strand, counting down.
GTTGGAGCTACTGGATGAATAAAGAGAAACTCACAAACAATAAAAAGGTCAAAAGGTCACAAAGCCCGTCACAAATTTTCTCGTATTACGGAAGTAGGCGCGCTAAGTACTACCGTGGCGTTCGCATAGCTGTAGGCACGCTGATGCCGAGGAGCAGGACCCGCAGGGTAGGCAGTGAAGGTGGTAGATGCCCGATGCCGGTGGGGCGTCGTCGTGGTGGGTCTGTTGGCGTCGGATGCCTGACGCCAACAGGAGTGGCTCGACGGCAGCGGTGACGTCACCAAGTGACGCGGCTCAAAACCCGTAGGTACTTTGTTCCCTAGAATTATAATTCCAGAATGTGAATCTTGGGTTCTCTGCTTATCCTCTCCTGACGGTGACCACGGCAGCGTAAGCGGAGCGTAGAGATATGTACTGAAGCGCTTAAGGCAGTTGTGTGTAGAGGTCACCTTCAGAAGCGGAGTTTACAGGAATAGTGGAAAAAAAAGAAAAAAAAAGAAAGAAAAAATATTTATTTGTCGCAGGGACATGACGTGCATACAAAATAACAATGAACACAATATACATACAAAGCATAACAAACATTTGAAAGTACAATAATATAAAATATACAATAATAAGATTAAAAAATAAAAAATAAAATAAAAGTAAACAAGTTGACAGCTTGCACGTCGTGACTGCGATAAGTAGGTTACCACTCAGCATGATGCTGTGCTATGGGGGGCCCACATCACAGCGCTAAAAAGGGAGTGGGAAGCACTTTAAAATACAAGAATTACGTACAGTCGGGAAAGTGGGAATATGGACACTTTTCAAACAAAATTCCGTGCACACGATGACCACATCTGTTTAACTCCCTTATTACTATTGGTCCACACAAATAGTTTGCGGACCAATTTTATTTTATTTTATTTTATTTATTGGGGAAAACAAACAATTACACATTAAGAATAACAAAAAGTTAGGATACAGAAATAATACAAATGTGAAATCAACCACGTTCTCCACAGATACACAATGAGACAATTTGGTAAATTTTAGACTAACGTATAACGCTTTAAACAATAAAAAAGAGGAATATAGTATAAGTAAGTAATGCAGTTAATAAGTGGAACATTAGTATCACATTAATTTTTCAAAATGTTAAGTAACATGAGTCTAAACTTTCCATGCGGCAAAGCAAACAGATCCAAACTGCAGAAATTCTTATTAAAATTGCTCGTAAGGCGACGAAGAGGTGCACGCAAGCCGGCATTTGTGCGACAGGAAGTAGTGGCGAATACAGGTCGTGCGCGCACCTCACGTCCCTGGCATGTTCTGGGAACTATATAACACAACTTGTTGCAAATGTCTAAACAATCATACGAGTTGTTGCATAAGTCATACAAAAATGTTGTTTCAAGAAACGTACGCCTTGAACTCAAAGAAAGCAGATTATATTTTTTAAGTAACTCACTATAAGAGAGATAATAACTTTTTAAGCAGCGATAATGCATAGACTTCAGAAACTTACGTTGTATGCTTTCTATACTCTCAATATATTTATTGTAGTAGGGGTTCCACACAGGAACTGCATATTCTAATTGAGACCTAACTAGTGATCGATAAAGATATAAATATGTACTAGGGTGCTTAAATTCTGTGGCTGATCTCATCACAAAGCCATACATACGATAAGCATTATTTACAATTTTATTAACATGTGCGTCTAAGTGCAGTTTATCGTCAAGTAATATTCCCAGGTCGCGAATCATACTCTCTCTTGCAAGAGTTTCGCTGTTTATTGCATAGGGGTATTTAAATACATTTTTATTTTTAGTGAAGCTAATACAACAGCATTTAGAAATACTGAGTTGGAGTTTATTTTTAGTGCAATAATCTGTAAGACGATTGAGGTCTTGTTGAAGCAGTTGACAGTCAAGAATAGTTTTGATGGGTCTATAAACTTTAAGGTCATCTGCGTATAGTAAGAATTTGGAGTTAAGGAAGCACGTGTCAATATCATTGACAAATATAATAAATAACAAAGGGCCCAGTATCGAGCCTTGAGGCACCCCCGATGAAACAGTTATGGATTTAGATTGGAAACCATTAACTACCACTTTTTGCGTTCTATTTGTAACATAGGAAGTAAACCAACGGAACAAATCCCCACGAATGCCATTAAACGCTATTTTGCCTAAAAGTAAATTATGATCGACCTTGTCAAAAGCTTTACGGAAGTCAGTGTAAATAGAGTCCACCTGTACCCGTGTGTCCAAATTATTGAATAAATAATCAGTATATTCAATCAAATTAGTTGTTGTAGATCTTTTCTTCACGAACCCATGCTGTTGCTTAATAATCTGATCATGAATAATCGGATATAGCTGATTGTGGACCAGCCTCTCGAACAGCTTTGACAAGGCTTTTTAATATGTATTGTTTTAAAGACAATCTCAGGCTCTGTTAATGATCCCAGAAGTTTGACCACAGTTTTTTTTTTCATTTACGACACCAAAGGGCCTCTGCAAAAAACAGATGCTGCGATGCTATTGGTAGTGGAGCGTTAATAAGCGCTTCTATAGCGGCCGGACGCTGCAAGTAACGATATTCCTTACCGTGGTCAAATACGCAGTTTGGTGATAGTTCATAACATTGATGTAGCAAAGTTTAATAAAATAAGCTAAATGGTAGAAAGTAAAGATAAAATGATGTCTAGAAAAGAAAAGATGATGAAACATTAATGCAAGTTATTGTCCTTGACATGATCTTTGCAAAGCACTGCGTGAATATGTCAACACTTAGCCACTTACCCAGTAGGGGAGATGAGACACTGAAGCTATTGTTCCTTAAATATAGAAACTTTAAAATATGAATATTAATTATTATAAAGTTTTGGAAATTACTCGATGTTTCTTAATAGTCGAGATAGGTAAATGTGCGCGTTTATTGCCCTGCACAAGCGTTGTGCACGGGGACGCAGACGTCGACTATCCCTTCTGCTCGGGGCGGAGCGGCAGGGAGTGTCAGACTTGTACTGACCTAAAACCCATTCATGTTCCTTCTTAGCTCTTTGTGTTCCAGGGCCTCGGTATCTCTTTCGAACAGTCCCGCAGCCCTGGCAAGCATTGGCCCTCTCGAACCCCTTCCGATTTGCTGGCATCTCCTTGAGGCGGACGAAACATACACATCTCCTTGAAACGGACGGACAGTGAGCTGGCTCAGTACTGACCGTCCACAGGCTTGCGCCTACGGTGGCCACCGATGCCCGGGGCGTCCCATAGCCCCTGGTACGTGAGGCTTTCTCCCTCTCACGTTCCGCCACCTCCCTCACTAGCTAAACCCTTTCACAAAAGGAGGCGATGGGTTCCCATTCCCTCTCGCTCCGGAGCATGGATTAAACCAGGGCCGGACGTGAGAAGTCGCCGCTGCCAATCGCCACTACGAGGATACGGCGGTACCTAGACCAAGCGGAGCAGAGCTCCACGGTGTGCTCCACCGTGTCTTCTGGGTGATCCTCGCAGTGGTGGACAACCGGGTGTCCTCCTGTCCGATTCGGTGCTGGAACCTCCCGAAACAATTGGGTCCGGTGAGGACCTGCGTCAGGCGGAAGGTGAGGGCGCCGTGGCACCTCTCCAGTCACTTAGACGATAAGTCCCATCAAAGAGGGGGCTAAAAGCCCTTTGTACGCTAATCTAGTATGTGTGTGTGTTTGTTGGTGAGCGATTGGATGAGTCCTTTATTAACCCCCGACCGAAAAAGATCGGTGTTATAAGTTTGACGTGTGTACCTGTGTGTCTGTGTATCTGTGTGTCTGTCTGTGGCATCGTAGCTCCTAAATGGATGTACCGATTTTGATAAACTTGGTTTCGTTTGAAAAGTGTTTTAATCGAGAGTGTTCTTAGCTATGTTTCGAAAAAATCTACTCAGCCGTTTGATGGTAATCACGTCTTTTCTAGTTGAAGGGAAATTAACAACTTCCACAGGTCTGGTCGATTCGAAATTTGAAATCTTGTCACTTGTCACCATGGGCATCGCCAGGGGGGGTGGTTGCACCCCCCCCCTCTCCCCAAAAACGTTTTTTTTTATTATTTAGCTGTTTCGTTTATTGGCGAGAAATCGCGCAACACCGAGAAAAGTGGAAGCAATGGGGAGACCTATGCCCAAGATTGGGACAGTCAAGGTATATTCTTTTATCTAAGTAAAAGAACATAAGTTTTAAAAGCATGAAATAAAAATTAAATTAAAAATTTAAAAAAAACCTCGACACAAAAACCTCTAAAGCTAGCCTCGGAGGCTGATGGTATAATTATTATTACTAAAGTTATTAAAACTAAACAGACAGAAACGTGTTGCTGGGGAGTTTGTTGCGCCACTTCTTCTCCTCAGCTCCAACACTAGGAAGTGGTGAAGGGTGGGCGCTGTCTATAGGGTTTCAATAGAGTTATTTCCCAACTCAAAAAGATTCTCAACCTTAATATGACCAACCAAATAGTAATTCTTGAATAATATTATTCTTTATACTTGACCAATGATTCGGGCAGGCTGACACGAGCACGTGACTTGCAGATGCGTTAGTTGTACGAAAGGTACACTTTCCATGGGGAGGGATTGGAATTGGTTTGATACCACAGCTTTTTTATAACCAGTCTAAGGACTGTTAGGGACCATGACTATTGATTAGCATGATGATCGACGTTCTGCCGCTGAAAAAGCCGCTTACGTCACTTATGGAAGTGTTGCTCTAAGTGCTTCAGGTGCAGATGCGAGGTATCGTGTGAGTCACGACTGACCAATTACCTATTACGCTAGCGAAAGGGTTACTTACAAAAACCATTGGTTGTAATATAAATTACTTTGCCCTTTTGTAACCACTTTCAATATATTTCAAGAACTACGAATTTCATAATCCAACTTGCTATATATCTTTCAATCCTTTCCTTGTTCTAATAATGAGACAAGGCATTGGATTTGAGGCATTGAGGAATTCAGTTCTAACTATCAGTGGGAAGGCGACCAGTCAGGGACGAACCTTACAGCGCCGTGCGGAAATGGCGGGGCCCGGCCCTTTGCCCTTCGGGGGAAACCGACTTTAATACTAATATTAATATGATTTAGGAAAAACGAAAATAGCACATCGTATTGATATTTCGGAAAAAATATATGTATTTCATAAAAAATAACAATGATAAAGTTTAAATTATCAAAACCGCGCGAAAAACGCTGTTGCTCTAATGGCGTTGGTCAGGTGATCCGGGTGACGTCACACTGCCGTAAACATTTTGTAATAACCCTTTAAAAACAGCAGTGAACCCAAAGTAAAAATTCATTTTTATCAGTTTTAGTGGTTAAAATGGTGTATAAATGGTGTGTAGTGCCACAGTGTACAAATACGTCTATAAATAACCCACAAAAATTGTTTGTTTCTGTTCCAACAAATCCCAAAAGGCGAAAAATGTGGCTGAAGTTAGCTCGAAGAGACCCAAACAGTATTTCATCTCATTCAAATGTGTTTATGTGTGAAGATCACTTTGATAAGCTATATTTTACTTTAGTGAGAATCATGTTATCCTAAGATATACAGCTGATCCATCTGTTCTGTAACCTTCAAAATATTGTACATAGGATGTTGTAGGTACGATTCATTGTTGATGAATCAAATAAAATTAACATTTATTAGACTACTCGAAATAGTAACTAAAATATCGGTTTTTATAAAAGGAAATAACATCTTTAGTACCTGATTTCCTATGCTGGCAGCATAAGTTGAGGATAATCCTTTTCAACTCACTGTTATTGCAGCACAACAACCCTAAAGTGGGTGATAGACGTGCGAACTTTAAGTACGCGGTTTTTAAGATCGCGAACTTACTCGGCTCGACGTCGGTGACACACGAGAAGCTGGCTCACACTGTATTACCATGTCATCGACGGAAGAAGCTTTGTGTTATTTAGGAATTATATCTTATTACGTTTTAAAAACTAATACAAAAAAGAAAAAAAAAACGAAAAGTTAGGATAAAAAACTATGTTTTTTTCTTTGTATTCGTTTCTTTTAATTTTCCAATGACAAGGATTATTACGGAGTCCTTCTATGAACTCTGTTAGTAGATCATGATAATATGTACGGAAATCACTCATTTTAAAATTTCTACAACACAGATGATTAGCTAAACCAACAAAAAATACGCGGAAAAATGGCGGCTCGCGGCTCGCAGTGCTGCCACACGTACGAGCCAAGACGAGCTACGAGTAAGATTTCAAACCGGTTGGATCGCCGGCGAACTTGCTCGGCAATTTTAAAGTACGCATGCTTAAGGTGACACACCCGCGAAAAAGGTTGACGAGCCACAAGTCCGCGTACTTACTCGCACGTCTATCACCCACTTTAGTGATGTTGTTTAGCTATACAGTACAATACTCTTTATTGTACACAAAACAAACAAGAAACATTATTATAAAAATAGAGATGTACAATGGGCGGTCTAATCGCACTAGGCAATTTCTTCCAGACAACCTTTGGATGGAAATAAGTTGCAAGAAATAAAAGACAGGTAGTCTAACCTAAAATAAATATTTTATGATGATCACACATAGGTAAAGGTTTGTGAATAAATAAGTCTTACTTACATTGCTGTTTTTACATTTTTAAGTTCTGCAGCACAGTAATCAGCGTTGTTCTTAAAGAAAAGTGCAACCATAAATGCGTCTATTTGAGGCAAGTTGCTGTTATCAGCTCTTACATAATTTGTCTCCATTTTTAGATTAGAATCCAATATTATGAAAATAGTTAAAACAATAATCAAAATCTATCAGAAAAAAACTTCAAAAATAGCCCAAAGAACGATTAACCCGGCGGGAGTGTGGTGACAAAATATTTCATCGAGCATGTGGCGGGGTATGACATGCACGTAAACTAAACTGCCTGTATATGATTATAATAATCAAATTCAGTTGAAAATTTTATTTTATTTATTAAAACACAATCCCTCTACTTATATTTAAATGAAAAACTTAGTCATATTATTATATTTTAATAGTTTTTATTACCAAAGTTCAGGCACTAATTTTAAGTTACAAATCAAAACAGTCTTCCATAAGACGCATCAATCCTTTTAAAATAAACTAATATTACTAAATTAAACAAAATAAAACTCAAAAAAACATAAAGAACAATAGATCTTTAGTAAAAAAACATAAAAATAACTAAAGTTATCATTATGAACTAGATTCAGAACTAGCACCGTTTTTGCAGGAAAAACTTGCGTGTTCTAGACAAATGTCCTTGCGCGATTCATCTAAATAATTTTTAATAGGTCGTATAACATAGACCTAAGTCTATTTTCCCTTATTGTTTTCACCCATATAGCCAAAAGCCTAAAAAAAAAACAAGAAAATAATAAAATTAAATAAGAATGTTATGATTAAATGCACACGTAAACTATGTGGCGGGGTGTCACTTACCCCACGTAACATATAATCGTGTGTATCTCGAACGCCGGCTGACGCCACACTTCGATCACACCATTGTGCCTTCCTTCACTACCTCACCTCCAGCTACGCGAAGGCGCTAACACGTAACTTACAATAATAAAAATGTACGCCAGCAAAAAGAATTAGTGGGGTATGCTACACCCCGCCACACTCCCGCCGGGTTAAAACACTTAATAAACGAAATGCGCGTACTTTATTCAGTGATCGAAGCCGTGTTTACATGCGTGTGACGTCACCAGGGTTGTGTCCAATAAAATTAAAAAAAAAGGCGTTCTCGTTACAGATAAAAGTTCAGAAATTATTACATTTTTATCGGTGAAATTTTCAAAAAATATACGTATTTCAGTTTAAATTATAGTTTAATATGTTTTTTTATGCTATTATCTGATAGGATGACCACAATTTGTAGTATATTTTCAATGTTGTCAAATAGCCTATTATATCAGCCTGGGGTAATTCAGGAACAGTCACACTCTCAATACAATTTATGCAGACATCATAATTGGGGTTCCAGACCTTAGAGGCGTACTCCAAATGACTACGGACAAAGGAATAGCATAATATTTTAATAGTCTTTATATTTTTAAACTCGGAGGACACCCGGAGGATAAATCTAAGTGCTTTTGATCCCTTCTTGACTACATTGTCTGTGTACGCATCAACGAGGAGCTTAGCATGAAAGTGCAATCTCTCTGATCCCTAATGTTGTTAACAAAATTTGGTGTTGTATCCAAAAGCATGTAGTTATGGATGATCTGGGTGGGTTTCCGTGTAATGGAGCAAACATAACACTTGGAGACATTCAAATGCAACTTATTATTTATACAATAGCCTTGAAAACTATTGACGAGCTACGTGGCTTAATCAATAAAGAGGCTAAGTGCGGAAACAGCCCCGCTAACCTAACGTAACCTAATAACAGCCACACGGGTCGATTTCAAGGTAAAGACGAGCTTGCTGAGGTCGATCCGTGGATGGGTGACCATAATTACATACCGAGTTTACTCCGTGCCTCAGAAAGCACGTTAAGCCGTTGGTCCTAGCTGTCGTTTGTAGATCTTTGACAGTCGTTACAAGTAGTCAGAAGCCGAAAAACTGACAACAAGTCTTCCCAAGGGGTTTCGTATTACCCAGTTACTGGGTTGTGGAGGTCAGGTAGGCAATCGCTTCATGTAAAATACTGGTACTCAGCTACATCTGGTTAGACTGGATGCCGACCCAAACAAAGTTTGGGAAAAGGCTAGGCTGATTATGATAATGAGCCTTGAAAATTAAGGTCCACCTGTAAAAGATGAGCATCCGCTAGAGTATTTATTTGTCTCATCATCTTTATATCATTATAATATGACTTCTGTTGTTGCAGATGAGATATCAAATAACTTATTATTATGGTTGCAAAAGGTTTAATTTCATAGAATGCTTAGAAAAAGAGTCATCTGCCAAACGGTATCTCAGCGAGTCTTTAATATTATTCATCTCGGAAAAATAATCATTCGCAGGCAAAGAGAGATGAAAATATGGGATGGTAAAAATCGGTGGCGTACCCAAAATATTGTAGCGCTTGTCAACCCTGCTCTAGACGCTACCGCAAATGTGGTGGTCGTGCTCTGTATAAATAAAATTGCAGCATTTACAAATCTAATAAAAGCATTTCTTTTAAAGGTACTATATTAGGCGCATTGCGTGCTGACTATCCCGAACCACCTGACAACCAAAAACGACCAACCAACCCTAAACAACATGACGATAAGAAAATGACTACAAAGCAGCAAACACGACCAACATCCCTGATTAATACTACGACACAGGCTACCCCTACCACTCCAAAAATTTTAAAAGCAACGACTTCAATCAGTACTAGTAGCACCCCCGTGATGTCGTCACCGGAGTTTTCTACTACAGAATCACAGTCACCGGTAACAACCACTACCAAAGCAACGCCACCGCCCACTACTAAAACAGAAGCACAAAGTTCAATAGCTACGAGTAGCACCCCCGTGGTGTCGTCGCCAGAGACTTCTACTACAGAATCACCGTCACCGGTAACAACCACTACGGAAGCAACGTCACTGCCCACTCCTATAACAGAAGAACCGAGTTCAATCGCTACGAGTAGCATCCCCGAGGTGTCGTCACCGGAGACTTCTACAACGGAATCACCGTCACCGGTAACAACCACTATTGAAGAAACGTCACCGGGCACTACCATGACTGAAGCATCGAGTTCAATCGCTACGAGTAGCATCCCCGAGGTGTCGTCACCGGAGACATCTACTACAGAATCAACGTCACCGGTACCAACCACTACGGAAGCAACGTCGCCGCCCACTGCTATAACAGAAGCACCGAGTTCAATCGCTACGAGTAGCATCCCCGAGGTGTCGTCACCGGAGACTTCTACTACAGAATCACCGTCACCGGTATCAACCACTGCGGAAGCAACGTCGCCGCCCACTGCTATAACAGAAGCACCGAGTTCAATCGCTACGAGTAGCACCCCCGAGTCGTCGTCACCGGAGACTTCTACTACAGAATCACCGTCACCGGTAACAACCACTGCGGAAGCAACGTCACCGGGCACTACTATGACTGAAGCACCGAGTTCAATCGGTACGAGTAGCACCCCCGAGTCGTCGTCACCGGAGACTTCTACTACAGAATCACCGTCACCGGTAACAACCAATACGGATGCAACGTCACCGAGCACTACTATGACTGAAGCACCGAGTTCAATCGCTACGAGTAGCATCCCCGAGGTGTCGTCACCGGAGACTTCTACTACAGAATCACCGTCACCGGTAACAACCACTATTGAAGAAACGTCACCGGGCACTACCATGACTGAAGCATCGAGTTCAATCGCTACGAGTAGCATCCCCGAGGTGTCGTCACCGGAGACTTCTACTACAGAATCACCGTCACCGGTAACAACCACTTTTGAAGCAACGTCGCCGCCCACTGCTATAACAGAAGCACCGAGTTCAATCGCTACGAGTAGCATCCCCGAGGTGTCGTCACCGGAGACTTCTACTACAGAATCACCGTCACCGGTACCAACCACTATTGAAGAAACGTCACCGGGCACTACCATGACTGAAGCACCGAGTTCAATCGCTACGAGTAGCACCCCCGAGTCGTCGTCACCGGAGACTTCTACTACAGAATCACCGTCACCGGTAACAACCACTACGGAAGCAACGTCGCCGCCCACTGCTATAACAGAAGCACCGAGTTCAATCGCTACGAGTAGCATCCCCGAGGTGTCGTCACCGGAGACTTCTACTACAGAATCACCGTCACCGGTAACAACCACTACAGAAGCAACGTCGCCGCCCACTGCTATAACAGAAGCACCGAGTTCAATCGCTACGAGTAGCATCCCCGAGGTGTCATCACCGGAGACTTCTACTACAGAATCACCGTCACCGGTAACAACCACTATTGAAGAAACGTCACCGGGCACTACCATGACTGAAGCATCGAGTTCAATCGCTACGAGTAGCATCCCCGAGGTGTCGTCTCCAGAGACTTCTACTACAGAATCACCGTCACCGGTAACAACCACTACTGAAGAAACGTCACCGGGCACTACCATGACCGAAGCATCGAGTTCAATCGCTACGAGTAGCATCCCCCAGTCGTCGTCACCGGAGACTTCTACTACAGAATCACCGTCACCGGTAACAACCACTTTTGAAGAAACGTCGCCGCCCACTGCTATAACAGAAGCACCGAGTTCAATCGCTACGAGTAGCATCCCCGAGGTGTCGTCACCGGAGACTTCTACTACAGAATCACCGTCACCGGTAACAACCACTGCAGAAGCAACGTCGCCGCCCACTGCTATAACAGAAGCACCGAGTTCAATCGCTACGAGTAGCACCCCCGAGTCGTCGTCACCGGAGACTTCTACTACAGAATCACCGTCACCGGTAACAACCACTATTGAAGAAACGTCACCGGGCACTACCATGACAGAAGCACCGAAATCAACCGCTACGAGTAGCATCCCCGAGGTGTCGTCACCGGAGACTTCTACTACAGAATCACCGTCACCGGTAACAACCACTATTGAAGAAACGTCACCGGGCACTACCATGACCGAAGCATCGAGTTCAATCGCTACGAGTAGCATCCCCCAGTCGTCGTCACCGGAGACTTCTACTACAGAATCACCGTCACCGGTAACAACCACTTTTGAAGAAACGTCGCCGCCCACTGCTATAACAGAAGCACCGAGTTCAATCGCTACGAGTAGCATCCCCGAGGTGTCGTCACCGGAGACTTCTACTACAGAATCACCGTCACCGGTAACAACCACTGCAGAAGCAACGTCGCCGCCCACTGCTATAACAGAAGCACCGAGTTCAATCGCTACGAGTAGCACCCCCGAGTCGTCGTCACCGGAGACTTCTACTACAGAATCACCGTCACCGGTAACAACCACTACGGAAGCAACGTCGCCGCCCACTGCTATAACAGAAGCACCGAGTTCAATCGCTACGAGTAGCATCCCCGAGGTGTCGTCACCGGAGACTTCTACTACAGAATCACCGTCACCGGTAACAACCACTATTGAAGAAACGTCACCGGGCACTACCATGACAGAAGCACCGAGTTCAATCGCTACGAGTAGCACCCCCGAGGTGTCGTCACCGGAGACTTCTACTACAGAATCACCGTCACCGGTAACAACCACTATTGAAGAAACGTCACCGGGCACTACCATGACTGAAACACCGAGTTCAATCGCTACGAGTAGCATCCCCGAGGTGTCGTCACCGGAGACTTCTACTACAGAATCACCGTCACCGGTAACAACCACTTTAGAAGCAACGTCGCCGCCCACTGCTATAACAGAAGCACCGAGTTCAATCGCTACGAGTAGCGCCCCCGAGTCGTCGTCACCGGAGACTTCTACTACAGAATCACCGTCACCGGTAACAACCACTGCGGAAGCAACGTCGCTGCCCACTGCTATAACAGAAGCACCGAGTTCAATCGCTACGAGTAGCATCCCCGAGTTGTCGTCACCGGAGACTTATACTACAGAATCACCGTCACCAGTAACAACCACTACAGAAGCAACGTCGCCGCCCACTGCTATAACAGAAGCACCGAGTTCAATCGCTACGAGTAGCATCCCCGAGGTGTCGTCACCGGAGACTTCTACTACAGAATCACCGTCACCGGTAACAACCACTATTGAAGAAACGTCACCGGGCACTACCATGACTGAAGCATCGAGTTCAATCGCTACGAGTAGCACCCCCGAGGTGTCGTCACCGGAAAATTCTTCTACAGAATCACCGTCACCGGTAACAACCACTATTGAAGAAACGTCACCGGGCACTACCATGACTGAAACACCGAGTTCAATCGCTACGAGTAGCACCCCCGAGTCGTCGTCACCGGAGACTTCTACTACAGAATCATCGTCACCGGTAACAACCACTACAGAAGCAACGTCGCCGCCCACTGCTATAACAGAAGCACCGAGTTCAATCGCTACGAGTAGCATCCCCGAGGTGTCGTCTCCGGAGACTTCTACTACAGAATCACCGTCACCGGTAACAACCACTATTGAAGAAACGTCACCGGGCACTACCATGACCGAAGCATCGAGTTCAATCGCTACGAGTAGCACCCCCCAGTCTTCGTCACCGGAGACTTCTACTACAGAATCACCGTCACCGGTAACAACCACTTTAGAAGCAACGTCGCCGCCCACTGCTATAACAGAAGCACCGAGTTCAATCGCTACGAGTAGCATCCCCGAGGTGTCGTCACCGGAGACTTCTACTACAGAATCACCGTCACCGGTAACAACCACTATTGAAGAAACGTCACCGGGCACTACCATGACTGAAGCATCGAGTTCAATCGCTACGAGTAGCATCCCCGAGGTGTCGTCACCGGAGACTTCTACTACAGAATCACCGTCACCGGTAACAACCACTATTGAAGAAACGTCACCGGGCACTACCATGACCGAAGCATCGAGTTCAATCGCTACGAGTAGCACCCCCCAGTCGTCGTCACCGGAGACTTCTACTACAGAATCACCGTCACCGGTAACAACCACTATTGAAGAAACGTCACCGGGCACTACCATGACAGAAGCACCGAGTTCAATCGCTACGAGTAGCATCCCCGAGGTGTCGTCACCGGAGACTTCTACTACAGAATCACCGTCACCGGTAACAACCACTATTGAAGAAACGTCACCGGGCACTACCATGACCGAAGCATCGAGTTCAATCGCTACGAGTAGCACCCCCCAGTCGTCGTCACCGGAGACTTCTACTACAGAATCACCGTCACCGGTAACAACCACTTTTGAAGCAACGTCGCCGCCCACTGCTATAACAGAAGCACCGAGTTCAATCGCTACGAGTAGCATCCCCGAGGTGTCGTCACCGGAGACTTCTACTACAGAATCACCGTCACCGGTACCAACCACTATTGAAGAAACGTCACCGGGCACTACCATGACTGAAGCACCGAGTTCAATCGCTACGAGTAGCACCCCCGAGTCGTCGTCACCGGAGACTTCTACTACAGAATCACCGTCACCAGTAACAACCAATTCGGAAGCAACGTCGCCGCCTACTGCTATAACAGAAGCACCGAGTTCAATCGCTACGAGTAGCATCCCCGAGGTGTCGTCACCGGAGACTTCTACTACAGAATCACCGTCACCGGTAACAACCACTATTGAAGAAACGTCACCGGGCACTACCATGACTGAAGCATCGAGTTCAATCGCTACGAGTAGCATCCCCGAGGTGTCGTCTCCGGAGACTTCTACTACAGAATCACCGTCACCGGTAACAACCACTATTGAAGAAACGTCACCGGGCACTACCATGACCGAAGCATCGAGTTCAATCGCTACGAGTAGCACCCCCCAGTCGTCGTCACCGGAGACTTCTACTACAGAATCACCGTCACCGGTAACAACCACTTTAGAAGCAACGTCGCCGCCCACTGCTATAACAGAAGCACCGAGTTCAATCGCTACGAGTAGCATCCCCGAGGTGTCGTCACCGGAGACTTCTACTACTGAAACACCGACACCGGTAACAACCACTGCGGAAGCGACGTCGCCGCCCACTGCTATAACAGAAGCACCGAGTTCAATCGCTACGAGTAGCGCCCCCGAGTCGTCGTCACCGGAGACTTCTACTACAGAATCACCGTCACCGGTAACAACCACTGCGGAAGCAACGTCGCTGCCCACTGCTATAACAGAAGCACCGAGTTCAATCGCTACGAGTAGCATCCCCGAGTTGTCGTCACCGGAGACTTCTACTACAGAATCACCGTCACCGGTAACAACCACTATTGAAGAAACGTCACCGGGCACTACCATGACAGAAGCACCGAGTTCAATCGCTACGAGTAGCATCCCCGAGTTGTCGTCTCCGGAGACTTCTACTACAGAATCACCGTCACCGGTAACAACCACTATTGAAGAAACGTCACCGGGCACTACCATGACCGAAGCATCGAGTTCAATCGCTACGAGTAGCACCCCCCAGTCGTCGTCACCGGAGACTTCTACTACAGAATCACCGTCACCGGTAACAACCACTATTGAAGAAACGTCACCGGGCACTACCATGACTGAAACACCGAGTTCAATCGCTACGAGTAGCACCCCCGAGTCGTCGTCACCGGAGACTTCTACTACAGAATCACCGTCACCGGTAACAACCACTACAGAAGCAACGTCGCCGCCCACTGCTATAACAGAAGCACCGAGTTCAATCGCTACGAGTAGCATCCCCGAGGTGTCGTCTCCGGAGACTTCTACTACAGAATCACCGTCACCGGTAACAACCACTATTGAAGAAACGTCACCGGGCACTACCATGACCGAAGCATCGAGTTCAATCGCTACGAGTAGCACCCCCCAGTCGTCGTCACCGGAGACTTCTACTACAGAATCACCGTCACCGGTAACAACCACTTTAGAAGCAACGTCGCCGCCCACTGCTATAACAGAAGCACCGAGTTCAATCGCTACGAGTAGCATCCCCGAGGTGTCGTCACCGGAGACTTCTACTACTGAATCACCGTCACCGGTAACAACCACTGCGGAAGCAACGTCGCCGCCCACTGCTATAACAGAAGCACCGAGTTCAATCGCTACGAGTAGCACCCCCGAGTCGTCGTCACCGGAGACTTCTACTACAGAATCACCGTCACCGGTAACAACCACTGCGGAAGCAACGTCGCTGCCCACTGCTATAACAGAAGCACCGAGTTCAATCGCTACGAGTAGCATCCCCGAGGTGTCGTCACCGGAGACTTCTACTACAGAATCACCGTCACCGGTAACAACCACTATTGAAGAAACGTCACCGGGCACTACCATGACCGAAGCATCGAGTTCAATCGCTACGAGTAGCACCCCCCAGTCGTCGTCACCGGAGACTTCTACTACAGAATCACCGTCACCGGTAACAACCACTATTGAAGCAACGTCACCGGGCACTACCATGACAGAAGCACCGAGTTCAATCGCTACGAGTAGCATCCCCGAGGTGTCGTCTCCGGAGACTTCTACTACAGAATCACCGTCACCGGTAACAACCACTATTGAAGAAACGTCACCGGGCACTACCATGACCGAAGCATCGAGTTCAATCGCTACGAGTAGCACCCCCCAGTCGTCGTCACCGGAGACTTCTACTACAGAATCACCGTCACCGGTAACAACCACTTTAGAAGCAACGTCGCCGCCCACTGCTATAACAGAAGCACCGAGTTCAATCGCTACGAGTAGCATCCCCGAGGTGTCGTCACCGGAGACTTCTACTACTGAATCACCGTCACCGGTAACAACCACTGCGGAAGCAACGTCGCCGCCCACTGCTATAACAGAAGCAACGAGTTCAATCGCTACGAGTAGCACCCCCGAGTCGTCGTCACCGGAGACTTCTGCTACAGAATCACCGTCACCGGTAACAACCACTGCGGAAGCAACGTCGCTGCCCACTGCTATAACAGAAGCACCGAGTTCAATCGCTACGAGTAGCATCCCCGAGGTGTCGTCACCGGAGACTTCTACTACAGAATCATCGTCACCGGTAACAACCACTATTGAAGAAACGTCACCGGGCACTACCATGACCGAAGCATCGAGTTCAATCGCTACGAGTAGCACCCCCCAGTCGTCGTCACCGGAGACTTCTACTACAGAATCACCGTCACCGGTAACAACCACTATTGAAGAAACGTCACCGGGCACTACCATGACAGAAGCACCGAGTTCAATCGCTACGAGTAGCATCCCCGAGGTGTCGTCACCGGAGACTTCTACTACAGAATCACCGTCACCGGTAACAACCACTATTGAAGAAACGTCACCGGGCACTACCATGACCGAAGCATCGAGTTCAATCGCTACGAGTAGCACCCCCCAGTCGTCGTCACCGGAGACTTCTACTACAGAATCACCGTCACCGGTAACAACCACTTTTGAAGCAACGTCGCCGCCCACTGCTATAACAGAAGCACCGAGTTCAATCGCTACGAGTAGCATCCCCGAGTTGTCGTCACCGGAGACTTCTACTACAGAATCACCGTCACCGGTAACAACCACTACAGAAGCAACGTCGCCGCCCACTGCTATAACAGAAGCACCGAGTTCAATCGCTACGAGTAGCATCCCCGAGGTGTCGTCTCCGGAGACTTCTACTACAGAATCACCGTCACCGGTAACAACCACTATTGAAGAAACGTCACCGGGCACTACCATGACCGAAGCATCGAGTTCAATCGCTACGAGTAGCACCCCCCAGTCGTCGTCACCGGAGACTTCTACTACAGAATCACCGTCACCGGTAACAACCACTATTGAAGAAACGTCACCGGGCACTACCATGACCGAAGCATCGAGTTCAATCGCTACGAGTAGCACCCCCCAGTCGTCGTCACCGGAGACTTCTACTACAGAATCACCGTCACCGGTAACAACCACTATTGAAGAAACGTCACCGGGCACTACCATGACCGAAGCATCGAGTTCAATCGCTACGAGTAGCACCCCCCAGTCGTCGTCACCGGAGACTTCTACTACAGAATCACCGTCACCGGTAACAACCACTTTAGAAGCAACGTCGCCGCCCACTGCTATAACAGAAGCACCGAGTTCAATCGCTACGAGTAGCACCCCCGAGTCGTCGTCACCGGAGACTTCTACTACAGAATCACCGTCACCGGTAACAACCACTGCGGAAGCAACGTCGCTGCCCACTGCTATAACAGAAGCACCGAGTTCAATCGCTACGAGTAGCATCCCCGAGGTGTCGTCACCGGAGACTTCTACTACAGAATCACCGTCACCGGTAACAACCACTATTGAAGAAACGTCACCGGGCACTACCATGACAGAAGCACCGAGTTCAATCGCTACGAGTAGCATCCCCGAGTTGTCGTCTCCGGAGACTTCTACTACAGAATCACCGTCACCGGTAACAACCACTATTGAAGAAACGTCACCGGGCACTACCACGACCGAAGCATCGAGTTCAATCGCTACGAGTAGCACCCCCCAGTCGTCGTCACCGGAGACTTCTACTACAGAATCACCGTCACCGGTAACAACCACTTTAGAAGCAACGGCGCCGCCCACTGCTATAACAGAAGCACCGAGTTCAATCGCTACGAGTAGCATCCCCGAGGTGTCGTCACCGGAGACTTCTACTACAGAATCACCGTCACCGGTAACAACCACTGCGGAAGCAACGTCGCCGCCCACTGCTATAACAGAAGCAACGAGTTCAATCGCTACGAGTAGCACCCCCGAGTCGTCGTCACCGGAGATTTCTACTACAGAATCACCGTCACCGGTTACAACCACTGCGGAAGCAACGTCGCTGCCCACTGCTATAACAGAAGCACCGAGTTCAATCGCTACGAGTAGCATCCCCGAGGTGTCGTCACCGGAGACTTCTACTACAGAATCACCGTCACCGGTAACAACCACTATTGAAGAAACGTCACCGGGCACTACCATGACTGAAGCATCGAGTTCAATCGCTACGAGTAGCATCCCCGAGGTGTCGTCACCGGAGACTTCTACTACAGAATCACCGTCACCGGTAACAACCACTATTGAAGAAACGTCACCGGGCACTACCATGACCGAAGCATCGAGTTCAATCGCTACGAGTAGCACCCCCCAGTCGTCGTCACCGGAGACTTCTACTACAGAATCACCGTCACCGGTAACAACCACTATTGAAGAAACGTCACCGGGCACTACCATGACAGAAGCACCGAGTTCAATCGCTACGAGTAGCATCCCCGAGGTGTCGTCACCGGAGACTTCTACTACAGAATCACCGTCACCGGTAACAACCACTATTGAAGAAACGTCACCGGGCACTACCATGACCGAAGCATCGAGTTCAATCGCTACGAGTACCACCCCCCAGTCGTCGTCACCGGAGACTTCTACTACAGAATCACCGTCACCGGTAACAACCACTTTTGAAGCAACGTCGCCGCCCACTGCTATAACAGAAGCACCGAGTTCAATCGCTACGAGTAGCATCCCCGAGTTGTCGTCACCGGAGACTTCTACTACAGAATCACCGTCACCGGTAACAACCACTACAGAAGCAACGTCGCCGCCCACTGCTATAACAGAAGCACCGAGTTCAATCGCTACGAGTAGCATCCCCGAGGTGTCGTCTCCGGAGACTTCTACTACAGAATCACCGTCACCGGTAACAACCACTATTGAAGAAACGTCACCGGGCACTACCATGACCGAAGCATCGAGTTCAATCGCTACGAGTAGCACCCCCCAGTCGTCGTCACCGGAGACTTCTACTACAGAATCACCGTCACCGGTAACAACCACTTTAGAAGCAACGTCGCCGCCCACTGCTATAACAGAAGCACCGAGTTCAATCGCTACGAGTAGCATCCCCGAGGTGTCGTCACCGGAGACTTCTACTACTGAATCACCGTCACCAGTAACAACAACTGCGGAAGCAACGTCGCCGCCCACTGCTATAACAGAAGCACCGAGTTCAATCGCTACGAGTAGCACCCCCGAGTCGTCGTCACCGGAGACTTCTACTACAGAATCACCGTCACCGGTAACAACCACTGCGGAAGCAACGTCGCTGCCCACTGCTATAACAGAAGCACCGAGTTCAATCGCTACGAGTAGCATCCCCGAGGTGTCGTCACCGGAGACTTCTACTACAGAATCACCGTCACCGGTAACAACCACTATTGAAGAAACGTCACCGGGCACTACCATGACTGAAGCATCGAGTTCAATCGCTACGAGTAGCATCCCCGAGGTGTCGTCACCGGAGACTTCTACTACAGAATCACCGTCACCGGTAACAACCACTATTGAAGAAACGTCACCGGGCACTACCATGACCGAAGCATCGAGTTCAATCGCTCCGAGTAGCACCCCCCAGTCGTCGTCACCGGAGACTTCTACTACAGAATCACCGTCACCGGTAACAACCACTATTGAAGAAACGTCAACGGGCACTACCATGACAGAAGCACCGAGTTCAATCGCTACGAGTAGCATCCCCGAGGTGTCGTCACCGGAGACTTCTACTACAGAATCACCGTCACCAGTAACAACCACTATTGAAGAAACGTCACCGGGCACTACCATGACTGAAGCATCGAGTTCAATCGCTACGAGTAGCATCCCCGAGGTGTCGTCTCCGGAGACTTCTACTACAGAATCACCGTCACCGGTAACAACCACTATTGAAGAAACGTCACCGGGCACTACCATGACCGAAGCATCGAGTTCAATCGCTACGAGTAGCACCCCCCAGTCGTCGTCACCGGAGACTTCTACTACAGAATCACTGTCACCGGTAACAACCACTACAGAAGCAACGTCGCCGCCCACTGCTATAACAGAAGCACTGAGTTCAATCGCTACGAGTAGCATCCCCGAGGTGTCGTCACCGGAGACTTCTACTACAGAATCACCGTCACCGGTAACAACCACTTTTGAAGAAACGTCACCGGGCACTACCATGACTGAAGCATCGAGTTCAATCGCTACGAGTAGCACCCCCGAGGTGTCGTCACCGGAGACTTCTACTACAGAATCACCGTCACCGGTAACAACCACTATTGAAGAAACGTCACCGGGCACTACCATGACTGAAACACCGAGTTCAATCGCTACGAGTAGCATCCCCGAGGTGTCGTCACCGGAGACTTCTACTACTGAATCACCGTCACCGGTAACAACCACTACAGAAGCAACGTCGCTGCCCACTGCTATAACAGAAGCACCGAGTTCAATCGCTACGAGTAGCATCCCCGAGGTGTCGTCTCCGGAGACTTCTACTACAGAATCACCGTCACCGGTAACAACCACTGCGGAAGCAACGTCGCTGCCCACTGCTATAACAGAAGCACCGAGTTCAATCGCTACGAGTAGCATCCCCGAGGTGTCGTCACCGGAGACTTCTACTACAGAATCACCGTCACCGGTAACAACCACTATTGAAGAAACGTCACCGGGCACTACCATGACTGAAGCATCGAGTTCAATCGCTACGAGTAGCATCCCCGAGGTGTCGTCACCGGAGACTTCTACTACAGAATCACCGTCACCGGTAACAACCACTATTGAAGAAACGTCACCGGGCACTACCATGACCGAAGCATCGAGTTCAATCGCTACGAGTAGCACCCCCCAGTCGTCGTCACCGGAGACTTCTACTACAGAATCACCGTCACCGGTAACAACCACTATTGAAGAAACGTCACCGGGCACAACCATGACAGAAGCACCGAGTTCAATCGCTACGAGTAGCATCCCCGAGGTGTCGTCACCGGAGACTTCTACTACAGAATCACCGTCACCGGTAACAACCACTATTGAAGAAACGTCACCGGGCACTACCATGACTGAAGCATCGAGTTCAATCGCTACGAGTAGCATCCCCGAGGTGTCGTCTCCGGAGACTTCTACTACAGAATCACCGTCACCGGTAACAACCACTATTGAAGAAACGTCACCGGGCACTACCATGACCGAAGCATCGAGTTCAATCGCTACGAGTAGCACCCCCCAGTCGTCGTCACCGGAGACTTCTACTACAGAATCACTGTCACCGGTAACAACCACTACAGAAGCAACGTCGCCGCCCACTGCTATAACAGAAGCACTGAGTTCAATCGCTACGAGTAGCATCCCCGAGGTGTCGTCACCGGAGACTTCTACTACAGAATCACCGTCACCGGTAACAACCACTTTTGAAGAAACGTCACCGGGCACTACCATGACTGAAGCATCGAGTTCAATCGCTACGAGTAGCACCCCCGAGGTGTCGTCACCGGAGATTTCTACTACAGAATCACCGTCACCGGTAACAACCACTATTGAAGAAACGTCACCGGGCACTACCATGACTGAAACACCGAGTTCAATCGCTACGAGTAGCATCCCCGAGGTGTCGTCACCGGAGACTTCTACTACTGAATCACCGTCACCGGTAACAACCACTACAGAAGCAACGTCGCTGCCCACTGCTATAACAGAAGCACCGAGTTCAATCGCTACGAGTAGCATCCCCGAGGTGTCGTCACCGGAGACTTCTACTACTGAATCACCGTCACCGGTAACAACCACTGTAGAAGCAACGTCGCCGCCCACTGCTATAACAGAAGCACTGAGTTCAATCGCTACGAGTAGCATCCCCGAGGTGTCGTCACCGGAGACTTCTACTACAGAATCACCGTCACCGGTAACAACCACTATTGAAGAAACGTCACCGGGCACTACCATGACAGAAGCACCGAGTTCAATCGCTACGAGTAGCATCCCCGAGGTGTCGTCACCGGAGACTTCTACTACAGAATCACCGTCACCGGTAACAACCACTATTGAAGAAACGTCACCGGGCACTACCATGACTGAAGCATCGAGTTCAATCGCTACGAGTAGCATCCCCGAGGTGTCGTCTCCGGAGACTTCTAATACAGAATCACCGTCACCGGTAACAACCACTATTGAAGAAACGTCACCGGGCACTACCATGACCGAAGCATCGAGTTCAATCGCTACGAGTAGCGACCCCCAGTCGTCGTCACCGGAGACTTCTACTACTGAATCACCGTCACCGGTAACAACCACTACAGAAGCAACGTCGCTGCCCACTGCTATAACAGAAGCACCGAGTTCAATCGCTACGAGTAGCATCCCCGAGGTGTCGTCACCGGAGACTTCTACTACTGAATCACCGTCACCGGTAACAACCACTGTAGAAGCAACGTCGCCGCCCACTGCTATAACAGAAGCACTGAGTTCAATCGCTACGAGTAGCATCCCCGAGGTGTCGTCACCGGAGACTTCTACTACAGAATCACCGTCACCGGTAACAACCACTATTGAAGAAACGTCACCGGGCACTACCATGACAGAAGCACCGAGTTCAATCGCTACGAGTAGCATCCCCGAGGTGTCGTCTCCGGAGACTTCTACTACAGAATCACCGTCACCGGTAACAACCACTATTGAAGAAACGTCACCGGGCACTACCATGACTGAAGCATCGAGTTCAATCGCTACGAGTAGCATCCCCGAGGTGTCGTCTCCGGAGACTTCTAATACAGAATCACCGTCACCGGTAACAACCACTATTGAAGAAACGTCACCGGGCACTACCATGACAGAAGCACCGAGTTCAATCGCTACGAGTAGCATCCCCGAGGTGTCGTCACCGGAGACTTCTACTACAGAATCACCGTCACCGGTAACAACCACTATTGAAGAAACGTCACCGGGCACTACCATGACCGAAGCATCGAGTTCAATCGCTACGAGTACCACCCCCCAGTCGTCGTCACCGGAGACTTCTACTACAGAATCACCGTCACCGGTAACAACCACTTTTGAAGCAACGTCGCCGCCCACTGCTATAACAGAAGCACCGAGTTCAATCGCTACGAGTAGCATCCCCGAGTTGTCGTCACCGGAGACTTCTACTACAGAATCACCGTCACCGGTAACAACCACTACAGAAGCAACGTCGCCGCCCACTGCT
The DNA here is from genome assembly GCA_963082945.1 of Cerastis leucographa. Taxonomy (NCBI): domain Eukaryota; kingdom Metazoa; phylum Arthropoda; class Insecta; order Lepidoptera; family Noctuidae; genus Cerastis; species Cerastis leucographa. The sequence goes on along the minus strand of OY720358.1, from coordinate 17,115,368 downwards.
ATAACAGAAGCACTGAGTTCAATCGCTACGAGTAGCATCCCCGAGGTGTCGTCACCGGAGACTTCTACTACAGAATCACCGTCACCGGTAACAACCACTTTTGAAGAAACGTCACCGGGCACTACCATGACTGAAGCATCGAGTTCAATCGCTACGAGTAGCACCCCCGAGGTGTCGTCACCGGAGACTTCTACTACAGAATCACCGTCACCGGTAACAACCACTATTGAAGAAACGTCACCGGGCACTACCATGACTGAAACACCGAGTTCAATCGCTACGAGTAGCATCCCCGAGGTGTCGTCACCGGAGACTTCTACTACAGAATCACCGTCACCGGTAACAACCACTATTGAAGAAACGTCACCGGGCACTACCATGACCGAAGCATCGAGTTCAATCGCTCCGAGTAGCACCCCCCAGTCGTCGTCACCGGAGACTTCTACTACAGAATCACCGTCACCGGTAACAACCACTATTGAAGAAACGTCAACGGGCACTACCATGACAGAAGCACCGAGTTCAATCGCTACGAGTAGCATCCCCGAGGTGTCGTCACCGGAGACTTCTACTACAGAATCACCGTCACCGGTAACAACCACTATTGAAGAAACGTCACCGGGCACTACCATGACTGAAGCATCGAGTTCAATCGCTACGAGTAGCATCCCCGAGGTGTCGTCACCGGAGACTTCTACTACAGAATCACCGTCACCGGTAACAACCACTATTGAAGAAACGTCACCGGGCACTACCATGACCGAAGCATCGAGTTCAATCGCTCCGAGTAGCACCCCCCAGTCGTCGTCACCGGAGACTTCTACTACAGAATCACCGTCACCGGTAACAACCACTATTGAAGAAACGTCAACGGGCACTACCATGACAGAAGCACCGAGTTCAATCGCTACGAGTAGCATCCCCGAGGTGTCGTCACCGGAGACTTCTACTACAGAATCACCGTCACCAGTAACAACCACTATTGAAGAAACGTCACCGGGCACTACCATGACTGAAGCATCGAGTTCAATCGCTACGAGTAGCATCCCCGAGGTGTCGTCTCCGGAGACTTCTACTACAGAATCACCGTCACCGGTAACAACCACTATTGAAGAAACGTCACCGGGCACTACCATGACCGAAGCATCGAGTTCAATCGCTACGAGTAGCACCCCCCAGTCGTCGTCACCGGAGACTTCTACTACAGAATCACTGTCACCGGTAACAACCACTACAGAAGCAACGTCGCCGCCCACTGCTATAACAGAAGCACTGAGTTCAATCGCTACGAGTAGCATCCCCGAGGTGTCGTCACCGGAGACTTCTACTACAGAATCACCGTCACCGGTAACAACCACTTTTGAAGAAACGTCACCGGGCACTACCATGACTGAAGCATCGAGTTCAATCGCTACGAGTAGCACCCCCGAGGTGTCGTCACCGGAGACTTCTACTACAGAATCACCGTCACCGGTAACAACCACTATTGAAGAAACGTCACCGGGCACTACCATGACTGAAACACCGAGTTCAATCGCTACGAGTAGCATCCCCGAGGTGTCGTCACCGGAGACTTCTACTACTGAATCACCGTCACCGGTAACAACCACTACAGAAGCAACGTCGCTGCCCACTGCTATAACAGAAGCACCGAGTTCAATCGCTACGAGTAGCATCCCCGAGGTGTCGTCTCCGGAGACTTCTACTACAGAATCACCGTCACCGGTAACAACCACTGCGGAAGCAACGTCGCTGCCCACTGCTATAACAGAAGCACCGAGTTCAATCGCTACGAGTAGCATCCCCGAGGTGTCGTCACCGGAGACTTCTACTACAGAATCACCGTCACCGGTAACAACCACTATTGAAGAAACGTCACCGGGCACTACCATGACTGAAGCATCGAGTTCAATCGCTACGAGTAGCATCCCCGAGGTGTCGTCACCGGAGACTTCTACTACAGAATCACCGTCACCGGTAACAACCACTATTGAAGAAACGTCACCGGGCACTACCATGACCGAAGCATCGAGTTCAATCGCTACGAGTAGCACCCCCCAGTCGTCGTCACCGGAGACTTCTACTACAGAATCACCGTCACCGGTAACAACCACTATTGAAGAAACGTCACCGGGCACAACCATGACAGAAGCACCGAGTTCAATCGCTACGAGTAGCATCCCCGAGGTGTCGTCACCGGAGACTTCTACTACAGAATCACCGTCACCGGTAACAACCACTATTGAAGAAACGTCACCGGGCACTACCATGACTGAAGCATCGAGTTCAATCGCTACGAGTAGCATCCCCGAGGTGTCGTCTCCGGAGACTTCTACTACAGAATCACCGTCACCGGTAACAACCACTATTGAAGAAACGTCACCGGGCACTACCATGACCGAAGCATCGAGTTCAATCGCTACGAGTAGCACCCCCCAGTCGTCGTCACCGGAGACTTCTACTACAGAATCACTGTCACCGGTAACAACCACTACAGAAGCAACGTCGCCGCCCACTGCTATAACAGAAGCACTGAGTTCAATCGCTACGAGTAGCATCCCCGAGGTGTCGTCACCGGAGACTTCTACTACAGAATCACCGTCACCGGTAACAACCACTTTTGAAGAAACGTCACCGGGCACTACCATGACTGAAGCATCGAGTTCAATCGCTACGAGTAGCACCCCCGAGGTGTCGTCACCGGAGATTTCTACTACAGAATCACCGTCACCGGTAACAACCACTATTGAAGAAACGTCACCGGGCACTACCATGACTGAAACACCGAGTTCAATCGCTACGAGTAGCATCCCCGAGGTGTCGTCACCGGAGACTTCTACTACTGAATCACCGTCACCGGTAACAACCACTACAGAAGCAACGTCGCTGCCCACTGCTATAACAGAAGCACCGAGTTCAATCGCTACGAGTAGCATCCCCGAGGTGTCGTCACCGGAGACTTCTACTACTGAATCACCGTCACCGGTAACAACCACTGTAGAAGCAACGTCGCCGCCCACTGCTATAACAGAAGCACTGAGTTCAATCGCTACGAGTAGCATCCCCGAGGTGTCGTCACCGGAGACTTCTACTACAGAATCACCGTCACCGGTAACAACCACTATTGAAGAAACGTCACCGGGCACTACCATGACAGAAGCACCGAGTTCAATCGCTACGAGTAGCATCCCCGAGGTGTCGTCACCGGAGACTTCTACTACAGAATCACCGTCACCGGTAACAACCACTATTGAAGAAACGTCACCGGGCACTACCATGACTGAAGCATCGAGTTCAATCGCTACGAGTAGCATCCCCGAGGTGTCGTCTCCGGAGACTTCTAATACAGAATCACCGTCACCGGTAACAACCACTATTGAAGAAACGTCACCGGGCACTACCATGACCGAAGCATCGAGTTCAATCGCTACGAGTAGCGACCCCCAGTCGTCGTCACCGGAGACTTCTACTACAGAATCACCGTCACCGGTAACAACCACTTTAGAAGCTACGTCGCCGCCCACTGCTATAACAGAAGCACCGAGTTCAATCGCTACGAGTAGCGCCCCCGAGTCGTCGTCACCGGAGACTTCTACTACAGAATCACCGTCACCGGTAACAACCACTATTGAAGAAACGTCACCGGGCACTACCATGACTGAAGCATCGAGTTCAATCGCTACGAGTAGCACCCCCGAGGTGTCGTCACCGGAGACTTCTACTACAGAATCACCGTCACCGGTAACAACCACTATTGAAGAAACGTCACCGGGCACTACCATGACTGAAACACCGAGTTCAATCGCTACGAGTAGCACCCCCGAGTCGTCGTCACCGGAGACTTCTACTACAGAATCACCGTCACCGGTAACAACCACTACAGAAGCATCGTCGCCGCCCACTGCTATAACAGAAGCACTGAGTTCAATCGCTACGAGTAGCATCCCCGAGGTGTCGTCACCGGAGACTTCTACTACAGAATCACCGTCACCGGTAACAACCACTATTGAAGAAACGTCACCGGGCACTACCATGACCGAAGCATCGAGTTCAATCGCTACGAGTAGCACCCCCCAGTCGTCGTCACCGGAGACTTCTACTACAGAATCACCGTCACCGGTAACAACCACTGCGGAAGCAACGTCGCTGCCCACTGCTTTAACAGAAGCACCGAGTTCAATCGCTACGAGTAGCATCCCCGAGTTGTCGTCACCGGAGACTTCTACTACAGAATCACCGTCACCGGTAACAACCACTGTAGAAGCAACGTCGCCGCCCACTGCTATAACAGAAGCACTGAGTTCAATCACTACGAGTAGCATCCCCGAGGTGTCATCACTGGAGACTTCTACTACAGAATCACCGTCACCGGTAACAACCACTTTTGAAGAAACGTCACCGGGCACTACCATGACTGAAGCATCGAGTTCAATCGCTACGAGTAGCACCCCCGAGGTGTCGTCACCGGAGACTTCTACTACAGAATCACCGTCACCGGTAACAACCACTGCGGAAGCAACGTCGCCGCCCACTGCTATAACAGAAGCACCGAGTTCAATCGCTACGAGTAGCACCCCCGAGTCGTCGTCACCGGAGACTTCTACTACAGAATCACCGTCACCGGTAACAACCACTGCGGAAGCAACGTTGCTGCCCACTGCTATAACAGAAGCACCGAGTTCAATCGCTACGAGTAGCATCCCCGAGGTGTCGTCACCGGAGACTTCTACTACAGAATCACCGTCACCGGTACCAACCACTATTGAAGAAACGTCACCGGGCACTACCATGACTGAAGCATCGAGTTCAATCGCTACGAGTAGCATCCCCGAGGTGTCGTCACCGGAGACTTCTACTACAGAATCACCGTCACCGGTAACAACCACTATTGAAGAAACGTCACCGGGCACTACCATGACCGAAGCATCGAGTTCAATCGCTACGAGTAGCACCCCCCAGTCGTCGTCACCGGAGACTTCTACTACAGAATCACCGTCACCGGTAACACACACTATTGAAGAAACGTCACCGGGCACTACCATGACCGAAGCATCGAGTTCAATCGCTACGAGTAGCATCCCCGAGGTGTCGTCACCGGAGACTTCTACTACAGAATCACCGTCACCGGTAACAACCACTATTGAAGAAACGTCACCGGGCACTACCATGACCGAAGCATCGAGTTCAATCGCTACGAGTAGCACCCCCCAGTCGTCGTCACCGGAGACTTCTACTACAGAATCACCGTCACCAGTAACAACCACTTTTGAAGCAACGTCGCCGCCCACTGCTATAACAGAAGCACCGAGTTCAATCGCTACGAGTAGCATCCCCGAGGTGTCGTCACATGAGACTTCTACTACTGAATCACCGACACCGGTAACAACCACTGCGGAAGCAACGTCGCCGCCCACTGCTATAACAGAAGCACCGAGTTCAATCGCTACGAGTAGCGCCCCCGAGTCGTCGTCACCGGAGACTTCTACTACAGAATCACCGTCACCGGTAACAACCACTGCGGAAGCAACGTCGCTGCCCACTGCTATAACAGAAGCACCGAGTTCAATCGCTACGAGTAGCATCCCCGAGTTGTCGTCACCGGAGACTTCTACTACAGAATCACCGTCACCGTTAACAACCACTGTAGAAGCAACGTCGCCGCCCACTGCTATAACAGAAGCACTGAGTTCAATCACTACGAGTAGCATCCCCGAGGTGTCATCACTGGAGACTTCTACTACAGAATCACCGTCACCGGTAACAACCACTTTTGAAGAAACGTCACCGGGCACTACCATGACTGAAGCATCGAGTTCAATCGCTACGAGTAGCACCCCCGAGGTGTCGTCACCGGAGACTTCTACTACAGAATCACCGTCACCGGTAACAACCACTATTGAAGAAACGTCACCGGGCACTACCATGACTGAAACACCGAGTACAATCGCTACGAGTAGCACCCCCGAGTCGTCGTCACCGGAGACTTCTACTACAGAATCACCGTCACCGGTAACAACCACTACAGAAGCAACGTCGCCGCCCACTGCTATAACAGAAGCACCGAGTTCAATCGCTACGAGTAGCATCCCCGAGGTGTCGTCTCCGGAGACTTCTACTACAGAATCACCGTCACCGGTAACAACCACTATTGAAGAAACGTCACCGGGCACTACCATGACCGAAGCATCGAGTTCAATCGCTACGAGTAGCACCCCCCAGTCGTCGTCACCGGAGACTTCTACTACAGAATCACCGTCACCGGTACCAACCACTACGGAAGCAATGTCGCCGCCCACTGCTATAACAGAAGCACCGAGTTCAATCGCTACGAGTAGCATCCCCGAGGTGTCGTCACCGGAGACTTCTACTACTGAATCACCGTCACCGGTAACAACCACTGCGGAAGCAACGTCGCCGCCCACTGCTATAACAGAAGCACCGAGTTCAATCGCTACGAGTAGCACCCCCGAGTCGTCGTCACCGGAGACTTCTACTACAGAATCACCGTCACCGGTAACAACCACTGCGGAAGCAACGTCACCGGGCACTACTATGACTGAAGCACCGAGTTCAATCGGTACGAGTAGCACCCCCGAGTCGTCGTCACCGGAGACTTCTACTACAGAATCACCGTCACCGGTAACAACCAATACGGATGCAACGTCACCGGGCACTACTATGACTGAAGCACCGAGTTCAATCGCTACGAGTAGCATCCCCAAGGTGTCGTCACCGGAGACTTCTACTACAGAATCACCGTCACCGGTAACAACCACTACGGAAGCAACGTCGCCGCCCACTAACGTGACTGAAGCATCGAGTTCAATCGCTACGAGTAGCAACCCCGAGGTGTCGTCACCGGAGACTTCTACTACAGAATCTTCGTCACCGGTACCAACCACTACGGAAGCAACGTCGCCGCCCACTGCTATAACAGAAGCACCGAGTTCAATCGCTACGAGTAGCATCCCCGAGGTGTCGTCACCGGAGACTTCTACTACAGAATCACCGTCACCGGTAACAACCACTATTGAAGCAACGTCACCGGGCACTACTATGACTGAAGCACCGAGTTCAATCGCTACGAGTAGCATCCCCGAGGTGTCGTCACCGGAGACTTCTACTACAGAATCACCGTCACTGGTAACAACCACTATTGAAGAAACGTCACCGGGCACTACCATGACTGAAGCATCGAGTTCAATCGCTACGAGTAGCATCCCCGAGGTGTCGTCACCGGAGACTTCTACTACAGAATCACCGTCACCGGTACCAACCACTACGGAAGCAACGTCGCCGCCCACTGCTATAACAGAATCACCGAGTTCAATCGCTACGAGTAGCATCCCCGAGGTGTCGTCACCGGAGACTTCTACTACAGAATCACCGTCACCGGTAACAACCACTGCGGAAGCAACGTCGCCGCCCACTGCTATAACAGAAGCACCGAGTTCAATCGCTACGAGTAGCACCCCCGAGTCGTCGTCACCGGAGACTTCTACTACAGAATCACCGTCACCGGTAACAACCACTGCGGAAGCAACGTCACCGGGCACTACTATGACTGAAGCACCGAGTTCAATCGGTACGAGTAGCACCCCCGAGTCGTCGTCACCGGAGACTTCTACTACAGAATCACCGTCACCGGTAACAACCAATACGGATGCAACGTCACCGGGCACTACTATGACTGAAGCACCGAGTTCAATCGCTACGAGTAGCATCCCCAAGGTGTCGTCACCGGAGACTTCTACTACAGAATCACCGTCACCGGTAACAACCACTACGGAAGCAACGTCGCCGCCCACTAACGTGACTGAAGCATCGAGTTCAATCGCTACGAGTAGCAACCCCGAGGTGTCGTCACCGGAGACTTCTACTACAGAATCTTCGTCACCGGTACCAACCACTACGGAAGCAACGTCGCCGCCCACTGCTATAACAGAAGCACCGAGTTCAATCGCTACGAGTAGCATCCCCGAGGTGTCGTCACCGGAGACTTCTACTACAGAATCACCGTCACCGGTAACAACCACTATTGAAGCAACGTCACCGGGCACTACTATGACTGAAGCACCGAGTTCAATCGCTACGAGTAGCATCCCCGAGGTGTCGTCACCGGAGACTTCTACTACAGAATCACCGTCACTGGTAACAACCACTATTGAAGAAACGTCACCGGGCACTACCATGACTGAAGCATCGAGTTCAATCGCTACGAGTAGCACCCCAGAGTCGTCGTCACCGGAGACTTCTACTACAGAATCACCGTCACCGGTAACAACCAATACGGAAGCAACGTCGCCGCCCACTGCTATAACAGAAGCACCGAGTTCAATCGCTACGAGTAGCATCCCCGAGGTGTCGTCACCGGAGACTTCTACTACAGAATCACCGTCACCGGTAACAACCACTGCGGAAGCAACGTCGCCGCCCACTGCTATAACAGAAGCACCGAGTTCAATCGCTATGAGTAGCACCCCCGAGTCGTCGTCACCGGAGACTTCTACTACAGAATCACCGTCACCGGTAACAACCACTGCGGAAGCAACGTCACCGGGCACTACTATGACTGAAGCACCGAGTTCAATCGGTATGAGTAGCACCCCCGAGTCGTCGTCACCGGAGACTTCTACTACAGAATCACCGTCACCGGTAACAACCAATACGGAAGCAACGTCGCCGCCCACTGCTATAACAGAAGCACCGAGTTCAATCGCTACGAGTAGCATCGCCGAGGTGTCGTCACCGGAGACTTCTACTACAGAATCACCGTCTCCGGTAACAACCACCACGGAAGCAACGTCATCTGGCACTTCTATGACTGAAGCACCGAGTTCAATCGCTACAAGCAGCATCCCCGACGTGTCGTCACCGGAGACATCTACTGTAGAATCACCGTCGCCGGTAACAACCACTACGGAAGCAACGTCACCGCCCACTTCTATTACAGAAGCACCGAGTTCAATCGCTACGAGTAGCACCCCCGAGTCATCGTCACCGGAGACATCTACTACAGAATCACTGTCGCCGGTAACAACCACTATAGAAGCAACGTCGCCGCCCACTGCTATAACAGAAGCACCGAGTTCAATCACTACGAGCAGCATCCCCGAGGTGTCGTCACCGGAGACTTCTACTACAGAATCACTGTCACCGGCCACTACTACTACAGAAGCACTGACTTCTGTCCGTACAAAAACTGACTATACTAACAACATCCTTACATTGCTTGCATCTGTGCCGAATAGGTCAGTGCAAGGTTTACAAGAAATTTCGTTAAAACTGCAACTGGCTTTCGGAAAGTATGCATTTCGCCTATAATTAGTGTTTGCTTAAGAGGGTGTGAAGAGACTGTATATCAATCTTCATTGTCTATATCTACCATTGCTACGGTTACCTTCTGACTGTTATCTTTTTATTACTCCTTAATGTCTTCTATGTGCTTAATTATAAAAACATATTTTTGAATCTTTAATCTACAATAATAACACTTGACAATTGAATATTCCTTTATTTCAATCACAAAAACTTAAAACAGCAGTGACAACAATGTGGAGCAACACAATCTAGCGGTTGTGTTGCTCCACATCGTTGTCACTGCGGTGAAGTTGTCAACAATCTCGGGCACCATGGCCTGTCCTGCTACAGGAGCGCAGGTTGCATAGCACGGCACGCCAGCATCAACGACATTATTCGTCGAGCTCTTGTCACCGCCGGCGTACCAGCGGTTTAGTACGTGACGATGGGAAGAGACCAGATGGTATGACGCTGATGCCTTGGAAGGTGGGTAGGCCTTTGGTGTGGGACGCAACTTGTGTCGATACCCTTGCGCCATCTCATGTTGCAAGTACGGTAGGCTGTGCTGCAGCTGCTGCTGCGGTACAGTATTTACGCCGTTTGAGGCTCTCACTCAAACGGCGTAAATACTGTAACCTTAATGGCAATTACAGTTTTGAGCCGCGTGGGGTCGAAACGCTCGGCTCATGGGGCCCAAGCGCGCATTCTCTTTTTAAGGAAATATCTCGTCGACTGGTTGACACTTCACGAGACCAGAGGGCTGGCTATTTCTTTGGGCAAAGAATTAGCATTGCCATTCAACGTGGCAATGCCGCCAGTCTTCTGGGCACGTTTCCGGATGACAGCGATGTGGAGGAGTATTTTGACGCCTTAACGTCCTGTTGTTTTTAATTTAGTTTATATTTAGTTAGTTAGTTTATGTAAATACTGTTATTTTTATTTTATTTTAAATAATAAAACATTGGCATATTTATAAGTTAAATTATCTTTATTTATCCCATAATTTAAAAAAAAAAAATGACCACCCGTGCGAAGCCGACGGGCCGCTAGTAACTACTATTTGGGCGAGATTTCTTAACAATATTTAACATAATAATGGAAAAACATAATTGTGAAAAAAGTTAGTATGAGTTAATATATTATGATAAACCTAATGGACATTAATGCTATACGAACAAAATAATCAAGGTCAAGCATGTACATACATTAAATCTAATGAAAACAATTTGTAGCACTTAGGTAATTACTAATACTAAAAGGATTGTCAGCAGTATAAACAATATTTATGCAATATTTAATTATTGCAAAAAAACACCGTCAAGACATTTTTATTGCAGGCGACAATTTGCTTAGACAGCGAAAATCAACGGAAGTCTGGCCTAGACTATGACGCACTAGGTTCCCTCATAGTCGAGCGAGTTAATGTATCTGTGTTCGGCTATTTTTCTAGCAGGACATTCTGCGTCTCCTGTTTTATGGTCACTGGGCTTTTAAAGCGGAATCAAGTCGCGCATCTCGGAGTGTCTGCTTTCTTAGTGCATTCGGACATCATATGACCTGCTTCACCACAATGGCCACATGTAGAATTTACTTATCTGCAAGATTTGGCTGCATGACCAAAATGTTGACATTTATAACATCTCGTTACTAGCGTAAAGTCCCTGACAGGACAAGATGACCAATTTATAAAAATCCTTGTTTGAGGTATTAGTACTAGTGGCCCGTCCGCTGACGCTCTGGCTGAAAAGCTCAGAGCGTCCCTAGATGCGGATGAGGCCCGAGTGTCCAGGCCCGTCAGATGCGCAGACTTGCGCATCCTGGGCCTGGACGACTCTGCGACCCAGGAGGAGGTGGTCGCCGCCGTCACCAGGTCCGATGGGTGCCCTGCTGAGCAGGTCAGGGCAGGCACCCTACGTCCAGACCACTTGGGCATGCGAACCGTTATGGTAAGCTGCCCTGTGACGGCGGCGCGAACAATCGTGGAGGCTGGAAGGCTCCTGGTGGGCTGGGTGTCGGCGCAGGTGAAGCTGCTGGAGCCCCGACCTCTGAGGTGTTACCGGTGCTTTGTGGGGCACCACGTAAGTTGTCGATGCACCTCGGAGGTGGACCGCAGTGGAGACTGCTTCCGATGCGGTCAGCCCGGTCATATGGCCGCGGCTTGCTCCGCCACCCCGCACTGCACTGCATGTGCGGCAGCGGGCAAACCGGCCGATCACCGGGCAGGGGGCAGGGCCTGCGCACCACCCACCAAGTCCAGAGGCAAGGGAAGGCCTTCAGCCACCGCCTCCACCGTCGCTACCGCCGCAGCCGCCGCCACTGCTGCGCCCACCGCTGCCGTCAGCACCGCCGCTGCAGCAACTGCTGCGGGGCCCTCACAGGGGGGCCGGGAGGGGGCTGAAATGGAGTGCCAATAATGGTCCCATTACGCCTCCTCCAGGCGAACATCAACCACTGTCGCTGTGCTCAGGATTTGTTGCTCCAGAGCATGGCGGAGTGGCTGATTAACGTCGCCGTGGTCGCTGAGCCGTACTTTGTCCCGCCCAGGGAAGACTGGGTGGAGGACCTGAGCGGCTCAGTGGCCATAATTTCGTCGGCCGCCGCCGGTACCCCGACCCTTGAGAGTGTCAGGAAGCGTCAGGGTTGCGTAGCAGCACGGTTCGGGGAGATCGTCGTGGCGGGAGTCTACTTCTCCCCGAGCCGAACTCTCGCCGAGTTCCACAACTCCCTCATGGAGTTGAGTGTCGTCATCCGAAGCTATTCCCTCCCCGTGCTTGTGCTCGGGGACTTCAATGCCAAAAACTTGGCTTGGGGTTCTCGTTGCACAGATGTGCGGGGTAGGATGGTGGAGGACTGGGCTCTGGAGGTGGGCCTGGTCGTCCTAAATCGGGGTTCTGTCCCCACGTGTGTGCGGATGCGGGGCGAGTCGGTGGTGGACATCTCGTTCGCTAGCCCCGCTCTGTCACCGCGTGTCGTTGACTGGCGCGTTATGGAGGGGGTGGAGACCTATTCCGACCACCGGTACATCCGGTTCGATGTCTCCGCCCAGGACTCAAGCGCGCCGGTCTCACAGGCCCCGAGTGGTCCACGTTGGGCGCTGAAGCAGCTGGACCGGGAGCTCCTCCTGGAAGCCTCGATAGTGCAGGCCTGGGTGACATCACCGAACAGGCCTGCCGACATCAACAACGAGGCAGGGTGGTTCCAGGAGGCCATGTCCGACATATGCGACGTGGCAATGCCCCGAGTTCGGCCAGGACGCGCCCGGCGTCAGGTGTACTGGTGGTCGCGAGAGCTGAAGTCTCTGCGCGAGGCGTGCGTCGCCGCGCGGCACCTCTGCCGTCCTATGACTAAAAAGCCGTTAACCCTCAAATGGTCAATTTTCACTTTTTGTTGCTACCTGATAGAGTTCAAAATTCTCTATCTTTTTGTCTAAGAAACATTTTTATAATGTGAACAGTTCAAGAGATATAAAACAATTGTAGGCCGTTAAGTAACAGAATTTGTGACGATTCCATCACTTGAAAGCGTCTAACCCACATTTCTTCGCTAAATGTACGTTAAAATACCTTAACTGCCGGATCTGTCGATTATTTTCTGGTCTTTTACTTAACTACAAATACGTTATCTGATTTTTCTTGATTATAAAGACGCTAAGGGACTATAACTACATTGTAATTCAGTATTTTCTTATGCACAAGTTTGGAAAAGCTAGATTAGATGCAGTTATCCGCCCTTAACGGCGTTTTAGTTAAGTATTTAATAATTTGGTTGTAAATAACTCTTTCCTATTTAATGAAAACTGTTGAAAAAAAGTAAATTATGCTTAGCTACAAAGCAGCTAAGCAGCATTACTTAGCTAAAAGGCAGTTTTCCGACTCTTGCGCTTCGTTCACGGTTCGGTATTCCATGTTTTATTCCAGATCGTGTTCTACCAATGTGCCGAAATTCTATGAAATTCGATCAGACGTTGAGGTGTGATGGATGAATAAACATCTTTGATCATCAATATCAAACTCTAATTATATATACTAGCATACTGATGGTGAATTGATGATGATGCCGTCCAGCCGATTTCGGCCACAGCGACTTTGTTCGACGTTTTTGTAGGTGTTTTGGTGTGATGCTCTTTCATGTGCTCTCAAGTTATTATAATATCTAACTTTGGGCGATCAACTATGAGTTCAAAGCGGACATGTCAGAACACCATTGAAGACATTATAAGTTATAGCTGTTGGTGGTCTAGCTTTAAGGTCATCACGCTTAATGCAACTTGCCGCTGCTCATGTCGTCGAAATTAAGGTCCATTTCGTTCCCACATTTTTTTAAGTAAGTATCTATTTTTAACTTTGAAAGTGAGCTGGACGAAGAAAGTCATACATAACGAAATCTTAAGACGAAAAGAAACCCCCAGTCATGCAGACCGTTAATCGAACAAGGGTTTCTAACCTCGAACAAGTTTTTCGGCAGCAGAAGTAGGAAAACTAGCAAAGAATCGTAATGAATGACGGTCGGAGGAAAAAAGTTTTGATCAGGAGCTGCTGCTGAGCTGTTCCACCTCGCACACGAGAAGCAAAAATAAATGGCTAACCTTCAGTAATTGGAAGTAGAATTCGGAACATGCTTGAAGCTTAAAGGTACGATGAGAGACATCGTGAATTTTTGAGACGTACCCAAACTTAGCTGGCGTCTCCTCAACCAGGCCTTTATGCCAAGGACTTTGGCTCGCTTTTAGAGTTGCGCTCTTGCAAACTCTTGTAAGTGTCCGCCAGGAAGCACAGGTCATTCATTGTATTGCCGGTATAAGAGCAGGTTTTTCGTGCGGCTAATACCAATAAGAAAACGAATTTAAAGGCCTTCTGAAGTACGTTTTAAAGTTTCCTGAATGACGACAGCAAAGAGTGTAAACACAAGTTTTTAGAACATTCTTGTTTTATCAACAGCTTCTCGGGAAATACTATCAAAAGATTTTTCAAGATCGACAAAACAGAGTTACCAACAGAAGTCGACTTTGTCCTTTTCTTTACACTTGAAGCTGGCGAATAGTGAATATAGCTTCAAAAGTTCCGCTTCCAAGACGAAAACCAAAGTGGGTTTTTGGAAGGATTATTTCTGAATAGGGCGGTTGAGATGGATTTTCGCTCAATTCCACAATTAGAGTAACACTCTGATCTGTCGCGTTTGTTCTTAGTATATAATGCGCTTTTTGGAGGTACTTTTAAAGTATGCGGCGCTTCACATGGCTCACCATGGCTCTTCGTTCCACATGGCCACGAAGAGATTCCTGATGACTTCATGAAATCTCTCACCTTTCGTACTTAAGTACTTCCTTTGGGATGTCATCTATACTAACCAATTTTTTTATAAGATACATCTTTGTCTTCTTTCAAAGTACTTTTGTCTAGCCCAGTGGCTGTGGTAGTGGCAGCGTGGGTATAAAAATAACGTAATATCATATTTATTTAAACTAACTTTTCATTTACCTTTAAAATTTTGATTCATATTTCAGATTTTAACAAGAACTTGTCAATAATTCTCACATTTTCCTTATTATTGCTAAACTAAAAAGACGTTAACCTACAAACGAAATACTTTTAGCCACCTTCTAGTTAAGTAAAGTTGTTAAGATATTACAAAACTTCCATATAAAATTGGCATAATTAGCTTAAAAGCAGCTAAAACCCCGTAACCTCTCTTAAGGAAATTTATTGTTACTTTAAACTGAGCGAATTCCATGGCTATAAAGCAGTTAAGATCACCTAACAACTTTTTTGTTAAGTATTTCTGCAAAAATATTAACAAATATTATGAACGTTAAAATTTTAAATAAATTACTTCACTAAAAAGCCGCTAAGGTATAGTTAATGGCCTTTTAGTACAGAAATAAGGTGCAATAACTAAATTATATCCTTAACTAAAAAACAAAAATTAATTTTAAAAGTATGTTATAATAGTTTCTGGACAGACATCATTCTTAACGACAAGCAGAAAAAAATACCAATCGATGTGTCCAACAATCATTAACCTAAGTATCATAGTTTTTAAGAAGCAACAATTCGCACCTTTTTTGCCATTATCTCGAAAACTACTTTTTGGGCTTAACGGCTTTTTAGTGATAGGATGGCAGACTGTACGCCAGGCATCGCAGGCTCCGCATCCGCCCTACGGATGCGGCAGCCATTGAGGCGGAGCTGTACGAGGGATACAGAGCAGCGAAGACCGCCCTCCAAGAGGCTGTCCAGCGGGCCAGGGACCTGGGCCGCGAGGAGATGCTGGAGACTCTCGACAGAGATCCGTGAGGGTGCCCTTACAAGATGGTGCGGGACAAACTCCGCACCTGGGCCCCCCCGCTGACGCAGAGTCTCCGGCCTCAGCTCGTGGAGGACGTGGTGAGCGCTCTGTTCCCTCTGCGAGGGGAACATCCTCCCCCGCCTATGGCTACGCCGCTTGCGGTGCCAGAAGTGGACCACAACGAGGACGATGACGACATTCCCGAAGTGACCGGGGTAGACCTGAGAGTGGCGGTAGGCAGGCTTAAAGCCAAAAATACAGTACATATAGTCACTGAATCTCTCTTCCCAGATTTAGGGCTTAATTTTACCAAGCTCAAAAAGGATTCCAAGGACATCGTGGTAACGTGTCAGCCACATTTTGTTCGAAAATGCACTTAAAGACCTCCTTTTCAGCCATGGAAGTCAGCACTCTTACAACCACGATCCGGGGTTTGCGCTTGTTGGGTTCGTCGGCAGTAAGTCCAGATGAAGAGAGCTGCGCGTCGATTCTGTAAAATTCAGACGACAACTCACATCTCACATCGCTATCCACTGTCACTTCGCGTAAGGTTCAAAATGACCTTGATTTTGTAGCCAAGGGAATTTAAAACTTACAGAATGCCACTTCTTACGTCATCTCATACTTTATCTGTCAAAATCTCCCTGTTAATTTACTTCAACTCACTGACACGCTTGTAGTGGTGGCGCTAGTGTAAAATCGAATTATCAACCCGGTTTTTAGAATGCCAATCAAGAAACTCATAGCGGATTCAGATTCGAAGTTGTAGGTGAGGTCTTACAAAATCACACCGCTGGACTGCGTTCTAAGCTTATCAGCGTCATGTTTCGTCTCGGTACTTATTATTACGCCACCATTCTTCGTTTTTCGGACACCACGTACTTGCAACTTCATTTGCTCGTGCCGTATGATTTTTTGCACCAGTTCTTTAGTTCCGTCACTGGTTTTCAATATGTCATTGGGATAAATGGCGATAGAGCTTAAATTATTAGGCCGGATGAAATGGTTAGATCCCCTTTTCACCATATCGGTAAAAGAAGTATTTCCGGTAGAACTAGAGTCCCGTATCGTTTGCTTGAGCTCTGAAATATGTTCTGTCAGGTCACGCTGTTGTTTAAGGCTCTCGATCAATGTTATCCGCCTGAATAGCTTTTTGCTTCGGTGACTGGTACAGGACTGCCACGTATATTCTCAGGTTTCCTGCCGATCCGATTTGGCTAGTTGTTAGTGGCAATGTCTTGGAAACATACCTGGCTGCAGCGTCTTTTACATAGCGATTGCAGAATGAAACCATTAGGGCTCATTTACGCAGGCGCGGCGCGTGGCGCGGGGCGTTGCAATAGGCGTCGTGCGGCGCGTCTGGCGTTTTTGCCGTTTACGGAGACGCGTCGATCGCTTGAAGCCCAACGTGGGACCATTTGATTTGTTATGTCACACTGACAATACAAGTCTAAAGCAGTGCCCGGGTTCGATTCCCATACGAAACAAATTGACAGAAATACTCATTTTGTTTTTATTTTATTTTTCTTAGTGTTTTTTTTTTTCGTAAATTTCGTTCTTTTTTATTTGTTATTCACGATTACCTAACTGTTCTTTGAATGGTTCACAAACTAAAAGTATATATTATTAAACTACATATTTTATAATGATTAGAAAATC
This sequence comes from Cerastis leucographa, assembly GCA_963082945.1. Classification (NCBI taxonomy): domain Eukaryota; kingdom Metazoa; phylum Arthropoda; class Insecta; order Lepidoptera; family Noctuidae; genus Cerastis; species Cerastis leucographa. The sequence goes on along the minus strand of OY720358.1, from coordinate 17,098,124 downwards.
ATACAAATGCATAAAAAAAAAACAGTACACCTAGTTAAAAAAAAAGAAAAAACACCAAAACAAAATTCTTAATTTCTATGATTTGATCCTGCATTATCTTATTCCCAGTCCGGCCGATGTACCACAAGGCAATTACTTCACTGACACTACGGGTAAAATAGACGTTCTATTCTAATACATGATAATTGACGGTTGTCAGTTTTCAAACAATTGAAGAAAATGGTCCCACGTCGGGCTACAAGCGTTCGACGCTGCGTTCGCTGCGGCGTTATCTCAAACGCTCAAATACAAGGAAGTGGTCCCACGTTGGGCTGCAAGCGGTTAACGCGGCGTTATGGCGCTCGGACAATACAAGCATACGGCAGTGCCCGGGTTCGGTTCCCATATGAAACAAATTTACAATGTCGTAGTTTTATCCAAAAATAATAATTTTGTTTTTATCCTAATTTTATTTGTGGTTTTTTTCGTAAATTTTGTTCGACTTTTATTTGTTATTCATGATTATCTAACTGTTTTTTGTATGGTTCAAAAACTAAAAGTATATATTTAAAACTAGATATTTTATAATGATTTGAAAATCCTACATAATGCATTAAAATAAAACAGTGTCCTAGTTTTAAAAAGTAATATTTAACATGATAAAAAAAAACACAAAAAGAAAATCCTTCCTTGCCAGGATTTGATCCTGCAACTTATGATTCACAGTCCGGTCACAGTACCGTTAGACTACGTACTTCATTGACATTTGAATCGAAATAGACGTTCTATTCTAATGCATGATATGAAAATTGACAGTTTTCAAACAGTTGAAGAATATGGTCCCACGTTGGGCTACAAGCGTTCGACGCGGCGTCCGCCGCGGCGTTATGTCAAGCGCTCAAATACAAGGAAATGGTTCCAAGTTGGTCTGCAAGCGGTCTATGCGGCGTTATGTCACACGGACAATACAAGCAAACGGCAGTGCCCGGGTTCGATTCCCATACGGAACAAATTTATAATGTCGTAGTTTTATCCAATAATAATCATTTTATTTTTATTTAAATAAAAAATTTGGTGTTTATTTTTCTTTCGTAAATTGGACAATCTGTAATTGTTATTATAAGATGAATGATTATTTCATCTTAATTTACAATCCAATATAACCTAATTACGTAAAATTTCAGGCCTGTCTTGTTATCCATGCTGCGGAGCATTTGCACAACTCATCACGATATTTAATGATTTTGGGTCGCTTACTCTTTAATGATCAGATAGGCAGTCGCTCCATGTAAAATACTGGTATTCAGCTGCGTCTGGATAGACTGAAAATCGACCGTGTGGGTTACATACCACTACACCAACATAGCTGGGAAAAGGCTAGGCGTCTGCCTAGCCTAGAAGAATCACCGCCATATAGCGGTGATTCTTCTATGGCGTAATTACACTAGTCATCGCAATAGAATACATAGAAGCTTACAATAGTGGAAAAAAATGTAGTTGGACGAGTGTGTTCGCGTACTCGGCCGCGTTCATTTACACTTGGTCGTTTGATGAATTCCAAAGGCAATCGAATTCGGGCAACGACCAAGTATAATTGCGCCATGGACTAGGCAAAAATAAAACATGAATTACGAAGATGGATAAAACATTTATTTTAAGCAGCATATCATTGTGAACTTATTAGAACTTCTTCAAATAAGAGAGAGCCCGGCGTCGCGGGCATTCTATCAGCATCGGCATTACCATATTCCCCATAGTATGGGAACATCGTATTACGATGTTCCCCACACATGCTAGCCACAACTGTAATCTTTGGCATTGTTTTAGCCGCCATCATCTCTGCACACCTTAACATTCTCGTGTTGTCTACTTCACCACGAAACAAATAAGACGGGTAAATAAATAATAATATGCAAAACTATTCACAATAAAACCAAACATTACGATTTTAATTGATCAAGACAGAGAAGTGACAATATTTATGACAAATATGGTATTTTTTGTTTTGATTGACGATGAATGTTGCCATATTAGCTAAATTCTCGAAAAAAAGTTTCGTTCGTACTTTACGTTTTTATTATCAGCAATCACTAGCTAGAGCGGCGGTGGCCCAGTGGTGGCAGCCCCGACTTACGAGCAGTAAGCCGTGGGTTCGAACCCAGGCAGACGCATTACTTTGTGTAATTTATTTCATCATCGCTGCTCTCAAAAACGGTGAAGGAAAACATCGTGAGGAAACCGGCATGTCCTAGAACCAAAAATTCGATGACATGTGACATCTACCAACCCGCACTGGGCCCGCGGGGTGGATTACAGCCCACTCCCTCTCATAGGAGAGGAGGCCTGTGTCTCAGCAGTGGGAACATTATAGGCTAATGATGATGATGAATCACTAGTTAATAATTTCAGTGGCCCGAAAGTCTGACAACCAGTCCTACCAAGGGGTATCGTATTACCCAGTACTAACTGGGTTGTGGAGGTCAGATAAATACAAACGCTCAAAAAAAAATAAACACCAATTTATTTTTTTAAATAAAAATAAAATGATTATTATTGGATAAAACTACGACATTATAAATTTGTTCCGGATGGGAATCGACCCCAGGCACTGCCGTATGCTGGAAACTTGTCCGTGTGACATAACGCCGCGTGGACCGCTTGCAGCCCAACGTGGAACTATTTCTTTGAATTTCAGCGTTTGACATAACGCCGCGGCGGACGCCGCGTCGAACGCTTGTAGCCCAACGTGGGACCATATTCTTCAACTGTTTGAAAACTGTCAATTTTCATAACATGCATTAGAATAGAACGTCTATTTCGATTCAAGTGTCAATGAAGTACGTAGTCTAACGGTACTGTGACCGGACTGTGAATCAGAAGTTGCTGGATCAAATCCTAGCAAGCAAGGATTTTCTTTTTGTTTTTTTTTTTATCATGTTAAATATTACTTTTTAAAACTAGGACACTGTTTTATTTTAATACATTATGTAGGATTTTCAAATCATTATAAAATATCTAGTTTTAAAATATATACTTTTAGTTTTTGAACCATACAAAAAACAGTTAGATAATCATGAATAACAAATAAACACAAAAAAAACACAAAAAGAAAATCCTTGCTTGCTAGGGCAAGCAAGGATTTTCTTTTTGTGTTTTTTTTTATCATGTTAAATATTACTTTTTAAAACTAGGACACTGTTTTATTTTAATGCATTATGTAGGATTTTCAAATCATTATAAAATATCTAGTTTAAAAATATATACTTTTAGTTTTTGAACCATTCGAAAAACAGTTAGTGCACATTTACGCAGGCGCGGCGCGTGGCGCGGGGCGGTGCAATAGGCGTCGCGCGGCGCGTCTGGCGTTTTTGCCGTTTACGGAGACGCGTCGAACGCTTGAAGCCCAACGTGGGACCATTTGATTTATTATGTCACACTGACAATACAAGCCTAAAGCAGTGCCCGGGTTCGATTCCCATACGAAACAAATTGACAATGTCGTACTTTTATCCAAAAATACTCTTTTTGTTTTTATTTTAATTTTTTAATGTTTTTTTTTTCGTAAATTTGGTTCTTTTTTTTTATTATTCACGATTACCTAACTGTTTTCTGAATGGTTCACAAACTAAAAGTATATATTACTAAACTACATATTTTATAATCATTTGAAAATCATACAGAATGCATAGAAATAAAACAGTACACCTAGTTACAAAAAGTAATATTTTACAGCATAAAAAAAAAACAAAAAGAAAAAACACCATAAGAAAATTCTTTTGATCCTGCATCATCTTATTCACAGTCCGGCCACAGTACCATAAGGCCAATTACTTCACTGACAATATGCGTAAAATAGACGTTCTATTCTAATACATGATAATTGAAGGTTGTCAGTTTTCAAAAAAATGAAGAAAATGGTCCCACGTTGGGCTACAAGCGTTCCACGCGGCGTGCGCCGCGGCGTTATGTCAAACGCTCAAATACAAAGAAGTGGTCCCACGTTGGGCTGCAAGCGGTTGACGCGGCGTTATGTCACTCGGCTAATACAAGCATACGGCAGTGCCCGGGTTCGATTTCCATATGAAACAAATTTACAATGTCGTAGTTTTATCCAAAAATAATCATTTTGTTTTTATCTTAATTTTATTTGTTTTTTTTCGTAAATTTTGTTCGATTTTTATTTGTTATTCACGATTACCTAACTGTTTTTTGAATGGTTCACAAACTAATAGTATATATTTTTAATATAGATATTTTATAATGATTTGAAAATCCTACATAAGTCATTAAAATAAAACAGTGTCCTTGTTTTAAAAAGTAATATTTAACATCATTAGAAAAAAAAAACACAAAAAGAAAAACCTTACTTGTTAGGATTTGATCCTGCAACTTCTGGTTCACAGTCCGGTCACAGTACCATTAGACTATATACTTCATTGATACCTGACTTGAAATAGACGTTCTATTGTAATGCATGATGAAAATTTACAGTTTTCAAACAGTTGAAGAATATGGTCCCACGTTGGGCTACAAGCGTTCGACGCGCGCGTCCGCCGCGGCGTTATGTCAAACGCTCAAATACAAGGAAATGGTTCCACGTTGGGCTGCAAGCGGTCGATGCGGCGTTATGTCACACGGACAATACAAGCAAACGGCAGTGCCCGGGTTCGATTCCCATACGGAACAAATTTATAATGTCGTAGTTTTATCCAATAATAATCATTTTATTTTTATTTAAATTAAAAATTTGGTGTTTATTTTTCTTTCGTAAATTGGACAATCTGTAATTGTTATTATAAGATGAATGATTATTTCATCTTAATTTACAATCCAATATAACCTAATTACGTAAAATTTCAGGCCTGTCTTGTTATCCATGCTGCGGAGCATTTGCACAACTCATCACGATATTTAATGATTTTGGGTCGCTTACTCTTTAATGATCAGATAGGCAGTCGCTCCATGTAAAATACTGGTATTCAGCTGCGTCTGGATAGACTGAAAATCGACCGTGTGGGTTACATACCACTACACCAACATAGCTGGGAAAAGGCTAGGCATCTGCCTAGCCAAGAAGAATATCCGCCATCTAGCGGTGGTTCTTCTATGGCGCAATTACACTAGTCATCGCAATGGAATACATAGAAGCTTACAATAGCGGAAAAAAAATGGAATTGGACGAGTGTGTTCGCGTACTCGGCCGCGTTCATTTACACTTGGTCGTTTGATGAATTCCAAAGGCAATCGAATTCGGGCAACGACCAAGTATAATTGCGCCATGGACTAGGCAAAAATAAAACATGAATTACGAAGTTGAATAAAACATTTATTTTAAGCAGCATATCATTGTGATCTTATTAGAACTTCTTCAAATAAGAGAGAGCCTGGCGTCGCGGGCATTCTATCAGCATCGGCATTACCATATTCTCCATAGTATGGGAACATCGTATTACGATGTTCCCCACACATGCTAGCCACAACTGTAATCTTTGGCATTGTTTTAGCCGCCATCATCTCTGCACACCTTAACATTCTCGTGTTGTCTACTTCACCACGAAACAAATAAGACGGGTAAATAAATAATATGCAAAACTATTCACAACAAAACCAAACATTACGATTTTAATTGATCAAGACAGAGAAGGGACAATATTTATGACAAATATGGTATTTTTTGTTTTGATTGACGATGAATGTTGGAATATTAGCTAAATTCTCGAAAAAAAGTTTCGTTCGTACTTTACGTTTTTATTATCAGCAATCACTAGTTAATCATTTCAGTGGCCCGAAAGTCTGACAACCAGTCCTACCAAGGGGTATCGTATTACCCAGTACTAACTGGGTTGTGGAGGTCAGATATACAAACACTCAAAAAAAAAATGGTTATTATTGGATAAAACTACGACATTATAACTTTGTTCCGGATGGGAATCGAACCCGGGCACTGCCGTATGCTGGAAACTTGTCCGTGTGACATAACGCCGCGTGGACCGCTTGCAGCCCAACGTGGAACCATTTCCTTGTATTTGAGCGTTTGACATAACGCCGCGGCGGACGCCGCGTGGAACGCTTGTAGCCCAACGTGGGACCATATTCTTCAACTGTTTAAAAACTGTCAATTTTCATATCATGCATTAGAATAGAACGTCTATTTCAAATCATGTTTCAATGAAGTACATAGTCTAACGGTACTGTGACCGGACTGTAAATCAGAAGTTGCAGGATCAAATCCTAGCAAGTAAGGATTTTCTTTTTGTGTTTTTTTTTTATCATGTTATATATTACTTTTTAAAACTAGGACACTGTTTTATTTAAATGCATTATGTAGGGTTTTCAAATAATCAAAAATATATAGTTTAAAAATATATACTTTTAGTTTTTGAACCATTCAAAAAACAGTTAGATAATCATGAATAACAAATAAAAATCGAACAAAATTTACGAAAAAAAACAAATAAAATTAAGATAAAAACAAAATGATTATTTTTGGATAAAACTACGACATTGTAAATTTGTTTCATATGGGAATCGAACCCGGGCACTGCCGTATGCTTGTATTGCCCAAGTGACATAACGCCGCGTCAACCGCTTGCAGCCCAACGTGGGACCACTTCCTTCTATTTGAGCGTTTGAGATAACGCCGCGGCGGACGCGGCGTCGAACGCTTGTAGCCCAACGTGGGACCATATTCTTCAACTGTTTGAAAACTGACAATCTTCATAATTATCATGTATTAGAATAGAACGTAGTAAATAGCCTGGTGGCACTGCGATTGGACTGAGAATCAGAAGTTGCAGGATCAAATCATAGGCATTAAGAATTTATTTTTTGTGTTTTTTTTTGTTGTAACATTACTTAAATTAAACATTATATAAACGATAAAGAATAGTTTTCACACCACACACGCTTGTCGCGTGAATGGTGAATGCTATAAAAGCTATCTTTTATCGTTTCCATTTACTCCAAGATTAGATATCTTCTTTTCGGTGCATCTGTGGCGTCATACATTTATTGACCCACAAATTTATATTGTTAAATTAAACTTACAGCGCAAACTCTGCTGTCCTCTAATCTCGCGTCATCATCATGAGCGTGCGCTGCCCGGCCGACGGAAACCGGTTGGCTTACCTCACCCCGCACGCCGCGCGCCGCACCGCCAGCCGCAGCCCGCTCCAGCAACACATCGCGCCGGCCGCCGACCAGTGAACTAGACGCCTTCATCGCGAACCCACGTCGCTTTGGCTCGCTACCGCTTGTTGAATATTGCCTATCGTAAATTCACTTTTCTTTCTCGCTATTACTTTTAACTTCGTTTTATATTCTTCTTCACTCTAAACCTTTTCTACTCTCGCTTTAACTTCCTTCTATTTCTGTATGTAGTTGTATCTTCGCTTGTGCTTTGTTTAATATACATATCTACTGAGATTGCCGAGTATTATTCCGCTGTCTAACGTACCTCTAAAAAGTGGTGACCCCGATCGAGAAACACGGCGCGAACATTTCGTAGCGCAACCGCGTGACGTCATAAAAGTTTCCGGAACGTTCGCGAAGAAATACGTTGACGTCGTCGAGCGATTTTATTCTGCAAGTCATTGCGAAGATGGCGGATGAAACATTGAAGGAAGCCTTGGTTGCAGCGTTGGGATCAGCAGACATAGCTAAGGTCAGAGTACGCGTTCCTCCTTTTTGGCAGGATAAGCCCACTGTATGGTTCGCTCAGATCGAAGCCCAGTTTGCATTATCCAATATAACCTCTGATGCAACAAAATATTATACAGTTGTGGGTAATCTGGAGCCTTCCATTATGGCTCAGCTGGAGGATGTTTTAGAAAATCCACCAGCTACCAATAAGTACGATAAGCTTAAGGCGGAGCTAATTAAGCGATTATCAGTTTCACAGGAGAAGAAAGTGCGACAACTCCTTATCCACGAGGAGCTTGGCGACCGCAAGCCATCTGCATTTCTTCGCCACCTGCAGAGCTTGGCAGGCCGTGGTGTGCCTGATGACTTCCTGCGCACCATCTGGACCAGCCGTCTGCCCACCAGCCTGCAGGCGATCATAGCGTCTCAAGTTGCCACGCCCCTGGAAGCTGTTGCGGAGCTGGCTGACCGGGTATTAGAGATTGCGCCGATAAACCCGGTGGCCCAGGTCGCGAGTACTTCGTCCTCTGCTGGGAGCTTACTCGAGGTAATGCGTACTGAAATAGCCAGTCTCACGCGGAAGTTTGATGAGCTGTCCTCGTCGGTGGAACGACAGTCCCATACAGGTAGGCCAGATAGGAGTCGCAACCGGCGATTTTCCCGCTCAAGAAGCCATTCAAGAGGGCGTTCGTACAAAATGGTGGACAACCGTCGGTTATGTTGGTACCATCATAAATTTGGAGATAAAGCTCATCACTGCAACAAGCCTTGCGATTTTGATTCGGAAAACGCCAAAGCCAGTCGCTAATGACGGCGAGCGATTGCTGCAGTATTTCCAGCCGTTTATTCGTCACAGATCTCCAATCTAGAAAACTATTTCTCGTCGATACAGGTTCCGATCTGTGCGTCTACCCTCGCAACTATTTAAATGAAAAGCGGGTACGTGTAAATTACGACCTCAGCGCAGCTAATAATTCTGTTATATCCACATATGGATATATTAATTTGCAGCTGAATTTAGGATTACGGAGGGAGTTTAGCTGGAAGTTTGTCGTAGCGGATGTATCCAAGCCAATAATTGGGTATGATTTTCTATCCCATTATAATCTTTTAGTAGATTGCTACAACAATAGGTTGATTGATGGTTTAACCAAACTTTTTGTTGGCGGAGCTGTTGCGAAGACGGAGATACCCAGCGTCAAAGCTGTTTCCGGTACTTCTCGGTACCATGAGCTGTTGCGAGAGTTTCCAGACATTTCACGTCCATCTGGTGCACCAAGAGAGGTACGTCATTCTACCGTCCATTTTATTAATACCACCCCCGGCCCGCCCGTGTTCTGCCGGCCACGCCGTTTAGCACCGGACCGGTTGAAAATAGCTAAGGCTGAATTTCAAGCTATGGTGAAGGAAGGAACAGCTCGTTGCTCTAGCGGACCTTGGGCATCAGCTCTGCACCTGGTGCCGAAACATGACGACACGTGGAGGCCTTGTGGTGATTACCGTGCGCTGAATGCAAGGACAGTGCCAGACAGGTACCCGGTTCGTCACATTGAAGATTTTTCTCAGCATTTACATGGCAGCACAATCTTTTCGGTAATAGACTTAGTCAAAGCTTACCAGCAAATTCCTGTACATCCAGCGGACATTGAGAAGACAGCCATCACGACACCGTTTGGTTTGTTCGAGTTTCCCTTCATGTCGTTTGGGTTGAGGAACGCTGCACAAACGTTCCAACGTTTCATCGATGGCCTGGTACGTGATTTTGATTTTTGTTTCCCTTACATCGATGATCTCCTAATAGCTTCTAGAAGTGAGCAGGAGCATGAAGAACATCTACGCAAGTTATTTTCACGCCTCGAAGAGTACGGTGTCGTCATCAATGTGGCTAAGTGCAGGTTCGGACAGCCTGAAGTAACTTTTCTTGGTTACACTGTTTCGCCTGGAGGAGTACGCCCATTAGAGGAAAAGGTAAAGGCCATACAGACATTCCCACCACCTCAAACAATAAAATGCTTGAGAAGATTTTTGGGAATGCTAAATTTTTACAGGCGTTTCTTGAAGAGCGCTGCTGAATTACAGGCCCCTTTGAATGATTTGTTGGCAGGCCCAGGTATGAAAGGATCTAAACCAGTGAGGTGGACTCCACAGTTATTAGAGTTTTTTGAGCGTTGCAAGAGAAGCCTTTCCGATGCAGCTCTGCTGGTTCATCCAGTTACTGATGCGCAGCTGGCGCTAGTAGTAGATGCATCCAATGTTTCTATAGGAGCTGTTTTGCAGCAGAGAGTAGATGACATCTGGCAGCCTTTGGCATTCTACTCGAAGAAGATGAGCCCCACGCAACAGAAATACAGCGCTTATGATCGTGAACTCCTTGCAATCTACGAGGCCATCAAACATTTTCGGCATATGATAGAAGCACGAAATTTTACTGTGTACACTGATCATAAACCGCTGATAAGTGCATTTAAAAAGAAGGACCAACAAGGTTCACCGAGACAAATTAATCAACTGTATTTTATTTCACAGTTTACCACTGACATACAGCACGTTTCTGGGCAGGACAACCAGGTGGCAGATGCTTTGTCTCGAATTGAGGCAGTCACTTCACCTGTGGACGCCATGGAGCTTGCTCTGGCGCAGCGTGGTGATCCAGAGCTACTGGAACTTTTAAAGGGTAACCATTCGCTGCAACTGGAATTAACGCAAGTACCAAACTCAGACGTACAACTTTATTGTGATGTTTCTTTGTCAAAACATAGACCTTTTGTAGCAGCTACCCATAGACGCCGCGTGTTCGAGACGTTACACAGCCTTAGCCACCCTGGTGCGAAGGCATCCATCAAAATGGTCAGTGAGCGTTACGTTTGGCCTTCCCTTAGGAAAGATGTTCGCGCTTGGGTTAGAGAATGCGTACCGTGACAGAAGTCAAAGGTGACAAGACACACCATATCACCGCTCGGTAGATTTGAGGTGCCAGATGCTCGTTTCGCAGAGCTTAATATGGACCTAATTGGCCCACTTCCAGTATCTTCCAATTTTAAATACTGTCTTACTATAATTGACAGGTTTACTAGATGGCCTGAGGTAATCCCACTTCCTGACATGACAGCGGAGACTGTGGCGAAGGCGTTCGTGTCGGAGTGGATCGCGCGGTATGGTTGCCCGAAGAAGGTAATAACGGACCAAGGTAGACAATTTCAGTCACACTTATTCCAAAATCTAGCAGAGACATATGGAATCAAGTTGGCGAGGACGACAGCATATCATCCAGCCTGCAATGGCATGATTGAGCGGCTACACCGCACACTCAAAGCTGCCATGATGACGCATGGTACGAAGGATTGGGTTAGTTCTCTTCCTATAATTCTCCTAGGACTGCGTACAGCGTACAAGGAGGATTTGCAGTGTTCACCAGCCGAATTGGTGTTTGGAGAGCAGTTACGTGTCCCCGGTGAGTTTATCACCGCAACAAACGACAAGGTAGAATACCCCGATTTTGTCAGCCTATTACGACGAAGAATGTCCAACTTACGGCCACAACCAGCGTCCGATCATTCGCAGCATAAAGTTTTTGAGCACAAGGATTTACGTACCGCTACGCATGTGTTCTTGCGCCAAGATCTGCTGCGAGGATCGCTAGAACCACCTTACAGTGGCCCTCATAAGGTCATTTCAAGAAGTCCGAAGACAATCGACATTGTGCTCAACAATAAAACCGTCAAGGTGTCAATTGACAGGGTTAAGCCAGCATATACATGGCGTGAGGACGCGGAGGCCCGTAGTCATGTTATGCAGGAGACGCAACCGGTGCATATTACACGTTCAGGACGGAAAGTCAAATTTCCTGAACGTTTTGCACCTTAATGTGGCCCTTTTATTCGTAAGGGGGTCCTGTGGCGTCATACATTTATTGACCCACAAATTTATATTGTTAAATTAAACTTACAGCGCAAACTCTGCTGTCCTCTAATCTCCATGTTGGCGTTAAGGCGCGCGCACATCGCGCGTCATCATCATGAGCGTGCGCTGCCCGGCCGACGGAAACCGGTTGGCTTACCTCACCCCGCACGCCGCGCGCCGCACCGCCAGCCGCAGCCCGCTCCAGCAACACATCGCGCCGGCCGCCGACCAGTGAACTAGACGCCTTCATCGCGAACCCACGTCGCTTTGGCTCGCTACCGCTTGTTGAATATTGCCTATCGTAAATTCACTTTTCTTTCTCGCTATTACTTTTAACTTCGTTTTATATTCTTCTTCACTCTAAACCTTTTCTACTCTCGCTTTAACTTCCTTCTATTTCTGTATGTAGTTGTATCTTCGCTTGTGCTTTGTTTAATATACATATCTACTGAGATTGCCGAGTATTATTCCGCTGTCTAACGTACCTCTAAACATCATTATAAAAGTTTGTTTTAAACTTTTTTGATATTTGCTGTAATCGTTTCTTACACATGATTATCGCAATACTTTTTTCATATCCGTGCTATTAACCGTTGAGGACGTTTGAGAAAAAATCCTGGCCGTGGAAACGACAGGAATTATGTTTATTCAACAAAATTGAACGCGTATCTATACAAAGTTTCATGTTTGTGCTATTAACCGTTAAGGAGTGCCCTCGTGAGAAAACGATCCTGGCTGCAGGATGAGTTCATTATACAAATCGTGATTATCCATCAAATATAAACTTGTATGCAAAGTTTCATGTCTGTGCTATTAACCGTTGAGGAGTTCTCTCGTGAGGAGACGATCCAGACTGCAGGATTAAGTTATGTCTGTCATATTAATATTCTGTTCTTAAAACCAAAGGTGTGTGCAAAATTTCAGCTCAATCAGACATCGGGAAGTGGTTCTAATTTAGCTTCCAAGATTCTACCCAAACAAACATACATACATACATTGCAAGTTAAATAAAAGCTAGTAAAAACTGAACAATTTACGAAAAAAAATCACTACAAAATTTAAAATAAAAATAAAATGATTATTTTCGGATAAAACTACGACGTTGTAAATTCGTTCCGTATGGGAATCGAACCCGGGCACTGCCGTTTGCTTGTATTGTCTGTTTGACATAACGCCGCGTCGGCCGCCTATATCTTAAGCAAACGGGCGTCAGACCGCTTCTCCGTAAACGCTCTCATACATCGCCATATGTTTGAATTTAAAGCGGAATGCGCCGCGCACCGCCCCGCGCCACGCGCCGCGCCTGCGTAAATGAGCACTTAAGCTTATCAGCGTCATGTTTCGTCTCGGTACTTATTATTACGCCACCATTCTTCGTTTTTCGGACACCACGTACTTGCAACTTCATTTGCTCGTGCCGTATGATTTTTTGCACCAGTTCTTTAGTTCCGTCACTGGTTTTCAATATGTCATTGGGATAAATGGCGATAGAGCTTAAATTATTAGGCCGGATGAAATGGTTAGATCCCCTTTTCACCATATCGGTAAAAGAAGTATTTCCGGTAGAACTAGAGTCCCGTATCGTTTGCTTGAGCTCTGAAATATGTTCTGTCAGGTCACGCTGTTGTTTAAGGCTCTCGATCAATGTTATCCGCCTGAATAGCTTTTTGCTTCGGTGACTGGTACAGGACTGCCACGTATATTCTCAGGTTTCCTGCCGATCCGATTTGGCTAGTTGTTAGTGGCAATGTCTTGGAAACATACCTGGCTGCAGCGTCTTTTACATAGCGATTGCAGAACGAAACCATTAGGGTTATGTGATCTTTTTCGCGTGTAGGCACTGTTGTAATAAAGTTGATCTGACTTTTGCCAATGGGGTAATTATTTTTTTTATCAATATTACAGATTATTACTGATTTTCATTATTTGGTGGAGACAAACCCTTCCCCTCAACATTGTTCATCCGCGACCATTGATCTTTAATATCTGAATCTTCTTCTAGTTTATCCAGTCGCGCCAGAAACTGATCCATCTGACCCTGAACCTTTTCCAGCTGAGACGCTGATCCATGCCACTTATCCTTACATCGAATTCCTTGATAACTTCATTAAATTGCTGGTTCAGCGAGGTTTTCATGTCGGCGAACTCACTCCTAAGTGCCAGTATTTCGTCCTTCAGACCTTCCAATAGAGCCAATTTTGCAGCCAATGCTCGAATCTCCAGTAATGCTGCAGATTCTTTTTCCAACCTCGGTGATATTGGTGAGCTAGGCGGTTGAAGAGCGTCCGTCTGCTTGAACTTCATGCATCGCCATATGAGCTTCCTGTGTAAGCTGGGAAGCTTACGGAGTCCAGCTTCAGTGATGCCCGCACAATGGAAATGTAACTCATTCCCGCATACTGAGCAACGCACTCCATCAGTCAGCTGATCATCACAAACACTACACTTCTTTAATACACCCATTATTTGTGTTATGGACTATGATTTTAAAGACAGTAACTTTGAGGAACACTGGTTGGATGTTAAGTATCGACATCGTGTTCAAGTCAACATATTATACTGATTATTATTAAGTTTATTAATTTCCTTACATATTTTATAATTTTACAAAATATTTAAAAAAAACATTTTTTAAAATACAGGAAACAAATAAGAAATATAACTGAGCACTTACCCGTTTATACCGGGGTTTAGTATATAAAAGCCTGGGTTGGAGTTGAGAAAGAGGCCACGGAATGACCTGCTTGGGTTTATATAGTCCCTAATGGATGCCTCAACTAAGCAATGACGTGTTCGTATTTGGAAGATTTAGGGATGTCACTTGAAACTAGTGATGTGCGTTTTAGTCGGGTTGTCAAGAATTTCTAAGTTTTCCTCCTACAAATACTCAATCGTGTCACGAGCGCTGTGCGTTGTGTTTATTTATTTGAAAAGACATGTACAATATAACAGAAAATCCAAGTAATTGTACATTGAAAAGAAACATATTTAGAATAACCTATGATAAAACATTTAAAATAAAGTATATACTTAAAATTACAACAACAAAAAAAAAAAAAACATCTTTCAGTCATCCTCCTAATTAATTAATTAATATTAAATGTACAGTAAAAAGAAACATATTTAGAATAAAGTATGATAAACATAATAAAAAAAGTACTTAAAATTACAACAACAAAAAAGTCATCTTTCATGCATCCTCCCACAGAACAAGCACAAAAAAAAAAAATACATCATTCGTTCATCTTCTCACAGAAACTCAAACATCCACGACATACGTCTACCCAGCTCGAGGCAAATAAATCACACTCCGGTGTGGATGTCAGAAGAGCGTTCAGCATTGCTAGGGCGCGAACCATGGGAGAATTAGAATGCGAAACTGTGCGTGCAAACGGAACGTCCAACAATCTGTGTCCACGGGTTCTAAGTTGGTATTTGGGCACAGGGGGAACAAAAAGCCTTACAAGCTGAGCTACTAGTTCCGGGCAGTCAGATTCACCACGAAGTACCCGACAAGCAAACATTAATAAAAAGAAATTACGCCTGACTTCAAGAGAGTTGAATTTCAACATTCCAAGTAAAAATTTTGTGGGGTACAGAAAGGTACCCGAACAGTGTTGTCATGGTGTAGGATGATTCGTCGCTTTGGGTCAGTAAGTAAGTAAGTAAGTATTTTATTTCGCAAATATGGGTACAGTACATGGTGATAATTTGGTAACAGGTAGGTTCAGCCATATTTTACCAACAGGCATACAAAAGTTATAGTTTGAAGCTAAAAAAAGAAATGCACTAGAAACACATCAAGAGTTTTAAATCGCTACTTAGCGGATTTTTTCAATAATAAACATCAAAATTAGCATACAGATTCGAAAAATGAAATCATTTAAGTAGGTATAGCTTCAAAAAATAATAAAATCCTAAGATCATTACACTTACAGACAAATAATTTAAATTACAACCATTAACATTAATTAATGAAATCCCTGCCATCAATCCATTAAAATAGAATCACTACAATAAAACCTACCAAGTCAATAAAATAGGTCAAGCAAAATAATAAAATCCTTAAAATAAAATATTAAAATTTATTAAACTCAGCGCTATTTACAAAAATGTCAATAATTAGATTTCCGAAGTTCGGCGATGACTTGTGGTAAACAAACTGTGGTATACCACTCTGCATTAACCGTTCTACGATCTTCAAGTACAATCTTCTCAACATGACCGGTTTTCGCCTGGTGGCTACGTTCGTGGTCGTTTTCTTTGAAGCGCTTCCAGAGCGAACAACTTTAGTCTGCTTGGGCTCGTCTTGGAAGACGCAAGTTGTGAATTGTTGTTTGGAATCAGGATTGTAGGCATATTACAAAGATTCGACACCACTGATGACGTCGTATATGTGAATTGACTCTCCTTGGTTGAACCTTTGAAGAGTTTCATTTCACCAACTGACGTGGGCCCCCTTATATGAAAGCAAATGCATCCTGCATTTGCTTTCAGACGATCATGGAAAACAGCTTTCTCACACCAAACGCCTCATGAAAAATCTTCTGAATGGTTGTCCCTGAAATGCCTAATAACGCCTCTATCTCCTGATATGTCACATGACGATCTTTGAGGATTAGTTTTTCTGACAGCAGCGAAGTTGTCTTCAGTAAAGGCGGATTTAGGCCCCCAAAGTTTCCGTCATCAAGATACCAAACGTTAAATTTAGAATTTAGCCGTCGAACAATTGGGTAAGCTAAGCAGAAACCTGCTCAGCTAAGCTGAAAATCACTGGCCCGAGGGGGTCACCTTGTTGACAGTCAACAGCAGATTCTAAAAGGATGTCGCGATATAGTAATTTTGAAGGGTGTCTGTAACATTGCCAAAGAAAACAATACTTTTGGGGTAGTTCTTTTTTAGTGTCAAAAACACAAAAAGTGAAAAATAATTTGGCTTTTTTAATTTTTATATTATTTCAGAGTACATAATAAAATTTCTCGGTCGTCCTTATTTCATACCATGCTAATGTTTTATCAGAAATTGTTGTATTTAAATGTTTTAATTTGTAAATTTCGCACTCCTGAGCCACAAGACACAAGCGACGCTTAGTTTGTGGCTCACCGATTTGTATGACACAACTGATACATGTTTCTTTTATGAACAACTAGCTGTACCCAGCATGCGTTGCAATGCACTTTTTACTACCCACCTACCCTACCCTTACTACCTACCTACCCTACCTACCTACCCTACCCTACCTACCTACCCTACCCTACCTACCTACCCTACCCTACCCTACCTACCTACCCTACCTACCTACCCTACCCTACCTACCTACCTACCCTACCCTACCTACCTACCTACCTACCCTACCTACCTACCTACCTACCCTACCTACCTACCCTACCCTACCTACCTACCTACCCTACCCTACCTACCTACCCTACCTACCTACCTACCCTACCTACCTACCCTACCCTACCTACCTACCCTACCCTACCTAACCTACCCTACCCTACCTACCTACCCTACCCTACCTACCTACCCTACCCTACCTACCTACCCTACCCTACCTACCTACCCTACCCTACCTACCTACCCTACCCTACCTACCTACCCTATCCTACCTACCTACCCTACCCTACCCTACCGTATCCTATGTCCTTCTCCTGGCTCTAAACTACCTCCCTGCCAATTTTCAGCTAAATCGGTTCAGCCGTTCTTGAGTTATAAGTGAAGTAACTAACACGACTTTCTTTTATATATATAATAGATACACTTATTATTATTATTTTAAACTCATTATTATAGGTTCAGAAGTCGGTGACAATAAAACTGAATGAATGAAACAAAAGTCACCGACTTCTAAAGCTAAAGTTATTTTTCACTTTATTGTGTTTTTGAAGTAAGACTTTACTTTTTACACTATGTTACTCTTAATTTTTCTACTATGTTCCTAGTGTCCTGAAATACAGGCCTTTTATCTAGCTTAGGTACCAGTCTCCCACAGTATTAATAAAACCATGTACTGTTCACGAAATCTAATAATTTATTTATTGTGGTGAGAAATAAATCTTGATCCTTAAACCAGTTCGCCGACTAAGATTTTACGTAGCCCGGTGCCTCGTTAGCTTGGCAGACCTTCCGTCCCAGACAATAAGGCCTAATTTACTACACGTGCTTTGGCTTAAATATTATGTTTGTTTGGCAGATGTGCTACAGTCACAGCTAAGTGTCTAGCCAAAGCACATGCTAAGACATTGTCTGTCTAACTAGCCTTTAACCAAACTATGACGTTGGCAAGCACTGCTCTACATTAAGTTTAATCCGTGCGGCTTTTATTATTTAGCCAGAAGCCGCTCTCTAAAGCATATGCTTGTAGTAACTCTTATTAATCACTATCTGAGTTGTCCTCCAAGCATCGCGGGCTTGAAGCAGACGTATTGTATTTCGACTCATTCAATTAGTGTTGGAGTAGTTGACTTAGACATGGGAACATAAAGTGATGACAATACAGGAAGAAGGTCACAGGATTTTGGCCTAACTCATCGAAGACCCATCCCATTACCCATCGCAGTTTGAACTCTTTGGATTCGTCTTCCTTGATTAACAGAATATCAGGCTCTTGAATCATGCGGGACTGTTCAAAAGAGATACCGCGCCCTGGAACACAAAGGGCTAATAAGGAACATGGATGGGTTTTAGTCAGTACAAGTCTGACACAACGTTCCGTTCTGTCCAAAGCGCGGGAGCGGTTATTTGATGATTCCCAGTCCGAAAAACAACTCGTACAAAGCTCAGGATTATTGGGTTCTTCTTCTTCTTCATGGGGTTTTTGGTTTCCGCACTTACTCCCTTAAGTGGACCATTGTGCGTGAGCCATAGTGGCCGTTACTCCAACCAGCCCAGCTCCCTCCAGAAGCAGATTAAACTTCCCGGTCTTCTCAGGGCATCCGCAAGGGATCTTGGTGTTCCCAGGGTCGCCTCGCGAATCTTGGTGACACCGGTGCACTCAAGCAGCACATGCGCCACCGTTTCCTCCGCATCAATGCATGCCCTGCACAGGGGAGTGTCAGTGATTCCTAGAGTGTGGAAGTGTTTATTCAGTAAACAGTGTCCAGTGATGGTCCCCGCCACCAGACGCAGGCTATCCCTGTCCAGACACAGAAGGCGCCTCATCAGCTTTGCGTCAAGGGACGGCATAGCTTCCTTGGACTGCCTACACCCTGGTGTCGAGGTCCACCATTTTTCCACTTGTGTTCGAGTGTGATCCTTTAACCAGTTATTTAGCTGCTTGAAAGGAATGGGAACAATGGGTTCGGGTCCGTAGGGTTGCTGGTGCTGGATCCTCTTCTGGCAAGTTCATCCGCCGCATCGTTCCCCAGGGATCCACTGTGTCCTCTGATCCATTGTAGTGTTACCGTGTTGTGGTTTAGTACCGTGATTCGTTCTAGGGCATTATGGCATTCTAGTATTAGTTTTGACGTGATCTGATTACTGTTTAGGGATTGGAGAACTGGAGGCACTGTCAGAAAGTATTCGAATATTGGTATACGTAACCTCTCTGGCCTCTATAGCGTGTGCCGCTTGGATAATACCTACACACTCAGCTTGGTAAACAGAGTTGAGCATTCCAAGTGGTTTGGATATTTTTATATTTAGGACGTCGGAGAACACCCCGACACCTGTCCTATCATCGGTTTTTGATCCATCAGTGAGGATTCTTAGCTCGTTTGTACCTGAGTAGTCACACGACTCCTCTGTGAGTACGATGTTGTAATGTTTTTGGAAGCAGTGTGACTTCAAGGTTCTGTCGATCGGATAGGCTGTTCTTTAATGGCATCTACTCTGATGCGTGTGTGTTTGATTCTGGAATCATTGCTTAAGGTGCCGGATGCTTCGAGTCTGAAAGTCGCTTTGGCAGCCTCCTCTCTTACGATGAGGTGTAGAGGTGGTAGCCCTGCATCACCTGTAAGGCAGCAGTGGGGGAAGTTCTCATTCTACCGGTGATTGCTACGCAGGCAAATCTTTGTAGTTTCTCGAGATCCTTTTGTGCCTTTTACTAAGATTGATCCTGGGCCACCAAACTATAGAGCCGTATGTGATGATTGGTCGGATAACGGTGGTGTATAGCCAGTAGGTGATTTTAGAGCTTATGCCCCGATTCCTCCCGAGTAGTTTTTTGCATTGCCATAGGGCTATACTGGCTTTTGTGGTGATGTTATCAGTGTGTTTCGCCCAGTTCAGCTGTTTGTCCAAAAAGATACCCAGGTATTTGGTTTCAGTCGACAGGCTTAGTGTGGTCCCAAAGAAGCTTGGTAACTGTAAAGTTGGCAGCTTCCTTTTCTTTGTGAAGAGGACGAGTTCGGTTTTGGTAGGGTTCACTGCTAATTTATGTTCCTTGCACCAGTCTTCTACTATCCTCAAGGCTTGGCGCATAAGGTTGCATAGTGTGTTTTCGTGTGCTACATTTATTATTATGGTCAGATCGTCAGCGTAGCCCACCGTGTAGTAGCCTCTGCTATTGAGACGCTTGATGAGGCTGTCTACTACAAGGTTCCACAGTAGCGATGAAAGGACACCACCTTGGGGGCAGCCCTTCGCTACCATGGCTCTAGTTGTGTCGTTTACCGTAACTTGTACGGCCCTTAGTCGGAGCATGTTTGTGATCCATCCCCGCAGGGTCGAGTCCACACCGTGTTCCTCGAGGGCTGCGCTGATGCTATGGAAGATGGTTTTGTCAAAAGCGCCTTCTATATCAATGAAGACAGCAAGTGAAGAGCATTTATAGTCCACTGCACATTCGATCTTGGAGATCACACTATGCAGTGCGGATTCTGTGGAATACGCGTGTTGTTGTTTGTGAAGTGGCCGCTCCCGAAGAGGTTCGTCCCGAATATGCCGATCACAGAGTCTCTCGAGAGTTTTCAGTAGGAAGGATTTCAGGCTTATTGGTCTGTACGCCTTGGGTTGTGTGTAGTCGGGTTTGCCTGGTTTGGGGATGAAAATGACTTTCACCTCCCGCCACGTAAGTGGTATGTATTTCTGTGCTATGCAGGCTTGGAAGATGACGGTCAGCCATGGCGTTAGGACGTCCACTCCCCATTGTAGCAGGGCTGGGAAGATTTCATCTAAGCCTGCGGATTTGTATGGTTTGAAAGTCTTTATTGCCCATTTTATTTTCTCTGTAGTCACTATGGTGTGGGCTCTGGCCCAGTCTTGGTCATTTAGTATGTGCCTTGGTTCACTCGCCCAGGTTCTGTCTTCAGAGAGATTGCAGTCTGGGAAGTGTAATTATAACAAAAGATTCTCTCATCTTGACATATTTAATACTAAGATAGGTATATTCAGGAAACAATTAATAACGTCGGTTTGTGACGAACTGACAAATACATCTAAACGAAATAAATAAATACACAATCACAGACAATCACCACACACCACTCTATCATACTCACACAGCACACACCCACTTTCAACTCCTCAGGCACACTCCTACACACTCACCCACGCTGTATTTTTAAGCTATGTATAGATGTTAAATTGTAAATCCTTAATTGGCTGTAGGATAAGTTAAAACAGTTTAGGTTAAAATTGTAAAGAGCTGTGGATTTTGTGATAAAATAAATAAATAAATAAAAGTGGGTTTCCAGAAGGACTTTGCTAGTTTCGTGGTCCGACTTGGTGTAGGTGTTGTCTGAGGTTTTCAGCGAGCCGAGGGTGCGGTCCTGATCAGTAGATAGGATCTTCCTTACACTTTTTCACTTACACACGATTTTTGGGTTTTACAAACCGTCATAAATTCACCAGTAAAAAAATGTTGGGTTATGTGTTACATAAAAAAAAACAATTCCCTAAAAGTAAAATTATTGTCTCTGGCATTATCGCTGTCACTTCACTAGTCAACGTAATCAACTATTGTAAAAGATAAAACATGCGTCCACTGTGATGAAGTACTTTTAGTAGTAGTGAGTTGGGTAATAAAGTAGACTTGATTCAAACTCGAACACACTTAAAAACGTATTTATTAGAGTTATAGTCGATTCGCCGTAGAATAGTGCGACTCATTACATGAACTGTTCCTTTTCAATCATGAACGTTACCCTGATTTACAACCACGACTATCCAGTCGTGTAAAATATTCATTTTAGCTGCACCCTGAATATCATAGTCGTAAAATACGGAATCAGTAATGTCCATCCTACAGCGAAAGAACAATAGAGCAGCAGTATCTGGAGCAAGGTTGAGGTCCGGGCAGTGGACAGTAGTACCCATGGCCTCGAGGGCTGCAGATTGAAGCCTAATGCTCAGTTGACTAGATCTGTCAAGGTGAGCAGAGCTACGGTATTATACGTAACTAGCCTATGCCCGCGGCGCCGCCCGCGTCTATTTCGATAATTGTCCCACGTGAACATACTATCGGGATAAAAAGTATCTTATGTGTTAATCCAGGTTATTAACTATCTGTGTTCTAAATTTCATTCAAATCCGTTCAGTAGATTTTGCGTGAAATAGTAACAAACATCCATCCTTACTCACAAACTTTCGCATTTATAATATTAATAGGATAACCGTCTACACGTGACCCTAGAATGGCCTACGTCCTTCAGTTTATAAAACGTCTTTCAAAGCGTTTCTTCGATAATGCCATTATTACACCGTAATCCCCTGATCGCAGCGGCCACCCGATACGTACCATCGCGCATTAGTTCAGTACGCTGTCCGTTCGTGACTCCCGATGATGCTATCTCCCTCCTCCAGGAGAGTAGCAAAGAGACTAGCACTCTTAAAAAGTTCAGACGCAAACCTCCCCCATCGACGCCCTAAGCCGAGACTCGTACCCCACAGGGGGTGCCCAGAGCGTGTATTTGCTTAGTTTAGGCTACAGGCCTTACACTCAAGGCACACACAGGATAGTCCGGTTAAGCAGAGAAGCGATTCACGAAAAAAAAAAACTTAACTTACATGTGAGACAGTGGTCAGGAGTGGCCGTAGAGATTATAAAAAAAAAAAAAAACAAAAAAAAAACCAAAACATTATTTATTCAATATTTGGTTCCCAATAGGGGATAATCCTATTTTTTTTTCCTTGTCCGTCGGGTAGTTTATTGAAAAGTATTGGACACGTATTTTTTCTTTTTTCACGTGGTCATAAAATTACGGAGATATATTGAGTTGAAATGGCGCATGACGTTACATGTAGGTAAGTTTTATACCCACTTGTGACGTAGTAAGCCCCCACTCTCCAACTTTAATGAGTTCTAACTAAGTAATTTTTTGATATTTTGATAAAACAAAAAATACGTGTCTAATATTTTTGTATTACCTGTCTGACGGACAAAATAGAATGTCGTTTTCTTTACCCAGTCCGATCCCCTATTACAAAAAAAAAACATCATATAATTTTTTTAATTGAAATGGTCACTTTTAATAACACTGGAAACCATTGGCGCTTGCAGCAGTGCCGAAATATCGGGAATTCAAAACAAATAGTGAAAATGGTTAGTAAATATTTTTCAGTTTTAAAAACATCATGTCAATTAACATAATTTAACAATACACACATTTATATTTTATATTGCTGCCATAATACATTGAGGAGCTCGTGGCTAAATAATAGCTGCCACACGGCTTGATTTTTAAAGGTAAGGAGTGATTACCTCGGTTGGTCTGTGAATGGATAACCATTTAACTCCTAAAAGGGCCTTTTTATTGTCATGCGTGTTTGCACCCGCGTGCAGGCCAGGCACGCATGCATGCTGCCCGCATAGTATGATACGATAGGTTATCGTTTCATACATAATTATTTTTATTGTCATGCGCGACACACGCGCGCCGCTGGCGTAGCGAAAATAATCTGCTCTGCGTGCGGCCCGCAACAAGCATGGCTGCCTTGCCTGCACGCGGGCGCAAACACGCATGATAATAAAAAGGCCCTTTTAGGAGTAACGTATAATCTAGACTTCCCCCCAACATAGAGGAAACAATACTAGGTAGATTATGTTGATAAACAACATAATACATAGCAATATTTATTATTCGACAATATTTCTAGAAAAATATTTCTTTAGAATCAAGAATACATTTAAAAAAGTGTAAATACAAAAGCAATATAAAAAAATAACCCAAAACCAAAAAGACTAACAATAAAATGACTGTGTCAGGGGGACCTAACACCACCTCTTCAGCAGCATTATTTTAATTTTACTTCAGGATGGGAAAGAGAAGGAGCTAGACAATTTATGCAGTACACCTTCATCTCTTTCTCAGTTATTGTAGAGAATTGAAATAAATCGCTGTCACACGCGTTTGTGGTTCTAGTGGTCATCCGTAGGCGTAGTGTGTTTGCACCTACAACATTTCTTACACTTACATTTACAGTTTTTAGGGCACGGTTTTTTATGATGACATTTACATTTTTTGGGACACGGGTGTTTGTGGTGACATTTACATAGTTTGGGACAAGGGGTTGTATGATTACATTTATGTGTTGTGGGACAAGGAGTTGTATGGTTGCATTTATGTGTTTTGGGACAAGGGGTTGTATGTTTACATTTACAACATTTACATTTTTTGGGACACGGGTGTTTGTGGTGACATTTACATTTTTTGGGACACGGGTGTTTGTGGTGACATTTACATTTTTTGTGACACGGTTTGGTTGGACACCGACACGGTTTTTTACACTTCCAAGGACACGGAGGTTTACATCTACAATGCCATTTCTTGGTTGGGTGTGGTTTCTTTCTTCGTACACACGCTAAAAGAATAGGATATAATTAAGTTAGTATGAATATTTAAATGTGAAGGCCTGCTTGGACCACAACTTACTAAATACGTACTGGACAAAGTTAAATGACTGCTAAACATAATTTAAAACATCATTGACTGACTTTGTCGTCTTCAAACGATTCAATTTTTAATCTGGTGACTTCAAGAAACAAATCAAGGTTCAAAAGAATTTAGCGCAAAATGCATTTAATGATTTGTGGTGCAAGCGGATCTCAATGTTTGATTATTTACTTCATGAATTAGTCTATAAACCATATGGATTTCGTAAAAAAAATGTAAGCTGATCCATAATAACGTGAATAACATCAATTTTATAAACCCTGAAGGGTTAAGCAGAGGTGTACCTAATAGTTCGCCCACATTTTGCCAGATATGTTTAAGTCCAATAATAGGTCCAGCCTATTGCCATCAACCGGACATAAATCTGAGTAATTCCTGATGAAAAAACCTAATAGAATTTTTTCTGAGCCGAGAATCAAACCCAGGACCTCATCCTCAGCTCCTGCCAATGAGGCAGTAACATATCAAATTATCCGTTAATCCCGCAAGGATAAGTCACTTACACTGGTGCACAAGGATATTTTGCTTGAATGATAATAAGGGATGCTGCGCTGTTGGTAGAGATTTGTACAATATTGTAAAATACATTGAACAAATAAGAAGGCGGCGTTAATATCTATTTTAACCACGCGCCAAACAATCCTTGCCAAACTAACAACACCAAATTATTCATTTTATATGTGAAAATGTGCAATAGCTAAATACTAACGCTTTCTCTCCGACTTGCTGTCACTGCTGTCACTGCTATCACTGCTGGCACTGCTGTCACTACTGTCACTGTTGTCACTGCTGTCACTGCTGTCACTGCTGTCATCGTGGTCTAGAAAATAAAAATTAACATACATGTTTTATTCATAAGTTAACAAAACGTTTAACGGATTTTAACTGACGAGCAATATTATGTATTTTTGACAGCTTATTTACAAGTTTTGGCGCAAAATGCATATAATGAGTTGTGGTGCAAGCGGATCTCAATGTTTGATTATTCACTTCATGAATTAGTCTATAAATAACATCACCCCTCTCCAAAGGGTTTGGCAGAGATGTTTAAGACCCATGGAGGTGAACGTATTGCCATCAACCGGGCACTAATCCAGACTTCGTGGCTGCTACTGATGAAAAAATCCAATAATAACTTGCCAAACCCGGGAATCGAACCCAAGACCTCATGCTAAGCAGTCATGATTACGACCACAGGACCAATGAGGCAGTAACGTGAATATTATACGAAAATCCATAAATCCATCAAGGATTATGATGATTACACTGCTCATTCGTCATACACTTGTCACTTTTATCATTTACACTGGTGCACAAGGATATTTGGCTTGAATTATATTGAGGGACGATGCGCTGTTGGTAAAGATTTGAATCTTTTTGTGAAATACATTGAACAAATAACAGGGCGGTGTTAATATCTGTTTTAGGCAAGCGCCAAACGCTCCTAGCACAACTATTGATACGTAAAAATATGCAATAGCATTAAAATACTGACGTTCACTTTCAGAGCCGCTATCACTGCTGTCATCATGGTCTAGAAAAAAAATAACATAAATGTTTTATTCAGAAGTTAACAAAACGTTTAACGGATTTTAACTGACGAGCAATATTATGTATTTTTGACAGGTTATTTACAAGTTTTGGCGCAAAATACATATAATAAGTTGTGGTGCAGGCGGATCTCAATGTTGGATTATTCACTTCATGAATTACTCTACAACGAGACAGTAACGTATAACATTATCCGTTAATCCGGCAAGGATTATCGGATAATGTTATACTTGCACAACTACTGACACCAAACTATTCATTTTATATGTAAAAATTTGCAATAGCACTAAAATACAAACGCTTGTTCTCCGATCCGCTGTCACTGCTGTCATCGTGGTCTAGAAAATATAAATTAACATAAATATTTTATTCAGAAGTTAACAAAACGTTTAACGGATTTTAACTGACGAGTAATGTAAATTTGACAGCTTATTTACAAGTTTTGGCGCAAAATGCATTTAATTATTTGTGGTGCAAGCGGAACTAAATGTTCGATTACTCACTTCATGAATTACTCTATAAATCATTTGGCTTTTGAAACAAAATGTAAACTTGTCCATGATAACGTAAATAACATTACGCCTAAAATTTCGAAAGGATTAGGCAGATGTATACCTAATAGTACACCCACATTTCGCCAATAATGTTTAAGACCTGTGGGGGTGACCCTATTGCCATCAACCAGGCACAAAACCAGACTTAGTGGCTGCTAAAGAGAAATTTCTGATTGAAAAACCGTTTGATGGTAAAGAATTGTACTTCTTTGTGAAATATATGGAAAAAATATTTGACGATGGTATATTTTGGCCATGAGCCAAATGATCCTTGCACAACTATTAACACCAAATTCTTGATAGTATAAATAAAAATGTATTCACACTAAAATACTAACGTTTTTTTTTCTATTAACACTAAATTCTTGATTTCATTAATAAAATGTGCTCTTGCACTAAAATACTAACGTTTTTTTTCCGACTTGCTATCACCGCTGTCATCGTGGTCTAGAAAATAGAAATTAACATTAATATTTTATTCAAACGTCAACAAGACTTTTAACTGATTTTAACTGATTTTAACTGAGGATTAGTATTATGTATATTTGACAGCTTTGTAAAAAGAAAGCTTGAGGGTTTTATATGGGGCATTACAGCCAAGTTAACCTGTATGTTAAGATATTGTTTACGTGCAAGTGTGATGAAAAGAATTTTATATTTGTAATTAACATAAATATTTTATTCAAAAGTTAACGATTTTTAACTGAGGATAAGTATTGTGTATTTTGACAGCTTATTTATAAGGTGGCAATTCAGTTACTTGTATCTACAAGGTGTTGTTTTGCATCCTCGTCAAATTCAAGGAGGTAACTATGCTAGTGATTCTCGTTCCGAATCAATAATAAAATGGGTAGGTAATTTTTCTTTTTTACGGAAATCGGTAAGTGTGAACCAGCCGTGTTTTAAACGCGGCCTGTCTGGTTCTTGCCTTATAACCTCGCTTACACATATACAAACAATCTCAAACGTTTATTTCATAATTTGTTAGTCCCTAAACCAAGTTTAGGGGGTTATTCTGAAATACTGACCAACTTAAACAACCAAAAAAATCAGTGTTTATTAATAATTAATTATGTACCGTAATTTTAATTGATTATTTATGTCTTTCGTGACCACCCCCTGAAATTTGACGAGGTTGCAAAACAACACCTTGTATAATAAACAACGCTTGACACGGCAATAATGCCATAGAAAATAGAGATACCATTAACATGAAAGTCAAACTGTGTTGCTACTAAATTCTATTAGTTATATTTGATACTAAATCGCAGTACTACCCCTAATGAAAATAAACTAGTAATTACTTATCAGATCATACATTAACAACTTCATTTTACAAAATCAATGTACACGTTGTAAACCCAGTTTTTACAAAAAAATAATGTTGTACGCTATTTAGGGTTTTGGAAAATAAGACAGCAGGCATTTTCGCTGTCTCCAAATTATTATAAAATAATAATAAACTAAATACAATATTATTATTAACACATTCACTACAGAAATGGTAACGCGCATCTATGTTGTGCATTCATATTATTCCCGGACAGCTTAAGAGCGCCTTCTTTATCATTAAATTTATATTGAGTGTACAAAACACCTGTAATTTCATTAAGTAAATGGCGTAAGTAAATTGCCTCTGTGCATGCCTCCGTATTACTCATCACTTGAAAGAGCTTGCGAAATATAAGCTGATCCATAATAAAAATGTGATAGCACTAAAATAATAATGTTTTTTTTGGGCCGCTATGGTTCTTATCACCATGATCTAAAAATTAAAAAAATAACAACATAATTTATTTAGAAAATAACAAAATTTTAAACAGATTTAAACTGAGGAGTAATAATTATGATCATTTGACAGCTAGTTATAGCTTAGTAACCTGCATCCTTTTAGGAGGAGGCCTAGGTTGGTCCGTGGATGGGTTGCCATCATTTCATACCGTGTCAAAATCAAAATAAAAATCATTTATTTCAAGTAAGCCAATTACAGGCACTTTTGAATGGTCAAACAGCAGTAAAAATGAAGCTACAGTCCCAGTCACAAGACATAATAACTGTGAAAGTACTGTAGTTGCCCATTCCAAAGCGTAGATCTCTATGGAGAAGAATGCGCAAGAAACTCCATGGACACTCTTTTAAATCAGAATCTTGTTACAAAAACCTTGGTTACATCATTCATGTTGAGATGGTACATTATGTGAGAACGATGTAGCAAGACGTGCACGTTAAAAGTGTCTCTAGTAAATAAAAAGAATTAAAAAATAAAATAATTAGTTCGAAATAAGCCGTGGCAACTAAGAGATGACCAGGCACAACTGATAGCGCCCGTTCACGAACATGACGAATGGATCAGCCATCATTCAACTCAACCATTTTGAAGGGAACTAAATGACCCGACACACCCGCCACCATCAGCGTGACATTTAAGTGAGCATGACATACTCTCAACCGCCAGGGCACATTCAAGTCAATAAAAGACGTAGGTTTCCAGTAAATGATAGCTAGTACATAGTTCTCACACAATATGGGCTATGCAGTTATATAATACTAAATTGAATTTATACAATGCAAGGATGGTTGTACAATCTTCAGCAGTTCCAACAATACTTATTAATGCTATCATTTTATGCGCCCCTGTCCTTGTGGAGCAGGACCGGCACTGAGCCAAGCATTATTATCAGCGATATAATCGTCCAATTTGTAATAAGCTTGCTTAAATAGTGTGCGTTTAATGCATGTTTTAAATATCGTCTCACTCAGTTCAAGAACACTTTGTGGAATTTTATTATAGCATCTTAAACAGTACCCCGTGAAAGATGAGTCTACTTTAGCGAGTCTGAAGCCTGGCTGAACTAACTGGTCTCTATTTCTAGTATTGTAATTGTGTCTGTCACCTCTTTTACTTAAAAGATGCAGATTTTTCCTTACGTACATAATGTTTTCATAAATGTATTGACAATGTACCGTCATGATTTTAATATCCTTAAACAGTTCCCTTAGAAAATCGCACCAACGGAGATTATAAATGGCTCTGATGGCTCTTTTTTGCAGAATAAAAATAGACTCGATGTCTGCAGCCCGTCCCCATAACAAAATGCCGTAAGACATTATTCTATGAAAGTAACTAAAATATACTAATCTTGCGGTATCAAATCGCTATATTGACGGATTTTTCTAACAGCATATGCTGCTGAACTGAGCCGCCCCGCAAGAGATGTTAAATGAGAACCCCATTGCAGCCTTGAATCAAGCGTAATCCCCAGGAAAACCGTTTTATCGACAAATTCTAGTTTCTCTTTATTCAATATTATATCACAATCACTACTTTTAACATTCGGTAATGAAAATCTTATGCATTTAGCAGTGGCGTGCCTCCGATGAAACGGGGGCAAAGCCCAACTATACGGTATTATACTATATTAGGGTTAAAAAAAAAACGGTCTATGTTCTGGCATTGGTTACTAACGTTTTTGTTTTCACATTATATAAATATGCCTAAATATGAAACTGCAAACAGTGGTGTCATTGTTGCATATTTTACATCCCGTACAAAAATAACAACTATTTTAATATCAAGTATGAAGTAAATTATATAAGAGCCATCTATTAACTTAAATGTAACAACTGAACTCTGAGTATATTAGTTTACTTCGATCGGTGCAGTCGCTATGGGTCAAATATTCAAATGACCGCTAGATGGCGCACAAACAAAAGATTGGTTTCTAACTACACATTGTTGAAAATATTTGTAATTACTCACAATGTAAACAGCCATAACTCTTCATTCTTCTCTTCTTTACCACGGACAGATGACACACAACAAAGCACACAGAAGGCATGGTACCTATTACTAGATAGATTTACAAATACATATCAGCAATGATATACCTCCGGTGGCTTTGATAAAAGCCGTTTGTTGTCAAATTTGTTTCAGTAAATGATTTTGGAGCATGCTTTTATTGTAACACTTGAATGAATAACAAAATTACTTTAATTACTTTCTGTATTCTAAATCAAAAACTCTATCTTTCTGTAAAAATGATTTTATTAGGTACATCAGCATAAAATGTTGGTGAACGTTTTAATCCAACAGCTGTTTTTATATGGCAATCGTTGATCATTCGGAAAGCCGCTCTTGTCCTTGTGTATTTCTTATATATGTGTGAATACGTTTCAAAGATGAAAAAGCGCGTTCCGCGGAACAACTTGTCGCGGGAATTATTACAATTAAATGTGCTAACTTTAAAAGTTCCTGAAAAGCATCCTGAAGGGAATTTTCATGTAGGAAATCAATTAAATTAAAAATATTGAGATCCTTTAGTTCAGGTGATGAATACAAACTAATCAACTGAATCTTTAAAGTTTCCCTATCAAAATAGTTTGCTTAAATGCTGAATATCGAATCTTACATATTTTTCCGTAAAACTCAAACTATTTACCTTGCCCAGTAACGATTTCACACACTTCAATCCATCACATTTCCGAATTCATTTTAGTTTTAACAAACTTTAATCACTTCAAAACAAAGTTAATTCCGAGAACTAATTACAAGAAATAGAAAAAATTATATCACAACAAAGAGATGCACCAGTAATCGCTCAAAACAAATATGAACTAATTTGAAATCGTTTTACTTTCTATGGAAATTCGCGCTACGCGCAGGTCTTTGCGCTGCTTGCCCATTCATTCTTGGCGCGCAAACACACATTCACTCTTTCAAACTTACACTGACATACACGCACACATTCAAAGAAAAGCCCAGCTTTTAACTCCATACAAATTTCCAAAATAAATACCTAATAATCTTATCGGAACAGAGTCATTTTACTAGCAAAGACAAAGAGGTCCGACAAGCCAAATACAGAAGCCAGTGAGTGCGACTGAGAAAGTATGACTCGCACTAGGCTTGAACTCCTCTTTTGTATAGTGTTAGAGCGAGCCAGAGTCGCGCCGCTGCTCGCGCAGCTATCGGAGATAGGTATTAGAACATTTTGGCAACGTCGCGATAATAATGCGAGCGAATAGAGATAGTTCAGTGAGTGTGTAAATCAGGCAACCTCGCATCGTTTGGCGCGTGGCGTGCGGAATTTAATGTTATCATTTTTTGACACATTTTTTTGTTTTGTAAGGAATGTTTTTTTTTTTTTTATTTCGACTTGTGTGTTAGGCAAGCCGGGCTTTTCAGGTTGTATGACAGATCCGCCACTGGCATTTAGTCTTTTTTCCATTTAATACTAAATTGTTTGCAGTGAACCAATTAAGAACCTGAAGTAACGCAATATTAACGTCATCTAGATTTTGGGCCCGTCTATTAATCTTAAAAATTAAAGAAGACAAGTGTCATCAGCAAATAACACCATATTTTGAGGTTGGTTTTTAGGGTTCCGTAGCCAAATGGCAAAAAACAGAACCCTTATAGATTCGTCATGTCTGTCTGTCTGTCTGTCCGTCCGTATCACAGCCACTTTATTCCGAAACTATTAGGACTACACAGCTGAAACTTGGTAGGTAGATGTATTCTGTGAACCGCATTATGATTTTTGTACAAAATTTAAAAAAATATATAGATAAGGATATCCTCCCATACATGGAACTAAAACTAAAAAAAAAAAAAAACGATCAAACCTATACGTGTGGGGTGTCTGTAGATAGGTCTTTAAAAATGACATTGAGGTTCCTAAAACCATTTTTATTCAAAGTCAATCTTTTGAAAGATAGACACTTCCAAAGTAGTAAAGGTGTGTCTAATTTCTAAAGTAAGAGGATGAAAATTCTGAAAAAAATATGGGGATGTAAAACGTAAAAAAAACTTACAACGAAAATTAGTTTGAATAAGATTTAATATGTAGTTTTTGAGATATGGGACTTTTTCACTAAACTGCAGCAGTAACTTTGTTTTTCATTAACTTACTATGAAAAACAAATTTAGTTTTGCGGTTGAGTGAAGGTTTACTAATGAATGACCGATCAAAACATTGTTATTATATTGTTTGGGGCTATGGAACCCTGTGTGCGAGTAAGACTCGCACTTGGCCCGTTTTTCAATAAATAGGGTAGATCGTTAATGCATACTAGAAAGAGGAAAGGACCCAATATTGAGCCTTGTGGAACCCCCATTTTTACTTTTAAACCCTGTGAATTAACACCATTTATTTGAACTCGCTGTTTCCTGTCACTCAAATAAGATTTAACCAAACTAAGTGCAAGTTTACCAAGTCCGTAATGATCAAGTTTCAAAAGCAATGTGTCGTGATTAACGCAATCAAATGCTTTGGAGAGGTCACAAAAATTCCTATGGCGTCTTGGGACTCCTCCCACGCTGTAAATATGTGCTTTAATAAGGTTACACCGGCGTCTGTCGTACAACGTCCCTTGGTGAAACCATACTGTTGATCGTGAAACATTTTGTTGGTGTTAAAATGATTAAGCATTTGATTCAGCATTACCTTTTCAAACACCTTGCTAAAAACTGGCAACACGGATACAGGTCTATAATTATTTGTTACTGTCTCCGGATTTGAAAAGAGGGATAACTTTACTGTATTTCATTAAATCAGGGAAAACTCCTTGGTCCACACACAAATTAAAAATTAAAGCTAGGTATGGTGCTATAGTCTCAACTATGGATGTACAAACTTTGATTGATATTCCCCATAGATCTTCGGTCAGTTTGATTTTTATTTGCCGGAAAGTTTTAATAACTGTCATAGGGTTTATGTGTTTAAATTTAAATTCAGCCGGGCAGCCAGACACGTTCGCCTTTAACAAAGCTAGTGAGACTTCGGATGAGGAATTAAGAGCCCGGAAAGCACGTTAAGCTGTAGGTCCTGACAGCCAAGACCTACGGCTATTGTAGATCTTTGACAGTCGTTACAGGTAGGCAGTGGACCGAAAGTGTGAAAACTAGTCTCTCGAAGTGGTATCATATTACCCAGTACTACATACTATCGTGAATCGGAAGCCGACCCCAACTTAGTTGGGTAAAGGCTAAGCACATCTGCCCACTCTTTTCCCACTTTTACTCGTCATATTAACCAACTTCCGTTTATTATGACAGGTAGACTCACGTCCCTAAAGGATGCAGATGAGTAAATTGCCAGTTGTTTTAAAAAATATGTCAATCGCTATATTTCGTTATGCGTTTGTACTGAAAATTGGCCTCGAGCAATTAATTTAAAATGTTTTTCATTGTGTACATACCTGGATAAGCTGTTGTAACGTAACATATCTGAAAAAAAAAACATTGTTACAATTCATTCAAGAATAAATAATTGGCCCGTAACAGGACTTAGGCTTGTGGCAAGTTTTCAAGGCCTGCAACCGCCATCAACAAGGCTGACAGAAGTTTTTCGGTCAGAAGCTTTTTTTTATTGTTCGATACGCTGGCAGCCTGTTACTTTTGTCTAAGCCCTCTGGTTCTACTAGAACAAGATTTAATGTTCATATTTCACCAACTGACTACACCCTCAGCTAGGCCATTATGTCTCTATTCGCTTGTGCCAACCACGATGGTCCTAATATCTGTGGAGCCATGCCAATGCATGGCTACACAGATATTAGGAATTTAATGTGAGCAATAAATAATTAAATGGTTATACAAAAAAAGTAGATGGAATTCTGAAAATTTTATAACCGCAGATAAAATAGTAGGTGGAAATATCTTCCTCAAGAACCCGGAAATTATATTTGAATAGCATTTTGGCGCAATCGCTAAATGGTTGTTTTTTTCTTAATAACGATTAATTAACTTAGTTATTTTTTCACTTACCGCACAAATTATCAGTGCCAACGATATAATATTGGCCCTCATATTGCCACTTCTCCAAGCAACCAGAGACATACTAATGTATTTCAAAACATCCCTTTTATATTAAACACCACCAGCATGATCTACATTGTTTTTGATGTTGAGTGTAATGAACATCTGTCCATAAATTATGTTGGCTTGCTAATTAAAACAATAGACAATTAAATGCAATCTTTATGTGATTCAAATAAATTAAGTATCATAACATAGAAATAAATTATGTCCATCTATAACACAATGTTCATTTTTTTCTTTCTATGTTGTTATGTATAGTGGACTATTATTTTTTTGCAAATTACCTACTCATGTTTTTCAATGTAATAATTTATTATTTTTGTTTTACGCAGCAAAATCCTACTAATATTATAAATGCGAAAGTTTGTAAGAATGTATGTTTGTTACTCGCAAAAACTACTGAATGGATTTGGAAAAAATTTGGCACTCGGGTAGTTTATAACCTGGATTAATATTGGATATTTTTTATCCCGGTAGATTAATCCCTTAGACCAGGATCGGCTGAATAGCCCAGCACAGTCCAGTGTCCTGCACTGGGCGTCTCCAGCCTCACCCTCCACAGCCTCAGGGTTTGGGTTCGAGCCTCACTGCGCCACCTCGTGACGAATCTATACGGCCTAACTCTACCGACCCTAACTTCACTAATTCTACATATCGGTAAAAATGTATGGCTCGGCTGTTTCGTTACTTACTTCAGAAACTACATATTCGCATCACCTCCACGACGGTAGCGAAACGGCGAAGCTATACATTTTTACTGATATGTAGAATTTGTGAAGTTAGGGTCGGTAGAGTTAGGCCGTGTAGATTCAGAAGTTTGGCTCGACATGAGATCTGATATCTTTTTCACAGGGCAAACCTTATGGTGGTCATCTTGGCAACATTTTACATGAAATGTGTTCGGTGGGATTTCAGTTCTTTTTGTAGGCGATGGGGGGCGAAAGTTATAAGTTTATCTGGGGGTACGTTAGTGTTTTTTTCGTATACTGAACTTTGTTTTCATACCAAATTTCGGCTTTCTAGCACTTCAGGAAGTACCCTAACATTTTGAAGTCTCATACAAACTTCCACCCCACCATTTTAGGGGATGGGGGCGAAAGTAATAAGTTTATGTTTTTTTTTGTTGGTTGTATACTAAACTTAGATTACATACCAAAATTCAGCTTTTAGCACTTTGATGATCATCAGTGTGTAAGTGAGTGTGTTAGTGACGAAATCGGTGTATTTTAGACATCAATAAAATCTAAAGTATTAAAGCTATTCAATTGAAACTTTGTATGTTTAGTAAGTCTATTATTAACATCATATCCTGAGAATATGAACTATCTGGTACATCGGAAACCAACTCTATGAGGGTTCAAAAAAACGACAAAAACTTAGAAAACGAGAAAAGGTAGGTAGCGCCCTTGCGCTTCGCTTGGATCATCTAGGCGGGGGCACTACCGTGCCCCCAGATTCTAACAACGGTTACAAGAAGAAAAAATGTATTGGATTAATATGTGAGAACCGAAAAAAAAACAATCACGTAGAATGAGTCTAGGACCGAGGATAAAACATGAATGTGAAAGTTTGAGTAGTGAGCACTGCAATGAGAAATAGTGAAATTTCTCATTGTCTCCTTGCATCGCGAGCGGATTTGTCGGAAATGAGCTAACGGTCCATAATTTATTATAGTTCCGTTTATTTATTTATTTACCTAAATACTAATTACATTTTTAAATATTTTTACAAAATACTATAAAAATAAACATTTACAAATAAATAAAACATTAGCCCACCGGCATTGGGAACAGGATCCGAGCTACAGGTGATCAGGGCTCTTGAGAGTGGAATCTCCCAACAATACGCGCCGTATCCAGAAGTACTGCTTTCTGAATCAAGCCCTTGATCCAGCTGCCAAGCGACAACCTACTCAGATGTTGGTTAAGGCTTTTGGCTATTAAGCCAACACGTTGGCCGACTCGACAATCGGCACAACGACTGCTGTACTCACATACGACATGTCGACAACCTCGCAAACCAGATACCATCATCGAGAACTGGGTTGGGCGCATACTTATAGTATGGAACTTCTGATTCCACAAGGTTGTATTTCAAAACAAGTGGCTGGTGGATAATCCTGGCAACTAGGTTGTGTCCATGCAAGTACTCTCCGTTAGCCAGACAAGAACACCCAGAAATAATGTGTCGAATCGATTCTCCCGGACGATGGCATACCCGACATACGTCAACATAACTTCGTCCATGATCGCACGGACAAAACCTTCAGTTTCCCCAAAGAGTTCGCCGAAACGTAGCGAGGACACTGACGCTAGAAAATCTACATCGGGGCCATGAAGAGCCCGGTAGAAGCGCCCCTGAAGCTCCTTGCCCTGCCATACCTCCCTGCGATCATTAGTGTCTAATACTACAGGCTTGCGCCAGTTCTCGTTAGCCAAGAATAGCGGGGTAAGCCCCTTGTTCACTGAGACTACATCTCTGTGCATCCCCACGTTGGCCTCTAGGAAGTATTCCCTGAGACTACATACCTCACGGTGGTGCAGGGTCTTAGCATTTAAGAAGCCACGACCCCGACACTTCTGTGGGATTCACAGTGTTGTCACCGACGATTATTATTATTATTATTTTCTTTCTTTATTATTTTCTTCACAATTTTATTTCATTTTTGGAAAGGGTATAGGATAAGGGTTTCCAAATGGTCCCATAGTCACCAAGTCGGGATCTGATGATGGAATCTTGGCGAAATCGAGGGAACTCTTCAAATTTTATAGGAAAACGTACAGCGATTTTGGTATTTTCTACAACAAGTGAAGCATTTGCGTTCAATAAGAATCATTCTACCATCAGATATGATGATGAATCCAAGAGTCTGGCACCTGAACTACATATTAAGACAATGTATCTTAGCTGTGTTTGGGCTTGTTGGAATTGTAACGGTATGCACTTTCCAGGTGTAACACAAATAATTAAAAAAAAAAAAAAAAAATTTTTTCTTTTTTTAACCGACTTCTAAAAGGAGGAGGTTTTCAATTCGATTAGTATTTTTTTATGTATGCAAATCGATTACGCTGAGATTTATGATCCGATTTTCGTGTTTACTTTGATGCGGAATAATTGAGAAGATTTTGAGAAGTCCAAGGTTATTAATAACTTTAAAAGGACAATGCCAGAACCTCTATAGAGCTATGACCTATCAAATAAAAGTTTGTCTACAGGCATGCCAAATGTAGCATTATATTGCTGCTTTATTAGTGATAAGTAATAACATGTAGACAAAACAAGAAGCGCGAGCGAGAGCGCGGACGTGTTTACTTGTGGAATAATTACTTTAATTTTTTTTCTTTAACTTATTGAAGTAGTAACCTAAATGGATACGAAATGTAACGGCTGTGATGATATCATTAAAGATGTGTTACATATTATGCAGTGTTCAAGAGACAAATGTAAAAAACAGTATCACCTGAATTGTCTTGCCTTATCGGAGCCGCAGTTCACGGCTTTCACGACGGAGTACAAGAAAAGATGGGTATGTCCAGAATGCACATGCACTATTCCGAAGATAGGGAATTCTGAAACACCAGTCCGAGGAAACACAACGGTGGACGAAACTTATACACCTAGTTACGTTAACACCGAGCGTGGCAGTCGTCGCAATACAAAGGAAATCACTGGGATTGATAGCGGAAACCAAGTGCTTGATGAACTACGTGAATTTCGCTTAGAGATTAAAATTCGTCTGGATGACCAAAAGAAGGAATTCGCACAACTGAAGAATACATTAGTTAACACAGAAACAGAATTAAAGAATTTAAAAAGCATACTGAAGGTAGTTCAGGAAAAAGCAAATAAAGTCGATATTCTCGAGACTAGAATTAAAGTACTATTGGAGAAAAATGAACAATTAGAGAATAGTCTTACTGCCAAAAATATGGAGAAAAGGGAGACTGAAAAGGGATCTGAAAGGCCGGTGACTGTGTCTTTTGCTAACAAAGTCAAAGAAAGTCAACCGGAGGTAGTTGGTAATTTTGTACCAATTAAGGAATGTGTGGCCACGAAATCGGCAAACATAGTAATAACGGGGAAAAAACAAGAAACAAATAGAGAGAGGAGTTTAAATAGACCAGTTACGGTTATCGAAAAAGAAAATGAAGATCCAGGAAAAGAAGAAAAATGGACATTGGTTAATAGGAAAAAAAACAGATATCCAAACAGCGAAGTGAGGAAAGGAGGAAGCGTGGGTTCCTCTGAAATTCAGGGAACGGAGCGAAAGAAATATTTGCATGTATGGCGTCTGCAAAAAGAAACTACTGTGGAAAATGTAGAAAAACACGCGAAGATGCTATGCGGAGAGGCAATTCCGATTAAAGTAGAGAAAATAAAACACAAGACAGAAAGAGACTATGCTTCCTTCATTATAGGCGTGCCGGAAAGCAAGTATGAAGTGTTGTGTCAACCAGAAAGTTGGGCGGTGAATATTGAGTTCTGCGAATGGGTGTGGTTTCGGAGACCAACCAATACACAAAAACCCCCGGAGTAAATTAGTGCAGATATTTTACCAAAATGTCAGAGGACTCCGCACTAAATTGGAGGATTTTTATGGAGGAGTTTTGTCTTCAAGCGCAGACTTATTTGCCATAACAGAAACAGGCTGCAATGAGTCTATACATGACGCAGAATTAATTCCACCTGGTTACTCCATTATACGATGTGATCGAGCAGATGGGCGCAAACACGGAGGCGCGTGTCTCGTGGCCACACCGAGTTTTGAGCTGCGGCGAGTGTCCCTGCCCGGCGACGTCAACATCGATCATCAGGTATTTGAACTGGTTTGTGCGTCAGTGTACCAGCGGAATAGATTATTGTTTTTGTTATGTGTTGTTTATATACCGCCTAATAGTAACGAAAACGAATACATGGTCCTATTTAGAATTATTGAACGAGTGTGTAAATCTTATAATGACACTATTGTAATAGGTGACTTCAACTTGAATTCTTGTCATGTAAACATTCTAAACTATTTTCAATGTTTTGAAACTTATTGTGGATTCACTCAGAGTAACAAAGTAGATAATTGCAATGGTCGACAACTGGATCTTGTGTTGAGTACATTCGCGGAGGAAGGGAGTGTGTGCGTGCGCGCGGCGGAGGCGCCTTTAGTGCCGGTGGACGCGTATCACCCGCCGCTCGAGGTGTCGGTGAGTCTGCGCGTGCGTCAGTGCCAGCGCGCGGGCTCATCACCACCAACGTCGGATACCCATGAACATGTTGGCTGGAATTTCAATAAAGCCGATTTTTTTGTGTTGTACTCATCAATTGCATCCGTAGATTGGGCTCCAATGTATGAGTTAGAATTAGAAGCGAGTTTAAACTATTTTTATAATATTATTAATACCATTTTAAATGATTGCGTTCCAAAGAAAAAGCGATGTCGTGTAAGCTCAAGGTATATTTACCCTGAGTGGTACACTGCTGAAATAATTCGCGACATAAAATTGAAGGCGGTCCTACATAAACGGTATAAAACAAGTGGGGGGAGGTCTGATTACGAAGCGTTTGCTCAGTGTAGAACAAAAGTTAAAAATTTAATAATTTGTGCTCGCGAACAGTACGAGCATCGCGTTCAACATCAAATGCTGGAAGACCCAAAGTCGTTCTGGAACTATGCTAAATCTAGAAGAGGTAGTAGAAGTTCGCAAAAGATTTTAAAGAATGGCGAGCCGTTGACTGACGAACAATGCGTTCAGGAGTTTGCTGAGTACTTTTATTCAGTGTATAGTACGGAGCAAGCCGAGTTAGATGTGAGTGCAGCTATGGCGGAAGCGGGCGGGGAGAACGGAGCGGCGCGGGTACATCTTGATCTCTTGCAACTGTCGGACGTATGTTGCGCGCTTCGACAACTTAAACCGAAAAGGTCTTCGGGGCCGGACGGCATCCCACCTTACATCTTTAGGGATTGTCGAATGGTGCTAGCCAAACCGTTGCAATATATTTATAATAAATGCCTGAATGGAGCTGTTTTTCCCGAAAGGTGGAAGATTACCCGCGTAGTTCCGGTGCCAAAAGTAGGCGGAGGGGTGACTGTGGATGGTTACAGGCCTGTTGCAGTGCTGTCGACCCCGGCTAAGGTTTTTGAAGCTGCTATTCATAAAAATATATTTCAACAGGTCCGCGGTCAGTTGTCGGACGCCCAGCATGGGTTCCGACCGGCAAAAAGCACTACTAGCAATCTCCTGAGCCATATGGTTAGTCTTCTGCCATCGGTGGACAGTGGGGGGCAAACTGATGCTGCTTACTTCGATTTCAAGAAAGCATTTGATCTAGTTAATAATGATGTTTTGCTTAAAAAGTTAGCAGTATTTGGTTTCACTCCTCATCTGCTGGGATTTTTTGCAAGTTACTTAAGCGGTAGGCAACAATATGTGGAATATGCGGGGCGCAAGTCAGAGCCATATTTTACCAGGTCTGGGGTGAGTCAAGGCAGCAACCTTGGGCCTTTGCAGTTCATTCTCGTGATTAATGACCTGCCAGAAGTTGTTGAAGACGCTAAGTGTTTGCTGTTCGCTGATGATCTCAAGCTATCACTTGAGGTAAGAGGATTGGATGACTGCGAGAGGCTTCAGCGAGACATAGACAGAGTGGTGACCTGGAGCAAGAAAAACCTCTTGCAGTTCAACACCTCAAAGTGTGTAACAATCACTTTCTCTCGCGCGCGTGCTCCTATTATATATAATTATAATTTGGATGGGTTGCAAATGGCTAGGGCTACGGAAGTTAGGGACTTGGGGGTGAAATTCAACACGGGGCTGACGTTTCGTGATCATGTCATAAGCTGCTGCAAAAAAGCTTATCGTAATTTAGGTTTTATGCTCCGTATGGTGGGAAAATTCACTAACATAAAAGCGGTTATAGCTTTATATAATGCCTTGGTTAGAAGTCAATTAGAGTGTAACGCAATTATTTGGGCTCCACATGAATCTAAATATAGGTACATGCTGGAGAAAGTACAAAACAAGTTTGTGAGATATTTATATATGAAATTGTATGGTGTATACCCATTTTATCCGCTTATGTACCCAACGTTATTTGTTTTGGGTATGGTTGGGTATAACGAACTGAGGGTCAGGAGGGATCTCACACTCACCTCGTACATATTCAGGGTACTCAGAGGGAAGGTACATAATGCGGATATTTTAGGGTACATAGGTCTGTGTGTTCCGGACAGGTACGTGGGGCGACGTCGGCAGCCACGCTTGCTGGCGGTGCCGCGCGCGCGGACCAATTTGTTAGGGGAGGCCCCACTGACGCGTGCGCTCCGCACGCTCAACCTCGTAGACGTAGATATATTTAATTGTTCTTTGAGTGAGTTCACAAAGAATGTATTGTTTGTAATTAGTTACAAAATTTAATATTGTTATGGTGTACACTATCGCATTAGGTAAACCTGTAAAGATAGTCGTAAGATGGAGAAAAAAAATAAATAAATAAATAAATGTTTAAATGCCTTAAGAACTTGCGGTTTCTGTTTAAAACTAAGAACAATTATTACATTGAAATTACATTGAATGTCAATGAATGACTTTTTGAAATGACAATTAGCGCGTCAATGACGGTCCGTTACCCTTAATCACCTAATCACTATCGCTCAATTGCGAAATAATTATTAGAATATACATTCATAAAAATACATGTTAATAAACATTATTTTCATTAAGTAATGTGTATTTATTCCGAATACATATGAAAATCCGTACGTAATTCGTACGTGGATGTAATTTTTTTAGCAAATAACTGGTTTTGTTCCGCGTCTATGCGTACTAAGTAACGCAGATGGTCGCGATAAAAACAGGAAATAGGACTTCGGTTTTTTTAATTCTTTTTAATACTAATTTTTTATCCGCAAGTGTAACAGAATAACAGTTTGATAACCAAGGGTCCTATTTTCATTGCATAATTTTGATTAATTTACATTTCTTGTAGGCTAATGAAAGTTAAGGCAGGATCTGGCATTGTCATTTGAGAATGGGACACACTAATCGAACCGATGCATGTCACACTATCTTCAATGCATTAGCGTTAGTAAAACTAACGGTGGCAGTAGCCAACTGTAGTAACGGGCACAGGATCAGGTTCCTGGAAAGTTGAATGGAAATAGATTGCGAATAAATTACTGATCTCTTCACCTGTACTTGCGGTCCTATCCCCATGGTGCATTACTTTTGGAAAAGTACCCGAGTTCAGATTTCATAGCCGTGTATGCTTCGTAGTCAATTTATCGGTCAATTTGTGAATCTCATCAAAGTTGGCAGTAATAGTCAATGGTTTATGGTTAACAGGTAGGTTTAGGTCAACACGTAATGCTAAAAGATCGTAACATTCAGTAAAATTGACCAAGTTATTTGAAAATACTTAGTCTAATAATCTCTCATTACTGTTTCTCTCACCCTTATATTGGGGCAGGTTAGAATTAGTGAGAACTCCATCAAAAACTCGTTTATGTAATTACATGATACATTTTGCGGGATCAGTTCATTACCGTCAGAATTTATCCAGTCTACATGATTACCAAAATCAAAATCACCCACAGTTATGAATTTATCTAATGGGTAGGTCAAGATTAAGTGATTAGCACTTATACTATAATTGATTATAATATGAATTGCCATGGTTTTATTTACAAAGATTTTAGGCACAAATGTGTAAATTTTAATTTACCGCATGCCTAATTCTTTTTAAGATGTGAGACCCAAATTTCTTCGTCAGGACTTCGCCAATCATATAAGTTTTTAAACTGACATGGTCACTAACACTATTAATAACATTTAGAACTTCAACCGGGAGGATGGGTTACAACTGTCGAGAGCCTGGAATCCAGTGGTTCAACTGTGTAAAA
Organism: Cerastis leucographa; assembly: GCA_963082945.1. Classification (NCBI taxonomy): domain Eukaryota; kingdom Metazoa; phylum Arthropoda; class Insecta; order Lepidoptera; family Noctuidae; genus Cerastis; species Cerastis leucographa. Next base: position 17,054,954 of record OY720358.1, on the reverse strand, counting down.
ACCGAAAAAGGGTCGTAAAAAGTTCGCGAGTGGACACAGTGAGTTTCGTGTGTCGGGAACAGAAACGAGTTGTGAGTGACAGTGGTAGTGGTACGGAGCACAAAAAACGAACAAGGAAGAGGGTAGACCGATTTGTCTGCACATAAACACCCACTCGCAGTAACTTCAGTTTATCCGTGATCATGGCGTTTGTAACAGCGCCGAAATATCGGGAACTCGAAACAAATAATACACATGGTAAATATTTCGCCAATCATGTCATTCTACAACAGTAAGCTCACTTTTTACCGCTATAAAAACACCACTGCCCCTGTTGAAAGGTTCGAGAATAATCGCGATCACGCCTTCACACCAAATAGCGACCATCAAACATCTCACTACTAAAGATATCATCCACAAACCATGTCTCCGTAAACACAATGACATCATATGCATGAACTGATATTTTATGAAATATATCGTTTTTCTTTTTACGCAGACCACGCACACTTTGATAATACACAATGTAAAATATGCACATTTATCCACTGATAGTTACACTAATAGTTGACTCGCCAACGCACCACCGCACAGGCCGACAGTCCGACAACGACTGCCCCCCACTACACGGACCGGTATTAATAACCGAGCGACGTGCGCGCCCGAGGCAACGTTACAATACTGTAATCGGTTTGTAGTGAGATATATTGATATCTACATACACTACATCCCTTCCTTGTTTTAACTAGTTTTTATGAAACCGGAATATATCTCTAGCTTAACCAAATCACAGCACAATAAATATTTAGTCAATCACAATATGTTTTAATTTAATGTTTCCTTTTCCCCTTCTTTTTCTATTCCATTTTCTGATTCATTTACATCTTCTCCTACGTTAATTTCTTTATTTTGGTCACTTATAACTTCCCTTCAACTTTCTTCAAATGAACTACATTTCTTCGTGATGTACCTTCCCAGTTATATCGTTTCGATTACATAAGTGTCCACCTTTACTCTTTTCTACATTATGAGAAGTTGGATCATAATTTAGGCTTAGTTTATCTTTGACCATATTCTTGACGTAAACTTTATCCCCAGGCACTAGTTCACATTCACGCGCTCTTCTTTTCTTATCTGTATATTCTTTCCCAGTTTCTTTCTTTTCTTGATCTCTGTATCTAACATCTGAATCTTCTGGTTTAAGTGTATGTGTAATGTCTCCTGCCATAGGTATATTGCCACGGTATTGCCGTTTGAAAAATGATCTGTAGGAGTTTTACCTGTAACACTATACGGGGTACCGTTATACATAGCCAAATACATACTTTAACAAAGCTTCTTGCCAGTTTTTTCGTTCGACTTGACAATTTTTTTTTTTCTTTGGAATATCTCGGTTCTGAAGTTGGACTTCTCCGTTCTGTTGAGGCCAGTATGGTACCGTATTATGCGAAACTATATTCCTTTCAGTACAGAATTTTTTTGAACTCCTCTATGTAGAACTGTCTGCCATCTGGTTACCAAGTCTGCTAAAAATCTCTTATAGACATTTTATTATGTCAGCACTAGTAATTTTACGACAAATCTTTACCTTCTTGTATCCACTGAAATAATAGACGATTACTAATATGTAATCGATACTTGGTAAAGGACCCAACAAATCAATACAAGTATCCACCCAAGGTTAACATGGTAATGCCCGTCACTTCAATGGGTTTGGAGGATTTGGAGCAGAGACCAACGTTCAGCCTTTGCAGCATTTGACCAAGTTCTCAGTTTCCTGGTATCTAGGCCACTAAACTTTGGTTCTTAGTCTCGCGTTCATTAGGACTATTGGGTGCCCTTCTTAAGTAGCTGTCAGAACGTGACTGCGCAATTTTTTTTTTTAATCCTCTCAATAAAACTCCTTCGTAAAAGCATAATTCGTTTTGTAAGATTTTGTAATTTTTTACCTCTTCATCCCATTTGTTGTTATAAAGGCCTTACCTTGTTTTTAATATTTCCGTGTCTTGCTTTGATGCCTCCATAATTGCTTCCAGTAATACTGCTATTGGCCAGTTTCCTTCAACAACTTGGTGTATATAGTTTTCCAACTTGTCTTGTGACGTTTTATTTAATTTGCACAATCTTGATAAACTATCTGCTACATTTTCCTTGCCAGGCCTGTATATTACTTTAAATGTATATGCTTAAAGTAGTATCCAACTTTCTATCCTTGCACTTGGTTTTGATTTAGGACCGAATATAACCTCGAGTGGTTTATGGTCGGTCACTAGTTCAAACTCTTTTCCAAACAGAAAAACATAAAAATGTTCCACCGCCCCGACCAAAGCTAAGGCTTCTTTTTCTGTCTGGTAATATCGCCTTTCACAGTCTGTTAGTGTCCGGTGACCATACGCTACAATGCGAAGTCAATGATCATTAATTTGAACTAATACTCCTCCTAGTCCTACTGGACTAGCATCTGATATTACTATAGTCCGATCTTTGACGTCATAGTATCCTGGAGTAGGAATAATAGACAGGGTCAATTTTAATTCGTTAAATGCAAATTCCTGTTTACTGCTACAAAGAGTTTTTAATTCTGTGGTTTTGGTCTATTTCTTCCTAAGCAGGTCTTTCAATGGTTCAGTAGTTGTTGCCAAATTTGGAATCCATTTTCCAACATAATTGATTAATCCCAAGAAGTTCTGAAAGCTCACCTATATTCATAGGTGGACGAAATTATTAAATAGTTGTCACATACTTATCTAATGGTTTTACACCTCTGTGTGATAATTCGTGTCCTAAAAATTGAACCTTTTCTTCCCTGAATATGCACTTGTCTTTTCTCAGTACTACATTATTTTCGTCTAAAGTTTTCATTACTGTTTCTAATCTTCGATCATGTTCTTCCAAATCCTTCCCATAAAATTAATAGTGCCATTACTTACATGGAAATCATCAAATGACTTCTCCCGCTCTGGGCGGAGCGGGAGGGAGTGTCAGACTTGTACTGACTAAAACCCACCCATGTTCCTTCTTCGCCCTTTGTGTTCCAGGGCCGCGGTATCTCTTTCAAACAACCTGCAGCCCTGTGCCATTACATCCCAATAACATTTGTTCCAGGGTTTTTTGAAAAATTTCCGGGGCACAGGATATTCCAAACATTAGTCTTTTGTATCTGAATAGATCTTTACTTGTAATAAATGTTGTAATGTGCCGAGAATCGGGATGTCAATCTGGTGAAAAGCATCTTTGATGAAACATGATTTTTGGTAGTAGCTTGTCCATAGTGGGCATGGGCAATGGGTGATTTTCACGTAAAATTGCTCTATTGGCCCGCCTCATATTTACGCAAATGCGGACTTCTCCAGTATTTTTCAAAACCGGCACTATTGGTGATACCCATCTTGAGGGTCCTTGAACTTCCTCAATAATTCTTTCTCCAACAGTTCTTTTATTTTGTTTTTAATTTTTTCTTCCAGTGGTATGGGGATCCTCCTTAATGGTTGAGAAATTGGTTGTACTTTCTCATCGATTGGTACCTCCACTAAAAGATCCTTGAATTTAGGAAACTCTTTATTTCCTTTTGGTCGATTTCTAATTCGATTTTAAGAACACCCATAGCCATGGCAGTTTCTTTCTCAAGCAGATCTCTAGTTCTATCAGCGATGACGTAAACCGTTGCATTTTCTGATCTATCTGCGATTTTTATTTTTGCGTCAAATGGTCCCTTTAGGTTGAGGGGGTTCTTACTTGCGTAACCATAAAAAGTCTTGTTGCAGCTGTTTGTTTGATTACGAATCTGTACCTTATTTTATTTCATATTGTCCCAGGTTTTGTTTGTTGTTGTTTCCCTCATATTTTCTTTTATTCTCTCCACTCTGTTTATGTTCTCAGTTGATGTGCTGCTTCCTCCGAATTCTTCTATTTATCAACTTACAGCTCCAAGAGTATTTGCTTCAACAATTATATTTGTCAGTGTTATTGTGCTTCCTGTTTGTAGAAATCTTTCTAAGCTCTTTAGAAAACTTTTCTGTAATTTGATCGATTGTATGATCGTCTTTGCCCTTAAACTGACATTTTTCTGCTTGTTGTCTAAGCCGTACTAGGATTTTTTCAAACTTTTCATTTGCTTCTTGTTTTATCAAACGAAAAAGGTGACGTTCATATATTATCTTACTTTGTTTAGGTAGAAAGTATGCTTCGAGTTTGGTTATAGCCACTGCGAAGACGTCCACTTCATCTGCTGGTGAAACATTTGCATCTGGTATATTATAGAATATTTCCTTCAATTCTAGTCCAACAAAGCAAAGCGCGTTTCTTCGCACTACTGTCTATTTCAGCAACTTCGAGGTAGATCAACAGTACCCGCTTCCAGCGTTCCCATGTCGTTCCTGCTGCACCGTTAAAATATTTGTCAATTTAATGACCAGTATGTACATCAATAGTACCACTACCTGCTGACCAAATTTTTTGACTTATCAATTTATTGATCAATGTATGTATATATATTCTACTGCTATAACCGTCATTTTCTGATGACTTGTCAATTTAATGACCAGTAGGAATATTCTATTGCTATTACTGTCGTTCTTTGATGACTTTTCAATTTAATGACCAGTAGAAATATTCTACTGCTATTACCGTCGTTATTTGATGACTTTTCAATTTAATGACCAGCAGAAATATTCTACTGCTATTACCGTCGTTATTTGATGACTTTTCAATTTAATGACCAGTAGAAATATTCTACTGCTATTACCGTCGTTCTTAGATGACTTTTCAATTTAATGACCAGTAGGAATATTTTACTGCTATTACCGACGTTCTTTGATGACTTGTCAATTAAATGACCAGTAGAGATATTCTACTGCTATTCGATTTATTATTTTAGAACTAATCCTGTAGTATAAATCAAATAATTAAACATGTGGTCCTGGTTCGACTCCCAGGTCGGGCAGTGTCACTGAGTTTCTCCATTAGGAACCTCCCAATAACAGACCTGAGTCCGAGTTGGCGTCTGGTTAATGGCAACAGGCATGCTCAACGTTATTGGTGAAACGTGGTTGTAACACACATCTCTGCCTACCCCCTTGGGGAAAACAGGCGTAATGTTATGTTAAATAATATAATCAGTATGTTTTTTCCTTAACAACCAAGATAGCATTTAATTAGTTGCAAAACAATACATTAACGAACCACTTTTTGTTTTAGCCTTTACAAAAATTATTTATTAACAGTTAATATGTCCAATGACAGATTCTAACGTATTATAAAGGGTGTAAAACACCTCTTAACCAAGCCGAAAGGCACTGGTTCTCCCTGTCATTGCGATCATTTTTTTGTTCTACACCATACCTGGGAACTTTCTAGTTACGGAGATATTAGGGGTCAAAGTTCCAACTTTTTGACAAGTATTTTTCTTTAAATACAAGTTTTTAATGTAATATTTTTATTTTAAACACCTCCACGACCCCCGTACTATTCAATCCGTCTATCAGCACAATGTTTTGAGTGCGTTACATTGAGTTCTACCAAAAAAACATGATTTTACAACCCCCAAAAATAAAGTCGTTCCCAGCAATAATTTTTGCGTAAAGTTACTTAGTTTCATGTACTGAATGCTTGGTTGACGGCTTCGTGATGAGGTGATTTACACGGTGTATTCATAATTTGATTTTTGAAGTGTAATAGTAATTTGAATTTTTCTTTCCAAAATATGTTTAGTTATCTCCCTGTAGGAGTGTACTTCTTTTTTTTTTTTTTATATAAGTATAAAACTTACGGTTTTATCCTCGTCGCCAATGTAAAATATGCACATTTATCCACTGATAGTTACACTAATAGTTGACTCGCCAACGCACCACCGCACAGGCCGACAGTCCGACAACGACTGCCCCCCACTACACGGACCGGTATTAATAACCGAGCGACGTGCGCGCCCGAGGCAACGTTACAATACTGTAATCGGTTTGTAGTGAGATATATTGATATCTACATACACTACACACATTAAGAGTAGCCATCACTAATAAAAACTATGGCAGAATAAAATAAACATCTAAAAAGCACTAGAAAAATTACGTTACGCACCAAAAAGTACAAGCAGTATTCAATTTCTTGAAAAACTATTTTTAAGGAAAAAAAACTATCATTAAGGAGGTAGAAGGCAAAAATTTACTATAAAATATTAAACAGAGCAGAGCACAGTGTCGAAAAATAGATAATTTTGAAAGGCATAAACCAAATGAGCTTTCAATAGACGTCTTATCCAGCTCAACATGACGTTTTATGCAGTTCAATATTATGCTCAACTGATAGATCAACAATATCGTTACGAGACTTAAATTATAATACAATTTTTAACTAAGATTAATGAACCTCCACGCATCTTAGATTTTCAGTTAAAGCAACTGCCGACACTGTTACATAGAATTTGAACCAATGATCAAACCCGTGAACCCGTTCTCCCTGAGACAGTGGGATGAGCCGCTCTGCAGGTTGGTACGGAATAACCTTATTAATACGTCTACCAATACTGCTGAGCGTGCCCGCTTGCTGGCTGCAACATTCCGGCTCGCAACATGTCTGCGTTTGGGCGCTCCTAGCGGGGCTCCACATCGCTGTCGATGTGGTGAAGCAGTCGACGGCCTCGGACACCATGGCCTTTCCTGCAGTAAGAGCGCAGGTCGGATAGCGCGGCACGCTAGCATTAATGATCTCATTCGTCGTGCTCTTGCCACCGCCGGGGTGCCAGCTGTCTTAGAACCCAATGGCTTGGCACGTGTCGATGGGAAGAGACCAGATGGTATGACCATAATGCCATGGAAGTTAGGTAGGCCTTTGGTGTGAAGCCTGGTGGCTACGTTCGTGGTCGTCTTCTTTGAAGCGCTTCCAGAGCGAACAACTTTAGTCGGCTTGGGCTCGTCTTGGAAGACCCAGATTGTGGATTGTTGTTTGGAATCAGGATTGTAGGCATAGATCCAAGATTTGACACCACTGATGATGTAGACATGAATTGACTCTCCTTGCTTGGACAAGCCTTCCCGGACCTTATGAAATACAGCAAGGTAATACCACTTTTCAAATCTGGAGACAGTAAAGATACCAATAACTATAGAACCGTATCCGTGTTGCCGGTTTTCATCAAGGTGTTTGAAAAGGTAAAATGGGTGTACCACAAGGTTCGATGGTGGATCTGTTTAAATTTGGTGAAGATGTTAGCAGATATACAAGGTGTTGTTTTGCATCCTCGTCAAAGCTCAGAACGTTGTTACAAAGACATAAAACATCAATTATAATACCTAGATAATTATTATTAATTATACGCTGAATTTTTTTGTCCTTTAAGTTTGTCAGTATATCAGAATAACCTCCTTAACGTGGTTTAGGGAATAAGAAATTATCGATTAAACGTTTGAGATTGTTTATTAGTGTGGAAGCGCTGTTATAGGGTGAGAATTAGACGGACCGAGTTTAAATCACGGGTGGTTCACACTTTCCGATTTCCGTAAATAAGAAAAAAAAATTACCCATCCATTTTATTATTGATTTGGGACGAGAATCATTAGCATATTCACCTCCTTGAATTTGACGAGGTTGCAAAACAACATCTTGTATATTCTACCGCAGACACGGTGGTCCGCGCCCTTATTTGAAATGCTGTTTGTTTGCTTTTTTTTTGTTGTTAATTAACTTATTTTAATCGTGCTCCAGCATTGGACACAATGTATAATCCTTAAGATTACTTAAACTTCTTATATCTACGTGAGTTCATCAATTTTTTTTGAGTGAGAACCTCGTAACAATACGTGCTGTGTCCAGAAGTACTGCTTTCTGAATCAAGCCCTTGATCCAGCTGCCAAGTGAAAGACTCCTCAGATGTCGGTCGAAGCTTTTGGCTATTAATCCATTGGCTGACACGACCATCGGCACAATGACTGCTGTACTCACGTCCCACATGTTGACAACCTCGCGAGCCACATCTAGATATTATTATTATTATGATTTCCTTTATTTATTTTCTTACATATTTACTCTTTGGATTCGTCTTCTTTAATTAACAGAATGTCAGGCTCTTGGATCATGCGGGTCTGTTCGAAAGAGATACCGCGGCCCTGGAACACAAAGGGCTAAGAAGGAACATGGATGGGTTTTAGTCAGTACAATTCTGACACTCAGAGTGGAAGAGACTGTAATTAAAGAAGACGAATCCAAATTTTCGTAATAACTGGAGTAAATTTATTGAAAAGGAACGGTTCCTCTAATGTCACCTGCATCATCCTACAGCGAAAGAACAATAGAGAAGCAGTATTCGGAGCAAGGTTGTGGTCCGGGCAGTAGACAGTAGTGCCCACGGCCCCGAGGGCTGCAGATTGAAGCCTCATGCGCAGTTGACTAGTTCTGTCAAGGTGAGCAGAGCTACGGTATTATACGTAATGACCGTCTACACGTAGACCCTAGAATGGTCACCGTCCATCAGTTTATGAAACGTCTTTCAAAGCGTTTCTTCGATCTGATCACAGAGTCACCCGTTACGAACCCTCGCGCATTAGTTCAGTACGCTCCCGATGATCCCCCTCCGCCAGGAGAGTAGCAAAAAGACTAGCACTCTTAAAAAGTTCGGACGCAAACCTCCCCCAGCGACGCCCACAGCCGAGGCTCGTACCCCACAGGCGGTGACCTTAGCGAGTATTTGCTTAGTTTAGGCTGGAGGCCTTACACTCAAGGCAGCCCGATTAAGCAGACGGAGAAGCAGAGAAGCGACTCACAAAAAAATTTATCAATTACATCGTCACTGCTTATGTGAGATAGTGGTCAGGAGTGGCCATAAAGATAACAAAAAAAAAACAAAAGAAAAAATTGCAAAACATTATTTAATAAACATTAGTTTTCCCAATCACAAAAAAAAAATAACATGTTACATTTTTTTTTACTGACATTGTCACTACCCCTATTAATAACACTGGAAACCATTGGCGCTTGCAACAGTGCCGAAATATCGGGAATTTAAAACAAATAGTAAACATGGTAAATATTTTCCAGTGTTAAAAAATCATGACAATTAACAAAATTTAATACAATACACACATTTTATATTGCTGCCATAATACATTGAGGAGCTCGTGGCTAAATAATAGCTGCCACACGGCTTGATTTTTAAGGGTAAGGAGTGATTACCTCGGTTGGTCTGTGGATGGATGACCATTTAACTAACCTAAAACGGCCTTTTCATTGTCATGCGTATTTGCGCCCGCGTGCAGGCCAGGCACGCATGCGTGCTGCCCGCAACCTATCGTATCATACCTACATGCTTTTATTGTCATGGGCGCCACACGCGCGCTGGCGTAGCAAAAATTATCTGCTCTGCGTGCGGCCCGCAACAAGCATGGCTGCCAGGCCTGTACGCGGGCGCAAACACGCATGATAATAAAAAGGCCCTTTTAGGAGTAACGTATAATCTAGACTGCCCCCAACATAGATGAAACAATACTAGGAAGATTATGTTGATGAACAACATAATACATAGCAATATTTATTATTGGACAATATTTCTAGAAAAATATTTCTTTAGAATCAAGAATACATTTAAAAAAGGGTAAATACAAAAGCAAGATAAAAAAATATCCCAAAACCAAAAAATGACTAACAATAAAATGACTGTGTCAGGGGGACCTAACACCTCCTCTTCAGCAGTATTATTTTAATTTTACTTCAGGGTGGGAAAGAGAAGGAGCTATACAATTTATCCAGTACACCTTCATCTCTTTCTCAGTTACTGTAGAGAATTGAAATAAATCGCTGTCACACGTGTTTGTGGTTTTAGTCGTGGTCCTTATGCAAACAGTGTTTGCACTTACAACATTTCTTACACTTACATTTACACTTTTTAGGGCACGGTTTTTTATGATGACATTTACATTTTTTGGGACACGGGTGTTTGTGGTGACATTTACATAGTTTGGGACAAGGGGTTGTATGATTACATTTATGTGTTGTGGGACAAGGAGTTGTATGGTTGCATTTATGTGTTTTGGGACAAGGGGTTGTATGTTTACATTTACAACATTTACAACATTTACATTTTTTGGGACACGGGTGTTTGTGGTGACATTTACATTTTTTGGGACACGGGTGTTTGTGGTGACATTTACATTTTTTGTGACACGGTTTGGTTGGACACCGACACGGTTTTTTACACTTCCAAGGACACGGAGGTTTACATCTACAATGCCATTTCTTGGTTGGGTGTGGTTTCTTTCTTCGTACACACGCTAAAAGAATAGGATATAATTAAGTTAGTATGAATATTTAAATGTGAAGGCCTGCTTGGACCACAACTTACTAAATACGTACTGGACAAAGTTAAATGACTGCTAAACATAATTTAAAACATCATTGACTGACTTTGTCGTCTTCATACGATTCAATTCTTAATCTGGTGACTTCAAGAAACAAATCAAGGTTCAAAAGAATTTAGCGCAAAATGCATTTAATGATTTGTGGTGCAAGCGGATCTCAATGTTTCATTATTCACTTCATGAATTAGTCTATAAATCATATGTATTTCGTAAAAAAAAATGTAAGCTGATCCTTAATAACGTGAATAACATCAATTCTATAAACCCTGAAGGGTTAAGCAGAGGTGTACCTAATAGTTCGCCCACATTTTGCCAGATATGTTTAAGTCCAATAATAGGGCCAGCCTATTGCCATCAACCGGGCATAAATCTGAGTAATTCCTGATGAAAAAACCTAATAGAAATTTTCCTGAGCCGAGAATCAAACCCAGGACCTCATCCTCAGCTCCTGCTAATGAGGCAGTAACATATAAAATTATCCGTTAATCCCGCAAGGATAAGTCACTTACACTGGTGCACAAGGATATTTTGCTTGAATGGTAATAAGGGACGCTGCGCTGTTGGTAGAGATTTGTACAATATTGTAAAATACATTGAACAAATAAGAAGGCGGCGTTAATATCTATTTTAACCACGCGCCAAACAATCCTTGCAAAACTAACAACACCAAATTATTCATTTTATATGTGAAAATGTGCAATAGCTAAATACTAACGCTTTCTCTCCGACTTGCTGTCACTGCTGTCACTGCTATCACTGCTGGCACTGCTGTCACTACTGTCACTGTTGTCACTGCTGTCACTGCTGTCACTGCTGTCATCGTGGTCTAGAAAATAAAAATTAACATACATGTTTTATTCATAAGTTAACAAAACGTTTAACGGATTTTAACTGACGAGCAATATTATGTATTTTTGACAGCTTATTTACAAGTTTTGGCGCAAAATGCATATAATGAGTTGTGGTGCAAGCGGATCTCAATTTTTGATTATTCACTTCATGAATTAGTCTATAAATAACATCACCCCTCTCCAAAGGGTTTGGCAGAGATGTTTAAGACCCATGGAGATGAACGTATTGCCATCAACCGGGCACTAATCCAGACTTCGTGGCTGCTACTGATGAAAAAATCCAATAATAACTTGCCAAACCCGGGAATCGAACCCAAGACCTCATGCTAAGCAGTCATGATTACGACCACAGGACCAATGAGGCAGTAACGTGAATATTATACGAAAATCCATAAATCCATCAAGGATTATGATGATTACACTGCTCATTCGTCATACACTTGTCACTTTTATCATTTACACTGGTGCACAAGGATATTTGGCTTGAATTATATTGAGGGACGATGCGCTGTTGGTAAAGATTTGAATCTTTTTGTGAAATACATTGAACAAATAACAGGGCGGTGTTAATATCTGTTTTAGGCAAGCGCCAAACGCTCCTAGCACAACTATTGATACGTAAAAATATGCAATAGCATTAAAATACTGACGTTCACTTTCAGAGCCGCTATCACTGCTGTCATCATGGTCTAGAAAAAAAATAACATAAATGTTTTATTCAGAAGTTAACAAAACGTTTAACGGATTTTAACTGACGAGCAATATTATGTATTTTTGACAGGTTATTTACAAGTTTTGGCGCAAAATACATATAATAAGTTGTGGTGCAGGCGGATCTCAATGTTGGATTATTCACTTCATGAATTACTCTACAACGAGACAGTAACGTATAACATTATCCGTTAATCCGGCAAGGATTATCGGATAATGTTATACTTGCACAACTACTGACACCAAACTATTCATTTTATATGTAAAAATTTGCAATAGCACTAAAATACAAACGCTTGTTCTCCGATCCGCTGTCACTGCTGTCATCGTGGTCTAGAAAATATAAATTAACATAAATATTTTATTCAGAAGTTAACAAAACGTTTAACGGATTTTAACTGACGAGTAATGTAAATTTGACAGCTTATTTACAAGTTTTGGCGCAAAATGCATTTAATTATTTGTGGTGCAAGCGGAACTAAATGTTCGATTACTCACTTCATGAATTACTCTATAAATCATTTGGCTTTTGAAACAAAATGTAAACTTGTCCATGATAACGTAAATAACATTACGCCTAAAATTTCGAAAGGATTAGGCAGATGTATACCTAATAGTACACCCACATTTCGCCAATAATGTTTAAGACCTGTGGGGGTGACCCTATTGCCATCAACCAGGCACAAAACCAGACTTAGTGGCTGCTAAAGAGAAATTTCTGATTGAAAAACCGTTTGATGGTAAAGAATTGTACTTCTTTGTGAAATATATGGAAAAAATATTTGACGATGGTATATTTTGGCCATGAGCCAAATGATCCTTGCACAACTATTAACACCAAATTCTTGATAGTATAAATAAAAATGTATTCACACTAAAATACTAACGTTTTTTTTTCTATTAACACTAAATTCTTGATTTCATTAATAAAATGTGCTCTTGCACTAAAATACTAACGTTTTTTTTCCGACTTGCTATCACCGCTGTCATCGTGGTCTAGAAAATAGAAATTAACATTAATATTTTATTCAAACGTCAACAAGACTTTTAACTGATTTTAACTGAGGATTAGTATTATGTATATTTGACAGCTTTGTAAAAAGAAAGCTTGAGGGTTTTATATGGGGCATTACAGCCAAGTTAACCTGTATGTTAAGATATTGTTTACGTGCAAGTGTGATGAAAAGAATTTTATATTTGTAATTAACATAAATATTTTATTCAAAAGTTAACGATTTTTAACTGAGGATAAGTATTGTGTATTTTGACAGCTTATTTATAAGGTGGCAATTCAGTTACTTGTATCTACAAGGTGTTGTTTTGCATCCTCGTCAAATTCAAGGAGGTAACTATGCTAGTGATTCTCGTTCCGAATCAATAATAAAATGGGTAGGTAATTTTTCTTTTTTACGGAAATCGGTAAGTGTGAACCAGCCGTGTTTTAAACGCGGCCTGTCTGGTTCTTGCCTTATAACCTCGCTTACACATATACAAACAATCTCAAACGTTTATTTCATAATTTGTTAGTCCCTAAACCAAGTTTAGGGGGTTATTCTGAAATACTGACCAACTTAAACAACCAAAAAAATCAGTGTTTATTAATAATTAATTATGTACCGTAATTTTAATTGATTATTTATGTCTTTCGTGACCACCCCCTGAAATTTGACGAGGTTGCAAAACAACACCTTGTATAATAAACAACGCTTGACACGGCAATAATGCCATAGAAAATAGAGATACCATTAACATGAAAGTCAAACTGTGTTGCTACTACATTCTATTAGTTATATTTGATACTAAATCGCAGTACTACCCCTAATGAAAATAAACTAGTAATTACTTATCAGATCATACATTAACAACTTCATTTTACAAAATCAATGTACACGTTGTAAACCCAGTTTTTACAAAAAAATAATGTTGTACGCTATTTAGGGTTTTGGAAAATAAGACAGCAGGCATTTTCGCTGTCTCCAAATTATTATAAAATAATAATAAACTAAATACAATATTATTATTAACACATTCACTACAGAAATGGTAACGCGCATCTATGTTGTGCATTCATATTATTCCCGGACAGCTTAAGAGCGCCTTCTTTATCATTAAATTTATATTGAGTGTACAAAACACCTGTAATTTCATTAAGTAAATGGCGTAAGTAAATTGCCTCTGTGCATGCCTCCGTATTACTCATCACTTGAAAGAGCTTGCGAAATATAAGCTGATCCATAATAAAAATGTGATAGCACTAAAATAATAATGTTTTTTTTGGGCCGCTATGGTTCTTATCACCATGATCTAAAAATTAAAAAAATAACAACATAATTTATTTAGAAAATAACAAAATTTTAAACAGATTTAAACTGAGGAGTAATAATTATGATCATTTGACAGCTAGTTATAGCTTAGTAACCTGCATCCTTTTAGGAGGAGGCCTAGGTTGGTCCGTGGATGGGTTGCCATCATTTCATACCGTGTCAAAATCAAAATAAAAATCATTTATTTCAAGTAAGCCAATTACAGGCACTTTTGAATGGTCAAACAGCAGTAAAAATGAAGCTACAGTCCCAGTCACAAGACATAATAACTGTGAAAGTACTGTAGTTGCCCATTCCAAAGCGTAGATCTCTATGGAGAAGAATGCGCAAGAAACTCCATGGACACTCTTTTAAATCAGAATCTTGTTACAAAAACCTTGGTTACATCATTCATGTTGAGATGGTACATTATGTGAGAACGATGTAGCAAGACGTGCACGTTAAAAGTGTCTCTAGTAAATAAAAAGAATTAAAAAATAAAATAATTAGTTCGAAATAAGCCGTGGCAACTAAGAGATGACCAGGCACAACTGATAGCGCCCGTTCACGAACATGACGAATGGATCAGCCATCATTCAACTCAACCATTTTGAAGGGAACTAAATGACCCGACACACCCGCCACCATCAGCGTGACATTTAAGTGAGCATGACATACTCTCAACCGCCAGGGCACATTCAAGTCAATAAAAGACGTAGGTTTCCAGTAAATGATAGCTAGTACATAGTTCTCACACAATATGGGCTATGCAGTTATATAATACTAAATTGAATTTATACAATGCAAGGATGGTTGTACAATCTTCAGCAGTTCCAACAATACTTATTAATGCTATCATTTTATGCGCCCCTGTCCTTGTGGAGCAGGACCGGCACTGAGCCAAGCATTATTATCAGCGATATAATCGTCCAATTTGTAATAAGCTTGCTTAAATAGTGTGCGTTTAATGCATGTTTTAAATATCGTCTCACTCAGTTCAAGAACACTTTGTGGAATTTTATTATAGCATCTTAAACAGTACCCCGTGAAAGATGAGTCTACTTTAGCGAGTCTGAAGCCTGGCTGAACTAACTGGTCTCTATTTCTAGTATTGTAATTGTGTCTGTCACCTCTTTTACTTAAAAGATGCAGATTTTTCCTTACGTACATAATGTTTTCATAAATGTATTGACAATGTACCGTCATGATTTTAATATCCTTAAACAGTTCCCTTAGAAAATCGCACCAACGGAGATTATAAATGGCTCTGATGGCTCTTTTTTGCAGAATAAAAATAGACTCGATGTCTGCAGCCCGTCCCCATAACAAAATGCCGTAAGACATTATTCTATGAAAGTAACTAAAATATACTAATCTTGCGGTATCAAATCGCTATATTGACGGATTTTTCTAACAGCATATGCTGCTGAACTGAGCCGCCCCGCAAGAGATGTTAAATGAGAACCCCATTGCAGCCTTGAATCAAGCGTAATCCCCAGGAAAACCGTTTTATCGACAAATTCTAGTTTCTCTTTATTCAATATTATATCACAATCACTACTTTTAACATTCGGTAATGAAAATCTTATGCATTTAGCAGTGGCGTGCCTCCGATGAAACGGGGGCAAAGCCCAACTATACGGTATTATACTATATTAGGGTTAAAAAAAAAACGGTCTATGTTCTGGCATTGGTTACTAACGTTTTTGTTTTCACATTATATAAATATGCCTAAATATGAAACTGCAAACAGTGGTGTCATTGTTGCATATTTTACATCCCGTACAAAAATAACAACTATTTTAATATCAAGTATGAAGTAAATTATATAAGAGCCATCTATTAACTTAAATGTAACAACTGAACTCTGAGTATATTAGTTTACTTCGATCGGTGCAGTCGCTATGGGTCAAATATTCAAATGACCGCTAGATGGCGCACAAACAAAAGATTGGTTTCTAACTACACATTGTTGAAAATATTTGTAATTACTCACAATGTAAACAGCCATAACTCTTCATTCTTCTCTTCTTTACCACGGACAGATGACACACAACAAAGCACACAGAAGGCATGGTACCTATTACTAGATAGATTTACAAATACATATCAGCAATGATATACCTCCGGTGGCTTTGATAAAAGCCGTTTGTTGTCAAATTTGTTTCAGTAAATGATTTTGGAGCATGCTTTTATTGTAACACTTGAATGAATAACAAAATTACTTTAATTACTTTCTGTATTCTAAATCAAAAACTCTATCTTTCTGTAAAAATGATTTTATTAGGTACATCAGCATAAAATGTTGGTGAACGTTTTAATCCAACAGCTGTTTTTATATGGCAATCGTTGATCATTCGGAAAGCCGCTCTTGTCCTTGTGTATTTCTTATATATGTGTGAATACGTTTCAAAGATGAAAAAGCGCGTTCCGCGGAACAACTTGTCGCGGGAATTATTACAATTAAATGTGCTAACTTTAAAAGTTCCTGAAAAGCATCCTGAAGGGAATTTTCATGTAGGAAATCAATTAAATTAAAAATATTGAGATCCTTTAGTTCAGGTGATGAATACAAACTAATCAACTGAATCTTTAAAGTTTCCCTATCAAAATAGTTTGCTTAAATGCTGAATATCGAATCTTACATATTTTTCCGTAAAACTCAAACTATTTACCTTGCCCAGTAACGATTTCACACACTTCAATCCATCACATTTCCGAATTCATTTTAGTTTTAACAAACTTTAATCACTTCAAAACAAAGTTAATTCCGAGAACTAATTACAAGAAATAGAAAAAATTATATCACAACAAAGAGATGCACCAGTAATCGCTCAAAACAAATATGAACTAATTTGAAATCGTTTTACTTTCTATGGAAATTCGCGCTACGCGCAGGTCTTTGCGCTGCTTGCCCATTCATTCTTGGCGCGCAAACACACATTCACTCTTTCAAACTTACACTGACATACACGCACACATTCAAAGAAAAGCCCAGCTTTTAACTCCATACAAATTTCCAAAATAAATACCTAATAATCTTATCGGAACAGAGTCATTTTACTAGCAAAGACAAAGAGGTCCGACAAGCCAAATACAGAAGCCAGTGAGTGCGACTGAGAAAGTATGACTCGCACTAGGCTTGAACTCCTCTTTTGTATAGTGTTAGAGCGAGCCAGAGTCGCGCCGCTGCTCGCGCAGCTATCGGAGATAGGTATTAGAACATTTTGGCAACGTCGCGATAATAATGCGAGCGAATAGAGATAGTTCAGTGAGTGTGTAAATCAGGCAACCTCGCATCGTTTGGCGCGTGGCGTGCGGAATTTAATGTTATCATTTTTTGACACATTTTTTTGTTTTGTAAGGAATGTTTTTTTTTTTTTTATTTCGACTTGTGTGTTAGGCAAGCCGGGCTTTTCAGGTTGTATGACAGATCCGCCACTGGCATTTAGTCTTTTTTCCATTTAATACTAAATTGTTTGCAGTGAACCAATTAAGAACCTGAAGTAACGCAATATTAACGTCATCTAGATTTTGGGCCCGTCTATTAATCTTAAAAATTAAAGAAGACAAGTGTCATCAGCAAATAACACCATATTTTGAGGTTGGTTTTTAGGGTTCCGTAGCCAAATGGCAAAAAACAGAACCCTTATAGATTCGTCATGTCTGTCTGTCTGTCTGTCCGTCCGTATCACAGCCACTTTATTCCGAAACTATTAGGACTACACAGCTGAAACTTGGTAGGTAGATGTATTCTGTGAACCGCATTATGATTTTTGTACAAAATTTAAAAAAATATATAGATAAGGATATCCTCCCATACATGGAACTAAAACTAAAAAAAAAAAAAAACGATCAAACCTATACGTGTGGGGTGTCTGTAGATAGGTCTTTAAAAATGACATTGAGGTTCCTAAAACCATTTTTATTCAAAGTCAATCTTTTGAAAGATAGACACTTCCAAAGTAGTAAAGGTGTGTCTAATTTCTAAAGTAAGAGGATGAAAATTCTGAAAAAAATATGGGGATGTAAAACGTAAAAAAAACTTACAACGAAAATTAGTTTGAATAAGATTTAATATGTAGTTTTTGAGATATGGGACTTTTTCACTAAACTGCAGCAGTAACTTTGTTTTTCATTAACTTACTATGAAAAACAAATTTAGTTTTGCGGTTGAGTGAAGGTTTACTAATGAATGACCGATCAAAACATTGTTATTATATTGTTTGGGGCTATGGAACCCTGTGTGCGAGTAAGACTCGCACTTGGCCCGTTTTTCAATAAATAGGGTAGATCGTTAATGCATACTAGAAAGAGGAAAGGACCCAATATTGAGCCTTGTGGAACCCCCATTTTTACTTTTAAACCCTGTGAATTAACACCATTTATTTGAACTCGCTGTTTCCTGTCACTCAAATAAGATTTAACCAAACTAAGTGCAAGTTTACCAAGTCCGTAATGATCAAGTTTCAAAAGCAATGTGTCGTGATTAACGCAATCAAATGCTTTGGAGAGGTCACAAAAATTCCTATGGCGTCTTGGGACTCCTCCCACGCTGTAAATATGTGCTTTAATAAGGTTACACCGGCGTCTGTCGTACAACGTCCCTTGGTGAAACCATACTGTTGATCGTGAAACATTTTGTTGGTGTTAAAATGATTAAGCATTTGATTCAGCATTACCTTTTCAAACACCTTGCTAAAAACTGGCAACACGGATACAGGTCTATAATTATTTGTTACTGTCTCCGGATTTGAAAAGAGGGATAACTTTACTGTATTTCATTAAATCAGGGAAAACTCCTTGGTCCACACACAAATTAAAAATTAAAGCTAGGTATGGTGCTATAGTCTCAACTATGGATGTACAAACTTTGATTGATATTCCCCATAGATCTTCGGTCAGTTTGATTTTTATTTGCCGGAAAGTTTTAATAACTGTCATAGGGTTTATGTGTTTAAATTTAAATTCAGCCGGGCAGCCAGACACGTTCGCCTTTAACAAAGCTAGTGAGACTTCGGATGAGGAATTAAGAGCCCGGAAAGCACGTTAAGCTGTAGGTCCTGACAGCCAAGACCTACGGCTATTGTAGATCTTTGACAGTCGTTACAGGTAGGCAGTGGACCGAAAGTGTGAAAACTAGTCTCTCGAAGTGGTATCATATTACCCAGTACTACATACTATCGTGAATCGGAAGCCGACCCCAACTTAGTTGGGTAAAGGCTAAGCACATCTGCCCACTCTTTTCCCACTTTTACTCGTCATATTAACCAACTTCCGTTTATTATGACAGGTAGACTCACGTCCCTAAAGGATGCAGATGAGTAAATTGCCAGTTGTTTTAAAAAATATGTCAATCGCTATATTTCGTTATGCGTTTGTACTGAAAATTGGCCTCGAGCAATTAATTTAAAATGTTTTTCATTGTGTACATACCTGGATAAGCTGTTGTAACGTAACATATCTGAAAAAAAAACATTGTTACAATTCATTCAAGAATAAATAATTGGCCCGTAACAGGACTTAGGCTTGTGGCAAGTTTTCAAGGCCTGCAACCGCCATCAACAAGGCTGACAGAAGTTTTTCGGTCAGAAGCTTTTTTTTATTGTTCGATACGCTGGCAGCCTGTTACTTTTGTCTAAGCCCTCTGGTTCTACTAGAACAAGATTTAATGTTCATATTTCACCAACTGACTACACCCTCAGCTAGGCCATTATGTCTCTATTCGCTTGTGCCAACCACGATGGTCCTAATATCTGTGGAGCCATGCCAATGCATGGCTACACAGATATTAGGAATTTAATGTGAGCAATAAATAATTAAATGGTTATACAAAAAAAGTAGATGGAATTCTGAAAATTTTATAACCGCAGATAAAATAGTAGGTGGAAATATCTTCCTCAAGAACCCGGAAATTATATTTGAATAGCATTTTGGCGCAATCGCTAAATGGTTGTTTTTTTCTTAATAACGATTAATTAACTTAGTTATTTTTTCACTTACCGCACAAATTATCAGTGCCAACGATATAATATTGGCCCTCATATTGCCACTTCTCCAAGCAACCAGAGACATACTAATGTATTTCAAAACATCCCTTTTATATTAAACACCACCA
Source organism: Cerastis leucographa (assembly GCA_963082945.1). Lineage (NCBI taxonomy): Eukaryota > Metazoa > Arthropoda > Insecta > Lepidoptera > Noctuidae > Cerastis > Cerastis leucographa. Next base: position 17,034,649 of record OY720358.1, on the reverse strand, counting down.
GCATGATCTACATTGTTTTTGATGTTGAGTGTAATGAACATCTGTCCATAAATTATGTTGGCTTGCTAATTAAAACAATAGACAATTAAATGCAATCTTTATGTGATTCAAATAAATTAAGTATCATAACATAGAAATAAATTATGTCCATCTATAACACAATGTTCATTTTTTTCTTTCTATGTTGTTATGTATAGTGGACTATTATTTTTTTGCAAATTACCTACTCATTGTTTTTCAATGTAATAATTTATTATTTTTGTTTTACGCAGCAAAATCCTACTAATATTATAAATGCGAAAGTTTGTAAGAATGTATGTTTGTTACTCGCAAAAACTACTGAATGGATTTGGAAAAAATTTGGCACTCGGGTAGTTTATAACCTGGATTAATATTGGATATTTTTTATCCCGGTAGATTAATCCCTTAGACCAGGATCGGCTGAATAGCCCAGCACAGTCCAGTGTCCTGCACTGGGCGTCTCCAGCCTCACCCTCCACAGCCTCAGGGTTTGGGTTCGAGCCTCACTGCGCCACCTCGTGACGAATCTATACGGCCTAACTCTACCGACCCTAACTTCACTAATTCTACATATCGGTAAAAATGTATGGCTCGGCTGTTTCGTTACTTACTTCAGAAACTACATATTCGCATCACCTCCACGACGGTAGCGAAACGGCGAAGCTATACATTTTTACTGATATGTAGAATTTGTGAAGTTAGGGTCGGTAGAGTTAGGCCGTGTAGATTCAGAAGTTTGGCTCGACATGAGATCTGATATCTTTTTCACAGGGCAAACCTTATGGTGGTCATCTTGGCAACATTTTACATGAAATGTGTTCGGTGGGATTTCAGTTCTTTTTGTAGGCGATGGGGGGCGAAAGTTATAAGTTTATCTGGGGGTACGTTAGTGTTTTTTTCGTATACTGAACTTTGTTTTCATACCAAATTTCGGCTTTCTAGCACTTCAGGAAGTACCCTAACATTTTGAAGTCTCATACAAACTTCCACCCCACCATTTTAGGGGATGGGGGCGAAAGTAATAAGTTTATGTTTTTTTTTGTTGGTTGTATACTAAACTTAGATTACATACCAAAATTCAGCTTTTAGCACTTTGATGATCATCAGTGTGTAAGTGAGTGTGTTAGTGACGAAATCGGTGTATTTTAGACATCAATAAAATCTAAAGTATTAAAGCTATTCAATTGAAACTTTGTATGTTTAGTAAGTCTATTATTAACATCATATCCTGAGAATATGAACTATCTGGTACATCGGAAACCAACTCTATGAGGGTTCAAAAAAACGACAAAAACTTAGAAAACGAGAAAAGGTAGGTAGCGCCCTTGCGCTTCGCTTGGATCATCTAGGCGGGGGCACTACCGTGCCCCCAGATTCTAACAACGGTTACAAGAAGAAAAAATGTATTGGATTAATATGTGAGAACCGAAAAAAAAACAATCACGTAGAATGAGTCTAGGACCGAGGATAAAACATGAATGTGAAAGTTTGAGTAGTGAGCACTGCAATGAGAAATAGTGAAATTTCTCATTGTCTCCTTGCATCGCGAGCGGATTTGTCGGAAATGAGCTAACGGTCCATAATTTATTATAGTTCCGTTTATTTATTTATTTACCTAAATACTAATTACATTTTTAAATATTTTTACAAAATACTATAAAAATAAACATTTACAAATAAATAAAACATTAGCCCACCGGCATTGGGAACAGGATCCGAGCTACAGGTGATCAGGGCTCTTGAGAGTGGAATCTCCCAACAATACGCGCCGTATCCAGAAGTACTGCTTTCTGAATCAAGCCCTTGATCCAGCTGCCAAGCGACAACCTACTCAGATGTTGGTTAAGGCTTTTGGCTATTAAGCCAACACGTTGGCCGACTCGACAATCGGCACAACGACTGCTGTACTCACATACGACATGTCGACAACCTCGCAAACCAGATACCATCATCGAGAACTGGGTTGGGCGCATACTTATAGTATGGAACTTCTGATTCCACAAGGTTGTATTTCAAAACAAGTGGCTGGTGGATAATCCTGGCAACTAGGTTGTGTCCATGCAAGTACTCTCCGTTAGCCAGACAAGAACACCCAGAAATAATGTGTCGAATCGATTCTCCCGGACGATGGCATACCCGACATACGTCAACATAACTTCGTCCATGATCGCACGGACAAAACCTTCAGTTTCCCCAAAGAGTTCGCCGAAACGTAGCGAGGACACTGACGCTAGAAAATCTACATCGGGGCCATGAAGAGCCCGGTAGAAGCGCCCCTGAAGCTCCTTGCCCTGCCATACCTCCCTGCGATCATTAGTGTCTAATACTACAGGCTTGCGCCAGTTCTCGTTAGCCAAGAATAGCGGGGTAAGCCCCTTGTTCACTGAGACTACATCTCTGTGCATCCCCACGTTGGCCTCTAGGAAGTATTCCCTGAGACTACATACCTCACGGTGGTGCAGGGTCTTAGCATTTAAGAAGCCACGACCCCGACACTTCTGTGGGATTCACAGTGTTGTCACCGACGATTATTATTATTATTATTTTCTTTCTTTATTATTTTCTTCACAATTTTATTTCATTTTTGGAAAGGGTATAGGATAAGGGTTTCCAAATGGTCCCATAGTCACCAAGTCGGGATCTGATGATGGAATCTTGGCGAAATCGAGGGAACTCTTCAAATTTTATAGGAAAACGTACAGCGATTTTGGTATTTTCTACAACAAGTGAAGCATTTGCGTTCAATAAGAATCATTCTACCATCAGATATGATGATGAATCCAAGAGTCTGGCACCTGAACTACATATTAAGACAATGTATCTTAGCTGTGTTTGGGCTTGTTGGAATTGTAACGGTATGCACTTTCCAGGTGTAACACAAATAATTAAAAAAAAAAAAAAAAATTTTTTTCTTTTTTTAACCGACTTCTAAAAGGAGGAGGTTTTCAATTCGATTAGTATTTTTTTATGTATGCAAATCGATTACGCTGAGATTTATGATCCGATTTTCGTGTTTACTTTGATGCGGAATAATTGAGAAGATTTTGAGAAGTCCAAGGTTATTAATAACTTTAAAAGGACAATGCCAGAACCTCTATAGAGCTATGACCTATCAAATAAAAGTTTGTCTACAGGCATGCCAAATGTAGCATTATATTGCTGCTTTATTAGTGATAAGTAATAACATGTTTAAATGCCTTAAGAACTTGCGGTTTCTGTTTAAAACTAAGAACAATTATTACATTGAAATTACATTGAATGTCAATGAATGACTTTTTGAAATGACAATTAGCGCGTCAATGACGGTCCGTTACCCTTAATCACCTAATCACTATCGCTCAATTGCGAAATAATTATTAGAATATACATTCATAAAAATACATGTTAATAAACATTATTTTCATTAAGTAATGTGTATTTATTCCGAATACATATGAAAATCCGTACGTAATTCGTACGTGGATGTAATTTTTTTAGCAAATAACTGGTTTTGTTCCGCGTCTATGCGTACTAAGTAACGCAGATGGTCGCGATAAAAACAGGAAATAGGACTTCGGTTTTTTTAATTCTTTTTAATACTAATTTTTTATCCGCAAGTGTAACAGAATAACAGTTTGATAACCAAGGGTCCTATTTTCATTGCATAATTTTGATTAATTTACATTTCTTGTAGGCTAATGAAAGTTAAGGCAGGATCTGGCATTGTCATTTGAGAATGGGACACACTAATCGAACCGATGCATGTCACACTATCTTCAATGCATTAGCGTTAGTAAAACTAACGGTGGCAGTAGCCAACTGTAGTAACGGGCACAGGATCAGGTTCCTGGAAAGTTGAATGGAAATAGATTGCGAATAAATTACTGATCTCTTCACCTGTACTTGCGGTCCTATCCCCATGGTGCATTACTTTTGGAAAAGTACCCGAGTTCAGATTTCATAGCCGTGTATGCTTCGTAGTCAATTTATCGGTCAATTTGTGAATCTCATCAAAGTTGGCAGTAATAGTCAATGGTTTATGGTTAACAGGTAGGTTTAGGTCAACACGTAATGCTAAAAGATCGTAACATTCAGTAAAATTGACCAAGTTATTTGAAAATACTTAGTCTAATAATCTCTCATTACTGTTTCTCTCACCCTTATATTGGGGCAGGTTAGAATTAGTGAGAACTCCATCAAAAACTCGTTTATGTAATTACATGATACATTTTGCGGGATCAGTTCATTACCGTCAGAATTTATCCAGTCTACATGATTACCAAAATCAAAATCACCCACAGTTATGAATTTATCTAATGGGTAGGTCAAGATTAAGTGATTAGCACTTATACTATAATTGATTATAATATGAATTGCCATGGTTTTATTTACAAAGATTTTAGGCACAAATGTGTAAATTTTAATTTACCGCATGCCTAATTCTTTTTAAGATGTGAGACCCAAATTTCTTCGTCAGGACTTCGCCAATCATATAAGTTTTTAAACTGACATGGTCACTAACACTATTAATAACATTTAGAACTTCAACCGGGAGGATGGGTTACAACTGTCGAGAGCCTGGAATCCAGTGGTTCAACTGTGTAAAAACCGAAAAAGGGTCGTAAAAAGTTCGCGAGTGGACACAGTGAGTTTCGTGTGTCGGGAACAGAAACGAGTTGTGAGTGACAGTGGTAGTGGTACGGAGCACAAAAAACGAACAAGGAAGAGGGTAGACCGATTTGTCTGCACATAAACACCCACTCGCAGTAACTTCAGTTTATCCGTGATCATGGCGTTTGTAACAGCGCCGAAATATCGGGAACTCGAAACAAATAATACACATGGTAAATATTTCGCCAATCATGTCATTCTACAACAGTAAGCTCACTTTTTACCGCTATAAAAACACCACTGCCCCTGTTGAAAGGTTCGAGAATAATCGCGATCACGCCTTCACACCAAATAGCGACCATCAAACATCTCACTACTAAAGATATCATCCACAAACCATGTCTCCGTAAACACAATGACATCATATGCATGAACTGATATTTTATGAAATATATCGTTTTTCTTTTTACGCAGACCACGCACACTTTGATAATACACAATGTAAAATATGCACATTTATCCACTGATAGTTACACTAATAGTTGACTCGCCAACGCACCACCGCACAGGCCGACAGTCCGACAACGACTGCCCCCCACTACACGGACCGGTATTAATAACCGAGCGACGTGCGCGCCCGAGGCAACGTTACAATACTGTAATCGGTTTGTAGTGAGATATATTGATATCTACATACACTACATCCCTTCCTTGTTTTAACTAGTTTTTATGAAACCGGAATATATCTCTAGCTTAACCAAATCACAGCACAATAAATATTTAGTCAATCACAATATGTTTTAATTTAATGTTTCCTTTTCCCCTTCTTTTTCTATTCCATTTTCTGATTCATTTACATCTTCTCCTACGTTAATTTCTTTATTTTGGTCACTTATAACTTCCCTTCAACTTTCTTCAAATGAACTACATTTCTTCGTGATGTACCTTCCCAGTTATATCGTTTCGATTACATAAGTGTCCACCTTTACTCTTTTCTACATTATGAGAAGTTGGATCATAATTTAGGCTTAGTTTATCTTTGACCATATTCTTGACGTAAACTTTATCCCCAGGCACTAGTTCACATTCACGCGCTCTTCTTTTCTTATCTGTATATTCTTTCCCAGTTTCTTTCTTTTCTTGATCTCTGTATCTAACATCTGAATCTTCTGGTTTAAGTGTATGTGTAATGTCTCCTGCCATAGGTATATTGCCACGGTATTGCCGTTTGAAAAATGATCTGTAGGAGTTTTACCTGTAACACTATACGGGGTACCGTTATACATAGCCAAATACATACTTTAACAAAGCTTCTTGCCAGTTTTTTCGTTCGACTTGACAATTTTTTTTTTTCTTTGGAATATCTCGGTTCTGAAGTTGGACTTCTCCGTTCTGTTGAGGCCAGTATGGTACCGTATTATGCGAAACTATATTCCTTTCAGTACAGAATTTTTTTGAACTCCTCTATGTAGAACTGTCTGCCATCTGGTTACCAAGTCTGCTAAAAATCTCTTATAGACATTTTATTATGTCAGCACTAGTAATTTTACGACAAATCTTTACCTTCTTGTATCCACTGAAATAATAGACGATTACTAATATGTAATCGATACTTGGTAAAGGACCCAACAAATCAATACAAGTATCCACCCAAGGTTAACATGGTAATGCCCGTCACTTCAATGGGTTTGGAGGATTTGGAGCAGAGACCAACGTTCAGCCTTTGCAGCATTTGACCAAGTTCTCAGTTTCCTGGTATCTAGGCCACTAAACTTTGGTTCTTAGTCTCGCGTTCATTAGGACTATTGGGTGCCCTTCTTAAGTAGCTGTCAGAACGTGACTGCGCAATTTTTTTTTTTAATCCTCTCAATAAAACTCCTTCGTAAAAGCATAATTCGTTTTGTAAGATTTTGTAATTTTTTACCTCTTCATCCCATTTGTTGTTATAAAGGCCTTACCTTGTTTTTAATATTTCCGTGTCTTGCTTTGATGCCTCCATAATTGCTTCCAGTAATACTGCTATTGGCCAGTTTCCTTCAACAACTTGGTGTATATAGTTTTCCAACTTGTCTTGTGACGTTTTATTTAATTTGCACAATCTTGATAAACTATCTGCTACATTTTCCTTGCCAGGCCTGTATATTACTTTAAATGTATATGCTTAAAGTAGTATCCAACTTTCTATCCTTGCACTTGGTTTTGATTTAGGACCGAATATAACCTCGAGTGGTTTATGGTCGGTCACTAGTTCAAACTCTTTTCCAAACAGAAAAACATAAAAATGTTCCACCGCCCCGACCAAAGCTAAGGCTTCTTTTTCTGTCTGGTAATATCGCCTTTCACAGTCTGTTAGTGTCCGGTGACCATACGCTACAATGCGAAGTCAATGATCATTAATTTGAACTAATACTCCTCCTAGTCCTACTGGACTAGCATCTGATATTACTATAGTCCGATCTTTGACGTCATAGTATCCTGGAGTAGGAATAATAGACAGGGTCAATTTTAATTCGTTAAATGCAAATTCCTGTTTACTGCTACAAAGAGTTTTTAATTCTGTGGTTTTGGTCTATTTCTTCCTAAGCAGGTCTTTCAATGGTTCAGTAGTTGTTGCCAAATTTGGAATCCATTTTCCAACATAATTGATTAATCCCAAGAAGTTCTGAAAGCTCACCTATATTCATAGGTGGACGAAATTATTAAATAGTTGTCACATACTTATCTAATGGTTTTACACCTCTGTGTGATAATTCGTGTCCTAAAAATTGAACCTTTTCTTCCCTGAATATGCACTTGTCTTTTCTCAGTACTACATTATTTTCGTCTAAAGTTTTCATTACTGTTTCTAATCTTCGATCATGTTCTTCCAAATCCTTCCCATAAAATTAATAGTGCCATTACTTACATGGAAATCATCAAATGACTTCTCCCGCTCTGGGCGGAGCGGGAGGGAGTGTCAGACTTGTACTGACTAAAACCCACCCATGTTCCTTCTTCGCCCTTTGTGTTCCAGGGCCGCGGTATCTCTTTCAAACAACCTGCAGCCCTGTGCCATTACATCCCAATAACATTTGTTCCAGGGTTTTTTGAAAAATTTCCGGGGCACAGGATATTCCAAACATTAGTCTTTTGTATCTGAATAGATCTTTACTTGTAATAAATGTTGTAATGTGCCGAGAATCGGGATGTCAATCTGGTGAAAAGCATCTTTGATGAAACATGATTTTTGGTAGTAGCTTGTCCATAGTGGGCATGGGCAATGGGTGATTTTCACGTAAAATTGCTCTATTGGCCCGCCTCATATTTACGCAAATGCGGACTTCTCCAGTATTTTTCAAAACCGGCACTATTGGTGATACCCATCTTGAGGGTCCTTGAACTTCCTCAATAATTCTTTCTCCAACAGTTCTTTTATTTTGTTTTTAATTTTTTCTTCCAGTGGTATGGGGATCCTCCTTAATGGTTGAGAAATTGGTTGTACTTTCTCATCGATTGGTACCTCCACTAAAAGATCCTTGAATTTAGGAAACTCTTTATTTCCTTTTGGTCGATTTCTAATTCGATTTTAAGAACACCCATAGCCATGGCAGTTTCTTTCTCAAGCAGATCTCTAGTTCTATCAGCGATGACGTAAACCGTTGCATTTTCTGATCTATCTGCGATTTTTATTTTTGCGTCAAATGGTCCCTTTAGGTTGAGGGGGTTCTTACTTGCGTAACCATAAAAAGTCTTGTTGCAGCTGTTTGTTTGATTACGAATCTGTACCTTATTTTATTTCATATTGTCCCAGGTTTTGTTTGTTGTTGTTTCCCTCATATTTTCTTTTATTCTCTCCACTCTGTTTATGTTCTCAGTTGATGTGCTGCTTCCTCCGAATTCTTCTATTTATCAACTTACAGCTCCAAGAGTATTTGCTTCAACAATTATATTTGTCAGTGTTATTGTGCTTCCTGTTTGTAGAAATCTTTCTAAGCTCTTTAGAAAACTTTTCTGTAATTTGATCGATTGTATGATCGTCTTTGCCCTTAAACTGACATTTTTCTGCTTGTTGTCTAAGCCGTACTAGGATTTTTTCAAACTTTTCATTTGCTTCTTGTTTTATCAAACGAAAAAGGTGACGTTCATATATTATCTTACTTTGTTTAGGTAGAAAGTATGCTTCGAGTTTGGTTATAGCCACTGCGAAGACGTCCACTTCATCTGCTGGTGAAACATTTGCATCTGGTATATTATAGAATATTTCCTTCAATTCTAGTCCAACAAAGCAAAGCGCGTTTCTTCGCACTACTGTCTATTTCAGCAACTTCGAGGTAGATCAACAGTACCCGCTTCCAGCGTTCCCATGTCGTTCCTGCTGCACCGTTAAAATATTTGTCAATTTAATGACCAGTATGTACATCAATAGTACCACTACCTGCTGACCAAATTTTTTGACTTATCAATTTATTGATCAATGTATGTATATATATTCTACTGCTATAACCGTCATTTTCTGATGACTTGTCAATTTAATGACCAGTAGGAATATTCTATTGCTATTACTGTCGTTCTTTGATGACTTTTCAATTTAATGACCAGTAGAAATATTCTACTGCTATTACCGTCGTTATTTGATGACTTTTCAATTTAATGACCAGCAGAAATATTCTACTGCTATTACCGTCGTTATTTGATGACTTTTCAATTTAATGACCAGTAGAAATATTCTACTGCTATTACCGTCGTTCTTAGATGACTTTTCAATTTAATGACCAGTAGGAATATTTTACTGCTATTACCGACGTTCTTTGATGACTTGTCAATTAAATGACCAGTAGAGATATTCTACTGCTATTCGATTTATTATTTTAGAACTAATCCTGTAGTATAAATCAAATAATTAAACATGTGGTCCTGGTTCGACTCCCAGGTCGGGCAGTGTCACTGAGTTTCTCCATTAGGAACCTCCCAATAACAGACCTGAGTCCGAGTTGGCGTCTGGTTAATGGCAACAGGCATGCTCAACGTTATTGGTGAAACGTGGTTGTAACACACATCTCTGCCTACCCCCTTGGGGAAAACAGGCGTAATGTTATGTTAAATAATATAATCAGTATGTTTTTTCCTTAACAACCAAGATAGCATTTAATTAGTTGCAAAACAATACATTAACGAACCACTTTTTGTTTTAGCCTTTACAAAAATTATTTATTAACAGTTAATATGTCCAATGACAGATTCTAACGTATTATAAAGGGTGTAAAACACCTCTTAACCAAGCCGAAAGGCACTGGTTCTCCCTGTCATTGCGATCATTTTTTTGTTCTACACCATACCTGGGAACTTTCTAGTTACGGAGATATTAGGGGTCAAAGTTCCAACTTTTTGACAAGTATTTTTCTTTAAATACAAGTTTTTAATGTAATATTTTTATTTTAAACACCTCCACGACCCCCGTACTATTCAATCCGTCTATCAGCACAATGTTTTGAGTGCGTTACATTGAGTTCTACCAAAAAAACATGATTTTACAACCCCCAAAAATAAAGTCGTTCCCAGCAATAATTTTTGCGTAAAGTTACTTAGTTTCATGTACTGAATGCTTGGTTGACGGCTTCGTGATGAGGTGATTTACACGGTGTATTCATAATTTGATTTTTGAAGTGTAATAGTAATTTGAATTTTTCTTTCCAAAATATGTTTAGTTATCTCCCTGTAGGAGTGTACTTCTTTTTTTTTTTTTTATATAAGTATAAAACTTACGGTTTTATCCTCGTCGCCAATGTAAAATATGCACATTTATCCACTGATAGTTACACTAATAGTTGACTCGCCAACGCACCACCGCACAGGCCGACAGTCCGACAACGACTGCCCCCCACTACACGGACCGGTATTAATAACCGAGCGACGTGCGCGCCCGAGGCAACGTTACAATACTGTAATCGGTTTGTAGTGAGATATATTGATATCTACATACACTACACACATTAAGAGTAGCCATCACTAATAAAAACTATGGCAGAATAAAATAAACATCTAAAAAGCACTAGAAAAATTACGTTACGCACCAAAAAGTACAAGCAGTATTCAATTTCTTGAAAAACTATTTTTAAGGAAAAAAAACTATCATTAAGGAGGTAGAAGGCAAAAATTTACTATAAAATATTAAACAGAGCAGAGCACAGTGTCGAAAAATAGATAATTTTGAAAGGCATAAACCAAATGAGCTTTCAATAGACGTCTTATCCAGCTCAACATGACGTTTTATGCAGTTCAATATTATGCTCAACTGATAGATCAACAATATCGTTACGAGACTTAAATTATAATACAATTTTTAACTAAGATTAATGAACCTCCACGCATCTTAGATTTTCAGTTAAAGCAACTGCCGACACTGTTACATAGAATTTGAACCAATGATCAAACCCGTGAACCCGTTCTCCCTGAGACAGTGGGATGAGCCGCTCTGCAGGTTGGTACGGAATAACCTTATTAATACGTCTACCAATACTGCTGAGCGTGCCCGCTTGCTGGCTGCAACATTCCGGCTCGCAACATGTCTGCGTTTGGGCGCTCCTAGCGGGGCTCCACATCGCTGTCGATGTGGTGAAGCAGTCGACGGCCTCGGACACCATGGCCTTTCCTGCAGTAAGAGCGCAGGTCGGATAGCGCGGCACGCTAGCATTAATGATCTCATTCGTCGTGCTCTTGCCACCGCCGGGGTGCCAGCTGTCTTAGAACCCAATGGCTTGGCACGTGTCGATGGGAAGAGACCAGATGGTATGACCATAATGCCATGGAAGTTAGGTAGGCCTTTGGTGTGAAGCCTGGTGGCTACGTTCGTGGTCGTCTTCTTTGAAGCGCTTCCAGAGCGAACAACTTTAGTCGGCTTGGGCTCGTCTTGGAAGACCCAGATTGTGGATTGTTGTTTGGAATCAGGATTGTAGGCATAGATCCAAGATTTGACACCACTGATGATGTAGACATGAATTGACTCTCCTTGCTTGGACAAGCCTTCCCGGACCTTATGAAATACAGCAAGGTAATACCACTTTTCAAATCTGGAGACAGTAAAGATACCAATAACTATAGAACCGTATCCGTGTTGCCGGTTTTCATCAAGGTGTTTGAAAAGGTAAAATGGGTGTACCACAAGGTTCGATGGTGGATCTGTTTAAATTTGGTGAAGATGTTAGCAGATATACAAGGTGTTGTTTTGCATCCTCGTCAAAGCTCAGAACGTTGTTACAAAGACATAAAACATCAATTATAATACCTAGATAATTATTATTAATTATACGCTGAATTTTTTTGTCCTTTAAGTTTGTCAGTATATCAGAATAACCTCCTTAACGTGGTTTAGGGAATAAGAAATTATCGATTAAACGTTTGAGATTGTTTATTAGTGTGGAAGCGCTGTTATAGGGTGAGAATTAGACGGACCGAGTTTAAATCACGGGTGGTTCACACTTTCCGATTTCCGTAAATAAGAAAAAAAAATTACCCATCCATTTTATTATTGATTTGGGACGAGAATCATTAGCATATTCACCTCCTTGAATTTGACGAGGTTGCAAAACAACATCTTGTATATTCTACCGCAGACACGGTGGTCCGCGCCCTTATTTGAAATGCTGTTTGTTTGCTTTTTTTTTGTTGTTAATTAACTTATTTTAATCGTGCTCCAGCATTGGACACAATGTATAATCCTTAAGATTACTTAAACTTCTTATATCTACGTGAGTTCATCAATTTTTTTTGAGTGAGAACCTCGTAACAATACGTGCTGTGTCCAGAAGTACTGCTTTCTGAATCAAGCCCTTGATCCAGCTGCCAAGTGAAAGACTCCTCAGATGTCGGTCGAAGCTTTTGGCTATTAATCCATTGGCTGACACGACCATCGGCACAATGACTGCTGTACTCACGTCCCACATGTTGACAACCTCGCGAGCCACATCTAGATATTATTATTATTATGATTTCCTTTATTTATTTTCTTACATATTTACTCTTTGGATTCGTCTTCTTTAATTAACAGAATGTCAGGCTCTTGGATCATGCGGGTCTGTTCGAAAGAGATACCGCGGCCCTGGAACACAAAGGGCTAAGAAGGAACATGGATGGGTTTTAGTCAGTACAATTCTGACACTCAGAGTGGAAGAGACTGTAATTAAAGAAGACGAATCCAAATTTTCGTAATAACTGGAGTAAATTTATTGAAAAGGAACGGTTCCTCTAATGTCACCTGCATCATCCTACAGCGAAAGAACAATAGAGAAGCAGTATTCGGAGCAAGGTTGTGGTCCGGGCAGTAGACAGTAGTGCCCACGGCCCCGAGGGCTGCAGATTGAAGCCTCATGCGCAGTTGACTAGTTCTGTCAAGGTGAGCAGAGCTACGGTATTATACGTAATGACCGTCTACACGTAGACCCTAGAATGGTCACCGTCCATCAGTTTATGAAACGTCTTTCAAAGCGTTTCTTCGATCTGATCACAGAGTCACCCGTTACGAACCCTCGCGCATTAGTTCAGTACGCTCCCGATGATCCCCCTCCGCCAGGAGAGTAGCAAAAAGACTAGCACTCTTAAAAAGTTCGGACGCAAACCTCCCCCAGCGACGCCCACAGCCGAGGCTCGTACCCCACAGGCGGTGACCTTAGCGAGTATTTGCTTAGTTTAGGCTGGAGGCCTTACACTCAAGGCAGCCCGATTAAGCAGACGGAGAAGCAGAGAAGCGACTCACAAAAAAATTTATCAATTACATCGTCACTGCTTATGTGAGATAGTGGTCAGGAGTGGCCATAAAGATAACAAAAAAAAAACAAAAGAAAAAATTGCAAAACATTATTTAATAAACATTAGTTTTCCCAATCACAAAAAAAAAATAACATGTTACATTTTTTTTTACTGACATTGTCACTACCCCTATTAATAACACTGGAAACCATTGGCGCTTGCAACAGTGCCGAAATATCGGGAATTTAAAACAAATAGTAAACATGGTAAATATTTTCCAGTGTTAAAAAATCATGACAATTAACAAAATTTAATACAATACACACATTTTATATTGCTGCCATAATACATTGAGGAGCTCGTGGCTAAATAATAGCTGCCACACGGCTTGATTTTTAAGGGTAAGGAGTGATTACCTCGGTTGGTCTGTGGATGGATGACCATTTAACTAACCTAAAACGGCCTTTTCATTGTCATGCGTATTTGCGCCCGCGTGCAGGCCAGGCACGCATGCGTGCTGCCCGCAACCTATCGTATCATACCTACATGCTTTTATTGTCATGGGCGCCACACGCGCGCTGGCGTAGCAAAAATTATCTGCTCTGCGTGCGGCCCGCAACAAGCATGGCTGCCAGGCCTGTACGCGGGCGCAAACACGCATGATAATAAAAAGGCCCTTTTAGGAGTAACGTATAATCTAGACTGCCCCCAACATAGATGAAACAATACTAGGAAGATTATGTTGATGAACAACATAATACATAGCAATATTTATTATTGGACAATATTTCTAGAAAAATATTTCTTTAGAATCAAGAATACATTTAAAAAAGGGTAAATACAAAAGCAAGATAAAAAAATATCCCAAAACCAAAAAATGACTAACAATAAAATGACTGTGTCAGGGGGACCTAACACCTCCTCTTCAGCAGTATTATTTTAATTTTACTTCAGGGTGGGAAAGAGAAGGAGCTATACAATTTATCCAGTACACCTTCATCTCTTTCTCAGTTACTGTAGAGAATTGAAATAAATCGCTGTCACACGTGTTTGTGGTTTTAGTCGTGGTCCTTATGCAAACAGTGTTTGCACTTACAACATTTCTTACACTTACATTTACACTTTTTAGGGCACGGTTTTTTATGATGACATTTACATTTTTTGGGACACGGGTGTTTGTGGTGACATTTACATAGTTTGGGACAAGGGGTTGTATGATTACATTTATGTGTTGTGGGACAAGGAGTTGTATGGTTGCATTTATGTGTTTTGGGACAAGGGGTTGTATGTTTACATTTACAACATTTACAACATTTACATTTTTTGGGACACGGGTGTTTGTGGTGACATTTACATTTTTTGGGACACGGGTGTTTGTGGTGACATTTACATTTTTTGTGACACGGTTTGGTTGGACACCGACACGGTTTTTTACACTTCCAAGGACACGGAGGTTTACATCTACAATGCCATTTCTTGGTTGGGTGTGGTTTCTTTCTTCGTACACACGCTAAAAGAATAGGATATAATTAAGTTAGTATGAATATTTAAATGTGAAGGCCTGCTTGGACCACAACTTACTAAATACGTACTGGACAAAGTTAAATGACTGCTAAACATAATTTAAAACATCATTGACTGACTTTGTCGTCTTCATACGATTCAATTCTTAATCTGGTGACTTCAAGAAACAAATCAAGGTTCAAAAGAATTTAGCGCAAAATGCATTTAATGATTTGTGGTGCAAGCGGATCTCAATGTTTCATTATTCACTTCATGAATTAGTCTATAAATCATATGTATTTCGTAAAAAAAAATGTAAGCTGATCCTTAATAACGTGAATAACATCAATTCTATAAACCCTGAAGGGTTAAGCAGAGGTGTACCTAATAGTTCGCCCACATTTTGCCAGATATGTTTAAGTCCAATAATAGGGCCAGCCTATTGCCATCAACCGGGCATAAATCTGAGTAATTCCTGATGAAAAAACCTAATAGAAATTTTCCTGAGCCGAGAATCAAACCCAGGACCTCATCCTCAGCTCCTGCTAATGAGGCAGTAACATATAAAATTATCCGTTAATCCCGCAAGGATAAGTCACTTACACTGGTGCACAAGGATATTTTGCTTGAATGGTAATAAGGGACGCTGCGCTGTTGGTAGAGATTTGTACAATATTGTAAAATACATTGAACAAATAAGAAGGCGGCGTTAATATCTATTTTAACCACGCGCCAAACAATCCTTGCAAAACTAACAACACCAAATTATTCATTTTATATGTGAAAATGTGCAATAGCTAAATACTAACGCTTTCTCTCCGACTTGCTGTCACTGCTGTCACTGCTATCACTGCTGGCACTGCTGTCACTACTGTCACTGTTGTCACTGCTGTCACTGCTGTCACTGCTGTCATCGTGGTCTAGAAAATAAAAATTAACATACATGTTTTATTCATAAGTTAACAAAACGTTTAACGGATTTTAACTGACGAGCAATATTATGTATTTTTGACAGCTTATTTACAAGTTTTGGCGCAAAATGCATATAATGAGTTGTGGTGCAAGCGGATCTCAATTTTTGATTATTCACTTCATGAATTAGTCTATAAATAACATCACCCCTCTCCAAAGGGTTTGGCAGAGATGTTTAAGACCCATGGAGATGAACGTATTGCCATCAACCGGGCACTAATCCAGACTTCGTGGCTGCTACTGATGAAAAAATCCAATAATAACTTGCCAAACCCGGGAATCGAACCCAAGACCTCATGCTAAGCAGTCATGATTACGACCACAGGACCAATGAGGCAGTAACGTGAATATTATACGAAAATCCATAAATCCATCAAGGATTATGATGATTACACTGCTCATTCGTCATACACTTGTCACTTTTATCATTTACACTGGTGCACAAGGATATTTGGCTTGAATTATATTGAGGGACGATGCGCTGTTGGTAAAGATTTGAATCTTTTTGTGAAATACATTGAACAAATAACAGGGCGGTGTTAATATCTGTTTTAGGCAAGCGCCAAACGCTCCTAGCACAACTATTGATACGTAAAAATATGCAATAGCATTAAAATACTGACGTTCACTTTCAGAGCCGCTATCACTGCTGTCATCATGGTCTAGAAAAAAAATAACATAAATGTTTTATTCAGAAGTTAACAAAACGTTTAACGGATTTTAACTGACGAGCAATATTATGTATTTTTGACAGGTTATTTACAAGTTTTGGCGCAAAATACATATAATAAGTTGTGGTGCAGGCGGATCTCAATGTTGGATTATTCACTTCATGAATTACTCTACAACGAGACAGTAACGTATAACATTATCCGTTAATCCGGCAAGGATTATCGGATAATGTTATACTTGCACAACTACTGACACCAAACTATTCATTTTATATGTAAAAATTTGCAATAGCACTAAAATACAAACGCTTGTTCTCCGATCCGCTGTCACTGCTGTCATCGTGGTCTAGAAAATATAAATTAACATAAATATTTTATTCAGAAGTTAACAAAACGTTTAACGGATTTTAACTGACGAGTAATGTAAATTTGACAGCTTATTTACAAGTTTTGGCGCAAAATGCATTTAATTATTTGTGGTGCAAGCGGAACTAAATGTTCGATTACTCACTTCATGAATTACTCTATAAATCATTTGGCTTTTGAAACAAAATGTAAACTTGTCCATGATAACGTAAATAACATTACGCCTAAAATTTCGAAAGGATTAGGCAGATGTATACCTAATAGTACACCCACATTTCGCCAATAATGTTTAAGACCTGTGGGGGTGACCCTATTGCCATCAACCAGGCACAAAACCAGACTTAGTGGCTGCTAAAGAGAAATTTCTGATTGAAAAACCGTTTGATGGTAAAGAATTGTACTTCTTTGTGAAATATATGGAAAAAATATTTGACGATGGTATATTTTGGCCATGAGCCAAATGATCCTTGCACAACTATTAACACCAAATTCTTGATAGTATAAATAAAAATGTATTCACACTAAAATACTAACGTTTTTTTTTCTATTAACACTAAATTCTTGATTTCATTAATAAAATGTGCTCTTGCACTAAAATACTAACGTTTTTTTTCCGACTTGCTATCACCGCTGTCATCGTGGTCTAGAAAATAGAAATTAACATTAATATTTTATTCAAACGTCAACAAGACTTTTAACTGATTTTAACTGAGGATTAGTATTATGTATATTTGACAGCTTTGTAAAAAGAAAGCTTGAGGGTTTTATATGGGGCATTACAGCCAAGTTAACCTGTATGTTAAGATATTGTTTACGTGCAAGTGTGATGAAAAGAATTTTATATTTGTAATTAACATAAATATTTTATTCAAAAGTTAACGATTTTTAACTGAGGATAAGTATTGTGTATTTTGACAGCTTATTTATAAGGTGGCAATTCAGTTACTTGTATCTACAAGGTGTTGTTTTGCATCCTCGTCAAATTCAAGGAGGTAACTATGCTAGTGATTCTCGTTCCGAATCAATAATAAAATGGGTAGGTAATTTTTCTTTTTTACGGAAATCGGTAAGTGTGAACCAGCCGTGTTTTAAACGCGGCCTGTCTGGTTCTTGCCTTATAACCTCGCTTACACATATACAAACAATCTCAAACGTTTATTTCATAATTTGTTAGTCCCTAAACCAAGTTTAGGGGGTTATTCTGAAATACTGACCAACTTAAACAACCAAAAAAATCAGTGTTTATTAATAATTAATTATGTACCGTAATTTTAATTGATTATTTATGTCTTTCGTGACCACCCCCTGAAATTTGACGAGGTTGCAAAACAACACCTTGTATAATAAACAACGCTTGACACGGCAATAATGCCATAGAAAATAGAGATACCATTAACATGAAAGTCAAACTGTGTTGCTACTACATTCTATTAGTTATATTTGATACTAAATCGCAGTACTACCCCTAATGAAAATAAACTAGTAATTACTTATCAGATCATACATTAACAACTTCATTTTACAAAATCAATGTACACGTTGTAAACCCAGTTTTTACAAAAAAATAATGTTGTACGCTATTTAGGGTTTTGGAAAATAAGACAGCAGGCATTTTCGCTGTCTCCAAATTATTATAAAATAATAATAAACTAAATACAATATTATTATTAACACATTCACTACAGAAATGGTAACGCGCATCTATGTTGTGCATTCATATTATTCCCGGACAGCTTAAGAGCGCCTTCTTTATCATTAAATTTATATTGAGTGTACAAAACACCTGTAATTTCATTAAGTAAATGGCGTAAGTAAATTGCCTCTGTGCATGCCTCCGTATTACTCATCACTTGAAAGAGCTTGCGAAATATAAGCTGATCCATAATAAAAATGTGATAGCACTAAAATAATAATGTTTTTTTTGGGCCGCTATGGTTCTTATCACCATGATCTAAAAATTAAAAAAATAACAACATAATTTATTTAGAAAATAACAAAATTTTAAACAGATTTAAACTGAGGAGTAATAATTATGATCATTTGACAGCTAGTTATAGCTTAGTAACCTGCATCCTTTTAGGAGGAGGCCTAGGTTGGTCCGTGGATGGGTTGCCATCATTTCATACCGTGTCAAAATCAAAATAAAAATCATTTATTTCAAGTAAGCCAATTACAGGCACTTTTGAATGGTCAAACAGCAGTAAAAATGAAGCTACAGTCCCAGTCACAAGACATAATAACTGTGAAAGTACTGTAGTTGCCCATTCCAAAGCGTAGATCTCTATGGAGAAGAATGCGCAAGAAACTCCATGGACACTCTTTTAAATCAGAATCTTGTTACAAAAACCTTGGTTACATCATTCATGTTGAGATGGTACATTATGTGAGAACGATGTAGCAAGACGTGCACGTTAAAAGTGTCTCTAGTAAATAAAAAGAATTAAAAAATAAAATAATTAGTTCGAAATAAGCCGTGGCAACTAAGAGATGACCAGGCACAACTGATAGCGCCCGTTCACGAACATGACGAATGGATCAGCCATCATTCAACTCAACCATTTTGAAGGGAACTAAATGACCCGACACACCCGCCACCATCAGCGTGACATTTAAGTGAGCATGACATACTCTCAACCGCCAGGGCACATTCAAGTCAATAAAAGACGTAGGTTTCCAGTAAATGATAGCTAGTACATAGTTCTCACACAATATGGGCTATGCAGTTATATAATACTAAATTGAATTTATACAATGCAAGGATGGTTGTACAATCTTCAGCAGTTCCAACAATACTTATTAATGCTATCATTTTATGCGCCCCTGTCCTTGTGGAGCAGGACCGGCACTGAGCCAAGCATTATTATCAGCGATATAATCGTCCAATTTGTAATAAGCTTGCTTAAATAGTGTGCGTTTAATGCATGTTTTAAATATCGTCTCACTCAGTTCAAGAACACTTTGTGGAATTTTATTATAGCATCTTAAACAGTACCCCGTGAAAGATGAGTCTACTTTAGCGAGTCTGAAGCCTGGCTGAACTAACTGGTCTCTATTTCTAGTATTGTAATTGTGTCTGTCACCTCTTTTACTTAAAAGATGCAGATTTTTCCTTACGTACATAATGTTTTCATAAATGTATTGACAATGTACCGTCATGATTTTAATATCCTTAAACAGTTCTCTTAGAAAATCGCACCAACGGAGATTATAAATGGCTCTGATGGCTCTTTTTTGCAGAATAAAAATAGACTCGATGTCTGCAGCCCGTCCCCATAACAAAATGCCGTAAGACATTATTCTATGAAAGTAACTAAAATATACTAATCTTGCGGTATCAAATCGCTATATTGACGGATTTTTCTAACAGCATATGCTGCTGAACTGAGCCGCCCCGCAAGAGATGTTAAATGAGAACCCCATTGCAGCCTTGAATCAAGCGTAATCCCCAGGAAAACCGTTTTATCGACAAATTCTAGTTTCTCTTTATTCAATATTATATCACAATCACTACTTTTAACATTCGGTAATGAAAATCTTATGCATTTAGCAGTGGCGTGCCTCCGATGAAACGGGGGCAAAGCCCAACTATACGGTATTATACTATATTAGGGTTAAAAAAAAAACGGTCTATGTTCTGGCATTGGTTACTAACGTTTTTGTTTTCACATTATATAAATATGCCTAAATATGAAACTGCAAACAGTGGTGTCATTGTTGCATATTTTACATCCCGTACAAAAATAACAACTATTTTAATATCAAGTATGAAGTAAATTATATAAGAGCCATCTATTAACTTAAATGTAACAACTGAACTCTGAGTATATTAGTTTACTTCGATCGGTGCAGTCGCTATGGGTCAAATATTCAAATGACCGCTAGATGGCGCACAAACAAAAGATTGGTTTCTAACTACACATTGTTGAAAATATTTGTAATTACTCACAATGTAAACAGCCATAACTCTTCATTCTTCTCTTCTTTACCACGGACAGATGACACACAACAAAGCACACAGAAGGCATGGTACCTATTACTAGATAGATTTACAAATACATATCAGCAATGATATACCTCCGGTGGCTTTGATAAAAGCCGTTTGTTGTCAAATTTGTTTCAGTAAATGATTTTGGAGCATGCTTTTATTGTAACACTTGAATGAATAACAAAATTACTTTAATTACTTTCTGTATTCTAAATCAAAAACTCTATCTTTCTGTAAAAATGATTTTATTAGGTACATCAGCATAAAATGTTGGTGAACGTTTTAATCCAACAGCTGTTTTTATATGGCAATCGTTGATCATTCGGAAAGCCGCTCTTGTCCTTGTGTATTTCTTATATATGTGTGAATACGTTTCAAAGATGAAAAAGCGCGTTCCGCGGAACAACTTGTCGCGGGAATTATTACAATTAAATGTGCTAACTTTAAAAGTTCCTGAAAAGCATCCTGAAGGGAATTTTCATGTAGGAAATCAATTAAATTAAAAATATTGAGATCCTTTAGTTCAGGTGATGAATACAAACTAATCAACTGAATCTTTAAAGTTTCCCTATCAAAATAGTTTGCTTAAATGCTGAATATCGAATCTTACATATTTTTCCGTAAAACTCAAACTATTTACCTTGCCCAGTAACGATTTCACACACTTCAATCCATCACATTTCCGAATTCATTTTAGTTTTAACAAACTTTAATCACTTCAAAACAAAGTTAATTCCGAGAACTAATTACAAGAAATAGAAAAAATTATATCACAACAAAGAGATGCACCAGTAATCGCTCAAAACAAATATGAACTAATTTGAAATCGTTTTACTTTCTATGGAAATTCGCGCTACGCGCAGGTCTTTGCGCTGCTTGCCCATTCATTCTTGGCGCGCAAACACACATTCACTCTTTCAAACTTACACTGACATACACGCACACATTCAAAGAAAAGCCCAGCTTTTAACTCCATACAAATTTCCAAAATAAATACCTAATAATCTTATCGGAACAGAGTCATTTTACTAGCAAAGACAAAGAGGTCCGACAAGCCAAATACAGAAGCCAGTGAGTGCGACTGAGAAAGTATGACTCGCACTAGGCTTGAACTCCTCTTTTGTATAGTGTTAGAGCGAGCCAGAGTCGCGCCGCTGCTCGCGCAGCTATCGGAGATAGGTATTAGAACATTTTGGCAACGTCGCGATAATAATGCGAGCGAATAGAGATAGTTCAGTGAGTGTGTAAATCAGGCAACCTCGCATCGTTTGGCGCGTGGCGTGCGGAATTTAATGTTATCATTTTTTGACACATTTTTTTGTTTTGTAAGGAATGTTTTTTTTTTTTTTATTTCGACTTGTGTGTTAGGCAAGCCGGGCTTTTCAGGTTGTATGACAGATCCGCCACTGGCATTTAGTCTTTTTTCCATTTAATACTAAATTGTTTGCAGTGAACCAATTAAGAACCTGAAGTAACGCAATATTAACGTCATCTAGATTTTGGGCCCGTCTATTAATCTTAAAAATTAAAGAAGACAAGTGTCATCAGCAAATAACACCATATTTTGAGGTTGGTTTTTAGGGTTCCGTAGCCAAATGGCAAAAAACAGAACCCTTATAGATTCGTCATGTCTGTCTGTCTGTCTGTCCGTCCGTATCACAGCCACTTTATTCCGAAACTATTAGGACTACACAGCTGAAACTTGGTAGGTAGATGTATTCTGTGAACCGCATTATGATTTTTGTACAAAATTTAAAAAAATATATAGATAAGGATATCCTCCCATACATGGAACTAAAACTAAAAAAAAAAAAAAACGATCAAACCTATACGTGTGGGGTGTCTGTAGATAGGTCTTTAAAAATGACATTGAGGTTCCTAAAACCATTTTTATTCAAAGTCAATCTTTTGAAAGATAGACACTTCCAAAGTAGTAAAGGTGTGTCTAATTTCTAAAGTAAGAGGATGAAAATTCTGAAAAAAATATGGGGATGTAAAACGTAAAAAAAACTTACAACGAAAATTAGTTTGAATAAGATTTAATATGTAGTTTTTGAGATATGGGACTTTTTCACTAAACTGCAGCAGTAACTTTGTTTTTCATTAACTTACTATGAAAAACAAATTTAGTTTTGCGGTTGAGTGAAGGTTTACTAATGAATGACCGATCAAAACATTGTTATTATATTGTTTGGGGCTATGGAACCCTGTGTGCGAGTAAGACTCGCACTTGGCCCGTTTTTCAATAAATAGGGTAGATCGTTAATGCATACTAGAAAGAGGAAAGGACCCAATATTGAGCCTTGTGGAACCCCCATTTTTACTTTTAAACCCTGTGAATTAACACCATTTATTTGAACTCGCTGTTTCCTGTCACTCAAATAAGATTTAACCAAACTAAGTGCAAGTTTACCAAGTCCGTAATGATCAAGTTTCAAAAGCAATGTGTCGTGATTAACGCAATCAAATGCTTTGGAGAGGTCACAAAAATTCCTATGGCGTCTTGGGACTCCTCCCACGCTGTAAATATGTGCTTTAATAAGGTTACACCGGCGTCTGTCGTACAACGTCCCTTGGTGAAACCATACTGTTGATCGTGAAACATTTTGTTGGTGTTAAAATGATTAAGCATTTGATTCAGCATTACCTTTTCAAACACCTTGCTAAAAACTGGCAACACGGATACAGGTCTATAATTATTAGTTACTGTCTCCGGATTTGAAAAGAGGGATAACTTTACTGTATTTCATTAAATCAGGGAAAACTCCTTGGTCCACACACAAATTAAAAATTAAAGCTAGGTATGGTGCTATAGTCTCAACTATGGATGTACAAACTTTGATTGATATTCCCCATAGATCTTCGGTCAGTTTGATTTTTATTTGCCGGAAAGTTTTAATAACTGTCATAGGGTTTATGTGTTTAAATTTAAATTCAGCCGGGCAGCCAGACACGTTCGCCTTTAACAAAGCTAGTGAGACTTCGGATGAGGAATTAAGAGCCCGGAAAGCACGTTAAGCTGTAGGTCCTGACAGCCAAGACCTACGGCTATTGTAGATCTTTGACAGTCGTTACAGGTAGGCAGTGGACCGAAAGTGTGAAAACTAGTCTCTCGAAGTGGTATCATATTACCCAGTACTACATACTATCGTGAATCGGAAGCCGACCCCAACTTAGTTGGGTAAAGGCTAAGCACATCTGCCCACTCTTTTCCCACTTTTACTCGTCATATTAACCAACTTCCGTTTATTATGACAGGTAGACTCACGTCCCTAAAGGATGCAGATGAGTAAATTGCCAGTTGTTTTAAAAAATATGTCAATCGCTATATTTCGTTATGCGTTTGTACTGAAAATTGGCCTCGAGCAATTAATTTAAAATGTTTTTCATTGTGTACATACCTGGATAAGCTGTTGTAACGTAACATATCTGAAAAAAAAACATTGTTACAATTCATTCAAGAATAAATAATTGGCCCGTAACAGGACTTAGGCTTGTGGCAAGTTTTCAAGGCCTGCAACCGCCATCAACAAGGCTGACAGAAGTTTTTCGGTCAGAAGCTTTTTTTTATTGTTCGATACGCTGGCAGCCTGTTACTTTTGTCTAAGCCCTCTGGTTCTACTAGAACAAGATTTAATGTTCATATTTCACCAACTGACTACACCCTCAGCTAGGCCATTATGTCTCTATTCGCTTGTGCCAACCACGATGGTCCTAATATCTGTGGAGCCATGCCAATGCATGGCTACACAGATATTAGGAATTTAATGTGAGCAATAAATAATTAAATGGTTATACAAAAAAAGTAGATGGAATTCTGAAAATTTTATAACCGCAGATAAAATAGTAGGTGGAAATATCTTCCTCAAGAACCCGGAAATTATATTTGAATAGCATTTTGGCGCAATCGCTAAATGGTTGTTTTTTTCTTAATAACGATTAATTAACTTAGTTATTTTTTCACTTACCGCACAAATTATCAGTGCCAACGATATAATATTGGCCCTCATATTGCCACTTCTCCAAGCAACCAGAGACATACTAATGTATTTCAAAACATCCCTTTTATATTAAACACCACCAGCATGATCTACATTGTTTTTGATGTTGAGTGTAATGAACATCTGTCCATAAATTATGTTGGCTTGCTAATTAAAACAATAGACAATTAAATGCAATCTTTATGTGATTCAAATAAATTAAGTATCATAACATAGAAATAAATTATGTCCATCTATAACACAATGTTCATTTTTTTCTTTCTATGTTGTTATGTATAGTGGACTATTATTTTTTTGCAAATTACCTACTCATTGTTTTTCAATGTAATAATTTATTATTTTTGTTTTACGCAGCAAAATCCTACTAATATTATAAATGCGAAAGTTTGTAAGAATGTATGTTTGTTACTCGCAAAAACTACTGAATGGATTTGGAAAAAATTTGGCACTCGGGTAGTTTATAACCTGGATTAATATTGGATATTTTTTATCCCGGTAGATTAATCCCTTAGACCAGGATCGGCTGAATAGCCCAGCACAGTCCAGTGTCCTGCACTGGGCGTCTCCAGCCTCACCCTCCACAGCCTCAGGGTTTGGGTTCGAGCCTCACTGCGCCACCTCGTGACGAATCTATACGGCCTAACTCTACCGACCCTAACTTCACTAATTCTACATATCGGTAAAAATGTATGGCTCGGCTGTTTCGTTACTTACTTCAGAAACTACATATTCGCATCACCTCCACGACGGTAGCGAAACGGCGAAGCTATACATTTTTACTGATATGTAGAATTTGTGAAGTTAGGGTCGGTAGAGTTAGGCCGTGTAGATTCAGAAGTTTGGCTCGACATGAGATCTGATATCTTTTTCACAGGGCAAACCTTATGGTGGTCATCTTGGCAACATTTTACATGAAATGTGTTCGGTGGGATTTCAGTTCTTTTTGTAGGCGATGGGGGGCGAAAGTTATAAGTTTATCTGGGGGTACGTTAGTGTTTTTTTCGTATACTGAACTTTGTTTTCATACCAAATTTCGGCTTTCTAGCACTTCAGGAAGTACCCTAACATTTTGAAGTCTCATACAAACTTCCACCCCACCATTTTAGGGGATGGGGGCGAAAGTAATAAGTTTATGTTTTTTTTTGTTGGTTGTATACTAAACTTAGATTACATACCAAAATTCAGCTTTTAGCACTTTGATGATCATCAGTGTGTAAGTGAGTGTGTTAGTGACGAAATCGGTGTATTTTAGACATCAATAAAATCTAAAGTATTAAAGCTATTCAATTGAAACTTTGTATGTTTAGTAAGTCTATTATTAACATCATATCCTGAGAATATGAACTATCTGGTACATCGGAAACCAACTCTATGAGGGTTCAAAAAAACGACAAAAACTTAGAAAACGAGAAAAGGTAGGTAGCGCCCTTGCGCTTCGCTTGGATCATCTAGGCGGGGGCACTACCGTGCCCCCAGATTCTAACAACGGTTACAAGAAGAAAAAATGTATTGGATTAATATGTGAGAACCGAAAAAAAAACAATCACGTAGAATGAGTCTAGGACCGAGGATAAAACATGAATGTGAAAGTTTGAGTAGTGAGCACTGCAATGAGAAATAGTGAAATTTCTCATTGTCTCCTTGCATCGCGAGCGGATTTGTCGGAAATGAGCTAACGGTCCATAATTTATTATAGTTCCGTTTATTTATTTATTTACCTAAATACTAATTACATTTTTAAATATTTTTACAAAATACTATAAAAATAAACATTTACAAATAAATAAAACATTAGCCCACCGGCATTGGGAACAGGATCCGAGCTACAGGTGATCAGGGCTCTTGAGAGTGGAATCTCCCAACAATACGCGCCGTATCCAGAAGTACTGCTTTCTGAATCAAGCCCTTGATCCAGCTGCCAAGCGACAACCTACTCAGATGTTGGTTAAGGCTTTTGGCTATTAAGCCAACACGTTGGCCGACTCGACAATCGGCACAACGACTGCTGTACTCACATACGACATGTCGACAACCTCGCAAACCAGATACCATCATCGAGAACTGGGTTGGGCGCATACTTATAGTATGGAACTTCTGATTCCACAAGGTTGTATTTCAAAACAAGTGGCTGGTGGATAATCCTGGCAACTAGGTTGTGTCCATGCAAGTACTCTCCGTTAGCCAGACAAGAACACCCAGAAATAATGTGTCGAATCGATTCTCCCGGACGATGGCATACCCGACATACGTCAACATAACTTCGTCCATGATCGCACGGACAAAACCTTCAGTTTCCCCAAAGAGTTCGCCGAAACGTAGCGAGGACACTGACGCTAGAAAATCTACATCGGGGCCATGAAGAGCCCGGTAGAAGCGCCCCTGAAGCTCCTTGCCCTGCCATACCTCCCTGCGATCATTAGTGTCTAATACTACAGGCTTGCGCCAGTTCTCGTTAGCCAAGAATAGCGGGGTAAGCCCCTTGTTCACTGAGACTACATCTCTGTGCATCCCCACGTTGGCCTCTAGGAAGTATTCCCTGAGACTACATACCTCACGGTGGTGCAGGGTCTTAGCATTTAAGAAGCCACGACCCCGACACTTCTGTGGGATTCACAGTGTTGTCACCGACGATTATTATTATTATTATTTTCTTTCTTTATTATTTTCTTCACAATTTTATTTCATTTTTGGAAAGGGTATAGGATAAGGGTTTCCAAATGGTCCCATAGTCACCAAGTCGGGATCTGATGATGGAATCTTGGCGAAATCGAGGGAACTCTTCAAATTTTATAGGAAAACGTACAGCGATTTTGGTATTTTCTACAACAAGTGAAGCATTTGCGTTCAATAAGAATCATTCTACCATCAGATATGATGATGAATCCAAGAGTCTGGCACCTGAACTACATATTAAGACAATGTATCTTAGCTGTGTTTGGGCTTGTTGGAATTGTAACGGTATGCACTTTCCAGGTGTAACACAAATAATTAAAAAAAAAAAAAAAAATTTTTTTCTTTTTTTAACCGACTTCTAAAAGGAGGAGGTTTTCAATTCGATTAGTATTTTTTTATGTATGCAAATCGATTACGCTGAGATTTATGATCCGATTTTCGTGTTTACTTTGATGCGGAATAATTGAGAAGATTTTGAGAAGTCCAAGGTTATTAATAACTTTAAAAGGACAATGCCAGAACCTCTATAGAGCTATGACCTATCAAATAAAAGTTTGTCTACAGGCATGCCAAATGTAGCATTATATTGCTGCTTTATTAGTGATAAGTAATAACATGTTTAAATGCCTTAAGAACTTGCGGTTTCTGTTTAAAACTAAGAACAATTATTACATTGAAATTACATTGAATGTCAATGAATGACTTTTTGAAATGACAATTAGCGCGTCAATGACGGTCCGTTACCCTTAATCACCTAATCACTATCGCTCAATTGCGAAATAATTATTAGAATATACATTCATAAAAATACATGTTAATAAACATTATTTTCATTAAGTAATGTGTATTTATTCCGAATACATATGAAAATCCGTACGTAATTCGTACGTGGATGTAATTTTTTTAGCAAATAACTGGTTTTGTTCCGCGTCTATGCGTACTAAGTAACGCAGATGGTCGCGATAAAAACAGGAAATAGGACTTCGGTTTTTTTAATTCTTTTTAATACTAATTTTTTATCCGCAAGTGTAACAGAATAACAGTTTGATAACCAAGGGTCCTATTTTCATTGCATAATTTTGATTAATTTACATTTCTTGTAGGCTAATGAAAGTTAAGGCAGGATCTGGCATTGTCATTTGAGAATGGGACACACTAATCGAACCGATGCATGTCACACTATCTTCAATGCATTAGCGTTAGTAAAACTAACGGTGGCAGTAGCCAACTGTAGTAACGGGCACAGGATCAGGTTCCTGGAAAGTTGAATGGAAATAGATTGCGAATAAATTACTGATCTCTTCACCTGTACTTGCGGTCCTATCCCCATGGTGCATTACTTTTGGAAAAGTACCCGAGTTCAGATTTCATAGCCGTGTATGCTTCGTAGTCAATTTATCGGTCAATTTGTGAATCTCATCAAAGTTGGCAGTAATAGTCAATGGTTTATGGTTAACAGGTAGGTTTAGGTCAACACGTAATGCTAAAAGATCGTAACATTCAGTAAAATTGACCAAGTTATTTGAAAATACTTAGTCTAATAA
This sequence comes from Cerastis leucographa, assembly GCA_963082945.1. Lineage (NCBI taxonomy): Eukaryota > Metazoa > Arthropoda > Insecta > Lepidoptera > Noctuidae > Cerastis > Cerastis leucographa. The sequence continues at coordinate 17,005,602 of OY720358.1, read as the reverse complement.
TCTCTCATTACTGTTTCTCTCACCCTTATATTGGGGCAGGTTAGAATTAGTGAGAACTCCATCAAAAACTCGTTTATGTAATTACATGATACATTTTGCGGGATCAGTTCATTACCGTCAGAATTTATCCAGTCTACATGATTACCAAAATCAAAATCACCCACAGTTATGAATTTATCTAATGGGTAGGTCAAGATTAAGTGATTAGCACTTATACTATAATTGATTATAATATGAATTGCCATGGTTTTATTTACAAAGATTTTAGGCACAAATGTGTAAATTTTAATTTACCGCATGCCTAATTCTTTTTAAGATGTGAGACCCAAATTTCTTCGTCAGGACTTCGCCAATCATATAAGTTTTTAAACTGACATGGTCACTAACACTATTAATAACATTTAGAACTTCAACCGGGAGGATGGGTTACAACTGTCGAGAGCCTGGAATCCAGTGGTTCAACTGTGTAAAAACCGAAAAAGGGTCGTAAAAAGTTCGCGAGTGGACACAGTGAGTTTCGTGTGTCGGGAACAGAAACGAGTTGTGAGTGACAGTGGTAGTGGTACGGAGCACAAAAAACGAACAAGGAAGAGGGTAGACCGATTTGTCTGCACATAAACACCCACTCGCAGTAACTTCAGTTTATCCGTGATCATGGCGTTTGTAACAGCGCCGAAATATCGGGAACTCGAAACAAATAATACACATGGTAAATATTTCGCCAATCATGTCATTCTACAACAGTAAGCTCACTTTTTACCGCTATAAAAACACCACTGCCCCTGTTGAAAGGTTCGAGAATAATCGCGATCACGCCTTCACACCAAATAGCGACCATCAAACATCTCACTACTAAAGATATCATCCACAAACCATGTCTCCGTAAACACAATGACATCATATGCATGAACTGATATTTTATGAAATATATCGTTTTTCTTTTTACGCAGACCACGCACACTTTGATAATACACAATGTAAAATATGCACATTTATCCACTGATAGTTACACTAATAGTTGACTCGCCAACGCACCACCGCACAGGCCGACAGTCCGACAACGACTGCCCCCCACTACACGGACCGGTATTAATAACCGAGCGACGTGCGCGCCCGAGGCAACGTTACAATACTGTAATCGGTTTGTAGTGAGATATATTGATATCTACATACACTACATCCCTTCCTTGTTTTAACTAGTTTTTATGAAACCGGAATATATCTCTAGCTTAACCAAATCACAGCACAATAAATATTTAGTCAATCACAATATGTTTTAATTTAATGTTTCCTTTTCCCCTTCTTTTTCTATTCCATTTTCTGATTCATTTACATCTTCTCCTACGTTAATTTCTTTATTTTGGTCACTTATAACTTCCCTTCAACTTTCTTCAAATGAACTACATTTCTTCGTGATGTACCTTCCCAGTTATATCGTTTCGATTACATAAGTGTCCACCTTTACTCTTTTCTACATTATGAGAAGTTGGATCATAATTTAGGCTTAGTTTATCTTTGACCATATTCTTGACGTAAACTTTATCCCCAGGCACTAGTTCACATTCACGCGCTCTTCTTTTCTTATCTGTATATTCTTTCCCAGTTTCTTTCTTTTCTTGATCTCTGTATCTAACATCTGAATCTTCTGGTTTAAGTGTATGTGTAATGTCTCCTGCCATAGGTATATTGCCACGGTATTGCCGTTTGAAAAATGATCTGTAGGAGTTTTACCTGTAACACTATACGGGGTACCGTTATACATAGCCAAATACATACTTTAACAAAGCTTCTTGCCAGTTTTTTCGTTCGACTTGACAATTTTTTTTTTTCTTTGGAATATCTCGGTTCTGAAGTTGGACTTCTCCGTTCTGTTGAGGCCAGTATGGTACCGTATTATGCGAAACTATATTCCTTTCAGTACAGAATTTTTTTGAACTCCTCTATGTAGAACTGTCTGCCATCTGGTTACCAAGTCTGCTAAAAATCTCTTATAGACATTTTATTATGTCAGCACTAGTAATTTTACGACAAATCTTTACCTTCTTGTATCCACTGAAATAATAGACGATTACTAATATGTAATCGATACTTGGTAAAGGACCCAACAAATCAATACAAGTATCCACCCAAGGTTAACATGGTAATGCCCGTCACTTCAATGGGTTTGGAGGATTTGGAGCAGAGACCAACGTTCAGCCTTTGCAGCATTTGACCAAGTTCTCAGTTTCCTGGTATCTAGGCCACTAAACTTTGGTTCTTAGTCTCGCGTTCATTAGGACTATTGGGTGCCCTTCTTAAGTAGCTGTCAGAACGTGACTGCGCAATTTTTTTTTTTAATCCTCTCAATAAAACTCCTTCGTAAAAGCATAATTCGTTTTGTAAGATTTTGTAATTTTTTACCTCTTCATCCCATTTGTTGTTATAAAGGCCTTACCTTGTTTTTAATATTTCCGTGTCTTGCTTTGATGCCTCCATAATTGCTTCCAGTAATACTGCTATTGGCCAGTTTCCTTCAACAACTTGGTGTATATAGTTTTCCAACTTGTCTTGTGACGTTTTATTTAATTTGCACAATCTTGATAAACTATCTGCTACATTTTCCTTGCCAGGCCTGTATATTACTTTAAATGTATATGCTTAAAGTAGTATCCAACTTTCTATCCTTGCACTTGGTTTTGATTTAGGACCGAATATAACCTCGAGTGGTTTATGGTCGGTCACTAGTTCAAACTCTTTTCCAAACAGAAAAACATAAAAATGTTCCACCGCCCCGACCAAAGCTAAGGCTTCTTTTTCTGTCTGGTAATATCGCCTTTCACAGTCTGTTAGTGTCCGGTGACCATACGCTACAATGCGAAGTCAATGATCATTAATTTGAACTAATACTCCTCCTAGTCCTACTGGACTAGCATCTGATATTACTATAGTCCGATCTTTGACGTCATAGTATCCTGGAGTAGGAATAATAGACAGGGTCAATTTTAATTCGTTAAATGCAAATTCCTGTTTACTGCTACAAAGAGTTTTTAATTCTGTGGTTTTGGTCTATTTCTTCCTAAGCAGGTCTTTCAATGGTTCAGTAGTTGTTGCCAAATTTGGAATCCATTTTCCAACATAATTGATTAATCCCAAGAAGTTCTGAAAGCTCACCTATATTCATAGGTGGACGAAATTATTAAATAGTTGTCACATACTTATCTAATGGTTTTACACCTCTGTGTGATAATTCGTGTCCTAAAAATTGAACCTTTTCTTCCCTGAATATGCACTTGTCTTTTCTCAGTACTACATTATTTTCGTCTAAAGTTTTCATTACTGTTTCTAATCTTCGATCATGTTCTTCCAAATCCTTCCCATAAAATTAATAGTGCCATTACTTACATGGAAATCATCAAATGACTTCTCCCGCTCTGGGCGGAGCGGGAGGGAGTGTCAGACTTGTACTGACTAAAACCCACCCATGTTCCTTCTTCGCCCTTTGTGTTCCAGGGCCGCGGTATCTCTTTCAAACAACCTGCAGCCCTGTGCCATTACATCCCAATAACATTTGTTCCAGGGTTTTTTGAAAAATTTCCGGGGCACAGGATATTCCAAACATTAGTCTTTTGTATCTGAATAGATCTTTACTTGTAATAAATGTTGTAATGTGCCGAGAATCGGGATGTCAATCTGGTGAAAAGCATCTTTGATGAAACATGATTTTTGGTAGTAGCTTGTCCATAGTGGGCATGGGCAATGGGTGATTTTCACGTAAAATTGCTCTATTGGCCCGCCTCATATTTACGCAAATGCGGACTTCTCCAGTATTTTTCAAAACCGGCACTATTGGTGATACCCATCTTGAGGGTCCTTGAACTTCCTCAATAATTCTTTCTCCAACAGTTCTTTTATTTTGTTTTTAATTTTTTCTTCCAGTGGTATGGGGATCCTCCTTAATGGTTGAGAAATTGGTTGTACTTTCTCATCGATTGGTACCTCCACTAAAAGATCCTTGAATTTAGGAAACTCTTTATTTCCTTTTGGTCGATTTCTAATTCGATTTTAAGAACACCCATAGCCATGGCAGTTTCTTTCTCAAGCAGATCTCTAGTTCTATCAGCGATGACGTAAACCGTTGCATTTTCTGATCTATCTGCGATTTTTATTTTTGCGTCAAATGGTCCCTTTAGGTTGAGGGGGTTCTTACTTGCGTAACCATAAAAAGTCTTGTTGCAGCTGTTTGTTTGATTACGAATCTGTACCTTATTTTATTTCATATTGTCCCAGGTTTTGTTTGTTGTTGTTTCCCTCATATTTTCTTTTATTCTCTCCACTCTGTTTATGTTCTCAGTTGATGTGCTGCTTCCTCCGAATTCTTCTATTTATCAACTTACAGCTCCAAGAGTATTTGCTTCAACAATTATATTTGTCAGTGTTATTGTGCTTCCTGTTTGTAGAAATCTTTCTAAGCTCTTTAGAAAACTTTTCTGTAATTTGATCGATTGTATGATCGTCTTTGCCCTTAAACTGACATTTTTCTGCTTGTTGTCTAAGCCGTACTAGGATTTTTTCAAACTTTTCATTTGCTTCTTGTTTTATCAAACGAAAAAGGTGACGTTCATATATTATCTTACTTTGTTTAGGTAGAAAGTATGCTTCGAGTTTGGTTATAGCCACTGCGAAGACGTCCACTTCATCTGCTGGTGAAACATTTGCATCTGGTATATTATAGAATATTTCCTTCAATTCTAGTCCAACAAAGCAAAGCGCGTTTCTTCGCACTACTGTCTATTTCAGCAACTTCGAGGTAGATCAACAGTACCCGCTTCCAGCGTTCCCATGTCGTTCCTGCTGCACCGTTAAAATATTTGTCAATTTAATGACCAGTATGTACATCAATAGTACCACTACCTGCTGACCAAATTTTTTGACTTATCAATTTATTGATCAATGTATGTATATATATTCTACTGCTATAACCGTCATTTTCTGATGACTTGTCAATTTAATGACCAGTAGGAATATTCTATTGCTATTACTGTCGTTCTTTGATGACTTTTCAATTTAATGACCAGTAGAAATATTCTACTGCTATTACCGTCGTTATTTGATGACTTTTCAATTTAATGACCAGCAGAAATATTCTACTGCTATTACCGTCGTTATTTGATGACTTTTCAATTTAATGACCAGTAGAAATATTCTACTGCTATTACCGTCGTTCTTAGATGACTTTTCAATTTAATGACCAGTAGGAATATTTTACTGCTATTACCGACGTTCTTTGATGACTTGTCAATTAAATGACCAGTAGAGATATTCTACTGCTATTCGATTTATTATTTTAGAACTAATCCTGTAGTATAAATCAAATAATTAAACATGTGGTCCTGGTTCGACTCCCAGGTCGGGCAGTGTCACTGAGTTTCTCCATTAGGAACCTCCCAATAACAGACCTGAGTCCGAGTTGGCGTCTGGTTAATGGCAACAGGCATGCTCAACGTTATTGGTGAAACGTGGTTGTAACACACATCTCTGCCTACCCCCTTGGGGAAAACAGGCGTAATGTTATGTTAAATAATATAATCAGTATGTTTTTTCCTTAACAACCAAGATAGCATTTAATTAGTTGCAAAACAATACATTAACGAACCACTTTTTGTTTTAGCCTTTACAAAAATTATTTATTAACAGTTAATATGTCCAATGACAGATTCTAACGTATTATAAAGGGTGTAAAACACCTCTTAACCAAGCCGAAAGGCACTGGTTCTCCCTGTCATTGCGATCATTTTTTTGTTCTACACCATACCTGGGAACTTTCTAGTTACGGAGATATTAGGGGTCAAAGTTCCAACTTTTTGACAAGTATTTTTCTTTAAATACAAGTTTTTAATGTAATATTTTTATTTTAAACACCTCCACGACCCCCGTACTATTCAATCCGTCTATCAGCACAATGTTTTGAGTGCGTTACATTGAGTTCTACCAAAAAAACATGATTTTACAACCCCCAAAAATAAAGTCGTTCCCAGCAATAATTTTTGCGTAAAGTTACTTAGTTTCATGTACTGAATGCTTGGTTGACGGCTTCGTGATGAGGTGATTTACACGGTGTATTCATAATTTGATTTTTGAAGTGTAATAGTAATTTGAATTTTTCTTTCCAAAATATGTTTAGTTATCTCCCTGTAGGAGTGTACTTCTTTTTTTTTTTTTTATATAAGTATAAAACTTACGGTTTTATCCTCGTCGCCAATGTAAAATATGCACATTTATCCACTGATAGTTACACTAATAGTTGACTCGCCAACGCACCACCGCACAGGCCGACAGTCCGACAACGACTGCCCCCCACTACACGGACCGGTATTAATAACCGAGCGACGTGCGCGCCCGAGGCAACGTTACAATACTGTAATCGGTTTGTAGTGAGATATATTGATATCTACATACACTACACACATTAAGAGTAGCCATCACTAATAAAAACTATGGCAGAATAAAATAAACATCTAAAAAGCACTAGAAAAATTACGTTACGCACCAAAAAGTACAAGCAGTATTCAATTTCTTGAAAAACTATTTTTAAGGAAAAAAAACTATCATTAAGGAGGTAGAAGGCAAAAATTTACTATAAAATATTAAACAGAGCAGAGCACAGTGTCGAAAAATAGATAATTTTGAAAGGCATAAACCAAATGAGCTTTCAATAGACGTCTTATCCAGCTCAACATGACGTTTTATGCAGTTCAATATTATGCTCAACTGATAGATCAACAATATCGTTACGAGACTTAAATTATAATACAATTTTTAACTAAGATTAATGAACCTCCACGCATCTTAGATTTTCAGTTAAAGCAACTGCCGACACTGTTACATAGAATTTGAACCAATGATCAAACCCGTGAACCCGTTCTCCCTGAGACAGTGGGATGAGCCGCTCTGCAGGTTGGTACGGAATAACCTTATTAATACGTCTACCAATACTGCTGAGCGTGCCCGCTTGCTGGCTGCAACATTCCGGCTCGCAACATGTCTGCGTTTGGGCGCTCCTAGCGGGGCTCCACATCGCTGTCGATGTGGTGAAGCAGTCGACGGCCTCGGACACCATGGCCTTTCCTGCAGTAAGAGCGCAGGTCGGATAGCGCGGCACGCTAGCATTAATGATCTCATTCGTCGTGCTCTTGCCACCGCCGGGGTGCCAGCTGTCTTAGAACCCAATGGCTTGGCACGTGTCGATGGGAAGAGACCAGATGGTATGACCATAATGCCATGGAAGTTAGGTAGGCCTTTGGTGTGAAGCCTGGTGGCTACGTTCGTGGTCGTCTTCTTTGAAGCGCTTCCAGAGCGAACAACTTTAGTCGGCTTGGGCTCGTCTTGGAAGACCCAGATTGTGGATTGTTGTTTGGAATCAGGATTGTAGGCATAGATCCAAGATTTGACACCACTGATGATGTAGACATGAATTGACTCTCCTTGCTTGGACAAGCCTTCCCGGACCTTATGAAATACAGCAAGGTAATACCACTTTTCAAATCTGGAGACAGTAAAGATACCAATAACTATAGAACCGTATCCGTGTTGCCGGTTTTCATCAAGGTGTTTGAAAAGGTAAAATGGGTGTACCACAAGGTTCGATGGTGGATCTGTTTAAATTTGGTGAAGATGTTAGCAGATATACAAGGTGTTGTTTTGCATCCTCGTCAAAGCTCAGAACGTTGTTACAAAGACATAAAACATCAATTATAATACCTAGATAATTATTATTAATTATACGCTGAATTTTTTTGTCCTTTAAGTTTGTCAGTATATCAGAATAACCTCCTTAACGTGGTTTAGGGAATAAGAAATTATCGATTAAACGTTTGAGATTGTTTATTAGTGTGGAAGCGCTGTTATAGGGTGAGAATTAGACGGACCGAGTTTAAATCACGGGTGGTTCACACTTTCCGATTTCCGTAAATAAGAAAAAAAAATTACCCATCCATTTTATTATTGATTTGGGACGAGAATCATTAGCATATTCACCTCCTTGAATTTGACGAGGTTGCAAAACAACATCTTGTATATTCTACCGCAGACACGGTGGTCCGCGCCCTTATTTGAAATGCTGTTTGTTTGCTTTTTTTTTGTTGTTAATTAACTTATTTTAATCGTGCTCCAGCATTGGACACAATGTATAATCCTTAAGATTACTTAAACTTCTTATATCTACGTGAGTTCATCAATTTTTTTTGAGTGAGAACCTCGTAACAATACGTGCTGTGTCCAGAAGTACTGCTTTCTGAATCAAGCCCTTGATCCAGCTGCCAAGTGAAAGACTCCTCAGATGTCGGTCGAAGCTTTTGGCTATTAATCCATTGGCTGACACGACCATCGGCACAATGACTGCTGTACTCACGTCCCACATGTTGACAACCTCGCGAGCCACATCTAGATATTATTATTATTATGATTTCCTTTATTTATTTTCTTACATATTTACTCTTTGGATTCGTCTTCTTTAATTAACAGAATGTCAGGCTCTTGGATCATGCGGGTCTGTTCGAAAGAGATACCGCGGCCCTGGAACACAAAGGGCTAAGAAGGAACATGGATGGGTTTTAGTCAGTACAATTCTGACACTCAGAGTGGAAGAGACTGTAATTAAAGAAGACGAATCCAAATTTTCGTAATAACTGGAGTAAATTTATTGAAAAGGAACGGTTCCTCTAATGTCACCTGCATCATCCTACAGCGAAAGAACAATAGAGAAGCAGTATTCGGAGCAAGGTTGTGGTCCGGGCAGTAGACAGTAGTGCCCACGGCCCCGAGGGCTGCAGATTGAAGCCTCATGCGCAGTTGACTAGTTCTGTCAAGGTGAGCAGAGCTACGGTATTATACGTAATGACCGTCTACACGTAGACCCTAGAATGGTCACCGTCCATCAGTTTATGAAACGTCTTTCAAAGCGTTTCTTCGATCTGATCACAGAGTCACCCGTTACGAACCCTCGCGCATTAGTTCAGTACGCTCCCGATGATCCCCCTCCGCCAGGAGAGTAGCAAAAAGACTAGCACTCTTAAAAAGTTCGGACGCAAACCTCCCCCAGCGACGCCCACAGCCGAGGCTCGTACCCCACAGGCGGTGACCTTAGCGAGTATTTGCTTAGTTTAGGCTGGAGGCCTTACACTCAAGGCAGCCCGATTAAGCAGACGGAGAAGCAGAGAAGCGACTCACAAAAAAATTTATCAATTACATCGTCACTGCTTATGTGAGATAGTGGTCAGGAGTGGCCATAAAGATAACAAAAAAAAAACAAAAGAAAAAATTGCAAAACATTATTTAATAAACATTAGTTTTCCCAATCACAAAAAAAAAATAACATGTTACATTTTTTTTTACTGACATTGTCACTACCCCTATTAATAACACTGGAAACCATTGGCGCTTGCAACAGTGCCGAAATATCGGGAATTTAAAACAAATAGTAAACATGGTAAATATTTTCCAGTGTTAAAAAATCATGACAATTAACAAAATTTAATACAATACACACATTTTATATTGCTGCCATAATACATTGAGGAGCTCGTGGCTAAATAATAGCTGCCACACGGCTTGATTTTTAAGGGTAAGGAGTGATTACCTCGGTTGGTCTGTGGATGGATGACCATTTAACTAACCTAAAACGGCCTTTTCATTGTCATGCGTATTTGCGCCCGCGTGCAGGCCAGGCACGCATGCGTGCTGCCCGCAACCTATCGTATCATACCTACATGCTTTTATTGTCATGGGCGCCACACGCGCGCTGGCGTAGCAAAAATTATCTGCTCTGCGTGCGGCCCGCAACAAGCATGGCTGCCAGGCCTGTACGCGGGCGCAAACACGCATGATAATAAAAAGGCCCTTTTAGGAGTAACGTATAATCTAGACTGCCCCCAACATAGATGAAACAATACTAGGAAGATTATGTTGATGAACAACATAATACATAGCAATATTTATTATTGGACAATATTTCTAGAAAAATATTTCTTTAGAATCAAGAATACATTTAAAAAAGGGTAAATACAAAAGCAAGATAAAAAAATATCCCAAAACCAAAAAATGACTAACAATAAAATGACTGTGTCAGGGGGACCTAACACCTCCTCTTCAGCAGTATTATTTTAATTTTACTTCAGGGTGGGAAAGAGAAGGAGCTATACAATTTATCCAGTACACCTTCATCTCTTTCTCAGTTACTGTAGAGAATTGAAATAAATCGCTGTCACACGTGTTTGTGGTTTTAGTCGTGGTCCTTATGCAAACAGTGTTTGCACTTACAACATTTCTTACACTTACATTTACACTTTTTAGGGCACGGTTTTTTATGATGACATTTACATTTTTTGGGACACGGGTGTTTGTGGTGACATTTACATAGTTTGGGACAAGGGGTTGTATGATTACATTTATGTGTTGTGGGACAAGGAGTTGTATGGTTGCATTTATGTGTTTTGGGACAAGGGGTTGTATGTTTACATTTACAACATTTACAACATTTACATTTTTTGGGACACGGGTGTTTGTGGTGACATTTACATTTTTTGGGACACGGGTGTTTGTGGTGACATTTACATTTTTTGTGACACGGTTTGGTTGGACACCGACACGGTTTTTTACACTTCCAAGGACACGGAGGTTTACATCTACAATGCCATTTCTTGGTTGGGTGTGGTTTCTTTCTTCGTACACACGCTAAAAGAATAGGATATAATTAAGTTAGTATGAATATTTAAATGTGAAGGCCTGCTTGGACCACAACTTACTAAATACGTACTGGACAAAGTTAAATGACTGCTAAACATAATTTAAAACATCATTGACTGACTTTGTCGTCTTCATACGATTCAATTCTTAATCTGGTGACTTCAAGAAACAAATCAAGGTTCAAAAGAATTTAGCGCAAAATGCATTTAATGATTTGTGGTGCAAGCGGATCTCAATGTTTCATTATTCACTTCATGAATTAGTCTATAAATCATATGTATTTCGTAAAAAAAAATGTAAGCTGATCCTTAATAACGTGAATAACATCAATTCTATAAACCCTGAAGGGTTAAGCAGAGGTGTACCTAATAGTTCGCCCACATTTTGCCAGATATGTTTAAGTCCAATAATAGGGCCAGCCTATTGCCATCAACCGGGCATAAATCTGAGTAATTCCTGATGAAAAAACCTAATAGAAATTTTCCTGAGCCGAGAATCAAACCCAGGACCTCATCCTCAGCTCCTGCTAATGAGGCAGTAACATATAAAATTATCCGTTAATCCCGCAAGGATAAGTCACTTACACTGGTGCACAAGGATATTTTGCTTGAATGGTAATAAGGGACGCTGCGCTGTTGGTAGAGATTTGTACAATATTGTAAAATACATTGAACAAATAAGAAGGCGGCGTTAATATCTATTTTAACCACGCGCCAAACAATCCTTGCAAAACTAACAACACCAAATTATTCATTTTATATGTGAAAATGTGCAATAGCTAAATACTAACGCTTTCTCTCCGACTTGCTGTCACTGCTGTCACTGCTATCACTGCTGGCACTGCTGTCACTACTGTCACTGTTGTCACTGCTGTCACTGCTGTCACTGCTGTCATCGTGGTCTAGAAAATAAAAATTAACATACATGTTTTATTCAGAAGTTAACAAAACGTTTAACGGATTTTAACTGACGAGCAATATTATGTATTTTTGACAGCTTATTTACAAGTTTTGGCGCATAATGCATATAATGAGTTGTGGTGCAAGCGGATCTCAATGTTTGATTATTCACTTCATGAATTAGTCTATAAATAACATCACCCCTCTCCAAAGGGTTTGGCAGAGATGTTTAAGACCCATGGAGATGAACGTATTGCCATCAACCGGGCACTAATCCAGACTTCGTGGCTGCTACTGATGAAAAAATCCAATAATAACTTGCCAAACCCGGGAATCGAACCCAAGACCTCATGCTAAGCAGTCATGATTACGACCACAGGACCAATGAGGCAGTAACGTGAATATTATACGAAAATCCATAAATCCATCAAGGATTATGATGATTACACTGCTCATTCGTCATACACTTGTCACTTTTATCATTTACACTGGTGCACAAGGATATTTGGCTTGAATTATATTGAGGGACGATGCGCTGTTGGTATAGATTTGAATCTTTTTGTGAAATACATTGAACAAATAACAGGGCGGTGTTAATATCTGTTTTAGGCATGCGCCAAACGCTCCTAGCACAACTATTGATATGTAAAAATATGCAATAGCATTAAAATACTGACGTTCACTTTCAGAGCCGCTATCACTGCTGTCATCGTGGTCTAGAAAAAAAAATAACATAAATATTTTATTCAGAAGTTAATTAAACGTTTAACGGATTTTAACTGACGAGCAATATTATGTATTTTTGGCAGCTTATTTACAAGTTTTGGCGCAAAATGCATATAATGAGTTGTGGTGCAAGCTGATCTCAATGTTGGATTATTCACTTCATGAATTACTCTATAAATCATTTAGTTTTTTTAAACAAAATGTAAGCTGATCCTTAATAACGTGAATAACATCAATTCTATAAACCCTGAAGGGTTAGGCAGACGTGTACCTAATAGTACGCCCACATTTCGCCAGTTACGTTCAAGTCCCATGTAATAAGGGGCAAGCCTATTGCCATCAACCAGGCATAACATGACCTGACCTGAGAATCGAACCCAGGACCTCAGCTGTTGCAATTGAAAACACTAGACCAATGAGACAGTAACGTATAACATTATCCGTTAATCCAGCCGGGATTAACGGATAATGTTATACTTGCACAACTACTGACACCAAATTATTCATTTTATATGTAAAAATTTGCAATAGCACTAAAATACAAACGCTTGTTCTCGGATCCGCTGTCACTGCTGTCATCGTGGTCTAGAAAATATAAATTATCATAAATATTTTATTCAGAAGTTAACAAAACGTTTAACAGATTTTAACTGACGAGTAATGTAAATTTGACAGCTTATTTACAAGTTTTGGCGCAAAATGCATTTAATTATTTGTGGTGCAAGCGGAACTAAATGTTCGATTACTCACTTCATGAATTACTCTATAAATCATTTGGCTTTTGAAACAAAATGTAAACTTGTACATAATAACGTAAATAACATTACGCCTATAATTTCGAAAGGATTAGGCAGATGTATACCTAATAGTACACCCACATTTCGCCAGTAATGTTTAAGACCCATGGGGGTGACCCTATTGCCATCAACCAGGCACAAAACCAGACTTAGTGGCTGCTACTGTGAAATTTCTGATTGAAAAACCGTGTGATGGTAAAGCGTTGTACTTCTTTGTGAAATATATGGAAAAAATATTTGACGATGGTATATTTTGGCCATGAGCCAAATGATCCTTGCACAACTATTAACACCAAATTCTTGATAGTATAAATAAAAATTTATTCACACTAAAATACTAACGTTTTTTTTCCGGGCTGCTATCATCGCTGTCATCATGGTCTAGAAAATATAAATTAACATAAAAATTTTATTCAAAAGTAAACTAAAGTTTTGATCGATTTTAATTAGGGAGTATATTATATATAATTGACAGCTTATTTACATGGTGGCGATTTAGTTACTTGTTTCCTTAAAGGAGGTGGCCTAGGGTGAAAAACCCTATAAAATATGGCGATGGTATATTTGGGCCATGCGCCAAATGATCCCTGCCCAACTGTTACCACCAAATTCTCGATAGTACAACCAAAAATGTGTTCTTGCACTAAAATACTAACGTTTTTTTTCTGACTTGCTATCACCGCTGTCATCGTGGTCTAGAAAATATAAATTAACATTAATATTTTATTCAAAAGTCAACAAGACTTTTCACTGATTCTAACTGAGGATTAGTATTATGTATATTTGACAGCTTTGTTAAAAGAAAGCTCGAGGGTTTTATATGGGGCATTACAGCCAAGTTAACCTGTATGTTTAGATACTGTTTACGTGCAAGTGTGATGAAAAGGATTTTACACTTCTGCACAAGAATATTTTGCTTGAATGATATTGAGGGACGCTGTGGGTAAACAGTTGCACTTCTTTTTTAAATATATGGAAAAAATATATGGCAATGGTATATTTTGGCCATGCGCCAAATGGTCCTTGGACAACTATTAACACTAAAATTTTATAAATAAAATGTGCTTTTGCACTAAAATACTAACGTTTTTTTTCCGACTTGCTATCACCGCTGTCATCGTGGTCTAGAAAATAGAAATTAACATTAATATTTTATTCAAACGTCAACAAGACTTTTAACTGATTTTAACTGAGGATTAGTATTATGTATATTTGACAGCTTTGTTAAAAGAAAGCTCGAGGGTTTTATATGGGGAATTACAGCCAAGTTAACCTGTATGTTAAGATACTGTTTACGTGCAAGTGTGATGAAAAGAATTTTATATTTGTAATTAACATAAATATTTTATTCAAAAGTCAACGACTTTTAACTAAGGATAAGTATTATGTATTTTGACAGCTTATTTATAAGGTGGCGATTTAGTTACTTGTATCTATAATAAACAACGCTTGACAAGTTTGAACTACGACTAACCATTAATAGACAAAGCAATAATGCCATAGAGAATAGAGATACCATTAACATGAAAGTCAAACTGTGTTGCTACTACATTCTATTAATTCTATTTGATACTAAATCGCAGTACTACCCCTTATCAAAATAAACTAGTAATTACTTATCAGATCATACATTAACAACTCGTCTTACAAAACCAATGTACACTTTGTAAACCCAAGGTTTTGGAAAATAAGACTGCAGGCATTTTCGCTGTCTTCAAATTATTATAAAATAATTATAAAATAAATACAATATTATTATTAACACATTCACGACAGAAATGTTAACGCGCATCTATGTTTTTTATTCGATTATGAAATATCCCGGACACCTTAAGAGCGCCTGTTTATCATTAAATATATCTTGCCTCTGTGCATGCCTCCGTATTACTCATCACTCGAAAGAGCTAGCGAAATATAAGCTGATCCATAATAACGTGTAACATCACGCCTGTGATCCCCAAAGGGTTAGGCAGGGTGTACCTAATAGTACCTATACGTACATTCCGCCAGTTATGTTTAAGACCCCTGGTGACCCTATTAGCATCAACCGGGCATAACTCCAGACTTCGTGGCTTCTGCTCAGAAATTCCTGATGGTAAAACCGAATAACAATTTGACCTACCCGGAAATCGAACCCATGACCTCATGCTCAACAGTCGCGATTGTGACTACTAGACGACCGAGGCAGTAACGTTAATTTTATGTGTGAATCCGTAATTCCATCAAGGATATTTATATTTTTTATGCTTGAATGAAATTGATGGACGCTGTTGGTAAAGATTTGTACTGCTTTGTGAAATATATTGAAAAAATAAGATGGCGGCGTTAAAATCTATTTTGGCCACGCGCCAAACGATCATTGCACAACTATTAACACCAAATGCCTCATTCTATATGAAAAAAAAATGCGATAGCACAAAAATACTAATGTTTTTTTTTCGGGCCGCTATGGTTCTTATCACCATGATCTAAAAATTAAAAAATTAACAACATAATTTATTTAGAAAACAACAAAATTATAAACAGATTTAAACTGAGGAGTAATAATTATGATCATTTGACAGCTTATTTAAAAGTAAGCCGTTGGCGATTTAGTTACCTGCATCCTTTTAGGAGGAGGCCTAGGTTGGTCCGTGGATGGGTTGCCATCATTATATACCGTGTTTCCTCCGTGTCTCGGAAAGCACGTTAAGCCGTAGGTCTTGACAGCCAAGACCTACGGCTATTGTAGATCTTTGACAGTCGTTACAGGTAGGCAGTGGACCGAAAGTGTGACAACTAGTCTCTCCAAGTGGTATCATATTACCCAGTACTACATACTATCGTGAATCGGAAGCCGACTTAGCCGTAAAGGCTAAGCACATTTGCCCGCTCTTTTCCCACTTTTACTCGTCATATTAACCAACTTCCGTGTATTATGACAGGAAGACTCACGTCCCTGAAGGATGCAGGTGAGTAAGTTGCCAGTTGCTTTAGAAAATATGTCAATCGCTATATTTCGTTATGAGTTTGTACTGAAAATTGGCTTCCAGCAATTAATTTAAAATGTTTTTCATTGAGTACATACCTGGAAAAGCTGTTGTAACGTAACATATCTGAAAAAAAAACATTGTTACAATTCATTCAAGAATAAATAATTGGCCCGTAACAGGACTTAGGCTTGTGGCAAGTTTTCAATGCCTGCAACCGCCATCAACAAGGCTGACAGAAGTTTTTTGGTCAGAAGCTTTGTTTTATTCTTCGATACGCTGGCAGCCTGTTACTTTTGTCTAAGCCCTCTGGTTCTACTAGAACAAGATTTAATGTTCATATTTCACCAACTGACTACACCCTCAGCTAGGCCATTATGTCTCTATTCGCTTGTGCCAACCACGATGGTCCTAATATCTGTGGAGCCATGCCAATGCATGGCTACACAGATATTAGGAATTTAATGTGAGCAATAAATAATTAAATGGTTATACAAAAAAAGTAGATGGAATTCTGAAAATTTTATAACCGCAGATAAAATAGTAGGTGGAAATATCTTCCTCAAGAACCCGGAAATTATATTTGAATAGCATTTTGGCGCAATCGCTAAATGGTTGTTTTTTTCTTAATAACGATTAATTAACTTAGTTATTTTTTCACTTACCGCACAAATTATTAGTGCCAACGATATAATATTGGCCCTCATATTGCCACTTCTCCAAGCAACCAGAGACATACTAATGTATTTCAAAACATCCCTTTTATATTAAACACCACCAGCATGATCTACATTGTTTTTGATGTTGAGTGTAACGAACATCTGTCCATAAATTATGTTGGCTTGCTAATTAAAACAATAGACAATTAAATGCAATCTTTATGTGATTCAAATAAATTAAGTATCATAACATAGAAATAAATTATGTCCATCTATAACACAATGTTCATTTTTTTCTTTCTATGTTGTTATGTATAGTGGACTATTATTTTTTTGCAAATTACCTACTCATTGTTATTCAATGTAATAATTTATTATTTTTGTTTTACGCAGCAAAATCCTACTAATATTATAAATGCGAAAGTTTGTAAGAATGTATGTTTGTTACTAGAAAAAACTACTGAATGGATTTGGATGAAATTTAGCACACGGGTAGTTTATAACCTGGATTAACACATAGGATACCTTTTTATCTCCGTAGTACAATTCCGTGGGACAGTGACCAAACTCCACGCATGCGAAGCCGCGTGCATAGGCTATAGTCATCGAAAAGTGAGATTCTATTCTTCAAAGATGACAAGAAGGTCAAAAATGTATTGGATTAATAGGTGAGTACCGAAAAAAAAAAAACACGTTGAATGAGTCTGAAGTCTAGAACCGAGGATAAAACATGCATGTAAAAGTTTGAGTAGCACTACAATGAGAAATTCGTAAAAGTTGCAACGAGAGCGGATTCAAAAAAATTGTCAAAAATGAGCAAACGGTTCATAATTTATTATTATTCCGTTTATTTATTTACTTAAATACATTTAAAAATAAAAATAATAGTAGCCCACCGGCATTGGGAACAGGGTCCGAGCTACCGGTGGCCAGGGCTTTTGAGAGTGGAACCTCCTAACAATACGCGCCGTGTCCAGAAGTAATGCTTTCTGAATCAAGCCCTTGATCCCGCTGCTAAGCGCCAACCTACTCAGATGTTGGTCAAGACTTTTGGCTTGGAAGCCATTGGCCGACACGACTATCGGCACAATGACTGCTGTACTCACATACCACATGTCGACTAGCTCGCAAACCAGATCTAGATATTTAAATTGCTTATCTTGTTCGGCATTCACAAGGTTCTCGTCATGCAGGACTGTTATTTCAATCATTATTGCGCGACGCTCCAATCGATCTATCACCACTATGTCAAGCTAATAGGCAACAATAGTACTGTCAGTGACGAAAGGTCGATCCCAATACTGCGTGATATTACATTGGCTGGTTG
Organism: Cerastis leucographa; assembly: GCA_963082945.1. NCBI lineage: Eukaryota > Metazoa > Arthropoda > Insecta > Lepidoptera > Noctuidae > Cerastis > Cerastis leucographa. The sequence continues at coordinate 16,987,506 of OY720358.1, read as the reverse complement.
GCTCATACATAGTATGGCACTTCTGATTCCACAAAGTTGTATTTCAAAGCAAGTTGCTGGTGGATAATCCTGGCAACTAGGTTGTGTCTATGCAAGTACTCTCCGTAAGCCAGACGAGAACACCCAGAAATAATGTGTCGAATTGATTCTCCCGGACGATGGCATACCCGACATACGTCAACCACCACGTCCTTCATAATATGTTTCCAGTAGTTTTTCGTCAACATAACTTCGTCCATGATCGCACAGACAAAACCTTCAGTTTCCCCAAAGAGTTCGCCGAAACGAAGCGAGGACGCGGACGCTATAAAATCTACATCGGGGCCATGAAGAGCCCGGTAGAAGAGCCCCTGAAGCTCCTTGCCCTGCCATACCTCCCTGCGATCATTAGTGTATAATACTATAGGCTTGCGCCAGTTCTCGTTAGCCAAGAATAGCGGGGTATCAATCACAATCAGATCTGATGATGAATCCAAGAGACTGGCACCTGAACTCCATAATAAGACAATGTATGTTAGCTGTGTTTGGACTTGTCGGAATTGTAACGGTATGCACTTTCCAGACGTACCACTAATAATAAAAAATAAAAATTGAAACCTTTTTTTTTTAACCGTCTTCTAAAAGGAGGAGTTTATCAATTCGATTAGTATTTTTTTTTATGTATGGACACCGATTACGCTGAGATTTATGATCTAATTTGCGTGATTCTTCTTTACTTTGATGCGGAATAGTTGCCATTTGGTCCCATAGAAATTTAATATAGTTTGGCCCTGTAGTTTTCATATATATTTTTTTATTTTCATTTTATATGTAAATTTTTCACCTATTTATCCGTGACTACTGGACCGATTTAGATCATTCTCCATTCCTTTGGTAGAGAAACATTGCCCGGTGGACCCATATGAATTTTACTATCTTTGCTTAGGTACTTTTTGACTCATATTCTTTATCATGCATTGTGTCCTTTGTTGTATGTTTAGACGATGTGCTAGTGTCACAATGTGTTACAATGTAAACATAATAATTGACTAGGATTTAAGTGAGATACTACAACTGAAAAGGGTAAAATATAAAAGTAGGTTATTTTTTTTTGTATATTTTTTTTATTACATATTCTTACAAATATAAATAAAATTTATTATTCCGGATGAAATTTTTATTAAAAGAAGAACTCATACCGTTTTATTTCATGATTTTTAGCTTTTAGTAGACACGCTACGAACGCCCATCATACATTGATCTTGATCACGTGTAACTGATCTATCTATAGCTATTCGTTGAAGATTTTACTTATACCAGTCCGGTTGCTCCCGTTTCCTATTCCCACGAATCACGTTCAGGATGATCAATGTCTCGCTTCGCTCACTTATCTTAGTAAAACAGCAACCTTACCTAACTTATGTAGCTCAAGTTTAAGTAAAACAAATAATTTTAGGATGCTATTTTATTTATTTTAAGAAAATCAATACTTTAATTATCTTCTTTTGGGCTTTGCTGCACTCAGGTTCAAGGATCTTCTTTTGGGCTTTGCTGCACTCAGGTTCAAGGGCCTTCCTAAAAATTTTTGATTCAGGTCTCGTTAAGGATCAGCTACGCCACTGGTTCTCTTATTCCTTCCCGATTCTTTTTTGATTAATTTAGTTGCGGGATCTAAAACAGTTTAATTGTTTCTTCGGGACTCGTCGAGTTTTCTTTGATTCTTAAATTGCAAATTGTCATTGGTTGCTACTGTTGATTCAGCATTTTGTTCTTGCTTATTTTTGTGGCTAAAGTTATTACTTGCTATTTGATGATAATTTTAGGTACATTTTATGATGAAAAAATTATAGGACGAGTTATAAATTAGTCACACTTAATAAAATTTTAAACGTACTAAGTTATAGAATTAGAAGTCGATAGAATTACTTTATCGGCGTCATATTATAATTATTTAAGAAGCGTACTACTTGAATATATGTCACATTAATAAAGATGCTATAAAATAACAAACACACAATTTACAGTAGCTTACATCGATGATATAAAGTAGCTGAGATAGTAATAATTAGACACACATTGATGGTAATTCATTCAGAGAACAAGGTAGTATTTTAGAGGAAAAGTGAAAAAATGCTAATAAATAGAAGTCGTTTAAATTTAAACCCTTAATAAATTAACCCTCATTTTCCCGCTGGAACAAACCACTGAAGTGAACTGTTTGTTCTTTTGTTTTTTCCTAAAAACGTCACCTTTTTATACCTACCCTACCTACCCTACCTACCCTACCTACCCTACCTACCCTACCTACCCTACCTACCCTACCTACCCTACCTACCCTACCTACCCTACCTACCCTACCTACCCTACCTACCCTACCTACCCTACCTACCCTACCTACCCTACCTACCCTACCTACCCTACCTACCCTACCTACCCTACCTACCCTACCTACCCTACCTACCCTACCTACCCTACCTACCCTACCTACCCTACCTACCCTACCTACCCTACCTACCCTACCTACCCTACCTACCCTACCTACCCTACCTACCCTACCTACCCTACCTACCCTACCTACCCTACCTACCCTACCTACCCTACCTACCCTACCTACCCTACCTACCCTACCTACCCTACCTACCCTACCTACCCTACCTACCCTACCTACCCTACCTACCCTACCTACCCTACCTACCCTACCTACCCTACCTACCCTACCTACCCTACCTACCCTACCTACCCTACCTACCCTACCTACCCTACCTACCCTACCTACCCTACCTACCCTACCTACCCTACCTACCCTACCTACCCTACCTACCCTACCTACCCTACCTACCCTACCTACCCTACCTACCCTACCTACCCTACCTACCCTACCTACCCTACCTACCCTACCTACCCTACCTACCCTACCTACCCTACCTACCCTACCTACCCTACCTACCCTACCTACCCTACCTACCCTACCTACCCTACCTACCCTACCTACCCTACCTACCCTACCTACCCTACCTACCCTACCTACCCTACCTACCCTACCTACCCTACCTACCCTACCTACCCTACCTACCCTACCTACCCTACCTACCCTACCTACCCTACCTACCCTACCTACCCTACCTACCCTACCTACCCTACCTACCCTACCTACCCTACCTACCCTACCTACCCTACCTACCCTACCTACCCTACCTACCCTACCTACCCTACCTACCCTACCTACCCTACCTACCCTACCTACCCTACCTACCCTACCTACCCTACCTACCCTACCTACCCTACCTACCCTACCTACCCTACCTACCCTACCTACCCTACCTACCCTACCTACCCTACCTACCCTACCTACCCTACCTACCCTACCTACCCTACCTACCCTACCTACCCTACCTACCCTACCTACCCTACCTACCCTACCTACCCTACCTACCCTACCTACCCTACCTACCCTACCTACCCTACCTACCCTACCTACCCTACCTACCCTACCTACCCTACCTACCCTACCTACCCTACCTACCCTACCTACCCTACCTACCCTACCTACCCTACCTACCCTACCTACCCTACCTACCCTACCTACCCTACCTACCCTACCTACCCTACCTACCCTACCTACCCTACCTACCCTACCTACCCTACCTACCCTACCTACCCTACCTACCCTACCTACCCTACCTACCCTACCTACCCTACCTACCCTACCTACCCTACCTACCCTACCTACCCTACCTACCCTACCTACCCTACCTACCCTACCTACCCTACCTACCCTACCTACCCTACCTACCCTACCTACCCTACCTACCCTACCTACCCTACCTACCCTACCTACCCTACCTACCCTACCTACCCTACCTTCCCTGTACTACAACAAACATTTCAAAAGCAAAATCAGCTGAATCGGCCTATCCGTTCTCGAGTTTTAGCGAGACAAACGAACAGCAATTGATTTGTATACATATATGTATTATATGATTTAATAAACGTCATCAAATTGTTTAAAATATTGAAACAGATGCAAATAAATAATAGCATGGAAAAAAAATAGAAGAATTGTCTGTAGTAACTATTCAAAACAAGAATCCGTGCTTCACAACATTTTTGTTTTGATATAGGTTGTGTACCTATGCATATTCTATTTGTTTTTCAAATACAATATACTTGCGTAGGTAGTCATTACAATACATTCGTATGTGTTGAAAACAATTTGTTATTTAAAATGGCACAAACAACTTATTATTGTTCCTCTTTATACAGGATGGAAGAGACACTGACGCACAAACGGTTAACACGTGTTCAATACATTATTCTGGACACTCCTATCGACAATTAAAAAGAAATCAATAGTTTCCTTTAATCTATCTATACACCGTGTAAATCACCTCATCACGAAGCCGGCAACCAATTATTCTGTACATGAAACTAAGTAACTTTACGCAATTCTGGGAAACGACTTTTTTTGGGGGATGTAAAATTATGTTTTGCGGTAGAACTCAATGTAACGCACTCAAAACATTGTGCTGATGGACGGATTGAAAAGTACGGGGGTCGTAGAGGTGTTTAAAGTAAAAATCTTACATTAAAAACTTGTATTTAAAAAAATACTTGTCAAAAAGTTGGAACTTTGACCCCTAATATCTCCGTAACTAGAAGGTTCCCAGGTATGGTGTAGAACAATAAATGGTCGCAATGACAGGGAAACCAGTGCCTTTCGGCTTCGTTAAGAGGTGTTTTACACCCTTTATATAAAAATCAATTGCTGTTCGTTAGTCTCGCTAAAACTCGAGAACGGCTGGGCCGATTTAGCTGATTTTGGTTTTAAAATGTTTGTCGTAGTCGAGGGAAGGTTTAAAAGGTGAGAAAGGTAGGGTAGGGTAGGGTAGGTAGGTAGGGTAGGGTAGATAGGTAGGTAAGGTAGGGTAGGGTAGGTAGGGTGTGTAGGGTAGGTAGGTAGGGTAGGGTAGGTAGGTAGGTAGGGTAGGGTAGGGTAGGGTAGGGTAGGGTAGGGAGGTAGGGTATGGTAGGTAGGAAGATAGGGTAGGTAAAAAGTGCATTGCAACGCATGCCGGGGACAGCTAGTAGTACAATAAACATTTTACGGCTAAATGTATGAAAGCAGTTTTTTTTTAATTACCTATGAAATTGTCTATGTGTACTCAAAATGATAATCAAAATGGTACTCAATATGAATACGTAGTAATCTGTTTGTGCATTGGCGTCCTTTCCATCCAGTATTAATATGAAGTGAACTGAAAGGCAACTTTTTCGGAACGCCTATACAGGGTGTAACGGAAAGGCTATACAGGAAGAATTTTTAGTCACCGTCCAAATTTTTTCTAGGCATTATGTATCATACACTAACTCCATTTTTGAAAAAAAAACGTTACGTAAAATTTTCATATTAAATCATTTTCTCGAAATAATTATCCGCTCTGCCTGGTCACTAAGTTAAACGTTAAAATACTACACTTGCCGCGCAAACATTCAATGAAAAATGCAGCGCGCACCCCGCTTGCCCCCCGCCCCGCTACACCTGCGCGACACATAATTATCTATCGTCATCCCAAGTCGGCATCAACTTTTTAGAGATAACTTTGTGATGTGATATCTCAATATTTTTGTATTGAGTGATACTAAAAGAAAAAACACGTATTCAATGGTTTTCGCCAAAGATTAATATAACAGAATTTGGATGGTGACTAAAAATTCTTCCTGTATACATACTTAAGGGCACAAGGGAACAAACATCGTAATAGCGAAAATAATGTCAGCTGCCCCATACAAAATTCAATACCTATTTGACCCAAATGTATGGGGCAGCTGATAGTTTTTTCGCTATTGTGGTGTTTGTCCGATGGAGAAACAGGTTTAGTTTGATGGTCTGCAGCACACCCTTACGTATTTTTATACCCTTTTTGATACACTATGTATATTCTTCTAAACAGACTTATTCCAATATATTTGGGGTCGGCGCAACATGTCTTTTTCTTCCATACTTTCTTCTAGTCGTTTTCACAGTAGTAACCCCCTGCTGTCTACTTAAATTATCAACAGTAGAGCAGACTTTAAATTCTTTGAGTCATCCCAAGATGACTCAAACAATTTAAACTTTGTTTGCCATTCAAAAGCAGAAAACGCGTTCCATACTGACAAGTTATGAATCTCCTTCTTTTACAGATTCCAATTAATTACTTCTATCCTACCCAGCAGTTGTAAATTATTATTTTATTTATTATTATTTAGTTTATATTTAGTTAGTTAGTTTATGTAAATACTGTTATTTTTATTTTATTTTAAATAATATAGTGTTTGTAAACCTATTTGCAAAATAAACATCGTTGTAAATTATTAAACATAACGAAGCATAGTTTTTACGTTAAAACTATCGTTTCGTTTTTTTTATTTGACTCACTGCTTAGCCTTACATCGTTTTGTAACCTTTGACCACAAACAACAAACGCTATTGGGTTTGTTGTTTGTGGTCAAAGCTTACTATTATAACCAGCTAATAAGGTTTTTCCTGCAGCTCTGCTCACGTTTCGGGTGGAAATTGTCCCACGGGCACGTTTTAAATGTAGCAGATCAGAAGTTCCGTAGATTGCTCCTTCTTCCTAAATTACAAACATTATCTTTTTATAATATTAGTATGGATAACAATAATTATGATTCGCACAATCAAAGCATCAAATCAAATGATTGTAATTAAGGAACACTCCTCAATAAATTTGTTTGTAAGCAGCTTAGTGACTATTAGTACTGTTTTTTAGAAAAACTGTACAGTATTTTATAAAAACTGTTCTGTATCTAAATTGTTCAATTCAATTTATTTCTTTTTTATTCGTCATTCTTAATTTGATATTTAAAGGAATCCTATGCTTTGTTAGTTTATGCTTAGTTTATATTTGGTTCAACAATACGTATGCCACTCAAACACAATAAAAATAAATAAAATGCCTTTTTCTACCAAGTAGCAACAAACGTACAAGAAGCTTATCACGTGCTCCCCTTCCTTTAAAAAAAAAACCGGTATCAAGTTCAGATATCCAATTCAGTCGCACTTTACCGCTAGTTAAGACGTTCCTGTATCATTTTACGTGAACAAACTTCCCTCCCAACTTTATGGAGGGGAAGTGCAATTATTTACCGAGATTGCACGCCGCACAACGTGTAGGGTTTCAGAGGGGCGATCCGAGAATTTGTTTATTAAACACTTGTTAGATATTCATACAGTAAGGAGTCATGGTCATAAATTGATCGGGGAGTGTAGAATTTTGCTAATTGGACCGCAGTATTTTGAGTTTTTTTGGTTGTTGAACACGTAACACTTTGGTGTTCCACGGGTCAGAAAGGGTTTTATCTTTATGTCGTGTTTTTCATTTTGTTAAGTGAAAACCCGATCATTTGCTATGTTTAATTAAATCGGATATTATCCTCCACTCCGCAGATGAGGGTTCATGAACGATGTAGATCTCAAGTGCGTATGCGATGTCTTCCCAGACAACGGTACACCTTTCATCTTGCACCGCATGCCCCGTCACCTACGCACTTGATGATCTAATGACTGGTTCAGGGATCAAACTTATTTGTACTTTTTGCCATTGATACGCTAAGCCTCAAACAAGGAATATATCTTGTCACGTGGGTGCGTTTACAAACATTTAAACTCACATAAATGTGTATGTGACTCAGCAATGCCAGACTTGAATCAACTACTCGTACATCCACCATACAAATATTTGTTATGTGCACTAATCGAATCCGCAACACACAAAGCAAGCATCTGATGACGAAAAACAGGTCTATTACCACAAAAAAAAATACCACTGGCAGGCTAAGCGGTATTTCTGGAGAAAATTGACATTTCTAGCACAACCAAATAAAAACTACCCGCACTTTTAATATCACATACTTCAAACGCGCAGAATTTATATTAAAAGAACCTCAGATTCGTTTACCGACGGCAGCAAAAGGAAACCATAACCCTGTTCTATGGGTACACCAAACATTCCAGTTTCGAGATTTATTGACTGCCTCCATGTGACGTCGCCCGGTCCATTTTATTTGAATCCCAGATATTTTGGAATTTTCGTTTGTAGAGTTTTGGGTAAGAGGATGCAGGCCGTAAAAAATCCTTTACAACAAAAATGCTTTGTGATCTCGGGTGTGCCTGTATACGGGTTTATTTGTCAGTTGAAAATGCCTCTGCTAAAATTGGAGTAGGTACCAAATCTGGGATCAAATCTCGAAGGGTGTGTGAGTTTTTGGGTTTAATATAGTAAGTTTTTCTACTAAGTTTCTAAATACATGAAAATAGTATTATATTTTACATATTGGTACATTTTAAAAGATATTTTGTCTATCTGAACGTTGGGTTGACCACAACTCAGAACTCAGCCATATTAGCCATCTATATTGCTAATTACTTAGGTATAGGATCTAGAAACTCATGAAACATGATTCATGGATAAGTCCAGACTCGGGCAACATACAATGTAGCAAATCGGGTTAGCGATTATGCATTACATCATGATCGTTAAGCTATTCAGATTAGCTAGCGGCTTTGCTATAACATCTATTAGAAACATGTGTACACCATGTTCCTAATATATATAATACTAGCTGTCCCGCGCAACTTCGTCTGCGTCACATTTTCCCCGTTTTCGCAACATTTTTCATTGCTGCTCCGCTCCTATTGGTCGTAGCGTAATGATATATAGCCTATGTCCTTCCCTAAGTTAAATTATATCTTCTTGCCAAATTTCATTAAGACCCGATCAGCTGTTTAGTCGTGAAAAGGTAACAAACAAACAAACAGAGTGACATTCGCATTTATAATATTATATATATTATAAATGCGAATTAATAATATTATATATATTATAAATAATATTATATATATGGATATGAAGAAACTATACTTCAATGGAGTTTAGAGTACCACTGATAGAAAGTGACTTTCCCCATTGGTTTATACTGACACGTTAGATGTTATTTCGCAATGCCCTTTGACGATTGCGAAAATCGCTGGACGGGAAAGATTCAAATGCTTTTTATCACATTTGAATTATAGGTTTAGGCGCAGAATGTCTAATTCGTAATGCTGAACGTAGTGGGCGGCTCGGCGGAGCTGACCGGGCGCGTGCACGGCGTGGCGGCGTCTGCGGTTGAAAACTGGAATCGCTGATGTGGGCCCTAAGACTGCTGGGTTAAAGTGGGATTTGGCGGGCCATGTCTGTAGACCGTTCTTTAATTCGGAACCAAATTTTCATAACCTAGAAGTTTGTCCCTAGTTATACAATTCAACAACGACTTGCCTTTAAACTAAGCTACGTCATGACCATCAGCAAAAATGATTTCATTATAACAAAATAAATTATTTGCGCTAGTTACATACGTGGTACAAATATTTGAAGATTAGAGAAATATGGGAAGTATGTCGAGAGAGGGACCGCGGTCACCGCCGCCGAAGCAATGTGCTTTGATGAGGAAACTATGCCCGACAGATGCCGAGAGGACAACGAACCAAAGTGTTATTAGCGAAGCATACGATATTTGGACGTTAACGTTTAACGTGCGCTATTTGTCTTCCTCACATTATTTATTAATTTCATTGACAGTCTGGAAATAAAGTTATTTAATTAAGTGATATTTATTTCTGAAAGTAGATTTTGTAAGAAACTTTTATGAGTAATAACAATACAAGTTTTTGTTAAATGTGTTAAAAGTAGATGCCGCATGTGTTTTCATCTGATCAAACTGCCTAGTTTTATGCCGTTTGATGGCCCTCCCTTATTATGAAACGAAAAATTATGATCGACATTTTTTATTGTTTTATATTGTTTATTACGACACTGCTGGGCACTCCCCCACTTTTTTCCAGAAATTCTTTTCCTGAGCCATCGAACTAGCCCTTGTCTTACGCGTGGTTATCCCACCACTTTTTACCTCCTCAAGTATCCACAAATTATAAGTAAACAAAAATATTTACGAACTAGATTTAAAATATCGACTGCTCACAAAAATGCTATCTTCTACCACAAAAATAACCCCCCGCAGGAATATTCCGGAATGCCTCTCTTATGTCGGCGTCATTTGAAATTACATCCGCGATTAAGCACCAACACATAAGTTCAAGTTACTGGCCGGTTAAACTAAATGGCTCATTGCGACGATTAGGCGAAATATGCGCGGAGAATTGTTGCAAGTTTTTACTACTTGAGGCCAATTAGCACATGTGACGAAGGAACGAAGAATTATTTTTTAATGTCTCATTCAAGAAATATGTAACTGTGAGACTAGGAGCCAGTTTGTTATTATTTTTCTGTTTTTTTTTTTAGTAGTTTCTTTATTTTTTAAACCAGATCACAGATGTTTGTTTTGCTTCGTTAATGTTATTCGGTCTGTAGTACCGAAGTAAAAGTGTTTATACGATTAAAAGCAAGTATGTTTTTTTGTAATTATACGCAACACATTTAACAGAAATATTTTATTTTATTGACTTAGGTTTTTATAGCCTGGTGAAAGAGGCTTGCTCTTTCTAAATCGACCTAATGATGTGTCATTAGGTCGATTACATACACCGACTACATTATTGCAATTTCAAGTCTCGCACTGCGCCATGTTGAATTTTTAGGTCGGCAAGCATTGAAAATCAACATAGCGCTTCTACGTACGCATTTTTTTTTATAAAAAATGGGCAACAGTGTTCCTGTTCGCATCATATTACATAATATATAACACCACATCTTTAATCATCGAAGGGTTAGGTAAAGATATATCTAATATATAGATAGATTGCTGGGAGACAGTAAATAAGTAGTTTCATAGATTTATTGATTGTTAGTTTCAACTTAATTTTAGTATATTAACATTATTTTTTAAATATCGTTCCGTTCCCACAGACAAACTGTGAAAACGGTTTTGTGGGGCTTAGTTTTTAAATAAAAGTGTGTTTTAAAATTGTTTAATATATAAATATAAATATATGTATATATAATAAAAGTACACCCACATTTCGGTTATCTATACTAATATTGTAAAGCTGAAAAGTTTGTTTGTTTGAACGCGCTAATCTCAGGAACTAATGATCCGATTTTAATTATTCGTTCAGTGTTAGACATCTCATATTTTATCGAGGAAGGCTATAGACTATACATATATCATCACGCTAAGACCAATAGAAGCGGAGCACCAATGAATAATGTTTCAAAATCAGGGTTTTTTTTTCCTTTTGAGAGCTTCCGCATCGTCATCATCATCATCATTCTCTTGCCCTTGTCCATTTATTGCCATTTATTTGGGGTCGGCGCAGCATGTCTTCTTCTTCCATACTTCTCCTTTGCTTGTCATCTCATGAGACACCTCCTTTCTTGCCATATCATTCTTCACACAGTCCATCCATCGTTTCTTTGGTCTTCCTCTACTCCTATAATCAACCACATTTATACTCAAGCTTACGCTCACTCAGCTTCCGCTCACTCAGCTTCCGCTGCGTGCGCTGCGTAAACGGTTAAATTTTCGCAAAATACGTGTATGACAGAATTGTTCCCCTTTAAAAGTTAAAAAAAAAAAACCCCGTGTCAGCAATTATGTCTGTCTTTTAAGGTTGGCTCACTATAACCTTTTTTTATGCTCACCAACTTTGTTCTAAAATAATGCATTATTTGCGAAGGTGTTTTTATAAACATGATATTAATCCTTATCCAAATATATACGTTATCCATCACGAATATTTAATTTAAAACAAAATTGGCCTGTATATCTTTCGATTTCAATGAATATCTTAGGAGATATCGCAGTTTTAAAATAACATTTATTATTGTAAGCCGAAGAGTTTGTTTGGTTGAACGCGCTAATCTCAGGAAATACTGGTTGTAATTGAATTAATATTTTAGTGTTGGATAGCTACCTATTAATTGAGCTAGGCTATAGGCTACATAATATCACGCTACGACTAAATGGAGTGGAGCATCAAAGAAAACTGTTACGCAGACGAAGTAGCGTGGGTCAGCTAGTCCAGTTATAAGTCTCCTGTAAAAGGCAAGCCTATTGCCGTCAACCAGACATAAGTCCAGTCTCTGTGGATGCTACTATAAAACCCAATGACTCTTTGCCTGAGCTGCCTGAGAAGAACCAATCGCAGAACCTCATGTTTAACCGTCAGCGCTTGCGAACACTGATTAAGGATGCGGTCTATCTATTAGTATCCGTCGCAAAAATCAAAAACTCGATTTCATTGTAAAAGACCCTTTATAAATATAAAATACTTTTTTAATATATTTTGTTAAAATAGAAGCCAACGGCCTGCAAACTTCCTCAAACTTTTGATTCAGGAAACACAATCCCTGTAACGTGATATTTTGAAGGGAGCTTCTTTTTATGCCCGCCACTTGGTAGGTTTGGTTTTGTCGCGTTTTTTTTTTGCAAGGAAGTATTATTGGCACATGTCTTATTAGTTTTTTTGTCACTGCCAATATACATATTATAGAAAAATTAATGTGTGTATCGGGGGGCACGGAAGTGCCCCCGCCAAGTCGAGCGCGAAGCAAACACTGCCGTACTTTCCTTTACTGGAACCATTTCGCTGCATTTTTAGGCCCCTATTTGAGAACCTCTGGATAAGACCAGAACGCAGAAATTTTCGTCATCCAGTAAGCTATAATTACATACTTAAAATCCATAATTTCAAGTCTGTAGGTCATTTAGTTCCGAAGTTAAGCGAAAGCAAAGTTTCGCATTTATGACACTCACTCACTCACTCATAATCATCAAAATAGAACTAGTACTTCCCATAAACTCGGAGAGCTGAAATTTTGTACAGAGTTAGGGTTTAATGGCCACATAAAGGGAAAACTATAAAAACTAGGATAATCGAAGATCTGGAGTACCTGGTGACCCTGATTAGAAAACACAGGAGCCCAACCAAACTATTAGAGATCGACATACCGCCTTTACAAAAAATATTCAACTTGGTGGGCTGCTCCATTTGACGTCAAAAATAGAAGGTCTGAAGTATCTGATGAAGAACCCTCAGCTGGTCTCAGCTGTATTAGAGATATGGTAATGCCCCTTTCTACTATTGGTACATAAAAAAATCGACTGTCATTGCAAAAATCCAGCGTAGTGGAACACATCTTCTAATCTTATTTAATCTAGCCTAAAGCGTCTCACTGCTGGACGTTAAGTAATACTGTTTCACGGTTCCCTATCCATTTGCATAAAATTTTAAGACCTAATATAACTTAGCATAATTTTGTATGGCATAATTATATTTTCACATAATATATTTACGCATAACTGCTTACGCATAATTTTTTAAGCATAATTTCTCTAACCATAATAATGATTAAGCATAATATTCTAAAGCATAAATTTATTAAGCATAAAGTTCTAAAGCATAACTTTTTTATGCAAGCATATAGCATGCAAGCAAGCATACAGCATGCAAGCAAGCATGCAGCAAACAAGCAAGCATGCAGCATGCAGCATGCAGCATTCAAGCAAGCATGCAACATGCAGCAGGCAGGATTTCTGTCACGGCTCCGGCGCTGCGGGCCTCCGGCGGCCCCACGCTTGCTAATCGTTGCAGACGGCTTTCGCTCACCGCCGCGGCTGAGGCTGGCCTCAAGCTCGTCACACGTCACACAGCAAGTCACACAACATTAACTATAATAATAAAGAAATCGCAGTAAGGAACCTTAGACTTGGCACGACTTTGTCTAGATTTCATTACTTTTTAGAGATAAACAAGCAGCTCCATCGAGACTTGGCTAGTTTTTTACAGAATGTTTTTGGTGGTATTTATTTGTATCTGATTTTTGAATTAATAACATTATTTTTAAGTGTACCTACTAACAAAATTATGGATTATTGTGTCTAAAAATAAATGAACGAATGAATTATGACGAAAACGATTCGGGTATTGGCATTTGTCTACGCAACCATTGAAAGTAAAATCAGTATTTCAGTTGAAAGGGCACATTTCTTTCCCTTCTCTCTCAGCCTTTCTTTATTATAAAAAAAAAAAAAAAGAATCTCCATGATATTATGCTTGTACACAAGTGCTACTACTCTATAAAAGACTTCCTATCAGACAAATCACTGCTTCAATATAGTCCCCCTCAGTCATGATGTGTTCGGTGGCCCACTGAGGTGCCTACCATAATTTGTTCTGTTTTGTTTTATCTTTTTTTTATATTTTATGTGAAATCTTATTAATTTTTAACTATACTGTATTTTTATTGTAATGTAACTATTGTATGCCCTAAGGGCGGGACGTAGCTGAGCACAATTTCGTTATTTAAGACCTATATTATGTACCTACCTATGATCCACAATAAAGATATTGATTGATTGATTGATTATTACCTCCATCACTCAATCAAGACGAAGACAACAAACTTTCACACAAACATAACATATCAAAGCATAGATGATTAAAAAGGTAATATCTTGCAGCACTTTATCCCCTTCACCCCCAAACATGTTTTGTTATCATCTAAAGACGTCACAACAATAGGGGGAATTGGGGGAGCTCATATTGGCAGATACCCCACGGGTTTCCTATATCAAAAGGGTTATTTCAACCGGTTAATACAAAGGGTATATTGTAAAACAGGTTGTATAGAGGGTCATTTGTGTGAAATAAATAAACAGCACGTTAAGTTGATTAGATGTTCCATACCTACTGCACCTAACTATAGTTCCCTTTTATTTTGTGTTTAAAACAAGAGTTTAGGAGTAGTATAAGCATTTCCAAGATGGCCGTGAAGACGTTGAAGATGACGAACGTTCCGAACGCCCCAGCAAACCTTTCAAAAATAGATGGACGCTAGCCGAATCAAAAATTAAAAATTATTGAATTTTAAAGAAAACAGCGGGGATGGAAGTTGCTCAGGAGTTGTCAGGAATCAATAAATGAAGTCAACAACAATGCAGAATTACTAAAACGTGTTATAACAGGTGACGAAAAATGGGTTTACGGATTTGACGTAACTACGGCTTAATCGTCCCAGTGGAGGCATTCTGGATCGCCAAGACCAAAATGGCTGAAAGTGCCAAAAGCAAAGATCGAGTTTGAAAAGTGTTTCGCTAGAAGAAGAGCTGGCAACAATGAATAATGTCTAATGGGGGCTAAACGGTAAAATTTATGTAGACGCACAATTTTTTTTTTTTTTTTAATACTGTACTGTGTATGTGTGTACTGCACATACCTAGTACTTATGCATACTAAAGGCAGTTAATACCTACTAACTGAAGTAATAAATTTGTTTGAACAGCTGATATGTGTTACTGCCAGCTGATCAATCTACAGTATATAAGCCAATGTAAATGAACTGTAAAGTTTGTAAACATCACCATTAGTATACAAGACGTTGAAACATAATTATAAAGTTAATTATTACTTACATACATTTTAGAAAAAATAAATAAACAACAGAGTTCGCAGACTTTGTCAGTATAGATGTGACATTGACACAACAATACGAACAAGTTATCTCTATAATTATTTATCATTACATATTAACATTACTTACAAACTAAAAATATATCTAAAATAATAATAAAATATGTACAAATATCAAAATCACAGGGCGTCAAAAAATTCGTCCACATCGCTGTCAACAGGAAAAGTGCCCAGAACGCTGGCCGCATTGCCACGTTGGATGGCAATGCTGATTCTTTGGGCAAAAAAAAGGCCAGCCTTCTGGTCACGTGAAGAGTCGACCAACCGTTTAGCGATATCTCGATACACAAGGTGGGGACTCGGGCCCCATGGCCCTAGTGTTTCAACCCCAAACGGCTCAAACACATTATTACTAATTAAGTTATTGTACTTGCGCCTTGAGGTTTTCAGCACCTGCAGCAGCCGCCCCAGCGCAACTCACCGTGCTGGGAACATGGGATGGCGCAAGGGTGCCGACGCAAGTCGCATCCCACACCAAAGGCCTACCCAACTTCCATGGCATTATGGTCATACCATCTGGTCTCTTCCCATCGACGCGTGCCAAGCCATTGGGTTCTAAGACAGCTGGCACACCGGCAGTGGCAAGAGCACGACGGATGAGATCATTAATGTTAGCGTGCCGCGCTATCCGACCTGCACTCTTACTGCAGGAAAGGCCATGGTGTCCGAGGCCATGGTGACTGCTTCATCACATCGACAGCGATGTGGAGCCCCGCAAGGAGCGCCCAATCGCAGACATGTAGCGAGCCGGAATGTTGTGTCACCTGGCATAGTACCTATTGTTAGGTGACGGTAGTGCCTGAAGCCAGAGACCCGACTCCCATTCACCCACAGCCAGCAGGCGGGCACGCTCAGCAGTATTGGTAGACGTAAACAAACACTAGACCAACGACGCAGTCAGCATCAGTATCTAACAATAATAGAATTGTCTTACCCCAGCTCATATTACTACTAACCCTCCTAACGCTAATCAAAATATTTTATTACACATAGGCCTACATGCCACTTATGAAACGTCGACAAAAGGTGCACGGTTCGGGTTGGTAGTTTCCTATGGAGAAAAACCCGCAAGAAACTCCATGGTTGCTCTTTTAAAATCATTTGGTTTTACAATATTTGTATGTTACATCGTTAGTACTTAAGTATGGGAGGACAGCGTCGGCATTGACGAACATTACTACTTACCTCCAATCTTCTAATACACCTTTACCGAGCACTCATATTTGTTCACACAAAGGGAATGAAAGGAAAATATTAATAAAACCTCTATATATCAAATAAACGGACAGACGGGGAAAGGGGAATCAACATTAAGAAGGTATAACAAACATCAAACAAAAATGTTTTGGTATTACGAGGTAATACGACGCGGTTTGTCATGGGGATGCACTGGGGACTTGTGTTTCATTTTATTTTATAAATCATCTGCCTAGCCTTTCCCGTCTAATGTTGGGGTCAGCTTCCAGTCTAACCGGATACAGCTGTATATTACAAGGAGCGACTGCCTATCTGACCTCCAAAACCCAGTTAGTCCTGGGTAATACGATATTCCTTGATAGGACCAGTTGACAGACTTTCGGGCCACTGACTACCTGTAACGACTGTCAAAGACACAAATTACAAATACCAGCCGGGACTAACGTCTTGACGTGGTTTTCGTAAAATATTAAAACGAATTGGAATGAGTCAATCACACTTATACCGTATCCAAGTTTTTAGTACCTACCTATCTACAGAATATTGACGCTGTCACTGTCAAATTTATAACAAAGAACGTGAGCACAACCAGCATTAATAATTATGTTGTAATTGATCATTTAAAAGCAGTGCGATAACAGTGTTTTAATTATTAATAAATAAGTGTTATTTAGTTAAATTATGATATTTAGGTCACAAAACATCTTAAATGTAATAAATGTGAAATTAAAAACTATTGCAAGAATGTATCCAGCACGACTTTGGTGCACGACCTGCGAAACGGACCTTTTGAGAATACAACAGTCTGTGAATTGGACAATTTTTTCGTCTTAACGTTTTATGAGTTGTACGCTCTACTTATTGTTCGTACCCAAGCGGTTGTCCACGCCACTTTTCCGACTTCTGTATTCATTACTCTTTTAGTCATTAGGATACTTATCTCGCTTCATCACGTCATGTCCATACCAGCCCATCTTTGCAGCGTTGTACACTGCATACATCGTGTTTAATCAATCGTGAAAATTTTACTATACTGGTTAAAATTCTTCTGGTTAAAGTTCTGGTCAGTGATATTTGTACACAAGCTAGCTCAGTGTGCCTCCATCTTTCTCAATTTCCGAGGAACGCATCTCTTTCGTTTGCGAGGAAAATAAATTAGATGGATACTCCAGAGCTTCTCAGTCAGGTAAGCAATGCTAACAAAGGACTGATTCTGCATTATTATGTCAAAGGAATAAACTGTGCTTATCTGTTGTTTTTTTAATGTTCAAAGATCATCAAAAGACAGTGTTTTGTAGAAACAGAGATACACTCTTTTGCAAAAAAATACGAGCACCTAGGGAAATTTACGTTCTAAGGTCGATTTGAGTTAATTAAATGAAATTTAATTTTTAGACTACCCTGTATACTTATAATCAAATTAATACGCGTGAAGTGAACTTCGGCAATTAAAAAAAAAACGATGAATTCATTAAATTCGATGTACACGGCCAAACAATAAAAAGTGGTCGGCAATTAAGACAAGAAGTTTTCAGGATTGATCATAATGATACTTTTTTGTGAGATTATAGATTGTATAAAAAGAATCTGAAAGTTTTAGAATTATCTGTTACTGTAGTTTTTCCTGTATCTTATCCACAAGTGGCTTAAATTTTGGTCTAAAGTCTTGGCAAAAAATCATATGACGGTGAAATAAATTATTCACTAACAGTTTTAACTACAAACAAAAAAAAACATAATAACACAAGCTTAAGTACCACAATTAACCTGCAGCCAAATTCAAAATTCATAGTCAATTAAAAACACGCATTACCCATAGTATACAGCAGCAATGTATGAAAATGGTCACAACGCGAAACAGCGCTTTTTATCAAAAATTCCATCATACGGAATTGCCTGCAGCGCAGTTTGAAGTTGCCAAGGTCATACAAAGGGGTTGCTGAGCTATTCAGTAAGTGTATTGAGCTGTACATGAGAGTTGATGAAAACGCTGTTTGGTTAAAATGCATGTTTTATGAATGTTCATGATTTCGGTTTCTGGAATTTCTACGTCACTGCAGGAAGGAAATTTTGGCACTTATTAAATTTTCATGGGGCTGTTGGCGAATATTTGTGAAAAATAAAATGACAGCGTTGGTTCTTGTCTTCTATGGTTCTTGTTATGGCGTCGCGCTAAATAAATATCCATGCTATATTATATTATAAGATCTATGTTGATAAATTGCTCATTCATTTTGGATCGGTGCTTTTTGGTTAGTGCATCTTCTATTTTCACGCCACCACACTTTTAATTATCTTCTTGATTGTTGATGTAGTTTCTTCTATCATACAATAGTTTCAGTTGAAAATCACAATCTGGCAGTATTGTTGTCTGCTGGACCTATTTGGTAAAGCCGCAACTTTAGCTCAACTTTTTATTTGTTCTATTTTAGTTTGCTTTTAATAATCGTGTAGTTCTTTCTCCTCTTACGCCTCTATCGTCGTAAGAGTCGAGTCCTACTTGATCTGTGTTATTAAGGTCTTCCTCAGCCAGCCTCAGTTTTGCTGCATTTATAGTTCTCACGATTTCCTTTCTGAGGAGCTCGTGGCTAAATAATAACAGCCACTAGGGTCGATATTTAGGTAAAGCCTGTTACATACTGAGTTTCCTCCGTACCTCAGAAAGCACGTTAAGCCATTGGGTCCCGGCTGTCATTAGTAGAACTTTGACAGTCGTTACAAGTAGTCAGTGGCCCGAAAAACTGACAATCAGTCCTACTTTGGGGTGTCGTATTACCTAGTATTAACTAGCTTGTGGAAGTCAGATAGGCAGTCGCTGCATGTAAAAGACTTGTATTACGACTGACTGCAAGCCGACCCCAACACAGTTGGAAAAAGGCTTGGCAGATGATGTTTTTTTATGAAATCTAGGTTAATAAATTACCTTTCCATATATGTTTCAAGTTGACATATCTACACAAAAGATTTAGGGTCTCAGCTATTCAGCTTTCAAAGGTGAATTTGAAGGTAAAATCTGAAAGCTGCTGTATGAAAGTACCTATCTACATCCATGATTTAGATGTCTGGCCCACCCATGTAGGGTCAGGTCAGGTCTTTGTATTGTGGGACCCGTATTATAAATTGCTTTAATGTTTGAAGTTAGTTTTTGCACAGTCAGTTAAGACTTAAAATTAATATTCAAAGTATTACAATTATTTACTGTGCTACAATAATCTTTTGGTGATCGAATGACGTCTACTGGGTGACGCTATTCGTAAACATATGTGTATTGTATGTATTGAAAAAAACAAGATGGTCACGAGATGAACGCCGCTCACCGCACGCCGCTCTAAGCGCACCGCCGGCGCCGCTTACCGCATACAGTCCACAGCTAACCGCACGCCGCTCGCAGCACACCGCTCATCTCTCTTCTCGCCTCCACTGCGGAGCTAAATCTAAGCGGTGACTAATGGATTTTCCATTGGTGGTTTACAATACACATCATATATTCTTGTCTCGTCTCGCTTCGCTTCAGTGGAGTCCCTAGTGCCGATTTTTACACCGCGTCAATTTTTTTTGGCCCTTTTTTTTTAAGTATGGGAAATCATCAAATGGCTTCTCCCGCTCTGGGCGGAGTGGGAGGGAGTGTCAGACTTGACTGACTAAAACCCATCCATGTTCCTTCTTAGCCCTTTGTGTTCCATGGTCACGGTATCTCATTTGAACAACCCGCAGCCCTGGAATAACCCGCAGCCCTGTAACAACCCGCAGCCCTGGAACATCCCGCAGCCCTGTTTTTTTTTGGCCCTTGTGCCGGTTTTTACAACGCGTCAATTTTTTGTTTTATAGTTATTTACATTTCAAGTCCATGCATTTTAAGAGATAGAAAAAACAGTAAATATTGAAATAACTTAATTCACTTTAAATCCTTTGAAAGTATTAATGAAAGAAAGATGAATAAGTAAATCCGTAATCCCGTTAGATTTATCTTAAACATTAGTAATGAAACCCGTTCCTTTGTTATACTTGTATATAAAGTTAACGTTTTCAAATCCTATTACCCTTTGTTAAAGGGTAAAACTTTATAGACTTAGACTTTTCAAGACGGGGTTAATTGAAGCTTGATTAAAGGGCTTCAAAAAATGATAAAGGAGTTTTGAGCCGTAGGCCTAGAACTAACTGAAGACTAGCTTAGTCAAAAACAAAGATCGAGGTCAAAAGCAGCCATCAAAGCCGATTAAATAATAAATCACTCTCTAACTGCGAGTATGAAGAAGTTAAACTTTAAGGGGAGTTTTAGGTTTGTTTCAGAATTTGGTAATAGCAAACAAACAATAGGGATGGTGACTCATTTTTTTTTATTTGTCTATCGGGTAGATTATTAAAAAAGTATTTGACACGTATTTTTTCTTTTTTCACGTAATCGTAAAATTACGGAGATATTTCGTGTTGAAATGGCGCATGACGTCACGGCTCAGTACATTTTAAACCTAGTTGTGACGTAGTGAGCCCCCACTCTCCAACTTTAATGCGTTTTAACTAAGTATTTTTTTGTTAACTTGATAAAACAAAAAATACGTATCAAATATTTTTGTATTACTTGATTGACGGACAAAATAGAATTTCGTTTTCTTTACCCAGTCATCATCCCTATTCAGATGTATTACACAGTTGGTACACATTAAAAACTCTGCAGAGCCCAAAAAAAATATACAATTTTTTTTTTAATGCATCTCGCTTTTAACCTCTGAGGCTGGCTTCTGCTTAACCGGTCAAAACTGTGGATGCCTTGAATTTAAGGCCTCCAGCCAGGGCAAAAACTTATACACTAAGCGACAACACGCTAAGGGATATTTATTTCTTCTCAAACCTCGTGTCTTACACAAACTGAGGTAGCCCCAGTGAGTTACTTGAGTACTTGTGTTGGGGCTGTCTCCCTGTTCCCTAAAATGGTATCTTAACAATGATGAAAGTGAAGTCAAAGAACAGAATAAATATAAAATTAAAAAAGAAATGAAATTATAGTTAACTAGCCTATGCCCTCGGCTTCGCACGCGTGGAGTTCGGTCACGGTTTCACGGATTGTACTATCGGGATAAAAATTATCTTAGGTATGTGTTAATCCAGGTTATAAATTACCCCTGTGCCAAATTTCATCCGAAAAATCCGTTCAGTAGTTTTCGCGTGGAAGAGTATCAAACATCCATCCATCCATACAAACTTTCGCGTTTATAATATTAGTAGGATTAAGCAGCTCACAATGTGCGAGGAGCGCACGTATTTGTATGGACATAGGTGTGTGTTTTGTGTGTGTTTTGTGCGTGCGTGTGTGTATGTATAATTATCCAGCATATTAGCCTACCCTGATCAGAATGTTTTCTGTTTCTTCATATGTTAGAGATCTTAAATGTTTTGTGATGACTATAGAGACCACCATCACTTACAGTTGGTTCTCGAAATCGGTCATCTTTTTTTTTATCCTATTTAGGCAGTCAGTCGGGTCCATATTGGCTCACCTAAAGTTCTTTACCCGAAAATGTTCTTCCTAATGATTTGTAATCCGAATGATCACTCTTCCTAAAATTTTTCATCCTAAAGATTTCATTCATACTATTTGTAGTGCTACCGGCGATGTTCATAACACTCATGTTTCCGAAAATTGTAATTAATAATATCATTATTGTAAATATATTTCAACTCCTACTGTTTTTTTATCATAACGCTATTATCCCTAAACATAATTACCATAATATTTTCACTCATACTCAGAAAGAAACATTAACCAAGTGTAATAAATAATATATGTGAGTAGAAGATGATATTTATAGTGCCCCACCATGAAAAAAATACTTAGAAAAATTTCGCGACCAATTTTGAGGTAGCGCTCGCCGGCCGCTGCCGCGGCACCGCTCGCTTCGCTCGCTCGGCTCGCGCGTAGTTGGTCACACTTCTAACCTAACCTAACCTATGGATATCTTTGCGGGTACACACCGCTTTAAATAAAATTAAAGAAGACGCTTTAATTAATAAAAAATAAATCTAAACAAAAAAGATATGACTTTGAATAATAGTGTAAAAGATGGTTATGTTGAGAAAATATAGGAAAACAAATAAAAGTATAATAGATGATTATTGCTACTGACATTATGAAGTTGAATGCTTCGGAATTAGAACATTAGGGACAGAGTAGTTAGGAATTGCGATTGTTAGGATGAAAAATGTTAGGAAGAACATTTTCGGATTTCCAATTATCGGAGTTGAAAATTTAGGTGAACTTTGGCGCACCCCAGTCAGTCGCCTCTTGTGAACTGATGATGCGGCCTAGAGTGGAGCACGCTTGCGATTTTACCATAGGTAACCGTACTTTTGTGAATTATCGTACTGATCACGGTCAATTTTTTTTTCATTTTTGTATTTTAATACAGTTTTTTTTTTTTTTTTTAACGTTGCCCTACACTAGGATTTTTTCCTGTATCGTGGGTGCGTTTTACAAACATTTAAACTCACGTACACAAACAGCCAGACCCGGAACAACTATCTGTAGGCCATACAATTATTTGTTCCGTGCGGGGATCGAACCCGCGACACGCAGCGCAGCAATCGATCGCTCAACCACTTCGCCAACCGTGCCGTCCAGTTGGCAGTGTGGCCCCACGGTAACGGACCTAACATAATTATGTTAAAACACAAGCTTTCTTTGTGTAATTTATTCAATCACCACTAAACATCATCTCTTAGCATTTCCCTCACAATTTTGCAGTCGACTTCCATTCCAACTGGATGCAGCTGAATACCAGTATTTTAGATGAAGCGACTGCCTGTCTAACCTCCACAACCCAGTTAGTACTGGGTAATAAGATTCTCCTTCGCAAGACTAGTTGTCAGACTTTCACGCCACCCACGATCTGAAACGACTGTCAAAGCGCTGCAAAAGACAGCCGGAATCAATGGACTTACGTTTTCAAGGCACGGTTATGTGATGGGCGCTCACCCATCCACGAACCAACCCGGATTGATCCCAGTTGTTTTTATTATACAAGGTGTTGTTTTGCATCTTCGTCAAAATTCAGGAGGTTGTCAGAAAATACATAAATCTATATATATAAAAATAAATCCCTATTTCCCTTGGTCACAGCATCACGCGTGAACGGCTGGACCGATTTCGATAATTCTTTTTTTGTTTTGTTTGTTATTGTCAGGAGAAGGTACTAGGTAGGTAGTGGTAGGTAGTAGTAGGTAGGTAGTGGTAGGTAGTAGTAGGTAGGCAGGTAGTAGGTAGGTAGTAGTAGGTAGGTAGTAGGTAGTAGTAGGTAGGTAGTGGTAGGTAGTAGTAGATAGGTAGTGGGTAGGAAAAAGTGCATTGCAACGCATGCCGGGATCAGCTAGTAATCAATATAAATTACGGATCCTAGTTAATCCTACTAATATTATAAACGCGAAAGTTTGTAAGGATGGATGTTTGTTACTCTTTCACGCGAAAACCATTGAACGGATTTGGATGAAATTTGGCACAGGGGTAGTTTATAACCTGGATTAACACATAGGATAATTTTTATCCCGATAGTACAAACCGTGGGACAGTGATCGAACTCCACGCGTGTGAAGCCGCGGGCATAGGCTAGTTATTAATAAACGCAGATTTTTTTTGGTCGTTTAAGTTTGTCAGTATTTCAGAATAACCCCCTTAATATGGTTTAGGGAATAAGAAATTATCGAAAAAACGTTTGGTATTGTTTGTATGTGTGGAAGCGCGGTTATAGGAAGAGAATCGGACGGGCCGCGTTTAAAACGCGGGTGGTTCACACTTACCGATTTCCGTAAATAAGAAAAAAAAAAAATTACCTACCCATTTTATTATTTATTTCGGACGAGAATCATTAGCATAGTTACCTCCTTGAATATGACGAGGATGCAAAACAACACCTGGTATAGCCACGAGCTCATCATTTTCTATCACCACGAATACCTACTTAAATTTTATGCATTAAAACCCCACACGATTTTAATGTCAAGGATAATGTAGGCCAATCCCTTGTGTACCGTCGGACAATGAGATGAGATGACCCGGCAGAGAATGACGTCACATTTTATCAATGGAACGTGACCAATATCGAGAAGGACATGTTTACTTACGGACGACCGCGTGGAAAATCGATACGTTTATGAGAACCGACTTATCGAATAATTACATATCTTTTCTGTCTGTATTAATATCGGCGGTAAACAGTTCTGTCCATTAATGACTTAATGGCATAATGAGGTATTGTGCCAAGGTCTTTAAAAAAAAACTCCACTCGGTTATGACGGTTTGCAACTCAATCAAGTCCTTAAACCCTGAACCCTAACCCTTTTAAAAGTCTTCTACTCATGTGTCGAGATTTAATCTTAAGACTTGTTGTTATGTGTAAGTCAAGTCCATGTAAAACGGGGCGAGCCTATTGGCAGTTTAGGGGTATGAGGAACAGGGTGTAAAGTTCCTCGATACTCCATAGAAAAGGGAGGATCCTCCGACCAGACAGGTGTTATGTCCGGTGGGCAACTGCCCGATAGTTGTTATCGGGTTTCTCTATATATACTAAAGTCGATGTAAACTTTGCTTGCGACTTGTAGGAAATTGATGTTAGTTCCTCCGTCGCATCATAGATGGCGCTGTAGTAGTTTTTGTAGTATGTTGCTTTTTGTGGTCGCTACATCACTCTCCCCCGGAGACCGGAGGTCGATAGTCGAATGAGTCATCTTTTTGGTATTTAGCCGTGCCAGTTGGAAGCTCGTTGCCGCATTGTTCACGGTGAGTCGGAACAGTCTGCGGTGGTGAGGCGAACCCCAGTGAGTCGGGGCCGGCACTCCGTTTGCTCCGGTGTGTCGGACGTGGTACAGCGCCGCGATGTGGCAGACAGCTTAGAAGTGTCGACCGGGAGGTAGAAGCTCTCGACCGGCCGAAAGTGCAGTGTGCTGTGCCATGGTCGCTTGATGAGAGGCTGAGGGTGCTGGCCAGGAATGCGCTTCCGCTGCATGCTGGTGGTCAGGAATACCCATTTGAAGCTGGCTGGCTGTGAGACCCGCTGCTCGAAAGCTGGAGGAAGTAATGATGATGACGTCACGTTGCTCGAAGGCTGCGCTGACGTCCATTTCGGGGTCACCAGTTTAGGAGTATCGAGGAACTTTACACCCTGTTCCTCATACCCCTAAAGCAGCAACCGGGCACAATTTCAGACTCCATGTCTGCTACTGAGAAATTACTGATAAAAGACCTCATACGATATTGCCCGACCGGGTAGTCGAACACAGGACCTCATGCTAAGCAGCGCATGCAACCACTAGACTATGGAGATTGTCCAGTGAAATAGACATCAAAATATATTTAGTTTTTTTTTATTGGTCTATATACACGGTGTAAATCACATCATCACGAAGCCGTCAACCAAGCATTCTGTACATGAAACTAAGTAACTTTATGCAAAAATTATTGCTGAGAAACGACTTTTTTTTTGGGGGTGTAAAATCATGTTTTGTGGTAGAACTCAATGTAACACACTCAAAACATTGTGCTGATGGACGGACTGAATAGTACGGGGGTCGTGGAGGTGTTTTAAGTAAAAATCTTACATTAAAAACTTGTATTTAAAAAAAAACTTGTCAAAAAGTTGGAACTTTGACCCCTTATATCTCCGTAACTAAAAGGTTCCCAGGTATGGTGTAGAACAAAAAAATGATCGCAATGACAGGGAGAACCAGTGCCTTTCGGCTTCGTTAAGAGGTGTTTTATACCCTTTATGTATAGTATGTATATGTATAGTATGTATATATATAGTATGTATTACGAGGAGCTCGTGGCTAAATATTAACAGCCGCCCGGGTTGATCTTTAAGGTTAAGCCGTGCTTGCCGAGGTTGGTCCGTGGATGGGTGACCATAATTACATACCGAGTTTCCTCCGTGCCTCGGAAAGCACGTTAAGCCGTTGGTCCCGGCTGTCATTTCTAGATTTTTGACAGTCGTTACGAGTAGTCAGAAGCCAAAAAGTCTGACATCCAGTCTTACCAAGGGGTATTGTATTACCCAGTTACTGGGTTGTGGAGGTCAGATAGGCAGTCGCTTCATGTAAAATACTCAGCTGCATCAGGTTAGACTGGAAGCCGACCCCAAGATAGTTTGGGAAAAGGCTAGGCAGATGATGATATGTATAGTATGTATTACGTTTATAATATTGTATGTATTAGTTTAGTTTATAAAATAAGTAATTTAAGTTTTAAGAGTACTGTTCATGCACAAAGCTGTATCCTCTTTGGCATTTTTTTGTGTTAAAATACGGTTTGCTGTATGAAAATCCAATTCTGGATTAAGCTCGCCGTTGTACATAAGCTGTAATTATATTAAAATTAAATTAAATAGACTTTATTGAGTGTCAATTGAACTGATCAAAAAAGTGCTCTAATTAAGTCGATTTGTGTTGACTTATCGCCTACAAACCATAATAAAACTCGCTCACACGCCGCTGAAACTGACTGAAATACGACTACCTAACGAAAAGCTCTTATCCTTAAACATAATAAATTTTGAAAGTGGTTCCCATCAATACAGCAAGTCCTAGCGAATTGAAGCACGCGCGGCTGTATACTTCGAGGCACCGATAACATTACCTGCAGTCGCTGAAGCGCTGCTCTACAAATTGCCTGGACACTGCGACATGTAGCGCTGTAGCTATTGAAATGTACAGAGTAAGGCAATTATAGAGGTAGTCTTTTCTGTTGACCAAAAGCAAACGAGACATTGAGTTTGCAACTAGACAGGGGGCCTACTCTCTTAGTCAGTCAACGAAAATACGTGTCCGTCCGTAACTAGCTTTATACTTCGAAATGAACCTTACTCCCTAATATTTTCGGATTCATGAGTTTCGAAAACACATCGCGAGTAAGAACAACTGTCCAATTGTGTTGTCATTCATTTTTAGTTCGGACCCCTTAAGAATCTTGTGTCCGTAAGTGGTACGTAGTAGGAAACAACCGTCACTTCGGCCGAAACTACGGATTTCGTGCTTAGAGAGTAGACCCCCAGGTCCGTCACTTTTCGTACAAAACTTTAGTGTGGAGAGCTCGTTTTCAAAATCTTTGTTTTCTGAAAGCGTTTTTGTCTTGGGAATTTGCTAGTAATAAAGATAATGGTAGGCACGCTAGCAACATCGTCTAAATCAACACTTATCTCATAAGGACAAAGCGATCCAAAGTGTCAAGTGATCAGTCTGTCTTGCTTTAGACCGCTGCTGTCTCCAATAGTGCGACTTTAATAAGTAGCTTAAGCCATCGCTAGGCAATGGCTTGAGATGGCCTAGCCTATTGTAGAGCTTCAATAGAATAAGAAATCTGCTAAAACTGGTTTTGCAACCATTAATGTGGGACTGGCTCGTTGGTCTAGTGGTGCTAGATTAAATTCCCGGATCGGGCAATGTGTAATTTTATTGTGTTTTTCCATCAAGAAAAACCTCTCAGTATATCAAATAAAAAAAATAATAGAATGTAGCTGCCACGGAATTTGGATATTATGTGCCCGATTGGTGTCAATAGGCTCGCCCTCTATTACATGGGACTTAAACATAACTGGCGAACTGTGGGTGTACTATTTATTATGTATGTACACCTCTGCCTAACCCTTCCAGGATTACAGGCGTGATGTTTTGACTTATAATACCTATTAGGGCTGTAGCACGGGATTTCAATAATTTTTGCAATGATTATTTGCAGCTGGTTGTGCCATAAGCTAAATTTCATTTGTTTTGTATGTTTTATTGGTAAATGAACTAAAATCTTAAAAATATATTATATATTTTGTATTGTTCCCTTCTATACTTTTAGCAGCCTCTGTACCGTATCGTGTTGTAGGTGCTATGTAAGTCAATTTGTCGTAGTTTCAACGCGGCCACCGTAGTAATCCAGTTCAAACGAGATCGATCTAGTTAGGTGTTAGCTTGTTTACTGGATTAAACCGGTTCGAGCGGCCACGAACCATCTCAAACCGGTTAACACCGGTGCCCAGGTGTATAGAAAGACGTCTGAAAGTGCGTCACTAGGTACGGTCTTAATAGTTTCCTTGCAATTTTCTCCAGAAAAGTTTCTGTACCTGTAAGTTATATTATTATTGTATTGTTCTTAGTTGCGAATTCTTGAATTAGTTTCTGAGTTCTACATTGTAGGAGTTACTGATAACTTATAAATGCTACTGTGGACACGAGCCAATATAGATTACCTAATTATTAATCAATATTGACTTCTGTATAATTTGGATAAATGCTAAATTAAGAACTATTGACAAAAAATTCTTGAACCATTAGTTTTAATAAACCACTCGTCAAACCAAAGGATATTTAAAACTATCACATAATAGCTTCAAGGTCATAAAACTCAAAATCCCTTGGCACGTTCCCATTCAAGTACGTGTGTGTAATAACGAAAATCCACTTTCAGTTATGTTTTATACCACTCGGTAACACTCCATAACGTTTGTACTGAATCCTTACTTTCTTATCACTTACATTTTCATAAAGAAAAATCTTCTAATAATGTCCTTTACGTCAGTCAAAATAAGGACCATGATTAAGATTTCGTGATGTTTATCGACGGTAAAGATAAGTTGGTGGAATGTATACCAAATGACTTCCTCAGGCTTCGAAGGTGACTGTTGACCGGCCCTTATGTTCGAACATTATTCTTTACTATTTAAGGAAAACGCATTTTATTTTTATGTCGGAATATATTGCCATGTATATAGTATGTGTGTGGGGTAAACTGTCTCGTTGGATTTGTAGCGACGTTGAAAAGCAACTTACTACAAAAAGTACTAAAGCGCCATCTATGACACGACGGAAGAACTAACATCGATTTCATACATCTCGCAAGCAAAGTTTACATCGACTTAAAACTATAGAGACAAACAACTGTCGGGCAGTTGCCCTCCAGACATAATACCTGTCTGGCCGGAAGATCCTCCCTTTTCAATGGAGTATTGGGGAACTATACACCCTGTTCCTCATACCCCTAAAGTCTAGTGATAGCAAGCTACGACTGCTGAGCACGATGTCCTGGGTTCTGTAATCCCCCGAAAGTTAAGCAGAGGTGTACCCATACACCCACATTTATTTATTCAAACTTCATGTACAATAGTGGTACATAGGCGGACTTAGGTAATGCCACAAGGCATTCTCTACCAGACAACCTAGACATTACACCAGTTACCATGAAGTCCCATGTAATAGGGGGCGAGCCTATTGTTATTAGCCGGGCTCATAAACAGACGGGCAGCAACTGAGAAATTCCTAATGAAAAACCCCAATAACACTTTGCTCGACCTGGGAATCGAACACAGGACCTCATGCTCAGCAGTCGAAACATACCAACAAGACAGTCTCTCAATATCAAATCCTGCTTCAAAGGTTTTGTTACGAAACGTTACGTTGTAGCGAGATTGAAAAAAATATTACAGCGCCATCTATGACAGAAATGAAGAACTATCAACAAAATTCCAAATCGTATTTTTAAAGTTAAATAATAAAATAATAATAATAAAATCACATATTTTCTCTGCACAAGTTATTTAATGCTAGGGTTACAGGTGGAGCACGAACGTGGAATTAACTTAGTGAAAGACTGATGCTTGAGTTAGGTGTCTATAAGAACCTGTATTTATAAGAACCTGTATTACAAGTCACCAGTAATAAAAGTTATCCGCGACATAAGATCAAAAAAAACCGGCAACAACTGTCGGGCTATTCCATCGACGCAGCTGTACATACGTGTCCCGTCTACATCACTCTACGACGACAGAGGAGGTCGTAGAGTATATAAAGATCAAGACCAAGTTCATCTTGAGAGTGGAGAAGTTGAAGTCACGCCACAAGATTAACTTCAAGTCTTTTGTGGTGCGGGTTCCGACTCACCATCTGGAGACTTTCATGAAGGAGGAATTTTGGCCGAAGGGTGTCGTGTATCGTCGTTTTCGCGGAAGGCTACATGACACCTCGACCCAGCGCAATACGTCGCCGACTCAACGTAGTTAATTTGTAGAATAAGGTCTTTTTTTGTTTGTATTAGTTTATTATTGTGTAAGATTATTTTGTGTATTTATCTATGGGGCTTAGTTGCCTGAAATAAATGGATTATTATTATTAATAGCCACTAGTCACAGCACCCGACTGGTAGAAGGATCCTGCCTTTTCTATGGAGCATTGAGGAACTTTACACCTTGTTTGAGAACAGCGGTGGTCCAGTGGTGGCAACCCCGACTTACGAGTACGCCGTGGGTTCGAACCCAGACAGGCGCGTTATTTTGTTTAATTTATTTCATCACCGCTGCCCTCAAAAACGGTGAAGAAAAAAATCGTGAGGAAACCTGCATGTCCTAGAACTAAAAAATCGAGGACATGTGACATCTACCAACCAATAGACAAATCCAACCAATAGAAATAGACATCAAAATATATTTAGTTTTTTTTTATTGGTCTATATACACGGTGTAAATCACATCATCACGAAGCCGTCAACCAAGCATTCTGTACATGAAACTAAGTAACTTTATGCAAAAATTATTGCTGAGAAACGACTTTTTTTTTGGGGGTGTAAAATCATGTTTTGTGGTAGAACTCAATGTAACACACTCAAAACATTGTGCTGATGGACGGACTGAATAGTACGGGGGTCGTGGAGGTGTTTTAAGTAAAAATCTTACATTAAAAACTTGTATTTAAAAAAAAACTTGTCAAAAAGTTGGAACTTTGACCCCTTATATCTCCGTAACTAAAAGGTTCCCAGGTATGGTGTAGAACAAAAAAATGATCGCAATGACAGGGAGAACCAGTGCCTTTCGGCTTCGTTAAGAGGTGTTTTATACCCTTTATGTATAGTATGTATATGTATAGTATGTATATATATAGTATGTATTACGAGGAGCTCGTGGCTAAATATTAACAGCCGCCCGGGTTGATCTTTAAGGTTAAGCCGTGCTTGCCGAGGTTGGTCCGTGGATGGGTGACCATAATTACATACCGAGTTTCCTCCGTGCCTCGGAAAGCACGTTAAGCCGTTGGTCCCGGCTGTCATTTCTAGATTTTTGACAGTCGTTACGAGTAGTCAGAAGCCAAAAAGTCTGACATCCAGTCTTACCAAGGGGTATTGTATTACCCAGTTACTGGGTTGTGGAGGTCAGATAGGCAGTCGCTTCATGTAAAATACTCAGCTGCATCAGGTTAGACTGGAAGCCGACCCCAAGATAGTTTGGGAAAAGGCTAGGCAGATGATGATATGTATAGTATGTATTACGTTTATAATATTGTATGTATTAGTTTAGTTTATAAAATAAGTAATTTAAGTTTTAAGAGTACTGTTCATGCACAAAGCTGTATCCTCTTTGGCATTTTTTTGTGTTAAAATACGGTTTGCTGTATGAAAATCCAATTCTGGATTAAGCTCGCCGTTGTACATAAGCTGTAATTATATTAAAATTAAATTAAATAGACTTTATTGAGTGTCAATTGAACTGATCAAAAAAGTGCTCTAATTAAGTCGATTTGTGTTGACTTATCGCCTACAAACCATAATAAAACTCGCTCACACGCCGCTGAAACTGACTGAAATACGACTACCTAACGAAAAGCTCTTATCCTTAAACATAATAAATTTTGAAAGTGGTTCCCATCAATACAGCAAGTCCTAGCGAATTGAAGCACGCGCGGCTGTATACTTCGAGGCACCGATAACATTACCTGCAGTCGCTGAAGCGCTGCTCTACAAATTGCCTGGACACTGCGACATGTAGCGCTGTAGCTATTGAAATGTACAGAGTAAGGCAATTATAGAGGTAGTCTTTTCTGTTGACCAAAAGCAAACGAGACATTGAGTTTGCAACTAGACAGGGGGCCTACTCTCTTAGTCAGTCAACGAAAATACGTGTCCGTCCGTAACTAGCTTTATACTTCGAAATGAACCTTACTCCCTAATATTTTCGGATTCATGAGTTTCGAAAACACATCGCGAGTAAGAACAACTGTCCAATTGTGTTGTCATTCATTTTTAGTTCGGACCCCTTAAGAATCTTGTGTCCGTAAGTGGTACGTAGTAGGAAACAACCGTCACTTCGGCCGAAACTACGGATTTCGTGCTTAGAGAGTAGACCCCCAGGTCCGTCACTTTTCGTACAAAACTTTAGTGTGGAGAGCTCGTTTTCAAAATCTTTGTTTTCTGAAAGCGTTTTTGTCTTGGGAATTTGCTAGTAATAAAGATAATGGTAGGCACGCTAGCAACATCGTCTAAATCAACACTTATCTCATAAGGACAAAGCGATCCAAAGTGTCAAGTGATCAGTCTGTCTTGCTTTAGACCGCTGCTGTCTCCAATAGTGCGACTTTAATAAGTAGCTTAAGCCATCGCTAGGCAATGGCTTGAGATGGCCTAGCCTATTGTAGAGCTTCAATAGAATAAGAAATCTGCTAAAACTGGTTTTGCAACCATTAATGTGGGACTGGCTCGTTGGTCTAGTGGTGCTAGATTAAATTCCCGGATCGGGCAATGTGTAATTTTATTGTGTTTTTCCATCAAGAAAAACCTCTCAGTATATCAAATAAAAAAAATAATAGAATGTAGCTGCCACGGAATTTGGATATTATGTGCCCGATTGGTGTCAATAGGCTCGCCCTCTATTACATGGGACTTAAACATAACTGGCGAACTGTGGGTGTACTATTTATTATGTATGTACACCTCTGCCTAACCCTTCCAGGATTACAGGCGTGATGTTTTGACTTATAATACCTATTAGGGCTGTAGCACGGGATTTCAATAATTTTTGCAATGATTATTTGCAGCTGGTTGTGCCATAAGCTAAATTTCATTTGTTTTGTATGTTTTATTGGTAAATGAACTAAAATCTTAAAAATATATTATATATTTTGTATTGTTCCCTTCTATACTTTTAGCAGCCTCTGTACCGTATCGTGTTGTAGGTGCTATGTAAGTCAATTTGTCGTAGTTTCAACGCGGCCACCGTAGTAATCCAGTTCAAACGAGATCGATCTAGTTAGGTGTTAGCTTGTTTACTGGATTAAACCGGTTCGAGCGGCCACGAACCATCTCAAACCGGTTAACACCGGTGCCCAGGTGTATAGAAAGACGTCTGAAAGTGCGTCACTAGGTACGGTCTTAATAGTTTCCTTGCAATTTTCTCCAGAAAAGTTTCTGTACCTGTAAGTTATATTATTATTGTATTGTTCTTAGTTGCGAATTCTTGAATTAGTTTCTGAGTTCTACATTGTAGGAGTTACTGATAACTTATAAATGCTACTGTGGACACGAGCCAATATAGATTACCTAATTATTAATCAATATTGACTTCTGTATAATTTGGATAAATGCTAAATTAAGAACTATTGACAAAAAATTCTTGAACCATTAGTTTTAATAAACCACTCGTCAAACCAAAGGATATTTAAAACTATCACATAATAGCTTCAAGGTCATAAAACTCAAAATCCCTTGGCACGTTCCCATTCAAGTACGTGTGTGTAATAACGAAAATCCACTTTCAGTTATGTTTTATACCACTCGGTAACACTCCATAACGTTTGTACTGAATCCTTACTTTCTTATCACTTACATTTTCATAAAGAAAAATCTTCTAATAATGTCCTTTACGTCAGTCAAAATAAGGACCATGATTAAGATTTCGTGATGTTTATCGACGGTAAAGATAAGTTGGTGGAATGTATACCAAATGACTTCCTCAGGCTTCGAAGGTGACTGTTGACCGGCCCTTATGTTCGAACATTATTCTTTACTATTTAAGGAAAACGCATTTTATTTTTATGTCGGAATATATTGCCATGTATATAGTATGTGTGTGGGGTAAACTGTCTCGTTGGATTTGTAGCGACGTTGAAAAGCAACTTACTACAAAAAGTACTAAAGCGCCATCTATGACACGACGGAAGAACTAACATCGATTTCATACATCTCGCAAGCA
This sequence comes from Cerastis leucographa, assembly GCA_963082945.1. Lineage (NCBI taxonomy): Eukaryota > Metazoa > Arthropoda > Insecta > Lepidoptera > Noctuidae > Cerastis > Cerastis leucographa. The sequence continues at coordinate 16,952,880 of OY720358.1, read as the reverse complement.
AAGTTTACATCGACTTAAAACTATAGAGACAAACAACTGTCGGGCAGTTGCCCTCCAGACATAATACCTGTCTGGCCGGAAGATCCTCCCTTTTCAATGGAGTATTGGGGAACTATACACCCTGTTCCTCATACCCCTAAAGTCTAGTGATAGCAAGCTACGACTGCTGAGCACGATGTCCTGGGTTCTGTAATCCCCCGAAAGTTAAGCAGAGGTGTACCCATACACCCACATTTATTTATTCAAACTTCATGTACAATAGTGGTACATAGGCGGACTTAGGTAATGCCACAAGGCATTCTCTACCAGACAACCTAGACATTACACCAGTTACCATGAAGTCCCATGTAATAGGGGGCGAGCCTATTGTTATTAGCCGGGCTCATAAACAGACGGGCAGCAACTGAGAAATTCCTAATGAAAAACCCCAATAACACTTTGCTCGACCTGGGAATCGAACACAGGACCTCATGCTCAGCAGTCGAAACATACCAACAAGACAGTCTCTCAATATCAAATCCTGCTTCAAAGGTTTTGTTACGAAACGTTACGTTGTAGCGAGATTGAAAAAAATATTACAGCGCCATCTATGACAGAAATGAAGAACTATCAACAAAATTCCAAATCGTATTTTTAAAGTTAAATAATAAAATAATAATAATAAAATCACATATTTTCTCTGCACAAGTTATTTAATGCTAGGGTTACAGGTGGAGCACGAACGTGGAATTAACTTAGTGAAAGACTGATGCTTGAGTTAGGTGTCTATAAGAACCTGTATTTATAAGAACCTGTATTACAAGTCACCAGTAATAAAAGTTATCCGCGACATAAGATCAAAAAAAACCGGCAACAACTGTCGGGCTATTCCATCGACGCAGCTGTACATACGTGTCCCGTCTACATCACTCTACGACGACAGAGGAGGTCGTAGAGTATATAAAGATCAAGACCAAGTTCATCTTGAGAGTGGAGAAGTTGAAGTCACGCCACAAGATTAACTTCAAGTCTTTTGTGGTGCGGGTTCCGACTCACCATCTGGAGACTTTCATGAAGGAGGAATTTTGGCCGAAGGGTGTCGTGTATCGTCGTTTTCGCGGAAGGCTACATGACACCTCGACCCAGCGCAATACGTCGCCGACTCAACGTAGTTAATTTGTAGAATAAGGTCTTTTTTTGTTTGTATTAGTTTATTATTGTGTAAGATTATTTTGTGTATTTATCTATGGGGCTTAGTTGCCTGAAATAAATGGATTATTATTATTAATAGCCACTAGTCACAGCACCCGACTGGTAGAAGGATCCTGCCTTTTCTATGGAGCATTGAGGAACTTTACACCTTGTTTGAGAACAGCGGTGGTCCAGTGGTGGCAACCCCGACTTACGAGTACGCCGTGGGTTCGAACCCAGACAGGCGCGTTATTTTGTTTAATTTATTTCATCACCGCTGCCCTCAAAAACGGTGAAGAAAAAAATCGTGAGGAAACCTGCATGTCCTAGAACTAAAAAATCGAGGACATGTGACATCTACCAACCCGCACTGGGCCCGCCTGGTGGATTACAGCCCACTCCCTCTCATAGAGAGGAGGCCTGTGTCCCCCAGCAGTGGGAACATTATAGGTTGAAGATGATGACACCCTGTTCATAAACAGCGGCGTTCGAAACAACATAGGGGACGCGTTCATAATAATCCTATAAGGGTATAGGTCTGCTTTAGCTACATACCTACCTCCGCCACCGCCGGGAGTTACGACACCACTTGTTCTTGATTTCGTTTTAAAAACGGTATCTTTTTGTGCAATACAACATACATGCAGCTTATAAAAGAGCCTCACTCGCAAATCGATCACGAACAAAAACTCAACAAGTGCTCAATAAAAAAATAATCTAGAGAAGTGTTTGTTCGCCCCTCGTCTATGGTATTGATGCATCGGGAATGCTATGTTAATGTTCCTATGTTTGTGTGGGCCTGTTTTTATGTGCGGAGCAATATTTTTCAATGTGTTTAAAATGGATGTGTTGTTTTGTTTGTATTGAATAGACTCTGGATATTGGTGATTAACTATGGCCGCAGAAAATCGTGTCGTCAAAATATAAACCAACTAGTCGATTTTCGAGTAAAAATATAGAATAGAAAAGGATAATCTTTATTATGTACAAGTAAAATTGTTAAAAGAAAACATTACACAATGGTCTTATCGCCAAAAGCGATATTTTCAAGACAATCTAAGGATGATGTTTGAGCCGTTTAGGGTTGAAACACCCATGGGGCCCGAGTGCCAACCTTTGTTTCGGGATATCCCCTAGCGGTTGGTCGACTCTTCGCGTGACCAGAGGGCTGGTCTTTTTTTTGGCCAAAGAATCAGCATTGCCATCCAACGTGGCAATACGGCCAGCCTTCTGGGCATTTTTCCTGTTCACAGCGATGTGGGCAAAATTTTTGACGCTCTGTAATTTTTATATTTTTTATACCTACATATTTTATTTTATATCTATTTGTAGTTCGTAAAAAATATACATATTATGTAATATAAAAAAATAAAAGTTTATCTATCTCTTCGTTCAATTCATCAGGGATGGATAAAAATATATAATGGCAGAGAGAGGGAGAGATAATACTGCATGTAGTCTGTGGTTGAAGAGTTTGCTGGCAAGTGGCTTTCGTAACTGTTAAGGCGGAAACACACTTAAGTGTCGTGGCGTGTCGTGACGCGCCAGAAGCATTCGGTTTCATACATCGTTCCGACACGACACGCCATGCAAATATGTCCCTAACTATATTAAATGTATGAAACCGATTTGCTTCTGGTGCGTCACGACACCCCACGACACGTAAGTATGTTTCCGCCTTACCTGTCTCGTTGGTCCAGTGGCAGCAGGCGCGACTGCTAAGCATGAGGCCCTGCGTGTTCAATTCCCGGATCGGGCAAAGAAAACCAAAAAGATAACAGGCAAATTGTGGGTGATTTATGAGATACAACTCTGTCTAACACTTTTGGGGATTCCAGGCATGATGTTATGAATAATATACTGAAACCTAAACTTTTATTAACTTTCGTTAACTCACTCTGTGAGATATACTACAAAAACCACAAAAGCAATAACAGATGTGGTAATAACTCTAATACTATTACGTTACAACCATTTTCTATTAATCTTATTAGGAGGGACTAACAACCCTCTATATTAAGAAGCGGCCATTCGCAAAGGCGCCTAAAACAAGAGTATAATGGTAGTTACAGTTAGAACTCGATTACTCGATCGTCACAAGACAAAAAGGATTCAAAAGTACTAAACTTATTTCAACTCTTCTGTTTGATTAATGATTGCAAGGCCTAGTCTCCATGATCCCCGGTGCATGTGTGGTTGGGGAAGGGAAAACTGGGGTGGTTTTAAGTCGATTACCTTATTCTAGGGCGGAGGACTTGATGAGGAATTTCCAACTCGAATAAAAAAAAATGGTTGTAAGGTGAAGGTAACCAAGCCGTCTTAAGCGATTCTCACACAACAACGCTCGTCCGTGCGATCGGGTGGCGAAGCGGATCTCACGTTGCATTGCCTTGTTTGAAATTCAACATACGAAACCTCCCGACGGCGCGGAAGAGTGGTGCCGTGTGAGAATTGCCTTTAAGCTATAATAGTAGTAATAGTATAATCTTATTTCAGTGCAGAAAAGAGATATAAATACAGGTCGTCTAGATTTATCTCTTTCCCACACAAAGGTAAGATTAAACAATACTGCTTTAAGGAGGTTGCGCTAAGGTAGTCCGCGATATTCAAATGTTCTTATGGAATTACCATTGCAAGGAAATACGTTCAATTTGATTAAATTAACTTAGAGAGTTGTATTGATGATTATAATGCTGTAAATACATACATGTTACGGTCGTGAATCAGTAATTTACACTAATCTGCAGATCAGTAATTGCCAAAAACTTAAGAAAAATTGGGCCACCCTTGCGCTTCCACCTCAAGAGCTTACTTTCACTGACAAATGCTTGCACTGACTGGACAGGTCCACTAAAATCTGTGTGGTTCTTTCTTCAAAAGACCATCTCAGACACTAATCTGCATAGTCCTCATGTAAATTGAGCAATGTCTGGACTTTAAAAGAGTAACAAATTAACAGCGAACCTCTGAGTTTGTTTCGGCTGTTTCTTCTCAGAGTAATCAGGTACGGATCACCGGCCCCATCTAGTTTTAAAAAAAATTACGAGTAAAAGTGTTTATAAAAACCTATTTGCAAAATAAACATCATTTATCATTTGGCACGTGGCGCCGGGCAATGTAATTAACCTTTTCCATAACGAATTTCTCAGACGCATTCCGAAGACTGTATTATTCCCCTTCTGAAGGCAAATAGCAGCAAGCACGCCTTGTTAGTGGTATGTTGCAAATTAAACTTTGGAAAATACGAATGGACTTAGAATGATCAATCAAATCAAATCAAAATCATTAACTTCAAGTAGGCCAGTTACAGGCACTTTTGAATAGTCGAAAAACAATAAAAATTGAAGCTACAGTCCCAGGCACAAGACATAATAACTGTGAAAGTACTGTAGTTGCCCATTCCAAAGTGTAGATCTCTATGGAGAAGAATAGGCAAGAAACTCCATGGACACTCTTTTACATCAGAATCTTGTTACAAAACCTTGGTTACATCATTCATTTTGATATGGTACATTATTTGAGAACGAAGGTAGCAAGACGTGCACGTTAAAAGTGTCCATAGTAAAAACAAAAAGAACAATTAAAAGATAAAATGATTAGTTCGAAATGAGCCGTGGCAGCTAAGAGACTACCAGGCACAACTGACAGCGGCCGTTCACGAACATGACGCCACACGCCATGATCCCCACTATATTTTCCAGAAATACAAGCATGATTTATTTTGGAACTTCTGACAATATTACTCCCTTACGCAGTAATAGCTTTTCTTTACGACTATCGTAAAATTCTCCTTTCGAATATTTTGTCTGAGAACAATAATAGATATGAAATACGAAGAGAATGTTGTAGCAACTCAGTAAGTGTTGATAAACTCTCCATTGTAGGTAATGTCGTAAAAATAGTCATAACCAAGTTAATTTTGATGATGAACCGACTCGTAAAGGAGATTTTCTTTTGTTCAGATAGTAACGTTCGAAGTGTTCTAGTGATTTATTATAGTTTTATGCTTTTATGTTCAGTTTTGCTTTTCTTATGGAAAGAAAATAGTTCTTAGCCCTGGTTCTGAGTTAGGTCTCTATTCTTTTGTATGCCACACAAATATTTGTTATTTAAATTAGTCGAACTTAGTACTTTTATAGGTAAGTACCTACTCATCATATTATGATTATCTCAGGCATATTAGTCTAAAATAAATACAAAATATTAATATATCATCATCCTTTAATCTCAAACAGGAGCCAATGCTTATCCACGTCGACACGTCGCTAACCTTACCAATAAATGATTAACGTCGAAGAAATCAAAGAAAAAATGCCCTCACTTTCTGACGAAGTATACAGTACAATGTACCTAAAACTTAATCAAAACAAATTGAATCAGCGTAAATTGGACCGATACTCTCGAATTATAATCAGAGTCACCTCAATCAAATTCAACGTCGAAATATAATTTACGTCGAATAAAAAGTGTCAAGCGAGAGTCGCTTTGTAGCTAAAAGGCCCCAATTTATTTGTCAAGCCTACATTTGGTCTTACGAATAGTGATTTTTGTAAATACAATATCGTTATAAGTTATGATTATGACTAAAGAAAATGGAAATAGTTGGGTGATAAGGATGTTGAAACCATTAGAATCTTATTGCAATTGTATTTCAATTTTAGAACGGCAAAAGTATACAAAAGTGGCATGTCACACACTATGGCTTAAATCGAGAAAGAAGAGGAAAAAAAAAAACCAAAAACTATTACTTCTCTCAACTTCATGTCCGTTCAAATTTCGTATCAATCGTCACATATCTGACATATACTTAATAACTACATATAATCTGACATATACTTACTAACTTATAACTAGCTTGAAACTAGCTCCACTATCTTGGTTTTACTATACATTTTCTCAACACACTTCAGCATTACAACCAACAACGCTCCGCTTTTAATGCCATAAAAACGCCAAAACATCCTTGTATCCCTGTAAAGATGTCATGTAAAGCGAAAAAGGTAAACAACCATACCCTGAGGAAAACGTACGATAACAACACTATCTATACCCGTCCCCCGGTCATCATAACGAGGATGTATCCGAATTGTCACCTGTCACCTGTTTTGTGGGACATGAAATATACTATCCAGATAGAGGGTGTAGTTTGTAACTTTATTTTGAAGTGAGAAAGGAATGAAATAACACAATGAAAGCGTTATGTCCATCCTTACCCTTCGCTGCCTAGCTTTGGATGTTACAAGCGTCTTGTACAGGTGTACAAGATGCCAAGAAGAACTGTAGGTACACAGAGGTCTGTGTACCTACAGTTCATCGACATTTTCGCTGCAGTTTTGTTTAAGTTCCATGCAATGTGAGAAGGAAATATTCCATCTAATATTGGATTTCAAGGAGTACAATACAATACAAAGGCTCCTAGGTCTTGGGGAATGTGACCAAAAGATTTTCAAGAGAATATTATTGCTGTGATCCTATCACTAATCATCATTATTCTCTTCGCCTTGTCCCAATTCATTTGGCGTCGGTGCAGCATGATCTGCTGGCCTACCATGACGTCTTAAAGCAGTATTATTTTAATATTATTCCAGAGTGGGAAAGAAATGGCGCTAGACGTACTCTATAGATCCGTCTGTTTCCAACACTAAAATAAGGTTAAAACAATACTGCTTTAAGACGTCATAGTAACTCCCCTGATCACTAATTATGTTCGCCAAATTGGACTATACACTCACTTTTGTAGAAACTTGAATAAAAAAAACTATACACCGTCACCAATCACCTCATCACGAAGCCGTCAACCATGCATTCTGTACATGAAACTAAGTAACTTTACGCAAAAATTATTGCTGGGAAACGACTTTTTTTAGGGGGTGTAAAATCATGTTTTGTGGTAGAACTCAATGAAACGCACTCAAAACATTGTGCTGATGGACGGATTGAATAGTACGGGGGTCGTGGAGGTGTTTAAAGTAAAAATCTTACATTAAAAACTAGTATTAAAAAAAAAACTTGTCAAAAAGTTGGAACTTTGACCCCTAATATCTCCGTAACTAGAAGGTTCCCAGGTATGGTGTAGAACAATAAAAATATCGCAATGACAGGGAGAACCAGTGCCTTTCGGCTTCGTTAAGAGGTGTTTTACACCCTTTATTTAACGTCATTTCACAAAGTTCTTTTTGTAAAATAATAATCTTCTTTATCATTTAGGCCGGACCCAAGGTCAGACTGTGTAAAATAATTTACATTCAAATAATAGAACCTTCGTAAACTAATCTGTGACAGACAGCTACTCACATTTACATAATTCCCAGAAATGCGAAGAGCTGAAAAAACATTTTAGTCTGGCACTGTTGTTAGGAAAAACAACGTTTTTTTTTATGTCGCTCATATTTTTAAAGTTGTCTCGAGCTAAGTAAAAACAACGAGTCCAAAGGTTAAGCTGTCAGTTGACTCAATTATGCAAGCTTGGCATCACTGGTAATACATGACATAATATGGTAGCTTTATTGAGTTTTTTACTTGTTACAAAAAACAAAGACAACCGTGAATAACCAAGACCATAACCAAGCGGAGAAAGCTGAAAATATCTGTTTTGATATTCTCTAGGTTGCACATACAGGCAAAGATAACTACAGTTTTCTCCTACACACGTTCATGCATGCACACATTTATACAGTTTGACTGTACACTGTAAAGGCAAAACAGCACATCTGCCAATATTGTACATCTTTGATATTTACGGGCAATGAGAATTCCAAGTCTTGCAGTAATTAGTTTTAAGAAGCGGTATCGTGGCACCCAGTAATTGGGACAATCCAAGCTGTAGTTATAGTTCCCAGCCTCCAAATGTATACATTATAGAGGCAGTCGCGAAAAGTCTAGCAGATGATGAATGATGTTAAAAGTTGTCTCAAAATCTTTTCTTACCACACAGATCGGTTAAACTTCAAACACTCACAGGAAATTAACACCAACATCTTCAATCTCCACATAAAACATCTCATCTCCGTTCACCTACGTAAGACGGAACACTAAAAAAACGTCACACTGTAAAATAACAGAAGATTCTATATACTTTAAAAATCGACATCTCCGCCAGGGTTAAACTTAATTTGCCTCTCTGATCCAATTTCCGTCAGGGACGCTACCCCCTGATTATTGGAAAGATATACATCACCATCTTTCTTTCACTAGACGGCGAGCTGACAGCCAAAATGCCTGCTGAAATATTTTTCACTTGGCAAAATTTATGATTTGAATGGAGAAGGATTAGTACGTGTAACTTTTTGATTGGTTCGTTTAGACTGTTGGCTTCTCGGGTTTCGTTACGTAGGTAATATTTAAGATAGTATTTTTTGTAACAGGATTCTTTCGGTTAGATCTTTAAAGGTTACTCACAACGGAAGCCAATTTTATTTTGGATTTATAGTCCCTTCCGCATTTATGCCGTAATATGGTAATGCCTGAAAGGAATTGCTAAACCTTCTTGGAATACTAGATTAAAGTAAAAAAAAACACACAGAAAAGACAGTATTTTATACGGGCAGCTTTGTTTACACAGTAAATAGGTTTCCAACTTACTTACACATGAAAGCCAACAAAATATTTTCCACAAACATTTATATTCCAGCTGTTGTTGTTTCCTTAAAAAAATGACTTTAACGGGGAAAATTTTATTTCCCACATCGACTTTTGAAGGGTTCCGTGATCAATGGTGCATAAACATTTGTTTGAAAGGCTCGGGAAACGGTTCGGTTTTTATGAAAATTTATAGTCAGTAGTTCCCCCTCTGTAAATTGTGTAAAAGTTTATGTAAACGAGCGTTTGTGTATTACAATGTTAGGAGTTACTTACGTGCAATTTGTTTGACAAGAAAGATGCATGGGTAACATGTCGTTGGTCGTTTCTCATTTTAAATTTTGCTTTGTGTGTTGTTGTTCTTGAATGAATGAATGAATGAATTTATTAAAATTTATGAGTTTATTTGTTTTGCTTTTGTTAAAATTCATCCCTGCTAGTTCCAAAGGGATGGTGACTGATTTCTTTTTCTTTGTCTATCGGGTAGATTATTAAAAAGTATTTGACACGTATTTTTCCTTTTTTCACGAAATCGTAAAATTACGGAGATATTTTGAGTTGAAATGGCGCATGACGTCAGGGCTAAGTAAATTTTATACCTAGTTGTGACGTAGTAAGCCCCCACTCTCCAACTTTAATGAGTTTTTACTAAGTAATTTTTTGATATTTTGATAAAACAAAAAACGTGTCTAATAATTTTGTATTAACTGACTGACGGACAAAATAGAATTTCGTTTTCTTTACCCTGTCATCATCCCTATTCAGGCCCACTGTACCCTCTAATTCAATGAAATTGTGTTCAATTATTAGTCTTTTAGGTAACTCGTTCTGTAGTTTTAACTGTGCAAGTAACTTTTAATATTTGAATTGAAAACTGTCTGTCATCAAGATACACAGATGACAGTAACATGTTACCAAGAACAAAAATGAAGTTCTTGCAATAAAAGCGCTTAAATCCTTTAACTTAACAAAACATGACGCCTGTAATCCCCGAAGGGTGAGCCAGAGGTGTATCTAATAGTACACACATGTCGCCAGCGATGTTTAAGTCCCATTTAGTAAGGGGCCAGCCTATTGCCATCAAACGGACCCAAAACCGAAATTGACAACTGGGAAATTCCTGTTAGAAAAAAAATTGTGCGTGGAGTCCTTCCGCGGGGAAGAAGTGAAACTTCGTAATACTACTACACGCATGCGTTCTAGTGCCACGCATTCAGTCTCGTTATTTTATTGAGCTTCTAAATAACATTTTATTGTTTTCTTGTTGTATTATTTACTCATGGAAATTGAGCGAAGGCTGGTCACACCGAAGTATCGAATGCAGGACTGTTTGCACGCCATCTTGCGTACCTGGTAGAACTACGTAGTCACAAATCTTGTAGTATCTCTTGGTGAGTTTTAGAAATGGTAGCGTTAAACGTTAAACTTGTTGGAAGTCGCATAAGAAGTTTCACTTCAAAAACCCAATAGCAATTTGCCCGACACGGGAATCGAACCCAAGACCTCATGCTATAAATTCCTTAATCTTAGATTACAAGTCTAAACTTTCATCATTCTCTAGTGTTGACCTCAGAAAAAAGGCATATTTACGTAGTTATCACATTTATGTAGTTATCATATTTATGTAGTTATCATATTTATGTAGTTATCACATTTATATATACGTAGTCGAGCACCTTGCTACGATAAATTGCGCTAGTCAATAGAGGGCGTCGGATTACTATGGTGCCGTACGATTTATTGCTCGAGGTGCCCCTACTTTATGGCAAGCACCATGGGGTATTTGCACCCTAAATATATCTACTTAGAAGTATATCTTGTTTGTTAATTATCAATATTTTACCAAAAATAATCTTAAGACTGACTTACACGGATATAAATATTTCGGTAATATGCAATTGTCACAATTTTAGAAGACTAAGAAGTCTTGAAGATAATGGGAACTGTCTTACACAATCTTTAATAATTTGAATAAACCATGACGTATTCAGCAGACTGTTAGGTTAAATTAGGGATTACTTAAAGTGCGTATATTACTCATAAACTGAACAACTGTTACTAAATACGCGCTTTAGACGTGGAGTTGCAGAAACCAGCCCGCTATACAATATACAATACAATACTATAGACTAACACTGAAATATTAAAAAATCTGCTGCCTGGTACATAGTGACAGTCGTTCATTTTCACATGACTCTTAAACTATAACTTGAAACAATTCAATATTAGAACTATTTTTCACCAACAAAATGTATTCATGAACGAAGCAAATTTCACTTCAAAAACAGTCCTCGGTTCAGGGCTTCCCAAAAATGAAGAATATACTATTCGGCACAATGCGGTGTATTAAAAACTTTCTCCTCGCTTCGTCGCTTGCTCACTCCATGTTTAACTTTTCGGCTTACACTCTCTGTTCAATGATTTACACGAATTGGGGTTCCAACTTGTTAGAAGTTTTTTTCAGTTACAAATAAAAGACCAACAATGTCAGGGGGTCCGTCCATTCTTGCTTGCGAACACAATCAGTACTGAAGGTACTGATTGTGTTCGTGTATTTGGAGTGAACTTTTTCGTAATTAAAACAAATTGATGACATTGATGACAGTGGTACGCACAGCGGTAATGAGGTAGACAGACTAGACAGTTGACCCTGTCAAGGTGACTGGAATCCTCTCGATAAAGAAATACAGGAATGTTCGACGACACTTGGAGGAGGCTCCAGGCCAGCAGTGATCGCTTGAAAATTGTAAAAGATACGTCTGCCCATCGTCAGCCCATATCAATGTATTGCCATAAGTTTCTCCAATCACATGCCATCAAATCTGAGCACATACTACCTCATGTTTGTCGATTCAGTATCTTCACATAAAAACCACGTCAACTATTGGTATGTATGTTTACTGTCTTTGACACCACACATGCGATTTCACTCAATCTTTGACAACCATGAGTATCAAAGACACGACTTCTTTTGACACGTAATGGTGAAGATACAAATAATTCACGTATTTGCTTACGCGTTAGCTAAATCGAAGAAATCTAGCTATAATATTCTCATCACGTGTGCAATAATGGGACATTTCAGCACCAAATATCTAAGAAAAGATCTCTGCGACACAATCAAGGCAATAAAAACTATACGCAATGTTCAATCTCACGCCTTTGTAGAATCCAAGCCAAATATCATCTATCCGTACGCCCTGAGGAAATTAAAGATTCTATCCGTGGCTAGAACTTAATCCCTCAGTAATAGTAAGCCAGAAAATTGCAAATTAAAAGGAGAAAACTGCTCCTCCAAATCCAATTCTATTTTTTCCACTTAAGGTTGTATTCTCATTGGGAGGTAGTGGAGAAGATACAAATAAAAAGCTTGATTTCCCAACGAAGGGTCTAGATAGGTTCAATTAATTAAGGATTCCTACATCGATGGCTTTATCGAGAGGTTATTATTCAGTCGTTCTAGTGACACGTTGCTTAGGAGATATAAAAGTAGCGGATGCGTGTAATGAAAGGAGGGAAACTAGTTTTTTTTTTATTGCTTTGATGTAGAATCTTCATCATTCTCTTGCCGTTATCCCAATTAATTTGTCTATTACTGTATATTACTCGTCATCTCAGCATTCACGTCCTTTCTTGCCACATCATCTTTCACCTCCATTCCTTTAATGTATGAGTATCCATTGATTTTTTACCGTAGTAAATAATTTAAAGAGATGATGTGATCCAACCTCCTTGCTGCTACAGCTAGCATAAAAAAGAAACTACTTTAGTAAAAGATTTCCTATTTGCAAGGCAACCTTATTTCTTGAGGTATGGCAAAATCAAATATTTTTTTACTGCAACGCTCGGATACTGTTGCACTCCGTACTTTAACGGCTTTTACGTAATTGTTTGGTGGAATAGGTACATTGAAAAAAAAATGGCGGCATTGCACACATTAAAGCACGCATTACATTAAAGATACTTGAATAACTGCTATAAGTATTCATTTCAGCTTTCTTAGTTTATTTTCTGGCTGTAAAAGCGAATCTAATCAAAATAGAGGGCATCCAATGAAAAAATAAACAAATTAACTTTTTTTCACCAAACGCTTTCAATCTGTGCAAATTACATAGAATTTTATTTTAATAACTAAACAAATAATTGGATTTAAGGCGCCTTTGAGCGTCGGAAAACGGATTAACTTATTTTTCAAATTGAATTCGGGTTGAAATCTAACAAATTTCGCGCACGTAGTTTGAATTAAAATAACTCTCGTAACGTTCCAGGCTACTGATGTTTATGATTCAAAGAACGGAGAACCTTCTACTGTACTAAAATTTGAAGGATTATAGATATAAATTTTGACTAGAAACTAGAAAATAATGTCTTGGTTGACTGATTCTTTTACAGGAATTTTGCTCTCTATTGACGCTGGAGCAAAGAGTTGACTCAGCTTTTTTTCCTAGTCGTAATCAACGCCCAGTGTGCATGAAACTTTTGACTGTTCAAGTACTAAGTGACGAATTTTTATTTTATGAGTTTTAGCTTAGCATAAACCTGGGTTCGATTCACGAGTCAGGCAAAATGACATTGAGTTTTTTCCGGGAGAAATTTCTCCTACACTTCATGTTTCCTAGATTCTTGCACTTTTCACCTGGCTATCGTATGCCAAGGCCTTTTTAGCAAATGTCGTGGAACCTTCATCATCAGCATCTGCCTAGCCTTTTTCCAACTTTGTTGGGATCGGTGTCCAGTCATCTAACTGGATGCAGATAAATATAATTGTTTTACATGGAGACTGCCTATGGGGTCCAAAATACTATGCCTATAGCAACTTAAGATTACAATCAATACATTATGAGAAAAGAACTTTTAAAAGTTGCTACGTGTGATATCAGTGCTCGTGACGGTAAATAATAAAGAGTATTCTATATATTTATGCGTTGACGATTGCTTGAGCGCAGTGGCCCATATTCCAATGTACCGTTGCACAATTTACAATGCCATTTATTACCACATTATATAGCTCCTGCAACTTTACGAGCTTGTTATTGCGTTTTCGGCATATACATTTTAGCATGGTATATAACTCACGTCTCCCAAGTTTAGTCATAAACCTAGCCAGTTGACTGCGATGATGGCACTATGGGGAGTTTGTTACGCATGTGCTTTAATAAGGACATAACATAGTTTGCGGGTAGTCTTTAAGAAAATGCGGTCATAGAAGTTTTAATGGCGCCCAACATGGGACATTTGACCTTAAGATGGCAGGAACGAAGTCTTTACGTGAACTAATTTTGTAATTATACTTACAATTTTTTAACTAAAGATTCAATATTATTCTACTAGTTTTGGCTGGAGAAAAAAGCACGAAGAGAAGAGAAGAGCTATGAGGGAGGACTTTGCCTTTGAAAAGTATCGTTCGTTGAGCTCCTTGAGTTATAAGTCGAGCTACACGATAACTGACAAATGCTTGCACTGACTGGACAGGTCCACTCTAATCTGTGTGGTTCTTTCTTCAAAAGACCATTTCAGACACTAATCTGCATAGTCCTCATGTAAATTGAGCAATGTCTGGACTTTAAAAGAGTAACAAGTTAACAGAGAACCTCTGAGTATGTTTCGGCTGTTTCTTCTCAGAGTAGTCAGGTACGAAACACCGGCCCCATCTAGTTTTAAAAGAAAAATGACGTGTAAAAGTGTTTGTAAAAACCTACTTGCAAAATAAACATCATTTATCCTTTTTTCTACCCAAGTCCTAGTTAGCTGCTTGCCAAATTTCAGAACGGTTGGCAGGCAGTATCTATACAACGTAAGTAACAATGTTGATTTTCGTCATCCAAAAGTCTCTGTATCTGTGGTTCATTGCACTAGTACACTTTAAATCAACAAAGAAAAATCTAAGTACTTTTCCCAACTTAACACTTCAACAATTTATGCAAACTATTATAGGTACTTGGTTCTCCGTAGGTTTTTTTTTTCTAAATTTAATTATTATTTTCGCCCTAGTACTGGCTGGGCTTTATCGGCCAGCTGTGGTTTTTTGTATTTCTAGTACTGATAGTACACAGTTAAAAATGTTGTTTGAGTAAACCTAGCTTAGCTTAGCTTCCAGTCTAACCGGATGAAGCTGAGTACCAGTATTTTACATGAATCGACTGTCTATCTGACCTCCACAACCCAGTAAATGGCTAACACGATAGATACCCCTTAGTAAGACTGGATGTCAGACTTTTGGCTTCTGACTATTCGTAACAGCTGTCAAAGATCTACAAATGACAGCCGGGACCAACGGTTTAACGTGCTTTCAGAGGCACGGAGGAAACTCGGTATGTAATTATGAGCACCCATCCACGGACCAACCTTGGCAAGCATGGCTTAACCTTAAAGATCGACCCGTGCGGCTGTTGTCATTTAGCCACGAGCTCCTCAATATTCGGTATATGTGTTATTGATAGATCACTGTTTTGATCACAAATCGCGATCAGCTGGCCTACTATGACGTCTTAAAGCAGTATTGTTTTAATCTTATTACAGTGTGGGAAAGAGACAGAGCTATACTACCATCTCTTTACCACACTGGAAAAGGAGTAAAACAGAGAGAGAGGGGGCCACAACCCACCACGCGTTCGATTATTACCGATGTACAGCACCTGCTTGTCCATCACTGGTTGACAATGACACAACCTTTTAAAATTATGCCACTTAGGCACCACGCGTGGACAGTGGCACGACTTCTTTTAAATATTGGAGGACAGCGAGACTATTTTAAACATGAGTATTCTCTTTGTACACCATCTGCACAATGAAATAACTCTTGGTGGACATTGGGAATCATCGTGCCATTTGCGGGTTGGTGGATGACACATGTCTCAGAATTTTAGGTTTAGGACATGCCTGTTTCGTCCTGATCTTTTCCTCATAGATTCACTAAATATTTTAACAACCATAACTAAGCTACGAAATATCTTTACCCACGCTCATGATATCACTTTAAACATCCCAAAATTATCCTTACAACAACATGCCTCTATAAAAGCCCGCACGCACGATTTCACCGAGCACGTTACATGGTTACACCACATAATAAAGGGCTCATAAAATCTCCGAGTGTTGAACAATGTTATCAATGTAAAGTATCATGTAACAGGCGCCATCCTAAATTTTCGTGCTGTCGGTACTGGCAGTGGTACACTGAGCGCATTTTCTTGAGTCGACTTGATAAAAATATCTAATTTTTTTTCATGGCCTATACTGTCTCTCATCTGGCAAAGGCCTCCCGTTTCTTCTTCCAAACCTCCCTGTTTGGTGCAATTTGGCCACTTTTGCCCCGCGAACATTATCATATTATTGTCGCACCACCATCGCCGCGGTCAACCTCAACGACGTTGTCGACCCTCAAGTCAGGTGTCCAATGGGTGACGATCTTTGTAATTAAAATAATCAAAGTAAACGTAAACGGTTCTGATTTAATTCGATGTTGTGCCATTAATGCCAGATTTCACTAATACAAGATCACGCCCAAATGAGTGCATAAGTAAAAGCACATTGATAGATTTTCAATGTTCGACTCAATGCCGAAAGCTGAAAATTAAACCGCGAATTTTTATTTACGTTTCCATTTAGGTGTCGCCTAGTGATTTTAAATACCATGAAATAAAAGACAACCAAGAAAAGGTCAATCTATGGTTGAGTTTTTACTTGTCACATTTTATCCTTACTCGGCCCAGAAAATAAGAAAAGCGTTTTCTTCTAACGACCAACCGTCCATGAAAACTATACCTTCCGGTCGTTCATTATTTTCAGTAAAAGTAAGGTATCGCTTGTCGCAAAATAATGTAAAACAGGAAACATTATATATGTCGTAGTGAGGGGTGATTTATTCCGTTAGAATCGGTCACCATGTGGCCAGAACATGGGTTAAGTGCTATGAGAACACACACTACACACGGTACACTGCTATTATCGAACTAACAAATAACTATCCAACACAATAACACTTAGGCACCAATCGGAGTACAGTTTCGGAACGTCTTGACTCCGCCACTTTCCTTCACTCACTGTCAGGGGGAGGACACTGCCATACTTGACATAGGCGTCCAATTTTACACAAAGATACTAGCACCATCTCTTACCAAATCCGCATAAACTTGAGATTTAGTACATTAACATGACATAGATGGTGCTTACGCCAATTATCGCCAGTGTGATTAATACCTTTTTGATTTGAATGAAAATTGAGTTAAAAATAATGAATTTAAACTCTAAACAAGATTAAACCATTTATTTATTTTAAAAGCATTTTGTAATTGCGAATATTATTTTTTTGCAACAATATCATACAGATTATTACAATAAAATAAAAATAACAGTATTTACATACACTAACTAACTAAATATAAACTAAATTAAAAACAACAAGACGTTAAGGCGTCATAATACTCCTCCACATCGCTGTCATCTGGAAACGTGCCCAGATTGTTTACAAAATGGCGACTATCGACGTGTGCGCATGCTTATAGATCTCTCCCATTTTGTGTAATTTATGTGGTTTCTCGGTTGCAGAAAGTGCGGTTGAGTTGAGTGTAAAAAAAAGAAATAAAAACAAAAACCCATAGAAAACCTATTCAATAACAAAGATATAGATATAAGTATATGTACGCACCTATAGCTATTGGGATTAGTTCAACAGATTTAGTATCAGGTGGCGACACCGTTCAATGTAGGTGTCAAAAATTCGCTTGAGTGGGCTCTCTATTCCATCTATATTACTATACTCTTTGCTCACTGTACTGCAGCGAGCACAAGAAACATCAAACTCTGTAAAAACGCGCTTAGGTGGGGGTAGACTGGTAAGTAGGTCGCGTGACGACACCTTTGGCGCGCTTTCGATTCATTTTCTGTCCGAACTAATGACCGGAGCCGACATATATTTTATATATTACTCCATTTTGTTAATAGCTGAATGGCTTCGGAAAATATGAGACAAGAAAAATTACCAACTTAAGATAAACAATAACAACGTGAATGTAAACTTGCAATTGTTGTTGTTAACTTCAAAGTTGTTTTTATTTTCAGTAGCTATTTTATCCTAATATTTAATATCTTAACTTCCTGTTCACAGCTTACTGCTTATTATATTCTTATTTTAGAACAAGGTCTGGTTTTGATCTAAAAATGTAAGTGGCTGCTTTTTTGGCCAGTACGCCAATATACCTACAGGCTTATTCTTTTTTAACTGCACTCCTTTGAATGTCAATCCTGTTATGGCAAACTCATTTCTCATTTTAAAATGAATGATTTGTAAAATTAAAAAACTGGATTAGCTAAAAAAAAAGTTACCCAACGTATTTTTTTTAATTATCTCGTTTTGTCCTCCTCCTGGCCAATAGGCCTCCCCCATTCCTTCCACTTTTCTTGCTCATTTGCTTCTTCTCGCCAGTTTGCGACGAAGCTATCCAAGGCGTCCAGCCCCCGCCATCTTCTACTCGGTATGTCGCGACCCCATTTAGCTATCTCAGGGCTCAGTCCTGCGAAATTCAGGTCTAGTTTAATAAACGATAAATCTCCTAAAAAGGTCTCCTCCCAGAACTCGTTTACTCCATCAGCCGTCGGTCTAAATAACAAATCAAACTATTATAATTCACAAATAAAATTAAGTTGTATATACTCCACACAACGCACAAAATATCCCTAACAGACCTCCAATTGTGTCCCTACCCTAGAACTCCAAACACGAACTTTAGGGGCGGTTAACGTTACACTTAATTGTTCGTAAAACAAAAGTTTCCGATGCGATAACGTGGAGGGGCACACAAATAACTTACAAGTTGTCTACTGGCGGTAATGTTGAATTTTGCCTGTCGAACACACTTTATTGGGGACTGTGGGGTGTATAATGGAGTCGAGTTTGACAATCGATATTTTATTATCTTTTCTATTCACTAGTTTCGTGAAGTGTTATGGTAAACAGTCTATTCGACGTCTGAATTCGACTGATCAGATTTCCAAAAAAAACTTACATTTTTAAGTTAGTTTTTCACAACAGTTCTTAACATAAACTTTGCATTGATTCCTAGAAAAAAGTCTGTTTGCTGATTGAAATGTGGCGTACCATTGGGCAAGACTTCTTTAAACTAAAATATTTAAAATTGGTACTTTACCATTTAAATCTCGTTCATTGCGTAGTATCTACAAACTATGGTATTAATTCATTCGCTTCCGATTTCCCGGTTAAGTAATCAGCGTGTCCTGTGAAACGTAGACTCCTCCCAGCTATTTCCAATCAGACCTGTCGTTCGCTCTTCTTGACCAATTTGACTTGAACCTCCAAACATTCTTTACCTCATCAAACCTTTGCTTATTTTAGAAAGAAATCCAATACAGTACACTTATTTGAGCTAAACATGACACTTAACAAAGAAAATTGCACAATAAGAAAGAATAAGGGTAAACATTTTCTCTTCTTGTATTGCCCCATACATGGTTGCATTTCGTCGTGATTTTTTTATCCATTTCGAGTTGCTGTTTCCAGCCAATGGGGAATAAGTAAAAATAAGGGAATGATATTACACAAGAACAGAAACCATAAATAAGCCTCAAGTATTTTTCCAAAAAATATATGCTTTATAATTCTGTTTATTGACTAAATTAGGTTATTTATTGATTAATCTACGCTACATTTTACCTATTTGAGCTATATTTGTTTATTGACTACTTTAGGCTTTCATTGATAAATTTACTCTTCAGTTTACTTACGTGTGCAATGTTTCCTAGAAAAGTGTTATATATATATGTTGCGCCGTTTGTTTTATCCGAAAGCAATAATACACAAACAATGAAGCTTAGCGGCGGTAGTTTACGACGTCATATATCCTCGTAGCGAGCGTCCTGCTATCAACTGATGGGTGGGCGCAGAGTGTAAGTGATTAGCGACTTTGTTACAACGACGAGATAACATAATGGTGATCTTCTTCTGAATGTTCATGGGTGTAGTCCTCATAAGTGGCGAGCGTATATCACCAGAGGCCTAAACACGAACGCGCAGAGTAAATGTAACGTAAATACGTCGATTTTTGAACCGAAAATGCAAATATACTATTACGTTTTAGTTGAATTGTTTGCAACAAGCAGAATCAGTAACATCCATAGAAATGAATAAATTCATAAAATTATGAAAAATACTCTATGTAGAACGAGTATTTTTAAGCGCGCTCCTGCTAGTGTCCATGAACGAAGCGAAAGGAGTAGGTAAAGAACGTAGAAAGTTCTGTAGTTTCTGCTTACCCTCAAGAAAAAAGGTTTGGGCTTGGGATGAAGAAACAAGACGTGTTCAGACATTTTGATATAAAAAAGCGGGCTAAGAAAGTTCGCGTTACAAGTTCTTTTTTTTTCAAATAATACCTTGTTTCCGTAACAATATTTCATAACTTGCACCACAAAAATAAATGTGAAAAACAATTTAATGTGTTTTACAACTATCGTCCCCAGTTGTAACATGATTTTTCATTACTACCGAATACCTTCCTCCGTGTCATAACTTTATGAGACTCGATCATGCCCTCCCACCGCATTTTATGTTTATTTTATGGTTTTTGTTGAAGATTTACTACTTCAATATTTTTTTGGCAATATTGTGTTAATGTCCTTATTAAAACTGTTTATGGATTACAGAATTTAATGTGATCAACTATAAATATGAATTTTATTATAATTAGAAGAAACACATTAATTGAGCATTTTATTATATATTTTTAATCAAGCTAAGTCAAATCTTGAGTTTTAATATGACTGTATTACTTTACTCCGAAGTTTAAAATACCGATGTACGGTATACATAAAGTTCGTAAGTACGAATTACGTTAGTCTGAAAGTACGCTATGATGAATTACTTTACTCAGAATGTTCGTCACTCCAATGTACGTTACTCCGAACGTTTGCTACGACGAATTACACATTTGCAATATTATACGGAGTACCGCGATGATGACATCGCAATGTACGGTACTCCGAAAGCTTGCTATGACGATGGGTTTATGAACCAAATTTTATGTGTTTATGTTAAACATATAAAATTTTGAGTTATTAAGGGGTCAAAAGTGGCTCCAAATGGTTCGTGTAATATAACACACAGCTGTGGCGTCGCCAGTTCCTTCTTTGCTGGACCTCGCCTGGCCACGCTGCCGCGTGTCTAGGTGATTGATGTATCGTCAATGTGAAAAGAAGAACAGCAAAACACCGAGTTCACCATCAGCATACCAGCCGGAAAAATCCACTGCTGGACATGGTCCTCGCTCCAGCGTCACCATCATCCTTTCGCGTCTTGTGCTTCTTGCATTTAGCACATTTTTGGGGTCTTCAGCAGAACATTGGTCCACCTTGTGAAAAGCAGGATGCTCCGGCTCTTCAGCAATTCGTTTTGTGAGCAATGTGCTCTGCCCCATTACACGTAAGTTAGGCAATTCTTCGGGTCATGCCGGTAGTCTACAATGGTTTAATATAATAACATATTGTCCACCAAAAACATATTGTAATTCTCACAGATTTAAGAAGCTCGCTCCAACACTTGGCTTGGTGTTACCTCGACCTTTCGAGAAACACCGATAGCCTACACTATACTGAAAAATATTTTAGATTCCATCACATATTGGGATAAGAGGTAATGAAATCATTGATCTCCTAGCAAAGCAAACCATATGTGATGGAATTCCTGTTAACTTTTCTAACTTTTTACCCAAAATTAAATAGGATTGCTTTTTACTTTGGAAGGAATATTTTAAAATAAGATCACGAGCTATGGGAATTTGGTACAAAACGATCCAGCCGCATCCCTTGAACTCGACGTGGATAGATAACTGTTGTTGTATAGATGTTATACTATTATTGCACCTTTACTTTACCTTTACCTTATGGCAAAATAAACGTCCGATAAATGTGATTTTTGTCGTTGATGATGTCCGCAACGAAGACTTTAGATATAGATTAGATTGTAGGCTTAGGGAAATAGGTTTCTGCAATAGTGTTCTGGCTACGCAAGTTTCTGACGCAGCTAGAACACTTTACAGACTAGCTGTGCTAAAATTTAGTTAAAGATTGTATTTTTAGTTACAATGTGTTAAACCAGGGCAGCATAATCGCATGTGTGACAAAGCCCGTTATCTTGAATAAAAAAATAAAATATTGTTACTCGTCGGTAAAAAAATTTTGACAACCCTAAAGAAACATGAACCGCTTACGAAAACAATATAAATTAACATCGAACCATTAAATAGTTGCTCCTACAGGGTTGCCAGTAATTACCAAAGTTTTGCTTGGAAAATATTTTCATAAAACAATTTCTTTTCATTCAACGCTTTATACGAAGCTGGTCGGAGTTTCGCTTCGGATGGACGACTCATGCTGTAATTAACTTTGTGGTTTTTGAGTAATAATTGCTTTTGTAATTAATAGTTGAAGTATTAAATAAAGAAAGCAGGTTAATTAATTGGTTGAGTGGTGTTTTTGGGATGAATGAAACTGGCCAAGAGCGCACTTAAGCCCGTTTCTTTAAACATTACCTTCTTGTCACAACTGCAAGCGCAAAATAGAGATAGGAAAATGTCTAAGTCGAATGATGTGCGAAAGTTTATAGATCTCGGCCGTGAAGAAACTTACCTTATTTTATTGTTTACTATTTTACATACCGTTTCGACTTTGTGGAAAAATCTTCGCGCACTCTTTTGATGTCACTAAATAAAGGACTATATCAGTATGGTCTTTAAGTATAAAAATTAAATTAAAAATGCGGGGGACCGCTAAATAGACCGCTTGGCACAAACACTCAACAAAGCGGACCCCCGACGCTACGACGCTTGGATTAATTTTATTTTTGGTTTTTTAGAGGTTTTGTGCGTCGGGGGCTTTTTTAAATTTTTAATTTAATTTTTATTTCATGCTTTTAAAACTTTAATTATTTTTTCTTAGCCCACTTCTGGGCATAGGTCTCCTCCCATTCCTTCCACTTTTCTCGGTTTTGCGCCTCTTCTCGCTAATTAACGAAAACAAGGAAAGATATGAATTAAAAAAAAAACTTGAGCTTATAGGGGGGAGGGGGGGGGTGCAGCCTACCCCCCTAGCGATGCCCATGGTGACAAGTGACAAGAAATCAAATTTCAAATCAACAAGACCCGTAGAAGTTGTTTATATCCCTTCATCAACTAGAAAAGAGGTGATGAGAAAGAAAGAAAGAAAAAACGTTTATTGGTACATGCCACAAGTATACACAATATAAAAAAGGAAATAAGTAAAAAAACAAAAAACTTAAAACTAAACAATATTGTGTGACTCACGGCTGCACCAAATAGGCCCAGTTCAGCAAAATGCCGGACAACTAGTGCCCGACGCTGGTTTTCAACTGAACCTAAATGGTGAGTGTACGGATGTCAGTTTGTAACCGTAATTATATAAATATTGTGTACATTATGATAAAATTATGTAGTGTGTCTTATAAGAATAACATAAAATAAGGTATCGGCGGGACAACAACTACATTAGCTATTTAAAAAAAAACCGGTATCAGGCAGTTTCCACCACACCATCGTTAGTCCGTGGCATCACACTGCGCAGCACGCAGCCGAGTGCGATGCACGAGTTACCTATTGCGATGCATGAGCTTCAAACGGTTGCGCAGATTTTCTCGAAACATAGCTAAGAACACTCTCGATTAAAATACCTTTCAAATGACACCAATTTTATCAAAATCGGTTCATCCGTTTGGGAGCTATGATGCCACAGACAGACACACAGATACACACGTCAAACTTATAACACCCCTCTTTTTTGGTCGGGGGTTAAAAATTGGGCGCTCGCGCACCCTCGCGCACGAGGAAGCTTTATGGAGCATTCTAATTATTATATTTTGGTAAGATTTAAACTGGGTACGAATTACGGTTAAAAAAAAACAGGCTTATGAGAAGCATACGGACAGTCAAACAGACAGAGGTAGGGATTAGAGCCCAGTATTTTTCGAGTACGGAATCCTAACAACAAAGAATCTGGATTTTCTTTTGTTTTCTTTCGGACTGCCTGAACATATGGGTCAGCTAACCCCATTGCAAAGTGACCCATGTTCTGTAAAGGACATTTACGGGCTAATGAGTTTTAGAGGGACTACATTTTATGTTCGGTAGACTGTAAGCAAATCGGCGAGTATTTACCCTTTTTCACATACGGGGTTTCGTCGTTTTGCCTTTTAACACAGTATTTGTTGTTTATTTTCAGCTATCGTAAATAAACTGGACAAAGCCTGCTCTTATCTATTCTTTCTTCACTATCTAAGTGATGATGATGATGCATCTAGCCAATTTTGGCCACAGCGACTGCAATCGGTGACTTTATAGAATGGTTGTCGAGAGTTTTGGTGTGCTGCTCTTTCATGTGCTCTCAAGTGACAGCATACAGCTGTTAATCGATTAATTAAATTTATTTCTTTAACACCGCGTCCTAACTAAACTGACAATCACAAACAAATACGCAATCGTCGTTTTTGTACATTTATTTGTTTTCAACCTGAAAGCCCACCTTCTAGTTTTCCACCTTCCTACTGAGAAAGAATTTACACATACTGACACTATCCAGCTTTTATAAATTATTGACATTTCTGCAAATAGCGCTTGCTTAGTTTAATGAATTTTAATATTTTATTTTAAGGATTTTATTATTTTGCTTGACCTATTTTATTGACTTGGTAGGGTTTATTGTAGTGATTCTATTTAAATGGATTGGTTTGTGATTTTATTAATTGATGTTAATGGTTGTAATTCACTGGTTTTATTTAAATTATTTGTCTGTAATTGTAATGATCTTATGATTTTATTAATTAATGTTAATGGTTCTATTGTAATTCACTGGTTTTATTTTAATTATTTGTCTGTAATTGTAATGATCATATGATTTTATTATTTTTTGTAGCTATACTTTAATGATTTTATTTTTCGAATCGGTATGCTAATTTTGATGCTTATTATTGAAAAAATTCGCTAAGTAGCGATTTAAAACTCTTGATGTGTTTCTAGTGCATTTATTGTTTTAGCTTCAAACTATATCTTTTGCATGCCTTTTGGTAAAATATGGCTGAACCTACCTGTTATCAAATTATCACCATGTACTGTACCCATATTTGCGAAATAAAATACTTACTTACTTACTTACTTAGTTTTCCCTGTCAGCTAGACCAAGCGCTCAGGCTCGACGAACAAAATAAACGCGACCGCTACTTGCTCACACAACGTTTGCCTTGCTTGGGACACGGACTAAGGTTACTATCATAATCAATTTACCGTTACTTTGTAACTAGCTTTGCTACACAACTTTTGAGAGGGTAGTCAATAATTGAACCAGAAACTCCTTTGAGCTACGTTCTCAACATCTTGTCTCCAAAGAGGCTTAGTTTGCCTCGCAGGATCACAGTACACATACTACATATTGCCATTGTGGTAGGAGAACGGTTGCAGAATCAAACAAACTATTTAGGTCGAGATCTACATATAAACGTTTCATAGTTTTATACTTTACGTAGTTACGGTCGCGGCGATCCATGTTTTAGTAAAAGCACAGACTTGCACTGACTAAAACCCATCCATGTTCCTTCTTAGGCCTTTGTATTCCAAGGCCACGGTATCTCTTTCGAACAGTCCCGCAGCCCTGGCAGGCATCGGTCCTCTCCGACCATTTGTTGACGTCTCCTTGAAGCGCGCGTAGAACACGAACGCAACGTCGAATATCATCGTCATAATACGGACGGACGGTGAGCTAGCCCATTACTCACCGTCCACAGTCCAGCGCCTACGGTGGTCGGGGGCCACTGAGCGTCTCCCGCGCCGGCTGGATGTGAGGCCCTATCCCTCTCACGTTCCGCCACTTCCTTCGCTAGCACGACTGCTTCGCAGAAGGAGGCGGCGGCTTCCCATTCCTTGTCGCTCCGGACCATGGATTGAACCAGGACCATTGAGCACCACTGCATGGTTGGTAACACAGACTAAGGCTCCCAGTCCTTGTTATTATGTCGTTCATTTATTTATACCCGGAAATGTAACACCTATAAAAATACCGTCATTATCAAGTCACTTGTTTACAAACAATACCAAGATTCAAATCTTTACAATCCTTACTGGCACAATTTCCCATTTCCTTTATTTTTAGACCCCAAAAAGTTTCCAAGTTTGGCCAATCCCCTCTAAAAATATAAGCAACCTTTACATATTTACGCGGCTAAAATTAGCTAGGGGTGACAAACAAAGGCCCCCCCTTCTAAACAAAAAATAGGTGGGTATTACCTTCCCACTTTAAACTTGAAAGTCGCGCTTTGAATCGCAAATGACGAACTGGGGCAAGACGGTTTAATTTGACGGAAACAACTCTTAATTAAATGGAAAATAATTTGGGCACTCAGACATTCGGCACTGATTGGATTTCACTGCACAGCTTATGACATATTTGAAATTCAGAATTTATTTTATGAAATGTTTGAATGAAATCAATAGGCGTTAGTTAATAACGGTTTCCAAATAATATTTTGATTCGTGAATTTAGCAATTCTGAAAACCTGGTTTATTTGATTGCGTCGTACTGCCTAGTAGGTATAAAAGTACAATTGCGATTCTCAGCTTGGGCAAAGTGTTACAGGATTTTCGTATCAGGAATTTTCTCGTTATCGGGCCGGAGTCTGGAGTTTTGCCCGGTTGTTGATAGCAATAGGCTAGCCATTCTCTTATCGAAATCTATAGGTAGGTATTAGGTATACCACTTCTGACTAACTCTTTGAGGCTTTTACGGTTTGTTTTATATTGAAGCTATAATTAACGCCGACGAAAAATGTCATAGTTGTGATGTTGCATTTGGAAATCATGGGACAATGCACTCTCATGACTCTGCCCAGCAGAGGGCTAGAGAGACAGGCTAACAGTAACAGTAAGTAGATGTTGCATCATTTTTATCCTATATTTTGATTTTACTTGTCCATAAATTATTGTCGACGTTGTGGAAGCTCGAGGACAAGTCCGTAATAAATTCAAATGAGCGAAGTGTCTGCAAAGCGCCGATAGCATGAAGTTGTCCGGTTGCATTATCCTCCAGTCTTATTTAAATGTACTGTAAAGTTCCAGGTAATATTTTCATTACAATTCGGACTTTATTGAAAAAGAATAGAATATACATTACGCCTGTAAAGCCCAAAGCGGTTAAACAAAACTGAGCCCAATTACAGTACACCCACATTTCGACAGTTATGTTTATTTTATAGTCCTTACTCTTCGGGGATTACATGCCTGATATTATATTATTTGAAGTGAAACTACTAATGCGACTTCCAACAAGGGTGCGTTAAACGTTTAACGCTACCATGGAGGGGGTATGAAAGCACTGTTGCGTTAAACATTCAACGCTCCTGGGGAGGGGGAATAGAAAGAGACAGAGCGGTCATTTCCACATTACGAAGTTTCACTTCTTCCGCGCGGAAGGACTTCACGCACCATTTTTTTCTGTAAGTTAATCTCTCCCTCCTTAATACCTATAACTTAGGCTTGAAGCATTTTTCTATATCAGTTTATCTATAACCTTAAAGTGTGTGGCCCGCATTCAATAATGGCTTTGAGGAGCCGATACAATGATGACACAGTATTAATATTCAGAACCATTAATTTAAACTCAACAACTCATTGTTTCACATAAACAAAAGATTTATTATTCGCATGTCAAAATTCTCTCCAATATTTTTGATACGAATATTTTTAAACTGAAAATAATATAATACTTTGATTGGCACGCACAGAGGTCAGGATTGTTTTAATATTCAAGTTATTAAATATCGTATCTTTTTTCATTGTTTTAAGAGTTATTTTTTTTGACAGATTATATTATATTAAGAGCATTTAATTTTACGCCTTACGGCATTTTATACAAACTTTCAAGTCCTTATTTTCCGAAATGACTGAACCGATTTTAATGAAACTTTATACGCTTATGCAGGATACATAGGTCTTAAAAGTTACTAAAAATAGTGTTACAGCCAAATTACACCGATTATAAATTATCTGTAGACACAGAAGTATCCAGTTATCTTTTTCTTTTTAAATTCATTTCTTGGCCGTAATCGGCGGATCTTCGAATAAGGTACGTCCTCTAGCTAGCTATCTTTGACAAATCCATAGTTGCATTCTGCTTCTATATATGCTAAAGATGTCATAATTATGACACTTTAATCAATGTTAAAGATGTATTTAATTAATATTTTTCCGATACTTCAAATTTGACAGATGAAAAGTAGGCGTTTATATGTCAATTGACAAACAAACAGGGTGGAATGTAGGTTTAGGGGTATGAGGAACAGGGTGTAAAGTTCCTCAATACTCCATAGAAAAGGGAGGATCCTCCGGCCAGACAGGTGTTATGTCTGGCGGGCAACTGCCCGATAGTTGTTATCGGGTTTCTCTATATATATTAAAGTCGATGTAAACTTTGCTTGCGACTTGTAGGAAATTGATGTTAGTTCCTCCGCCGCGTCATAGATGGCGCTGTAGTCGTTTTTGTAGTATGTTGCTTTTTGTGGTCGCTACATCACTCCCCCCCGGAGACCGGAGGTCGATAGTCGAATGAGTCATCTTTTAGGTATTTAGCCGTGCCAGTTGGAAGCTCGTTGCCGCATTGTTCACGGTGAGTCGGAACAGTCTGCGGTGGTGAGGTGAACCCCAGTGAGTCGGGGCCGGCGCTGCATTTGCTCCGGTGTGTCGGACGTGGTACAGCGCCGCGATGTGGCAGACAGCTAGAGAGGTGTCGACCGGGAGGTAGAAGCTCTCGACCGGCCGAAAGTGCAGTATGCTGTGCCATGGTCGCTTGATGAGAGGCTGAGGGTGCTGACCAGGAATGCGCTTTCGCTGCATGCTGGTGGTCAGGTTTACCCAGTAGAAGCTGGCTGGCTGTGAGACTCGCTGCTCGAAAGCTGGAGGAAGTGATAATGATGTCACGTTGTTCGAAGGCTGCGCTGACGTCCATTTCGGGGTCACCAGTTTAGGGGTATGAGGAACAGGGTGTAAAGTTCCTCAATACTCCATAGAAAAGGGAGGATCCTCCGGCCAGACTGGTGTTATGTCTGGCGGGCAACTGCCCGATATTTGTTATCGGGTTTCTCTATATATACTAAAGTCGATGTAAACTTTGCTTGTGAATTGTAGGAAATTGATGTTAGTTCCTCCGCCGCATCATAGATGGCGCTGTAGTCGTTTATGTAGTATGTTGCTTTTTGTGGTCGCTACATAGGCGTGGTTAGTCCGACTTAAGTTCAGTCAATGACTCACACTGGTATTATTAGTCTTTAACATTGATTGAAGCAGAATGCAACTATGGGTTTGACAAAGATAGATAGATAGACGTCGTACCTTATTGGAAGATCCGCCAATTGCGGCCAAGAAATTCTAAGAATAGGTACTATTTGGTGGGTGTTTTCAACTGTTGTCATGGCAACAAAAGGTCAAATTAGTTCATAAATGGATTTGGGAAGGCTTTTAGATTATGGGTGTAAGAATACCAGTGTTTATCTATATCTTTAGACAAGTCGTCTACAAGGGCAAATCCAAAAAAATTCAAGACCTCTTTTTAAATAAATTCAGCACTTATATTTCAAGTTAACTAATTTAAACAAAAAACGAAAGGGTTTAATCAACGTACTTGTTTTAACCGAGGTAAAGCAGAATTTTTCGAAGTACCTAATCTCGGTAGAGGTTGTTACATGAAAGATTTAACGGTACGTTCCTCAGTTTTGGGTTAAATTAAGAAAAGTTGAACTTTTCGTGTAGGGTTACCATGACTTGAGGCAAATTAAGATGGAACATAATAAGGAAAGTTTTGACTGGAATAGTGGCTGCTATTATAACCCTTAGGATAAGTTGTAGATATTTTTTTTAATTTCTACCACCCACACTAAAAATAAATTGTTATTCTAATCTATGCTACTACCAAAGTTTAATACTAAATCCATGAATAATATCATGCTCGATCGTAACATCCGACAGAATAATTATATGAAAATATATTCTTATTTATTTATTTCTGTACATAATATAATTTACATTTTTAATTATTTCTATATAAAATAATAAAATGAAAACATTTTAAATTTAAAAATAGTAGCCCAACTGGTATCGGGAACAGGGTCCAAGCTACCGGGGTGGTCAGGGCTCCAGAGAAAGGAACCTCCTAAGAATACGAGCCCTGCCCAAGAGTAACGCTTTCTGAATCCAGCTGTCATCAGATATCGGTCGAGGCTCTTGGCAATTAGGCCATTGGCTGATACGACTATCGGCACAATGATCGCTGAGTCAACATCCCACATGTCGATAACCTCGTGAGCCAAGTCAAGATACTTGATTTGCTTATCTTTCTCGGCTTTCACGAAGTTCTCGTCATGCGGAACCGTTATGACAACAATCATTGCGCGCCGCTCTGATCGATCCAACACCACTAAATCAGGCTTATTGGCTACAATCGTCCTGTCAGTGATGATTGATTAATCCCAATACAGTGTGATATTGCCATTTTCGAGAACTGGGTCAGGCACAAGGCTGTATTTCAGAGCAAGTTGCTGATGGATAATCCTGGCTACAAGGTTGTGTCTATGCAAGTATTCTCCGTTAGCTAGACGAGAGCAACCGGACATAATGTTCTTTTATAAATATATTAGTCTTAACCGTTTCAGGGTCTATTCAAAAATGGGAAACTACTATAAACGATGATCTATCCAGCATTAAGCCACAATTTCTCCAGCATTATTATGTGTGGATGACAACCTGTTTTGGTATCGTCTCGCAATCTTTCAGTATGCATAAAAAAACGAGGGCATAAATGTCGTTGGACGAATGAACAAAACAAACCATACTCAGTAAAACATTATTATTTCAAGACCAAAAAATACTGCCCAGTCAACAATAACAAAACTTCGAGCAAGTGAAATAAATTAAAATCCAAATGTCCTAATTTTCCCAAAACCCTGGTAACCCAACACCGCTGTACACCTTGCGGGCTCGCCTAGAATTTAATTAGGAATTTTTCGCGTTGATTAAACAGTGAAGGCCTCTTAATAAACAAGCAGCCGTATGATTGGCGGGTTTCCTTGTTCTAAGCTACAAGCCTCTTGCCTTTACAAATGGTTCTGTCTGTTGGTATAAGTTTAGACACTGTTTTTTTGGAATTAACTGTTTAGGGGTGTTTATGTTATGCAGTGTGAATATTATCAATTATTTGTGAAAAAAGTTTTAAAATAGTCTTGTTACTGTTTTTAGGGTTCCGCACTGAGACTTCGCTGTCCGTCCGTCCGTCCGTGTCCACCAGGATGTATCTCATGAACCGTGATAGGTAGCCAGTAGAATCTACAGATTATGTATTTCTGTTGATGCTATAACAACAAATACTAAAAACAGAATAAAATAAATACTTAAGGGGGCTCCCATACAAAAAAGTGTTTTTCTTGCTCGTTTTTATTATAAATAATGGTACGGAACCCTTCGTGCGCGAGTCCAACTCGCACTTGGCCGGTTTTTTTTATGATATTTTTTTAAATAAATTTATACCATGTGTTGTTTTGCATCCTCGTCAAAATTCAGGATGTTGTCACAAAATACATAAGTAATCAATATAAATTACAAAAAAAACACTGCTTTTTTTGTTCTTTGTCAGTATTTCAGGGTTAATCCCCTTATCGTGGTTTAGATTTTTTGTATGTATGTAAGCGGGGCTATAAAGCGAGGAGTAGCCGGGCCGCCTTTAAAACACGTTTGGTTCACACTTACCGATTTCCGAAAATAAGAAAAAAAACTAAAATTACCTACCCATTTTATTATTGATTTGGGTCGAGAATCATCAGCATAGTTACCTCCTTGAATTTGACGAGGATGCAAAACAAACCTTGTAAAATTATCATCATGCACAGCCCGACTACACCCATTGCTGTGTATTATAGGCTTTGCTTTGCTTTTGCCAAGCTCCACGTTCATATGCCAGCATCATCCAGGATCTACCCGCGATGGCAACAATGTTGTCTACCCATCTCGCCGGCGGACGACCACACTCCTCTTTTAGTCATTGGACGCCACTCGGCCACAGCTTTTCTCCATCTGCCATCACCAAACCTGGCTAGGTATCCTGCCCAACTTCATTTGTTCACGTATGAATGCCTCATCAAAACACTAATTGTAGGTAATGAAATTTTGACGGCACGGTTGGCGCAGTGGTTGAGCGATCAACCGCTGCGCAGCGTGTCGCGGGTTCGATCCCCGCACGGAACTAATATTTGTAAGACCTACAGATAGTTGTTCCGGGTCTGGCTGTTTGTGTATGTCAGTTAAAATGTTTGTAAACGCACCCACGATACAGGAGAAATTCATAGTGTGGGGCAACGTTTTATAAAAAAAAAAAAAAAAAATTGGTGAGACCAATATTACTTTAATTCTTATGATGTACACGTTTTAACAGTTATTTTAAAATTCTTCTTTCAGCCAGCCCTTTGTGTCTTATTCTCGGACTTGAAGAGGTCTTTCCCTTTCATTTTTCCTTTACCCTATGTCGGTTTTATTACTCTCAGATGCCTTGCAACTTTTCAATACATTTTTTTTCTATATTTTTCGCCACCACTTTTACTTCGGTCCCTATGCAAGACTTAGCCACCCTTCCTTTCCCATGGGTGAAGTTGTGTATACAAATAACATATCCACGCATACAATATCTATTCAATTTTTATTTTTATTGGTATAGGTATAGAATCAATTGTTCTATTACTGGAAACAGCAAACATGTGGTTCGATAACATCTATTTTTGGACATAAAAATACTTTACTCTGTTGATTCTCATCCCTCGGTAAAAGATGTTTGAACATTTTTATCGTTGTAAAGAATAGGTTTAATGATCTCATAAAAACACCCTCACTCCTCAGCCCTGTAAAATAATGAAAACAATTTTGCTAAGGAGGTCATTAAAAATGCTGCTAAAGTTATTAATTGGTTGCATTTCTCTCCAACAAGATAAAATGATTTAAAAAGAGCAGGGAAATCAAACAATTATAATACTCAGCAATCATTAAGTAATATCATGATTTTTTCAATAAAATTACCGGTGAGACAGAAATTACGTTAGTCGTTACGAGTCAGAAGCCAAAAAGTCTGACATCCAGTCTTACCAAGGGGTATCGTATTACCCAGTTACTGGGTTGTGGAGGTCAGATAGGCAATCGCTTCATGTAAAATACTGGTACTCAGCTGCATCCGGTTAGACTGGAAGCCGGCCTCACAAGATAGTTTGGGAAAAGGCTAGGCAGATGATGATGCGTTAATAAAAAAAGCTAGATTTTACGCCCCATTAACAGAAAGCGATCAATGTTTCTAACAAAATTGTTTTCCCAACCTTCCCGTCAAACAAAATTACTAAACGAAAACGTCAGTCCCGTTTACGATTCCGTTTTACGGTTTTAATCTAAGCACCAAATACCATTGAGTTACGATTTATTTTACGCATGAAACGAACGCGAACGCTGAACGATTAATTGTGTAAAATGTCTTTTACGATCCGCTGTAAAATTCGGCTGCGTGAATAGGATGCTTTTATCCGTATTCCGATATCTTTCTTAAATTTTTGTTAGATATTTTAATTTGGGAATTGTCTTTTTGACTAAGGGAACAATGATAAGTTATTGACTTGAGTATGATTTCTGTGACTGATGCTTACGTAATAAGAAACTTCTTAAAGCTTTTTTTGCCAAAGGCATAGAGTGCTTGTTTTAGTGTATAGCTGTTAAGGAGCAAAAATTTTGATGATCGCAAGCGTACGGAGCTTTTTCAGACGGTCATATTCTGTCAAAATGTTGGTCACTTCCTGATCCGAAAAATAATAAAATGCAGTAGGAGGTTCTTAACATTTTTATTTCTAGACTGTACCAATTTGGCGCACTTTTATTGCACTCAATTACATCATTTATAACAGTAAGGAAATATAAGACGTCCTATATTAATTAATACAAGTTAAATCGTTGCATAATCCAAGCATAAACATATCGTTGTAGCTGTGAAACGCAGCGCAGCGTTCTGAAACCTAGTCGTTCAAGTACTAACACCATGTAAGTTAATTTTAGACGGTATTGACATTCTGATGCCGTATGTTAGAGAATCGGAAGACCGTTGTTTCAGCCAATCAGAAATAAACAGCGTCTCTATCTAGTTTGAAGTAAGATAAGAGTCGATAAGAAGCTAAAATAGAGGTCAAATTATATGTATGTGTTTGTGTTAATTATAATTTATTTTCTTTTATGTATGAAAAAGTACTAGATATAAGTTTTTGGAACGAAGTTCCTTATCGCGCGTTGTGAAAGGGGGCTAGACGGAAAAAATTCTTACGAAAAGTTGTCACGACACTTTTTGCTATAGTACGCTATTGTAAGCTGTGCGGCGTCGCATGTTTCTCTGTCTGTCTCTCTCTCTCTTATAGAAAGCAAGCCAGATATTTTCATTTCTATTTCGCATTAAACAGTGTGGTGTCGCGACGATTATTTTTGGAACTTCGTTCCATCCGGATGTCCCTTGACACCTCTCAAGTTTTTTTTGGAACGAAGTTCCTTATCGCGCGTTGTGAAAGGGGGCTAGATGGAAAAAATTCTTACGAAAAGTTGTCACGACACTTTTTGCTATAGTAAGCTATTGTAAGCTTTATATCTTTAAAATAAAGTTGAAATTTCCTTAAATTACGTACAATTGGGGTGTGTATGTGAGTAAGGATAGATATGATTATTATTTTGAGTGACCGAACTACAAAGTACAAATTCGGTTGTGCAGTTAAGTAAGACGTATTGCTTCGAATTAAGGATTAATCTTCCTTAAATTAAATATTTTATTTTTTGCACACTAACTTAAATCTAAAATCATCATTCTCTTGCCCTTATCCCAATTTATTTGGGGTCGGCGCAGCATGTCTTCTTCTTCCATACTTCTCTATTACTTGTCATCTCAAGAGACACCTCCTTTCTTGCCATATCATTCTTCACACAGTCCATCCATCGTTTCTTTGGTCTTCCTCTACTCCTAAAAACATCCACATTCATACTCAAAACTTTTCTCACGACGTTTTCCTCATTCCTCCTCATCACATGCCCATACCACGACAACCGATTACCACACATCTTTTCAGTCACCGGCGCCACTTTCAAACTGCCCCTTATGTACTCATTTCTTATTTTATCCTTTCGCGTAACACCACACATCCCCCTTAGCATTCTCATCTCAGCTACATGCAAATCCCTTTCATTCATCCCTTTTGTGGCCCAACATTCTGATCCATACAAGACAGCAGGTCTAACCATTGTTTTATAAATCTTCCCCTTGAGTTTAAGAGGAATGCGGGAGTCGCAGATAGTTCCCGTGACCTGCCGCCAATGTTAATTCTGTGCTTTACACTACGATCTATTTCGCCATCGCTTTGGACAAGTGAACCGAGATACCGAAAGTCGGAGCAGACAGGAAGAAGCGCGCCATCTAGCGATATGACACCAGGGCTGGAGAGACCGCCGAAATCGCAGAACATGTATTCAGTTTTAGTTCTGCTGATTTTCAGGCCAACATTCTCCAGCTTCTGTTGCCATTCCTCCAATTTGCTCTGGATCTCCGGTCCATCTTCACCAACAAGAACGATGTCGTCGGCGAAGAGCATGCACCAGGGTGCCTCTTCCTGTATATCCGACGTCAATGCGTCCATAATCAACAGGAAGAGATACGGACTCAAAGCCGACCCTTGGTGCAAGCCTACAGCCACACTGAACTCGTCGGTGTTACCAGCAGCTGACCGTACGTAGGTACAAGATTGGCTGTACATAGCACGAATTAACTCTACATACTTCCCTGGCATACCTTTCTCTTTCAAGGCCCACCACAACACTTCCCGAGGTACCCTATCATACGCTTTCTCTAGATCAATGAACACCATGTGCAAGTTCTTGTGCGCACGTCTGTACTTCTCACCTAATTGGCGAAGTGCAAAAGTGGCGTCCATTGTTCCTCGACCTGGCATAAACCCAAACTGGTTTGGGCTAACCTCACTCTCCTCTCGCAATCTTTTCTCTATTACTTTCTCCCAAACTTTCATACTATGTGACATGAGCTTTATCCCTCGATAGTTGTTGCAATCCTGCACATAACCTTTATTTTTAAAATAGGCACTAGCGAACTATTGCACCATTCTTGTGGGATCGCTTCTTCGGTCAACAACTTATTGAAAAATAAAGTCAACCACATGTATCCATCTTCTTTTAAACACTTCCATACTTCTACTGGTATTTCATCAGGGCCCATGGCCTTTCCATTTTTCATACTTCGAACTGCATTCCTTACTTCATCCATGCTAATTTCCCTCACCACACCCATATTTACTCGTACCTCTTTAAGCACACCGCTCCATTCATTCTCTTCATTCATCAACTTTTCAAAATAAACCTTCCACCTTCCTTTTATTTCGTCATCTTTCGACAGAACTTTACCAGCGCCATCTTTTATACATCTTATATGATTTATATCTCTCGTTCTCCTTTCTCTTGCTTTTGTTATCCGATAGAGCTCCTTCTGGCCTCTAGGGCTGTCCAGTGAGTCATATAACTTCTCCTGCGCCTTAGTCCTGGAAACTGCTACCGCCTTTTTTGCCTTTCTCTTCCATTCTCTATAAATCATCTTTTTTTCTTCCTTCAAACTGTCGTTCCCGATTGCTACACCCTGGCAGTCTTTAAACGCAACCTTCTTTTCTTTCAGACTCTTTTGTACCTCTTCATTCCACCACCATGTATCCTTATCAATTATACCTTTCCCTTTCGATTCTCCAAACACATCTTTTGCTACTCTTCTTATACAGTCCGCCATCTCTTTCCAACATTCATTCACAGATTTTCCTTCCATATCCTTCATTTCAATCATCTTATCTACCACCTTGCTTTTAAACATACTTGCACATTCTTCTTTTTCTATCATACGCCATCTGGTTTTAGGTGGGGGCCGTTCTTTGTTTCCACTAGACGGGGCACTAACTTTTACCTCCATTACAACAAGTCTGTGTTGGGAGACTAAGTCTTCGCCTGACAGCACCTTACAGTTTGTGACCCATTTGAGGTTGTCCCGTTTGACCAAAAAATAGTCAATTTGCGTCGAGTGGTGGCCACTTTTATAAGTAATCAGGTGTTCGGCTCTTTTTTTAAACCACGTATTCGTGATTGCCAGGTCAAAAGCAGAAGCAGCTTGTAGCAGTGCCTCGCCGTCAGTGTTACGGTCTCCATACCCCCAGCCGCCATGCACTCTCTCATACCCATCCTTCACTCTTCCTACATGCCCGTTGAAATCACCCCCTACATACACGTCTTCACTCTCTTGCACATCCAACATCACTCGATCAAAGTCTTCCCAGAACTTCTCTTTTACGCTATCCTCACTTCCTGACTGGGGTGCATACACACTAATTACATTTAACACCAAACTATCTACAATCACTTTTACAGCTATCACTCTATCGCTCACCCTTTTAACATCCACCACACATTCTTTTAACTCATTATCCAAAACTATTCCCACTCCATTCCGCTTTCCATCACTGCCACAGTAGTAAAACTTATATCCTTCTCCTATCTCTCTTGCCCTGTCACCCTTCCACCTAGTCTCTTGCAGACACGCTATTTTTATCCGTCGCCTTTTTAAAACATCTGCTAACTCTCTTCCTCGTCCAGTCATCGTACCTATATTCCAGCTCGCACACCTCATTCTTATTTCGCTTCTTTGTCCCAGACTATTACTGCCGGGGAAGAAAGCACAGGCTGTTTGCCGTGCCTTCATGTCGTACTGTTGCACGTGCTAAGTCGCCAATTCCTCGCACTCTGGCCGCGCTTAATGATCTCTTAGAGTCTAATCTAACTTGCGATCTGTTTGCGGATGGATGGATGAAGATTTTATTGGTATGTCAGAAGTACTGCGAGAGGAATTTATGAAAGTGTTGTTAACCTTCTTTTATATGTCATGTTTTTTCTTATTAATGTTTCTACTTAATTTGATTTACTTGTTTGTATATGTGTTAATCTTAGTTACTGTAATTGGTTGTAAAAGCAACCGTTGTAATTAATTAAATAAATAAATAAATTTCTTTTACACTCCGAGCTGGCGTCTTATGTCGCACCCGCCCGTTCTGGTGCGACAACCCTTGTCCACTTTCCGCAGTGGCCGGGTGCTGCCTCTGCGCGTCGCCTGTGGGGTACGCCCTAGCCCTAACATTACTTCCATTTATAATATGATTCATGCTGCATGGGTTTTGGCAAAGATTTTATAACCGGCCGCCTGCCTGACGTCAACCCTCCTCGGGAATGCTATTGTGCATATCTTTTTAATTTTACATATGCTAAGTATTCCATTAGTCGCCTTTTACGACACCCGATGGATGAAATGGGGTGGTGGTATTCTTTGAGTCCGGCACCACACGGAATCTCTCTCTCTAACTTAAATCTAAAATGTATTGATATTATGTACGTGAAAGGAACTTCGTTCCATCCGGGTGTCCCTTGACACCTCTCAAGTTTTTTTTTTAATTTTTTATTGTGAATGTTCCTAAATTAAGTGATAAAAGACACGCTGCAATATTATTAAGTTAGTTTTAAGTTATTTTGCTGCGCCCTAACAGGGTCATGCACTCTCTAGTTTTAAGCCCAGCTTGTAACTGTGAATGTGTACATTTTGCATTAAATAAATTAATAAATAAGTGAACACAAATTATAAAATAGTATTGTACCATTACCTAGGTATAAGTATGCAGTTTCTTCACTCTCCTGTAAAGTTGCAATTTTTGACTTACGAGGTGTTAGAACCTCGACGAAGAATTGTAGAAATACGCAGCAGCCCTAAGGGTATGAGACAATTAAATAGGGACTACTTGGGAACGAACTTAAATTTGCTTAGCCCTTTTTTTTTGCGGATGGGAAATCATCAAATGACTTCTCCCGCGCCCAGAGCGGGAGGGAGTGTCAGACTTGACTGACTAAAACCCACCCATGTTCCTTCTTAGCCCTTTGTGTTCCAGGGCCGCGGTATCTCTTTCGAACAACCCGCAGCCCTGGCAGGCATCGGCCCTTTTGGACCCCTTCCGGTTTGCTGACATCTCCTTGAGGCGCGCGTGGAACACGTACGCGCCGTCGACACGGCCTTTCGTCATGAGACGGATGACGGTGAGCTAGCCCATTACTCACCGTCCACAGGCTCGCGCCTACGGTGGCCGGGGGCCACTAGTTGCCCCCCGACGCCCGGGGCGTCTCCCGCGGCGGCTGGGACGTGAGGTTCTCTCCCTCTCACGTTCCGCCACCTCCTTCGCTAGCATGACTGCTTCAGAGAAGGAGGCGACGGCTTCCCATTCCCTCTCGCTCCGGACCATGGATTGAACCAGGGCCGGACGCGAGAGGTCGCCGCCGCCAATCGCCGCTACAAGGACACGGCGGTGCTCAGCCCAGGCGGGGCAGAGCTCCACGGTGTGCTCCATCGTTTCCTCCGGCCAATCCTCGCAAAGGTAACACCCGGGCGTTTCCTCCCGCCCGATTCGGTGCAGGAACCTCCCGAAACAACCGTGTCCGGTGAGGACCTGCGTCAGGCGGAAGGTGAGGGCGCCGTGGCGCTTCTCAAGCCACTCCTCAAAGAGGGGACTTATCGCCACTATTGTGGCGTGCCCTGCACGTGGTTGCGATAGTCGCTGTCTCCATGCCGCCATAAGATCGCGCCGGAGGTCTGTCCGCTGAGTGACAATTTGCCGCGGCAGCGGAGTTTCCCCCCGGCGTTGTGCCTCCGCGCGCCATTCGTGCAGGCGCGCGAGCACTATCGCCTCCAGATCCCATGGCGGCAATCCGGCCAAGAGACTCGCCGCCTCGCCGGAGATCGTGCGGTACCCCGGACCAGCCTTACGGCTACCACCTTCTGGGGCGCGTTCAGGTAATGGGCGGCTCGCCACCTCAAAGAACGCGCCCACACCGGGGCCCCGTAAAGGGCCATGGACCGCACGACCCCCGCATAGAGCCTCCGGCAGGAGGCGTTTGGACCCCCCAGGTTGGGCAAGAGCCGCTTGAATGCAGCCCCTGCCCGTTCTAGTTTTGGGGCCAAACGTCGGAAGTGCTCAACGAAGTTCAACCGGCTGTCGAGGACAAGCCCTAGGTACTTTAGCGTCGACTCGACGCCGATGGGAACCCCTCCTACCGTCAGTATGGATCCCGACGGTGGTGCATTCCGAGGCCCATGAAAGCACATGGCCTCGGACTTGTGCAATGCCACCTCGAGACCCAGTTGCCGGATTCTCTCCACGACTATCGCAACCCCGCGTGTCATTAATTCGGCCGCCGCCTAAATTTGCTTAGCCTTAGATGTAAAGTAGAATAAAACAAGGTGGATAGTGATTGCATCGTTGTAAGCGCGACGGCTGTTCGTGGATTCCTGGATTCCATCCCTAGACCAAAATTTTACAAATAAAAATGGCCGATGCACACGCTGACACATTGTCATTGTCTATCTGTCGGTATGTTGATTCTTCCGTGGACAAAACTCGTTTCTACAGTGGTCATGCTACGCGTGCTGCTAATTACTGTGAATCCATTAGTAACGTGTAAACAGACTACTAATTCGAATCATTTAATCAATTCTAATGTTTTATGATCAGTTTGGGCACTAATAATTATACATGCTAAAATATCTGCCTAGCTTTTCTCCTAACTACAATGGGGTCAGCTTCCAGTCTAACCTAATGCAGCTGAATACTAATATTTTACATAGAGCGAATGCCTGTAGTATCTGACCTCCACAACCCAGTTAGTTCAAGATTTGTGACCTACCTACACAGCAATAACTTATTATTATTTTCCACTCTAATAAGATTCGACGTCTGGCCAAATACAAATGTTTATTTTGCAAATAAGTTTTTACAAACACTTTTACACGTTGTCTTTTTTAAAAACTAGTTGAGGCCGGTGTTTCACACCTGACTACTCTAAGAAGAAACAGCCGAAATAAACTCAGAGGTCACTCTCTTTTAAAGTCCAGACATAGTTTCATATGAGGACCATACAGATTAGTGTCTGAGATGGTCTTTTGAAGAAAGAATCACACCGATTGGAGTGGACCAGTCCAGTCAGTGTAAGCATTTTGTCAGTGATCGTGTAGCTCAACTCATAAACCAAGGAACTCAAAGACATGACGAACAATACCAAAGAAAGGACATTTGGGTAGGGCATATAGTACTCAAATTGCCAGACAAACAAACTAAACTAGATAAAAATAATAATTATAGTACGGAATATAATAATACGGCAGTTTTACAAAGTAGATTTTTTTTGTCGAATTTGTTTTAAACATATTAAAAACCAAACGACTC
Organism: Cerastis leucographa; assembly: GCA_963082945.1. NCBI lineage: Eukaryota > Metazoa > Arthropoda > Insecta > Lepidoptera > Noctuidae > Cerastis > Cerastis leucographa. The sequence continues at coordinate 16,911,725 of OY720358.1, read as the reverse complement.
TCGAAATAGGTACCATTATTAAGTTAGTACAGCCACAAAAACATTTTATGACAAAGAAAAAATAAGGGCCAGTCCTTCGAAAATGACCAGTACACTATATTTTCAAAAAAAGAACCTATTCTAATACTCCTTTCATCTATTTGACGCACGGTTAAACGCAAAAGATGTTCGCCCATTAAAATAGCCTTCAGAGGTTTTTCTTTACGGTAGAGTGAGGCAAAGATACCCTACCGTAGAGCCTAACGCTCCGGTTGGTCGGATGGCCCTAATCGTGTCACACATGGTTAATTATGCATATCCTTTTAAGCTGCGGGACAAGTTATGAGCGGAATGAGGGTTAGGATTTTGTTAAAAACATATATGTAATATTTACCATGATTTTGAGGCTGGTTAAAAACCAACGCATCCATGCTGGCTGAATTTCAATAATCACAAATCTTGTTGTGATTCACTGTGAGACAGGAGACATGCATTCCCTAAGTTTTGGAGTAATCTTTGGCACAATCATACCAAGGCTACCAGCCCACTTGAAGTTTAATTGTAGGTATAGAAAAAAACTTCAATTCGCAGGTGCGATGACTGTGAAGACACACGATTTTGAAGCAGACAGGTTTTGAAAAGGCTGGCATGGCCGAGTTCTACTCACGTTACAAAGTTTAATATTACAGTTTAACAGAAACAGCACCAAAGTGAAGATCTCTTATCTAACACACTAGTTTTTTCCGTCTTTTTACAATGCTACCAGTATTGGAATTATTAAAAGAACTACAGTACTTTCACAAGTTATTTTGAATTGTGATCTTGAAAATAGTTTTTTTTTTTTTTTATTTGAATTTCTGAGCATCCTAATAAGTCTCTCACAGCTTACTCCTTGTACCATAAACCAAACCGGTACGCAGAGATTATCAAGGGCCACCCATGTGGAATCAGGAAATTAATTATGAGAAAAACATCCACTAGATTAAAGGGTTTTATAGTATTTATAGGAGCTTCCTGTTCCGGTAAATAGTTGATACGGGGAGGTAAAGGTACCATTAATGTTTATTTGGAGGTTTATTAGGGTGCCTTACTAATGGTTTGTAAGACTATCTGGTTTTGTGGTAGATAGGTAAACTATTGAAGCAATTGTTACGAAACGGATGAAACGGTTATTTTAATTAAGTTAATTAACCAAACGTGAAAAGTAAAAAAAAAAAAACTTTATGCGTTTTTTTTTATGCATCTCAGTTAGCCGTCCAAATAAAAATAAGTTACATCTTAAAGCATATTATTTTCTATTATTTATTTATTCAAACTTCATGTTTAATAGTTTTTCCGTAATAAAAGGTAGAAGCCTGGTAAATCGGAATTGTGTCCGGTTGATAGCAATTTAACATAACTGGCAAACTGTTAGAGTACTATACAAGATTTTGTTTTGCATCGTCGTCAAATTCAAGAAGGTAACAATGCTAATGATTCTCGTCCCGAATCGATACTAAAATGAGTAGGTAATTTTTTATATTTTTTTCTTATTTACGTAAATCGGTAAGTGTAAACCACCCGTGTTTCAAACGCGGGCCGTCTGATTCTGGCCTTATAACCACGCTTCCACACGTATACAATAAATCTCAAACGTTTATTCGATATTTTTTTATGAAATAAACTACGTTAAGGGGGTCATTCTGAAATACTGACAAACATAAACAACCAAAAAATCAGCATTTATTAATAATTAACTAGGTAACGTAATTTTTATTGATTATTTATATCTTTTGTGACAACCTCCTGAATTTTGACGAGAATGCAAAACAACACCTTGTAGTTACACATCTGCATACCCCAACGGGGAAACATGCGCCAATCATCACCAGATCACTACCATCACAATAATAAAAAATAAAAAAACAAAAAAAAAATATAAAAAAAAAAAAATTGTGCGTGGAGTCCCTCCGCGCGGAAGAAGTGAAACTTCGTAATACTACACGCATGCGTTCGAGTGCCACGCATTCACTCTCGTTATTTTATTGAGCTTCTAAATAATATTATAATATTTTATTGTTGTACACTTTTTATTACATAAGATTATCGAGGTTATTCAACTCATGGACATTGAGCGAAGGCTGGTCACACCGAAGAGTCGAATGCATGACTGTTTGCACGCCATCTTGCGTACCTAGTAGAACTACGTTGTCACAAATCTTGTAAATAAATAGCGCCATCTCTTATTGGGTAATAGAAAATATTCCCCCTCCATGAAAACGTTAAACTTGTTGGAAGTCGCATAAGAAGTTTCACTTCAAAAACAAAAATCATCACCATAATACTACCTAGACCTAAACAAAATAAACACTCACGACGTTGACAGTAACGATCACTCGCTATACGTCGCTCGGTCGGGTGCTGTGTTGTTGGCGCGACAAAGCTGACATGTCCAATGTATTACGTGACGTCACACGTGCCTTGTTCGGGTGATAATACATGCGAGTGCAAACACTGTGCAGATTAGGTACATGTGTATGTTTGTTTGTTTGTGCAATAGTGTTATAAAAAGTTTTGGTGCATGAGTGAACGGCTTGCCGCTTTTGGTTAACATTTGTGAAATCGTTTCGAAAAAATAAGAAATTCCCACCATTTTTCTTATTTGATTTTATTTTATTTGATTAGTACTCTTTATTTTATTCTTTTCGTACAATACATGTAACTATAAAAAAAATTGTGATAATTCCAATCTCGGCGAGGGGGGGGGCAGGAGTCCATAGCACAGAGTATCCTAGTTTGGATTCCTGACTCCCACAAACCTGTATTTGTACTTTGTGGGAGAAAAATAAATCGTTATTATTATTATTTGTTTTTTTTTTGCCGGATTTTAATAAGAATAGTATATTATTATTTTATTTTTTCAAAACGATTTCATATAATATTGTAATCTTCCTGCCCTCATCCCAATTTGTTTGGAGTAGGCGCAGCATGTTTTTTTGGTCCATTCATCAGCTGTCATCTATTTTCTTTTCATTCTTTACATATTGTATCTGCTACAGTCAAAACTGTTAATCGGACAAAACCACTTTGACCGGTGTCAGTCAATACCCTTATTAAGTTAAAAAAAAAAATAAAAAAAAAAACTTTACTTCGGATAAGCAACATCCATATGGGTTAGTATACAAAAAGATAACTTATACCTATGTTAGTAAACTTATGTATCTATTTAGTTAACAGGTTGTTGTTCAAAATGCATCTTTGAACAACATGACATAGCAAAGGAGAGTCGTACCTGTCTGCTACGGTCTTCAGAATGGAGTTGGAGCTGCCCCGCACTCTGCAGAGCAAAGAGGCAGATTTCTGTCTGACGATGGCGTGGAAGCCATCGACGTGTGCTTGCGCAAACATACCTGATGCACTGCAGAAACGGGGGAGCCCCATCAACATCCTGAACCCGTTATTATATTGCACCCGCAGGGCGCTGATAGCCCGCTGAGTATAGTTGGTCCACAGGCTGCACGTATAAAACACTTTGCAATAAGCTTTAAAAAGCGTTATTTTTACTTCCTTGCTACATCGTGCAAACCTGCGAGCCAACATGTTACATCGGACTGCCAGCGCCATACGTTCCCTCTCAATGTCCACTTGGTCATTAAGGTCGTCAGTTACATAATGCCCTAAGTACTTGAACTGGTACACTCGCAATAAGTCATTCCCATTTAATTTAATCGGGGGCACATACTCAGGACATTTAACACCAGGACAGTTAAAGGTTTTCATAAAATATTCTGTTCGAGAACGAATTATCTAGAATTACCACAACACGATGTCACACAAAAAAACCTAATAATCTAATGAGTTTCTAAGTAAATGTTAAAATAGTTATAACCGGTCATTTTTTTTTTTTTTTTTTGAATGGCATCTCGCAGTTCAATCTATGAGGTTGTCGTCTGCTTAACCGGACTATCCTGTGGGTGCCTTTAGAGTAAGGCCTCCAGCCAGGGCATAAAAACTTATAAACTAAGCGACTGCACGCTAAGGGCACCTCCTGTGGGGTACGAACCTCGGCTTAGGGCGTCGCTGGGGAAGGACTGCATGGGGACAGGCTGGATCTGAATGGTATCATTATTTAGGGGCTGATTTAAAACTACTGGCACAGCATCGCGGGCTGGCTCGAGCGAGGGTCGGGGAGGGCATGGACCGGGACTTCGCGACGGACCTCGACGACGAGGTCGGAAAGACGGCGGTTTGAGTCGGAACTTTTTAAGAGTGCTAGTCTCTTTGCTACTCTCCTGGAGGAGGGTGATAGCATCATCTGGAATGACGAGGGTATGCCTAGGATGGCGTACTGTACTAATGCGCGAGGGTTCGTAACGGGCGGCCGCTGCGATCAGGGGATTACGGTGTTTAATGGCGTTGTCGAAGAAACGCTTCGAAAGACGTTTCATAAACTGAAGGACGGTGGGCATTCTAAGGTCTACGTGTAGACGGTCATTACGGACATAAAAAGGGGCTCCCGTGACTCTACGTAAGAACCGGTTCTGTAAAATTTGCATCCTATGGATGTACTTAGGCTTGGTGTGAGCGTACACGACGCAAGCGTACGTCATAATGGGGCGGATCACCGCGGTATAAAGGCGCAACTTGCACTTGAGTGACAACTTGCTTTTTGCCGAAATCATGAAATGAAGCCTACCCATAGCAAACGCAGCTCGGTCACGAGCTGCTTTGATGTGCGCCGCGAAAGACAAGTGGTTGTCAAGTATGACTCCTAAGTACTTGGCTTGCTTCTCCCAAGGGATAGGCTTACCGTACATAGTGATTGGGCTGAGCGCGGGTGGCTTATTTTTACGCTGTTTAGAGAAAAGAACTGCCTGGCTCTTGTCGGGGTTCACCTCGATTCTCCATTTCCGGAACCAAGCGCCTAAGACATTGGCTGAGGTTTGGAGGGTGCTATAGATAGCGTCGTGACTGCGGCCAGTGTAATAAATGGCCGTGTCGTCTGCGAACAGGGCTAACTGAGCCTTCTTGCTCTTGGGGATGTCACTGGTGAACAGAGTAAAGATAAGGGGAGAGACTACGGAGCCCTGAGGGACTCCGGCTCTAATGGGGTGGGGGGAAGACACTGCCTTCCCGATGCGATAGCGGAAGGTGCGATCCGACAGAAAGTCTCGTAAGATGAACACGAGACGGTCCGGCACTCCCAGTTTGTACAGCTTATATAATAAGCCGTTGTGCCAGACTTTGTCGAAAGCCTTTGCTATGTCGAAGAACAATACACCCGTCATCGCTCCTCGCTGGAAGCCAGCGCTCAAGTGTTCTACGATGCGATGGGCCTGTTGAATGCAAGAGTGTCCGGTCCTGAAGCCGAACTGCTCGTTGGGGATATGAGACTCTTAGCCTCGGCGAAGTCTTTGAGTCGCTTATAAATAAGTCTCTCGTAGATTTTGCCGAGTGCGTTCAGGAGACTGATAGGTCTGTAGCTCGAGGGCTCAGACTTGGGTTTGCCTGGCTTGGCGAAACCGATGACAGTGGCCTCTTTCCATATTTGAGGAAAAGCGTTGTTGCTCAGGGTGCCATTGAAGATGGCCGCCATTAACACGACGAGCTGAGCGGGGAGGAGTTTTAACACCGTATTGGTGATTCCGTCGGAGCCGGGTGCTTTCCGCGGTTGAAGCTTATTAATGATGTCTTGCACTTCGTCAGCTGTGACCGAAGGCAGAGGATCATCAGGGTCTTCTACGGGGGGGAGGGCGGCTTTACGTTCGACGAATGCGTTCACCTCATCGAGATGTCGCTTGTCTACTGGTTGAGAGCTGGGGGAGCACTGGGACTCCAGGCTGTCGGCTAGGCATTCGGCCTTCTCAGAGTCGTCGAATGCGACGCTCTTATCGGGTCGGATGAGGGGAGGCATCGAAGCCTCTTCGGTGGAGCGCAACTTGCGTTGGAGCTGCCAGAAGGCTAGGTGGGTAGGCTCGAGCTCGCTAAGCGTCTTGTCCCATTGATCTGAACGATACTCACTAGTGCGCTTCTTTACAGCACGCTGTAAATAACGCATGTGAGCTTTGTTCGCGTCGCAGGGAAAGTTGCTGTAGGCACGGATGGCCGCGTTCTTCTCGGTTATCAGTTCACGTACGTCAGCGGGTAGAATCCAGCGTTGATCGCTCATTGCTGGAACTTCCCGTGAGCAATCCTTTAGTACGGATTGCACGTGTTCTGTAAACGAGTTGATGGCGGCCGTCGTGTCTGCGACTGAGACAATGTGGTCGGGGATGGTTATAACCGGTCAAATGAAGTTTAAACTAATAAACACTTTGACTGTGACACATCTTTCTATGGCCTCCCTCTCCCTCTCAATCCATCAACACTTAACTCCATGCAGCTTTAACAAAACGATATGTGTGACGACACACATCGTTTTGTTAAAACCATTGTAAATAACCAAAATGCATCACGATTTTAAAGCGCTCTGCAGCATAGTGCAGCGCTGTCAACGCAGCTAAACAAAGCTTCTAACACACGTGAGAGACTAAGCCGACGTGTCCATGTATTACGTGACGTCACAGCTCACATAACACAACAAGTTATAGCTCGAGTAGTTTAGAATGGATTTGAAATTCATGTTTGAAGGAGATTGAACTAGGTCATAGTGCGGCATGGTTATTTTAATGGTCTTTATCGGAACTTTGTTTGTTCAATGCAATTTTCACACAATAACAAATGTTTACTTTAAAACAGCACGCTTCTGACAAGAGCTAAAATATCTATAAAGCACTGTTAATGAGTAAAACAAGCTAACTATGAGACATTGTGCAGAAACAAAATATAGACACAACACCATCCCAAAACCACTTTCGCCAAAACAGAAACCCGCAGCACAAATTCGTAAATATCAACAAACGTTTCCCTTAGGAGCAGTTTCATTAATGAAACCAATTCCATTTAAACAGCAGCCACTGAAAGCAGTCCAAATGGCTGGACAATAAAAAATCCTGCAACTTAAACCTGACATTCCAATTTTGAATTCCGAAATCCTAAAGGAGGATACTGAAAAATAAAACGTGTAAAGAAAAATCTGTAAAGAATAATTGATTTTCCGAAATCAAATTGCGAATCTTGGTTTCGATAGCATTCGACAGGTGAATTCAAACAAAGAACGGATTTAATTCCACAATACCCTCCAGCTAATCTAGATTTCGATCGGGACAATAGAGCTTCCATGCTGTTGGAATTGAGATGGAACGGAATTTTAGCTTTGTTTAGCAAGTCAAAAGGAAAGTTGGGAAGCTTTGTTTATAATTAATGTGGAGTCACAAAGCATGTTGTGTGGATTGACCGTTGTATTTCTAGCAAAACAACGAATAGTAAAGTTATGACAATAATTCAAGCTGAAGGCAGATATGTGGATCTGCGGATTCTGCGGGTTGTTCAAAAGAGATACCGTGGCCCTGGAACACAAAGGGCTAAGAAGGAACATGGATGGGTTTTAGTCAGTCAAGTCTGACACTCCCTCTCGCTCCGCCCAGAGCGGGAGAAGTCATTTGATGATTTGCCATCCTTAAAAAAAAAAGGCAGATATGTGGTGTCAGTAAAAAAGTAATTCAAGCACTTAATATAAGAAAAATGAGCTTTGATGACGGATCTTTGCGAATTCATCTCCTAGTAGTACCCAGTAGATGAATGTTTGTATGGAAGTCCAACATTATCTCAGTCTAAAGTTAAAAAGTTAGCAATATAATAATTACCGTACCTCGGAAAGTCCCCCGCCTGATCTCTCCCCGGTTATATCGGATTGCTGACCTATCAGAGTATGAGAGGGAGGGAAGAGAGACTGTTGTTTTATGCATACACTTGTGCCATAATTATTCCTGCATCCCTTGCTAATCTTCGCCGAAAAATGGCCGCTTTGACCGAAAACGGTCAGAGGGATTACTTATTTCGACCCCAGATTTATTTACGATATAGGTTTCCAACATAAAATACGAAGACATATAACTTAAAATACCCCAAAATAGTCAATCAGTCGATCCAATCAGTTCCTGCCCGTATTAATGTAAGCCATCAGTCTTCGAATCTGATTAGATCAGAGCGATGCAGCCAAACGACCCACTTGAGACGAAAACGTCCTAACTCACACCAAAATCTCTTATAAATACGACCTTTTCAAACTAAACACAGAAGTTCCGAACGAGAAAACACTCAAAACGAAAAGGTTCTAAAGTTCCTTAGCTCAGGGAGTAGTTAGGTCCTTTTCGAATTAAATCGGGAAACTTATTAATGATCCTAGCACAACTCCTTGGCAACTCGTTACTGGGGCAATAAATAACGTACCAACTGCTTTTAGAAGTTTCGCCTCTTTCAATCTTTCTATCACTATTAGTATTTTCATATAGATTGATTCTTTGCAGTGTTATTTTTAGTTTAGGTTCTAAAATTGTTCTTGGCACTAGTTTGATAACTTTTGATGGTTTTCCGTCTGGGGCAACTTAGAGATACTCTTTGGAGACACATTTTGTTATTGAGAATTTTCGTTACTGCCAAGAAGTTTTGTTCGTGTATAAATAGAACATACGAGTACGATAGTTTGGTGTGTAAATGTACTTATGAATGTGTAATCAAATCCATATCCATACTAATATTATAAATGCGAAAGTAACTCTGTTTGTTTGTTACCTTTTCACGACTAAATGGCTGATTGGATCGTTATGAAATTTGGCAAGGATATAGAATATATCGCGGGGAAGGCCATAGAATACTTTTTATCCCTGAAAAACACATCAAAATTACCACGAACGAAGTCGCAGGCAGCAGCTACTATTATAAATGCGAAAGTAACTCTGTTTGTTTGTTACCCCCTTTTCATGACTAAACGGCTGATCGGATCGAAATGTAATTTGGCATGGAGATAGATTAAATCCTATGTAAGGACATAGGCTATATTTTTTTTCTAACACCTCAAAATTTTCACGCCTCCGAAGTCGCGGGCAACAGCTAGTTTATTATAAAACTTTGTATAATCTTATAATAAACTGAGTATAATCCAAGCACTCGTTTGTATAATTTCTCTCCCGAAAACCTTACACCAAAAACTCCGACTAATACGACCTTCAAAATTAAACACAGAAGTTCCGAAAGAGAAAAAACTCAGAACGACAAGGTTCAATGTCTCTCTAAACGTTGTTCTATCCATTAACATTAACATTTTACTTCATTTTTACATTAAAACCTAATGATGTTCGATGGGTTAAATACCTTATTAAAATTATTTTTTTAATAAAAATTGCGCCATTTTCCCAAAAACAAAAAAATAATTATTAAAGCTTATCGCTTTAAGCACATTATAACATCAAGTTCAAAACATAGCCCATAAAAAACACTGAAAACACTAAAATGTGCATTAAAAACACAAATAACCCTTAAATGCACAACCTATTTAGCTTCCACCTCAACCCTATGATGCAGACTTTTATTCCAACCTTAACATTAACATAAAATGATGGTGGTTAAATAAAAACACGGGTAATGCATTAGATTAATGGTGTTTTAATGTTCGTAAATAAAGTGACGTCATGGTAAGTCCCATGGGTGGCGTTTGTTAACGCTTAAGGTGGTTTCTTCCCCTAGTGTATACGTAGTATGATTGATTAGGTTATAGTCCTTTCGACGTAGGATGCGACAGCTTTGCATATAATAGCCATGTACATAGGTAATCTGTATAGGGGAGTTACCTCATTAATTTAAATGTGATTAGCATTGCCTCACGTTTAAAGAAGTTTTTAGAGAAAGTTTATTTTATTATATTTTTGATAAATTCAAATACTGTGTATATCTAAAGAAACCACATACTTGTGCAGGCGTTGCTAATATCATTAGATATGATTGTAAAGTAAATAATCATTATCAACTCAGCCTCAATTATTTTTAGCAATATTATGTTACCCTTCGTCTAATTTTCGAGACATTTCTATTGTATCAGCCATACTTTTACGTTATTTCAACATTGCACGTAAAAAAATCGGACACGAAAAATGCTGACAACAAACTAAGATTCTGTCTCTGAAATAAAAGTTTCCAAAGAAAAGTTTTGGTATAAACATCACCTTAGGTCCACGAAAACTTTTATCAAAAACATTCATTATATGTACATAGGTACGTATGATAACAATTTGAGAAGCTAACTAGTACATTAGGCGTGTTAACAAAAGACGCATTTACGAGTCGCAAAGTGAAAAACCGTGTAGCGTCGGGAAAAGTGGGCGCATGTACGGTTCGCCATTTTCGTGGCCCCAAGGGTTTTTATGGCCACACACTGTGATGTCTTTTTTTGTAGGAAATTATGAACGACGTGACTTAGGTGCCATTTTGTGAACAGAAAGGTCATAAGGTCTAGGGTTACTTTTGCAATCTCAAAAGGTTAAATCCCTTGGGGTCGAAATAACTACTTCTAGGAAACTCTTTGATAGAAAAAATGCATTGACAAAGAAAATCAGCTAAAATTTCGGACGGATTCGACGAATAAACTCGGATTTTCGTACATATTTTAAATCCATATAAACTTGATTACTCTAAAACTACAGTCACAAATGCGAACACAAGCTTTTAAAAACTGTAATCAAATAAGTCGTCACATAGTTACGTGCTATATGCACAAATTCTATTAGAAGCCCTTTGTTAGCCAACAATTCCGTCAGAGCAGAACTGCAAGTAAAAAGATCAAACACTACCCCTGTGTAGTCGTTATTATTAATATATAAAAGAGCGTTATTATTGACTCTTTTGAAAGCATTGAACCGAACTATTTATCACCTACGGAGAAACTTCAAAGCTTACTTTATCGTCGCTTGCATTTGAACCCCGAACACACGTGACACTGTGTCACTTTGTGTGAGACATTGCACAGATTTTCTTCAGAAAAACGACACTGTAAGACGTAATTGGAAGAGGGCTGTGTTTTGAAAACCACGTTTTCCAATAAATTGTGGCGTGTCATAAAGGCGTTGTCACGTATACTCATTGCGAAGGTTAAGCGGGGTAGCCAAATGTTGCAGGAGATTTAATAAATCGGTATTATTCAATTAAAACCATACGTTTTTTAAAAAAAAAGTTTTTATTCTCGAGTTTTCTTTCGCGGTTTTTTTTTGTCTCGGTTACAAATACTGTATAATTTTCAGTAATTGATTCTTGATCGGAAGTGCTAAAATCTGATAAAGCAAGTTAAAAAACCAACCTGTATTACGATAGATCGTGGTTTTCGCCGAGACAATGCTTGATTTCCTGCAATAGGGACAATTACGCTGACAAATACCATTGAAATTACTGGAAGGCTAAAAAAGTTGATGACGAAATTCTCACTGGGTTTAAACTTTTTATTAGTAAAGAATCAGCAATTATCCTTGGCGCTTAATTTGTCAGTTCGGAACCAACGTCGGTTTTATCCCAGGAGTACTGCGTGATTGGTCCGGGTAAGCATCCATAAATCAGGCAACGCCGAGGCGTTTGGGAATCAGAACAGTGGAACTTGAGGAGTAGTAGGTGGAAGATTTTGATTTAAACCATGAAGACAAAACCCTAAACACTTTAAAACTATATGCGTACCTACGTCAGAATCAGAATTATTATCTGTTCACATAAATAGAGTTTCTATATGTATAATGATAAACCTATCGAACTGGCTGCTACCTTTTTACGCCTTGGTGGCTAAACAGATTTCTGTAAAAGGCACATAGGTAGACCCACCCATCCAGAAATACAATTTTTTTTTCCCCTTTTTGTCCCGTTCCTCAGCAATGACTGAGAGAAAGAACTGAGTAACTGAGTTTAAAAAACGTGTATATTTTATTCTCTTAGATAGTAGTAGTAGCTTTTGGAAATTATAGCACAAGAACGTATCCGGTGCGATAATTTCCAAAAGCTAGTATTTTCATAAATACAGACATTCTTTGATTTTTAATGAAAAAGCGTTTATTCGTGGTTAGATCCTGAGTGTATGTATGTGTATGTATTTTAATCAGTAAATAAACAAAATAAACCCACCAGTTAGACCTCTAGTTTTTTCTTCGGAATCCCAACTGCTCATATTCCAACAACACGGCTACATACAGGGCCCTCGGTACGACAAATAAGTGTTGGAAATTGGCTCGTACGCCGACCGTTCGTTCAAATTTACGACTTAATATAAAGTAGGTTTTCCGGGAGAAATTCCGCGCCGTATCGGTATGTGTAATATCGGGCTTGTATGCGCGTAATGATATTTTTTTAACTAGTTTGTATGCGCGAGGCGGTAAATTGTTTGTTGCAGTTTAGTGGCGGCCATTTTTCTTTCGAGGTGTTGAAACGTTTATTGCTGTTGGTGTTGGATGTTATTCTGTGGGTAAAATGTTTTGTATTAAGATCGGTCTTACTTTTTTTAACCCCTCACTACGAATAGTGAGCATATAGACTGACTGCTGAGAAAAAGCGTATTTTGAAAAATGATTGATTTGCGTCACCATTTTTGGTAACTTTATCAAATGATTATGCTTATCAAAATAGATTGTTGTTATGCTTAAAAACTTAATTGATTCGTAAGCTCTCGTAGGGCCAGGGGAAAAAAGACACTTCTGTAAAAAACAACCGTGGTTGTATCTTTATATCATCATCACCTGCCTAGCCTTTTCCCAAACTATCTTGGAGTCGACTTCCAGTCTAACCGGATGCAGCTGAGTTCTAGTATTTTACATGAAGCGACTGCATGTCTGAGCTCCACAACCCAGTATCTCGGTAATACGACACCCCTTGGTAAGAATGGATGTCAGACTTTTGGCTTCTGACTACTCGTAACGACTGTCCAAGATCTACAAATGACAGTCGGGACCAACGGCATAACGTGCTTTCCGAGGCACGGAGGAAACTCAGTATGTAATTATGGTCACCCATAGGACCAACCTCGGCAAGCACGGTTTAACCTTAAAGATCGACCCGTGCGGCTATTATTATTTAGCCACAAGATCCTCTTGCTTTGCTTGCTGGCTTGTATCTTTATAATAACATGAAAAAACAATACCTATTATATCAGTTTAGGTTACAACTAAAATATTTCCTCGTCGCCTCTTTTCTCTCTAACCGTGGCTGAATATATTTCTAGTTCATAACAAACCCGCATTAGTTATCCAGGCTATCGATTTCCTTTCCCACTAGCCCTCAGTTGCATCCAACGAGTGGCATTTTGAGAGCAGTGCTCACTGTATTTATTGCCTAGAATTAAAACGATCTGACCCATTTTATTGTTTGTCTGTGACATTCGTTTAAGTAGACAAGGTTTTTGCATATTATATTTAAATACCTGGCCGACCAAACTCTGATCGGTTGAAAATAGAGAAACCGAATTTTCCCACAACACAACATTTTTTCAATTTAGCCACGTATATAAGCTGTTCTCAAGAGTCGTCACAAATCGTCTGGCGCGTCTAAGACTCGACGATTTTCAGCCACCGGAGCAGGCCGGGTTTCGAGGAGGATTCAGCACCATAGACCACATTCACACAATGCGGCAGATTATACAGAAGTCCGAAGAGTACAATCGGCCTCTGTGTCACGACAAAATAGAACAGGTTTGAAATGCTAACGCAACGACCAACAAATACGACGTTGCACGTCCGTGCGAATTTACAGTTAGGACAGCTCCATTCAAAAAGGTTTGTTTAAATTTTGTCGCGTTGGTTGGTCGGTTGGACGTTAAAAGTTGTGTCGTATTGCGACAGCTAATTATTATTACTTGTAATTGTATTTGTTGGTCGTTGCGTTTGAATTTCAAACCTGTTCTATTTTGTCGTGTCGGTCGCGCGGAAGCCACGTGTTGTTTGTTTATAAAAATGAATACTTTCAATGATTCTTTGATAACAGAAATACAAGGAAGATCTTTATTGTGGAATAAATGGAACAAAAACTACAAGAATCGTAGTTGACAAAGAGTGGTCAATAGTAGCAAATATTTTAAAATGATACCAAGAAATTTCATCCTATCTTTATATATCTGTTGTAACTCGTTCACGTTTGTATATTAATTTCTTCGTTAATAAATGTTTTAAATAACAGTTTTCACTTAAGTAAAGCATATTGGCCTTTGATAACGCCATCTTGACGACTGACGACAGTTCGGTTTGGACACAATGGCATTGTCGTAAGACCAACTTTTTGTCGGCAGTGCGAGCGACCGATTTTGTCGTCGAACGACTTAACCATTTAGGAGAAACCGTAAACCTCTATATTGCAACCTTTATGGGAATCGTTCGAGCCAATAAAAATGCAAACGCAAATAAATATATTACTATGCAAATATTACACATTTAATAGTATAGGATTGGAATCTTGCGGGTAAGCGATTAGCGAAAAATATCTCCATTTTATTATAATGTCATTTTAGACTCGGTGGTCTAGAAGCAGAGAGCAGCGGTGGCCCAGTGATGGCAGCCCCGACTTACGAGCAGTAAGCCGTGGGTTCGAACCCAGGCAGGCGCATCTTTGTGTAATTTATTTCATCACTTCAGCCCTCAAAAACGGTGAAGGAAAACCTCGTAAGGAAACCGGCATTTCCTAGAACTAAAAATTCGAATACACTTGACATCTACCAACCCGCACTGCGCCCGCGTGGTTGATAACAGCACACTCCCTCTCATAGAGAGGAGGCCTGTGTCCGAGCAGTGGGAACATTATAGGCTGATGATGATGATGGTCTAGTGGACGCAAATGCGACTACCGAGCATGAGGACCGTGGTTTCAATTACTAGCTCATGCAAAGTGTTATTGGGTTTTTCCATCAGTATTTTCTTAGTAGCAGGCATGAAGTCTGGGAGTCTACTCTCTAAGCACGAAATCCGTAGTTACGGCCGAAGTTGCGGTCGTTTCCTACTCCGTATCACTTACGGACATAAGATTCGTTAGGCGCCCGAACTAAAAATGATTGGCAACACGATATGTTTTCAAAACTCCCGAAAACATTAGGGAGTAGGGTACATTACGAAGTATTAAGCTAGTTACGGATGGACCCGAATATTCGTTGACGGACTTAGAGAGTAGGCCCCCTGGATTTGTGACCAGTTGATGGCAATAGACTCACCCCCTATTACATGGAACTGAATAAATGTGGGTTAACTATTAGGTACACCTCTGCCTAATCCATCAGGGATTACAGGCGAGGTGTTATGTTATAATATATTTTGATCTTTTACATTAATAACGGTGTGTAGCTGTATCACAAAGATGCAATAATCAAACGCCATAGCCACAAGCATACCCTTTTTATTTTAATTCTATAATGTCCATCCAAAGGTTGTCTGGAAGACATCGCTATAAGCGATAAGACCGCCGTCGTAACCATAAAATTAGCAGTTTTGTAAACCCGTAATGTGTGATTTTGGGTACCTATACAATAAAGTTTTATTCTATTCTATACCATAAATTAATCGTAGTCATTTTAAATGTTGTTCAAAAACCGTATTTACAAAATCGATCAGCAGAAAAGTCGGTAAATTCGTAAAGAAAAGCAAGTCTAGGATAAACTCTACAAATAAATGGGGATTTTCTAATTTATTGCCGCGCCCCGGAATGCTCTCGGGCAAAGAAGGAAATCTTGCGAATTGATGAATTCCTAGAATACCTCGAAAGTCATTTCAATGAACGTTTTAACGGTACTTTTTCCCTAACTATTCCTACTTTTAAAAGAAATTAAGTTTTTCATTGGAAATTGGGCCACCTCAAACCTAGCCAATACTGATTGCCATGCCATTTCACTCGTTAAATTTCCTAGACTAAGTAATTAGATTTCTTAAATTGCTAATCCCGTTTGGCAGAAAGATTTAAAAAAAAATACTATGAACAGCCTATACCCTTGAACTGCTAGTACAAAATTAAGTATGTTGTTTTTTATGAGTTACTTGCTCCACCACGGCTTCGCTGGTTTATTTCGCTATGTTAACCTAGGTGATATCAACCAGGTGAACATTAGGTGAACATTAGGCCACTGTAACGGTTAGGACTGCTCAGGGTAGGCTGTGCAGGCCACTAACAAATAGGTAGGTAGGTAGGTTGAGTAAAACAGCTGGACCAGTTAATACATATAATAAGAGCACTGAACTAGGTCGCGGGTAATTGTCACTTTGTTCTGTTCCGTTCACTATCACTTAAATAAAAGGGTACCGTCCCTTGGCAGCAGGCAGCACGTGCAGACGTGGGGGGGCCGGTCAGCACAGGCTCAGCAGTAGGCCTCCGGAACGGTAGCGTCTAGGGTTGCGCAGGGTGGGCCGCGCAGGCACCGGCTCGCGTGAGGTAGGCCACCGGTAGGCAGGTCAAGGCCTGGCAGCGCACTGGCAGGCGGCGCAGGTTAGGCTGCGCAGGCACCGGCTCACGTGGTGGTAGGCCACCGGGCACAGCCCCAAGCCCGAGCGAATGGCCACGTGCGCAGGGTAGTTGCGCACCGGACACAGCAGTAGGTAGCTTGTTAGGTGGACTGCGTACGCAGCGTGCAGGAGTAGGTAAGCGTCACAGACCTCAGCCTGAGCGAAGAGCCCTGGAAGCACGTTAGACGACTGGTGCGCATGTTAGATGCGTTGCGATGCAGTTGGCAGCAATCCGCATGCGATGTACCAGCTTCTAAGATCTTTTGGTGACCTCATTTCACCTCGGAAAAATTTCATCTAGGTGATATCTCCAAGGTGAATTAATTCGACTGAGGCCTTTGATCACCTTAGAATTGATTCGCACAGGTGAACAAACGCGACTTTTAGTATTCATGGGGTGGGATTATTTTCATGGCAATTTTTTAATCTTCTTGCTGAACTAGGTTGGCAATTTAAGAAATCTAATTACTTAATCTAGGAAATTTAACGAGTGAAATGTCATGGCAATCAGTATTGTTTAGGTCCTTAACCCTAGTAATGATAAATCCGTATGACAAAAATAAAAGTGCGTGGAGTCCCTCCGAGCGGAAGAAGTGAAACTTCGTAATACTACACGCATGCGTTCGAGTGCCACGCATTCACTCTCGTTATTTGAGTGAGCTTTTAAATAATATTTTATTGTTTTATTGTTGTACACTTTTTAACCCCCGACCAAAAAAGAGGGGTGTTATAAGTTTGACGTGTGTATCTGTGTGTCTGTCTGTGGCATCGTAGCTCCCAAACGGGTGAAGCGATTTTGATAAAATTGGTGTCATTTGAAAGGTATTTTAATCGAGAGTGTTCTTAGCTTTGTTTTGAGAAAATCTGCTCAGCCGTTTGAAGCTTATCACCTCTTTTCTAGTTGATGAAGGGATTTAAACAACTTCTACGGGTCTAGCTGATTGGAAATTTGAATTCTTGTCACTTTCTCACCATGGGCATCGCCAGGGGGGTAGGCTACACACCCCCCTCCCCCCTATAAGCCCAAGTTTTTTTTTAAATTCATATCTTTCCTTGTTTTCGATAATAAGCGAGAAGAGGCGCAACACCAAGAAAAATGCAAGGAATGGGAGTAGACCTATGCCCAGGAGTGGGACAGTCAAGGCTAAGAAAAAATAATTTAAGTTTAAAAAGCATAAAATAAAAATTAAATTAAAAATTTAAAAAACCCCCGACGTACAAAACCTCTGAAAAACCAAAAATAAAATTAATCCAAGCGTCGTAGCGTCGGGGGACCGCTAAGTAGACCGCTTAGTACATAAAAATATATATATATACAAACAAAGCGGACCCCCGACGCTACGACGCTTGGATTAATTTTATTTTTGGTTTTTTAGAGGTTTTGTCCGTCGGGGGTTTTTTAAATTTTTAATTTAATTTTTTTATTACATAATTTTATCGAGTTTATTATACTCATGGAAATTGAGCAAAGGCTGGTCACACCGAAGAGTCGAATGCTCGACTGTTCGCACGCCATCTTGCGTACCTAGTAGAACTACGTAGTCACAAATCTTGTTATAGCGCCATCTCTTAGTGGGTAATCGAAAATGTTCCCCCTCCATGAAAACGTTAAACTTGCTGGAAGTCGCATAAGAAGTTTCACTTCAAACATCCAAATCTGTTCAGTAGTTTTAGCATGAAAGTAGGTTTTAGAGACAATGTTAGTTTCTTATTGATAATGTTAATATGGATGTAAGTATATATGCGCTTTTATTTTGAGAATTGTCAAGAAGAATTTAAACTTCGTAGCACACAAACCAACTTCTTCTTTTCGAATTTGTCCGACCAGTAGCGACCTGCCCCTGTATTCACAAACGCTTCGATTCGATTTCCGTTCGACAAGTCGTATGTCTATCTTGTTTTGGCAATACAAAAGACGAGATAGACATTACGTCTTTTCGAATGTAAATCGAATCGAAGCGTTTGTGAATAGGAGGCCTGGACAGCTCTGCCGTTTGCTTCATTTAAATCCTGTGGGTGCAATTACACTAACCAACTAAAATTAAATAAAAGCGCGACGGAAATGTAACATGAAGCAGATCCTTTATTTTATCAAAACAAAGCACATTTCTGGCGGCATGCTCGAGGCCCGAGCCTGCGTCTTAATTAATTACATTCAGTTGTCAACCGTTGACTTGTCTTCGGTGGTGTGTCCTCATAAATTTAGTTTATACCACAGACTGTAGAAGCTTTAGACACTGGTAATGATTGGCTCAAATACCCAATGATATAAACGTGGGACTGGTGTATCTGGTGGAAGCCAATCCTAACATGGGTAAAACGCTAGCGATTATGAGAATAAAAAGTTAAAAATATGAACGTTTAGTTATTTAAGGCATTTCATGAGGAGCTCGTGGCTAAACAATAACAGCCGCACGGGTCGATCTTTAACGTTAAACCGTGCTTGTCGAGGTTGGTCCGTGGATGTGTTACCATAATTACATACCGAGTTTCCTCCGTGCCTCGGAAAGCACGTTAAGCCGTTGTTCCCGGCTGTCATTTGTATAGATATTTGACAGTCCTTACCAGTAGTCAAAAGCCAAAAGTCTGACATTCAGTCTTACCAAGGGTTATCGTAATAACCAGCTACTGGGTTGTGAAGGTAAGATAAGCAGTCGCTTCATGTAAAATAATGTTACTCAGCTGCATCCGGTTAGACTGAAAGCCGATCCCAAGATAGTTTGGGAAAAGTCTAGGCAGTTGATGAGTTATTTAAGGAATTTCGTCCGTCGTCGTTAGTCCGTCTGTCTGTCTGTCAAGACCCTTTTTCTCAAGAAAGCATTGAGGTATCAAGCTGGATTTTATATCAAATACTCATGTCTACTGTCCCTTGGAGCTGTGAAAAAATCAAACTTCTAAACCAACGCAATCAAAAGATACAGCCGTTTATACCGCAAATTTCCGCAAATTTTCGACACTCGCAAGGGAATCAAAACCTACAGGATACTTCCCGTGAACTCAGAATCTTGAAAGTTGGTACGAAGCAACGTCTTATAGCACAGATAAAGGAAAAATTGCGAATACCGTAAATTTGTAGTTACATCATATTATAAAAATAATTAAAATAATTTTAAACTTACTACCCCTTTCCTCATGAACGCGTAGAGGTATTAAATTGAAATTCATATCAAATACTTAGGTCTATAATACCTTTAAGCTGTAACAAAATCAAACTTCTATGTCAACGCAATCAAAAGAAACAGCAATTTAAGCCGCATATTTTCACAAGGGAATCAAAACCTGAAGGGTACTTCCAGTCGACCTAGAATCTTGAAATTTGGCATGAAGCATTGTTTTATAGCACATATAAAGAAAAAATTACGAACACCTTAAATTTTTAGTTATGCCCAAATATTTATACTAACTGCTTCTTTGGTCTAGTGGCCGCAAGCGCGTCTGCTGAGCATGAGGTCCTGGGTTCGATTCCCAGGTCGAGCAAAGCGTTATTCCATCAGGAATTTCTCAGAAGCAGCCACGGATTCTAGATTTGTGCCCGGTTCATAGCAATAGGCTTGTGCTAATGTTATGTATGATGTTATATTTAAAACTTATATTAATATCTGATGTGATGTTATTTTATTTTATTTATTTGGGACAAAAAACAGTTACACGTTACAATTTTAATATTAAGTTTAAGCATAATGGTAAAAAAACGTTTAACCCACACTATTGTCTACGGAATCATGAAATTTATAAGAAATAAGGAAACGGACGTATACAGAAAAGGCGAGAAAGAAAAAAAAAAAAAAAAACCTGAAACGTCACATAGACCAACTAACCCTAGACAGTGTTCCCCGTCCATAGTTAGTCGGTAGTCACAAAATGTTAATCAAATAAACTTAAATCAGTCTGCCTATTGCCTTATTTCTGCAGATGCACGTTAGTGCATTTCTGCAGATGCACTAACATAGAGGCGGAAGGAATTAAAGACATTAATTTAAAACTTTTTATTTACTGAACCCTGAATCCTTACAGCTTTTAATCTAGATTCTAACGCTAGGCAAAAATCTGCTTTTCAATTTTTAAAACTCCCTTTGTCTCAATCAAATTCGTATTTAAAACCAGAAATACGTACATTTTCCTCTTATAAATCCTACACTCGACAAAGACAGGTCCTATAAAAAGCCTCCATTAAATTCTCTTTACGCTGAAAGCATATCTAACAACGCTTAGCTCTGTCGAAGCAAAACGTAAATTATAAGGCTACAGGCTTCGCATTAATGCGTCGCACAAAATTCATGAAAATAGGTTTATTTGTTCAAGAAAACCGGAGTTTTCGAATTATTTTGTGCTGAATACGAGAAGTGTGAATGAAATGTTTAGTGTGTATCTTAATAATTTGAAATATTGCAATACATATATTTCGAATCCCCTGTTCGCAGCGTGAGTCCGTTACGAACCCTCGCGCATTAGTTCAGTACGCCGTCCGAGGCATACCCTCGTCACTCCCGATGTTGCTATCACCCTCCTCCAAGAGAGTAGCAAAAAGACTAGTTCTCTTAAAAAGTTCAGACGCAAACCACCGTCTTTCCGATCTCACCGTCGAGGTCCGTCACGACGTCCCGGTCCTTGCCCTCCCCGACCCTCGCTCGAGCTAGCCCGCGACGCTGTGCTAGTAGTTTTAAATCAGCCCCTAAATAATGATAACATTCAGATCAACCCTGTCCCCATGCTAACCTCCCCCAGCGACGCGTGAGCCGTGGCTCGTACCCTACAGGGGGTGTCCCTAACGTGTAGTCGCTTAGTTTAGGCTGGAGGCCTTACACTCAAGGCTCACACAGCATAGTCCAGTTAAGCAGACGACAACCTAACCTAACCTAACCTAACCGATTCTAGGTTGAACTGCGACATACCATTCACAAAAAAAAAAAACATGTTTCAAGCTTATTTAAATAAATTGCAATCTATAAAGCCTCGTTGGTCTAGTGGTCACAAGCGCGACTGCTGAACATGAGGTCCTGGTTTAGATTCCTGAGTTGGGCCAAGTGTTTTTTGAAGCGAAACTTCTTATGCGACTTCCAACAAGTTTAACGTTTACCGCTACCATTTCTAAAACTCACCAAGAGATGGCAGTGTTACAAGATTTGTAACTACGTAGTTCTACTAGGTACGCAAGATGGCGTGCAAACAGTCATTGGCATTGGACTCTTCAATGTGACCAGCCTTCGCTCAATTTCCTAATGAGTAGAATAACCTCGATAAACTTAATTATGTAATAAAAATAATACAACAAGAAATTATTGTGTATTGTGAAGTTTCACTTCTTCCGCGCGGAGGGACTCCACGCACTATTTTTCCATTAGGAACTTCTCAGTAGCAGTCACGGAGTCTGGATTTGTTCCGGGTTGCTGGCTCGTCCCCAGAAATGTGGGTGTACCATTGGATACACCTCTGCCTAACGCTTTGGGGATTACTGGCGTGATGATGTTATGCTATTTATGCTATCCTATGCTAATATTATAAAGAGGTGAAGTATGGGTGTATGGGGTTCGTTTTTTTTTGTGTGGTTAGCGCCTAGCCTGGAGTTTTATGCCGCCCATCCATGGGCCTATGACTTGGTTTTACATGCCGTCGAGAAATATCTCGCAGGCATGATGGTTTGGTTTCCACACGATGTTGGGTGTGAAGGGAACTACTGATCCGATTCTATAAAATCTTTAAGTAATCGGAACCTAAATCCATACTAATATCCATACTAATATTATAAATGCGAAAGTCACTCTGTTTGTTTATTAGTAACCTTTTCACGACTAAACGGCTGACCGGATCTTAATGAAATTTGGCAAGAAGATAGATTTCAACCTGTGGAAGGACATAGGCTATATATAATAACGCTAATAGGAGCGGAGCAGCAATGAAAAATGTTGCGATAACGGGGAAAATGTGACGCAGACGAAGTTGCGCGGGACAGCTAGTAACATATAAATCTACATTTAAAACGATCCCGAGTCACAATTACGAATCGTAACGCGAGCAATGCCGCAGGAAAATGCTAAGAATATCTCGTGTTAGCGACGTTTGCTTTGTTGTATACTGTTCAGCCTTGAGGTAATGTTTAATATGGTTTCCAATAAAACATCATTATTAAGGTGTATTTTTTTTTCATGCACATTTCATTTTACACTACAAAACTGATTAATTTCGAATCAATGATTTTCCCGATCGCCGAACACAACAGTAAGGGTAACATTTTTACGATTTTTTTCTTCACGTTTAATTTCATTTGTGTGACACAGACGACAAGATCTTCGCAGCTAAGGTTTAATTTCTCTTTGTTTTCTTTTAATCTTTTCAATAGACTCCTGATGTAATGCGATCTGCTTTTCGTGAAATTCTAGTTGGTCTTTCATGTGATTCTTCATATTCTCAAGGAGTTCTCTCTCCTTCTTATGAAAGTACTGAGCTTCTTTGGCAACGCCCCATTTTTTAAAGGTACCGCCGGCATCATTAATTGAGCCGGCTCCTCTACCACCGGAACCAGCGCTGTGACCTGGATGATTAATAGTTTTTTTTTTTTAATAACATCTACATTATATCAGCCTGTATCGATCTTACGGCTGGGGACAGACAGCCAGTCAGTTGGGGACAGAATTCTTGAAAAGAAAACGCTCGTTTCAAATATGTTCCAGTTATACTGGCTCTCTTAACTGGTATAGTGTTCCCCCACAGATACAGATGTATGACTAGATAACGCAAGTATCATGATCCGTATGAAAACCTAGCGTGGCATTTTTGACTACCAACTATGACGTCATAAGCACTATTTAGTTACTATATTTGCAACCAAGTTACTAAATTAAATGAAAAACTATATTCGTTAAAACTAACAAGCAACTATTTCCGACATTAAATGATACGAGGATGCGAACTACTGCCATAAGATCAAGATATCAGGGTCTATTGTGCACTGGTAGATATAACACTGCTTTGCTTAAAAA
Source organism: Cerastis leucographa (assembly GCA_963082945.1). Taxonomy (NCBI): domain Eukaryota; kingdom Metazoa; phylum Arthropoda; class Insecta; order Lepidoptera; family Noctuidae; genus Cerastis; species Cerastis leucographa. The sequence continues at coordinate 16,888,417 of OY720358.1, read as the reverse complement.
AAACATTATTGGTACGGCACCTATTATATTTAACAAACTGCCAAATTGTACTAAGGATCAGCCCTTAATAAAATTCAAGAAACTCTTGTCGTCGTTGCTGACAGAGAAATGTTATTACTCGGTTACCAATTTTATAAACGATGCATTGTAATATTTGCTTCACTTTATCTCACTTATTATGTAAATAATTTTATAGTTAGCTGATCCATGATCTCATTTTGGATTTAAGTATCTAGTCTCTGAATTATCTGTAAGTTAAGAACTGTATTTTTGTATGCCAACTGGCAGAATGTACTGGGAATATATTTGAAACTAATACCATTATAGTAACACCTGCATTCTATACAAATAAACAACGTTTTAGGTCTTTTTTTTTTTTTTTTTCCCTATTACTACCGTCTGTAGTAAGCAATCGACTTATTGTCGGGCCTACGCTGTCCTCCCATATTTAAGTACTAACGCTGTAACTTCAAATATTGTAAAACCAAATGATTTTAAAAGAGTAACCATGGAGTTTCTTGCCGGTTCTTCTCCATAGGAAACGACCAATCCGAACCGTGCACCTTTTGTTGACGTTTTATAAGTGCCCATGTAGGCCTATGTAAAATAAAATATTTTGATTTTGATTTTGATGATTTTGGTCTTGAGTTGTAAGGTTGTTGTTTTTAAGAGCGTTTACACCTTACGGCATTTCACACAAACTTTGAAGTCCTTATTTTCCGAAATGAATGAACCGATTTTAATTAAACTTAAGCAGGATACATAGGTCTAAAAAGTTTTTTACTAAAAACATTTTCAAAATGTCTTTTAACAAAAAATGATAATTTATAATCGGTCTTATTTATATAACACTATTTTTCGAAAATGTTTTTTTTGTAACTTTTTAGACCTATGTATCCTGCTTATGCGTAAGTTTCATTAAATCGTTTCAGTCATTTCGGAAAATAAGTACTTGAAAGTTTGTATGAAATGTCGTAAGCCGTTAACGCTCCTAACGAATTAGTTTGCTGCAACAGTAGCCACTTTAAGCAAAAAATGCTTGAACTGGGCACGCGATGTAGGGGTAGGCATATCTTCATCTGTTATTATCAGTGATCGGAGTAGGTAGATTGATTTTTGGTACTTGTATCATAAATGCACACAGAAAAAATAACATGGATAAGCCATTTTTCCGGAAAGTAATTCCGGCATTTCCAAATTCAATTAAATATTGTTAATGTTGGTAGTGATATTATTACTAGTTAGTTAGTGCACTACCCATGATCCTTTGTTCTGATGTGTCGTTGGGTTGTGTCAAATCGTTACTGTATGCCGTTAAAAAAAATATGAAAAATATAATATTGCTCATTTTTATACAATTCCTACCTATGTTCCAGTTTTTTGTAATAATCAACCAGTTCCGGAGCAATGTCCTTATTAATATATATGTTTCGGATCAATGACCCCAATAGGGGATCGGACTGGGTAAAGAAAACGACATTCTATTTTGTCCGTCAGACAGGTAATACAAAAATATTAGACACGTATTTTTTGTTTTATCAAAATATCAAAAAATTACTTAGTTAGAACTCATTAAAGTTGGAGAGTGGGGGCTTACTACGTCACAAGTGGGTATAAAACTTACCTACATGTGACGTCATGGGCCATTTCAACTCAATATATCTCCGTAATTTTATGACCACGTGAAAAAAGAAAAAATACGTGTCCAATACTTTTCAATAAACTACCCGACGGACAAAGAAAAAAAAAATAGGATTATCCCCTATTCAATCTACCTACTCCGATCACTGGTTATTATTCACAAATACGTCCAACGATAACGTAGACCAGGCAAAACGAGTACCTATGTAAGGATCGTAGCAGTTGAAGTTCTGTGGTTTCTGCCTACCCCCCATGGGAAAAAAGCATGTGTTTGTTTATGTATGTGTATCTATATCTGTGTTTTTACCACTTTGCTGTTGGGTTACGATCTTTATTGTCGACAAAATAAGATTGCTATTGGGTTAGTGTTGTCACAGGTAAAGTAACTAAGAAATAACTATACAATAAAACAGTGCATGCATGTGCATGGGTAAATAAAAGAGCGCTCAATTTACTTGGTTCATTTAAAGTACAAACTGGTTTGACTCACCTGAATATAAACGAAAAATATCAGTATAAACTGGCTCGCAGCTAGCTTTTAGCACTCCATTGAATTTAAAAACCGTCTTTTTCATGTTTTCAAATTTGACTACATAAACTATAAATATTGCACAGCTGCGAAATAGATATAGTAAAACATTATTTTGAGTACTTATAATTTATTTGTTGCTTAAAAAAAATTGTATGTTTTTTTATGTTTTGAATGATGTTTAAATCCAATAGTGTTGATTTACGGCAAATCTAGTAGGCCTTGGTCGGGTCCCGTTGAGCCGGATGGGAAATCATGAAATGATTTCTCCCGCTCTGGGCGGAGCGGGAGGGAGTGTCAGACTTGTACTGACTAAAACCCATCCATGTTCCTTCTTCGTCATTTGTGTTCCAGGGCCGCGGTATCTCTTTCGAACAACCCGCAGCCCTGGCAGGCATCGGCCCTCTCGGACCCCTTCCGATTTGCTGACATCTCCTTGAGGCGCGCGTGGAACACAAACGCGCCGTCGGCACGGCCTGTCGTCATAAGACGGACGGACAAATCTAGTAGGCCTTGGTTGGGTCTAGTTGAGCCTTAGGCCCGGACTCCACCAAAGCGGGGAAGAGCGGAGCGAAGAGGAGATGTGTGGAAACCGACCAATCAAATTGGTTGAAATCTACATCGCGTCTGTCATTTCTCTTGTGATTGGCCGAATCTTGCACATCTTCTCTCCGCTCCGCTCGTCTACGCTTTGGTGGAGGCCGGGCCTTAGACAGGCTTAGTCAGGTTTTCAGCACAAAGTAACAACACGACTGTAAAGGTGGCCGCCGAAAGGTCAGGTAGAGTTGTTATCTAATAGTACACAAGAATTTTTCCAGTGATATTTAAGTCCCATGTAAAAGGGTGCGAGCCCGTTGTCATAAACCGCACCGATCCAGACTCTGTGCTAGCTACTGAGAAAGGAGATGGTGTCATAGTTCACCCAAAAATCTAAGTGCAATCGATACGGGCAAACTGTGTGCACAAAAAATCCCTAGAACAATCTAAATAAACGTACCTAAGTTGCAACATTCTAATCCGTGGGGCGGAGATATAGACTGTCAAATTATGCAAATAATTCATTTTTTGACTTGGAAGATCGTTGTGACAATGTGACTACGAGTCGGCAAGTGTATTATGTACGACGCCATAGATGCTATTAGCGTTATTACATTAAGAATAATATCGATGTACAGTTGACAAAATAATAATATTAGTTAGTAAAAGTAGTTGTAGTTGTCATTGATAGTATTAAGGTGTGTAATAAATTAATATTTATTTCTTTTATCTATTTTGCAATAAAAAAGTCAAAAAGTTTATTTTATGCATACTTTGTCAGCCCATAGCTCCGATATGCCACGGATAATATTGCAACTTGGGTACGTTTATTTTGATAGTTCTAGGGAATTTTTATGCACACAGTTTGACCTTATCGATTACGTTCGATTTTGGGTTTTTGGTCCATACATTTTGGACCATGTCCTTTCTGATGGGAAACCTCAATAACACTTAACTCGATTTGGGATTCCAACCCAGGTCCGCATGCTCCACAGTCGCACTTGTGACACCGAGACCAACGAGGCAGCATAGATTGTAATTTCTTTCAATATGCTGGTATACAGGGTGTAACGAAAAGGGTATACATACTTAAGGGTATCCTATAGACCATCAAACTGAACATGTTTCTCCATCGGAAAAACATCGTAATAGCGAGAAAATTATCTGCTGCCCCATACGAAATTTCAATACCTATTCGACCCAAATGTATGGGGCAGCAGATTTTTTTTTTCACTATCACGATGTTTGTCCGATGGAGAAACATGTTCAGTTTGATGGTCTGTAGTACACCCTTAAGTATGTATATACCCTGTATACGGTGACTGGTAATTAGTGACCGATACTTAAACACGTGATTGTACTCATGATAACAAACAACTTTCGCAAAGAAACATTTTTTAAAATTCTGATCCATTTTTATCTCATTAACACTACAGCCATATGAAATTCGGAATTGCGAACCATGCGGGTGCTCTCTGCCTACCCACTATTGCACGGTAAAACAGTAATGAGACAGAACCGCGTCACGCGGCTAACAGCTAAAAGGTCACAGGTACGCGTGCGAATTTTACTATCCACGGCACCAATCCATAACCGCTTTGCCGCAATTGTCTGCGGAAAACTTCAATAACTGGAAATTCAGAGTAAGATGCCTATTAGAAGAAAAGCAATTGTTGAGCACGTTGGACGAAGACGACCAAAATGTCGACAAGAAAAGTGACTCGCGAGCCAAATCACTCATTGTACAATGCATCACCGACAAACACTTAGATCTGACAAAAGATGCAGCAACAACAAAAGAAATGTTTGCCACGTTGTGCTCTATTTTCGAGCGAAAATCCATGGTAAGTCGAATACATCTAAGGAAAAAGTTATTAACCCTAAAACTACAAAGCAATGAGAAATTGGAGGAGTTAAAGAAGAAAAAAAAAAAAAACAAAAACCCATCAGAAGAAATCGTCTATTATTAAAAGGTTTAATCACTAGTCGCACGGAAACCGAAATAAACTCTGCATAAACATAACATTTAGAGTTGGGTAACTACAAGGTCTTGTTTTGCATGCTCGTCAAAATTCAGGAGGTTGTCACAAAAGGTATAAATAATCAATTGAAATTACGGTATCTAGTAAATTATTAATAAACACTGATTTTTTTGTTTGTTTTTCAGTATTTCAGAATAACCCCCTTAACGTGATTTAGGAATTAGAAATGATTGAATAAACGTTTGAGATTGTTTGAGACGGTCCGCGTTTAAAAAACGGGTGGTTCACACTTACCAATTTCCGTTAATAAGAAAAACAATAAGAACTACCCATTTTATTATTGATACACAAAACAACACCTTGTATAGTTTCTCCGTATTTCAACCATTATTGTTCTAGTATTTTAGTGGTTCTGTATATAATACTGCGGCACCATACAGACTGACACGCAGACAGACAAACAGATGGACAGGATTAATCTATAAGAGTTCCGTTTTTGTCATTTGGTAACGGAATCCTTAAAATATAAAAACGCCTTAAAATGAGACTGAAGACTATTTATTTCCTAAACATTTAACGATTTGTACGGACAATAATTTGAAATTTGTTATCTAGATTTATTTATTTTCCATATCCTTTTGCTTTTTCTTAAGTTTTTCTATTACAGCCTTATGTATAGCGATCTGTTCTTCGTGAAATGATATTTGATCCTTCATTTCATCCTTCAGATTTGATAGAAGTTCTTTTTCTCTTTTTTTGAAGAACTGTGCTTCTTTAGCACTTCCTATTGATTTAAAAAGATCACTTCCTCCTCCTCCTCTTTTGCTGCCCGCTACAAAAGGAAAAACAATAAAAGGATTAAATAAATAAATATATAATAACACTTTTCTACGTCGTTCACCTCACTGCTGAGCCTCATCGCAACCACTTATGACAAATCTCCAAGCGGTCTCCTGCAGTGTTAACCACTCGGTACAGGCTGCCTCCAGCAGCCTTCTTGATCGAGTCTGCTCATCTTGCCGGTGCCCTAGCTGGCGCGTGTTTACTTTCGTTTACGTTTAATAACACACAAGCGTCAGCCATCACTGGCAATTTAATTGTTATGAAGTTGATTTGACTCCAAGTTATATTTGTAGACCTTGGGGCTCGAAGGCCTGTCACTCGTAAATACTCGACTGCTTTTTGGAGCAGGCGTAAGTGGTATGAGGAAGTTGAGACAGGGTGTGTAAATGATCATCTTTGACAGGCCCTGTGAATTAAGCACCACCCCGCACTAAAATCCTCAGGGTTTAGTATCTCCTGAACTCGAGCCACTCAGGGTTTTTTGTTGAAACTTTGTACTGCAACACACATGCAACGGTAGGACTTCTTCTCGGATCGGGATCAGATACTACAATCATTCGAGGCTCCCATGCAGTTTGTAAAGTATGCACTTTTACATGTTCAAATCACTTCCACAAAGAAAAGATTTCAAAAGATTGAGTCACTTACTTGTGCGTACAACGTCAAAAATTAATTTCGGAGGAACTAAAAACTTCCGCATTTTTGGGATTATGGTCGAAGCATGAGAATTGTTATGTACCACCCTCAATTGAACACTTTTTAACTTATGTAAATACGCAATATAAAGAATAAAATTTGACAGCAATTTATTTCATACTGTTTTCACTGCTAATCTGGCAGCCCATGTCAAAAATGTTAAACTGTTTTTTTATAACTAGTTCATAGAGAATCATCCTGTTGGGCATGGTCAAGATCCAGGTGTGTCTTTTCTCCGCCAAGAAGAGGCCTTTTGACCTGGTCCCTACTTTCCGAAATGTATCTGTCCGTCATTCATGATTGAAAGTAGTACTTTTATTTTAGAAAAACGATTAGTGTGCTGTTCAAAAAAATTGAAACCCTTGAAATTGTTAACAAAATCTGATCCAAATAGGGAAGTAATATTTTTATAATATGGACGAAGTAATTGGTGTTATATTATTATGAAACTGTTAGTATTTCTTAATGGTGTTATATTCGAATAATTAAAAATTCTGACGTACATTTGTGGTTGGTTATCTCTCAATTCAACAAATCTCTATGTATCTTTTTACTCAGTAACAAAAGTTAAACGCTTCAAGATTTCTGTCATTTTATCGCAGTTAGTATCGATATTAAATGTACAGCATCTAATTAGAAGAGTGAGGTCATATTTAAGAATTTGGCTATAGATCATAAAACTGAACAATCCATGAAACCGACATCGCTTTCACGTAAATTAATCAGCTGTCCCATACTTTATTAAAGAGTCGGTAATTTCTGAGAGCGGCGGTGGCCCAGAGGTGGCAGCCCCGACTTAAGAGCAGTAAGCCGTGGGTTCGAACCCAGGCAGGCGCATTACTTTGTGTAATTTATTTCATCATCGCTGCTCTCAAAAACGGTGAAGGAAAACACCAAAAATTCGAAGACATGTGACATCTACCAACCCGCACTGGGCCCGCGTGGTGGATTACAGCCCACTCCCTCTCATAGGAGAGGAGGCCTGTGTACCAGCAGTGGGAACATTATAGGCTAATGATGAAAGTAATTTCTTGCTGAATATTTATTGGCGATTCAAATATTGAATATTGGGATTGCGTCGTTGGTCGAGTGGTCGCAACCGAGACTGCTGAGGATAAGGTCTTGGGTTCGACGCCCGGGTCGAGCAAAGTGTAAGTGGGATTTTCTATCAGTAATTTCTCAGTAAACATGTCAAGTCACATCAATCGCATACGTAGACAACTATATCTATCTTGGGCAAAGCACTTCATTTAACAGACCGACAGAAAATGAAGTAGATCGTAGAATAAACTGTGCATGGAGAAGATATTGGTCGTTGAAAGAAGTTTTTAAATCACGCATCCCGATTCGCTTGAAAAAGAAAGCTATGGACACCATTATAATATACTAGCTGTACCCAGCATGCGTTGCAATGCACTTTTTACTACCCACCTACCCTATCCGACCTACCTACCCTATCCTACCTACCCTACCCGACGCTACCTACCTACCTACTCTACCCTACCCTACCCTACCCTTACTACCTACCTACCCTACCTACCTACCCTACCCTACCTACCTACCCTACCCTACCCTACCTACCTACCCTACCCTACCTACCTACCCTACCCTACCTACCTACCCTACCCACCTACCTACCCTACCCTACCTACCTACCCTACCTACCTACCTACCCTACCCTACCTACCTACCCTACCTACCTACCCTACCTAACCTACCCTACCTACCTACCCTACCCTACCTACCTACCCTACCTACCTACCCTATCCTACCTACCTACCCTACCCTACCCTACCCTACCGTATCCTATGTCCTTCTCCTGGCTCTAAACTACCTCCCTGCCAATTTTCAGCTAAATCGGTTCAGCCGTTCTTGAGTTATAAGTGAAGTAACTAACACGACTTTCTTTTATATATATAGAAGATTACCTACACTACTCTACGGTTGTCAAAGCTGGACACTAACAAAGGCAGTCACATGCAAGCTTCAAGCCTTTCAACGAGCAATGGAGAGGAGTATGTTGGGAATTAAACTCCGAGACCGTAAAAGAAGCAAAGACATACGGCTATGCACTAAAATTATAGATGCTGTGGAATTAGCTTGTAAATTGAAATGGCGATGGGCAGGACACGTAGCCAGAGCGACAGATGGACGCTGGAGCGAGAAGGTTCTCCATTGGTACCCTCGAGATGCACCACGCACCCGAGGCAGACCCAGGCGTCGGTGGTGCGATGATATTGTGGCCGTGGCCGGCCCCACCTGGACTAGAATAGCCCAAGACAGAGAGGAATGGCATAAGATGGAGGAGGCCTTCGCCCTTAAATGGGCACCCAATCTTAGTAATTGACTATGTAGCAAAGTTATTTTATTCTATTCTAATCTATGAAATCTACCTATTTATTTAAAAATTGTAATATTATATTCAAATAATTAATAATTGATAATTTAATTTTCATCATTATTTTAATACTAATTTATTATGATTATTATATTAATTTTTTTTTTGTGTTTATTATTTGAATTATTATTAAAATGCATGCATTATTGTTAAACTGCATGTTCAGTTATCTTACCACGAATGAATTTATTAGTTATAAGAATAAAGTGAATATTTTTAAAATTATAACATGTAACGAAATTTAATTGTAATTGTTTGGGAAACAAAAGGCTTAAATAAATAAATAAATAAATTTCTCAGTAGCAGCCACGGAGACTGGATTTGTGCCCGGTTGATGGCAATTGGCTCCCCTATTACATGCGACTGCCGAAATTTGGGTAAACTATGAGGTACACCTCTGCCTAACCCCTTAGGCAATACAGGCGTGATGTTATGTGTTAAAATATTTGACCATGAGGAAAGTTGTTGAGATTGATAATCTGTAGCTATACCACGTTCTTTACCCTAGAAAGATAACCTACGCCCCAAAGGCGCACGCGAAAACAATTTTTCGCCATCGATTTTTATTCCGTGCATGTATCAACTTATGCTTTTCAACCAACTCGGACGTTGGTCTACTCTACCGCCGGACGGCTGTTTCTATGCGGTAAATACAATACTTTAGTAGCTATGAAGAGTTGAAATGCTCGAGAGGCAAGCACAAGAATGACGTTTGTCATGACTGTCTATAAATCTATTTAGTATGATGATGATTATTTTCAAACTGATTGTATTAAAAATGACTAGATAGTAAGAAAAAAACTGTTGTTTTTTTTAATGTTTTTAGAGGTCTACTCATTTAGTAATAAATAACTTATAATAGCACTGACTGTAATATAATAGTATTTTTATTTTAGCTCTAATGGTAAACCTTTAAAATGATGAAGTTATTAAAAATCTACCTTACTTATTTTCTGAAATAGGCGCATTTGAAAATCTTGAAGTGCATGGTTACCTTTTATGTAACTCGCAGTATGGTTATCTATCTAGGGTTAAATATCACCACAATACCGTAGACATAAAATGTTATCTTTTTTTTTTCTTTTTTTTTTTACTTTTTGATCTTTTTTTGAGTGCACTTGCATGTGCCAAATAAGTATGTTTTCTTTTTTTCACACTTTTTTGGCACATGCTGTATAGCCACGTTTAGACACTGCTTTATCGGCTCTTTTTTTGAAAACTACAAACATGTTTAAATTCTATATTGATGCGATTCGAGACCAGTAGGAATGGCCCATTCACATTTCTTGAATTCCAATTCGCACATAACGACTTAAAATCAATTAGACGGCGTTATGAAACAACAAAGCAAAGACAGTTTTACGAACATGAGCTTTAAAGTTTAGTTGCTTGCATTCAAATTCCATTGTTTAAGTTTCGTCACTATATTCATTGTTTTTAAACGCCTTGGCTTTGGCGATGGCGTTAAATTCTTCATTTTTTAAGTTCTTCTTCTACTTCGGATGCCTCTCGTTTTATTTTATCTATAGCTGCCTGATGACTCTCAATCTCTTTTTCGTGATACTCTAATTCCGAACTATATGTATCTTTCAACTTTTCAATCATTTGTTTATTTTTCTTATAGAAGTATTGGTCTTCTTTGGCTTTACCCATTCGTCCGAAAGCACCACCGGCTTGTTTGATGGAGCCACCTCCACCGCTGCCCGCAGGTGGATCTACAACGATATAAAATGGCAGGATGGCAAATGAATAAAGTAATAAAATAACGAATAAAAAATTATTACTTGCAAAAACTTATCAGTACGCTCCCATCACACATCACAACATCTTTAATTCCCAAAGAAGCTTATGTAGGTGGTCGGTAAGGTATCAAGGTGATCCTGTTTTTCGCAGGTCTACGGGATTATCTCATTATATTTTATTTATATATAAATTGTAGTCCACCAGCATCGTGAACAGGGTCCGAGCTACTGGTGGTCAGGGCTCTTGAGAGAGGAATATGCTCCACGGTCCACTGCGGGGCAAAGGCCCCCCAAAACGTTCCTGGAAGTCCTGCCCCGTACTACAGCGAACCAGCAATCTCGGTAGGTAGGTACTTATCCAGGTATTCTGCCAGCTACCCCTTTTTAGCCCGGCAAAATAGGAGCCGAAAATGATTTACACGCTAAATATTTAACGTTAGCCATCACACACTTTTATATGTATAACTTCTACTAATCTACTGTGTATAACTTTTATATTTTATATATTAAATAAAATCAACTTCCACAAATGTATGACGGAACATCGCTTGAGAACGTGACCTTGACCTAACTTGGTCGTTTTTTTTTTTGTAATTGAAAAAAACGTTTTTGAAGAATGAAAATTTTGACACACTCAGTAAGTTGAACCCGTGCAAAGCTGCGCGTCTCTTGTATTATGAAGGGGTAAAGTTTGCGATAACGCCAGCGAAGCGGCTGGAAAAGCTAGTACAATATAAAAACTGGGCACTTACTCGGTGAAAATCTACGTGCAAACTGAAACATGACATTAGAAGGAACCAAGAGTTTCATGATTCTATCATTCCAACTGTATACTAAACAGTTTTCATTATAACAAGGCTTTCAAAATGTACTAGGATATAAAAAAATATGTTTTAAAATCCCATGTTTTGAAATTTTGGGTAAATTCGAGTAGCTGATTGTGTATCTGTCAGTGTCAAAAACTCTATGATCAAAGAGGATGTTTAAATATTATCACTATGCTCTATCCAAGTTCTATCTTTTCTAAAGTCCGTGTCCCAAGGGAAGTCCCGCGGCAATAATTGGAACTATGTACATACGTACAAATAGCTTCAAACTGCAGGAGACCGCATGGCTTTGAGACGTATTATAAGTGCTCGCGATCCTCAGCAGGAAGGGAACGAAGAAGAAATAGACGTACGAATAAGTGCCGCTATTTTCTCCTCGACTTGCCGTGAACCAGTCTGGGAGTCTCAGGGCTCCAGTCTAGCGATATTCGGGCCCACAGCTGTGCGGCATACGGCACACATTGCCTGCCCAGGTGTCCTACCATAACCGCCTGAGACATTATTGTTTTACTTTTCCAGTGTGGAAAAGAGATAGCGCTAGACATCCTGTATAGCTCCGTCACTTTTCAACACTGGAATAAGAGTAAAACAATATTGCTTTAAGACGTCATGTTAGGCCAGCAGTCGCATTTTTGTCATCATACAAGTAGAACTTACTACTTTAAACTCACTACTATCACGTTGCTCAGATGGGAACAACCATAAGTTAAAATAATACACAACAAAACAAATTTAAGCCACGTTTAATCAAAACTGATTTTCTAAAAATTTTAACCATTGCCTTTTCAGTTTTATAATTCGCTTCATAGTTGTTTTGTTAACTTTTGCGATATCGCTTAAGTATTTCACTTGTAAACCATAATAACGTGATAAAAAATCGGCTGCTTTCACATCAAGCGGGTCTGGTTTCACCAATGCGCTAATCGTTTTGGGAAAGGTTTTGGTCTCTGACATAGGGGAGGCTGCAATAAGAATAAATACATTACTGGTTTGGTTTTTGAAAAGTTGATTATGTCCTTAAAGCTCAACATATACAGGGAGCGGGCGCGTGTCGGGTGACGCGCGATCGACGCGAGGTTTCCGCGCTCGTCGCCCGCCACCACAAACAGAGCGGGTCGGGAGCGGGACGTAGCGTCACCCGACCCGCGCCCACCTCGCGTCGATTATGTCACACTGACGCTTAGGTACAGTCTGCAAAAAGGGATTCGCTATGACTATAAAAATGTAAACAAATATTTGTTAGATACTTTTCATTTATTGTTTTTAACATTATATTATACAAAGGTACATTAAAATATACACAAAAAAAATTGCGAAGTACAAACTTAGCTTGGTCGAGTTATACATTAAATTACATAAAATGGTTTCACACGTACTACACATGCTAATTAGTAGTTATAACATACATCTTAATTCTCCCACCCTTGTCCCAATTTATTTGTGGTCGGCGCAGCATGTCTTCTCCTTCCATACTAACATAACATAACATTCATATGGCGAAATGTGGCCGGGTGTACTACACTACCTTACCCCGCCACCAGGATTACAAAGAGCGAGATATTTGTACCTACTTAGCCATGACATAAAGAGTGTAAAACACCTCTTAACGAAGCCGAAAGGCACTGGTTCTCCCTGTCATTGCGATATTTTTTTTGTTCTACACCATACCTGGGAACCTTCTAGTTACGGAGATATTAGGGGTCAAAGTTCCAACATTATGACAAGTATTTTTTTTAATACAAGATTTTAATGTAAGATTTTTACTTTAAACACCTCCACGACCCCCGTACTATTCAATCCATCAATCAGCACTATGTTTTGAGTGCGTTACATGGAGTTCTACCACAAAACATGATTTTACACCCCCCAAAAAAAACTCGTTTCCCAGCAATAATTTTTGCGTAAAGTTACTTAGTTTCATGTACAGAATGCTTGGTTGACGGCTTCGTGATGAGGTGATTTACACCGAGTATAACCGCCAAAAATGGATAGATTGGCATGAGTCCTCCTCTCAGCATCGGGTGGCTTAAGGTTGAAGAAGATGAAGAAAAAGAAGTACCTACCTTCCTAAACGTTCGGGCTGTAATGAGAATGAGCATCAGTATGTGTATACTTACTATTTGGCCCGACGCATGCGATCGTATTCATGATGTCAACGTTTTCTTTGGAATCAACTGGCCTCTTTCCACGTTTATACGGAGGACTCCTTGAAAAGGACCTACTGAAGCCAGTAGTCCACCTCAATCCAGACATCGTCCTCCCAACTTGCATAGCCTATAGTACTTATAGATTTTTCATAGGAACCAAAATCATTACGTAATAAATGAAACCGAATTTAAGAAGTTTGAACACTGTGAATATTGACAAATTAAATCTTAAAATAAATGTTTACACCATTATAAAAATTATGATTGCGATTTGACAACCTGATTTTGTTCAAGTCAATCCAAAGACTAAAATAGAATAATTTATCTATGTTCCAAACGAATCTTAGTCAAGTGACTTTTTAAAACTTGTAACACACAAAGCTTAGTACTTATTAGTTCCGTGATGTGTGTCAACTTCGTACTTGATAATTCCATGGATAGGAATAACCAGTGAAAGCTTTTGCGCATCATATCGAAAGAATGAACTATTTCTATAGGTGACAACGACAACTTTATGCTGGGATGGCTCACATCTGCGAAGATCTGCGTAACTTGCGCTGCTTAAGGTCACGTGGATTGATCCACGTGACCGTTTTACAAATAGACGAGTGTATGACAAGACTGTGCACCTACATCTGCACAATCTATAGAGCAGTGCCTTTCTACCATCCTGAATTGTTCATTGCCGACTCGTAGTCACACCAGATTATCCTGTATTCCCGTTGTCCCCGTAGGCCATATCCCCGTAAACGGGGACAAAGGGAATTTAATAAAATAATTAAAATTACTTCCCGTTGTCCCCGTACGCTGACCCCGTTAATTTCTTGTAATATATGCTTTTCAAATTATGCCCTTTGTCCCCGTTGAGTTAAAATTGGAAGTGAGAGTGCTTTAATAGAGAGAATATTGCGTGTATTCCCGTTCGTCCCACCGACTTCGCCCCCCACAAATGAAATGGAACAACAAAACACAAATAATATCTAAATAATAGCTACACCATGTGATTGCGACAAAAGTATTTTTAATTTACGAATGTATTTGTTTAAAAATATATAGTCTTAAATGTATGAATATATAATACTCGTAGTAATGAAATATAAAATCACACCAGTATGACAAACAGGATTTTTTAAAATCCAACAGTTACCTACTAAAATGTTTCCTAAAACACACGCGGGTGCCAGTGAGGATAACTGCTCGTGTGGCAGTATTGAGAAGTAGTACTAGTAGCGCTAAAAGGCGCGGGTTTATGTAGTTTTGCAAGGATGCCATAAATGATTTTTCATTGCCGACTCGTAGTCACACCAGATTATCACACCAGTGTGACTAACAGGAATTTTTTTCTCGTTTGTCACACCACTGATTTTTCCACACCATGTATTCCTAACTAGTGCTGTCTTAGTTATACTATGTACTTGGTAAATTAAAAACCTTTGAATTACGTATTTATTAAATTAAAAACCTTCAAACTACGTTTTTAACGCAATTTTTCAAGGAAATGTCCCAATGATATTTCACCATTTAAATGTTTTAGTTGGCAGAAAATGATAAAATTATCTTTATCAGTTTGGTCGGCCCTTCTTTTTCGAAATTAATTTATTTTTCATTGAATAATACTGTTAATAATTTTAGTATGGTTACGTAGTTTTTATTTTTATTTAATTGTGAGTACCAACTTTCACAAACTTTGTTGGTTCTGTGCCTTTGACCAACTATATTCCAGTCGGCGCGGCGGCGATACATTATTCATCATTTAACCATTGTCGGGCTATGTGTGATTGTGTGCTATTAAACTGTTTCATCTTTTCCCCGCTAAATTCAATATTCAGCAAAGAGAAATTTCAAGTTTTAATAAATAAATAATAATAAATATTACTTTGAAATACTGTAGTTGTGGAATCAGAGGTGCCATACTAGAAGTAAGCTCCCGACACGGTTATCGATGATGGTTCACATTGTATTGGGATTTGGGATCGACCTATCGTCACTGACAGGACTTTTGTTGCCAATAAGCCTAAAATTGTTGTGATAGATCGGAGCTCGTGGCTAAATAATAACAGCCGCCCGAGTCGATCTTAAAGGTTAAGCCGTGCTTGCCGAGGTTGGTCCGTGGATGGGTGACTATAATTACATACCGAGTTTCCTCCGTGCCTCGGAAAGCACGTTAAGCCGTTGGTCCCGGCTGTCATTTGTAGATCTTTGACAGTCGTTACGAGTAGTCAGAAGCCAAAAGTCTGACATCCAGTCTTACCAAGGGGTATTGTATTACCCAGTTACTGGGTTGTGGAGGTCAGATAGGCAGTCGCTTCATGTAAAATACTGGTACTCATCTGCATCCGGTTAGACTGGAAGCCGACCCCAAGATAGTTTGGGAAAAAGCTAGGCAGATGATGAGATCGATTGGAGCGTCGCGCAATGATTGTTTATATAACGGTCCCGCATGACGAGAACCTCGTGAAATCAGAGAAAGATAAGGAATTCAAATATCTAGATCTGGCTCGCGAAGTTGTCGATATGTGGGATGTCAGTACAGCAGTCATTGTGGCGATAGTCGTGTCGGCCAATAGCTGAATTGCCAAAAGCCTCGACAAACGACATGAGTAGGCTTTCGCTTGGCAGCTGGATCAATGGCTTTATTTAGAAACCAGTACTTCCGGACATGGTGCGTATTCTTAGGAGGTTTCTCTCTCAAGAGCGCTGACCGCCGGTAGCTCGGAAAAAAATTATATTAAAATAATAAATTACATAATATGTAATTTATTATTTTAATATAATTTTTTTAAAATGTAATAAGTATGTAAGTAAACAAATAAACGATAATTAATATTACTAAAAGTAGAAAAATATGAACAGTCGGCAAACACCGTTCAGCAGAGCGACTTTCATTACAACATAAAGGTACTGCACTAGCAATTATCGTATACATGGTGTGGAAAAATCAGTGGTGTGACAAACGAGAAAAAAAATCCTGTTAGTCACACTGGTATGATAATCTGGTGTGACTACGAGTCGGCAATGTAATTTTTTCCCAGCTGACTGCGGGCACCCCGCAAAAAGTAAGAAAAAAAAAATCTCAAAAATTAGGTCAAAATAATACGCTCCATGCCACATTTACAACCATAGTTTAATCAAAGATTTTGTTCCAATTTTGTTTAACTTTTTTAATTCGTTTCATGGCTGATTTATTGTAATTTGCCATAGTCTTGTAGTATATTATCTGGTCATCGAAATAGCTTTTCAAGTTGTCCACTATCTCCTTGTTAATTATCCCTTTTCGGTCCTTGCTGTACTTGAGCGCTTTCTTTTGAGCCATCATGTATAGTGAGTCGCATACAGGTGCTTCCAGAACGGGTGATTCTTCTGAAAAATATAAAAAAGACATCAGTACCTAAAAAAGACTTCTTTTGGTCCTTATATCTGCTAATGAAATGCTCATAATGAACACCTGAAACATTTGTGCTTTAAAAAGCACGTTAAGCCGTGGGTCCCTGCTGCCATTTGTAGATCTTTGACAGTCGTTACAGGTAGTCAGTTGCCCGAAAGTCTGTCAACCAGTCTTACCCAAGTATCGTATAACCCAGTACTAACTAAGTTGTGGAGGTCAGATAGGCAGTCGCTCTATGTAAATGCTGGTATTCAGCTGCATACGGTAAGACTGGGAGCCACCCCTAACATAGTTGGGAAAAAGCAGGCAGATGATGGATAATTAACACCTGAACGGAACTATGCGCTTTTGATTAGATATAGGGGGTGACTACGTAGATGACGACTCATAGAGAAGTTAAGAAGGATAGGACGCCAGACCTGTAATGATGCTAAAGCTGAAATATCATGAAAATTACAAACTTTACTTTATACTTAACTAGCTTATGCCCGCGGCGCCACCCGCGTGGAGTTCGATAATTGTCCCACGGGAACATACTATCGGGATAAAAAGTATCCTATGTGTTAATCCAAGTTATAATCTACCCGTGTGCCAAATTTCAACCAAATCCATTCAGTAGTTTTTTCGTGAAATAGTAACAAACATCCATCCATCCATCCATCCTCACAAACTTTCGCATTTATAATATTAGTAGGACGTCGATGAATGGAGAGGGAGAGGACGGCCAAAGAAAAGATGGATGGATGATGTGAGGAATGATAGAAAAGAGAAAAGAGTAAATGATGCCATTGTTAAGTCTGACAGGGAAGAATGGAAGAAGAAAACGTGTTGCGCCGACCCCAATTAGAATGAGACAAGGGGAGGAAGATGAAGATACTTACGGTCAGGACTAGTAAAGTTTTTTGGAGCTTCACTAGTTTCTTTTAGGTCATTTTCCTTGCTGGAATCTCTAGTTTTCTTAGAATCACATGGTTTATCTCCAAATATCTCCCGATCTTCACCAGGAAGCTTTCCATAGCTCCCACCGCTTCGAGAAGACCCACTCGACCCAGCGGTGCTGCTCATTCTCATCATTTGAACCGTCTTCATTACCCATACATTTGCCTTAGGAATCAAATTCATTTTGACTTTCATATAAACTAAAAAATATTTAATGTGGAGCACATATAATAATATTTCTGATTGCAAATTTTGAAAAAAAAAAACTGCTAGAAATTTAATAGGAAATTATCAACAAAACAAACACGTCGGATGGATTTGCCAACTTCTGACTGAATGACAATCAGTTTTTTTTCTACAATTGAACTTGTATTCTTAATTCAAAATAATAATCTCTGGAAATGTAACAGCCCTCTTTGTTTAAAAAAGGTTTAGGTGAATGAGGAATAGGGTGTAAAGTTCTTCATACCCTATAGAAAAGGGTGGATTCTCCGACCGGACAGGTGTTATGTCTGGTGGGAAACTGCCCGACAGTTGTTGTCGGGTTTCTCTATACAAGGTGTTGTTTTGCATCCTCGTCAAATTTCAGGAGGTAAACAAAAGACATAAATAATCAATTTAAATTACGGTACCAAGTTAATTATTAATAAACGCGATATTTTTGGTTTTTAAGTTTGACAATATTTCAGAATAACCTCCTTAACTTGGTTTAGGGAATAAGAATTTATGGAATAAACGTTTGAGATTGTTAGTATGTGCGTAAGCGAGGTTATAGGGCAAGAATCAGTCGGGCCGCGTTTAAAATACGGGGGTTCACACTTACCGATTTCCGTAAATAAGAAAAGACATAAAAATTATCTACCCATTTTATTATTGATTTGGGACGAGAATCATTAGCATAGTTACCTCCTTGAATATGACGAGAATGCAAAACAACACTTTGTATAGTCTTCAATCGGTGTAAACTTTGCTTGCGAGATGTAGGAAATTGATGTTAGTTCTTCCGTCGTGTCATAGATGGCACTGTAGTACTTTTTGTAGTAAGTTGCTTTTTTGTCGGTCACTACAGAGTATTAGCTTTTAGCTTCCCGACGACTACAACAGTACACAAAAGTTAGATTATTATATTGGAGTCCCCTCTTAATTAGCGTTTAGCGCGCACAGTTCAACATCCTCATGGATGTCCTACGCCCTGAGGTGGAATCCTCTCCCTCCCCCGACGGCCTCTCCCATGGCCTTCCACTCTTCTCTCCGTGCGGTTTTCCCCGACAAAACTTTTCTCTTTCAGACTTTAACAGACCAAAAACTACCCTACTGTTCCCTTCCCACACTTGCACATGGTATCATGGGAACTAGTGTGCCTTCCACAAGCCCCAGCTAGCGCCAACACTAGGCCAACTAAACGGTCGGATTGGTGACGAATTCGCAATCCAGTCCAACAGTCGGTCGACTGCGCTCGAACAATTTGCTAGTAGGTAGGCGGCTCTTGAAGAGAACGCTCTTAGAGTCGTCTGACTAAACATCGGTAAGTTTGGGCGAGATAAGAGCGCCATACTGATCAGTTTGCTGATAGTATAGTTTGAAGGCAATCGTGTAGCCCATGAAACTTGTTTATCCCGCTGCGTACCTTAGGTAAAATGTGATTGTGACAAAAGGGAAAAAGGTAACAGACTGCCTCGTGGGTCTGGTGTTCGATTCTCGGGTCGCGCAAAGTCTTATTGGGTTTTTCCATCTGGAATTCAGCAGCCATAGAGTCTGAATTATGTGGCCAGTTGATAGCTTGTCCCCTTAATCATGGGACCAAAATATAATTGGTGAATTGTAGACACCTCTGTCTAAGCCACCGGGGATTATAGGCGTGATATTTATTATTGATATAAAAGACATGCCACTAGAAAAAAAACGGAATTAAACGCAAGCCGTCATAAAATAGAATTAACCAATAATATTTTATTTTATAGGTACATGTTTAAAACGCGGCACTACAATGATCCTGAGAAAACAGCTTAGAAAGTATTCAGGAAAATAAATGTTGTTCAGGGAGTTACCACATCAATCGATCGACGATCGATGGTCGACTAATCTGTTCTACCATCGAAAAACCTTAGACACAAAACTTTATTTTGTTCTGTTAACCAAATAGTTTTAATGTGAAGTCTGGGAAAACTAAAATAATAGGAAAAATTGTTATTAAAGGAGGTTTTAATTATACACCGTGTAAATCATCTCATCACAAAGCCGTCAACCAAGCATTTTGTACATTAAAATTAAGTAACTTTACGCAAAAATTATTGCTGGGAAACGACTTTTTTTTAGGGGGTGTAAAATCATGTTTTGTGGTTAGAACTCAATGTAACGCACACAAAACATTGTGCTGATGGACGGATTGAATAGTACGGGGGTCGTAGAGGTGTTTAAAGTAAAAATCTTACATTAAAAATTGGTTGTCTGTAAAGTCGGTTTACTGACGATAGTTGAACGTGACAACGCTATAGGGACGCGTGCCTCTCACTCGCTCTCATTGTGAGCGCATAACGTGAGCGGAGCGTAACGCAGTTTCTTGAAGTGTCACCCGGCAAACCAATTTATAAGACGTTGTCACGTCAAAAACTTGTATTTAAAAAAAATACTTGTCAAAAAGTTGGAACTTTGACCCCTAATATCTCCGTAACTAGAAGGTTCCCAGGTATGGTGTAGAACAAAAAAATTATCGCAATGATGGGGAGAACCAGTGCCTTTCGGCTTCGTTAAGAGGTGTTTTACACCCCTTATGTAGTATAAGGGGGTACCCCGACTCGGACAAGTTAGGTTCGAAGGGGATGACTGGGTCTAGTGAGCGAGCGAAGCGAGTTAACTAAGACACCGTCATCCCCTTAGTGTTTGTAAAGTGAGTGTTTCTAAAATAAAACATTTGCGGAATAAGTTTTTTGCGAAATAAATAGCATATGAAACGTTGGTTGGAAATAAAAAAAAGGTGAAGGCGTTTTGGTGAAAAATTAGTGAACCAAGTAGACTACCTAAAGATGTGCAAACACTCAGAACTTAATAAATAACTAAAATGTCATTTTCACTTCAGTAGCTCAAACATGTAGGTTTTGCTGCCTGAAATCAGTGAGCAAAATGCGATTTTGCTCACTGAGTGAGACAAAGTAGCTTTTAATTATTTTTTTCTGAAAGCCCCGAATTTCTTATTCAGCCTTGGGTTAATCATAAAATTCGAAACATTCACACTCTATCTCTTTCCCGCCCATTAGAAGGAGAGAGAGACAAATACCAGCCCTTTCGAAGTTCCGTTTTTGAATTCGAACACGTTCGGAATTTCGTACTAACTAAAGAGATTTTGAAAAAATGTCTTTTAATGTAATTTATTGAATTTTTAACTTATTGTTGTATTTAAACGAAAATAAGTATTTACTGCAAATAAAACTGATATTTACCCTATAAATATTTATTTCTAGTTTCAAGAATGTTACGTAATATATTTTGAATAATAAAATATCATGGGTGCTATTTCCGAACACGCCATTTAAATTAAAAAAAAAAATCGTGGCTGGCGTAAAGAGTTGAATATGTTAAAAATATTAAAATAATCGTAAAATATGAGTGAAACTAGCGACGAGAACAGTATTGTAACACCGGAAGAGTTAAAACAACAAGACAGTTATTAATGCAGAATTAAGTTTCCTACCTGAGAAGTCTCGCAAGAAATATCTGAAAGCATACCATGTCTTCAACGAGACTTACAAAGGGCGCAAGCAGTTTTTCGGAGACGGTGTTCCTATCTTAATTTTTAGATTTATCACAGACGAGGTGATCATCTATAATGTCAATTATTTTGATTCACAATAAATAGTTATTTCAATCAATTCCTGTTTATTATTTTATCTCGTAAAGTGTTCTCGCTGCTGAAGTGAAAAGTTATGTGTGTTACACGAGAGCAAAGATTTTTGCATCTCGTGCCATTGAATCCCTCGCCACGCTCAGGATTCAAAATCAGCACTCGCAGCAAAAAACAACTTTGCTCTCTTGTTGCACAAATAACTATTGTTTCATTTTATCTAATGACATGAAGAGTTACAGATCACCTTATTACGCAGTAAACGCGAAAAAATCAACATCTTGTGCTAAAAAAAAAGCTGCCAACATGTTTATGTTATAAACATTTTCGTACGACAAATGACAAACCACAAACAACCTTATATATTTTCTAATACACCGCACGGTATTGAATGTTGTCGATTCCCGATCATAATATAAGCGAAAATCTACCATTTCTATTCGCATACGATCGCCGACCGTCTGTGAGATATCTATTGGAATAAAATGCTCTTTGGATTGCGAGTTGCGACACATATGGGCTCCTTTCTATACTTCGTTTTTATTTTCTTTGTGTTTGGTATAAGGAATAATGAATGGGTTTGCAGTGGTGTTTTTGTCGCGAGAAAATAAGGTTTTACGTGGTTTTTTTTAAAGGAATATCAAGATGTAATTTTTATTGTAAATAACCATGTCAATATTCAAACATTTTAACATCTTAAGACCTGTACAAAAACAAAAGCAAGAATCGAAATGGATCTAACCAAAGAGATTTCAAATACTTTTAACAGGATTACAGGAAAACTGTCTAGGTCATAGCAAAATTACTTAATTGCCAACTTTGATACGGTCCAGTTCAACCAACTTACCTGTGCTGATGGGACAACACAGAACTAAAATAAATGAACAAAGTTTGACATATCGATGCACATTTTCTTGACAAGCAAAGCCATCTTGAACTGTATACTTAAATTGGTCATACTACACACTTGTGCCTATAGCCACCAAATACAAGTAGATTTTGATTTTGTTTGCGTTCACCATGTATAGTAAAGAAAGTATATCAAAGTAGTTTTGAACTAAAACACGAGAGCCACTAAACCCTCTGCCTAAACCTAAATGTCACAGCGTACTTAACACTTCTACTCTCAACTTTATAAACAAGGAAAACAAAAGAAAAGCGAGGCTGCAGCGAAACAAAAAACTAAAACAGCGCTTTGTAAATCAGTAAGGTTGACGTGAATTACTATCGCCAAGTGTGAATTTATAGGGGCCAAGTGCTTTTCCGTGGAGTAATTCAATACAGGCAACGTGCAACAATGGATTTAGTAACTAAGTGTACATCTAGCTTTATGTTGGCTCTATTGAAAATGCGCAAAGAGTTTTTCCATGGAGGTACAATATTTACTCTGTATTTATATTTTGTTTTTGGAACTTAATGACGTTGACAGGTGAAAACTCTTGGTATGACCAGTGTGCAGTTCAAGATGGTGCTGCTTGTCAAGAAGATCACAAAATGTCAAACTTGGCAGGAGTCTAAAGTGGGTGATAGACGTGCGAGTAAGTACGCGGACTTGTGGCTCGTCGACCTTTTTCGCGTGTGTGTCACCTAAAGCACGCGTACTTAAAAATTGCCGCGCAAGTTCGCCGGCGATCCAACCAGTTTGAAATCTTACTCGTAGCTCGTCTTGGCTCGTACGTGTGGCAGCACTGCGAGCCGCGAGCCGCCATTTTTCTACGTATTTTTTGTTGGTTTAGCTAATCATCTGTGTTGTAGAAATTTTAAAATGAGTGATTTCCGTACATATTCTCATGATCTACTAACAGAGTTTATTAGAAGGATTCCGTAATAATCCTTGTATTTGGAAAATTAATAGCAACGAATACAAAGACAAAAATATAGTTTTTTATCCAAACTTTTCGTTTTTTTTTTCTTTTTTTACTTGTTTTTAAAACGTTATAAGATACAATTCCTAAATAACACAAAGCTTCTTCCGTCGATGACATGGTAATACAGTGTGAGCCAGCTTCTCGTGTGTCACCGACGTCGAGCCGAGTAAGTTCGCGATCTTAAAAACCGCGTACTTAAAGTTCGCACGTCTATCACCCACTTAAGTTTTCACGCTTGCTGATAAAGCAATAAAAACTTGAAACTAAAAACCCAGGCGTGTTATAAAAATATTATGATCAGCTACACCTGCTAGTTTCAGATTGGTTTTCGTGAAAATTGCGTGATATCTTCAGATCTGAATAAACAAAGTCAATTATTCATTCCGTTTTCTCAGATGAAAAACACCAGAAAAAAATAACATCGTACCCAAATAATCTCAAAGTAAAACGTTGTTCATTATGACGGCTAAGTGTGCATCCGGATAGCATTAACTTAACTTAAGTCAAGGAAAACAAATGTCAGTGGCGCGGCGTAAGTTTTAATTGCCTCCGAGGCAGACGAGCCTTAATTAAAATATTACTTGGGAGACAAAGAGGAATGCCGAAAAGATTAGCGGTTTGTTCAGCTGTAGTCGGAGTACGGATGGGGAATTTGATTCTGTTGGTTGGTGAGCAGTGGAGTAGTGTTTTGTTTTAATTTGGAACTTTTTTGACGGCTAAGTAAATGTAAATGATCGGATTTCTCATCATTGTGGATGTTGGAGCTTATTATAGGCATTCTGTGAAAATGTACGTAAATCGTAGATATCTAGGCAAATGCATTTTCTTCCAAAATCTGATGAGATTCTAAAGGAGCAAGAAATACGTGCTTTATAAAGAAAATACACTAACAGTAAATAAATAGAAACCAAGGCATTGGGAATACCGAAAACTCTAATTATCTCCCTTGAACAGGAGAGTCAGGACCTCGCCACAATGGGTGCCGTGCTCATTGTGATGAGGTCCACTCTCTTGAGCCTAACCATCACGGTAGCTCTGGGGGCCTTAAATAGCCGCATTAGCATTATAATTTTAACATAATATGACCATTTCTAAGAGAGCAGCGGTGGCCCAGTGGTGGCTGCCCCGACTTACGAACAGTAAGCCGTGGGTTCTAACCCAGGCAGGCGCATTACTTTGTGTAATTTATTTCATCACCGCTACTCTCAAAAACGGTGAATGAAAACATCGTGAGGAAACCGGCATGTCCTAGAACTAAAAATTCGAAGACATGTGACATCTACCAACCCGCACTGGGCCCGCGTGGTGGATTACAGCCCACTCCCTCTCATAGAACACTTGACACTGGCCTTCTCAGGCAAGTGTCCCAGCAGTGGGAACATTATAGGATGATGATGATGACCATTTTTTGAATTGTAACGTAATTCATATTATTATCCACTTTAGGACCCCTGGCCATTTCTATTTCTTTTTTTCATTTCACTTTCAAAGGATGGTATTTATTTATTTATTTAAACTTCATGTACAATAGTGGTACATAGGCGGACTTAATGCCACAAGGCATTCTCTACCAGTCAACCATAGGGTCAAATACGACAACATAGTGGTAGGGTACAAAAAAAAAAAACTACAAATAACTACTAGTTTTCGAAAATTCATACACTTACATAGATACTAATACACATTATATAAATAAAATATACTAATATATATTATAACTAATACCAAAATAAAAAAGGAGAAACCTAATAATAATTACTATGACTAGACTTAAAATTAAGAGTTATTTAGTCTGACTTAAATAGTGGTTGCGAACTTCCTTTTTAAAAGTTAATTTACTTTCGGCTTTTTAATGCTAATGGGTAGCGCGTTCCAGAGTTTTATAGTTGAGATGGCATAAGAATTTGACAAAAAACCGGTACGGTGTGAAGGAATTTGGAGAAGTAGATTTTTGGAAGCTCGAAGGTT
The DNA here is from genome assembly GCA_963082945.1 of Cerastis leucographa. Classification (NCBI taxonomy): domain Eukaryota; kingdom Metazoa; phylum Arthropoda; class Insecta; order Lepidoptera; family Noctuidae; genus Cerastis; species Cerastis leucographa. Next base: position 16,863,077 of record OY720358.1, on the reverse strand, counting down.
ACGACTATGAGAACTGCCCAGCACTTTGAAATAAGTTATTCACGATCATAGGATCGTAACTTCTAACAAATAATATAAAGTTTAAAACATACAAGTACAAACACAATAACATGAACGCGAATACCAATCTAAGCTGTCAGAACAGGAAAAATGTTTGCACAGAAACAACTTTACGCAATTCTCGGCTTCACTTGTAACGTGTTTTCATTTTATCATTCGCACCGCAATGCGCTAACATTTACCTACGTATTTTATTTAATATCTGGATATTTGCAGCTTCCTTCTTGCCTGGACTATATCCCTGATTAGCTTTCGACCGGTACGCAAAGTAATATTTTTTTAGAACTTTTAATTATCGACTATCGCGCTAAGAAAGCGTCAATTTTGACCTGGACTGAAGAGGATGGAAAATGCAGCATACATTTGGGACAACGAATCAAATATCATGGTGTGAAGAGATATACTTACACACAAACACGTAAAGCTCATAGCAGTAGGTAAATAAAAAGTCTTTATAAGTTCATAATTTTCTAAATTTATGGCATTCCAGAATCTAAAACAACTAAGCTACTAAAATTCTTATCCAGCCCACTATAGTATGTAGGTATGTAGTTGTAGCGACCTACAAAAAACAACTTACTACAAAAAGTACTACAGCGCCATCTATGACACGACGGTAGAACTAACATCAATTTCCTACATCTCGCAAGCAAAGTTTACATCGACTTAATAGTATATAGAGAAACCCGACAACAACTGTCGGGCAATTGCCCACCAGACATAACACCTGTCTGGTTGGAGGATCCTCCCTTTTCTTAGGAGTATCGAGGAACTTTACACCCTGTTCCTCATACCCTAAATAGTTTTAAACAACTAAACGAACACTAAAACTTGTCACTCGAAAAACGCCAAACATATTTCCTGGTAAGCGCGCCAATAAATGATCTTTCATATAAGATCACATATGCTTACCATCGTATAAATACGTAGCAAATATATTAGATCCCATAACACACCCAATTTACCGGTTATCCGAGGAAAAGGTCCCTAAAAAGATCGTAATGACAGAATAAGGCGGAGATCATAAAGTAATATGGTTTGCGAAAAACATTTTTCTTGTTAGCGAAAGTAGATGTATTATGGTACATTAGGTTTGATTTTGATATGCCTGTATATTTTTCTACAATCTAATATGTTCTCGAACGTACCCTACGCTGCATAAGACTTTAAGGTCATCGTTTTTCAAAATAGGTACGCACCAGATAATTTTGACGGTTTTTCATCAACTTGTAAATATAGTTAGAATCTAATTTTATACAACATCCAGAAGTCCAAACTCAAGGTTTACCAACGGGCAATGGAGCGCAGCATACTTAACGTTAAACTTAACGATCGTATAAGGAACACCACACTACGCTCCAGAACTCAAATTGTTGACGTTGCTCATAAAGCTGCCAAACTAAAATGGGACTGGGCTGGCCATGTATGCCAAAGCTGTGGGCCCACATTTCACAAACATCAAGCCCTGAGGCAGCTAGACTTGGTCGCGGCAGACCAAGAAGAAGATGGCAGGACGCCTTGGGTGGCTTTCTCGTTAATTGGCTAGAAGAGGCAAAAAACAGAGAAAAGTGGAAGGAATGGGGGGAGGCCTTTGCCCAGGAGTGAGGAATATGACAATCTAGCCTTGTAACCAAGCTCGAAAGTAGTAGTAATGAACTTTAACGAATAATATTATACATATACAGTATGTTAGGTTAAACGAGGGACATATTGAGGGAGGGTATTCAGTATTCGATTCTCGTCCCAAATATGTAAAAAACCTATAACGTATACAGAAGAATTTTTAATGTTTTGTTTAGTGCCTAGATATTTTGGACTGTCCTAAGCCAGGTAAGTTTAAAGTATGAAGGGAAAATGGATTATACCTAAGAGTCATTGACCCGCTCACATGTTCTGCGATAGTATTAAGTCGCTAGCGCAAGGGTGTATACACGTTGCGTGACATTTGCGAAAATTTTGGTATGGTTCTGTCTGTTATTTATCAGTGTTTTTTTTTTGTTTATATTTTTATTAGTATCATGTTAGCATGTACTATTATGGGTTTGAATATGTCCCTCGTTTAAACTAACATACTGTATATATTTTACTCAAACGACTGGCTCATTGGTCAAGTGATCGAAAGCGTGACTGCTGAGCATGAGGTTTTGGGTTCGATTCCCAGGTCGGGCAAGTGTTATTGGGTTTTTTCATCAGGAATTTCTCAGTTGCAGCTACGGAATCTAGATTTATGGCAATAGACTCGCCCTGCTGAACTTAAAACATAAGTGGCAAAATGTGGGTGTACTATTAGGGTCACCTGTGCCTAACCCTTTCGGAATTACAGGCGAGAAGTTATGTTACACAAACGTGTTTTTATGAACCAGTGTTAAGCTGTCATCATAAGGCACAGTTCACACCAATGCAGTGGGGGCGTGATCGGGTCTGACAATAAATTACATTGTCACGGATGATAAATCTAATTTACCGTCTGATCTAAGACTGTGTCCGCCACCTCTGTGGTCTGAGTGACGCTTTAGGTGATACTAAATGACTGGCCTGAATTGCTTATTTGAATTTGTGAATTTGAATTTAGATGCACATAATGCTTGTTATCGGAGATGCCGTATACTGGCTGTTAACAGACCCTTCACGAAACCATCAAGCATTATGTGCATCCAAATTCATTTATTTTGTGAACATAAGTGAAAAGTGGAGACCATGGATCGGTACACGTAGCGTAGGACGTCCTCAGACTCGGTGGAGCGATGATCTTCGCAAGGCGGCTGGCAAGAGCTGGATGAGAGTGGCCGAGGATCGTGCTCAGTGGCGTGTCATGGGAGAGGCTTATGTCCAGCAGTGGACGAATACAGGCTGATGGTGATGATGAAGTGAAAAATAGGTGGTAAAATATATAACGTTCAGAAACTATCTATGTTCCGCCGAAAAAAATACAATATGTTTCCACAAATTAGGTAAGTACATGAAATTAAATTTACATCAAACGAAGTACAAAAAATATTGCTGGGAAACGATTTTTTTGGGTAAAATACACGTTTTACGGTAGGACACAATTAATGTAACGCACTAAAAACATTGTGTTGATAGATGAATGGAATACTACGGGAACGGGGGTCGGGAAGGTATTTAAAGTAAAGTTATAACATTAAAAATAAGTTTTTTTTTTTACTTGAAGACGCTGGATGTATGACCTTTATCTCCGTAATGAGAAGGTTCCCAGCTTAGAATACTAAGGTTCCCAGGGGTTCTCTATTGTGTCACCTAACTTTTTTATCCATAATTTAAAGTGCCATAACTTTTTTTGTCCTAATCATCATTTGTCCGAATGATAGTTTACCAGAACTTAATATCACATAATATCACATGCCATAAAATTGAAAACCCTAAATATAATATGCCCTAAATCCGTGTGTCATAAATATTACAATCAATAATATACAAAAGACATAAAAACGTTTTCTATAAAAGTTATAAGTCCTAAATTCAAATTACATAATGTTTATTTTATAAGAATAATATTCTTAGATCATTTTTTTTGGTTTTTATTGTACATAGATAAATATATTATACATCTACTCAATAAAGCAGTTGATTGTGAATATGTGGTTTTTGTAAGCATGCACGCAATCATGCAGCATGCAAGCAGGCACGCAGCATACAGCTTGCAAGCAAGCACGCAGCATGAAAGCAATCATGCAAGCATGCAACATGCAGCAGGTAAGCAATCATGCAGGCATGCAACATGCAGCAGGCATGGTTTCTGTCACGGCTCCGGCGCTGCGGGGCTCCGGCGGTCCCACGCGAGTTTATCGTCTCAGATGGGTTTAACGCTCACCACCGCAGCTTCGGCTTGCTGGCTCCGCGCCTACGCGATTTTAAATTACACTCTAGGGGTAGAGCAGACCAGACTGCGTGGAGTCGGATTTACAGCGATTCGTTACTGTCACTAAAACCTAATTTTTAGAAAATGTTTTAGGACTAAAAAAAATATTATAAATGCACATTCGGAATAATACACATTATTTAACACAATACTTAGGACATATGACTTTAGGTCTTGTAAAATTAGGAGATTCAATTATTATAGTACTCGATATTATGACAGAATACTTTTAGAACTAAAGATAATTATGTTAAACAAAATTTCGGGATTTTGAACATTATGGTTATTGAAGTTTATAGCAAACGTGTTATGGATAATGATTTTCGGACAAACAATTTTAGGAGAAGAAAGGGAGTACCGTTCCCAGGTATGATCTATAATAAAAAAGTGATCGCAATCTTTGAGAGAACAAGAAGTGTGTTTAGTAATGTCAATGTCATGTCATTGTCAAACTAAATATGAGCTTGACATAAGGTTGTCTGTTGCCTTCTAACTTCACAATGAACAGAGCGCACTCCGCACACGTCTCTTGAGAACTTTATAGGTATTAAATAATTTAGAAGTGTGAATCCTAGTTATGTACGAAAGCTTAAGCAGTGTCCTAATAAACGATTATCAAGTAGAATTATATAGAGGAGCAGCGGTGGCCCAGTGGTAGCAGCCCCGACTTACGAGCAGTAAGTCGTAGGTTCGAACCCAGGCAGGCGCATTACTTTGTGTAATTTTATTTCATCACCGCTGCTCTCAAAACGGTGAAGGAAAACATCGTGAGGAAACCGGCATGTCCTAGAACTAAAAATTCGAAGACATGTGACATCTACCAACCCGCACTGGGCCCGCGTGGTGGATTACAGCCCATTCCGTCTCATAGAGAGGAGGCCTGCGTCCCAGCAGTGGGAACAATATAGGCAGATGATGATGAAGTGAATTATAGTGGTTTTCATCAAGATCCCAAACAAAGTGCTTATCGGCTTCGTTAAGGGCACTATTACACCCATTATGTACTACAAAAAAAATGGCCTATGTCCATAGGCAGATGAAGATAGAATGATACAACGATTACTATAAATAAACCACAACACCTCCCTTAAGAAATGTTATCAGTAGCGATCGAAACTTCACAGCCATCGTACAAGGTCAACGTTCGCCACTGTCACTTCACTGGGCCATCCCTGTGATATAACTCCCCTAGCCGTCCGTTAAGACTCCCTCGGGAAGTAATATACAGCGCGACTACACGATACACTCATGTTTGGGTTTATTACACCTAATCTTAATTATAAGCTCATACATGATACGGGGAAATGCGTATTTTGAAAATGTTTAACACGCTATCATAAAAAAAACTTGAAACAAACCGTCATAAAGCAATTGCTTACTAAAACGTATCAAATGGGATGGTTTTATAATCAAATATAGGAACTAGGCTACCGAAGGCCATTACCACCAAAAAAGGTATTCATTATTGTGTCTGGCAACATCGTTATCGGCACTCACCATGGACGCACTCACCATTATACTTTGATGCGACAAACCATCCATGTATACTCCTCTGCCTACTTCTTGGGGGTAAGCGTGATGATTGTTGTGACGCTCCTAAAATTTCCGTTCAAACAACAAAACAAAAACGTCAGATACCGCGTATTTACTAATACCCAAATGTGTGTAGCGTAGTGTAGCCGCGGGCTTGCCAGCCAAAACACGTCGAATAAATGTTTAATGTGTCTGGCAATACCGCGTAAATCTAATCTCTTGGAAATTATACGCGCACTGGACTTATGACCCGTTGCTAATAGAGGGTCGAAACTGTATCATGATTTTATGTTATAGTGGTGTGATTGTTTTGGTTTTCCTATTTCAAAAACTTTTTAGGCGAAGAGCAAAAGTTAAATTGACCTACTATTGGCCTAGAAGGAGCTCGGGGCTAAATAATAACAGCCGCACGGGTCGATCTTTAAGGATAAGCCTTGCTTGCCGAGGTTGATCGGTGGATGGGTGACCATAATTACATACAGAGTTTCCTTCGTGCCTCGGAAAGCACGTTAAGCCGTTGGTGCCGGCTATAATTTGTAGATCTTTGCCAGTCGTTACGAGTAGTCAGAAGCCAAAAGTCTGACATTCAGTCTTACCAAGGGGTATCGTATTACCCAGTTACTGGGTTGTGGAGGTCAGATAGGATAGTCGCTTCATGATCGGCGGCGCGCGCGCGGGCGACTGCGACACTGGGGTGGGGTTAGAGCGAGACAAAAACAAAACACGCCATGTATTATGTTTTTCTTGTTTAGCCTGCACACATACTTTTATATTTTTGTAGTGTATATGTTATCCCATAGGGTTGTTTTATATCCAAGTACTGTTTGTTTTTATTTTGTTATTTATGTATACAATGTTTACGCTGTCTTGATCTCCGTACGTTTTTTTTTCACGGGTGACCACTGAAAACCAGCGCTGTGCTGTGGGCCCCCCATAGCACAGCATCATGCTGAGTGGTAACCTACTTGTCGCAGTCACGAATTGCAAGCTGTCAACTTTTTTGCTTATTTTTCTTTTTCTTTAATTTTTTTGTTATTTTTTTAAATCCTATTGTTGTATATTTTATTTTATTGTACAATGTTTGTAAAGCTTTTTATGTTTATTGTGTTCATTGTTATTTTGTATGCACGTTATGACCCTGCGACAAATAAATATTTTTTTTCTTTCTTTCTAAAATACTGGTACTCAGCTGCGTCCGGTTAGACTGGAAGCCGACCCCAAGATAGTTTGGGAAAAGGCTAGGCAGATGATGAGCAAAAGTTAAATTGACAGAACATGATTCAGGGATGATAATCACATGAGATGAAACTTAAATATACTTATTCATAAATTACTAACTATTGCTCGTGGCTTCGCTACCGTTATGTAAGTAAATTGCCCCCCGGGAACGTTTTAAATGTAGCCTCTGGCATTAGGGAATATTGTAACTTTCCTTTAGTGAACTTTCGGAAGCAGATCAGTAGTTCTGAAGATTACTTTCAAACACATGTTGCCTTTTTATTATACAAGGTGTTGTTTTGAATCCTAATCAAAATTCAGGAAGTTGTCACGAAAGACATAAATAATCATTAAAAATTGCGGTACCTATTTAATTATTAATAAACGCTGGTTTTTTGGTTGTTTATATTTGTCAGTATTCCAGAATAACCAGCTTAACGTGTTTTAGGGAATAAGAAATTATCGAATAAACGTTTGAGATTGTTTGTATCTGTAGAAACGCGGTTATAGTGTGAGATTCAGACAGGCCGCGTTTAAAATACGCGTGGTTCACACTTACCGATTTCCGTAAATATTAAAAATAAAAAAAATACCTGTCCATTTCATTATTGATTCGGGACGAGAATCATTAGCTTATTTACCTCCTTGAATTTGTCGAGGTTGCAAAACAACACCTTGTATTATTAGTACAGCCAAGACCTTTTTGAAAAATGGGCTTGTCAGAGTTATTATACGGTAAATATTAAAGCTACATTATTAAACCAAATTTTAACGCATCAACAAGCAGACAGTCAGTTTTATAGAGGGCTGTAAACATTACGAGATTGTCTCGTTTGTCTTGTGGTTGCAAGAGCGACTGTCTGAGCAAGAGGTCATGGGTTCAAAATGTGGGTGTACTAAATAGATACAACTTTGATTAACTCTTAGGGTATAACAAGCGTCATTTTATATTCTGTTTTTATGTAAACAAGCTACTCTTTTACAAAATCACCTCACACAAAAAAAAAATTGTGAAATACGAATCCAGCAGTAATTATGTAGTTTTGACGATGCTAAGTCATAAATATTATTGTAGACTAGCTGTGCACGCGACTTCGTCCACGTGGAATTAAAAAGTTACTCCTTATTACATCAGCTATCTGCCAGTGAAAGTTTTGTCAAAATCGGTCCAGCCGATCCAGAGATTAGCCAGAACAAACAGACATACAGACAGACAAAAATTGAAAACAATGTTATTTGTTATATGTATCGTATACATTCATATGCGTGTATTAAAAAGCGGTTATTTTAATATTACAAACAGACACTTCAATTTTATTTATTTGTATGTATGTATAGATTTAAGTAGTCCAAGTATAAACAATAACATAGCCATATTCAGCAATATTCCATACCAAGTGTCTGGTAGTTGTAACAAACGTGCTTATTCCTTGATGAAAGGAGTAAACAGATTTATACATTAAAAAAGTAATTAGGGGAAAATGAATTTAATAAATGATGAAATGAAAAATACAATAAATTAGTACAAAAGTGAAGGGCAGGTTAACCGAGAACGTTTTAAATATCTCCGCAAATCTCTGAGCGTGATAGTAACTGAAGACAAACTTGCAGTCGTAGAAAGCTGGCTTGATTAAGATGAGCTTGACCACGACGAACTTGATGCAGGGCGATTTGGTAGGACCCACCAGCAGACACGTACCGCCCAATGCCAGGCTCGTCAGCTCGAAGAGCAGCTTCCAGCAGACAGGTAATGAGCCCCAGTGCCAGGCTCGTCAGTTCGCAAAGCAGCTTCCAGCAGACAGTTAGCAACAGCCACGGCAGCACTAAACGAAGGCCGCTCTTTGACTCCACCAGGCTGTGCTCAAAACTCAAGATATGACAGATCTTGACTCCAAACTAGACTTAGCTGTTTTCTTGATTTTAGACTATACTGATTTCTCGTGTCCAGACTGAACCGGCTCTTAACTCCAGACTAGAACCAGGGCATCTGTCAGAAATCCCTTTTATACCCTGATCTTCCGTTTCTTTTCTTCCAATTTCTTTTTCAGATTCAAAACTGCTGCGATAATAAGACGCAACCTGCCAGTATTAAAAACAGCCAGTAACATTTGGTCTAAAACCTTGCACATAACATTTTTATAAATATAACTCAGAATATCTTTACACAGCAAATATTCGCAATTAACTATAAAATACAACAATTGAACTCACGAATTGATGATAATAATTTTTAGTAATTTATATAATCTAAGTGAAACCTTCATAGAGAGTTTGGCTGGTAACAATCACAAATAAAAGTAAATGACATCTGACAAATTTGAAGTAAACATGTCACAACAAAGGATTAGAAAATATTTATAAAAATGAAATAAAAATATGAATATGGATGATTAAGTGTGAGTATAAAGTATCTGTAGTAAGCAGATACTATATTTCCCCAACGACCCCGAGAAAATTTTTGGCCTAGAACAAAAATTTTGGTAAGGTTAAAGTATTACAGCATTCACAAAACTTTCATAACTCATTCAAACATACCGACATCTTACGAAGTTAGGCCAGGTAGGATTCACATTCAATGATCACTACTCCACCTGATAAATCAATAACAGTAGGCTTATTTTTGGAGTTGTAATCCGCTCGCGTCTAAAACCCATAATAAGATGAAAAATAATAATAAGGGATCCACCCCAATCAACTTTTAGAGTTGAAGATTAGCGAAGGCTTATTTTAAGGAAGTCGCAACCCGCTTCAGTCAACTTTTAGAGTTGAAGATTAGCGAAGGCTTATTTTAAGGAAGTCGCAACCCGCTTCAATCAACTTTTAGAGTTGAAGATTAGCGAAGGCTTATTTTAAGGAAGTCGCAACCCGCTTCAGAGTCAACTTTTAGAGTTGATAAGAAAATAGTTATACCAACTTATAGTACAGTTAGTATAATAGAAGGTTAGATAACTTGTACCTAAAAGCACTTCAAAGAGTTATCTGATAAGAACAGATATAGAAGAAGATTAAAAATAATCTTTTAATGGTTTAAGAACCAATGAATGAACAAAGAAAATAAAAACTTAAGAGTTTAAATAGACCGAATAAAACTCTACAGTTAGAAGAAGGGAAGAGGAAGATGAGTCATGAGTAAGTATAAGATAAAAAAGTTAAAAATAAAGTAGATAAAATTAAAAGGGAGAGAGAGAGTCAAGAGAGTCTGAGTTATTATTAAGAAGGACGCAAACAGCGCCAATAATAGTTCGAGCCCACGACACTAAACCTTTTTTGATGAGATTCATAGAAGATATAGATAAATATATGAATTAAGTGTTTAAGAGTATAAATAGAGATTTAGTGATGTAATATGATGAAAATAGTTACCAAATATAATCTCTTGTGGAAGTTGTTTTAGAATTTAGGGAATATGTTTAAGATCAAGACTTGATTTTGCGTTAGGCGCCAAAATGTAACAAACGTGCTTATTCCTTGATGAAAGGAGTAAACAGATTTATACATTAAAAAAGTAATTAGGGGAAAATGAATTTAATAAATGATGAAATGAAAAATACAATAAATTAGTACAAAAGTGAAGGGCAGGTTAACCGAGAACGTTTTAAATATCTCCGCAAATCTCTGAGCGTGATAGTAACTGAAGACAAACTTGCAGTCGTAGAAAGCTGGCTTGATTAAGATGAGCTTGACCACGACGAACTTGATGCAGGGCGATTTGGTAGGACCCACCAGCAGACACGTACCGCCCAATGCCAGGCTCGTCAGCTCGAAGAGCAGCTTCCAGCAGACAGGTAATGAGCCCCAGTGCCAGGCTCGTCAGTTCGCAAAGCAGCTTCCAGCAGACAGTTAGCAACAGCCACGGCAGCACTAAACGAAGGCCGCTCTTTGACTCCACCAGGCTGTGCTCAAAACTCAAGATATGACAGATCTTGACTCCAAACTAGACTTAGCTGTTTTCTTGATTTTAGACTATACTGATTTCTCGTGTCCAGACTGAACCGGCTCTTAACTCCAGACTAGAACCAGGGCATCTGTCAGAAATCCCTTTTATACCCTGATCTTCCGTTTCTTTTCTTCCAATTTCTTTTTCAGATTCAAAACTGCTGCGATAATAAGACGCAACCTGCCAGTATTAAAAACAGCCAGTAACATTTGGTCTAAAACCTTGCACATAACATTTTTATAAATATAACTCAGAATATCTTTACACAGCAAATATTCGCAATTAACTATAAAATACAACAATTGAACTCACGAATTGATGATAATAATTTTTAGTAATTTATATAATCTAAGTGAAACCTTCATAGAGAGTTTGGCTGGTAACAATCACAAATAAAAGTAAATGACATCTGACAAATTTGAAGTAAACATGTCACAACAAAGGATTAGAAAATATTTATAAAAATGAAATAAAAATATGAATATGGATGATTAAGTGTGAGTATAAAGTATCTGTAGTAAGCAGATACTATATTTCCCCAACGACCCCGAGAAAATTTTTGGCCTAGAACAAAAATTTTGGTAAGGTTAAAGTATTACAGCATTCACAAAACTTTCATAACTCATTCAAACATACCGACATCTTACGAAGTTAGGCCAGGTAGGATTCACATTCAATGATCACTACTCCACCTGATAAATCAATAACAGTAGGCTTATTTTTGGAGTTGTAATCCGCTCGCGTCTAAAACCCATAATAAGATGAAAAATAATAATAAGGGATCCACCCCAATCAACTTTTAGAGTTGAAGATTAGCGAAGGCTTATTTTAAGGAAGTCGCAACCCGCTTCAGTCAACTTTTAGAGTTGAAGATTAGCGAAGGCTTATTTTAAGGAAGTCGCAACCCGCTTCAATCAACTTTTAGAGTTGAAGATTAGCGAAGGCTTATTTTAAGGAAGTCGCAACCCGCTTCAGAGTCAACTTTTAGAGTTGATAAGAAAATAGTTATACCAACTTATAGTACAGTTAGTATAATAGAAGGTTAGATAACTTGTACCTAAAAGCACTTCAAAGAGTTATCTGATAAGAACAGATATAGAAGAAGATTAAAAATAATCTTTTAATGGTTTAAGAACCAATGAATGAACAAAGAAAATAAAAACTTAAGAGTTTAAATAGACCGAATAAAACTCTACAGTTAGAAGAAGGGAAGAGGAAGATGAGTCATGAGTAAGTATAAGATAAAAAAGTTAAAAATAAAGTAGATAAAATTAAAAGGGAGAGAGAGAGTCAAGAGAGTCTGAGTTATTATTAAGAAGGACGCAAACAGCGCCAATAATAGTTCGAGCCCACGACACTAAACCTTTTTTGATGAGATTCATAGAAGATATAGATAAATATATGAATTAAGTGTTTAAGAGTATAAGTAGAGATTTAGTGATGTAATATGATGAAAATAGTTACCAAATATAATCTCTTGTGGAAGTTGTTTTAGAATTTAGGGAATATGTTTAAGATCAAGACTTGATTTTGCGTTAGGCGCCAAAATGTAACAAACGTGCTTATTCCTTGATGAAAGGAGTAAACAGATTTATACATTAAAAAAGTAATTAGGGGAAAATGAATTTAATAAATGATGAAATGAAAAATACAATAAATTAGTACAAAAGTGAAGGGCAGGTTAACCGAGAACGTTTTAAATATCTCCGCAAATCTCTGAGCGTGATAGTAACTGAAGACCAACTTGCAGTCGTAGAAAGCTGGCTTGATTAAGATGAGCTTGACCACGACGAACTTGATGCAGGGCGATTTGGTAGGACCCACCAGCAGACACGTACCGCCCAATGCCAGGCTCGTCAGCTCGAAGAGCAGCTTCCAGCAGACAGGTAATGAGCCCCAGTGCCAGGCTCGTCAGTTCGCAAAGCAGCTTCCAGCAGACAGTTAGCAACAGCCACGGCAGCACTAAACGAAGGCCGCTCTTTGACTCCACCAGGCTGTGCTCAAAACTCAAGATATGACAGATCTTGACTCCAAACTAGACTTAGCTGTTTTCTTGATTTTAGACTATACTGATTTCTCGTGTCCAGACTGAACCGGCTCTTAACTCCAGACTAGAACCAGGGCATCTGTCAGAAATCCCTTTTATACCCTGATCTTCCGTTTCTTTTCTTCCAATTTCTTTTTCAGATTCAAAACTGCTGCGATAATAAGACGCAACCTGCCAGTATTAAAAACAGCCAGTAACATTTGGTCTAAAACCTTGCACATAACATTTTTATAAATATAACTCAGAATATCTTTACACAGCAAATATTCGCAATTAACTATAAAATACAACAATTGAACTCACGAATTGATGATAATAATTTTTAGTAATTTATATAATCTAAGTGAAACCTTCATAGAGAGTTTGGCTGGTAACAATCACAAATAAAAGTAAATGACATCTGACAAATTTGAAGTAAACATGTCACAACAAAGGATTAGAAAATATTTATAAAAATGAAATAAAAATATGAATATGGATGATTAAGTGTGAGTATAAAGTATCTGTAGTAAGCAGATACTATATTTCCCCAACGACCCCGAGAAAATTTTTGGCCTAGAACAAAAATTTTGGTAAGGTTAAAGTATTACAGCATTCACAAAACTTTCATAACTCATTCAAACATACCGACATCTTACGAAGTTAGGCCAGGTAGGATTCACATTCAATGATCACTACTCCACCTGATAAATCAATAACAGTAGGCTTATTTTTGGAGTTGTAATCCGCTCGCGTCTAAAACCCATAATAAGATGAAAAATAATAATAAGGGATCCACCCCAATCAACTTTTAGAGTTGAAGATTAGCGAAGGCTTATTTTAAGGAAGTCGCAACCCGCTTCAGTCAACTTTTAGAGTTGAAGATTAGCGAAGGCTTATTTTAAGGAAGTCGCAACCCGCTTCAATCAACTTTTAGAGTTGAAGATTAGCGAAGGCTTATTTTAAGGAAGTCGCAACCCGCTTCAGAGTCAACTTTTAGAGTTGATAAGAAAATAGTTATACCAACTTATAGTACAGTTAGTATAATAGAAGGTTAGATAACTTGTACCTAAAAGCACTTCAAAGAGTTATCTGATAAGAACAGATATAGAAGAAGATTAAAAATAATCTTTTAATGGTTTAAGAACCAATGAATGAACAAAGAAAATAAAAACTTAAGAGTTTAAATAGACCGAATAAAACTCTACAGTTAGAAGAAGGGAAGAGGAAGATGAGTCATGAGTAAGTATAAGATAAAAAAGTTAAAAATAAAGTAGATAAAATTAAAAGGGAGAGAGAGAGTCAAGAGAGTCTGAGTTATTATTAAGAAGGACGCAAACAGCGCCAATAATAGTTCGAGCCCACGACACTAAACCTTTTTTGATGAGATTCATAGAAGATATAGATAAATATATGAATTAAGTGTTTAAGAGTATAAGTAGAGATTTAGTGATGTAATATGATGAAAATAGTTACCAAATATAATCTCTTGTGGAAGTTGTTTTAGAATTTAGGGAATATGTTTAAGATCAAGACTTGATTTTGCGTTAGGCGCCAAAATGTAACAAACGTGCTTATTCCTTGATGAAAGGAGTAAACAGATTTATACATTAAAAAAGTAATTAGGGGAAAATGAATTTAATAAATGATGAAATGAAAAATACAATAAATTAGTACAAAAGTGAAGGGCAGGTTAACCGAGAACGTTTTAAATATCTCCGCAAATCTCTGAGCGTGATAGTAACTGAAGACCAACTTGCAGTCGTAGAAAGCTGGCTTGATTAAGATGAGCTTGACCACGACGAACTTGATGCAGGGCGATTTGGTAGGACCCACCAGCAGACACGTACCGCCCAATGCCAGGCTCGTCAGCTCGAAGAGCAGCTTCCAGCAGACAGGTAATGAGCCCCAGTGCCAGGCTCGTCAGTTCGCAAAGCAGCTTCCAGCAGACAGTTAGCAACAGCCACGGCAGCACTAAACGAAGGCCGCTCTTTGACTCCACCAGGCTGTGCTCAAAACTCAAGATATGACAGATCTTGACTCCAAACTAGACTTAGCTGTTTTCTTGATTTTAGACTATACTGATTTCTCGTGTCCAGACTGAACCGGCTCTTAACTCCAGACTAGAACCAGGGCATCTGTCAGAAATCCCTTTTATACCCTGATCTTCCGTTTCTTTTCTTCCAATTTCTTTTTCAGATTCAAAACTGCTGCGATAATAAGACGCAACCTGCCAGTATTAAAAACAGCCAGTAACATTTGGTCTAAAACCTTGCACATAACATTTTTATAAATATAACTCAGAATATCTTTACACAGCAAATATTCGCAATTAACTATAAAATACAACAATTGAACTCACGAATTGATGATAATAATTTTTAGTAATTTATATAATCTAAGTGAAACCTTCATAGAGAGTTTGGCTGGTAACAATCACAAATAAAAGTAAATGACATCTGACAAATTTGAAGTAAACATGTCACAACAAAGGATTAGAAAATATTTATAAAAATGAAATAAAAATATGAATATGGATGATTAAGTGTGAGTATAAAGTATCTGTAGTAAGCAGATACTATATTTCCCCAACGACCCCGAGAAAATTTTTGGCCTAGAACAAAAATTTTGGTAAGGTTAAAGTATTACAGCATTCACAAAACTTTCATAACTCATTCAAACATACCGACATCTTACGAAGTTAGGCCAGGTAGGATTCACATTCAATGATCACTACTCCACCTGATAAATCAATAACAGTAGGCTTATTTTTGGAGTTGTAATCCGCTCGCGTCTAAAACCCATAATAAGATGAAAAATAATAATAAGGGATCCACCCCAATCAACTTTTAGAGTTGAAGATTAGCGAAGGCTTATTTTAAGGAAGTCGCAACCCGCTTCAGTCAACTTTTAGAGTTGAAGATTAGCGAAGGCTTATTTTAAGGAAGTCGCAACCCGCTTCAATCAACTTTTAGAGTTGAAGATTAGCGAAGGCTTATTTTAAGGAAGTCGCAACCCGCTTCAGAGTCAACTTTTAGAGTTGATAAGAAAATAGTTATACCAACTTATAGTACAGTTAGTATAATAGAAGGTTAGATAACTTGTACCTAAAAGCACTTCAAAGAGTTATCTGATAAGAACAGATATAGAAGAAGATTAAAAATAATCTTTTAATGGTTTAAGAACCAATGAATGAACAAAGAAAATAAAAACTTAAGAGTTTAAATAGACCGAATAAAACTCTACAGTTAGAAGAAGGGAAGAGGAAGATGAGTCATGAGTAAGTATAAGATAAAAAAGTTAAAAATAAAGTAGATAAAATTAAAAGGGAGAGAGAGAGTCAAGAGAGTCTGAGTTATTATTAAGAAGGACGCAAACAGCGCCAATAATAGTTCGAGCCCACGACACTAAACCTTTTTTGATGAGATTCATAGAAGATATAGATAAATATATGAATTAAGTGTTTAAGAGTATAAGTAGAGATTTAGTGATGTAATATGATGAAAATAGTTACCAAATATAATCTCTTGTGGAAGTTGTTTTAGAATTTAGGGAATATGTTTAAGATCAAGACTTGATTTTGCGTTAGGCGCCAAAATGTAACAAACGTGCTTATTCCTTGATGAAAGGAGTAAACAGATTTATACATTAAAAAAGTAATTAGGGGAAAATGAATTTAATAAATGATGAAATGAAAAATACAATAAATTAGTACAAAAGTGAAGGGCAGGTTAACCGAGAACGTTTTAAATATCTCCGCAAATCTCTGAGCGTGATAGTAACTGAAGACAAACTTGCAGTCGTAGAAAGCTGGCTTGATTAAGATGAGCTTGACCACGACGAACTTGATGCAGGGCGATTTGGTAGGACCCACCAGCAGACACGTACCGCCCAATGCCAGGCTCGTCAGCTCGAAGAGCAGCTTCCAGCAGACAGGTAATGAGCCCCAGTGCCAGGCTCGTCAGTTCGCAAAGCAGCTTCCAGCAGACAGTTAGCAACAGCCACGGCAGCACTAAACGAAGGCCGCTCTTTGACTCCACCAGGCTGTGCTCAAAACTCAAGATATGACAGATCTTGACTCCAAACTAGACTTAGCTGTTTTCTTGATTTTAGACTATACTGATTTCTCGTGTCCAGACTGAACCGACTCTTAACTCCAGACTAGAACCAGGGCATCTGTCAGAAATCCCTTTTATACCCTGATCTTCCGTTTCTTTTCTTCCAATTTCTTTTTCAGATTCAAAACTGCTGCGATAATAAGACGCAACCTGCCAGTATTAAAAACAGCCAGTAACATTTGGTCTAAAACCTTGCACATAACATTTTTATAAATATAACTCAGAATATCTTTACACAGCAAATATTCGCAATTAACTATAAAATACAACAATTGAACTCACGAATTGATGATAATAATTTTTAGTAATTTATATAATCTAAGTGAAACCTTCATAGAGAGTTTGGCTGGTAACAATCACAAATAAAAGTAAATGACATCTGACAAATTTGAAGTAAACATGTCACAACAAAGGATTAGAAAATATTTATAAAAATGAAATAAAAATATGAATATGGATGATTAAGTGTGAGTATAAAGTATCTGTAGTAAGCAGATACTATATAGTCTAGCCAGCAAAAATCCCAATTTGGCGTACGCCCAGCCGGCATACAACCGCGTACAGGCTGTATACGAACCGAAGCAAGCTTATACAGGATCGTTTTATAGTTGATGTTATACCTAATAAAATAAAAATAGGATTGTATAGAGAACCTCATTACAATATTGAACGATTTTGAGTATTTTATGTCAGACATAAATTTCCTAAGTTCTGTTTAAGTTCACCCCGCTGTTAGGCCCACAAATCTTTGAACGTTAAACGTTAAACATCGTTACGGTTTTGTTAATCTTGATAGTTTTTAATACACATTATGTTTACACACATACATATGTATAGTGAGTTCTAGTGCAAGCGAGCATTTAACTCTTGTCACATGAAATAGTTCAAGTTATGGTATCAGTAGTTATAAAAAGAACTTTCTCAGATAATGACTATTCACATCTCGTTCATCAAAATCGTCTCAGTAATTAAGGCGGTATGAGATGGAACATAAAAATGATACAAACATACATAGACAGCTAAAACCAAAATACTTACTTTTGGCTTTACCGTATTCGTTTATAAAACAAATCAGCCATTTTGATTACACTTATTTGAGTAAACTTTAATTTGGTATCAATTGTTCGACGAGCAGAATTTGAGAGAATCACTTTACGCGGTTCTATGCATTTTATTCTACATATATCTATTCACAGCACCGATGTATTAATTTAATTAAATTAATTAAAGCTAGCCAAGCAGAAACCACTTCACGTCAACTTGGCTTCAAATAAACATCTTGTACCATATTTTATGTGTCTGTCACTGACAATGCTTGTAAACTTAATCCCTTACGCCCCGTTAACGACCTCAGGTGATGCGACTGGCGACGCGACTTGCGTCAAGAAAAATGCTCTTGTGACACTTGTTTCTTTTGCGTGAGTACCAGAATATCGGGAGTGGAGTCTCGGTTAGTAGTGTCATACTATAATGGCTCAATAATACATGGTTGTTCGCCCGAATTCGATAGTCTTTAGGATTCCGGCAGATGACCATGTGTAAATAAATGGTTGCACGACATTGGTCAAGTCAGATATTCGTGAAATCGGCAATTTGTGTTTAGACAATTTTGTCCGGCTTCACCGTTGGTTTTTTGTAATGAATAAGATAGTATATGAATGCGAGCTCGTGGCTAAATAATAACAGTCGTTTGGGGGGATTAAGCCTAGTTTCGTCCGTGAATACCCATTCACCACCCGGTAGGTAGATAGGCAGTCGTTTCATGTAAAATACTGTTTTTCAGTTGTAACCGGTTAGAATGAATGCCGACCCCAACATAGTTGAGAAAAGGCTAGGCAGATGATGATTCCATTGCATTTACCAGTGTAAAGGCGGAAACATACTGTGTCGTGGCGTGTCGTGACGCGCCAAAAGCAAATCGGTTTCATACATTTAATATGGTTAGGGACATTATTTGCATGGCGTGTCGTGACGCAACGATGTATGAAACCGAATGCTTCTGGCGCGTCACGACACGTCACGACACGTAAGTGTGTTTGCGCCTTAATAAATGCACTCAGTTAAGTAATTCGAACTTTCGAATCTTTCATTTGTTTTCTTCACAGTGGCCACAACATGCATGTCGTTTGAGCGTATAACTCATGGCAAAGCGGAGTACCTTTAAACTACGTTTGTTACAAACTACAGACCCGTACATAGGTGAAATAGTTTCTGCTCAGATAAATACCTTTGTAAATATGTATGTATGTAATGCCTACAATGTTACCTGGAGGGATTAACTAACTTACAATTAATGCCAAGTCACTGTTTAACACGAAGGGTTACTAAGTAAATATGTCGACACAGGTTAAATTAAACTGAATTCTATTTTATTAACAGAATAACTAACTGATGGTTAAGATAAAGATGAGTTAAGTCTGTTTTGTTGGGTGACTAACTTACTGGAGTTTGCTGGACATATTCAAAATCAAAATCATAATATTTTATTTCAACTAGGCCTACATGGGCACTTATAAAACGTCGACAAAAGAGGCACGGTTCGGGTTGGTCGTTTCCTATTGAGAAGAACCGGCAAGAAACTCCATGGTTACTCTTTTAAAATCATATGGTTTTACAATATTTAAATGTTACAGCTTTAGTACTGAAGTATGGGAGGACAGCGTAGGCCCGGCAATAAGTCGTTGCTTACTACAAAAGATAGAAATAGATAAAAAAAGGAGTTTGCTTGTCATATTAACTTAGATACTGCTAACATGGATGAGGGGAGACTGGTAGCTAGAAGGTAACGATTCCGAAGACTTATAATTGTTGACGGAAAACGGAGATTGATGGAATGTGTGAAGTATGATATGGCAAGAAGGAGAAGGTGTCTAATGAGATGACGAGTAATAGAGAAGTATGGAAGCAGAAGAATGCTGAGCCGACCCCAAATGAATTGGACTACGGGTAATATAATGGTATGGTGACGGAAGACCACATGAACCTGCTTGTTGGATATAAAGTCTAAAATATGTGATAGCCATCGACAAGAGGTCATTGTAAGCGCTCGTATCGGCTCCGCATAAATAAATAAACAAAAATATCAATCAAAGATTTTTAAAACTTGAAAGTTATAAATAATGTTCCTGAAGCTACAATGCATTAGTGAGAGTGTTATCCAGTGATAAATCCTACAAATAATTACATTAAACTCTAAACAAAATTTCAACAACTACCAGTGATTAATCAACTTTACTTATTACATACAAACATTACAACCAACAATACAATAGTGCTACAGTGAAGTAATCAACGAAAGACAACCCTAAAAACCCTTAAAGTGAAAGAACAATCTCAAAAACGTAAACAAGTGCTAGTTTCTAAAAGCAGGTGAACAAAGAAACTGTGCAAAAAATTCCATGCATGAATCATATTTAACCGCCACATGTTTATTTAAAAATCTCATACTCTCTTCATTGATGTGCACTATTTCATCAGTTTTCTTAACCGTGCGAATGGCACCAGCGGTAACATAGCTACACCTGAGAATAGCATAGCTCGAGTTCGATCCCTACGGTCCGTAATTCTTTTTGTAAGTTGTATGGTGTTATTTCTAACTATGTCAACAGAAATAAATCACAACGTAACATTGCGACGACGTAAGCAGTTGTTTAGATCAAAGTTAATAGATTCATTGAGTAATGACTCATCATTGGACAAAACAAATTCGGACATAGAAACAAAAAGTCTTGATCTATCAACGGGTATAAGTAAAAATGAACTAGAAGAAATGAAGGTTGAAATATCACAGTTAAAAGAACAATTTGAATTGACACAAAATGAATTGGACAAGGTGATATGCGAAAACAATGAACTTAAAGAAACAGTATTACGACAGCAAGTTTATATTAATACATTGAAAGATCTTTGTACCAGTCCTATAAAGTTGCAAAGACAAAAATTACTGTCTGTACGAAAAAAAAATAGACGTTCTATTACGGACAATCTACGTGTGGTATCCTTAGGCCAGGAATACTCATCCAGCCACAATGAAAAGGACTTCATTGAGAGCTCAAATATATTATTAGAGTCAGATCATTTTGATGATTCTCCTAGAAAAACAGACCATGAAAGAACATCAGAAACTATTATATCCATATCTGATGTACATGAGAACCTTAAATTGAATCTAGAATCAAGTAAAAATACAACAGTTTCCGTACCAATATACAAGGATAAGCAAACACAAACAGAGGCATCGGAGTCGACCGAGTATAGTAATAATATCGAAAAGGACATTGTTAAACACAAGACGACACCACAAGAGCAAAAAGTGATAACAAAAGACTGTACGAGAAAAAGAAAGCTATGCATTCTTAGTAACTGCAACCATAGCGGTACACTAGAGATATTGGCAAGCACTTTTGGCCGACACTTCGAGTTCTGTCATTACCTGTCACGTAATAGTAGTTTAAAGGACATTTTATCAAATATAGTTAATAAGATACAGCATTATAGCTTGGATGACTACTGTATCATTATGATTGGTGAGCAGGATTTTAAAGGCACCGGCGAATCAATTGAAATGGTTAGGTTATTTAGAGAAACTCTCAAAAATATAACTAATACAAATGTTATTATATGTGGCCCTACATATGTACAAGAGGCTCTGATACACAATTATAAAGTAGAAATGTTTAACAGATTGCTTCACATGGACATTGAAAACCATAAATATGCTTATTTCTTTGATAGTAATCGTGACCTATCCGATGAAACATTTTCATATAATACGGGCAAAGTTAACAAACTCGGTCAAAAACGTATTTATGAAAGTATTTTCCGCTGCCTACTCGTTGATATTGAGACCTATCCAACGGAATATAATTATTGTAATTCTTCAAAATCACCAAAAAAAACCCAGAAAACTCTTTTTCGCCCCCTTTTGTAAAAAGGTTATCGATAGTGATAAAAAACAAAAATTTATACTATTACACCAAAATATAGCTGGAATCTTAAATAAAATTGATTTATTCCAAATCACAATTTCCGACTTAGAAAATCACATTGGCGATATCGATTTTATTTGTCTGAGTGAAACTTTTATAAAATCAGGACATGAAAGTAATCTAGCACTTACACATTTTAACTTAGCTGCTAGTTACACAAGACACGGTAAAAAACGTGGTGGAACATGCGTTTTAGTAAGAAAGGGTCTTATTTTTAGTCCATTGCCGATAACAGAGGAACTGGCCAGTGATTTTTGTTTCGAATGCTGTGGCATAGAATTATTGAGCCATAATTTAATTATAGTGTGCATTTATAGAATTCCGGATTCCGAAGTGTCAACATTTTTTAAAAAACTTGAATTATTGTTACACAATATAACTCGCAAAGTTAAAAAAAATATTGTTTTGTGTGGTGATTGGAATATAGACATACTAAAAGACAATAAATCTTCAAAAGAACTAATATCCATACTGGACAACTTTAATATTTCACCACATGTTAGAATACCTACCAGGAAAAATACTAGCATAGACCAAATAGCCAGTAATATTCCCGCACTTGATTTGAAAAGTAGTACACATAACTTAGCTCTCTCTGATCACGATACTGGTCAATCGTTAATTTTTTACCTTCAAGAGACGAGTAATAAATCAAGACCTATAAAATTCTGGTATGAAAAGAAAAGGGACTATAATAAAGACAACATAACTAAATTTTTAAATTGCTTAGCAGCCTTAAGTTTTACTGAAATTTACAAAGTAACACACTGCGATGAGGCTTTCATTGCATTCCATGACCTATTCACGCTCTTTTATAAATTGTGTTTTCCCGAAATCCTCGTTAAAAAGACCAATAAACCCATAAAAAATAAATGGATTAGTACGGGCTTAAAAATCTCATGCATTAAAAAGAGAGCTTTATATTATGCATATCAACATGATGCTATAAGTAAAGGTTATCACAAGAAAAAATACCTCAATTACACGAAAATCTTAAAAAAATGCATATCAAAATCACAACAGCTCAACAACAATATTTTTTTAAATAATTCTAAAAATAAATGTAAAGCGACATGGTCAATCATAAAAAATAATGTAAGCAAACCAAATGAGAACAACTATATAAATGAATTAATAATCCTTGATAAAAAATTTACTAATCCAAATGACATATGCAACCAATTTAACAATTATTTCATTGAGTTGACTCAAAAAACCAACAATAATAAACATGACGTAAACAATATTAACATTGACAATAATATAAATACCCTATTTCTGACTCCAGTGAATGAAATTGACGTTATTAAAATAATTAATTCATTAAATAATACGAATTCGACAGGAGATGACGAAGTAACCACTAAAATAATTAAATTAAGTGCATTGGAAAGCGCATTCATAGTGCAAAAAAAATGTATCAGAGCCATGAGTGGAGCTGAATATTTTGACCATTGCAGGCCATTATTTAAGGAATTAAAAATTCTCCCACTCCCATGTCTATATATTTTTGAAATTTGGCTGTTTGTGAAAAAATACCCTCATTTATTTCTATTAAATGAACAAGTCTCTGAAAGACTGAACAAAAGAAATGCCGGTAAATTATTAGTACCTGCTCAGAGACTGCAATTATACAGTAGGAATGCCAGTTGTATGACAATTAAAATTTATAATAAATTACCACCAGCCCTGAGAATGTTACCAATTAATAAGTTTAAATGTAAAATGTTTGCTTGGCTCTTAGACATGTGTTTTTACTCCGTCAATGAATTTTTAAATCATACATTTTGATATTGTAATTAAGATCTTAATAATGACATTAGTACTCTGACATTATTGTGTTTTTTTTTGACATTTTTAATTTTTATTTTGATTATATAGATTAGATTTGACATTATGATTTATATTCTTGAATTAACTATTTATTTTTTGTTACTATAAATAATGCATTTTTAATGAAACTTTAACAATCTGAAATTATAAATTCAAATTTCATATCTCTATACATATAATATTCTTGTAATGTACCTAGTTTTGATTTGCATGTACCTAGCTTATTATTTAATATTTCTACACCAGCAATGGTAGTATGTGTGAAACTAAGTTTAATGTAAGATCTCAATGTACCATATACTAAGAAATAAATAAATACAATACAATACAATACAATATGACATTCAAAGAATAGAATAGAATAAAACTTTATTGTACACCAAAAATCAAACAAAACGGGTTTACAAAACTGCTAATTTTATAGTTACTACAGCAGTCTTATGTAGTTTTCATATCAGCAACAACTTTGATAAAAATGTGTTGGATACATACAAATTTTAATATAAACTCACGCATTTTTCTCATGGGGGTAAAAATATACTACAGGACACATCATGAGGAAACCAGCATGCCTGAGAGATATTTCTCCACGGCAGCGGCATGTTAAGCCAAGTCAGAGGCCCATGTGCGGCACAACAACTCTGACACCAGCAGGTACTAACCACACGATAAAGAAAGAAGACCACCTGCTATCATACTCCTTGCGCCTCGTCCACGTACATACATCTACTGGCCTACCATGACATCTTAAAGCAGTACTGTTTTACTCTTATTCCAGTGTGGGAAAGAGACGGAGCTATACAGGATGTCTAGCGCCATCTCTTTCCCACACTGGAAAAGGAGTAAAACAATAATGTTTTATGACGTCATGGCAGGGCACCTGGTCATAGACACACGCCAGTTGCAGTACACACGGTGGCACATCAAGCAATACAATTCAAGTATCTATAAAATGGCCTCGCTTAGCATAGATTTCCTATAAAATAAAAGATCCGCATTAACTGGTTTCGTGTATTGTTAATCATCGTGCCTACTACGCGGCTGACGACTGTTTAATGTATGTCAGTAAATATCTAAGACGACATACCCTTTACCAACCAATTACGACGCATACCTACATCATCCTATTGTCCATCATTACATTAAAATAGTATCAATATCCAGTTTCAAGTACCAAACAGGATGTGCGCAAACAGCCGTAGGGTTATACAGGGTGCGTCCGGCTCGACCCGCGCAAATTAGACGCCTGCGGGTGCGTCGATATAGACTAACAGGCGGGACGTTGGACGGTACGTCCATTTTATGTTCCATTATGTATACTTGTACTGTGTAACTTGTGTGTGTGTATGATAATATTATGAATGTTTATTTTCAATTTCATTTGTTGTTTTTGGAAGAGTAATCTCGTCCCCTTTTACAGCAACGGGAGATAGGGACGGGACGCCCTAGAAGGATTTGCCAATGACCTCATTGGTGAAGTTCTTCAGAAATTTCAGATGTGCAGTACTCGCAACCAGCGTGCGTGTACGGCCAAATGTACATTTAACTGTCGTAAACTAAGTACGAAAGACCAAAGAGACGATGGATGGATTGTGTGAGGAACTGAGGACTGTTTGATTAGCTCGTTCGGGAGAAATAAAAATGGACTATAAATAGATAGGCTTGCCGATTAAATTACAATATTGAACTGTCCCGGACAAACATAAAATAATCTAGTAAGGCGTTTGAGAGGGTCGTCCGTCGCGGTGGTGTCCGAGGAATCCAGTGGCCGCAGGCCGGCCGGTGCCGCCCGCAGCTCCCCTCTCCCGCCGATGACGTTGACGATGACGCGTAGGTCGGTCACGTCGCCTGCGCGTGCCAACTGCGTGTGATTCCCAACAAGGACTGATAAGAAAGATGACAGAGGAGAATGGAAGAAAAAACGAGTTGTACCAACTCCAAGTAACATGACCAGAGCAGAAAGATGATGATGATCTAATAACGAAAAATATATATATTCAAAGAATAGTTCTAATGTCATCGATTGGCATTTCATCTTTGTCTTGGATATACTTGAAACCCCCCCCCCCCTATTCACAAACGCTCGGATTCGATTTCGATTCAATAAGTCGTATGTCTATCTCGCTCGCTTTCGTAATGCCAAAACAAGATATTAAAGTAAGTAAAGTAAAATTTATTTGCATAAATTGTAGGTACATAAAATAAGGTGTAACAATAAAATGGGTGAGCCTTGTACAATTTACCATAAATTAGGCATGCAAACATTCAATCAAAAGTCATTTATTCAAACTAGGCTGATAATCAGCACTTAGCATTAAAGAAATTTATAACTAAATTGAAATAATGGTTTCGAGTTAAAGTAATACCTAGTCGGTTAATATTGCATTCAACATAAAAGAAAATATTATTTTAAAATCTACTAATTGGAATAAAATCATACAAATTTAAATAATGAGATCATTAGGTATGTTAATATTAATTAAAATATACAAAATCGGTTAAATTAAAACAAAGACATCATTTAGGTACTTATATCAGTAAAGAAAAAAATATTATATAAAATCAGAATTAATAAAGACAAAAAAAACTTGAGAGGTGTCAAGGGACACCCGGATGGAACGAAGTTCCTTTCACGTACATAATATCAATACATTTTAGATTTAAGTTAGTGTGCGAAAAATAAAATATTTAATTTAAGGAAGATTAATTCTTAATTCGAAGCAATACGTCTTACTTAACTGCACAACCGAATTTGTACTTTGTAGTTCGGTCACTCAAAATAATAATCATATCTATCCTTACTCACATACACACCCCAATTGTACGTAATTTAAGGAAATTTCAACTTTATGTTAAAGAAATAAAGCTTACAATAGCTTACTATAGCAAAAAGTGTCGTGACAACTTTTCGTAAGAATTTTTTCCGTCTAGCCCCCTTTCACAACGCGCGATAAGGAACTTCGTTCCAAAAACATACGACTTATCGAATCGAAATCGAATCCGAGCGTTTTGTTTAGTTTATTTTGTGAATACAGGGGCTGGTCCGATTCTTGTAACACAGCACTATTTACCCATCGCAATGACACCAATATTAACTAACTTAACTTACTAACCAATCTCACTGCTCAGTCACCCATGAAGTTCAAACAATATTGCTTAATATCGAATCCGCTAAATCGAGACAATAACCAGCCTCCACTGCACTTAGATATTGCATCGCAAAGGTCCCCGAACTATAAAGTAGCAGACACATTTAGCCGCAATTGGCAGAAGAAGCAGACGGTCTGGTTGGAGCGATGCCAGATGGTCAGAACGTCAGACCGGAACGGCACTTGGTTACTAATTACATACTGTTTGTAAGTTAATTTATTTTGGATGGTCGATACTGCGTTTTTCTTCGAAAAAATATTTTTTTATTACTCCTTAATAATTATAAACATCATAGCAATCCCCAAAGTGTTGGCAGAGGTGTACCCATCAATATAATTAACCTTAAGCAAGTTTTTAAGTATGGAGGTGAATACCATAATAATAATTTACCAATATTTTTTCCATTTTGCTATTATTATTAAAGAATACCGATTTATTTTATCTACAAAATCGAATATATACAACGATAAAACGATAAATTGAAAATAAATAAGAACAACTACTTTTTTAAAAAAACATTTTGTAATATTGGCACTCAAATAGCACTATATTTATAAGAGTTTTTCTCAGACATAAGAACATCAAAAACTACAATACTGAATTCTCGGAAAATGATTTTCTTTATCCGAACATTTTATTCTTTATTGAAAGTTTTGTTAGGAGACGAATGGGCAAAGAACTCCATATTTACTCTTTTATTTATTGTCGGGCCTACGATGTCCTCTCATACTTAAGTACTAACGCTGTAACATAGAAAAATTGTAAAGCCAAATGATTTTAAAAGAGTAACAATGGAGTTTCTTGCCAGTTCTTCTCCATAGGAAACGACCAACACGAACCTAGCAGCTTTTTGTCGACGTTTTACAAGTGCCCATGTAGGTCTATGTGAAATAAAAATATTTTGATTTGATTGATTTCAAAATCAAAATCAAAATTCATTTATTCAAACTAGGCTGATAATCAGCACTTTTTGAACGTCAAAATTACAAGAGACAGTCCTTCAAAACGCCCACCCTTCGCCATTTCCTAGCTGGGAAGAAGAAGTGGCGGAACAAACTCCCCAGCAACACATCGGTCTGTTAGGTTAGAAGAACCAGATTCTATACAATAGTGTTCAAGTTTATATAAACAAGGAATCCATTACATCACATTAATGTCACATGTCAGCTAGCACACACCAATAATAAAATAAAATATTAAAAAATATACTCAAGAATAATTTATTTAGCCTAAATAAATAAAGCATTTAAAATGTTGGTGGCCCAGTGGTGACAGCCCCGACTTACGAGCAATAAGTCGTAGGTTCGAACACAGGCAGGCGCATTACTAAGAATATTTTCTAAGCACCAACTATAGCTACAACTATCTATAAGCATGTCACACAGACTTAATAACTCTCACAAAGCATAAATAAAGTACGACCATGTGTCGGAATTTCGGAAGCAGTTGAAGTGGCTGCCTATTCGGCAGCGTCGAGATTCTCACACTCTTTCTTTTCTCTTTTCTGTTCTTCACAACCCTAAAGCTCCTTCGTACCTTCGGGAACGCTTTGAATATCTTGTACCTAGAGGTAAACCCTGTCGCTCATCATCATCTCTTCTCCTTCGTTTTCCTCCCCACTCCTCAAGTCGATATGATGGATCATTTACTGTTCGCGCTGTGCGCCTTTGGAATTCACTTCCACACTCCTTGCGGGATAGCCCGTCGTTAGACGTGTTCAGGAAAGGAATAAGAGAACATTTCCTGTCAATATGTTAATAGTATGTATGTAGTATTTTATATGTATGTTTATTTATACATATATTGTATGTTTTACGTATGTAGTAGTTAATTTAAGTTTTGAATGTACTGTCTTTGCATATGCTCCTAAGTTTATCCTCTTTTTCAAATCTCGCAATCGAAAAATGGTTTGCTGTAAGAAAACCCAATTCTGTGTTAAGCTCGCCGTTGTACATAAGTTTTTATATTGCAATCTGTTTGTATATTTCTTTTTAATTTGGTGTGCAGTAAAGAATAAGAATAAAGCCTGTAATACCCGAATGGTAAGGCAATGGTGTATCTAATAGTACTGTTAGGGAGTACAGCTATTACAGTCTAGTTTTTTGTTATAAATAGTACAAATCTATGATAAGTCGATGTGTCAAGAACACTCTATAGATAATATGTAATTTCTAGTTATAAATCTATTAAGTACATAAGAAATATATCCTTTTTTGTTGATAGTACCTAGGCTGAGTTCCTATCATAACAGTAAATGACACTAGTGGATGCCCTGTGACCTAGAGTAACATAATACGAAATAATAAACCCAATATATAAAGTAAATATAAGCCATTTACCAGTAAAACGTTAGTTCACATAGTAAAAGTTAGTATGACAAAGTTTCAACCTCAGAGAACAACAAACCATCTGATTGGTTGAAAAGTTTCTTTGTTCGTTAGATCCGGGTTCGTTGGGCGAGTCCAACCGAATCTAGGTCACAGGGGTGAGGAACGGGGAGTCGCGGGGAGAGGTCCCAACGGTTTTTTGTGCATTTTGGGATAAGCGATAGGAGAATAAGCAAATACGAACCATAGTCCCGCCACTACTTGCGCCTACGTGCGCACGTATAAGTATTGCTAGTTTTTAGTCAAAATCGAGTTTGAGTCGTTTTGAGTTTGAATTGTATTACCAGCGTATTAGTCTTCTTTGAGCCATAAGTAATGCTCGTACTTACTTCGTAATAGTTGTCGTCCAGTTTTAATTGTGTATTTTGTGTGTAAATTAGTCAGTAAATTCCAATAGTTGTAAATATTCAGTCTTCAAGTGATTTAATAAACAGTATCGTGTAAAGCTCATCAAGTGTGTTATAATTTCAACCCCTGCGGCCTGCTTTCCCGTACAATTTTGGTCCTTCGAGCCGGATCTGCTGGGCACGCATGATGAGCGAGAAAAGCACCATCACGACAAGGAGTAAGTTACGCAAGCTAGAGGCAGATATGAACAGGCGGCGAGAGCTAGAAGCTGACTCTGGGGTGCCATCTGAAAAGGTACCTGGCTCGCCTTCAGTTGCACATACGTCTTCGTCGTTTCCCGTTCCTGTGATCCCGTTGGCGGGTCCCGGTGGTCGTGTTATCGACCTCAGAGGAATGACTCCGCCTGCGAGGTCGGAGAGAACACACAGGGCGAGATCCGAAATAAGCCACGTCTCCTCGAGGAGCGGCCAGAGAAGTGCCGAGCATCTTCGAAGGAGGGTAGAGTACGAGGCTGAGAGAGAGATAGTGCGCATGAAGGAGCAACTTGTAAAGAAGAAGCTGGAAGCTGATCTCGCAGAGATAGACGCCGCTGTAGAAGAAGACTCAGGCTCAGACGGAGAAGGGACGACGCGACGAGTGGAAGAATGGGTCTCGGAGATGACTCCCGTAGATAGGGAAAAACACGCGCCCGCAGCGTGTCGCGACCCGTCGCCGCGTCGAGTGACAGCGCCCTCCCGTGAGGTTTCAGCGCCCGCGAAAGAGTCCGATCGTTTACCTGCGCTCCCCCAGTGTGCGCCCGCGTCAGTACAGTTTCGCGAAACGCCGTACCTAGGAAACGACACTCCTCAGGTTACGGCCAGTGCCCCGCGAGTGAGAGAACAGGCTAGAGAATTGCCTGAATGGGGAAATACGTTCGCCGACGACGCAGACAGGAGCAGGTTACGAGACAGGAAAATAGAGCAGCTGGCCGACGCTATAACCAGCTTAGCACGCCCGCGGCCGGTACCGAGACAAGCCTATGAGTTGCCATTTTTCAAAGGCGACCCAGCAGAGTGGCTGTCATATAAAAATATGTATCACGACACGACGGTGATGTATGAATTCAAGCCGCACGAAAACCTAGCGCGCCTGAAAACGTCGTTGCAAGGAGATGCGAAGATAGCTGTGGAAGATTTATTGCGCACCTCTACTAACCCAGCTGAAATCATGAAGACGCTCGATGAAGAGTTCGGGCATCCTAATCTAGTGCTCGAGTGTGCCCTCAAAAAAGTGCGTGCATTACCTAAAGTGACTGAGAGTGGCCGTGAACTCAGAAAGTTCTCAACGACAGTTAGGAATTGTGTATCGCTACTAAAAAGTGTAAAGGCAAACGGATACCTGAATAACCCACAACTGGTGAGTGAATTACTAAATAAACTTACCTCTGTACAACGAGCTCAGTACGGTGACTTTGCCATGGGCATGGCGACATCACAGGGCATAGATGTGCGAGTGTCACCCAGTCTAGAGATACTTGCAGAATTTCTAAGCCATCTAGCCCGAGCTACGTCCTATTATGTACAAATGGACATGAGCACGCCTGCAACAGGCGCCGCTAAGTCTAGACCGAATGTACAAGCAGTGAGGTCGAACAAAAACATTCAGTACTTGCACGTTAACTCTAATAATGAGCAGCCACCCAAAGAAATTGAAGAGTCATGCACGCTATGTGGGGAAAAACACAAATTACACAAGTGTGAGAAGTTCACTGGGTTGAGCGTCGACGAGAGATGGCAACATGTAAAGAAAAATAAATTATGTTTCAAATGTATTGTGAAGAAACATGGAAAGAATTTCTGTCGAGCAAGTAAGTGCGCGTCTTGTAATTACGCACATCATACATTGTTGCATGCCGACAAGAAGAGTGAGAGCGTCACAAACGTCAGTGATTACACGGGGAAGGCGTTATTAAAGATATTGCCAGTATGTATAACAGTGAATGGTACAGATAAACATTGTTATGCTCTGCTAGATGACGGGGCAACCGTATCACTGATTGACGATTCAATAGCTGAAAGTGCCAATGGAAAAATAGTGCCGATAACATTACACAGTGCGCGCGGTCAAGAGATCGTCGATAAAACCTCTAGAGTTATCAGTGTGTCAGTGCGTGGACCAAATGGACAAACACATAAAGTGAAGTGTCGTACGTTAAAAAGTCTGGACTTACCCGCGCAAACAGTGCCTGCCACAGTGATACAGGACCACGCCCACCTTCGCGACTTGGGTTGCGAGGAAATGAGAGGAGCCAGACCACTACTGTTGTTGGGTCAGGACAACTGGGAGCTGCTGACCAGCCAGGAGATTCGCCGAGGAAAGTCCGGTAAGCCAGTTGCCTCTTTGACCAGTCTAGGGTGGGTTGTGCACGGACCTGTAGGCAGCTATCATGACACGAGCGAGCACTCGTTAAATTGTGTAATAGAAACATCGAATGATTTACATGAGTTAGTTAGAAAACAATTTGAGCTAGAAGCTATAGGTATCTCAGAAGTACCTAGAAAACATAAAGACGTAGAGAGAGCTAAGGCTATTTTAGATTCAACTAGCCGTCAGACAGAGAGCGGCGCGTGGGAAGTAGGATTATTATGGCGTCGGGACGACCCTCAGTTGCCTAACAACTACAAGTATGCACGTCAACGTCTAGCGGGAATTGAGCGTCGATTAAATAAAGACGCTGCGTACGCCTCAGCCTATACAGCACAGATAGATAGGTTGATAGCTGAGGGGTACGCGAGCAAAGTAGAAGGCGGTGTCAAATCCGATTCGGTGTGGTACCTACCCCACTTTGGGGTAACGAATCCCAATAAACCGGGAAAATTAAGATTGGTTTTTGACGCCGCAGCTAGCTACAATGGTACCTCGCTGAACGACAATTTGTTGACTGGGCCTGACTTACTCAACTCCCTGCTAGGCGTGTTGTTTAAATTCAGATTAGGGCCTGTTGCTTTCACTGGGGACATAGCCGATATGTTCTTACGTGTTTTCATAAGAGAACAAGACAGAGGGGCTCAATTGTTTTTGTGGTCATCTAATAATAGTAAAGAGCCTGACGTTTATGTTATGAATTCTATGATATTCGGGGCCGTGTCATCGCCGACATCGGCGATTTACATTTTGAACAAGAACGCAAGTAAATATATAGATGTGTACCCCGAAGCGGTGGCCGCCATACATAACAAACATTATATGGACGACTACCTTGATAGCACTTGGTCTGCCGCGCAGGCCAACAGTTTAATAGAGGAAGTAACGCACGTCCACGCCAGAGGCGGGTTTAATATACGGGGGTGGGTTACTAACTCTCCAGAGCTGCGCGACAGGCTAAGTACAGAAATGCCTGACCGAGTGTCATTAGATAAGGGCGAAAGTGCTACGGAACGCACATTAGGAATGATTTGGTCACCAAGCAAAGACGAGCTGGCCTTTGACCTTTCATTTAAACGATTACCTAAACCCATAGTAGAGGGACATGTAGTTCCTACAAAAAGGGAATTTTTAAGATTTATAATGTCGATCTTTGACCCGTTAGGTTTTTTATATCCGTGTGTCATACAATCACGCATCCTCATGAAAAGGATATGGCACACGGGCATCCAATGGGATGAGAAGTTAAAAGATACAGAGGCCAAGATATGGTTTGATTGGTTGTATAACCTTCACCACCTGAATCAAGTATATATACCTAGGTGGTACGGCCTACAGTTAGAGCACCTAGAATTGCATGTGTTCGGTGACGCAAGCGAGTCCGCTTACGCGGCAGTAGCTTATATAGCAGGTGTGAATACAGAGGGTAATAGGGATGTCGCTATAGTAATAGGTAAGGCGAGAGTAGCGCCACAAAAGGTTACCTCAATTCCCAGGCTAGAATTACAAGCTGCTGTATTGGCCTGTAGATTGGCTGATACAGTAGCGAAAGAGTTAGGTACAGCAATAAGTAGCGTACATCTGTGGACGGACAGCAAAACCGTCCTTAAATGGATAAATTCAGACGCGTTAGAATTTCAAAGGTACGTGTCACATCGCTTAGCTGAGATAGATAGGAGGTCAGAGAGGACTAACTGGCGCTGGGTTCCGTCGGCGATGAACCCCGCTGACAAAGCCACCCGGCTGGACTGGCCTAATAATAGTAATGAGTGGTTGTCGGGTCCCTCGTTTCTTCGCTGTCCACAGGAGCAGTGGCCGGCCGACACCGACCTCGACGTGGTGGCAGAGCAGGACCTGGAAAGAGTGCAGCGTGTGCACACAGTTGCGGCACAAGCAGATCCACTGCTACACTACGAGCGACTACCCACCTGGACACGCGCTTTGAATGTCATGGCACGTGTGTTAGTTTTTATAGATAGATGCCGCAAGCGACGCCAAACAACCGTGGTGTCGGCAGATGACCTGCGCGAGGCCGAGTTGCGCCTCTTGCGCCTGGCACAAGCGGAAAGTTACGCAGCTGACATCGCGGTGCTGCGAGAAGCTCGACCACTACTTCCTAACAGTAAGCTACGGGCATTGGACCCTATGTTATACAGTGAAGACGGACTAGTCAGAGTACGCGGCAGGCTGGGCGCCTGTGTCGCGCTTGACTTCGGGGAGCGCCATCCTGTAATTCTAGATGGAAAACATGCGCTCACGCGGCTCCTCCTACATAAGTACCACGTAGAGGCGCTGCACGCGAATCAAGAAACTGTGGTGAACAGAGTCAGAGAGAAGTATTGGGTAACCAACTTAAGATCCTCAGTCAAGGCTGTCACCGCAGGCTGTCAACGTTGTCGACTGGAGAGGGCCAAGCCGGTGACACCCAAGATGGGTGACCTCCCAACAGCTAGACTAGAAATAACAAGAAGAGCCTTCGTGCACTGTGGGGTCGATTACTTTGGCCCCATGGAGGTCACCATCGGTCGGCGTAGGGAGAAGAGGTGGGGCGTGTTGTTCACTTGCCTCACCACCCGCGCCGTCCACCTGGAGCTGGCGGCCTCGCTGAGTGCTGACTCGGCCATCCTGGCCCTGCGGCGCCTAATTGCGCGCCGCGGGCAACCTTCTGACATGTACTCCGACCGTGGTACAAATTTTGTCGGAGCACACGCCGAGCTACGTGCTGCACTGCGCGACATGAATCAAGATAAGCTGAGCAGCGAGGTGTCAGGCCGCGGTATCGCCTGGCATTTCAACCCCCCGGCATCCCCACACATGGGCGGGTGCTGGGAACGACTGGTGCGCTCCATCAAGAACGCACTAAAAGCGACACTGCGAGAGCGTGCCCCCCGCGAGGAGGTCCTCTATACCCTCCTCGCCGAGGCCGAGCTGATTGTCAACAGCCGCCCTCTAACGTACGTGAGCAACGACGTCGAGCATCCAGTGGTGCTGACCCCTAACCATCTCCTGCTGGGTACTGCCGCGGGAGATGCACCGTGCACACGTCGGCATGCCGCCGACCTGGACTCCCGCCGCATGTGGCGACGGGTCAACGCGCTGGCCGACCTCTTTTGGAGGAGGTGGCTACGCGAGTACCTGCCGACGCTGCAACGACGCAGCAAGTGGACAAGTGACGTTCCAAACGTGAAAGTGGGTGACGTGGTAGTGATAACAGACTCTAGTAAACCACGAAACCAGTGGACCAAAGGGGTCATTAAACATGTGTATCCTGGTGCGGACTCTGTAATAAGGGTAGTAGACGTAAGAACTAATCATGGGGTCCTGCGCCGGCCCGTTGTGAAAGTAGTTGTACTCCCCACTGATGGAAATGTAGTCGGATGAACCCTCCTACAGGGGGTGGAAGTGTTAGGGAGTACAGCTATTACAGTCTAGTTTTTTGTTATAAATAGTACAAATCTATGATAAGTCGATGTGTCAAGAACACTCTATAGATAATATGTAATTTCTAGTTATAAATCTATTAAGTACATAAGAAATATATCCTTTTTTGTTGATAGTACCTAGGCTGAGTTCCTATCATAACAGTAAATGACACTAGTGGATGCCCTGTGACCTAGAGTAACATAATACGAAATAATAAACCCAATATATAAAGTAAATATAAGCCATTTACCAGTAAAACGTTAGTTCACATAGTAAAAGTTAGTATGACAAAGTTTCAACCTCAGAGAACAACAAACCATCTGATTGGTTGAAAAGTTTCTTTGTTCGTTAGATCCGGGTTCGTTGGGCGAGTCCAACCGAATCTAGGTCACAGGGGTGAGGAACGGGGAGTCGCGGGGAGAGGTCCCAACGGTTTTTTGTGCATTTTGGGATAAGCGATAGGAGAATAAGCAAATACGAACCATAGTCCCGCCACTACTTGCGCCTACGTGCGCACGTATAAGTATTGCTAGTTTTTAGTCAAAATCGAGTTTGAGTCGTTTTGAGTTTGAATTGTATTACCAGCGTATTAGTCTTCTTTGAGCCATAAGTAATGCTCGTACTTACTTCGTAATAGTTGTCGTCCAGTTTTAATTGTGTATTTTGTGTGTAAATTAGTCAGTAAATTCCAATAGTTGTAAATATTCAGTCTTCAAGTGATTTAATAAACAGTATCGTGTAAAGCTCATCAAGTGTGTTATAATTTCAACCCCTGCGGCCTGCTTTCCCGTACAAGTACACCCACATTTCGCCAGATATGTTTTAAGTCCATAGGGGGTGAGCCTACTGCCATCATCATCATCATCATCTGCCTAGCCTTTTCACAAACTATCTTGGGGTCAGCTTCCAGTCTAACCGGATGTAGCTGAGTACCAGTATTTTACATGAAGCGACTGCCTATCTGACCTCCACAACCCAGTAACTGGGTAATACGATACCCCTTGGTAAGACTGGATGTCAGACTTTTGGCTTCTGACTACTCGTAACGACTGTCAAAGATCTACAAATGAAAGCCGGGACCAACGGCTTAACGTGCTTTCCGAGGCACGGCGAAAACTCGTTAAGTAATTATGGTCACCCATCCACGGACCAACCTCGGCAAGCACGGCTTAACCTTAAAGATTGACCTGAGCCTACTGCCATCAACCGGGCACAAATTCAGACTCCGTGGCTATACTACTGAGAAAATTCTGATAGAAAACCCAATAACACTTTGCTCCATCCGGGAATCGAACCCAGGAGCTCATGTTCGGCTGTCGTTTTCGCGACCACTCGGCGAACAAGGCAGTCATAAACATCTCATTATTATATCTCCTCTAACTCACACCATTTCAATACCCTCTATTTATCTTCAAAAGTCAGACCAACGTGCACATGTGAAGCAATGCATCGAAGTTGCTCTAATTTATTGAACTTAGTTCAGTTTATTGAACTTAGTTCAGAACTTTATGCCACAGCGCAGTCATAAAGTACGTTAAGAACACAAGTTACATCGTAGATTCGTGGTCAAACATTCAACTTGAGGGGAACTTAGATCCGCTTATTTTGCTCAATAGTCTGAGTTGTGCGGGAATGTTGTTCATGAAAATACCTTATTGATTTAATGGGGAGCTGCAGTCTTGGTATAGTCGAGCTCATAATTACTTTTCCTTTTTTTGTGTGGTTAGTGTAATGTACCTGGTGTCAGAGTTTTTATGCCGCTCATGAGCCTCTGACTAGGCTTTACATGCCATCGAGAAATATTTCTCAGGTATGCTGGTTTCCTCACGATGTTTTCCTTCACCGAAGCAAGTGCTTATGCATGAATCAAATGTAATGGGCCAGCTCACCATCCGTCTTATGACGACAGGCCGTGTCGACGGCGCGTTCGTGTTCCACGCGTGCCTCAAGGTGATGTCAGCAAAACGCAAGGGGTCCAAGAGGGCCGATGCCTGCCAGGGCTGCGGGCCTGTTCCAAAAAGATACCGTGGCCCTGGAATACAAAGGGCTAAGAAGAAACATGGATGGGTTTTAGTCAGTACAAGTCTGACACTCACGATGTTTTTCCTCCACCGAAAAATCTAAGGTGCGGTAAGGCATGACTTGGCAGTCCGACGGTCACACCACAAGACCATCACTGCTCTATTACTTTTCCACCCTAAGCAGCATCATCAGTCTATGCCTTATGTTTCCACTCCTGAGTCACAGGCGTCCTCTATGTGGGAGGGCAAACCGTTATCCTCTACGCGATCCCAGTGTGAGTTAGTGGATCACACTGATTGGTTGAATGTCAAATGCACGTCATGAATCGGAAAGATCGATTTGTCTATGTGACGTTTAGATCGTTCAAAACTTTAAGGCTTAGTGGAATCACTAAACATGGGTGCCAAAAGTGGGAAAACATTTACGAGGTCGTCTATTCTATCTATACTAACTATAGGTACTACTAATATGAGGGCTATTCAGTAAAGTTCCATTCGTAACTAAGAAAATAAAGTTTGTTTTTATTATATTACTTATGTACATTATTTACAAAAAATTCGTCCACATCGCTGTCAACAGGAAAAGGGCCCAGAAGGCTGGCCGCATTGCCACGTTGGATGGCAATGCTGATTCTTTGGCCATAAAAAATACCAGCCCTCTCATCTATTCTGGTCACGTGAAGAGTCGACCAACCTCTTGGAGATATCCCGAAACACAAACTCAAACTCGAAACTCACTAACATATTTTAAACCTGTAAAGGGCTAGGAATACAATATAAGAACCAATAACTAAACATTTGAAGACAGAAGCTACTCGTTCAATACGCCATATTACTCAGTTTTCTATGCGTGAAACTGACAGTGCTTATTATAAAAAATCGAATCAAAATGGTATGGTACAGTTGCATTTTCTATTCAGAAATCGTTCTAATGTTCTACATTTTTACATCGCGCGGTCATTATAGGGCCTCTGGTTCGCTCTAGCGGGCGAGCGATAATTTCCACCCTACGAATAAGCAACGTAGCGTGGCGTGATTTATTCCATTATAAGTTTTAAATTCAATTTATTCATACACCCCTAAGAACTGCAATTTGTAGGTGAAATTGTGTGTGAAAAATGAATTGTCGAGATGATATATTTATGCTAACTTTATTGCTTAGTCTTGTGAATTTTACTTGGTATATTTCATTTATTTATTCACCAGCACAACCTATCATTACAAGGTATCCATAATAGGGTGATTCTTTAAATAACACAAAAGTTTCGTTGGTTATCTTGCGATTTCATTCAACGAACAGGAAAAAATGAGAATTCTTTACTGTATTCGTTCGTAGGGTACAGGGAATTGACGACTGAGATTACCCCGTATAAAAAAGATAGTTACTTAAGATCGTCGGTGGTATAAGAGTGTCATCATCATCTGCCTAGACTTTTTCCAAACTCTCTTGGGGTCGGCTTCGAGTACCGGATGCAACTGAGTACAAGTATTTTATATGAAGCAACTGCCTATCTGACCTCCACAACCCAGTAACTAGGTAATACGATACCCCTTGGTAAGACTGGATGTCAGACTTTTTGCTTTTTGACTTTTTGCTTCTACTCCTAACGACTGTCAAAGATCTACAAATGACAGCCGTGACCAACGGCTTAACGTGCTTCCCGAGGGACGGAGGAAACTTGGTATGTAATTATGGTCACCCATCCACGGACTAACCTCGGCAAGCACGGCTTTACCTTAAAGTGTATTCAGTTCCAAAAGATAGATAAATATTTTAAGTAATTGTTCTATGTCCCTACTGCTATGATTAACCTCTGTTCTGCTTACTATAAAATCCTTTTCTTTCTTTGTTCAAAACGAAACTCAACCTATGTTGAACTAACATCATCTTTCATATCCGCCCCACCCTATCCTTAACAACTTTATCAAAGATGTCATGTACATGTAACATGTAACAAGTTACACACTGTTACAGCTGCAACACTGGACGTCGTCGCCACGAACACCGACGTACGAGTAAATTGTCCATGAAACATCAATGCGACTACGGTCGATTTAGTGCTGAATAGTGTGAATTCGGAGGCTGCGAGTGAATGAGAAGTGTTTGCTGCAGCAAGTGATGAAACGTATGGAATGAAATAACGCGTGTTTTGAAATGTTTTTGAAGTGAAACTTCTAATGCGACTTCCAACAAGGTTGCGTTAAACGTTAAACGCTACCATGGGGGGGGGTATGAAAGTAATGTTGCGTTAAACGTTCAACGCTCCTGGGGAGGGGAAATAGAAAGAGACAGAGCGAGAGTGAATGTGTGGCACGCGAACGTATGCGTGTAGTGTTACAAAGTTTCACTTCTTCCGCGCGGAGGTATTCCACTCACATTTTTTTTTTTTTTAAAGATACGTAGGCCTTTTTTTACGCCTGCCAGTGCGCACGGCGATCAATCAAGCTATTTAATACCAGCTTATGAGGATCTCTCATTATATTGGAAATCTGTACAAAACGAGGCCATTTTATACTGGAAATGTATAACTTGAAGTGTCACCGTGTGTACCATGTCCTTGAACCACATTCTATTAGAACTAAATTAACTTTTATAAATACTTCGCGGCAGACCTCTAAAAGTCTGTCTGCAAGTACGTACAAATATGAATTTGTAGATATTGAAACTTCTTTAAAAAAAAATTGTGCGAGGAGTCCCTCCGCGCGGAAGAAGTGAAACTTCGTAATACTACACGCATGCGTTCGAGTGCCACGCATTCACTCTCGTTATTTTATTGAGCTTCTAAATAATATTTTGTTGTGTTCTTATCGTGGTTATTCTACTCATGGAAATTGAGCGAAGGCTGGTCACACCGAAGAGTCGAATGCATGGCTGTTTGCACACCATCTTGCGTACCTAAAAGAACTACGTAGTCACAAATCTTGTAATACTGCCATCTCTTAGTGAGTTTTAGAAAATATTCCCCCTCCGTGGTAGCGTTAAGCTTGTTGGAAGTCGCATAAGAAGTTTAACTTCAAAAAAAAAACTGCCACCACGATTAAGTAAAAAATTAAATTTTGTAAACCTACTTTAAATAGAAAAGTACGCTTTACAAAATTCAGATTTGCTATTAAACCATTTTATATCATACAATAGTAACGTGCTTACCAAATACTGTTTCATTACCGCTCCATCAAAACCATCAAGATCCCTTTCACGTCCCTTTCGACCCGTCAAATGCATCACAAAGTTCACATACATATAATACAAGTAGATTGTAGCTACGTATGAAACATCAATGCACTCACATCGATGCGACAAGCACAGAGTAATATGCGCACAGATGCAAGGAACGAATGATACAAGAGTCCAAGATGCATATGAATACCGAGAGGGCAATATATCTAGCTCCTGAATGGAAGATAGTGAAGTCTTTAGGAAGAGCTCTATTTAAATTTTCCATTTTGTGAAGGTTTAAGTGAATGTAAGGAATGAGAGAACGGCGATGAATGATGAATGTCGCGTAATTAGTGACGAAATGAGGCGCAGAAGTAAATTGCAGTTTTTTTTTTATACAAAAAGTCTTCTTTTGTTCGCCTTAGTAATAAAAAAGTTGAGAGATATTTGTCGACGGCATGTAAAGGCAAGTTAGAGGCCCATGTGTGGCATAAACACGCTATGGACCGATAAGTCTGAAAATCAAGAGTTATTTAATTTGTATATTATTTTTATTATATTTTACAAATTAATATTATTTTTAAAACTAGATAACTAAAATAACAACAAATTTTAAAAGGGCGTCAAAAACTCCTCCTCAACGCTGTCAACTGGTAACGTGCCCAAGAGACTGGCGGCGTTGCCACGTTGTATGGCAATACTTAGCCTCTGGCCAAAGTAAAACCCAGCCCTTGGGTCACGGGAAGTGTCAACTAGGCGTTTAGATATTTCCTTGAAAAGGCTGTTAGCATTCGGACCCCACGGCCCCAGAGTTTCAACCCCAAACGGCTCGAAAATATAGTTACCACAAAGGTTACTATATTTACGCCGCTTGAGGTTCTCCGCAGCCGCAGCGGCAGCGGCAGCGCCTGTACAGCACGATGAAAATAATTAATAATAATTAAATCGTCTGAAATAAATGTTTTGAATTGAATTGAATAAACACTCTGACACCAGGTTAGGTTAACCACGAATAAGAAGAAAGAAGGAGAATATTAAACCCACTTACTAATTTAAATACAACTCCATCAATAGATGACGATGATGAATTGTAAAATATTACACATATCATTCCCACTGCTAGGACTAGGAATGCCTCTCTATAAGTGAAATCTATTTTACAATTGATATGTACTCGGGACTCTAAATCCTGCTATAAACCGATAAAAATCACAACATAACTAACTCTACTCACAAATGTACCTATAACAATTGTATCAAAAAGACGCAATACACACAAAAAAAGATCCCAAGAATATTTTCGACAAAAATATTTTAAATCGTATTACATACCCACAGGTTTTTATCATAAAATATGTAAATATTAAAAGCACCCAAATAATCCCGACGTTGTGTTGATCCCCCAAAGCAGTACAGTAAAGTAAGATATTTTGCTAGACACGTCTTTTATAGAAAGGTTTTCTGATCAAATATTCAAAAAGGGGGATTTTCATGGGGAAATTCAAATATTTACTCGGATTGAGTTAAAAAGGCTACTGTTTACGTTAAGAATATTCTTTTGAAAATAATTTTGTGAAAAGGTCTTTTAATGAGATAAAGTTTATTAGTGCCTTTTTTTATCCGTTTAATTAAGAACTACGAGTAGGATCTTTCAACTGGCGTCCAATTTTCGCAAATAGGACGTTAAAAGCAATAAATAACGAGACGTACTAAAACCCAATTAGTGCCCAATCTAAAAAGAGAACTAAAATCGCAGGATTCTATTTCCAAATCACCTAATTGGCCTGGCGTAAAATAACGAACACATTGACAGCAAATAGTACCTTTCGAATTATTATTTATCAAACTTTAGGTAACTTAACATTTTTATAATAAATATAAATTGACACGTCTCTCTTGCCACCCTGTCCCTTCAAAACCATAACGGAAAACCATAAAAAAACTGACCCAAAATCTTATTAAATCCTATATTTATACGTTCAACCACTCACTATGCACTCAACACCGCTATATACCCCAATTCTTCTGCCCTAAAGTACGTTATCTTACGAAAGTCACCCCGAAAAATCTGCCCCTGATTTACTGACGTACCTATTCTCTTTTGAGAATACCATAAAACAGTCCCATGTCACCGGCAGGCGACGAAATCGACTCGTAACGCTTTACAAATATTTCGCAAGGCCAATCTTCCGGACATTTCTTATGGATTTATGAAGCGCTTTATTGACGCTGAGTGGTGATAAACATCTTAGATGGTATGCGCTCCTGGTAGATGCAGTTAGTGGGGCTAGGTGGCTATATTTCTGGTTATGAGGTAAAAGAGCTCTTTGATGTTTTATTTAGAAGATTTTGAGACAGTAATGGTTAAAGATTTAAAGGTCATTCAGGGAATGATTTTTATAATAAAGTAAGTACAATTTCGTTGCAAAAAGAAATGTTAATCACTGACAAATCTATAAAACCTCTCGCATTTTAAATCCCTAACACTTTTTCATAGTAATGTAAACTGAGCTTAAATTAACGTAAACAAATATCAGAACCGTATCGTTGAACAAATATTTTAAAATATGCAGTGTATATTTCAAAACACAAAACAAATATCATGCAGCAGAACTGTACAAATTCCGCTGCTATACTACATATTCCGGGAAAACCGAATCAAACATAGAAAATGCAACCCATTTTTATCCTCTACAACCGATATATGGATAGATTCGAACGATTTATTCGAGTTCTATTGACGTAAACGAATTGTGATTACATACTCATACCGCTGACGAATAAATAAGGCTAGGACAGGACAGACAGACGCCGATTAGATCAACCGAACGCGGGCACATACTGTATTGGATAAACGTCAAACCTGACATATGGCTTGCGTATATACAATGCTGCGTCTTCCGATACGTAAGGTCTGGGCTAAGTTAACGAGTAGATTGTTATCAATTAAATCGGTTTTGGGTTGGGAATCGATGATTGATTTGTTTTAATTACTATATTTTCTTTCTTTTCTGTTGTGCTTTCACACACAGCTAAAAGACTTTAGTTATGAAAATCGATTTCTTGTATTTTTTTCTGTTCAAAGCTCGTAATGACAATCGCTCTTTAACCCCTACTAACGTAATTAAGCGTCACCAACTCATTTGAAAAGCGCTAATATAGTCATATTTCCCAGTGCAACGCAGCAGTGAATGATGTGGCCCAGGCTTAGTACTCGAAACATTTTTTAACTCCATTAATAGAACGATGATTCCAATTTCAAAACGTATTTGAATAGACCTACGTTCTATTTGAATTTATGAAACAATACCAATAGCAAATAGTTTTCACAGATCAGTTGACTATGTTAGATTTTCAATGCAAATGTGAATGTTCCAGTGTTATTATATTTAGTCACTATTTCGAGAACATGTGAAAATCTGGTTAGAGAACATGAATTCAGGAGTAAATTATTTAAATCACTTTGCCAAAATGTTGTTCTACACTGTAACATTTATTAATGGCATATAAATGTTTTTCATTTAAATTTAATTCACGCAATGGGTGGAAAATACTGTTACCAGGTATGGGATAAATTGCAACACTAGGTACCGATTAAACACCAAAAAACTTTATAGATATATCGCACTTGCTCACACAAACTTAAGAGCTATTTAGATGCTGGACGATCCTTCGAGAAGGTTCTACAACTTTCTTGAGCTTTCTTCACAGCTCAATAGTGGAACATTCTAGGATTATTCTCGAATCGTCTAAACCAGGGGTGGCGAACCTTTAGGGATCAACGTGCCATTTTTTCTAAAGAAAAGTTTGATGAGGTCATAGATGTGCTGCCAAATAATTTTGACTTAGTGATTGTTAGGAAAACTAAAGTCTTTGTTCTAAACACTCTTTATATAGTATATAAAGAGTACTTTTAAAAAAATACTTTTGGCACTGTATAGTATTAAAGGTTTCTGTTATACCTGTAACTTAAATGAAAGTAACATTAGTATGACTTA
This sequence comes from Cerastis leucographa, assembly GCA_963082945.1. Classification (NCBI taxonomy): domain Eukaryota; kingdom Metazoa; phylum Arthropoda; class Insecta; order Lepidoptera; family Noctuidae; genus Cerastis; species Cerastis leucographa. The sequence goes on along the minus strand of OY720358.1, from coordinate 16,818,597 downwards.
GTTAATATCAATGGCGTGCCCAAAATATTCTGTTGTGTACGTCCAATGGCACGCGTGCCATTGGTTCGCCATCCCTGGTCTAAACAGTTCCATGGTTGAACATTCTAGAATCGAACGTAACCTGGAATTTTCTCGTAAAACAGCAGACGTAACAACACTCTCGTCAAAGCTCTTTTACTCCAAGTACTCGTTTTCTGCAAGGACTCACAAACAACTCCTAATTAATGAGAAGATAGGTTAGCACTTAATTTGTTGCAAACTGTTGACATGAAGCGTAACAGGCGGTTTCTAAACTTGAATAGCGATAACGCTAGAATTAAGTTGTTTACACTAGGCCCAGACATGGCCTAAATTAACACATAAAACTTGGATTTACTACTCACCAAAGTTCTGCAACAAGTTTTTGAAGCAAATGACTTGCTTTATAATGACTTTCTGAACTATGCGTTGAATTGAATTGTTTCGTCATAATGGGCATAATACCACTTATTGAGCAAACGAGCAATCTTTGCCCATATTTAGAACAGAAGGGCATACAATTTAAAAGACCATCACCACATAAACTCAAGGCTTTTCCCATGAGGGTTAGTAGAAACCGAATGTCATTTGCTACGATGCTTACCTTTCTTTTGGTTCTTCTACGTTCATACATCCGACCATTCAGGCACGCCGGTCGCACTCCCTATTCCCCATTACCTACCTCATTCTTTTATTTAGGATTTTTATTACTGTAAAAAATAAGTTGACTTATTGCCTTGATTTAGTTAGAAAATATAAGCAACCATAGTGCGCAATTGTATCATGTTTGAGCAAACAGGCATATTTTTTTTTTACGGATATGAAATCATCAAATGACTCCCTGGGCGGAGTGGAAGGGAGTTAGACTTGTACTGACTAAAACCCATCCATGTTCCTTCTTAGCCCATTGTGTTCCAGGGCCACAAAGAGATACCCTGTTTCGAACAGTCCCGCAGCCTTGGCAGGCATCGACCCTCTCGGATCCCTTACGGTTTGCTAACATATCCTTGAGGCGCGCGTGGGAAACGAACGCGCCGTCGACACGGCCTGTCTTCATAAGACGGAAGGACGGTAAGCTAGCCCATTACTCACCGTCCACAGGCCCGCGGTAAACAGGCATCTCTAGCCCACATTTAGAGCAAACGGGCATCACTTGCCCACTTTGAGACCAAACGGGCCTACACTTGAAAAAACAATCTCCTCTAACTTAAGCCTCAGCCGTTCCCATCAGTACAGTGACAATTAGGCACCGTTATTATGTCGGTCATGTAACACATTAACCAGTCTCGATTCCCCATCGGCAACAACAATTACTATTCGAAACGTAAACAGAATCGACTAATGGAAACACTAATCGACTTGTTTATAGTCGGCTGCGTTTGTTTTGTTGTCTATGCTTTTAGTGGACATTCGAATGCTTTGTCGGTTTTAATACCAATGCGGTAAATACTACACACAACTATAGTTTTCGTATCATCATCAATCTCCTAACCTTTTCTTAACACATGTCTTCTTCTTCAATATTTCTCTACAAGGTGTTGTTTTGCATCCTCGTCAAAATTCAGGAGGTTGTCACAAAAGACATAAATAATCAATTAAAATTACGGTCCCTAGGTAATGATTAATAAACGCTGATTTTTTTGGTTGTTTATGTTTGTCAGTATTTCAGAATAACCCCCTTAATATGATTGTAGGGAATAAGAAATTATCGAATAAACGTTCGAGATTGTTTGTATGTGTGGAAGCGCAGTTATAGGGCGAGAATCAGATGGCCCGCGTTTAAAACACGGTAGGTTCACACTTACCGATTTTCGTAAACTAGAAAAAAAATAAAAATTACCTACCCATTTTATTGTTGATTCGAGACGAGAATCATTAGCATAGTTACCTCCTTGAATTTGACGAGAATTGCAATTTTATCTCTAAAAATAATTATAACATTTAATTTTGACTTAAATATAATTTTTCAATTTAGTTGTACTAACACAAAGGAAATAATTTAGTAATAATAATATTTCATGCATGCGTATTTCGCAGACGATAAGGGCAGGCGAATGAAAATTGCAACGCTTGTAAAGGGCTGCTAAGTCTTAAGTAACAACACAAAATAACACCAACATTGTACTCTTAGTTCGCAATTAAAAATGCGACTTTGTCTTATTTACTTTGACTTATCCTTCACGCAGTTTCCTTATAATTAAGTTACTAAAAACAAAATTGTTTAATATTAATTGTTCATTCTTGAAAACTATGCTTTGATTTTGAAATATTTAGTAACATAATAATAATAAGCACACTTAAAACACAAAAATCCAGTTCAAACACAATGCTAAAATTACTGAAATTTCCCGAAATTACTAACATTCCCCCCATCTTTTTATATTTTAGAAAATATAAAAAGACTAGCTTCTGCCAGCGGCGTCGCCCGCTTGGAGTTCGAATTGTCCCATGGGAACATACTATCGGGATCCAGGTTATAAACTATCTTCTGTGTTCCAAATTTTATCCAAATCCGTTCAGTAGTTTTTGCGTAAAAGAGTAACAAACATTCATCCATCCATACTCACAAACTTTCGTATTTATAATATTTGTAGGATTTTTGTTAAATCAAATATTTATCTTTTTAATAAAGTGTCCGAAAATAGAAATCGGCTAATCAGGAGACAGTATAAAATTTGCTCATTGTTGGTGGTACCGACACCACCCTTTTAAAGAAAGGTATTATATGTAGGTGTAGGTCCGATCATATTTAACAAAATACCTGATGTAATAAAAAAATTGACATTTTCAAAAAGAAATTTACATATCTATTAATTAATTAATGTTACTACTCAATTGGCGAATTTGTGACCGATAACAATTTAAATTAATATGACTTTAATTCACTTATACTCGTATTTTAACCCTAGATCACTAACCTTCGTCAAAACGACGACGCGAACTCAAAAAAAGCGGTATAAATTTTGAGTGCGTCGTCGTACGCATTTCATATTCCAGCTAATCTCAGTTGACCCGCAGCTCGCGCGGCATACGGGTGTGTTGTTGTGTAGGGGCCCTGTGTACGCCGTTCGACCCACCATGAGTCGTCGATTCGACGACGGGTTAGTATTAACGTATATAATAACAGCGATTTTGAATATGCCAGGAACCAGTTTTTCCACTTCTACACATGAAACTGACCAAAGAGAAGATACAGTTAATCTTCCTATCGCCAAAAAAAGAAAAATTGTGCAATTTGCCCTTCCGCAAAGCGAAGAATGACAAAAAGTTGTTGCACCAAGTGCAACAAACCCTTGTGTGGCGAACACAAACTTGACATTTGTCACAAATGTATTACTTCATAGTGTTTTTTCTAAAAATTTACTTTCTTTTGTTGATTTTATTACTTAATTTTAATAATTTCATATTTTTTCAAGTCTTTGTTTTTTTTTAGTTAATAAGATTTAAGCATTTAAAAAAACAAAAATATTCAAAGGAGTATAAACTTTGATCTCAATTAAAAGACTGACAAAGTAATTAAAATGCGATTTTAGTAATTAAAAAACGTATAAGCATGTTAACAAATGATTATTGTAATAAATAAGTAAAACACATATAAATATTTTATTCCATAAACCCTTAGAAGCCTCCCTTTTATACGGCGTAGTCGAAACGACGAAGGTTAGTAATAAGCGTTGGAAAATAAGGTTAGTAATCTAGGGTTAATTCAACTGTATTGACCAGTATTGTATTACCTATTTCAATTTATTTGATTTCATATTGGCATAGTAAACTTATATTGATTTGACTGAAAGTGTTGATAAAACTTAAACTGTTTGCATGCCTTAAGGTAAGTTAAGGTAGTTAAGTTCACTTCAAACTTAACATCTGTAATTTGTACCTACTTTCGGTGCAAAAAAAGAACTATTCTATTCTGTTCTAAACTTATAATTAACATTTCAACAAACACTCAGTACCAAAAAAACGCTTCCAACCAAATTGAATTTGGATCTAAACAACGTTACAAGCAAGTATATATCTCACCCGCTCCGTTTAGGTAGACTATCCTAGTTGGATCCGATTAACATCGTATGCTCCGTCCGTCCGTTCGGCATTATACCCGTTCTTGTCCCTTTTTTCAATTGGCCAAAGCCGTACGGTTCTATCCAATGTGAAAAAGCGACTAAATCGTGTAAACTAGGGAAAGGTTTCTGATGTAACGCTTGAGTTAAAAAGGCAGACAGTCAAAGCTGTGTTTTGTAAAGGTGGAATTTGGATTTGGTGGTAATGTGTGAATAAGGTTTAGTTAGTATCAGATGGATAGGTTTCTTTGGATTAACAGTATAAATGAGATATTTTTTAACCTAAAACGAGAGTATTTTTGGAAAAGACATCTAAGTTCAGGGTCTAAGATTCAATAAATGGATACAAAATAACGAACATGAGTGGCAAAAAACATTTGTTTTTCACGCCTAAAATACCAACATGGCAATATGACTTTCTGCTACGCGTCAAGCTACGGCGTAGCTCGTTATTGCTACGGCGTAGCGCACACTTGCTACGATTGGGCCGGTCTCCACGTCTTGAAAGTTTAGAGCAGTGTTCCGCAAACTTTTTGTGCTCAAGGTACATCTTGGAAATCGTTTTTTTTTTTGAGGTACACCATTAATGAAAAATCTATCGCGTGTTTTGCAGCGGTTTAAGTTGGTATTTTCTCCCATCTGTCTATTTATTTTTTCCGAGGCACATCAACTAATGACCATGGTACACCAGTGTACCGCGGAACACTCTATTCGGAACACTTAATAAAAAAAAACGTTGCCCCACACTAGGAATTTCTCCTGTATCGTGGATGCATTTACTAACATTTAAACTGACATACACAAACAGCCAGACCCGGAACAACTGTCGGTAGGCCTTACAAATATTTGTTCCGTGCGGGGATCGAACCCGCGACACGCAGCGCAGCAGTCGATCGCTCAGCCACTGCGCCAATCGTGCCGTCACACTGGTTTAGAGGAAACATTCTTTGGGTGATAAACTCAAGCGTACTCATTATTTAAGAATGAGAAAACTAAATAATAAAAAGTAAACTAACGTTGGCCTACGTCTTCTCGTCAAAAATACCTCAGTGCTTGAAGAAAAAGGTCTTCAATCAATGTGTGTTGCCAGTCATGACATACGGAACAGAAACGTGGTCTCTCACTATGGGCCTAATGGAGAAGCTCGCAGTCGCGCAACGAGCCATGGAGAGGGCTATGCTTGGGATTTCTCAACGAGATCGAATCAGAAATGTGGAGGTCCGTAGACGAACGAGAGCAACCGACATAGTCCAGCGGATTGGCAAGTTGAAATGGCAGTGGGCTAGCCACATAGTGCGCAGGACCGATGGCCGATGGGGCCGGAAGGTCCTGGAGTGGAGACCGCGGACCGGCAAGCGCAGCATAGGACGTCCACCGGCTAGGTGGACCGACGACCTAGTCAAGGTCGCCGGAAGACGCTGGGCGCAGGCCGCTTCCAACCGGTCCTGTTGGAAATCCATGGGGGAGGCCCATGTCCAGCAGTGGACGTCCTACGGCTGATATGATGATGATGATGAACGTTGGCCTAAATCTGTCTGAATATCCTTAAAATTCAAAGAGAGATAACCTTAGTAATCATTCTTCAGCATCAAAGAAAATACGTAATTCACTTTGTCCGAGTACAATCCCTCATAGTTACAGACAATGGTATTAAAAATATTGAATGTCATCCGCAGAGAATTAAATTGAGAATAAAAATCTTATACACCGCTAGGAAAAGTAATTTACTTTGCTGGAAGCATTGTACTGTCAGCGAAATAGGTCAGTAGTTCACGTTCTTTGTTATGCCGTACTAACTTAAAAACTCGGGTTTTAATTTGTGTAAAATATTCCGGTACAACTATTTTTATTGGGCTGGAAAAATATTTGCTTATTTTGTGCTCCGTTGGCTACTGCATGTGGAAAGGTGGTTCGTAAATTAAATAAATTAATGTGGTGGCACCTGACCACCAGTAGCTCGGACCCTGTTCCCAATGGCTACTTTTCGTTCGATTAAGGAGTCCAGTCGGACTCCTTAATAAGGAAAATATAGTTCACCTTGTCCAATCGATCGGACCAAGTGTTCTAAAGGAACGATAGGCCTCGTGGTCCGACTCCTTAAACGGATCAAGAGGAAAAAAAAGTTCGCGTTGTCCGATCGATCGGACCAAGTGTTCTAAAATAACGATAGACCTCGTAGTCCGACTCCTTAGTCGGACCAAAAGGAAAAAAAAATTCACGTGGTCCGATTGATCGGACTGAGCAGTCGGACCAAGTGTTCACAGGGAAAATTATTGGAATTTTTGCGTTTTTTTTTTATTGATTGTTTTGACAACCTGTTTTACCTTGGTCGTATTATGCAGTAATATTTGGGTTGTGGAAGTCACATAGGCAGTTGCTACATGTAAAGTAGGTACAGGTGTTCAGATGCGTCCTGTTAGAGTGGAAGCGTACCTCAACATAGTTGGTAAAAGGCTAAGCAGATGATGATTGATTGTTTTGAGTGTAGAAACGAATCTAACTTCAAGATTGAAGTCAAGAGTTTTTTTTTATTATTTAACGGGCCTACCCATCTTCACATAGGTACTCTGTACGCTTAGACCTTTGAAACTACGCAATGGATTTTGATGCGGTTTTTATCAATAGATAGAATCATTCAAGAGAACGGTTTATATGTTTAGTTTATCCCTGCAAAACACATCTAAAACTTCCACGCGATCGAAGTCGCGGGCAGCAGCTAGTTTATTATAAACTAGCTGTCCCGCGCAACTTCGTCTGCGACACATTTTCCCCGTTTTCGCAACAATTTTCATTGCTGCTCCGCTCACATTGGTCGTAGCGTGATGATATATAGCCTATGTCCTTCCACAGGTTCAAATCTATCTTCTTGCCAAATTTCATTAAATCCGATCAGCCGTTTAGTCGTGAAAAGGTAACAAACAAACAGACATACAAACAAACAAACAGAGTGACTTTCGCATTTATAATATTAGTATGGACCTTGTTTAGTATCGAAGTTACTTTGAGATAGTAAATGTATCGTAAATCTATTAAAAGGTCAATTTATAATAGGGTTTTTGAAGTTATACATACGTGCACAACAGGTTATAAGTTCAGGGACTATTATTGGCTGTTTCTGTTAAACTAACTAGTGTTTCATTCACGAAGTTAAATTTAGAAGTTTTAACATGACCTTTACGGCCACATCCAGTCCGTTTTGGCTAGATTAAATGTTTGTACTGCAATTTTCAATCTCAAATACAAGTACAATCTTAACTTTAATCCAATTAATAAATCAACTTTATAATTATCCTCTTAAATTGAATTCCAACAACAAAACGTTTCTATTTCAACAAATCTCAAGGGATTCCCTAACAATTAAAATTCCAAGATAACTAATTTAAAGAAAATTAAATTATAAAGCAATAGCTTTAGAAGAAGGATTAATTACACTCAAGTAGTATAATTAAAAAAAGCGAAAACTACAATGAAACTTATCTGAGCCTTTAAAAAAACGAACCGCAGTGTTTTCGTTCTCACAAATCCGATTTAATTATCCTTCTTCACATTAATTACAGGGCAGATTGTGCTCGCCTTACTACCATCAAACAGGTCAATATAGTAGATCTACTTGGTTCAACTTATGAAAGCACTAGCTGTCCCGCGCAACTTCGTCAGCGTCACATTTTCCCCATTTTCGCAACTTTTTCCATTGCTGCTCCGCTCCTATTGGTCGTAGCGAGATGATATATAGCCTCCTCCGTCCTTCCTCAGGTTGAAATCTATCTTCTTGCCAAATTTCATTAAGATCCGATCAGCCGTTTAGTCGTGAAAAGCTAACAAACAAACAAACATACAAACAAACAAACAGTGACTTTCGCATTTATAATATTATAGTACGGATGATATTAACAAAAGAACATCATCATCATCATCTTTTATTTTCCAGCTATGGAAGTTAATTTTATACTATTTTAATACTGATGAAGAAACTGAGATAAAATCAAATTGTACTGAGATGATAAAGCTCTTGGGCTTACTTTGTTTGAAACATATTATTGTATATTTATAGGAATGGAACTAACTGCGCATTGTGTGCTTAACGTTTATTTTAGCAATAATTTAGCTGTAATTTTTAGAGGAGCTCTTGGCAAAATAATAACAGCCGCCCGGGTCGATCTTTAAAGTTAAACCGTGCTTGCCGCAGTTGGTTCGTGGATGGATGACCATAATTACATACCTTGTTTCCTCCGTGCCTCGGTAATTATGTTAAGCCGTAGGCTTCGGCTGACATTTGTAGATCTTTGACAGTCGTTACGAGTAGTCAGAAGCCAAAAAGTCTGACATCCAGTCTGACTAAGGGGTATCGTATTACCCAGTTACTGGGCTGTGGAGGTCCGATAGACAGTCGCTTTATGTAAAATACTGGTACTCAGCTGCATCCGGTTCGACTGGAAGACGATCCCAAGATAGTTTGGTAAAAAGGCTAGGCAGATGATGATGAACTAATTGCGCATTGTGTGCTTTACGTTTATTATAGCACTAATTAAACTGTAATTTTTAACGGTCTATAAAAAGTTACAGTAAAAGCCACATGTCCTACATCGCTTTAATAAGTAGTAAAATACTTCCTAAATATGTCCTATTAGCTATTTGACCCAAAGGTTGACGACTGGTATAGAATGCATTGTGGCATTAAGTCCGCCTAACTATGTAAAAAAACAATATACAAAAAAAAAAAAACTAAAATGGATTAAACTACTCACTTATGAAGAAACGGAAGAACTTTTAAAATCAACGACATAATCTATACTCTCACACAGGCATACAAACACCTACGAAAGCACACAACACACACGCACACACACACACACAAACTATGTGTTAATTTGTTAACTTGCCTATGTTAAATATGTTATATCTTTCCTTCTTTCTTTTGTATGGAAGAGCGGAGTCTTCTAATACAGGCATTGTTTGCTTAAAAGAAGCCTCCAATCACAAACTAATTGTTGTAATCTTGTGGAAGAAATAAACAATTTTGAATGTACCACTTAAGTACGTGAAGTTTAAATAAATAATTAAAATAATTATTCTCCTGTCCATTTACATTTTTATTTTAGTTAAGTTTTTTAATTTAGTGTCGGTGCAGCAGATCTTCTTCTTCCGTCTTTACTTCTTTATAAGTCCACATCTCATTAGTCACCCCCTTTTTAGACATCTGCACACAAGTCTATCCATCGTTTCCTTGGGTTTTCCCTGCTTTTACAGCGACATTCGTACTCAAAAATGTTCTCACTAGATTTTAAGTAAAGTTCGAATCAAAATAATATACATGTCGTGGATTGATGGCGCCATGTTGCAACAGACAGCGCCATCTAACAATTAGTTTCGTGAACTAATCATATCGTCACTAGAAATGCAAGCGCGCCCTACCGCTTGGACACGATCGTCGGTAGAGGGGATGCAGTGAACCCTAGCAGAGGGACGGAATATTGCGACAGTCGAACTCCAAAAAGTCTTGGCAGACGCTCAGTACCAACGCATGTGTTAGTTTCTTGTAAAAACAGTTAGTTTAAATAAAATCATTGTGATTTAAATTATCTTTTGTTTGAGTACCCATGACAGTGCCCACATCTACCTAAAACTATGTCGGATCGTGAAGAAGACCCGATGCTTCGCATTTCGGCCTCCCAAGATGCGACATACATAAGTACAGTTAACATTCTGCAATTTCTTACTCAGTGTTTGTTCGTATTAGAAATGTAAAACAGACGGTGAGATGAGTTTTTGGCGCCGCAAAATCCATCTGCTTCTTCAAAGCATTAATTAGCTTCAGTGGCAATCTTAGCCTCTATTTGTTAACTGAGAATTGCTATTGACTTTGACTTACGTTTGTATAGTGCTTTCAACTTTAATTATTCAACGGTTCGTAATTTCAGCGGGCACTTAATGGGAATGCTCGTTAATAGTGTTAGAGTTTTGATTCATGATCACCATAATTCTTCTGCCCCTTATCCAAATTTATTTGGGGTCGGCGCTGTATGTCGTCTTCTTTCATATTTTGAATTGTTGTAGCGCAAGTCGGTGTTAAATGATGTTAGTACCGTCATTGTCACCACAAAATTATTAATGTTCTAAAAGAAGTGTGTTTACAATTTTGTGTAGAATGAAGTATATTCTATCTATCTCCACAAAGATAGGCCTTATAGGTACAGTCACGTATAATAATATGTATACACGCCGCAACATTTAAATGTGATTAAGGTTTTACGTTTTCACGAAAATGGAATTTTGGAAACCATACTGTACGAAATAGGTCTTATCTCAACGTAGAAACCGTAATTTCACGAGCAAATCACTTTTCAGTTTTGCTAAGTGTATACATATTATTATTTGTGACTGTACTCCATAAGGCATTATGGTGAGGTCAAAAATGTATTGATAGTCAAAACCTACAAAAATAAACCTTATGACAATTCTATTGAAAGACGCTGTGGAAAGAAACACTCAAAATCGTTACTTGTCTACACTCCCTTATCTCAGATCTCAAATATATATAATATATAGGTATATGGACCATTTTGCTCGAAAGACTTTACTCGAATTAGGGCACCCGATGCATTTATTACACTGGTTATCGCACTGGAATACGGACTAACTATTGCGAGTAATTTGAATGAAGTCGACTACACAACATGGCCTCGTTTTGTAACGATTTCCCTTACAAAGAGAGATCCGCATATACTGGTTTTTTATTGCTTGATTGATCTCCGTGCGTACCTGCACTCTCGTGCACTGATAGAAGTGAAAGGAAAACTGCTGTCGGGTATTAAAAATGATCGGGTATTCAAATTCGGGTATCCAAAATGATGAAGCCGAACTAGAATGTCCGAAAACCAGCGTTCTCAACCCCTTTCATTTTCAACAGGTTACGAGTAAATTGCACTAACAACCAAGTAACCGTAAAGTAAAAAAAAAACATTGTTTTATGCATAATATAGCTTTTATACTAAACCTATGTTAAGTTAAGCTAACAAGGGCATGAATAGAAACCGAGTACCTCGGATATGAACTATGGTGCTTCAATGATTGTATAACGAGCGTGATGAATGGATGCATTCGAGAGACGCTTTTCAATTCGATTGCGATGTGTGTATCTCGGATTTGTGGACACACCAGTCTGTTCGGAGATTGGCCAAGCATGCAGGAGATATATTTTTTTAAACTGGGATGGCCACTAACACTATCAATTAAAGCGCTGAAATATCGGGAATTTAAAAACAAATATTAAACATGGTAAATATCCCGTTTTTAGTGTTATTGATTACGCGGGAGACGTTGCACAAGCGTATGCGTCTACTTAGAACGTAAAACCTGATTAGTTTATACGTGATCAACCATGGCGCATGCAATAATATCGAAGCTCGTGGCTAAATAATTACAGCCGCACGGGTCTATCTTTAAGATTGGTCCGTGGATGGGTGATCATAATTTAATACCGAGTTTCCTCCGTGCCTCGGAAAGCACGTTAAGCCGTTGGTCCCGGCTGTCATTTGTAGATCTTTGACAGTCCTTACGAGTAGTCAGAAGCCAAAAGTCTGACAATCAGTCTTACCAAAGGGTATAGTATTAGCCAGTTACTGGGTTGTGGAGGTCAGATAGGCAGTCGTTTCATGTAAAATACTGGTACTCAGCTGCATCTGGTTAGACTGGAAGCTGACCCCAAGATAGTTCGGGAAAAGGCTAGGTAGATGATGATGCAATAATGTCGAAATATCTGGAACTCAATATAAATAGTAAACATGCTAAATATCCCGTTTTAAGGAGCTATATAGCGATGTGCTATGTACCCATGAAATTCAAATGTTCTTACGTTGTTTGCAATTTACAGGTCATTTTCAGGTTGTATGTTGTAAAATAAGTTTTTAAACTGACATGGTCACTAACACTATTAATAACACTTGCAACGGGATATTTACCATGTGTATTATTTGTTTCGAATTCCCGATATTTCGGCGCTGTTGCAAACGCCATGATCACGGATAAACTGTTGCTGTTGTATGTTGTAGTTTTTCTGTATTATAAAGATTATGTGAAGGAATGTGATCATGTGGTTAAATATAAGCTCATTAGATTTAAGTGCTAGTGTCAATAATAGTAGTATTAAGATATGTGTTTTAGTGTAAGCTTTGATGTTGTCCTATTTTTTCTTTATTGTGAACAACACGACGCTGCCCAGCGTTGTGTTGCTTTTTTTATCCTATTTTTTTATTCAGTTTTTTTGTGTGAAGTGAAGACTTGTCATTGGCTGGCAGTCTCACGTAATATGTTTTAAATAAAATAAATATTAAAATAAATAAATAAAAACAAGATTCGCGACCGTTACAAATATGCTTTATAATCATTTATATTACAAATACAACCCTCTTACTTAATTTAATCCCATTGAATGACTTTTTCATAAAATAGTCATAATTCAAATCAAATGGCAATGTTCGATTGAAATGAATTTCTCGGGCTGCAATGGCGCTTCGCCCTTAGTTAATGATAGGGTTGGTGAGCATATCAGCTTAAAAACTTATATTGCAAACACATTCTCTATAACTTTACTCGCATATTCTGATCACCAACTGCCAAATACCGAGCTGCTACTAAGAAATTTGTTTTGGTAATCGAACACAGGATCCTACTCAGAAGTCGGGCTTGAGAGACCACAAAGCCAATGGGGTATCATATTCTGTTACTGTTCACTGCCACTGCTGTTAGGACAGTGATAGCCGTCGATAACCGTCGGACTGCCAAGTCATAGACCACGACTTCAAACCCAAGGCACTGCGCCTCAGGGCTGCGGGTTGTTCGAAAGAGATACCGCGGCCCTGGAACACAAGGGGCTAAGAAGGAACATGGGTGGGTTTTAGTCAGTCAAGTCTGACACTTCCTCCCGCTCCGCCCAGAGCGGGAGAAGTCATTTGATGATTTCCCATCCGCAAAAAAAAAAAAAAGGCATTGCGCCTCTGATTTTTAGGGTTCCGTACCCAAAGGGTCAAAAAGGGCTATTACTGAGACTTCGCTGTCCATCCGTCGGTCAGTCCGTCCGTCTGTCACCAGGCTGTATCTCATGAACCGTGATAAGTAGCCAGTTAAAATTCTGTTGATGCTATAACAACAAATACTAAAAACAGAATAAAATAAATATTTAAGGGGGCTCCCATATAGAAAAGTGTTATTTTTGCTCGTTTTTATAAATAATGGTTCGGAACCCTTCGTGCGCGAGTCCGACTCGCACTTGGCAGGTTTTCGGATTCACTTGCGTATTGTATAATTATCACTCTTTCCGGTGAAGGAAAACATCGTAAGGAAACCAGCATGCCTGAGAGATAATTCTCGACACTTGTTTAGGTACTACACGAAAAAGACTCGTTCACCAACTCTTTGGTCCGTATGTCCCTTGGTTATGACCACAGCGTCGAACAAACTTTAGTATTGAGTTTAAAATTCCCGGACGCGTTTAACTAAATTAAACACTCGGGTACGTTTCTCTCTTATTGTTCCTTTTTATGTGACCTACGAATATTACGGGCTCTGTTTTCAAGAGAAACTTTTGTTAATCACATTTTAACAGTTTTTTGAAGTGAAAACTTATTTAGCGGCGTTGTGCACTTTTGTGATGGGTAAAAAATGTTAAACTCGCGTCAGGACACGTGACCTGATAGAAAATTCGTAAGACGGTTCGACATCAGGTTACGAAAGAATTTGAACTTTATGACATGTGTCACTGAGTTTGGGTTTCCAAATTTAGAAAATTATCTTATGCACAAACAAAACCTTCGGTTTCTCCAAAGAGGTAAAATTCGTAAGTTGGTATATTGTAATAGTTCTGAAGTGTTAAATTTTAATCACTACATATAGTATATAAAACAAAGTCGCTTTCTCTGTCCCTATATCCCTATGTATGCTTAAATCTTTAAAACTACGCAACAGATTTTGATGCGGTTTTTTTTAATAGATTGAAGAGGAAGGTTTATATGGATAATAACTATATATTTTATACCCCTGCGAAGCCAGAGCGGGCCGCTATGTTTTTATATACAACGTTCACAGTTTTTCTGTAGTGTATTTAGTATCAGCATTGCACCCGTGAGAAGCCGGGGCGGGTCGGTCATGTTTGTTTACGATAGCACAATAAATGAATATTATATTTTACCACATAAATGATAGTACTTTTATACTGATAATTAAAGCAATTCGTGCAAAATTATTCACTAACCATTCCAAAATATCAAAAATACACAACGTTAATATTCAAGTTTTCACTTCTGCCGGCACTCCCGCAACCCGTTTTTTTACTGATGTTGTTGCAGGAAGGACTGCCTCTTTAGCCTAGTAATCGCAGCAGCCACGGAGGCTGGATTCGTATCCAGTTAATGGCAATAGGCTCGCCCCCTATTACATGGTACTTAAACATAACTGCCAAAATGTTTATGTACTATTAGGTACATCTCTGCCGAAGCCTTCAGGAATAAACTCAAAGCATTTATTTCAATTAGACCATTACAGGCACTTTTGAAAATCAAAATACAAAAAAAAAAACGCGAAGCTACAGTCCCAGTCACAAGGCATAATAATTTGTGAAAGTACTGTAGTTGCCCATTCCAAAGCGTAGACCTCTATGGAGAAGAATGGGCAAGAAAGATACCAGGCGAGAAACATCTTGCATAACATCACATCTAGAATAACATAACAATGTATGTTATGTTATTCTAGCAAAGCACAAAACTTCAATGGTTTCTTTCAGCTGTCTTTTCAATACACAAGCTTTTTAAATGCATGCGGACTAGAGAAAACGGACCACGCGCACACTTGATTTCCAGAAGAATTATTATTCATTTTGAACCTCATAAGATATTGCTCACAAAATAAATCTTACAGAACATTAAGGTTTTTTTTTCCTTATATTAACGAAGGCGTTTTAATGAGCGAAACTCGATATTAGATAGTTGTTTTAAGATTCCGTACCCAAGCGATGCTCAAATATATTTTTCTTTGGTCAATGTTGTTTTGCCTTTTTATCTTAGGCTTTATATACGGAACCAAATCAAACGAGAGATCGTTAAAAGGGTTGAAATGTAACGAAGTCACTGAACGCAAAGTACAGATAAAGCGAAGATTGCGTAGCTGATACTAGAACGAGTCTCGTAGTCGCGTAGCAAAGTCTACGACGCGTAGTAAAGTCTACGACGCGTAGTAAACTCTACGACGCGTAGTAAAGTCTACGACGCGTAGCAAAATCTACAATTCGTAGCGTAATTTGTTTCTAGTAGGTAGCAATTTGCAACAGAATAAAGCACAAAATACGTTCAGAGGTACAGTCCAGTGCATTACGTAATTAATTTTAATCTATGTTTTTTCAGTAAAAAAGTTAGTCTATTGAGTCAACCAATTTAACTAGTTTTAATTCGACAATGAACCCTTTACTTAACAAAGCCCGTATTCTCCGAACAGTCAATGTCTGCCAATCCCATAACAACATTATTAGCAGGGGGAAACTTTGCCTATTGTTAATCTATCCGTAATTGGAGAGAGCAATATCGATACCTAAAAAGCAAGCGATTGTACTCGAACAATACTCGTTCGCAAACCGGGCTCTGAATCACAAACCTACATCCGATTACAGCAAGGGATTTTGAACCCTATCTAGTGAAGAATAAAGTTGAATGTGTGTTACAGTGTTAATATATATATGGTATTTGTTAGTCTGCAAAAGTCAACAATGGGGATTCCTAACATGTCGAGGCATTGTCATATTGTGCCCGTCACTGGTCTCTTGATATTAAAAAATCCAACCATTACCCGACTGTATATGTTAGTATTAAAATTGTAAGTGTATGTTATGTTGACGTTAAAATGTTATTGAACATTCTGGGGAACATTCTAACATTCGAGTTAGTTTTACTATTAACAAATTCTGAGAGAAGGGTCTGTTAAGGATTAAGTGAGGTTTATCGTAAACTTGGTTTTTCGTCAACTAGGAGATAAAACGATTTGCTCTTTGGAATTTTCTTAAGTAAAGTATGACAGGCTTTTAAAGTATTATTTTAATAAGAAAGAAATCTGAAGACACTAACAACCCACAGTTTAGATTTTAGAGAAACGAAATTATACTTTATTTGGATTGTATTTAGGTTTGACGACCCTCAAATATTTTTTCTCTATAATTTTAATGCAAAGGCTACCATAAACACGCCATTTTGAAAATCATAAATACTTATGCAACTGAAAAAAACAAAATGCGACAATTCTCTCAAATGACTTAAAAATACTAACACAGATGGACACGAATTTAAAAACTTTACAAAAGAGTAAAACTTTGAAAATAAAAGAAAAGGTAACAGACGGCTTACAATCGCAACAAGTCGTATGAAAGTAATCTGCGAAAAAAAAAACGCAAACTTAGCAGAATCTGCAAAAGTTTCGGAAGCTTGACAGTTGAATCGCTGCTCAGCAAAATAATTTAGATTTTTTGTTATTTTTCTACAAAGTTGTCACTGTTTTTCAAGAAGTACTTCCATTTTTGGCTTTTCCTTAGTCAAGATGAAGCAAGATAGAACGTCATTGACCTGTTTTCCAACATAACTGAAGCCAGATGTGATCAAACAATGGCGCAATTATTTGTAATCTTGACATTTTAAGAAACACTTAACAAAATAGACGCAGTCAAAATAACAAACATTGAAAATATTTTCAAACTCAAATGAATATAATTTATTATCACTCTAAACAAAGTAACAAATAAAAACTTGCAAGCATAAAACTCCTTGAATGAAGAACTAGAACGACCACTACCGTAACTTTTTATCAGTGCCTAATAAAAAAACAAAAGAGCAATACCGTTCTTCATCACTAAAGTATGTTTAGTATGCACCGATAAAGTCTGGCCACGGAGAACTGGCTGAAAAGCAGTTTAATATTAAATCCCGCGACCGTCGATATAAAATAGTCGACTACATAAAATAACCCGCGGTACGGTCGGGAAAATATAAATAACGACCGCCACTGACCCCGGTTCAGACGAGGAGCTTTCACACCGTATTGGGAAATCGTTTTGAATTGACTCGCCTGTTAAATACAGTGTTACCTTGTCTTCACAGACAAACCATGAAACGGTTTTGAGGGATTGTTGCAAACTTTAAATAAAAAAAAAGCTAAGCTAAGTGCAAAGTGTTATTGGGATTTTCCATCAGGAAATAAAGAAACATATACAGGGTGTAACGGAAAGGGTATATACATCCTTAAGGGTGTGCTACAGACCGTCAAACTGAACATGTTTCCCAACATAAAAAAAAAATTTGCAGCAAAAAAAAATATCGGCTGCCTATACATTTGGGTCGAATAGGTATTGTAATTTTCTATGGGGCAGCAGATATATTTTTGGTGAAAAACATGTTTTATGATGAGAAACATGTTCAGTTTGATGGTCTGTAGCACACCCTTAAGAATGTATATACCCTTTCCGTTACACCCTGTATATATAAAATACGTAGCAACTGACCCCTGACGCACGCTGCAGTCTACTTATGTGGCGACAAGTCAACACATTTATGTGCCGTTTCTATACGTTTAACAATAATAAATCACATAAAAAAAAATCGGAAGAAATTCTCCTGGTAACAGTGAAAACATAAAAGTTCATTCTATATACAAGGTGTTGTTTTGCATCCTCGTCAAAATTCAGGATTTTGTCAGAAAAGACATAAACAATCAATTTTAAATTACGGTACGGAGTTCATTATTAAAAAGCACTGTGTTTTTTTGTTATTTAAGTTTGTCAGTATTTCAGAATAACCCCCTTAACGTGGTTTAGGAAATAAGATTGTTATTGATTCTGGTCAAGAATCATTAGCATAGTTACCTCCTTGAATTTGACGAGGATGTGAAACAACACCTTGTATAATTTAAAAGAGCTAAGCGCAAACAGACATAATGGAGAACTGCTTTTATAGATTTAAAACGTCCAGGCATCAGTACTTCAGTAGTTTATACAAGTACATGCACATTTTTATTGCGTCCACACCTTTCATAATTTTTACTTAATACCAAATTGCAATCACACTAGGACAAGACACTACACATGACAAATTGATTGATGATCACAATAAGATGCTATTAGCAGGCAAGGCCGTCGAATTGGCGATCCGTAGGTGTTTCGTTCGAACCCAAGGCACGCGCCTCCGATGTTTCGGATTCATGTGCGTACTGTATAATTATCACTTGCTTAGGTGAAGGAAAACATTCGTGAGGAAATCAGCAAGCCTAGGAGATATTTCTCGACGGCATTTAAAAGCCAAGTCAAAGGCCCCTAGGCAGCATAAAATCTCTCACACCACTCCTGGTGTGAGAGATCTGTGAGAGGTCTACTCTCTAAGTCCGTCAACGAAAATACGGGTCGATACGTAAATAGCTTTATAATTCGAAATGAACCCTACTCCCTAAAATTTTCGGATTCATGAGTTTAGAAAACACATCGCGAGTTAGGGCAACTGTCCAATTGTGTTGTCATTAAGTTTTAGTTCGGACCCCTAACGAATCTTATGGCCGTAAGTGATACGGAGTAGGAAACAACCGTTACTTCGGCTGAACTACGGATTTCGTGCTTAGAGAGTAGACCCCCAGCTTAGGCATTAACCAGACGATTAAGAAAGCAACTGGCAAGACAACAGTGTGTTCCTATAAATGTAAAACTCTGACATCGCGCTAAAATAAATATCTAAAGGAAAAAACAAGGAAGACGCGAACGGAAGACATCATTAGAGACGGACATTACCGGCTGTTAATGAAGCTTTATTTACAAACACAATATCATTGTCTTAGGAAATAAGAAAGTATTCTTTGTCATGTATTTTTCTTTGTGTGACGTATTTACGGCATCTTATTTTTCATAGATATTTTACGGAAAGTACCAATGTGACTTTTTCAATTCATAGGTACTTTCTAAGTTTGTTTCGGATATTTTTTGGACTTTGGTTTGATTTACAATATTCGCCACGTAAACAACTAATATTTTATTTTAAACCTGACTAAATTAATTAATTAAATTCAGGTTTCACGAGAGCCATACACAAGCTGTTGTTTTACAATCTCGTCAAATTCAAAAAGGTAACTACGAGTATGCTAATGATTATCGACCCGAATCAATAATAAAATGGGTATGTATTTTTTTTTTACCGATATCGTTAAGTATGAACCACCCGTGTTTCAAATGCGGCCCGTCTGCTCCTTGCCTTATAACCTCTCTTACACACATACAAAAAATCATACAAAAACGTTTATTCGATCATATCTTATTCCCTAAACCACGTTAAGGGGGTTATTCTTAAATTCTAACAAATTTAAACAAATAAAAACACTGTTTTAAATAATTTACTAGGGACCGTAATTTATATTGATTAATTTATGTCTTTTGTGACAACATCCTGAATTTTGAAGAGGATACAAAACAACACCTTGTATAGGTACATTCACAAATATCCACTACACACTCACCTTTTTTAACTTTTTTGGCACATGATATACAATCCTAAAAAAATGTTGGTAGCCCGCTCGCGGAACCCCAACGGTGTAACAAAACCCTAACCCGATCACATAGTCCACTATTACAGCCGCTTTACATTCCGCAGTATATACCCTAACTTTCAGTTTTACTGATGCATACCGTCCTCATTCAACCAGGATATGAAATACTTATCTATTGAGTGCAGTACATTCAATAGAGTGCTCTTTTAGGGGCTTTTACAATACGAATGGATGAAAAAATGTTTTTTACTTTTTTTCTTCGTATATGTCATCTCTGTTAGGGTACGAATGTCGAATGGCAGGTTCTAGTTTTGTAATGCGTCCAGTACATGTACGGGGGAGTTTGTTTTGTTCATGTTAAGGGGTTCGTGTAGGGGGACATGTTTGTTCATTATTTTGTTGAATAAAAATGGATGGAACTTTGAAAAGGAAAGACGGCTTTTTTGTTGTGATCCTGTATTAGGTTGTATTTGATGAAACCTTTTTGATTTTTTCTATTTATTATGAAAAACTGAGATGATTGAAAACTGAGAAGTGTCACATAGCATTACAGCTGTATTCCCTGAAAGGTTAGGCTGAGGCGTATCAGCAGAACGCCTACATTTCGCTAGTAATATTCAACTCTCATATAATAGGGGCGGACCTATCGCCATCAACCAGGCACAAATCCAGGCGCCTTCTGAATTCTAGATAAAAAACCCAATAACACGAACCCAAAAACGCACTTTGCCAACCTGGGAATCGAAGACCGAACCTCATGCTTAAAGTCCGGTCGCGGAGCAGGAAGAATTTCGTACATTATCCCGTCATTACCTTTCTCTGTCACTCTCGCATAAATATAATGCGTCACGCTCGCACAGATGCACTGACCGCGACACTCAGGGATTTTAAACCTTTTACCTGCGAGTGTAAGGTTTGTTCTTGTTTGCATGTGGTTTTTGGTTGGCCTTGTGCAACGACACGGCTTGCACGGTTTAGGCAACATATCAGCAGAAAAATAGCAAAATTGCATCAGTCACGTAATAAAAGAGGAATTTAAATTATGTAGACTAGATGATAATGTAGACAAAACTGTTGATTATTTTGTGATAAATGTGACAGGCGAGACTTCGTCGTCGGCAAGCTGTAACTCTGATACAGAGAAATCGGATTCTTATTTTTTAATTTTCATTTTGTTTATTTCTATTTTGTATTTAAATGAATAAAGGAAATAATTTATTTAATAATAATAATGTATTTAATAACCTAGTAAATATATTTTTTCTCCTTCAAATATTTCATTCAAACTGCACTTAATGCAAAAATGTTTGTGACCACTGTCAGTAGGCAAAGAGGTCATTGTACGAATTTCTTTCTGCTCCGTGACCGGACTTTAGTCGTAAGATTTGTCAATACTAGACTAACTAGGTGCTGCAACATATAGACGATCTCCAAACCAAAGCTCCCAAATAAATAATACTTAAAAACCATTCCAAAAAAAATATATCTTCGTGTCATCGAACTGTATATTATTCAATTACAAATGTCTAAAGCTATATGTTTATACAGGAAATAAATTCCAAACGAGATGCGAAATAACTTTGTATTTGTCCCATGGGTCCCCCACACAAGTAGTTTAGGGACTCTTAGGGAAGGATATTGTGGAAACATTTCTACAACTGAATAGCATATCTACCAGGGAAAAATGGTATATGCGGTTTCTATTTAGGATACAAGTATACTTTTTTTTATTATGGGGGTTTGTTTTTAGGAGTTTTTCCATGTTTTATCGGGTATTTCTAATTAGGAATTAGGTACCAGTAGTGTGCAATAGTGTTCGAATTGACGGATGAATTTCTCAGTTCGAAGTTAATTTGTGACCATTACAGCGCGTCCCCACTATGTTGTGACGTATAATTTATCGTTGGAGGACTGTCGTCTCTAGCTGTTCCCATTACAACCATTAAACTTGACAATCTGCCGTCACTAGAAAAAAAGTCGTGGACGATAGTTAATCGCGTCGTCCTATATGTGTCCACCATTTAAATACATAAGCCACGACGCGTTAAACGACACGATAATCTGTCGTCACGACACAGTGGGATCGGGACCTTACAGGTAACGTCCACGAACTGTTTTACATGGGACCAAAACAAAGCTGTGAGTGTACTTTACCTTCTGCTTTGGGAAACACCAACGTGGTGTCATATTATGTCTGTGGCGCTACGTCCTAGGCACACCTCCACCAAAAGAACGCGACTGCCCATTTTCATCAAGACGTAGAGACACCTAAATGACAAGATATGAACGCGTTCTTCGATTTTCAACGGTCAGCTTACGACCAAACTATAAATATTGAAATGTGAACGCAAAAGTCCGCTTTGAAAAAGCAGGCATATTTGTATTTTTTCTTTTTGACTTCATATTTTTCTTTGTAGCAATAGTTCAAGAAAACCTTATTTTCTTGGAAACTGAAAGGCAACAAATATATACTCTTTGTACACTGATTTAAGTATCTTTTTAACATAGCTTTCTTCGTAGAAAATAAAGTAAGCAAGCCATTATTCTTCTCACAAAGACTACATTAGGATCTCTTTAATATTAGTGTTTTTCTTTTATACACAATTCTGTCTAGAAATTGTATGAAGCACGTACTAATTGCAATAAGGCGATTACAAAAGGCTCATATTTTTTATGTAGCTTATTAATGACTATATTTCAGTAAGTACATTTTGTCTGAGAAGTTGATTGATTTGTTTTTAAATTGAGATAAGTAATACATATACCTAAGTTTGGATTTGACGCAAACATCATTATGTCTAAGAAATGCTTGCTTATTTTGGTGTGGTGGTAATTTGGGTATACTAGTGGTATTGTATATTTTCATTTCAAAATTTTAAGAGGCAGTATGCGGTCTGCATTTTGGCTGAGTGAACTATATCTTTCTAATACATATGGTGATTACGTTGTATACGAGAACACACGGGAAGAAAAGAGTTTCGTTCTCGTTAGTAATAGTTCCATATTTATCCGGATTGGGTACTCCACTAAACTATCTTGCATCATTTGTTGTTAACCCACTTCTGCCCTTGTAGTCAGTGAGTGTCCTCGTATAATCAATTTACCCTCCTTAAGAGTCCCCCTCGTGAGCGAAATCACGAAATAATCAAAAAGTTTTAACTTCGTTTTAATTTTCTTACAAACGCCTCTCGTCTTTGTAGGCTGGCAAAAATTCTAACTGAATTTGGAGCGCTAAGCCAAAAGTTGCCAGTTATGAAAAAAAAACACAAAGGCAAATAAAAAATATAAATCTTGTTGGAAAAGGAGAGTGTTATGATAGCGAACGCGAGAACTTAACAAAATAAAATGTATTATTTTAAGTTTTCGTGTTCATTCAAAATTAGGTTATGCTGGGTCGAGTCTTGACCATCGAAAATAGAGGTCTATTGGCCTAACCTTTACCCCTAAATAGTTTGTAGATCTTTGCCTCATAAACGTTGTAAAATACGTTAGGCTACATTTTTTTTAAATGCCATCAAAGCAAAAGGCAGAATGAAATGAAAGAATGCAAAACCGAGACTTACCATACCAAACACAAAAGAAAAGCCATCCTTTATAAATAAACCACCTTAAATTACATCCATAACATTTTACAACAGCGCAAATGTCTATAATATTCTCGTAGGTCTTTATTTAATTGTTAGGTTACATTTCGGTATTAAGGGGCGTCTTAACAAAGGCGAAAAGTGCGAGTTTTGAAAAGAGAATTTTTAATAACGCCCTTTAAGCCGCGGCGCGCCTTTAGAGGTTAATTTTCCTTTTAAACGTTTAAAAAAAGAATGTATTAGGAACGTCTGGCTGCATTTTTATGGGTGTAAGTTTGTCATGTTACCATGAATACTTAATAAGTAAGTTGCTTTTTTGCTTTGACTTAGTATACATGGTTCTAGAGAGAAGTTGAAAGTGATAGTCGTAAACGTTTCTTAACGTTTACAATCCAAACAGGTGGCGTACCATGACGTCTTAAAACATTATTGTTCCATTCTTATTCCAGAGTGAAAAAGAGACGGAGCTATACAGGTCGTCTAGCTCCATCTCTTTCCCACTCTGGAATAGGAATGGAACTAATGAAACTAATGTTTTAAGCGTTATAGTAACCCCCCTGGTCATCACCATCATAACATAACATAACATCACGCCTGTAATTCACGAAATGTTAGGCAGAGGTGTCAGAATTCTTTTGCCTTATCCCAATTTATTTGGGGTCGGCGCAGCATGTCTTCTTCTTCCATACTTCTCTATTGCTTGCCATCTCATGAGACACCTCCTTTCTTGCCATGTCATCCTTCACACAGTCCATCCATCGTTTCTTTGGTCTTCCTCTACTTCTATAACCATCCACATTCATACTCAAAACTTTCTATTTTATAGGTAGAGGTGTGTGGTGTGTTAAACATAAATGGCGAAATATTGTACTATTAGGTACACCTAATAATATACCTACATTATTTGTACTATTAGGTACACTTAAGACCGTTTATACCTTACGGCTTTTCATACAAACTTTCAAGTCGTTATTTTCCGAAATGACTGAACCAATTTAAATGAAACTTCGTACACATAAGTAGGATACACAGATCTAAAAAGTTACTAAAAACACTTTCGAAAAATAGTATTACAGTTAAATTAGACCGATTATAAATTTTCTATAGAAACAGAAAATTCGAAATATCTCTTTTTTTAAAACACATTTTGAAAATATTTTTAGTAACTTTTAAGATCTATGTATCCTGCTTATGTGTATAAAGTTTCATTTAAATCGGTTCAGTCATTTCGGAAAATAACGACTTGAAAGTTTGTATGAAAAGCGGTAAGGTATAAACGCTCTTAATAATACACCTACATTTCACCAGTTATATTTCAGTCCCATGATAGCAGCTAGCATATTGCCATCAACCGGGGATAAATCCAGACTCCGTGGCTGCTACTTTCACCAGTTATATTTCAGTCCCATGATAGCAGCTAGCATATTGCCATCAACCGGGGATAAATCCAGACTCCGTGGCTGCTACTTTCACCAGTTATATTTCAGTCCCATGATAGCAGCTAGCATATTGCCATCAACCGGGGATAAATCCAGACTCCGTGGCTGCTACTTTCACCAGTTATATTTCAGTCCCATGATAGCAGCTAGCATATTGCCATCAACCGGGGATAAATCCAGACTCCGTGGCTGCTACTTTCACCAGTTATATTTCAGTCCCATGATAGCAGCTAGCATATTGCCATCAACCGGGGATAAATCCAGACTCCGTGGCTGCTACTTTCACCAGTTATATTTCAGTCCCATGATAGCAGCTAGCATATTGCCATCAACCGGGGATAAATCCAGACTCCGTGGCTGCTACTTTCACCAGTTATATTTCAGTCCCATGATAGCAGCTAGCATATTGCCATCAACCGGGGATAAATCCAGACTCCGTGGCTGCTACTTTCACCAGTTATATTTCAGTCCCATGATAGCAGCTAGCATATTGCCATCAACCGGGGATAAATCCGGACTCCGTGGCTGCTACTGCGAAATCCTTGATGGAAAATCTCAAAACAACTTTGCCCGACCCGAGAATCGTATCCATCAGGACATGGTCAGCAGTCGAGCTTGTGAGCACTAGGCAAAAGAGGCAGTCGCCATCACCATTTGGACCCCGAATGCCCAAAGGCCACACTATTCTATCATAAGAAACCACACCTCTTTGTTCCTCGTGGTTTTGATGGTATCCAAATATATAGGTACTATATAAATGAAAACATTCTCCTAATCCCGCTTATCAAAAAAATTTAAACTTTCAAAAGATTAATATTGACAAAAATATCACACACAAAAAGTCTCAGAAGTAGTCAGAAGTTGTAAGAGTAGTGTTTCAGTTTTGATGTACAGAAAAGTGTTTTCTATTCCAAGTCTCATTAAATCAAAATTGCATCGTCACATTATTCATTACAGAGCAAAGAATACGAAATATTCGCTTAAGCCTCTTATTTGTTGTTTCTATAAAATGTATGACGAGGGGGACAGGATTTTAATGAAAATACTCAAGCAGTGGTCCTCTAATCTTCCTTTGTGTAGGGATATTAAAGAATAGGTTTTTTCTTTTGAACTGCGTAGATTGTTTGTCTACTTAAAATTTAAGAACTCTCCCTTGCGTAATGAAAATAGGTAGGACCCTCGTGTCGGTTTGAACAAGTAATTAGGCTTATTCCGAATGATTTGTATTTTATATTGTGATTTAAACAAATGCATTGAAAAAGTTATTGGATTAACATTAGCTACGAACTGCCCGTTGGTCTAGTGCAAAGTTGCGGGAACGACTGCTGAGCACGACGTTCGATTTCCAGGTCGGAACAGTGTTATTCTGGGTCGAGTCGAAACTAGAGGTCTACTGCCCTAACCTTCACCTAAAAGGTTTGTAGATCTTTGCTTAATAAACGTTGTAAAATATTGGCAAAATACATTACACTATATATTTTTTTGAATGCGCTGGCCATCAAAGCAAAAGGCAGAATGAAATGAAAGAATGCAAAACCGAGACTTAGCATACCAAACACAAAAGAAAAGCCATTGTGACTGTTCCTAAATTACCCTAGGCTGATAAAATTTTCGTTTTTCCTAAATCATAATAATTCATAAAACTAAGGTCGGTTTCCCCCGGAGGGGAAAGGGTCGTGCCCCGCCATTTCCGCACGACCCTGTAAGGCTCGTCCCTGACTGGTCACCTTCCCACCGACATAGAGGACTGAATTCCCAATTTAGGGCAGCCCTGTCCCGACTTTGAAAGCTAGGGGACAGGGAGGGGATACAAGGTGAAGTTAATATTGGGAATTCACTGTTAATACACATACATTAATAATATCAAATCATATCAAACAATACAACAGTAGAGTATGAAGCGAATAAGACAAGAGGTCGCAAAGATATTATATAGGATGACATAGTCAGTAAGGAGAACGTTACGCTTGCGCTTAAGAATTTCATTTTTTTAGTTACGTTAATTTTACGATTCAAACATAACGAACGAACCCATCTCTATGGCATGTAACCGGTTACAATAACTGCCCCAGTACGTGACTGTTAGACCTAAGCGCATAGGTTCACTAAGAACACTGCTACGAATTCTAACAAATCACGCTCCCTAAACATTCTTCACATGTCTTTCTCAATCCTAAGGCAGGGTCCTGAGGAGTCCAGCTGCCATTGAGGAAGGCATGTTTTAGTAATTGTCCCTACTCGCGTACTCATCTTAGTAACCTTCTTACGGCAGTCTACCCCTTCATTATGATAACACACAACTTGCACAAGCGCACCGTAGGATTCAGTCTGTAGCAGAACATATTGCGATTGTTATTGATGGCCTGAAGTGGTAATTCTATCGTCACTTCTCATTTATTAAATCTTCCCCATGTCGTGATTGCGTGTCTCGCCAAACAGTGTCGATTCAGTAATGGGCCTACAAACAGCCAGGTTTGGTAACGAGACACAGCTAGTCCCTAGCGTTCCTTAGAACGGAGTTATCAATTCATTTTTGAATACTTTGTGGAGCCTACCCCTCTCCCAAATTATGGCCATTAATACCTACGCAATGTTTCTGAGCTAGACCTTTATAGGAAGCAGTATACATCAGCAGCGTTTGGTTGATTAGTACTAATAGTACAAGTCAGCATCATAGCCTGACTAACAGTATAGGTTGTTTTAATACAACTGCGAATATTACGGTTCTGCCTTCCATTTGTGATACGTCAGATAACAGTCAGATAAGCACATGCGTCAATAATAGTCGGGTGTATTAGTGTACAGTGTACAGTGATGTAATGTAAGTGTGCAGTGTACGAAAGGCTTTCCTCGTCTCCCTATAACCAAACGTAGATGACGGATAGTTGCCAAGGTACGGATTAGGAGGTGGACACATACATAGCACATGAGATAGTAGTATACATTGTGGAAGTAAGTGGCTCCGTCATGCTGAAATAAATTATTATTAACAGCTCCTCCGGTGGTAGTAACCACCAAACTGTTACTATGGGCTAATTAAAACAGTAAATTATAGTTAACACTTACCACATGTTAATTTAAGGAGCCTACAACTCTCTTACAGAATACAGCAGACATTACCAGTTTCGCCTCCGCCGCAGCTCGCCTCCTTCCGCGCCTCAACACTCACTTTACCTAGACTTAGGTATTACTTATATTTAACTTATAACATACGAATCACTTTCTTACAACAGCCTACTCGGACATGAACATCTTGGTACCAAGACTACACTAACTTCATGAGCCTAACCTAGGACGTCCTAGCTTAAACCTTACACGCCCGAACTCTTCCGTGGTCACAAAACCCACCATCCACTTGGACATAGCCTCTTGGTATTCACCAAATCTCCTAACTTAATTAGCTCACATCGTCCGAGCCCTATAGCGATCCAAGACCGACTGCCTCTCGTCAACCTCCCTTCCTTCATCCCCAGCATTTCTCAAAAATGCCACGACTGGCTTAAGGTTCATTTTTGCGTGATTTCTTAATTGTTTAATAGCCCCGTTTTTGTGCAAACGTCTCGATTGTTTTAAGGGTTTGGATATTCCTGACCGGGGTTTATTGCAACCAGATGTGATTCTGCTATTGTAAGTTACGCTTAGAAATCTGATATTTTATCGTTTCTTAAGAATTCGGTAAAATATTACATTTTGCCTGTCGACTGGCAATTGTCTATAGTTTGCTTCCCATGAAATAAAGAATTTATGCCTTTCCACGTGTTCCAATACTGATTCACAATTCAAAGGAAGAATTAATAACGTTTCGTTATTAATGACGGTTTACTTGTCAGGCTGTCAAACCATAAGTTAGAGTTTTAATGTGTTTCTAAGTGGCCCGATACCATGTGATGATTTTGAAATAGGAATCAAGACGAAGATAATTATTTGGCTAATAATTAGGAGTACGTGACAGACAGTCACATTCCCCCCTCTGAAAATCAGACGCGTGACGTAGTACAGCGGATGAGCTTTCACTATAGGATGAACTGTGCCTTTTTGACAGTACTAAGAAATATTTACATTAAGTACACCTGCTGTCTGTTCACCTAATCAGACTGTTATCATTGTTCCAACTGGAATATTAATCCAACAAGACGCATCGTCTGCTATAATTTTGATTAATTTCGCAGAAGTATCTTTGATTGATAAATAAATCCTCTATTTGTACATCTTCTCCCTCAAAATACTTTGTCATTAAGCACGTTTCAGGTAACTTCAGAAGACCTGTGCATGCGTTTAATTTAATTTTACATACCAGAGTCTCTTTTAAGAGTATTTGTGCTATCGAGCGACGCTACCTACGATGCTCGCTCGTTCTAAACTCAGCTCACCGGAGCCGCCGCTGGACAGAGGCCTTTCCCAATACACCTCTACGCTGAATCGGCTTAGTCAGCTACTTGTAGCTGTATCCAGGGGTAGCTGAAATAGTCCGCACATAGACATATTAGACTTTATTCCAATTAGTTGCCCCCCTCCGATTTTAAGAGGAAAGAGCAGTTTTGAAATCCAACTAGACTTGGAAAGATGTATTAGAAAATGCAAATTATGTTATTTGAAATAGCTATCATTTGCACATTAAATAAACAATAAGAGCATACCTAAAATTAAATCACAATTCATTTTGTGCACCTTCATCAAGTAAATAAGAATCTTGACCCTAACCTATTCTTTGAAACAAAGACAACCTAGATTATCCAAACAATTGTTGAATTATAAGGTCACAGTGTTGTGATTCCTCAATTGGATATCAACTATTGGTCATAATATTATCTGGTAAGTACCAAATTGGAACCGAGTAGGTAGATTAGTCCTATAGCTCAAAAAAAATAACATTTATTGTTGAAATTAACAAAGTCATACAACGTGACTACGAGTAACTACAGCAGGTGATAAAAATGGAACTTAGCTTCGTAATTAGAACCACGTTACGGCTGCTGTCGAATTCAGCCGGAGTCAGCTGAATTTGATGAAACTTTGACCCAAGCGCAAAGCACAACCCAAAGGTTTAGACAAAGCGTAGTGACAGCCAAGCGAAGGTTGAGTTATCCTGGAATTCGAAATAAGTCCACACGAGTATTTGTCCAATTATAATGACATACACTACAGAGCCTGAACGTCTTAGGTTAACCTCTTATGCTTATAGTTTAATGTAACTCTTCTAAATTAATTATCCTTTTGTAAGCTTCATGCTTCTTGGTATCTAAACACTAATAATACGAGTGTAAAGTTTTTGCATATTTTGAGGGCGTGTCCTATACCTATTTACACTCTCACGCACTCATACTCGTTCAAATACAAAACTTAAAATCGCAATCATCAACACCTGTCTGTGCACTATCAGAAACGAAACTAACGTTTACAGGGAGTTGAACCCATCATTTTGGTTGCACTGGAAAACAAGCAACAATCTCATAAACTGCATATCCGCGCATAGCATATGGGAATTGAACCCACTTCTACAAGCACCGGAAAAATAGCCCTTTTAACCAACAAAACACGCGGGAATTGAACCCACAAACCGTGACACAGGAATTTAAATACTTATCAACTATTCCGTCAGGCGGGAATCGAACCCAAAATCCATGAAAATGTAATACAAGCACATATCAACTGACGAATCATACGGGAATTGAACCCGTTACCAGTGGTTGAAGAATTCAATAACGATTACCAAACCGTTATCTAGTTAAAATAATGTTAAAATAGCCGTTAACACTCTAGTCGTCTCTCACAATTTCTAGAACCATTAAATTACGTTGTGTTTTTATTGTAGTAACCCTTAATTTGTTCTTTCTCGTTGCACTGAAGTGAATCAGTACATTTAATGACGAGAATCCTGGTCACGGCACCACATGTGACTGTTCCTAAATTACCCTAGGCTGATAAAATTTTCGTTTTTCCTAAATCATAATAATTCATAAAACTAAGGTCGGTTTCCCCCGGAGGGGAAAGGGTCGTGCCCCGCCATTTCCGCACGACCCTGTAAGGCTCGTCCCTGACTGGTCACCTTCCCACCGACATAGAGGACTGAATTCCCAATTTAGGGCAGCCCTGTCCCGACTTTGAAAGCTAGGGGACAGGGAGGGGATACAAGGTGAAGTTAATATTGGGAATTCACTGTTAATACACATACATTAATAATATCAAATCATATCAAACAATACAACAGTAGAGTATGAAGCGAATAAGACAAGAGGTCGCAAAGATATTATATAGGATGACATAGTCAGTAAGGAGAACGTTACGCTTGCGCTTAAGAATTTCATTTTTTTAGTTACGTTAATTTTACGATTCAAACATAACGAACGAACCCATCTCTATGGCATGTAACCGGTTACAATAACTGCCCCAGTACGTGACTGTTAGACCTAAGCGCATAGGTTCACTAAGAACACTGCTACGAATTCTAACAAATCACGCTCCCTAAACATTCTTCACATGTCTTTCTCAATCCTAAGGCAGGGTCCTGAGGAGTCCAGCTGCCATTGAGGAAGGCATGTTTTAGTAATTGTCCCTACTCGCGTACTCATCTTAGTAACCTTCTTACGGCAGTCTACCCCTTCATTATGATAACACACAACTTGCACAAGCGCACCGTAGGATTCAGTCTGTAGCAGAACATATTGCGATTGTTATTGATGGCCTGAAGTGGTAATTCTATCGTCACTTCTCATTTATTAAATCTTCCCCATGTCGTGATTGCGTGTCTCGCCAAACAGTGTCGATTCAGTAATGGGCCTACAAACAGCCAGGTTTGGTAACGAGACACAGCTAGTCCCTAGCGTTCCTTAGAACGGAGTTATCAATTCATTTTTGAATACTTTGTGGAGCCTACCCCTCTCCCAAATTATGGCCATTAATACCTACGCAATGTTTCTGAGCTAGACCTTTATAGGAAGCAGTATACATCAGCAGCGTTTGGTTGATTAGTACTAATAGTACAAGTCAGCATCATAGCCTGACTAACAGTATAGGTTGTTTTAATACAACTGCGAATATTACGGTTCTGCCTTCCATTTGTGATACGTCAGATAACAGTCAGATAAGCACATGCGTCAATAATAGTCGGGTGTATTAGTGTACAGTGTACAGTGATGTAATGTAAGTGTGCAGTGTACGAAAGGCTTTCCCCGTCTCCCTATAACCAAACGTAGATGACGGATAGTTGCCAAGGTACGGATTAGGAGGTGGACACATACATAGCACATGAGATAGTAGTATACATTGTGGAAGTAAGTGGCTCCGTCATGCTGAAATAAATTATTATTAACAGCTCCTCCGGTGGTAGTAACCACCAAACTGTTACTATGGGCTAATTAAAACAGTAAATTATAGTTAACACTTACCACATGTTAATTTAAGGAGCCTACAACTCTCTTACAGAATACAGCAGACATTACCAGTTTCGCCTCCGCCGCAGCTCGCCTCCTTCCGCGCCTCAACACTCACTTTACCTAGACTTAGGTATTACTTATATTTAACTTATAACATACGAATCACTTTCTTACAACAGCCTACTCGGACATGAACATCTTGGTACCAAGACTACACTAACTTCATGAGCCCAACCTAGGACGTCCTAGCTTAAACCTTACACGCCCGAACTCTTCCGTGGTCACAAAACCCACCATCCACTTGGACATAGCCTCTTGGTATTCACCAAATCTCCTAACTTAATTAGCTCACATCGTCCGAGCCCTATAGCGATCCAAGACCGACTGCCTCTCGTCAACCTCCCTTCCTTCATCCCCAGCATTTCTCAAAAATGCCACGACTGGCTTAAGGTTCATTTTTGCGTGATTTCTTAATTGTTTAATAGCCCCGTTTTTGTGCAAACGTCTCGATTGTTTTAAGGGTTTGGATATTCCTGACCGGGGTTTATTGCAACCAGATGTGATTCTGCTATTGTAAGTTACGCTTAGAAATCTGATATTTTATCGTTTCTTAAGAATTCGGTAAAATATTACATTTTGCCTGTCGACTGGCAATTGTCTATAGTTTGCTTCCCATGAAATAAAGAATTTATGCCTTTCCACGTGTTCCAATACTGATTCACAATTCAAAGGAAGAATTAATAACGTTTCGTTATTAATGACGGTTTACTTGTCAGGCTGTCAAACCATAAGTTAGAGTTTTAATGTGTTTCTAAGTGGCCCGATACCATGTGATGATTTTGAAATAGGAATCAAGACGAAGATAATTATTTGGCTAATAATTAGGAGTACGTGACAGACAGTCACACCATCCTTTATAAATGAACCACCTTAAATTACATCCATAGCATTTTACAACAGCGCAAATGTCTATAATATTCTCGTATTTCTTTATTTAATTGTTAGGTTACATTTCGGTATTAAGGGGCGTCTTAACAAAGGCGAAAAGTGCGAGTTTTGAAAAGAGAATTTTTAATAACGCCCTTTAAGCCGCGGCGCGCCTTTAGAGGTTAATTTTCCTTTTAAACGTTTAAAAAAAGAATGTATTAGGAACGTCTGGCTGCATTTTTATGGGTGTAAGTTTGTCATGTTACCATGAACACTTAATAAGTAAGTTGCTTTTTTGCTTTGACTTAGTATACATGCTTCTAGAGAGAAGTTGAAAGTGATAGTCGTAAACGTTTCTTAACGTTTACAATCCAAACAGGTGGCGTACCATGACGTCTTAAAACATTATTGTTCCATTCTTATTCCAGAGTGAAAAAGAGACGGAGCTATACAGGTCGTCTAGCTCCATCTCTTTCCCACTCTGGAATAGGAATGGAACTAATGAAACTAATGTTTTAAGCGTTATAGTAACCCCCCTGGTCATCACCATCATAACATAACATAACATCACGCCTGTAATTCACGAAATGTTAGGCAGAGGTGTCAGAATTCTTTTGCCTTATCCCAATTTATTTGGGGTCGGCGCAGCATGTCTTCTTCTTCCATACTTCTCTATTGCTTGCCATCTCATGAGACACCTCCTTTCTTGCCATGTCATCCTTCACACAGTCCATCCATCGTTTCTTTGGTCTTCCTCTACTTCTATAACCATCCACATTCATACTCAAAACTTTCTACTTTTTAGGCAGAGTTGTGTGTTGTGTTAAACATTAATGGCGAAATGTTGTATTATTAGGTACACCTAATAATATACCTACATTATTTATACTATTAGGTACACTTAAGACCGTTTATTTTTATTTTTATTTTCCGAAATGACTGAATCGATTTAAATGAAACTTCGTACACATAAGTAGGATACACAGATCTAAAAAGTTACTAAAAAACATTTTCGAAAAATAGTATTACAGTTAAATTAGACCGATTATAAATTTTCTATATAAACAGAAAATTCGAAATAACTCTTTTTTTAAAACACATTTTGAAAATATTTTTTAGTTACTTTTTAGATCTATGTATCCTGCTTATGCGTATAAAGTTTCATTTAAATCGGTTCAGTCATTTCGGAAAATAACGACTTGAAAGTTTGTATGAAAAGCGGTAAGGTATAAACGCTCTTAATAATACACCTATACATTTCACCAGTTATATTTCAGTCCCATGATAGCAGCTAGCATATTGCCATCAACCGGGGATAAATCCAGACTCCGTGGCTGCTACTGCGAAATTCTTGACGGAATAACTCAATAACTCTTTGACTGAACCGAGAATCGTACCCATCAGGACATGGTCAGCAGTCGAGCTTGTGAGCACTATGCAAACGAGACAGTCGCCATCACCATTTGGACCCCGAATGTCCAAAGACCACACTATTTTTCATAATTCCGCTTCAGTAGGACCCCCATCCAATTGTTCATTTATTTATCTATGTACACACCAAACTATTTATCAGGACAATACATTAGAAAGAAGAGCACAAAGGTACAAATTGTTTCATAAGAAACCACACCTCTTTGTTTCTCGTGTTTTTGATGGTATCCAAATATATAAGTACTATATAAAAATGTAAACATTATCATAATGTCGCTTATCGAAAAAACTTTGAAATAAGTAATCTCAAAAGATTATAATTTATTATTTGACAAAAATATCACACACAAACCCACACTACACAAGATCCTCAAAAAAAGTCTCAGAAGTAGTCAGAAGTTGTAAGAGTAGTGTTTCAGTTTTGATGTACAGAAAAGTGTTTTCTATTCAAAGTCTCATTAAATCAAAATTGCATCGTCAAATTATTCATTACAGAGCAAAGAATACGAAATATTCGCTTAAGCCTCTCATTTGTTGTTTCTATAAAATGTATGACGAGGGGGACACGATTTTAATGAAAATACTCAAGCAGTGGTCCTCTAATCTTCCTTTGTGTAGGGATATTAAAGAATAGGTTTTTTCTTTTGAACTGCGTAGATTGTCTGTCTACTTAAAATTTAAGAACTCTCCCTTGCGTAATGAAAATAGGTAGGACCCTCGTGTCGGTTTGAACAAGTAATTAGGCTTATTCCGAATGATTTGTATTTTATATTGTGATTTAAACATTTGTTAAAACTTTTTCAATGCATTTGCATTGAAAAAGTTATTGGATTAACATTAGCTACGAACTGCCCGTTGGTCAAGTGCAAAGTTGCGGGATCGACTGCTGAGCACGACGTTCGATTTCCAGGTCGCAAACAGTGTTATCAGGTTTTTGATTCAGATTTTTGAAGTGTAACTTCTTATGCGACTTCCAACAAGTTAAACGCTACCATGGAGGGGGAATATTTTCTAAAACACACTAAGAGATGGCAGTTTTGTAAGGTTTTTGATTACGTAGTTCTACTAGGTACGCAAGATGGCGTGCAAACAGTCATGCATTCGACTCTTCAGTGTGATAAAAATAATACAACAAGAAAACAACAAAATATTTTTTAGAAGCTCAATAAAATAACGAGAGTGAATGCGTGGTACTCGAACGCATGCGTGTAGTATTACGAAGTTTCACTTCTTCCGCGCGGAGGGACTTCACGCACTATTTTTTTCAGTATCAGCCACGGAGTCTGGATTTGTGCCCGGCAATAGACTCACCCTTATTAAACTTTAAACGGCAAAACGTGGGTCTATTATGTACTCCTCTGCCTAAACCTTCAGGGATTACACGCGTGATGTTATGTACGTGTGTATGTATGCATTAGCTAATTATAAGCAGAAAGTTTTTGTAGAAATACGGACGGCTTTGAAAGTGTTTGCCACTTGTCCAAACCATCTGTTGTGTCTGTGGCAGTATATTTTTCTTAAAACCACCGAATTATATTTGTTTTTAAAACAGCTGATTTTGATCGATCGTAACTAGGCATTTTAAAAAGTACTTAATCTGTTTTTTACTCATATTTCATTTCAAAGCGATAAAATATTTCAATAATCTCGACATTCCAATTACCTACGTGTGTTGCCGTTTTCAGGCATAAAATAACATCGTAAAATTGCTTATTAAAATTGAACCTTTTTTGTGCTGGCAACATTTTATAACTTTCGCAACAGAATTCTATTTTCAAAGCAATTTTTTGTTACGAATTTTCTTTCAAAACAGAAAGCCGTCCAGAAACTGAGACCATACGAGATTTGAATTTGGAAAACACACATTATACGAAAGTCTATTACTGAACGTAACTTCAGAGCGGGACGGTCGTATATTAATATTTCATCTGGCAACATTGCCAGCGAGGCAGGTTAACAAATTACTGAATTCTGCAATCTAATCGTCTGTTCGCTGGTATTAAAATTGAATTTTTTTTAGGTGCGGCCGTCGGTTATAAAATTTGCTACATTTTTAAGTTGTGCTATTCTTTTTTTAATGAATTTCGTTTCACGAGGCTGTGGCTAGAACCGTGTACTGCCCACTTATAAAATTTATTTTAGGAGGCCATCTTTAGCAAAATGGTATCTCGGGATATCCATGTCTTATTGCATAAGATTCTGTAATTAATATTTTCCTGGGAGAGGGCACTGACTCCTGTAACACAGGTCTATCACCTAGCACAGGAGTCAGGGACTTCACATAATGTTGTAACTACTTTCTTGTGTAATAAAGATTTATTATTATTTATTATTATCCCTACCACCAAAACAAATAATAAGATACTAAAGCAGCTATACTCAATCTGCGGCCCAACGCGCCTTTATGATTGGCCCACCTGGCTAGCCTATGTCCTTCCCTAGGATGAAATCTACCTTCTTTCCAAATTTCATTAAGATCCGATCAGCCGTTTAGCCATGAAAAGGTAACAAACAAACATACAATCAAACAAACAAACAGAGTGACTCTCGCATTTATAATTTTAGTATGGAAGTCTTCGCAAAAAAGCAAACCGTATCTATAGTTGGGTACATTTCACCTCGCGTAGGTAACCTGACGTCCCGCAGGCCGCAACCTCGTTCTTCTACTTTCACAATGGATGTCTGTTCGAGACATCTCCCCCGGCATTATTTTAAGCCGATGGAACCAACAGCGTGTACCCATGAAATAACAAATACCTTTTTTCGTATTTTTGGTTAAATCTTTTTGCCGAATAGATTAAAGTAGAGCAATAGACATAATTATATTCTGATAATTATGTTTATTGCTAAAATAAACATAATTATATTCTGATAATTTTGTTTCGTGTTGTATTAAAGGCGAATAGGTTATATATTTAAAAAAAAAAGTCGATAAAACATGTCTGTTGTATAACAACGTTGTTTTTCATAACTTTGCTACAGATTTTGATGCGGTTTTGTGTATCAAAATGAAACTTTCATTAGACTTTCAACGATTTGTCAAGTTTTAAAAACTGGTTTTAGCAAGGGCGGATTATTAGTTCAATTTAAAAGGTTTCACTTAAGTAAAAATACGTTTCTTTCTTAGCCTCAGGATTAATTCAAATGCTTAAATACCAAAAATTTAACCTTTAAATTAAGTCAAAAGATTTCTCAACGAGCGATGTAAGTGATAAAATTCTCTACTTACGTCTTAAAGGAGATTTACGACAACCTAAGTCATTAAGATTTAATTATCTCAGTGAGCGTACTTAAAAGTATTTTTCACTGAATATTAGACATTTTACTAAGTTTTACAGAGATTCGACCAATACTATATCAGGCACACACTACAGTTTTTTTTTTTTTAAACGAAGATTATTTTAACGATAACATACTAGCTCATAGTCAGATTCGCTATCAAATTAATTTAGATTGTCATCGAAACGCATAAAAAAACTCATTTAATCAACACTATTTTCCAGCAGGTCAAGTTGATGCAGGGTAAGTATGTACTATGTCATAAAGTAATTTAAAAGGCAACAGTTTAGAAGCCAGTAGCAGTGTAAGTTATTTAAATTAAAATACCTCACCTTCTTACAAAAATAAACCTTACAACATACATATTATTACATATTTTCCTTATACTAAAAAACAACAGAGAAAGATCATTCTCTGAATTTTTAATACCAAAATAACAACTTAAATGACAAGTTCTGCCTTTGTTTCAATTTTAAAATTAAAGCCATTTTTAAAAGTCCTATGTGATGCCATTATTTGGACACAAATCCAACACTCCTCTCTCAACAGACGTATTTATGAGCACTACATAACACGAAGGAGGTGGTCAATTTTCATTTAACGATGTCTACCAAACCCCACAAGACAAAGTGCGCCATTACGTCTTAGTTTATTTTTAATAAAGCCACAAAGATGCGAGGGCAATAAGGTTACCTTCCACATACATACTCACATAATCCGTAAAGTTGGGCGCCCCTACAAGAAGTCTCCCTCGACAAGGAGACGAGCATCAAACTGAGTTACCACTACCATTGGTGCGAGTAAAGATAAATTCCAACATTTGGACACTTGTTGTTTTATCCAAAATATGTTATAATGAGTTAAAATTTGAAAGTTTGGATGAGGGAGGTAATCTTTGATACTACTTAGCCTATTTAAAGATATATTTTACTAATGTAATGCTACACTATTACCGATTGCCATAGCGCATTTCTCTTTGAAGCAGACGAAGTAACGGGCAAAAACTATAAATAGAAAAAAAAACTATTTTTTTAAATTTACTCACACATATTTGATGGTTTAAAGTTTTCCAACAGTACCTTTCAAAACAATACGTTTTTCTGACAAACTGATAATCATTTTATGTGTTCTAATTACAATTAATTAGAACATATAAAATGATTATAATAAATTATAATTAATTAGAACACATAATGATCATTAATCTGAGAATCAAAGTGCTCTTTCTTTCTAGTTAGACGCTAATCCGTCTAATTAGATAGAAAAAAAGCACTCATCTCGACATTTATCTACCGAAATTATGGCGGCGCCCGCACCGTTTGACAATGTTCACTTTTTGTTTACTAAATTTTTTAGTAATATTTGGTTTTAGTAATGTGTAATATGTATATATGATTGGTGCTTCAAAGACGTTGACATGAAGTATCTGTTGGTAAAACGCGAGTATATTGAAAATACAAGTTGGCGGCTTTAGATAATCACGTGCCAATGATCCTTGTACAGCTGCTAACCTCCCAAAATTGTATAGAATGTGCACAGGAAATTATTACACATATAGATTCAAATTATTTCTGTAATGTACCGTATAATTTAAATCCCACACCACTTAAGTCGTTGGTCCTTCTCCTTGGGAACCAAAACGTAACGCAAATAAATCCTCATACATTCTCCATCTTCAAACAAATAGTAGGGGCAATGTCAAAAGCAGAAGAGGCCTAATTGTGCGTCTAAAAAAGTGTACATGCGGTCGGACAAACACACATACATATTATGTGGCGAGGCGACGTCTAAACTCCTTTTGATGTACCGCGGCCAACGACCCCTGTTTATTTCGTACAAGGCTTTATATTCGCTCATATGAGGTTGACTGGTTAAACTAGGAACATGGACATGCTTAGGAAGGATTTAAAGGTCCTACGAAATCAGTTCTTAAGCAGCAAAAGTTAGGGTCAGTTATTAGTTTAGCTAATTAAATAGTAACATACATCATTCCGCACTTTGAGAATCTTGTATCAATAATTCCTGATTATTCTAATTTGCGCCACCAGCGTAGGCGGTGTGTGTTCACAATAAATTGTGACGTCCACCGCTACGCGACCAACTATGATCTAGTAATTGATTTTTGTGTAGCAAAACTCGCATAAACTGTGATTTCACTAGGGGCACTGTTATGTTTAATAAAATAAAAATTAAGATTGCTGAAGTGCAAAAGTCATTAAAATTTTCACAAGTTTCTTTTAAACGTAGCAGAATTAAGCATGTCATATAAGTCCGTGGTTTAACCAGTCATACGTACTATATTTATATTTTCCGTTATAAAGGACGTCTGTGACAGTGTGTGCAATTGTTCGGATGGAAAGGATTGGTCAAAGGAGTTCAAAGGACGATGCAGGTAATTTAGTACGTGGAAGTTTTGTAGAAGCGACATTCCTTTCCGTGGAGACATTTCCTTGAATGTGAACGTGAAACGTTGCAATGTCACATAATTATAGCTTTGGAGATCGTATTTTTCAAAATATAGTTTAACATCTTTTAGATAACTATATCAGGGGGGTAACTATGACGTCTTAAAACATCAGTGTTTCATTCTTATTCCAGTGTGGGAAAGAGATGGCGCTAGACATCCTGGATAGCTCCGTCTCTTTCCCACACTGGAATAAGAGTTAGACAATGCTGCTTTAAGACGTCATGGTAGGCCAGCAGATCTATTTTGTTTTTTGTTTTTATGAGACTTTGCTTTGCTTAGAAGGAGCTCGTGATTAAATAATAATAACCACTCGGGTCGATCTTTAGGTTAAGCCGCTCTTGCCTAGGTTGGTCCTTGGATGGGTGACCACCCATCACATACAGAGTTTAGTCCATGTCTCTTAAAGTACCTTAAGCCGCGGGCCTGTGGACGGTGAGTGAGACGGTGAGGCTAGCTCACCGTCCACTGACGACGACTGATGCCTGCCAGGACTGCGGGACTGTTCGAAAGAGATACCGTGGCCCAGGAACACAAAGGGCTAAGAAGGAACATGGATGGGTTTTAGTCAGTACAAGTCTGGCACTCCCTTCCGCTCCGCCCAGAGCGGGAAGAGTCATTTGATGAGTGCCCGCCCGAAAAAAAAAAAAAAAAAAAAAATTAAGTACATTAAGCCATTGGCCCCGGTCCACTGTCATTTCTAGATCTTTTACAGTCGTTACAGGTAGTGGACCGAAAGTCTGACAGCCAGTCTTACCAAAGGGTTTCGTGTTCCCCAGTACTAACTGGTTGTGGAGGTCAGATCAGCAGTCGCTGCGTGTAAATAATGGCATTCAACTGCATCATTTAAAAAAAAGGATTGTGTGGTTTTATGAAACCACTGTAAAAGTGAACCTTTTTTTCACACTATAGACACTATAGACTAAAAATTTTTGGGAGCGCCTTTCACTTTATCCCTACTCCGCGGCCTACCGTCACGCGACATGCAACACACAGACGAAAAAGTTTGAGAGGAAGTAATAAAGGTTTCACTTTAAAAAGTTATTGAAATGGAACAGTAACACCAGTCAGTATGGCAACAAGTACAAGCTTTAAAAAATGGTGGAATTGTTTCCCAGCTGTGGGATGAAGTATACTATCAGTATCAATTTTTAGTTATATCAATTTTTCTAGATATGTCCAAGGCATTTGATTTCGTGAACCATACATTGTTAATTTATAAATTAGACCGATATGGCATAAGGGGTAACGCGTTGAAATGGTTTGAAAGTTACCTTACACATCGACTGCAATGTGTTGAGATTTCGGGACAAACAGGAAATCAGAAGCTCACGTATAGGTCTCGGTTTCGTGAAAATAACTGTGGTGTTCCTCAAGGGACCATACTAGGGCCACCTTTATTCCTGCTTTATGTTAATGACTTGCCTAATGTAACTTCCCACAATTGCATACTATACGCTGACGACACGACCCTCAGTATTATAAAAGAAAATGACGACATTGTTGAGTACCAAAATGAAATAAACATGACATTAAATAAAATTATTACATGGCTTGAACACAATAATCTTCATATTAATTTAAACAAAACAAATATGTCGGCGTGAGCAAATTATTACGACTTAAAACGAAACGGAACGCTCTGTGACATCATCGCACCACTCAGTGAATCAGGCGAGTTGTGGAAGGGGTCGGCCTTTATAATACGGAGCGCCGAGCGATGCGGGGCATTCCAATTCTAGCGAGCGACCCGTCCACAACTCTAATTGTGACACGGTTCACGCCTGAATCATATTATCATCAGTTTAAATTTAATTATTGTTTTAATTCATTATTTTGTTATCATTTTTAAATTCGTATTAAAATGTTTTGATTTAATATTGATTTTCTTTAAAAATAATGGCAAATGACCATTCTCAACACGACATGGTCACCGATAATCCAGTCCGGCCATACTCGCGCCGAAATCAGAAGTGGGATCTACCGGGACATATCTTCGGTCCCATCCACCCTCAATGATGGAGAAACGGATGGCTCTAGCACAAAACAGATGCTGGCCACGGGTGATAAATAAGACTGTAGCTCCGACGCGAAGACCAAGATTACGTGACATCTATATAGCATCCTACAATCCAGATGGTGATGTCCCAATTCGAGACTGGTGCGAGCAAGTCGATTGAGCCAAAGCACACCGGGAGTTGGCTGACCACGAAGTTTGCATTGCAAGGACGAGCCAAGACTATTGGTGATGCGTGGCTTGTAAAATCACCTGTCTGGAGGGAGATGCGAGAAGCATTGATACA
Organism: Cerastis leucographa; assembly: GCA_963082945.1. Lineage (NCBI taxonomy): Eukaryota > Metazoa > Arthropoda > Insecta > Lepidoptera > Noctuidae > Cerastis > Cerastis leucographa. The sequence continues at coordinate 16,776,169 of OY720358.1, read as the reverse complement.
AACGTTCGAACCTGAAGCACGTTACTCCACTGATGTCCTTAAGGTGAGCAACTTCTAATTTGATGTCTAATCTAGCAGAATCGATAACCGAAGGTGGCATAGCTGAAAACGAGTGATAAGCGGCAATAAAGATACTGACGCTGTGGAAGCCATTGCATTGTATTTTATAGCAGGCTGGTTTCCGCAACTCCACGTCTAAAGCGCGTATTTTGCGTACGGGTGGGAACTTTATTCGATCCACCCTAGTTCCCCGAGGGTTACTGAAGTACTTTGCCCTCTAAATTGCAACCTTTAGGCAGTGTAGAAGCACGTGGGCTGCTGTCTCGTTTTTCTCCATGCAGGCTCTGCACAGTGGGCTATCTGTGACTCCTAGGACAAGGAGGTGTTTATTAAAGGAGCTGTGCCCAGTAATGGCGGCTGTGACTGTGCGGAGCTGTAGCTTTGTCAGCCGGAGAGCTCGTTTGGTAAAGCGGCCGTCTATAGTAGGAAGTGCTTCCTTGGCCTGCCTACACTCACCGTGGTGTTGCCACAGTTTGTGGTGTTGTTCATTGGTGCATTTCCTTACCAGAGTTCGTAGATACCCGGAGGACAGTGGCAGGAGTCTGGACCCACTGCTGCCATGCTCGAACCCGTTCTGGCGAGTTCGTCCGCTGCATCGTTGCCCCGGGAATCGCTGTGACCTTTAATCCATTGTATGGCTATGTTGTTGTGATTACCGACCTAGTTTAGGCGCTGGTGACACTCTTATATTAACCCGGAGTCGACCGTGTGGTTGTCTAGTGCTAACAATTCAGCCCTGCTGTCTAAAAGTATGCGAATAGTAGTCCTCAACCTTTTTTTTGCTAGGTTGGCTGATGCGGCTAGGGAAATACCCGTGCATTCTGCCTGAAATACCGTGTTATGGACCCACAGTGTTACGGCTATATGTATTTTGAGATCCGCAGCTCAGCTGGATTTAACCCCTCACAGCGGTGGTCCTCATGGAGCTGGATCTTGTACTTTTGTCGAATATAAATTGTTTGGGTAAATCATAAATGATGATTATTTTGCAAATAGGTTTTTACAATCACTTTTACACGTCATTTTTTTTTTAACTATTTGGGGCCGGTGTTTTGTACCTGACTACTCTGAGAAGAAACAGCCGAAACAAACTCAGAGGTTCTCTGTTAACTTACTACTCTTTTAATGTCCAGACATTCCTCAATTTACATGAGGACTATGCAGATTAGTATCTGAAATGGTCTTTTGAAGAAAGAACCACACAGATTTGAGTGGACCTGTCCAGTCAGTGCAAGCATTTGTCAGTTATCGTGTAGCTCGACTCTGGTACTAGATCGTTTATGGCTCTCACCAGGGGGAACTCGTTGTAGAATCCTTCCAGTACCGCGGTGAATTGCGTGTCTTTTTACACCAGAGTTGAAAGTGTTCTGAGGCGTGCGGCCGCCATTGTTGCTTCTTGTTGTATGAACAGATAGAGCGGCGGAAGCTCCAACATGGCTTCAAGAGCAGCTGTCTGAGTGGTCCTCATGCAGCCTATAATTGCCATGCAGGCAAGCCTCTGCATGCGTTGAAGTTTGTACGATGCTGAGACGAGTGTGATGCGTGGCCATCAGACCACTGCCCCGTACGAGATCATGGGACGGATCAACACACAGTATAGACAAAGTATCATTTTGGGGGATAGGCCCCACTTCTTACCTATCATCCTCCTGTACTGCCAGAGGGTGATGCATGCCCTGTTAATTTTGTTGTGTAAGTGACTGCTCCAGTTTTACTTACTGTTTAGGACTCCCAAGTGTTTGACTACAGTAGCCGACTGAAGTTCTGTATCGAATAATTTAGGTAGGCGATAAGGCCCTAAAGTTCGTTTATGGGTAAACATGACTAATTCAGTTTTAGTGGGATTGACTGAAAGGTCGTATTCCCTGCACCATCCACAATGCGTAGCGCCTGTTGAAGCCGTTATTGGCTGCATGGATAATGAGTATCTTTGCTCAAAATTGCTGTCCAGTAAGTGCACAACTGTCCCCGAATTAATTTCTGTTGCAGCCACAATCAGGCCACAAGAACCACGCCAAGGCAAACCGCCTGCCAAACGGCCCAGGCTTAGGAACGATCAAGAAGAACCGATAGTATGCTTCAAGTGTGGCAAGACAGTTCAAGCAAATTGCAACAAAGCAAATGGCAAACTGAACGACCCAAAGCCATTACTGAGCGAAAACACCAGAGAGGAGTCTGGGATTCGAACGGAACGCCCAAAACTCAAATGGAATTATTGCAACAAAACTGGACACATTGAAGAGAAATGTTTTAGGAAGATGACAAACGAAGCTGAAAAAGTCAATGTAGCACTGGAACATGACGAAATACTTACCCCAATGGCATTGGATAAAGAATGTTTTCGCTGTCATTACGTTTCACATTGTCGATGATCAAGAAACACCATATGATCTAATGATTTGAACTAAAATCATAAAAGGCACTGGCTTGAATATTCTGGTTACTTAACAAAATGCTTAAGTAGTAAGAAGCTCGCCTTCAACGGTTCAAGCTACTGAGGACGCTTTAAGCAATTTGGAAACCGATTTCACTAATGAAGAGGAAAACTTACTACTATTACCTATATAACACTATTCAGAGGAAGACCAAACTAAGTGGCACATGACCAGCTACGGTTAGCACCGAAACTTGGAGAATGCATCGACCAGGGTACCGTGTCGGCGAAAGATGAGTCTATAACATTGGAAGGTGAACTCAAGTTAAGTTACATTTACACTATTTGCATTTTGTACCCGTGTTCTGTAATGACTTATTTAAGTTTGTTGAGGACATGGGCCTCCAAACATTTTATTTGATATGGTTTGTTGAGGACAGGGGCCTCCAAACCATGAGACTGATATAATTTGTTGAGGGCAGAGGCCTCCAAATTTTTGATGCCGTTACTAAGAGTTCGTTGAGGACGGAGGGCCTCCTTGCTCTTAGTAATGTGTTTGAGTTGTAGCCATTTCATATTATTATTGAGATTTCGTTGAGGCCGGAGGCCTCCTTTCTCTTGATAATATGTTTGGTTGTGCGCAAAGATGACCCGTTCATTGTGATAGTTGTGTGATGTTTTGATACTGTGGTATCTTTTCTCTTATTGCAGAGTTATGAGGTCAGTGACGACCTTTTAGCAGAATGGCCGTGTCGGCGTGAGCAAATTATTACGACTTAAAACGAAACGGAACGCTCTGTGACATCATCGCACCACTCAGTGAATCAGGCGAGTTGTGGAAGGGGTCGGCCTTTATAATACGGAGCGCCGAGCGATGCGGGGCATTCCAATTCTAGCGAGCGACCCGTCCACAACTCTAATTGTGACACGGTTCACGCCTGAATCATATTATCATCAGTTTAAATTTAATTATTGTTTTAATTCATTATTTTGTTATCATTTTTAAATTCGTATTAAAATGTTTTGATTTAATATTGATTTTCTTTAAAAATAATGGCAAATGACCATTCTCAACACGACATGGTCACCGATAATCCAGTCCGGCCATACTCGCGCCGAAAAATATGATACAATTCCAGACATATAACAGTACGCGTCCACGACTTAAAATACAGTATGGAAATGAGACGATAGAAGAGGTCGATTACGCAAAATTCTTGGGGATAATAATTGACAAAAACTGTAACTGGAAATCTCATATTGATGTTCTATGTAAGAAGATAGATAGATTTGTATATGTTTTATATAGACTAACACGTGTGGCTAGTGTTAATGCGGCACTATGTGCATACCATGGCTATGTTTCATCCATTTTGCGATATGGTATTATAATATGGGGTAATTCGGTTGAACTTGAAAGAGTGTTTCGAGCTCAAAAAAAATGCGTGCGCTCAATTTGTGGAGCGCACCCACTAGACAGTTGTGTTCCACTATTTAAAAAACTTAAAATACTGCCACTTCCAGCACTGTACATTTTTGAAATTTGTATTTTTGTTCACCAAAACAATCACGAATTTGTCTTGTTTAATGATGTTGTATCCAGACCCAGCCGTAAAGTGCATATGCTTAATGTTCCTAGGCGTAGAATTAAATTATTTTCTAATAATGTATACTGCATGTCCATAACTGTCTACAACAAATTACCTGATGACTTCAAAACTCTCAGCCTCAGAACATTTAAATGTAAATTATTTAACTTTCTTTTAAACAAATGTTATTACTTGACTGAAGATTTTATGAATGAAAAATTTACCTAAATATTTGACATTATTGCCTATAAATCATATTGTATCTCCTTGACTTCATTGAATTTTGACTTATATAATTAATCTCTTATGCAAATATTGTTCATTTATTTAAATTATCTGTAATTCTAATGATCAATAACTCAATTTTAATGTAATGATGAACCACAATTCTACAAACCATATTTGTACGCCGGAAACGGCAGAATATTATGATCGTAATACATACTCACATAACAGCTTTGTACAATATTCTGACAAATAAATGCATTCTATTCTATTCTATTCTATTCTATTCTATTCTATTCTATTCTATTCTATTCTATTCTATTCTATTCTATTCTATTCTATTCTATTCTATTCTATTCTATTCTATTCTATTCTATTCTATTCTATATCAGTCATCATTATTTTTAATAGATTGTTGTTTATTAAGTAACTGGCATGTTATCAAATATTAATTGAAATGAAAAGATACCTTTATAAAGGTAACAAATATAAAGGAAACGCTAACATTAAAAATAAAATCACAATAACAAAAGAAAATCGTTCCATTTACGAGCAATACGACTCATAACACCCACTTTACGACATCAGAGTAAAACAAAGCAGAAATATCAAATCCGCAAATACATGGCTTTAACGGGGGAGGTAGGGGCGAAGCGTATGATAACAATTTCGAATTTCAAACACCCCGAAACCGACGGCTCAAGTTCTCATGCCTTCGTAAGTAGGCTTTCGTGACGTGTGCCCCAACTGTATATTGAAAAAATCTACTTCATATATATAACGCGGATCCTCTCAATGTATCGAGCTATCAACTTTTACGATTTTATTTGCAAAAGCCCGCGTAATTTCCCATTATCGTGTTTGAAATCTTTTCCAGCGTTTTATGTTCGGTTCGTAGGTATGTCAAATCGTAAAATTTTAAATGAGACTTTTGACGGGTGAGTTTGTATGATTTGTACATAGATATCAGAGTATACCTAAAACATAATATTGATGACGTCATATACATAATGTCGTTATTTCAAGTTAGCAATATGACCAGTATAAGCATAATTATAAATTGTGCAAGTAACGCACCCTACAAAACGCCATATCATAAGTGCAGCCTATATACCGCCGCGTTCATCGGACGATTTGTACACATCTCACTTCGATATGTTGCTAGACATTATCAATGACACTACTACTGACGCATTCTACATAACAGGCGACTATAATTTGCCAGGCATTAACTGGCTGGATCGTAGTGGATGTAACTATGTTGTTCCACAACCAATGGATAATTCGGGCGGTAATGTATGCAATTTTATATCTTTGTCTAATATTTTTCAATACAACACACTGAGGAATAACCTAGGACGCATACTTGATTTGTTTTTGTCGAACGTTGACTGTGTGTTCAAAACGTGTACACCATTGCTACCGCCTGATGTTTACCATCCGCCCTTTTCGGTAGCTACATCATTTATGACAAAATTTATACCAATGAAACGTAACTTATCTATGAGACACAATTTTTTTAAAGCTAATTATAATTTAATTAACAACGACTTAAACATGTTAGACTGGAATCAATTGTTTTGCGACCTTTCTGCTGAACAATCGGTTAACGCATTTTACGATCAAATTTATACTATAATTAAAAGGCATATTCCATTATCTCGTCTCAACAATTCTAGTTTCCCTTTGTGGTTCTCACCTTCCCTCATTCGTATTTTCAAAACCAAAGAAAAAGCTTGTTTGAAATGGAAAACGTACGGTAATGCATCGGACTATGTTAGTTTTTCTACTCATCAAAACGTTTTAAATCTGAATGTGACAATTGCTTCAGTAAATACATGAAATCGGTCCAGGACAGTATTCCGCCATTAAACATTTCTGGATGTACGTCTCAAACAAGAAGGGCAAGGCGGAGATTCCAGCAAACATGTTTCTTGAAAATCTTAACTCAAATAATCCAACAGAAATTTGTAACATGTTTCCACTTTTTTCACCTCTGTTTATGAACCTACGAACTTAAACCCCTCAACGTGGCAGCCACCTAGCTCATACGCGGATAATTCACCCTATATCTCTGACATCTATTTACCAGTAAATGTTGTACATAAAGCAATAAAACAATTAGACTTAAACAAAGGTGCAGGCCCCGATGGCTTGCCACACGTGTTCATAAAGAATACCAGTGAAAATATTGTACTACCACTCTATATTATATTTAATAAATGTTTACGAGAAGGCACCTTTCCCGATGTTTGGAAACGGGCACATATCACACCAGTGTTTAAGAGTGGTGACAAAAATAACATACAAAATTATCGCCCTATATCTATACTGTCTACTTTGTCGAAGCTTTTCGAGAGTCTTGTACACAGTGAAGTGTACCCTCATATTCACAACCTCATTATTGGTGAGCAGCATGGATTTGTCAAACGACGTTCGACGAATACTAATCTCATGTTATTCACAGACTTTCTGTTCAAAAACATGGATGAACAAATTCAAGTCGACGCTGTGTATACAGACTTTCGGAAGGCCTTTGACAAGGTGGACCATAAACTGCTTTTAGATAAGATTGCATACAATGGCATCCGTGGCAATTTGTTGCGATGGTTCATGGCTTACATATTTAACAGGTCGCAAAAGATAGTTATTAATAGTTTCCAATCAAGCTCAATCGTTGTCACCTCAGGGGTGCCCCAGGGTTCAATCATGGGCCCCCTACTTTTTGTTCTGTTTATTAATGACATTAAGAAATGCTTCATTCATTCCCAATTTCTTATGTATGCCGATGACATCAAAATATTTAAGTCGTGCAAAAGCACACAAGACTGCTAGATATTGTTCATCCAACAAACTTCAGCTTAGCTTACCTAAGTGCAATGCAATTACCTTCACAAAAAAACAAAAACATTATATTATTTGATTATAGTCTACACAGTATTTGCTTGCAAAGAGTTGACCACATACGAGATCTTGGGGTTTTAATGGACTCGAAATTGCACTTTAATCTTCATATTGATAACATTGTTAACAAGGCGTATCGCATGTTTGGTTTTGTCATGCGTTCTTCCAACGACTTTAAAAGACAGTCTACTTTTCTACTTCTATACAAAACTTTGGTCCGCTCTCAATTGGAATTTGCTGTACCGATTTGGAGTCCCATTTTCGATGTATATATAAAAAGAATTGAAATGGTTCAAAAAAAATATTTACGTGCCATGCACTACAGATGCACTAAGTCTAAATTACCATACATTCAATTATTAAAACTTTATAAGTTACAAAGCTTGGAGTCAAGACGCAGCCTACTAATGGCCATGACGCTTCATGGTCTTTGTAATAACAGGTTCGACTGTGTAGATATTACCAATAACCTATGTTACATTTTACCTAGAACTGTAATGCGCAGAGAGGTGCGCGTGCCGCGGCTGTTCCACACTGCAAGGTGCAGAACTCACGCTGGCGCACGGGCGCCTCTCCGACGCATCGTAGATACGTATAACACACACTTTATCGAACTGGATATTTTCACGCTTACACACTTTAAGTTCAAAAAGATGGCTATTGAGTCTTTAAAGTAACCTTCTAAAATTACCATCACTGTATTACATATGAGTACTTTTAAATAAAATTTTCTGGAAAATTAACGCACGCATTTAGCTAGCTTCTAACCATTATTTCGCGGACATTGGTGTGGGTTACACGTTTACTTATTAAAAAAAATATATACTATTATACCTTAATTGTAATGTGTAACTGTTAAATGTCCCAATAAAGTAAAATAAAATAAAAATAAAAAGTAACTTATATTTTCAAGACTGTCAAAACTTGCACGAGACCACCAGATTACTTCCATTATATTTTAAAACTTACTGATCCATAAATAAAAATGAATGAAGGTAATCTGCAAAAAAAAAATAAGATTTTGCGAAAGTTAACCCTGAGCTGCGACCAGTATTCCCATTCTACCCTGCAAAGAAAGGATCTTATATCTTTAGGTGTCATACATACAAGGTGTTGTTTTGCATCCTCGTCAAAATTCAGGAGGTTGTCGCACAAGACATAAATAATCAATTAAAATTACGATACCTAGTTAATTATTAATAAACCCTGTTTTTTTTTTTTGTTTATGTTTGTCAGTATTTCAGAATAACCCACTAAACGTGGTTTAGGGAATAAGAAATTATCAAATAAACGTTTGAGATTGTTTGTATTTGTGGAAGCGCGGTTATAGGGCGAGAAACAGACGGCCCGCGTTTAAAACACGGGTGGTTCACACTTACCGATTTCCGTTAATAATAAAAAAAATAAAAATTACATACCCATTTTATTATTGATTCGGAACGAGATTCATTAGCATAGTAACCTCCTTAAATTTGACGAGGATGCAAATAACACCTTGTATTACTTTTAGGAATCAACAGAGATAAAATTACAAGGTTTTTCTTTTATTATGCCGACTGTTGGTATAATTTGCTCCACCTGCTGTGTTGTACCCTATATTCTTACGATGTGTTGTTATAATTTTTTTAAATAATATGTTTTTAAAATCACTATTTAATGTTTTGCTTAGTAAATTAAAGGGAAACAACTACTTTTGCTGTTTCTTTAATTACATAATCCTCATTAATACATGATTCTAGGAAATAAAGGGTGTAAAACACCTCTTAACGAAGCTGAAAGGCACTGGTTCTCCCTGTCATTGCGATCATTTTTTGTTCTACACCATACCTGGGAACCTTCTAGTTACGGAGATATTAGGGGTCGAAGTTCCAACTTTTTGACAAGTATTTTTTTAAATACAAGTTTGTAATGTAACATTTTTATTTTAAACACCTTCACGACCCCCGTACTATTCAATCCGTCCATCAGCACAATGTTTTGAGTGCATTACATTGAGTTCTACCACAAAACATGATTTTACACCCCCAAAAAAAAGTCGATTCCCGGCAATAATTTTTGCATAAAGTTACTTAGTTTCATGTACAGAATGCTTGGTTGACGGCTTCGTGATGAGGTGATTTACACCGTGTATATGTTTTATTATTACTGAAACACAGCATATAATTAAGTATGTATCAATGCAAAATAGACAGAAAAAAATGTATATGAGCTCCTTCTTAGAGATCAGGTGCTTTTGAGATTTAGCAGAATAGTTCCAAATAACCAAAAACATAAAATAAAAGTACAGTTTGTAGATATTGTATTTTTTCCTTATTTTTACATTTTAAAAATATGTCTTATATACATAGAAAATAAAAACATTTAAAAATAATAGCCCATGGCTATCGGGAACAGGGCCCTACCTAGAGCAGGGCTCCAGAGAGTGGAACCTCTGATTATTGTACATGTTTTTTTCGTGTCATATTTTATTTCTAAATCTCAAAAGGACATTCCACTTCCCAACTTTTCAAATAACAATCAAAACACAATTTAACAATCTAAATACTACAAACTCAGTCACAGCGGAACAAATTAAAATTTTCCGACCGACCAAATTATAAAGAGAATATCCCACGTTTAAGACAAAGTAGAAACGGTCCCTATTCCCCTACACCTTTATCTGGCAGATATAGGCGTCCCCCTGTTTCAGGGGATTCAGTTAAGCCGCCTTAAGCAGAGGTACGTACGCCCAATCTTGTAAGATCTTCCCTATCCTCTGACTATATGGTGCGGATGCTAAATTCTGAATGTTTAAATGTAGTGCTAGATTTGGGTAGCAAGTATTTGTAAATAGTGGAAATCTCTCAATTTCCAAAAAAAATATTGGTAATCTTACCTTTTTTTGAGAATTGTAGTATTTTTTTTTTTAATTTCTTTTTTACGCAACGCCTATGTGCGCGTTTTTTTTTTAATTATTAATAATTACTTGCTCTATAAGCACCCAAAGAAAATGTAAACTTTTGACTGAAGGGATCTTCAATAATCGTAATTTTCTTGGCTATCAAACTGGGATGAACAATATTTAAAAGAGGTTCTTTTTATTTATTTTCAGTGAAAGTCACAAATTTCCATCACTTGTGAAGGATCAGTGCAGGATTACTTGATTAAAACAGGGATTTCGTAGGAATATTTGGATTTAATCCGTACTGTTCTATAGCTGAATATCAAGTGAGTTGCTCAAAATGAAAATAGACAGTTGTCAATTTAAAAGTGACAACTGTAACGGCACGTCAGTTGAATATCGATACTAGAATGATTCGATTAAAGCGACACCGATATGAGAAATACTCGAATAAATATTATAGGGCTAACAGCTCGGCCATCCTTATCAGAGTGAGTCCTCTCACTTGATAAGCAACAAATTCATAACAATCAATCGATAACATAAGAAAAAAAATACACTAACAACTCAAGTTAAAATAAACAAATAACAGATAATTAGTCAATAACATATGGCGTTATACATTAAAACAAAATACGCTATACATAGCTTAATTTGATTCATTTCAGGTCATAATCGACTTCAATTTGCACAGTCTGATTTCATGTCATAATCATCGTTAATTTACACAATCTGTTGTGATCTACGGTCATCTGTGCGATGTCAACTGCTTGACACCTTTCGTTATCTGCACTGACCGCTCACAACTCGTGCTCCGCATCATCTAGTGGCATAGTCTGCTATGATCTACGACCATCTGTGCGATGATTATCATCACCATTCGCTTTCTGCACTGGACGCTCATAGCCTATGCCTAGATGTAATGATATATTATGTTTAGTCTGCTATGATCTGCAATCATCTATGCAATATCGCAATTTATTCGATATCAAACATTTCTGCACTGATTGCTCATAGCCTAAGCATAGTATCGTCAAGTCTCCTGTCAAGTCCATTTAGGTCTTCAACTTAGTAAATCATATCATCCTTCAGTAGCCAAATTACCTACTTTTGTTCACAGTAAATCTACTTTAATTCTAAAACACATGTTACTGCAATGGCCTAATATAATCAATGTTTATTTTTACCTATTATCGGTTCAACTCCTTCCAATCACACTAATTCTTAAATCACAATATCATACTCAACTTTGATCCGAATCTAAAATAATTTATTTCTATTCGTCACTACTATTTTCGTTTTCACTACCATCACTGGAAATATTTTTATAATTTAACCAAGGATGTATTTTATCCACTGCTACTACATTTTCATACTTTTTATTGCCTCTTCTAGTCAGGGGAGTGTCCTCAATCAAAAACCTATCATTCTCTAAAATTTTTGCAATTCTGTATGGGCCGTGAAACTTGGATATAAGTTTTTTTGATTTACCTACATGTTCTTTATCTATAATTGTCCTTTCAACCCTAACAAGGTCGCCTATATTATATAACGTTACTCGTTTCCTATGCTTATCAAATGTCTTCTTTGACTGATGCTGTTGTTCATCTATTTTAGACTTAGCATCTGTCCTCATTTTAACTAAATCATTATCACTAACACGACATATTACTTCATTTAACACCTCATTTATTATATTTTCTGACGAATTTAAAACTTTAAAACCGAATAGCAGTTCTGATGGGCTTTTCCCTGTAGCTTTATTCATTGTGGTGTTCATACCTAACTGGATGTCACCGACGTACTCATCCCATGTATATACCTTTATCGTGGCACTTCGTGCTCAAAGCGTCCAATATGGTTCTATTGTAACGTTCTATTTGTCCGTTCGCCCTGGGAGTGGCCACTGCATTAAGTATATGTTTAACATTTGTACTCTCCATGAATGATTTAAATTTAGAGCTTGTAAAACAAGTACCTCGATCAGTGATAAGACGTGTTGGAGTACCAAAAGTACTAAAATGATCTCTAAAGATTCTCATAGCTGTGGTACTTTTTGTATCTCGTACAGCACTTATGCTTATAAATTTAGTAAAAGAATCAATGATTGCGAGAATATAAGTGTTACCTCTCCTAGAGCGAACGAACGGTCCTAAATGGTCGGCGTGAAGCGTATGAAAGGGAAGAGCTGTTTTTGGAATCGGGTGAAGCATACCTTCTTTACGGCCACCCGGAGCCTTATGGTGCGCGCATTCTAGACAAGCCGATACGTACTTTTTGGTAAAACGTCGCATTTTAGGGAACCAAAACGTATCGCGTAGTCGACTTAGAGTTTTGTCGTAACTAAAGTGGCCTACGTTATCGTGGTTCATTCTTAAAACTTGCCACCTAACGGCTCTAGGAACTACCCATTTTATTTTGTCTCCAACGATTCTGTACACATGATCACCTTTTAGTTGATAGTTCTTATAAACATCTGCTACGTAATTGGTATTTTTGTCACGTAAAATAGTCCTTATTTTCCCAATTTCTTCGTCGTTACTTTGTACGGTGGAAATCCAGTCTTTAACGTCAATATTTAAAACATCGAGTACGTCTGTCTCATCATCACCCGTTATAGGCTCAGTAACAGGAGCACGACTGAGTGCATCTACGTGTGCCATGCGAGATCCACACCTATATTCAATTTCGCAATCGTACTCCTGGAACTGTACCCACCACCGAGATATTCTCGGTATGAGATCTCGCTTCGTAAGAGTCGTACGGAGCGCGTTACAGTCAGTTATGATCTTAAATTTTAAACCCAGCAAGTAAACACGGAAACGTTTCAGTGAGGCTATAACAGCCAAAGTTTCTAATTCAAATGAATGTAGATTTTGTTCATCTTTAGTAGTTTTCCGACTATAATACGCTACGGGCCTAAGCAGTTCGCCACTATGTCTCTGCATTAAAATGCCAGCAATTCCTAACTTCGATGCATCAGTGTGCAATTCAGTTTCCAATTTCGCATCATACAACGCCAAAATAGGACGTTCAACAAGCTTTTGCTTTAGTTTTTCAAAGGCGTTCAAGTGTTCGTCGTTCCATTTCCATGCGAAATTGGATCTGAGTAGGTCAGTTAAAGGTCGTGCGATGACGGCAAAATCTTGTACAAAACGCCTGAAAAAACTGGCGAGCCCTATGAAACGCCTGACGTCGTGTACGTTTTTGGGTACTGGGAAACTAGAAACAGCCAGCGTCTTACGAGACCCCGGTCTTATGCCATGGCCACTAACTTGAAACCCTAAAAAGTCTATTTCTCTGTAGAAAAAGTTACATTTCTTAAGTTTCAAGGTGAGACCCGCTTCTAGAAGTAATTTAAGTACCATCTCTAATCGTTCAAGGCCCTCCTCAAATGTCCTAGCGGGGATCAAAACGTCATCCATGAAGATAATAGCAAAATCAACCTTTGATTTTGCCAGAATCTTACTCATAGCCCTCTGAAAAACTGACGGGGCATTTGCCAAACCGAACGGCATCCGTTTAAATTGGTATTGGCCGTCTGGTGTGACAAACGCCGTTTTGTCTTGGGAGCTTTCTATAATCGGTAATTGGTAGTATCCTGATGCACAATCAAGCGTAATGAATAGAGAATGTCCAGCTAACATGTCTAACTGGTCGTCGATCAATGGTAGGGGATAATGTTCTTTCTTTGTCTTAGTATTGAGAGCGCGGTAATCCACGCACAATCTTTTCTCGCCAGTCTTTTTCTTCACGAGTAAAATAGGACTGGCATACTGAGAGTTAGATTCGCAAACAATATCCGCGTCGATCATTTCCTGTACCATTGATCGCACCAGCTCGCGCTCAGGGTATGAAAGCCTGTACGGGCGATATACAACTGGTTTAGAATCGGTTAAGTGAATCTCCATTTGTACTATGTTAGTGAATCCCAAATCCTTTAAATTGTTGGAGAAACATTCCTTATATTTATTTATTAGACTCTTTAATTCTTCTACTTGGTTACTAGTTAAATTCGGGTCATAATTGAATTCCGAATAAAATTTACTGTCATTAACATTTAAGACATTTACATCGAAACAAGTATCAGTTTTAATGGCACGAGTTATCAAAGAATTATTTGTAAGTGTAAATGATTTATCAGCTAAATTCTGAATCAACAAACAACCACGGCCTTTATTTATTTCATATTCCCCTGGAAGGAGATAAAACTCATGATCATATTTTCCGCGAAAAGACCCACGAACGTAAACAGTTCCAGAATAATTGACGTCGCAATAAACTGGAGCTAAGCACATTTCTTTAGCCCCTATTGAAATATCTGAAACTAACACAAGATATATTTTTTTTCCAACTTCCCTTGTAAAAATCAAAGAATCGTAAGTTTTGGTTATGACAATATCAGGTTTTTCCGTAAAATTGTGCCCAACAAGTACAGGGTATTTAATGATGTTGTCCTCCACGATAAACACATCTACATTTTCTATAACATTTTGTATCTGTATAGTAACAGAGGCGATCCCTAGTGGTGACACAACGTTGCTACCAATGCCTCTCATTGTTGGAAGATCAGAATTAGTTGTCCAACTAATTCCTAGTTTTTTAGCATCACTACAACGAATTAGAGTGCATTGACTGCCTAGATCTACGTAACCTAGCACTGATTGGCCATTAAGCATTAACTGCATGATGTATTTACTTTCGTTTCTAACTGTGTTCTCAGCGTCTATACGTAAAACATCCTTTTGACCTTGACCCAGTTTATCAGAATTACTATTTTTATTGGAGGGTAGTTTTGGACAATTTATTGTAGTATGACCTAATTTATTACAAATATTGCATTTGAGAATTGTTTTTAAACATTTAAAACTAAAATGTCCCGGTTCGTTGCAGTTGTAACAAACAATAGAACTACTTCCAGTTTTAGCCTTTGTGTCGTTGCTAGTAGGTTTGTTAAAAGGAATATTAGATCGCTTATCGCCGTAAGGACGTGACTTATCTGTTTCACGTGGTTGTTGCCTAATAGACTGAAAATATTCTAGTACTTGTTCCGGTTCCTGACACTTCAATGCTTTCGCGCCTAATCTTAACGAACGATCTTCGATTCCGTACAGTAAACAATCGACTGCCCGTTTACCTCTTAAATCACACCGGTTTAACATATTAATTTTTTCGAAATAATACAATTCTAGTGATTCATTATACTTTACGCGTTTAGCTAACATTTCTGTAAGTAGCTCAGCGTAATCGTCACTACTAGGGAAGGATTCTAACAATTTATGTTTCCATTCAGGCCACGAAAACGACATAGTTGGTAACGCTTGATACCATGTTTTCGCAATACCGACTAATTTTGGCAAAGCATAATGTATGACCTGGTCATCGCCCCATTTGTATAACTTCGCACATTCATCAACTTTACTGAGCCACATTTGTATAGTTTGCCCCTTCACCATCGGATCAAAATCGGGTATGACGTTTCCTAACATTGGAAATTTGTTGCCTTCAGGACGAGTATTTACTAAGGTATTCACTAATTTAGTCAACAATAAATGAGTCATATTGTCAGTACTGTTATTGGAACGTCTTACCGGGGAACATGGGCGCTTGCGATGGCGCGACGACCTGGAGCCGACGCCGCTACCAGGTACACCAGTCCGGCTGCGGTTGCTGTAACTTCTTCCACTCGAACGGCGCCGCACATGACGCCCACGGTGATTGCTTCTGCTACTGCGACTGCTTCCACTCGAATGGCGCCGCCCATGACGCCGACGGTGATCGCTTCGGCTACTGCTGCTCCTCCGATAACATCTATGATGATCATGATCACTGCTTCGGTTACTCCCACTCCTATGGTGCTGACGACGATGCTCGCGACGCTCGCGAGTACGGCTCCTTCGCATACTGATGACTGTATCTTTACTCGGTGATTTACGCTTGCGCCGTTTCCGTTTTTCTTTGTCATCATATCGTTTTCTTTTATTTGAAAACGAATTTTGACGGTTATTTAACTCTTCAGGTGTCATTTGTCCATCTTCCATCTTGCTGCGTTAAGAGATATCGAAATAACGCACGTGTAACGAACTTTTTTTTTTAAATTGTGAGCGTTTTTGCTTGTAATATATACCTAGCCGGTCCTATCACACTTCTGAGATGAAGGATCAGTGCAGGATTACTTGATTAAAACAGGGATTTCGTAGGAATATTTGGATTTAATCCGTACTGTTCTATAGCTGAATATCAAGTGAGTTGCTCAAAATGAAAATAGACAGTTGTCAATTTAAAAGTGACAACTGTAACGGCACGTCAGTTGAATATCGATACTAGAATGATTCGATTAAAGCGACACCGATATGAGAAATACTCGAATAAATATTATAGGGCTAACACTTGTTAAACCAAAGGAATAATGTTTTTCAGTTATCCGAAAATAATGATTTCTAGACGGAAAGGCTGAGATTATTTGGATGAAGACGTAACCCCCGCTGTTTTCATCCCCTTTTGTAAAATACAAATTGCGTATACAGGGTGGAGAAATAAAAACAGTACATAATAATGGGAAAATTAAAAAAAATACTATCAATTTAAAAGTAAATACACTCAGCGGCGCAGAATTTGGCCCAAACGTAAACAAACCGATAACCACCGATTTTGGTAACGCGTATGAAAATTTCGAGTAGCAGCTTGTCAGGACATTTGTTTTTGTTAATTTAAGAGGGTACTTTACGGCTACTATAAGTGGTCTAACCAGATAAAACATAAAAATAAATAAATTATGTAGAATTAGGTACATACATTTTCGAAGCAGACAAACTTTAACCCCAAAAACGTTCACTGCAACGTAAAACTTCAACATTTGGATAACTATAACCGACTCTGAAAACTGAACCCCAACAATTAAGAAAACACCAACCCTAAAAATAAACAAATAATGAAACTCCTTTTATCTTTTATGGCTTCATTACCTCATCCACCCTGTTTACAAATACCTACATTAACTACTTGTTTGTCAGTGCCAAATACGTAATATTTTGCTTAGATCAGAGGCACATCAGGTGGTAGAAAGATAGGGGAGTTTGTTATTATTATATTTATATTATTTCCCCTCTTTATTTAAAAGGCAATCGATGATGATTAAGCTTTTTTTTTTTTTGGTGAATTGCATCTCGCAGTTCGACCTGTGAGGTTGTCGTCTGCTTAACCGGACTATCCTGTGGGTGCCTTAAGAGTAAGGCCTCCAGCCAGGGCATAAAAACTTACAAACTAAGCGACTGCACGCTAAGGGCACCCCCTGTGGGGTACGAACCACGGCTTAGGGCGTCGCTGGGGGAGGACAGCATGGGGACAGGCTGGATCTGAATGGTATCATTATTTTGGGGCTGATTTAAAACTACTGGCACAGCATCGTGGGCTGACTCGAGTGAGGGTCGGGGAGGGCATGGACCGGGACGTAGCGACGGACCTCGACGGCGAGGTCAGAAAGACGGCGGTTTGAGTCGGAACTTTTTAAGAGTGCTAGTCTCTTTGCTACTCTCCTGGAGGAGGGTGATAGCATCATCTGGAGTGACGAGGGTATGCCTAGGACGGCGTACTGTACTAATGCGCGAGGGTTCGTAACGGGCGGCCGCTGCGATCAGGGGATTACGGTGTTTAATGGCGTTATCGAAGAAACGCTTCGAAAGACGTTTCATAAACTGAAGGACGGTGGGCATTCTAAGGTCTACGTGTAGAAGGTCATTACGGACATAAAAAGGGGCTCCCGTGACTCTACGTAAGAATCGGTTCTGTAAAATTTGCATCCTACGGATGTACTTAGGCTTGGTGTGAGCGTACACGACGCAAGCGTAAGTCAAAATGGGGCGGATCACCGCGGTATAAACGGCGCAACTTGCACTTGAGTGACAACTTGCTTTTTGCCGAAATCATGAAATGAAGCCTACCCATAGCAAACGCAGCTCGGTCGCGAGCTGCTTTGATGTGCGCCGCGAAAGACAAGTGGTTGTCAAGTAAGACTCCTAAGTACTTGGCTTGCTTCTCCCAAGGGATAGGCTTACCGTACATAGTGATTGGGCTGAGCGCGGGTGGCTTATTTTTACACTGTTTAGAGAAGAGAACTGCCTGGCTCTTGTCGGGGTTCACCTCGATTTTCCATTTCCGGAACCAAGCGCCTAAGACGTTGGCTGAGGTTTGGAGGGTGCTATAGATAGCGTCGTGACTGCGGCCAGTGTAATAAATGGCCGTGTCGTCCGCGAACAGGGCTAAACGATGATAATCAAGCGTTTTTATTTTTCAATTTATGTTTCTGAAGCTTAGTCGATCGGATGAATGAATATTTGAGAAGTTCAGATATAATGCAAGTAATTTGAATGTGAATTGCGTCTGTGTTTTGGTGGTAATTTTGAGCAGGCCAGAAAAAAATCTCTTGAAAAAAAATGCAGTACAAACATCAACAGAATCCAGGATATTTTATTTTTCATCAAATATATTAAAAACTATGAAGAATTTTCTGATATTGTAAATGGAAGAATGATAGGTTATTTTAAGGTCTCTAATAAAAAAATAAAAAAATCGTAAGCGACCAAACCTCTAATTTTATTTGACTTATGGTCAGTCCCCAGCTTCAATGTAGTGAATCTAACTCGCAATAACTCATTAAAAACTATCCGAACACACTCACTTTGACGTCAAACCATAAAACATTTATAAGCAAGTATGTATGTATGCAAATCCCAACCCGGGCCAAGTTTCGTGTGGCTTGCAACTTGTACACATGTTGTTGCAGACACCGTATTGCATACTAAGAATTGTTTTGTTTGGAATCTAATAAGCTTATATTTTGTAAGACTGCGAAAGAGTCCAGTAATTGAGAGTATAAAATAAAGTATAGCCCCTGTGGAAACTATGTGGTGGAAAGACAGTTATGTTAGTTTAAAACTGTTTTATTCGTCTTCTGTACTTGCAGAAGAAGTGTTATTTGTAAGCGCTATCAGACGAATAATTAAATAGGGATGGTGACTTTTTTTTTTTTTATTTGTCTATCGGGTAGATTATTAAAAAGTATTTGACACGTATTTTTTATTTTTTCACGTAATCGTAAAATTACGGAGATATTTTGAGTTGAAATGGCGCATGACGTCACGGCTCAGTACATTTTATACCTAGTTATGACGTAGTGAGCCCCCACTCTCCAACTTTAATGCGTTTTAGCTAAGTATTTTTTTGTTAACTTGATAAAACAAAAAGTACGTATCTAATAGTTTTGTATTACCTGATTGACGGACAAAATAGAATTTCGTTTTCTTTACCCAGTCATCATCCCTATTCAGGCTTTATTATAATAATAATAATAAAAATTTATTTCAGACCAAGTAAGTCCATATTTAAAAACATAATAATTTTAGAAAACTACACATATTTTTAGAACTTATTTTAAATATATGAAAGACGCACGATGAGTGGTCATCTAATGCCACATTATTGGACTGTCCATCCTGTTGGCCACAGTAGCCATCAGCCTGTAAGAGCTACCGCGCACTCGCCGCATCAGGGATGCTATTCGTGTCCGCATAAGACCGTAAATGATTTTTACGGTCACGCCATTCTCCGCAAACATCCCCGATGCACTGCAAAAGCGCGGTAGTCCCAACATAAACCTGAAGGAGTTATTATATTTATTTAAAGTATTCAACCAGGTAACTACAAAGAGAGTGCGGAAAGACCCGTGCAGTTGCTTGGAGCAAAGAGGCTGTCAGTCAGAAATACATAGACCTCTAAATACACCTTTAATGCAGAAGAAATAACATAACATCACGCCTATAAACTTTATAAGTTTAGGCAGAACTACACCCAGATGTGTGACTTATCATTTACCAGGCATAAATCCAGTATCCGTGCAGGTACTGAAAAAAATCAAAAGAAACCTAGAACAACATAACCGAGAATCGATTTAAGTGGCATACGATTGGAGAGGCCTATGTTCAGCTGTGGACTATTGTAGGCTGATGATAGTTGCTATACTGTCGTGTACTACTATTATCTCGTGTGTGACTGTATCAGGTTTTGCATGCTATGACACGACTCCCACAGCTCACTAGCTACCCTAAACCCGTACAGTGTAATTTATGTATGAACTTGAAACTCTCGCCGCGATGCGCTCGTGTTTAGCGAAGCTGATGTGGATATGATCGTATTAATCATTTCATTATTATGACACGGTATTTGGATAATACACGTCAAAGAGATTTAGTTATACTATAGGATGTCTGATGATGATGAGAAAGTCGAATAAGCGTCATTTAAATTGTATAGAATAACTCCTTTGCCTCAGTGATGCAAAACATAACATCACGCCTGAAATACCCAAAGATTATGGCAGAGGCGTACCAAAGGCGTGTTCGTGTTTCATGCGCCTCAAGGAGATGTCAGCATATCGGAAGGGGTCCGAGAGGGCCGATGCCTGCCAGGGTTGCGAGCCTGTTCGAAAGAGATACCGTGGCCCTGGAACACAAAGGGCTAAGAAGGAACACGGATGGGTTTTAGTCAGTACAAGTCTGACACTCCCTTTCGACCCCTCTCCTTCATGACCCCTCCGCCCAGAACAGGAGGGGTCATTTGTAGATTTCACATCCGTAAAAAAAAAAAGGAGTGTAGCCAATTATAGTAAGTACACCCACATTTTGTGAGTGATGTTTAAATTCCATGTAATTGGGGGTCGAGCGTACGAGTATTACTAATCAACTGGGAACAAACCCAGACTCCGTGGCTGCTAATGAGAAAATTCCTGAAGGAAAAACCCAATAACACTTTGCCCGACACGGGAATCAAACTCAGGAACTCATGCTCAGCAGTCGCGCTCAGCAGACCGCTAGACCAAAGAAGCAGGGCCTCAGTGACGGTTTAAAGGAAAAATTACATACGTGTACTCGCTGAGGGTTTAGGCACAAAATCCCTTTTAAAACAAGGGTGGTGCAAATTCAGTCTCTGGGCTCCTACTGATAATCTCCTGATGAAAAAAGGCTCTAATTTGCCTTCTTCGTTTTTAAGCTGGTTGAAAACCAATACTAACACGTCCTGGAAATCGAATTCAACACCCTACGTTAATCAGTCACCAACACTATATATCAAAAAAACAAAATCTGCCCACCTTACATACTGTCGAGTTACGCCAACACTCATGTTAGCATCTGTTTTTTTTTAACGATTTTCATCATGTTGGTCTCTTGGTACAAGAAATTCATTTTCATCAAGCTCGTTTTACCTTTGGGCAGAGACCAAGGAGCATAACATATCCCGTCCTGAAACAAAAGCATTCCAACATGAAAGCAACACACGGAACGTACGAGTAGTCTCAGAGACAACGTCACATAATCCCTCCCCATTCGCAGACCACTGCAGCTTAAGTAAGACCCGTGTCTTGTATTGTATTGTATTGTATTGTATAGCGGGCTGGTTTCCGCAACTCCACGTCTAAAGCGCGTATTTTGCGTACGGGTGGGAACATTACTCCAACCACCCCAGCTCCCCGAGAAAGGCCAGCAGCCCCTTGGTGTTGCTGACGATCTCGCGGAGAGTACCTGGGTTACCTAAGTACTTTGCCCTGTATGTTGCAACCTCTGGGCAGTGTAGAAGCACGTGGGCTGCTGTCTCGTCCTCCTCCAAGCAGGCTCTGCACAGTGGACTATCTGTGACACCTAGGACAAAGAGGTGTTTATTAAAAGAGCCGTGACCAGTGATGGCGGCTGTGACTATGCGGAGCTGTAATTTGGTCAGCCGAAGCATCCGTTTGGTGAGGCGGCCATCTATAGTAGGAAGTGCCTCCTTGGCCTGCCTACACTCACCATGGTCTAGCCACAGTTTGTGGTGTTGATCACTGGTGCGTTTCCTTACCAGAGTCCGTAGATATCCGAAGGGGAGTGGCACGATAGGTTCTGGTCCTACTGCTGCCATACTGGAACCCCTTCTAGCGAGTTCGTCCGCTGCATCGTTGCCCCGGGAATCGCTGTGGCCCTTAATCCATTGTATGGTTATGTTATTGTGATTACCGACCTGGTTTAGGCGCTGGTGACACTCGTAAATTAACCCGGAGGTGACCGTGTGGTTGTCTAGTGCTAACAGTACAGCCCTGCTGTCTGAAAGTATGCGGATAGAGTGGTCCTTAGCCCTCCTGGCTAAGATGGCTGATGCGGCCAGGGAAATGCCCATGCATTCCGCCTGAAATACCGTGTTGTGGACCCCCAGTGGTACGGCTATATGGATGTTGAGATCCTCTGAGAATACTCCGGCCCCAGTACCCGTACCTGTTTTAGATCCGTCCGTGAAGATCCGTAACTCTGCAGGGTTTAACCCCTCGCAGCGGTGGTCCTCGTGGAGCTGGATCTTGTATTTTTTGTCGAATACAAATTGTTTTGGTACCCGATCGTTAATGGCTTTCGCCAGGGGGAACTCGTTGTAGAATCCCTCTAGTGCCGCAGTGTGTTGCGTGTTTGACTTACTCCACAGTTGAAGTGTTTTGAGGCGTGCTGCCGCCATTGTTGCCTCCTGTTGTATGTACAGATGGAGCGGCGGAAGCTCCAGCATGGCTTCGAGAGCCGCTGTCGGAGTGGTTCTCATGCAGCCTGTAATTGCCATGCAGGCAAGCCTTTGCATGCGTTGAAGTTTGTTCGAGGCTGTGACTAGTCTGGTGCGTGGCCACCAGACCACCGCCCCGTACGAGATCATGGGACGGATCACCGCGCGGTATAGCCAAAGAATTATTTTGGGGGATAGGCCCCACTTCTTACCTATCATCCTCCTGCACTGCCAGAAGGTGATGCACGCCCTGTTTATTTTGTTGTCTAAGTGACTGCTCCAGTTTAACTTACTGTCTAGGATGACTCCCAGGTACTTGACTTCAGTGGCTAACTGAAGTTCTGTATCAAATAGTTTAGGCAAGCGATAAGGTCCTAAAGTTCGTTTTTGGGTGAACATGACTAACTCAGTTTTCGTGGGATTGACTGAAAGGTCATATTCCCTGCACCATCGTTCCACGATGCGTAGCGCCTGTTGGGTGAGGTTACAGATTGTTCCTGTCACTTTTCCCGAGATGAGAATAGCAAGGTCATCTGCATACCCAATTGTGTAGAAATGACTGGCGTTGAGTTTGGTGATGAGATCATTTATCACCAGATTCCAGAGGAGGGGGGAAATTACTCCTCCTTGGGGGCAACCTCTGGCTATCAGAGCCATCTGCTGCTGTCCTTCTAAGCGAACCGCTCGTTTGCTCAGCATGTTAGTAATCCAGTCAATCAGCACCTGTTCCGCCCCATGACGAGACAAGGCGGAGCTGATGCTGGAAAAGTTGGTTTTATCGAAGGCTCCTTCGATGTCTATGAAGGTTCCAAGGCAGGTACCCTTCTGATGTATAGCATCTTCAATCCGACTGACTACCAGGTGGAGTGCCGATTCAGTGGACTTACCCGAGCTGTATGCATGTTGGTTGCTGTGTAGTGGAATAGTTTTCAACGCGCCCTCCCTCAGCTCTCTCTCGCAAATTCTCTCCATGGTTTTTAGAAGGAAGGAGGTTAGGCTGATTGGTCTGTGGGATTTGGCATTGGTGTAGTCACTCTTACCTGGCTTTGGAATGAATATGACTTTCACTTCCCTCCATCCTTTCGGAACGTATCTAAAGGCCAGGCACGCTCTCATTAGGGGGACCAGTCTACCGGCAACGGAGATTCCTCCCCACTGTAGTAAGGCGGGAAAGATCCCGTCCGGACCTGCCGCCTTAAAAGGATGGAAGCACTGGATCGCCCACTGGAGTTTCTCCAGCGTCACCACTTTATGTGCGTAGCGCCAGTCGTTCTCTGTTGGTGTTTGGTTTGTCTCGGTCCACTCAATTACCTGAGCGAAAGCGCATCCTGGGAAGTGAGTTTCAATTAGGACGCGCATCGCCTCTTCTGTTGATGTGGTGAGTGTGCTGTCCGGTTTTCGGAGAACAACAGGCCCAGTCGTGTTTTGCTGAGCCAGTATTTTCCTTACCCTATTAGCTTGTTGGCATGATTCGATGTTGCCACAGTATTTGCGCCATCCATTTTTGCTCCTGAACCTGATGCATTTTTTATAGCAGGACTTGGCCGCTTTGTACGCGTCCCAGTCCCTGTCAGCGCAGCTGTTCATGGCTCTATTCAGTGCTGTCCTTACCTTCCTGCGCTTGCGTTCCAGATCCGCTCCCCACCAAGGTTGCTGCCCCGGTGTAGAGGGCGGAGTGGTTTCCGGGCAGGCTGAGTGGTAGCTGTCTAACATTGATTTTGTAAGGTGGTTGACTTGGTCGTCAATCTGCAAGATGTCCTCGAACGTTGACCGATGATCGGTCGGTGCAAGCTTGGTTTCTAGGGTTCGTGTATAGGCAGCACGGTCTGTGTTGCGTGGGTTACGCCGTGGCAGTATTGGCGTGACACTAACCTGGATGTCGAAACGGATCCACCTATGGTCCGAGCAGGAGGCCTCCCTGGACACCTGCCACCCGGTGGCCATGGCCGCTGCACCCTCTGATGCCAGGGTTAGGTCTATGATTGTACGGCTGCGCCTGGTTACGAAGGTTGGTTCGGAGCCTGTATTTAGTAGGGTTAAGTTTGTAGTGAATAAATAGTCAACTAGAGCCTTACCCCGTTCGTTTTGCGTTTCCATGCCCCACAGAGGGTGATGAGCGTTAGCGTCAGCGCCTATGACAACCTCCAGCCCCAAGCTCTCGCAATGTCTCACGAGGCGGGCGAGGTCATGCGGCGGCGGATCCTCAGCCTCAGGCATGTATGCCGAGGCGAAGACGACTGCTACCTCTGTGTCGTCGCGCTGTAAGGTCAACCTTACTGCAGAGATATCCCTGCAACAGAAGTCTGTCAGTGGTTGTGCTTTAATGTTACCTGTCGTATAAATGCACGATCTTGGGTGATCGTGATCTGTACTAACCAGAAGCTTACCTCCAAGATTGGAGAGGCCTTGTATGTGGCCGGCCCTGATCCACGGCTCCTGGATCAAGGCAATGGCCGTATGTTGGACCTCCAACCACTTACGCAGCTGAGCCGTTGCGGTTTGGCTGTGGTGGAGGTTAGCCTGCAGCACTCTACAGGTCGACGAAGGGGACGCCATCGCTGGTCGTGCCTTCCTCGTCGCCCTCCAGACGCAGCCCGGCGAACAGGTCACCCGCGTCAAAGCCGTCCCCCTCCGAGTCCGAGACCGACGACAAGTTATTGCCATCGAGCTCGTCACCCGATGTGAGGACAGCGTCCACGCCGGCCGCGGCCGGGACTGCTGTAGATGTTGGCACCTCTGGCGCCGCAGGCGCTGCCGGCTCCGCCGGCGCTATTGGCACCTCTGGCGCTGCTGGCACCGTCGGCACCGGCGGCGCTGCTGCCGCAGGTGCAACCACGGTTGCTGCCGCGGTGTCAGTGTGGGGGGAAGCTACCTTCTCCTCCTTCTTGACCTCGACGATCGTCCCCGTGGCCGGGTCCCATCCCTGAGGGACGTCGACAAATCTGCCGTTCGCACCCTGAAATTTCACGTACGCCGTCCCTACCCCGAAGGAGAGACGACGTTCGGCCTTCATCAGGGTGGGAATTTGGTCCTCAGGGACCCCGACCACCACGAACCACGCATCGGCCTGTCTGTCCGTGTGCAGCAGTACCCATCCCTTGATGTCGATCCAGGGATTTTGGTAGCACAGAGCGCGTCCAATGATGGACTGCTCTGCGAAAATCCCCTGTGCATCCGGGATGAGAATGCCGCATCTCACTCGCCTTTTTATTTCCGTCTGCCTCCTGACCACTAGCGAGGTACTAGTGGAGGGAGGCATCTCAGATATCACCGTCCTCAGCCAGGCTAAGGTGTAGTCACTGCAAGGCCACAGTTTTAAGACCCCTCCGGTGAACACCGGCCTTGCTCTAAAGGCCGGTGCAGGTGAGTCCTGTTTAGCGGAGAGGCACTCGGTGACGATCCTCCTCTGTATGGCCGCGAGCACCTCTTCTGATGTCCCCTTGGTTATGAACCCCGTGCGGTCGCAGGTGACTGCGACATCAAGCTCGGAGCCCACAGCTTGGGCGTAGCTACGGTTGGCGGCCCGCTTGGATTTATCAAGCCGCGGCCGCTTATGCTCCCCACGAGGTGACGAGGTCTCGTTGAGAGCTCGCTTGGCCGTGGCCTGATCCTTCCGATCGGGTCCCTGTGCTGTCATCTGGGCTTGTCCCTTCAAGCTGGTTGACGGTTGGCTGGGTCCTGGGCGACTATTGTCGACCATGGCCTGCTCCCGCTTTCCTGCGGAGAAGATGACATTACAGCCGGTCGGTCGAGCCGAATCTGCGGCGTTAGCCTGTAGATTACGTGGAGTCTTACCTTTCCACCGTTTCTGGCGCCGTTCCTTTTTGGACGGTCTGTTCCTTCTCCAACCGTTGCCCGCCGTAGGGGCCGGAGCTGCTGGCGCTGAGGGATCAGCGCGTTGTGTAGCCGGAGTGTCCTTGGCCTTCCTCCGCCTATTACCCTGCACCTGCCAGGTAAACGCGGACGTGTCCCCGGCGGTGCTGATCTCGTCCGGTTGGCCAGTGACGGCCAGCGGGGGAGGGGTAGCTTGAGGAGCCATAGGTGGAGGTGTCTTCAGTAGAGGAGCCCTGCCACCGGTATTAACCGTCGTGGGGGGCTGTACACCTGTAACTAAAAGAGGATCGGTACTGGTCCCAATCAGCGCCGATGTCCTCTGTATTTTCCGGGACTTTATTTTGGTCTTGGCCACGGTTCTCGCCGCAGCCGGACCGGTACCCGCGCTGGAGCCCGCTGCATTGACAGCGGAGCACCCAGGGGCGAGAGAGGTGCTGCATGCACCCCTCTTGGGAGTATCTTTGGCTTTCGCCTCCACTCCGATGTGTGGTTGTGTGGTGTGTGTGTATGTGTGTGTGGTGGGTGTGTTTGTTTGTGTAGCGTTTGTGTGTGTGTGTGTGTGTTTGGTGTCGTATGGGCTTGTAGTATCCATAGTTAGTTGTAGTTTTGTTTCATCTCTCTGGCCTCCCACCCTCCACGGAGCCCGCACCTGGGAACGTCTCGCTACAAACTAGCTTACCGTTAGGAGTACCATCGAGATATAGGGGCGAGAGGCTGGCTTACAGTGCGACATCGGGTGCTTGATCGGGTTGGCCGTGGGGACGCCCTGTCCCTTCTGGAACTGATCAACCCTCACTTACACCGTCAGCATGACCTTAACCCACCGCTGCGACAATCCGAGGACGGCCACAGCGGACCCCCCGCTCCTCGCCGAGGCCCTCTGACGGGACACTCTGACCATTTCCCTACCCTTGGCTATTGGTTAGGGCTACCGTTTTGCTTGAAATCCGGACCAAAGAGGGCGTGTTGCCTTACGGACACATTACCGCCAGCGCCGCTCGACTCAGCCCCCCAGGACTCCTTCATCCCCGCTTACGGCGCTCGACTGCGCAGGTCCTAGCGCAGGTGACTATATGTTCCTACCCGTCGCCAGCAGAGTTTAGTGACGGCCGAGCCCACAACCACTCAGTCACAGAGAGTCATGGTTAGGAGAAAAAGCGCCTGGTGGTTTTTGTTGCGTCTATTTCTTAGGGAATTAGACCAAGAACAGGGCGGCAACCTCGTGAAGGTGAATCCGCCAGACTTGCCTTGAGGATCCACACGACTGTAGCGCTCTCCCTCAAGACCCCGCCACCTTACCGCTTCTGAGGGAAGCAGTAAGGTAGGCTTGTATCTATACTACCAAGCAAAGCGTAAGCAAAGCGTGTCGTTGTGCAACCGCAAAAGCATAAACACAAACCCACCCCAGACCCGTGTCTTAGTTACTAGTGACACTCAAGTGTACCTATCTACTATTGCGTATGTTCCATGTGTGTCCATGTCTCCTGTTTAGGACTTTATGGTGGACAAGTAAGGGACTGTTTATCGGCTTACTAATTAATTAGGTGATCAAGTAATATGCAAAATAGTTTTTCTGAGTTGTTTTTTTCGGTTGTGCGTTGTTTCGTCGCTAATTGTTTCATCGAATTTCGTTTCACATAAATTGTTTCTCATATTATCATTTCATAGAATAATCAATACGCAGAATACTTACTTTGAAAAAAATTAGATCATCAATTTTTGTTTCAAATAAAGTTTGATGTTAGAATATTCATATCATAGAACAACAAATCAAATATTCTTTATCCACATATTGTTTGTTTCACATAAAACTTATTACGAAGAATTGCATTTTATCGAGTGACAGTTTCTAAAACTCATACCTTTGAAAAATACATATCCTCCTATAAAATTACATCACCGCATTCACAAAAATAATGCGGTTAAATTCTTGTCAAGTAGGAAAACAATCTTTTTATTCTCACTAATGGTGTTCATGCCTGTTGCACGCAGCATGCAAGCAAGCATGTAGCATGCAAGCAAGCATGCAACATGCAGCATGCAAGCAAGCATGCAACATGCAGCGTGCAAGCAAGCATGCAGCATGCAACAAGCATGGTTTCTGTCACGGCTCCGGCGCTGCGGGGCTTCGGCGGCCCCACGCGAGTTCATCGTCGCAGATGGTATTAACGCTCACCACCGCAGTTTCAACTTGCTGGCCAGCCTCAGCCGCGGCGGCAAGCGATAGATACCACCTGCTCCTCAGCTCGCGGGCCGCCTCATCCCTCCGCGCCTACGCGGGCTTAAATTACACTCTAGGGGTAGGGCAGACAAGACTACGTGGAGTCTGATTTGCAGCCATTCGTTTTTGTCACTAAATTTTGTAGTACAACATATTGACTTTTAAGGACAATATTTTAATTTAAGGTTAGTAATTTCGTTGAAATAAAATACCATGGAAACATACATCGAACAAACAATATTCGTTAAAAAGTAATTCTATTGTTTGATAAATTTGTTAAATAAAAAAATGTGAGTATAAAATTCATTGAAGTGTGTTTCTGTAAAATATGTTTCATTCAAGTAAATAGTAGTTGAAACAAAAATATTCGAAATAAAAATACGAGGACCAAATATTATGTGAAACATTTTCTGGGAAACGAAATTTTGTGAAACTTCTATCTGCGAAACAAGGTGACACCGTTTTTTTCGTATACACCATGAAGGATTACCCAGTCTAGGCTGGCTGACTATATAGGTGTGCCGCATCTATCTACTTAATAATCGTCACTCATACGACTTGGACTTGGCGATTTGGTGGCTTGATGTGTTATGTAGCCGTGTGTAGGTTACGGGCTGAGGCTTTATAATATACTTGGTAAAGACGACTAATTCAAGAATTACAGCACCTAGGCGTTCAAATGGCGCCTCAAGCATTAAAGAGTCAATCACACGAATTATGAGTGGAAGCGACGACACCCTATAGAGGTACGTACTGTATTAAACCTTATGTTCCTTATTATAAAGCCAGATATAATAAAGCATCGTTAAGAGGGGACTCTAGGCTGGAAGAATTTGAAGAATAGGTATTTGAAGAAACTATTGCCGTCGCGCTGCGACCGACCAAGCCCCCGTAAAGTGCAAAAGGGACAACTACAACTCACGCTGATTTTACCTACAAAAATCGTGACCATAAGACGTTTTGTGTTCCGCTGTTTTCTTCTTCAAATCAAAACTGATCTAATTAATTCTTATATCAAAATTTAGAGGAAAAGTATATCTATGCTTCTATCATTTTCTTTGGGTTTTTTTTCGGGTTTTTGGAATGTCAGTGATTATGTTCTTAAAAAAAGGAAATGATAGGAGCATGTATTAATAAGACGTAGATTTTTTGGAAAAAAATCATAGCTCTAGACGCATTATCCACGAAGAAAACAGCGGAATACGTTTGTATGGAGAAAGGCTCACTAGAGTCCCTTCTTAAAGGTATGCTGGAAGAGATTTCTTTAGAAATAAGCATCACGTTTGTACCTATTTTGTGTTCCTTTATTCTTATCTGTATGAAGTGTGTACTTAAATTGTTAAATAAATAAGAGCGCCAGTTCAAAAAAATGCTGATAAAGAAAACAATAATACCAACTACCGACTTATAAAATAGATGATGCTCGCAGTTATTTTCTCAACCTCATGATAATTTGCGAAGAGATTAACACTCAGAAATGAAAGCCAAAGATCACTTGTTTGGAGTGGAACACACACTTCCACTCAGCATGCATATTTATTTCGCCCGCATTTGCAAATAGCCAGACAGCTTTAAAACGCAGCGATGTATCACATTTCAGCGCTCCACATTGTTCTTGCTATGGGGGTATGAATTAGATAAGCTCATCTTCTTAGCGTGTCAATGACAATTCAAATTGAGACAGGCCAAAATTTGGCGACGAGTTTGGCACTTTCAGTAGCGTCCATCAGCTTCTGTGATGTGCAAGCAACAGGACAGACTGGACATGATATCAAGTGTCCCATCGTTTGTTGGGCAACACCACATTTACACTCCAGGACAGAGTCATCTATGAATCTTCACCTGAACAGGTTTTCCTTGCTTCGGCCAACCTGTATCTGGAGTCCATTAAAAGGCTTCCAGATTAGCCAAGGCAAGTCGTGTCCAGGTGGGAGATTTTCAGTAAGTGGCACAGTGACAGTGGCAGTGGCATGGCATAATGTAGAAACGTTAAATATCGACTGCACATCATCAATTAGAGAATAGAAACGTTACACAGCTTTCAGAGTTGTGTCTGTCCGTAAATTCTGCCAGTAAAGCAGCTTGGGTACTTACGAAAGAAAAGACCGCAAAATCATAAACGTTAGGACGACGATCCTTCTTTCCACTGTCCAGTTTCACCTCTTTTAATCCCATTGAATGATTTTTTCATGAAACAGACATTCAATGCGATTACATTAACTTAGTGGGTTTTATTGATGATATTAATGATGATAATTCTGTGAGGAGCTCGTGGCTACATAATAACAGCCACCCGGGTCGATCTTTAAGGTTAAGCCGTGCTTGCCGAGGTTGGTCCGTGGATTGGTGACCATAATTACATACCGAGTTTCCTCCGTGCCTCGGAAACCACGTTAAGCCGTTGGTCCCGGCTGTCATTTGTAGATTTTTGACAGTCGTTACAAGTAGTTAGAAGCCAAAAAGTCTGACATCCAGTCTTACCAAGGGGTATCGTATTACCCAGTAACTGGGTTGTGGAGGTCAGATAGGCAGTCGCTTCATGTAAAATACTGGTACTCAGCTGCAACCGGTTAGGCTGGAAGCCGACTCCAAGATAGTTTGGGAAAAGGCTAGGCAGATGATGATGGAATTCTGTAAATACATACGTTTTACGGCCGCGAGTCATATTTTGGTTCCACAAATAAGACACCAACACCAACCTGCGAGTTGGCTATCCTGGCGCTTCACCATTTACTAGGATTCTTCTTTTTCACATTCATACTCGGTGTCGTCATATGAAAACTGCGGGATACCCCGACGTTACCTGACACCAACTAAATGGCCTTTGTTTTCAGCATAAATTCCACTTTACATGTTTAGTTTTGCAACTTTCAGTGTAAATTCCTCGCAATGACACAGATTAAATGTTTTCCGAATAAAGTTTTAGCGCACTGCAGATTTCGCGAGTCAATCCGAGAGCGTTTACTTAGTTTGTGTGTTGAACGTTTAAAAGTTGTTGTAACTGTTATTTTTGTGTTCTAAAAGGGAATATGTTTTGATTAAGCTTATTGAATGTTCTTTTCATATATATTTTTACAAACAGACATCATTTTGTCATTTGAATTTGGACACTACTATTTCATAATCTAAACGATACTGCAGCCTAGTGCTTTGTTTAGGAATAAACTACCATTAATGTCCAACCACAAATACAAAACCATCGAAAAACATACATTTATTCACCCCAAAATAAACACAAACGCATTTAATTACCAGCCAATCAATAAAACAGTTTATCAAAACAGTGTTTTATCCTTAAATTCTATGCAATCCGAATGACAGTGGCTCGCAATGAGAGCAATTAAATAAATGTGTTCCGAGCTAGTTACATTGAACGGAGCGTGCTGAGCCCACCAAATAGCCTATAAAATTCATGACCCGTTTAGATTTAAGCGAGTGGACGGGATAGTTACTGGAACGTATGGTTCAATTGCCGCACAATGATTTATGTGTTTGATTCCTCGGTTACTGATTGTGTGAGGTTGTGGTTTAGTAGGAAATGTGGTCTGAATTCTGGAATTCCTTGCAATAGAAAAATGCGCGAAAGTTCTATCGATTTGTATTGGCAATGCCAAAAAATACTATAATATGCTAATTGATTCGCACAATTCTTCATTTGATTTGTAAAGATTAATGGTTTCTGCCTCCAATGGTCTTCCAAGCTACCCCGATGATCTTAGAGCCAAGCCAGAGGTCCATGGGTGGCATTAAAACTTTTGTTACCAGGTTAGGCACCCACCAACCACACGATAAAAGAAAATGATCTTAAATATTTTTTGTTAGCCCGATTTGTACCAATCCTGGGCAAAAGCCTCTTCCCATTCCTTCCACTTCTCTGGATGTTGTGCTTCTTCCCGCGAACTTCTTCGAAGTGCCGCGAATCCGTCTAGCTACCGTAGTAAGTTCATACACGTATCACCAAACTTACTTGAAATATAAATCAGTAGCCGCAATATATTGTTATCACAAATATCACTGCTCCATATATTTTCGTCATAAGCCCGTATCTATTATGAACGGGGACTGTTTCTCTAAGAAAAATAATCCAGCAAATGCACTACTGTCCAGCAAAAAACCAAATGTAAACACAGCACAAGTTATTTTAGAACGCAAGCAATGAAATTACTAAACGTAATTGGTTCGGAGTTTTTATCTGTGTTTATGTTGCACTAATCTAGAAAATTGTAATCTAATGCTAAAGGAGAAAACGGATCGTAATCCTCATTGAGTACTATTTACTTTCTTACTTAGATACTGAAACTCGTTCGATCGAGAGCCGACGATCGACTGAAGTTTTATTGCGATTTGGAATTTGTGTAACTCTTCTTAAGCAAATTGGAGTTCGGTTAGGTCGATTGAAGAGTAGGTCTACAGTACTATCTATTCTATTTTCAAAATGTTGATAGACTTTAGGAGCTCGTGGCTAAATAATAACAGCCGCTCGGGTCGATCTTCAGGTTAAGCCACGCTTGCCTAGGTTGGTCCATGGATTGGTGACCACCCATTAGATACCGAGTTTTCTCCGTGCCTTGGATATCACGTTTAGCCGTTGGTCGCGGCTGTCATTTAACACGAAAGTCCGACAATTAACAGTCTTACTAAGCGTTACCGTATTACTCAGTACTAACTGGTTGTGGAGGTCAGATAAGCAGTCGCTCCATGTAAAATACTGGTATTTATTCATCAGCTGCATCGGGTTAGACTGGAAGCCGACCCCAACATATTTGGGAAAAGGCTAAGCAGATGATGAGCTGTTGATAGACCGCTCTGTTATCTGCAGGGATTAATTGATCTAACAGGTGGACAAATGAGCCAATGCGCCATCAAAAAGTTGTGAGCAATAATGATCATAATTTTTACATACATGCATAACCAAGGCAGGGGTAAACTGTGTTTCAGCTACCGTATATCAAAGTAGATACGGCTTATCTACTGTAATTCTTTCGTCATCTACTAAACTGAAAAAACCTAAAAACGAAACGTACCGATCTTTCCAGCACGCGTAGCATGACCGCCGCGCGCCGTAGAAACGGGCTATGTCTATGGAAGAATCGAAAAAACTGACACATTGTCATTGTCTATCTGTCATTATGCCGATTCTTGCATAGACTAAACTCTTTTCTACAGTGGTCATGTTACGCGTGCTGGTGGTGTAAAAGAATAATAACGTTTCAAAAAAGCCTTTTTGCAAACAGCTCTGTTTACCTACAATATTTTATTTATTTTTATATATGATGCACACAGATCAAATATTAGCACTTTCTAACTTAATGATTGCTCTATAGTTATGCAGAACGGGCCAACTGTTAACTATGCTAGTCCTAACTTAGTAGAAAAAGACTTTCTTATCTTTCTGTACACGACGAACTACATTCTTATCTTAAAACATCTTTTATTTCAGATCTTCAACAAAAGCAGATACGACAAAACTTCTAAATGAAAATCTACATTGCGAACTGCATCTCAAAAGACAAAAGAAACAGTGAATTCTGAGAAAACCGTCTGTAATGAGATTTCCTTCTTTCAAAGTCTCCAACGTCCCTTATGACATCTTAAATCTAAACTAATTGCGACTGTTATTGTCTGAGTACACTAGTGCATATTAATAGCATTTTTAAGTTAGGTGCAGTCTTCAGTCCTGCATACAAAGGTGTAATAATTAAAAGTCTTGCTGTCTCTTTCATGTAGCCCGTTTTAGTGGTGTTAGACAAGGATAGAGGTATGTGGTTAGAATGTTCATATATCTTCGAGTAAGGAGACAATTTTCTGTAATGGTTTGCAAGTCTAGCTTGCAGACGTGATTAAATATGAATTAGCTTGTTTCATTCATTTGTCTAGTGTAGTGTCGTGTGTGAGTCAGTAATGACATAGGGGTTTGATGAGCCCGTGAGTTTTTTTTTCATCAAAGCATAGTATTATCACCCTGTATTTTTTCACTGCTGGGACACAAGCCCTATGTGTGTATGCCAAAATTCACACGGTGGATAACACACGCCTTTGTTTTTTTTTATGTTAGACCACGCCCTACATTTAAGGTGGAAGCGCGAGGGTAGTGACCCCGCGAAATTAATTCGTTTAATTTTGCGGGCTATCCTGCATGGCGCCACCCCCTTAACATGTTTTCCTTCACCCTTTTGAGAGCAGAAATGATGAAAGCAAAGTGACCAGACCAAGTGGTTATCAGTAGGCCACACTTTTCCACTGCTTTTCGTCGACAACATTTAAAAAAAATAAAACCGGCCAAGTGGGAGTCGGACTCTTGCACGATGGGTTCCGTACCATTTTTTATAAAAATTACTTTTTTGTATAGGAGCCTCCTTAAATATTTATTTTATTCTGTTTTTAGTATTTGTTGTTATAGCGGCAACAGACTAATACAGATAACAGCAACAGACTAATACAGATAACAGCAACAGATAATCTGTAGAAATTTCAACTGGCTAACTATCACGGTTTATGAGATACAGCCTAGTGACAAACGGACGGACGGACACGCGGACAGCGAAGTCTCAGTAATAGGGACCAGTTTGACCCTTTAGGTATGGAACCCTAAAAAATAAAAATACTTTGTCACAGAAAAACCCAACACCAAACTCCCTCAAAATATTCAAATATTTCACCGATGCCAGCAAAATATGTCACAAATAGACGGAGAATAGCTCACATTGACATTCAAAATAAAAATAAATATCTGAGCTGTGTTGTGTCCCTTGCGGTGTGAAAATATTCCGAATGGAAGTCACTGGAATAAATAAATATATCGAAAGCTCGTATATTTCGTGCAGAGTTCAATAGTTTGTATAAAGTTACTGAACCAAAGTAAAAACCAGTATGTACTGGCAGAAAAAAAAAGGTGTTTTCTATTTTTAAGACTAATAAAACACTTAATAAATTGTTGCCCGCGACCTTCGTCCGCGTGAAGTTATTATAAAAATATTACTTTTCTATTTTGTTAACAATTTCAAGGGCTAAAATTTTTTGCACGGAATCCCAATAATTTTTCAGTAAAATAAAAGTTACGTTACTCCTTCATCAGCATCAGCTGTCGGTCAGTAAAAGTCCTGTCAAAATAGGTCTAGCAGTTTCGGAGATTAGCTGGAAAAAACCGACAGACAGGCAAAAATTTAATCGTATATTGTGACTGGCAAGTGAGAAAAGAATCCTTCTAAGGAAAAACATATTACGTATAACCCCCTACCTACCTCATAATAATATATGCTGATCCAAACCACAGCGTCATCGTATGGAAAAATATTCTAAGGTGTGCAAAAAGATCCCAATAGAATGTAAGTCATCATTATGATAATGTATTCATAGCTTTCGGAAGCAATACAGATTTATCCGTTTTGTGGGACACCCCGAAATTAAGGTTGGGCCTTATCTGCGGGCCGAAGTGCTCGATTTATGGCCAACCCGAGTGGCAATGTGTGATATCTTAATTATTTTACAATCCCTGTAATCTGGGACTGTTGTAATTTCAATACAGGGTTTTAGTTTTGAGGTGTAGTTTCGTATTTCGGTTGTACAGTCACGAACACCAATACTTTATGAGTATATTTTTGCCATACCTATTATTGGAATCAAATATAACAGCTCAAAAATTAGGACCCATTAATATTAATGACAATATTTATCCGTGGTATAACAGTCAAGAACACCAATATTTTTATGAGTATATTTTTGCCATACCTATTATTGGAATCAAATATAACAGCTCACAAATTAGGACCCATTAATATTAATGACAATATTTATCCGTGGTGCTAGGCAAATGGGTTTATCCCAGTTGCCTATTGGCCGTGTTTCGTTCTGTCTCCTGTTGATATGGAGGGAAGCAAAAATTTATGTTTTTTTTCCTACTCCTCCGCTATTCTCTTCTGATAATTTTCGTTGCGGGATCCAAGACAGTTAAATTCTTTGTCTGGGACTTCGTCGAGCATCATTGTCTGGGCGTTTTTCTGGTGGTCGCTACAGACTGTGCACTGTTGATTCTGGTGTACAGAAATTACAGTGGTTTGGGCATAGTGTGGCGGCCTTGTCCCATTCAACATTTGCACAATTACTTACCATAAATTTTAACGCAAAAAAATTAAAAAACCTCTTAGATCTTATTTTCAAAACTCAAAGCATTTATTTCAATTAGACCATTACAAGCACTTTTTAAAGTAAAAAAAAAATCAAAATAAAACGCGAAGCTACAGTCCTCACAAGGCATAATAACTTGTGAAAGTACTGTAGTTGCCCATTCCGTAGCGTAGATCTCTATGGAGAAGAATGGGCAAGAAACTCCATGGACACTCTTTTAAATCAAAATATGTTACACAATCTTGGTTACATCATTCATGTTAAGAATTACAAATATGTGAGAACGATGTAGAAATACGGGCAAGTTAAGAGCGTCCAGAGTAAAAGATTAAATCAGTAATTAAAAAATAAAGTAATTAAAATAAACCGTGGCAGCTTTTGTAAATAATACCTACCTAAGCATTATTTTTGTAGTAAGATCATATTTAATATTTTGTGTCAATGCTTCCAAACTATGAGCCCTTGTCTTAAAGTATTTTTTTATTTATATCTATGGGTTCCAAAATAATATTTTCGTAAAAACATAATATTACAACCAATACAATAGGACAAAATCTCTTTCAAAAGTTGCCAGTTAGTGCTCGCGACTGTACAAAAGTACATACATACGTGTGGGCTGCGGTATTGATGTCGGAATTAGGATTGTAATATGCTAAATAGCCCGCAGCGTTGAATTGGTGTTAGGAGGATGTAGGTAGGTGTTTGGTATCCGTCTAGCCACAAACATAGTTCGAAGTAAGTATTGAACGTTTATTCTGTCGCAATTCACGTCTTAAGAATTACTGTGGTAAAAAAAAACATCACAAGGTACATTCAATGATTCAAGACAACACCTGAAAGCAAAAGTTTTAATACGTGAATACAATAACAGAATACTGAAAAAATATTGACAGATTATATGTCCACAAATAAATAACCATGTCCAGAACACGCTTCAGTCAAAAGTAAACACAGCCCCTCCCCTATAAATCAATAAAGCTTCGTTCATACACCCCACATCAGCTGCTACTGAAATATTTCCCATTAAATATAATTTCCCGTCCATTAATAAGTTCCTGGTCGAAAATCAACAGGGCAACAATAGAACGGGCGCACAATAGACGAATGTTCGCGTGATTTATCTCGAGTTATTGCTGAAGATACGAGCGCGACCATGAGTTACGATGCTCGTCTCGCAGTCGACGCCATATGTTGGAAGCGTTAAAATGCTGCATCGAAGTCAGGGAGAAATATGTTCAGTCAAGAATGAGAGGGAAAAAAATATGATTAAGACTAAACTATCATTGGAAAGCACAGTTAGTGATAATAAAAATAAATAAGATATTTTCGTTTTTACTAATATAAAAGTTTTTGTTACAGTTAAAGTGCTAATTTTCAACTCTCCGATAATTAGGCGTGAAATTTCAGTAAAATTAATTACATTATGTAACGTACTTATCGCGAGTTAATAGCTTGCTTTCTAGTTAAAACATATTTAATAAAATATTCATTATTTCATGCTTAGCTCACATTAACGTTAAAAATTTCATAAATAATGACAGAATTTTCTAAGCTGAAATCACAAGCATTTGCGAAAACATAAAACTTGTAAAGTCCAATCAACAACATTAATTTAAATGAGTTTACGGTTTTTGTTAATATCATTATAAATATTTGATGGCTGTGAGCAATCACTTTAATATTAACTATAAAAAGTTTAAGTAATTTTGAATATCATCTCGTGACTTTTTAATATACGCTCAACTCAACATTTTACAATGGATAAGTATAAGTACCAAACTTTTTATTTCACATAAACCGCTTTTTTACAGGTAAACGATAAACATTTACACTTGAACCAACTTATCTGCGCATACGGGAAAACAGAGAACTAAAATAAATATACTAAGTTTGACATAAATATACTAAATTTGGCATATGTCAAACTTAGTATATTTATGTCGAATTTTCTTGACAAGCGACGTAACCTTGAACTGCACACTGATTTTGTTTGTGAAGTTGCTCTGTTCTTAGAGGGCGAACCTAGTGCCATCAACAGGGCAGAAATCCAAACTCCGTACCTGCTACTGAGAAATTACTGTTGGAAAAACCCAATAACAATTTGCCCGACTAGGGAATCGAACCTATAGGACCTGCTGGCATTCGCGTTTGTGACCACTATACCAACAAGAATTCGGTGCAAAAGCGCCATTTTACAACCCCGTGGGTACACAGCACGTGTGTGCAGTCTTTATTAGCGCTACCGACAAATAAGCGAGTTTCAACCTTACTATGTTAACCAAACTCATTTTAAAATGCGTCTCTAATGGCTTTCTACTGCGGAAACGTGGAAATGCTTTCCAACTAAGTAGGCCTCGCTCGGGTGCAACATTTTGTCTTTTAAATTACATGGTTTTGCTGTTTAGGGTTTTGCGTGGCAATGTGTGGAATGCGGGAGCGTTCTTGTGGTTTATTAAGTTTAATTTTAAGGAAGATTCGAGTAACCTATAGTAGTAACCTATAGTTATTTTGTAGCGCTAAGTTAGTCTTTGCCCCAGAGTGTATCTACTTAACTTTACGGTGTAAAGGACATAGCGATACAAACTTTTTGGATAGGTAGGATCGGTTGGTACATGATATTAGATACCCTAGACTTGTGTGTCTATAAATATGTACTGAATCCATTTCTAAAAGTCTGTGTTACGATTTCCTATAAACCGTGACAAAAAAAAACATCCAAAAGTCTTGAACAAATAAATATGGTGAATACGTACCAACGAAATCTCAAACGGCCAGTGAAATAAATAAAACGGCCGTCCAAAACTGGTAGCAGGAGACAAAAAAAACCTAAAGAACTTAACCAGTCATAAAGCTTCATATATCTACCTTGTATTCTTATATATATTTTCCATATTAAGGAAAAGTTCTTTTATATAAATTGATTTCTCAAACAATACCATAGCAGAAAATCAATATAATGTATTAAATAAACGAACAGAATTTCAAATCGCAATCGTCTGGTAAATAATCGGTGATAAGCGAAGTACAGTAAATTTAAGTCACCAATAGTCATAAAATAAAGGCGAATATTTCGTGAGTAACCCTAGTACCCTATCATGAGGAATTATGACGTGCATGGCGGGTTCAGTCCATTGTTAATGCACTAAATGAAGTTTTCCGTTAATTCGCACATAAACTTCGCGTTCTGGCTTATTAAGGTTTGTTTGCTTGCTATAATAATATTGTTGGAAATACAAAAGGTGGAGTTTATTTTAAATTATATTTTGATTTTTTATAAAGTTTTGTAGAGTTATTTTACAATACTTTGTGCCAATAATGTGTTAAAAGTGCACTCAATAAAAAAATACTGTCATTTCTTGATTTTCCAACATGCAGCAAATAGAAATAGAAACAATTTATTACAGTACTACGATAAAAAAAAACCCGATATAATAGGAGTATCTAAGAATGTAAACTTTAGGCTTCATTCACAAATTGAGCACATCAAGTACGTAGTTCCTCAAAAATATTAAAACCATAAATAACACCTAATAACATCATCAGACTTTACCCAAGTTAAGAATCTTCTAAACGACTTAACCCTCCAACTGATTAAAACTCAACCAAACACATACACAAACAAGAATTACTCACATTAGTAGTAAAACAAGAACGCGGTAATACCCATTTATTAGGCAGTGGCCCCACCGTAGCCAACTGGCGAAATGTGGGTGAACTTTTAGGTACATCTCTGTATAAACTTTCAAGGACTACAGGGGTGATGATATATTATTTTATCAACGATTTCTCGAAAACTTACACAAGATTGTAGGTTTAAGACAAATATTATGGTTAGTAAAAAAACCTTTTTAAAAAAAAGCCTTTATATAAATGCTTTAAAAACAAGAAAATAAAATTTTCTTTTAAAATTTTAACTATCAACTTATAACCTCATTATACACAATTTATATGATCATAAAAGCTTGTCGCGAGGTTTACTTGTGTAAATAAAATAGTACCTACCTATTTAATTGAGTAACTTAATCTGCTAAGCTTTTCTTTTTTTTAAATTTTATTTTAATTATATACTTATGGGTACGAGTACATACGCAAACCTCGCGACAACGACTCGACACCAACAAACGTTGAGGAATTCCCTCGTGAGAGGACGATCCTGGCCGCAGGATGAGATCATGATAGAATTTATGTTTATCCATCAAACGTGCATACAAATTTTCGTGTCTGTGCTATTTACCGTTGAGGAGTTCCCTCGTCAGAAGACGATCCTGGTTGCAGGATAAGTTCATGATACAAATCGTGATTATCCATCAAATATGAACTCGTACACAATGTTTCGTGTCGGTGCTATTAAACG
This sequence comes from Cerastis leucographa, assembly GCA_963082945.1. Lineage (NCBI taxonomy): Eukaryota > Metazoa > Arthropoda > Insecta > Lepidoptera > Noctuidae > Cerastis > Cerastis leucographa. The sequence goes on along the minus strand of OY720358.1, from coordinate 16,735,036 downwards.
TTGAGGAGTTCCCTCGTGAGAAGACGATCCTGGCTGCAGGATGAGATCATGATAGAATTCATGTTCATCCATCAAATATGAACGTGCATACAAATTTTCGTGTCTGTGCTATTGACCGTTGAGGAGTTCCCTCGTCAGAAGACGATCCTGGTTGCAGGATAAGTTCATGAGACAAATCGTGATTATCCATCAAATATGAACTCGTACGCAAAGTTTCGTGTCTGTGCTATTAAACGTTGAGGAGTTCTTTCGTGAGGAGACGATCCTGGCTGCAGGATTAAGTTATGTCTGTCATAAAAATGTATTGTCACCAGAACCAAAGGTGTGTACAAAATTTCAGCTCAATCGGACATCGGAAAGTGGTTCTAATTTAGCTTCCAAGAATCCACCGTAAAAAACATACATACATTGCAAGTTAAATAAAAGCTTTTAAAAAAAAAACACTCTTTAGAGTGAGGCTATTTTATTTCTCGTATTCTTCTCAGCAAACCCTTTCAATTGATACCCATATGATGGAAATGCATATAAAATAACTAATCCGGAATTTTTTGACGCCCTGTAATTTTGATACTTGTACATATTTTATTTTTATTTTATATTTATTTGTAGTCTGTAAATAATGTACATATGTAATATTAATAAAAAAAATATTTCCTTACTTCTAAGGTTTTTACATAGTTTAGTTACAGGCGAAGCTCACAAAAGCGTGTTAAAAAGAGATTCTATTATGTCCATAGTAGACCGTTGATGTTAAAACTGCTGGCTAGTACTCTCGTTTATCGCAGCAACAAAATATCAAATAGAATACTCGCTCAGCGACACCCACTTGCCGGGTATAACTTTAAAGTATAAAAAATAAACACTTGCTAACGGACTCTAGCTTGATAAGATAATAATTTATTAGCGTAAAACGTGGTTTACGTATACAGCGAGAAATCACTCGTCGCCTTCACGTTCTCGCAAATGATCCAGCATCAATGTTATCTGTACTTGCTGCACGTTGCTCGCCAACTCGTTTCTAGTTACTATCCCCACTCGCTTATCGCTAATCGTCGACAGTAAGACAAGTGCCTTATGGGTATTACCACGTAATTTCAGTTATAAATGCGTCGACGTCGTTAGTGACGTTTGTCATCGCCCATCGGCCATTTTGTTAATGCATTCCTCAAGGAGGGAACGTTGGGATCCTTTTGTTGTGAAATGACAGCTATTCAAGGAATCTAGGGTTGTTATACGATGATGGGACAGGAATTTAGGCTAAGTTTTGGGTTTAGTTTTGTTATTTATAGAACTAGCTTTGACCTGCGGCTTCTCTTGCGTGGATGTCGGTTATTAACCACAAGGATGTGTTGCCAGCCGGAACTCCACGTCCAAAGCGCGTATTTTGCGTACGGTACAAAAGAGTATCTAATTATGTACTGGGTTAGACGCAAGGGGAGATATAGGTCTTGTTCTTTCCATGTGCAAGTTTTAGCAACAGCCGTTCAACTATTAAGTAACAAGAAAATAGACAGAGAGGCAGAATTACTTTCGCATATATGTAGCGACCCGCCCCTACTTGTCACCTATCGGATCCAAAACTCTAACTTCTCATCTTTCAAGCTGCAAACCAACCATACAGCGTCACAAACATTCTGCCATTAGGTAGAATGTAGCAGAAACCTTCAGCTATTGTTTCATCGAAAACTTGTACCTACATTGTTGTTAAATAAATAAATCTGAATCAGAATCAAAATTTTATCGGTTGAGTGGTTTCGGAGATTATCGTGTACGAACATACTTACACGTGATTTTTAATAGATTTTTTAGTGTAATGCTTGTGTAACCACAAGCATTACACTCGTACGAGTGAAAATTTGTAAAAAAAAATTATAGGAATGAAGTTTTATTAAAAGACATCGCCCTCTAATTATATCTGGCGTTCTCGCTCTTATTACAGACATTAACTCTTTTATTAGCTCTAAAAGTAAATGGGATTACAGATTTATAGTTTCAAAAGTCAATAAAAACTTTTTTGCTATAATTCTTGATTCTAAATGCATATTATATCCAATGGCTCCTATATTCTTAAGATCGGAGGCACTAGAGAAAGTGACGTTACTCGCTCGCAGTGGTAAAAGTTTTGAAAGCCATTGCCCATGTGTTGACTTTAATATTTGGATCATTTAACTATCTATCTACAATCTTCCTTACTTTAAATGCGAAAATTTGGATGGAAGGATGTTTGTTCCTCAATCACGCGAGAACGGCCGAACGGATCTGAATATTTGACACAGAGACTTATAGTTTGGAATAGCATATAGGATACTTTTTAACCTAGTAATACGATCATGCGATTCATCTTCACGTGCTACTGCGCTACTAGTTAACAAAAATGTAAAACAAATCTTTAGATATCACTTCTATAATACTTATGTCATCATAATCCATATTATATTTTTAGATTTAAGTAAAATTTATATTATACTAGCTGTCCCGCGCAACTTCGTCTGCGTTACATTTTCCCCGTCTTCGCAACATTTTTCATTGCCACTCCGCTCCTTTTGGTCGTAGCGTGATGATATATAGCCTATGTCCTTCCCCAGGTTGAAATCTATCTTGTTGTCAAATTTCATTAAGACCCGATCAGCCGTTAAGTTAGTATGGATTCAGATTGTATGATTTATTATTAATATTCTAGAACTTTATGTTGTTGTCATTATGGTGTATGCTGCGTATACATATAATAGGCGTACATACCCCCGCTTTTATTTTAATGTTATTGTTTTATGTAATGAGTCGCAGTACAGTTTTGTCGCACAAGCGTTAATCGCGCTTCCGTGTGTCGACCTCACGTTATACACTCAATAAATAGTATGTATTGCTGTTGGTGTACCTAATAAATAAATAAATAAATCATGTACGGCAAATACCGAACTCCACGCGAGTGATGTGCGGTCGTAAGCCAGTTCCATAATAAATGAAAGTACCCAGCAGTGGAATTACACAGGGTAATAGTAACACTAACCCAGCACAAAACTACAATCACAATCCGCGTTTAATCCAACCCAATAAAATAAACTGTAACAATAAAGCCTGTGTCTAATATACACAGTGTGCAGTCACATGTCACACATAATTGCAATTCTTGGCAGCGATGCTTGCGTTGTAAAATGTTGGCTGGAATTGTGCCGCATAATGTGTTCTGTTCGCGTACATGAGATGTGGTCTTTATTGTGTTAATGTTGTACGAAACACGAAACATGAGAGCGGCGGTGGCCCAGTGGTGGCAGCCCCGACTTACGAATGTTAAGCCGTGGTTTCGAACCCAGGCAGGCATGTACTTTGTGTAATTTATTTCATCATCGCTGCTCTGAAAAACGGTGAAGGAAAACATCGTGAGGAAACCGGTATGTCCTAGAACCTAAAATTCGAAGACATGTGACATCTCCCAACCCGCACTGGGCCCGCGTGGATAACAGCCCACTCCCTCTCATTGTAGAGGAGGCCTGTGTCCCAGCAGTGGGAACATTATAGGCTAATGATGATGATGATGATGATGATGATGATGAAGATGTACGAAACATAACATACCATGAAGCTTGTAATCCTAGAACACCTCTGCCTCTGCCATAGGTGTACCTAATAGTACACCCACACTTATGCCGCCACCGCCACTTGTGTTTAAGTCCAATGTGATAGCTATCTATCAAGCCTGTATTCATCCACTGCTGGACATATGCCTCTCCCATGACACGCCACTGAGCATGATCCTCGGCCACTCTCATTCAGCTCTTGCCAGCCGCCTTGCGAAGATCATCGCTCCACCGAGTCTGAGGACGTCCTACGCTACGTTTACCGATCCGTGCTCTCCACTCAAGAACTCGTCTACCCCAACGGTTATCGGTTCTTCGGGTTATATGGCCGGCCCATTGCCACTCCAGCGTGCTTATGCGGTGGGCTATGTCGATACTCTTGGTTCTCTGTCGGATCACCTCGTTACGAACTCGATCTTTCAGAGAAACCCCGAGCATAGCCCTTTCCTTAGCACGTTGAGCGACTTTAAATTTGTGGACCAACCCTACCGTGAGTGTCCACGTTTCGGCACCGTACGTCATGACGGGTAGGACGCACTGATTATAGACTCTCGTCTTTAGACTCTGTGGAATTTGCTTTTGCTATCAACCGAGCATAGATCCAGACTCCGTGGCTGCTACTACCAAATTCCTGATGTAAAAACCCAACAACACTTTGCCCAGCCTGGGAATCGAACCGAGCACCTCATGCTCCGCAGTCCCGAATGCGACCACTAGACCAACGATGCAGTAATGTTGAAAGTGGTGGTTTCTTGAGTTTATAAAACACTATCCTGTGCCCGCGGCATCGCACGCTTGGAGTTCGGTAAATTGTACTACCCGGATAAAAAGTATCCTATGTGTTAATCCAGGTTATAAACTACGAGTACTCACGTGCCCAATTTAATCCAAATCCGTTCAATGGTTTTCGCGTGAAAGAGTAACAAACATACATTCTCACAAACTTTCGCATTTATAATATTAGTAGGAATATTTCGACCTGTAATGGACGACATGGAATTAACGTGAAACCATCATATCTATTAGTTAAGTTGAGGTGTGTTGTTATAAACTTAAGTCTAGCTGTAAACGTAAAATGTAATTTTAGCCTATTTCTTTATCTCTGAACATTGTGGGCTCTTCATTTGTATAATCCCTTATGTTTGATTTATGTGTATTACAGAATGTATATTTTTCAGTTCTTCCGAATAAAATAAGTATTTTTAGAACATTTGAAAAGCGAAACAATCGTCAAATTGTCATTTACCAGCTAATTATCATCATTCCCTACCAAAACAGAAAAATCAAAAACTGAATTAAATTAAACAAGTAAACGGGTGAATTTCAACAAATGCCATTTTTTTTATCATATCGGTGAACTTTTTCATTTATATTTTTTTTTGTATATTTTTCAGGTTTATTGTAATCTTTAAGATATAAAATATCCCCGAATTTAATATCATCAACGTATCATTTAAAACTAAGGAGAAAATTCAGTTTGAATTCTGGTTTTCACCGATATGACAAACCGGCACCGATTATTTTTTCTGTACACCGGTATGATAAGTTTATCCACCGAAATGATGTACATATCCAGCGATATGATAATCTATCACCCTTTGAACATCAAAAAATGAAATAGTTAGTAGGTACCTATATGTTTTTACAAGGGTGACTTAGAACTGAAGACCTGAACCAAGGGTCTTATGTAAGTAGATCCAAAGAGAACTGAGTTCTTAGAAATACAGTTGTTTTTTTTTTAATTAGCTCCCTATTTTATTATATTTACTTTCTTTTTTATTATATTTACTATAGGTACTATGAATTTTAAAAAATATGTTTATTTTTATTATCATTGTCTTTGTAATAGTATTATATATACTTTATATATACTTTACTGTATATATACTTTACTTAACGAAATGACACGGGATCTACCGATATGATAAAACGAATCACCGAGATGATAAAATGATCTACCGATATGATAAAGTAATTCACCGATGTGACAAAACTGTGCGTTGATCATGAATCAAAACACCGATATTAGATAATGACACCGATTGATTTTTTCGGTGTAAATTATCACATCGGTGGTAATAAAGACCACCGATTACAGCGATATGAGAACAGCGACGTGAGAAATAACACACTTTTTCGAAAATTAGAAAAAATGCATAATATCTAGGATAAATTCAATAACAGTCAATGAAGCTAATTTACTTACTACCTGTGTTAGAACCAAACAACAAAAATAAAACTACTCATTACACTAGAAAAATGCACCACCGATAATATAAAATAATTGTCCGGGAGCAACTTAAATGACGTACTTATGTTATTGGCGAGAATATGCAGCGATTTGACACAAATCCGTCCTGACTGCGCACTAGCACACACTAACGAGGAAAATAAAATTGGGGTGGGGACGCTGTCGGGCTCGTCGATGTAAAGTTAGGTTTAAAATACTTTTGTCCAGCGATATGAGAACATTTTGCAGGACAGGTACGTTTGTGCCTCTCAGTAATAATAATCGTTAATTATGTAATAAAATATGCTATATATTAATAACAAAACTAATATTCTATAAAATAGAATAAGTTATATACTTAACTTACTTATTTCTATTAGTGTATAAGCTTTTTTGTTTGTAAAAAAAGTAGAGGGACAGCACCGATTTGAAAAAATAGAGGTTTATGAATTTATTTCAACCTTTGTAAATAGTCCTAGGCAAATTATATTTTTGCCACAACCCAATAACTACCTATTAAATACTAAAAAATATAATTCTGAACGATATTCCTTTTTTCAAATACTAATTTCACCGAAGACAAAAAAATAAGTCATTTGGGAAATTCACCCAAACGTGTTTACCAGCGACATAAAATACCTGCAGGTAACTCAAACAAAAATCTCTTGAAATAATCAGTCCAAAGCAAGCGACTACGAAATGTTTTCCGTAGCTCGCGTAGCTTGTTCTCGTAGCAAAGCTCTACGAGCTACGCCGTAGCTGTAGCAAATTCATTGTACTCTTGTTTCTTTTATGCGTATTGTATGGAAGTAGAAAGCATTTTGTGAGTTTAAGCTATTTCGTTCACGGAGTTTTCTACATTTATAAAATAATACCTCAGGATTAAGAAAGGCTTTGCTTTTTTGTTGTTGAAAAAGTAAGTGCTTGAATTAAATAAAGCATTGTTAGTTTGCAAGCAGTCACCTCAACGAGATATCTAAGTAAGTAAATTCTATTGATCTATCGTAAGAAAATTATTAAATAAGCTGGATAGGTAAGATATCTATTTATTCCTTCTATATAACCAGCCTAATTAATGACTAGTATTTAAGAATATCTTTTTTATTTTTCTTCAATGAAAATGACAGATTTCTCATTTTTTGATACGACTTGCGACGCGACGTGGGTCAAACGAAACGTGCGTCACTTGTTTTTTTACGTGGGTGACCAAAATAGAAACTGGCTCTAAATCCAACACATACAAACCTTCAAAACAAAACAACACCTAAACGCCATCGAATCCCAGCGACACACATTGTACTCACACGCGGCAAACGAACCGGACTTAATCCGGCCACTAGCCGTACGCCGTTCGCCGGTACGCTGCTAAGAGATACGCAGATTACACACAAAACGGATTAGAGCCGTGCGTACCGATACGTACCGGTTATGGGAATATGGAACGTTCAAGTGTGGACTGTGACCAATTTTGGTGGTATCGTGGTTAGGGATTATTTTGAGAGAGGACTGTTGTGGTTTGGTTCTGTATGTGTTGTGCGAAATTGGAAGCATAATATACTAGTCATGATAAATAAGTATGTGATTTTCTCGGCCATGGAAGTATACAAGGTGTTGTTTTGCGTCCTCGTCAAATTTCAGGAGTTTGTCACACAAGACATAGATAAGCAATTAAAATTACGGTACCTAGTTAATTACTGATAAACTCTGTTTTTTTTGGTTGTTTATGTTTGTCTGTGTTTCAGAATAACTCCCTTAACATGGATTAGGAAATAAGAAACTATCGAATAAACGTTTGAGATTGTTTGTATGTCTGAAAGCGCGGTTATGGGGCGAGGATCAGACGGGTTCACACTTACCGAAATCAGTTTCTAAAAAGAAAAAAATTAGCTACCTATTTTACTATTGATTCGGGTCTTGAATCATTGGCATAGTTACCTCCTTGAATTGGACGAGGATACAAAACAACAGCTTGTAATTTTTTTTTTTTCTAAATACTTATGTCCTTTGGCAAACTGTGATGAAGTAATTACGAAAACAAAAAAAATTAAGATATGTTACATTCACCAGCCCGCACTGGACCTGCATTGTGGATTAAGGATCTTTAACTTATCACGGATTCCGGATCTGTACTCCCAAGTCCCAGCAGTGGGAATTGTATGTGCTGATTTACGTGAATCCTGCTTGCTACGTTCTGAAAGACAAGGAGCCACTATGTGACTATGTGACACTGAATGACCTTGAAATGCTCGATAAAATAACATTACTTTGGTACAAACTTGCTAGCTTTACAGCTTAACAAGTACGTTGGTAGGTAGGCAGAATATAGTCGAATTTTCCCAAATATGAAACCTAGCTAGAACGTTTTTTCGCCCCTGGCTTAAAGGGATCCTTTTGAGGGGACCTTTATTACAACTTTCATCGAAATCATTCGAGCCGTTTTCGAGAACGTGATTACAAGTATAAAAATATTGCTCATTGTATAGGATATTGAATACCATGCAATAGCAGAGGGGACGGTAGGTAACTAATAGTGTCCGACCGAAACTGGTTTTTACGACCGAAAACGAAACCGAAACCGAATTTCGGCAACGGTCTAAGTTTCGGCCGAAACCGAACCCGAAACTTCCCTACAAGGATCATGTTTTGAGGGAAAAAAGAAGAAAACGTTATTATAATCAGTCAGTCGTTATTTTTTTATCTCACACACATATTTTTTTATCACATGGCTATGCAGTCTTCGGCATAGGTACTTAATATTTAAGTAATAAACAAAATACAAAACAAAATAAATCTCTTTTATCTTGACTCAACGCACCGAAAATGACCGATCGCAGCGCGAGAACTTCAGAATTCAGTTTCGGTTTCGGTCGTAGTTTCGGCAGGTTTGCCACCGAAACCGAAACTCGTTTTTTTGCCAAAACTCGACCGAAACCGAAACCGAACATTCGGTCGGACACTAGTAATGTTCCCATGAATCGGACGGTGGGCGCAGACAATGCCAGTGCGAACTAAGTACTGCACGCAACGCCTCGGACAATCTGTATACATACATACATAGATATACATACATACATACAAATAAATAAAGTTGAAGTGTCTGTTTGTAATATTAAAATAACCGCTTTTTACTACATGCATATGAATGTATATACGGTACATATAACAAAATATTTTTTATAAATTTTTGTCTGCCTGTCTGTCTGTCTGTTTATTCCGGCTTATCTCCGGAACGGCTGGACGATTTTTGATGGGACTTTCACTGGCAGATAGCTGAGGAGGAGTAACTTAAGCTACTTCCTTCCTTCCTTTTTTAGAAAAAAAATCTAATTCCACGCGGCCGAAGATGCGGGCACAGCTAGTTCAAAATATTACTGGTGCTGTGTCTTCGAAGGCATTTTTATTTAATTAGTAGATTTATGTTCAAGGTCGAAGGGACACCGAAGCACAAACAGTTACCACAATTTCAGTACAACATTCTGACCCGATCCCGAAGGGGGGGGGCCTTTAGCGATATTTCTCATGATTCGATCGATTGGAAAAAAAAACTGCTGTTCCATGCGTTTTGACCGTGTTGGTATTGGACTTTTGTAGGAAACAGTAGTTTTTTTTATTTTTTTAATTGCCGATGAAAAGTTTATTTGTGGCCATAATTATGTGAGTTCAGGTGGCCTACCATGACGTCTTAAAACATTATTGTTTTACGCCTTTTCCAGTGTGGGAAAAAGATGGCGCTAGACATCCTGTATAGCTCCGTGTCTTTCCCACACTGGAATAAGAGTAAAACAATACTGCTTTAAGAGGTCATGGTAGGCCAGCAAAATGATGTAATGAATACATACAACATTTGTATGTCTGTGTCTCTTCCTCCCTTTATATCAGACTAGCTGTCCCGCGCAACTTCGTCTGCGTCACATTCTCCCCGTTTTCGCAACATTTTTCATTGCTGCTCCGCTCCTATTGGTCGTAGCGTGATGATATGCCCTATGTCCTTTCCCAGGTTGAAATCTATCTTCTTGTCAAATTTCATTAAGATCCGATCAGCCGTTTAGTCGTGAAAAGGTAACAAACAAACAGAGTGACATTCGCATTTATAATATTAGTATGGAAGTATGGATATTAGTATGGAAGTATGGATTTCTATCTCACTAAATGTAAAGGTAATTTATTGTCAATTAATTCATTTTACAAACCAACTTATAAGCTTTACTTCAAACAACACACATACCTAAAATTTCCAAATGAATTCACTTAAACCCTTCCTTTTCATGCATCATGAATATAAACAACTAAATACTGTAACTTTTAATTAACAGCGGAGCGGAGACAAGCACCGGAGTCTGCGCCAAACATTAACGATATTGCGTGCCGGCAGACGCATAAAGAACAATGAAAAGGGGATTTTCTTTATTACGGCCTGGCTCGGGCCAGCCCGAGCCACCCCGGGCCAGCCCTGGCCTGCCCAGGCCATACCGTCCATATTTAGTAGAAGCCAAGCAGAAGTAGTTAGAGCTATGGTAGGGCTGCTACCGTAATACCTTTTGCGAATATTAAAACTGTGAAGTCGTAAAATGTCAGCGATGGTGAATTATGCAGTGTTTTTAGCACGAAGCGAAAAGGAGATTTTTTTAATAAAGGAATCTGTCTATATTACTTGTTTACCTAGTTTTGAAAATAGAACATGCGAGTACAACAGCAATAGATGTCTATTTAATCGTAATATAATGCTCATCTGATTTTAATCAAGTGACTTTAATCAGATGAGTGTCTTGTGCCTCATTGGTCGAGTGGTCCCAAGGTAGGCTGCTAAGCATGAAGTCCTGTGTACGATTCCCGGGTCGGGCAAAGTGTTATAAGGGTTTTTTTATCAGGGACTTCTTAGTAGCAGCCTCGGAGGAATTTTGCCCGATTGATGTCAATAGGCTCGCCCTCTGTGGGTTTACTTTTAGGTACTCCTCCACGTCACTCTTCGGGGATTAAAGGCGTGATGTCGTGTTAACTTGACTGACTTAAGTCTGCGAAATAAATAGTCCTAAACAGAAAAGAAAATCAAACAACTCATTTTTGACTTGATCTAAACACAACCTAATGTCTATTGCTAAACAAAGGCATCTAATAGAACAGTACAATGTAAGGTCGTAAGGCATTGAATACCCCCTCGGCTAGAAATGGTACTCCTGCCTGCCTTGCATAATTGCGAACCCCTTTTGGCAATTGTAATTGTGATCACATAGGAGAAGCTATTCTGTTGTGCATTCATTTTGTAACAGCCAGACACTTTTTGTAGTTAACAATACCCATCTTTTTTTTTCGGAATTTTAAAACACACGACTGAATCTTTGGTCTGGTGGTCGCAAACGCGACTGCTGACCAAGGGGTTTGGGTCTCACCGTCCGTCCGTCTTATGACCACAGGCCGTGTCGACAGCGAGTACGTGTTCCACGCGCGCCTCAAGAAGATGTCAGCAAACCGGAAGGGGTCCGAGACGGCCGATGCCTGCCAGGGCTGCGGGTTGTTCGAAAGAGATACCGTGGCCCTGGAACACAAAGGGCAAAGAAGGAACATGGGTGGGTTTTAGTCAGTACAAGTTTGACACTCCCTCCCGCTCCGCCCAGAGCGGGAGAAGTCATTTGATGATTTCCCATCAGAAAAAAAAAAAAAAAAAAAAAAAAAAAAGGGGGTTGGGTCTCAGGTCGGGAAAATATTATAGGGTTTTTCCTCCGGGAATTTCTCAGTAGCATGGGACTTAAGCATAGCTAGGATACTATTAGGTAGAAAGTTCCCAGGTTTTTTTTCCTGAACAAAAAACGGTCTTGAACATCCCACCTATACGCACTAACCGTTTTGGGAATACTTTTATTATGCGTACCGCTAAGCAGTAGAATTCCCTGCCGGAGTCCGTGTTTCCCGATAGCTACAATCTAGGGGTCTTTAAGTCAAGAGTGAATAGGTTTCTTCTAGGCAAGCGTGCTTCACCGTCGACCACATCATCGCTTGCGCACATAGCGCTTGACCATTGTCTCACTTAATGGAAGTGAGATAGTGGTCAAGCGCGAGCCTATTGATAATAATAAAAAATAAAAGAATGTTTGTAATGACGGGTAGAACAAGTGCCTTTCGGCTTCATTCAAAATATTTTTACATCCATTAAGTATAAACCAGTGTATACCCGGCTTTGCAGCTGGATGAACGTGGCATCGTAGATATCTGTAAAATTGGCTAAATAGTTTGAATGGAGAGACACACGCAGTTACTTCAGGTAGTTACCTCGATTGTTCTACGTAAACCGTTATTATACAACCATTAGGTATGTAGTCTCATTAACCTGCGTTGTAATAATTATGTTAATCGCATAATATTAGGTACATAAACGTGGCGCTACTTACCTAAGCTAGGGCTTTAGGATTAAAATCTTAGTTAGCTTTGCGTGAACGTAGCATAGTAAAATGAAACTAGGAATATTTTTCTTAGTTTTAATGTTGTTCTTTATCTAGGTGATCATTAGGGATGAAAATGTTTACCTAGGCACCTCACGATAGGTCTTTCATGCCCGTTTTGACAAACACTAGGCGATAAAGCACTGTTGGGTCCAAAAGAGCGTTAAAAACGTGAAAAAAAATATATTACGAATGTGTTTTGAGTCGGGGTTTTTAGTTTTAATAATTACTCTTTTTATTTCCAGCTTTTTAGTAATATACTACGCAGACGATTTATCTTTTTTCATAACGATACGATTTGTTAATTTCGAAAAACTCTAATATCCCACTCCATTGGTATGAAAGAAAAAACAATTCGAACTCCACAATATGGCGCCCAAAATCCGCTATGTAAACAAAGAAAATCTTTGTTTTCTACCAAGATGAATAAAGGTTGTAAAACACCTCTTAACGAAGCCGAAAGGCACTGGTTCTCCCTGTCATTGCGATCATTTTTTTGTTCTACACCATACCTGGGAACCTTCTAGTTACGGAGATATTAGGGGTCGAAGTTCCAACTTTTTGACAAGTATTTTTTTAAATGCAAGTTTTTAATGTAAGATTTTTACTTTAAACACCTCCACGACCCCCGTACTATTCAATCCGTCCATCAGCACAATGTTTTGAGTGCGTTACATTGAGTTCTACCACAAAACATGATTTTACACACTCCAAAAAAAAGTCGTTTCCCAGCAATAATTTTTGCGTAAAGTTACTTAGTTTCATGTACAGAATGCTTGGTTGACGGCTTCGTGATGAGGTGATTTACACCGTGTATAAAGTACAATCTATCCAAGTCTGTTCACACGTTTAGCAGTTACTAGGGAACAAAAAAAACGGGCAAACTATATACGTACAGGTCAAACACATAACTCTCCTTTTGGGCTTCGGCGCAGTCGGGTAAAAATACTCAGACATTAATTATGTGTCACTAATTAGTCATAAAAAACAGGCATAACACTTATCAACCTAGAGGCCAATTAATATTAAAATGTAGGCTCCACTATTACATCTGGTACACCGCCGGGTAGACAGCCCAGTAGCCTGCTAGCACTGCTCTCTGAATCAAATCGGTTGCTATCATTATCATACTCTGAAAAATAATAAAAAATCCGTATTCACAAGCGCTTTAAAAGCTCTCTGTTTAATTAATTTTAAGTCTCGACGCAGTGATTAGAGTTGAATTTCGAAAAGTCATCATCTGCCTTGCCTTATCCCAACTATGTTGCGGTCGGCTTCCAGTCTAACCGTATGCAGCTAAATACCAGTATTTTACATGGAGCGACTGCCTATCTGACTTCCACAACCCAATTTGTATCTACTGGGTAATACGATACCCTTTGGCTAGGCTTTACCTAAGCTGTAATTACTGTCAAATATCTACAAATGGCAGCCAGGACTTATAACGGCTTAGCGTGCTATCCGAAACACGGAGGAAACTCGGTATGTAATGGGTGGTCACCCATCCACGTACCAACCTAGGCAAGCGCGGTTTAACCTGAAGGTCGACCCGTGCGGCTGTTACCGTAGTATTATTGAACCACAACCTCATCCAATTTCCTTAAATTTGCTGAAAGCACAGTAGATATTTAGTTTTAATTAAAATGAGCAGCCACTCTTAAGTTTTAGGACACCAGTCAGTTTCCATTAGTCCGTCGCGTTTAAACCAACACACGTCAAGCTTTATTAAGCACACTAATGAAATTATGACTCCGCAGTTCCACACAACTTCCCTAACAACAATACGGTCGTCCCCTAACCCGGTGAATAAGCAAAAATTAAACTAACCGAGCAAGTAACCGTTGAATATAGACGCAGATTTAAGCGAGGCCACAGAATGTGAAGGTTCAGAAGGTAGGCTCCATACAACGAGCACAGAACATAGAATAAGACACGCAGACTAATATGTTTCTATGTGAGAATCGCTATATATATAATTATGTATTTGTACTTGACTTACAACCACCGTAAATACACACAGTTCCTAGTCCTAGGCATGCTCTTGTTTTGGCCCCCGGCCACCGTAGGCGCGGGCCTGTGGACGGTGTGTAATGGGCTAGCTCACCGTCCGTCCGTCTCATGACGACAGGCCGTGTCGACGGCGCGTTCGTGTCCCACGCGCGACTCATGGAGATGTCAGCAAACTGGAAGGGGTCCGAGAGGGCCCATGCCTGCCAGGGCTGCGGGACTGTTCGAAAGAGATACCGTGGCCCTGGAACACAAAGGGCTAAGAAGGAAAATGGATGGGTTTTAGTCAGTACAAGTCTGACACTCCCTCCCGCTCCGCCCAGAGCGGGGCGATATTTGATGATTTCCCTTCCTTAAAAAAAAAGGCTTGCACTTGTTTTAAGAAAAAGTCTGTAATGTTTGAGAGTTGTCTTTGCCTGTCATGGACAAATGTGGGGTTCTATAGGGACCTCTCGGACCTGAGCTACTCAGGCGAAGAGTATAGACCATAAGCGACCAGTTATCTTTACTTAATGCACGATGTCCCTAAAACTCTTTTAGAACTGCCATGTGATAATGTTCACCTTTTTTCCCGTTTTTGAAGCCTTGTTGACGCCTCGTTGTGTAGTAATTGGCCTTCTGTTGGTGCATCTCTAACCTATTTTGAGCTGTTGCTCACTGGCCTGGCAAAACTATGTCCCAGGATTAGTGGGTTAGCTTAGCGAATTATACTAGTTTAAAAGCGTACTGTAACTTGCTTTGAACTATGCAGTGTGGGATTAAGTTATTATGCGACTTTTGGAAGGTTAAGACGAAATATAGGAGTAGGAGGAGAATGGCCGAACAGGATAAAAAATCCTGCAATTTTGTATGTAAATATTTTAATGGAGCCGTTTTTATGTGTTTCCGTGAAACTTTTGCTTTAACACATAATGTAGTTAGGTAGGTAGTACCTATGTAGGAAGTAGTAGGAACACTGTCGAACACAATATAGATACCAGGTGTTCTCAGAACGCAGGTACGGTCAACAGTAGGTATGGCAATTCGTGGTAACTTGGGTATCCAACGCATTACCACGACAACCCTACATACCTATGCAATTGTAATTAATAGTTTGCAATTTCCCTGTAACAAGACTTACAATGACATACAACCAGAAACTGAACAATTCCACATAACCGGTGGTATTACGCATGTGTTAATTACACTAGTTCAAACTAAACACTATGCTAACTAACACACTGTCCCAAAACCAACTAATTATGTCATGACGTCATACACTAAACATAAGCATTGTGGCACAACAGAGATAAGCACAGGAGGTTGACTCTGTGGGAGCTCGAAAACGCGATTCCAAATCTCTTCTGCAATCTGTATTTACCCAATGCTGAGTGTAGATTTCCGCTATTATATGCCAACACTTTACCCAATCCTGGGCCTCGCATTAAAATCTTGCTTGCCACTCTCATCAATTCTGGATCTCAACTCCAACACTTTCTTACCTGCTGCGGCATACTGGCCTGCCCATTTTCACTTTTTCCGACTACCAATAGGCAATGCCGGTTAGGTTCGCTCCTCTTCGGTTCTCTGTATTTCTGGTTTGATCACGAAGACAACTCAACAAAATTGCCCTTTCACTCCTTTGTACCCTGAGTAGCTTTGTACTTTGTCAAACGAATGCCAGTCGTGATCGCGAATAGGGTTACAAACCGTCGGCTCTTTTTAGACAACGTAAAACGTTTCATTTCGAAATTCGAAACCCCTAGTCGCGAATGGACTTGCACTCGCTGTACCTAGGTAGACATGTACAATGCGTTTCAATCATTGTATGTAACTGATCTTCTGTACGTATTTAATAGGTGACCATAGTGCGGGGACATCAAAGTGCCATCATTTATATATTAGTGCCGTACTCCGGTAATTACGAGCAACTAATGAGAATACGAACAGCCGTGTCATGTTGACTATTAATAATGATTAACTTATGCCACGTTTATGACAGCCTGGTATCATGGTTAGGCAAGCATGTGAAACTTTCGTCATTTTTATTAAGTTTTTCTTCATATAAGTAACGTATGAAAGTTTTAGATAAGGCCCCAAATCTGGCAAGTTTGATTAGATTTTCTTAGAGATTTGGGTACCTTATCAAAGTTATGGCTGAATCACTCTGAAAGATTTATAGATATTGTAAGTTTTCCCAGAGATAACATTTCGATTATATAATATTCATTACATACTTCGCTCCAGTGAACTTTCGAACTGGCGTACATCGAGATCCTGTACTTTAGAACTAACATACGTCGACATTTCAAACTTCGACATTCAGTAGCGGAGTCGAATTTTACATATGAGAATATCAACGACAGGGCAGAAGTGTATAGACAACCCATATATCTCCAATTATGATTGTTAAGTTCTTCCTATGTAATAGAAGTCTATAGCCATCAACCTGGCACAAATTCTGGCTCCTGGCTGTTACCGACAACTCTCCGCAGCACTTAGCCTATCATGGATCCCGCGCTCTGCAATCACAGGAGAACCGGAAGGGACCGAAAAAAACATACAAAACCCCATTTTTATCTAAACAAACATCACTCTAACATACCTAAATGGGCGACAGACTATGCAAATTTAAATTGAATCATCAACGAACGGATTTGCTCGCTTAATCCCTTTAAAGGTCCGCTGGTCCAACATTCATAGTAATTCGTACATTCCGCTGTATTATCTGTCGAGGGGCTCATCTTCGGACTAACGCCTCCCGGTTTGAATACAAATCGTGTGTAACAAGCTTAGGCAACTGTAGTGGAAGAAATTAGACTAACTCCAGTTTAGTATCGTTCGTTCGTAATAGGATTTGTCTGGGTGGAGTTTGAATGGGAAGTTTTAGGATTAGGAGCGAGTTTCTAGCTAAGATTTTGTAGTGGACGATGCAAAAGCACTAAAGGGTGGTATTTTTTGTAGTGGTATTTTTTGTAAAAGATTTGGTTACGATATTATACCTACAAAAAAACCGGCCAAGTGCGAGTCGGACTCGCGCACCAAGGGTTCCGTACAAACCAAAATTGCTGAAGAGAATAAATAAAAATATGTGATATAACTAAAAATTTAAGGTTTTCGTAATTTTTCCTTTACATGTGCTATAAAACATTGCTTTATGCCAAATTTCAAGATTCTAGGTCGATTGGAAGTACCCTTTAGGTTTTGATTCCCTTCTGAGTGTCGAAAATTTGCGGAAATTTGCAGCATAAACGGCTGTATCTTTTGATTGCGTTGGCTTTGAAGTTTGAGTTAGTTTTATTTTTTCTTTTTCACAGCTCCAAGGGACAGTAGACCTGAGTTTTTCATATAAATTGCTTGATACCTCCACGCGTTCCTGAGAAAAGGGTCTTGACAGACAGACAGACAAACGGACAACAAAGTGATCCTATAAGTGTTCCGTTTTTTCCTTTCGAGGTACGGAACCCTATAAAATCACAAAACGCAATGTTTTTTTACCCCATTTTACTTGGGACTTAAACATAGCTGGCGAAATGTGGTTGTACCTACTATTAGGTACTCCTGTGCCTCATCCTTCGAGAATTACAGGCGTGATGTTATGCATTTATTTCAAAATTCGTACTCGTGACTTCTCTCATGTGTTCTCTGTTTGTCACAGTTTCGATTTAGACCTATGACTCCTATATTAAACCCAATGCCTTTAACTAAGTTCAGTTATCGCCTCATAAACCGTAACAAAATAACCACTCAATGATAAAACTACTTAACCGTAACAAAAACACCGATTCCTAAACTTAATAATTCAGTCGTATTCCGCAGTAGACCGTTCAAAAACTCCAGTTTAGGGCGACAAACCCTTCATTACCATTTAAAGTGGTGCAAACGCTCGCAATGCGATAAGAGATTATGCAAATTCAGATCAAATTGTTAGTGCCTCAGATTTGTAACGACTAATCCTAGGTGGTTGTGGGGGACCGGGACGGTTGTATCTACGAATGTGTTTTTACATTTTTAATGGATGATTTCTTTTGCTCTTTGTCATTTCAACCTTAGGCATACCGCGGAATGCTCTACTTGGACTGAGCACCGCCGTGTCCTCGTAGCGGCGATTGTCCGGCCCTGGTTCAATCCATGGTCCGGAGTGAGAGGGAATCGGAAGCCGTCGCCTCCTTCTGCGAAGCAATCATGCTAGCGAAGGAGGCGTCGGAACGTAAGAGGGAGAGAACCTCACGTCCCAGCCGCCGCGGGAGACGCCCCGGGCGTCGGAGGCCGCTCACTGGCCCCCGGCCACCGTAGGCGCGGGCCTGTGGACGGTGAGTAACGGGCTAGCTCACCGTCCATCCGTCTCATGACCATAGGCTGTGTCGACGGCGCGTTCGTGTTCCACGCGCGCCTCAAGGAGATGTCAGCAAACCAGAAGGGGCCCGAGAGGGCCGTTGCCTGCCAGGGCTGCGGGACTGTTCGAAAGAGATACCGTGGCCCTGGTACACAAAGGGCTAAGAAGGAACATGGATGGGTTTTAGTACAAGTCTGACACTCCCTCCCGCTCGGGCCAGCGGGGCGGCTGCGCTGAACGGGGGGGGGTTATTTGATGATTTCCCATCCGTAAAAAAAAGGCATGCCGCGGAACTTGGATCTACGAACTAAATTAAAAGTTATCTAAAAAGAAACGCGTGATACCTATAATTTTGACGTAGATCCGCGTTCTGACAGTCCCTATAACGGAATTGCGAGAATTCACGCTCCGTTATAGACAAGGTTTAATGACAGTATGTTTTTTTTTTTCCAACAGACTTCATTCACAGTTCTCTACGTTGTGCCAGCATCCACGCAAGATAGCTATGCCTAGGTGGTCTATTCGGTATCTGCCATCTGTTGTTCTTTGCCGATTTTTATTTCTGTACCGAACCTAGGGGCTCTCCCTAGGTTTGGTCCGTCATCGCCATGCCAAAGTCGTACGCCCATCTCGCTGATAGACTATACGATCATACGATTGAAGCAAGAGTAGGTAACAGCTTAGTTTCATCACTCAGAAGGAATACAGCTCGTCATAACTCAGGAGGACTAGATTTACAGACATTCCTATGTCAAATGTTTCATACGAATGTTAGTGTACCTCTATTTACACACTTCTATGTATGTACGTCGACCAATCAAGCTGTACAAAACCAGGCTATGCGGATCTGTCCTTGAGTACGGAAAATCTATACATCGAGGCCATGTTACATGCCTACCGGAAATTATAGCACGATGTGTCGCCAAGTTAAGTTTGAGAATACTACTGGCTACGCATGAACTATCAAAATCGTCCTAAAAAATTATATTTAAAATTTAAAAAACTCCCGAATAAAATTAATCCAAGGGTCGTAGCGTCGGGGGTCGGCTTTGTTTAGTGTTTGTGCTAAGCGGTCTACTTAGCGGTCCCCCGACGCTACTTTTACGCTTGTTTTATTTTTGGTTTTTATAGAGGTTTTTTCTGTCGGGGGTTATTTCATGCTTTTGAAACACAAATTATTTTTTCTTAGCCTTGGCTGTCCCACTCCTGGGCATAGGTCTCCTCTCATTCCTTCCACTTTTCTCGGTGTTGCCTCTCTTCTCGCTAATTAACGAAAACAAGGTAAGTTACAAAATTTAAAAAAAAACACGACCTTTTAGGGGGAAGGGGGGGGGGGGTGCGGCCACACGCCCCTGGCGATGCCCATGGTTACAAGTGACAAGAATTCAAATTTCGAATCGACCAGACCCGTAGAAGTTGTTTATATCCCTTCATCAACTAGAAAAGAGGTGAACCTTCAAACGGCTGAGCAGATTTTCTCGAAACATAGCTAAGAACACTCTCGATTAAATTACCTTTCAAACGACACCAATTTTATCAAAATCCGTTCATCCGTTTAGGAGCTATGATGCCACAGACAGACACAGATACACACGTCAAACTTATAACACCCCTCTTTTTTGGTCGGGGGTTAAAAACAAATGAATCGCTATCACCTACGTTACCAATTCACCGCGGTTTGCTTACGAATTGTTGATTTTCTCTCCAACTACTGTTTAAAATCTTCCGCAATTCCATCAAATTAATGAAAGCATTATTTTAATTGGAAGTACCACAGCCCAGACAAATTGCAAAAAAAAGGATTCAATCGGGAATTAAAAAGTGCAGACGAAACATTTTCGATGCACCCCTCTAAACGAGTAGCAACTCTTTAATATGCATAGGATTTGCCGTTCATTATTTTTGATTATGCATTTATTTATAAGTAGGTACTTACTTGCGGGCAAGGAGATTCCAATCTCCAGGGACCAAATTAAAAACATTTAAAAACAAGAAATAAAACTAAGTTCTTTGCATTATAAAATATACATATTTTTTTTATTAAAGTCAATAGTCTGCAAAGCAGTTAACAAGGATATTATATTATGGTTGTAACGTTTTTATCAGATCTCGAATAGAATTTGACTCTATTCATTAAATTAAAACATTAGTAACAATCTCCTTCGTAAAATACTCTGTTTACTTATTTTTAAAGTAGGATAACTGCCAGTGTCCTTAAATAATAACAAAAAAAAAAAAAAAAAAAAACAACAAAAAACAACAGATATTCCTAATTTAGAACTACAAGCAGGAATTTGGCGGTCGTGATTTTTCTTTCGATATCCTTTTTATAATAAAAAACGTTTGTGATTGGAGATAAGTTGTGTAGATTTATGTAAATATTCATTAGATTAGTTAGTTTAATTGTTTTTAGATATAATTTTTCATATTTAGGGTAAGTTTTTTATATTTTACTCTTCTGGCCACGGCCAAGTGGCCACAATGGACAATGAACCGCCTGATCCGGGGGGCACAGTCCCCTCGGTCGGGCAAAATATTACGATATATGAGTCCAGTATGGATACAGACTCGTCCATAAACAGATCAGAGCGGAAAAGGGCTAGAGCTCCACGCAAAATTTGTAAAAATTGCAACAAAAGAAGGCGAAATGGTCACTCAAAAGGAAACAATAATGAAATAAATTGTCATTGTGATAATGACTCAGTAGTCATATTCAGTCCACAAATTACATCAGACGTACCGGTTCACCAAGAAGCTACTCCGACGTTCACACGTTCACGTTCTGTAGATGGTCCCCAGGCTGAAATTATAAAGTCGGATCTTCCCCAGAAGGCGCCACAGGTTGCTAGGGCTTTGTACGAAGCCACAGACCTGTCGCCATATGTCGTACATATTCAAAAAAATGTTGATGCACAAAACTCGGCTCAGACATTACACCCAATAACTTTAGGTCAGTTCCTTAAAAATCGCAGATTCAATAATATCATTAACGGTTCTCTAAAACGCATCGGTCGAAACAGAATATCAATAAGCTTCTCCCGTTACGTAGATGCTAACTCTTTTATAAATGACCCAAGTTTGGCCAAAGAGAAATTGAAGGCATTTGTTCCATCAATTAATGTGTGTCGCATTGGAATTGTTAAAGGCGTACCTACCGAATGGTCTCCGGAGGAAATAGTAGAAAATATATCTGTTCCTGCTGGATGCGGGAAAGTCATCAAAGCAAGGCGTCTGAACTATAAAGTACACGAACCGACCCCTGCGTGGAAACCATCCCAAACAGTCGTGCTCACCTTTGACGGACAAATATTACCAAAACGTGTATTTTGTTGTTATAATTCCATGCCAGTTGAATTGTATACATTTCCAACAATTCAATGTTTTAATTGTTGTCGTTTTGGCCATACAAAGGTACAATGCAGGTCGAACCCTCAGTGCTTCAAGTGTGGGGAGAAGCATTCTGCTGACACTTGTAGTATTGAAGACGAGAGTAATAGTAAATGCTGTCATTGCGGTGGCTTTCACTACGCGATCAATAAAAAATGCCCAGAATTTGAAAGGCAAAAATCTATTAAGCATTATATGGCCCATAGCTGCGTGTCGTATGCTGAAGCGTCACAGCTTCATCCACCAATTTCAAAATTGTATGCAGATGTGGTAACATCTGCCCCACCACATACCACTAATTATTTCAATTCACAACATTCGCCCCAATCACGTAACACACCAATTGTCTCCTCACATAGAAAAACGGTATTCCTTAAACCTCGGGATCCCCCAAAAACAACTAAGGGTTATGACCAGGTAGCTCATCAAGCATTAATAAATAATGAAGTTTCTGTGTCAGGGAATGGTGTTGCATTCCAAAATAAAACAACAACTAATAATGAGAGTCAAATTTTAAATTTAATAATCATGTTAATTAATATGTTATCTAAAAATAATAATATTGAACCGTCCAACGTTGCCACAGTTATTGATACGCTGTCTAACTTATTTAATATTAATCATAATGGATCCAAATCTACCCAAGATTGTCCAGTGGAACAGTCGCAGCATTGTGAATAAAAAATCTGATCTGTCCTACATATTGAACAAATACGATCCATTTGCAGTCGCTCTCTGTGAGACATGGCTTAAACCAGGGTTCTCTTTTAGAATTCCTGGATATGCGTGTCTAAGAACAGACAGAAGCGATGGGTATGGCGGTGTCGCCATACTTATTAAAAATAACTTGTCTTTTCAATCTTTTCCTCTTCCAAGTCTCAGCGATGATATATCTGCTGTCGCTGCTATTGTAAATAAAATCTGTTTAGTATGTATATATTATTCTCGTCCCACTGTAAATATTCTTTCTGAAATAAATAATCTTCTGTCAGTTTTACCTAAACCTTTTTTGGTAATGGGTGACTTTAATACACAACATCAGTCCTGGGGTAGTTCTAGTTCCAATTACTATGGGGAAAAGTTATTAGAAATTCTAGACTATAATAATTTGTGTATTTTAAATACATGTCTCCCAACACGCCAAACGAATCCAGATGAGGGAATAAGTGCCCCTGACCTCTCAATCTGCACACCTGAGTTAGCATCGCTATTATCCTGGTCTCCGTTACCGTCTTCTTATGGTAGTGATCATTACCCTTTAATAATTTCTTTTCCACATAAAAAACCAGATGCTTGCAACTCAACACCACGATTAAAGTATAGACTTCAAAATGCAGATTGGGATACATACAAAAATTGTGTAGAAGAAAGAATTCTTGCTTTAAATAATTCCTTACAACTAGATGATCCTCAGTTATTATCTAATCAAATTACAAGAATTTTAATAGAGGTGGCAGATAATACTTTCCCTATTAAGAATGGTGCTACAGGCAAAATTCCTTCACCACCTTGGTGGGATGCTGAGTGCACTCAGGCCATCAAAAAAAGAAAAGAAGCAGAAAAAAATTATGGTCAAACTATGACTCGTCACAATTTTGAGATATACTTAGAAGCTGCTCGCACAACTCGTAAGCTCCTTAAGAAAAAGAAATTCGAAGGTTGGCAAAGATTCTGTGCATCTATCTCTCCAGAAGTTAACGCATCTCTAGTTTGGCAAAATATTAGGCGATTCAGGTCAGCATTCAGAGACACAACAGCCTCAAAACTGCCATTAGAATTAGCCAATGAGTTTATGGACCAATTAGCTCCTCCTTCAGTCCCTGAACACAGATCTTTAATGCATTTTCCCTATGTTCCTATTCCTAATTCTGAGTTGAATTCTCTTTTTACACTAAGTGAGTTGAAAGGAGTCCTTTCACATGTTAAGGATTCAGCTCCTGGTGAAGATGGTATACCATATTCATTTATAGCTAATCTGTCTGACTCTGTTCTTTT
The DNA here is from genome assembly GCA_963082945.1 of Cerastis leucographa. Taxonomy (NCBI): domain Eukaryota; kingdom Metazoa; phylum Arthropoda; class Insecta; order Lepidoptera; family Noctuidae; genus Cerastis; species Cerastis leucographa. Next base: position 16,711,093 of record OY720358.1, on the reverse strand, counting down.
AATATATTTAAATCGCATCAATACAGCTTTGATATCTGGCAACATTCCATCAAGTTGGAAGTCTCAAACAATTATCCCCATTTTAAAACCAAACAAACCTCCTTGTAATGTTACTTCTTATCGACCAATTGCACTTTCTACAGTCCTTGCTAAAATTGTTGAACATCTCATTAAGAATCGTTTGGAGTGGTTTTTGGAAAGCAAAAACTTGCTAGCTACATCACAGTTTGGTTTTAGGAAGGGTAAAAGTACGATGGACAGCCTTGGTGTGTTTACAACTGATATTCGCTTAGCCTTTTCTTCTAATAACTCTGTAATTGCTGCTTTCCTAGATATTAGTTCAGCTTACGATAATGTCCTGGTATCAATCCTAGAACAAAAGCTGAATTCATTACAAGTTCCAACAATGCTGTCCAAGTTCATAATTAACATGCTTTCAGAGAGATGTCTAAATCTTCATATTGATGGGTATACATTTACCCGTTTAGTATGGAAAGGTCTCCCTCAAGGTTCTGTACTTAGTCCAATTCTCTACAATATTTACACTTCTGATTTGGAATCCTCTCTAAATGAGTCAGTACAAGTCCTTCAATATGCAGATGATTTACTTCTTTATTTATCTGGTCATTCTGTTGCAAATATTTGTACTTCCCTAACCTCTTCTTTATGCTTACTGAAGACTTGGCTAGAAACCAATGGTCTACATCTGTCAATTGATAAAAGCAACATTGTCTTGTTTACTAGAATGCGTAAGCCTCCTACAGTTACAGTAAGCTATAATAATATCCCTATGCCCGTTAAAAACCAGGTTAAATTTTTAGGCCTTATATTGGATACACATCTTACTGGGTTACCACACTGTGATTATATAGCTACTAAATGCGAACGAAATATCAACATAATTAGATGTCTTGCTGGTGTTTGGTGGGGAGCACATCCCTTTTCATTAAAACTATTGTACAACACCTTGATTAGAAGCGTATTGGACTATGGGACTTTTTTGCTGGAACCTGCTAATGTTGCTGGTTTTAAGAAACTGGACAGTGTACAGTCCAAGGCACTTAGAGTGGTTTCAGGTGCAATGAAAAGCAGTCCTATTAATTGTCTTCAGGTAGAATGTGGAGACCCTCCACTTCATTTACGACGTCAATTTTTAGCTGATAGATTTATGGCTCGGTGTTTGCAATTTACAAATCATCCTTTGCGAAATAAACTTTCCATTCTCTCTGAAGAAGTAACTTCATCCACTTACTGGAGGTACAAAGCTACTCCGTGTTTAGTTAAAAGCTTTAGAAAATACAATTTAATAGAAGCTCCTTGTCACCAATCTGAATTTCTTCCTATATTTCACTGTAATTACAGTTCATTAATCATGTCACCAAATATACATTATAACCTTAACATTTACCGAGATGACGTATGTCATAACCTTAACTTCAATTTCACCATGGATAGAGACTGGAAGGGCTATCAGCTCTTGTTTACAGATGCCTCGAAGCATGGAAGAGACACATGTGTGGGAGTAGGTGTATACCATTCACAATATAATATCGTCCAAAAAATAAAGATCCCGCCCGAATCATCCGTATTTACGGGTGAATGTTACGGTCTATTTAAAGCTGTCGAATATATACTTATGATGGGCTTACGAAATTCACTCATTTTGACTGATGCAAGGAGTGCCTTACAATCTTTGGCCAGATTCCCTTTCTATTCTCATAATCCTTATATTATATTTGAAACACGTGAACTCCTTTATAGGTGTTCTATTAAGGGGTATTCTGTGCATTTTGCGTGGATACCCTCGCATTGTGGCATTTTAGGTAATGAGAGAGCTGACCAGTTAGCTAATGATGCCGTATTGTGTGGAGACGTTTTTCCATACAAAAATAACTCCCAAGATCTGGCAGCTTTGCCCAAGGTTTATCTACAGGAATCCTGGGGTCAGCTTTGGTCCGGGCAATCAGTGAAAGGGAAATTTTACCGTACCATTCAGCCATCCATTTTTGTTAAACCTTGGTTTAGCAAGTACAAGCTAAGCAAAAAGATTACAACAATATTCATACGTATGCGATTGGGTCACGTGTGCACCCCTGATCATCTTGCCAGGCTTGGCATTGTGCAGAACCCTGCATGTGAATGTGGCGCTGAAGTGGGAGATCTGAACCACCTTATTTTTTCCTGCCCCCTTTATGACCACTCCTCACTTTTCCAAAGTCTTGTTTCCCTCCGAGTTCCTTTACCCACTTCTATCTCATGTATTTTATTTAATTTTAATGTAGAAATTTATAAAACCATAGCTCTTTTTCTTGTAAATAATGATATAGCTATTTAAACATTATTAATTTACCATGTATCTAGCTCTTAGTTCACGCATCGAGTCGGCCTTTTTGTTGGGCCACCTGCGTTTTCTGTTGTATTATAATTCCCTGTTATTATTCCTTGTATTATAATTAACTGCTATCTTCGTAGAATTTATTATTTTTATTATTTAAAAACAACTAATCTCCTTTCCATTTCCAAATTCCCGTTTTATAAATATTTTATCATTTTGCGAGTACTTGATTCTTACGTTTTGTTTTCAACTAAAATATTGTCAGTGGCAATAAGCACGAATAGTGCAACGCCAAAACAAAAAAAAAAAAAAAAAAAAAAAAAAAAAACTACAAGCAGTGCATTTTCCATTACATTTGTCAAATAAAAACCATTTTTTTTTTCAAAGTACGTTTCCTTTTTCAATTAGCTAAATTCCTATTGGTCTAGTTTTCTTTGTCTTCGCCAGGGGCGCCAACGAGGAACCAACGAGAACGCGCTCGAACAGCGACACTTCTTACTAGTCTCTTCTTGTCATCAAGAGATGGCGCTAAATCGAAAAGAATGTCTTGTTTGTATGGAAGTAAGATAGAAGTTCGGAAAGTATTTGCTATCTCGTAAAGGCACTCTAGGCTTTTTATTCTGACGTCCTGGAAGAAAACAAATAATAATTTATATAGAACGGCTATTAGTATCATCATAATATTTTGTAGTGAAATGTGTGGCGGCAAAGTGTCCAATCCAACAATCAGAACAGAAATTTGAAATCATTAAATGAAAATGAATGAAATCAATAAGGTCGAAATTAGAATCACCGATTTTTTAAAAGGATTCTTGGTGTAACCGTAATTATATTATATTATTTACTTACCATAGACTTCATATATTTAGACAAGCTAATCAACCTAGGTAGTATTGTCTGTAAACTGTCCGAAACGGTCTCTGGGGCCGACTTGACGAATTCACCCAACACTCCCAGCGTTACTAGAAGCATATCCGTATTTTCGTATTCTAGGGAATCTATTACTATTGGTGCAATCTGAAATAGAAAGACCCACTAATTAATTAAATATCTTTTACTAAAACATAACATACATAAACATCACGCTTTGTATTTCTTAGTTAGGCACAGGTGTATCTAACAAGTACACCCACATTTCGCTATTTACGATGAAGTCCCATGTAATAAGGGGCGAGCCTATTGCCATCAACCAGGCCCAAATCCAGACTCCGAGGCTACTACTGAGAAATTTCTGAAGGAAAAATCCAATTACACTTCAATCGAACCCAGGACCTCATACTAAACCCAGCCTAGCTTGCAGTCGTGCTTGGGATTACTAGACCAACGTGGCAGTGAGTGCTTGCGACCAGTCTTACATAATAAGCAATTTTTTTGTTACTTAGCACAATAACGTCTAAAGATCTACTGCACGTCGAACACATCTAATTGCACCCTCCAGAACTTGAATGAGGCAAACGACAGAGCTGTCCAGGCCCCCTATTCACAAACGCTCGGATTCGAATATATATATACGAATTTCCGAATCGAAATCGAATCCGAGCGTTTGTGAATACAGGGGCAGGTCAATACGTACTGGTCGGACAAAGACAGTAATTGATTCCAGAAGACCAAAACAAACGTAAACCTACCTTAACAGCCTCATTTTTAAGTACAGTTTTCGGTGCTTTTTCCAGCACATAAGCCCAACTTAGTAAATAACATTCCTTAGTCTCTGGACTTAGGGATGGCTTAAGTTGTTCAGATAAAGTGGAGAATGAAACAAACATTCTCTGTTTGTATAGAAGGCTTATTCTACAGTGTTGTTTGGGGTTCAAATAATCTGGGCTTTCTGACATGATTAGTTTGATTGCTTGGGCACCATCTTTGCAGTATTCTGCTGTTGCCAGGATTTCAATGATCTGAAAAAGAAAACAAAAACTTGGGTTAATAGTCTGAAAACTTAAGAGGCATCATCATGATGCTTAAAAATTTTCTTTATCTTCGGATGCTACGCTAATGCGAAACTTAGAATATTTCTGAGTTTGTGCATTTGTAAGTATGCATGTTAATAATTCACGCTCTGCTAAACAGATTTGCAATAATTTGATACACTATTACCAAGATGATTGTTATTATTGATATTGGATATATTTTATCCAGGTCACTTATACTCAATAGTTTTTCAAGGACACAAGCGAGTGAAATCGCAAGAAAAATATCTATAGCTCACCTTCTCCAACCAAAACAAGAACATGTCACTGCCCCTCATAAGCAGCGCCTTAGAGATCCACCCGTACAACCGTATCAACCTCGAACACAGCTTCTGATCCTGGCTGTTACATTCCGACAACCGATTCTTCAACAACTCGTGCAGCAGCTCAAACTTCTGCCCATTTTCCGCTTTGTTCAACATATGTGCTATTAACGCACAACCTTTTGACCTAGACACCTCGCAGTCACTCGTCAAAACCACGTTTAATGCAACCTCCACAATGTTCTCGAACTTAGAATTGTAAACACTCGCCCGCAATGGAGCATACAAACATTCTAACACAGTAAAGTATTTGTGGTCTTCCGCGCATTTCTCTAAAGTTTTTGGCGTGTGTTTTGTTAATATGTTCAACTGCTTCTCAGCAGGTAGACTTGCTATCGTATTCGTTATCAGAGTAAATCCATGAGCCAAACTGCCTGGGCTACTTGACGATATCTCTCTGTATAACCAAGTTAACACAGGGTCTATAAGACCATGATCGCTTTCAATTTGTGTCACTTTCTCGGCACTAAACACACTAGCGACTGATATCGACGCGTTCAGCGCCTCCACCACATAAGAAGCTTCTTGATCGTTATCTGACATTATTTTCAACATGTCTTCAATTATAACTTTTGTGAAATCGTCTATACTGGCCAAATTCGTCAGCAACGTCAAACGTTTCTGAAACGCTATTCCGTCTTGCATTTCTAAACTACATGTCCCTTTGACAACTAAATTCATGATCAGTTCTGGAAACTTTCTTGCTATCATGAGTATAGTTTCGATGCTAGTTCTTAGCACATCATTATCTTGTGCGTGTTGGACATTGTAAATGAGGATTTTAACGAAAGGCACTACCAGATCCTCGGTCATACAATCCTGAACTCTTATTAAAGTTTTGAAGCCAGTCATTTGGAACTCCTTGGATGATTTGTTGACAGCTTCTAAACATACTTGTGGCACATTGGATACCTCAGCCCTCACTTGATCCAATAAGCCTCGATACTTGGCACATTCGTACAAGTCTCCGATTAAGTCTAAACTAGCTATTTGTAATTTCGGCGTAGATTTCAATTCGTAATACGTTACTAAGGCGGGTACCATTGTCTTTGTGACCATAGTGCAAGATTGTTCGGAAGCATTTGCGGTCGTCAGAAGTACTTTAGTGGCTTTGACAAATTTTGCTACGGTGGTTGCTTCAGCTGTAGCAGCTTGTGCAGAAAATATGATTCCCGTTACAAATTTCTCAAAGGCTTGGTCTGTGTTGGCAATTGTCGCCATTTTTGCAATCAATGCGGATAAGGCCTCGTGGGCAACTAATTTAAGTTCGTCATCAGTTTTGCTGGACATTTCCCTGTTCAGGGAAGACCAGAGGGCTCTTAGAAATGGAGTGTAAGTGTGTGCACTGAAGGTTTTGCAGCTTTCAGTCTAAAAACGATAAGTGTATAGTTTGTATTGACCATAACAAGATCAGTCAGTATTACATCAATAGTCAGCAATGTTAAACAAGAAATGGCAATTAGAAATTCATGAACACTATCTCTTAATACATACATTTCTTGTAGTTCATCAGTATCAGCTTTGTTAGAATTAGTTAGTGTGAAACTATCACCCATGAATAGAAAAAAAGTGCAAAGAACTTACCAACAGTTTCATTGAGTCAATCTTGGCCAACCGTAAGTTTGAATCCAATTTCTCTATCAAAAGAATGATGCATGATTCTCCAAACTCTGGTACGGCACAAAGGCATGGACATAAAGCATTCGCCAGATCGTCTCTTGTCACAGCACTAGGGTCATCTTTGGCTTGGTGGAAATCAATAGGGAAGTAACAGGATATGACATCAAACATTTCCTCAACTAAATGCCCAAGTGGTATTGTCTTTAAGAATTTGCTTAGAAACGTAAATAGGAAAACTAGGTTCCGTGGGTCTCGTTCACCATCCATTGCTGAAATTACTCCATATACAAAGTCGGAGCCAAGATTTTTCATGACTGAAACAATTGAATGTATGTTTTAGTTAAAAGTTTTAAAGTTGGTTTTTGTTCGAGGAAAAGTAGAGCAGCTCTTAATACAAAATAGCATGACACCATGTTCATGCTATTTTCCACAACAAACCACTCAACATATTTCAATGAAATTTTGCTTGAAGGATCGACCCACTGCTGTGCAAAGGCCGCCCTATCTTCCCTCCACCTCTCTCTGTCTAAAGCTGCCAAAGACCAAGCATTGTCGAAGCAGCTCAGCTCCCACCATCTCCATCAGGATCGGCCACAATGTAGCTTGTCATTTTTTTGCACATAGTTTCAACTAAATGGGTTATTTAGCCACTAACCTAATCCAAGACATCACCTTATACATCTCTCTCCAGAAGACTATGGCAAAGGTGTTGAAAGTTTGATCAAAGCTTATTTAACTTAAAATGAAGAATTATCATATATACATCGTGTAAATCACCTCATCACGAAGCCGTCAACCAAGCATTCTGCACATGAAACTAAGTAACTTTACGCAAAAATTATTGCTGGGAAACAACTTTTTTTTGGGCGGTGTAAAAACATGTTTTGTGGTGGAACTCAATGGAATGCACTCAAAACATTGTGCTGATGGACGGATTGAATAGTACGGGGTCGTGGAGGTGTTTAAAGTAAAAATCTTACACTAAAAACTTGTATTTAAAAAAATACTTGTCAAAAAGTTAGAACTTTGACCCCTAATATCTCTGTAACTAGAAGGTTCCCAGGCATGGTGTAGAACAAAAAAATGATCGCAATGACAGGGAGAACCAGTGCCTTTCGGCTTCGTTAAGAGGTATTTTACACCCTTTATAGAGCAGCGGTGGCCCAAAAGTGGCAGCCCCGACTTACAAGCAGTAAGCCGTGAGTTTGAACTCAGGCAGGTGCATACATACTGTGTGTAATTTATTTCATCTGTTCTCAAAATGGTTAAGGAAAACTTAGTGAAGAAACTCCTAGAACTTAAAATTTGAAGATATGTGACATCTACCAATCCGCACTGGGCCCGCGTGGTGAATTACAGCCCACTCCCTCTCATAGAGAGGAGGCCTGTGTCCTAGCAGTGGGAACATTACAGGCTGATTATGAAGAACTATACAGTATGAGTAAGATCAGGTTATAGTAAAGCTGGTAGTAGATAAAATTTATTAAAGCAATAAAATCATAATGTTACAGAATGTATACACATGAGGCAATAGCCAAGATATCTTTTTATTTGTGTATTTGATTTCATAAACACACAGAGATAAACTGCTTATGATAGATAACAGAAAATGCTCATCAACAAATAAGATTTACATATTACTTAGAATTACAAACTTGTGTGTTACACATACATGATTATGTGTTGAAGTCCTTGACGTTATCCCTGAATAGATCTTGAATGAAAGTTAAAGGTCTCATGGGCATGAACTACTGGATTTGATTCCCAGGTTGGGCAAAGGTATATTGGGTTTTTTCACCTGGAATTTCTCAGTAGCAGCCACTGAGTCTGGATTTGTGGTTGATGGTAATAGGCTCGCCCCCTATTATGTGGAACGTAAACATAACTGACAACACGGTTGGTGCAGTGGCTGAGCGATTGATTGCTGCGCTGCCGGCAGTACATATACTAAAATTGGAACGACACAGAGAAGATTAGCATGGCCCCTGCGCAAGGATGACACGCAAAATCGTGAAGCGTTCCAATTTTTAGTATATGTACTTGCTTCGGCAGTACATATACTAAAAATTGTGTCGCGGGTTCGATCCCCACACGAAATAAATTTGTATGGCCCACAGATAGTTGTTCCGGTTCTGGCTGTTTGTGGATATAAGTTTAAATTTTTGTAAACACACCTACGATACAGGAAAAATTCCTAGTGTAGAGCAACTATGTTACTAAGAAAGTAAAAGCTGATTCAATTGTATTAAATACTTACATTCTATATCCTTGTTGCATAGTTTCTGCATAATTGTGTAAATATTATATCTGTCTGGTCTCAACTGCGACTGACATGTCACTTCTTGAAACAATACAGGCAGAAAATTAGCACAATTTTGTATTTTATATCCAGCCATATCAATCAAGACGGAGTATCCGTCTAGGACAGGTGGCACAACGCAGTGATGGTCTTTTAACCTGTCTATATAGAATTTGGATATGAATTCCACTTGCATCACGTTTAGGTAATCTCCTGGAAGTTCTCTTAATATTTTTGTGTAGAAACGCATTCCTTTCTCTCGGTTTTGAGGTTCCTTGTGGGTCAAAACACCTGCCATGTTTTCTACAAGATCAGATATGGAAAGTTGTCCAGTTATGATGTCTGAAATGCAATAAAGGGGCTTATAAGTATCTCAAATGTCTTTTTATTTAGAATTTGTTTAATTTCTACTATGATTCTGTTATGGAATTACTTACCTTTTTAATTAACATTGAAATAGCAATTTTGTTCAATTTATAACCTTCAGAAACTGTCGTGGTCTAGGACTAGATATAATGTATAACAATATCACAAAAAGTAGTAAGTACGTCATGGAAATACTCATAAAAATTATAATAATGAGCAGAGTGCCCAAAAACACCACTTCCATTGGACCATAATTGTTGCCAACAAACTCACGAACTTACCGGTAATAATACTGGGTGTCTCAGAAAATATTTCATCCTGGAGCATTATTTGATCCGCCAACTTAGGCGTGTACCACACGGAGGTCATTTTGCTAGATAAATGTTTCTACAACTTTTTCTGAACGATAACAATTTATTTAGAATACAAATAAATCATAGTCTTATAAAACCGTGTGTTGATTGCAGTCTTGAATTTTATCGTTGTGTATATATAAAATAACTCTAAATTTGGTCTGATTAACGTGAAATTAGTTATTACTGTTTTTTATTTTATTATTGTGTTAATTTGAGGTTGTTTTATGTTTTTTTTTGAACACAAGTATTTAAACCATACAGTCTAGAATGTCAAAAAAAAGTACATTCGGTATTTTAGGCATTGCCAAAACAAAATAATAAAATTTCACAAAAATATATGTATAATATATCATAATTATAATGACATGTTTTTTTATAATGTAGCATTTTATTGTGATAACTGATTATCTCTATCATTTATTTTATAATACTCATGTTTTTGCTTTAAATTGCAATTTTTATCTGGGTCTTATGTCATTTATTACTAATTTGAGGTTATGTCAGTTATTATTTTCTTTCTTGTCAAATGTCAGCAGATGTCATTTCGTTTGAGCGCGACTGACGAAAAGTGGTGAAATAAATTTCATAACGCACTCGAAGAAGTAAGAACTTATGATCTTGAAAGTATTAACTGACTAAATAATAAAACCATTTCTTACGCGAAAGATGTCTCATAAAACGTTGATAGACTTCGTAGTGAAATATCACACACCACGTTTGTTGAATAGCCTTGTGTTTTTCCCGAGTAATGGGAACTCATATTTTGGCCGAAGATTAATGGTACCGCTATCTTCTTCAACACCGAAGATCCAATCACCCAGAAACTTCAGTACATCGACTCCAAGAATCAATGAAGTTCAGCTTACGCAGAAACCGAAACAAACTGATGGAAAATTTCAATTGATGTTCACATGCAAGAAATGCAATACAAGAAACGCAAAATTCATTTCAAAATTGGCGTACTACAAAGGCGTTGTTATTGTAATTTGCGACGGCTGTGAGAACAAACATTTAATAGCAGATAACTTGAACTGGTTCACAGATATGGAAGGAAAGAAAAATATCGAAGATATAATGGCGGAGAAAGGAGAAACAGTACAAAAAATAATGTCTTCAGACCTTGAATTTATTGCTATGGAAATGGCAAAGAGTATTGGAAAAGAGAATGAAGAAAAATTGTTAATAAAATAGAGTTATAGGACAGTACCATCTCATTATTATTGTATATAGTTTCAGGTACTAATTAGAATCATCCCAGTTATTTATTTTAAATTCTCAAAGAATATGTTCTGAGGAAAATCTCAAAGAGACCTCGACAAATAATCCTGTCATACTAAAGAAATTTATGTTATTTGTATACAAATCTATATATTCTCATGTATTTTTTTATATAAAATAGCAGCTGGGTTAAATAAACAGCTCCTAATAATTTACCTCATGTAAGCTTGAAAATGTTTATGTAATATTCATTAGGATTTGGAAGTAGTAATTACTAAGTTGATTCAATTATTACAAACTTCTGTTACACTGTTTCAGCAGTTTGGTGTAGCTTTGAATTTGCTGTGCAATAGTCAGTATTTGTTGCAATATTCCATAATGCAAGTAGCAAAGCAAAGTGTTGTGATATACTAATAAAACAATTAAAAAAAAAAAGATTATATGATTTATTCTCAATCCATAATACAAGAGATTACTAATAAAAAAATATGGCCAACCTAATAATACAATATTCAAACAGATTCTTATCCATAGTAAAGCTGCATTCAAATAATTTAATTACTGTAAAATGGAGATAATAGGGAAACTTTGAAAGGCATTTTCATATTATTTAAATATTATCAGCATAATAATACTCTCTTGTTTATTAAATTAAAACAGAAATGATCCGAAAAGCTTGTTAGTGATAAGGTATCATACCTATTCACGAAATTTTAGCGGTATACATTTTCACAAAATTCAGATGAGTCTCTCCCTGTAAAACCAGAAATGTGACAAATAAACAATTGAATGAGAACTCTTTCTTAACTTTTTTTTTTATAGTTTATATAGTGATGTAGTGGAGAATGTCTTTGACATTTTCCACCAGAAATCTAGAAATCACTATGAATGCTGCTTACTTACTACTTTTAAAATTACAGATAGTCACTTGTTACACTACACATTCCATTCATTTCCGCAGACAGAGTTCGATAAAAATATTTTAAATTGGCACCAGTTGGTAATCATTTCTGAAAATACTCTAAAAATAAGGCACAATATAATCACATTATGTAATACATTTTATAATCTCTTATAATTAATATACTATGTATTATTTGTGCGATAATTACATCATAAAAAAAATAATGAGTGATGAATTAATGTACAAAGTTATCTTAACATTATAATAAAAAAGAATGTAATAAGGAATGCAGTAATTCTTATTTGGATTTTTTCCTTACAGAAAATGGATGTGTCCTTGATTGTTTTTAATTGGGAACCGAATCTCAAAAATAGGTATTAAAACTTTAATTAAATTGTACCTGTATGATCTCATGAAATCACTGTGACACAGTCACAAATTTTGATTATTGTAATATCTTCTGTTTGCATGGATAGCAATTACATGCAGATAATCCTTGTACTAAGTGTAGGACAACATCTATTCCCCTGTTTGCAAAGATTTTGACAATTTCAGTAATGATAATAGTACATATTGCCAAAACTGTCATCACTATACCCTAATATAAAAAGTAATTGAGTAAACAATCACTGACAAAATTTCAGTCTTAAAATTATATTCGTTCATACAATATTATAATGTGTTATACTCTTTTTGGACGGCTTACAATCGCATAGTCTGTTCCATTGCACATGTTATGAGAGACATCCTCCAAACCAACCTGGTTTTGTAAAGCTTGGACTTGAGCAGCAGTGGGTACTTGAGGCCCTGGAGTATTGGGCTTTCTAATCATACCATAACCCAAATGGGAATCATCTGCTAATCTTGCTGTCTGCATTACATTTTCAACCTCATCGTAATCATTCCAAGTGTCTTTATTCTTTGGCTCACCAAGAGCCAAAGTCGTGGGACGCGCCTCAATCTTTTTGTAACGTGAAGATTTATTCAATTTGCTTGTAGATCCAAAATATGCCAACCTATCATAATTTTCATCTTCTGGATCAACTACTGGACTTGGCAGCAGAATAATTCTTGAAGATTCTGGACCAGTAGTATTCAAATTATCCTGAGATCGAGAAATGAGTTTGATACAGTTTGGATTATCTCCTAAATTAGGTGTGAACTCGGTGTGCTCTGGTTCATCTATCCCTAATGTCTTCCATGCTTCAGATCTTACTTCAATTTTATCATATGGCACTAACTGTATCGGGGGGCTATGTTCTCTTTGCACTTGGTCAATAGGTTCATAGTTATCAAGTTTTTTAAACCTTACAAAGTCTGAGGTTTCCTCAGATGAAATTGGAATGTCTTTAGTTTTAGGCAGATTAATGATTTTACGGGGTGGCTTCTGTGGCTTGGGTTTCAGTGCTGGTTTTGGCATCAGTAAAGGTGCATTGTCTCTTTCTGAGCATGAACTTTGCTGGCTGGAAACTGAAGCAGTCTTAAATGAGAGTGAACTCAAGTTCAAATCATCAGGCCTCGCAGCAACTAAAGGACTTCTAGAGCCTGGGAACAAATTGACACTAGACTGAATATTAAATTCACTGTGTTCAGGACTATTCAGATTGTCATGTCCAATCATTTGCTTCATTGTTTTCATTTTTAAAGACAAGCACTTAAATATTTCTGATTGGTTTGGGTGTTCCAAATGGAAGATTCCTTCACCAGTGTCACATTTTCGACCTGCTTCAAATGTAAATTTACCCTGTCTGTAACCATAACGCCTTATGAACCTGTAAGGCCAAGTAGCATATACTTTATCATCATTTTGAGCTCTTAATTCTATGGCAGTAGATGTGAGCAAAAGGAGATATCTGATTGGTTCAAAACCACATCTTGTTGATGCTTCAGAGGGGCACATTTTGACTGAGAATACACCCTCTCCTGATGAGCAGTACAGATCATTGTCTTCGTCACAGCTGAATGGATTCGAGTCTCTATCTTTGAATGCCACTGTTTGTAAAGCAGTGACCCATTCTAAAGTTTCTGCCTCTGACTGCGTGCTCAGTTGTTGGGTGTGTGACTTAGTAAGTATAGTAATAGTGTTTGGACTAGAATGTGTTATTTTTATACAATTTTCGAGGGTAATCATTTTAGGTATAGCACCAGTAGCAACATCATCTTTGTTGTCAAATATTTCAAGACGCTCAATTCCTTGTTTGCTGGCAGTAAACAGGATGCAGTGCTTCTGTTGCCAATTTTTCTGTGAATAATTAGATGATATTATTATTCGGCATTAGGTTAGGTTAGCTGGGCTGTTTCCGCACTTAGCCTCTTTATTAGACCATTAATTACTGACATTTTAATATAGCTCTTACATACAAACTTTATGCAAATAACAATTTTCCTGCAAATATATTTTGACTAAAATGTCCTTTTTGTTATTTAATTGTTATAATGAATATAATTAGTTTCTATACAAATAAATAAAGTTTTGACTAAGTATGTAATAAATTATGTCAATGACTATAGTTTAAGTAGAGGAAGATCAAAATAACAATGGACAGATTGTCTGATGTGGTTGTATATAAAGTTAATGCCTATTTGTATGAGTTAGCAGAGATGTAAAATATGTAGGAAAACATGCTGTACCAGCCACAGGGTAGGGAAATGTTGCCGGGTGTCCTGTTAAAAGTATATCAGAAAATTTTAGAGAAAATAAAGAAAGTTTCAAGCTATTATAGTAGCAGTAATTAAGTGTTTTCCTACAACTCCATAAAAAATATTTTGTCTTTTTAATAGTTCCGGACATTAAACATTACAGATAATTATTTAATAAGATCAATACACATTTATTAATAACATCAATATTTTAAATTATAATACTATGTTATTTTCTTTTGAATTGACAAACAAAGCTATTTTAACGAGTTTTCCTAGTAACAATATGTATCAAATTATGGAAAAGTTACACAAATGGCAATCATTAATACGGCAACTACCTTTCCATTGAGTCACTACTTGATTACAATAATGCTATAACCGCTCAGATTACGTGATGGTGCATGAATCACATGCACTAATAATTTCTCAAACTTAAAGTAAAGATATTTGATTTGTACCTTTTTAGGGAATTTACTAAACATATTCCCTCCGGCAGGCGGAAATAATAAACAACCGGATTTGATCTCGTCGTCTTGTTCCATTTTCCGCGTTTGATTTTCCTAATTGTAAAAACACCTTTTGAATTCGAGTAACACTAAAAAACATAGCACAAACGTTACTTCGTTGTTGTTTTCACGCTTAAATTTAATTTATGGGTGCAATAAAACAGTTCGTACAAAATGAAAATGTGAATGCACGATTGCCTCAAATCCTCAATTTCAATGACAGAAGGCATAGACTAGTAAACTAGTTAGCTTACAGAAATAATGGAATAGGGATGGGCAAGTCACGTCCTGACCAGGATTATGACTCTTTACACTATTTGGGGATTAATTAGTGTCTTTGTAAGATGGGATCCGATTTGAAATCTGTGTTCAGACTGACAACTATCACTAAAATAATTTTGCTCTGTAAGACTGTGTAAGAACTTATCGTTTAAAAATAAGCATTTAACATGTCTTTAGCAAAGTAAGCAGTAACTAAGTAAAAAGTAAAGTATGATAAACTTAAAAAAAAACAAAGGCAGTCATAAGGAGTGCCTCAAACAATGGAGAGTCAAACAATGTAATTACTGTTATTTTTTTTAATCATTCGCTTCGCTATTTTGGCGCAATACGTGACGAGCATTTCGAAGTCATCGGTGACGCGAACCTATAGTTTTTTCTCCTACCAAGAATCGCACAACACGGCTAAAGAAGTTTTCGCATCATAACTTATAACACAATACAATCGCGGCACGTAAGTTGAACCAAAATGGCGGCAGTCCGCACAGGTAAAATTATGGACTAAAGTCGATTGAGACCCGAGGTTAAAGATGGCGGTACGTAAGTTAAACTATGACCTTGAATGCATAGCAACCAGCAACACATTTCTGGGTCTCAATCGACTTCCACCACGCGGGCGCAGTGCGGGTTGGTAGATGTCACATGTCTTCGAATTTTTAGTTCTAGGACATCCCGTTTTCCTCACTGTTTTTATGAGCAGCGGTGATGAAATAAATTACACAAAGTAATGCGCCTGCCTGGGTTCGAACCCACGGCTTACTGCTCGTAAGTCGGGGCTGCCACCACTGGGCCACCGTTGCTCTCCATGACTAATATCGCAATTAAATAAAGCAACAATATGCTATGTGACGAGTGAAACTGCCTAGGTTGTTTATACCTTGATTATCCTACTGATCATCCTAATAAGAAACTTAGTTCCGATCCTGCCTGTCACTGTTGTCCTCCCCTAGTACCACCATAAGCCCTGGCTGAGGCCTAATATTCAAAGCACCCACGAGATATGTATGGTTAAATGGTCAATGTTTGACACAGGGCCAAGCCAAGCTATGCCATTTCTAATCTCCATAGCATACTCCTCTTTATTGGTGAAAGTAGTGATAGGGTCGGATACTGTTCTATTTTTGTAATTTCCGAACCCATCCTTATTGATGAACGCTCAAGATCCGCTCGGCCGGCAGCTGTCAAATGAAATCAATGAAATGAATGTCAATCCGTAGTCAAAGTCAAACTACGAAAACTGTCATTTGGCCATCCATGAAAACTTTAGTTTCTGAAAACAAACTCAAATTCGATTGGGAAGCTGCAATTTGTAATATAATTCAACACAATGTCTGGAAATATGAACCCTTTAGCGGGAACGGCCCATTTACTGGATGAATTGGATAGTACGTGTCATAAATCTTGGTTTTTATCTTCGTGAAATTCATGTGTATATGTTTTATCGCAACAATTCTTGTTTTACAAAGAGAAACTCATGGTACTGCTGCGAGATGGGAGGACATTAATCGGATACCTTCGCTGCGTTGATCAATTTGCTAACTTAGTTCTGCACAAGACGATAGAAAGGATTCATGTCGGCAGAGAGTACGGAGACATTCCAAGAGGTATATTTATCGTTAGAGGGGAAAATGTTGTTCTTCTTGGTGAAATAGTAAGTTGGAATTTGATTTACTTTAAAAAAACAAAATACTAGATAACTTCTTTCTATGCCGAAGTAAAGTAAGCACTTATTTACTATGGCCATACTAGGGCAGACTGCTGCTATTGATATGCCATCTTGTATTTTTTTTCCTATATAATGTAAGTATCATTTAATTTTTAGAATATTTTGCAATAGATCAAAACACTCAATTTTAACATATTATGCCTGATACTAAGAAAATATTCTTCACCCATGTCTTGCAGAATGTGTGAACACAGTCCAAAATTAATTAATGTGGTGAAATTGTTTGTAACATTCTTGAACCTAACAGACAATTAATGTGTTGCTGGGGAGTTTGTTTTGCCACATCTTCTTCCCAGCAAAAACAATAGGAAGTGACATTTTGGGGGACTGATTCTTGTAGTTTTTATATGTTCAAAAATAATAATAATAATAATCTGATAATCAACCTACTTTGAAAAAATAATTTTTGTTTTTGAAAATTTTTATCAAAAATATTCAACACAACATTTGTATATAACTGCTTTTTTAGATCAGCTTCTCTGTTCCACTGCTGGACAAAAGCCGCCCCCCATGGCATTCCAATTTTCTTTAAAATTTGTCTTCTTCCACCAATCTGTTAAGAATCAGTCCAGGTAACAATAACATTTGTATGTTTGTTATTGATAGTGTTTGTGCCCATGTCAGTTTAAAAATTTATTTCAGTCCAGGTATTGATAAAACCGCTCAGTCTCTGAATATTTCTCAAAATATCATAATTTCAAAACACCATAATCGCAAATCATTATCAAATCATCATCATATTCTCAAAATATTATGATCTCAACACACCATATTCGCAAAACACGACATATTCATATTCATTTAATTGCGTTCCACAATGTTTTAAAGGTGTTATAAAAGGCTTAAAGCTAAGACCAATGTTATGGATCCTGTTAGGGCACAGCAATATAAGTATAATTAATATAATTATAGTTATGAGTGACATTATTACTTATTACAAATCATGAACAATAAAATTATAGTACTACAATATTAACACTATAAACCAACACAACAAAATAATAAAACAACATTAAAATATTAATTGATAATATTAATTAATGCTGGAACACTGCCAAAGAGCTATGGAACGAAGTATGATAGGTATTAAAAAACAAGATAGGATACGAAACACTGTCATAAGAAGTAAGACAAAAGTCACAGACATACTCACTAGAATAGATAGTTTGAAGTGGAGATGGACTGGGCACATGATACGTGATAAACAAGAAAAGTGGAGCAACATCATAACTGACTGGTACCCTAGAGATGGAAAAAGGAACAGAGGAAGACAAAGCAAGAGATGGGAAGACGAACTAAAACTAACAGCAGGCTCAAAATGGAGAAGGGTTGCAAGAGACAGAGTACAATGGAAATTGTTAGAGGAGGCCTTTGCCAAGAGGCACACTGAACTCAGAGATATTTTATAACTTAAAGATAAGAGCTAACCACAAAGTCAAAGAAACAGTTCAGGATAAGAGGCTTATTATATTATATTATATTATTATTAAAATATTAATTATTAAGAACAATAGTATTATATTATAGTAGGTATTTTTTTTATAATTAATGAGATCAATCAAATATTCGTATTTTATAACATTTTCTTACCTGTGTTATTAACAAAATTCAGGAAATTGTCCTGGTTGGATTATTTCCTCCATACCAATCCCTTATGCTCTCTTTGCCAATATAAAACAGAATTAATACAAAAGATTGTTTTTTTTACTAAATAACCAATTTCGATTAAAATTAAATATGTACAAATGTAATTATGAGAGCCATAATAGAGGTTTTCCCACATATGGCGGTTAAAGGTTGCTACTACCATTTTTGTAATGATGATCACTTTAAAAAAGCAATCTGCATTCAAGCGTTTTGAAACGGTTATGTGCAATTAGTGCATAGTATAATACTTTGGACTAAAATAAATACAAAAAACTATTACAATCTGTCTTACGAATTTTACCTCTTTGGAGAAACCAAAGGTTTTGTTTGTGCATAAGATAATTATCCAGTTTTGGAAACCCAAACTCAATGACAGATGCCATAAAGTTCAAATTCCTTCGTAACCTAATGTCAATCCGTCTTTCGAATTTTCCAGTTTTGGAAACCCCATAGACATATAAATCATATGGACTTGGCATACCTACAAGAAAAACGTGCATACCTACACTTTAGTGAGCTGATAAAATGGCGGCTAATAGGGCAGCCCTTATCGATATTTCTATATAATAACATCGATAAAAGATTGTGAGAATGTTTTCATAATGTTATGGTACAATATCTACGGGTGAAAATACCCCAAGTTTTCTAACATAATAATATACCTTTCATTTTTTGTTGTTTGAGAAGTTTCGTCCTTCTTTCACGGTTAAACCGTAGAACTTATTTTGATGTTTCCTATTAAGACAGGTTGAAACTTGGAGGACAGACATATTATGCTGTTTTTTATCGACCTAGTATTCTGTAACTGATTTCACTCCATTGTATAATTTAAGCAACAAGTTTATCTAGTTGCCGGCCCGTTGAGAACCTCCTCCTTTTTTGAAGTCGGTTTTTTAATTTTATGCTCTTGGAATTTATTCTTTTAGCTATTACAAGAAATGAAAAGCAGTAAGTACAAGTCATGCCATTAAAGTTGAGACTTGACCACGCCTCCCGCCGCTTTTTCGCAGGTATCCATGAGGATCACCTCGCCATCGGGAAGTGCGGGGCAAGCGGGCGGTGGGAGTCAGGTCTCAACTTATCGCGCATGGGTTAAATACCTACTTACATCGAATAATTTTTTAATCGACCTTTTTGCTTCACTTGCTGTCCCCACGGTTTCTTTATACTGTTATCTTAAGGGTGATGCGCCAAGGTAGCCCGCGAAATACAAATTTTCTTACGTTTTTTTGCAATCTGCAGGTCAGTGTCAGGTTGTACCTTGATAAAAATATGATTTGCGACCGTATCAAACGTACGTACCAATAAGGTTCGTGAAGGTAAAGCATCGTCACGCAATGTTACTTTATTGAGTGTTCAGTTGAAAGACGATTCTTCAAAGTGAAGAGAACAAATAATTATTGTTTTTGTTGTAATTTTTATATTTTCCACACCGATTGTTTATAGCCTTAAAAGTAAAACATAAAACCAATAAAGAACCATAAAATTGCATTATCGATAAATATAAAAATGTCTGAATGCACTACTCTATCCCTTCAATAACAAGAAAATGATTTCATGTAGTAAAACTGTTGAAAATAGAGGCAAAAGGGAAAATATGAATGCTTTACTGTTGAAACTCTTCAATAAATGCAGAATCCTTTGTTTATCATCTTGAATTCACAAATTTTAACCACAGATAAAGAGCATTTGACAGTTGACGTACCTAACTTAGGTATCAAACAGCGAGCGGATAAAATGGCGACCCGGCCGCAAATAGGTATTTCAATGACTTAGAAATGTAGGGTTGCCATTATAGTAACTGTCAAAAACACTATTATCCTTTTTCACTTACGTAAAATTATGAAAGTTAAAAAGAGATAGCAGTATTTTTCTGATTTTGGCGTCGATATGCCTCGTATTTGTATAACTGTTTTTTCTATAGTCAAACATTTCAAGTCCATATAATTTATATGTCTATGGGAAACCCAAACTCAATGATGGATGTCATAAAGTTCAACCTAATGTCAATCCGTCTTACGAATTTTTGATCAGGACACGTGATCTGACGCGAGATTAACATTTTTACCCATCACAAAATTGCACAAAGATGCTACGAAAGTTTTCACTTAGGATAAAATTTTTCCTAACTAGCTGTCCCGCGCAACATCGTCTGCGTCACATTTTCCCCGTTTTTGCAACATTTTTTATTGCGGCCCCGCTCCTATTGGTCGTAGCGTGATGATATATAGCCTATGTTACTTCTAATTCTAATACCTCCAAGAATATGTGTACAAAGTTTCATGATGATCGGTTGAGTAGTTTTCGCGTGAAAGCGTAACAAACAAACTTACTTTCGCATTTATAATATCCAGCCTGATACTGATGGATTTAATTTGCTTCATTTTCAGGATAAGGACAAAGAAGATAACTTGCCACTGACAGAAGTATCAGTAGATGATATTCTTGATGCTCAAAGAAGAGAACAAGATGCTAAGATTGAGCAACAAAAGTTACTTTCAAAGGCTTTGAAAGAGAGAGGACTCAATTTATTAGCTGAAATGGGACATGATGATATGTTTTAAATGTCTCCAGCTTCTATCTCTATTTTCTAAGACTGTAATTATATAATAAACTCTAACTAAGAATGTTTTGTGTTTTGTAATTATTTGTTCCTTTTCCTGGTTAACAAGTTTTGGTGGACATTATAAAAATAGTATTTTCTGAATAAGTCATAGTTACGGGTAGTCGGACGCAATCCATATTACACGTAGCTATGCAAAATATCAGCATCTTCTAGCCAATCGCAAACACGAAGACATTGAATTTCATAATTATTATTTTGTAAGAGACAAGGTGTTCAAATAAATATACAGTGGGACATAGTATAAACCTAAATATTTTGAGTTTGGTACAATATGTACCTACCTAATTTATAAATTAATATACCTAAACCCTTGCTTGAAGAATTTCGAATGGGCTGCGAGCAAACACCAAAGTTATTTCCTTTGCCAGTCAGAAAGTTAAAAGCATGCGTTCCGAACATCAAATATGTGAAGTGCTTAGTAACAAATTCAATTCATAAATTGAACCCTCGATTAATATCGTGTTTCCAGTTTAATTATGAAGATAAGTTTAAGTTTAAACATTACACGATTATTATCGAAAACGAGATTATTTTTATTTACTGTTCTTGAAAGTACTTCTTCTACAATATCCGTTAATTCAGTTTCCGAACGAATCCAATTTTCCGTTGTGATGAAATGACATTTGAAAACAATGTAACTTGTGATTACTTCTTCAATATTTTAATAGAATTCTTAACAGAATGTTTGTTTTTTGTGCCAAATAATATAGTACGACTGTTCTTCGTTACATTTTGGAGGAAACATGTGTTTAATTAGGGGTTTATTTTAGTTCTTTCTGATAATATTACGTGCTGTGTTGATTGAAAAAAAATATGACTTCGGCAGATGTAACATTGATAGAAAGATTACGAAAGGAGAATTTAGAACAGTTTTTCACTTTAGTGCGTATGCATTTATCTTTTGTAGTAGATATTAATTCAGACGAGTGAGTATGAGAGTTCAAAAGTCCGTTATAACCTTTTTCAGGAACTGCTGTTAAGTTTAAGCAACTGTGATTTGTTTTCAGTGTTGATTGTTCAACTGATAAACCAAAGCAGTTCCGATGGAATTTCCACAAGAAAGCGAAGAGTTCCAGTTCTAATTCTAGTCAAAATAATGCTAACATTACAAAGAATAATGTTGAAGTTAACTCTATCACAGAAGATGGAATTCTGAGGGTGAACGAGCTGATAGATTTCCTATCGAAGCCCGACAGTAAGTTTCTTTTCTATTAGATATAGAAACGAAAACAAAATTTTTGATTTATAGTGGTCTTAGCCTAGTCTAGGTCAGGATAATCTTGTAATTATACAAATATTTTGTATCCATATTGACAAACAGTTTCCCATAATATGCAATAAGACAACCTTCCCTTCTTTGGAAAGTATTATGCTATACACTAATGCTGGTTGCCAATATTTATTTTTTATATGTCTCCATGTGACCATGAAATCAGTTATCATCTGCCTAGCCTTTTCCCAACTATCTCACTTCCTGGGCTTCCAGTCTTACCTGATGGTACAGTCTAGTTCCAGTCTAACCCATCCATGGAACAACCTAGGCAAGCGTGGCTTAAGCTAAATGTTTATCTGAGCCGACTGTTATTATTTTGCCACAAGCTCCACCATGCTATCAGCTAAAACAGACTAAATTAATACCAGAAAAAGCGCTAAAAAGATGCAAACATTCAAAGAGCTATACAAGCCTAGTGCCTAGCCAACTTTTTCAGCAATATTATTTTTACCTTTGTTGTAGTTGGGCAAAGATATGGAGCTATACAAGGTAGATAAACTTACACTGTCAGTTAAGGGATATGTTTTTTTTTTTTTTAAACGTTGCCCTTCTCTAGGAATTTCTCTTGTATCGTGGGTGCATTTACAAACATTTAAACTCACATACACAAACAGCCAGACCCTGAACAACTGTCTGTAGGCCATACAAATATTTGTTCCCTGTGGGGATCGAACTCGCGACACGCAGATACTCCGCACGCGATATTCTGTGAATATAGTTTATTTCCATATCTTCTCAATCAAAAGATCTCTGTGTATATATTCATCTTGTTAATTTCAAATGCTAACAGTCTAAAAAAATATTAACTTCAATATTTCCAGATGTAACACAAGAAGGCATATTCCGTCGCACAGGCTCCTTGAGCCGTCAGCAAGAGCTAAAGAACCTGCTCCTCTCTGGATCTAACCTGGGTTTAGATGAGGGAAGGTTTTCAGTCCATGACTGTGCATCAGTCCTGAAGGGTTTCCTGGCTGAGCTACCACAGCCATTACTAATGGATCAGTATTATCAGACTTATTGTACTTTGGCTGGTAAGTGTTTTAAAACATATTCCCTTATCCACCCACCCTTACCTTATCCCTTTAATTTTCCACCTAAATAGTTCACTGCTGGACAGTGGCCTCTCTATTGGCAGGCTATTCAACTTGATTATTGGCTGCGCGCGCATCCCTCTGCTTCCAGTCTACCTGTGAAGATTATCGCTACACCTAGCATATATACAACATATTTTAGAAACACTGTTATAAGATAGAGATCTATGCTTTCGAATAGGCAACTACAATACTTCCACAAGTTATTATGCCTTGTGATTGGGAGTGTAGTTTTTTTTTTTTTCGAAAATGCCTCTAATGGTTTAATTGAAATAAATGCTTTGAGTTTGAAGCTATCACGATTTATAACTGAACTAACATTGTCACTAACCTATCGATCGTTGTATGATCGCTATCCAGCGATCGTGGCGCTTGCAACAACATCAAAGTTTTGGGAGCCCACAATAATTGACAGTCAAAGAAGATATCCTATTAGTGACAATCTAAGTTTATAATTAAGGGAATTTCTATGGGGTTTACTATATTGCTAAAAGTAACAAACAATCAATAATTTAATCATTGCAGCCCAAAGAATACATTTTAGTTGAACTCCTCATAAGCGTTATAGTTCTAATTTTTGTATGACTATATTATAATAGCAACAAACATTTTTTTTTCACCCTGTTCTGTCTCAGTGCTGGGCCAAAGCCTCCCTCAATTCCTTCTATGTGCTCTTTTCCTGTGCCTCCTTGAACCAACTCTCGTGGTACGTGTCCAGATCGTCTCGCCACCTTTTTCTGGGCCGGCTTCGGCGGTGCCGTCCGTTTTCCGGTAATCATCGTGTGGAAATTTTTACCCAGCGGTCATTGTGGATCCAGCTGACGTAACCCACCAATCCCACTATAGCCTAGAAGCCTTTTAGCCAACATCTACTGACATCTTACTCTGTAATTTTCAGCACAATACCCACCAAACATAGACTCATCAGAAGTGAAGCTCCTAACAGCGTTACAGCTACTACTTCTGCTTCTAACACCATCACACAGAAGTTTTCTACAGAGGCTATTACGGTTGTTGAGGCTGACAGCTGATAATGAAGCATCAAACAGAATGTCACCAGATACATTGGCAACTATGTTCACACCTCATCTGCTTTGTCCAAGAAAGGTAAGATCATTTGCTTATCTTATTATATTAATTAGCTTCATCAAACTAAAACATAAAAAGTACTTATGCGTATGAATAGAAGGAAAAAAGGAATACAGTGTAAACTCTTTATAACGAAACTCAAGGGACTGAGCATTTTTTGTCGGAGTCATCGTTATATGGAGTGAACAAAAAAACAACCAAATTAACAAGAATTTTTAATATGTATGTCTTAGATAATAAATGCTTATAAATTATTGTTTACACATATAGTCTGATAACTTTTTCTGACGTTTTTTGCTATGCCAGTACTTGTATTATTTTATGTACTCTATTCATATCTAGATATGTGGTGGAATCGTCTTGATTAAACAACAAAAATTTTTCTACCAACTTAGCGGCATCTAGGGCTTGTTGAATTGTTGGTGGTGATTCGGCTTTGTCCACTTGATCATCTTCTTCATCTTGATTATCGGGTGTTTCCTGACTTTTTGACACCAAATCAACAATTTGTTCATCTGTAAGTGTACCACTTGTGGCTACATCCTCATCTATATTTTCGTACGATTGTAGATCTTCGTTAAAATTGTTTGGTATGTTGAACTGGCTTATCCATTCACTCAGTGGTAGATTGTCTTCACTGTCAAATTGGTTTGTTTCTTGGCTACTACATAATCCAGCATGTCGAACAGAATGTTGGATAGTGGCTGCTGTTACCTCTTGCCAGGCTTTTGATAAGAAGTTCACTGCTTGTAGCATGTTGATCGAGACCTTGCCGTCAGTTTCGATCATATCCATCAACATTTTCCGTCTATAGTGACCCTTTAGGCTTTTAATTACACTCTGATCCATTGGTTGTAAAATACTGGTTGTATTAGCTGGGAAAAATGCTAACTCTATGTTTCGAAGATTAGATATGATTGGGTGAGCAGGACAATTGTCTACTAGAAGCAAGATTTTCCGTGATTTTAATTCAGCATCCCATTTTCTCACTTCCTCTTCAAAAATCTGCGATGTCATCCAAACTGACTTGTTTGCTTTGTACGTAACTGGCAACTGTTTTATGTTCTTGAAACACCGAGGGTTTTTCGATTTGCCTATAACGAAGAGCTTTCTTTTTTCTGTGCCACTCATATTGGCAGCCACTAGAACTGTAATACGCTCTTTAGACAGTTTTCCTCCAACACATTTTTCCCCTTTGAATTTTAAAGTTTTGTCGGGAGTCAACTTGAAAAAAAGGCCAGTTTCATCTGCATTAAAAATGTCTTCTGGTGAGTACTTCATCTTTAATTTAGGCCACACTGTACTAATCCAATTGTTAATCACATTCATATCGACATCCCGCGCCTCGCCGTTCATTTTACCGTACGTAATTTGGTGACGGTGCTTAAATTTTCCGAGCCAACCTTCAGATGCTTTAAAGTCAATTATGCCAAGTTTGTTGGCAATTTTTTCAGCCTTAGCTTTTACAATTGGCCCCGAGATGGGTACATTATTCTGGCGCTGATTGTTATACCACGACAACATTGCCTGATCTAAGTCTTCGAATTTTGGCTTTCTTAATTTTTTAGAAGATTTTCCTTCCAGCGCCGCCTGTGAAATTGTTTTTTGGTTTTTCCAAATGGTAGCAACAGTGGATTGACTTAGTTCAAAACGCTTTCCAACGTCACTTTTCTTTTCTCCCTTTGCAATCGCACGTATCACACAAACTTTTTCGTCAACAATAATCGCTTTCCGTTTACTGGCCATGTTAACAGTTTCAAAGTAGGTTTACGACTGATAATACGATAGGTACCCAGTATGCTTGGTCGAAGACCATCACTTCCGAGAAAACAATGCGTCATACTGCACGTGTTCAAGGCAATTAAGCTAGACCGACCTCGGATGTTTCGGAGCTTCAAAGTCTTTTGTTACCTGATAACATAACATAAACAATAATACCGATAATAAATATTTACTGTCTACAAATATGAACACATTTCTTCGTAATAGAGAATGGCGTATCGCTATAAGGGTTCAACGTTACAGGGATTTTATTATTATAAAGGATAACGTTATAAAGAGTTTACACTATATTTAAAATATTTTTATTGAGCCACCAAAAATATGATTAAATTAATAAAAACAAAGGCAAATACATTACTTACTCTTTGAACCTGGTAACTCTTTTTAGTTTAGCCAAGCCATTTAAACAATTAAAAAAACCGTCCAAGTGCGAGTCGGACTGGCGCACGAAGGGTTCCGTACCATTATTTATAAAAACGAGCAAAAAATCACACTTTTTTGTATGGGAGCCCCCTTAAAAAAATATTTTATTCTGTTTTTAGTATTTGTTGTTGTATTTGCGGTAACAGAAATACATAATCTGTAGAAATTTCAACTGGCTAACTATCACGGTTCATGAGATACAGCCTGGTGACAGACAGACGGACGGACGGACAGTGAAGTCTCAGTAATAGGGTCCCGTTTGACCCTTTGGGTACGGAACCCTAAAAACAATCTAACTAAAGTAATTTAAACTGCTGTGATACTCTTTGTGATTGATTTTTGCCTAGACTTAACTCAAAGTCAAAGTCAAAGCATTTATTTCAATTAGACCATTACAGGCACTTTTGAAAGTCGAAAAACAAAATAAAACGCGAAGCTACAGTCCCTGTCACAAGGCATAATAACTTGTGAAAGTACTGTAGTTTCCCATTCCGTAGCGTAGATCTCTATGGAGAAGAATGTGCAAGAAACTCCATGGACACTCTTTTAAATCGACTCTCACTCTCTTAACTTATTTGCTTACTAATCTTATTTGCGTGTTATGAGGACGTCTGAAAGTGGCGCCGGTGACTGAAAAGTGGCAATCGGTTGTCGTGGCATGGGCATGTGATGCTGATGAATGAGGAAAATGTCGTGAGGAAAGTTTTGAGTATGAATGTGGATTTTCAAAGTCAAAGTCAAATTTTTATTGCATGGGTAAAGGAGTAGAGGAAGACCAAAGAAACGATGGATGGACTGTGTGAAGGATGAGCGATGGATGATATAATCCTTCATCAAGCATCATCACATCTAACGGCACGGTTAACGCAGTGGTTGAGCGATAGACTGCTGCGCTGCATGTCGCGGGTTCGATCTCCGCACGGAACAAATATTCTTGTCTACAGATAGCTGGCTCCGGGTCTGGCTGTTGGTTTATGTGAGTGTGATACAGGAGAAATTAATAGGGCGTGGCAAGTAAAAAAAAAAATATAAACCTTTTAATGATTGTGTTCCAGTTATCACCCGAAACCTTCCACGCGGACGCTATAGCCCTTTCCCCAGTGATCAGCTTCATGATACGTCAGTCATCGCGCCTGTTCGACGCGCCGACACAACTTGCGACCGACGCCGCCGCGTACTTCACTGTGAGAGAGAAACGGAAGGCTATGTCGCCTCTAGTCGACCTGGATGAGAGCATTACTGATAAGTGAGTACAATTTCACATATGAAGTAAGCTGAATTGGCAATGGGCCGGTAATATTAGCCGTAGAACCGATGATCGTTGTTCTTGAGTGGAGACCGCGAATCGCCAAGAGTAGGTGGGCGATACGAGCAGGATGGCTCTCAGCAACTGGATGAGAATTGCCAAGAATCGAGTCAAGCGAGTTGAGCATGCGATTGGAGAGGCCTATGACCAGCAGTGGACTGTTGCAGGCTGATGATGAGTTCAATTTCTATCTATCATCAGGCTTGTATTTCCAGAGCCATATAGTATACCCAGACGCCTGTATTTTCCTAAGGGACAGGCAGGGGTGTTCTTTACATTCACTTAAAATTTATGTTTGACTAGCTGCTGACCACGACTTACGACCTGAACCGTCTGATCGCGAATCAAATTTAGTTAACAATTTCATGGGTTTTATTTTTTTCTCACGGATCCCTAATTCTTTTTCTAAAATGTAAATAGCCTAAGTTACTCCTTATAACATCAGCTATCTGGTCACATTCACCAGGTCTTCAGTCTCCTTCATGAGGGGCTCTACCACGTTGGGCCTTTTCGACCCTGTATTGTTATTATCCGTTGTATTTATGTCCCCATTTAAGAGTTTTACATAAGCTATAATATTGATTAATACTATCCATAGAACAGCAGCGAACACAGTTTACACATTCGTGGACCGTCACCGAACGCGAGCGGAGAACGAGTCTAACCCGACAGACACAGCGCTCGCACAGTTGTATGCACACATACAGGCACTTCCCGACTCGCAGCACAAGAGGCGTCTCATCAAACACTTTAATAGGCAGAATGGCTATGGTAAGAATTTTTGCTTTAGATACTTTTTAAAATATTTATTAAAAAAAAATACATAATTGAAGTAAAAATATTAAAAAATAAATAATAATAAAACATTTAAAAATATTGAAAGAACATTTAAAAATCTAAAGATAGTAGTCCGCCGTGTCGGGAGCAGGATCTAGGCTACCGGTGATTAGGGCTCCAGAGACAAGAACCTCTTCACAATATTGCGGGCCGCATCGAGGAGTCAGGTCACCGTCTGAATCAGGCCATTGATCCAACAGCCTAGTGAAAGCCTCTACAGATGTCGGTCGAGTCGAAAGTCATGTTGAATGCCCATGTAACACCCACTCCTATCAAGATCGAAGACTCTACAATCGAAGTAGTAGACGATTATGTCTACCTGGGACAAACGGTCCAGTTGGGTAGGTCTAACTTCGAGAAAGAGGTCAATCGTCGAATCCGACTCGGCTGGGCAGCGTTCGGGAAGTTGCGTAGTATCTTCTCGTCCAACTTACCGCAGTGTCTCAAGACGAAAGTCTATCACCAGTGTGTATTGCCAGTGATTACATACGGAACCGAAACGTGGTCGCTCACAATGGGCCTCATCAGAAGGCAAAAAAGAGCAATGGAGAGGGCTATGCTCGGAGTTTCCTTGCGTGATCGAATCAGAAATGAGGACATCCGCAAGAGAACCAAGGTTACCGACGTAGCCCGAAGAATTGCCAAACTTAAGTGGCAGTGGGCAGGGCACATTGCTCGCAGAACGGATGGGCGATGGGGCCGAAAAGTTCTGGAATGGAGACCGCGAAGCGGAAGACGAAGCGTTGGAAGGCCTCCCACTAGGTGGAGCGATGACCTGGTGAAGGTTGCGGGGATCCGCTGGATGCGAGGCGCACGGGACCGGTCAATGTGGCGTCACTTGGGGGAGGCCTATGTCCAGCAGTGGACGTCTTTCGGCTGAAATGATGATGATGATGTCGGTCGAGGCAAGGCCATTGGCCGTTACGCCAATCGGCACAATGATAGCCGAGTTTAGTCGACAACCTTGTGTACCAAGTCTTGCTTTAGATTATTATTATGGCTAGTGAAAATCATCTAAAGGCAAGTGCACACAGGTAATAACTTATGAAAGTACTGTAGTTGCCCATTCCGTAGCATAGATCTCTATGGAGAAGAATGGGCAAAAAACTCCATGGACACTCTTTTAAATCAAAATATGTTACAAAATCTTGGTTACATCATTCATGTTAAGAATTACAAATATGTGAGAACAATGTAGAAATACGGGCAAGTTAAGAGCGTCTAGAGTAAAAGATTAAATCAGTAATTAAAAATAAAGTAATTAAAATAAACCGTGGCAGCTAAGAGATGACCAGTCACAACTGACAGCGCCCGTTCACGAATATGACGCATGTATCAGCAATCATTCAACTCAACCATTTTGAAGGGAACTAAACGACCCGACACTCTGCATAGTCCTCATGTGACTTGACTACGATTATGTCTGGACCTTAAAAGAGACTACACCTCTGAGTATGTTTCGGCTGTTTCATCTAAGAATAGTCAGTTACGAAACACCAGCCTCAGACGTTTAAAAACTAATGACACTTTTAGTGTTGGTAAAAAAATAAAAATCATTTATCACAACAGCTGCATCGTGCATCTGTAGTGTGTGTGATACAAGATGCATAAAAGCGATGTAGAAGGAATTTCGCGATTCGGTGCGACCCGCCCACATGTGTTTCAGCTTTAAGACACCGCCATTTAGTGGCGTCCGCTAAATTTCGCGCGGATGCACGCTCGCGTGTCTGTGCTCAAAAACAGTATGAGCAATGCTAAAAACGCGTGGGCGCGTGCGTTTTAAAGGATATTTTGACAATGGGGCACCCGAACGACTTTTAGAGAATCCCCTTAGAGGCTGAAATGTTGCGTCGATCTAGATCGTAGAAAAGTTATCATTCTAGGCCCTAGAAAGATTAGAGTAATTGAAATTGTAATAGTTATGGTCTTTGTGAAGGATCTCCTCCAAGAAAGCACTAACCACTTACCTATTTCTGTCACCCAGCAGCGTTATTCTGTTCTGGTTTGAATGGGGTCCAGGTGTAGTTTCACGAGGCATTATAGATTTACAAATTAAAGTCTGACAACCAGTCTGACCAAGGGGTATTACGCAGTACTAACTGGTTTGTGGAGGTCAGATATCCAGTCACCCAAAAATACTGGTATTCAGCTGCATCCGGTTAGACTGGAAACCGACCCCAACTTAGTTGCGAAAAGGCTCGGCAGAAAATGATGACTCGATAAATAATAGTAAAAAACTAAAGTATTAGTTTAAAATCTTTACGTGTTTCAGGTACGCCGATACAAATCCAAAGAACAGGTAAAGTGGCTGGCTCTAGAAGTTTCGGCGACTCCATCAAGAGGCATATTTTTAATAAGGGATTACTCAACAAAACACCAAAGAAAGGCTCTGGATCTAATATTAATGTTATAGATGAGGTACGTTCCAAATTAATGCGATTAACAATGTTGATGCTGTGTTAATAAAGAAATGTCTTTTGAATTAAGCTCGAAATACAAAAAAAAAACAAAATAACTTGTTGTCTATGTTTGCAGGATGTGTCAAAAGGTATTGCGAGCTTAAACTTTCCCTTTAAAATAACCAATAATACCTTTCAGAACTAAAATGTTTTACACCTCACCATGAGAGCGTTATCATACTGCAAGTGCACTCGTGCGTTCGCCAGTGTGATGACACCTCACATCATAAAATGACGAAAGCACATTAATGTGATAAATGATGGTATCAGGCATTGCTTTGTTAAAATATGTGACAGTAAAATGTTCTATTTTTTTTTTTTGCCAAAAACAAGATCCATTGCAAATGGAGGGTGGTGCTCTAAATCAAAGTCTGGATCTGCCTTTTGACGGAATTAATAGTGAATATAATAATTGTATCAGTATAACATACCAAGGATAAAAATATTTGTGTCTTCTTTAATGTGTTTTCGTCGTCAAAAGCATGTAGATGCATACTTGTAACTAACATCATATTCGTGCATTGTGTTGTGATGTCTAATGTCTCTTTTCTCTCTGTGTGCTATCCTCTTCCTAACTTTCTCGACATGCTTAACGCTTACAGAAAACCGGAAAAGGAAAATTAAGATTCACAGATGACAATAAAGTCGATGTTTCCCATAAAAACATAGTGCTCAAGAACTTGGCACACAAGATAGCAAGTTCGGAATCTTTAGACGATGATTACGCTTCGGACGCAAGCAATGAAAGCACGTTATCCGAAGGCGCATTGAATCGATCCCGAAAATTGAGTCCGAAATTCGTGTCCGAACCTAATTTGAGTGCTTTAGATACGAACGACGAAACTCCGAAGAAAAAGCGCGGAAACCGGTTATTCCGTTCGAAAATTGTGACCACTCAAACATTGAATAAGAAGTATCAGAAAAGAAATGGCGCTGTTCGGGGTACACCAACTTGCGTATCGTGTTTTGATGACCAAGACACGGGGTCAGAAAACGAAGTTTCGTGTCACGAACTTAGTGGTGACAGGAGTCCTATAGGCGATACGCCAAAAAAGATGTTGATACAAGATGACGTCAAACACTATCTGACAAGTACGCCGGGCATTTCCGATGCTGTTTTGTTCGACGAAGACTGTGCCACACCTTACACGATCAATTTCCGAAGAGCCTCAATGTCGCCTATAACGAAGTCCACGCAAAAGTTATCCAAAGCCATGCAGGTTGGTTGTCTGAGCATGAGTTGCATGTTTAATCTACTATGTTCTCTTGTGTGGAATGTTTATGCTTTTAAATGTGTTAGGAGCCTTTTGTTAATAATACGCAGATGTTAAAATTACTTTATCGTCATCCATTCTAATATTATAAATGCGAAAGTCACTCTGTTTGTTACCTTTTCACGACTAAACGGCTGATCGGATCTTAATGAAATTTAGCAAGAAGATAGATTTCAACCTGGGGAAGGATATAGGCTATATGTCATCACGCTACGACCAATAGGAGCAGGGCAGCGATGAAAAATGTTGCGAAAACGGGGAGCGTCACATTTTCCCCGTTTCATCAGACGAAGTAGCGCGGGACAGCGAGTGTCAGCTAGTATTCTATAATCTACGTTGAATTAGATGGCAGTGAAAAACTATTTGTTACGTTTATTGGGATAAAAATCAGGCCAAAAAGCGACGTGAGACGCCATTTGCACGTGTCGACTAACTTCTATGAAAGTGTTCAAACTGGAGCAAACAGTCGTGTGACTTCCTAATAATTAATAAAACCGATGAGTTTGACAAGCGCTTGAAAATTCCGAGCGTTCATTACAGCCAAAGCACATGCTTAGTGACGTTCATAGATCTCGACCATAGTGTTTTCACCTACATAACAAAATTAACCTTTTAGGGGTATGAGGAACAGGGTAGAAAGTTCCTCGATACTCCATAGAAAAGGGAGGATCCTCCGGCCAGACACATGTTATGTCTGGCGGGCAACTGCCCGATAGTTGTTATCGGGTTTCTCTATATATACTGATGTCGATGTAAATTTTGCTTGCGACTTGTAGGAAATTGATGTTAGTTCCTCCGTCGCATCATAGATGGCGTTGTAGTAATTTTTGTAGTATGTTGCTTTTTGTGGTCGCTACAACCTAAAACTAATCCATCTAATTTACAGGAATCAATAATGACCCCACGTTCCCGAAAGCCGTTAATAATAACATCAGAACAACGAGACATGGCCGACACAACCGTACAGAAAGACGAGACGACCAAGTCTGGTGGCCTGTACCAATCTATGTCACTGAAGAATGATAGTGATTTTGTTTCTTCGGACGATGAGAATGACGGCTCTAGATCCACGTTCTCGTGTGAAAGGTAACATACTGTACATAGTTGTTACTAACAAACGAAGGATTTATTACTAACAAGATTTTTATGAAAGTATTGTAATAGAAAAGATACAAAAATTTTAACGTGGGAAATCATGATTATACGTAAAAATTGGCCTCCCTTAATCTTCAAAACAGAACTAAGCTTCAGTATTGAAATAATTTTGAAAAATGGCTCTGACTTTTAGTATCTTCAGTCATTTAAAACCGAGTAAAAGAAGATCTAAATCAAGGTAAACAGGCAGAACATGACATCACCTTTGCTTGGCAGTCTATGATGTTTGCTGGTGTCTATACCTACTTCTCTATTTCAGATCAAGTCATTCAGCAAGCACATCTCTACCGAGAACAAATCCATTCGATGCTCGATCGATTAATTCAATCGGTGATGCCAGTCCTCTACGGGCAGAAAATACTCGATTCATAATAAGCCGCGAAAAACCCAACTTAGTTGAAGATTTAAACACAACACTGTGTGGGAGCGACGATGGCCTACCAAAGTTAACGATAACACATGAAGCAAAAACCAAATCATTATCAGAACCGTTCAGAGAATATCTCCTAAGCAGATCGGTGCTGACAGCATCACCAATTGATTTATCGATACTAAATAAATCGAATGATACCGATGACAAAATTAGCGATTCTCTACTCTATTGCTTAGATGGTAACGTCCCTTCAGATTTGACGTTATCCATCGGTAATTTGGCAGTTGATAAAGAATCGAGTTTACGGTCACCGTTGACGAATATTAGTGTAAATATCGATAAAAGTCCGAATAGAAAGCGTTTGGCAAATGCCATTGCGTGTGAAGAATCGTCTTCTGGAACAAAAAAACCGATGGTTGAAAAGGAAAATTTTACAGAAAAGGTCTATGAAATACGAGAGACTGAGCTTTAGCGGTTGTTAAACTTTATGTTGATTAATGAAAGGCAAGTTTTCGTCGAATAGTTGGCACTAAAAAATAAAAGAAAAAGTTACATACAGGTGCTGTAATTCACGAGAGTGCGTCATGTGACTCTCATGTCATTGTAATAAGGTATATATTTGAAAAAAATACGCGCGTTCGTGAAATGCAACGTCTCAAGTAGGTTTAGAACCGCTACGAACGATATATATTTTTTTTATACAGTGCCTTACCTAGGAAGGTTCCCTATTTCTGGTTCCACTAAAATGTCCAGTCTGACATTGTTGCATAATGTATGAGATTATTCCTATTTATATAATATTATTGAGATCTCCGAATTATGAAACTTTAGTATTTGAGTACTTTTGTTGTTTATTTTGAACCTTATTCCGTTGATTTAAATTTGATTGTGGCTTGAAAACAAACAAGAATGAAGAATGTTGGATATAATATTTTATTTCTCTCAGGGACATTTCAATTGATTATTTTATTGTTATAATGTAACTTTTTTAGTTATGAGTATGTTTATAAATATAGAATATTTGAGTACATTATAAAGACGTGGTATTTTTTTTTTCTTAACTTACGTGATAAAGGTCCAAAACTTAACTCTTTAAGTAGACTCCATATTTTTGTAGCAGTACAATAATAAGGAGTCTGCCCACTATACTCTACCATACCATGACCGTGTCAGGTACTGGGTTATGATGCATTCTCGGGCTACTGGCAGTTACTGTATTTTCAACTTTGTAGTAAACAAAGCAAGGTTGTTATTCGTTTGATGGTGACAAGCGTGCTGCAACTCGACAGAAATGCATCGGCCCCAATCAATTAAAAGGGGCGTTCTAAAAAGGCCTTGTTCACGACTAGTCCACGAAACCGGGTTAAAAGAATATATGAGCTCCACGAAATTGGAACAGTGAGAACTATCGCTCTCACCGTTCCGCAAACCCAACAGAAAAGAGTGCGAGAGAGAGACGAACAGTTGCACCTCTGACTGATTTTTCCCGCGTAAAAAGAGGTAATCAAGGTATTTCCCGGTTTACTCCTACAATATTAGACCGATCTTCACCATTTGTCAACTTTTTTTTTTTTTATATCCTTGCCCCATACTAGGAATATCTCCTGTATTGTGCGTTTACAAACATTTAAACTCACATACACAAACAGCCAGACCCGGAACAACTACCTGTAGGTCGTACTTACAAATATTTGTTCCGTGCGGGGATCGAACCCGCGACACGCGCAGCACAGAAGCCAATCGCTTAGCCACTGCGCCAACCGTGCCGTCCAGATGATCTTTAGCTACACAACGCTGCTACGTTTCCTTGTTTTGTTTATACGCTTCAAAGTAATTTATCCGTATCAGGCAGTAAGTTTCATCAAGGAAGACAAGTTACAATCTTGAAAAAAGTTTATTCCTTACTCTTCATTTGCAACTTACAGGTATTTTAATGGACAGAGATTTCATATAAAATATAAGATCACAAAGCCTATTATCATTAAGAAAGTAACGCAGCAGTAGAAGTGACAGCATAACTTGTAGCAGAAGATAGAAAATCTTTCGTTGAAGGGTCTCTTCTGGCTGTAACAAGAAATATAATGTTTGTTGATGGTCTGTTGATGTTATAAAATAGGACTCACGGCCACCAGTCAAGCTATAAAAAACTAGTTTATGAGAATCTCTAATTGTATTGGAAATCTATACAGAGAGAGTCCATGTTATAGTGGAAATTTCATTCATGACAGTCTTCTTCGTTCGATGCCCCCCTGGTAGATGCACCGACGGTCTTAAAAAGGTGGCTGGGTTGGGTCAGCCTGGAAGACGGAAGAAAGGTGTTGAGGCGTAGCTTGTTTATTCTTAAAAAAAAAAAACGTTGCCCCTCTCAAGTCATTCCTCCTGCACGCGTAGCATGACACTGGGGAAACGAGTTATGTCGACGGAAGAATCGACAAAATGACAGACAGATAGACAATGACATCATATCATATCTGTCATTATGTCGATTCTTCCGTCGACATAACCAATTTCCACAGTGGTCATGCTACGCGTACTGCACTGTGCGTGCGATTAACAAAATTTTGACTCACATACACACTGTTTGTGTATGTGAGTCAAAATTTTGTTTAACTAGTTAAGCTTTTGCTAGACGCGGAACAACTACCCGTAGGGCCATACAATTTTTTTTTCCGTGCGGGGATCAATGTCCTCTACTTAATGCCAGATAAGTACGTCATTCATGTGACGCAACATTAAAGAAAAAATACTGGAAATATAAACAATGATAGTACGTATACCTGCGCGGTTTTACTAGCACTGGTGATGATTTGATGATTTTTTTACGGTGAACTACTTGTTTCAGTACTGTTTTAAGCATTGCGCCTGTCGAGTCCCAATTTCTGGAACGAAAATCAACACAAAAATTAGCTAACAAATTGTAGAGCCTATGTCAACTGCTGCGATTGGTTGATTAAATTATCAGCAACCAATCGGAACATTTGTTTTTTTTTTGACACGTATGCTAGGCGTTGATTTTCGTTCTAGAACCCGGTGTGAAAGAATTTGGTCATAAAGTACCGTCAAACAAAATTGTAATAGTAGTAGTATTCGAAATCTACAGATGCCAGCACATTAAGCTACAACAAACTGTCAAATTTCTTTAATAGATTTTAAACTTTATCGTTAAAAAATTAGGTTCAAGGTTGATTGGGAATATTTGTGCTAGTGTCTGCACTCACTGACGATCGACCACTTTTCAAGCTTTATTACTTGGGGCATAAGAGTGTAAAGAGGCCGACCGTAAGTGAGCGCGGCATTACCTATATAAAAAACTGGAAATAATTTAAACTAGTAGAAGGCTAAACATACAAACTTACTATTTCTTTGCATAATCACAAACCACTTGGGGTTGACAACATAGCTTTGCTTCCGTGGCCTTTATATTTTTCACCTTTTTTCTTCTCCTTTTTCGTTTTCTCACAGTTTGTCGTTCACAACTTAGCTGTGGGCATTCATGTATTGGATGTATGGGCACTTTCGGCGTTGCTGCGAGCTCCTGTTCCGCCAGGCGAATCTCTCTCTCTCTTCGCATCAACTGTTCATAGAACTCTGCTTCTCTTTCCCGCCGAGCTTTTTCTATTTTCAAACAAAGTAACTTAGCTCGTTCTTGTTTCGTGATTTCTCTAACTTCTCGCAGAGCTTTCCGTCTTTTATACCATCGGCTGATTTTTGTTTCTTGGCTTGCACATTCTGTAGGTGGTGCTCTTCGGGAGTAGCTCCTCTTCTTTTGACAGGACAGGACCGTTGGGGTTTCGTCTCTGTACTGTACGATCTTTTTTCTTGGAGGAGGAAGAGGTCGAAGAACTGTACTGCGAGTTTTGTCTTTGTAAGTTGTGATCTTTACTGGTACGGGTAAGGCTTTGTATCCTTCGACGGAGACAACTGGCCTGTAAAAAAATGTAAAACAGTATTGTAAGTCTTTCAGTTTGTTTAGTTGTGGAAATTTTATTTGACTGCGCTTTGCTACCAATCAAAAATTAAACATTCCTTAGTTTTTGGAAAAGATCAGGTGATGGCGTTTAAACATGGAGATCTTCATATAATTCTTCTTAAAGCGTCAGGTATATTTGCTTTACGCATTGACGAATGCGTTTTGGCAGTCGTTTTAGAAACAGATATCTACATTCTGAAAGGTTCACAGTCACTGAAATGCAGGTAGGTGATAGATCATTTCTTATCTACTCATTCATTAGACTCGACTGGAATTTAACTCAGAACTTCTTAGGGAGAAGCTGTGACATTTGATGCTGAGGATAACATACTGATCCAACGTGACCGTCCTTGCAAATTACGCCGCTACCCGCCGTCTGTACGCTTAGATCTCTTAAACTGATTTTGATGCGGTTTTCATCTATAGACAGAATCATTCAACAGGAAGGTCTATATGTATAATTATACTTGAAAAACAACAAAATTTCTACGCGGACGGCAGCTAGTTCACTATATCATCATCTTTTTAGCCTTTTTCCAAACTATCTTGGGGTCGGTTTCCAGTCTAACCGGATGCAGCTGAGTACCAGCATTTTACATGGAGCGACTGCCTATCTGACCTCCACAACCCCAGTAACTGGGTAATACCCCCCCCTTGGTAAGACTGGATGTCAGACTTTTGGCTTCTGACTACTCGTAACGACTGTCAAAGATCTACAAATGACAGCTGGGACCAACGGCTTAACGTGCTTTCCGAGGCACGGAGGAAACTGTATGTAATTATGGTCACCCATCCACGGACCAACCCCGGCAAGCACGGCTTAACCTTAAAGATCGGCCAATGCGGCTGATATTATTTAGCCACGAGCTCCTCCGCAGCTAGTTCACTATCAAGGGCTGAAAAAGGCAACTGAGTCGAAAAATTACCCACTTCACTCGAACGGGTTTCCTCTTCTTGCATGCTGGACATATCTTGCCGGTCGGACATGAGCAAGGTCTTCCTGCTGTGGCCTGTAAGATCTTATGGAGCATTTGGATTTACCACATTTCAAAATATGTTTGCTTTTGTTGGCTGCGTAAATGATCTTCTGTTTAGTTTGTGGGTTTGTAAAATTTACACAAATTTACACGTCTAGAATGTCATGTTTGACAATCATGGAATGGTTTTTTTCTTTTCCTATTTTTAGGTCAGAACTTCGTGGTAGAGTGGATATTGAGAAAAAGTTTCCGAAGAACGTAGGTGACCATTCCATATAATTATCTGGAGTAATTATTACCTACATAAATTCTCAAAAGTGACTTGATTCTGTAATAGTAAATGGACAAAAGTTTTATTCTTTTGTTAGCACACGCTGGAAATCTAAATTGTTTTGGCCCATAGTTAAAGTTTCTTAGGCTTATGAAAAGGATGGTCGTATCCAGTCCTATATTTGGAGAGCGAAATGTAGGTGTGTGGGTTGGATGTGTTCCTGCTTGCCTACTAATGGCCTTCTTAGGTAAGTATCTAACTAGTGTACCTATCTAATAGCAAGTAGAGGTGCCCATGGCAACACTAACTTGTGTAAATCTGATAATACTGGGGCAGCTCCTCTTCCGCCCTCGCTCAGGAAAGCTTCAATAAGATGTAGGTAATTGTTAAACTATGAAAAAAGAATAGAAGCCGAATACAAAACAAGGAAAAATCTTTTTTCCAAAAAAATAAAACCGACTTCAAAAACGGTGACTTTTGTTTCATTGACTCTGTTTTTTAACCACCGACTTCTGAAGCAAAAGTTATTTTTCAGTTTGTTTTGTTTTTGAAGTCTGTTTTATTTTTTTACTAAAAAGTTTTTATTATTTTTCTATTTTCCGTTGTAATATCCTATACAGGGTTACTGGTAATTCGACGTATACCTACCTTGCTGAACGTCATAGTATGGTTAAAATGCAAAAAATTAAGCCACCAAATGTTCTACCGAAATTCACTAGTTTTGGCCAGACAATTTGCCTGTGTGTCTTTAAAATTTGGAGATTTCTCCAGGAACCCATCATAAAATCCCGACCTAATGACAGTATACTTGTTGATCCCATCACATGAAAAGTATACTGTTTCAAACAATGGCCATCGAAATTGAGGGAAATTGCCATTAATTTTCCTGGGATCCTATCATCAGATCCTGACTTATAGCTTCCATCATCAGCTCATCAACATGAGATGATAATTACCAGTCACAAATATCTGAATTACGTTAGATAGTATATAAAAAACTTTGTATGTGCCTAGAAAATTTAGGGGTTACCCTCGATGTCTCTGGGATTCCATCATCAGATTCTGATTTGGTGACAATGGGACCACTTCAGGAGTAAGTATAGGCATTCGAATAAAAAAAAGAATTTAAAAAATCCACAATTGGCGGAGAAATCTGCGTACATACCTACAAAGAAAATACAAAAATCCGAATTGATAGGTAACCCTTCCTTTTGGAGTGGGTTAAAAACTGTTTTATACTATACCTACAATTTCCGAAGTTCTCCGTAAACTATTGCTGTTTTGAGTTAAATCGAGTGCCTACCTAGTATTTTATGCTAATAACTCATACTCTGGCAGATAGCCAAAGCTAGTTTGGGTACTAGAATATTATGAATAAATTAGCAGGCGTTGGCTTCGACAACCGTCTGAGGTGGCTTTAATTCAGTGTACAAGGTGTAGTCCAAGTAAGATAGACTACGGTGTCGTTCGCAGGCATCGGGCGATGCGACTTTTTTCCTTGTTTCCTATAAACTATCGCCGCCGCTCCGCAAATCACTTTGTCACACTCTTACTTCATTATATTGTTTTTTCCGCCATCTCCGTTGCAGGACGCGTTCGATTGAGTACATAGCGCTACCAAGGAGTATAATAACGTGATAGAATTAATGTTGTAAGAAACTCGTGTCTTGGAGTCTTATTTAATAAGACTTGAGCTATTTTTGAAGACTCGAGTCTTATAAATAAAACTTAGAGCTCAAGTCCTTGAGAATTTGGAGTCTTTGTAAAAAGACTTGAGTCCTGCCAAAAAGAACTTAAAGACTGAGTCTTTTATAAGAACTCATGACTGAGCCCTCTAAATCCATAGCTGTGGTTAGAAGTAAATAAAATAACAAGTGAACAAATTATTGATATAATAGGTACGTAACTATTATATATATATATATATTATTTTTATATTATAAATTTCAGTATTATATTATTTTATTTTAGTATTACCTATTATGATACACCAACTCAAGTTCATGGCTCAGTCTAGCTCAAAGAACTTAAAAGTCTCGAAAGGACTCAGAAGACTCAAAGGACTCGGACTCATGTGACTAATGAGTCCTAGTCTTGAAAATCTACTCCAAGTCTCGAAATGAAGACTAAAAGACTCGAGTTTCTTACAACAATAGATAGAATAGTATGAACAGACCTCTGAAACATAATAAATAAAGGTATCTACGGGGTGTAACGGAAAGGGTATATACATCCTTAAGGGTGTGCTACAGACCTACAAACTGAACATGTTTCTCATCTTAAAAAAAAAAATTGCAGCAAAAAAAAATATCAGCTGCCTATACATTTGGGTCGAATAGGTATTACAGTTTTATACGGGGCAGCAGATTTTTTTTTTGCTGAAAAACATGTTTTATGATGAGAAACATGTTCAGTTGGATAGTCTGTAGCACACCCTTAAGTATGTATATACCCTTTCCGTTACACCCTGTATAGTGGTAGCAAAAACATATTTGATATTATACAAAGAGGAAAGGCTTATCTAGGACAGATTAATTGAGGCTAATTAATGCACCCCGCAAATGCGTGTTCGGCTTGTGAGCCGTAGGCAGCCACAGTCAAATATGCTACCTCCTTGCTAACAGAATACCTCATGCAACGTTATGAGACCTTTTTGTCGGTTACTGATAGATGAATTTTTCGACAAAAGTTAAGTGTATAACAGATACACATTTCGATTTTCCCCATCATGGGGGTAGGCTGAAACTACAGAGCCTATCTGCTACGACCTTTAGCGATCACCACGAACTTGACTTAAACTGCCTTAACCTTTTGACCGCCACGTCAAAAAAGAAAAAGCGTGCCCTCAGCGCCAAGCTCCGAATTCATCCTTTAATACCTACAAAATAGTAGTGAGGTCGAAATTATATCGATAAAGCTCCTGGAAAACTGACAATATATTTTAACATGGGTTTTAATTTAAATAAAGATTATTATACCATCCTTGTGTTGAGTTTTATTTCATCGCGCTTTGTACTTTACGACATAAATGTAATAATCTGTGTCACAGTTACGGCGTTTATTCCACAAATAGAAACGACAATCGATAAAACCAAGTCAATACCATCACAGCACTATTGTTCATCATGACGTTATTTTTTGTCACTCTAAGACGACAGTGGCGCAGCTGGCACGTATTTCTTGAAATTGCTCGCTTCTGCTTTAGAGGTGCGACACCGATACTTATTAATAATATCGAAATATTTTATTTTTATTGTTTTGTACTTTTAACATTGTCAACTTATAAAATTTAAGTTTATTTGGAAGAACAAGCAATATTAACCTTTTGACCGCCACAGGCGTGTATAGACGACAAACCAAAATGTGCCCAGTACGCCACGGTCGCGAATGGTTGACAGAATTTTAAACGTAAATAAATGTCATTAAACAGCATTGTTTTGTTTTTTTCCCTTGTTAATTATGTACCTTGACTCTTCTTAATTTATTTGAAGTGAACTGCTTTGATTAGATTTCAGCTGTAGTAACATAAGATGACAAAAAAGAAAACCAGTTAAAAAGTTCGAAAAACATAGTGCCCTCAACGCCACAGTCGCCTTAACTTGACACGTAGTGATGTAGGCAGCAGTCAATATAACAAGAATATCGACCTCGACGGCAACCTACGTTATATTTGATTTACTCTGAATTCTGCATTATTAAACAAATAAAACATTTTATATTGAACTTTCATGTTTGAGAAATCAAGAAAATTTTATAATACTGAACTATGCGCTCTTTAAAAGTCTAGTGTTAAAAGATTATCGATTGATTGTTATAACTGCAATACCCATCTCTATCACACTGTTGTATTGTCTGTGCCATGAACGCCACAGTCGTCTATGATTGACAGTCCCATGACGTCAAACGAGGAAAATTTTTGAATAGAGTAGGTCCTTTGCAGTTATTATTATTGTTTACTGTATACATTATTATTATTAATAATGGATAACTATAATATGAGTAGTGAAGACTTATTAAATATATTGCAAGGAGTCGATAATGACACGTTTAATATGGAAGACACTGAACACAGTGCGGAAGTTCTAGAAGACGAAGATTTTGCGGTAAGTTTATCAATTTATTTTATGTTATTACATTAGGAAATAAAACGAAACTATGAACAAGGCAATTATTTATTATAAACGTACACTAAAGAAAAGAAAAAAAAAAGTTCTTAATTATTTTGAGTGTCAAATTTTATGTTATTAGCAAGCCTGCCCTTAGCCTCTTGCAGGAAAGTTATAATTTTTGCATACACATTTGGCAGTATGCACGACTCTATGTCGT
Organism: Cerastis leucographa; assembly: GCA_963082945.1. Taxonomy (NCBI): domain Eukaryota; kingdom Metazoa; phylum Arthropoda; class Insecta; order Lepidoptera; family Noctuidae; genus Cerastis; species Cerastis leucographa. The sequence goes on along the minus strand of OY720358.1, from coordinate 16,667,669 downwards.
CTAAACCTAACTCCACTAGTACATAAACTAAAATTAAAGTACCTAATAGATATTAAAAATGATGTTTTCTTGTTTATTATTATGTTTATGTTAGTTTTTATTGTGTTTTATATTAGTAAGGTTTATGAATATTTTAAATTTTTGTCAAACAAATAATTAAATGTACCAAGTGAAGCTGTGATTAATATGATTAGTTTTATAATAAAACTAAATAATATTTTTAAAATATTGAAAAATATTTGTTTTACGTCCAGACATACATGAAAAAAGTTTACAATGATTAGGCAATTATTGAAAATTATATGTTTAACTATCAATCAATATTGGTCGTAGCGTGATTACTGAAGTCCAAAAAATTTAAATACTTTTCTACCTAAAAATACATAGTATATCGATATAAATCAATATACAATTGTTAAATTAAAGTTATGTTGATTGTCTTTTACATATTGAACGGTATATAATGTGTGAAGGTATTAAAAATGGTGTGATTGTTCTACCAATTTCTACTACCTAACTTTTTAATTAAAAGACGATTTTTTATAAAAATAGTGTTTTATTTTATCTTTTGTGAACTTCATGTTTGTGACACTAAGGAAACTTTGTCTAGGTAGGTACCATTATTCCTCACTATTTCCTATTCATTTCAGTGTTGTGTCTACATTCGAAAGAAAACAACACTAACACAGTAAACAGTATTTACTTCTGCACTGATGTCATCAGTTAGTGGCGATAAATTAAAGCATTAACCTTTTGACCGCCACGTCAAAAAAGAAAAAGCGTGCCCTCAGCGCCAAGCTCCGAATTCATCCTTTAATACCTACAAAATAGTAGTGAGGTCGAAATTATATCGATAAAGCTCCTGGAAAACTGACAATATATTTTAACATGGGTTTTAATTTAAATAAAGATTATTATACCATCCTTGTGTTGAGTTTTATTTCATCGTGCTTTGTACTTTACGACATAAATGTAATAATCTGTGTCACAGTTACGGCGTTTATTCCACAAATAGAAACGACAATCGATAAAACCAAGTCAATACCATCACAGCACTATTGTTCATCATGACGTTATTTTTTGTCACTCTAAGACGACAGTGGCGCAGCTGGCACGTATTTCTTGAAATTGCTCGCTTCTGCTTTAGAGGTGCGACACCGATACTTATTAATAATATCGAAATATTTTATTTTTATTGTTTTGTACTTTTAACATTGTCAACTTATAAAATTTAAGTTTATTTGGAAGAACAAGCAATATTAATGCTTTAATTTATCGCCACTAACTGATGACATCAGTGCAGAAGTAAATACTGTTTACTGTGTTAGTGTTGTTTTCTTTCGAATGTAGACACAACACTGAAATGAATAGGAAATAGTGAGGAATAATGGTACCTACCTAGACAAAGTTTCCTTAGTGTCACAAACATGAAGTTCACAAAAGATAAAATAAAACACTATTTTTATAAAAAATCGTCTTTTAATTAAAAAGTTAGGTAGTAGAAATTGGTAGAACAATCACACCATTTTTAATACCTTCACACATTATATACCGTTCAATATGTAAAAGACAATCAACATAACTTTAATTTAACAATTGTATATTGATTTATATCGATATACTATGTATTTTTAGGTAGAAAAGTATTTAAATTTTTTGGACTTCAGTAATCACGCTACGACCAATATTGATTGATAGTTAAACATATAATTTTCAATAATTGCCTAATCATTGTAAACTTTTTTCATGTATGTCTGGACGTAAAACAAATATTTTTCAATATTTTAAAAATATTATTTAGTTTTATTATAAAACTAATCATATTAATCACAGCTTCACTTGGTATATTTAATTATTTGTTTGACAAAAATTTAAAATATTCATAAACCTTACTAATATAAAACACAATAAAAACTAACATAAACATAATAATAAACAAGAAAACATCATTTTTAATATCTATTAGGTACTTTAATTTTAGTTTATGTACTAGTGGAGTTAGGTTTAGACGACATAGAGTCGTGCATACTGCCAAATGTGTATGCAAAAATTATAACTTTCCTGCAAGAGGCTAAGGGCAGGCTTGCTAATAACATAAAATTTGACACTCAAAATAATTAAGAACTTTTTTTTTTCTTTTCTTTAGTGTACGTTTATAATAAATAATTGCCTTGTTCATAGTTTCGTTTTATTTCCTAATGTAATAACATAAAATAAATTGATAAACTTACCGCAAAATCTTCGTCTTCTAGAACTTCCGCACTGTGTTCAGTGTCTTCCATATTAAACGTGTCATTATCGACTCCTTGCAATATATTTAATAAGTCTTCACTACTCATATTATAGTTATCCATTATTAATAATAATAATGTATACAGTAAACAATAATAATAACTGCAAAGGACCTACTCTATTCAAAAATTTTCCTCGTTTGACGTCATGGGACTGTCAATCATAGACGACTGTGGCGTTCATGGCACAGACAATACAACAGTGTGATAGAGATGGGTATTGCAGTTATAACAATCAATCGATAATCTTTTAACACTAGACTTTTAAAGAGCGCATAGTTCAGTATTATAAAATTTTCTTGATTTCTCAAACATGAAAGTTCAATATAAAATGTTTTATTTGTTTAATAATGCAGAATTCAGAGTAAATCAAATATAACGTAGGTTGCCGTCGAGGTCGATATTCTTGTTATATTGACTGCTGCCTACATCACTACGTGTCAAGTTAAGGCGACTGTGGCGTTGAGGGCACTATGTTTTTCGAACTTTTTAACTGGTTTTCTTTTTTGTCATCTTATGTTACTACAGCTGAAATCTAATCAAAGCAGTTCACTTCAAATAAATTAAGAAGAGTCAAGGTACATAATTAACAAGGGAAAAAAACAAAACAATGCTGTTTAATGACATTTATTTACGTTTAAAATTCTGTCAACCATTCGCGACCGTGGCGTACTGGGCACATTTTGGTTTGTCGTCTATACACGCCTGTGGCGGTCAAAAGGTTAAGAACAATACACGGTGTAAATCACCTCATCACGAAGCCGTCAACCAAGCATTCTGTCTGTACATGAAATTAAGTAACTTTACGCAAAAATTATTGCTGGGTAACGAATTTTTTTTTGGGGGTGTGAAGTCATGTTTGGTTGTAGAACTCAATGTAACGCACTCAAAACATTGTGCTGATGGACGGATTGAATAGTACGGGGTCGTGGAGGTGTTTACAGTAAAAATCTTACATTAAAAACTTGTATTTAAAAAAAATACTTGTCAAAAAGTTGGAATTTTGACCCCTAATATCTCCGTAACTAGAAGGGTCCCAGGTATGGTGTAGAACAAAAAAATGATCGCAATGACAGGGAGAACCAGTGCCTTTCGGCTTCGTTAAGAGGTGTTTTACACCCTTTATAGTCAGTGTATCGTCCTTTTGAGGCGTCAGTCCGCTCCCGCTTCCACTCACATCTGCCTTTCTAGTTTTCTGCTTCAATTCAACTTTACCAGTTTCTTTGGTTTCCAGTGTCATCGGCAATCTTCTGCACGGTCTGTTCAATCATGCAACATAATCAAATTCCTACCCTACTATCTCACTTATACTCTGTGGATGGCTTGTCATTTCAGGTGAATTAATGGGCCATCATTAGAGTGAATTAATTACCCGCTAATTCAGGCTTACGCTCTATGCCTAAATTGCCTGGATAATAGTAGGTGCGTACCTCCGTATCGTGATACCTACTTGAATGGGCATCGGTACTCGGACCTTAAAATGACGCACATCGAGTTTTAAAAGGAGACTGATTGCCCAGGAGTAGGACTATACGGGGTAACTAAAATTATTAATTTTTACTTGTCATTATAACTACGTATAACCAGTGACACACGGACGAATTATTGTTCGGCCCATATGCTGGGCTTAGCAACGAAAGTGTTGATGACGAGTATTCAGTTGGCCCATGCCACATTTGCACTCACAAAATAGAGATGATGACTGGGTAAAGAAAACGAAATTCTATTTTGTCCGTCAATCAGGTAATACAAAAATATTAATACGTATTTTTTGTTTTCTCAAGTTAACAAAAAAATACTTAGTTAAAACGCATTAAAGTTGGAGAGTGGGGGCTAACTACGTCACAACTAGGTATAAAATGTACTGAGCCGTGACGTCATGCGCCGTTTCAACTCAAAATATCTCCGTAATTTTACGATTACGTAAAAAAAGGAAAAATACGTGTCTAATACTTTTTAATAATCTACCCGATAGACAAATAAAAAAAAATGAGTCACCATCCCTATTGTACCATGAACGGGAGTTGTCGAGGACCTACAACATTTATTAATGGAATGTGTCATATACAGTATTAATGGAATGTGTCAAACCGGTAGAAATAATTTAGTAAGATCCCTGAATCTGTACAGAGCTGATGTAGGCATGTTCCACCCAACTGGCGACAATGCAAAGGGTCTGTTCAAATTCATGGCCTCATTTTGTGAAAGTATGCAATTGTTTAGGATACGATGGGACTGGCATACGCTATGCGTAAAAGCCCCTATAAAACAAAATAAAGAAAAAAAAATGTACCAAACACCTTGTATAATCAAACACTGTTTATAGTTTCACGGTATAAAACTAAATTCACATTGTCACTTACGGGATATCTTCCGTGATTTTCAATTATTGGGAGCTCCCGATATTTCGACGCTATTGCAACTTCCGTTAGCTTGTCTATCATTCCTATTTATGTACTTCAACAAGACGTTTCTCTCCAACAAGGTAGGAACCAAACAGGTCGTCTAACGAGTCATTCCGTGAGGCGATTTAATTTGCAGCTCCAGTGAAACGTTGAACATTCTACCAGTACCTACGACCGTACCTATCTGTAGATACCATTAATTACTACCTATTCATAGAGTAACGTAATCAGACCACAGTTTCGAATGCGACTGTCAATTATTATTTCCCTTTGTAAATTTTGTCAAACGACGGTAGCGGACGGCAGAGGAGCACCGGCCATAGAAAATCCATTTCGGGAGCCGCAAAAGGGTTTCATTTAGCAAATACTCACTAATATTTTAGCCAGAATGTTTGAGCAGTGGTGGAAACCAAAAGCAACGCTACAAGTAGTAGGATAGTAACTAATAAGTTTGTATTGATCGAGCCCCTTTCATTATACGCCTATAATGTTCCCACTGCTGGGAGACCGGCCTCTCTGTGAGATGGCGCGGATCGCAATTGACCACGCGGGCCCTGAGTGGATGGTGGATGTCAGATGTCTCCGAAAGCCCTTAGTGGCCTCCCACGTTTCTCTAAATTCCGATGTTTTTTTTTTGTAAGAAACTAGCTGTGCCTGTGACTTCGACCGTGTGGGATTTAAGAAGTAGTCTAAGTTACTCCTTATTACATCAGCTATCTGTTAAAGTACCGTCAAAATCGGCGCGCGGAAGAAGTGAAACTTCGTACACGCGTGTGTTCGAGTGCCACGCATTCACTCTCGTTATTTTATTGAGCTTCTAAATAATATTTTGTTGTTTTCTTGTTGTATTATTTTTATTACATAATTATTACATAAGTTTATCGAGGTTATTCTACTCATGGAAATTGAGCGAAGGCTAAGGCTAGTCACACCGAAGAGTCGAATGCATGACTGTTTGCACGCCATCTTGCGTACCTAGTAGAACTACGTAGTCACAAATCTTGTAATACTGCCATCTCTTAGTGAGTTTTAGAAAATATTCCCCCTCTATGGTAGCGTTAAACTTGTTGGAAGTCGCAAAAGAAGTTTCACTTCAAAAATATTGAAGTGAAACTCCAATATCCTCATCACGAAGCCGTCAACCAAGCATTCTGTACATGAAACTAAGTAACTTTACGCAAAAATTATTGCTGGGAAACGACTTTTTTTTGGGGGGTGTAAAATCATGTTTTGTGGTAGAACTCAATGTAACGCACTCAAAACATTGTGCTGATGGACGGATTAAATAGTACGGGGGCCGTGGAGGTGTTTAAAGTAAAAATCTTACATAAAAAATAATAAAACTTGTATTTAAAAAAATACTTGTCAAAAAGTTGGAACTTTGACCCCTAATATCTCCATAACTAGAAGGTTCCAAGGTATGGCTTAGAACAAAAAAAAAACACAATGACAGGGAGAACCAGTGCCTTTCGGCTTCGTTAAGAGGTGTTTTACACCCTTTATGTACCGTAATACATTCACATACATGTTGTAAAAAGCGGTTATTTTAATATTACAAACAGACACTTTAATTTTATTTATTTGTGTAGGTGGCGAAGCTGTAATTCCTTCTCAATTAATTTGGAGTTGGTGCAGCATATCTTCTTCTAATGACCGCCGCCTTAATAGCTAGTAGATGATAATTATGGCAAAGATTGGGAGAGTCTTTTTACCATAATTATCATCTTTCACACAGTCCGTCTTCTATACTTCTTCTACGCATTATGCCTTCCGTATTCCCACCTACTTTTACACAAAGTTACCAGATCCAATATCTTTTATTATAAGCATTACATCCAGTCAATAGTTAGTTGTGAGTTCTGACGTCGGTATTTAGTTGGCAGCCGACAGGAATGTTCGGTCAAAGTCCAATCAGTACAATGTCCCTTTACCGTAGACTAGAGACTTGCATAGTGCATCTTGATTTCGATTCGAATATTAGATGGTCGCATTCAAAATTAATACTTGAGGTTGGAGATAAATTTCAGTCTCCTTGGTTTAGAGGTCGCAAGTACTACTACTGATGAGGTTCTGGGTTCAAATGTCAGGTCGGACAAAGTGATATACAAGATGTTGTTTTGCATCCTAGTCAAATTTCAAGAGGTGGTCGCAAAAGACATGAATAATCAATTAAAATTACGGTACCTAGTTAATTATTAATAAACGCTGATTTTTTTGGTTGTATAAGTTTGTCAATATTTCAGAATAATCCCCTTTAACGTGGTTTAGGGAATAAGAAATTATCGAATAAACGTTTGAGATTGTTTGTATGTGTGTAAGCGAGGTTTTAGAGCAAGAACCAGACGGGCCACGTTTAAAACAGGGGTGGTTCACACTTACCGATTTCCGTAAATAAGAAAAGAAATAAAAATTACCTACCCATTTTATTATTGATTCGGGACGAGGATCATTAGTATAGTTACCTCCTTGAATTTGACGAGGATGCAAAATAACACCTTGTATATATATCACTCAACTAAAGGTTTTACCACCAGGAATTTCTCTGAAGCAGCCAATGTTTTTCGGCGCTGCGTCATCGCGATAATCTGTGTGAATGTTTTTGGGGTTTTTTTTTCCATCAGGAAGTAAGTAGCAGCTACGGAGTTTAGATTTATGCCAGGTTGATGGCAAAACGCTCGTCCCCTATTACATGGAACTGGCAAAATGTGGGTGTAGGTATTATGATTCTCCTCTGCCTAACCCTTCGGTGAAATACAGACGAGATGTTATGTTACGTGTGACATTATAATATAGGGAACACACATATAGTAATCTATATGTGTGTTGTTAGAATTGAAGTAGTGACATTATAATATAGGGAACACACATATAGATTACTATATGTGTGTTCCCTATATTATAATGTCACTACTTCAATTCTAACAAGGGTAATTATATACGTAAAGGAATGGACATTGAACACGCACGTGCATAAGGGCATAGTGTAGTTAAGTGCAGTTAGGGCATTCGGTCCTAATTCACGGCATCTCAGAGGGGTTACTATGACGCTTAAAACATTATTGTTCCATTCCTATTCAAGAGTGGGAAAGAGATGGAGCTAGACGACCTGTATAGCTCCGTCTCTTTTTCACTCTGGAATAAGAATGGAACAATAATGTTTTAAGACGTCATGGTACGCCACCTGTTCCGTGATCATTATTCTGATCTGGATGTATTCAAAGTTTGTAGTAAATCGTTTTCTTCTAGGCAAGCGTGCTCCACCCTAGGTCGCATCATCGGTTCACATCAGGTGAGTTGCGGCCAAACTCAACAGAATTTAGTATTTTAAAAAACCGGCCATGTGCGAGTCGGACTCGCGCACGAAGGGTTCCGTACCATTATTTATAAAAACGAGCAAAAAAAGCAATTTTTTGTATGGAAGCCCCCTTACGTATTTATTTTATTCTGTTTTTAGTATTTGTTGTTATATAGCATCAACAGAAATACTTACAAAATCTGTTGAAATTTCAACTGGCTAACCATCACGGTTCATGTGATACAGCCTGGTGACAGACGGACGGACGGACGGACGGACGGACAGCGAAGTCTCAGTAATAGGAACCCTATTACGTTTGACCCTTTTTGTACGGAACCCTAAAAAAATGATTGTTTCCAATTACGTTTCACTTACTTATACTCGGATAATAAGGACTTGTAAGTTTGTATGAAATGCCGTAAGGTGTAAACGATTTTAATCTAATAGCAGTTTTAACTATTTTTAACCCCCGACCAAAAAAGAGGGTGTTATAAGTTTGACGTGTGTATCTGTGGATCTGTATGTCTGTCTGTGGCATCGTAGCTCCTAAACGGATAGGGCGATTTTGATTAAATAAGTTTCGTTTGAAAGGTGTTTTAATCGAGAGTGTTCTTGGCTATGTCTCGAGAAAATCTGCTCAGTCGTTTGACGATCATCACCTCTTTTGTAGTTGATGAAGGGATATAAACAACTTCCACAGGTCTGGTCGATTCGAAATTTGTAATCTTGTCATTTGTCACCATGAGCCATACCGTGGCCCTGAAACACAAAGGGCTAGGAAGGAACAAGGATGGGTTTAGACAGTACAAGGGCGGCAACACCATGAAAAGTAGAAGGAATTGGGGGAGGGTATGGTTCACTTCGATCGCTTCGTTTCGTAGTCGAAATTAGACTGACTGCTCCTGCAAAACCATCGACGATTTATATTGCCGACCTATCTTCGAGAAACTTCCACAACTTCCGTGAACGTCTAGGCAGTTCTTTAAAGGAACCCAGCCTTCGAGAAAGTTCCACAACCTTCTTAAACCTTCTGGATAGCTCCATAATGAGACCATTCCTTCTAGAAAATTTAAGAATTTTCCAGAAAGTTCCAGAACTTTCTCGAACTTTCTAGACATCTTCATTCAACATGGAAATGGAACATTCTAGGATTATTCTCGAATCTTCTAGATATACTGGAAGGTCTAGACTCGAACGTAATTCTAGAATGTTCTCGTAATGCAGACGACGTAACAATACTTAATAAACCATGACATTAAACGATAAACAACTCATTTGTCCACATTTTAAGGTCAAAGGTAAACTATACTCGTATTATTCCTGTTGTCTATAAGCTTCTGTAGTTGTCAAACTACCTACCTATCTAAGGGTTGACGTATTTTATAAATATAACTAATATTTAGATTACAGGAGTTGATAATACGTTGTTGTAGGTACGTACTTGATAATTTCCTTGTTTTTATTTTGCTAACAATCTTTTATCTAGTGTTATCATTTTATTATGTTGGCAGCTATTTATTACATATTATTTTTTAACGGATATCTTTTGCCAGAGAAATATTTATGTTTGCATTAAGTAATACATAATATAAAACAAGAATACTAAATTGACACCCTCGTTTGTCTTGTGAGCATAAGATCCTGGCTTCGATACCCTCGTCAACAAAAGTGTTATTGGCTTTTCAGTAGCAGCTAGCAGCCGCAGAATCTCGCTTTGGGCCCGGTAGATGGCATTGGGAGCGCTCCCTATTCCATAGGACTTACACATAAATGGCGAAATATGGTTATACCTACCTACTATTAGGGTTCACCTCTGCCTTCGAGTATTACAGGCGTTATGTAATATGTATATTACGAGTATTAGACTAGCTGTCCCGCGCAACTTCGTCTGCGTCACATTTTCCCCGTTTTTGCCAAATTTTTCATTGCTGCTCCGTTCTTATTGATCGTAGCGTGATGATATATCGCCTTGCTCGATAAATGGGCTATCAAACACTGAAAGAATTTTTCAAATCGGACCATTATTTTCTGAGATTAGCGCGTTCAAGCAAACAAACAAACTCCAGCTTTATAATATTAGTATAGATAATACTGAATAAAAAGCAATTGCTGCCTCTGCTAACTACTCTTTGGTATTCAATAAATAAAACTGCGTTCATGCATCGTGCACCACAGTAACACAAACTGTCAACTGACGCAACTCCTTTATTTACTTGTCGCGTGCAATTTACACTCATTTGTATAACTATTTACATACATATAAGCTTGTCTACTTGATATTCCAGTCTCTCGACTACTAGGAAGTGGTTGAGATGTATGTAAATAGTAGAAGCGGGCATAGACTATCTTGTTCCGTCTTAGATAAATGGTAGGTACATACATACTAGGTTTCAAAATACACGCATAAGCTAATTAGCTGCCTGCGTGTCTTGCCAAATAAAAATTATAGTTCAAAGGGTAAGTATTGCAACCTTTGGCTATATTACGTCAAGAGATAACAAAACCAGTGTAACCTGGCTGTCCAACTAATGATACTTAGTGCGAGTATTACAACAGACGCGCGATAGGCCATAGACTGGACACGGCGACACATGAAGCTGTATATTTCCGGTATAACATGGCCTCGCTTTGTATAGGTTTTCTGTGCAATGAGGGATCCGTATAAAGTGGTTTTACACAGCTCGATTGGTCGTCATGCGCTTGCCCTATATTTGCCGATTTGCAGTCTCTAGTCAAACTCATAAAGCATCAATTAAATTATTATTATTAAATAATATTCTTTTGTCCCACAAATAATACCAATTAAGTGATTAATTGCTTTTTTTTATAAATTTTATCTAATTTTTAATTTTATACTTAAATTATTATATTTTTGAAAAAAAAAAAATGATTCCACTACTACAATTATGGGTTCGTTCTACAGTATAAAGTGTAAATTAGTAGTAAATTTGCTTAGCTTGATTGGTCGTCGTCGTCCATACCCAAAAGAAAATAAAGATTCGATTTCGATTTGTTTTCTTTTCCTATTTGGTAAGCGATTTTTCTGTTGATGAGTTTTGTCTAGTTAGTACCTACCATAGAAATATGGAGCAGCGGTGGCCCAGTGGTAGCAGCCCCGACTTATTTTTTTTTATATAATTTACATTTTTAAATATATTTAGGAACAAAGAGGTTATTATCATAAGCATGTATTTCCACTGCAGCACGTGTAGCATGACCACTGTAGAAACATTATTAAAAGAAGAAAAGGCAGAATCAACAAAATGACATTTTGTCAGTATCTATCTGTCATTATGTCGATTCTTCCGTAGGCAAGACTCGTTTCCACAGTGGTCATGCTACGCGTGCAGGGTAAAGACTGCCCTTCCCTCCTTCCACGTATGCTTTTTTACAGGATTTTGTATTGTTGCCTGTCTCCAATAGGGGATCGGACTGGGTAAAGAAAACGACATTCTATTTTGTCTGTCAGACAGGTAATACAAAAATATTAGACACGTATTTTTTGTTTTATCAAAATATCAAAAAATTACTTAGTTAAAACTCATTAAAGTTGGAGAGTGGGGGCTTACTACGTCACAAGTAGGTATAAAACTTACCTACATGTGACGTCATGCGCCATTTCAACTCAATATATCTCCGTAATTTTATGACCACGTGAAAAATGAAAAAAAAACGTGTCCAATACTTTTCAATAAACTACCCGACGGACAAAGAAAAAAAAAATAGGATTATCCCCTATTGCTCTTTAGACAAAAATAGGCTTCTGGCTCTAATGTATCTAGGCTAAAGCACTTATAAACTTACGTCTAGATGATTAATATACTTAATTACTATAGAAATAGTCACAACAACGGCACAACTCTCTTTAGATTTGTGACGATACCTACACATTAATCAAGGTCTTCCATACGTTGCATATACAGGCGGTTTGTTTTTTGAAGCCGCATTTCTTCAAAACTTTTCGTAGGTTGCGACCATATTGTGACTTATATGTACAGTCATGTTCAGAAATATTTTCTCGTTGAGTAACGATTATAACTTTTAGATAAAACATATTTCGTAAGATTATGGGGTCCAAAATATCAACTATGTACCATTCAATTTTAAACAGGACACAAGTAGAAAATCACCCTTAAAATTGGATACATATTGCTGCCCGTGATTGTACCCATGTTTGTTCTGTTAATATGATAAGTAAAATAATACAAATATTTTTTTTTTTTTTTTTTACTTTTGTAAACAGCAATTTACAAAAGTAATACTAGTATTATAATAATACAATAAACATGTTTAATGATGTCTCATATATTCATATTTGTTCTAAAAAGTGCAATCAATTGGATTTACGTCCTTTAGAATAATGAGTATTTGGTTTTCGCATAATTTATCAACAAATAACGTCACTAGCATAATAGCTACGTACTAGGCCCAAGGACATACCTACCTAAATTAAAAACAAGTATCTAGTAGTAGTAGCTACTAATGCTTTAAAGTAGAAGAACAAGAAATCAGCAATTAAATTTATGTTTTTATCATTCTCTTACTCTTATCCTAATTTATTTGGGGTCGGCGCAGCATTTCTTCTTCTTCCATACTTCTCTATTACTTGTCATCCCATCAGATACCTCCTCTCTTGCCATATTATCCTTCTCACAGTCTAAATAAATTAATATCTTCATAGAAATAATTCCTATTCTTCTTTACTATCTCACTTAGGTACCTACCGTAACAGAGTTTATCAGACTTCTATTTAATCATTAAAAATAACGTTAGTTATTTTTATATTTATTTTTCTCATGAAATTTGTTACGGTAGGTAAGATTCAGATTTATTTGTTTGCCAACAATGTAGGTACAAGTTTAATATGATACAATAGGTGAAGGTTTCCGCTACATTCTACCTTACGGCATGCAAATTAAGACAAACTAATAGATTAGATACAACATTATTATAAATTAACAACGAACGTGTCATTCTAATTAACATTAAAAAAAAAATTGCCAATTGCACATAGATAAATCTTGTCAATAAAATGAATTGCATTATTTTGAAATTATAAGTGAGATTGTAAAAAAGAACGGGAATTATTTCCAACCCTGTATTCCATAATCAAACACATTATCACACTACTAGTCGTCAACACAATAATCATTTTATTGTATATCTTGCGCGAACCTCGTTCAGTACACAACGCGCTATCGCACCCAATATGTATTAAATAGTACACTATTAATAGTAATATAATAGTCAATTTAATAATTGCTCATAGTAAGTGTTAAAAATGTGTTATAAGTCGTTATTACGCGGCGTGAGTGCTGCCAAAGTTATTGGTTTTCAAAGGAGATGCTTTTCTGTTCATGGAGTTTCTTTGGGTGTAAGTAAAGAGTTTTTGTTTTTAATTAAATTAATTTTAATTTAGGACATCACAATAAATTAATTTTCTACTGAAATTTCCAATAATTTTCCCTTACGTCGAAATTTCCGGAATAATTGAAAGTCGTATCCAAGTGTCCTGCTAAGTTGAAATGGATGATCCATCAGCATGAAAATTTAGAGGCCTATCTATTTATTGGTACCTAGGACCTACATCTGTGACTTAAGATCTATATTATTATTATTTTACCGACGATGCCTATGATTATTTTAACAGTTATGTTCGGTCACCCACTGTGTCGAACTATTATTTTTATGCCTGTAATTTGTATGGTGTACGTAATAAAGAGTATTCTATAATTTTTTTTTTGATATTGATTGTAACAATATTCGATTCTAGTCTAGTCAAATGTTTGATACTCTGAAAGTATGCCAAGAACTTCAAAATGTACGTCCAATTAAAAGTTGTAATAAAGTTACTTATTTTCAGAACCATAAAACAAAAAAAGTTTTGTTAACTTCCGAATGATATTCTTACTGAAATTGATGCTTTTCTTTAAGATGTTTATACAAAAAAGGATTGTGTGGTTTTATAAAACCACGGTAAAAGTGAAACTTTTTTTCACACTATAGACATTTAACTAAAAATTTTTGGGAGAGCTTTATCCCTACTCCGCGGCCGACCGTCACGCGACATGCAACACACAGACGAAAAAGTTTAGGACGATGTAATAAAAGTTTCACTTTAAAATACTTTACTAAGAGTGTTGGCTACAATACTTAAAAATGCGACATCTGGGCGTGATGTCCTAGGTTCATCTTTAGGTCAGGCAGAGTGTAATTGAGTTTTCCCATTGAGAAATTTTCAGTGGCAGCTCGGGCGCTCGATTTGTGAACCCTAACCTAGTTTAAATCACGAGGAGCTCGTGGCTAAATAACAGCCGCCAACAAAACAATACCAAGGGGTATCGTATTACCCAGTACTAACTGGGTTGTGGAGGTCAGATAGGCAGTCGCTGCATGTAAAATAACAGCCGCCAACAATACAATACCAAGGGGTTTCGTATTACCCAGTACTAACTGGGTTGTGGAGGTCAGATAGGCAGTCGCTGCATGTAAAATACTGGTACTCAGCTGTATCCGGTTAGACTGGAAGCCGACCCCAAGATAGTTTGGGAAAAGGCTAGGTAGATGAACGTAGTTTAAATCACTTTAGTTTTAGGTCCACGTGAAAAGTATCTATGAGGCAAAAGTGTTAAACATCCAAGTTTCAACACTAGCTTGGACTGAAATGTCTCTATTATTTTCTATTCGTTTACTGGTATACTGGTGTATTTTATCGGGGAAAACTCATGACTAAAAACGTTAACGTTCAAAAAGTTTAGTTCCCAGTTTCTTTTTATTATTATTTATTCTGACCCTTATGTATACCACTGCAGGGCAAAGGCCTCCCTTCCCTCTTCCCATTTTCTCTCTCTTTGGCTATTTATATTTTCTTACCCCCCCCCCCTTGGTCATACGTGGTGAGGTTTATGACTAGCCCCCCTCAAAATCACGTGTATTTTTTAGTACCTACAAAGAATCTTAAATTTTTTAGAATATTATCTTTAACTGATGCTGATTGATACACTGTTCACTGATTGATTGATATTTATTGATAAAAGTATGATTGCATGATAGATGAGTGCACGCGCTATGAATGCTGATCGTGTACTTTTATCTATAAATATCAATCACTCAGCAATCAGTGTATCAGTCTCTCTACTATTATCGGGAAGGTACTTGACAGTCAGCTGGACGCGCGGTTGGATAACTTCTTAAAATTACACGACGCACGTTTTGGTTTTCGCACTGATCTTGGCACTGAAAGTCCGAATCTCGGCCTCAAACATATGGTGCAATACTACACCAAACGTCAAACACCTGTGTATGCTTGCTTTTTAGATCTCTCTCGTGCTTTTGACCTTGTATCTTACGAGGTTATCTGGAAAAAGCTGCGGGAGAGAAAAGTGCCAACGGAGCTGTTGCGTATCTTCCAGTATTGGTACTATCACCAAACTAACGTGTGAGATGGGCCGATTTGCTGTCTGTGTCGTATGGGTTAGAATGCCCCCACATTCTAACCCATACGACACAGACAGCAAATCGGCAGCAAATCGGCGCAAATCGGCGCCAAGACAAGGAGGGATTACGTCACCAAAACTGTTTAACCTGTATATAGACGAATTAATCGTTGAGCTCAGCAGCAAGAAAATCGGATGTCGCATCGATGACGTTAGAGCCAACCACATCAGCTATGCTGACGATATGGTGCTGCTGAGCCGTATGGTTAGGGCGCTTAGAGAGCTGCTTAAATGTTGTGAGCGCTATGCTCAAGGGCATGGCCTAGTTTATAATGTCAATAAAAATGAGTTCTTGGTCTTTAAGGCAGGCGGTGTTAAACGTCCTGAGTGTGTGCCCCCGATTAAATTAAATGGGAATGACTTATTGCGAGTGTACCAGTTCAAGTACTTAGGGCATTATGTAACCGACGACCTTAGTGACCAAGTGGACATTGAGAGGGAACGTAGGGCGCTGGCAGTCCGATGTAAGATGTTGGCTCGCAGGTTTGCACGCTGTAGCACTGCAGTAAAAATAACGCTTTTTAAAGCTTATTGCTAAGTGTTTTATACGTGCAGCCTGTGGACCAACTATACTCAGCGGGCTATCAGTGCCCTTCGGGTCCAATATAATAACGGGATCAGGATGTTGATGGAGTTCCCCCGTTTCTGCAGTGCATCAGGTTTGCGCAAGCCCACGTCGATGGCTTCCACGCCATCGTCAGACAAAAATCTGCCTCTTTGCTCTGCAGAGTACGGGGCAGCTCCAACTGCATTCTGAAGACCGTAGCAGGCAGGTACGATTCCTCTTTGTTAGGTGATGTTGCTCAAAGATGCATTTTGAACAACAACCTGATTACTAAATAGATACATAATTTTACTAACATAGGTATAAGTTATCTTTTATATTTTTATTTTGTATATTACATATTATTATGTACATAATTTAACAACTATAAATAAATATAAAATATGTACAAGTATCAAAATTACAGGGCGTCAAAAAATTCGTCAACATCGCTGTCGACAGGAACAGTGCCCAGAAGGCTGGCCGCATTGCCACGTTGGATGGCAATGCTGATTATTTGACCAAAAAAGACGCCAGCCCTCTGGTCCCGTGAAGCGTCGACCAACCGCTTGGCGATATCCCGAAACACAAGATGGGCACTCGGGCCCCATGGCCCTAGTCTTTCAACCCCAAACGGCTCAAATACATAATTACCAATTAAATTATTGTATTTGCGCCGTTTAAGGTTTTCAGCGCCTGCAGCAAACGCCCCAGCGCAGCTCACCGTGCTAGGAAGATGGGATGGCGCAAGGGTGTCGACGCAAGTCGCATCCCACACCAAAGGCCTACCCAACTTCCATGGCATTATGGTCATACCATCTGGTCTCTTCCCATCGACACGTGCCAAGCCATTGGGTTCTAAGACAGCTGGCACCCCGGCGGTGGCAAGAGCACGACGAATGAGATCATTAATGCTAGCGTGCCGAGCTATCCGACCTGCGCTCTTACTGCAGGAAAGGCCATGGTGTCCGAGGCCGTCGACTGCTTCACCACATCGACAGCGATGTGGAGCTAGGAGCGCCCAAACGCAGACATGTAGCGACATCTTTTATAGGTATAATTTGTCCTCTCAAGCCTCACGTGATTAATGGACGGTCCCTTAGTCCGAGTTGTTGTTAGGAAATCTGTTGTCACTTTAGCCTAATTTTGATATGACACGTAGTTTATCTTACAAGAGTTTTAATTTCCGTACCATCGTTACTAAACAAGAAGCAAGCAGAAGTTTTCAAATTGGCTTCACAATTTCACTAATACCGGAAAGCAAATAATAAACTTTGTAGATACTGTGCAATATTTAAGATCAATAAACACAGTAGCTGTGGTCTCGCGCACCTTGCACTGACATCAACTTTCCCAATACAAATTTGTGTCGGGAACTGTTTACTGTAACTGAATTACCGCTGGTCTACCGCAGAAGACCGTTCCAGGATAATTTGTTTAAATGTTTCTCTTTGTAGCAGTTTAAAGTTGGATAGTTTAGTCCACTTTACTGATTGTGTACGTGAGGGACCAGTGTTTAAAACGGTTTAAAATATTACTGAGTTAGATAGGTACTGAATCCAATTTGTAGTACTGAAACTTAAAACGTTAAAAATTTAATTAATTAATCTACATTCTTTGTTGGTCTACTGCATCACGCTTTAATCCTTAAAGGATTAGACAGAGGTGTACCTAATTGTACAACCGCATTTCGCCAGCTATGTTAAGTCCCATGCAATAGGGGGCGAGCCTATGGCCATCAACTGGGCACAAATTCAGACACTGTGGCTGCTGAGAAATCCCTGATGGAAAAGCCTAATAACTCTCTGTCCAACCAGGGAATCGAACCTCTTGCCGAGCAGTCACGCTTGCGACCACTCGACAAACGAGGCAGTGTAAATAAATGTAATCATGTACTTACTGATTTCATGGTAACTAACGAGTGGTACCTACTCGTATATAGAAGCTATCGCGGACATAACAGACACGGACATTGGACGGCAGATAGTTGTTCCGGGTCTGGCTGTTTGTGTATGTGAGTTTAAATGTTTTGAAACGCACCCACGATACAGGAGAAATTCTTAGAGCGGGGGCAATAAAAATAAAAAAAAACAGTGCGTGGAGTCCCTCCACGCGGAAGAAGTGAAATTTCGTAATACTACACGCATGCGTTAATTCGAGTGCAACGCATTCACTCTCGTTATTTTTTATTGAGCTTCTAAATAATATTTTGTTGTTTTCTTGATGTATTATTTATATTACATAAATTTATCGAGGTTATTCTACTCATGGAAATTGAGCGAAGGCTGGTCACACCGAAGAGTCGAATGCATGACTGTTTGCACGCAATCTTCTGTACCTAGTAGAACTACGTAGTCACAAATCTTGTAATACTGCCATCTCTTAGTGAGTAATTGAAAATATTCCCCCTCCATGGTAGCGTTAAACTTGTTGGATGTCGCATAAGAAGTTTCACTTAAAAAAAAATGTTTCAGTCCAAGGTCTGGTCTGTCCGTTTACGAATTGATATGAGACGAATAAAAACATAATTCACAGTTATTTTTAAGAAGTCAATTTTGAATGTGATGTTTCGTCATTTATATTTTTTGTGATAAGTACTATACTTATCTGATGTTTACCTATGAATTATTATATACCATTTTATTACTTTAAATACATAATTATTGATAATATGCCAATGACTTTTGTAGTTAGGTACGTATCTTGAATTTTTACTGCCAAGCTTTTGGTACAAAGTTATCAATGGCATAAACAATGATAATAAACTATAGATTTCACAGACAAAACAATTTTCTGCTGCAAATTAATACATTTATTGACGACCGTAATTAATGAGTTCTGATACCGATATCAGTACTTTTTGGAGTTTAACTGCAGTTTGTACCATAATATATCCTATACGTACGTAGTTTAGACTGACTTTAAAAGACAAAAAAATCACGTACAATATTATTCAGACCAGCTGGCCTACCATGACACTTAAAGCTGTTACGAAAAATACAAAAAAAAAACATACAAAAAAGTGATTTTTTGCTCGTTTTTATAAATAATGGTATGGAACCCTTCGTATGCGAGTCCGACTCGCACTTAGCCGTCTTTTTTATAAACTACTGATGAAAAATTTCTTGGTGGGGTGATTCAGAATCATGTAACGAGTATTCAGAATGATATAATATTAACCGTTTTCGCGTCGGCGCCCCTTCCTCCCCGTATTTTACAACTATGTCAAAAGAACACTATGTAACTTTCTAAAGGGTGTAAAACAAGTCGAAATTCACGGCAACATTCCCCAGTTTTGTTAAAATACTATTTGCAACATCATTATCAACAAGGTGTCAAATAAAATAATCCTAACTGTTTGGTAATGCGATAGCTGTACAAATACTAGGATTATGGCACACAAATGTTACCGATAACGAATGTAAACATTGGAACCAATTTCACAATGAGTTCATAGTTACTACTCGCGTTATCATTTTTAATTAGGCAAGCAAAGGGCGCAGTTGGTTGGAATGCTCTCTTATACTGTAACTCTGTACGTGTCATCATCATCTGCCTAGCCTTTCCCCAACTATGTTGGGGTCGGCTTCCAGTCTAACCGGATGCAGCTGAGTACCAGTATTTTACATGGAGCGACTGCCTATCTGACCTCCACAACCCAGTTAGTAGCTACACGGATTACCTCAAACGACTGTCAAAGATCTACAAACGACAGCCGGGACGAACGGCTTAACGTGCTTTCCGAGGTAGAGAGGAAGCTTAGTATGTAATGGGTGGTCACCCATCCACGGACCAACCTAGGCAAGCACAGCTTAACCTGAAGATCGACCCAAGCGGCTGTTATTATTTAGCCACCAGATCCTCCTCTCTCTCCCACTCTGTAAGTGTATCGGTAGCTTAAAACATATCGATCGTTATTTAAATGAACCCCTTTTGCAAGCCAATAGGGTATTGAATGCTATTTTCAATGCAAGGTTTCTTTGACTTGGCAGGGTCTGGCAGTACCTAACAAAGCGCTCTTCCCATTTCTTTATGAATGGGGTCCAAAATTGACTGTTCTTATTTTATGTACATAGGTCATTGTTAATTGAGTACATGCAAAATGTTAGTGTTTTCGAAGAAAATAAAAATAAAAAATGTTCGAATTTGAGAAAGTAAATACAGACCCTTCACCAAGCCATAGCTCAACAAGCATTCTGTAAGCAAACTAAGTAGCTCTACGCAAAAAATATTGTTTGGAAACCACTGTTTTTTTATGGAGTGAAAAATCGCGTTTTACGGTAGGACTCAATGTAACGCACTCAAAACATTGTGATGATGGATTAGGTCATAGAAAACGGGTTTTTGGAAATATGATAAAACCTGTTTCGAAAGACCGGTTCGTAAAACCGCTATTTCCCGGTTTTCTCGGTTGTACCGGTTTTACCGGTTGTCCCGGTTTTACCGGTTTTCCCTATTTTCCCGGTTATCCCGGTTTTAGTGGTTTTCCCGGTTTTATTATCGGACCGAAATCCCGCACTGGGCCCGCGTGATTGATTACAGCCCACTCCCTCTCATAGAGAGGAAGCCTGTGTCCCAGCAGTGGGAACATTATAGGACTCGATGAGGACGAACCAAGTTTAAATGGCTATATATTGCAAATTTTCCTCTAACTATGTAAACATTACAACACACGAATTACTTCACCTGAATTCCACTTAATTTGTTTCAATACATCCTCTTAGTTTTCCCTTTGATCACGTCAACATGGAGTGACAATCAATTCGTCTCTAACATGTACCTTCAGCGTGCAATATGTATGAATGATGCTATATAGGTAAATTATATATTACACATACAATACCTACAGTATCAAACCGCAAGACCAAGAGCCAGGCATCATTATTCAAACACTAACATAACAACAACGACGCTTACAATAACTTCAATTAAAACCTGGTATTTTTAAATAACGTTTATTTATTTTGTCAAAATTAACCGTTATACTTAAAGCGGAGCAGTACTGAGTAGAAGTAAAAACTAATCATCTCAAATTAATCTGTTGTTTGTCTAACAATAAGCGTTAAATTGTTATCAAACATTTATGATAAAATGTCCCAGTTTATCTGCATAACGTTTTAACTGGCCGAACGGGATGGTATTGTTGCGTTTTATATGAATATTTTATTATTTAGTAGCTAATAATAGAAGTGTGATACTTAAAATGTTGCAATTATGCGGTAGTGTGATAAGGAAAGTGAATGGGAGGAGGTTTTATACCGTTATCGGATGGGACAGGTCAACGGCCGTTCGACAGAAAACTTTGGAGGTGAGTGTCATTATTCTTTGTTCTTTTTAGGGTTCCGTACCCAGAGGGTCAAACGGGACCCTATTACTGAGACTTCGCTGTCCGTCCGTCTGTCACCAGGCTGTATTTCATGAACCGTGATAGGTAGCCAGTTGAAATTTCTGTTGATGCTATAACAACAAATACTTAAAACATAATAGAATAAAATAAATATTTAAGGGGGCTCCCATACAAAAAAGTGACGTTTGTGTATGATTTTTTTGCTCGTGTTTATAAAATAAAGGGACCGAACCCTTCGTGCGCGAGTCCGACTCGCACAGGGCCGGTTTTTTAGGTTTTTATATAACAAGTTGTTCCTCGTTATTCGTTTTCAAAAATACATACAGTGTAATCATCTTCCTACCCTAGTCCCATGTAACTTGGGCTTGGCACAGCACGTTTTTTGTTTCCATTCTTCCGTGTAAACCGTCAGTAAATCACCTAATCATTGACACCTTTTTCTTTCATATCATTCGTTACATAATCCATCAATCGTTTTCTTGGTCTTCCTCTCCCTCTCCACCCGTGAAAATTTAAATTCATATCATCTTTCTATTCATTATCATTCTATTCATATTATCTTTAATCACTCTATTCATATCATCTTTATATTCTCCCTCCTCATGACATGCCCTTACCAGACAGTCGATAACCTTTAAACTAATCTGTAACTGGCGCAACTAAATAAGATTGAGGAGGAAAAAAAAAAAGAAATTGATTGTTTTTTTAAATTGTCTTTGAATAACCGGCCAAGTGCGAGTCAGACTCCGCACGAAGGGTTCCGTACTGTTATTTACAAGAACGAGCAAAAATATCATTTTTTGTATGGGAGTCTCCCTAAAATATTTATTTTATTCTGGTTTTAGTATTTTTGTTATAGCGGCAACAGAAAAACATAATCTGTAGAAATTTCAACTGGCTAACTATCACGGTTCATGAGATACAGCCTGGTGACAGACGTACGGACGGGCGGACAGCGAAGAAGAAGTCTCGGTAAGCGGCTCAAGTTTGACCCTTTGGGTACGGAACCCTAAAAACATCTGTCAATACTTACTAGTAATCCTATAAACAACGTAGAAGGTCAAGATTGAATATATTCAGACCAAGAGCTGACTAAAGCCCGTTTGTAGCTATTTGAAAAAAAAAAAAAGAATTTTCATAAAGTTCCAGTACCAAAACTAAATAGGTATTAATTGAAGTACAAATGAACCAATTTGTATGCAGAGAAAATAGCTTAGATATAATTTATTCAGGTCTTTATTGAGATTTACGCATACAAAATATCAATTTTTTATCTAACTAAGTACCTAATTCCCTCCACGTTTTATCGATTATGCTAAAATATTTATTTACTTACTATAGCTAAAATATTTAGTTTTTTCGTCAATTTGGCTAAGCTTTTTATACGGCCATTGGCCACTTATATTCATAGTAACAGTATATACCTAGCTTTAAATGTATACTGTAACCTTTAAATTTTAAATCGTATCTGCTGTCGTCCCATAAGAGGAACTTGTGGCTAAATAATACAACCGAACGGGTCGATCTTTAAGGTTAAGCTGTGTTTGCCGAGGTTGGTCCGTGGATAGGTGACCATAATTAGATACCGAGTTTCCTCCGTGCCTCGACAAGCACGTTAAGCCGTTGGTCCCGGCTGTCATTTCTAGATCATTGACAGTCGTTATGAGTAGTCAGAAGCCAAAAGTCTGACATCCAGTCTTACCAAGGGGTATCGTATTACCCAGTTACTGGATTATGGAGGTCAGATAGGCAGTCGCTTCCTGTAACGTTTCGTTTGAATTTCGTGGTGCGTTACTGACCATCAAACTGATCAATTTTCTCCATGGGACCAAACCATAATCGCGAAAAAATAATGTCAGCCCCCGTAATCACAAACACTGCGATTCGACAAGTCATGTATCTTTTTTGGCATTACGAAAGCGAGCGAGATAGACATACGATTTACCGAATCGAAGCGTAAAAGAGGGCAGCTGTCCTATTTATAATATCAATACATAGTCGCTCCAAATGTATGCTAGGATGCATAGAACATGCTGCATATTGCTTTGGTAGCCTTTTTAGTTTTTGAGATATTAATAACTATTTTAAGTTTATTAAACACCATCATACTGTACGGTACGAGCCCAGAGGATTTTTCAGCAAGCAAAATAAACCTTAACATCCAGTCCAGGTTATTGTTATAAATTATTATGAGTACCAACGAACTTGATGAGGAAATATTTTATACTTCATGACGTAGACATTAATATTATCTATTTATTTATCACTTACATAATTAAGTTTCCTTGTCACTATCAACTTGTCCCAGATGAAGAACAAAATTATGTTTGTTTAATTGTTAAAAAAATGTTTGTTTTTACGTTAAACTGTTTAATTATGATATTGTGACAGACTTTGTTTAGTATTAGATTCAAGGACTGTGGTGGTTTACGCATTGTTGAATTTGTTTCACTGTTTCTTGTAGCTCGAGCTTATGGCAAAATAATAACAGCCGTTAGGGTCGATCTCCAGGTTTAGCTGCACTTCCGTAGGTTGGTCCGTAGATGGGTGACCACCCATTTCATACCAAGTTTCCTCCATGCCTCGGAAAGCATGTTAATATTCTACTTGGCTACGTAGAATCTAGCTAGTCGGTACTTATTCTAGCACCTATTTTGTGTGCTGGAAAAATACCCTGTATAATTATTTAGATGATGCAAAATAACATACAAGTATACAGTAACAAAGCATTATACAATGAAATTATTTTTTTGGAATTTCGACAAATAATTTCAAGGTATCTGGACTTAATTAAAACTAATTTTATTATTTTTGGGATCGATTGACAGTCATTAGTCTGAAAGAAAATATATGAGCTTAACTAAAGTAGTAACCTGAAAGTTTAAAAATAGAATCAACTCTTACCTTGTAGGTAGACAACCGTCTCCTCAGATAAATAGGTAGAAGATAATATAATAACAGGCTTAGCTGTTGATGACTAGCCTATGTATATACTGACGAAGTGTTAACCACTTTATACATAATAAACAACATGCACTAGTTATCTTTATTTATTTACGAGTGCTGCGCTAAGTACGTAACAAAGGTAAGCTTGTAATCGGTGAAGGATAAAGCAGCTCATATACATAAATGTAGATACCAACTCATCATGTTCATGATCATGTTGAATGCCCATGTAATGTAACACCCACTCCTATCAGGATTGCAGACTCTACAATCGAAGTAGTAGACGATTATGTCTACCTGGGACAAACGGTCCAGTTGGGTAGGTCTAACTTCGAGAAAGAGGTCATTCGTCGAATCCGACTCGGCTGGGCAGCGTTCGGGAAATTGCGTAGTATCTTCTCGTCCAACTTACCGCAGTATCTCAAGACGAAAGTCCAGTCCACCAGTGTGTATTGCCAGTGATTACATACGGAACCGAAACGTGGTCGCTCACAATGGGCCTCATCAGAAGGCTTAAAGTCACCCAAAGGGCAATGGAGACTATGGAGAGGGCTATGCTCGGAGTTTCCTTGCGTGATCGAATCAGAAATGAGGACATCCGCAAGAGAACCAAGGTTACCGACGTAGCCCGAAGAATTGCCAAACTTAAGTGGCAGGGGGCAGGGCACATTGCTCGCAGAACGGATGGGCGATGGGGCCGAAAAGTTCTGGAATGGTGACCGCGAACCGGAAGACGAAGCGTTGGAAGGCCTCCCACTAGGTGGACCGATGACCTGGTGAAGGTTGCGGGGATCCGCTCGATGCGAAGCGTACGGGACCGGTCAATGTGGCATCACTTGGGGGAGGCCTATGTCCAGCAGTGGACGTCTTTTGGCTGAAATGATGATGATGATGATGATGAGATACCAACTTACTTATACACTACACTTTATACGCAATGCCCAAGAGACAACATTGGCCGTTGTCGTTGGTAACATTAGTCCTGGTGGCTTACTATGACGTCTTAAAACATTTTTGTTCCATTCTTATTCCAGAGTGAAAAAGAGACGGAGCTATACAGGTCGTCTAGCTCCATCTCTTTCCCACTCTGGAATAGGAATGGAACAATAATGTTTTAAGCGTCACAGTACCCCCCTGGTTGGTGGTTCTAGTGCTCGCAATTGCGACTTCCGAGCATGAGGTCCTGGGTTCCGTCGCATAATTGTTATTGGGTTTTTCCATTAGGAATTTCTCATTTGCAGCCGCTGAGTCTGGATTTGACTCCGGTTGATGGCAAGGGTATTTAGCGCGCACGGCCTAAAACGAATGGCTCGCGTGCCATTCGCCCGTAATCAAAAATTGTCTACGTCGCTTGCTCCCTAGCCCCTTTTACATGATACTTAAACATAGCTAGCAAAACCTGGGTGTACTTACTACTAGGTACATCTATGCCTAGCCCTTTGAGAATATATTATTTATTTATTTATTATACATTTTTTTTCTTTGTCCTTCGGGTATATTATTGATAAGTATTTGACACGTATTTTTTTTTTTTCACGTGGTCATAAAATTACGGAGCTATATTGAGTTGAAATGGCGCATGACGTTACGTGTAGGTAATTTTAATACCTACTTGTGACGTGGTGAGCCTCCACTCTCCAACTTTAATGGGTTTTAACTAAGTAATTTTTTGATAATGTGATAAAACAAAAAATACGTGTCTAATATTTTTGTATTACCTGTCTGACGGACAAAATAGAATTTCGTTTTCTTTACAGTTTTCAGTTTTCACCCCTATTATAGGCGTGAAGCTATGTTATGTTATAAAGAAAATTCATCATCACGCGGGCCCAGTGCGGGTTGGTAGATGTCACATGTCTTCGAATTTTTGGTTCTAGGACATGCCGGTTTCCTCACGATGTTTTCCTTCACCGTTTTTGAGGGCAGCGGTGATGAAACAAATTACACAAAGTAATGCGCCAGCCTGGGTTCCACCCACGGCTTACTGCTCCTAAGTCGGGGCTGCCACCACTGGGCCACCGCTGCTCTCTAAAGAAAATTAATAAATAGTTATTCGCCAGAGAACAAGACTCTATTTCGCTGTTGGATAGCGGACCAGAGTCTGGTTACCAGAGTAGTCGACAATCATGGATAAATGCCACATAATTAGTAAGCTGTCGACTTGGGTATGTAGTTATATTATTGCAGTTTCAGTAGAGACGGCAAATCGGCAAATGTAGGGTAGGTACTCACGATGACCAATCTATCTGCGACTAACCAGCTTATGCAGATATCTCACTGTACAGGAAATCTATACAAAGCGAAGCCAAGTTATACTGGGTATTTATAGCTTGTATTCGTAGCTAGGTATAGTGCTACCAACCAAAATTGGCCGTCATTTTGGCGCCATGTCTACTTAACGAGTACGAAACTCCGAAAGACGATATGCCTGAAGCTATTAGGATGCTCCTAAGCAGTAGTCGTAGCATCGTGAAGTTTTCACTGAAAAAAATCTAAACAACCAATGAAAAGCGTTACAGATTTGGTAGTTAACCTTGAAGTCGAGCGAGGAATGCAAGATGGAGTAAGAATTTACAGCTATTAAAAGTATTAAAACTACTGATTAAAAGCTGACAAACATAATTATCTCTATTTATTCAAGTATTACAATTGTTCCTCAGAAACATATCTATCTACCTATTAAACCTACAGCCAAAAAAGCGATAATAAAGACATACACACACATGACATATCATGGCTTAGATTGTCCATTTTTATGTATATCATTTATGTATAGCAAAAACATAAATATATAATTAAGTTTATAGTAGTTTATAGTAGATTCTATAGGTATGCTTCTGCTTGTTTATTTTTATTCATTCTTTCTTTCCTCTTTTTTTTTGTTGTTTTCTAAGTAGCTGTTAGCTGTAGGCGCAAATTATACAAGGTGTTGTTTTGCATCCTCGTCAAATTTTAGGAGATGGTCACAAAAGACATAAATAATCAATTAAAATTACGGTATCTAGTTAATTGTTAATAAACGCTGTTTTTTTGGTTGTTTAAATTTGTCAATATTTCAGAATAACGCCCTTACCGTGGTTTAGGGAACAAGAAATTATCGAACAAACGTTTGAGATTTTTTGTATGTGTGTAAGCGAGGTTATAGGGCGAAAACCAGACGAGCCGCGTTTAAACACGGGTGGTCCACACTTACCGATTTCGGTACTTAAATAAGAAAAAAAAATCTACCCATTTTATTATTGATTCGGGACGAGAATCATTAGCATAGTTAGTTCCTTGAATTTGACGAGGATGCAAAACAACACCTTGTATAATTTGCGCCTACACCTAACAGCTTTGTGCATGTAGTGCTCTTCTTTAAGTGATGGGGCACTAAGATTTAAGTTGGTAATGTGTTTTTCTAATATGTATAGTGTACTCATTGTAGAAGAGCCAAATTAAATAAATGCAAAAATAAATATAGGTACAAAAGTGATGCTAAAAAAATCTCTTCCAGCAAACCTGCAAAAGCATTAGTATTTTACGACACTGCCTAACCTTTAAGGCATTACATGCATGATGTATACTATTCTATTGTTCGTGCCGGCACTATAGTTGAGCAAATTGGTTGGATTGCATATGCCGTGCATGATGTATACTATTCTATTGTTCGTGCCGGCACTATAGTTGAGCAAATTGGTATAGGTCCAATAAATTAAAACCGACATTGTGTTATCAAACCATTTACCGTGGACTGCACTTCAATTGATGTCAATTGGCCATCAAGGTACATTCAAGGAAAATCATCGCTTTATTATTGACTATTAGTTGCCAATGGAGACAATTTATTTATATTTAGTGGTGTGACGCAGTGTCTGGTTTTTATCAGTGTAAAGTGCAATGCAAGCTTTTTTTTTCAATTCGATTTTTTTTATATCGAGACACCTCATTGCCTCGGAAAGTACGCCATTATAAGCCATTAGTCCCGGCTGTCATTTGTAGATCTTTGACAGTCGTTACAGGTAGTCAGTGCCCCAAAAATCTGACAACCAGTCTTACCAAGAGGACTCTTATTACCCAGTTCCTAGGTTGAGTTTAGATTGGCAGTTGCTCCATATAAAATACTGGTATTAAGCTGCATCCGATAAGAATGGAATTTGACCTTAACATACAATAGTTGAGAAAAGGGATGACGAGGTAGAAAGAATTCACAATTTTCCGTTCTAATTAAGCTTCGGGCAAACCGCTTCGGACGTATTTAGGACGTGACTCCGGTCCGGACATCGGAGTTTGGCAGATAATGTACCGAAGTACGTAGGTACTTTATACACATATGTAAGTAGATATGTGTTTGTCAGTATCCCCGCAGCCACAATTGGTATACATAGGTAACTTATGTGTAAGGCATTGAGTGATATAATCAAGTAGTTGCACGTTTTTTAATAATATCAATGAATTTGGAAAGATTTGTTCAGTTAGTAAGTAGTAATTTGTTGGAAAATTGAAGTAAAACTTTAATTCTAATTCTCACCTACTACAAGCATGTTGTTTTGTATTTTTATTTGCAAATTTCAAATAACACAGCAGTGTATTAAACAACCTGCACGACAAAACCGTCTCTGTGATTAAATCTGCACTAATTATGTACAAACATAGTCACAATCTGAATACTAAATGCATACGAACTCAGTAAACTATCTGGACAACTAAAGTGCAGTAGTTGAATACAAATGCAACATTCAGGAGATAAATTATATTTTGTAAAAAATAATATTATTGTAAAAAATGGCGATTTGCAGTTGTAATGTTTAGAGACCGAAGTTTCGTTAGGGGAAGATTTTTAGAACCATAGTTAAACGACTTGTATGGATCAGAATGTTGGGCCACAAAAGGGATGAATGAAAGCTAAGGGAGATGTGTGGCGTAACGCGAATGGATAAAATAAGGAATGAGTACATAAGGGGTAGAGAGAGCAGCAGTGGCCCAGCCCCTTTTTATGTCCGTAATGACCGTCTACACATAGACCTTAGAATGCCCACCGTCCTTCAGTTTATGAAACGTCTTTCGAAGCGTTTCTTCGATAACGCCATTAAACACCGTAATCCCCTGATCGCAGCGGCCGCTCGTTACGAACCCTCGCGCATTAGTACAGTACGCCGTCCTAGGCATACCCTTGTCACTCCAGATGATGCTATCACCCTCCTCCAGGAGAGTAGCAAAGAGACTAGCACTCTTAAAAAGTTCCGACTCAAACCGCCGTCTTTCCGACCTCGCCGTCGAGGTCCGTCGCGACGTCCCGGTCCATGCCCTCCCCGACCCTCGCTCGAGCCAGCCCGCGATGCTGTGCCAGCAGTTTTAAATCAGCCCCTAAATAATGATACCATTCAGATCCAGCCTGTCCCCATGCAGTCTTCCCCCAGCGACGCCCTAAGCCGAGGTTCGTACCCCACAGGGGGTGCCCTTAGCGTGCAGTCGCTTAGTTTGTAAGTTTTTATGCCCTGGCTGGAGGCCTTACTCTAAAGGCACCCACAGGATAGTCCGGTTAAGCAGACGACAACCTCATAGGTTGAACTGCGAGATGCCATTCAAAAAAAAAAAAAAAAAAAAGCAGTGGCCCAGTGGTGGCAGCCCGAGCAGTAAGCCGTGGGTTCGAACCCAGGCAGGCGCATTACTTTGTATAATTTATTTCATCACCGATGCTCTCAAAAACGGTGAAGGAAAACATCGTGAGAAAATCGACATGTCCCAGAACTAAAAAAACGAAGACATGTGACATCTACCAACCCACACTAGGCCCGCGTGGTGAATTACAGCCCACTCTCTCATAGAGAAGAGGCCTGTGTCCCAGCAGTGGGAACATTATAGGCTAATGATGATAACATAAGGGGTAGTCTGAAAGCGGCGCCGGTGACTAGAAAATTGAGTGGTAATCGGTTGTAGTGGTATGGACATATGAAGCGGAGGAATGAGGAAAATGTCGTGAGGAAAGTTTTGAGTAAGATTGATGTGTGTGTAAGAGTAGAGGAAGACCAAAGAAACGACTTTTTTTTGGGGGGGTTGTAAAATCATGTTTTGTGGTAGAACTCAATGTAACGCACTCAAAACATTGTGCTGATGGACGGATTGAATAGTACGGGGGTCGTGGAGGTGTTTAAAGTAAAAATCATTCATTAAAAACTTGTATTTAAAAAATACCTACTTGTCAAAAAACTTGTTGGAAATTTGACCTCTAATATCTCCGTAACTAGAAGGTTCCCAGGTATGGTGTAGAACAAAAAAAATATCGCAATGACAGGGAGAACCAGTGCGTTTCGGCTTCGTTAAGAGGTGTTTTACACCCTTTATGATAGATAATCTGGCTAGAACCTAAAATGGAGGTGACTGCTGAGATGACGAGTTATAGAGAAGTCTGGAAGAAAAGGCATGCTGCGACGACCAAAAACAAATTGGGTTAAGGGCAGAAGAATGATGACGAGTCACGAGCACAAACATGGTTACTTTGAGCATGTTCTAAAAGCGAATTATTTCTATACCATTGCCTCTATTTTTTTGTTGTAACAAACACAATATTTTTGAAGGATTGATATCAAATTTGCAAACGTTATCCTTACTATCCTATCCTAATCTCAAATAATATTATAAATGCGAAAGTAAGCTTGTTCGTTTGTTATACCTCTTCACGTCTAAACTGAACCGATCATCCTGAAACTTTACATTTACGTTGTCAGGTGTACAGAAACGGACATAGGGTACCTTTCATCCCGAAAAAATGTACTTTTCCTAACCAAAACAAAGATAACGTTCTTATGATAATATATGGCGCCACGTGTCTGTGCCGGTTATAGTCAAATTCTAAATTAACGCGAGCGAAACCGCGGGCAAAAGCTAGTTTCACAATAAAAATTTCCTTTGAATTTTGCACATTATTGTCTTCACATATTAGTGCTTGTGTCAGTACTTATAGTCGTTACATTCCATAATAAAAATGTGCTCGTCAATCAATACATTTGAAACCTTATGCCAAAGACTTCGAGACCAATAACACGCGCTTTTGAATTGAAAGGACTTTACTGCACTAAGTTTCAGCTTTAGATTTGCACCACTCTAAAGTTCTCAGGTCTAGTTTAAGTCGCTCCGTTGCCGCGTTGGTTCAGCTTCGGAGTTTCAATTCGCAAGTCAAAAGTTAAAGATAAATGACATTACAAGCCGCTTAACTAGTGAAGCATCAGGGATTGCAATTCAGCCTATTGGGGCATTGCGAAACTTTGAAATCTATGATATTGTTCAGTGAAATATTCATAGACAAATAGTTTTGGTTTCTCTCCGACTGGTTACCAGAGGACTGGCTCTTTCTTTGGCCAAAGAATTAACATTGCCATTCAACGAGGCAATGCTGCCAGTCTTCTACTGGCTTACCATGACGTCTTAAAGCAGTATAGTTTTATTCTTATTCCAGTGTGGGAAAGAGACGGAGCTATACAGGATGTCTAGCGCCATCTCTTTCCCACACTGGAAAAGGAGTACAACAATAATGTTTTAAGACGTCATGGTAGGCCACCTCGGCACGTTTCCAGATGACAGCGTTGAGGAAGAGTACGAGTACTTGGACGCCTAAGCCTCCTGTTGCTTATTTAGTTTATTTTAAACTAGCTGACCCGCGCAACTTCGTCTGCGTCACATTTTCCCCGTTTTCGCAACATTTTTCATTGCTGCTCCGCTCTTATTGGTCGTAGCGTGATGATATATAGCCTATGTCCTTCCCCAGGTTAAAATCTATCTTCTTGCCAAATTTCAGTAAGATCCGATCAGCCGTTTAGTCGTGAAAACACACACGTGACATTCGCATTTATAATATTAGTATGGAAGTATGGATGAACTAATCCCTTTTTTGTAAATGATTCGTTTTGGAACACGTTTACGTAATGTAACTTGTTATCTAGGTTACAGAAAAAGTTTAAAACTGCTCTCTTGTCTCTCGTGATGTAGTTTACTTTGAAAGGGTGTTCGAACATTAATCTTCGATAGAAGCTGCCTTGATGTTTGTTCTCAAATCATTTAAATATTCATACTGTCTTGTTTACTTACCTTGCAGATAGCAATAACATGAATAAGAAAAAAAACTGCATCATGTGATAAATATATCAAACAATTTATTCAGAAAATGCACTCTTGTCCTATATACACTCTTTACATAATATGTACTACCATCTGATTAATTAATATTGACGGTACATAAGCATCGGACGTTTCTGCGGTCATGATACAAGGTCTATTTGTATCAATTACGAGCGTTCTAGCACAAACAGTATAATAATATGCTATTTAAATACTAGTAATATTATTGAACGTGAATGACGGAAATAATGATAAATAGAAAATTATTGAGTGATTCCTTGTTATCCTTGAAAAAGTTTACGTAAACTGACATACATAGTAGGTACTTATACAAGGTGTTGTTTTGCATCCTCGTCAAATTAAAGGAGCTAATGAACAATCAACTATGCTAATGATTCTCGACCCAAATCATTAATAAAATGAGTAGGTAATTTTCATTTTTTTTCCTATTTACGGAAATCGGTAATTGTGACCCACTTGTTTTGAACGCGGCCCGTCTGATCCGCCCTATAACCACGCTTTCAATTTCTATTGTAACAATAGATACTAAAATCAGAATAAAATAAATATTGAAGGGGGCTCCCATACAAAATGTTTTTTTTTTTTTTTTTTTAAATTTTGGTACGTAACCCTCCGTGCGCGAGTCCGACTCGCATTTGCCCAGTTTTTTAATATTCATTTCTCATGTCTTGTCTGTCCCATAAATCAAATCTTTAAAAAAGTCACAGTAACTCTTCATTAACACGAAACTTTTTAAGTGTACATTTTTTAATCGTCAATTCACCTAAAAAAACATCCAATTAATAAAACAACTTTGTCGGCCTTCGAAGACACAAATTGAAACTTCACCTTTCAATCCCTCCTGAGGTGTCCTATTTACATAAACAAACTTTCAAACTATTGTTAGATCTATCGAACTAAATTGTGTGCAAATATGAATATCGTTAGTATGATGTAGGCCGTAGGTTAGCCTCCGACTTGGGGTTATGTTTAACGTTCGAAACTTTTGTTGCGATATAAGACGAATTTCGACGTTGGCAATACTAGATATTCAGTTGTTTCTATGAGTATGACTCATCGTGGTGAATGGATTAGTCACCCAGACTCTTCGTTACCGAGTGCTAGCGGTTCGAGTTTACCCAGGTTGGCCACAGTAGATACAATCTGGCCCGATCCATCCCAAACAGAATGTCAGTGTGGAGCCCATCTGCAGGATATGCTCTATCTCCTGTCCTGCTAATCCTGCACAACCTCTTGCATCTTTCAGGATTTAATCGAAGCAAAAGTTAGAGCTGTACAGGTGACTACATATTGGTCTAAAACAATATGGGTTTCATCGACACGTAAAGAAGAAGACTTTATTCATGTACGAAGTAAAATAGAGTGAAATGCAACCAATCCTAATCCAAACTCGTTTTAAAATGTGAAAGCTTGTTTGTTTATTTTTCACGCATTTGCACCTTAACGGCTAAACAGATTTCTATGAAATTTGGCCTGTATACATTCAGGCAGAATTTCATAGAAATCCGTTAAGCCGTATACCATGAACTGGGTTAAAACAAACATATAAAATAAGACAGATGTACATTCTCTCGGTATAATATTCCACCTCTATGCTCACTAAGCTAGGGGTCAAAGCTAACATACCTATTTAATAATAAAATACTGAAATATTTTAGCTATACAATTTTCTTTGCTTTTGCCACGAGGCTTGTAATAAGACACATTTTCACAAAGTTAAAAACTTTAAATTGCCCTTATTGTAAAAGGGCCAGGAAACCATTAATAATGTTTTGCAAGAAAATAAGGAAGGAGCGTTAATTGTAATTTAAAAAAGGAACGTGTAACATTTTATACTTTTAATTGCGCCATAGATCATTCCGCCCTGTTGAATAAGGTG
Source organism: Cerastis leucographa (assembly GCA_963082945.1). Lineage (NCBI taxonomy): Eukaryota > Metazoa > Arthropoda > Insecta > Lepidoptera > Noctuidae > Cerastis > Cerastis leucographa. The sequence goes on along the minus strand of OY720358.1, from coordinate 16,633,351 downwards.
ATTAGAAAAAAGTATGCAAACGGGCTCCAAGAGTTTTATACACGCTTTTTAAACAACATTTACCAAATAGACCTGCGAAACTTTCAAAGTTGTACGAGTAATACTTGTCTTCTGAAAACATCTTTGCGTATCCATTAAACAAAATTATTGTGTCATACATGTGCCTGACCTTGATGTGACTTTGTATATGAATAGGCTATTTGACAACATTGAAAATATACTACAAATTGTGGTCATCCTATCAGATAATAGCATAAAAAAACATATTAAACTATAATTTAAACTGAAATACGTATATTTTTTGAAAATTTCACCGATAAACATGTAATAATTTCTGAACTTTTATCTGTAACGAGAACGCCTTGTGATTGGACACAACCCTGGTGACGTCACACGCATGTAAACTCGGCTTCGATCACTGAATAAAGTACGCGCGCGTTTCGTTTATTAAGTGTTTTAATCGTTCTTTGGGCTATTTTTGAAGATTTTTTCTGATAGATTTTGATTATTGTTTTAACTATTTTCATAATATTGGATTCTAATCTAAAAATGGAGACAAATTATGTAAGAGCTGATAACAGCAACTTGCCTCAAATAGACGCATTTATGGTTGCACTTTTCTTTAAGAACAACGCTGATTACTGTGCTGCAGAACTTAAAAATGTAAAAACAGCAATGTAAGTAAGACTTATTTATTTACAAACCTTTACCTATGTGTGATCATCATAAAATATTTATTTTAGGTTAGTAGGTTGTTAAATGTTTGAAATGTTCATGTAAATTCTCTTTGTCACGGTACCTACTCATGGAAATCAGGTACTAAAGATGTTATTTCCTTTTATAAAAACCGATATTTTAGTTACTATTTCGAGTAGTCTAATAAATGTTAATTTTATTTGATTCATCAACAATTAATCGTACCTACAACATCCTATGTACAATATTTTGAAGGTTACAGAACAGATGGATCAGCTGTATATCTTAGGATAACATGATTCTCAAAAGTAAAATATTGCTTACTTACATCAAAGTGATCTTCACACATAAACACATTTGAATGAGATGAAATACTGTTTGGGTCTCTTCGAGCTAACTTTAGCCACATTTTTCGCCTTTTGGGATTTGTTGGAACAGAAACAAACAATTTTTGTGGGTTATTTATAGACGTATTTGTACACTGTGGCACTACACACCATTTATACACCATTTTAACCACTAAAACTGATAAAAATGAATTTTACTTTGGGTTCACTGCTGTTTTTAAAGGGTTATTAAAATGTTGACTGCAGTGTGACGTCACCCGGATCACGTGACCAACGCCATTAGAGCAACAGCGTTTTTCGCGCGGTTTTGATAATTTAAACTTTATCATTGTTATTTTTTATGAAATACATATTTTTTTTCCGAAATATCAATATGATGTGCTTATTAAGTTATAAGGAATAATTTAGTTAGGTTTTCCAAAATTTGTCAAATAGCCTATTGTTTACAATTTTTCTCACTTTTTTGACAAGACTTGGTGCCAACATGCAGTGGCGGATTTACAATTTTTCAATGTATGGGCCGAAAGTTTTTGCCGCTCTTGCCTCTACAATTTTCCTGTCCTAGATTATTTTTACAATCCAACAACTTCGTTGAAATTGCACGTTAAATAATTTTTGGATTTATTTTTGAGCTAATCAAAGCTCAATCATATACGATTAATGAAAGGAGGCGTTTGTTGCAGACTTTTATCTGTAAAACATCAGAAAACCGCCATGCAGAATCATTTTGATTTCAACAAGGTAGCAAAAAAAAACGGTCCCTAATAAAGTAGTGCGGTCTCCTCAAACAAATCAGAGTAGTTGTTCTGGGTCTGGCTGTTTGTGTATGTGAGACGATATGTACGATACAGGAGAATTTCCTAGTTTGGGGCAATGTTTTATATATATAAAAAAAAAAAGTGTTTACTATACAAGGTGCACGGGACACCGACGCTAAAACGGGGACCAAGTATTCACTACTTGCATCATACTTAATCCACATGGAAATTTTTCATCTATAATAAAAAAAAAACTGCTATTCCAGGAGGAGCTCGTGGCTAAATAATAACAGCCGCACGGGTCGAACTTTAAGGTTAAGCCGTGCTTGCCGAGGTTGGTTCGTGGATGGGTGACCATAATTACATATCGAGTTTCCTTCGTGCCTCGCACGCACGTTTATACGATGGTCCCGGCTGTCATTTGTAGATCTTAAGTCGTTACGAATAGTCAGAAGCCAAAAGCCTGACATCCAGTCTTACTAAGTGGTATCGTATTACCCAGTTACTGGGTTATGGAGGCCAGTGCAGTCGCTTCATGTAAAATACTGGTACTCAGCTGCATCCGATTAGACTGGCAGCCGACCCCAACACAGTTTGGAAAAGGCTAGGCAGAAGATGACAGCTATTCCATACATTTTGACCGTGTAGGTATTGCAGTTTTGTTGGAAACATCTGGATTTTTTAAATAACCGACGAATTTTTTTTATGTGGGGTGTTCAGAATGATGTACTTAATAAGGCATTGTTCACACCAAACGTATTATCCGCCGCCGACTGCGAACGCACGTTACGCAGTTTATCGCTTTTCCATATATATTTTTTTTCTCGTCCGCACCGAACCGACTATACGCATACCTCTAATTCCTCTATACAGTGAGCATACTCACAGTCGGCAGCGGACAATCCGACTGGTGTGGACGATGCCTAAGTGTTAAGCCGTATACAGACATTGCGAGGCATGCGCCGCGAACAACGCACAGCGAATGCCTCGCAAGGTGTGTACCTTTGTATTCGTGGCGAGGCATGTGCTACGCACGGGCGACGGCGGCGGCGGCGAGCCGAAGTATAGCCGCGGCATTCGTTGTGCGCCGTTCTTGGCGCATGCCTCGCAAAGTCTGTATCTACCTTTAACCGTTTTAGCGTCGGTGTCTCTTCCACCCTGTAAACATATTTAATTAAATCGGCAATCAAGAAAAGCGTAGAGGTACAACTAAACACAAAAGTACAAATTATTGCTCTTGGTACTTAACTCCTAAACAAATCACAACCCCTTTCAATTGGTCCTCTGGTCCTTTCATAAAAGTCGGTGGTCACTTCCATTGGAGTTTTAATTACTAAGTTGAAAGGGTTTTTACAAGTAGGGAAACGTTTTGTGAGAAACAAATTATTTCGGGAACGCTTTCTATGGCGATATTAATTACTTAATGTTGTTCTATATGTTTAGGAGTTCGGATGTTTGGGCAGGCAAGAGCGATGTTTTGATTTCCTGTATATTTGTTGGGAAGTTAGTTTTGGAGGTGTGTTGTGTTGTACTTTGTATGATTTGGGAAACGGCATTAACCAATATTTTTTTGCCTGTCTCTGTGAGATAGAAAACCTTTCCAAAATAATCGTCATCATTCTATACTATAGGCACTTTGTTGGTAAAATATGAAAACGGTTAAAAATAGGCTTATACAAGGTGTAACTCCGAAAGCCTTTGAAAGTCACCTCTTAGGTGACAAAATTCCATAAGGAACAAGACGCTTTTGGTCTACTGGGACGTTGCTAAACTCAAACCCAAATCATTATATGGGTCTTGATAAAAATGGGCGTAAGTCCAACAGAATTGAAATATATCTCAAATTATAGCGAAATATAAGTTCCCCAATTTATCAAAAAAATACTGTCACTCGCATAAAGGCTATGTCCCGGTTTGTACCTTTCCATATGGACAACTAAACAAAAGACGAGCAAAACAAGTGAAAAAAAGTGCTATTTCGTAACTATTTTAATCTTCATACATTGAATCCAGTTTCAGTTTCCAGTTTCAAATTTCAGTTTTTTGTACGGTAAAGTCAGCTCCCAAAGTTACAAAGATACTTCTTGTTGATGTTGCTATTTTTTGTCTCTCGGGCTCACTACGTTCTGTTACGAGAGAACTCAATTTAGAATTTTAACAGAAAGTAGTAGACAGACACCACGGAGAACAGAATCGTGAAGATGTTGGAATTTACTAAGATTTTGTAACCGTATGTCATGAAAATAAGTACTTATCCTCAGGGATAAGCAAATCTGCCCAGAACTTGCGTGAACAGACGGCGCTGTTAGAATAATTAATACATCCTTAAATTTATGCATGCCTAGTACTTTTGGTTAGGATTTCACCAAAAAGACTGTTCCGTTACAATTTATGACATTTATTTCAATGTTATTATTTTTTAAATAATTATGTAAGTGTAGTTAGTTGGTTTAAGTATTATTGGAACTATTTGCTTACTTAGTTGTTAGTTATAATTATTGTTTTCTTTTTTCCATAGTAGGAAGGTTTATTTTTGTGAACCTTTTTTGTTTGGGTATTAACGATAAGTTAAAAATAAATACGAGTTTACAGTTTATTAATCGTGGTATTTCTCAGTAGGTAGTTCCCCGGAGTCCTAATTGTGCTTTCATCATCTGCCTCGCCTTTTCCCAAACTATCATGAGGTGGGCTTCTTGTCTAACTGCAGCTAAGAACCAGTATGTTACATGAAGCGACTGCCTATCTGACCGCCACAACCCAGTAATTGGGTAATACAATACCCCATGGTAAAATTGGATGTCAGAGTTTTGGCTTCTGACTACTCGAAACGACTGTCTAATTTCTATAAATGACAGCCGGAACCAAAGGCTTAACCTGCTTTCGGAGGCACGGAGGAAATTCAGTATGTTATTATGGTAACCCATCCACGGACTAACCTCGACAAGCACGGCTTAACCTTAAAGATCGACCGTAGTGGCTGTTATTATTTAGCTACGAGCTCCTCACTCCGGAGTCCGAACTACACTTGCCGAACAAAAAGGTTACCATATGGAAATCAATACACGCATACTCAAAAGGTTACAAAACGAGACTCAATGTATGAAGATCAAAATAGTTATGAATCTGCATTTTGTGATGGTATTTTGTTTAGTTTTTGAAATGGGAAAGTTACTAAATGACATGTACACACAGCATTATTATGTGCTAACCCCTCTACAGTACCGCCGAGTACGCCAGGGGGATAACTACTTACAGGTGCTGTCTGTACTCTCATTAAACTGTTGGTTGACAATTCCAGTTAAAACGAAACAGACTTTCTAACAAAATACATATTTTTATACAGACTTTTTCTAAAACGTACGTACTGGTCTAACAAACGTGATACTAAGCATCGTAATAACGTTCTCATTTGTGAGTAACTACTGTCTCCGAATTGAGAACACGTTGTCTATTTGTCTTCAAGGTGAGGAATTTATTTCATTGCGCCCGACCGCGACATGATCTTGAAGAGGTATTTCGTAAAGGGAAGATATTTGATATTACATTGTGTACCTATTATTATGTTAATATATCTTGAAGTACATTTAAGTGCGATGTATTTGTCTGAAATTTAATATTAAGTGTACAAAATTAACTGTATTCATAGTAAGCTACTTTAAGTGGTTGGTTTAAAGACTTCAGATTAGTTCGGTATGTTTAAAAAATAGAGGCTTGTAGTACGAATTATTTTATTCTAGAGTATTTTTTTTTTATTCCCTAAGCTGGTTCCTAGATTATTCTCATTTTAATATTACAAACATAGGCGAAAACATTATAGTACCTAAAATAAAATACGGCGCCATATTTTTTAATCCTGCAAAAAAAAAATACGGTCAAGTGCGAGTCAGAAGAGAAGGGTTCCGTAACACCAAACAATATAATAACAATATTTTTAACGCTAATTTTTAGATCAATTAACCCTCAAAAGCATAACTAAATTAGTTTTTCAAGTTTGTTAATGAAAAACAAAGTAACTGCTACAGTCAGTTAGTGTTAGTTTCTCGAAGTTTCATAATTATCTCAAAAGATATCAAATCTTATTCAAACAAATTTTCGTTTATAGTTCTTTTTACGTTGTACAAATTTTATTTTCCTTCTCTCCTCTTACTGGAGGGCACTTTTACGATTTTAGAAGCGAATATTTCATCGACCATTGACTTAAAAAGAAAAATCTATCACTTTTGTGTAGCGGTTCATAGAAGTTATCTTCTCTCCAAATTTCAACTGTCTGGTGACAACAGCCTCAGAGAAAAATAGCTGTGTCATATCATATTGACGGACAGACAGACGGACAGGACGAATCTAAAAGGGTTCCGTTTTTGCCATTTGTCGACGTAACCCTAAAAATACGAAGACTTTGTAAAGTTTTAAGAGTACAATCTTAAACTTATTCCTGCCTGGGGAAAGATAAATAAATATTGCAGTCGTAAATATGATAAACTTTGGCTAAAATTGTGGATTGTGGCGGTAGGTAGGTAGATATTGGGGTAAACCTGGAATGTGGAAATTAAGGTAGGCCTGAGGGCCCAGCCCAGGGTTGAGGTCCTTAAGTGTGCAGTTTTAGTACTACAAATTCAGGGCCTCTTTCGCCACTTCCACATAAACACCTGTTAAGGTAGGATCATTACCATACTGTTATCACAATTCACATTTTTGGAGTAAATATGTGAAAGTGACAGTCAATCTAAAGGAGGTAAAGCAATGACGAGGTCTAATACATTATTTTTTTATTAATGAAGGTTGCAACGTTGTCAACTGAGTTAAAGTTTCGTACTGATAACATAAAAAAAAACTTCTGATGGAGCAGTTTCTACGATTATGTTAATTAGTTGGTCTTCTCTAGCAGCCATCAATCAACTTAAGCCATTATTTTGGATGAATTTAAAATATCAAGTTTTTCGTGAAGACATATTTTCCTTAACTTTGTGCAAGTTTTCTGAAGAAAATTACTCGGGATAATATTTCTATGAAAGGTGTTTCACAGAATTCGTGATAACTTTCTTGGATATTTATAGCACATACTCCTAAGTGCTTCGTGAAATTGAGTTTTGGGATCAAATGTAAATATTTGCCTCAAGTTAAAAAAAGAGGTACCTACCTCTTTTTTCTCATGTGTAGATCTCTCTTTTTAGTGAAATATATACCTGTGCTAGGCCTACAATAAAAAAAAAATGGTAAAAGTGGTGTACAAAAATGAAATAAAATGTAAACATGAAACTATAAGTAATGTTTAAAATTAAAAAAGAAAACAAAAACAAAATAAAAGATTAGAAAAAAAAAATATTTTTGATATATCTCGTAAAATCGTGTGTGTGAGTGTGTGCATGTGTGTGTATGTGTGTGTATGTGTGACTTATAGTGATGGCATGCCCGAGATAAGGTTAAAATCCAGGCTGCCACCTAAGTTTTTGTAATTATTTTATCAAACGAAGGCGAACGGCGAAGGAGAACATTGTGAGGAAACCGTCTTAGGATGAAAAAGTTCTAAGCCTTGTTAAAAAAAAAAACCACCAACTAGTAGCCTGGTGGGTGCGTAGGGTTGTGGGCAAATTGCACTCAGAGTGAGGAATCCCGTGTTGCAGCTGCAATATTATATCTATACTAATATAATATAATATAATATAATAAAGCTGAAGAGTTTGTTTGCTTGACTGCGCTAATCTCAAGAACTACTGGTCCGATTAGAAAAAATCTTTCAGTGTTAGATAGTCCATTTATCGAGGAAGGCTATAGGCTATATATCATCACGCTACGACCAATAGGAGCGGAGCAGCAATGAACAATGTTGCGAAAACGGGGAAAATGTGACGCAGACGAAGCCTCGCGGGACAGCTAGTATAATATATAACTGACAGCTTTGTTGGTCTAGTGGTTGCAAGTCGGACTGCTGGTTCAATTCTTAGGTCGGGAAAAGTATTACTGGGTTTTCCTATGAAGAATTTCTCAGTAACAGCCTCAGATTCTGGATTTGTGCCTGGTTGATGGCGATAGGTTCGACCCTATTGCAAGGGACTTAAACATAACTGGCGAAGTGCCGGCGTTCTATTAGGTACAAATCTAACTAATCCTTTTTTTTTTACGCTCTTTTATTCTGTTCGTGGCGGAGCGGAAAGGAGTGTCAGACTTGTACTGACTAAAAGTCATCCATGTTCCTTCTTAGCCCTTGGTGTTCCAGGGCCACGTTATCTCACCCCTACCCAACCCTTTTGGGATTACAGGCGTGTTGATATGATATTTTGGCTTTAGGGTAGGTACTTAAATAATAACACTGACAGATGTCAGTCAGAACTAGATAGTTCTAGCGGTTGATGAGTCCATTTGGATAGTTTTCTCAATACACAGGTAAACTACCTTTTGGGGATTACAGGCGTGATTTCATGTCATGTTTATCAATAAAATAACTCTTTTCCCTTTCCTTACAGGGCCAGAACATCGACAAGAGAAACTTGGCGAGTGCTGAACGAAAACAAAGGACGTTCACAGACAGATCTCAGTTGAAGTACGCGAGAAGGCTGGTCGTCAAGCTTGGCAGTGCTGTCATTACTAGGGAAGATGGCAACGGACTAGCTTTGGGAAGGCTCGCTTCTATTGTTGAACAGGTATGTTTGGGGCATAGAGTCACTTCACAGACGTACGGTCAAGTAAACGTCAGTAGTAAGAGTTGTGCTACGGAAACCAACCCTACTTGCTACAAAATAAGGATTTATTCTGTGCCATCCAACTTGGTAATGCTGCCAGCCTTCTGGCCACTGTTCCCCTTGACAGCGATGCGGATGAATTTTTTGACGACCTGTAACTTATTTTCCTTTTTGATACTTGTACAAATGTATTATAAGAACTGTATTTTAAGTTTGTTTAAAATATACTCATACAGATAAAAACTAGATTTCTGTACCTACACGATTATAACTTTGACAAGAAGTTTAGCAAACCTCATGATGGTGTTTATAGCCGGAAGGAACAATTTTATTGCACTCATCCAATTTGAATATGTATGTGATATTTTTTGGTAGCAGGTCGTATGGGTCGTATGGTAGCTCTTTAATTTTCATATCATTTTTTTATTCATCCTTAACCTTTAATAATTGAGCTTCAATGTTCACACTGAATTAATTCACATGTCGTTTTGAAACCTGCAGCATTTAAAGCATTATTGAAATTCTTCACTCATACGTATTATTCCCGTTCCAATTATTTGAATCAACGCTTTTGCTCATTCTTGCGCAAATATTCGACCAGAACTATTTAAATAAATCTAGGACTTAATTTTATAGCAAAACTGTTTTACAGGCTATTAGAATAATGCCAAAAAGACTATAAATACTGACTTCCAAAGTAGTTAGTGCTTTTGTTGTCATTTGTAATAAAATCTCTTGAAACCTCTTTTAAGGCTAGTCGCCTATGTTTAATTTTTCTGTTTTATATTTCACTTTGAAACTTTTTGTAGGGTTTTTTGAAATTGGAAGCTTACCTGGATTACGAAACGTAGAACAGGCTGATTTTTATTAAAAAAAAAAACTAGTATTGAGTAATCAGTTCTATTGAAAAAAACTTCAGAATTTATGAATATCGAATGGTTGGAAAACTAAGCAAGATAAGATTAAGAATACATTTATTAAGCCATTTTTACAAACATTTTCATAATCTAACTTATCATTAAGTAATAGTTACAAGTTATATTTTAAAATAGGTAGTTAGAACAGAGGTATCCAAACTAGGTTGCGCCTGTATCTTGGGGGCCAGAGTTAAAATTAAATCACATATTTGTTGATGTGATAGTTAACAAGGCATAAGTAGGTAAGTAAGTAAGTAATTGTGGATTACTTTTTATCACAAAATAAAATGATATTATAAAAATAAAAGTACTCTAAGGTTTAATAATTTTGTGTGCGTGTACGTGTGTGCGAGTGTGTGTGCGAGTGCGTGTGTGTAGAAATGTATGTTTTTTGCAGTTATTTTATGTTTTTTAGTTTAATTGTTTTAAAATTTGTTCCGTCTCTGGATATGTTAGTTTAGCAAACCATTTTATTAAAGTTTTCTTGCATGAAAAGTTATTCATGTGTTTATTGTTGCAGTTTTTACTGATTTTATTATAAATATGGATGTGCGAGTAAAACGGCCATAGTCTGGCTAATTATATTAATCTGGCTCCACTTTTATTCTTCTACGTCGTAGTTGCGAGTTTAAAATGTCAATCATGTAGAAAGTAAAGAGAGCATTTGAGATTCGTCACGACATAGTGGGAACGTCCCCTTAAAAAAATAACCCTATTTTTCTACATCTAAGGTATATTTTCGCAGGTAGCAGAATGCCACCACGAAGGTCGAGAATGCATCATGGTGACAAGCGGAGCGGTTGCATTTGGTCGACAGAAGCTTACACAGGAGCTACTTATGTCCCTCTCTATGAGAGAGACTTTGTCTCCAAGCGATCATACTCGAGAGGTCAGTGACACAGTTTTGATAGCAGTTATCGATATTGGACAAACATATGCAGTAGTGAAGTTATTGATAATTTGGTGGCATACTCTTGCATCCTTATCAGGGAGACGATTACAATGGACATTGGACGATACGATGCGATCATATGAATGATCAAAGCAATAATTTAGTCACGTAACTTCAATGAATATTCGGGTGATGAATATTCTTAGTATTATTTTTTGGTATTCCACAATGTTCAAGTCAAGTCAAACCATTTATTTTAATTAGGCCATTAAAAGGCACCTTTAAAAGTCAAATATGGAAATAGCATTGAAGCTCTTCGCCTTCGTAAATATCTTCCTAATTTTACATACTTCTAACCTAACTAAAGTAAGAAGTATGTACAATCTTAAAATACCCCAGAATTCCTAGAAACAGATAATCGTGCCAGTCTTTGAACCCCTCCCTATCCTTTCTAGGAAAAGCGAACGAGTTTTCCATTCACCACAAAATAACTGAAAACCAATAGCAGCACAGTTTTCGGTCTTTTGCTCCGAAAGTTAATTACGACAGTTTTAGTAAACGAAAATCGATTAACTAAAAAGCCATTGCATTTTAGGGCTTCCAACTTTAACTTTACGATTGACTTTCCAAAACAACGTCGCCGTCAAAACTTCTATTAATAGTCCTGCCACAAAATAAGTGACATTATTTCCCTATAATAACACCGTAGGCAATACGATTTTGCACGTACGGAACAATCCAGCATAATGTCACACAAACTTTAGATGTTATGTTACAATTAAGCTTTGTTATGCTGCATTGCGTGGATAGTGATCTTCACTATGAATACAGCATACGTTACCTTCCCACGGTAATGAAAAGGCAGTAAAGCCTTCATTATATAATGCTCACTATAGACGGACCAATCTATTGACACAAGACAACACACCAACGTGGAAAATGGAAATGGTTGTTTGTTGTCCTGTGTACCAAAACAGATAAATTCGTGACGAAATTGTGATAGTATTTCAGTATTGTTTACGATTTGTTTAGGGACATCCGACCCGTTCGAGCTAACTAATGATTCTTGTCTCGTGCCAAAACTTGTTGGGAAACATGAAATAACTTTATGTCAATCGATGACACATTTATTTTATTCTGTATTTTCCCACCTGCATAGAAAAGTTGGTATATGTATAATAATATTATTATAAATTGGCCGACAGTGGTATTCCATTGTCAGCAGATTTAAAAGTCAGGGAAACAAAGCGATCTAACTAGGTAATGTAGCTACATAAGTAACATCTTTTTATTTTGGGTCGTGACGATTAATTTATCATTAGACGACTGTCGTCTTTCAATTGACTTGACAATTACTGCAAAAAAAGTCGTGGACGGTTAATCGTGTCGTCCCGTCCTATATGTGAACACCTGCATTTAAACACACAAGCCACGATGCTTTAAACGACACGATAATGTGTCGTCACGACATAGTGGGACAACCTTTACCTCTTGGGCTCTAGCTCCAAGCTCGAGAGACATGCATCTTGCAAAATCGAAGACAAAAAAAAAGAAATTGTTTAGATCATACTACGAGTAACCGCGACCACGATACTGACTTAAAGGAAACACGTCTAGAAGTCACTTATCGCAATCATCTTAGGTCATTAGCCATTAAAATTGCACTTCTGTGAATTCCAAGTTGAAAGCGCCAATCAGTTTCAGTAATCTTCCCCTTCTCTTCATTCAGGACGCAGGCAGTATCCTGGACCCCAGAGCAGCCGCAGCCGTGGGACAGTCAGAGCTGATGTCGATGTACGATGCCATGTTTTCACAGTACAATGTCAAGATTGCACAGGTAAGCTCATAGGAACCTTAATATGATGTAATGCTTTTAAGTCAACATTATGATGGTAACCTTGTTTCGCCCAATGGATATGCAGTCCAGGCATTGCTCGCGATCTTCTATGGGTCATCTACCCAACTGTTCGATTGTCTGAACGCTTTACTATATCTTGGCAATCATTTTGTTAGGGGTCTCCACCATGTCTAGCTGACGTCAAAGTCTAAGTAAAGTCTATTCATTTTAAGTTTAAGTTCATTTATTTCTCCTTAAAAATATAACATGTTAAACAGAATTTTAATGCAGTTAGAATTCATCACAAATAATAAATATGAGCAACTGCGCCCGAGTTAGGCTGAACCTGTATTTCAGGTCCCAGTTCTCTTCCCTTTTCTTTTTAAATACAGAAATAATAAAAATCAATTTCCATCAACCAATTCAATAAAAAATAAATATAAAAAACTGGTTTGATTTGATGTAGGAACTTTTGAGATTACCGTCTGTTAGAGACCTAAGTAGGACTAGACTAAAAATGCAGTGGACTGAATAAAATGCATTTAATAGAAATAAAGGTACAATGACTGTTGGTAAACGCATGGATTGCGCGCGCGTGCCTCCGTCAGAGATCGGTGGAGCCGACGATGGCCCGCGTCCCGCACCCCGCCGCCGCACCTCTCGAGTGGTTGGAGGTGCCCGAACACCAAGACCTAAACAAAAGTAAAAAAAAAGCCGCTTTAATCGTAGTATCATAATTATCCTTCACCATTACACGTGTTTATGCGCAACAGGTTAGTGATGAATACAAATTAATTATGGTATATTATGCTTAGCAGTAGTATCCACTTAGCGTGTACGTAATCTGGTGGTTACCAGATTTATTATCTTTAGCGAGGAATATAATAAGCAAGATAATATACCAGACAATTCCTGAAAAACATAACAATTCATAATGTACCATACTGTATAATATAACTGCACAACACTATTGTATACCGACGTTGCTCGTGTAACTTCGGGCACATTCATAAGCCAAGGGTGTTCTAAACCGGGCTCAAACTTTTCATGCGGCCACGTTACAGCACTTAATACAAAGGATCTACATCTAGTTCCACACAGTTTGTGTGCACAGTTTGTTCATATTCCGCTGTTGAAAATCGGCTTTACATCTAGTACATACTGTGTACAGAAATGGTAGTTTTATAAGTTTAGAATTTTAGTCCATTCCGTTTGTGAGTTTGATCTTATAACTGGGACAAAAGTTTGAATTACACTTAATTTAAAATACACCGTATGTTCTAAGTACTTATAACGTTTTCTTAGTTCGATAGATAAAAAGCTTACACACGTCAGAAAAATCTTAAACAGAACTCACCAAAAGATTCACATTAGTTTTGATCCTTAAAAAGACTTGGACAATTCCTTTGTTGAATATATTAAGTCCCGTTGTGGTTCTGATTGACCAAAAGCATGAGAATGAAACCCTTTCAAAGGTTATAGAACTTACCAACTTTTAAGTTCTAATATTAGTTTTACATATACACATTTTTTTTTTTTCTGAAAAAAACCTTTCCCCAGACTAGGAATTGCTCCTGTATCGTGGGTGCGTATACAAACATTTAAATTCACATACAAAAACAGCATACATATACAGCGTGTTTCAGACAAGTGTTCATAAAGGGTGCAAAACACCTCTTAACGGAGCCGGAAGGCACTGGTTCTCCTTGTTATTGCGATAATTTTTTGTTCTACACCATACCTGGGAACCTTCTATTTACGGAGATATTAGGGGTCAAAGTTCCAACTTTTGACGAGTATTTTTTTTAAATACAAGTTTTTAATGTAAGATTTTTCTTTAAACACCTCCACGACCCCCGTACTATTCCATCCGTCCATCAGCACAATGTTTTGAGTGCGTTACATTGAGTTCTACCACAAAACATGATTTTACACCCCCAAAAAAAAAGTCGTTTCCCAGCAATAATTTTTGCGTAAAGTTACTTAGTTTCATGTACAGAATGCTTGGTTGACGGCTTCGTGATGAGGTGATTTACACCGTGTATTTAAGGGTGTGGGAGATCTTCAAACTCAACATCATCATTAACTTGCCCTTATCCCAATTTATTTGGGGTCGGCGTAGCATGTGTTCTTCTTCCAAACTTTTCTATTATACGTTATGTCAGAAGTCACCCTTTCTTAGCCATATCATTCGTCACACAGTTAATCCATCATTTCTTTGGAACTCTACTCTAATAGCCATCTAAATTCATGCTCAAAATTTTCCTCGTTCTTCCGCATCAAACTCAACATCGTGATTCATCATCTGCTTAGCCTTTTCCCAATTATATTGGGGTCGGTTTTCAGTGTAACCTTAGTGTTTTCAGTGTAGCTGAATATCAGTATTTTACATGGACATACTGCCTATCTGACCTCCACAACCAAACATCGTGATTACGAAAAATAATTAACTGCTTCATACAAAACTTCAGTACCAAATCGACAAAAATTTTCAAGTTTCGTCGTCTGGAACTTTGTATCATTGAATAAGACCATTTTTTTTTATACACGCTGTATGTAATTTTGTATTGTTGTGTTCGAGCATTAAATTCAATCAAACCAAAAACAATTTCTAATTCAACTTTCCTCTCGCACGTCTGCTGGAAGAAATTTCTTTTGAAATAAGCAGTACCTTTGTGCTCTCTTATCTTAATGTACCATGTCATGGTATGTGTGTTATCTTTTAAGTATTTTGTGTGTACATAAATAAATTATTTCTTTGAGGATCGACGCTAATGTAATGTAAATGATGTCTAGACTACATACAATTATCAGAAAAGATTTAAAAATAAGTTACAGCGAAGTCTATTTTAACTGATGTTTCAAGGTATGTAGGTGTATTATACGTAACTAACGATTAAAAATACTAACGAGATGTATTTTTCTATGAATTTTATTAGTTTCGGAAGTATGGAATGGAAGTAGGCTGCCGAAATTTTAGCAAAAACTATGTTGTTAGAAAAAGTGAATTATTAGCGAAATAATTCACTTTTTCTAACAACATAGTTTTTTTCTTAGTAATGAGACAGCATAATATCAATTCCTAATTTGCTTTTCAGGAAATATTTAAAACTTTGTATTGGTTATATTTAATTAAATGATTAACAAAATCACATCAGTTTTGTTATAGCTGAGGCATCTTAATAAACGTAAAGTTAATATAAAACTACATTTTGAAAACGTTTGAAATATTCTCAATGCCTTCAGAGTTTCACGGTTGATTTAAAATCCTAAAATAATGTCTCCGTCAAAGTCTTGTTTCGATCACAAACAAATATAAATAAACATTGACTTTGAAGCTTTGAAGTTTTCTATTTGAATGCACTTAGAATAAAATCAAAGCGAAAGTTTTCAATAAGATTTTCTTTACTGTTATTTATTCGATTCCTTTCTATTCAGTAAACTAGACTAAGTGGTATAGTACTATTTATATTTTATTTATTTACGTAGGTAGATTTCTACTTCAAAAGAATACGTGTTTCTCGAAATAAATATCTAGTTATCATTGACCGAGAGCTGGTAATGGAAATACTTTCCAATAAAAAAACTAACGTGTGCAACTGTTTGTGCGTCGATGTCCTTTTCACACTGTATTTAAATTGCGACAACCGTGAGTCTTGACCGTAGACAACCTTTAATACCATATACACCAATTCGCAATATGTATGTTTATGTATTAAGATTCGTAAATAGTATATTTCAGAATAATAATCAGAATAACCAAATCTATCGATGATAAGCGGTTGTGGTTGTAAAATGTTGAGCCAAAAATTTTGAACATGCGCTCTCTAACATGTTCGCTCACTTGCTGCGCTGTACGCGAACAAAGTTAAACGTAGGTTTTCCGGTGGAAACGGTTCCACAGATAGGTGCAAGTTTTTGCACCTATCTGTAGAACCGTAAAGGAGCATTTCAAAAGTAATAAGTGGGAAAAGGTTTTATTTCTATCGCTTTTCTTATTATAACAACCATGTCAAAGAACTAGACAACGCGACGTACACACGGCTCTAATAAGTGCTTACCCCCCCAAAAGAAGTCCGCGTTCGAATCTGTGTTGGGCCTAGTTAGTTTTTGTACTTTGCAAAAAACATTTTATTATAATTAATTTATTGTTTTAGTGAATTAATAAGTTTAAGTTTTCTGTAAGTTCTATTTTTTTTTTTTTAATTATATGTTAACACCAGCAAGAATACGCGTAACTGTTTTCGAGAAGCTACTCCACTTAAAATAGACCGGAGGTTTCAAGACCGCTTGACGTGCATGAGATTGGGCGTTCGAATCTTAGGGCCGACATATGCCATTCGTCATGTTATTTTTTCTTTTTAATATAAAGTATTTTTCTATTTTGTTTTGGTAATATTTACGAAACATAAAATTCAAGAAAGAAAAACATTATTCATTTAAGAAAAATAAAATTCTATTATTTAACAAAACATTGATCTTGTTTTACTACAAAGATTTTTATTTTACCATTTGATTTGACAATTTACATTTACTATAATATACTTGAATTTTGCCTACTGACACAAACGGGTCCCTAGACAAGTGACATTCCATTAACGCAAACAATAAAAAGAAATATAGAAGAAATATATAATACTTGAGGGTATGTATTCATTTTATACTGAAAACGTAGCTAAACAAAATTAATGGACCATACCCTCAAATTTTAACATCTATCGACAGAGACTTAAAACTGAAGTGACTCCGACGATACTAGATAACAATTTCATCGCAATTCACATGGGCCCGCTGGCTAAATGGTTAAACTACCGGTATAAGTACATCAAAATTCGGTGATGCGATGTTTCGAATCCAAGTCGACAAATTGAACTCTTTTAAATATTCTTTAGATAACATTCGCAACGAATTCAATGTTGTTGTTGGGTAACCTGTATGGTTATTATTATAAATAAAATGCAGATTTTCGATTATCTTGCGACTACATTTTATTCTTCCTTTTTTGTACAAGTCTATTTGACAGTAATGACAGTAGAGACAGCATAGATTATATAAACTAAATGTTGTGTTGCCAACATATTGCCGGGGCAACTGAAAAATGATCAATTGAGTGCTTAAAGCACCTCCTGGTCAAATTAAATTTACAAGTGACAATGTAACTTAAAGGTACTGTTATTATTCCTGGTCAAATTAAATTTACAAGTGACAATGTAACTTAAAGGTACTGTTATTATTCTTTTTATTACTACTGACTACTACTACTAAGTGTTTATTTTATTGACCACTACATACCAGCGGTAGAAGAACGAACTTTAAACTAAAAGGTTACAATTTAATAAAAAAAAGGAAATAAAACTAAGAATTTTGTCGTATTAATTAGCACCACTACATTCTGTGGTAATACACAAACTTTTAAACTAAGAAGTTACTAATATTAATTTAAAAAGAAAAAACAGGAAACAAAACCAAGACTTATATCTGATTAATTAAGCACCACTATATTCCTGTGGTAATACACAAACTTATAAACTAAAGGGTTGCTAATATTAATAAAATAGGAAACAAAATTAAAGACTTTTATCTTATTAATTAACCACCACTACATTCCTGTGGTAATACACAAACTTTCATTACAGCTCTTTTATGTGTATGGCCATTTGCAGTCTTGACTTCAACTACTCTTACTTTGCCATCTTTACCTGGGTAAGTATTTATGACTCTGGCTAAGGGCCAGTATAGTGGTGACAAGTTGTCATCCCTTAAGATCACTAATGTTCCTACTTTTACATTAGGTTGAGTGTCTTGCCACTTAGGGCGAGACTGTAGCAAATTTAAATAATGCTTACTCCAAACCTTCCAGAATGACATTTTCATCTCATTACAAATTTTCCAAAATTGAGAGCGTTTTACTATGTTTACATTAGGCTCAGGATATGTATTTAAAGCGGTTCCTATTAAAAAATGACCTGGGGTTACACAAGAATAATCATTTGGATCATTAGATAATGGCATGAGAGGTCTGCTGTTTAAACTCGACTCAATTTGGCAAAGGACAGTATACAATTCTTCATATGTAAGAATAGACTTAAGTAACACTCTCTTTAAGTGATATTTTACACTTTTGACGCCAGCTTCTGCCAGTCCAGCGAAGACAGGTGAGTAGCAAGGCAAAAAATGAAAATTAATTCTCTTCTGAGCTGAAATTTGACAAACCTGTCTTTGGTGAACTGGCGAGTTGTGTAAGTTATGTATTTCGTTTAACTGGTTCTTTGCGCATTTGAAGGTTGAAGCATTGTCGCTATATATGTCCGTGGGCAGTCCACGTCGTGATATAAATCTATTTAGGCAGGCTATAAAGGTCTCTGTTTTTAAATCAGATGCCAGCTCTAAGTGGATGGCTTTTGTTACAAAGCACACAAACAGGCAAATGTAACCTTTTGAGATTATAGGTTTCCTGATCCTGGCTATTTTCAGTGGGATTGGACCAGCATAATCTAAACCAACCTTTTGGAAAGGGCGACATACATTGACTCTATCTGGCGGCAAAGAACCCATTAACTGTTTAGCTGATTCAGCTTTTAGTCTAAAACAAACAGTACACCTATGCAACACTTTTCTAACTTGTCTGAGACCGTTCACAATCCAGAATCTTTGGTTTATTGATGACAGAACGAGCTTTGAACCCGCATGGAGGTTTTTTATATGTTCATTTGTGATAATTAAGTTAGTGATACGCGAATCCTTAGGTAAAACAATGGGATGTTTCTGTGTATAAGGGATGGAGGCATTTTGTAACCGACCACCCACACGGACCAAACCCCTGTCATCGATAAACGGACATAGTGGTTTTAAATTACCTTTAATATTAGTTTTATTACATTTTAGAACATGAATTTCTTCTGACAAATACTGTTGTTGTTCATATTTTACAATCATTGACAATGAAAAATCAAG
Organism: Cerastis leucographa; assembly: GCA_963082945.1. Classification (NCBI taxonomy): domain Eukaryota; kingdom Metazoa; phylum Arthropoda; class Insecta; order Lepidoptera; family Noctuidae; genus Cerastis; species Cerastis leucographa. The sequence continues at coordinate 16,614,273 of OY720358.1, read as the reverse complement.
TTCCTGAGTTGTAATATAATTATGTTTATTTTTAGAGATTTTAGATTTTGCATTCTGACCAAAACGTAAGACGTAAGCTAAGACTCTTATCATTTTATTTATATCAGAAAATTTATCAAGAAAATCAAGACATAACAATTGCTCACCAGAAGTTGTACAAACCATTGCGTTTAGGCATGCAGAGTGGACGCTAACCTCTGGTAAATCCTGTGGCAAAATTAGGTTTACTTGTGGCTTGTACTCACGTGAATTCAGGAACACTGGGCCTTTCCACCATAAGTCGTGATCGGCTAACTCGTCTGGCATGACTCCTCGGCTAAGACAATCGGCGGGGTTTTCGTTCGAGCTAACATATGCCCATGCGTATTTTTGTGTAAGTTGTGAGATGGCCTGAACACGATTCGCTGTATAAGCCTTAAGAGTGTTTATGTTAGTTTTAAGCCAGGCTAATACTATTTGTGAGTCAGAATAAAGTATCACATGCTGTATCTGCATTTTAACATTCAACACCTTATGCACTCTGCTGACAAGCTTTGCAAGCAACAAAGCTGCATTTAGTTCCAGTCGGGGAACTGTTAAACTCTGACTAATAGGATTTATTCGTGATTTCGAGCAAAGTAGGGATGTCTTGACATTGCCTACTGAATCCACAACTCTTAAATATACACAGCAACCATAACCAGTATTGCTAGATGCATCAGCAAACCCTATAATCTGTGTGAAGCTTGTGTCATGCATACTTATATGTCGCGGTATAAGCATTGGTTTCATTGTAAGCAAGCTATTATAAAACGTGTGCCAAAGCTGTAGCAGTTCACAACTAGGCACTGAATCCCATTCCAACTTTTCTTGCCATAAGCGTTGCATTATAGCCTTAGCGGTTACCACAATAGGTCCAGCAAGACCCAGTGGATCATAGAATCCACTTATGAAGCTAAGAATTTCACGCTTAGATTGAGGCATGCTATCAATAGTTTTGGGACTTGATATAATGAATGAATCTAACTTAATATTGTAATTCATACCTAGTGTTTTTAAAGATGAGTTGTTTTTCTCTAGATCAATGTCATCAAAATGTTGTTGATCTTTATGTATTTCATTCAATAGGTCTGGTGAATTTGAAACCCATTTATGTAATTGAAAATTTCCAAAACTAAACAAATGGCATAATTGTTCTTTTGCTTCTGACAACTTAGCTAATGATTTTTCAGAAAAAAGAATGTCATCGACATAGGTACAATTGTTCACAATAAAAGCAGCTACAGGGTATTCATTTTGGTACTGTTCTGCCAACATTTTTAAACATCGAGTTGCCAAATAGGATGAACTCTTTAAACCATAAGTAATTGTGTTTAGTTGAATACATTTAACACTTTCGTTTGGAGAGTCTCTCCATAGAATATTTTGTAATGACCTGTGCTTCGAATGTATTTTTATATTTCTAAACATATTTTTGATGTCAGTTATAAAAAAATATTGATCAACTCTGAAAAGCATTAAGACATCTACTAATTCTTTTTGTACTACAGGACCATTTAGTAATAAATCATTCAAGGATGTTTTAGTATTGGTTTTCATGGAACCATCAAATACAACCCTGCATTTTGTAGTCTTTTTATCTAACCTAATTACAGGGTGATGTGGCAAAAAGTACACTGGATCAGTAGACAAGTTATATTGACTGATATCAATTAATGTACCATGACCTTGTTTTAAATATTCATGAATAAACTCTTTGTACAGCATATAAAGATGAGAATCTTTTTTAAATCTAATTTCTAAGTTATGGAATCTTTTTAATGCTAAATATAATGAATCTCCTAAAGCTTGATTGATTGAGTCTAATGGTAACTTCAATGGCAAGACTACTTGAATTTTATTATTTTTCCTATCTTGCTCGACATTTTCACAAAATATCTTTTCACATAAGTCATGCTCAGAGTTTGTCTCTGAAAAGATTTCTGGAACACTTTCACACTTCCAGAACTCAACAATAGATTTATGTAAATCAGAATCACATTTTTTGCAAAATAATGTAACAACTGGTTCTGTGTGTTGTGTAGGTGTGTTACCTGCAATTACATAACCAAGTCTTGTATTTAATAATGGAGCCTCAGATACTGTGACACTGCCATCAGCTGCCTCCGAGCTGGATGGAAGAACTCGAGGCTCAGGCGGCAGCAGTATCTGGAAAAATATGTCAGCACCTAATAGAATGTGTATGTTACTTGGCTCATTGAACTTCTTGTCAGCTAACATAATTTTGGGAGGTAAAACTAAGTTATGTAAATCAAACTTTCTTTGTGGTAACTTTGAAGTTATTTTGTCCAATAAGTAACATGTGACTGAAATTTTATAATTTTGAGTGAGGGAATGTACTTCTAAATTGACCTTCTCCTTTAATTTATTTAAATTATTGCCAATACCAATAACCGGAGTGTTGACTGTATCAATTTGTAATTTTAATAAATTTGCAAGTTCTTTAGTCACAAAAGATGCCTGCGAACCAGTATCTAGAAGAGCCTTGACATGAACCTCAGTACCATTGCTCGCTAACAGTTTTACCTGTGCTGTAGGCAACAGTACCTGCTCGGAGGCAGCCTCGGACATCAATGTTACTGGAGATGGTGGCTTATCATTGTGTAGCAATGTGTTATGCCCTTCCTTGCAGACATCACATTTAAAGTGATATCTGCATTTTTTATTGTGATTATTTAAACAAATCTCACATATTTTGTTAGATGTAGCAAACTTGATTCGTTCACTTGCAGACATAAGTTTGAATTGTGGACAAGTAAAAAGCTTGTGGTTGGACTTACAGAGCAAGCAGCTTCTTGTTCCTACCATCTCCGCAGCAGCACCTGCATCTGGCTTAGCTTTCTTCACAGCCGCAACATTAGATACCTTTGAAGCTGGCTGGGATCGCTCCGGTGGCCGCTCTGCATTCTCTAGGGCCAGTGCACGCTTATCTAGGAAATCAACAAGGTGTGCAACCGTAGGATCTTGTACTCGAGCTAGTTGGAATTCCCTACTGCATAACAAGTCTAACTTTCTGGTCAGAATGCAAAGTACTATAGGATCCCATTGATCGACTGAATGACCTAGATTTTTTAAGGCAGCTAGTTGTTGCTTTATCACAGATACAAAATTTCTTAAATTACTTGCTGTAGATTTGCTTATAGGTACAATATCTAACAAAATGTGTATATGTTCATTTGTTATTTTATATTTATTGTCGTATCTATCGAATAGAATTTTCCTGGCCTCATGGTAACTCTCAGTAGACAAGGTGAGATTTTTAACCAGATCGTGAGGTTCCTCTCGTAGAAAATTACGTAAATAGAAAAACTTTTGCACGTCATCCAAATTGTGGTTGTTATGTATGAGTGAATCGAAGAGTTGTATAAACGGCTTGAACTCTGAGTACTTACCCGAGTAGGTTGGTACGTTAATTGTTGGTAGCTTAGTATTAAATTTCGTAATACACTCTTTTTTGCAATCGATATCATAATCATCCAGCAACTCCTTAATGACGGTGAGCGTTTTGAAGTATTGCTCTTCTACATCATCGTCGGCATCGAGGTCGGGTTCTATAGCGCATATTTCCAAAGAATATTCTTCGTATTTTTGGAAGGCATTCCGAAGACGCTCTTCTTTTAGTAGTAACGCTTGTTTGGAGAACTCCTTGCATGCCTCTTTGTCTTTGAAGGTGTTTTCAATCTTAGTTATGGAGCCTTTGATAGACGCTCGTTTCCTGACAAGCTTCTTGACTTGATCTTCCATTGTTGGAGGTGTGAAAACTTGTTCTGAACACGAAATTGCCACTACAACAATATATATCGGTTGTAAGTGTTGTAAATTGTAACTTGTATGTAACTGAAATTATCTTGAATGCGTAGGAACAAGACAATACGTTTTTGTAGAACTTTACTGCACAAGTGAAAAAAAAATATGGCGGTTGGGACGCGTTGCGATTTGAAGCTTCCGAGTTCCGTCCTGCTGTCGGCGGCGCTCGCTCTTCAAGCGCGATGGACTCGCCCGATGCTCGCCCGTCGCTGATTGGCTCGGCGGGTCGCGTGGTATCACGTGAGCCAATCAGATGCGTCTTGCTTGGCGCGGCGACGAATCTATGTCAGCGTTTCCGGAAATCGCAATTTATGCTTGCAACTTGAACCAACGGCGAATGGATAGCTTCGCAGAACACTCGAACGTGTCGATCGGACTTTCTGGAACGTTGAGACTTGCCCTTGAGTTCCTTTTCGTGCCGACCGGCGGCGTGGGTATTATTCTGGAGCCTGTACCCAATTCTCACACACAGACACTTAACTTGCGCTGGATTAACTGCTTTTTAGCTCGAAGGACCATGTTGGGTAACCTGTATGGTTATTATTATAAATAAAATGCAGATTTTCGATTATCTTGCGACTACATTTTATTCTTCCTTTTTTGTACAAGTCTATTTGACAGTAATGACAGTAGAGACAGCATAGATTATATAAACTAAATGTTGTGTTGCCAACAGTTGTAGCAGTGTAAAATTTTAAAACTTGAGGGGTTAGCACATACTGACGCTGCCTGTACAATAATCACATCAGTTTAATGCAAAATTATGCGAAAACGCTTTGTGTTTCGTATAAAAAATGCATATTTTATGAAACACAAGCGTCCCATCTGTTCTTTCGCGCTAGGGACGAATAAAAATAATTTATGAATTAATTCTGATACGCAAATGTGCACCGTTCATTAGCATACTACCGGTACTACGAATATTTTATTAATTACCTTTTTTTAATATATTTTTTGCTATTTATTTTTTGATTTCAACGTTCGGAGCAAAAGAAAACTTCTAGTTTTCTCTTGAGTTTTGAATAATGAATGGCAGATAGAAAACTCGAACTTTTATGTATTTCAAGAAAAATTATTGCTTAACAAATTAACAGCTGGATTTCGTTAACTGTAGTTATAAATTACATAGTAGTTATAATTACCCCCTAAAAAATGGGATTCAAAACATAACTGGCAAAATGTGGGTGTACTTATACCTGTGCCTTATTTATCCATGCTATAAACAGTTGAGGAGTTCCCTTGTGAGGAGGCCATCCTGGCTGCTGGGTTAAATCATAATTATCTGACATAAAAATATATTGGCACCAGAACCAAAAATGTGTGCAAATTTTCAGCCCAATCGGTTGGGGGACCGGTTTGAAATTCAGTTGTAAGATTTGTCCAATAGGTACGTACTAACTTACAAACTAACTAACGAGACAAGTAAAAAATAAGCTTATAATATCAGGAAGAGTATTGTCGCTCTTCCAATTTACAAAAACTAGGGTACAACACAGCCAACATGCTTTTCCTTCTAAATAGTAAATACCAGGACTGCAAACGTACGAGAAGTTTTGACATAAACTTCACAACACTACCTACGTCAAACTTAAATAATACCGACGCGACGCGTACAAACTTCATTTCGCATAAATGTCTCAAATTAGAAAACTAACTGGAACTGAAGTGAAGTTTAGACAAAGCGTTACTTGTCATTATAATTGTTTCTATGTTAGGGGAGTACTGTTCCGGTGTGCGTTAATTGTGATGACATCACATTTGGTTGTTATTAGAATGATGTCCCTTGTTAAGAGGGTGCATTCTTAAGCTGGCAATGTCAGTAATAGCTGTTGATTTATGAATAAGAAATATGAAAGTGCAACATATGGCGACATTTCTTTTGAATTTAGTAATTTTGAGTAATAAATAAAAGCAGCGATATATTTGACTGCTTTATGTGACGTCGGCAACGTCACCAAAATCAACCTGAATACAGTTCAAACCCGTGAAAGCTAGAAAATAACGTGGTTGCCCATACATACGTATTATAAACATACATACTATACCGAAGATTCTCCAAAAGCCTCTAAAGCTTTCCGATGAAAAAAATAACAAACACGAAATAACAGAATACCAAATATAAATTTTGAACACGCACAATAGTTAATATCGGAACGCGTAATATTAGAAAAATGTTTCAAGTTAAAAATATCATTAACACATTTTTGTTTTCTACCTCATTTCTGAAACACATCAGCAACGGCAACAACACAAAAATAACCTGTGACAAACCAGGTCGAACTCTTCCTTTTAGCTTCAAAGTCACGTAGAACATCCACGCAGATATCACAAAAAAAAGGTTTTGTACGTGCATAGACAGAAACAAAACACTGCAGCATTTGTTCAACATATACAAAACCTATGCTGGATTAGTTTTTGTTCAAAACTACAAGCTGCGGGCTTTTTTGCTAAGTCAAAGCCAGATAGTGATTTTAATTGTTGTGTTTAGAAATGTTGTCTTTTTATCACCAATAGGTAAGTGGTTTAGTCGATCACATAATTGCTTTACAACGTTTGGCAGCAATTCCCGGCATAAAGTTGCTCATTTTAGGGTTCCGTATCCAAAGGGTCAAACGGGACCCTATACTGAGACTTCGCTGTCCGTCCGTCCGTCACCAGGCTGTATCTCATGAACCGTGATAGTTAGCCAGTAGAAATTTCTACAGATTATGTGTTTCTGTTGCCGCTATAACAACAAATACTAAAAACAGAATAAAATAAATATTTAAGGGGGCTCCCATACAAAAAGTGTTTTTTTGCTCGTTTATATAAATAATGGTACGGAACCCTTCGTGCGCGAGTCCGACTCGCACTTGGCCGATTTTTTTATTTAGCCATTACTGTCCCACGGCTGGGCCTCCCCCAATTCCTTCCACGATCTTTTTTCTCGTGCCACTTCGAACCAAAATTTCTCTAAGGCTTAAAAATAAATCTGTCTGTCACATTGACAAAAATAAACCTTCTGGTTTATGACAAGTGATATTCACTGTGATAAAGCAATCATAAGGAATTATTTATTCATCCATAATTATAAATCGGTGGGAGAGCAGCGGTGGCCCAGTGGTGGCAGCCCCGAGATACGAGCAGTAAGTCGTGGGTTCGACCCAGGCTGGCGCATTACTTTGTGTAATTTATTTCATAACCACTGCTCTCAAAAACGGTGAAGGAAAACATTGTAAGGAAACCGGCATGTCCTAGAACTGAAAATTCGAAGACATGTGACATCTACCAACCCGTACTGGGCCCGCGTGGTGGATTACAGCCCGCTCTCTCTCTTAGAGAGGAGGCCTGTGTCCCAGCAGTGGGAACACTATAGGCTGATGATGATGATATGATGAATTATAAATCTTTATCATAAAATTAAAGTAGTTGATAAAAGTGATGTTAAGTAACTTTTTCTAGATCTAACTCGACTACACCACCATGTATTGGATAATCGAGAATAGAAGACGGTATAAAAAATCATCACTGTACAATATTTGTTTTGAGTATTACAGCATGAAATAAACATAGAGTATAAATAGAAGTAAGTACTACGTGGATACCACCTTAAGTATCAAATACTAGTTAAATTGCGAAATAAAAAGCTGAATGGTCAGCTCTTCTCAATGTTAAGAGACATCGTAAAAGTCAATTGAAGAAGAATAACATTACTGTTGTACTAAAAGATATTGATGTGCCACTACTAGTGCAAAACGGCTTTTCAATGGATTTGAATGCTGTGTCGATCGGTAAATAAGAGGTGATAAAGCTGAAAAACAGTTGTATTTTGAACCAATTAGGTACTCTAGTAGTAGCAGTGTTCATCTATTTAAAAGTTTTTGAAGTAATTTTACTATTTTTTTTCTACCTTCAAAGAAACATTTTAGATTTGCCAGTAATAGTACAAACACATGAGATTTCAACCTATTTCATTTTTTTGCCCATCGCTGTCGGTTACCATTATACAAGGTGTTCTTTTGCATCCTCGTCAAAATTCAGGAGGTTGTCACAAAATACGTCAATGATCAATTTAAATTACGATACCTAGTTAATTATTAATAAACGAAACTATTTTTGTTGTTGTTTAAGTTTGTCAATATTTCAGAACAAACCCCTTAACATGGTTTGGGGGGATAAGAAATTATGGAATAAACGTTTGAGATTGTTTGTATGCTTGGAAGTGCGGCTATAGGGCGAGGATCAGACGGGCCGTGTTTAAAACACGGGTTGTTCACACTTACTGATTTCCGTAAATAAAAATAAAATAAAAAATGACCTACCCATTTTATTATTGAATTGGGTCGAGAATCATTAGTCAAGTTACCTCCTTGAATTTGACGAGGATGCAAAACGACATACAAGATGTCTAGCAGTAAGCCCCATTTCTTGGAAACTATCATCATCTTTAAATTCTAGCCCACTTATTATTAAGTGGTGTTAATGCTAAGTTTTTCGGCTTCGATGATGGAGTAGCCTAGGTACCGAGACAAGACTGATGTGGATGCGGCCAACAAACTGGGAAGATGCCGACTACAACGGAAATATAAGCTTGTTTTATAAGCCTACTAATCAATAATTTGACATTACGGTAGTTCTGTCTGTACTAGTAGTAGTCTATACATCTGTACAAATAAATAAAATTGAAATGTTTGTTTGTAATATTAGAACAACAGCTTTTTACTACATGCATATGAATGTATAGACGGTACATATACCAAAATAACAATTTTTAAATTTTTGTCTGTCTGTCTGTTTGTTCCGGGTAATCCCTGGAACTGCTGGACCGATTTTGACGGGACTTTCACTGGCAGATGTAATAAGGAGTAACTTAGGCTACTTCTATTTTAGAAAAATAAATAATAATAATTAAAATAAAATGCAAAAACGAAAAAAAAATACTCAATAACTTTTTTGTTAAATTCCACGTGGACGAAGTCGCGGACACAGCTAGTTATACAATAAAGTTTCTCTCTCAATCCTAGACCACTACAAAACTACGTCGAATATACTGAATGCTTTCCCAAATATCCATGTAATAATACTCGCACCAACGGTAACTTTCAGCTATTAATTTTAAAATCAGAACATTCAGAACAGTGTACCAATAGAATTGCCAAATGGGTCTGCACTAAGTCTAAACCCAATCCCACGAGTCACTTTTGAAATATCACGATTCAAAAATGATAAAAATTGTAATGTAGAATGTAATGTTGCAGACCATAGTAATAATTTGTTTTAATGTCTTCTGAAAATTCTTAATGAGGGAAAAGTTTTTGGAAGAGAGTTTGAAAAATAATACTGTTGGGCATAAAGTCGGGCAAAGTGTTATTGGGTTTTTGTTACCGGTGTTTTTGACTTTGGAGTAGTGCACGTTTGGCCCGTCGTTATTTTATTGTACATAACTGGCGAAATGTGAGCGTCACCTCTGGCTCGCTCTTTGGGAATAGGGATGGTGACTCATTTTTTTTTATTTGTCTATCGGGTAGATTATTTAAAAGTATTTGACACGTATTTTTTCTTTTTTCACGTAATCGTAAAATTACGGAGATATTTAGAGTTGAAATGGCGCATGACGTCACGGCTCAGTACATTTTATACCTAGTTGTGACGTAGTGAGCCCGCACTCTCAAACTTTAATGCGTTTTAATTAAGTATTTTTTTGTTAACTTGATAAAACAAAAAATACGTATCTAATATTTTTGTATTACCTGATTGACGGACAAAATAGAATTTCGTTTTCTTTACCCAGTCATCATCCCTATTACGAGCGTGATTTAAGTTTGAAATATGTGCCGTGGAATTGGGAACATAAGATTGCAATATTTGCTAAATTACGTCATGACGAAACCAAAAGAAAACTATATTTTCATCTATCTTACCATATGTGAAATTGAACGTCGCGTCGCTTTAAAAGGATTCAATATGTCGTTCACTGGTATTGCCCCGAGCGGTTTTCTCCTCAGAGAAAAGCTGTAACGATCCACATTCTTGAAACAAAACAAAGAAAATTCGTTGTTCTTTTCCAGTATCCCAATAACATCTACTTCAGTTGAGGTCCTCTCGTCGATCAATCCAAGCCTTAATATAATAATCATGAATTTCTTTCAATTTGAATTAGGTACCCCTGAATATAAATTGGAGCCGACATTTCTGGCATGTTTCCCCCTTGTTATCTACGAGGTAATTTGTAAGGAAAAAATATTGGAGACGGTAATAACAAGAACTTATTTCTTGATGTTTTTCACAGGTCCTTGTAACGAAACCGGATTTTTATAACGAGGAGACGAGAAAGAACTTATTCTGCACATTATCAGAATTGATTTCGCTGAACATTGTTCCCATTGTCAACACTAACGATGCCGTCAGCCCACCGATGTATATCCATGATGACACGGTCGTGCCAGGAACTGGAAAGAAGGTAAGCAATATTGTACCTTCCATGAAAGCATGTAGAGTACAAAATTCTTTTTGATTGACGTCTGAATTATTTACCCGTGAAATGATTATCATTTCTTGGAAAACTGCGTCAAAAAATAGGAAATCATTTTCATATTTTTGTGATAAGAGAAATTATTATGTATGAAAAAGAAATTGCCCATTTATTTGTCGATCCTTGGCAAAAAATACCTTTCTAATTTCGAGCAACTAAAACATTTCAGTTCGACTTCAAGAATCATCACTTTTTTCTTCTTCTATACTTGTTTTACTATAACGCTGCAATGTTACAAAACGCAATGAATGATCTTTATTTAATTTTGCAGAATCACCCTAAATTGTCTGTCATCATGACTCGTTTCCGCTCGATTTGCCATAGCGGCCAATCCGTCAATCAGCTGTGAGATATCTTAATTACGAATTGATCTCCCCATCCCTCAACTGGGTCCCATAAATCTTTATTCATTTTATGCTCCAAGGATCGTGCTGCATTTGCAATAATTTTACTACATCGTAAACCTTTTATATCCAGGGTATAGGCATTAAGGACAACGACAGTCTGTCCGCTCTGCTGGCCGCTGAGATCCAATCAGACTTACTGATTATGATGTCTGATGTCGATGGCATATACAATAAACCTCCGTGGGAGGATGGTGCACGGATGATGCATACGTACACGTCAAAGGAGCAAGTACAATTTGGACAAAAATCGAAGGTAAGATCAAATGAAGTATTCTTTGTTGCCACGATAAAAAAAGGAATTTGCGTAAGCGTCGAGAAACAGAACTGATCACGGAGTTAACTCTTGAAATGATAAAAAGTCCTTGTGAAGGTTAAAAACCTAAATATAGTTTAGTTTGACCTGAATTTTTTAACGAAACAATATATTTTCTTTTGAGTTGATGCTTAAGTATGTAAAATGTGTATATAAAACTGTATTTTATCAGGCTAAGGCAAGATCTATGCGTAGGTGGCATTGTACTCGTAAGCCCACGCAAAACTGAAGGAGAATAACAAAGAATAAAATTATTTAATAAGTAACTGATCAAAATTCTTAGTTATATCGCTAAACAATCAAAATTAAGAAAATGTCCTGCAAAAGATTATGAAAGAAAAGCTGTCTTCTAATATTACTAAATGAATCGGACAAAGCCGTTTGAACACTGACTCTGGTATTCGTAGTCATGAACTGAACTTAAGTCGGACTAACCACGCCTACATAAAATTCCGCCCTGTTTGTTTATAAATTGTTATACATATAAACGCCAAATTTTTATCTGTGAAATTTGAAGTACGTAAAAACCATTAATTATAACCATCATTAATATTGATTGAAGTGACATATGACACCTTTATCATTGATTAAAGCAGAATGCTACTATGGGTTTTACAAAAATAGATAGCTAGAGGAGGCGCCTTATTCGAAGATCCGCCAATTGCGGCTAAGAAATTCTATGAATACGGTTTGGTGTATGTTTTCACATGTTTTCATGGCAACAACGGTCGACTTCGTTCAAAAATGGATTTGGGATGGCTTTTAGAATATGGGTGTTAGATCACTAATCACATAAGACTTTTACACCTGATAAGTTTTAATGCTGTTTTTTACTGTAGGTTGGTACTGGAGGTATGGATTCTAAAGTAAATGCCGCAACTTGGGCCATGGCTCGTGGAGTCAGTGTGGTTATCTGCAATGGTATGCAAGACAACGCCATCAAGACTATCATCAGTGGAAGGAAAGTCGGTACATTCTTTACGGATTGCGTCACTACCCCAACTACGGCTACATCTGTGGATGTTTTGGCTGAAAACGGTGTGTATACTCCAATATGTCCAATAAACAAACGAGAAGTAATCATAAAATAATTATGCTTATTATATTTCTTTATTTTACAGCAAGAACTGGCAGCAGAGTTTTACAACGCCTTTCACCATCAGAAAGAGCAACAGCCATTCACTCCTTGGCAGATTTATTAGTCAGTAAACAAGAAGAAATTCTAGAAGCAAACGCAAAAGATTTAGAAGAAGCTACTAAGAGCGGTCTTGCGAAACCTTTACTAAGCAGATTATCTTTAAGTCCTAGCAAATTGAAAACGTTATCCATAGGCCTCAAGCAGATTGCCGATTCAAGTTACGAAAACGTTGGAAAAGTGTTAAGAAAAACAAAGTTAGCTGAAAATTTAGTTCTACGGCAAGTATCGGTTCCCATTGGAGTTCTTCTAGTCATATTTGAATCTAGGCCTGATTCGTTACCCCAAGTGGCCGCTTTAGCTATGGCATCGGCTAATGGTCTTCTTTTAAAGGGTGGAAAGGAAGCTGCTCATTCAAACAAAGCTCTCATGGGATTAGTTAAGGAATCTCTAAAAGGTGTTGGTGCTGATGACGCTATCTCTCTTGTATCGACGAGGGAGGAAATTAGCGATCTATTGTCTATGGAGAAGCACATAGACCTTATCATTCCTAGAGGCTCATCTGATTTAGTAAGAAATATTCAGAAACAGTCTCAGCACATTCCAGTTCTTGGTCACGCTGAGGGCATTTGCCACGTGTACTTAGACAAAGACGCTGATCCCGTAAAGGCATTAAAGATTGTACGCGATGCCAAATGTGACTATCCAGCAGCCTGTAACGCTATGGAAACTTTGCTGATTCACGAAGACCATATTTCTGGTGAATTATTTGATGATCTTTGCAATATGTTGAAGAAGGAAGGTGTTAAGATCCATGCTGGCCCTAAACTATCTAGTCAGCTGACGTTTGGTCCACCACCTGCTAAGAGCATGAAGTTTGAGTATGGAGCTCTGGAGTGCTGCATTGAAGTGGTCAAGGATATGGAAGAGGCTGTTGATCATATACATAAATTCGGAAGCTCTCACACGGATGTTATTGTTACTGAAAATGGTGAGTTTCTTTGTTATTCAACATACGTCCATACTAGTTGTCTTCAGAAATACGTCTGGTTTATTTTATTTTTAAACGTTATTAACTTTTCAACAATTTTCCTCATAGTTATAATGAGTTATGGCTGTGTCATCTGTAACTGGAGTATTATTAACATCAACAAACAGGGAAGTTGTTTTATTTGTAATGATAATAATTACTTCAAGGCAAACATTGTTAATTGCATGACTACCATTTTGTTGATGCGTGATATGTCTATTGTGTTTTTGGAAGTCATTGTTATCAGCAACAGCTTCATAGCTATAGATAAGTTTATCTGCGGCAGTAACTTTTGTTTTATGATCTTCTGTCTGATAGATACTATTTGTTGTACTTGAACTTGTATTCAAGGCCAGGGTTATCAAATTATTCCCATGACCAACGGGTTATAAAATTTCTTATTAAGAACAAAATATTTGGATGTTCATCTTGCCTAGTAGTAAACAAGTGCTTGGGATACATTTTACGAAGTAGCTTATTTTGTCGTAAAATATAATACCATATCTTTGTCTGATTTATTTTGGTAGATCTTTATTATGTAACAATAAATCTAACGCAGCTTATTGATCCATATCTGGTTTATAAATGAGACTTAAATTCTCATGGTCACGCATAAAAAAATCCACATTCCAGTTTACTGCTTGAATTAAAATATTAAAAAGTACAAGCATGTTTTGGCCGTATTTTCACAAAAAAAATTATAGATACAGCCACCAAAAAACGCCCTGCCAATTAATTCGTTCAAACACCGAAAGATCCTGAGTAGATCCTTTCAAAAAAAAGAAGAAAGTAAGAGTAAATGCCTCTTTCATTCTTCTGTTGTTCTTGAACACCTACTCCGAAAACATTACTTAATTTATGAAAGTCAACTTAGCGTTATCTAATTTCTGTTATTTATCCGTTCCAGATGTGGCAGCTAAACGTTTCTTGAGCTCAGTAGACAGTGCGTGCGTGTTCCACAACGTGTCGTCACGTTTCGCCGACGGTTTCCGCTTCGGCCTCGGCGCTGAAGTTGGTATCTCTACCGCCAGGATACACGCTAGAGGTGAGATAAAACTTTTGCACCGTGTGATTCCGTTTACGGTTCGTTTATTTACGCTGGGGTCCTATCATTTGATTTTCTGAGTACAGGGGTCAAAAGTCAAGTTTTTCATTAATAATTTTTAATCAACTTGATTGCTAACATAAATAGTTTGTAAATGTATACAAATTACACCTCTTTGAAAGTCGTGAATTATTTTAACTTTCACATTGTATTTTATCATTTATTTAAACTAATTATATGGCAAATAGTCGTAGGATGTCACATTTAATTTTCAATCATTTTCCCTGGTTCAAAAGGAGTCGCTGTCTTAATTGTGGAATGTTATCAACTGTTTTCTAATGAATTAGTTACTTAAATGGTATGACCACAAGAGGCCCAAGCAACGAGCGCGCGTTATAAACGTAACGTAAATACATACGTCGATTTTTGAAACGTAAACACAATTATTATTTAAAATTTTAGTTAAATTATAATAACAAGCTCAATCAGTATTATCCATAAATATGAATTACTTCAAGAAATCATGAAAATGTAATATAGTTATGTGAAACGAGTATAACTAATTTTAAAATTGACGTTTTTCCGTTACGTTTGCACCGCGCGCTCGTCCTAGGGACTCAGATAGGAACTCGCAAAGAAGATAATAAAAAAACGCAAAACTGTTGTGAAGATCTGATATACTTATTTCTCGATCTATTTCTAGGACCCGTGGGTGTTGAAGGCTTGTTGACCACCAAATGGATCCTAGAAGGTACCGACCACACAGCTGCTGAGTTCAACGAAGGCAAGAGGACCTGGCTCCACGAGACCCTTCCAGTCAATTGACTAACTCAGCCTGATCATCTTGGCAATCCAATACAAATTGACCTTGAAGAACCAGCAAAAAATCATTGGACTAGAATCAAAGACTTCTTTGTTAAAAATAAAACGTAGGTTGTTTCTTTGGATGCACTAGTTTTTAAGTATAGATTTATGAAATTAAATGTTTCTCCGTACGCAATGCCAAGAAATGAGGAGTAAAGGTATGAGAGAAGAAAGAACGGCAATGTAATGTAAATTTTAGATTATTGTTAGTTATACTGTGTAAATTGTAAAAAACAATCGAATTAATAAAATATTTTGATACTAATACGTCTTGTCATCTAAAGATATGACTTTTAGGAAAAGAAACAAATAATTTTGTTTCTTGTTACATCGCAATAGGGGATAATCTAATTTTATTTTTCTTTGTCCGTCAGGTAGTTTATTGAAAAGTATTGGACACGTATTTTTTCTTTTTTCACGTGGTCATAAAATTACGGAGATATATTGAGTTGAAATGGCGCATGATGTCACATGTAGGTAAGTTTTATACCTACTTGTGACGTAGTAAGCCCCCACTTTCCAAGTTTAATGAGTTTTAACTAAGTAATTTTTTGATATTTCGATAAAACAAAAAATACGTGTCTAATATTTTTGTATTACCTGTCTGACGGACAAAATAGAATGTCGTTTTCTTTACCCAGTCCGATCCCCTATTGATGTTACGTCTGATTAACCGGTCTGGAATAACAATCCCTAATTATTATCCTTTGAACATTTTCTACCCTTCCACCGTTATCATCACGTATTTTTTTTTTCAATATTTTCGAAAACTGGCTCTTATTGCGCCGCTGGTGGTTCCCAATGCAAATGCACACGTGACCAAAAGTATGCAGCCAAAGCGTCCTCTGCGCTCGGAGTTGCGGAGTTTTGGACAAATAAAATAAAATGTCCTGCCACCTTATATTTTGCATATCCTTAAGCTGGTCATAGATGACTAACTATTATACTGTAATTTCGCTCCTAGCTGCATTGTCCTGCCTCGAGTGTAGTGACCAACTTTACACACTTGCATCGAAATGTACCCTACGATTACATTTCTATGACATTTTGTAGGTCCAATATCAAACAATTTGAAGTATTGCAACGTTAGTAACTATCACCAATATTTAGATTAATCGCAGCACTTCAATTTTGGCGATTACAGCCAACAGCCTGCATTTGAATTAATGTGAAACCACTGGCCACTTTGATGATAAAGGCGTTATTACCAATGCAATGTCAGTAAAGGTTCCATTCATGCCTACGATAGGATGATTGCTTTTGATAAAAGATACACGAGTACGTTTTTGATGAATGTGGCCACATAATAACTACCGTAAAGCTTGTCGATGGGTTCATTGCATACCGCGAGTCCTACTGCCTTTTTTTTTTTTGCGGATGGGAAATCATCAAATGACTTCTCCTGCTCTGGGCGGAGCGGGAGGGAGTGTCAGACTTGACTGACTAAAACCCACCCATGTTCCTTCTTAGCCCTTTGTGTTCCAGGGCCGCGGTATCTCTTTCGAACAACCCGCAGCCCTGGCAGGCATCGGCCCTTTCAGACGCCTTCCGGTTTGCTGACATCTCCTTGAGGCGCGCGTGGATCACGTACGCGCCGTCGACACGGCCTTGAGCCCTTACTGCCTTGAACAGCGTTTTAAGCAGTTGTGCCCAGCTGCAATTCGTAGATGAGTAAATAATGTTCATTTTGGTTTTATACTAACACTTTTACACATCAAAATAAAACTCTTGTTAAAACTAGACGAGGCCGGTGTTTCGTTCCTGGCTACTCCGAAAGAAACCGCCGAAACAAACTCCGAGACCGCAATTTATTTTTTAGGCCAGAAATAATCTTAGTCAAGACATGTAGATCTTTGACAGTCGTTACGAGTAGTGGGGACTTTCAGTTGTATAGTGTTAGCTAGTATTACTGGTTTGTAACGGTTTTGCGCACTTCACTGCGTCCTATTCGCACTTCGTACCGCGTTCAAAAATGCTCCCATTCGTAGTTGGTCCCATTCTTAGTTGATGCCATTCGCAGTTAGTCCTGTTCGCAGTTTGTGGGGAGGTCAGGTATCATCATCGTCGTCATCATCTTTCCTAACTTTTTTGGGGTCGGCTTTCAGTCTTACCAGGTCCAGCGGACTACCAGTATTTTACATGGAGCGACCACCTATCGACAACCCAGTTAGTACTGGGTAATAAGATACCCCTTGGTAAGACTAGTTGTCTTTCAAGCCACTGACTACCTATAACGACTGCCAAAGATCTGCTGCACGGAGGAAACTTGGTATGAAATGATGGTCACCCATCCAAAGGCAGCCTTTGGCAAGCGAGGTAAGTTAGACAGTCGCTTTATTTAAAACACTGGCATTTCGATGCGTTTACATTGGAAACTGGCCTCAACTGAGTTGGGAAAATGCTAGAAAGATGATGAGGCTCACGTTTTATGTAAACTATTCACTCTTAACTTGAATAGATATAGCTAGCTACTTTATAAAGGGTGTAAAACACCTCTTAACGAAGCCGAAAGGCACTGGTTCTCCCTGTCATCGCGATCATTTTTTTTATTCTACACCATACCTGGGAAACTTCTAGTTACGGAGATATTAGGGGTCAAAGTTCAAACTTTTTGACAAGTATTTTTTTAAATACCACTTGGAGGCCAGACAGGCAGCCGCTTCACGTAAAATACTGGTACTCAGCTGCATCCGCTTAGACTGGAAGCTGGCCCCAAGATAGTTTGGGAAAAGGCTAGATGATGAGGTATATAGTATATAGGTAGATGATGAGGTATATAGTAACACGGTGTGCGATGATACAATATAGTTACATTCTCTATATTTTGCCGTGAAGCTTACAAATATGAACAAATAAATGTATTAGTTTATCATTGTTGTGTTCCATGCAATCATTTTCTTATGAAGTTATTATAAGAAGAACTGGAAGAAGTTTAATTAGTAATATTTTAGAAATAGTATCGTTATCAAGATTTCCAAGGGTTTCTTTCATTAAGAACTAGATACTCCTAATAGGGTAATGAAACGGGAATCCTTTTCAGTTTAATTATCGTCTAAAATAGAGTATTGTTTAATCCATCAAAATCAAGCAAGTAAGGCGTCGATTAAGTATGTGTTACTAACTGAAATTACAGCAAGACCCAGTTACAGAAAAACATGTTTACGTTTTCAGACACCATTTTATAGTCAAGCTTAAAATAAGCTTATAATAACATCACTATTCTTGGGTTACAGACAGACAGACAGACAGAGAAGAATGGAGGATTCCATTCTCCTCCGTCATTCGTCATGCTATCATTTACGTCTTTTTCTTTCATATCATTTTTCACACAAACCATCCATCTTTTCTTTGGTCTTCCTCTCCCTATTCATCACTCTTTTAGTCACGTATTTTCTCTGACTTGATAGCTTTAATTTATCTACTAGGAGTTTTTACAAAATGCACCAAATGATACCTCTTGGTAAAATTAGTTAACAGATTTTTTGGGCCACTGACTACCAGTAACGACTGTCAAAGAAGTACAAATGATAGCCGGACCTTAAGGACATTACGTGCTTGCTGAGGCACGGAGGAAATTCGGAAAGTATTGTTTAGTCACTCATCCACGGACTGACCTAGTCAGGTACTGCTTAACCTACAAGATCGATCCGTGCGGCAGTTATTATTCTAGCCACAAGCTCCAATTATTACGTGGTCTAATTTACAATAGGTATATGTTATAAAGAAGCTTTCTTGAGGATAACGTTGGTATTACACAATAAATATTACAGTTAGGAACAACTTTTCAACTTGTATTCGGAGAATTTCCGAAAATAATGTTACCATGAAATGTGATCGGCAAATTTATTAAAGTACGGTTCTCTCTATAGGCCGCTAGCAGCTATTCTTTCTGAGAAAAAGACATCATGAGGTGATGAATAAAATATATAACTTGAAATGAAATTAGAGTGTTACCTAATTTCATTTCAAGTTGATGCTGGCGTTCATATTCCTTAGATCATGAACAAGTAGCTGTCGCTTCTAAAGTTCCTCTTCATATTTCTACAACGAGTTTCTACAGGGTACATTGGTTCTCAGTGGCTTTTGGCGACCTAATACAAGTTTGACTTAAGGGGCGTCCATTTATTACGTAGAACGCAATGTGAGAAAACTGGAATTCCCTAGAGCTCTAAGTTTGAAAACACAAATCATCTACCAATCAGCATTGTGTCTGCGTGGTGGATTTCTGCCCGTTCCATCACTCATATGCCTAAGCCAGCATAAGCCATAAGCCTCCTGAGGCTTGTGTCCCAGCTGTGGGCAAACGTTCGATGATATTAAAACTTGTAAATTAAACAGAATCTTTCTTTTCTTTCTTGATCCTGCGGTTAGTGCCTAACAGTCAGAACTTTTATGCCGCCCACGAGCCTCTGACTTGGCTTTACATGCCGTCGAGATATCTGTCAGGCATGCTGGTTTCCTCACGATGTTTTCCCTCTACCGAAGCAAGTGATAATTATACAATATGCACATGAATCAGAAAAATCAGGAGTTGGTGTCTTGGGCTCGAACTTGAGACCTATGACTTGGCAGACCGACGGTCATACCACTAGGCTAGCTCTGCTTAAGAGCGCACCGAGTTTCTGGCGGTAGGTATCTATGCGCTCCGTGTATGTGTGCGTAAGACAGACGTGCGGGATGCTCCGGGAAGAGTGGCGGCTCTAATTATAATGGGCGGAACGCGCGCTAATTTAGGTATTTCGTTCATATTATTAAAACCAATACACATTTTAAAAATCTAAAATATATACGTTATAGAAAACATGTAGTTTTGTTATCATTTAAAAACTGATGACCTTCCGTGATGGTTTTAAGCCGTACCGAGGATTTATTTCCTTTTTAGAGATTACTTTGGCATTATTTTCTATCGAGAAAACTACAAGTAACCGTGTTTCTTAAGTGTATGATTTATAGAGTGAATCCTTGAATATCTTACAAATTAATTTCATAACTATAGGGTAAGTAATAACTATGCAGCAAGGGATCATACGAACGGAATTATTTTGAAATAACGTGTCGTTCCCTCGGTGCGCCCTTAAACGAAATGACTCATTTCAAACCACTTAGCAACAGTTGTAGTACCTACGTATTTTTTTTAAGCTAAAATTGCTATCCCTTTTAGTAACACAATCACTATGAAAAAAAAAAGAATACTCCGTATTCGTGATTGTAAGTCAGACATGTTAGTGATTCGTTTGTATCTAGACGCAGACAGGATCGTTTTGTTTCCAAAGAAACTTTATCTCATGCTAACGGAAATCTACGCGATTGAATCGTTTGAGCAAGCGTCGTACTGAAAGCGAAACTATGAAAAGATAGGAACCAAATACACTTATTTGGCACATGCAACACGAGCACATAATATAAAACAAATAATATTAATAAAAAATAAAAAAACTAAACAAAAAAGATGACACTGCACTGTAAAGGCTTTCATCGGAAAGTCGTCTGCTGCAGCAGGCTTGAATCATCATCATCATGAGCCTATAATGTTCCCATTGCTGGGACACAGGCCTCCTCTCTATGAGAGGGAGTGGGCTGTAATCGACAACGCGGGCCCAGTGCGGGTTGGTAGATGCCACATGTCTTCGAATTTTTAGTTCTAGAACATGCCGGCAGCGGTGATGAAATAAGTTACACAAAGTAATGCGCCTGCCTGGGTTCGAACCCACGGCTTACTGCTAGTAAGTCGGGTTTGCCACCATTGGGCCACCGCTGCTTTCATGTCAAGTGTCTGGTATGAGTGTCATGTGTCGCTGGTCTTGTCCCATCGCTTCCATCGACTTTTAAAGACAATGATAATGTTAAAATCACACTCAGAACCATTAAGAAAGTCAATCCAGCTCACCGCGCCATCTTTTACATGGTCTGCCTTCGACGAAGAGATGTTTGATATTTTCTGTAGGGAAATTTTTCAGCTCGCTTCAGCTCCACACTTTCGTGTGACATATACCCTCATGTTACCAACCAATGTAGGTACTAACGTTCCACATTCGATGGATTGAAGTAAGTTTCCCCAGTAGGTCTGGCAACACAAACAATTCTTTTTATTTTATTCTAACTTG
Source organism: Cerastis leucographa (assembly GCA_963082945.1). Classification (NCBI taxonomy): domain Eukaryota; kingdom Metazoa; phylum Arthropoda; class Insecta; order Lepidoptera; family Noctuidae; genus Cerastis; species Cerastis leucographa. The sequence goes on along the minus strand of OY720358.1, from coordinate 16,593,018 downwards.
CCTGATGAAAATGTGAGCCTATCCGTAAGATAGCTATCAATTTTTATTTAGGAATAGAAGCGATATCGTTGTTCTATATATTTTGTGTGTGATCTGTCAATGTAAGTGTCTGTTTTGTTCAAGATTGGTAGGTAACAAGAAGTGATGTGGAATTAATTCAGTTTTAGACTTAACATATTGTATTGTTTTTCTAGAATATACAACGAGCTCAAACATAAATTTGGTTTCAATAAAGAAATGCTTTACGTTTACACATCAAACATAACGCTTGTAATCCCCGACTGGATAAGCTGACAACAAGTTCTAACGTAAATTAGGTTACAATAAAAAGTTAACGAACCCATCAAATACAAGCTGTTGTTTCGCATACTCGTCAAATTCAAGGAGGTAACTATGCTAATGATTCTCGACCCGAATCAATAATAAAATGGGTAAGTTATTTTTCCTTTTTTTACGGAATTCGGTAAGTGTGAAGCACTCGTGTTTTTAACGCGCCTTGTCCTATCCTCAATCCCAAACGTTTATTCGATAATATCTTATTCCCTAAACCACGTTATGGGGGTTATTCTGATATACTGACAGACTTAAACAACCAAATAAACTAGGTTTTATTAATAATTAATTAGAGTACCGTCATTTAAATTGATTATGTATGTCTTTTGTAAAAACCTCCTGAGTTTTGACGAGGATGCAAAACAACACCTACCCACCAGGGTAAAAGCTGAGGTGTACCTAAAAGTAGTGTAACGTTGCAACTTGTAAGGTACACTTAACATTCAAAATTCAAATACTTTGAACTCTTTATTTATGGAACCAACTTTGCCGCATGACATTATGAATCATATTAGATCTCTTAGAGATACAAACAGTGTAGGTAGTGATGGAATATGCACAAAGGTCATAAAAACAGTATCTCAATACATAGCCCCACATCTTAGTTATATAATCAATTTAAGTATTGAGAGTGGTATCTTCCCGGAGAATCTCAAAACCTCCATAGTTACTCCACTATATAAAAAGCAAGACAAATGTCTAATGAAAAATTATAGACCAATTGCTCTGATACCTATATTTGCAAAAATATTTGAAAAAGTCATATATAAGGCACTTTATGCTTACCTAGAGAAATCAAACATTTTACTTGATGAACAGAAAAGATTTCGCAAGAACAGAACAATTAACATGGCTATCCATGATCTGATACGCCCTATCTTATCGAATGTTGATGAAAGAAAAGCCGTATGTGCTATATATATGGACCTCACAAAGGCTTTTGATTACGTAGATTATAAAATACTATTAAATAAATTAGAGAAATATGGTATAAGAGGCAACATTTTGAATCTTATTGAATCTTACTTACACAACAGAAAGCAGATCTTAGAAATAACACGAATATGCCCACGCACTGGTTACGAAAAAAGATACAGATCTTGCAGTAGGATTATTAAATACGGAGTCCCACAAGGTAGCGTTTTAGGACCTCCCTTATTCATAACTTATATAAATGATCTGCCTAGAGAAATAAAGCATCCGATGGTTTTATTTGCTGACGACAGTACGGTAGTAGTAAAATGTGACGATCCTAATACATACGAAGCAGAAATAAATTTGACATTGAATAAAATAATTGATTGGCTGAATAGTAATAATCTGGTCATTAATCTAGAAGAGACTAAAATAATGCATTTTTATCAAAGGATTCCTAATATAAACCTTGACATCAACTACTTGGGAACTAACATAGAGTCGGCAACTATGACTAGATTCCTTGGTGTTATTATAGATAATAACTTGTCCTGGAAACCTCAAACGGAAGATATTTGTAAAAGAGTCAATAAATTTGCATATGCCCTCTATAAACTAGCTAAAATTGTTAACCTAGAATCTCTTTTGATGGCTTACCATGGTTATGTTGCATCAATACTAAGATATGGCATAATATATTGGGGCAATTCAGTAAATAAGGAGTATGTCTTCAAAGCCCAAAAAAGATGCATCAGAGCTATGTGTGGTCTACAAAGTACCGACAGCTGTCAACCTCTATTTAAAAGCCTCAAACTCTTAACCTTGCCTTCTATGTATATTTTTGAGGTAAATATATTTGTTAAAAAAAACATGCACCTATATGAAATAGCTTTCAAAAGTCAATATAGGAAGCTACGTGATAGAAATAAGTTAGAGCTTAAAGTACCATTTGCAGGTACGGCATTAATGAGGAAAAGTTTTTTTTGTATGGGCCAGAGAATATTTAATAAGTTACCTTGCTCAATAAAAAATCTAGATTTACTCAATTTTAAGCGTAAATTATGTTCTATATTAATACAGAAATGTTACTACAGTCTCAGCGACTACTTTGATGACACCTCTTTGACTTAATTATACAGGGTGTAACGGAAAGGGTATATACGGTACATACTTAAGTGTGAGCTACAGACCATCAAACTGGACAAGGTTCTCATCACAAAACATGTTTTTCAGCGAAAAAATTATCTTCTGCCCCTTACAAATTGCAATACCTATTCGACCCAAATGTATGAGGCAGCTGATATTTTTTTCGCGATTACGATGTTTGTCCGATGGAGAAATATGTTCAGTTTGATGGTCTGTAGCACACCCTTAAGTATGTATATACCCTTTCCGTTACACCCTGTATGTATAAACTCGTAACAAAAAGCATCGACTCAGTTCTGTGGACAATATAAATTTTGAACATTTTTTTTTCTCTTAATAATAATTTCTTGACATCATAACTATTTATTATTGACATCGTCGTATTTCATTAAAAATTGACATTATCACCTGACATCACCTAATGCATTTTTTTTTTTAAATTGATATTGATAATACTAATTAAACTTTTACCTCTTTATAATACTACTAGTACCGATAGACTAATTTACTTAATGGCCAAAAGCCTCCTTTAAATAAAATGTATATTTGTACGCCAAATGGTAAAGCATGGAGAAACTATATGTATAACTGTAACATCCTGCACACTGTTGTAACCTATGTTTACAAATAAAGACTATTGATTGATTGATTGATTGAACATTATCTTTATTACGTAAAACTTAAAAATATATCACATTATAATCCTTTAAATAAACCTAACACTAAATTAAAGCATTAAAATTAAATAAAACTATACGGAACCTACGAGCATTTATTATCTTAAAAGGTCCTCGTTTCTATGCCCGCCAAAGCTAAAACGATGATTGCCGAGCGTCTCTGAGCTGCCGAGGAGTGGCGATTCGGTTAGGCTCGGTAAGGTCGATGACCAGTCGTTTTAAGAGCACTGAGGTGAAAGCTGCGTCACTCGCTCCGATTCTACCTAATATTTCTAAATACTTCGCGAAATCCCTCTAGGGTAAGTTTCCATTATTATATTATATTAGCATGACAACTTAAGGTGTTCCTAGAACTTAAGTTAAGTTCTAGGAACACCACGGTCACAGTGTCCCAGATAGGAAGATAGGAAGAATCCTATCTTCCTATCTGGGACGCTGTGACCTTTGGACCTACGAAACGTGGTTCCGACAGCTTGCTTACGCTTCCATTTCTGTCTGGACTTCCAGGATTCTAGTCTACCTTCAATCTTTCTACACTTCGGGGTTCCGGCGTCGTGAGCGCTGGTCTTCCGCGCGGGCGAGCGGTTTCGTGTGATAACCGCCTTAGTCGATTATGTACCTACTAACCCTAAGGAGGAATGGCTTCACTCATAGTGGTAGTACTTACTTGAGAGCAGCGGTGGCCCAGTGGTGGCAGGTGCAGGTGCCAGGTGGTGACTTACGAACAGTAAGCCGTGGGTTCGAACCCAGGCAGGCGCATTACTTTGTGTAACTTATTTCATCACCGCTGCCCTCAAAAACGTTGAAGGAAAACATCGTGAGGAAACCGGCATGTTCTAGAACAAAAAATTCGAAGACATGTAACATCTACCAACCCGCACTGGGCCCACGTGGTGGATTACAGCCCACTTCCTCTCATAGAGGGAAGGCGTGTGTCCCAGCAGTGGGAACATTATAGGCTGATGATGATTTACTTATGTTCCAAGCAGTAGTACGACAACTAAGAATAGAAATACAAATTAACCGCTGGAAACGAAATGATTCCATCGACTTTTAAAGACAGTGATAATGTTAAAATAATACCCAGAACCATTAAGAAAGTCAATTCCGCAGTTTCAAGAAACATTAATAATCATAAGCTTTTTAGAGAGAAATAATTATCTTCGCATAATAACTCTTTACGACTCACTTATAAAGCAAGCGAACCCGGGTGAATTCAATGAGAGAACGTTAGTATAATGGGTAGTAATACAATAGAGTATTTACTTAGGCCGTCGCCATTACTACAGTTACCTATTTCAATCTGGAAAGGTTTCAATGACGGTATAATTTTGTTGACGCTTAATAAACTGGAGTGTTAACAATTTTGAGCTAAATTTAGGAAATTGTAAAGGTAGGGAAATATTATTTTGTTTTGTCGTTTTCAGAATCCTAACTAATATTATAAATGCGAAAGTAAGTTTGTTTGTTACGCTTTCACGCAAAAACTACTCAACCGATCATCATGAAACTTTGTACATATATTCTTGAAGGTATTAGAAGTAACATAGGCTATATATCATCACGCTACGACCAATAGAAGCGGAGCAGCAATGAAAAATGTTGCGAAAACGGAGAAAATGTAACGCAGACGAAGTTGCGCGGGACAGCTAGTATTTCGATAATTATGAGAGTTGGTCGAGTGGTCGCAAGCGCGACTGCTGAGCGTGAGGTCCTGCGTTTGATTCCCGAGTCGGGCAAAATGTTATAAGTTTTTTTCTTTAACCACTTTTTTGTAGTTTTACTTTATCATCTTCTGCTTAGTCTTTTCCTAAAATATCCTAGGGTCGGCTTCCAGTCTAACCGGATGCAGCTAAGTACCAGTATTTTACATGAAGTGACTGCCTTAGTATCTGACCTCCACAACCAGTAACTGGGTAATACGATACCCCTTGCTAATAATACTGGGTGTCAGACTTTTGGCTTCTGACTACTCGTAAAGACTGTCAAAGATCTACAAATGACAGCCGGGACCAACGGCTTAACGTGCTTTCCGTGGCACGGAGGAAACTCGGTATGTAATTATGGTCTCCCATCCTCGGACCAATAGTAAGTAATACTTTTGTAGTCTAACTTATTTGTTCTATTTATTTCTACTGTACTAGGCGGATCACTCTTCCAGAATGGACCAAAACTAAGAGCCGGTTTGGTCACACAGTGGGGTGCCTAAGGACGGGCGTTGTCACCGAGAGGCAGGGACAGGGTAACTGGCGTGATGAATTAGTCTTGTTCCTGACTAAGCCACCGGAAAAGCTAAACAAAGAGGACAATGGAAGGATATCGGGGAGGACTTTGCCCAACAGTGGGACAGAACAGGCTAAATAAAAAAACACATAAAAAATATATAATTATTTACATCTAAACTTAATAGAAAAGCTATTCTAGAATCATCTTGGGCAGGATGTTGATTCCCTAATTATTTATTCCAGTGATTTTGGCTGTTTCTTTAAAAAGAAAGTGCAAATGACTTTCTAACTTGTAAATAGTTCTCATTTCGTCCATGATACTAACAACCTAGATCCAGAGACACTTCGAGTTCCTAATTTGTAGAGACTGGATTATATGCATCTTAAAATAAACCAAATATGTATGCCAATATTCAGCATAAATGTTCGAACCAAGCAGTAAATACAAGAACATACATGCACATAAAATAAAAGGTACTACAGTATAAAATTTTTCGTCGATATATTAAAAAAAAAATCTTGGAAACCAAGTACGAATTATTAGAAGTAAGATTAGGCTTCTATTTCTATACTTTGTTTTTTTGCGCGTATTACCTTTGGCATTTTTATCCTCAAAAAATTGCCATCACATACAAATATGCATTTGCATATAATCCGGTCTTTAACTAGTTAGCATCTAATTCCCGCACCAAAATAATAAAGTAGTACTTAGGTTTATTATTTTGCTGCGGAACTCGTTACTATAGAGTATTGCAGACTTACCTATTGCGTAAGTTTATTACAACAGTGTTCGCACTAAATGCTGTAATTTAGAATACAAGCTAAACAATAGAGATTTATGTTATGAAATTATATTGTAAAATCTACGCCTAACAAAATTAAGCATTTTAAATTCAGCGGCTTCGCTCGATCGTCGTTGGAAACAAAACAGTGTCTTACGTCCTAGCAGTGGTCATAAATAGTCATTTATTTGTAAACAGGTAACATTATTATTTAATGACAGTAGTATTCTTGCCAAGTTTCAAATTAATCGGATCACGCATTTAGATTTCTCATACAAACTTTGACATCCTAGCTGCTTGGTGTCACCCCAAAAAGGGTGACATCCGGGGCAGGTCACCCCCGCGGGCCCCTCCTTGCTACGCCACTGCGTATCACCGATCCAGGATTTTTAATGCTGAAACAGAAGAACTGACAGATTTCATAAAATCGACTGTTTATCGAAATTCACTCTCGAGTATCGTCTGAAAACACAGGATTTTCTGTTTAAATTGGGACTGAAAGCTATGCCAAAGGCCGGGATTATAACCACAGTCGGCGAGTGCTCGTACTGATCATCTATTTTCATGCAGTACGAGGCGGGTTAAGCTAAGGCTACCATACATGGTCAGATCAATCTTTACCCTTTTTTTGTGGAGAAATCCTCATATAATGATACCCTTTGTCTAGAGAGAACAGAGGGTTATGTCAAGCTTCTGCCGACTTAAGCTCTTGTTCCTACTACTGCGATAAGTCGGGGCCCTGAGCTACTTTCGCGTGACTCCCAATTTTCAAGCGAAATTATTAGTATAGATATTAAAGAATCTACGCCAGAACTTTTGATCGGAGTGACCAAATCATTTAGAAGTTCTTAACGTATTTGGATGGGCACACACTTATTTAATATGGGTTATATTAGGCAGCACGATCGCGTGGGACTATTAACGAACACGACGCTGGCGAAACAGTGTAAGCCAAAGTATAGTAAAGCTACGCTCACGAGGACATGTTTTTCAGTTTTCTTAATGGGATTATTTACCTGATTTAGTCGAGCACATATTACTTGTATAAACGCAGCTTTATGATCATCTATTTCAACACATTGCGGGTTAAGTAAAACAGATGTTTATATACGTTTTCAATCAGTCATAGTATCATTTTCAAATGTTTTTAGACTTTGTAGAAAAATGTATGATGAGTTGATGACCAGAGAACAGGTCAATATCAACATTTGAGTTTCTATATTTTGTCGGAGTTTCTTTTTATATTTTTGGTGTATTTTCATAAAGCGGAACAGTTGCTTGGCTCGTGTTGGAATTAATGGTTTTTGTATACCTGTTGCGTCATAGCAAAGGGTTTTTGAACCAATTTGCATTGCTTTGGGTTATTAGATGATTGGTAGCCAAGAACTTGCTGGATTTTGGTGTACAGCAACAGTTGAAACAATATATTAGGTTTTTCAGTTTGTTATCTTCATGTCTTAAACAAATACCCTAAAATCCAAAAGTGTAGGTACTTTTATTCCGGCATTATAAGGTGCCGCCTACTTTCAATGAAAATAAACTGTATCTTTTTTAATTCGATGCCATTGATTTCTGAAAATAAATAATTTATTTATTTACCACCAATTATAGCAACAAAATCAAATAGTTATATAGGTCTGTTAAGTTTAATTATTTGGTCTACTTCTTTATAAGAGAGGCAGTAGTAGTCAGCTATAAAGCCAACACACAAACTTTGTCTAGAAACTTCCTTTAACGAAGCTATCAAAGATTTTGCAAATTCCACCCCTAGGGCACGTTGGTCAAAAGTTTCTTACAAACAAAGTCGCAAGGGATACCTCGTAACTTTAATTAGCAAACTAGACCCTAAGTTTATACTGTCTAAGCCTAATCCAGCATATTAAAACTTTAACTCACAATACTCCGTCCGTGTATGTAAGGCTAAGCATTGGTTATACACTCAGCAGTGTGTCCATTTTCACACTAGTTAACCGCGCACTGGATTTACAACGCTCCGCTTATCGGTGAGAGTTGTAAATCCAATAGCTAGTTTTTTTTAACGCGTTACAGATGCGCTCTATTGAAATGTCAACTCTCAGCTCGACGTCAAGAGTTGAAAATCCAGTGTGCGGAAACAAACACACGTGCTTACGTGGGCTAACATGTGCCGACTGTCAGAAACATAGTTAAAAGTCTGGCTAGTTCATTATTGGTACGACCATAAGGTACGACTAACTTTATCCTAGCTAGTTTTATAACGTTCTGAGATACAGGTTTTGGAATTAGGCTTGCTTAGATATTTTTCATGATAAGTAATCATCATCTGCCTAGCTTTTTTCCAAAGTATGTTGGCCCCAACATATAAATATTCAGTAGATTTTTTTATGGTAAGTAATGCAGTCATCTATTTAGGTGAATTTCTTAGGCAAAGTCCAACATGGGTTGCATATTTTTTCACGAGTGGGGGTGGGGCAAACATTTATGTAACCAGGAAAAAATACGTTAAGTCACGATTCATTCTTAGCTTCATCGACAGAATTTACACGTATAATCATGAAATAATGTCTTTTTGAAATTCCAGCACAGAAGCAATTCAGCGACTGAAACTAAGCTACATGCCATATTCCGGAACTAATACAGAAATATAGGAACCAAGTTTTTTTTTATACTAAGTAGGCGTACGCGTGGCTGCAACGCGCCTGATGTGATGATGCAGCCTAGGATGGAGGACTTTTGGTTAGAAGAAATCGATTCATTCGATATAATGATCGCGTAACAGAGAAGCCGGCAATTCTTGGCTTAATTTTCAAGTCTATTCAAGCACTTACGGCGACTTAGGCGACACAGTTTTGTTTAAGTAATAAAAACTTTCTTCCTAAGCTAATAGAAAGAATAGAAGTGAGCGCGGATGTGGAAAGTTAAACTGTTTCAGTAATTGAATAAGGCATGGACGCACGTCCCATTTTTCCATGAAATGTGACATTTGTAGCGTATTTTCGGCGCATATACGCTGAGTTTTTGAAGCGCTATTAGGTGCTTATTGCCACTCATGCAACTCGTGGGAGACATTAATTTTGGGGCTGTCATTTCTAGAACTTTGACAGTCGTTACAGGTAGTCAGAGGCCCGAAAGTCTGACAACTCGTCTAACCACAGGGTATCGTGTTACTCAGTACTAACTGGGTTATGAAGGTCCGATAGGCCGTCGCTCCATGTAAAATACTGGTATTCAGCTGCATCCGGTTAGACTGGCAGCCGACTCCAACATATTTGGGAAATGGCTAGGCACATGATCATAACTGAGCTGCGAGAGATACTGACTAAACTCACTGGGATAAGGTGGTGTGCGTCTACGCGCGTACGCCTATAAGAGCTTGAATGTGCCACGTGTGAAAAATACGCTAGTTTGAAACCGCTGTTAGAGGTGCAAAGAAATAGATTTTGGAGGTATAACGTCGACCAGTCAACATTGAATGCCTGAAAACTAGAAAACTAGACTGCTCTTGCCTTGTGCCGTAAATTTCAACCTATTCAAGATCCTAACAGCTGTCAATATGATAGATAGGTATCAGTCATGGTCGCAAAATTCTGCTACGCTTTTCATATTTAGACTTACTGGCACATATCGACGTTGGAATATACGTCATAAGAGACATTTAAGGCTGCGCAAGCCAATTAATTTTCCATACAAACGGAGAAACTTCACTATTTGGTATTAAACCTAAAATCTTAGCATTATATCGATTTGTCTTGTCATTATTTAGTATTATTGCCAATCTGAACACTAAACAAATGGCTTAGTCTTTATGAATCTGGAACATTCTAAATATTATACATATATTAGATTTGCTAAACATAATCAAAACCTAAACAGACGTATATTTTTACGCAATTGCATGGACTGTGAGAAGAATGATATGGCAAGAAAGGAAGTGACCAGTAATAAAGAAGTATGGAAGAAGTATTAACTTGGTACCCCTCCGTCAAACTCTACGTTGATGGAAGTATATATAGAAAAAAAATTGTGCGTGGAGTCCCTCCGCGCGGAAGAAGTGAAACTTCGTAATACTACACGCATGCGTTCGAGTGTCACGCATTCACTCTCGTTATTTTATTGAGATTCTAAATAATATTTTATTGTTTTATTGTTGTACACTTTTTTACATAAGTTTATCGAGGTTATTCTACTCATGGAAATTGAGCGAAGGCTGGTCACACTGAAGATACCGAAGATTCGAATTCATTACTGTTTGCACGCCATCTTGCGTACCTAGTAGAACTACTAGAGTCACAAATCTTGTAATAGCGCCATCTCTGAGTGGGTAATAGAAAATATTCCCCCTCCATTAGAACGTTAAACTTGTTGGAAGTCGCATAAGAAGTTTCACTTCAAAAAAACATGCTGCACCGACCCTAAACAAATCGGGATACGGGCATTAGTATGATGATGGTAATTGTTTCTCGTACCCTTCATCAAAATCTACGTTGATACACCAATATTGTCCTAAATCTGCTTAGTTCCCACAGAAGCCTGGCCTTAAGTCGAAGTCTCTAACAACTTATACACTTCTACTTTACAGAATAAACCATTCCCTGATCCTGACCATTTCGTATGTTCTATGTATGTTTTAGTGAAATTGCTTTCAGCAATTCAGAAAATGTCCTTCTATTTCTATAAGAAATTACAGGAATTATCCACGTTTGTACCTACAATTGTAAGTAGTAATACTAATCTATTATTCTAAGATTTTAAAGAGGTAAAGTTTGTATGTTTATAAGTTTTGATGTAGGGGTAATCATACCAAATCAAATTTATTCGTAAGTCTGGGTATGTAGGCTTCGAAACAGTTGATCCGATTCTGTTTTTCAGAGTCTATGTTAAAAAAGAAGTGATAGTCTAATGGTGGGACCCTCGGACTGCTAAGTATAGGTTTTAAGTTTGAACCCAAGTGAGTCGCTATATTTCAAACATTCCCTTGGTACAATTACCGACAATAACGCGAGCGAAGCCGCGGGAATTACCAATTTTAATAGTAATTTCAAGGTTATCAAAAGTTAGTATTAAAGTATTGATGTACTTACAATGCGTGTTGCTGGATCCATATTTGATTACGTTTAGGTATATAATAAGCAGTTTGATGTTAGTCCATAAAACAATACAAAGTTAGTACCTATTGAATAAAACACATTTTGGAGATAATAATGTCCGTGAAGTTATAAGGGTTCCCTAAATTAAAATGCTTTGAATAAAGAATACGTTTTACGATTATCTTTTGTTATTGTGTTAGTGAGTTTAGTAAGGAGCTTAGTTTAAATGAGTATCTTATTGTTATTTTCTTTTATTTGTCTTTAGGAGGATGAATGTTTGAAAAATGCGATTACAACATTATACGTAGGCATAGTTTGCAAGGCTTACTTTTGAAAAATTATTGACATTTTCATGCAATAAAATGAGAAGTCGTGAATGGTATTAAAATATTTAGTTTCAATTCCCAATCACAATGCATCGCAGATACGTTATTTATACCAAGCAAGGAAATTGAAACTAAATATTTTGACACGGATAATACTGTATTCCCTTAGAAGCCACCCACGAATCATGAGCTGGAAAAACAAAAATAACAATTTCAAGAAAAAATATAGACCAATATTGAAACGTAGGTAACATAAACAAAAACTTTATCATTCGATACAATGCGGGGTAACATATTTTAAAACATAGGATCAAAATTCAGTCTAGGAAAGGCAAGTTAATAGATTCTGCCCCTTCCCTCCGGACCGCCAAATGGTGTAGACGTGTACTCAACCCGTATTTCTTTATTTATTAAGTAAATAAACTCAAAATTCAACTCAGTTAAATCGCGCATAAAAATAGGAGTGCATAAACCGGAAGAGCCGCAGTCCAACCTACGAGTTGTTACAATCACCGACCTCCTCGCTACTCCTGGTACCCTAGTACATCGAAGAAAGTCGGCCAATCTAAAGGTACGGATTACTCTTTTACCTGCCCACGCGCACAGCAACGCCCCTAAGAAGCGTCATTGGTCTGTCAAGGACAGCCTACCGTATGGAGTTGCCCATCGTTGTGTGCGAATACATATCTGCACATCACACTGCTACAATAACCTACATCGGCGGGCGTCAGTTGCGCAGGACCTCCTTGCATTTATCTTCTCCTGGTACATTTGCCGATTTTACTTTATCAAAGGTGGGCGTTACAAAAAACTTAGCCAGACACCAGACGATAGCACATAACTGCTATCCAGCTGTAACATATCATCTCTGAATTATTATCTCCTGGTACTCGGAATGGAAGAAATGAGTGGCAAATCCCTTTCTGAATCGGACATTACCGAGCAACCCGAACAATGCACACCTCCTAACTTCGTATCTCGACGCCACAAAAGGTCGGTAAATGATCTATATAACTACGACTCTGACTTCCGCGCATTCAAGGACGAAGTCAAAGAACTTATATCATCTTTAATGTCACCACAACAAGGAGAGATTAAAAAGATCTACCAGACTCTAATGGAAATCAAAACCACTAATAGCAACATAGAATCCTCCATGGCTTTTCTAGCGGCCCAAAATGAAGAACTGAAGTCCAAAATTAAGCATCTCGAAGAACAATCTAAAAATGATAGAAACTGCATCACAATTCTAGAGGATAAAATAGAAGACCTACAAAGAGGTAGCAGGAAGGCGAATTTAGAGATCAAAAATGTCCCCAAAATAACTAAAGAATCCAAAGAGGATCTAATAAAAATGACATTATGTTTGTCCAATGAAGTAGGCTGTAATATCACCAAACAGGATATTAGTGACATATATCGAGTAACTAACAAACGAACTAGCACAAAAAACAGCCCTATAATAGTTGAGCTAAAGTCGACTATTCTTAAATCAGACCTTTTGAAGTCAACTAAAGCTTTTAATAGAAAACAAAATGGAAAATTAAGTGCGAAAAATCTCGGATTTAAGACAGATGAGAATACGCCAATATACATCTCGGAACAGTTAACTGCAAAAGGAGCTCGATTACACTTTCTTGCGCGTGACCTGGCTAAATCTAAAGAATATAAATACTGCTGGACAGCCTACGGGAAGGTATATATTAAGAGGGATGATGATTCTCCTACTATTGTCATAAATAGTGAGTCACAGGTACAAAACCTTTTACAGCTTAAATGACTAGTTTTCTTCTTAAAAGCGACTTACAGTTGTTACTTTATTTTCTTACAATATTTCACCTTTTTGTTAAATTTTCATCGGTTTTTTAAGCTCTTAAAATTAATTAGAATTAAGTTAAACACTAAGTTAAGTAATACGTTATATTTTGTTTACCAATCGCGCCCTAACACTCATTCTTCATCACTTAAACCTACATCCACACATACCTTTACACACTCACAGACACACACATCCTTCCTCACTCACACACGAAATAATAATATAAATATATTTACGTTATCCTGTATTTATAAAACGTATCTAAATGGATAATACTCTACTCACCTTGAATGACATCGACAATTCCGAAATAGCACAAGTGTTTGATTGTGATATTGCTGACTTTACTAAGCATATAGCGCCTAACACTTCCGGTTTTGCTATTGTTTCGCAGAATATTAGATCTGTCTACTCTAATTTTGATGATCTTCAATTAAATTTACTCAATCTTGGAACGAATATTGATCTGGTAATCTTAACTGAATGTAGATTGAACTCAAATAAACCAATACCTCAAATAACTAACTATAACTCGTACCAAACTACAAATCATCTGAATAAGGCTGACGGTGTAGTTGCCTATATTAAAAGCACACACAAAAATAAAACAAGAGAAGTAAAGTTAGCCCATGCGTCTTGTTTAGAGATTCATGTAACGCCTGATATTAAAGTTATTGCGATTTATCGATCCCCTTCAACTGCGAACGCAGATCAATTTATTCACTCCTTAAACAATCACCTAGCTACCCTAGCATCAACTAAAACCATAATAATCACTGGAGATATAAATATTAATCTAATATACAATGAAAATGAGCAGTCACACGAACGTACAAACAGACTTAACTATCTCAATATGTTAGCAATGCATGGTCTACTCCCTGGTCACTCGCTTCCCACGAGAGACAAAAGCTGTCTTGACCACTTTATAATAAAACTCAAACCTAGCAACCAATTTGCAACCATTGCAGTTATTCACACGACCATAACTGACCATTTCATGACTTTCTTAAAAATTTCAAAACAAACCAATTTAAATAGAAGCTCAAAAACAAAAGCGGTTTTCAATTCGGAGATGGCGCTTGAGCTACTTAAAGTCAGTAACTTATCGGACCTATTAAAACTAGATAACCCTAACTCCCTTACTAATAACCTAATCGAAATACTACAAAATTGTGTCACACTCAGTACAATTACTATGAATATACCTTTGAAAAATAGAATCCTAAAACCATGGATGACAATTGGCTTGTTGCGCTGTATTTTAAATAGAAATCAAATGCAAAAGAAACTTAGGCTTAACCCATACAACGAGGTGCTAAAAATCACATACAAAAGGTATCGTAATTACTGTTGTACCATTATTCGAAAACAAAAGCGTAAACATGACAGAGTTCAACTTTCTAAAGCGCACAGAAATCCTAAAAAAACATGGGACATAATTAACAATATCACACAACGCAAACCTAAAAAAACAAATAATACGGAACTGCTAGATGTACACACTACCCCACAAAACTCTGTTGACAAAGTTAATGATTACTTCTGTAACATAGGTAAAATTCTTGCTGAAAACATCACAACTTCTCAGCCCTCAGTAGGCAATAGTATCAACCCTGACTCATTCTCGACAGACAGTTCTTTGGCCACTTCTTTTGTTCTTCTCGACACAGACCCCGACGAAGTTCGAGCCACTCTAATGAACTTGAAATCGGATAGCGCTGCCGGGTGGGACAAAATACCAGTCAACTTTCTTAAATCGGCACACGAACAAATTGTACCAATCATAACCCACTTTATTAACATTTGCTTCAAACAGGGACTTTTCCCGGACGCCTTGAAAGTAGCCCTTATAACGCCTGTGTACAAGTCTGGGGATAAGTCTGACCCGTCTAACTATAGACCAATTTTGGTCCTACCATCCATTTCAAAAATCCTTGAGAGACTTATTAACTCACGCCTCATTAAATTCTTATCTAAATATAAAATACTGTCACCTTCCCAGTTTGGGTTTAGACAAGGAAAGTCTACTGAGGATGCAGTTCTGTCTCTAACTTCTGCTCTTATAGATGGTGTAGATGGTGGAGCCAAGTGTCTAACTGTTTTTCTTGACCTCAAAAAGGCCTTTGACACAGTGTCTGTCCCCTTACATTTACAGAGGCTTGAACACATCGGCATAAGGGGACTCGCTCTTGATCTTTTTAAATCCTTCCTAAACAATCGCAAACAAATGGTTAAAATTGCGATGTATACCAGTTTCGAGTCAACCATCAATTTCGGAGTCCCCCAGGGCAGTGTTCTTGGGCCGACCTTATTCCTCATCTACATTAATAATCTCTGCAACATAAAGATTGATGGTGGGGTCATCATCTCATACGCCGATGATACTGCCATTGTCTTCACTGCAAAGACTTGGGATTGTGTTCGTAGATTGGCCGAGCGTGGCCTTGCGAAGATAGCAGCCTGGCTAAACCACAGTCTCCTCACACTAAATGCCTCCAAGTCAAACTACATCTGTTTTACTAAGTATAATAACTCGCAACCATCTCAAAATTTCCAAATAAAAATCCATAACTGTTCCAACCCACCAATCCCCGGCTGTTCTTGCCTAAAAATTGACAGATTACAGCATACCAAATATCTAGGGGTCATGATTGACCAGCGCCTGTCCTGGCACATGCACACTGAACTTATCATGAAAAGAGTTCGAAAACTGATCTGGACTTTTAAAACTCTGCGACATGTAGCTTCTAAGCAACTCCTGAAGCAAGTATACAACTCACTGGCCCAATCTATCCTCATGTACTGTCTGTCTTGCTGGGGTGGGACTACAAAACAAAAATTTTTGGAACTTGAGAGAGCGCAGAGATCCTTACTTAAGGTCATGTTCTTTAAACCCTTTAGGTACCCCACTCACAGCCTCTACCTATTATCTGACCTTTTGTCGGTAAGAAAGCTTTATTTGCTTCAACTTACACTAAAAAAACACAAATCCCTCCCGTATGATCCCTCTAAGTTAAAAAGTAGAAGGAGCTACTTAGTCGCTCCAACGGTTAGAGTTAGATCTGCTTTCGCTAAAAGACAATACCCAAGACAATCGGCTTATCTATACAACTTGGTAAATAAAGAATTACGAATATATTCCATGAAGCTTCGGGACTGTAAAAAAGTTGTAACCGATTGGCTTAAAACTAAAACCTACGACGATGTTGAGTCCATAATATCTACTCTTCAATAGCCAATTCCATTACATTGGGGTTGTTGTGCGCAAGGTTAGTGAATGAAGACTCATTTTAGCTTCTTTCGATCCCAAGACATTGTCGCAGGGCAAACCGACAAACGACAACCTACCTCCTGACCTATGCCTCGTCTAGGCGTGCAGGCGTGACTGATAAACAAGCAGACAGGATATAAATTGGGAACTAAACATTGCTCATTATCTCACCACACAACTTCACTCTCACACTCACACCCACACTCACTCACACACCTACACTCACTCATAATACACATTCCACGCGTACATGCGTGATCGGGCCTTTTTCTTTTTCTACATAACGCTCATTTATTTATTGGCAGAGCTGTTTGTCTAATTTCTAAGTTACCTTTTTATTTTATTTTATTGATTTATTTAATATTTTTTTTTAATTTTTGTTTCGCCTCTCATGTTTACATTGTCTACATTTCAATTGCATAAAAATGACAAGTGGAAGTACGGAGTCTCCTAATACAAGCAATTCCTTGCTTAAAAGGTGATCTCCAATAATATGTACCAAAATGCCCTTTTGTAATTGAAATAAAGTTTTTTTTTTTTTTTTTTCTGTCTTCCAAACTCCAATTAGGTAGCAGATGGTCTAACCGCGAACCAACGTTACCCCAATTTTCGGAATCACTTCGAGCAAAAGTAGAGCCGTATCCGAAAAATTTGGAGCCACAGACAAAACGTAATTGAGCAACTTTCGCACTATACACACTTGTTCGAAAATATATTTTTGGCCCGCAAATTTTGTTGCCAATATGAACATTGAGTTAGAAGTTAATTGAGTTGAAAATTTCAGTTGTTTTCAGGGTTGAACTGGTTATGATTGGATGTGTTTTCCATGGTGTGCACGGTGCTAGGCTTGTTCTGAAAGCACATCATCATCATCATCAGTCTATAACGTTCCCACTGCTGGGACACAGGCCTCCTCTCTATGAGAGGGAGTGGGCTGTAATGCACCACGCGGGCCCAGTGCGGCTTGGTAGATGTCACATGTCTTCAAATTTTTAGTTCTAAGAACATGCCGGTTTCCTCACGATGTTTTCCTTCACAGTTTTTGAGAGCAGCGGTGATGAAATAAATTACACAAAGTAATGCGCCTGCCTGGGTTCGAATCCACGGCTTACTGCTCGTAAGTCGGGACTGCCAACACTGGGCCACCGCTGCTCTCTTCTGAGAGCACGCTTGGTACTATTAGGCGTCATCATAATTTTGGGCGAAAGACGTCCACTGTTGGACAATTATTATTATTATTATTTTATTATTAATTCATTTATTTCAGACAAAGTCCATACATTTTACTAGTTAAAAATTAAAATTCAATAAAACACAACAATCCACAAAAGTAAAAACAACCCAATCATACACATTAGAATTACAATCAATGTCACAATTAAATTAAATATATAAATTAAATTCAAACATTACACATAAAAAACAATCAACAACAAAATTAGACATACACAATACAATAATAATCGCATGTCAAATAAAACGAGGAGAGGCGCTAACATGAAGCTGCATCCACCTCTGTGACACAATGACCATCTATTATAGTATCGTATAACATAAGCAGCGCCTAATGTTGTTCACCCAGACAAGGACCGCACTTCATACAATTTATTTCATCATCTCAAAACGGTGAAAGAAAAGGTCGTGAGGAAAATTCTTAAACGTGGAATACTACAAACAATTTTCTTCGACCAACGACCATCGAATCAGCCAATGACACTGGGATACAGGCCCCCAGGTCATTGGCCAATCCTTTGTTCTAATGTTTTGTTAATAATTACAGCCACACGGGTCAATTCACGCTTGCCACGGTCAGTCTTTGACCATCAATAACTTGCCAATTTCCTTTGTGCCTCGGAAAGCACGTTAATCTGTTGGTTCTGGCTGCCTTTTTCAGATAAGAGTAGAGGAAGACCAAAGTAACGATGGATGGACTGTGTGAAGGATGATATGGTAAGAATGGAGGTATCTGATGAGTTGACAAGTAATAGAGAAGTATGATAAATGGTAAATACTATCTGGGTGGTGGAGGCCAGATATTTATCAGTATTTTACTTTTCTTTGTAATAAATATAGTTGGGAAAAACCTATCCAAATAATGACTTTTTTTTGGAGGCGGTTTCATTTTCAGAAGCCAAAAAATTCGTAACAGATGCAGAGGCGATACTAGTAAATAAGATTTATGTCTAGCTAACAGAATCTTTGTCATGTAGACAAAGGTACTGTATATTAAAACTCTTTTTATAAAGAATACGACCTTTTTGTAATTAAATCAGAATCTCTTAACTTTATACAAAGCCTAAACTTACTTAGCAATCAGTCATTTTTCACAAAGTTACTCAGATAAAGTTGAAAAATATTAATAAATTTTTAATGGAGCTATAAACAAAGGAGTCTGCCCATTACATCGTACCATATCATGACAGTGTTTTGAACGTAGGCACGGAAAGATACATGACACGGACTACGAAGCCCTCTAGAACGTATCAACATAGTTTCAATACCCGTTTATAATGGGTTTAGAACAGTCATCATACGCAGTTATGATGGGTTTAGGACGTTCATCATAAAATCAAAATATTTTTATTTCACATAGGCCTACATGGGCATTTGTAAAACGTCGACAAAAAGGTGCTCGGTTCTGGTTGGTCGTTTCCTATGGAGAAGAACCGGCAATAAACTCCATGGTTACTCTTTTAAAATCATTTGGCTTTACAATTTTTCTATGTTACAGCGATGGCACTCAAATGTGAGTGGACATCGCAGGCCCGACAATAAGTCTTTGCTTACTACAAAACGTAGAACAAGATAAAAAGTTACCAAGGATCTAGGAATCTATAAGGCCTACAATGTCCACACATTTACAAACAATCGTTAAATAAGAAAAATAGTCTATACAAAAAATACGCGGTTATAGCCTATTCTATATTATTTCTATTAAAACGGACGCATGCGGCGGTTTTAGTCGATGTCGGAACGGTCTACTAGGCATAGTTCATAGTTTTTAATACAAAGAAAAATGTTTGGCTGATATGTTACATAGCACGGCCATGCATGATATGGTACGGTGTAGTGGGCAGAATCCTTAAACACAAAAGTAAATAATTTTATAAAAGTGGATATTTTTATTGACATTAAAATATCATTGCTCAGCCGAGTTTTAATAAAAGAGTGCCTGACAACGTTTTTAATAGAACCTAGTTAAGAAATATGTCTTGAAAGATGTTGAACGAGTGAAGCGTACAGTTTTCAACTTTTAACTAGCTGTCCTAACAGCACATTAAGATGAGCAACTCAGTTTTAATTAATATAAACAGGTACCCTTAGTAAAGGAATACATTGAAGACTCTCCGATTTCTTAATTCAATAAATAAGAAAGTAGGTACCTACTAATTTAAAGTTTTTAAAAGTGATCGTTTTCCCTAGAATCTATTAGACTTCCACGTGGCAAGAATAGTAACTCCTTTTTAAAACTTAGCTAGTCTGTTTGTTCTATTTAAGTAAGTACAAGCGAGAGCGTGTCGTGCCTTCTTCAAATTTGAGCACTCTCTCAATATGGTGAATCTCAAAATCTGGAGATATTAGAACAAATAGAATATTGAACAACTTCTAAAATGACATCAGCATTATCAACATCTAATGCTTAATTTACTAAGACTAGCGATCACACAGATAGACATGAAAATTGACTTTATTATACTACGTAGTATAATAAAGTCAATTTTCATGTCTGCTAGGGCCCAAGTGTTTCTAAGAATAGTATACTTGGGTATACTATTCTTAGAAACACTTGGGCCCTAGCAGAATATTGGCGATGTGTAATATCGCCGATGCCTTTTGGCCCCCAACAGGACAAATGTCATACTAAACTGTAATACTTATGTCTTCGATAAGTATTTTTTTTGTTGTTCTCTTTTTCTTTTGTTTTATCCATATAAAGCTAAAGCTCAATAAAGCTACCAGATGTTTGGTAACCTCTGGCTCTACAAGTCCTAAGCCGCGAAAGAAGTGTTCTACGTGTCATTGCATTGCGAGTCACCCAGTGACCAACGCGGTAAGTCTGTGTGCCTACTTTAATCAATTTACTTGGGTCAGTAGAAACATAGCAAAGCTGTTTGGTGGCAGAATAAGTTATGATAGTAGTGTACGAGTATCTCCGGAAAAGCTTTTGCACAAGAGAGCTTCTGGTTTATTATTTAGCGGCAAGACAGCTCCATGATTGCGGATCTAGTAAAGAATGTGAAAAATTAATAAAAATAAAAGAATGACATTCCATGATACGCCTGTAATCATTGGAAGATTAGGCATGGACGTGTTCCTATAGCACACCCTTCACCAATTGCGTTTATGTTTCATGTAGTCATATGGGCGAGCATATTGCCATAAACCGGGCGCGTATCAAAATTCCGGGCTCCTGCTGTGGTGTGAAATTCCTTATGGATAAACATAAACCCAAAAATACTTTCGCCAAATTATAAATAGATCCCATGAGCTTTACGGTCCCATCATCTGCCTATCCTTTTCCCAAACTATCTTGAGGTCGGCTTCCAGTCTAACCGGATGCAGCTGAGTACCAGTATTTTACATAAAGCGAATGCCTATCTAACCTCCACAACCCAGTAACTAGGGTACGATACCCCTTTGTAAGACTGGATGTCAGAGGCTTCTGACTTTTTGGTAACGACTGTCAATGATCTACAAATGACAGCTGAGACCAACGGCTTAACGCGCTTTCCGAGGCATGGAGGAAACTCGGTATGTACCTAATTATGGTCACCAATCCACGGACCAGCCTCAGCAAGCACGGCTTAACCTTAAAGATCGACCCTTGCGGCTGTTATTATTAAGCCACGTGCTGGAAGCTGTAAGGTCCCAAAATGACGAATTTTCGGAACTTTTACCTGACATTGTGAAGGTAAATATTGTTGATTTTCCACCAATAACAGAGAGATATTAACATGTTTAATTCAACTCTGCAGTTATTGAATTACATCGGTTCATTATACTCCAAGGTTTTACGATTCATTCCACAAACCCAGATTATAAACGAACAATATTTATTATCTCATTTGTGAAAACAATAGCGCTTTTATTAGCAAGTAATAACGTTAAGGGACGTTTAAATTGGGATAGAAAATAAAATTTTATTTCGCAATTTAAAATGTTAAAACGAAGTCTCCTTGTTTTTGCTGATTGTTGCGTATTCGTGCGGAATCGAAGTGTGGTTTTGTTTTTTCAATGGGCGTATTTTTATGAAATAAAAATTATTGGAAACGAGAATCAAGCATTCTGTACATCAGTGTTCCGCAAACTTTTTGTGCTCAAGGTACTAAATACGGTACACCGGTGTGCCACGGCACACACTTTGCGGAACACTGCTGTCCATCAAACAAGTGTTACTTCATCATCATCATTTCAGCCCAAAGTGTCGCACATTGACCGGTCCCGTGCGACTTGCATCCAGTGGATCCCCGCAACCTTCACCAGGTCATCGGTCCACCTAGTGGGAGGCCTTCCAACGCTTCGTCTTCCGGTTCACGTTAGTGTTACTTAAACTGTGGAAAATTGTATGCTGGGAATTGTTCTTTTGATAGTCCAGCCGGGTAATGCTAGCCATCTCCTAAAAGTGACAAACCGATTCAGGTCATAAAAATAAGTTCTATTGTATGGAAGCGGCAAACCAAAGCTGTACAATTGGAAGTGTCAGTCACTCGTGCGACAGGCATGGCTGGGTGGAACCGTTTGATACCGGCTTTACTATATTGGTATGCCTCGGGGCAAAAAATATAAGGCAACTTTGGCCGTCATATGAATGTCTCTTGTTTCGAGTGCAGATGAATTGGAAATTGTTTGGAAAAGATTTTTTTTTCCAAACTAGATATTATTGTTACTTCCTTTATTTATTTCTTAACATATAATTTACCTTTTTTATTTCATTAGAACAGAGTCCATACTTTTTAAAACCCCTCGAAGCCTAAAATTGTTTTGTTTGAATCATTTGAGGATTCAGATAGGTGGACATCATTTTCAAAGAGTTAAGTAACTTTACGATGACTTTCAACAGCATTAATAATAGTGGATTACAGCCATAGAGAGGAGGCCTGTGTCCCAGCAGTGGGAACATTATAGGCTGATGATGATGATGAATAATAGTGCTTGTTTATTTTGGCGCGTACCTCCGCCACCATCAATTTTGTCAATGCAATTTATACGGATAATTTCATATTACTTAATTATTTTACTGCCTCATTGGTCGAGAGGTCGTCAGTGCGACTGCTGAGCAAGAGTTCCCGTGTTCGATTCCTGAGTCGGGCAAACTGTTATTGGATTGCTTAGCAGCAGCCACGGAGTTTGGAATATTCCTCGGTTCGTGGCAATAGGCTGGCCATACTTAACTAAAACTTGGTAATAGGCTCGCCCCCTATTACATGAGACTTAAACATAACTGGCTAAATGTGGGTGTAAGTACTATTAGGTACACCTCTGCCTAACCCTTCAGCTATTACAGTCGTGATGATATATATCATGAGTATAAAATTTTACAAATGAACTACCAGCGTGATATCGTTCAAGGGTCAATAAAACCATTTCGCACTATACAGGGTGTAACGGAAAGGGTATATACATACTTAAGGGTGTGCTACTAACAGACGATCAAACTGAACATGTTCCATCGGACAAACATCGTAATAGCAAAATAAATATCAACTGCCCCATACATTTGGGTTGAATAGGTATTGCAATTTTGTATGAGGCAGCAAATAAGTATTTCACTGAAAAACATGTTTTATGATGAGAAACATGTTTAGTTTGATGGTCTGTAGCATACCCTTAAGTATGTATATACCCTTTCCGTTACACCCTGTATAAGCTGTTCGGTAGCTGATGTCAATTCATCATTTCTGACTTTTCTTACTTAACGCTGATCAAAACGTCACACACTGTTAGGCCATTTATTACGTCCTAGTTTACGATTTGACGTCTTTAAAGAACATCTCTTTACGTAGGTAGGTATACTATAAGCCTGTCACTCAAAAGATATCATAATATTCTACATTACCCGCCGACACAAAACCTTTTCTCCATCCAAATGCCATTCTTACAAGAACATTACAGCTAGAAATGTCCTAATATCCCGAGTGGCAACGTTGAATGAATACTAATAGCTTAAGCTGCAGGGTATTTACGGATCACACTCGCATTCCGATTGGCATTCAATTTGGCAATTCACATTTTTAGATTACTCTGCCCAAAAAAGCGTAGTGTTTAAAATTTTGATTTCGTGTCTGTCCCACTTAAGAGGAGCTCGTGGCTAAATAATAACAGCCGCCCGGGTCGATCTTTAAGGTCAAGCTGTGCTTGCCGAGGTTGGTCCGTGGATGGGTGACCATCATTACATACCGAGTTTCCTCCGTGCCTCGGAAAGCATGTTAAGCCGTTGGTCCCGGCTGTCATTTGTAGATCTTTGACAGTCGTTACGAGTAGTCAGAAGCCAAAAAAAAAGTCTGACATCCAGTCTTACCAAGGGGTATCGTATTACCCAGTTACTGGGTTGTGGAGGTCAGATAGGCAGTCGCTTCATGTAAAATACTGGTACTCAGCTGCATCCGGTTAGACTGGAAGCCGACCCCAAGAGAGTTTGGGAAAAGGCTAGGCAGATGATGATGTCTGTCCCACTCATATATTATTGTGGAAGAACAAAATATTAATAATACTGGTAAACAAAATTTATCCAAAATAAATATTAAGTTACCGTCGAACGTTTACCTTCATGATTTCCTTACATTCTATTTTTTTTTAAGTCGATTGTAATTATACATAGAAAGTGAAGGGTGAAGTTTATAGTTATCGGATTGTGATGGGCCTTTTTTGTTGAGTTCCTAGAGATGTGGAGAAGAAAGAATTCTATAAACTTCGTTCCACCTTTTAAGTATTTTTTGTCTAATTGCCCTCGGCAATTTGTATTATTATGTAATGGCTTGAAGCCAACACCACCAAGCATTGTGTAATAAATTGCTATGTAAAATATTAAATTTAATAAAATATTTAACTTGCCCCATAGGTGGGACGATTGATGGGGTAGAGTGGTATGATTCCAAACAATTTCTCTAAACATATATGAGGAATAGACTAGGAATTTCTTTGCGAGCTCGTGAGCTCGTGGCTAAATAATAACAGCCGCACGGGTGGATCTTTAAGGTTAAGCCGTGCTTGCCGAGGTTGGTCCGTGGATGGGTGACCATAATAACATACCGAGTTTCCTCCGTGCCTCGGAAAGCACGTTAAGCCGTTGGTCCCGGCTGTCATTTGTAGATCTTTGACAGTCGTTACGAGTAGGCAGAAGCCAAAAGTCTGACATCCAGTCTTACCAAGGGGTATCGTATTACCCATTTACTGGGTTGTGGAGGTCAGATAGGCAGTCGCTTCATGTAAAATACTGGTACTCAGCTGCATCCGGCTAGACTGGAAGCCGACCCCAAGATAGTTTGGGAAAAGGCTAGGCAGATGATGAGACTAGGAATTTCTTTCAAAGAAATTCAGTTACGCATTCGGACTGCTGAAGTAATTGTGACCTAGACATTGTAACATGATGGAGAGGTTCCATTAAGAGCCAACAGGCATTAGTAAGTACTGTTTGTATGTAATCGAGATTTCTAGTGTCTTTTCGGCCTTTTTGGAGTAGGTGGATTATTTCTTGGTATTGTCCTGGCTACACTTCCACATTCAGACCTTTTTTGCGGATTAAGGTGTTTGATTGATCATTTTCCTTGTACTTGTATTTTAACGGCAATTTTAAAAGGTAAAACATGGGGAAAGGAAGTATTGCAAAGTTTTAAACCATTTGAGGTTCTAAAGAAAAGTTCGTTTGTCGTCGATAGCAGAGTAAAAAAAAAAACGATTTTCAACGAAATTAAATTTTATAATTTAGCTAAAACCTCATGGCTTAGTGAAGCACTCCTTTACTTTGCTAGTTTGTCAGGATCTCTGCAGCGTTGAAAGTGGATGCGCTAAGAAATAAGTTAATATTTCAAAGAAAGCCTTGCGCACGTTCGAATATAATCCTAGGAAACTTCTCTTATACTCTACAAAATATTAACCACTTAATAATTTATACTTTTAACAATATTTTACACTGTAAGCCCTCACAAAAATAACTCCACATAAGTACTGTACACTTGAAGGAGTCGTTACCAAGTTCTAGGAACAGTGAATGCACTTCGTGCAGAATAACTGCGAAAGTCTTAGTATTTCTCATTCTCGTTCAGTTTGGGCCATTACATTTTCTGTCTGAACTAGAGTTTGTCGGATTTTCTCACGTTCGCGAGTTAACTGCTCTCATGTTAACTGTAGAGGTAACATGTTAGTCTAGTTTTGTAACTTTAACAAGAAATTTGACCACAGATTCGATTTTTAAAGAAGTTGTGTTTGTTGTTTTAAAAATGTAAGAATGTTACGCCTGTTGCTCAATACACATCTCAATTATTTAAAAGAAATGTGAGTAAGTACTTACTTTGTTCTAAAGACGATAAAGACCAAAAAAGTCTGAACAATCTTCGGTCCTTTGTAACTCCAGCAAAAGATGAGAAATATACAAACTGTGTGTAACAGCCTCATTACCAATAGCTTTTATTCTTATTTTGAATTTTGTTTCGTTTTGGCTGGAAACAACAAATAGCTCATTGAGAAAGTTTTTCTTTATTTCTGTGATAAAAGTTCTTTTCTTTTTTTATTTAGTAACTTTAATAGCTTGGGCTTTCACAATTTCTCTTGTTTGTTCTCAGATTTTTCGTGTCTGAATTTTGGAAGCCTAGATTTAAATTATGTCCTGGGATAAGAATTTATTAACTTTGAAACACTTGAGTCGCATTACCTCGCAATTTTACGGAGCGAAACTTTGATTTGTTTCCTCATTTTGATTTCATTATCATTTTATGTAACTTTTAACGTTGTTTGAGACTCACACTTTTTTGGCATAAGGTAAAAAGGGCTATTACATGTCATGGCGCATTTCATACATACTAGATTTCAGAAAGATATTAAACACTTTGTATTTACGTACGAGCATTCCTGATCCCTATACGATTATGTTCGTAGACAAACTCAATGAATCGAATGGGCGTTCCGCCCAATCGTCCCAAGATTGACGCCTGTTATAATTTTTCTTGCGGTTGACTTTAGGAGAGCGTCTTTAAGAATAAAAGTGTCTGTCACAAATTTTCTGACAGTAAGTATAGTGTTTTCGATTCAAATGTAAGGCCACAAAACGCAATAATCATAAATTTTTTAAATAAAGAACGCTTATGAATGAAAGAATAAACATTTCACTTTTTCCAGCCTTTATTTAAACACAGTATGCTGGTCTTGTTCTAAAAATAATAAAAACTGCATCCCGATTAAAAACGAGAATCGTTTTACAATAGCGGTTCCAAATGTAAAACGTATTTACATTTTAACAACGCTTTATAAAAACTGTATACATAAGAAAAGTTGAAAAAACTGAGAATTTTAATGCAAGCTTTCATAGTTATTCACTTAATGCCATAATAATATTTCATTGTAGTGCGGTTTACATTTTTCTTTGCACGAGAATGAAATATGCGGAGGAGCGAAAAGACTGACAAATGAGTTTAATGTTTAGTCTGTGGTATATGTTATTTTTAACCCCCGACCAAAAAAGAGGGGTGTTATAAGTTTGACATGTGTATCTGTGTGTGTATGTCTGTGTCATCGTAGCTCCTGAACGGATGAACCAATTTCGATAAATTTGGTTTCGTTTGAAAAGTGTTTTTATCGAGAGATGACTATCCTACTCTTG
This sequence comes from Cerastis leucographa, assembly GCA_963082945.1. NCBI lineage: Eukaryota > Metazoa > Arthropoda > Insecta > Lepidoptera > Noctuidae > Cerastis > Cerastis leucographa. The sequence continues at coordinate 16,565,642 of OY720358.1, read as the reverse complement.
GGCATAGGCTTTCCTTTTCTTTCACTTTTCTCGGTGTTGCGCCTCTTCTTGTTAATCAACAAAAACTGCGAAAGTTATAAATTAAAATAAAAACCCGTGCTTTTTGGGAAGAGGAACGTGGAGGAGGGGGGGCGGCTACATAGCCGCCCCACCCCCTGGCGATACCCATGGTGAGTGACAAGATTTCAAATTTCGACCAGACCTGATGAAGTGGTTTATATCCCTTCATCAACTAGAAAAGAGGTGATGATCTTCAAACGGCTGAGCAGATGTTCTCGAAAAATAGCTAAAACACTCTCGATTAAAACACCTTTCAATCGAAACCAATTTTATCAAAATTGGTTCATCCGTTTAGGAGCTACGATGCCACAGCCAGACACACAGATACACAGATACAGACGTCAAACTTATAACACCCCTCTTTTTTGGTCGCGGGTTAAAAACAAAAAAAAAAAACAGTTTTTTTTTTGATTGGACTTTTACAAGCTTCTACTAGCTGATGTCATAAGGAGTAATCTAAGCTACTTTTACTTCAGAGAAGGGATTAGGGTTCTGTGTAAATAATTGAAATCCTTGAAATTGTTAACAAAATCCGATTTCAATGAGAAATTGATATTTTTATAAAGTTGGTTTCGTTTGAAAAGTGTTTTTATCGAGAGATGACTGTCCTACTACTGGGCATAGGCTTTCCTTTTCTTTCACTTTTCTCGGTGTTGTTTGTTTTGTTTTTTGTTGTGTTGTTCACGCGGAGAAAGTTAGCTAACAGAGTCAGATATAGAATAGCTGTTAAAGGACTCTATAAGCAGGTTTATTCTAATGCATACTTAGGTAGCGTCAGCACCTGTGTCGATATGTTAATGTAATTACCAAATGGAACGATGCGATTGCTAATACCGACACGGATGTATAATTTTAGTTCGGTCCTGGAAACCGTCGCCGCGTCGTTGTGGTATTTTAGGAGAAAATCTCTTAGGCACTTCTGAAAAAAAAAATATATAAGAGGTTTATTGAAAAAAAAAAGTTCAATTGAAGAGTCGAGTTGTAAATAGTACCTACTCTATTTTGTTTTTAAAATTACGTTCCACGGTGTTTGAAAATAAATACAAGCAAGTTAAAATCAAAGAACTGTGTAATACTAATACATTTCTCGTCTTTTTATTTATTCATGTTTGACAAAATTCTGTTAAAGAAAAGACAAAATATGCGTCATATACATTTTCATCTGTTTCATATGGTACACATTTTAAAAACATTTCTATCTACCTATAAGTTGGTAAAGCAAAGTCAGAGATCAAATCGTAACTTCAATAGTTTTGTTCATCCGTGTTAGGCAGTTGCACTTAGAATTAAACGGTGGCAGAGTTATATTTATGGGACACCCGGATTTGCGTCCTGAGTGCAAGGTTTTCTGAAATAGGTATATTCCTTTTAATATTGCAGATGCAAAACTTTACCTTTTTTTAGGAAGACTATACAGGGTGTAACGGAAAGGGTATATAAATACTTAGGGGTGTGCTACAGACCATCAAACTAAACATTTTTCTACATCGGACAATCGGACCGGAATGGGACATCGTAATAGCGAAAAAATTTCAGCTGCCCCATGCATTTGGGTCGAAGAGGTCTTGAATTTTTGTATGGAGCAGCAGATAATTTTTAGTTGCATGCTAAGCTTCTTCGTTTTAAATTGTCCTAGTAACTTCCAAAGTACTTATTTCTGCTTTCTAGACTTCGAATTTCCAATATCTTTTTTACTAGCGGCTGCCCGCGACTTCGTTGGCCTGGATATTTTGATGGGCGATTGTGTGTGTGATTATCCGGGAATAAATATTATACATAATGAAACTTTATTATACTTTCTATTGAAATTGAAATAAACCTGTCTATTGATGAAAAGCGCATCAAAATCAGTTTCGTTTATAATAGTACTAGCTGTCCCCGGCATGCGTTGCAATGCACTTTTTACCTACCCTATCTACCTACCCTACCTACCCTGCCCTACCCCAAACCTTCCCTGGACTACGACAAACATTTTAAAACCAAAATCAGCTAAATCGGCCCAGCCGTTCTTGAGTTATAAAATAACAACGAAAAGTGGCATTGATTTTTATATATATTGAAGTACAAGTATCAAAGTATATAAATATAAATATAAAGTATAAAACAACATCGAGAAACCAATGGATCATTAAATTTACAGGTCACAAAAATCTACGTTATCGGTCCATTTCACAGACAGTTTATCAGAATTATCAGCTTTGTGTGTGTTTGAATGCACGTCCAGTCCACACTGAACGTCGAACGATCCAACAGATTGCAACGGAGCTGTATGGGCCTTATCCATTCGGATTCAAATCTCATAATCTGAATGGATCTGGAGGGCTACTCTCTTTCTCGGAAACGTAACTTCGGCAACGAACGAAAATTAAACGTAGTTACGTTTGTGACCCTACTCTATATAATTTGCGGACGCACACAATAACATTCAATACATTCGTTGTCTGTAAATTCGAACATCTTGTGTGCGTCCCAAGAAACGAACCGGGCACAAATATTTTTTTTTTCTGAATCGGGAATTGAACTTCATTTATTCGTTAGTTATTTTTTTTTATTAGTTTCAACAGCAGTTGTTACTGTATCTATTTTTGTTCTCACCATTTATGTTAGCCATCTTTTAGGTGTTTACATCTTCCTTGTGCATTTAATCTTCTTCTTTATACTCGGTTCCTCAACGCAGGATCATAACTCATCGTGTTGATTTTTTGTCCTGTCTTTGCTGCAGATATTCCACCTGACCTGGGGTAAACCATAAACAGTTTGAACTCTGTATGAATATCGTAAACACATATGTGCTGACACAAATCTTCTCAACAGTGTAATGCAAATAGTGTAATAATTTATATGAAGACGTTACCAAATCTCACAGAATAACTTTATGCAAATATACGTATGTGTGGTTCTGATAAAGGATTTAAAGACTTAATTAACATAATAGATATGATGCTCTGTACCTATGGTGAAGGGTTTATATTATATGAATCATTTTTAAAGTGTTATTTCGTTTCGCAAATTAAACTATTTTATTGGAAGACTAGTGTCTCGAGACGAAAGTCTATGACCAGTGTGTATTGCCAGTGATTACATACGGAACCGAAACGTAGTCGCTCACAATGGGCCTCATCGGAAGGCTTAAAGTCACCCAAAGGGCAATGGAGAGGGCTATGAGTTTCCTTGCGTGATCGAATCAGAAATGTGGACATCCGCAAGAGAACCACGGTTACCGACGTAGCCCGAAGAATTGCCAAACTTAAGTGGCAGTGTGCAGGGCACATTGCATGGCGACCGCGAACCGGAAGACGAAGCGTTGGAAGGCCTCCCACTAGGTGGACCGATGACCTGGTGAAGGTTGCGGGGATCCGCTGGATGCAAAGTGCACGGGACCGGTCAATGTGGCGTCACTTGGGGGAGGCCTATGTCCAGCAGTGGACGTCTTTCGGCTGAAATGATGATGATGATCACTGGAAGACTGGTTTTTGGTTTGTTTGGTAATGGTCTGGTAAAGAACTATTTTGTGTATTGAGTTAAGTTAAAACGTCAATAAAACGATAAGAAAAAAAAAATAGATTCAAAATCAAAAAATTGCTAGAGAGTTACGGCGCCACAGACAGACACTAATGTGTCTGTCTTACTTACTCATTCACTTTTTCCTTGAAGGTTCATACTATAAAACAAAACACAAATTTGTATGATTATTGAAAATAATATCACTTTCTTCTGTATACTAACTAATACACTATTTATAAAACAAAATAAAAAACATTACATAAACTAAATAATAACAAACTGTATAAAAGGGCATGAAAAACTCCTCCTCCACTCTGTTAGCTGGTAATGTCCCTACAAGACTGGCGGCGTTGCCACGTTGTATGGTAACATAAACTCTAGCCTAGCTCTAGCCTCTGGCAAGATAAACGCAAGCCCTTGGGTCACGGGAAGCATCAAAAAGGCGTTTTGAAATTTCCTTGAACATACTGTGAGCATTCAGAACCCACAGCCCTAGAGTTTCAACACGAAATGGCCAGAAAGTATAGTTTCCACAAAAGTGCAGCCACAGCGGCAGCGCCAACACAGCACGATGAGCTTGAAAGATGTGATTGTATTTTCTTACTAATATTAAAAGGTTTACCACACAGTAAAACAAGCAACTTAATCTGAATGACGGCTGCGTTACAAATTATACCCAACTTTTCCCACTTCAAAAACCTTTTAGCACAGTGTTCGAGTAAAATTGTGGTAATAATTCAACGCGTATAAAGCCCTTAGTTTCACCACTAGTTACATAATAAACTTTGATATCAATTTAGCTTTACAAATAAGCCTAAATTCAGCACTAAGCTTGTCAAGTCTAATCTCAGGTTCTAAACTTGAGGCTAATAATTGTTGGATCTAAGTAAATGACATGCAAATGAATATTATATCTTACAAAGATTTGAATAATTCGATGTGCTCTCGCCTTACTTAAAAAGTATTTACACTGAAACAGGTGAGCTCGCACATCCCGCGTTGAACGAAACATAAGATATCAGTGAGACTAAGTGAGACACTTATATCTACGTAGTACGTACTAATTATGAAAGTTTTTTGACGCGCTAGGGCGCTTCTAACTATTTAAATCTTTTATATACTAGGTTTGTATAAGCCTTTGAAGTTATATTTAATGTTTGTCTTATGAAAGGGTTTTTTTTATTTTGTCAAGGGATTTGTTTAGTTTCGAACTTGGTTATCCTTTTGTAAGATGAATTGTGTTGAAAGTTTACGGTAAGAAACCTAATCTGTGAATTACAGGTATTTTTCCTGATATTACGGACTGATATTTATTCACTTGACAGTAGCATTTAAACCTACTGATATTACATATAAATTAGATAGCATTGCCGACTCGTAGTCACACCAGAGCAAAGTCAGGCTTTACCATTGTTTTATTATTTGATGATAATATTCTAAAAACAGAATCCAAAACCCTGAATCGAATATTTTTTTTCAAAAATATTTGAAACAACCTTAAACTTTTTTGAAAAGTTGTGACCTTTTTTTTTGCAAAAACCTTTTGTTACATATGAGCCGTTTAACTCAGTAAATAACTTTTGGAATGACAACTTTGATAAAATATGGGATAATATGTTAGATTCATTGTGCCTATTAAATTATAATGTGCTGTCTACAGTATTACGTAATGATGTGAAAATTAATTCTGAAATGGTGCTAGCTCTTATTTTTCGACTTAGATTTAATTTTGCCGAAAGCTTTGTTTTTGCAAGTTGCAACCTATGCTTTCATCAAACCTTGGGGTAGAACATTATAGACTCTGCATATATTGTTTCTCACACTTATTCTGCTTTAGTATTACGTTTGTTGTTTTGGTGAGCGTCTAATGCCAGAGTGTTTGAATAAAATTCTGAAAACTGTGAACAGAGTAAGACCAAAGAAACGATCGATGGCCTATGTTAAAATATGGCTGGAAAGGAAGTGACTGCGATGATGATATAAAATTACGGAAGAAGAAGACATGCTGTACTAACTACAAATAAATTTAAGGGCAAATCTGTGAAATCTTTAAATATAAATCCTCACTGCATCTCGGAGTATCATAAAAGAAAAACTTCAGTGGTAAAATGGCTGCTTACGAATATTATCGGAAAAGGTCTCATTATGCCACCCTGGGGGACGCCTGGAAAGGTTTGGGACATCATAAAAGAGTACGTGATACAATAACAGCGGAATATCGCTGTAGTTTAAACAGTGTTGTCTGCTTTGCGGGGGCGATAGTATTGCGCGAAAATGGTGATACCTGCTGTTATGGATAATGTGGAAGTAGTTTGTGGGTGTGTCGAATGCTCTCGTTAGTGCAAAATGTAACAGCAAATTAGCTGTTACTGCAAGTCTCGCTTTTATCCTGTTATTGTGGGTGGGTAAATTATTATGATGTTTTTGACTATCGTAATCTACACGATGCTCTTGAAATTATGTGTCATAAATAGAAAATCAAAGATACATACATATAACTACTTCAAAGACTATAAGTAGAAAACATACATTTATGTTTGACTGAATTATTTTGTAAATGAAGGAATCTAATATCCCTCTTTACATTTCTCTAAACATTTATCTTAAGTATATCGTGTTACAAAGTAAAGGTAAATACAAACAACCTTTGAAATCTAAATACTCCTTAACAACCCAACCAGATGGTTTTCAGAGAACTTGTATCTTAAAGGGTTTATTTGATCAAAAGTTTATTTTTAAGGTGATAACTTTCATAAACGACCTTTTCAAACGTGTTTTCATTGACTTAATATTAACAACTGTTGTTTGATCTTGAAATCTTTATGCGTGAGTTATTTTATTTACTTTTACTTACTTACTTTACGAAGATATGGTCAAAGTTCTTTGGTAAAACCTTTCTACGGAATAAAACAATTTATTTAATTGTTTCAAATCAATCGTAGCATTTTGTGAATAATTGAGCCCATCAAATAAGGCAATAGCAAATTAGCTCAAATATCAAAATTTTCAAATATAAATGTGCGGTTTAAAAAACGGGTCATGAAATAAATTCATTCGCCAAAATGGCTATATTGGGTGGAAGGTTTAATAGGTATATTGTGAAGTATACATAAGTAACTTGATATATTTTTAGGACAGGGGTAAAATTTCTTTTAGATGTGTTGCTCCATGAATGGCTTTCTATTTATGACAAGAGTTTCTTTAGGGTTCCGTAGCTAAATGTCGAAAAAGATATAATATTGCATATTTTAATTTATAATTTAGCGTACGTACTAAAAAGGGTAATGTTATGTTACCCTCTTATGTTGTTTTCCACAAACAAATTAACATAATTAATTTAATGATAGTTTATTTAGTCATACTGCCAAAAACATAACTTATTCCGATGAAATCCGCAAAAATGACACCAATGAAAACATCAACATTCAAATTCATAAACATTGAATGTTTACATTCAAAATTAAAAAAAACAATTTTCAAACGAATATAATATATTCTCGTGTATTAATTAAAATTCTGGAAGTGATAAAATTTTAACTATATGATACCTCGTTAAAAATGTACACCTGATGAAATAATGTCGGTCAACCGCGGCTGGAGCGTCAAAGTTATATGAAGTCCTTGCTGGACCAAGTTGCATTATTAATGGTCTCCTGACGTTAGCTAGAACAGCCACAATTTTGTATAAAGTGTCTGTTGGTGATATCAAAATGTTTCATTCTTGTTATTTTGCAGATTTTGTAACAAGCCGTAATATTATATGAGAGCTAGTTTGCAAGGTTAGACAGGAATTATTTTAGGTTAACTTACTTAATTATAATTTTGTTTAACTTTTTAGATTCGCCTGTAAAAGACCTGATACTGTTACATTGTGCCAGTTATGTTTTTGTCTCAGGTACTAAAGGGCTTGCTTATTGCCATCAACCGGCCAAAATACACCCTCTGTGGCTACTACTGAGTAATTTCAATAACACTCCGCCCGACCTTGGCACTGGCTGCAGAACCTTATGCTTAGCAACAGCACTGGCAACGACTAAAACAACGAGGCTTCACTTATCATTAGAGATCGAAATATATAATTACCACACCTAACTTAATAATTAATTGAAGTTTATGCAATTAAACTATATAAATTCCGATCTCTGCTTATAATATTTCACTGAACACAATAACTTAATTCAATACAAACTCACAGCTACAAACGTCGTGTCTTGTTAGTAAATTTACATCTTTAAGAATAAGTTCATTCCTGTATATTTCTCCGTCTTCAACATATTGCGAGCGTTCTTCAGTTCAAACGAGAACACTGTCAGGTCGTTTATAATTTGTATCTTATTTTCCAACGTTCTCTACATTTATTTTAAGTTCATTCTCTAATATTCCATTTGCATTGTTCTATATATCTACGGTCTCAAACGTTCTACGTCCTGTTTTTAAAAGTAGAAATCTTTTGTAGAGTGAGAATAACAGTTGTATTCAAATATACAGCGCGCCATAAAAAAAAACCGGTGTATATACCGGTGAATTATTATCGTTGTAGTTTTCATCTGTGATTTTGAACAAAAAGAACACGCGTGTCGGATTTACTTTTGTTAGTAATATTTTGACAGAGATTTTTCAGAGTCACGTATCAACAGTTTATTCTATTGTAAAAGACCTATTTATAGCCTTAGAAACATTTGTCGTCTTAAAAACAACAAACAACAATATTTCTGGACATCGGACTGGCACGGACACGACTAAACTTACGGTCCGAAGTGAAACTTGTTGCAAAAAATCGTAGAAACTGAGCACTGTCAGATACCGTACTGAAGTATATTTTAGTGTCCAGTGTTTCAAGTCCGTTCTGCAATTTGTCCTTACCCATTCGGCTTATGCATAATACCTAATGATATAGTTAGGAAGAAAGAAAGAAAAAGTATTTATTGGATTCACAGGGGAAGTTATAAAAAAAATAGTGCGTGGAGTCCCTCCGCGCGGAAGAAGTGAAACTTCGTAATCCTACACGCATGCGTTCGAGTGCCACGCTTTCACTCTCGTTATTTTATTGAGCTTCTAAATAATATTTTGTTGTTTTCTTGTAGTATTATTTTTATTACATAATTTTTACATAAGTTTATTGAGGTTATCCTACTCATGAAAATTGAGCGAAGGCCGAAGCCACCGCAAGCACCGAAGAGTCGAATGCATGACTGTTTGCACCCCATCTTGCGTACCTAGTAGAACTTCGTAGTCACAAATCTTGTAATAGCGCCATCTCTTAGTGGGTAATAGAAAATATTCCCCCTCCATGAAAACGTTAAACTTGTTGGAAGTCGCATAAGAAGTTTCACTTCAAAAAGTAACCAATTTTTACTAAACTAAAACACAAACTAAACTAAATTGGTATTGTAAGAGGCTTAAAGGCCTCTATCTTAGCACGAAGAAGTAAACCATTCGCTGGAATCAATAGTCCAAAAACGTTACCCGATACAAGGATCTAGGTCCTTATGATCAACGGTAACAACAGGCAAACCAATGACACTCAAACAAATTATTCAAAATAATATAAAAATCCTCAACCAAAAAGGTTTGAAAGCCTTGGTACGAAAAATTATATTATAAGTCCAAAAGACTTTGGAACACATGCGTATGTGATGTCATAATTCAACGGCGACTCAGCTGCTGCGAATTATATTGCGTGTTCGGATTTACAACGTATTTTTAATCTGAACTGTGTTTAATTCCCGCGCCATTCATCGTCGCCAATCCTAAGATCCTTTGGGACAATGGGCAAGACAATAAGAAGGCTAGTTCTAAGTTCAACAAACTTCATAATTGTAATACAAACCTAAGCTTTTTCAGTTGCATCTTTGTAAAAAATTTTGATGTAGGTTTTCAAAAAGAAGTTCAGATAGAAGAGTTATTAACAGATATATTATATTTTATGGTTTAACACTTCGTCCTTCGGATACCCACGTTTGAAATCTGAAGACGTTTCTTTTTAATTTCGTCCTTGGCACAATGACGTTTGACATTAATGACATACATAACTGATATTCTTTATTTATTCCTAATTCAAATTCAAATTTCAATCAGAATATAGTTTATCTGCGAGGGGCTGGGAGACAAATATTCTAATCCATATCCATTGTATAATTGTGTAAGGGCTTATCCACATCACCACGTCACGACACCGCCGTGAAATGGTGCGGTGTCGTGGCGCGTCACGTTGACGTGACGTGCTAGTGCACGGGACGGCAACGTTGCCGCCAAATACAAATCGCTTTATTTTAAGTTTCATTAAATCGAGTTTGGAGTTTCGCCAAATACACGGTAACGTAAATTTGCACGTCACGTCAACGTGACGCGCCGCGACCCCGCACCGTTTCACGTTAACGACCGACGTCAGGACGTGGTGATGTGGACAAACCCTAACAAGAACAGGTTTTTAATGTATATGTCGTGTGAAAGCTCATACTAAATCTAAAAATAAAACACGAAAGTTTTAAACGTTTTCCGGAAACTTCAGGGCTCAGTTTTTAAAGCAGTGTCTTTACAAAACTTCCAGTCTGATCCAATTAAAACTTCTGTCCAATTTCCATCCTTTACAGCTTTAAAAATGGTACACATTTATACTTATTTTTATTTGGACGGGCTCCTAATGGATTGGCTACATATATTCACACGAGATTTCCGGAACGATACCCTCCTAAGTTTTTCAAGTAACAGGTATTTATCTTTCTGTTACCGCTTTTCCCCGCTTAAATGTTGACTGCTGACGGCAGTAGAAGGTAAAGTTTTAAAGGCAAATAGAACTTTTTAGAACAACTGAAACTTGCTAATTCTTGCTGGAAACTTGGAATTTCTGTAACTAGCGTTATCCTAATTATACTGCTGAGTTTAGCTTTAAGAACACTGTGAGAGTACAATGTTTTGTGTACTTAAAGTTTTTGAGTTCCTCTCTCTTAGTTTGTTTATTCACATTAGCTTGTAACTCTCTTCTATTTTGCCTTATTCAATAGAAAAAAATATATTTAAATAACACACTTATAAATTTGTCGACATCAGTTGCGGTATGGACGACGTTAAAGGCATGGGTAGTGGAAATAATCTATGCAGGTTATATAACATAACATCTGCCCTGTAATTCCCAGTAAATTGTTTAATGACATACATTATGCCTGTTCACCCATACTTCTACAGTTACTTTCGCTATCATTAGTATTTTCAATATAAAAATCTATACTTGCTCCTAGTCTCAGAGGCGTGTCACGTGATGCAATGCGCGCCTTAACTCAAGACTCCGCGCAATCTTAGAACTTTCACCTCTCATAACACAAAGCTTTCTGAACGATATATCGTGTAGCTGAAGGCGTGCTACAGTAGCGAACAAAGATGGAAGAAGAATTTCTAAGAATTAAAGATGATCTCCGGTTACAATGGCGCACGTGTTGAACTTTCCTTTTTTCTAACACTTCGAAGACGTGTTCCTATATTTTACTGTTGGTTATCGCACTTCTTGTTATGTTTCGAACAAATTGAAATTAAATAGACGTCGTAAATTGATTGTGGTTTTTTTTTTAATATGAAATGGTTCTTAGTGTAGCGGCACTACGAAACGTACTACAGTAACATCAAAAAAAGTACTATAGCACCATTTAACGACACGTTTGGCGCAGTGGTTGAACGATCGAGTGCTGCGCTGCGTGTCCCGGGTTCGATCCCCGCACGGAACAAATATTTGTTTGGCCTACGATAGTTGTTCCGGGTATGGCTGTTGTTGTTGTGTATGTGAGTTTAAATGTTTGTAAACGAACCCACGATACAGGAGAAAGTCCTAGTGAGGAGCAAAGTAATTTAAAAAAATAATGACACTGAAGGACTATCATGGAATTCCTAAATTGCGCAGTTAAATACACCACGACTTAAGACTGAATAAAAATCCGACAGCAACTGTCGTAGCTAGGGTTCATGATTTCTCGAGCTTTTCAATTTCTCGGGTCTCGAGAATTCTCGAGGCTAATTTCTCGGGTCTTCTCGGGTTGCCGAGAAATTTACACTTACGTACGTTTTCTCATATTATTTGGTTCCAATAACGTTAACAAATTCAGTGGTTTTCCTCTCAAATAAAAGTATCAAATTATAATTATAATAATCTTATAAATAAGTTAATTAACTTTTTTTTTTTAATACAGAAGTAACATTATTCAGTAGTTCGGCGGTCACAGTACTAGGCTATCACTGCTGCTTTGTCTTCGCTGAAGTAGATCAATAGTGCAGTGTCCTCTCACTTCACTAGGTGCTTGCGTATTAGACAAAAAAAAGTAACATTCAGAAATAGCGTTAGGTACAGATGAAAGCAGATGAATTTTGTAGTAAATAGTTTTGTAGAGGGGTTTCAGAAAAAGAGGCCATGTGTGAGCAGCATTAGATTCCCACAACACTTGAAAAAGCCTAACGAGACGCTTTTTGTCTTGTCTAAGCCGTTTGAGCCAGAGTTCCCATTTTAATTTTAATTAAAGTTAAATGTCGCACGATAATTTTTTTTTTTAAATCGGCTGACGTAGTTCAGAATTCGCGCTGAACAAAACAACCACAACACACATTCACATTAGAGCATGCAAACCGGATACCCGATTAAACCCCGAAAAAACCGGTTAGCCTACTGAAATGAAACCCGGTTTTTCTAGGATAGTAAAACCGGGAAAATATTAGGGAAAACAAAAATTACACTATAAATATTGAACAACAAGTTATGTTTCTCCTATCTTATTGATTTAATAACTTTAATTTTCACAAAGAAAATATTGAATTGAAAATATTTATTTCAGACTAAGCACACATTAATTGATACAAGTCCATAATAAGTTAGTAAGCAGATACTTTCAGCTATGTTAGTAAAATTTAAAATAATAATTATTTTAGACATGCATGAGCGATCAATGCCTCAGGATTTGGCTGTCCACTCTGTCCGACACCACGCTCAGAAGCGTGTTGGTGCTACGTTTTACCCGAGACCGCAGGGACGCCGTTCTTTTGCGAAGCACCTGGAAGCCGTCCGTGCAGTGGCCGGCGAACATGCCGAAGGCACTGCTCCGCCATAAGAGCCCCAACAAACCCCTAAAGACGTTGTTATACTGGACGCGCAGAGTATTGCAGGCGTTTTTAGTGTAATTGCTCCACAGGTTGCACGTGTATAACGATTGGCAATAGCTTTTAAATAGTGTGACTATATACATGATTTCTCGAGTTCTCGACTTTTCTCCAGCTTGATTTCCCGGGAACAAAGCCCAACGATTTCCCGGGAATTATCGGCTCGAGAATTCCCGGGAATGAACCCAAGTCGTAGCCCACCAGACATAATACCCGATCAGACGATCGGAGGATTCTCCTTTTTCTATGGAGGATGAAGAACTTTACACCCTGTTCTTCATATCCTTAAAGTAGTAAGTCCATAAACAGTTCGATTTCGAAATAAGAAATCAAGTTTTTTTGTAGGATTTCAGATGGAAACACCACTATACAGTGTCTAAGTTTAAACAAGAGAAATACTTTAAGATATTATAGTACTCGAGAAAATGAGTATGGGACCTTCTTTTACCGTGGGACGTTTCTGAAATTTCTCGAAAATCAGTTGTTAGACACTCAAGAAAAAAATCTCTAAATCCAACATCCCTTTGATACGTAGAATTGATTGTCAAAGACTTTTTTGATTCAGATTGTATCTTATAAATAAATGATCTTTATTTCACAGACAACAATTGAGCCTGAGATGAGTGACATTAAAAAAAAAGCCTACAAGAAAAACTTACAATTGTAGATATTTGTAGACAATTTAACTTATAAACTATGATAGTATTTATATACTACTTATGTACTAAAGACAGGGTGGTTTTTATAAGATGTCTCATTATGGGGCTTTAATCGTACCTATCAGCAATAACTCTAAAGAGGCTGATATAAGCTGGGGTATGTTGCTACTGCTCTGCAATCTGGAATCTGGTCTGGAGAACACATACTACATTCATTCATAACTGGCAGATTTTTGGTGACTTAAACAAAACATTGCAAATATTTACTACTTATTAATATACTTACACTGCTGCTAATACTCTTTTGTGTATAGTAAACAATGGTACCAACAGTTCAAAAATATGAAGTTCAATATTCAAAGCCAAGACTTTCAGCGGCCAAAATTCGCCACCTTTCTCCCGATGTTTATTTGTTATGTGCCAAGTTTATGTTCCTAATGCCACAGTTTTGTTACTATTGGCAATCATTATTGCCTTATAAATATTGAAAAGGTCTTGTTCTTTGGATTTATTAGCTTGTTGGTTGCAATATAAGGTGAAAGATTACATTATTGGGTTTTATATACTAGTGCCAGTCCCAACTAATAAATATTGAGATTTCTTTATTAAACAGATATAACTCAACATTAAATTTAAAATACACAAATATCTATGCAAATAAATTCGCATTGTAAAACAGTCCGTTGTTAAGAAAAACAACGCAGACACATAGACAGACATCATAGACGGCTTCAATTTATAATATGCATTTGCATTACATATGTATACCTTCCTTTAGATTAACATCCACATATGTATATATCATCTGCCTATATTGTTCCCACTGTTGGGACACAGGCCTCCTCTCTATGAGAGGGAGTGGGCTGTAATCCACCACGCGAGCCCAGTGCGGGTTGGTAGATGTCACAATATGTCTTCGAATTTTTAGTTCTAGGACATGCCGGTTTCCTCACGATATTTTCATTCACCGTTTTTAAGATAAGATAAGATAAGTCTTTATTTGCCTTAAACATGGTATAAAGTTGTTACAGTCAGGTATTATTCTAAAGTCCACATGTTTAGCTATACAGGATATGTATCAATTGCATGCAAAATAATAATTATTAGTTAATTGTGGTTCCATGTCACAGATACAAAGTCAATCAAACAATATTATAATTTTATCTCAGCCAAATATTATTATAGTTATCCACATTGACAAAAGTCCAGAAATTTATAGGTTATTATTCAGAAAATCTTTAATATCGTAAAACATATGTTCTTTCAGCCAGGGCAGCGGTGATGAAATAAATTACACTAAGTAATGCGCCTGCCTGCATTCGAGCCCACGGCTTACTGCCCGTAAGTCGGGGCTGCCACCACTAGGCCACCGCTGCTCGCCACATATGTATGCTTCTTTATATTAGGTATCACATGTTATGCTTACCTAGCTTTTACATCGTTACTCTTGTTTCTTACTAAAACTAGATTCACTATACTATTGGCAGACATCCTGACTTGTTATTTTCTATCTCCTACGACTCCAATCATCTCAGCATAGTGTAAATTTGAGTTCTTGGTTGTTTTTACAAAGATAACGGAAGATGCCTTGGTGTCTTGCTGACATACGGGCGTAGTGGGATAGTAAATTTTGAGACCATGGCAATGAAATCAAAATCAAAAGTCATTTATTCAAACTAGGCTGATAATCAGCATTGCCGACTCGTAGTCACACCAGATTATCACACCAGTGTGACTAACAGGAATTTTTTTCTCGTTTGTCACACCACTGATTTTTCCACACCATGTATACGATAATTGCTAGTGCAGTACCTTTATGTTGTAATGAAAGTCGCTCTGCTGAAAGGTGTTTGCCGACTGTTCATATTTTTCTACTTTTAGTAATATTAATTATCGTTTATTTGTCTACTTACATACTTATTACATTTAAAAAAAATTATATTAAAAAAATAAATTACATATATAAAATGAGTAGCCCACCGGCATTGTGAACAGGGTCCGAGCTACCGGCGGTCAGGGCTCTTGAGAGAGAAACCTCCTAAGAATACGCACCATGTCCGGAAGTACTGGTTTCTAAATAAAGCCATTGATCCAGCTGCCAAGCGAAAGCCTACTCAGGTCGTTTGTCGAGGCTTTTGGCAATTCAGCTATTGGCCGACACGACTATCGCCACAATGACTGCTGTACTGACATCCCACATATCGACAACTTCGCGAGCCAGACCTAGATATTTGAATTGCTTATCTTTCTCTGATTTCACGAGGTTCTCGTCATGCGGGACCGTTATATAAACAATCATTGCGCGACGCTCCAATCGATCTCATCATCTGCCTAGCTTTTTCCCAAACTATCTTGGGGTCGGCTTCCAGTCTAACCGGATGCAGATGAGTACCAGTATTTTACATGAAGCGACTGCCTATCTGACCTACCCAGTAATACGATACCCCTTGGTAAGACTGGATGTCAGACTTTTGGCTTCTGACTACTCGTAACGACTGTCAAAGATCTACAAATGACAGCCGGGACCAACGGCTTAACGTGCTTTCCGAGGCACGGAGGAAACTCGGTATGTAATTATGGTCACCCATCCACGGACCAACCTCGGCAAGCACGGCTTAACCTTTAAGATCGACCCGGGCGGCTGTTATTATTTAGCCACAAGCTCCGATCTATCACAACAATATTAGGCTTATTGGCAACAAAAGTCCTGTCAGTGACGATAGGTCGATCCCAATACAACGTGAACCATCATCGATAACCGTGTCGGGAGCTTACTTCTAGTATGGCACCTCTGATTCCACAACTACAGTATTTCAAAGTAATATTTATTATTATTTATTTATTAAAACTTGAAATTTCTCTTTGCTGAATATTGAATTTAGCGGGGAAAAGATGAAACAGTTTAATAGCACACAATCACACATAGCCCGACAATGGTTAAATGATGAATAATGTATCGCCGCCGCGCCGACTGGAATATAGTTGGTCAAAGGCACAGAACCAACAAAGTTTGTGAAAGTTGGTACTCACAATTAAATAAAAATAAAAACTACGTAACCATATTACGTAGTTATTATTCAATGAAAAATAAATTAATTTCGAAAAAGAAGGGCCGACCAAACTGATAAAGATAATTTTATCATTTTCTGCCAACTAAAACATTTAAATGGTGAAATATCATTGGGACATTTCCTTGAAAAATTGCGTTAAAAACGTAGTTTGAAGGTTTTTAATTTAATAAATACGTAATTCAAAGGTTTTTAATTTAACCAAGTACATAGTATAACTAGGACAGCACTAGTTAGGAATACATGGTGTGGAAAAATCAGTGGTGTGACAAACGAGAAAAAAATTCCTGTTAGTCACACTGGTGTGATAATCTGGTGTGACTACGAGTCGGCAATGATAATCAGCACTTTTTGAACGTCAAAATTACAAGAGACAGTCCCCCAAAACGCTCGCCCTTCGCCACTTCCTTGTGTTTTAGCTGGGAAGAAGAAGTGGCGGAACAATCTCGCCAGCAACACATCTGTCTTTTAGGTTTGACCAGATTCTTTACAAGCTTTAGAACTTCATTTCAACTAAATATTGCAATGGAGATTGGCCAAGATTGCGTGGCCAAGGATATTTAAAAATATTACAAATGCATTGACAGGCTATTATTTAGTCAAAAATCTAGTCTAGCTTTTATTAAAATGGGCATTACTTATTTTAGCGATCTGGAAAACTCTTCAAATAACCGATGATTAAAAGTTGTCTAAGCTGCTCTCCCGTTTTCGCGGATAGTCAAATCAAATCAATCAATCAAATCAAAATATTTTTATTTCACATAGGCCTACATGGGCACTTGTAAAACGTCGACAAAAAGGTGCTCGGTTCGGGTTGTTCGTTTCCTATGGAGCAGAACCGGCAAGAAACTCCATGGTTACTCTTTTAAAATCATTTGGCTTTACAATTTTTCTATGTTACAGCGATGGCACTCAAGTATGAGTGGACATCGTAGGCTCGACAATAACTCGTTGCTTACTACAAAAAGGTAGAACAAGATAAAAAGTTACCAAGGATCTAGGAATCTATAAGGCCTACAATTTCCACACATTTACAAACAATCTGTAAATAAGAAAAAGACTCTATACAAAAACAAAAAGAAGATATTGCAAAAAGACTAGATTAAACAATTGAGTCCATTTATAGCCTCTACTTTGCTCACTAGCGTTTTGCCTTTCGTGCTAACATTGTGTCCCTACAGTATGAAAGCTATACTAATCAAACAATATGTAAAGGTTAGGTTAGGAGGACGGATTAACTAATACTATACAACTAGTCATACTGGAGTGTGGCGATCCGTGTTAAGTACTACACGGATCGCCACACTCCAGTTTATGCATGTTTTCTGGATTTGAGCAAGGCTTTTGACTTGGTTTCCTACGACATTTTATGGAGAAAAATGGAAGATGTAAATTTGCCACCAGATGTAACAAATACTCTAAAATACTGGTATGGAAATCAAGTTAATAGTGTGAGGTGGGCTGGTGCCCTGTCTAGGCCGTATGGGTTGGAGTGCGGGGTGAGGCAGGGGGGATTATGCTCGCCTACGTTATTCAACCTATACGTGAATGACCTGATTGGCGCGCTTAGCAGCATGCGTGTCGGGTGTCATGTGGACGGCGTTTGTTGTAATAACATTAGCTACGCCGACGATATGGTGCTGCTGAGCGCGTCAATCTGTGGGCTAAGGACACTCGTTGCCACTTGCGAGCAATATGCCAGACTACATGGTTTGACATATAATGTAAAGAAAAGCGTAGTCATGGTCTTTGAGGCCAGGGGTAAATACACAGAAGCAGTACCTTACGTAAAAATAAACGGTATACCCCTTGTGAGGGTAGACCAATTTAAATATCTGGGTCACTTATTGACTACTGACCTCAAAGACGATGAGGATATTGATAGGGAGCGAAGGGCGCTGTGTGTGAGAGCTAACATGATTGCCTGCAGATTTAGGCGTGCCTCTAAAGAGGTCAAGCGCACTATATTTAGTGCGTACTGTACGTCTTTTTACGCTTGCAGTCTGTGGGTTAATTATACTCAAAAATCATTCAGCACCCTTCGCGTCCAATACAATAACGCATTCAGGTTGCTGATGGGGTTGCCCCGATACTGCAGCGCATCAGGGATGTTTGCTGAAGCTCACGTGGACTGTTTCTACTCGGTGATGCGGAAACGGTGCGCATCCTTGGTTCGTAGGGTGCGGGGCAGCGCCAACAGCATCCTATCTATGATAGCGAGCAGGCTTGACTGTGAATTTGTGAACCACTGCTGCAAGGTTTCGGCTGGGCCTGTCACCTTGCAGCAGTGATGACACAATCTGATTTTGTTCTTGTGTATTACTAACATAGTTTGTAAGTGAGTCTTGTTACTTGAAATAAATGAATAATAAATAAATAATAATATACCAACCACAAATCGACACTGCACTTAAGAAACCATAAAACAGCTATACTCTAAACGGTGTACAAATGGGGCAGACAATATAAAGCCATATCAATGTATTATGATTGATAACACCAAATATTTTCCATATTGTTAGAGAACACGCGAACTAATATTTGTTTTGGGCACATTCAGGCACGATCTATTGCCTAGACCAAACTAATAAACGAATATAAGGTCATATTATATTTTGGCTGAGAACTGAAGCAACTGGAAGTGTCATTCTTTGTATTCTGAAATGAATGAAGTATAATTCCAATGAATTTATGGCGTCTATAATACTTGTCAATGTCAAGTCAAAAACACACGGACATATTCCACATGGAGTGCTTTGGTGATACTTAGTTATGCTTTTCACAATGTTGCAATGTAAATTCACAAATCAAACTGAACGCGATTTTTAAACGCGTACATCTTGACTACGTTAAAATTTGTCAATGTCAAAATTCCTCAAAAATGACGGTTTAGACGTGCAGATTGCGTTCAATTTTTTTTCACACTACACAAAAAAAAAACAAAGAAAGAACTTTGTATTAAAGTATCATACCCAAACATTGACCTACAGATACTACTAACTATTACATTTAACGACGGCTATGCAATGTTTGTACGCCCATAAAGTTGCTGCAAACCTCCCTTTTAACCATTATTACGGAAGCAGGCAACCATTTTAATTAACAAAAGTTATTTGTACAGGATTAACCTTATAAACTTATGGGCACTATCATTTGACAAAGTTAATGGCTCATAAGATTAAAGTGCATATCCTTCGCTGTATGTTCTAAGTTTCGGGCTGTAAAAGATATTTGGGAGAAATATTTTCTAACGGTTTTAGTACTACTTGGCCTGGAAGTAATTATGTAGGTTAATAGTATTTAAATATTCTAGAACGTATAAATATTTCAAGTAAATATAAAGTTATACGAATAGGTAATGAAGGTAAAATTATTCGAGACTGTTTTATGCCAGTAATTTGGTTGAATTCATACTAATTTATACGTTTCTTAATGGCGTACACTCGTGTATTCGTTGAATTAATTTGTTTGTAAATAAATAACTTCCAATTATAACACAATAATGTAACGTTTTGTGTTCTATATTCAGGTTAATTTTAGTTCATTATTACGACTGAACAGCCGTAAATTAATGGAATAATTGAGTGAAAATACTTGGTACGGCAACAATAATTTTATCTTTAGTTGGAATCTTCTATCGACAGCAGCATAATAACAGCTTTACTAGTTTGATGACTAACTATAATAATAATTGACAGACTTTTTCATTTGAAATCGTTAGCAATTATCGTGG
Source organism: Cerastis leucographa (assembly GCA_963082945.1). Lineage (NCBI taxonomy): Eukaryota > Metazoa > Arthropoda > Insecta > Lepidoptera > Noctuidae > Cerastis > Cerastis leucographa. Next base: position 16,545,483 of record OY720358.1, on the reverse strand, counting down.
TATGAAAGAAAAAGGAGTAAATGATAGCGTGACAGAAGACAAGTAGACAATCACTATGTACTTATGAAGGTCGTGGAATATCCACAACCAACATTGCAACATTTGAACATTGCAAAGTATTACCTGTTATTGTGCGCGCTGATAATCTGTTCCTCATTGATGATAACAAAGACATTCAAATTCCTGTTAAATATGATGTGAATACACGACAAGTCAAATCAAAATCACTTCAAGTGCTACGCAAAAATAACTTTTATGGCAGGTGAATAGACTCGGTTGGAGATATGAGAATAAAAGAAGTGGACTGTATAATAATAGGTATAATACCATAAGTAACATATATCAACGTGTGAAGACCGTACAAAGAAATGCCCGGAGGGGGCCGTGTCTGTGAGCTGAGTGCTGGCGAGGCGCGCGGCGGCGCTAGGGCAGCTAGGATTCGGTACCCTATAGTATCTGCCTACTACAGACACTTTATACTCACACTTATCATCCATATTCATACTTTTATTGGTTTTCCATTAGCATATTACGATTTGTTTCATTTTTATAAATATTTTCTTAGTTTTCTTTGTTGTGACATTGTTTACATCGAACTTGTCAGCTGTCATTTACTTTTATTTTTAATTGTAACCAACCAAACTCTCTATGAAGGTTTCATTTAGATTATATATTACTAAAAATTATTATCATCAATTCGTCAGTTCAAATTGTTGTATTTTATAGTTAATTGCGAATATTTGCTGTGTAAAGATATTCTGAGTTATATTTATAAAAATATTATGCGCAAGGTTTTGGACCAATTGTTACTGGCTGCTTTGAAGACTGGCAGGTTGCGTCTTACTAGAGCGCAGCAGTTTTGAATCTGAAAAAGAAAATTAAAGAAAAGAAACGGAAGATCAGGGTATAAAAGGGATTTCTGACGGATGCCCTGGTTCTAGTCTGGAGTCAAGAGTTCAGTTCTAGTCTGGAGTCAAGAGTTCAGTTCTAGTCTGGAGTTAAGAGTCGGTTCAGTCTGGACACGAGAAATCAGTATAGTCTAAAATCAAGAAAACAGCTAAGTCTAGTTTGGAGTCAAGATCTGTCATATCTTGAGTTTTGAGCACAGCCTGGTGGAGTCAAAGAGCGGCCTTCGTTTAGTGCTGCCGTGGCTGTTGCTAACTGTCTGCTGGAAGCTGCTTTGCGAACTGACGAGCCTGGCACTGGGGCTCATTACCTGTCTGCTGGAAGCTGCTCTTCGAGCTGACGAGCCTGGCATTGGGCGGTACGTGTCTGCTGGTGGGTCCTACCAAATCGCCCTGCATCAAGTTCGTCGTGGTCAAGCTCATCTTAATCAAGCCAGCTTTCTACGACTGCAAGTTTGTCTTCAGTTACTATCACGCTCAGAGATTTGCGGAGATATTTAAAACGTTCTCGGTTAACCTGCCCTTCACTTTTGTACTAATTTATTGTATTTTTCATTTCATCATTTATTAAATTCATTTTCCCCTAATTACTTTTTTAATGTATAAATCTGTTTACTCCTTTCATCAAGGAATAAGCAAGTTTGTTACATTTTGGCGCCTAACGCAAAATCAAGTCTTGATCTTAAACATATTCTCTAAATTCTAAAACAACTTCCACAAGAGATTATATTTGGTAACTATTTTCATCATATTTTCATCATATTACATCACTTAATCTACTTATACTCAACACTTAAATCATATATTTATCTATATCATCTAAGAATCTCATCAAAATAGGTTTAGTGTCGTGGGCTCGAACTATTATCTGCGCTGGTTCAGCGCAAAAGTATAGACTACTACACATGACAGTCCTTCAACGCTCTTGAATATTTCAAGTAGGCTATTTTAGAATCCTTCTTAATAATAACTCAGACTCTCTTGACTCTCTCTCCCTTTTAATTTTATACACTTTATTTTTAACTTTTTAATCTTATACTTACTCATGACTCATCTCTATCCTCTTCCCTTCTTCTAACTGTAGAGTTTTATTCGGCCTTTTTAAACTCTATAGTTTTTATTTTCTATGTTCTTTCATTGGTTCTTAAACCATTAAAAGGTTATTTTTAATCTTCTTCTATATCTGTTCTTGTCAGATAACTCTTTGAAGTGCTTTTAGGTACAAGTTATCTAACCTTCTATTATACTAACTATACTATAAGTTAGTATAACTATTTTCTTATCAACTCTAAAAGTTGACTGAAGCGGGTTGCGACTTCCTTAAAATAAGCCTTCGCTAATCTTCAACTCTAAAGGTTGATTGAAGCGGGTTGCGACTTCCTTAAAATAAGCCTTCGCTAATCTTCAACTCTAAAGGTTGATTGAAGCGGGTTGCGACTTCCTTAAAATAAGCCTTCGCTAAGCTTCAACTCTAAAAGTTGATTGAAGCGGGTTGCGACTTCCTTAAAATAAGCCTTCGCTAATCTTCAACTCTAAAAGTTGATTGGGGTGGATCCCTTATTAAAATCTTTATATTTCATTTTATTATGGGTTTTAGACGCGAGCGGATTACAACTCCTAAAATAAGCCTACTGTTATTGATTTATCAGGTGGAGTAGTGATCATTGAATGTGAATCCTACCTGGCCTAACTTCGTAAGATGTCAGTGTGTTTGAATGAGTTATGAAAGTTTTATGAATGCTGTAATACTTTAACCTTACCAAAATTTTTGTTCTAGGCCAAAAATTTTCTCGGGGTCGTTGGGGAAATATAGTATCTGCCTACTACAGACACTTTATACTCACACTTATCATCCATATTCATACTTTTATTGGTTTTCCATTAGCATATTACGATTTGTTTCATTTTTATAAATATTTTCTTAGTTTTCTTTGTTGTGACATTGTTTACATCGAACTTGTCAGCTGTCATTTACTTTTATTTTTAATTGTAACCAACCAAACTCTCTATGAAGGTTTCATTTAGATTATATATTACTAAAAATTATTATCATCAATTCGTCAGTTCAAATTGTTGTATTTTATAGTTAATTGCGAATATTTGCTGTGTAAAGATATTCTGAGTTATATTTATAAAAATATTATGCGCAAGGTTTTGGACCAATTGTTACTGGCTGCTTTGAAGACTGGCAGGTTGCGTCTTACTAGAGCGCAGCAGTTTTGAATCTGAAAAAGAAAATTAAAGAAAAGAAACGGAAGATCAGGGTATAAAAGGGATTTCTGACGGATGCCCTGGTTCTAGTCTGGAGTCAAGAGTTCAGTTCTAGTCTGGAGTCAAGAGTTCAGTTCTAGTCTGGAGTTAAGAGTCGGTTCAGTCTGGACACGAGAAATCAGTATAGTCTAAAATCAAGAAAACAGCTAAGTCTAGTTTGGAGTCAAGATCTGTCATATCTTGAGTTTTGAGCACAGCCTGGTGGAGTCAAAGAGCGGCCTTCGTTTAGTGCTGCCGTGGCTGTTGCTAACTGTCTGCTGGAAGCTGCTTTGCGAACTGACGAGCCTGGCACTGGGGCTCATTACCTGTCTGCTGGAAGCTGCTCTTCGAGCTGACGAGCCTGGCATTGGGCGGTACGTGTCTGCTGGTGGGTCCTACCAAATCGCCCTGCATCAAGTTCGTCGTGGTCAAGCTCATCTTAATCAAGCCAGCTTTCTACGACTGCAAGTTTGTCTTCAGTTACTATCACGCTCAGAGATTTGCGGAGATATTTAAAACGTTCTCGGTTAACCTGCCCTTCACTTTTGTACTAATTTATTGTATTTTTCATTTCATCATTTATTAAATTCATTTTCCCCTAATTACTTTTTTAATGTATAAATCTGTTTACTCCTTTCATCAAGGAATAAGCAAGTTTGTTACAACCCGCACCCCGCGCACTCCCCGCTGTCGTCATCGCGTATGTGAGGCGCCGACATATTCCCCGGGTTGAAGAGGTCTTCAATCTTCTACTGGAAGGGGGCAGATGCAGTTGAAGGCACGGCGAATGGTGCCCCGCTTCGTCTTCATCTCGGCCACTCTCGTGACCCCGTCTACGCCGGGATAGGTCTTCGTGACCCGACCCAGGGACCAGAGTAGAGGTGGCGATGTCCTATCCTTGATAAGGACTAATGACCCCGGCTTCACTTCACTTCTGGAATGAAACCACTTTGATTTAACCTGCAGTAGAGAGGTGTACTCGTTATGGAAGCGTCCCCAGAAATGTTGTCTGATGAGCTGTATCCTCTTCCAACGATCCAGCCGCGTGATGTTGACTTCAGTCAACTGAGGATGTGGTACCGATAAGGCCGTCCAATTAGGGCAGCTAGGATTCGGTACCCGCACCCCGCGCACTCCCCGTTGTCGTCATCGCGTATGTGAGGCGCCGACATAACTTTTATGGCAGGCGTACCGCTGCTTTCACGATACCCAATTTACTTAACAAAATACTTATAGACATTAGAGACTCAATAAAAACATAAAGCGTAAGCTGAAAGATTATTACATCCCACTCCCTCTCATAGAGAGGAGGCCTGTGTCCCAGCAGTGGGAACATTATAGGCTGATGATGATGAGGTTGGTTTTCTCACAATGTTTACCTTCACCGAAGACAGTGGTAATTACACAATACGCATATGAATCCGAAAAATCAGAGTTACGTGACTTGAGTTCGAACTCGAGACCTATATCTTGGCAGTCTGCAATGTACAAGTACATTGCCTAAATTCCACTACAAATCAAAAACTCGATAGCACTTTATATATCAAAGTTCCAAAGATGAACTAAGTCTGTCACTTCGAATAAAACTTTAGTCGCGGAGGGTCATGCCCTAAGCGTCGACCTTTTCTAAATATAGCCAAAGAGCCAAGAAGCCAAGATGGATCGCATCCCGTATCGGCGCTTTGACACTACTGCCGGCCTAGCATGACCGCCGTAGAAACGAGCTATGTCTACGGAAGAATCGACAATTTGACAGATATTTCTATCGTCCCAAGCATGGCGATATTAAGAATGTAGAAAAGAAATGTTTCTTTTCTTCAGTCGACACAAGTCTACAACGTCGAGCATGACGACCATATTTTCTCTTCTTTTGACATTTGGGGTAGAAACATTACTTCTGACAAATGTCAAACTAGTCTTAATAAAAACTAAATACGAGAAATACGTTTCGTGGTTGCGTTGAGTTACGTTCAAAAAGTTGAAATGTTATGTAAAATATATTCCATAGCAACGACCCCGTTGCTATGGAAAGAATTTCTGTCTATGTCTTCGTAGAAACGCGAGTCGACGGTGCGCGCCATGCTCGGCCAGAAGAAATGACAAGTTGTAAAGAAAAGATTTCTTGTCGTTTCTTGGTAGAATAGAGATAGAACGGTCATGCTAGGGGGGCAGAAATATATCGGGATCCCGAAGCTTTAATTTTTCTTTTATTTTTAGGTACTTCGAAAGATGTAGATTGATCGTCTTTTAGTGTAGCAGTTTAAGTTTTGCATGTTGACAATACGGAACTTAGCTTCTGATGCAGTTTATTCAATGTAACATTAAAAGTAAATACTTAACTTTTTTAAAACCTTACGTTAGTCGAATGTAAAATCATTCGACTGTCTACTAGCATTAACTGATTAAAATTGACAAATAAACAAATCAATGAATAAGCTAATTCACTGGTTCAGTAAACCATTACTGAGTAAAGTAAAAGGCACACCACTTTGACTTCTACACGAAACACCAACCTGTCCAGTTCCAAATTTGAAACTGCAAATTGTTTGTAAAAAAAACAAGAGTTGCGAATATTGAGTGTACATCTCTGCCAAACCTGTCTGTGGGAAGCTCGGCGTGATGATGTTAACGCCATCGATTTATATGTGGTTCATAAAAGATGTAAATGGCCCCTTCTCGAAGCCGTCAACCAAACATCCAATCAACTAACTTTATGCGAAAATAAAATTATTGTATTTTTTGCGGTGCAAAATCACGTCTTACTGTTATGGCCTACCATTTACCTATTGAGTCCAAGACTCAATGTAACGTACTCAAAACATGCTGATTGGTAGTTATAGCATTAAAAACTTGTGTTTAAAAAGAAACTTGTGAAAAAGTAGGAACTTTGACCCCAATATCTCCGTAACTAGAAGGTTTCAACTCCAAGGTCCTATGACAGTGTAAACAAATGCCATTCGGGTTGATTAAGGGTATTTTTATTCCCATTAGAGTAGTGGAAACGTGGAAATTTCATTTCAGACGTCAAGTACATTTTCATCTAGCAAGCATTCCTATCATATCCCCAACCACCTGCATTTGAAACGGCTCCATATCTCATATCACTGTAAAACAAACTACCCGTTTTCACGAACACTATGCAACACCTAAATGAAAATCTAAATAAATTCGCTCCCACCTGCATTTCGCCATCCACCTTTGAGCCGACAGATGAAAATCCAACAACCTTTTGTAAAACAGAAAATGAGCAAACGTCAGAATAATTCAGCACTAATTTCTCATCCGGGAGACGTTTATATAGAATTCAATTAACACTATGTGTGTAGTGTTCGCTTCGAGCTATGATGAACATACAGCATACTAAATTGTGTTCTTACTGGAATGCTGAACACCTTAGATAAAGTGCTGGTGTAAAGACCTGGGAATGGCAGAGAAAAAAGGTGGTGGTTTTAGGAGTGTGAATCTTGTTATTGTTGATTTCTATTTCGTTGGTCTGGTGGTGAAAAGAGCTGATTAATAAGCAGGGAATACAGGTCGGAACAAATGGTGAATGATTTTAGCCCCGCATACAGCGAATCCCAAAAGAAGAGTTATGTGTTTGGCCAGTATTTAAGTCTGTATGTGTGTCTGTGTGTATTTTCATATTATGTCCATTTCTTTGTACCCTCGTAACTCCTAAACGGGTGAAAACTATACATTTGTAATTAAATCTTAAAAAAAGCTCGGAAAAAACTGCAAGACTCGATTCCTGAACTATTTCTAATACGTACTTACAAATTTGTACGAAACCCGCGGTGGGCGAGTACGACTCGCAGTTTTAAGAATCAAGTTCGTCTATTTTAGACTTTATTTATTAGCTTCGTCAGTCGAGTGGTCATAAGCGGGACTGCTAAGCATGAGTTTCTGGGTTCAATTCCCGAGTCGGGCAAAGTGCTATTTGGTTTTCCCATCAGAATTTTTTCAGTTACGCCCATGGAGTCTGAATTTGTGCCCGGTTTATGACAATAGGCTCGCCCCCTATTTCATGATTGATATGGGACTTAAACGTAACTGGCGAAATGTGGGTATACTATTAGGTACACCTCTGTTTATCCCTTCGGGGATTACAGGCGTGATGTTACGTTACATTTGGTATCGGCTTTGAAGCAACAACGCAGAATTTGTCCAGTCCTATTTTCCAATTACTGTGTAATTCGATAGCCAGTCGATTTTGGACTAATTGGTGGCACGTACAATGTGCATGCTCTATTATTGTTTCGTAATGGTTCAATGGATTTGAATTTGCTGGGAATTCACGTACCTGCTCGTAGCTGTTTTTATCATGACCGTTTCGTAATCTGCTGATCGCCTGGTACACCACAACAAAACATAGTCGTTATTTTCTCCTAATATTCACAAATATTATAGATATTTTAACTTTTACTATTTATGAGTTTCTTGTTGACTATTATCATCATCAATACCATCATCATCATATTCAGCCAGCAGTTCACTAGGCCAAGGCCTATCCTGTCCTGTCTTCTGAAAATTACCCTTGCCATAATGCATTACTTTAAAAATGAGGTCGTCTTTCTTAGTGTGGAACCACACATAGTACGTCATTTTTGGTCTGCTATTTGATGGATTCCCTCTGGAGTTTACTAGAAAACTTTTTAAATATATATTCATGAGTTCATCGGGCTTGTTGCATCGATATTCTGATAGCTGTTGCGCATACGTTATACGCTAGTACTTCACCTCACATCATTCAAATCCCTATGGTAACGTTGGCTTCGTACACAAAGTATTAAATTGCCTTTTATTCCAGCATTTCAAATTCTTGTGTAGCAAATAGCATTGTTTTTAGGAATTGCAGCTGCAAACAGCGATATTGTAAAAACTGCTTTGTTTTCTAAGAACGTGCTGGTTCAAGGGAACTCTTGACTTATTCTGCGTTGTTTTTATTTGTTGTAGCGATCGGTGTTGCTTTCTCAATTCACTTGGGATTTTCAGTTAGTCTTGTTGCTTTTCGCGTTGCTTCGAAAACATCAGTTTGTGTACTTTATTTGATTAGGTTTAGGATTAGCCTTAGTATGTTTAATGATTTAAATCTATTACAAAGTCCAGCTTCATCGCCAGAACTCACAACATTCACTCGAAATTCTAAATTTCATGCAAATGTAAATTCAATTAATCCTTTTAAACTTGTGGTGGCGTTCATTAGTTCTTTAACTCCACATTTACTTCGATCGAACTGGCTGCAGTTTGACAGGTCATTTAACGCTAATTTTATTTTAATCCAACTTCTGACCACTTTAGAACTCAGATCGTTCGCTAGAAATTTCCAAACTGTTACCTTCTCTCCGCGCGCTTTAGCATAATTAAGTACTTTAACGTTTGTGGTTACAGCGTCAACTTTAGCTTTTGCTAGTCACTCTCAATTTGTTGGTTTTTCGAGGTGCTTGTGTATGTTTTATGATTGGATTAGGGGGAGTTTATAAAAGTGGTATATGGACGGACGTAGTGGACTAGTAGGTGGACTTGCTAATCTGAACTCTGAGTAAGTGTTTGGATAATTATTATAATAGTTTCCTAACTGTCATGCCAATGAATATCTTTTTCAATTCATCAATTCATACTAAACTGAAGCTTAGGAAAAGGTAGGGGTAACGAGAGGGGTATGGTCTACCTTTATTACAAAGAAGTATTTGCTTCACATTCGAACGATAGAAACGCGGCTTTCAAGGAGCCATTTTTCATAACAACGTGGCACACGTCCGGTCCGGCTAATGGAATTTGGTGGGGCGCAAAATTTCCCTATATTCACATACGCGTAAAATAAACTCAATGGATAATGTATACTTCAGCCGGAACCTCCTCTTAGTAGCTTCCGCGGTATTAATCGGTCCGGAAATTGTCCACTATCTAACAAAGGGTTTTTATGGAAACCGCTACAAGAAGTAGGAAATTGAATAGTAAAAGGTCTGGGAAAAATTACCCTCCTTCCTGTGGCCTCCGTCCCATGTAGGTTTTGCAAAGAGCCAGAAATAACCAACTTAATGATGGACTTGATAGTATAAGAGCAGTAGAAATTTTGCTAGGGTTCCGTTAAAACGGAACCCTTTAAGAATCTAAATCTGTTCGTCCGTATGTCACAGAGTTTTTACTTCGAGACTATTGGCACCACACAGTTGAGATGCCTCCTGCAGTGTGATTCTGTAAGACCTCACTTAGAACTTCGAATCTGAATCCGCTGTGAGTTTTTTGATTGGCATTCTTAAAACCCGGTTGATAATTCGAATTTACACTAGCGCTACCCTTGCGAGCGTGTCAGCGAGTTGAACTAAATTAACAGGGTGATTTCGACAGATAAAAAATGAGATGACGTAAGAAGTGGCATTCTGTAAGGTCATCGGTCATTTTGAACCTTAGGCGAAGTGAGAGTGGATAGCGATGTGAGATGCGAGTTGTTGTCTGAATTTTACAGAATCGACGTATACTGTGAGCTACTACACAAATATGATGAAAAAACGAAAAAAAATAAAAAAAATGTGGTGGCTCTCTATCTAGTAACTGAGTGTTGGACATTTTTATAAAATTTGAACTGTATTCATCAACGAACCGGATGCTGTTATATTATATTGATTAAGTAAGTACAGGTGGCCTATCATGACGTCTTAAAGCAGTATTGTTTTAATCTTATTCTAGAATGGGAAAGAGATGGCGCTAGACGTAATCTATAGCTCCATTTCTTTTCCACACTGGATTAAGGTTAAAAGAATACTGCTCTAAGACGTCATAGTAACCAGTAATGCATTTTGTCATCCGTCATAAGACTGTTTAGTGAAGAGGAGCGAAATAAATCTTACTAACATTTTTTAATTGCACTATGAGCGTGGTTTTGACCTCAATCTCTCCCCATTCGAAAACGAAGAATAAGGTCTACAATGGAACGAGCATATCTAAAAGATACATTTTCACCTTGGCATATTCACTTCGCGTCTGTTCCATCAAACATTAAACCAAATCCAAAATGTATTGTCATCAGTTCCGTTTGCTACACTAACCCAAATATTTATTACGAATAGTAAACATGATTTTTCAAATATCACCGTCTCCACCACCGTGTCCACAAACTTCGATGAGTCCTTATTTATATATCTCTATAATACATGAATGTTACCCATATTTTATGATGTCAGTCGATAATTTACTAGGAATCATTAATTGCTCACTGCACTCACACACACAAGAACACACACCATAACACAAGCCCAATAAATGCAAACATTGTTTTATTTAATTTTATTGCTTTTTGTTCAGGACACAGAAGCTCTCTAATGTTCTAATTCCATTCAATGTTAATGGTTTATTATAAATTTGTTGTATTTTAAATTTGTAAAATCGCACACCACACGATACAAGCGATGCTTAGTTTGATGCTCACTGATTTGTATAACACAACTGTTTTGTTTCCTAAATGAATAATAAACTTACTACGAGTATTACTACAAATATCAACGAAACTGCTATCAAAGCGCAGGTCACGCTCGAACTTATTCTCGTTTCGTTTCGACACTTAACTCGACTTTTGCACCTATCATTCTCAGAATTCCATACAAGTCAGAAGTACTAAAACAGCAACGTTTGAATGGAAAAATATGAAGTAGTCGCCCGGAAAATATACCAAAGGCCTTTGACGAAGTTGCTATCATTTACCAGGAATTTCATACCAATCAAGTTGAAATGCCTCCAATAACGATGTTTGATAGTCAAAGTATGAACACGGGTTCGCCAGCGTGGATTTCAATAATTCTGCCACAGAATCGTACTAAGACTGCGTTAAAAAGAATCCTCTGTGGTATCCAGGTTATTCTTCGTGCTAAATTTTATTATAATCCGTTCAGTAGTTTTTGCGTGAAAGAGTATCAAACACCCGTCCATCGATCCATCCATCCGTCCATCCAGCCATCTAGCAAAAAAAAAAAGTTGATACTACTTAGTATCAACTTGCCAAAACGAATTCTACCATATCGTTCATTACACGTGTTTATGGTAAGTGTCTTATTATTGTTTACAAGAACATCAAATTCAATCTTTAGCCTTCTCTTAAAAATTATCGTTACATGTTTCTGTGATACTTTGCGGAACTTAGAAATAAGTATAAATATCATATGGTACGGCCTGTTACGTTTTCACTCCAGATGATGCTATCACCCTCCTCCAGGAGAGTAGCAAAGAGACTAGCACTCTTAAAAAGTTCCGACTCAAACCACCGTCTTTCCGACCTCGCCGTCGAGGTCCGTCGCGACGTCCCGGTCCATGCCCTCCCCGACCCTCGCTCGAGCCAGCCCGCGATGCTGTGCCAGTAGTTTTAAATCAACCCCTAAATAATGATACCATTCAGATCCAGCCTGCTCCCATGCAGTCCTCCCCCAGCGACGCCCTAAGCCAAGGTTCGTACCCCACAGGGGGTGCCCTTAGCGTGCAGTCGCTTAGTTTGTAAGTTTTTATGCCCTGACTGGACGCCTTACTCTTAAGGCACACACAGGATAGTCCGGTTAAGCAGACGACAACCTCATAGGTTGAACTGCGAGATGCCATTCATAAAAAAAAAAACCTGTTACGTTGTCGCTGCTAGAAAATAGGTCTATATGGGAGTGAGCTATAATTACCAGGCTTGACCGGAATGAATAGTGGCAAAATGTCTTCGAATTTTGTTTTTAGTAAAATATTTATTTTACTGCCTCTCTTATTATTGAAGAGGTTTATGTCCAGCTGTGGAATACTGTAGGCTGATAATACCCCCCGCCCTCTACGATGTTATTCTTTACCGTTTTTGGGGCTGTGATGAGGAAATAAACAATACGAAGTAAAGAGCTGCCTGGGTTCAGATCATTGGGCCAGGAAAGGGAAGAGAGCAGTAGTGCTCTCTTCCCTTCTCAACTATAAAATATTATAGTTTAAGAAACAAAAAAACACACTGTCTCGTATACTTTTCAGCAAACCCTTTCATTTGATACCATATAATGGGGATTAGTGAAACTAGTCCGCCATCCTTGGGAGGCATCGGCAACGGCGACGTCACTTAGCTAACCAGGTACTGTCAACAATTAAACATAAACAACATTTCAGGTCAGTCGGAAACCAAGGATTGGGTCGAATTTAACTTCTAAGATTTTTAAACATGAAGCTAATAAAAGCGTGTTCAAATACGGTCCAAAAGTTCTTCCAGGCCAAGATTCGCGATAAATATTTAAAGAAACCCAACGTGCTACGGAGATTATTATAATTTACGTCATAGCGAAAATTCAAAATGTTGTCAACCAACACCCTTAAAATTACGTGACCTAATTCCCGAACATCAATTCGAAGTTATACCATTCAGCAACTCTACCCGCCGATTTTCAACAAGGCATCTTATTTGCAAATTCTCAAGACGGAATAATTAGCTTTCGAGCAATTTAATTAAACAATTTGAACCTGCGATGATAATAAGTTTGACTTATTACTGTGTGGAGTTAACTTCAGAATAGAGAATGTTTCAGAAATTCTTTTAACGAGTTTCTGATTGTAAGTCTTTTGGGAGGTTTGTTTACTTGGTTTGTTGTCTTTGTTAATTATGATTTCATCATTGCGGTCACAACAGCACAACAGTCCACTGCTACCTCACACAGACCTTCATTACCGAGTACCATTCAAATCAATCCTTAGCAACTATCATCCAGCTCCTACGAACCACTTTGCGAATATCGACGCTCCATCTAACGTGTCCGTGTTGCCATTTTATGACCTTGAACTTATGGACCAGCCATACCAGAATTATCCACATATTGGCCAATATGTGGATAATAGATAAGGTAAGAAAATACAGAAACTCAACCTGTCATCTACACTTACTTCGTCTTGTAGAGAGCTTCTTGTGTTAACTTTTTTTTTTTTACGGATGGGAAATCATCAAATGACTTCTCCCGCTCTGGGCGGAGTGGGAGGGAGTGTCAGACTTGTACTAACTAAAACCCATCCATGTTCCTTCTTCGCCCTTTGTGTTCCAGGGCCACGGTATCTCTTTCGAACAGTCCCGAAACCCTGGCAGGCATCGGCCCTCTTGGATCCCTTCCGGTTTGCTGACATCTCCTTGACGCGCGTGGAACACGTACGCGCCGTCGACACGGCCTGGGGGTCTACTCTGTTTCTCCGTAACGTAACTTCGGCAACGAACGAAAATTAAACGTAGTATCGTTTGTGACCCTACTCTATATAATTTGCGGACGCACACAAGAAATTTGAATTCACAGATAACGAATGCATTGAATGTTATTGTGTGCGTCCGCAAATTATATAGAGTACGGTCCCAAACCTAACTACGTTTAATGTTCGTTCGTTGCCGAAGTTACGTTTCGCAGAAAGAGAGTAGACCTCCTGTTGTCATGAGACGGACGGACGGTGAGCTAGCCCATTACTCACCGTCCACAGGGCCGCGTAACATTGACCCCTACGATCAGAACTATCCAAAATACTGCTGCAAAATTATTCGTCTTCTATCAAATATAAATGGTGGTTGGTGTTCCAGGTGGTCAGGTGTTCCATAAATCTTCACCGTGTAAGATTTGCTCTTTTGTATTTCTATACAAAAGACAAAAACTTGAATCAAGTCAGTTATTTTAACTGGCTTTTTTTCAAATACAATATTAATACCTATATATGAAAGCAACATCATTCAGTGAATTTCAAACGGTTAATTCTGCTCAAAACGTCAGCACACAGAGAGAGGATAGTTACATAGACAACTACCATAACACAGACAATTATTTGATGTTACCAGTTATAAACAATACATATTGGCGTAAGACATAAAACGTAAGATTTCATCACATAAAAACGAAGGTAAATCAAAAATACTTCTAATAATTTTCAAATAAGCAACTTTTTTCTGCATCGCTGTTTAACCAATTTTCAATTCCACGCACCGGTGACCTCTTTCATTTTCTTAATTGAAACGAAGTCAGCTGAAGTTTCAAAGGCTATCAGATGAAAATGATACTAAGATCAATGAACATGATTGCGTTTTTATTACAGGTTTCGTTTCGTTTTAATAAAATAATTTAAAATTTTGAAGAAGTAGAGGGTAGGGTGAAAAATAATTAGTGAAAAAGATATCTCAGGAACGGAAGCTGATCGGAATAATTAAAATGAGCAAGAAGAGTAACAATTCCTCTCTAGGGCCCAGTAATACCTTTCAATTATGGACATTTGAAATACTTGCAACATTAGCTATTTTAATTAAACTTTTTACGTCAATCTATTATTTTTTTTTTACTTTACTTGTACACGACAGTGTTGCATCTGTCGGAAAACTGTCAAAGATCTGCAGATAACAGCAAGAATCCACGGCTTAACGTGCTTTCCAAGGCACGGAGGAAACTCAGTACATAAGCGATGGCCACCCATCCACGGATCGACCCGGGCGGCTGTTATTATTTAGCCACGAGCTCCTTATCACTGACAGTACAATGTTGTCGTCGGTAAAAATCCAGTTTTTCTATCTAATCTCACCAAATGAGATTTTTTCATTAATTTTTGCAGACCCAAACTTTGTTAAGCTACTAACAGAGAAAAATTTAATTACTATGAAATAATGAAATCTGTAGCGTTTTTGTTTAGCGTTTATTATAAAAGTTTAGCATATCTGAGGGTAGTCGCAAAGTACTAGGACAGTTAAGAAATTCAGGTGGCTCGTCAAACTTGGTTATTTCAAGTACCTACATTTTATTTGCTTTACTTTTATTTTGTACTTCCAGTTTATCAAGTTCTAGTAGTGCCAGACAAAACTTTTATGAATACCCATAAATTTGTTTCAATTTTCAAAAAGTCAACCTCGTGATAAGCGACAATCGAGATCTACATGCACAGCCCATTTCCCATAGGAACGGCAATCTACAGAATGAATGGCATCATCTTCACATTGTACAGTTTATTCCAAGGAAAGACACTTGATTCCTTCTACAAGTGAAAATACGCTAAATGATCCGAGAATCGAATTACATAAAAACAATCCTCGGTCCATTAACTTCTAAAACAATTGTTTGACGTCATTCGATTTACCCGAACAGAGAAATGGATTCGGAAATGAAATATCTGTGGAGGCTCATGAGCCAAAAAAAACGAATACGTCGATAAAGAATTAGGGTTCTGTAGCGAAACAAGAAACGTTTTTATTTGTATTCTGCTTGTTTTCTGTTATAATAAAACGATTCAGATAAAGGTTTTTAAAAATTTCAAAAGCATTTCTCAAAACTGTCATTAAATAGAGAACCAAATCTGCCAATGAAATCGTGTCGGAATGTCCGATCGCTGATTTTGGCAGTTTTGGTAATCTCCTAACAGACATGCGTCAATGGTCTTCCACTGGCATCCCATTGACAAGTTATTAGTCTGGGGCAGGCGGCATGACTGTTTGATAATCTCCTATTGCTTTGACATTCCTTTTGACGACTGACACGCAATTTTGAAATGTGGACATTTCTAACATCTATTAAGCGTCGTTTAATAAGCGGCCATTATGAATTTAGGAGAATACGAACTTCTGGTACAAGGGTAATGGCGTTGTCTTGAATGTGACAGTTGATGGGTGGAGAAAGAGTAGAAGGCCGAAGAAAAGACGGATTGATCGTGAGTGGCATGATAAAAAAGAAAAAGGAGCGAATGATGTCGAGGCATCTGACAGGTGCGAATGGTACATAAAACGTGTGCGTTAGAATATTGAGTTAGTATGAGAAAAGGGCAGTAAGATGATAAGATGATGGTATTGGCGTCATATTGGTACCGTTGTCTTACAAACCAGTTCGACTATAAAAGTCATAGAATAATTTCAGTGATTAGATTTGCTTGTACAAATCGGGTGCTGAAAATAAATCATGATTACTTTCACTAACTACGGAACTCAACCTTATTTATTGAGCCACATGCACTTGACAGGTTTTGCCTAAACACATTCCACTTTCGATCCCTTGTTTGTATTGTAAAGGGATCCTTTTATTAGGAATCTCTTTAATTCATGCATATTTTTGTTCGTTGTAGGTAATTTGTTTGACCAAGTAATGGAGTTTTGTTCTCTTCATTTATTCTGCATGCATGCTATGGTATTAAATTCATTCTTTTAAAGGATTACAGATTTTTGTGCTAGAAAAAATATTGTTGCTTTTTTGTTTCCGCAGCTAATTGTTTTAAAAGCTTTCACATTGAAAGGGGCGAGATTTATAAAATGATGTTGATAAAACTTTCCTTTATTCTTTCTAAGCATTGATAGTCTAGTTGTGTGACCGTGGGAATGCCAAGTTATAGGTCTAAAGTTCGAACCCATGACACGCTCGCTGACTATTCTATACCTGAAAGATATTTCTCGGCCTGTAAAGCCAAATCAGAGGCCCATTAGCGGTATAAAAATTCTGACACCAGTTAAGAATAGAATAGAATAAAACTTTATTGTTTACAAAACTGCAAATTTTATGGTTACAACGGCGGTCTTATCGCTTAAAGCGACATCTTCCAGACAACCTTTGGATGGACATTATGGAATTAAAATTCAAAAGGGGGTAGTCAGTGGTGTACTACACAAATTTTTAAAAACAGGTTAGTTACTAACCGAACGATAAGTAAGACAGATAAGACTTACTAAATAATCAGAGAAAAGAGAATTGTATATCTTTGAGAATATCAAGAGAATAGTTGTAAGGTAATTAATGATATTTAACGTAGAATTTAATTTCTGTTACAAATGCATTAAATATTTTGCGAAGAAATTATTGAAATTAAATCCTTTACAGTATCCACTGATGAAGGATTTGTTCAGCTGGCTGAACATCTGTAATTACGTTTAATTTATACGAAACTGTTTAATTACGTGAATTGTTTTTCCTGTGTCCAAATAGGTATATGCGCTCCAAAAGAGTTAACGATGTCAAAATTAATTTGTAACTTTCACTTGCTTCGCTTGCGAGCTTTTGTTTACAAAAAAAAAAAACTTTGCAGTGATGAAAAGGTTAGCCAGTGAAATAGTATATTTAGTATATATTGAAAAAGGGTTTCGACCCATCGATATCATGGGCAGGGAAAATTAGCACCAAAAAGCAGCCTCCCAACGACGTTTCAATATTTATTACTTTTTGTTCGTTTAGCAAGTGCAGCAAGTAGACAAGTAGAAATAGGAGCCCTGCTTTTTATTTTGGGGATCTTGAATTGTCTTGGCGTTATCATAACGAAAATGAAACTTTTTTAGCAACAACTTCACATACAGACGTGGCTTGGCACTCGACTAACTACGTCAAAAATTGTGTTCTGACTAGGATTGTTCTAATGCATCAATAAACACTAATTTCCCTCAAGTTGATAGCGCAGACAGATAAAAATACAATAAAAACTATAGTACTTTATTAACATACACGTACTCAGGGTGTCCCTGGAAGAATGGATCAAAACGAATAGTGAAAATGGATAAGTGCTCTCAAGCCGTTCAAATAGATTTGTCTGTTCCAATTTCTAAGATATTTGAAGAGAGCACGGATACTCTCAGCAGAAGAGAGCAGCGGTGGTCCAGTGGTGGCAGCCCCGACTTACGAGCGGTAAGCCGTGGGTTCGAACCCAGGCAGGCGCATTACTTTGTGTAATTTATTTCATCACGGCTGCCCTTAAAATGGTGAAGGAAAACATCGTGAGGAAACCGGCATGTCCTAGAACTAAAAATTCAAAGACATGTGACATCTACCAACCCACACTGGGCCCGCGTGGTGGATTACAGTCCACTCCCTCTCATAGAGAGGAGGCCTGCGACTCAGCAGTGGGAATATTATAGGGTGATGATGATGATGACGGATACTCTCAAAGATAAAGGCACGAATCTGGTACATAATCTACCTGTCTTCAGAAACGTCCAGTAAACATAGAAACGACAGCTAATTCCTACCCAGATTTTGTGTGTTTTGTGTGAAGAACTGTTAGAATAATACTAAGAATACCACATTGAGTTCTTGGAAGCCTAGTACTTTTTGTCGTCTTTTTTGTGAATACCCTTGTATGATGATTTTAGCGGAGCTGACATTTTCATAATTCTGCGTACTTTGTGCTAATTCTAAATTAAAATAAAACTAAAAGATTCCGCTTTACTCCGTGACTGTACTAATTTTATTACGGAATGAATTGGGCAGTGGGTCCAGTTGACCGATTGAAAAAAGATTCGGTCGAATGATCTCGCGGGCCCATTTCGAGTGGGTCCAGCAGACCAAAAACTCGTAAATTGACCAGCAACTAAGCTCTTATTATTTTCTACAAAATATAGTAGGTAGTCATAATTTTAAACTCAGCTGTTTCTACTATTAATCTTTTGTATTGCAACGAACGTTTTAGTTCGTTTTGTTTGTTTTGATATGTTTTATATTTACCCTAGTTAAAAAGAGACAACAATTATTAGCCGTACAACATTTTGCGAATAGGACATTCTGCGCCTAAACGTTTTGTAATACACATCTGTAGCATAATATATTTTATAAAACATTTGCTCGTATAGGGTCTCTTATTGCACCAAGTTCAGTATCGTAATGTATCACATTACGCACTAGTGCGGTAATGTAAAGTAAAACGCACGGCTTATCATAATGCTCCGTCTAAAACGAACGGTACTTTTTTAAATCTTAGCAAAGACTTTTTATGTCAGAAAAGTAGTCAACATTTTATTAATAAAATTAAGTTGGGAGATAAAATATAATAAATAAACATTTAATTCTTTAATTTAATCAATTTTGACCATAAATTACAACCATTTATCTGTAACAAAACACAAAAATATTAATTTACTTTATTAGTAATACTGGCTGTTTTTGTGCCTTTGCCTTAAAAAAAAAGCGTAATAGTACATTTTGATACAAGTGCGGAAAGTTTGTTATTGCGTACGAGGCCGAATAAACACCCGAGCCGTAAGGCGAGGGTGTTATGGGGCCGAGAAACGCAATAATAAATTCCCACGTGTATCAAACGACGTTTTTCAATACAATTTCGAAGAAATAAAATAATAAAACGATACGTATTTTTACCTTTTTAGTAAATTTCCACTGAAGAAAACTTTGCAAAGCTGCCATATATTTCACCTTAGATTTAGACGGCAACAGGCTATCGCAAGCATTTAATGCCTCAATCACAATATCCGGCGGAGTACCATCTAAAGAATTCTCTTCAAAACATAAATTCGACATTTTTTCACAAATAACTCAAATTATTAAGACTAACTTTGCTTTTTTTTCCCGCGCTTTATGTTCGCAGGCTAAAGGAGAAGCAAAGGTATGAAGCCGTTAAACAGCCTCACAGAAAAATTATAAAATTCAAATATATTTTAATTAAGAACACAAATAAAATGTTAACTAGTTCATAAAAGTAATATTTGTTTAAAATAATCATGTTTATTAGTAGGTAGTATTCTTTTTATAAACACAATTTAAATATTCAAAAAATATTTACGCTGTAAAGACGCAAATCAAAATGACGAGATTAAATAAAAACACGCCTGCTCTATAATAGTCAGTGGTGTTTTTTTTTTCATTTCTTATGTTTTAATCGAATTACCGCACGCGTGCTGTAATCTTATTACCGCACGCGTGCGAAATATGTTGCATGTCGAACCTAATCGTAGTGCAATAAGAGCTAGTTTTCGAGGAACTGTATTGAAAAAATTATTCCGCGCGCTTTCTCTTTACGCTGTATTGTTTTTGTTTGAAAATGTCATCCGAATTTTATTTATTTCCTCGCAAATGTGTTATAAAACGTCGTATGACATACGTGCGCTTTGATAATTACAGCCTCTGCTTTCTTGTAGCCCTCGCCTACGGCTCTGGCTAGCAATATCGCCTCGGCTGTTATTTTCAACTTACCGCACTTATATCATAATGTACTATTGTATCACTGTTGGTTTTTTAAATAAATAAAATTAAACAAAATATATCATAATGTATGTTAGTCTATAAATCATTTGTCTATGGGCCAAAGTTCCCCGAAAATAAATGTATAAAGAAATGTATGTTGTTATTAAAATAAACTAAAAACATAAAGCTTGTTGCATTCCACGTCGTTAATACCAGTGCGTCCATTCTTTTGATTGGCCGCAAAATATGCTTTAGTATGCCTGGTAACATTGTGGTTTCACAATGCGGTTGGCCGATCTTTTAGCGACCAGAGCGGTATTTGGGCAACCACATAATAGTGCGCTTAGAAATGAGGTTTAGGAAAATGTTCCAGAGTATATGGCTCGCTGCGTTGTGGGTAACCGCAAAGTTCGTGTGATTGTTGACTAGCATTTTCTGTAGTAGCAAGCAGGGCGCCAGATGAGAGCTTCCATCGGTAATATGAAGCTTCGAGAAATCCAGAAAAGAACGTTACAACTGACTTTTACTTATAAATAAAAGTGTAAGTACCAGCTACAACGATTCTTACTTAAAAAGAAAACTTCTACAGAAACTTTCACCTACTATTTAACTAGTATAGAGGTTCAATTATTAAAAATCCTTCCTTAGTGTCTTCGTTACAAGGATTATTTTGCACAATTTTATGCTCCTAACTCGTTTTGGGTGTGCATTGCTTGTCAGTGTATTATTAAATTCTTTTTTTCAGTTGATAAACGGTGAATTTTACCAATACAACTGAAGCCAATAAACGTATATAAATCTCGATCAAGAGCTTTCAGTGTCTTATGTTATGATTGCTATGGAATATTGACTGACAGCTCTCACACTTCGTTTAGATGTGCTGGTAGCGTTCAGGTTCATTGGTGAAATCTATGCTAAGTAAGAAGATTTGCTCAAAATCCTTCATTAAACTGCAATCAAAGCTTTTATTCAGAAATTGCTCCTTTACAAAAATGTCTTACAAAACGCCATCTTTTCCAGCGATTCCGTGCAAACTGCAATTGTACAAACTCAGTAACGAGGTTATAACAGCTCCGCTATTATCGCGTAAAGACCCCCATTTCGGTAAGCGTATCTTGTAATTATTTGTTAACTGAGGAAGCGCTGAGATTTCGTCTGTCGGAGATTTTCTTTTCTGCATTAAAGATGTTTTTTCCTTTTTTTCGTCATAATAATGTTAAATGAAGTGTGCGCTGGGTTTTTGCTTGATGGGGGGTTTATGTTGAAGCGCAGTTGAACTGAAAAAAAAATTTTTTTTTTTTTTTTTGGTATTGGCATCTCGCAGTTCAGCCAATGAGGCTGGCTTCTGCTTAAACGGACAACCATATTCTTTTTTAGAGCTTCGATAGCTATCTAAACTGTATCGACCCTGAATTGGCTTTTTAGGGGTATGAGGAACAGGGTGGAAAGTTCCTCGATACTTCATAGAAAAGGGAGGATCCTCCGGCCAGACACATGTTATGTCTGGCGGGCAACTGCCCGATAGTTGTTATCGGGTTTCTCTATATATACTGAAGTTGATGTAAACTTTGCTTGCGACTTGTGGGAAATTCATGTTAGTTCCTCCGTCGTATCATAGATGGTGCTGTAGTACTTTTTGTAGTATGTTGCTATTTGTGGTCGCTACAGTTTCGATTGTAATACCTTCAGTAGTTTAGTGGTATGAGGAACAGGGTGTAAAGTTCCTCAATACTCCATTGAAAAGGGAGGATCCTCCGGCCAGACAGGTGTTATGTCTGGCGGGCAACTGCCCGATAGTTGTTTTTTTTTTTTTTATGAATGGCATCTCGCAGTTCAACCTATGAGGTTGTCGTCTGCTTAACCGGACTATCCTGTGGGTGCCTTTAGAGTAAGGCCTCCAGCCAGGGCATAAAAACTTACAAACTAAGCGACTGCACGCTAAGGGCACCCCCTGTGGGGTACGAACCTCGGCTTAGGGCGTCGCTGGGGGAGGACTGCATGGGGACAGGCTGGATCTGAATGGTCCCGATAGTTGTTATCGGGTTTCTCTATATATACTAAAGTCGATGTAAACTTTACTTGCGACTTGTAGGAAATTGATGTTAGTTCCTCCGTCGCATCATAGATGGTGCTGTAGTACTTTTTGTAGTATGTTGCTTTTTGTGGTCGCTACAGTAGCGTCTACTACCTACATTTTTTTATCGTCATAGAATTCGAATCCCGACCAATGAGAGCCTAATTTCGATCAAATAAATTGAAAGTGTAACCATGTAACCTAAATAAAATGTGTGTTTTCAGTATTAAATATCTAAGTTTTTGAATAAGTAAGTATCTACCTTGATGACAGCAAAAAGCACTCAGGTTTACAAATTTTATTTACTAAACGTGGACGAGACGGTTTAAAAAATCTGGTCCTAAAAATAGTCATTTTGAGGAAAGGTTCTTTGAAATTGCGTAGGTACCTACTTAGTACAACGACACACTCAATGGCACTTTGAGTGTTACCATTGAGGTATGGTCTACTATGCCTAGATAACTATTTCAACTGATATTTCCAGTTCTTGCTTTTTTCGGCTTAGGTACTACCGAATTCCCTGACGGTCGACTACTTTTCAACCTTATTACTTAGGGCATATGGGTGAAAAATGACAGACATTAACGAACTGGTAGTACCGAAAGAACTGCGAATACCCCCTCAGATAGGCTAATATTTGCGGTTGGTCGTCAGTGTAAAAAATACATGAAAATATGTGAACAAGCTTTATTCTGGAGTCTACAAGAGTAAACAAAAACAATACAAGGTGTTGTTTTGCATTCTCGTCAACTTTCAGGAGGTGGTCAAAAGACATAAATAATCAATTAAAAGTACGGTACCTAGTTAATTATTAATAAACGCTGATTTTTTTGGTTGTTTAAGTTTGTCAATATTTTAGAATAACCCCCTTAACGTCGTTTAGGGAATAAGACATTTTCGAATAAACGTTTGAGATTGTTTGTATGTGTGTAAGCGAGGTTATAGGGCGAGAATCAGACGGTCCGCGTTTAAAACACGGGTGGTTCAAACTTACCAATTTCCGCAAACAGGAAAAAAAATAAAAATTACCAACCTATTTTATTATTGATTCGGGACGAGAATCAGTAGCATAGTTACCTCCTTGAATTTTACGAGGATTCAAAACAACACCTTGTATATGAAATCGCAGATACCATAATTAATTGTTTGTCAATTTTGATGTATTCAATTAATTAAATGAAACGGAAATACATTCGTCTATGGTATTCTTAACCTCTTTTCAGTTTCATTCTTTTAATCATAATAAAATACAATGTAAGGAAGGAGTTAAGAAAGAAAGAGGTTACTGTGTCTTTTATGCATTTTAATCAAGAGGAGTACTACCTACCAAGTACCTACTTATCTCGTGGTAGATAAAACTTTGATGTTGTATTTTAAATGATAAACCCTTTTTTATACATGCTTGAAAAGGTACTGTTGCGGATTACTTCCCGGAACGATATGAGACGAAAATGTATATGGTTTACCTGAATATTGTCTTTTATTTAAAACTGCTGTTGCAAGCGACCTTCGTCCGTGTGCGATGATTATAGAAATATTATTTCCCTATTTCAAGGTTTTTAATTTTTGTCACGGTAACCTAAACCTTTTTTTTATTTATTTATTGCAAAATGTACACATTCACAGTTACAAGATTTGGGCTTAAAACTAGACAGTACATGACCCTGTTAGGGCGCAGCAAATTAACTTAAAACTAACTTAAAAATAACATAACAATAATATTTCTATATAAATGATATTTCTATAATCAAAGAATCCTAAGTTACTCCTCATAACATCAGCTATCTGCCACTTAAAGTCTGGTCCAGCCGTTTCAGATATAAGCCGGAATAAATAGACAGACAGACAAAATTAAAAATATGGTTCCGTGTACTTAATACTTTCATAATAATGCAATCGGACTAAAGCTGTTATGAAATAACTAACAGACATTTCCGTTTTATTTATTTGTTTCTGAATGTAATGTATATAATAGGTAGAAGAAGAAAATCATTAAAGTCTAGGATCTGAAATTGGCCGTCCAGGTGGCCTACAATGACGTCTTAAAACATAATTGTTTTACTTCTTTTCCAGTGTAGGAAAAAGATGGCACTAGACATCCTCTATAACTCCGTCTCTTTCCCACACTGAAATAAAAGAGTAAGAAAAGAGTAAAACAATACTGCTTGCTAGTGAGAACTTGTTATTACGTCCACTCTTAAATAAGCTGACTTTGATTTAGTTATCACTAGATTCATGTCGCACCACCGTGATGTCGATCTTCAGTTTGTCGCACTAGGGCGATGTCGAGCTTCAGTTTGTCGCACAAGCGTGCATTCGACCTAAAGTGAGTCGCAGTACAGTTTTGTCGCACAAGCGTTAATCGCGCTTCGGTGTGTCGACCTCACGCTATACACTCCTGCTTTAAGACGTCATGATAAGCCAGCAGGTGAACCCATTTAAAGAAAGTGCTTGTATGTAGATTTTAATTAAAAATAATCTAATAAGTCTTTTTGTAAATAACAAAACCACTCCTTTTGACAAGCTATTATAAGAGATTGTGGAAAACATTTCTATCAATAGCGGTGTTATTGCGTATGAAGTTTTTCCGATGGAAATAAACTATTCGCACCCTGCTAACGTAAAGGAGAACCAATAAAAGTGTTACTTAAATCGTAGCGACGTGGTCCGGGCTTTTAGAGGTGGAAATTTACAGCGATCAGCGATCTAAGTGATGAGATAATGAAGTTTTATAAGGCTTGAAATTATGTTCTATCATTTTGCAAATGATTTCAACCAAGTCAAGAACCACGCACTAAAATAATTTGGAACGCACTCAAAACTTAAAGATTGCAATGAATACTTAATATATGTAGGTGCTGGAGTGCAATAACTATAGAGGAATAAAGCTAATGGCACCTAGTATAAAAGTATGGGAGAAAGTTATTGAAAGACGACTGATAGAAGAGAGCGAAATTTAAAGAAATCAATGTGGGGTTGTCATGAAGATGGATGAAAAATGTTTGTATTGTAGTTTTTATTTTGCCCTTTTCAGTTATGTTATCTCACATAAATCCTAGTCGAGTTTCATTTTTACATTGTAACTAGACACCAGCACATCGTCCATACATACGACAAAAGACACAATGCGTAATAAAGAGGATGACTCAAAAAGTACCTAGGAAAGATAATAAAATTCAAATGGGGCCATGAAGAATCATCTTCTTTCCACACGTGAAAAATGTACATAAACAAAAAAAAATAAAAAAAAAAAAACATAAAATGAAAAGTACTGGGTTAAACTGTATAAAATTTTTATATGGGATCAAATGGCAACTATTTCGCATCAAACTTCAGAAGAATCAAGTTAATCGGATCATAAATCTCAGCGTAATTGGTGTACATACAGAAAAATGATTGCATGTAGCGGAGATGAGAATGTTGAGGAATGTTCAGAATGTGTGATGTGACAAGAATGGATAAAGTGAGGAAGGAGTAAATTAAAGGAAGTTTAAAAGTTGCGCCAGTTACAGAAAAGTTACAAGGGAATCGTATGTCATGGTATGGGCATGTGATGAGGAGGGACGAATCGCATGTGACAAAAAAAGTGATGTTGATTGATGGTTGGAGAGGGAGAGGAAGACCAAGGAAACGATAGATGGATTGTGTGAGAAATGACATAAAAGAAAAGAAGTAAATGATAGCTTGACGGATGACAGAGGAGAATGGAAGTAAAAAACGTATTACGACGACCCCAAGTAACATGCGACAAGGGCAAGAAGAAGATGATGACGAAACGTTGGTTGCTTCAACGTACAAAATCAGCGATTGAAAAGGCTTTGGGACAACCCCACCGCACTATTCCCAAGCGATAGAAAAGGCTTTGGGACAACCCCACCGCACTATTCCCAAACCAAAGCCAGGATCAACAGAGGCAACAACCAGAAAAGCGCCGAGACAATGAAGCTCGACAAAGTCCCAGAGAAACAATTGAAATGACTTAAATACCACAACGAACTTATTCAGAAAAGAATGGCGGAGGAGTAATAAAAACATAATTTCCACTTCTCTTCCTTCAATTCCCTTCTCTGATGCCTTGCCCCACAGCCAGCCGTCACGGTAAGCAACAATGAAATCCAACATATGCGCCCCCTATGCCAATTTCCACTTCAACACTGCGGAATCCGTTGCATGCCACATTTCAGATATATGGCACTCCATTTTCTATTGTAATGCATTTTCGTCGCCGACATATTCAATTTTTCGCTTGAGTTAGAAATATTCACTTACTTAATTTTATTCCCTTCTAGTAGGTATTCACCTTTTTCTGGCTGTTTATTGACGTTTAAGGTTCTGTAAGGTAAGGATGAAGGTGGAGAGCAGCGGTGGCCCAGTGGTGGCAGCCCCGACTTACGAGCAGTAAGCCGTGGGTTCGAACCCAGGCAGGCGCATTACTTTGTGTAATTTATTTCATCAACGCTGCTCTCAAAAACGGTGAAGGAAAACATCGTGAGGAAACCAGCATGTCCTTGAACTAAAAATTCGAAGACATGTGACATCTACCAACCCTAACTGGGCCCGCGTGGTGGATTACAGCCTATTCCCTCTCATAGAGAGGAGGCCTGCGTCCCAGCAGTGGGAACATTATAGGCCGATGATGATGATGATGAAGGTAAGGATTTAATCAAACGTAGAATTCCAAACAAATAAAATTCTACGTTTGAATTTTATTTCTGATCTGATGATCAGATGGCGCTGCCATCACGTAAACATCGCGCTCCGTTAGTTTTTGCCTTTAAAAATGTTTTAAATCGTTTTTTCATCTTGAATTCATCATAACTATGACATTTTTAGTACTGTAAACCATGTCAAGTGTTATCTAAAGTTAACTAACTCTGTGGACTTTTTTAAACCTACAAAAACATTCCCAGTGCAAAAGTGATCAGTTTCCATCCCAAAATAGTGTTTGTGCTGATAAACTGACTTAAAACTGCAGTATTAACCCAGGTTCCACATAAACAGGCAAGATTTAATAGCAATATACTAATATAATTACTCAATCAAACAGTGCAAAAACTTTCGAACAGTGCGTCGGTTTTTGAATCGAATTTTTTTATAACAGACTTTCCAACGAACTTTTGCAAAAATAATCACATAAAGAACCGTAATTTCACCTCTACACGTAGCTACATATGTGGCGCGGATTGTTTGAGCGCGCCTTCCATACATGAGTGCCCGAATTCAAACCCCAGTAACTACATTCACTTTTTGTAATGATATTATTACAGAATATATTTCTGTTCAATCAATAATATTGAATTGAGCGATTTCCTACAAAAATATTTGATAAAATAATATTAGATAACAAAATTCCGTCGCTGTATAAATGCCTCTTAAACGGACACCACCTAAGACGACTAAGATGTCAAAAAACGGTGCATCTGACATTACTAGCGGAGCCAATACGGAAGCTACGCGTGAAACAAGTCGTACTCGATCGCGTAAGCAGATTCCTGATTCTGAGAATACGGACTTTATGTCTGAAATAAGGAACATAATTTCCGATTTAAAACATGAACAAAACAGTAAGCTTGACGCTCTCCAAACAACGATTAGCGATATTAAAAAACAAAATATTGGAATAATTCAGTCGATCGAGCACCTTTCTGAAGATTATAATAATCTAAAAAAACAGCTAGAGTTAATCGAAAAGGAAAAACGAGATAATTTACGATATATTTACACACTAGAGACTAGAATTGAAAACCTTGAAAATGCGCAAAGAATTTCCAGCATAGAGATAAGAAATATTCCCCCGAAGAGAGGTGAAACAAAAGATGATCTGGCTAAGTTAATTAATACAGTCGGTCGAGCTCTAAACCTTCCTATTCAAAATAGTGATATCAAAGATGTCTTCCGAATTAATACTAAAACCGAAGAAAACAAACCGATTATCTTGGACTACTACTCAGTTCTACTAAAGGAAAAGTTTATAGAACACACAAAGAATTTCAACAGGCAACATAAAGAAAATAAATTGAATACATCTCATCTACATATCCATGGTTCCAGTAAGCCAATTTTCATAGCAGAGAATCTAACGAGCAAAGGCAAAAGGCTGTTTTTCTTAGCGCGTGACTTTGCCAAGACCTATAACTTTGCATATTGTTGGGCTGCGTACGGCAAGATATTTATTCGGAAAAATGAGGGAGAAAATCGCATACGTATTAACTCGGAAGCAGATATAGATAAGCTAAAACTAGAATCTGAACTCTGACTAGGCACTTTTTCCTTGCTAAAGCTTTTTATTAAATTTTATGTGTATTTGCTCATGTTAGATTTTAATATTTTGTTAGTATCTTTAAAAAACGTATTAATGACTAGTCAATACTTTAAATTGTTGATTTTAATTAGTTTTAAAAAAATGATTGTTGTTACCATAAATGCCTTGCATTATGAATATTCCACATTTTCCAAAAAATATTCTGTCACCTCACTTCACTCATTCACACACACAAACACACACACACACATTGACACAAAATATGAACACACAAACACTTTAAATCTTAATAAATTAAATACATTATTCTCTTCTGTTGAGACTTCATGCGTAAAATGTAGTGTTACTTATTGGTTATTAAAATATTTTGGTAATTTAAATTGCACCCATAAAAATATTTTCTTGAATAATGGATAATTTTAACGTGATATTAAATAATGAATTAGATTCTGTAACTGTAGCTCAATCAGCGACTTGTGATATTGAAGACTGCCATGTTTTGTTAAACAATCCTCAAAATACTCTAAAAATATTAACTCAAAATATACGTAGTATTCACTGTAACACACCCAACTTTCAAACATTACTCGCTAGGTCAAAAGTTGAATGGGATATAATTGTTCTAACCGAATGCTGGTTACAGCGTACTGCTAACGTACCTGAACTCGATGGTTATGTTTCATTCACAACAACCAATAATCAAACTCAAAATGAAGGCGTGGTCATTTACTATAAAAATATAGAACAGTACAATATTGATGAACCGGAAATGGCGGACTCAAATTGCCTTACTTTAAAAATAAACACAAACACTGTAATCGTTGCTGTCTATCGACCCCCTAGTCATAAAAATATAGATAACTTTATATTATCCCTCAATGATTGTTTAAGTAAGCTATCGTCCTTTCAAAATATCATTTTAGTTGGCGATATTAATATTGATATTGTGGATAATTCTCAAGACAATAGATCCTATGAATATCTTAACCTAATCGCTTCCCATGGTATGCTTCCAGCTCACACGATTTCTACTCATAGTCGCACATGCCTAGATCACATAATGTTAAAGACCAGATTATCGGCGCTCTGTTATGTGGCTCAAACTACGGTTACAGATCACAATAGCGTCATTCTATTTTTAAATCGCACCCCAATAAAAAACCAAGGTTCCCAAACCATTAAACGATTAGACAACGAAGGACTTGAAACAGATGTCAAGAACA
This sequence comes from Cerastis leucographa, assembly GCA_963082945.1. Classification (NCBI taxonomy): domain Eukaryota; kingdom Metazoa; phylum Arthropoda; class Insecta; order Lepidoptera; family Noctuidae; genus Cerastis; species Cerastis leucographa. The sequence goes on along the minus strand of OY720358.1, from coordinate 16,515,883 downwards.
TAGACTTTAATAAGATTTACAGCATGTCAGATGTAAATGAGGCAACAAATTTTTTTGTACACTCGCTAGGGCAAGCTATAAAAGATAACACAAAACAAATCCCGACACCTAGACGTAAAATTATTTTGAAACCCTGGATAACACCAGGCTTACTTAGATGCATGCGAAATCGTGATAAACTACATGTTAAAACCTTAAAGAATCCAAATGATGAAGTAGCACTTTGCATTTACAAAAGGTATAGGAATTCTTGCAACGATGTTTTAAAGAAAGTTAGACAAAGTTACGAGCAAGACCTTATTAAAAAAGCAGGGAAAAATAACAAAAAACTTTGGGAAGCAATTAAAGACATTACATACACAAATAAAACCAAACAACAATCCACACAGCTCATTTCAACAGAAAATCCTACTGACTCAATTAATACAGTAAATTCATTTTTTGCAGGTGTAGGTAAAAAATTATCAGATAAATTGCTTTCACAAATTCATAATTTTCCCAATGCAGAACCCTATAGTCAACCAAATATTTCTTTCAAAAATTCTTTAGTTCTTCTACCTACCGACGAAGAAGAAATAAGGTCGTTAATACTTAATTTAAAAAACGAGTGTGCAGTTGGCGTCGATAATATATCCGGACTTTTCTTAAAACGATTTGCTGATATTATTGTTCCTCCACTTACATTCATTTGCAATCTCTCTTTTTCCTCCGGGGTATTTCCATGTGCCTTCAAGAAATCCAGAATTGTACCCATATTTAAATCCGGAGACAGATACTGTGTCAACAATTATAGACCAATCTCTATACTCCCAACGCTATCCAAAATATTAGAAAGATTAATGAATTCCAGACTAACTAATTATCTTGAAAAAAATTCCCTTTTATCTCCATCACAGTTTGGTTTCCGTTTTGGTAGATCAACAGCTGAAGCAGTCCATGAACTAACTGATCACTTAGTCAATAAACTAGATAGTAAAAAAAAGACCTTAGCCATTTACCTCGATTTAGCTAAAGCATTTGACACAGTATCTGTTCCCATTTTGATAAAAAAATTAGAAAATATGGGTGTAAGAAGTCAGTCACTTCAACTTTTTACAGACTATTTGTCCAACCGAACGCAAGTTACTAAAATAGATCATTGGATCAGTGATGAACTACCTAACCAATACGGCGTTCTTCAGGGCAGCATCCTCGGCCCAACGTTATTCTTAGTTTATATTAATGATTTATGTAATATTAAGCTGCAAAACGGAAAGATCATAACGTTTGCGGATGATACTGCATTGGTATTCGATGCTGATACGTGGGAAGAGGTTCAACATTATGCCCAACAAGGCTTCGATACAGTGTATCAATGGTTGTATGCTAACTTACTTACCCTAAATGTAGATAAAACGAAGTACATGACATATTCCCTTAGACGGCACGACCAACCAAACTTCAACTTGAAAGCCCACACATGTAATTTAAACACAAACCTTTGCTGCTGTCCTGTTTTACTAAAAACTGAATCAATCAAATATCTCGGCATAATTATAGACTACCGTCTCAGCTTCCAACAACACATTGAAACTTTAGTTAAAAGAATCCGCAAATTAATTTACATATTTAAAAATCTAAGACATATATCCGATACTTCAGTAATTAAATTAGTTTATTTCGCGTTATGCCAGTCTCTGCTAGTCTACTGCATCACTACCTGGGGTGGTTCCTCTAAATCATATTTAATTAATTTAGAGAGAGCTCAAAGAGCTATATTAAAAGTCAGTTGTTTTTTCCCAATTCGCTATCCGACCTTTGATCTTTACCAACACTGCAAAGTTCTAACGGTCCGGCAGTTGTTCATACTCATGACGGTATTAAAAAAACACTCTGAACTTCCCATCGATCACGATTTGCTGACTCAAAATAGAAGATCAGCAAATGTTTGTCCAATCATACGTTTTAACACCAGTTTTTCCCAAAAATGTTTTGGTTTTCTTGGCACTTTTCTTTATAATTTAACTAGCTGTACCCAGCATGCGTTGCAATGCACTTTTTACTACCCACCTACCCTATCCGACCTACCTACCCTATCCTACCTACCCTACCCGACGCTACCTACCTACCTACTCTACCCTACCCTACCTACCTACTCTACCCTACCCTACCCTACCCTTACTACCTACCTACCCTACCTACCTACCCTACTATACCTACCTACCCTACCCTACCCTACCTACCTACCCTACCCTACCTACCTACCCTACCCTACCTACCTACCTACCCTACCCTACCTACCTACCCTACCTACCTACCTACCCTACCTACCTACCCTACCCTACCTACCTACCCTACCCTACCTAACCTACCCTACCCTACCTACCTACCTACCCTACCCTACCTACCTACCCTATCCTACCTACCTACCCTACCCTACCTACCTACCCTATCCTACCTACCTACCCTACCCTACCCTACCGTATCCTATGTCCTTCTCCTGGCTCTAAACTACCTCCCTGCCAATTTTCAGCTAAATCGGTTCAGCCGTTCTTGAGTTATAAGTGAAGTAACTAACACGACTTTCTTTTATATATATAGATTAATAACAAAATATCTATCTACACACATACTAAAGCTATTTGTAAAAGAAAATTGCGCACCTGGCTATTAAGTCTTGACTACGCTTCCACAGAAAATTTACTTAAACCTGTGTCTTAACACTCACACATATACACTTACACACTCACATTCGCACACTCATTTTCACACACATCAACTAACACATTGCACCAATGCACGTTCATCACACATACCATTTTCACTTTCATTCATCCTTTTGTTTAGAAATGTAGTCTTATGAACATCTAACCCACTTTGTTGTTCAATCTATATATTTTTTTTTATTATGCTTGCTAGCATAATTTATAATAATTCTTTCTTTTATATGTTTGTTCTTACTGTAGTACAACTTTGGAACTATTGTATGTTCAGTAATTTTATGTTTTATGTCAATTTTATTTTGATTTACTTTTGTTTAAAATTGTAATTTTACTATTTTCTTCTTTTTTATCTTTACTTCTATTTTTGCAAACATTAAAATGTTTAATTATAAGCCCGAGAGGTGATCTGTACCTCAGGATCTTCCTATCTCAGACACCTTTCTCTATATAAGATGTACAAATGTGAACCAGCACCTTAAAGTTTTGATGTGGAGATAAAATAAAGATTTATGATTATGATTATGATTATGATTATTTGTTTGTTTTCCGCTTCTTGTCAAATCAAATGTTCGTTACTTATGTACCAAAAGGTTTTGCTCTGTGTATGATTTTTTGGAAATGGTGTATAGTACGCACGGCGACCAATCAAGCTGTACAAAACCAGGTACCTAATGCGTGTCTCTCATTGTACGGGAAACCCATACAAAGCGAGACCATGTTACATTGAAAATGTTTATGTAGTTTACCTCATCATCATCATCATCTGCCTATAATGTTCCCGCTGCTGGGACACAGGCCTCCTCTCTATGAGAGGAAGTTGGCTGTAATCCACCACGTGGGCCCAGTGCTGGTTGGTAGATGTCACATGTCTTCGATTTTTTAGTTCTAGGACATGCCAGTTTCCTCACGAAGTTTTCCTTCACCGTTTTTGAGGGCAGCGGTGATGAAATAAATTACACAAAGTAATGCGCCTTGCCTGGGTTCGAACCCATGGCTTACTGGTCGTAAGTCGGGGCTGCCACCACTGGGCCGCCGCTGCTCTCATAGTGTACTTAGCTAGTGTTTTTACGGTCAAAATTTCATTTTTGTAATTGACCACCGTTGAAAACAGTTTTTGTTTGTACAGTTCAGGGGAAAAACATCTTTTGCAGTTAATAAACAAAGAATAATGTTATTATTGTTTATTTTTCCGCAGCAACGCCCACGAAAAATAAAAAATAAAACAAAATAAATATTTTTAAACAGCCTTTCCTTTATTAACTGTGCCCCATGTGAATGTTTCCGGAGGTAAGAGAAACAGCCCATTAGAAACGTGAATAAGTGAATTAAGAGTTATGTAGGCCATTATAGTCCTTATGGGAAATGGGCCGTTATGGCACTTAAGGTGCACTTAGGAGTTAAAGGGCTAAGATTGATGAACTTGGGGAAGATAATCTGGTGAAAAACAGACTAGTTAACCGTACAGATTTTTTCTTAAAAGCCGGAATTGTAGCATCTTTAAGGAAAGGCAATTTATATAGCTCCTAGGACAAGAAACTTAATAAAGAAGTAACAAAACATAGACCTTAGTAAGCAAAGTTAAGACTTTCAACTTAAACTTAGTTAGCTAAGTTAAGGTTAAGTTTGGGTTATGTGTTTTTTTTTCGTAGCCTTGTATATCCCACTGCTGGGAAAGTCCTCCCCCATATCCTTCCAGTTACTCTTCTCCTGCGCCACCTCGAACGAGCCTTCGTTATGCGCGTCCAGATCATGTCGCCACCTCTTTTTTATGATTAAAAATATTGTTCCTAATTTTATTTAAAAAGTAAACTGTCTGGAGTTCTTATATTTTCTCCGTGACGGCACTAAAGTAGCTCCTAGGGCAGGTAATAACGTCCCGAGAAATGCAAAGTAGGCAATTTATTTCTTTATAGAAAATTACTTGGCACACTGCACCCGTGGTAAGGTGCTACTGGATTAATTTAAAAAATAAATAAATATTACAATAATGTTTTTATTTTTTTTTCCTTTCAACTCTCTCGGTATTCTGCATTCTCTAGCCAATCAGTCAGGAACGAGTCCAAATCGTCACGCCTGTGTTACTTGGGCCTGCTTCGGTGACGACGACCGTCTTCAGGCACCCACTTTTTGACGATTATGGCTCATCTGGCTTGACCCATCCTGGAAATTTAGACCACCCAGTCCCATTTTAACATCGCAGACTTATCGCCAACAAACTTGGGTTGCAAGTATGTTCCAGTGACCTGTCGCCATTTCATCCATCCTGAGTAGATCTGGTACGTTACAAGCGACCCGAGGTACCAGAAATCAGAACAGATCGGTGTGGGCGTTCCGGCAAGAGTTATGTGCACAGGACTGGAGAGACCGTCAAAATCACAAAACAAATATTCTGTTTTGGTCCTACTTAATTTCAATTGGTGTTATTAGCTGGCTTAGGAGGTTCATTTGTTTGCACTGCTATCTGTACCTACAGTAAGCTTGATAATGCTCTGAAATTAACAGGATAATCGCCTAGTAAATCATTAAGACAAATTTACCGACGATGTTGTTGTATTTAGGATTTCATTAATCACACGTTTACTTAAATCTTAAGAGAGACAAATATTATGGCTTCTGTTCGTGAATAAACAGAATAAGCTTGGTTTGGTTTATTTGTACAGACAGCGTGACCTCAACACTCCGGCCGTAGAGGCCGGGGAGGTAACTACGACGTGTGTACCTGGTCACCAGCATGCGGGTTTCCTCAAGATTTTCTCTTTCACCGTTTTTAGAGCATAATATATTACCCAAAGTACTGAGAACCTGCGAAACATAAGTCAAGGGCGTTACTCTACTAGGCCCAAACTACTCTCGTGTCGCGAGTAAAAGCAAGAACATTAATAATGATGATCTCCTGAGAGGCTACACAAAGTGACATACTATCACTGATAACTAGACAACATGGCATCTAGCTTGTAATCCCCAAAGGGTTTTTTTTTGGGATAATTAGACCGCCACACTAATCCCAAACCACTGCAACTCTAGAAACCCAGAATCAACAGTGGCGACTACCAGAAAGGCGCCGATACACTGAAGTTTGATAACTGAAAGGGTTGGGCAGTGGTGAGCCTAATTGTTATATTTAAGTCCAAATGTGATGATGATGATACATATATTGTACCAAACGCTATGAAAGCGATTTCTTTTTTTTTAAACGGTGCCTCACACACGGAATTTCTTCCGTATTGTGGGTGCGTTTACACAAACATTGAAACTAACATACACAAACAGCCAGACCCGGAACAACAATCTGTACCCATACAAGTATTTGTTCCGTGCCGGGATCAAAACCACGACATGCAGCGCAGCTGTCGATTGCTCAACCACTGCGCCGTGCCGTCACCATTATTCCTTGTCAGATAATAGAATTGAGGTAAAGGCCTTGCTCAGTTCCGAAATATTACAACTTTATAGTATGATCTTACAACTTATTAGAGCGAATTCGTCTGGTTCATCAACTGTTCTTGTTAACTAAGTAATTAGCCTCTCACACAAATGCGGCGTGAATTTTTCTTAGTTTGTTCGAGCAATGATCGACTAATTTGTAGATATGGCATAATTATATATAGGGTTACTAGTAATTAGCATATGATGAGGGTTTCTTGGCTGGAGAGCAGCAGTGGCCTAGTAGTAACAGCCCTGACTTACGAGTAGTAAGCCGTGGGTTTGAACCCAGGCAGGCGCATTACTTTGTGTAATTTATTTCAACACTCTCCAAAACGGTAAAGGAAAACATCGTGAGGAAACCGGCATGTCCTAGAACTAAACATTCTACCAACCCGCACTGGGCCCGCGAGGTGGAATACAGCCCACTCCTCTCATAGAGAGGAAGCCTGTGTCCCAGCAGTGGGAACATTATACGCTGATGATGAGGGTTACGTTAACACGTGATTGTACTCATAATATTAAACAACTTTATGGGACCAATTAAACCGCGAAATAAAGCACCGTCAAACCCATTTATTTTTTCGATGTAGAATAACACTAATGTACTGAAAGGCGCAATTTCTGGGGTCGGTCCCCAGTTACAGTACAATAACAGGATGGTATAAGAGTAGAGGAAGACCAAAGAAACGATGAATGGACTGTGTGAAGGATGATATGGCTGGAAAGGGGTCGTCTGATGAGATGACAAGTAAAGAATGGAAGAAGAAGACATGCTGCGTCGACCCCAAATAAATTGGGATGAGACTTTTTATTTATTCTCCTGAATGATGATGGTCCCATAGTAACCAGTCCCAGAGTAACAGTTGTTCCTGATGATAAGTACATACAAGCAAGTGTTAAGTATCGGTATTACTAATTAAGAGAGTTTACGCCTTACGATATTTCAAACTTTCATGTCCTTAATTTCCGTAATGACTGAACCGATTTTAATGAAAACTTACACGTAAAACTTATACGTATAAGCAGGATACATAGGTCTAAAAAGTTACTAAAAAACTTTTTGGAAATGTTTTTAGAGAGAAAAAAAAATAGTTTTTTTTAAAGATAATTGGAAATTTCTGCTTCTATAGATAATTTTTAATCTGTCTAAATTTATTTAGCTGTAACACTGTTTTTCGAAAATGTTTTATGTAACTTTTTAGACCCATGTCTCCTGCTTATGCGATAAGACCAAGACCTGAGCTGATTAACTATTGCTAGATGTGAACTCTGATGAAAAACAATTAAATATTTTACCAAAGTCTTATGGAGTAATTTTAGTCTGTGAAAGATTTAATTACACTTCGATGAAGTCAGAGTTGCATAATATTATACACGTACACACAAACTACTGGGTTATTTAGGTACCTACACGTAAAACAATGGGATTATTAGTCAAATTACCATTTACCTGTTAAATTACGTATACCGCAGATTTTAACCGCAAATAGTAACTTAAATAATATTGTAATTCCTACGCAATGATTTCCCAATGATTCATTATCTGCGTATGAATGGCCACCTCTTTCTTTATCCTTATTTCTTACAGTAGGTTAAACAATAACCACCAAAAAAACCTAAAACGCGTACATTTCAATGACTGTTTGGTTTCACGCGTAAACAGACTGATATTCACGTCAACACTCACCAACTATGATGAAAGTAGCGTGATTATTACTCACGTTTTTAGGTAAATAAAATTAATAAGAAAACATTCCATTATATTATTCTATTTGTAAATTGTTTACATAGCTCACAGAAGAAGCTTGAGGAAATGGCGATGAGGCGGCGATATTAGCTGGACTATCGAGACCATTCGCGTAGACGTGTTCTTGAGTGGAGACCACGAATCGGCAAGCGTAAGGTAGGCCACCCTGAGATACCGTGGCCCTGGAACACAAAGGGCTAAGAAGGAAAATGGATGGGTTTTAGTCTGACACTCCCTTCTACTCCGCCCAGAGCGGGAGGAGTGGTGTGCCATTGGAGCGCCCTTGTCCAGCGGTGGACTGCTGTAGGCTGGCGAGTAAACAGACCGATTTTCACGTCAATATGATGATTGTGTGGCGTGATAATTGCTCACATTTATAGGTAAACACCTAAAAGTAATACAAACCATTCCATTCAACTTACTTTATTTGATTTGTAAAAAATGGTCGTCACTTGTTTTGATTTTCATTTGTCGTTCTGAATTCGAATGCTTATCGCTCGGGATTCTGTCTAGACTTGAGAAGAGATCTTTGATAGTATTCAATTGAAATACGTTTTCACAATTTTAAGGCGTTAGGTTGTCAAGACTGCCTATAATTACTGCTTAAAAGAAAGTGTCTTTAGGTAGTAACCTAAAGAAAAAGACTTTCAGTGATAGACTCTTGAGATTTCTTCAGTCATCTTGCATGGAAGTTATAGAAGGAGTAAGAATTTAATAATATATTTTTTTATTAAAATGACTGTGCGAGGTGCCTACCTATTATATAATTATCTTGTCATAGTTGTGAAATTCAAGTATTGTTGTTGGTACTTAATTCCCGATTTTCACTAGTAGTTCATATAACTTTTCCTTGATTGCATTGATACCTATCAAATCTTAAAAATATAAACCTATCAAATGAAAAACATAACATTTCATCACGCATCTAATCCCTGAAGGGTTGGGCAGGGGTGTACCTAATAGGAAACCTACATTTTGCCACTTATGGTTTAAGTCCCATGTAATAGGGTGCGACCATATCGCCATCAACCAGGCACAAATCCAGACTCCGTGGCTGTTACTGAGAAATTCCTGATTGAAAAACCCAATAACACTTTAAGTTACATTTGAAAAATACCATGTGTTCAGAACTATGTGTTTCATGTGTTCAGAACGATGTACTGAATACATGGTGTGACAAAAATACTTAATATAGTATTCATTTTATATTTTTAACCCCCGACCAAAAAAGAGGTGTGTTATAAGTTTGACGTGTGTATCTGTGTGTCTGTTTGTGGCATTTAGCTTCTAAACGGATGAAACGATTTTGATAAAATTGGTTTCGTTTGAAATGCGTTTTAATCGAGAGTGTTCTTAGCTATGTTTCGAGAAAATTTGCTCAGCCTTTTGAAGGTCATCACCTCTTTTCTAGTTGAAGGGAAATCAACAACTTTCACAAGTCTGGTCGATTCGAAATTTGAAATCTTGTTACTTGTATAGGCATCGCCCTCCACTACCCATAAAAGATCGGTTTAAAAAAAAAAAAACTTGTTTTCGTTAATTAGCGAGAACAGGCGCAACACCGAGAAAAGTGGAAGCAATGGAGGAGGCCTATGCCCAGGAGTAGACAGTCAAGGCAAAGATAAAATAATACAAGTTTAAAAAGCATGAACACAAGCACAATTTTTTATTACAACGTCGATGATCCCTTGTAAGCAGTGGCTCATACAACAAACAATGACTTCCTGGTAAAATATGAAGTAGGGAGATTATCATTTATACATCTAAATAAACAGTCCTAGTACTACTCACAACAACAATGCTATCATAACAATTACAGTCCTCGGTTTATTTACAATGTGTTTTAATAGATAGTACCTACACGTGTCAGGTCTGGAAATTCTCGTGATTTATTCAGTATTGACACTTGCGACGAAGGTAACAGGATATGCATTGCTATGTCAATAGTTCGTGTTGATATATCAACAGCTGAAGCTATGCCTAGCTATGTCTAGCTGCTGGGAATATTAAATACATTGTGTAAACCGGGGCGATTTAATATTCACCTTCATGTAGTGTGTATTTGTAGTGGAGGAGCTTGTGGCTAAATAATAACAGCCGCACGGGTCGATCTTTAAGATTAAGTCGTGCTTGCTGAGGTTGGTCCGTGGATGGATGACCATATATTACATACCGAGTTTCCTCCGTGCCTCGGAAAGCACGTTCCGGCTGTCATTCATAGATCTTTGACATTACTAGTAGTCAGAAGCCAAAAGTCTGACATGGATGTCATCACAACCCAGTAACTGGGTAATACTGGAGTATTACCCAGTTACTGGGTTGTGGAGGTCAGATAGGCAGTCGCTTCATGTAAAATACTGTTATTCAGCTGCATCTGGTTAGACTGGAAGCCGACCCCAAGATAGTTTGGGAAAAGGCTGGGCAGATGATGATGATGTAGTGTACATTGACAATGGCCAACCTTCCATCTTGCGCTGAAACCGCAATTATCATCATGTGTAATTTGTCATCAACACGCGTTATTGACATTGCCACGGTTGGCGCAGTTGTTGAGCGATTGACTGCCGCACAGCGTGCCTTTTGTTCGATTCCCGCACGGAACATATACAAGGTGTTGTTTTGCATTCTCGTCAAAATTCAGGAGGTTGTCACAAAAGACATAAATAATCAATTAAAATTACGGAACCTAGATAATTATTAATAAACGCTGATTTTTTTGGTTGTTTAATTTTGTCAGTATTTCGGAATAACCCCCTTCACGTGGTTTATGGAATGAGAAATAATCGAATAAACGTTTGAAATTTTTTGCTTGTGTGTAAGCGAGGTTATAAGGCGAGAATCAAACGGGCTATGTTTAAAACACGAGTGGTTCACACTTTCCGATTTCCGAAAAAAAGAAAAACATCCTACTAATCTTTTCCTTTTAACCTCCTTGAATTTGACGAGGATGCAAAACAACACCTTGTATATATTTGTACTAGCTGCTGCCCACGACTTCGTTCGCGTGGTAGTTTTGATGTTTTATTCAGGGATAAAAAGTAACCTATGTCCTTCTAGAAAATATAATCTATCTCCTTGCTAAATTTCATAACGATCCAATAAGCCGTTTAGTCGTGAAAGGGTAACAAACAAACAGAGTTACTTTCGCATTTATATTATTAGTATGGATTGCCTATGGTTTCGTACGGGATAGCTGATTATTGTAGTTGTTCACTTTTATGGTCTGTACCATACCTTTAAATATTAGCACCCTTTTCTAGTAAAACAGGTGAGGCCACCTCCTTTAATTCCTAGGTCTGAAACAATGCTTAGTCTGTATGAACTGAAAACTGAGTTGTAAACCGAGCCGACGAAGTAAAACGATAACGTGGCGCCCTCTGCTGGCTAATTACGTGTGTTTAATATTTTGTAGGCTTTGATGTGACGTTAGCGAACGTAATTATGTCTTTTGAGGACATTTACAAAGCGTAGCAAATTTTCGCAGCTTTCGTTTTTCCACCTATTTACCTCTGTAACATTGAATAAGTGCTGAAATCTTAAAACGCCGGCGCAGATACATCATGAAAATAAAGTACGGTTGATCGAAATATCTGTACGGTTGAAAAATAAAAACATTTGTAGTGTTGTTTGATAACATTTGTAGCGTGCCTAGACGCGACTATCAATGATTAGAGGTGGATGACATGAAAAGCATTAATTGGCTAACTTGAAACACAGGCCACCTCCTTCTTTGTGGAAGGGAGTGCTTCAGCATTTACAGTAGTATAACACAAATATTTGAAATATTGGTTCTAAGATCTGGCAGTATCCTCACCATGTTTTCCTTCAACCTTTTGATAGTAAGTAGATATGAAAAAAAATACAATATAAGTAAAGTGTTTCCTTTTCTCTGTCTTCAACAAAGCGATTTGCTTCTACATTTTTTGTGCGAGTCACCTTCTCTATTCCCTGATATACACGATAAACACGATAAACGATGTAGGAAAATATCGTGAGGAAACCGGCATGTCCTCGAACTAAAAATCGAAGACATGTGACATCTACCAAACCGCACTGGGCCCGCGTGGTGGATTCCAGCCCACTCCCTCTCATAGAGAGGGGCCTGTATTCCAGCAGTGGGAATATTATAGGCTGATGATGATGAATCATGATCTCTTCAAAGCTCGAGAGAATCGGTTTCTTCTAGGCAAGGGTGCTGCACTTTAGGCCGCATCATTGCTTCACATCAGGTGACTTGCGGCCTAACGCAGGTCTATTTAGTATTAAAAAAAACGTTTGTTGTTGTGTTTACACTTGTCACAAGTCTACACGCATGACTCGATAGGTCACCGCCTAAAGTCAGAAGTTTATCGATCCTGCCAATCATACTAAAGTGTTATCTGTATGAAGTAAGGTCATTTTGATTGCAAACGTTTGAGGATATATTTAGTGCTTTGATTGATTTTCCCTGTAGGTACTTATTGCAGCTGTTTAGACTCGTGACCTGACTGACGTTCAGACTGATTTTATGACGATTATTCATATTTAGATCGTGTAGTAGGTGTGTTCAGCCTTTTCTAAAAACTAAGTACAGTTGTTCCAGAAATGTTATGCGCTTCTAAAAATCTTCTTAATAACTCATCGTCGCGATAATTTCAGATGTAGGTAAACTTTCTGAGAGATCTCTTCTTCTTTTGATGTTTTTAAGTTTTCATAAGGCTCATAGTATAGTAGTCACAGTGAAGGTTAATAAATGGAGAGAGTGTCAACAATAATTGTGCAGTATTTTTATCGATAATGATACCTGCGCCGATGGCTAATCTCCGTTGAGATTGGCCGCTGTAACCGAAAAACACATACAGGATAGAAAAACGACGATTTTTTTTTTTCCGTTATTAAAAAAACAGCGGTTTCTTACAAACCTGCAATACCAACATAATCAACATGTAACATGGAACAGCTGTTCTATTTTTAAATTACCGATAAAACATTCTATGTCGGAAGGTCTCAGAATGATGTACGTAATATGTAGTATATGTTTTTGCGTCGGTATCCATACCACCCTGTATGCTATAGATTACCTATGTTTTGACGAACACATTGCCGTAATGTTACGATATTCCCTTCACCCAGAACATGTTTCTATAATAACAATATTATAATAGCGTATGTTTATCTTTCGGTTCAGTTGTAAGCCGATTATATCGGTTTGTACCAGGCTCGAACAAAACAACGATTACGTTAACACACTATGCAGATAGTGCGTGTGATACCGGGGGTCCGATAGTCCAATATTCGAGGGCCTGATATCAAACTCCATACTTTGTAGGTATACAAGGTGTTGTTTTGCATCCTCGTCAAAATTCAGGAAGTTGTCACAAAATACATAAATAATCAATTAAAATTACGGTACCTAGTTAATTATTAATAAACGCTGATTTATTTGGTTGTTTAAGTTTGTCAGTATTTCAGAATAAACCCCTTTACGTGGTTTAGGGAATAAAAAATGATCGAATAAACTTTAGAGATTTTTTCTTAGTGTGTAAGCGAGGTTATAAGGCAAGGATCAAACGTCCTATATTTAACTTACCGATTAACGACCGACACTTACCGATTTCCCTAAAAAAGAAAAGAAAGAAAAATACCTTCTAATTTTATTATTGATTCGGGATGAGAATCATTAGCATAGTTACCTCCTTGAATTTGACGAGGATGCAAAACAACACCGTGTATACTATGATGTACGAGATTACAGGAGTCGTAGGTTTTATTCCGTGACCTAGTTTTCTATGACACACATACATTCATATTTGCCTTTTTAAACATAACATCACGCCTGTAATCCCCGAAGGGTTAGGCAGAGATGTATCTAATCGTACACTCACATTTCGCCAGTTATGTTTAAGTCCCATGTAATGGGGGGCAAGCCTATTGTCATCAAGCGGGCAAAAATCCAGACTCTGTGGCTGCTACTAGGAAATTCCTGATGTAAAAACCCAATAAAAATTTGTCCTTTAACATCTAAAAATGTCACAGCGCTTATTTATATGATATATCACTAACAATTACTCTATTTTATTTAGTTAATTATACTAAACTAGCTGTCCCACGCAACTTCGTCTGCGTCACATTTTCCCCGTTTTCGAAACATTTTTCATTGCTGCTCCGCTCCTATTGGTCGTAGCGATGATATATAGCCTTCCTCGGTAAATGGGCTATCTAACACTGAAATATTTTTTTAAATCAAACCAGTAGATCTTGAGATAAGCACGTTCAAGCAAACAAACAAACTCTTCAGCTTTATAATATAAGTATAGATTATGTAGTAGAGACATACTTGTTGACATCATGCCATATTAATTCAACGCTAAAATCTCTTTTAAACTTGTGTCGCGATTCACTCCTGCGGTTCCATTTATCCCCTGTAATGTATCTCTTCCTACACCTACCTACCTTCCTCCGTCCGTCTTGGATGGTCAAAAATATGCATTAGACTGAGACCAGACTGGAACATCTGTCATCAGCCATCAACATTTACAGCCACAACGTGGTATGAAATCACGCGATAAAACAGTGATTATTGCCCCTATAAAATCCAGAACATAATCAGTGAACTTTATACGAGGTACAATTGTCTACATTTATTATAAGGCAAATAGGATTATAAGATTTATATTATCGATTTATGATACTTAATAATCTGCATTGCCTTTTATTTGCCTTAATTTTTCCTTTCGTTATTTTACAGGGAGAGGTCAGTGCTACGATGTACGATGTACAAAGTTTTGAGCGCGAATAATGACTTTTACGTGAATGAAATATGGACTAAATTCCAATGATCTATACACGCGCTCGTAAAAGCATGACTGAGTTTCCTGCTTTATTATCCGTTATCATTTTAGTCTGAAGAGGCAAACAGTCTCTCTTTTAAGTATGACATGTCGTATACAAAAAAAAACTGTTATAACTTGCAAACACTTACGAAAATTGAGCATTAACAAAGTACATCTTTAGCACATTTTCCATAGTGCTTTACGAAGTACGGATAATCTATAGCACTTGTTTGCAATTTCACTTTTTATAGTCATAAGAATGATCAAAAAAGTCAAAGTGTAATCTAAAGAAGCAAGCATAATTATTATCACTTTCTAAGACAGCCGATGGCTGAGACGTGACCGTGATAAACTTAGTTCAATTTATGTCTTTAAATATTTTTGTGCACTTTCATTCATTTATACATACATTAAGCGATTTGCTCGAGAAATATCGATTGCAACTTTGAGATTAAAATCTATTTCATAATACTATAAATCCTTACATACTATGTTCATAACAACATCAAAGTACAGTCGTAACAGTAGGAGAAAATTCATTTAAAAAAATGCTACGTACTAGTGCTCGCTACTGTACTGTACATAGGCAGGTACACCGCTGTCAAACACTTTGGGGATTTCAGGCGTTATGTTATGTTACATTATTATTCAAGTCCTTATAGATTTCCATAAGGAAAAACAGCCAGGCATTCAAAGTACGACAAAATATGTAATATAAATATGTAGGTTCGTTAACATTATTGGCTCTATCAGCTATAATACTTAATCTTTGCAATGTCAAGAGCGGTCGGTGGCACCGCATCGAGTGTTTCCAGGTGAAGTGCTCTACAGAGCGTGAACAACGATATCCGTTCTTTGAGCTAACTCACAAAGGGTTTCGTATACTGGAGAACATGTGGTGCATTTTGGTGGTCTATGTTGTTCTGGAGTCAACATTTTGGTGTAGTATCTTTTGGTAAGATGGTGCCTTTGCATTCTAAAGATTTGACATAGTTCTGTAATTTGAGAGTAGTTACTACAAGAATGTAAGTACTTAATTATTATGATTAGATATTTTCACAAACAACCCAAGTGATGGGATGTCCTATCGGTAGAATACTAATACCACACAAAGGTTTTTTGAAAATGTATCCCCCATAGCGGCTATGGGGGATACATTTTCAAAAAACCTTCAGTGGTCACACAGCTCACCCTCGTTATATTCGTGTTCGTTAAAACTACTGGGTCTCTTAACCCAGTACTTTTATCTGGGTAAAGTCTGACAGTGAGTGAATAAATAGACGATTCTCACACAACACCGCTCGTCCGCGCGGTCGGGCGAAGGCGGTAAAGCGAATGTATTAGCAGAGCGCCGCGCGGAGCGACAGTGAGCGCCGCTTGTCAGCGGTCGGTTGGTGTGCGTAGGTAATGAATATAAGATTACATATTTTTGTTATTATTATAGACCTAATTGTAGTTTGTAAATAATGTATGTGCGTACATAGACGTTATAAAAAGGATTTATTCTTAAATTATTATGTAAATAGATAACAAATAAATTGTTTTTCAATAATCATACCGACAATTTATAACATACATAACTTTATTCAGACCCACGATACTCCAACAAAATCGCTCTCGGCATCATCCAGCGAAAAGCTCATAGGACGATACAATTATCTACCCGTAAAAACAAAAGACAATCAAAAAGTAGGAGCGAGTTCAACTCTGCTTTATGTAGTTAGTTTGGGCACACCGCACAAGTTACCTAATTAGTTACTTTGGCCTTACAGTCAACATGTGAACACCGGTTTTTTTACTTTTTTTTACTGAAATACCCTGTAGGTACCTGATTCATTTTATGGTTTGACAAAACATGGAGATTTCATTATTTTTAGTAAATTATATTTCTCTATAGTTCGGAAGAAAAACGCAGTTACACATACGAAGAGCAACTTAGTTTCGTAATATGTTTAGAAGCAACTTAAGATGGCCATGTCCGACATTATGCGACGTGGCAATGCCCGAGTTAGGCCAGGAAGCGCCCGGCGTTTTTTTTTTTTTTTTTTTGCGGATGGGAAATCATCAAATGACTTCTCCCGCTCTGGGCGGAGCGGGAGGGAGTGTCAGACTTGTACTGACTAAAACCCACCCATGTTCCTTCTTCGCCCTTTGTGTTCCAGGGCCGCGGTATCTCTTTCGAACAGCCGCAGCCCGCAGCCCTGGCAGGCATCGGCCCTTTCGGACCCCTTCCGGTTTGCTGACATCTCCTTGAGGCGCGCGTGGAACACGTACGCGCCGTCGACACGGCCTGTCGTCATGAGACGGACGGACGGTGAGCTAGCCCATTACTCACCGTCCACAGGCTCGCGCCTACGGTGGCCGGGGGCCACTGGTTGCCCCCCGACGCCCGGGGCGTCTCCCGCGGCGGCTGGGACGTGAGGTTCTCTCCCTCTCACGTTCCGCCACCTCCTTCGCTAGCATGACTGCTTCGCAGAAGGAGGCGACGGCTTCCCATTCCCTCTCGCTCCGGACCATGGATTGAACCAGGGCCGGACGCGAGAGGTCACCGCCGCCAATCGCCGCTACGAGGACACGGCGGTGCTCAGCCCAAGCGGGGCAGAGCTCCACGGTGTGCTCCACCGTGTCCTCCGGCCGATCCTCGCAGTGGTAACACCCGGGCGTTTCCTCCCACCCGATTCGGTGCAGGAACCTCCCGAAACAACCGTGTCCGGTGAGGACCTGCGTCAGGCGAAAGGTGAAGGCGCCGTGGCGCCTCTCTAGCCACTCCTCAAAGAGGGGACTTATCGCCACTATTGTGGCGTGCCCTGCACGTGGTTGCGACAGTCGCTGTCTCCATGTCGCCATGAGATCACGCCGGAGGTCTGTCCGCTGAGCGACAATTTGCCGCGGCAGCGGAGTTTCCCCCCGGCGTAGTGCCTCCGCGCGCCATTCGTGCAGGCGCGCGAGGACTATCGCCTCCAGATCCCATGGCGGCAATCCGGCCAAGAGGCTCGCCGCCTCGCCGGAGATCGTACGGTACCCCCGGACCAGCCTTACGGCTACCACCTTCTGGGGCGCGTTCAGGTAATGGGCGGCTCGCCGCCTCAAAGAACGCGCCCACACCGGGGCCCCGTAAAGAGCCATGGACCGCACGACCCCCGCATAGAGCCTCCGGCAGGAGGCGTTTGGACCCCCTAGGTTGGGCAAGAGCCGCTTGAATGCAGCCCCTGCCCGTTCCAGTTTGGGGGCCAAACGTCGGAAATGCTCCACGAAGTTCCACCGGCTGTCGAGGACAAGCCCTAGGTACTTCAGCGTCGAATCGACTTCGATGGGAACCCCTCCTACCGTCAGTATGGATCCCGACGGTGGCGCATTCCGAGGCCCATGAAAGCACATGGCCAATGCCACTTGTGCAATGCCACTTCGAGACCCAGTTGCCGGATTCTCTCCACGACTATCGCAACCCCGCGTGTCATTAATTCGGCCGCCGCCTCGTGCGACCTCCCCTGTGCCAGCACCAGCGTGTCGTCAGCGTAGCAAACTACGCTGACACCGCTAGGGAGGTCAGCGCGCAGCACCCAGTCGTAGCCGATGTTCCACAAGGGCGGCCTCAGAACCGATCCCTGTGGAACACCGCACGACACCTCTCGCCGATTCCATTCTCCCGTACGACCGGGGTAGATGACGGCCCTATCCGTTAGGTAGTCCCCGACCACACGACGAAGGTAGGTCGGCACCCGATGATACCGAAGTGCCTCCCTTATGCAGCTCCAGGGCATGGTGTTGAAGGCGTTGGCGATGTCAAGAGACACCGCCAAGACGACCCCACCCCGAGACACTGCATCCCCCGTCGTGACAGCCCTCACGCGCATGATGGCGTCCACCGTCGAGCGCCCCCTGCGGAAACCAAATTGGTGTTCCGCAAGGTCCGGCCCCATCCCCACAAGGTGCCCGGCGAGGCGGTTCGCAATGACTCTTTCAAAGAGCTTGCCCACCTCGTCGAGCAACACAATGGGCCGGTATGCGGACGGAGAGTCCGCAGGGCGCCCCGGCTTCCGGATGAGGACCAGCTTCCCCGTCTTCTAACGGAGCGGGAACTGGCCTCTCTCCAAGCATGCGCTTAAGAGCCCTTCCAGTCGGGGCCCGAGAGCCTCCGAGGCCAGGACCCAGGCTTTGCCAGGCAAGCCATCGGGTCCCGGGGCGGTATTTTTGGCTTTAAGCCTGCCTACCGCCACTCTCAGGTCTACCCCGGTCATTTCGGGCATGTGAGCGCCCGGCGTCAGGTGTACTTTGGGCTGACTCAATTTAAATTGTCATCGACACGCTAAGAAGAAGTACAAGTCTGACTCTCCCTTCCGCTCTGCCCAGAACGGTTGGGGTAATTTGATGATTTCCCATCCGTAAAAAAAAAATATCGAAAAAAAGTTTGCAAATACTTAATATAACGCAAAGTAATAAAGTCTCTCTTTGCCGTCTAAATATTGTGGAAATGTTCACAAATAAAATTAAAAACATTAAAGCAAACGTATAAGGCATGTAGAAATTCTAGATGTTTCATCATAACTAACGAAATAAATTTGCTGCCTCAGTGAGCCAAGAAGTAGTAACCCAACAAATCCATGTTTCGTGAAAACATATGTGAAAATGTACATGTAAGAACATAATATATGAAAAAGAAAAACAGTTTTTTTTTTAATTCTAGATACTTTCACGAATATTTTACTAACGAGACATCAAACGTACATTTTGTGCTTTTTGATTTAACATTTGAGTGCCTGAAAGTAAACTTTGTTATTTTTATTTTCGGTGCTATTTGGATTGGTACAAATATTTGACATTTATCTGTACCATTCATGTATTTTAAGGGAAAAGTCATCAGACGTCTACTTGTGTAAATTTGTGAATAGTTGACTGAATTCAGAGAAAGAACTATGTGATCTCTCAAATTAAACTGAGTTATTTTTATTCTGTTTAGATAAGTTCAAATATACCATTTATCACCATTATATTGTTTACCAGTAATGTATTTTTATTGGTGTTAACAGTAATGTATTTTGGACTTAGACACCACAGACATTTTCAAAGGCCTGGGCAAAGGCGAGTGTATACAATTTTTGTTTGTGTACCGTGTCGTCAATTGTTGTTCAGTACAAAGCCGTTTTGGCATTTAACAAAAAAAAAAATGTTAACTTGTTTTAAAAAACCGCTGTTTTAATGTATTGAATTCGAAAAGTGTACGCCTAGCTGATTGAGACATAATCTGACTTTCAGTTTTATAATATTTTGTGTCCAACTGCTTCTTTATTTTTTACGAATTTAAAAATAACTGCATCAAAAACTGAACTTTAAAACAATACATGCAGACCTGATAAAAATAAAAAATATTCCATTTCCTCAAGTACCTACTTTACTAACACTTAACGGACCACAATAATTATTAAACCACGTGCATTCTAACGTGGATGGACAACGTGAACATTTACACGCGTGCACTGAATGCATTCACCCACACACTGACAGTTCCACGCATAGAACGCGTGGGATGTTCACTATCCTGCCTATACTTATATGGTGGAATAAAACAGACTATGATGCATTTCAAGGAAATTTGTATTATTGTGTGAACGATACTCATTAACAAAGCCGCGGAATATTTGTAATCCACGGTACATTTAACACAAACAACGGTACATTTAAATAAAAAAATATTCTATTCTTCCTAATAGTTTTGTTTATCTCTCTTATTTTGTGGGTTTTGCATGGCTTAACTGTAACTGCACTCATCAATGCGGAATGAAGGCACGGTTTTTTGAAATTTAAAGTTAGGAGATAGGCAGTGCTGTGCATTTCACTTTATATATATATATATTTTTTTTTTAAACGTTGCCCCTCACTAGGAATTTCTCCTGTATCGTGGGTGCGTTTACAAACATTTAAACTCACATACACAAACAGCCAGATCCGGAACAACTATCTGTAGGCCATACAAATATTTGTCCCTTCGGGGATCGAACCCGCGACACGCAGCGCAGCAGTCGATAGCTCAACCACTGCGCCAACCGTGCCGTCAATATAATTTGTGGGCCCGAAAATTATCAAACTGCTACTGCAACTTTACAAATAAGCCTATTTTTCTGTTCTGAAATTTTATATTTCGACTGTATGTTGTACTGTTGACGATGAATATAGTTTTCAATATGTCATCATCAAAAAATACATTATCATCTGCCTAGCATTTTTCCAACTATTTTGGAGTCTGCTTCCAGTCTAACCGGATACAGCTAAATACCAGTATTTTACACGGAGCGACTGCCTATCTGACCTCCACAACTCAGATAGTACTGGGTTATACGATGGTACCCCATGGTAAGACCAGTTTTCGGATTTTGTAAAAGTTTTTAACAAGTTTACAACCTAATTAAAATTATTTCCTAATTCTTTGAAGGTAAGCACATGAACAAACAATTTTATATCTTATTACATAACGCAATATGTATTAGTACATAGTTATCTGTCATATTACATTGTGTTCATTTGTTAGCGCCAGGCTGTCTGCATTACGTTGCTAAGCGCTTAGTTGTTAGCGTACGTGTGAACGCTTATCTTGGCAAGGTAAAGAAGGTACTAGACCTTGGTAGAATAATAAACTGTCAAAGAACACTAACACGTGATTTTTCATTTTTGATGTGAAGGATAGCTCATGTTAATAAATCAAGGGAAAATCACTTTTGTATACATTTCATTGCTCGTGACGGCCATGTCACACCTTTATTTTGTGAGGGAGTGGTTACTTTGTAAGTAATAAAGGGTGTAAAACACCTCTTAACGAAGCCGAAAGGCACTTGTTCTCCCTGTCATTGCGATGATTTTTTTCTTCTACACCATACCTGGGAACCTTCTAGTTACGGAGATATTAGGGGTCAAAGTTGCAACTTTTTGACAAGTATTTTTTTGAATACAAGTTTTTAATGTAAGATTTTTTCTTTAAACACCTCCACGACCCCCGTGCTATTCAATCCGTCCATCAGCACAATGTTTTGAGTGCGTAACATTGAGTTCTACCACAAAACATGATTTTACACCCCCTAAAAAAAAGTCGTTTCCCAGCAATAATTTTTGCGTAAAGTTACTTAGTTTCATGTACAGAATGCTTGGTTGACGGCTTCGTGATGAGGTGATTTACACGGTGTATAAGTTTCTAAAATATCGTGTGGGTCTTGCAGTGTCCTTAAAGGCATATCCCCGCATTAAATATTAGTATTCGTACAAACTTGCTCACATAAATACATAATTTAACCACAAGGCCAACATTAGAATTTCCAAGTCTGACACAGTCTGGTCATACCTTTGATTATTAAAACTAAGTAGTTTCAAACTTACAACTTTACTATATTTAGTCAAAAGCAAGCATTGGCCAAACTTAGCCAACCTTAGGAAACTATTTACATTGCTGTGTTAGTACGTCAAGATTTTATCAAAGTGGTTCCTAAGAAATAACTGGTGGCCTACCATGACGTCTCAAAACATTAATGTTTCATTCTTATTCCAGAGTGGAAAACAGACGGAGCTATATAGGTCGTCTAGCTCCATCTCTTTCTTACTCTGAAATAAGAATGAAACAATATTTTTTTAAGACGTCAGAGTAACCCCCCCGTAAACCCCCCAGTAGTGGCAGCTGACGTTCATAGACCAATATTTGAAGGTAATCACGGTCGAACTTCGTGCATTTATATGAGAGACTAGCTGTTGACCGCAACCTTTGTCCGCGTGAAATTATTTAATAATTGTTTAATAATAAAAAAAATATCACCCATATAAACACAAAATTTTAACCCATGTAAAGATTCAAAAATCGGATTTTGTTTTCATGGGTTTTGCATTTTTATGTTAATTGTTATTTATTTTTCTAAAATAGAAGTAGCCTAAGATACTCCTTATTATATCAGCTATCTGCCAGTGAAAGTCCTGTCAAAATCGGTCCAGCCGTTCCAGAGATTAGCCGGAACAAACAGACAGACGAAATTATAAAATATGTTATTTTGAAATATGTACCGCTACCGTATATACATTCATATGCATGTAGTAAAAAGCGGTTATTTTAATATTACAAACAGACATTTCAATTTTATTTATTTGTACCTAGTACCTATGTACCTATAGATAGATTATGATAGCTTGACAGTAACAATGCTCGTCTAAGCTTATGAAATTTATGGTTGTTATTTTCAGATAAGGATAGTGGAAAATAAACAGTAACTAAAGGATAGAGTTACTGTATTTAGTTTAGTGGATTTAGAGAAATGCGGTTTTGCTATTCTAGAAGTTTGTTTCCAGCTTATCATTTACACTCGAAACAGGATATTTACCATGTTTATTATTTGTTTTGAGTTCCCGATATTTCCAGCTTAGTATGAATTCAATTCAAAATATCTATTTCAGATAAAAATCCATATAGTGTTAGTAGTAATAGAACTAACCCTAATGTTAGTATCAATTATGTTGAGTTAAAAGCAATAGATTATTAAATGACTAATGAACCATTGAACGAGTTCATTTGTCTTTGTGGGCGTGAACTTTGACCCACCTTCGTTGGAGGGGAGAGTCCCACCGGTCTGAGAACACATTCAGAATGCCATTGGAGGAGGAATATTAATGCAAATATGGAGTATAAACTGGAGAAGATAACTGCTGAGGTGACGAGTAAGGGACTAGGTACTCACACTTATTCAGCACCATTCGCGTTTTGCTGAACGATTTTGGTCACACTTAGGGACTACTCACACTTATTCAGCTCCATTTGCGTTTTGCTGAACGATTTTGGTCACACTTAGGGACTTATTCAGCTCTATTCAGCTTATGCCCATAGAAAACAACGATTATGTATGGAGACGCGTACGCATCCGTTCAGCTTTCGCGGTAAACAAGAAGTATAAAATGAGGACAAATGTGTTATTATCATGCGAGTGCTAGAGAAAGAGTTCAGCGCTGTTCTGCCGCGTTCAGCGCTGTTCCGCCAAGAAGCAGAACTGTGTAAGTGTGGCCAAAATCGTTCAGCAAAACGCGAATGCAGCTGAATAAGTGTGAGTGGTCCATAAAAGAGAAGTATGGAAAAAGAAGACATGCGGCGCTGACCCCAAATAAATTGGGAAAAGGGCAGGAGACTCTGACAATGATGATGATGATGTAGTATACCCCATCATGATCATTTCCCTCAGGTTTGGTACCTATTCCATTAATATCATATAAAAGATGAAAAAATGATTCGAATATCCGATCGTTTTGCTACACTTTTAACTGGGTTAAATTAAATAAGTTAGAAAATCTCTACAGAACTGATGAATGTCGATTACCTATTATAATTAAGACTTTATTTGTTAATTCAATTGCAGATAATGGGAGTCCATTCGATTGCAGAGTTTCGCTGAATTATTTAATTTAACCTTTGTTATTTTTACACGTTAAATAGTTCAAAAGGTGCAATAAATAGCCTCACAGGTAACGCCAAAAATTGGTGAAATAAATTATATTCTAAAAAAAAACACGTTTTCCTTATCAATCTCCTCGAACAATAAGAAGGTATATGTATATACATTTAAACAACGTAACAAAAAGAAAAGGTCTTCCTGTAGTTTTAATTTATGGAGATCTTAACTAAACTGAGTTCAGTAACAATGCCTCGTAACTTTGCTGAGATCTCGAGCTAAAGATTAGTTGGAACAGGTTACCTTAAACCCAGTTCCTGAAAACCTTTTAATTTAATTCTTCGTTTCGTAGTGCTTTTGGGAAAAAGCAACAATCCGTTTTTTTATATTTTGCTGCTTCAAATCTACCTCACATTAATAAAACTCATTATTTTTCGACAGAACCACTCAAGTGTTTTTTCAGAAAAAAAACGGCACAACATTTTTTATAATGCTGATGTAGCTACGTACAAAAATAGGCCAACCATTATATTTGAAACAATAACAGCAAAAGGCTGAGCTGTTTAATACAACATTTTCGGGAGTAACGTTTTATCGCGAGCTCGCAGCCCTAGTCCGGTATCAGGCGGGTGAAACTGGATATAACCGGATAGTTGCAGATTCATTGTCATTAATCATTGGTGGTATCGTCGCTAGACTGTTGTTGTGATTTTGACGGCGATGTTGTTGACATGATTTGGTGTTTTGTTATTTGTATGAAGGGAAACAGATTTCTCTTTGAGGGAAATTAGTCAAAAACCTAGGGCTACCACAGATACCACAGATACTCGTCAAAATTCAGGAGGTTGACACAGAAGACATAAATAATCAATATAAATTACGGTTCCTAGTTAATTATTAATAAACGGTGCTTTTTTTTCCCGATTATTTTTGTTAGTATATCAGAACCCCCTTAACGTGGTTGAGGGAATAAGAAATGATCGAATAAACGTTCGAAATTGTTTGTATGCGTGAATGCTCGGTTATAGGGCGAGGATCAGACAGGCCACGTTTGAAACACGTGTGGTTTACATTTACTGATTTCCGTAAATAAGAAAAAACAATAAATAAAAACCTACCCATTTTACTTTTGATTCGGGTCGAGAATCATTAGCATAGTTACCTCCTTGAATTTGACAAGGATGCAAAACAACAGCTTGTATAAACTCAAATTCAAAGCATTTATTTCAATTAGACCATTACAGGCACTTTTGAAAGTCAAAATACAAAAAAAAAAAACAAACATACAGGTGAAGCTAATAAAAAGCTTTTAAAAACGCGAAGTTACAGTCCCAGTCACAAGGCATAATAACTTGTGAAAGTACTGTGGTTGCCCATTCCGTAGCGTAGATCTGGAGAAGAATGGGCAAGAAACTCCCGGAACACTCTTTTAAATCAAAATATGTTACAAAATCTTGGTTACATCATTCATGTTAAGAATTACAAATATGTGAGAACGATGTAGAAATACGGGCAAGTTAAGAGCGTCCAGAGTAAAAGATTAAATCAGTAATTAAAAAATAAAGTAATTAAAATAAACCGTGGCAGCTAAGAGATGACCAGTCACAACTAACAGTGCCCGTTCACGAACATGACGCATGTATCAGCCATCATTCAACTCAACCATTTTGAAGGGAACTAAACGACCCGTATAATCTCTAGTAACCCTAAATTTTTAAATGATTTACAGGTGGACGTTCTTCGCAGAGTGGCTGGCATGAGCTAGAAAAGAGTTGTTCAGAATCGAGTTGAAGGTGGAGAAGATGTCCAAGTCCGACTATGACTATGATGAAATATGATTTATATCGATAACTATAAATATTAGAAAAATAAATGTCAGTAGGTCTAGTCATTGTTGAACATTAACGTCTTATCATTAACATTAAAAACGAAATATTTACCATGTTTAAAGTTTTTTTTTTAACTTTTATTATATTACATTTTATTTAAGACTTTAACAACATCAACATTCCACACAAACCATAGCGAGTTTAATAGTAAGTTAAGTTAGTAGTAGCTCTGATGTAAGTACTGTGGACTCGGATGAACGAGGTCGATACGGAGTTGATTCATAGTAAACATGGAAATATCCCGTTTTCAGTGTAAATGATAGTGTAAGTGACCATGTCAGTTTAAAAAAATATATTAACTTTATATTAAGATCAGGATGATCTAGATATTCATTTCATAAAAGGGAACTAACTATATACATTAGAACGATTAACAAACTGCTTATGTTTAACATAACACCAGATAAAGTAAATATAACCTTAAAAACATTTTTATACTGCCTAAAATAGTAAATGATCACCAGAAATAGTAAATGATCACCAGAATTAAAAACCTGAAAATCACAGCTCGGAAATAAGGCGTAGTCGACGGAGTCCCGCTACGCGGGGCTCTTATTTCTCTCTGCAGGGTTTAAAGTAACCTAACACAAAGCCGAACCTAACCTGTCCGAGTCGGGGTGCCCAATATCCCGAGCTCGCTTTGCTCGCACTTGCTTCCTAAGTTCTTCTTGCCACAAAATTTGGTGATCATTTACTATATTTGGTCTTTGAATACAATTTTTTTGGTGTTTAGTATTTTTTTTTTGGTAACGTAGCTTAGGATCTCAAAGTATTTTTTGGTGCTCATTATATTTAATCCCTTAACAAACTAATAAATTAAATAACTAAAATAACAATTAACTATAAAAAAGCGTCAAAAAACTTATCCTTATTGGTTATTAACAATAGCAAAGACAATGCTGCCCATCTCCTAACTACTAATAAAACAAGATTACCGCTTATCCCATATTTGCAATATTGCATTTGAAATACGATTGGTTTATTGACTTAATAAATGCGATAACAATGATACATTTGGAGTACCCGCTGATAACAGTTAAAGCATGTGAAACAACGTGACTAGGTTAGTACAGACATGCATACATATATAGTACAAACATGTAGATACGTTGGCACTGTTGGCGCAGTGGCTGAGCGATTGACTGCTGCGTTGCATTTCGAGGATTCGATTTCCGCATCAAACAAATTTTTATGGCCTACAGATAGTTGTCCCAGGTCTGGATGTTTGTGTATGTGAGTTTAAATGCTTGTAAACGCAACCACGATACAGGATAGATTCCTAGAGTGAAGCAACGTTTGTTTTTTAAAAAGACTACAGAGATACATATTAGGTATATACTATATCTACAAACAAATTGTGATAACTTATATATAGAACGTAGATTATAACTTCGAAGATGACAATTGGTTTCTCCCGCGTGAAATGTATTGAGGATAAATAACAAGGAAAATAATTGTGATAGTGGTTATAAAAAAAAATGTTACGGGCTAACCAACCTAACAGCCTAAAGTCGGCCATAGACGATAAGTTTTGCATGTGCAGTTTTGCATACCTACAGTCAAACTGTGCAGGTATGCATGAACGTGAGTAGGAGAAAACTGTACTATAATGTGTACTGTACAAGTTACCGATTGCATTCTAAGATTAGATTGAATTCTCTATTTATTGCGAAAGACAATAACATTGTACAGCTAATTTTAGATCATGGCATTAATGGTACACATTCATACCGTGAAGCAGATAATGGAGAAGAGTGCAGAATACAATCGACCCCTGTGTTTAGCTTTCGTCAATTATGAGAAGGCATTCGACAGTGTCGAGCACTGGGCCGTGTTTTACTCTCTCCATCGCTGCCAGGTCGACGCTCGGTATGTAGACGAACTCAAGGAGCTGTACGATTCAGCAACAACGCAGGTTTGATTACATGATCTCACCGCACCAATAGCAATCAAAAGGGGAGTACGACAAGGTCATACCATTTCTCTCATTTTGTTTGTCGACTGTATCGTCAAAGTCGAAGTGTGGCGGCAAAAAAGGGGAGGCCTATATCCAGCAGTGGGTGATTCCGAGCTGAAATGATGTTTGATGGTACCGTAAAGAATAGCGCACCTTACGGTCACAGAGCATCTCATTTAAATTCTATACAAAAAAGGTGCGGTGGTTTATACGAAATGTACTTTAATTAATAGCAGACTCTTAGCAATACAGCGTGGCTGGGTTTTAACATTTATCATTTGCTTTACTGGGGTTAGAGAGATTTGGCTTACAAATGAGACAAATGCAAATTAGAATTCCGTATGAGACTGAAAGGCGACTTTTCTTTAATAAAAAGGCTTACACTACTCTTCTAATCAGACTAGACTAGTAGGCTACTAAAGTAACTAATAGGGGATCGGACTGGGTAAAGAAAACGACATTCTAATTTGTCTGTCACTGTCTGACGGACAAAATAGATTGTCGTAATACAAAAATATTAGACACGTATTTTTGGTTTTATCAAAATATCAAAAAATTACGTAGTTAGAACTCATTAAAGTTGGAGAGTGGGGGCTTACTACGTCACAAGTAGGTATAAAACTTACCTACATGTGACGTCATGCGCCATTTCAACTCAATATATCTCCGTAATTTTATGACCACGTGAAAAAAGAAAAAATACGTGTCCAATACTTTTCAATAAACTACCCGGCGGACAAAGAAAAAAAAATAGGATTATCCCCTATTCCAGACTAAAATATATTCATTAAAATATATAATTTGTTGGGTTCGTGTTTATCCTTGACCTCCATGGTGTTTGCAATAGCGCCAAAACATAAAACAAACAGTAAACTTGATATAAAGGGTGTAAAACACCTCTTAACGAAGCCGAAAGGCACTGGTTCTCCCTGTCATTGCGATAAGTTTTTTGTTCTACACCATACCTGGGAACCTTCTAGTTACGGAGATATTAGGGGTCAAAGTTCCAACTTTTTGACAAGTATTTTTTTAAATACTAGTTCTTAATGTAAGATTTTTACTTTAAACACCTCCACGACCGCCGTACTATTCAATCCGTCCATCAGCAGAATGTTTTCAGTGCTTTACATTGAGTTCTACCACAAAACATGATTTTACACCCCCCAAAAAAAAGTCGTTTCCCAGCAATAATTTTTGCGTAAAGTTACTTAGTTTCATGTACAGAATGCTTGGTTGACGGCTTCGTGATGAGGTGATTTACACGGTGTATATCTCATGGTATATAATTATATTCGTTTTATAGGTTAAAATTTTCTATAGGAAGTGAGTTATTATTAGACTTTTTTTCATTAGCACTTTCTCTTTGTAGAAAGTTTCTTTGTTCAGTTCCGTAGGGTTTGCTACAAGTCACAGGTTCTAAAATAGAATTCTGGTTTATCAATATTGGAATAGAAGTGTTGAAATATTTAGACATCCGGTCTATATTATGTCTGAGAAAACAGATAAGAAAGAACGGATGTAAATTCAAACAGAATACGGTTTAAATATTTGTTGTTCTCAAATATGCATGTGTTTAATTCGCATTTTTTTGGCATGTACATATTAATCGTAAAAAAAGAAATGATTTACAGTGTTCTCCGTCTCCGAGATTTCCTTTTTAATTTTTTTAACTCTCGAGACTAACTACTACTACTTTTTTTCAACTGACCATAATTAATAAATATTGTCAGTTATTTTTTATCGACGACGGTTGGTTTTGTACGACTGTAAAACATAGACAACATTATTCGATTATTTAAACCTTAAATATAACATAGTTATTTCAAGCAAATAAACTTACTTATTCTACAAAAAATACTTAAGTTTTCTTCATATTTAAGCAATCATGTACCGTCATTTATCTCATCTCGCTGCACCTTTAATTCAAGATGAAACTTTCTCTCAAGAGAATTCCTCTCTAGAATTACTGCAAGAAGCCAATGACCGGAGTGGGAGCTATCAGCTCTAAAGTAACTTTTACACTAAAATGGATCGCTCACAATTTTTGCAATGTTCGTAGACGAACAAATAGCTGTTACAAATCTTTTCGTCCCTACGGAAAATGCTTAGTGCGAGGACTGTGCAACGAACGAAAGACGATCGTTGAGATTGCAAGAGTTAAATGCGATGCGATGCGATGATAAAGAAAAAGTACGAGATCTATTAGTTCGCCGACGACACCTGCCTTGTAACGCGATGGACGTAGTGTTAGTGATGCTCAAAGGAAACTACAAGAGGACTTTGACTTGTTGACTAAATAGTCTCAAGACGCTGGTCTCGTATTAAACGCTAGTAAGACCAAACTAATGTACATCAGTTCTAGTCAAAATAGAAGCTCTTTCTTGCCTAAACTGCATTCACACATACAAATTACTCAACTCTACACTACTATTGTAGGACAGTGTTTGCTTATATTGTATGAAACTAAATAAAAGCCTAGTGTGCTGTCCACCTCACCGTAGCTACAGATATGATCTACTAAAACCTGGTCACATGACCCCCATCCAGTCTCCAGAAGTCACTGGCTATAGATGAGTGCCACCCGTGCGAAGCCGGGGCGGGTCACTAGTCATCATTACTAAAAACATATTGGTACTTCTAGGAACAGCCTGTAGCAGTTCAAAAACACTCCACCAGTTTTGTTTTAAGGATGGATGGCTGGCTTGGTCACCGATGTGCGCTCGTTAATACTAGATAATATTTCGCATGTACTCGTTGTTATGTAATTTTTATGTTATTTTACTAAATTACCTACTTAAGTGGTGATATTCTTTTTTAAATTATGTAGTCGCTGATGTTGGTGAACGGTAAAACTGTAATGAGTTTATGTTGGCAAAAACTTAAATGTATAGAATCTATGTGTGTATCAATGAATAAAAAAATAGAGTTCATTTAAGAAACAGACAAGTTTAAGGTTTTTTTTTCATAAACCAGCCTTGTAAGTACCATTGCAGAGAAATAGCCTCCCCGATATCCGAGTACTCTTCACCTGCTATCTCGAAAGCTGGATCGAGGTGGCGCGGGAGTCAAAGCCCGCGCCGCTGAGCATGTAGCTTTAAATTCCCCAAATAATAATAATATGACCCAGCCTGTCCCTTGCTGTCCACCAATCAATGACGCCCTAAGCTGAGGTCCGAACCCCACAGGGGGTGCCCTTAGCGAGCGGTCATTTAGTTTAATTACCTAGTTTGTAAGCCCTGGCTGGGGGCCTTAAATTCATTTGAGGTCACCACAGGATAGTCCGGGTTAAGCAGTAAAAACCTTAGCAGGTTGATCTGGGAGTGGCCATACATAAAAAAAAAAGAAGTCAGTTTAAGGTTAAGTTTTTATTAAGTGTTTATGCCCTCTAGAAAATCTGAATTGTCAAAAATACACTTCTGGATTGAAGGTCAATAAATTTCAGGAAAATAATGATAATTTTCATATTTCCCAAAACACGTACATTCTTCTATATCGTGTGGTTAGTATACTTAACACATACATACATAGATGTTTCTCGAATTTCGCCTGGCTTCTTCAAAGACTCTAAAATAAATATTAGATATAGGCGAGTTGATTGACATAGACAAACAGTCTTATCACAATAACCTATGTCATAATCATTGTATTTGTGTTTGTTTAGGTATTCATTTGATAAATTAAAATGTTTTTTATCTAGGGCCTCATCCATTACATCAGCATTTTTTGCGTTGCAATGCTATTTTTTCTTATCCTACATACCTAACCTACCTACCTACCCTATCTAACTTCCCTACCCTCCCTACCTACCCTACCTACCCTACTTACCCTTTAAACCTTCCTTGCTTGTACAAATATTTCAAAACCAAAATTAGCTAAATCGGTCCAGCCGTTCTCGAGTTTTAGTGAGTCTAACAAATGACATTTCATTTTTATATAAGTAGATTCTTAATGGATATGAGTAATTTAATGGTTAGTATCAGCTGCCCAAATCAAAACAAAAAAATAATTATTTATATAATGCGTGGAAGACTTTCAGAAGGTGTAGACTCGCGCCGACGACCCAGTTAGGACAGGGTAATACGATACCCTTTGGTAAGACAGTTTGTCAGACTTTCGGGCCACTACCTGCAATGATTGTCAAAGATGTACAAATGACAGGCGGGCCAACGTCTTACCGTACTTTCCGAGACATGGAGGAAACTCGCTATGTTATGGGAGGCCACCATTCACAGACCAACCTAGGCAAGTGTGGCTTAACCTAAAAATCGAAATACATTATCTATTTTTTTTGCTCATATACATGATAT
Organism: Cerastis leucographa; assembly: GCA_963082945.1. Lineage (NCBI taxonomy): Eukaryota > Metazoa > Arthropoda > Insecta > Lepidoptera > Noctuidae > Cerastis > Cerastis leucographa. The sequence goes on along the minus strand of OY720358.1, from coordinate 16,483,639 downwards.
TTGTTCAGTTCTCTGAAAAAGTAGATACGTTTTTTAAATTATTTTTCCTATCTATTGTGATCTTGACCTTTTTTTTACCCTCGACCAAAAAAGAGGGGTGTTATAAGTTTGACGTGTGTATCTGTGTGTCTGTCTGTGGCATAGTAGCTCCTAAACGGAAGAACCGATTTTGATAAAATTGGTATTGTTTGAAAGGTGTTTTAATTGAAAGTGTTCTTAGCTATGTTTCAAAAAAATCTGCTCATCCGTTTGAAGATCAACCTCTTTTCTAGGTTTTTTTTGTTTTGCCTACTCCCCCCTTAAAGAGTTTTTTTTTAAATTTACATTTTCCTTGTTTTCGTTAATTAGTGAGAAGAGGCGTAACACCGCGAAAAGTGGCAGGAAAAGGGGGAGGCCTGTACCCCGAAGTGCTAGTGTGTGTGTGCAAGGCTAAAAAAAAATATAAGTTTAAAAAGCATGAAAAATTAAATTAAATTAAAAAAAAATAATACTCCCGACACAACAAAACCTTTAAAAACCAAAACTAAATTAATCCAAACGTCGTTGCGTCGGGGGTCCGCTTTGTATTGTCTTGTGCTTAGCGGTCTACTTAGCGGTCTCCCGACGATACGACGTTTGGATTAATTTAGTTTTGTTTTTTTTTTACGTTTTTTTTCTATACTTTGGAACGTACGTAACTTTTTAGTTTTTAATGACACTGTATAACTAATAATGAGAGAAGAAAACTTTTTTGTTTAAATCATTTTATTGTACCTACTATTTTATTGGTTTCATGACAATACTAGGAGTATTGCCATAAAATACAAATCGACAATCGATGGGTAAACTACATCTATCTTCATTTACGATCAAACTATTAGATACGATACTTGAACTTTACATTATAGCTTGTACTAGTAAATTAGTGAAGCCATTATACCCTGATAAAGCGATCATAAATATTGCTAAATACAATTTGATAGCGGCAACACTGTTGTCTTAATTACTAATAGATGCTATGAACACGTCGTTATAATTCAAAACTTTCCCTAGACATATTGTACCTGTAGCTAGAATAACGTAATGGTATGCACGGCAACCAATCAAGTTATAGAAGTCAGTTTATGCGGATCTCTCATTGTATTGGAAATCTATACATATCGGGGCTATGTTATACTGGATAGTATAGCTTAAAGCACTCACTGATGGTCGACCACTTTTCAACCTTATTCCTCAAGGGATAAGGGTGAGAAGGGATCGTCCGCCAGTGAACTCGGTAGTACCTACTTAACTACACTTTGTGCTGAAACCCCACCTTCACTTAAATAAAATCATAACCCTTCCTTTTGGCTTTACCGTAGTAGTAGTAGGTTTTGTCGATTTCACTTTCTTTTTCTTCTTCAACTAAAATCATACGGTGTTCCAAACTCTGCTCATGGTAGGGGATGCACGATCCCTGCTCAACGTGGCCTTCTGTCTGGTTACAAGAAAATATTTACAGTATTCTTGGAACCATTGCTCGACATAATTTTTTTTTGGTTTCAGGACTGTCATCATATTAGGTGATGGAGAAGATGGCTATTCTAAGAATCTAAATGAGGATTATAATCTTAGTGACCTTGCACTTAAAACTTCAGTGGGGACCTATTCGATAACATCCAAATTATAAACCTTATATATTGACCGATACCGTATTTTCGTATGCCCCTCATCCGTCGATGCAATCAGAGTCCGTGACTATCTCACAAGCGCATCCTTTCGAATTGCTTGTTCAAATATTCATGTCATAGCCTTGTATGACTAGATATTACTCTGCATGTACTATTTGTATACAACAGTTACTTCTGCAATACATGGGGCGATGACGGAGCGTGAGATTTTACTGGAATTACTTTTTTGATAACTTTAATTTTTCCGGAATAATATTTATTTTTTAAATAAATTACACATGGGATTATTCTGGGCTAATTATGTCAGATATTATGGGTCTTTTTATTTAAGAAATTTTGTTTTATTAGTCACGCACCTGTGTTTTGTATTATTGGTATTGCAGAAATCACGCAATGCTCGACATATTTTATCATTGTGACATAAACACTAGTGCTTTATTTGGCTGTCGTGAGATGGACAGACGTTTGTTGTAAAAGTGTTACGATTTTGTGACATGGTAATAATATGTAAAGACGAAACATGAATTTAATTTGAAGATTGTAGACAATGGACGCCACCCATTACCCAAATTACATTAACTTCTTCTTTCCTATCGACGCGACGGTACGACTTATTTCAAATGTCTTGGCCCTGTACGTGGCCAAGTTAATCGCGGCGTCTGTGGCGGTTTTAGGTCCTCTAAACTGCAGGTTTTGCAGATGGAGTAATAGAAGGCGCACGAGTTCCAGCCTTCACATTAGCAATTAATGCTTTCTCTGATGGTAAACTGCAGGTGTAGGGTCACTTTGGACACTCCAGCAAGTGGGACATCAACATGGTGTTAATGGTGGTGATGGTGTGCCTGCGGGCCTGTGGACGGTGAGTAATGGGCAAGCTCACCGTCCGTCCGTCTTATGACGACAGGCCGTGTCGACGGCGCGTTCGTGTTCCACGCGCGCCTCAATGAGATGTCAGCAAATCGGAAGGGGTCCGAGAGGGCCGATGCCTGCCAGGGCTGCGGGACTGTTCGAAAGAGATACCGTGGCCCTGGAACACAAAGGGCTAAGAAGGAACGTGGATGGGTTTTCGCTCAGCCAGAGCGGGAGGGCTCATTTGATGATTTCCCATCCGTAAAAAAAAATGGTGTGCCCAGAGAAAGTTGCACCTGGAAAGTTCCAGAAACAAATCACATCCGGTTTCATGAACACCAGTTTTTATTATTATTGCATCATAGTCGTAATTTTTATCGCTAAATTAATTCTTCCGTTGATAAGCGAGCGTGGAGTTTGTAAACATACGCACATATCAGCTGTGTAGGTACTTAGGTGTTATTTAAAAAGTAAATAACGTGTTTGTTATTTGTTCAATTAATAATTGTTGGCATTGGCACGAGCCTAGTTGCGTGATTTGTATAATTAACATAACAACATAACATCACGCCTGTTATCCTCGAGGAATTAGGCAGCGGTATATAATATACCAACATTTTGCTGCATTTTTTGTAGTTATGATGTACTAGCTGTCCCGCGCAACTTCGTCTGCGTTACATTTTCCCCGTTTTCGTAAACATTTTCATTGCTGCTCTACTCCTATTGGTATAAGCTTGATGATATAGCCTCTAGCCTTCTTCGATAAATGGGCTATCTAACACTTAAAGAATTTTTCAAATCGGATCAGTAGTTCCTGAGATTAGCGCGTTCAAGCAAACAAACAAACACACAAACAAACAAACTCTTCAGCTTTATTATTAGTATACACCGTGTAAATCACCTCATCACGAAGCCGTCAACCAAGCATTCTGTACATGAAACTAAGTAACTTTACGCAAAAATTATTGCTGGGAAACGACTTTTTTTTGTGGGGTGTAAAATCATGTTTTGTGGTAGAACTCAATGTAACGCACTCAAAACATTGTGCTGATGGGTGGATTGAATAGTACAGGGGTCGTGGAGCTAAAAATCTTACATTAAAAACTTGTATTTAAAAAAATACTTGTCAAAAAGTTGGAACTTTGACCCCTAATATCTCCGTAACTAGAAGGTTCCCAGGTATGATGTAGAACAAAAAAAATATTGCAATAACAGGGAGAACCAGTGCCTTTCGGCTTCGTTAAGAGGTGTTTTACACCCTTTATTTATTAGATTAGATTAGGTTAGATGTATAGGGACGAGCCGATTGTTATCAACCAGGACTAAATCAAGAATCCGCGCTGGCTACTGAGAAATATTTTGACGGAAAATCTCAATAACAATGAAATCTACCAGACCTCATACTTAGCAGTAGTGCTTGCGATCATAAGACATTATAAATGAATACTTAATTTTCAAACCTGCTTATATAAGTCTATAACATCCATACTCTATATAATACATACATACACACATACTACGATTATGGAGATGTGTGCTATTTCGACCTGAATGCAGATCTTCTCGACAAACTTGACCGCCTTCTGAACAACTGCATTCGATTCGTTTTCAATCTGCGTAAATACGATCATGTCTCTGAGCAGCGGTCTCTTCTTAAGTGGTTGCCCATACGTCAGCGTAGGGAGCTAAGGGCGCTAACCACCTTGTTTTCTTTTCTTGTTTCTCCCACTTCCCCTAGCTACCTCGCTCCTCACTTTCAATACATTTGTGCCAACCATAATAGGAGTCTGCGCTCTTCGCATAACCGTGTTCTTCAATGTCCCTCTCACCGCACTGACTTCATTCACCGATCATTCTTCGTCCAATCTATATCTCTGTGGAACGCGATTCCCCAGGAAATCAGAATGGCTACGAATCGCCTATCTTTCAAAATTAAAGTTCGCGAGTATTTTCGGAAAAAGCTAGCAGTATCGTCACATCGGCATCGTTAATATTTTCCCTATAGTTTGTCCTTTTATATTATTATTTATATTTTGATATATATTTATAGTATTTTGATATATTTTTATAGTATTGTATATATCCTTTGTAGTGTGTTTTAAAATTCAATGTATAATAATCTATAGATATACACCTGCCACTGCTTGTCTCTGCATCACCCAAAGGTTGACTGGTAGAAAATGCCTATGGCATTAAGTCCGCCTCTGTACTATGTGCTTGAAGTGTTAAATAAATAAATAAATAAATAAATACTACAAATAAATAAAATTGAAGTGTCTGTTTGTAATATTAAATTAAACGCTTTTTACTTCTTCGTCTTTCTGTCTGTTTGTTTGTTCCAACTGATCGCTGGAACGGCTGGACCGATTTTGGCGGGAATTTCACTGGCAGATAGCTGATGTAATATCTTAGGCTACTTCTTAAATTCCACACGGACGAAGTCGCGGGCGCAGCTAGTATGCAATTACGACAGTTGCCTAAAACGAGTAAACTCCTTGTGAAAGAGAACCCTAACTTTGACTGAACGCGACGACTAATCAAGCTGTACAAAACTAGTATACGCTGATCTCTCATTGTACCGGAAGCTCATACGAAGCGAGGACAGGTTATACATAGCTATTTAGGTGCCGTGTCGAAGCTGAGGCTTTTCTCTACTACTGTAACAGTTTGCAGACATTCTGGAAATATCAAACTAAGCGAACCAGTCAGCTAGATAAAAAAAGAACTTTAATCACTTAAGAGTAAATATTCCTACTCGTACTTACTAACAACACCAACTATATTTAGATCTCATCTAGCAAATCAAACCCTACTCACCTATTAGTATGTCAATTGCTATTTAAATATATTAATCATAACAACTGGCTTGTCATCCCAAGTATCAACTAAAGTACCAATAACGTGCCAGTAATTATAATATGCACGTTTAAACGCAGCACGGATCTCGACACGTGCCCCAAAGCATGTGTTGCATTTATTGACACTGTTAAGTGTTTCTAATCAGTCACCTCAGTTTGTTATTGGTTATGACGTCACTATGTTGGAATAGAGGAATAGCGTTTAGACGAACCATGAGACAAGTTATAGAATCAGAAGTTACTTTGAAATCCATTAATTAAATTATTATCATAATCTTCCTGCCCCCTTCTCATTCTATTTGGGGTTGGTGCAGTGTGTTTTTAACCCCCGACCAAAAAAGAGGGGTGTTATAAGTTTGACGTGTGTATCTGTGTGTCTGTGTATCTGTGTATCTGTGTGGCTGTCTGTGGCATCGTAGCTCCTAAACGGATGAACCGATTTTGATAAAATTGGTTTCGTTTGAAAGGTGTTTTAATCGAGAGTGTTCTTAGCTATGTTTCGAGAAAATCTGCCCAGCCGTTTGAAGGTGATCACCACTTTTCTAGTTGAAGGGAAATAAACAACTTTCCCAGGTCTGGTCGATTCGAAATTTGAAATCATATTACTTGTCACTATGAGAATTGCTGGGGGGGGCGCTACACCCTCCCACTCCCCCCTAAAAGCTCGGGTTTTTTTTTAAATTAATAACTTTTCTTGTTTTCGTTAAGTTTAAAAAGTATGAAATAAAAATTAAACTAAAAATTTAAAAAACCCCCGACACTAAAAACCCCTAAAAAACCTAAAATAAAATAATCCAAGCGTCTTAGCGTCGGGGGTCCGCTTTGTTTTGTGCTTTTACTAAGCGGTCTACTTAGCTCGGGTTTTTTTTATTGTTCAGTTCTTCCCTGTCAGACGTCACAACAACATTTACTCCCATCAAATTAAATGGTAATGTGAAATATTGAATACCAGCTGTCCCACGCAACTTCGTCTGCGTCACATTTTCCCCATTTTCGCAAAAATTTTCATTGCTGCTCCGTTCCTAGTGGTCGTGGCGTGATGTTATGTAGCCCATAGCCTTCCTCGATAAATGGGCTATCTGACACTGAAAGAATTTTTCAAATCGGACCAGTCGTTCTTGAGATTAGCGCGTTCAAGCTAACAAACAAACAAACTCTACAGATTTATAATATTAGTATAGATAAGTTTTAATTCCGGAACTTATACTTTTTTGTGTACCGGTTTAGGTGCATGGCATGCTAATTATTGTTGCTTTTCATTCAAGTTATTTTTTATATATTTCATACTCTATTATTCCCTACTGACTAATAGGGAGTAATAGACTGCCTTTTATACTCTAGAGAATCGTTACCAAAGCTGTTTTGAATTAGGTTATCAGTCACTAGATCTATATCACATAAATATGTATAAGGCATTTGCAATCTCTTAGCTACGGAATAAATAACAATACGTAGGAATATTTTAGTTTGTTGTGATAATAATATTATGATGATTAGCAGTTAAGAACGGAAAACCTCCAAAGCCTATCAATACAAAACATTATGGCCATAAACATTTGCTAGCGATTGAATTACCTAAGTACTTATTTGCCTACTCCTTGGTACCTATGACTGACTACTCTCCTGCACAGTTCGGAGGGTTATGTCGGACTGTAACTGACTAAAATCCACTGTTCCTACTTCTGCCATGTGCCGGGGGCCCGGGAGATACGAGTACATTCACGCGGACCCCTAACTGGTATCAGCCTGCCATTCCCACCGTCCCCTCACCAAGTGCGGTCTATCTAGCGACCACACGTCCTCCATACACTCTGCTAACCTACTTCCATACTGATTTTATAAATCCGAAAGACTACGTGTGTTACATTATCTTTTCACGGTTAAACGACTCAACTAATTAAATACAGGTGGACCGTGACGTGCACTCAGCGTTAGCTAGCATATTGCATAGTTTTTATAATAATAATAATATTTATTTGCTCAGACAACAAATGGTCCATGGATTAGTGTACAAAGGCTCAAAAAACTAGGTATGTTAGTGTAACTATGGCTAAGCAAATGGGCAAACAAAAAGTTGAAAAATATATGATAGAAAATCACTCACCACAGCAAATCACTCCTGCCTCACCAGCACATGCATGAAGTGATTAACTATCGGCGAGTCAAATTTATCCACTAACATCTTCAGAATGCTGTTTGGACTAGACCGCGTCCATACGTTGTGTTGAAAACTGTGCGTAACCAAGGGATAATTTCCCCAAAATTGTTGATAAAAGTTATTACTTATAGTTATTAAAATACTTATACTGATGCTGCTCGGCAAACGCCTCTCCCCATGACATGGCAAAAATAACCACTTTCTGGAGCCCTGACATAGCCTAAAGCCGTCGCGGCAGACCTCGTAGAAGCAATCTTCTTCGAAACAACTGGAAACTACATAAAAATAGTTAAGGGCCTATTTTTTCAACAGTAAACATCAAATAAACTAAGAACAAGTGAATTGTCCCCAAAACATAAATAAAGGTTACTCAAACAGATTGAATGAAAGCACTTCTATCCTAATCTCTGACCTTTTCAGATAGCACTATCTTCACGAACTAAATCACTAGAACAAATTACTGAGGATTAACAGATAATAACGCATTAACGGGATTATCTTTAGGATAACAGGTTATTTTAGGAGACTTGTGGTAAGGTCAACACGAAGATCGGATAATCTGGGTGTGGGTTTCGAGAAAAAGGTTGGTTTTGTGAATCCTTTTTTGTAAGTAAAATCATTTGGGTACAAGGGAACTTTGTGTTGAATTTCTTCGGCGAAAAGTGTATACAATTTTAGCACGTATTCAGTATACCATTCTGAATCCCACAGAACATTTTCATCGGTAATTTAATAATAAATCAGATATTATATACATTTCAACCGTGTATATATTGCAGTTTTGTAAGAAAAACTTTTTTTTTAAACCTATGAAAAAATTCTGTATTACATCAACATGATCTGGTTGTAATGTTCTCATCGCTGGGATTCAGACCAGGGCCTAGAAAAGTAGGAGTATTCCCGTTTGAGCACCTATTTTTAGAGCACCTATTATTGAGTGCTACATATACGGTGCACAATGCATTGGTGCCCCCAAAAAATAAGTGCTCCAGGTGCTCAAACGGGAATACACCGAAAAGTAAGTAGAAATCTCTTTTCAGAATTTCAACATGATTGGCATAATCTTTTGGGTAGCTCATGTCCCTTTTGACGCATAATGACCAAAAGTCGATGAACTTAGTACATTTTTGAGTTTTCGATGAAAGTTTTCAGTATCGAAAGTGAACGACAATGTGCGTTAGTGTTCTTCTTTTTCGTGTCGCTGGCACGACATCATATTTTACTAGCCCAAAACTTCGCTACTTCCACAGCTTAATCGGTGGTAGCGCAGAGGTTGCCCTTGTTTTTTTTTTTTTTTTTCGGATGGTAAATCATCAAATGACTCCTCCCGCTCTGGTTGGAGCGGAAGGGAGTGTCAGACTTGTACTGTCTAAAACCCATCCATGTTCCTTCTTAGCCCTTTGTGTTCCAGGGCCACGGTATCTCTTTCGAACAGTCCCGCAGTCCTGGCAGGCATCGGCCCTCTCGGACCCCTTCCGATTTGCTGACATCTCCTTGAAGCGCGCGTGGAACGCAGAGGTTGCCCTGACTGTAAGTTTGGGATTAAGAGGGCAGAATAGGAGTTGTAGCAAGGTTTGCGATACAGCTCCATACTCACACCCCCCAGTTGGCTTCCGGCTTGGGCTAGAAGTAGAACATACAATGTGTAAGCAGTCGTAAGTTAGGTTTGTTTACTTACAACTGTTGGGCCGCCGCTGTTCTAGAATGAAAAATATACGCGTTTAAAGAAAATAGACAGACGATCTTATTAAAGTGGCCAGAAAAAAAAAGGATAGCGATTGCACAAAACCGTACTGAGCTGCTAGAACGATTTCACATTGCACTACAAGATTCAAGTAAAGGTGGCTTATTTTTATTAACCAGGGAAATAAATATTCCATATTGGGCACCGAACCGAACCTGAACTCACGGATCAGCACCATCTGCCAAGCCTTTTCCCAAACTCTCTTGGGGTCGGCTTCCAGTCTAACCGGATGCAGCTGAGTACCAGTATTTTACATGAAGCGACTGCCTATCTGACCTCCACAACCCAGTAACTGGGTAATACAATACCCCTTGGTAAGACTGGATGTCAGACTTTTTTTTGGCTTCTGACTACTCGTAACGACTGTCAAAGATCTACAAATGACAGCCGGGACCAACGGCTTAACGTGCTTTCCGAGGCACGGAGGAAACTCGGTATGTAATGATGGTCACCCATCCACGGACTAACCTCGGCAAGCACGGCTTAACCTTAAAGATCGACCCGGGCGGCTGTTATTATTTAGCCACGAGCTCCTCGTATCAGCACCATTCAACTAAAAAAAAACAACGTTTAAAAATAAAACAACGCCTAAAGCGGTGATGAAAAGCGGCGTTGTAAGTTTTTATGGCAAAATGTGGATACCTTCATAATCATCACAATTCTAGCATTTTCCAAATATGTCGGGTCGGAAAATACGATAATAACCACAAAAAACGACCGAAAATCAGTCTGTCTTGTAAGTTAGGCTTAACAATTTTCCCTTTTTCTTTAGCTGTTCTTTGTTGTGGCTAATAAGACCCGTGTTTAGCCTAAAGTGAACTTTACCGGTTGGTATAAAAAGGTCAACTAATGCAGGATTAACTAGACATGCCAGGAATGAAATAGGAACTACAAGCAGTCTGTTTCTTTTGTAAACATTTCCTAGTAGCTCGCTTTCACTTAAAAGTAATTTAATCCCGTTAACGCAGATAGGAACACTGGAGCTTTACTTGCGTGTAAAAAATAAATCCCTTTCAAGGTCATCAGGGCATTTAGCTAAAGGCGTTCAACGCTGCACTTAAAGAGATTGGGTCACCTGTTTATACGAGTATATTGGAACGAAGTTCCTTATCGCGCGATGCGAAAGAGGGCTAGACGGAAAAATTAAGACTGAAGTTGTAACGACACTTTTTGCTATAGTTGTAAGCCGTGCGGCGTGCGCGTGTTTCTCTGTCTGTCTCTCTCTCTCTCTCTCTCATAGAAAGCAAGCCAGTTAATTAAGCCTACTGATTAAGTTTATATTACATTATATTTTTGTTAATAATAAAAAAAAAAAATAACTTAATAAAAAATTACCTATAATTTCTTCACTAAATCTAAATCTAAAGGAACTTCGTTCCATCCGGGTGTCCCTTGACACCTCTCAAGTTTTTTTAACTTCAGAACTCGGTAGCTCCAGAATCCGTACTTCGATAGACATGGCTAGCTCAGAGCCACTTCAGCTTGCTTACTCTGAATTATCATCTTCTTCCAGTCTCATTCTACTTAGGGTTGACAGGCGCAACACATTTTCTTCTTCTTTTCTGCCCTTACTCCTTTCTCTTTTAAATCATTCCACACACTATTCATCCATCTTTTTATTCTTTTCTTTTCAGCTTGCTAACTCTGAATGCTATGTGTGTCAGAGAGCAGACACGTCTGCTCGAGAATGACTTTCATTTGAACTTGAACAAACATACCATCAAACAAAAGTAAGCTGATAATATTGACTCAGACATTTACCTCCGTTATTTTCCTTTCATTAATAAATAGATACAGTAAAAATTATGACAACGGGTTTTAGCGTCACTTGTAAATAGCGTGATCGAAACATGAAATCATCAGGGAAATATTATTTGATAACTTCATAGGCTACGTGTGGACTTTATGCTGTGGCTGCACTTGCGTTTTTGTCACTTGCGCATAACATCACGCCTGTTATCCCTGAAGGGTTAGACAGAAGTGCAATACATTTAAAGATACACTCACATTTCACGTCTTATGTTTAAGACCCATGTAGGTAATAGGAGGCGATCCTATTACCATCAACAGGGAAGGCAGACCAGGCTGCTGCTGAGGAATTCCAATGGAAATCCCAATAACACGTTGCCCGACTTAGGAATCGAACACAGAATTGAGCAGCCGTCACTAAGCAATGCAGGCTTTACTTTTGCTCGGTTAATACTTACGAGTATCATAACCGTTGCGACTTAGTAGTAACATTCCCATTGCTACTACATGGTGTTGTTTTGCATCCTCGTCAAATTCAAGGAGGCAACTATGCTAATGATTCTCGTCCCGAATCAATAATAAAATGGATGGGTTTTTTTTTCTCATTTACGGAAATTGGAAGTGTGAATCACCCGTGTTTTAAACGCGGGCCGTATGATTCTCGCCCTATAACCGCGTTTCCACAAATACAAACAATTTCAAACGTTTATTCAATAACTTCTTATTCCCTAAATCACGAAGGGGGTTATTCTAAAATACTGTCAAACATAAACATCCAAAAAACTCAGCATTTATTCATAATTAACTAGGTACCGTAATTTTAATTGATTATTTATGACTTGAGTGACAACCTCCTAAATTTTGATGAGGATGCAAAACAACACCTTGTATAATAGGATGTTTCTTTGGAATATCCAATAGCCGTTGGTCACATATCTACGTGTACTGATTGTTACCAAGCGCGAAGCTTCGCGTGTGGTAACGCCAGACGCAGTTGTGACACGCATTAGGAAAACAGCAGTACAATTTGTTATTGTTTCATACGTATTGTGTGAATCTCCTGTTATATTTTGGTTTCTGGAAACCCTCATGTCATTGGGTAGCGTCTGACGCAATATTTTACGTCAATTTATCCTTCGTAGGTCAAGGTTTGTTGAACTAATGGTGGATGATGTTATATTGGTTTTCATTTGAACCGGGTAGAACCAACGTATTTATAAATAGAGTTTGTCTTTTATGACGTGTTTATTTTAATTTGTCTGACATGGGGAAACTCGGTATTCAGATGACATTTGTTCAGCACAATACAGAATTTCCTGGATCAGAAATAACACTTCGCAACCATATGTTTAACATCGCCTGCTTGAATTGTGAAAAGTAATCCGCAATTAACGTATAGTGAGACCAGGTTACGGTGAGCTAACCACAACAAAGAAAATAACAAAATATATCACTGTACGATATTCTATCAACAAAATATTCTTAATCCGTTTAGTAAAGACTAGTTTATGCCCACGGTTTCACCCGCATTTTGTTCGGTAATTTTCTCACGGGATCGTCCTACGGGGACAAAAAAGAGTAACAAACAAACATCTATACATCCAGACATACTCACAAACTTTCGCATGTATTACATTACTAGCTGCGCCCCGCGGTTTCACCCGCGCAGACCGAGATAAAAAGCCTATGTGTTAATCTAGGGTATAACCTATCTACATACCAAATTTTATACAAATCCGTTCAGCTATTGAGGCATGAAGGATTGACAAACACACACACATACTCACTCACAAACTTTCGCCTTCATAATATAAGTGTGAAAGTGAAGTAGGATATCAGACAAACAGACTTGCTGTCATAAGTACAAGTGTTAATTTTGGATTTACTAATCGAAAAAGATCACCTCCTCCTTCCTGACGTGTTGCAAGAGTAACCGCAGAGAAATGTTTTTATCTTTTTACGAGGCCGACAGCTAGATGGGATTGGACAGAAATTCCCATGGGGTCATATAAAAAGCGAGATAGATGATTTTTCAAGTGTAGGAAGACATTTTAAGTTTCTTTCCTTGGCGAAAATGTTATTGAGGAAACATATTGGGTGTTTCCGATCATCACGTGTGGTATGTGTAACGTACCTGTCTCTTTGCCACCGGTGCACGGCGGCGCATCCTGAAAGCAAAGAGCAAATCCAACCGTAAAGCTAATCTCAATCTCAATTAGTGCCGGACTCCACCGAAGCGGAGACAGAAGCGAAAACAGGAGATATGTTGTAAACCACCAATGGATGTGACTACGAGTCGGCAAAGGGAATTTCGATGTTTGCATTTCTAGTCTCCGCTTAGCTTAAGTGGAAACGGTTCAGCAGCGAGGAGAGGAGATGTCCCGTGTACTGTGTACAGCGTGCGGTGAGCTGTGTGCTTGTGTGAGTTTTTCGGTTTTTTGTGAGCGGCGTACGGCTTTGCACATCTCCGCTCGTCACCAATTTACAAGTCAGGAGGTAATCTCATTCGTCCCGTCAATTTTTAAAGTGAAACTTTTATTACATCGTCTCAAACTTTTTCGTCTGTGTGTTGCATGTCGCGTGACGCTCGGCCGCGGACTAGCTCCTTTCACTTTATCCCTACTCCGCGTTTTATACCCTTAATGGAATATTATTCCAAAAATTTTTAGTTAAATGTCTATAGTGTGAAAATAAGTTTCACTTTTACCGTGGTTTCATAAAACCACACAATCCTTTTTTATTTAAATAGGCATAATAGTGTTGTTATTGTTTTTTGTTATTTTCTATACCTACGTCATAGAAGTCAATATTATGAAGGCCTATTAGCATATGCAATCGATAGTCAGGTGCTACTTTGGTCTCGCCAGTGACGTTCGAAGGTATTTGAGACGAAAATATTATGGGGTTTTACCTGTTTACAAATAGCCTTATTGTTCAGGTAAATTGACTTTCTGGTTACTCTATTATTATATCAGTGTATCGATCCTTTAGTAATTAATAAACAAGGTACTTCTGCAAGTGCTACCATTTCCTTTTTGCTTTTATCATGGCTTCCAACTTTTCTTTATTAATAAGAGATTATTGCATGTTGATTGATTGATTGTAAATAAGATCAGTGGTTTGTTTGCATCGAGCTGTCTATGCAGTGTTTTTTAATCTTTCTTTCGGTGATTATTGGCATGTTAATATATTGACAGCATATTCCACTGAATTTGTTTACGCTTTTTTTAGGGGTCCACTGAAATACCTAATACAATGTTAGTGGAATGTCATCTATCTGGTTACTATTTCTGTTCTGTCTATCTTGCATTGATATCTGTACCTACTCTCGTGATTATTCGAACTAGACACGTGTCCAATAGGTACTATAAGTTGTAGGTAATTTATTTTTAAACGCATATCTATTTCCTGATTTCCGACCGCACATACTTGAAGTCAATAGAAGTTAATTGAGTGTTGCAAGTCAACAGACACACACAGACAGTGGTCAGTGGCAAAACGTGCTTCAGCAACCTCTATACTGCAACATAGCAGTAAATGACGTCACGGGTTTCAACACGTGTTTTTTGTGCTGCCGTTATTAATATACATTGTTCATTTGGCGCTTCATTAAGCTGATCACAGATGCACGTGCTCATGAATAATGTGACATGCTTGTGAATGTGCAAGTTAATACTTTATAGCTAAGAGCTTTGTTCTTGACAACAAACTATCGCTTGATGATTTTTGTGGATACCCTTCAAAAACTATGCAAGACGCATGAATTCCATTTGTTATTTTTCTTACAATTCCGTCTGGACACACAAAATCTGAATAAGACCTACTTATTGACAAACTACTAGGCTTGTATAAATTCTAGGAGGCTGTTCTGTTACCATTTCTGACTTTTTTTTTTTTTTTTCTTATTTTTTTTTTTGTAAGTAATTACTTCAAGTATTATTGAAACTATGTATTATTTGTTTACTTAGTTACAAAGTAATATATTTTTTTTTATTCTCCTAGCGGGAACTTCTGATTTTCTGTACCTACCTTGTAGAGATATAAACGTAAGTTAAAAGTAAATAAGAGCTTACAGATACCAATTGTGGTATTTTTTTAGTAGTTCTCCTGAGTCCTAACTGTACTTGCAATACTAAAAGTTTACCAAACGGGATGAAATACACGCATAGTCAAAAGTTGACGAAACAAGACTCAATGTATGAAAATCAAAATAGTTACGAAACGGCACTTTTGTAGTTTTGTTAAGTTGACGAAATGGGAAAGAATCACACGGGACGTAGCCGATTTTATGTGTCGCGGTTTTGTTTTTCCTGCGCGTGGGAATAACCCGTTAAAAATGGTATAACATTGCAAAAATTTTACGAATATATACTTGTTATCACCTGACAAGGGGTCTTCGAGAAAACAAACAATTTAAGCAGTCATATGTATAATATAAGCTCGTGGAGGAGCTCGTGGCTAAATAATAACAGCCGCCCGGGTCGATCTTTAAGGTTAAGCCGTGCTTGCCGAGATTGGTTCGTGGATGGGTGACCATCATTACATACCGGGTTTCCTCCGTGCCTCGGAAAGAACGTTAAGCCGTTGGTCCCGGCTGTCATTTGTAGATCTTTGACAGTCGTTACGAGTAGTCAGAAGCCAGAAAAAGTCTGACATCCAGTCTTACCAAGGGGTATCGTATTACCCAGTTACTGGGTTGTGGAGGTCAGATAGGCAGTCGCTTCATGTAAAATACTGGTACTCAGCTGCATCCGGTTAGACTGGAAGCCGACCCCAAGAGAGTTTGGGAAAAGGCTAGGCAGATGATGATGTATAATATAAGCCCTTTATCATTTACGAAAACACCTAAAATGGAGGAAAACTAAACATATGATAAACGTTATCAAAACTATTAAAACTACTAGTAATGTGTTTTACTACGTCTATGATAATAGTATCTGGTGTTTTATAGGTACCTAATATATTAGACCTCTGACACATGATTTATTGCATCATTTTAATCACACGACTGGTAAGCGTTAAGAAGATTAAATTAATTAGTTATAAAAAAAGATTGACTTAAAGTTTTAATCGAATTATCTAACACTTTGAGGCTCTTTTGAATTTTATCGAAACTTCATACGCATAAGCAGGATACATAAGTCTAAAAAGTTACTAAAAACATTTTGGAAAAATTGTTATACAGCTAAATTAGACCGATTATAAATTATTTACAGAAACAGAAATTTCCATATTTTTTTTTAAAGTCATTTCGAAAATGTTTTTTAACCTATGCATTTTACTATTGATTCGGGACGAGACTCATCGATGCTAAACAACACCAAGTACATCAAATTCTGATCTCATTCATCTGTTGTACAAATATCATTTCTTCATTCCATAATACTTAAGTGGTTTAAATACCATAACCAGTCAGCAAGGTGGTGCACACTGCCTGCGGCGACTACTATTTCAAAAGAGGTTCTGGAGGCGTTACGTTATGTTTTCGATTCGTCACCTGCATTTGAACACAGCTGCCCAAATAATTGATAACTAATTAGCCTGCCGCATAGTAACTGCAGTATCACCAGACAGAACAAACACAACATCACCGACATGTCTGCTCATATTAATTACAAAACAAACAAAGTTTTCTCTTAATTAACGCTTATCCTTATAAATCTCAGACTGTGCAAATACATCGTAAAACATTATTGTTGATTGTCTTTTAATATGAGTTGTAAACTGTTAAGGTTTCATCATAAAATCAGTCAGCCATTTTGAAGATCATTGCGTCATCTATTTTGAAGATCATTGCGTCATCCATTTTTAGGGTTCCGTACCCAAAGGGTCAAACGGGACCCTATTACTGAGACTTCACTGTCCGTCTGTCCGTCCGTCTGTCACCAGGCTGTATCTCATGAACCGTGATAGGTAGCCAGTTGAATTTTCTACGGATTATGTATTTCTGTTGATGCTTTAACAAAAAATACTAATAACAGAATAAAAATATTTAAGGGGGCTCCCATACAAAAAAGTGATTTTTTTGCTCGTTTTTATAAATAATGGTGCGGAACCATTCCTGCGCGAGTCCGACTCGCACTTGGCCGGGTTTTTTTTTTTATCTTTGAGAAATTGACGTTGTTTTTTAGTATGTATTATCCAGTATAAACTGAGTTTTGGTGGTATGATAGGCAGTTGCTCCATTTTAAATACTTACTGGTATTCAGTTGAATCCGCTTAGACTGGAAGCTGACAACAACTTGAATTGGAAAGGCTTGTAACGACTGTCAAATGTGTGCGTGCTTTCGGAGGCACGGAAAATACTTTGTATGTGGTGGATGGGGTGGTCACACATCCACGGACCACCATAGGCAAGCTTGGCTTAACCTAAAATTCGACTGGAACGGCTGTTATTATTTGTCCACGAGTTCCTCCGAAGGACTTCTACCCTGATTTGCAAAATTATTGAAAAGATTTATTCGTATTTCTCGCTACGCATGTTGCAATTAATACGCAAGATATACGCTTGATTGGGAATTAAGAAATAGCAAAACAGTTGTTGCTATAATATTGGAATTGGACGATATTTCAGTAAAACTGAATAAGATTTCATACGATATTTATTGAAGAAAAATATATATAATTACTTTTACAACAAGGGTTTTCTGACACATTACACTGACAGAGAAAAAACGAAACATAAAATAATGAAGACACCTTCAATTTAACCTTTTTGGTGTAGTCACAAGGACATCTTAAAATTTATTATATTCAACACTCCCACTTAAATTTGTAAGATGTCACTTCTATTTATCTTAACAACTTCAATACTTACTTATAATCTATTGTTAAAAACAAACTTAACTCTTGACTATTTGAGCCACAAACAATATACCCATATGCCTTTTATTAATATTACCTTTATAACCAATAAACATATCTTTCGAATTAATTAAGTATCATAAGATTCTTTTAACAGCGGTAACATGCGAAGAACCTGGATCATAAACATACCTACTTACAACATTCACAGCATATGTTATGTCAGGTCTAGATAAAGATGATAACAATAACAAAGCTCCCACTGCTTCTCTATATGGTCCATTTATAGATTTAATTAGATTACATACTTTTAAAGGCTGAGCTTCCACTCCCTCTGGCACCTCCATATACATCTCCTCAGAGAGCTCACCATACAAGAAGGCTGTTTTCACATCAAATTGCTCCATCTGTAGACCATCTCTCGCAGCAATGCTAAGTAATAGTCTAATGGAATCATACCTGCTAGTGGGGGAAAAAGTCTCATTATAATCCAAGCCTTTTACTTGGGTAAAACCTCGACCACATAGTCGTGCTTTGTATCGAACAATTTCTCCAGCTTTATTCTTCTTTATGCTGAACACCCATTTACACGAAACAGGCTTTTTTTCAGTTCGATTAGTAATAATCCAGGTTTTATTGTCTTCGTGTGACTGATGCTCTTCAGTCACTGCTTTCTTCCACTGATTACTGTTTGGACTTTTCATCACCTCTTCAAAAGTATTAGGTATTTCCAACTCGGTTAAATTAAGTTCCACTTTATTATTTCGTCGAGGACGTAATATCATGTTTCTCTGTTCTTCCTGTTCTATATTAATACCTTTTGGAGGATGATAGGTTTCATCTGCGTCTTCTGAACTCTTCATACTATCTTCATCAGAAGAAATTTCTTGAGGTACATTATATTGATCTTGAAAAACACTCTGTGGGGATGTCGTCGATGGTTCTTTTTCTTCTTCATCATATCTAATTTCGAAAACATTTTGTTTTTCTTCTGGTGTACTGTATTCATCAAATTTTACATTCCGTGACACTGTAATCTTTCTGCTATTTTGATCAAACATTCTGTAATTATCATGTTCATATCCAACTAACAACATTTTCTCACTTTTCTTATCAAGCTTCCTTCGTTTCTCTTTTGGTACATGTACATATCCAATAGAACCAAATATTCTTACATGTTGTAGGTTAGGTTTTGCTCCATGCCAGAGTTCAAATGCTGTAACATTTCCCGTCTGACTTGATGTATTTCTATTTAACAAATATACTGCACAGTTGACAGCTTCTGCCCACATGTACAAAGGAATGTCCTTTCCATATAACATTGTTCTTGCAGTTTCCATGATAGAACGCATTTCTCTCTCTGCCCTCTCGTTCTGCTGCGGAGTGTACGGGGCAGTGCGCTCATGTGTTATTCCTTTATTCTCAAGGAATAATATAAATTCTTTGTTCACATACTCAGAACCATTATCTGTGTGTAGAATGTGCACATCACGTTGAAATTTATTTTTCACAATTGCATTGTACTTCAAAAAACAATGAAATACTTCACTCTTTAGTTTAATGAAGTAAACATGACGATAACTTGTAGCTCCATCTTTGAACAAAACAAAGTACTTCATACCTGATACAGAAGGTTCTTCAATAGGGCCACATACATCACTGTAAACAACTTCACCAGGCTGTGATGGACCTCTGGTTGATTTTAAAAAGGGACGTCTTGCTTGCTTGCCATATTGGCATGCTTCACAAACAAAATTCTCATTTCCACTAAGAGTAACTGGAATCACACCATTCTTGCACATATTTTGAAGTTCCTTAACGTTCAAATGCCCCAATCTTTCATGCCAAACTTTAATATCTGTTTGTACGATATTACAATTTTCTTGTTTGATAGTTTTGATATCCAATTCATATAAGTTGTTTACTGTTAATTGTGCGCTCATAACAATAATGTTATTCTTCATTATCATTGCTTTTTCACTATTTTTGACTATGACATATCCTTTTCTAGTGGCAGCTCCTTCAGAAAACAGATTTCTCCGTAAGTCAGGTACATAGAGAACATTCTCAAGTTTACATTGTTCCCATTTACCTTTCACTCGTTTATTCATCAATATAGTACCTTCGCCACATACCTTAATATTTTGTTTATTCCCTAGTTTAACATTGTTCATGCATTGAGACTCATTCAATTCACAAAAATAGTCACGTCTGAAGGTCATGTGCATTGATGCTCCACTATCTAATATCCAAACTTCTTCATCATGTCGAGATGAAGAACATCCTTCCGCACTGAATGCTAACATATTGTCAGGTTTCTGGTTATTATTGTGGTATTTCTTTGGCATTCTGCACTCTCTTGCAAAATGACCTCTTTTATTGCAATTGTAGCATATAAATCTATGATTTGAATTTCTGTGACTATTCGAGTTATTCTGATTATTTCCAATTCTTGTTTTGGAATTTCCTTTTGTAACTACTAATGCAGACTCACTACTAGTTGTTTCATTAGCAAGGCTAGCTTCTTCATCTACTAAGCGTGATGTGAGGTTTTGTATTGTTTGACTCTCTTCAGCGAGTGACAACCATGCTTGTCTAAGCGAACGGTATGTTGATGGTAATGTGCTTAGTATCTTTGTCATCACTGCTGTGTCACTGATCTTCTCACCGGTTTCCCGAAGCTGCTTTGCTAAACTCTCCACCTTGGAGACATGTTGTGCCATCGTATCACTGCCACTATATGAATACTGGTAAAATTTCTCGTGAATTAACATTTTGTTATATTCCGATTTCTGTTCATATATGGCTTCTAATTTCCTCATAACCTCTTTCGCAGTCTCGCAGTTTTCTATTAATGATATCTGATTCAGATCCATCGACGATGTTAAGATAAACATAGCCATGCCATCATCTTTATCCCATTGCACTTGCGAACTGGCTTCCATAGGTATTTCCCTATCTATATTTAACCCTTTTGCTCTTAAGGCACACTTCACTTGAAATTTCCATTGTTTAAAATTTCTGCCATCGAATTTTTCTATTTTCATGGCCTCCATTTTTACACCAGTAAATATCTTGCTCTTTACTCAACTTTACACTGAAATATACTAATTATCGCGTCCTGGGCCCATAACCTATTGGAATTGGACGATATTTCAGTAAAACTGAATAAGATTTCATACGATATTTATTGAAGAAAAATATATATAATTACTTTTACAACAAGGGTTTTCTGACACATTACACTGACAGAGAAAAAACGAAACATAAAATAATGAAGACACCTTCAATTTAACCTTTTTGGTGTAGTCACAAGGACATCTTAAAATTTATTATATTCAACATATAAATGTGTGTGACATTTGGGCATTAGTAACTAGATGGAACATCACGCCTGTAATCCCGGAAGGGTCAGGCCAGAGACGTACCTTAATGGTACACTCACATTTTGCCACCATGTTTAAGTCGCGTGTAAAAGGGGACGACATTGCCATTCTATCCGGGTATCATTAGAACATTCTAAAGTGCTTATATATAAAATTTATTGTTTCAATTGTTCCTCGTTATGACAATAATAAACTGGCTGGTCTATTTTTATACGTGGCCAGTTCAAGGTCCAAAGTCTGCTCTCTGATTGTAAACAAAAAAAGAAAAAAAAATGATTTTTTAGTAAGTTTTTAGACCTATGTGTCCTGCTTATGCGTATTAAGTAACATTAAAATCGGTTCAGTCAATTCGGAAAATAAGGACTTGAAAGTTTGTATGAAATGCCGTAAGGTGTAAACGCTCTTAACGAGCAGTTTTTCCAGCAATTATTGTGGACAACATGTTGAAAGAATTGCCGAAGTCAGCTTAGCTTAAGAGGGAAACATGTCAAGAAAAAGTAAATGAAGAACGGGGAAACCGTTTTCCATGAAACCGGGATTTTGTAGGACTTGGGTTGGGGAGAAAGTAGATTGCGGCGTTTACCCAGCAGTTAGAAAATACGGGCTAGTTAGTTAAATATACAAAGTGTTTCTTCGCATCCTCGTCAAAATTTAGGAGATTGTCACAAAAGACATAAATATACAATTAAAATCACGGTACCTATAGTTAATTACTATGAAAACGCTGATATTTTTGGTTGTTTAAGTTTGTCAGTATTTCAGAGTTACCATCTTAACGTGCTTTAGGGAATAAGAAATTATCGAATAAACGTTTGAGATTGTTTGTATGTGAGGAAACGCGGTTATAGGGCGAGAATCAGAAGGGCTGCGTTTAAAACTCGGGTGGTTCATACTTACCAATTTCAGAAAAAAACAAAAAAAACAAAAATAGCCTGCCCATTTTATTATTGATTCGGGACGAGAATCATAAACATATAGTTACTCCCTTGAATTTGGCGACGATGCAAAACAACACCAAGTATAGTAAGTTCTGATCTCATTCATCTGTTGTATTAATATCATTTCTTCATTCCATAATAAGTGGTTAAAATACTATAACCAGTCAGCAAGGTGGCACACTGCCTGCGGCGACTATTATTTCAAAAGAGGTTCTGGAGGCGTTACGTTATCTTTTTGATTCGTCACCTGCATTTGAACACAGCTGCTCAAACACTTGATAACTAATTAGCCTTTCGCATTGTAACTGCAGTATCACCAGACAGAACAAACACAACATCACCGACATGTCTGCTTATATTAATTACAAAACAAACAAAGTTTTCTCTTAATTAACGCTTATCCTTATAAATCTCATACTGTGCAAATACACTGTAAAACATTATTGTTGATTGTCTTTTAATATGAGTTGTAAACTGTCAAGGTTTCATCATAAAATCAGTCGGCCATTTTGAAGATCATTGCGTCAACCATTTTTAGGGTTCCGTACCCAAAGTGTCAAACGGGGCCTTTTAACAATACAGCGTGGCTGGGTTTTAATGTTTATCATTTGCTTTACTGAGGTTAGAGAGATTTGGCTCACAAATGAGATACATATCTAAGAGAATTTGGATGCAAGAGCGAGCGAAGCGAGCTCTGGACTTGGTGCACCCCAACTCGGACAGGTTAGTTTACTGTAAACCCTACAGACAGAAATGGGAGCCCCGCGTAGCGGGGCTACGTCGACTATGCTTTATAAGTGAATATGAAATGTTTTGAGGTTAGGTTACAATAATTGGTTTTTCTCAAGAACGGTGCATTACCTTTTAATGGAAGTGGTGCCCGAGGAGAAGGGGTACACCCTCCTCTCACCCCCCTCCGCCAGCTAAAGAAATTTAGATTTTTACCAAATTAATAACAATTTCCATGTAATTATCCCCTATTATTGAAGCTAACTAAAAGTAAGTAAAGTAAATATCGGGTTCCCTATCCATTTGCATAAAATTTTAAGACCTAATATAACTTAGCATAATTTTGTTTGGCATAATTACGTTTTCGCATAATAAAATTACGCATAACAGCTTACGCATAATTATTTTAAGCATAATTTTTTGCAGCAATTCGGTTCTGTCACTAACTTTTGTTGCACAGCATATGAAATTTTTAACCTAGTTAGTTTAATTTTTAGGCCTACTAACGTTATGCGAATCAAATTTATGCCAAAACAAATTAGTCTTTAAGATGATTATGCCAACATAAAATGCATGCCTAAAAAATTATGCCGAAATATTATTATGCCAAAACAAATTGTGCCAAAATCGTTATGCCGAAGTATATTAGGACAAAGAACATTATGCGAAAAGAAGGGATCCCTAAATATCGGTATCAAATTGAATAGCATTTGTTACTGCAATGTTAGAAGGAATTTGTCTAACAAAGTCTACGCGATTTCGGACAATTTCTGTACTAGAATGGCTTAGGGTTTTGGCAAGTTTTTGTCAAACAAAAGCTAAGCCAGTTCAGTTTGCACTTTCACCCCCCTATAGCCCTTGTTTATACGCCACCAGGCTGTATCTCATGAACCGTGATAGGAAGCCAGTTGAATTTTCTACGGATTATGTATTTCTGTTGATGCTATAACAACAAATACTAAAAACAGAATAAAATAAATATTTAATCCTCCCATACAAAAAATTGATTTTTTTGCTCGTTTTTATAAATAATGTTGCGGAACCATTCCTGCGCGAGTCCGACTCGCACTTGGCTGGTTTTTTTTTTATCTTTGAGAAATGGACGTTGTTTTTTAGTAGGTATTATCCAGTATAAACTGAGTTTTGGTGGTATGATAGGCAGTTGCTCCATTTTAAATACTTAATGGTATTCAGTTGAATCCTCTTAGACTGGAAGCTGACAACAACTTGGATTGGAAAAGCTTGTAACGACTGTCATATGTGTGCGTGCTTTCCGAGGCACGGAAAATACTTGGTATGTGGTGGATGCGGTGGTCAAACATCCACGGACCACCATAGGTAAGCTTGGCTTAACCTAGAAATCGACCTGAACGGCTGTTATTATTTATCCAGGAGTTCCTTTCATTTGCAAAATTATGGAAAAGATTTCTTCGTATTTCTCGCTACGCATGTTGCAATTAAAACGCAAGATTTACGCTTGATAGGGAATTAAGAAATAGCAAAACAGTTGATTATATTAATGCTGTGACCTAGACATTCGGGCATTAGTAACTAGATGAAACATCACGCCTGTCATCCCCTAAGGGTCAGGCCAGAGACGTACCTAACTACACTCACATTTTGCCAATTATGTTTAAGTCGCGTGTAAAAGGTGACGATATTGCCATTCTATCTGGGTATTATTAGAACATTCTTAAGTGCTTATATATAAAATTTATTGTTTTAATTGTTCCTCGTTATGACAATAATAAACTGGCTAGTCTATTTTTATACGTGGCCAGTTAAAGGTCCAAAGTCTGCTCTCTGATTGTAAACAAAAAAAGAAAAGAAAAATGATTTTTTAGTAAATTTTTAGACCTATGTATCCTGCTTATGCGTATTAAGTTTCATTAAAATCGGTTCAGTCAAATCGGATAATTAGGACTTGAAAGTTTGTATGAAATGCCGTAAGGTGTAAACGCTCTTAACGAGCAGTTTTTCCAGCAATTTTTGTGGACAACATGTTGAAAGAATTGCTGAAGTCAGCTTAGCTTAAGAGGGAAACACGTCAAGAAAAAGTAAATGAAGCACGGGGAAACCGTTTTCCGTGAAAGCGGGATTTTGGGGAGAAAGGAGATTGCGGCGTTTACCCAGCAGTTAGAAAATACGGGCTAATTAGTTAAATATACAAAGTGTTTCTTCGCATCCTCGTCAAACAAAATTCAGGAGGTTGTCACAAAAGACATAAATATACAATTAAAATCACAGTACCTATTGTTAATTACTAAGAAAACGCTGATGTTTTTGGTTGTTTAAGTTTGTCAGTATTTCAGAGTAACCATCTTAACGTGCTTTAGGAAATAAGAAACTATCGAATAAACGTTTGAGATTGTTTGTATTATGTGTGGAAGCGTGGCTATAGGGCGAGAATTAGACGGGCCGCGTTTAAAACACGGGTGGTTCATAATTACCGATTTCCGTAAAAAAGAAAAAAAATAAAAATACCCTGCCCATGTTATTATTGAATTGGGACGAGAATCATAAACATATAGTTACTCCCTTGAATTTGGCGACGATGCAAATCAACACCAAGTATAGTAAGTTCTAATCTCATTCATCTGTTGTACAAATATCATTTCTTCATTCCATAATAAGTGGTTTAAATACTATAACCAGTCAGCAAGGTGGTGCACACTGCCTGCGGCGACTATCATTTCAGAAGAGGTTTTGGAGGCATTACGTTATGTTTTCGATTCGTCACTTGCATTTGAACACAGCTGCTCAAACACTTGATAACTAATTAGCCTGCCGCAAAGTAACTGCAATATCACCAGACAGAACAAACACAACATCACCGACATGTCTGCTCATATTAAGTACAAAACAAACAAAATTTTCTCTTAATTAACGCTTATCCTTATAAATCTCAGACTGTGCAAATACACCGTAAAACATTACTTGTTGATTGTCTTTTATTATGAGTTGTAAACTGTTAAGGTTTCATCATAAAATCAGTCGGCCATTTTGAAGATCATTGCGTCATCCATTTTTAGGGTTCCGTACCCAAAGTGTCAAACTGGACCCAATTACTGAGACTTCGCTGTCCATCCGTCCGTCTGTCACTAGGCTGTATCTCATGAACCGTGGTAGGTAGCCATCTGAAATTTCTACAGATATTGTATTTCTGTTGATGTTATAACAACAAATACTAAAAACAAAAATAATAAAATAAATATGTAAGGGAGCTCCCATACAAAAAAGTGTTTTTTTTGCTCGTTTTTATAAATAATGGTACGGGACCCTTCGTGCGCGAGTCCGACTCGCACTTGGCCGGTTTTTTTATCTTTGAGGAATGGACGCTGTTTTTTAGTATTATCCAGTAAAAACTGAGTTTTGGTGGTATGATAGGCAGTTGCTCCATTTTAAATACTGGTATTCAGTTCAATCCGCTTAGACTGGAAGTTGACAATATCTTGGATTGGAAAAGCTTGTAACGACTGTCATATGTGTGCGTGCTTTCCGAGGCACGGAAAATATTTGGTATGTGATGGATGGGGTGGTCAAACATCCACGGACCACCATAGGTAAGCTTGGCTTAACCTTAAAATCGACCTGAACGGCTGTTATTATTTACCCACGAGTTCCTCCGAAGGACTCTTGCCCGTTCTTCTCCATAGAGATCTACGCTACGGAATGGGCAACTACAGTACTTTCATAAGTTATTATGCCTTGTGACTGGGACTGTAGCTTCGCGTTTTATATTGTTTTTTTTTGACTTTCAAAAGTGGCTGTAATGGTCTAATTGAAATAAATGCTTTGACTTTGACTTTGAACTTCTACCCTAATTTGCAAAATTATGGAAAAGATTTCTTCGTATTTCTCGCTACGCATGTTGCAATTAATACGCAAGATATACGCTTGATGGGGAATTAAGAAATAGCAAAACGGTTGATGCTATTAATGCTGTGGCCTAGAAATTCGGGCATTAGTAACTAGATGCAACATCACGCCTGTCATCCCCGAAGGGTCAGGCCAGAGACGAGTCTTAATGGTACACTCACATTTTGCCAATTATGTTTAAGTCGCGTGTAAAAGGTGACGATATTGCCATTCTATCCGGGTATCATTAGAACATTCTCAAGTGCTTATATATAAAATTTATTGTTTCAATTGTTCCTCGTTATGACAATAATAAACTGGCTGGTCTATTTTTGTACGTGGCCAGTTAAAGGTCCAATGTCTGCCTCTGATTGTAAACAAACGCTTACTGATTCAAAATTCCTGACCAAACTATCAATCAATGAAACGGTAATGGAATTTATTACATAACTTTACACGCACGGCATTTACAAACTGTTGCGAGAAATCATAATAAATTAAATTCAAATATTTAATTTAATTTCTGCAGTAGGTACTAATAATCGTTTAGATAATTGTTTCTTATTATTTGTTAAACATACACGATGAACGAACAAAAACTGAGCAAATACAATTTGTCTTCGATTGCATGTTATAAAAATGTCTGTACTGAAACTGTGACTCAGATAGAAATTAACGAAAGAGGCGTACATTGAAGAGTTTAAAGAAAATATTGAGGAATGTTTCTTAGTTACTAAGCAATGGGTGAATTGCTTATCTGTTTGTCTCGGATCAGTTACAACTGGATCTATAGTTCTAGTTAGAGCTAATCTACGAGTACCTACCGGCACGCGTTCGCGAAGTGCAAAGTGAACACACACACATAGATACAAGTGTGTCACCCATACGTAATGCGTCGACGCTGTGTATACCTTATCAGTCAGACGCGTTGCACGTGCCTGCGCGTATATAAGGTAACGCTGCGAACACAAACATCATACCACAACCAGTTCTCGACTGCTCAACACGTACTCTGAGCCATACAACTAAATCTACGTCACGTTAACTATCAGCATCTAAGCTGTGCTGTATACTCTGTCTACTCGACATATTCTGCTTCCAACATGGACAAAAGACAACTCATAGGCAGCGCCACGAGGTACATCGCCGGCAGGAATGCTGTGCAGACGGTCTACTGGAGGAAGTCAGCGGAGAACAGCAAGGGACTCGTGAAGACCACGAGGATGACGTTCTTCGGGAAAAACGAGGGCCCCAACAAAGTTGACAGTGCGGAAATGTTCGCGAGGGTTCGCGAAAGGTACAATTAGTTCTAGAAGAAGACCCTCCGTATTATGACTGTGATAGATATTAGTATAAATTATTCTTTGTAAGTTTATTATAAGTACCAGTGATTGTTGTGGTTTTGTTTGCCGTACCAAGTGCTGAGTGGAATCACCGTAATGTACAAATACATTTATTTTTATAACTATCTTATTCTTTAATTCATTCCTAAAGCTTTACTTGGATCATTTATCATTGAATTGTCTTAGGAAATAGTTAGCTTCTTGTAATACAATATCTAGTGTCTTTGCATTCAGAGTTCTTGAATAGGCTGTACCAAGCTTTGTATTAATCCCTTTCCTATAAAAACGAGTCAGTAAGTTAAACAATAGTTTAAACAGACAACTATTCATTAAGCTTATCAAAGATCAATTGACTTAAAATTAATAGCCGTTATTGAAATACCAAACTTTGAGTTCATTTTACGTTGAAAATCAACGACTGGATATTGAAGGTAATAAATTCACAAATCCAATAGAAATAGACAAATCTTAGGCACTGATTAATAAACCTAGAAACCCAAAGAGCTATACCCCCTCTCTTCATCAAAATGTACAACACAAAACAATATAACATACAACAAACACATTGCGCTACTGAAAACATTGTTTTTCGAAATGTTCTATTATCACTACGCGACTACAAAGTCACGGTCAAGGTAAACTGTTGTCAGACGATACGACGTTTTACGATAATTGCCACTTCATTCAGTAGAAGCCAAGGATTATTTACATTAGTTTGTTGACCTGACAATAGGGAAAAGGTGGTACAACTATAGTCTACATAGTTATTTTTATCAACTCAGGGAGAAGTGGTCCAGTGGTCGCAAGCGCGACTTCTGAGCTTGAAGTACTGGGTGCGATTCCCAGGTCGAGCAAAGTATTATTAGGTTCTTTCTTCAGGATTTTCTCAGTAGTAGCCACGGAGGCTTTTTTTAACGGATGTTAGATATACCATTGACCGCTGACTGATTTGATGATAATAAATGACCCCTCCCGCTCTGGGCGGAGCGGAAGGGAATGTCAGACTTGTACTGACTAAAACCCATTCATGTTCCTTTTTAACCGTTTGTGTTCAAGGGCCTCAGTATCTCTTTCAAACAGCCCCGCAGCCCTGGCAGGCATCGGCCCTCTCGGACCCCTTCCGATTTGCTGACTCCTTGAGACGAGCGTGGAACTGAATGAGGAACCGCGTTTTAAACACAAACGTTAACATCTATAGAGGCTAAGGTGAAGAGCAGGTATTGGGTACCTCCGAATTTCGTCAATTATTTTATAAGTCACAGATAATGGAGCCTATTATTATTTACATCCTAGGTATAATTGACTAGACCTAATGCTCATGCAACTAAAAGATTAAGTAGGTCATAGATGTGATCTAAAAAGCCGGAGGTCCTGAATAGAAACATGTCCCCACTTCATCGCGTATAACGGATGTGGTGGTCGTACCTCATATAAATTCCGCTAGCAGTACCTACTAAAAGGTGTTTTACGCAAACTGAACTTTTACCAAGATCGTATTCGATCAGTCCTTCAAACAGCATATGGAAGCTCTGAATAATAGAATTCGTAAGCTGATTTACGTATTCAATAAGCTACGATTGATAGCAGATCTTAAAATAATTAGGCAAGTATACTTTGCTCTTTGTCAGTCAATTTTGAATTACTGTATCACTTCATTGCATGGGTGGGACGAGTAAGACTTTGCTATTGACCATTGAAAGAGCTCAAAGAGCTATTCTCAAGGTGGCTACTTGCCGTCCTTTCCTTTTCCCCACAAACCTCCAGTTTAAATCCTGTGAAGTACTCACAGTTCGACAGTTATTTATAATGAGCACTGTACTAAAACAACACGCAGCACTTCCATACAGCACAGAATTTACTAAAAGGAGACGGAAAGATATAGTTTGCCCTCATAAAAGTACAAAACATGCCTTCACAGCAAAATTTTATATGTTCCTCGGACCGCTACTCTATAACAGGCTTAATGAAATGGGAACATGTACTCCCTAAATTATAGTAACTACTGCAAAAAATTCCTTAAGGAAACTCTTCAAGCTATGTCCTATAAAGATACAGAGAAGTTATTACTTGTGCTAAAGTAAATACTGTTCGTATTAGTGTTATTTTGTTATTTTCAAGTAGTTAGTGAGTTTAGTAATTATAATTTTATACACCTTTTTACACATTTACCAATAAGAATAATATGCTATGTGATTATTTTATCAATTAATTTTACCTCTAATCGCCTGAAACACAGGATTTCCTAGTTCAGGCACAAACTATTAGTGAACATGACATAGATTTAAGAAAACTTGTATTTAATGTATACCTTATATTATTAAATAAAATTTATTATTATTTATTTTTATTTTATTTTTTTACTAATTCACTTCAACTTAGTCTATCTATTGTTAAGTACAGAGACCTTATAGTTTAAAAACGATAACATTCCTCGTTGGTCTAGTGGTCGCAATTGAGACTACTGAGCATGAGGTCCTGGGTTCGATTCCCACTTCGGGCGATATATTATTGGGTTTTTCCCTCAGAAGCGGCCTCGGAGTGGTAATAGGTTCATCCCCTAGGTATTACATGGTACTTGAAACATAACTGGTAATATGTAGGTGTACTATTAGGGACACCTCTGCCTTAACCTTCGACGATAACAGGCGTGATGTTATCTTATTATAATTACAAACTTTCCTAAGTTTGTTATTATAATAAGATCTTAAGAATCCTCTTGATTACTAGTACGCACTTACTTTGGACTATTGTGCGTAACAAAATAAGAAAGTACTGTTAATGTGTATGTCGCTAATAATCATCAATTACCAATTAATAGTTAATTACAATCGCTACCTACTCACTCACGTTGTTAAAGTACAGACCCCCCCTATGGTAGTGCAACGATAACCTATGCCCTAAGGATATTTTACCAAGTATTATTTACCTCCTGTCATACAAACAGTACCTCCTTGTGTATACATATATCGTAAGAAAATGACTCATCAACTGCCTATTTAACCCATAAACATAATATATAAGACCTGCATTCTTGAGGAGCTCGTAGTTAAATAATAACAGCCGCACGGGTCGATCTTTAAGGTTAAGCCGTGCTTGCCGAGGTTGGTCCATGGATGGGTGACCATAATTACATACCCAGTTTCCTCCGTGCCTCGGAAAACACGTTAAGCCGTTGGTCAAGGCAGTCATTTGTAGATCTTTGACAGTCGTTACGAGTAGTCAGAAACCAAAATGTCTGACATCCAGTCTTACCAAGCGGTATTTTATTACCCAGTTACTGGGCTGTGGAGGTCAGATAAGCAGACGTTTCATGTAAAATACTGGTACTCAGCTGCATCTGGTTAGACTGGAATGCGACACCAAGATAGTTTGAGAAAAGGCTATGTAGATGAGGATTGAGTTGCCGTAGTACGGAGTTTCAATAGAAGACAAGGCCAGCTTATAATGGTTTTGTTAACACTGACATGACGTGTGAACTATTTTCCTTATAGGTAATCTCAATCAATTAGGTATACATATGGATAGATTGCCGTCGAGACGTTAAGAAGAAGTTAAATCTCATTGAATAGAGGGTAAGCCTATTACCATCAACCGGACACGTGTTTCGTACGTATTGTGTGAATCTCCTGATATATTTTGGTTTCTGGAAACCCTCATGTCATTGTGTAGCGTCTGACGCAATATTTTACGTCCCGTTATCTTTCGTAGGTCAAGGTTTGTTGGTGGTTGATGTTATAATTATTGTTTTTCCTTAACGAATTTGAACCGGGTAGAACCATCACATTTATAAATAGAGTTTGTCTTTTATGACGTGTTTAACTGTTTATTTTAATTTGTCCAACATGGAAAAACTCGGTATGCAGATGACATTTGTTTAGCATAATACAAAATTTCCTGGATCAGAAATATCACTGTTTAAGATCGCCCTCTTGAATTTCGAAAACTATGCGATTAACGTAAAATGCCTACTAAACCAGGTTATGGTGTGCCACCACAAAGAAAATAACAAAATATATAACTGTACGGTATCGTATCAAGAAATTATTTCATCCATATCCGTTTAGTACAGACTAGTTTATGCCCGCGGCTTCGCACGCATTTTGTTTGGTAATTGTTGTCCCATGAGACCATACTACGGGGACAAAAAATCAAAATCAAAATCAAAATATTTTTATTTCACATAGGCCTACATGGGCACTTGTAAAACGTCGACAAAAAGGTGCTCGGTTCGGGTTGGTCGTTTCCTATGGAGAAGAACCGGCAAGAAACTCCATGGTTACTCTTTTAAAATCATTTGGCTTTACAATTTTTCTATGTTACAGCATTGGCACTTAAGTATGAGTGGACATCGTAGGCCAATAAGTCGTTGCTTACTACAAAACGTAGAACAAGATAAAAAGTTACCAAGGATCTTGGAATCTATAAGGCCTACTATGTCCATACATTTACAAACAATCGGTAAATAAGAAAAAGAGTCTATACAAAAAAAAAAAGAAGATATTGC
Source organism: Cerastis leucographa (assembly GCA_963082945.1). NCBI lineage: Eukaryota > Metazoa > Arthropoda > Insecta > Lepidoptera > Noctuidae > Cerastis > Cerastis leucographa. The sequence goes on along the minus strand of OY720358.1, from coordinate 16,451,070 downwards.
AAAAAGACTAGATTAAACAAGTGACACAAATGTTGTCATCCGTGCTGTAACTATTCTAAACAAAATGGTGTAATGATTAAGAAACTATTGTAAAACATCTGATTAAAAATAATGGAAAAAAGTAAATAAATAAAAGTAAGATTGAGAATAGTTAGAGACATCCACACGTTTGTGCCGTTTTATGAGCTACCAGGGAATCCGCATGTGCGTAGGGGCTCTGGCCAAACTTCTCTATCTTCAACGTAGTCCTTAATTTTGTAATATGCTTTTTTAATTATGACACGTTTGATATAATTTTTAAACTTTCCATCGGTCAGTTCTGTAACTGACTTCGGCAACTTATTATAAAAGCGTATACTGTTTATAAGAAATGACTTGCTAGTTTTTGTTAATCTAAATTTTGGTATTACAATTTCGTGTTTACTGCGCGTGTTTATATTATGGAAGTCGCTTCTAAGTTTGAAAAGTCCTCGGTTTTTGCGGACATATAAAATACATTCTAAAATATAGAGTGAAGGCAGAGTCAGTATATCGATTTCTTTAAATTTTTCTCTGAGGGACTCGCGAGGACCCATTTTATAGATGGCGCGGACTGCCCTCTTTTGCAGTATGAAAATTGATTCAACGTCTGCTGCCGATCCCCACAGCAGAATGCCATAGGACATAATACTATGGAAATAAGCGTAGTATACTAACCTAGCTGTGGCTACATCGGTTAACTGCCTTATTTTCCTAACTGCATAGGCAACTGAGCTTAACCTTCCCGAAAGAGTTCTAATGTGCGCGCCCCACTGCAGTTTTGAATCGATAGTAATCCCCAAGAATACAGTTTCCGCTATGACATCAAGTTTTTTGCCGTCAAGATTTAAATTTAGGTCACGTTGTGGTACAATTTGGTAAAGAAAACTTAAGACATTTTGTTTTATTCGTATTCAGTAAAAGATTGTTGGCTGCGAACCATTTTGAGAGAATAGTTAAGCTTTCGTTGACATGTAAGACGTCCGTATCTTTTCTATGAATTTTAAAAATTAGCGAGGTGTCATCAGCAAATAGAATTATATCCGAAAATTTGGCCATCATATAAGGGAGGTCATTAATATAAACAAGAAACAGGAAAGGACCGAGAATTGAACCTTGGGGCACGCCCATCTTGACTATAGACCCGCAGGACGTCGCCCCATTTACATTTACTTTTTGTTGCCTGTTTGATAAATAAGAAAGAACAAGATCAGCAGCTTGTCCACGAATTCCGTAGTGGTGTAATTTACAGATCAGTGTGTTATGCCAATAGCATCCTGGGACTTCTCCCAGGATTCCAAAATGTAACTGATGAGTTTTACTCCCGCGTCCGTTGTCGACCTACCCTTCGTGAAACCAAACTGCTGACCATGTAGTAGATACTACATGGTCAGCATAGGCAACTGAGCTTAACCTTCCCGAAAGAGTTCTAATGTGCGCGCCCCACTGCAGTTTTGAATCGATAGTAATCCCCAAGAATACAGTTTGGTCGACGTGATCAGTGTTATGGTCGACGCAGTCGAACGCTTTTGAGAGGTCACAGAAGATGCCAATAGCATCCTGGGACTTCTCCCAGGATTCCAAAATGTAACTGATGAGTTTTACTCCCGCGTCCGTTGTCGACCTACCCTTCGTGAAACCAAACTGCTGACCATGTAGTATCTTATTAGAATTGAAGTGTGACAACATCTGGTCCAGCATGATTTTTTCATAGATTTTACTCAATGCTGGAAGCACAGATATAGGTCTATAATTAGAGGGATCACTCTTACAACCTGATTTGAAAATTGGTACTACTTTACTATGTTTCATCAAGTCAGGAAACTTGCCACTGTCCAAACATTGATTGAATATGCCTGCTAAGACAGGAGCAATTGAATCAATAATGTTTTCAAGAACCTTGACTGATATCCCCCATAAGTCTTCAGTATTTTTTATATTGAGACTTTTGAATGCGTTTTTAATTGTATCAATACATACTGGTTTAAATTTAAAGTTAGGTAAGTCCTTAGTAAAGTTTTCTTTAAGAAGGGCTTCAGCTAATTTAGCTGAAGAGGGGAGAGATTTCGTAACCTCTAACGGAATGTTGGCAAAAAAATTGTCTAGAGTTGCAGCGACTTCTAGCTTATCATAAATGGTTTTATTATCTATTTTCAAAGTCAGTTCATTCTTATCTCGTTGTTGCGTCTTTCCTGTTTCTCTGTTAATTACCTGCCACACGGTTTTTATTTTATTCTTAGATATACCGATTTTATTGCTTATTTATTTAGATTTTGCCTGAGCGCAGACACTTTTGAATATTTTTGAATAGTTTCTAACATAAGTGTGAAAGACTTGATCTGAGGTTAGAGATTTTTCGTGATATAAATTGTATAAAATATCTCTGCTTTTTCTTATTCCCGCAGTGGCCCATTCGCTAAATTTAGACTTTGAGTTGACTTTAACTTTTTTTATAGGACACGTTTTATTAAATTCCTGGCAAACTGTAGAAAATAAAATATCGTAGTTTATATTGGGATCTTCTAAATCAAAACTAGCGTTAGCAAGATTGCTAAGAACATTATTATTAAAAGATTTTAATTTATTTTTAGAGAGAGGTCTTATCTGAATTGATTTAACTAAGTGTAACTTTTTTTTTAACTCAAAACATACAAGTTGACCAGTATGGTCTGACCTAACGCCACTTATTAATGAAGACTCTTTTACTGTGCAATTAGTAAATATATTATCTATGCATGTAGCTGAGGTTGTTGTTATTCTAGTTGCTTCGCTAAATAAATATTTTAAGTTGAAGGATTTAAACAATGAGACCAGCTTACATTTTTCTGGTGAATTGACTAACAGATCAATATTTAAGTCACCAAAAACAAAAACTAATTTATTATCTGTGAAAAGTTTACTTAATATTTCTTCCATTGTGATTAAAAATAATGTCAAGTTTGATGCTGGTGGTCTATACACACATAAGACAGTATGACCCTCAACCTCCGCACATGCTACCTCACATAAGCGATCAACAGAGTAAGCAGTGATATCCTTCCTCTCCTTATATCTGAGACAGCTATTACAAAGTATCAGGGTACCACCACCCACTGATGATCTGTTGTACGCACTGGCAACTGAAAAATTATTTACATTAAACAGCATCATATCTGGTTTTAACCAAGTTTCACTAAAACATAAAATATCCATGTGGTGTTTATCTACCATTTCCACGTCTAAAATTTTGCCGGAGAAGCGATTTATATTCTGGTGATAGAGTAAAATATTGTTACCAGGCTTCTCTTTTGTCGGCTCTAATAGTTTAAAGAATGTATAACAGTATTATTGAAGACACAAGATAATAATGTTTCATCACTTAACCTAGTCTCAGTTAAATCATCAATAACTGCGTGTATAAAAAATGCTAAAAGTGAAGCCAAAAAATGTCGACTTTTTTTGGCAAGAAACATATGTTCCCGAATCAAAACAAAATCTCTAACAAAATTGTTAGTATCAAAAAACAATAGACGGTCACTATGACGACACGATAAAATATGCATCAAGTTATTTAGAGAAGAAATATAATCATTTTCCTGATCAAGTAAATTGTCCGAGTATGGCAATGCACATTAAATTAATTTGCCTAATCTTAACTTAAGTAAAGTGTCGATACTTTAGGTGTATGAGGAACAGGGTGGAAAGTTCCTCGATACTCCATAGAAAAGGGAGGATCCTCCGGCCAGACAGGTGTTATGTCTGGCGGGCAACTGCCCGATAGTTGTTATCGGGTTTCTCTATATATACTAAAGTCGATGTAAACTTTACTTGCGACTTGTAGGAAATTGATGTTAGTTCCTCCGTCGCATCATAGATGGAGCTGTAGTACTTTTTGTAGTATGTTGCTTTTTTTTTTTTTTTGTGGTCGCTACATCACTCCCCCCCGGAGACCGGAGGTCGATAGTAGAATGAGTCATCTTTTAGGTATTTAGCCGTGCCAGTTGGAAGCCTGTTGCCGCATTGTTCACGGTGAGTCGGAACAGTCTGCGGTGGTGAGGCGAACCCCAGTGAGTCGGGGCCGGCGCTGCGTTTGCTACGGTGTGTCGGACGTGGTACAGCGCCGCGATGTGGCAGACAGCTAGAGAGGTGTCGACCGGGAGGTAGAAGCCCTCGACCGGCCGAAAGTGCAGTGTGCTGTGCCATGGTCGCTTGTTGAGAGGCTGAGGGTGCTGACCAGGAATGCGCTTCCGCTGCATGCTGGTGGTCAGGAATACCCAGTTGAAGCTGGCTGGCTGTGGGACTCGCTGCTCGAAAGCTGGAGGAAGTGATGATGATGACGTCACGTTGCTCGAAGGCTGCGCTGACGTCCATTTCGGGGTCACCAGTTTAGGGGTATGAGGAACAGGGTGGAAAGTTCCTCGATACTCCATAGAAAAGGGAGGATCCTCCGGCCAGACAGGTGTTATGTCTGGCGGGCAACTGCCCGATAGTTGTTATCGGGTTTCTCTATATATACTAAAGTCGATGTAAACTTTACTTGCGACTTGTAGGAAATTGATGTTAGTTCCTCCGTCGCATCATAGATGGCGCTGTAGTACTTTTTGTAGTATGTTGCTTTTTTTTTTTTTTGTGGTCGCTACAATACCATTAACTATGTCCCTTTTTGAGATACTCAGACTATTTCCAATTAAAAGTACAACTCTATGAAATCCTATGTGCGTTTCCAGATTATTATCTATCTCTGTACCAAATTTTATCCGAATCCATTCAGTAGTTTTTGCGTCAAAGGTTAACAAACAACCGTACATTCAGACATCCTTACAAACTTTCGCATGTATAATATTATACTAGCCGCGCCGCGCGGTTTCACCCGCGCAGACCGAGGTAAAAAGCCTAAGTGTTAATCCAGAGTATAAGCTATCTACATACCAAATTTTATCCAAATCCATTTAGCCATTGAGGAGTCAAGGAGTGCCAATACACGCACACACTCACTTACAAACTTTCGCCTTCATAATTTAAGTGTTAAAGTAGGAAGTATGATATCAGACAAACAGACTTGCTTTCACATGTATAAGTTTGGATTTACTAATCTAAAAGGATCACCTCCTCCTTCCTGACATGTTGCAAGAGTAACTGCAGAGAAATATTTTTATCTTTTTACGAGGTCGACAGCTAGATGGGATTGGACAGAAATTCCCATGGGGTCATATAAAAAGCAGGATCGATGATTTTTCAAGTGACATTTCAAGTTTCTTTCCTTGGTGAAAATATTACTGAGGAAACATATTGGGTGTTTCCGACCATCAATGAGATGAATATTGTCCTAACGTGTGGTATGTGTAACGTACCTGTCTCTTTGCCGCCGCCGGTGCATGGCGGCGCATCCTGAAAGCAAAGAGCATATGCAACCGTAAAGCTAATCTCAACCCCAATTAGTGCCGGACTCCACCGAAGCGGAGATAGAAGCGAAACCAGGAGATATGTTGTAAACCACCAATGGAATTTCGATATTTGCATTTCTAGTCTCCGCTTAGCTTAAGTGGAAACGGTTCAGCAGCGAGGAGAGGAGATGTCCCGTGTGCTGTGTACAGCGTGCGGTGAGCTGTGTGCTTGTGTGAGGTTTTCGGTTTTTTGTGAGCGGCATACAGCTTTGCTCATCTCCGCTCGTCACCAATTTACAAGACAGGAGGTATTTTCATTCGTCCCGTCAATTTTTATTTAAATAGGCATAATAGTGTTGTTATTGTTTTTTGTTATTTTCTATACTGACGTCATAGAAGTCAATATTATGAAGGTCTATTAGCATATGCAATCGATAGTCAGGTGCTACTTTTGTCTCGCCAGCGACGTTCGAAGGTATTTGAGACGAAAATATAATGGGGTTTTACCTGTTTCCAAATTGCCTTATTGTTCAGGTAAATTGACTTTCTGGTTACTCTATTATTATATCGGTGTATCGATCCTTTAGTAATTAATAAACAAGGTACTTCTGCAAGTGCTACCATTTCCTTTTTGCTTTTATCATGGCTTCAAACTTTTCTTTATTAATAAGAGATCATTGCATGTTGATTGATTGATTGTAAATAAGATCAGTGGTTCGTTTGCATCGTGCTGTCTATGCAGTGTTTTTTTAATCTTTCTTTCGGTGATTATTGGCATGTTAATATATTGACAGCATATTCCACTAAATTTGTTTACGCTTTTTTTAGGGGTCCACTGAAATACCTAATACAATGTTAGTGGAATGTCATCTGGTTACTATTTCTGTTCTGTCTATCTTGCATTGATATCTGTACCTACTCTCGTGATTATTCGAACTAGACACGTGTCCAATAGGTACTATTAGTTGTAGGTAATTTATTTTTAAACGCATATCTATTTCCTGATTTCCGACCGCACATAGTTGAAGTCAATAGAAGTTAATTGAGTGTTGCAATTCAACAGACACACACAGACAGTGGTCAGTGGCAAAACGTGCTTCAGCAACCTCTATACTGCAACATAGCAGTAAATGACGTCACGGGTTTCAACACGTGTTTTTTGTGCTGCCGTTATTAATATACATTGTTCATTTTGCGCTTCATTAAGCTGATCACAGATGCACGTGCTCATGAATAATGTGACATGCTTGTGAATGTGCAAGTTAATACTTTATAGCTAAGAGCTTTGTTCTTGACAACAAACTATCGCTTGATGATTTTTGTGTATACCCTTCAAAAACTATGCAAGACGCATGAATTCCATGTGTTATTTTTCTTACAATTCCGTCTGGACACACAAAATCTGGATAGGACCTACTTATTGACAAACTACTAGGCTTGTATAAATTCTAGGAGGCTGTTCTGTTATAATTTCTGACTTTTTATTTATTTTTTCTTATTTTGTTTGTAAGTAATTACTTCAAGTATTATTGAAACTATGTATTATTTGTTTACTTAGTTACAAAGTAATATTAATGTTTTTTTTATTCTCCTAGCGGGAACTTCTGATTTTCTGTACCTACCTTGTAGAGATATAAACGTAAGTAAATAAGAGCTTACAGATATCAATTGTGGTATTTTTTTAAGTAGTTCTCCTGAGTCCTAACTGTACTTGCAATACTAAAAGTTTACCAAACGGGATGAAATACACGCATAGTCAAAAGTTGACGAAACAAGACTCAATGTATGAAAATCAAAATAGTTACGAAACGGCACTTTTGTAATTTGTTAAGTTGGCGAAATTGGAAAGAACCAGACGGGACGTAGCCGATTTTATGTGTCGCGGTTTGTTTTTCCTGCGCGTGGGAATAAGCCGTTAAAAATGGTATAACATTGCAATTTTTTTACGAATATATACTTGTTATCACCTGACAAAGGGCCTTCGAGAAAACAAACAATTTAAGCAGTCATGTATAATATAAGCCCTTTATAATTTACGAAAACACCTAAAATGGAGGAAAACTAAACATATGATAAACGTTATCAAAACTATTAAAACTACTAGTAATGTGTTTTACTACGTCTATGATAATAGTATGTGGTGTTTTATAGGTACCTAATATCTAAGACCTCTGACACATGATTTATTGCATCATTTTAATCACACGACTGGTAAGCATTAAGAAATTAGTTATGAATAAAGATTGACTTAAAGTTTTAATCGAATTATCTAACACTTTGAGGCTCTTTTGAATTTTATCGAAACTTCATACGCATAAGCAGGATACATAAGTCTAAAAAGTTACTAAAAACATTTTGGAAAAATTGTTATACAGCTAAATTAGACCGATTATAAATTATATATAGAAACAGAAATTTCCAATTATCTTTTTTTTAAAAGACATTTCGAAAATGTTTTTTAGTAAGTTTTTAGACCTATGTATCCTGCTTATGCGTATTAAGTAACATTAAAATCAGTTCAGTCAATTCGGAAAATAAGGTTTTGAAAGTTTGTATGAAATGCCGTAAGGTGTAAACGCTCTTAACGAGCAGTTTTTCCAGCAATTATTGTGGACAACATGTTGAAAGAATTGCCGAAGTCAGCTTAGCTTAAGAGGGAAACATGTCAAGAAAAACTAAATAAAGAACAGGGAAACCGTTTTCCATGAAAGCGGGATTTTGTAAGGCTCGGGTTGGGGAGAAAGGAGATTGCGGTGTTTACGCAGCAGTTAGACAAAACGGACATTTCAGTTAATTAAATATAAAAGGTGTTTCTTTGCATCCTCGTCAAAATTCACGAGGTTGGCACAAAAGACTTTGATATACAATTAAAATCACGGTACCTAGTTAATTATTAAGAAAAAGCATTTTTTGGTTGTTTAAGTCAATATTTCAGAGTAACCATCTTAACGTGCTTTAGGGAATAAGAAACTATCGAATAAACGTTTGAGATTATTAGTATGTGTGGAAGCGTGGTTATAGGGCGAGAATCAGACGGGCCGCATTTAAAACACGGGTGGTTCCCACTTACCGATTTCCGTAGATAAGAAAAAAAAAACCTATGCATTTTACTATTGATTCGGGACGAGACTCATCGATGCAAAACGACACCAACTACATCAAATTCTGATCTCATTCATCTGTTGTACAATAGTTATTTGTGCAACAAGAGAGCAAAGTCGTTTTTTGCTGCGAGTGCTGATTTTGAATCCTGAGCAAGCGAAGGATTCAACGATTGAATCACGAGCGTAGCGAGTGATTCTAAAGCTGAATCCTGAGCGTGGCGAGGGATTCAAAGGCACGAGATGCAAAAAACTTTGCTCTCGTGTAACACACATAACTTTTCACTTCAGCAGCGAGAACACTTTAGGAGATAAAATAATAAACAGGAATTGATTGAAATAACTATTTATTGTGAATCAAAATAATTAAAATTATAGATGATCACCTCGTCTGTGATAAATCTAAAAAATAAGATACCAACACCGTCTCCGAAAAACTGCTTGCGCCCTTTGTAAGTCTCGTTGAAGACATGGTATGCTTTCAGATATTTCTTGCGAGACTTCTCAGGTAGGAAACTTAATTCTGCATTAATAACTGTCTTGTTGTTTTAACTCTTCCGGTGTCACAATACTGTTCTCGTCGCTAGTTTCACTCATATTTTACGAGTATTTTAATATTTTTAACTTATTCAACTCTTTACGCCAGCAATTTTTTTTCTCGCTCTTTTTTTTAAATTAAGGCGTGTTCGGAAATAGCACCCATGATATTTTATTATTCAAAATATATTACGTAACATTATTGAAACTAGAAATAAATATTTACAGGTTAAATATCAGTTTTATATGCAGTAAACACTTATTTTCATTTAAATACAACAATCAGTTAAAAATGCAATAAATTACATTATAAGACATAATTTTTCACTTCAGTAGCTCAAACATGTAGGTTTTGCTGCCTGAAATCAGTGAGCAAAATGCGATTTTGCTCACTGGGTGAGACAAAGTAACTTTTCAAATATATTTTTTCAGAAAGCCCCGATTATCTTATTCAGCCTTGGGTTTGATCATACAATTCGAAACATTCACACTCTATCTCTTTCCCGCCCATTAGAAAGAGAGAGAGACAAAGACCAGCCCTTTCGAAGTTCCGTTTTTGAATTCGAACACGTTCGGAATTTTGTACTAAAGAGATTTTGCAAAAATTATGTCTTTTAATGTAATTTATTGAATTTTTAACTTATTGTTGTATTTAAACGAAAATAAGTATTTACTGCATATAAAACTGATATTTAACCTGTAAATATTTATTTCTAGTTTCAATAATGTTACGTAATATATTTTGAATAATAAAATATCATGGGTAATATTTCCGAACACGCCTTAATTTAAATAAAAGAGCGAGAAAAAAAATTGCTGGCGTAAAGTGTTGAATAAGTTAAAAATATTAAAATGCTCGTAAAATATGAGTGAAACTAGCGACGAGAACAGTATTGTAACACCGGAAGAGTTAAAACAACAAGACAGTTATTAATGCAGAATTAAGTTTCCTACCTGAGAAGTCTCGCAAGAAATATCTGAAAGCATACCATGTCTTCAACGAGACTTACAAAGGGCGCAAGCAGTTTTTCGGAGACGGTGTTGGTATCTTATTTTTTAGATTTATCACAGACGAGGTGATCATCTATAATTTTAATTATTTTGATTCACAATAAATAGTTATTTCAATCAATTCCTGTTCATTATTTTATCACCTAAAGTGTTCTCGCTGCTGAAGTGAAAAGTTATGTGTGTTACACGAGAGCAAAGTTTTTTGCATCTCGTGCCTTTGAATCCCTCGCCACGCTCAGGATTCAGCTTTAGAATCACTCGCTACGCTCGTGATTCAATCGTTGAATCCTTCGCTTGCTCAGGATTCAAAATCAGCACTCGCAGCAAAAAACGACTTTGCTCTCTTGTTGCACAAATAACTATTTGCAAAATCTCTTTAGTACGAAATTCCGAACGTGTTCGAATTCAAAAACGGAACTTCGAATGGGCTGGTCTTTGTCTCTCTTTCTTTCTAATGGGCGGGAAAGAGATAGAGTGTGAATGTTTCGAATTGTATGATCAAACCCAAGGCTGAATAAGATAATCCGGGCTTTCTGAAAAAAATAATTAAAAAGTTACTTTGTCTCACTCAGTGAGCAAAAACGCATTTTGCTCACTGATTTCAGGCAGCAAAACCTACATGTTTGAGCTACTGAAGTGAAAATATCATTTCTTCATTCCATAATACTTAAGTGGTTTAAATACCATAACCAGTCAGCAAGGTGGTGCACACTGCCTGCGGCGACTACTATTTCAGAAGAGGTTCTGGAGGCGTTACGTTATGTTTTCGATTCGTCACCTGCATTTGAACACAGCTGCCCAAATAATTGATAACTAATTAGCCTGCCGCATAGTAACTGCAGTATTACCAGACAGAACAAACACAACATCACCGACATGTCTGCTCATATTAATTACAAAACAAACAACGTTTTCTCTTAATTAACGCTTATCCTTATAAATCTCAGACTGTGCAAATACACCGTAAAACATTATTGTTGATTGTCTTTTAATATGAGTTGTAAACTGTTAAGGTTTCATCATAAAATCAGTCGGCCATTTTGAAGATCATTGCGTCATCTATTTTGAAGATCATTGCGTCATCCATTTTTAGGGTTCCGTACCCAAAGGGTCAAACGGGACCCTATTACTGAGACTTCACTGTCCGTCTGTCCGTCCGTCTGTCACCAGGCTGTATCTCATGAACCGTGATAGATAGCCTGTTGGAATTTCTACAAATTATGTATTTCTGTTGATGCTTTAACAAAAAATACTAAAAACAGAATACAAATATTTAAGGGGGCTCTCATTAAAAAAGTGATTTTTTGACGTGACAACGTCTTATAATTCGATAGAGCCGGCGTTACCTCGCTCTGAGGCGTTCCATGTAAGGCTTGAAGTGCAAGCGAGAGCGCGGAACGAGCGACAAAGAAGCACAATCGGCCTTTGCGTTCGGAAACGTTCGACATCCGTCTCTCACCTACTTGAGTGAGCGATGCGTCTGCGTGGACAGCTGCTATACTATAGTACATTGACATGTTTTGATCGAGTATCAAGTGCAGTGAAAAGTGAATGTTGTGTCAATTGTTTATAGCAACGATAATTACAGCGATAAAGGTAATGATTCTTTCGATATTAATTATATATTCAGTGATATATTGTCGAATATTCGTGCTTTCATCATTAAAATGAATAGCGTTGTCACGTTCAACTATCGTCAGTAAACCGACTTTACAGACAACCAATTGTTTTGCTCGTTTTTATAAATAATGGTGCGGAACCATTCCTGCGCGAGTCCGACTCGCACTTGGCCGGGTTTTTTTATCTTTAAGAAATTGACGTAGTTTTTTTGTAGGTATTATCCAGTATAAACTGCGTTTTGGTGGTATGATAGGCAGTTGCTCCATTTTAAATACTTACTGGTATTCAGTTCAATCCGCTTAGACTGGAAGCTGACAACAACTTGGATTGGAAAAGCTTGTAACGACTGTCATATGTGTGCGTGCTTTCCGAGGCACGGAAAATACTTGGTATGTGGTGGATGGGGTGGTCAAACATCCACGGACCACCATAGGTAAGCTTGGCTTAACCTAAAAATCGACCTGAACGGCTGTTATTATTTATCCACGAGTTCCTCCGAAGAACTCTTGCCCGTTCTTCTCCATAGAGATCTACGCTACGGAATGGGCAACTACAGTACTTTCATAAGTTTTATTCGTATTTCTCGCTACGCATGTTGCAATTAATACGCAAGATATACGCTTGATGGGGAATTAAGAAATAGCAAAACAGTTGATGCTATTAATGCTGTGACCTAGACATTCGGGCATTAGTAACTAGATGAAACATCACGCCTGTCATCCCCTAAGGGTCAGGCCAGAGACGTACCTTACTACACTCACATTTTTAACCCCCGACCAAAAAAGAGGGGTGTTATAAGTTTGACGTGTGTATCTGTGTGTCTGTCTGTGGCATCGTAGCTCCCAAACGGATGAAGCGATTTTGATAAAATTGGTGTCATTTGAAAGGTATTTTAATCGAGAGTGTTCTTAGCTATGTTTCAAGAAAATCTGATCAGCCATTTGAAGCTCAAGCCCTCTTTTCTAGTTGATGAAGGGATTTAAACAACTTCTACGGATCTAGTTGATTGGGAATTTGAATTCTTGTCACTTTCTCACCACGGGCATCGCCAGGGGGGTAGGCTGCACACACCTTCTCCCCCCTATAAGCTCAAGTTTTTTTTTTAATTCATATCTTTCCTTGTTTTCGTTAATAAGCGAGAAGAGGCGCAACACCAACAAAAGTGGAAGGAATGGGAGTAGACCTATGCCCAGGAGTGGGACAGTCAAGGCTAAGAAAAAATAATTTAAGTTTAAAAAGCATGAAATAAAAATTAAATTAAAAATTTTAAAAACCCCCGACGGACAAAACCTCTAAAAAACCAAAAATAAAATTAATCCAAGCGTCGTAGCGTCGGGGGACCGCTAAGTAGACCGCTTAGTACATAAAAATATATATACAAACAAAGCGGACCCCCGACGCTACGACGCTTGGATTAATTTTATTTTTGGTTTTTTAGAGGTTTTTGACAATTATGTTTAAGTCGCGTGTAAAAGGTGACGTTATTGCCATTCTATCCGGGCAAGTAAGTTAAATATACAAAGTGTTACTTCGCATCCTCGTCAAAATTCAGGAGGTTGTCATAAAAGACATAAATATACAATTAAAATCACGGTACCTAAAGTTAATTACTAAGAAAACGCTGATATTTTTGGTTGTTTAAGTTTGTCAGTATTTCAGAGTAACCATCTTAACGTGGTTTAGCGAATAAGAAATTAATCGAAAAAACGTTTGAGATTGTTTGTATGTGTGGAAGCGCGGTTATAGGGCGAGAATCAGAAGCCTCAGAAGGGCTGCGTTTAAAACTCGGGTGGTTCATACTTACCAATTTCCGTAAAAAAGAAAAAAAAAGGAAAATAGCCTGCCCATTTTATTATTGATTCGGGACGAGAATCATAAACATATAGTTACTCCCTTGAATTTGGCGACGATGCAAAACAACACCAAGTATAGTAAGTTCTGATCTCATTCATCTATTGTATTAATATCATTTCTTCATTCCACAATAAGTGGTTTAAATACTATAACCAGTCAGCAAGGTGGCACACTGTTACTATTATTTCAAAAGAGGTTCTGGAGGCGTTACGTTATGTTTTTGATTCGTCACCTGCATTTGAACACAACTGCTCAAACACTTGATAACTATTAGCCTGTCGCAATGTAACTGCAGTATCACCAGACAGAACAAACACAACATCACCGACATGTCTGCTTATGTTAATTACCAAACAAACAAAGTATTCTCTTAATTAACGCTTATCCTTATAAATCTCAGACTGTGCAAATACATCGTAAAACATTATTGTTGATTGTCTTTTAATATGAGTTGTAAACTGTTAAGGTTTCATCATAAAATCAGTCGGCCATTTTGAAGATCATTGCGTCAACCATTTTTAGGGTTCCGTACCCAAAGTGTCAAACGGGGCCCTATTAACAATACAGCGTGGCTGGGTTTTAACGTTTATCATTTGCTTCACTGAGGTTAGAGAGATTTGGCTCACAAATGAGATACATATCTAGGAGAATTTGGATGCAAGAAAGAGCGAATCGAGCTCTGGACTTGGTGCACCCCAACTCGGACAGGTTAGGTTACTGTAAACCCTACAGACAGAAATAGGAGCCCCGCGTAGCGGGGCTACGTCTACTATGCTTTATAAGTGAATATGAAATGTTTTGAGGTTAGGTTACAATAATTGGTTTTTCTCAAGAACGGTGCATTACCTTTTAATGGAAGTGGTGCCCGAGGAGAAGGGGAACACACTCCTCACACCCCCCTCCGCCAGCTAAAGAAATTTAGATTTTTACCAAATTAATAACAATTTCCATGTAATTATCCCCTATTATTGAAGCTAACTAAAAGTAAGTAAAGTAAATATCGGTATCAAATTGAATAGCATTTGTTGCGGCAATGTTAGAAGGAATTAGTCTAACAAAGTCTACGCGATTTCGGTCAATTTCTGTACTAGAATGGCTTAGGGTTTTGGCAAGTTTTTGTCAAACAAAAGCTAAGCCAGTTCAGTTTGCACTTTCACTTTTATGGTATAGCCTTTGTATATACGCCACCAGGCTGCATCTCATGAACCGTGATAGGTAGCCAGTTGAATTTTCTACGGATTATGTATTTCTGTTGATGCTATAACAACAAATACTAAAAACAGAATAAAATAAATATTTAAGGGGGCTCCCATACAAATAAGTGATATTTTTGCTCGTTTTTTTAAATAATGGTGCGGAACCATTCCTGCGCGAGTCCGACTCGCACATGGCCGGTGTTTTTTTTTATCTTTGAGAAATTGACGTTGTTTTTTAGTAGGTATTATCCAGTATAAACTGAGTTTTGGTGGTATGATAGGCAGTTGCTCCATTTTAAATACTTACTGGTATTCAGTTCAATCCGCTTAGACTGGAAGCTGACAACAACTTGGATTGGAAAAGCTTGTAACGACTGTCAAATGTGTGCGTGCTTTCCGAGGCACGGAAAATACTTGGTATGTGGTGGATGGGGTGGTCAAACATCCACGGACCACCATAGGTAAGCTTGGCTTAACCTAGAAATCGACCAGAACGGCTGTTATTATTTATCCAGGAGTTCCTCCGAAGGACTTGTACCTACACTCATTTGCAAAATTATGGAAAAGATTTCTTCGTATTTCTCGCTACGCATGTTGCAATTAAAACGCAAGATATACGCTTGTTAGGGAACTAAGAAATAGCAAAACAGTTGATGCTATTAATGCTGTGACCTAGACATTCGGGCATTAGTAACTAGATGAAACATCACGCCTGTCATCCCCTAAGGGTCAGGCCAGAGACGTACCGTACTACACTCACATTTTGCCAATTATGTTTAAGTCGCGTGTAAAAGGTGACGATATTGCCTTTCTATCCGGGTATCATTAGTACATTCTCAAGTGCTTATACATAATTTTTTTTGTTTCAATTGTTCCTCGTTATGACAATAATAAACTGGCTAGTCTATTTTTATACGTGGCCAGTTCAAGGTCCAAAGTCTGCTCTCTGATTGTAAACAAAAAAAAAGTTTTTTTAGTAAATTTTTAAACCTATGTATACTGCTTATGCGTATTAAGTTTCATTAAATCGGTTCAGTCAAATCGGATGATTAGGACTTGAAAGTTTTTATGAAATTCCGTAAGGTTTAAACGCTCTTAACGAGCAGTTTTTCCAGCAATTATTGTGGACAACATGTTGAAAGAATTGCCGAAGTCAGCTTAGCTTAAGAGGGAAACATGTCAAGAAAAAGTAAATGAAGAACGGGGAAACCGTATTCCGTGAAAGCGGGATTTAGGGGAGAAAGGAGATTGCGGCGTTTACCCAGCAGTTAGAAAATACGGGCAAGTTAGTTAAATATACAAAGTGTTTCTTCGCATCCTCGTCAAAATTTAGGAGGTTGTCACAAAAGACATAAATATACAATTCAAATCACAGTACCTATAGTTAATTACTAAGAAAACGCTGATCTTTTTGGTTGTTTATGATTGTCAGTATTTCAGAGTAACCATCTTAACGTGCTTTAGGAAATAAGAAACTATCGAATAAACGTTTGAGATTGTTTGTATGTGTGGAAGCGCGGTTATAGGGCGAGAATCCGAAGGGCTGCGTTTAAAACTCGAGCGGTTCATACGTACCAAGTTAGTCAAAAAGAAAAAAAAGAAAAATAGCCTGCCCAGTTTATTATTGATTCGGGACGAGAATCATAAACATATAGTTACTCCCTTGAATTTGGCGACGATGCAAAACAACACCAAGTATAGTAAGTTCTGATCTCATTCATCTGTTGTATTAATATCATTTCTTCATTCCATATTAAGTGGTTTAAATACTATAACCAGTAAGCAAGGTGGTGCACACTGCCTGCGGCGACTATCATTTCAGAAGAGGTTTTGGAGGCATTACGTTATGTTTTCGATTCGTCACCTGCATTTGAACACAGCTGCTCAAACACTTGATAACTAATTAGCCTGCCGCAAAGAAACTGCAGTATCACCAGACAGAACAAACACAACATCACCGACATGTCTGCTCATATTAAGTACAAAACAAACCAAATTTTCTCTTAATTAACGCTTATCCTTATAAATCTCAGACTGTGCAAATACACCGTAAAACATTACTTGTTGATTGTCTTTTATTATGAGTTGTAAACTGTTAAGGTTTCATCATAAAATCAGTCTGCCATTTTGAAGATCATTGCGTCATCCATTTTTAGGGTTCCGTACCCAAAGTGTCAAACTGGACCCTATTACTGAGACTTCGCTGTCCATCCGTCCGTCTGTCACCAGACTGTATCTCATGAACCGTGGTAGGTAGCCATCTGAAATTTCTACAGATAATGTATTTCTGTTGATGTTATAACAACAAATACTAAAAACAAAAATAATAAAATAAATATAAAAGGGGGCTCCCATACAAAAAAGTGTTTTTTTTGCTCGTTTTTATAAATAATGGTACGGGACCCTTCGTGCGCGAGTCCGACTCGCACTTGGCCGGTTTTTTTATCTTTGAGGAATGGACGCTGTTTTTTAGTATTATCCAGTAAAAACTGAGTTTTGGTGGTATGATAGGCAGTTGCTCCATTTTAAATACTTACTGGTATTCAGTTCAATCCGCTTAGACTGGAAGCTGACAACAACTTGAATTGGAGGCTTGTACGATTGTCAAATGTGTGCGTGCTTTCCGAGGCACGGAAAATACTTGGTATGTGGTGGATGGGGTGGTCACACATCTAGGGACCACCATAGGCAAGCTTGGCTTAACCTAAAAATCGACTGGAACGGCTGTTATTATTTACCCACGAGTTCCTCCGAAGGACTTCTACCCTAATTTGCAAAATTATGGAAAAGATTTATTCGTATTTCTCGCTACGCATGTTGCAATTAATACACAAGATATACGCTTGATGGGGAATTAAGAAATAGCAAAACAGTTGTTGCTATTAATGCTGTGACCTAGACATTTGGGCATTAGTAACTAGATGGAACATCACGCCTGTAATTCCTGAAGGGTCAGGCCAGAGACGTACGTACCTTAATGGTACACTCACATTTTGCCAATTATGTTTAAGTCGCGTGTAAAAGGGGACGATATTGCCATTCTATCTGGGTATTATTAGAACATTCTCAACTGCTTATATATAAAATTTATTGTTTCAATTGTTCCTCGTTATGACAATAATAAACTGGCTGGTCTATTTTTATACTTGGCTAGTTCAAGGTCCAAAGCCTGCTCTCTGATTGTAAACAAACACGTAATGGGATGAATTACTTTCTTACATAACTTTACACGCCTAGCATGTACAAACAGTTACGAGAAATCATAATAAAGTAAATTCAAATACTTATTTTAATTTCTGCTGTACTAATAATCGTTTAGTTAATTGTTTCTTATTATTTGTTAAACATACACGATGAACGAACAAAAACTGAGCAAATACAATTTGTCTTCAATTGCATGTTATAAAAATGTCTGTACCGAAACTGTGACTCAGATAGAAATCAACGAAAGTGGCGTACATTGAAGAGTTTAAAGAAAATGAAGAATGTTTCTTAGTTACTAAGCAATGGATGAATTGCTTATCTGCATGTCTCGGATCAGTTACAACTGGATCTATAGTTCTAGTAAGAGCTAATCTACGAGTACCTACAGGCACGCGTTCGCGAAGTGCAAAGTGAACATACACACACATACATACAAGTGTGTCACCCATACGTTATGCGTCGACAGCGACGCTGTATATACCTTATCAGTCAGACGCGTTGCACGTGCCTGCGCGTATATAAGGTAACGCTGCGAACACAAACATCATACCACAACCAGTTCTCGACTGCTCAACACGTACTCTGAGCCATACAACTAAATCTACGTCACGTGAACTATCAGCTTCTAAGCTGTGCTGTATACTCTGTCTACTCGACATATTCTGCTTCCAACATGGACAAAAGACAACTCATAGGCAGCGCCACGAGATACATCGCCGGCAGGAATGCTGTGCAGACGGTCTACTGGAGGAAGTCAGCGGAGAACAGCAAGGGACTCGTCAAGACCACGAGGATGACGTTCTTCGGGAAAAACGAGGGCCCCAACAAAGTTGACAGTGCGGAAATGTTCGCGAGGGTTCGCGAAAGGTACAATTAGTTCGAGAAGAAGACCCACCGTATTATGACTGTGATAGATTTTAGTATAAATTATTCTTTGTAAGTTTATATTATAAGTACCAGTGATTGTTGTGGTTTTGTTTGCCGTACCAAGTGCTGAGTGGAATCACCGTAATGTACAAATACATTTATTTTTATAACTATCTTATTCTTTAATTCATTCCTAAAGCTTTACTTAGATCATTTATCATTGAATTGTCTTAGGAAATTGTTAGCTTCTTGTGATACAATAATTATCTAGTGTCTTTGCATTCAGAGTTCTTGAATAGGCTGTACCAAGCTTTGTATTAATCCCTTTCCTATAAAAACGAGTCAGTAAGTTAAACAATAGTTTAAACAGACAACTTATTAAGCATTAAGCTTATCAAAGATCAATTGACTTAAAATTAATAGCCGTTATTGAAATACCGAACTTTGAGTTCATTTTACGTTGAAAATCAACGACTGGATATTGAAGGTAATTAATTCACAAATCCAATAGAAATAGACAAATCTTAGGCACTGATTAATATACCTAGAAACCCAAAGAGCTATACCCCCTCTCTTCATCAAAATGTACAACACAAAACAATATAACATACAACAAACACATTGCACTACTGAAAACATTGTTTTTCGAAATGTTCTATTATCACTACGCGACTACAAAGTCACGGTCAAGGTAAACTGTTGTCAGACGATACGACGTTTTACGATAATTGCCACTTCATTCAGTAGAAGCCAAGGATTGTTTAAATTAGTTTGTTGACCTGACCATAGGGAAAAGGTGGTACAACTATAGTCTACATAGTTATTTTCATCAACTCAGGGAGAAGCGATAATTGCCTCGTTGGTCCAGTGTTCAGGATTTTCTTAGTAGCAGCCACCAAAAAGTCTGGCATCTAGTCTTACCAAGGGGTATTGTATTACCCAGTTACTGGGCTGTGGAGGTCAGATAAGCAGTCGCTTCATGTAAAATACTGGTACTCAGCTGCATCCGGTTAGACTAGGAGCCGACCCCAAGATAGTTAGGGAAAAGGCTAGACAGATGATGACCTCATGGTAAGACTGGTTGTCATACTGGCTGGCTGGTTGTGGAGGTCAAATTGATTTTTATGCCAACTTGCATTGGGCCCGCGTAGTGTGGCGGCCCACACTATCTTAAGGTGTTGTGTTCCAGCTATAGCTACTTAGCAGTTTCCACAGCTGGGCCACAGGATTTCGCTTTTAGTATTCGAAAAAAAAAACAACAAATAACCCGGGCATAATTTTGGTGCTCTTGAAATTGAAGCTCAATGGGAATTCTTCAAAAACTATGATATCAATTAGAAAAATTCCAATAACAGAATAGAAATCGGCCACTTTTGTGTGTACCAGAATTGTCTATGAACACAATATGAAACAGTTTACAAGAAATTTATATTCAGATCTCTTTAAAATCTGAGAAAGGCCTATGCCCAGGAAACGGTTGACTACTGAGAAGTGGGTGTTAGTAATTATCTTCTAACACATTTTGCACCGTTAAATTGAAGGAAGGGCAAGGGAATGATGACTTCTTCAAAATAAAAATGTGAGTCTGAAATAGGGGAAAAAAAACTCAAGTAGTACGTTTTATTCGATAAACTTGCTGTGGCCTGATGGACGCATACGCGTACACACTTGCTTAACTTCCTAATTACGATAAAGTAATCAAGCATAGTATTAGTTTTTAGGTCTAATATTATGCAATATTAAAGTGGGTCAATATTATTTTTTGTTATGTAATATTAACCGCCATCCATATGATTCTGTGGTTGAATGAAATCTTGATTAGGTACTTATTATTTAATGATAAATGATGTTTATTTTGCAAACAGTTTATAACAAACACTTTCCGTCTTTTTTTAAACTAGATGATGCACTAGTATTTTGTACCTTGACTACTCTGAGAAGAAACAGCCAAAACAAACTCAACTCATTTATTTGTTTACCAGACCCCCTACCTCCCAAAGAGCAGTCCCTAATTACATATACCATCAGATAATGATATATATAATGTCAAGCATAATATTTGTGTTTGTCAAATTACGGATTATATCAACAAGATAAACGAAAGTGGGTTACAAAATATGTATTTGGTAGCATTGACATACTGATGATAAGCTATTTTGTTTCTAACTTATTCTTTGCAAGGGTCTGATCAATTCATAATCTGGGTCACATCAATTAATGGCAGATTACAGAAAGTCCTAGAATAGTGTTGATTTAAATCGAAGAAGATGATAGTGACTGTCACGTTGGTCCAATGTTCGCAAACGCGATTCCTGAGTTAGAGTCCTTGGTTCGATTCACAGATCGAGCAAAGTGCTATTGAAATTTTCAGAAATCACTTAGATTTCTTAGTATTAGCAGCCACGAAGTCTGAAATTGTGGCCGGTGTCAGGCAAAAGGGTCGCCCCCTATTACATGTGACTTAAATATATCTTGCGAAAAGTGTGTCTATTAGGTAGCCTCTGCTTAACCCTTCGCTGATTAAAACAAAAACATATTCAATATTTTTATCAATGCCAAAACAAAACAATGCTATCAACATTTGTACCTATTGTATCAAGGACTAACGGAGACTTACTATCATTTGCAAACATTATTAAATACTACGGTAGACAATGAACTCGCACGCAAAAACAAATATTATCTATGTTCCAGCAAAACATCTGAATCATGAGATCTGTTGCTATCCGTACATTTTTGCGTATAACCTCTCAATCTTTTTTAAAATCTTATTCTACGTTTCGTATGCAACGACTTATTGTCGGGCCTACGCTGGCCGGCCATACTTAAGTACTAATGCTGTAACATGTAAAACCAAATGATTTTAAAAGAGTAACCATGGCGTTGCTTGCCGGTTCTTCTCAATAGAAAACGACCAACTCGAACCATGCACCTTTGGTCGACGGTGCCATGTAGGCCTGTGCAAAATTAAATATTTAGATTTTGAATCCATTGGTGGGTTTGGTTCAACAGAACGACTGGTTATCCACTGCCTGATTCCAATGGATTCTAATCACATTTACCAGACGGCTTACTCGTACTCGTACTTCGGTTCCTCAGTACTGGGGATCGTGACGCACCCTGTTAGTTTCTTGACCTGGCTTGACACTAGATATGGTGATCCTGGGTTACTGTTGACGCTCTCTGAAAAGATAACTCCAAAGACTGGATAATCGGAACGAAAGACGGTTTTGTTCGTCGCCCTCTTAGGTCTATTCCGTTGTGTCTTTCCATTGATCATATAATGTTATTTTGTCAAGGCTTTTGATCGGACCTGTTTATTAAGAAACAGTTCCTAGATTTCTAAAATCGCGAAATGGTATGGATATAGTGCGGACACCGGACACTTCCTTCATCAAGTATTTATATCTGTGACCGGAGCGTTTTTTTACTTGTGGGAAATCGTCAAATTTTAATGACCCCTCCCGCTCTGGGTGGAACGGAAGGGAGTGTCAGACTTGTACTGACTAAAACCCATCCATGTTTCTTCTTAGCCCTTTGTGTTCCAGGGCTACGGTATCTCTTTCGAACAGTCCCGCAGCCCTGGCAGGCATCGGCCCCCTCGGACCCCTTCCGATTTGAGGACATATACTTGAGGCGTGCGTGGAACACAGACGCACCGTCGACACGGCCTGTCGTTAGAAGACCGACGGACGGTGTGTCCGGAGCCTCACCTGCAATTAGTTCGAACCAGTTTGACCGAACCTTTTATCAGCCTAAAACGTCCACTAGGCAGTGATCATTATAACATTGAGCTGTAAATATAGACAAAACGTGATAACAAAATCATTAGCTTAATAAAATGTAACAGAGAATACAATTTAACGATATTTTAATGTTTGATGCTAAAACAACAAAGATGAAGTGAACTTTATAACTTTATTAAAGCCTTTGTTTAAGTCTACTGCTTGCTTGTCTTTATTATAAGTATCAAAGACAACAGACCCTTTTTGACCTTTTGAATGTGTTGTCAAAAATAAATTTAACAAAAAAAGTCATAATCTGAGTTTGCCGGACGTACCTTCTCGCCCAGGTATGCACGGGTCCTTTTTTCAAACGAGTTTTTATATCGCGCTCTGGTTTTTTGAAGGGCTCGATCTGGTTCAGTTCTCCATTCCTATAAACTATTGTAGTATAACCAACTGCTGGGTGAAAGCCTCTATTTTCTAGTTCCCATCCGCCCTGGCAACAAGTAAGCCATGATATCGGTCGGGTGTATTCTTGGCACTTCTCCATCAACTGCTTTTCCATGCGAATATGGTCGCTAGCCGGCTTGTTCTATAGGCTGGGCTTCGCAATGTTCTCGGGTAATCGAATTCTAGAACTAAAATGAAACAATATTTTACAAGCACAATTTAATATTAATATAATACGCCAGTTCACCACAATTGACACTCTATTAACTCCACATGTTTACACACAGTTTACCCCATTTTCTTCTGTATATTGCAAACAGTATAGAACAAATGGAACTTTGCTTGTTTGTTCACAATGTTGTCTCTGGTTTAGTGCAAACAAAACTGTAGTGTTATTCCTTAAACAACACTTACGGGTACAATGGTATGAATTCGTGACTAAACCGTCGCGGATTTACCAACATAAATGAGTTCGTTTTTGACTTATTGGTGTTGAACTCCCCGTCATTGCGATCATTTTATATTCTGGAACATTACAACTTAGGAACCTTTTAGCTACGGAAATATTTGGTGTCGAAGTTTCAACTATATCACTAGTTTTTTTTTTTTTTAACACGACTACGGCGAAGCTAAAAAGAAGGGTTATGATTTAATACAAGTTTATAATAAACACGTCAAAGTAGACAAGAAACATGGCTCACAAGAACGAAGATCCTCATTCAATATTTACCAGCATTCTTCCCCTTAAAATTAAATTTCTGAGTAACTAATTAGCTTTGCAACACCAAACAAAATATCCAGACACGCCCCGAATCTAACTTTCCTTGGCCTGAACTTGTATGGTTTCAAAACTCCATCAAAATCAGTTTAATGGTTCCCTCGGTGAGCAAACACGGGTAGACAAAGTTATACTGAGACGTCGCGTATATAGGTAGTTTGAGTTCCTTTGTCTTAATTATAATATACGTCCTGTGAGACGTCTTCACGCAAATGTTATGTGGAGGACACACTCGTTACATAGGACAGCGTGTGAAAGTACCTAGATAAGTTAGTACTTGCCCTATATAACTGGAGTTAGGTACTATGACAGCCCGAGAACCTAGTTCTAGGGACGGGTTTTTCACGACTGCAGGCAAAGTTTCTTTTTAGACTTTCATGGGGTATGTAAAGTTTTATTTTTATTTTTAAATTCCCTTCATAAATCTCGAGATAAACCATCGAGATAAAATATGAAGAATTGAGTGCTGTCTAATTTTAAGTAGGTACTTTAGTGTTTATTCATGGCGCCGTTATTAGCAAGTCTTTCTTCCGTCCGTATAATACACTTATTTTTCTTCCAAAAACATAGGCACGATTAAATTAAAACAATTTCACTGAAAAATATAGCAATCAGTTAAAGTACTCAAGTCCCCCCAGTTCGCGCATTACCGTTTGATTTCGGCTGTCAAAATGCCAAATTGTGTTCCTGCAAAGAGGATTCATCAACTTTGTCGGCATTTCCTACAATTCTTGCGTATTTTTCGTTATATGTGGGACGTGAGATTATGTGAAGCCGAAATTCAGTGGTGGATTCAAACCAATCCTTCAATGGAATGATCATTGAAGTGGATTGAGATTTTTTCTCGTCGGTAAGCTCTTTTTTTTTATTCTTTTGTTTTTGTCGGTAAAAGGTTTTGTTGAGAGGTCTGAAAGGAAAATGAAGTATTAAAACATTGGATCTCTTTTGATTATAGTTTAATCACAACATGTGCTTATGTAGCAAGTAAACATGCGTATTTTCCGTAAGAAATAGGTCTAGGTAAGTCAGAAAATTTTGGGGTCCATTGCACATCATAAAAACATAAAACTAGTAGGTTAGTTAATCCTAAAATAACAAACACAGGTTTACCGCAAAGTTAACCGTGCGGATAGCTTTCTGAATAGGTATTTACAGAATAGAAATTATGTAGGTAATTGAATTACAAAATATTCAAATACATAATAATTGTCTATTGTAGAATAATTCTTTCAAACAGATTGTGTAAGTAACAGACAGCGATTCGAATAGAATGTGTCGAAAATGGTAATTCATGAACTCTCTATCGCTATTGGATCGCTGCAATGACTGAAAGCGAATCGCTATCGATTCGCTTTCAGTCATTGCAGCTTACTGTTATCATTAAAATAAACATTGCCTGCATTTCAAAAGGCCGGATATTTTATCAAAAATCAGCGTGAATCAGAAATGTGTTTCATATTTAATGATGACCATTAAATAATCAGCTGTTTATTTTTTGAGATCACGATGTTAGATCGTTTTCGAAATCGAAGTTTTAATGCCCTTTCGACCTAAACACCAAAAAAAAACCTGGCTGAGCGATTGGCTCGCGGTTTCAGTTCCCACACGGAATAACTATTTATATGGACTAAAGTTAGTTGTTCCGGGTCTGGCTGTTTGTGTATGTGAGTTTAAATGTTTGTAAACGCACCTACTAAAAAGGTGAAATTCCTAGTGACGTTTTGAAGTGGTAGTGTAATTATATTTTTAAGTATATTATTTTTTGTAGTTTAATCATATTTTTTCGAGCTACATTTAATATAAAAAAAATGTATAGGACATACTTTTTTACGTTGTTGGTCTCATGGAAAAAATTGCGCCTCACTTCCTGATACACGCTGTTTATGAGTGGATATCAAGTGCAGGCTGTTGATTAAGCCAGCGGTTGTTGTCAATAATAGTCGGTGATGCGGCTAATCAGTGGCTTATTCAATTTTGTAAGCAATTGTGTAATGTAGGTCACGCGGAAATCAGTGTGTATTGGAGATTGTCTTTGTTGTGTTTGAATGAATATTGTTATGGCTTATTGGAATGGAAAACTTTCTGAGGCCGTAGCACGAGTTTTGGCCGTACGTAAATACGTCATTATTGAATTTAAAATTCAATAATTATCCTAAAACATTTTAGTTAAATTGTTTGCAACATGCACAATCATAACATCCACAGGTAAGAATATTTTTTTTTTTTATAATATCTGTGAAACAGTTATTTTTAATTTTAAAATCGACGTATTTACGTTACGTGCTTGGGCCTCCGGCATTTGTATACACCCACTTGAAAGATTATTTGGATACAATTCATCATCAGCCTATAATGTTCCCACCGCTGAGACACAGGTCTCCTCTCCATGAGAAGGAGTGGGCTGTAATGCACCACACAGGCCCAGTGCGGGTTGGTACATGTCACATGTCTTAGAATTTTGAATTCTAGGACATGCGGGTTTCCTCACGATGTTTTTCTTCACCGTTTTTGAGAGCAGTGGTAATTAAATAAATTACACAAAGTTATGCGCCTGCCTGGGTTCGAACCCACGGCTTACATTTAATTAATTCGGATACTTTGTTTATTATTTGATTGGAGCCAAAGGCAATAAATAAACACGCACTATCTTTAAATCAATAAAAGTTTTGCCATTCAAATCAATCTAGTTTAGTTTTTGTCTATTTCAATTACCTTAAATATTTTCTTGTTATACTTATAACCTAAGAATCCAAGCAAAAATCTGAAAGAAAAATCGCTCGTTTTTTTATAAAAACTTATGAGGTTCTTAGCCAAGACATAAGAGCCACCTGTGTGATATGAAACATGAAAATACTACGGTATTTTTTTGTTACAAAATCACGAAAATATGGCACCTCTTTTTGTACAAAATTCTGTTTCCATGCAAACCATGTACCGTCATTTTACTAGAAAAAAGTCTGGCAACATCCCAAACACTAAAAGAAAAATCTGAATAAAGACTTTTGTACGTTACGAACGAAAATATTATTTTGTTTATTTTTTCAAGAAAAAAAAAAAAGTTTTGTTCCATTGTTTTGTTAAGGCACGTGTAAACACTACCCGAGCAAAAAAGCTAAGTCCATGCTGAAAAATAATAATTGGATTCGTCGAAAAAGAATTGTTAAAACTGAACTTAAGCTTCATACTAATGGAGCTTTTGGATTTTCCCTGAAATATAGACCGAATTGTTTTCGGATAGAGATCTTTTTTTCTTTTCTTTTTAACTATCATATGTAACGGAATTACCGGTGTTGTTGATAGTTTCAATTTGGAACTCCTTTCTGATCTTATCTGTACACTCTTCGACCACGTGAATTTACGTAGTTGTACCTAATAAGCGTTTGACAACAATCATTCTCAAAAGTTATATATTAAAATATATACTTGTTGAGCTCCAAACAAATACCTAAAGTTTCTAGTTCCTTTTTTACAATATTAAGGCTTGCGTTACCCTGGTGGTTGAGTGAATGTCATGCTCACTTAAATGTCACGCTGATGTTGGCGGGTATGTCGGGTCGTTTAGTTCCCTTCAAAATGGTTGAGTTGAATGATGGCTGATACATGCGTCATGTTCGTGAGCGGGCGCTGTCAGTTGTGACTGGTCATCTCTTAGCTGCCACGGTTTATTTTAATTACTTTATTTTTAATTACTGATTTAATCTTTTACTCTGGATGCTCTTAACTTGCCCGTATTTCTACATTGTTCTCACATTTTTGTAATTCTTAACATGAATGATGTAACCAAGATTTTGTAACATATTTTGATTTAAAAGAGTGTCCATGGAGTTTCTTGCCCGTTCTTCTCCATAGAGATCTACGCTACGGAATGGGCAAGTACTTACAGTACTTTAATAAGTTATTATGCCTTGTGACTGGGACTGTAGCTTCGCGTTTTATTTTGGTTTTTTTTTGACTTTCAAAAGTGCCTGTAATGGTCTAATTGAAATAAATGCTTTGACTTTGAGTTTTTTGACTTTGATTCAAAGAACTCGATCACAATTCACACAAACAAACATTCGGAATATTCAAAAGTGCCTACAAATGCTTTGCAGTTTTAGGGGTGTATGCAGAAATGAGCGTTTACAAATTATACAACAGACTTTTGTTTTTATATGATTAGGTTCATATTGATGATATATTTTTTAATCAGTGCGGGTCAATAGATTAAGACATGCGTTAAATTGACGTCAGATTATTTACGTTGCACACACTAGAAGACTACACTAGAAGTTAATAATTGTTTTTTCTATTCGCAAAGGAGATGTTTCATTTTTGTATGGGACTCCGGCCATAACCTGTACCTTTCAGGAAAGGTGGGAAACAATCCCCTGAATAGAATAAAGTAACATTTTTTAAATAGTAATAGATGGTTTTAATGCACATAATAAAAATTAAAAATGTTTGACGTTTGTCGCGAGAGTTATGACAGCCATGAAAAGTTGTAGAGATGACGTTTACATAACCTAGAAATTGTTATTTGATAATAATTGTTTATCAGAATTGTTTTTTTTCGATGCTTTCGTATTTGTTTTGTTCTTTGTTTTCATAAAACGTTAAAAAATACGAGACGAACGAGACTGACTGACTGACACTGATGGGTTTTGTCACTTGTCGGAACAAAACGTCATTTTGATTTTTTCGTTCAGAAGTACACTCCATAAAAGTAGTACCTATTATATAGTTTTTTAACGATAAAATTACCACACTTGCTTATAATGAGTTGAAAATTATGACTAAGAGACCAATAATAATAATTAATTACAAAAACACATACTTTTAGTAATCTAACGTCGATGTGATATTATGTTTTTGTGTGACATGATTTCAGAACGAAAGCAAACTGCAAACTGGAAGACGCCATGTTGAATAGAATGGGGCAATAATTGAAAAACTATTACTTTTTGTGCACAGCAAATCAGGCTTAAATTCACGAAAGAATATTTTTCCTAAGTTCGTGGTATTTTTTTCTTTTTTTCAATAAATGTACATCTTATGGCCCAAATTTAAACATCTCCTTTACGTTCTAGTAAACCAACCTAACCTACGCACTTAAACATATATTTTTTTAAGCATTGCGCGTAATGTTTTTGCTTTTTATCAGCCAATATTGCGTATTGTCAAGGATATTTTTAGTATTATCAGTAAGTATTACGTCGACAAACAATGATTACAATACATTTTTATGCCTTGTTGACTAGCAAAAAATACGTATTTACTTATTAGTCGAGTGCAATTAGACATTAGGGTGGAACGAAGTTTATTAGAGGTCGGCTTTTCATGGGACTTTTTTATTGAGTTCCTAGAGATGTGGAGTTGTGGAGAAGAAAGATAAAATAAAAAAAAATCGCCGATCGCGACTTTTTTTTTAAAGAAAGAAAGAAAATACGTTTATTTAGCACAAGCCACAAGAACACACAGCTTTAAAAAATACAATTAAAACTTAAACCTAAACACAGTAAACACAAAAACTATATTTTATGTGTGTCTCACGACTGTAAAGCTCTGTATTTCTTTTGGAATATTTCTTTTTCGTTTATAAATAACTTGAAATTCGCCGAATTTATGTTGTGGCCGAATAGTGTGTGCATTAAACTCGAATTTCGTCAATTCCTTGTTCATAGTGGTCAATGAAATGAATATTTCAAGATTTTTCTGAAAATTTCTTCTTTTCTTCTATTTTAAATTACCGGATTTTCAGAAATAAGATTTCGTAATAAATTGGTAACTGATACTCTATTACAGATAACTGGACGTAAAAATGTTCAAGAAAACTAAATTCAAAAGTAAAGTGACTAAAAATTCATTCAGAAATTTCAAGAAATCGTGAATGTAAAATTTTAAGAAGGCTATTTTTCTCAAAATGTTTATATGGCGGTCAATGTTAATATTATAATATATAGGTACTCGATATTGATTATTGCTGACAAAGGTGGAATGGAATGGTGGAAAAATTAAACGCTGGTAAAACAACAACAAAGAAATTGTGCGTGGAGTCCCTCCGCGCGGAAGAAGTGAAACTTCGTAATACTACACGCATGCGTTCGAGTGCCACGCATTCAATCTCGCTCTGTCTCTTTCAAAAATACTAGTCTATAAATACCTCCATGGCCCGTTTACTATACAATGCATCCATCAGTACAATGTTTTGAGTGCGTTACATTGAGTTTTATAACACGTTTGCCTTTAGATGTTAGGTATGCCAACTTCTTAAAGCTTGCTGAGCTACTCTTTTCAAAACTACATCATCTACTGTTCTACCTTATTTTTCATTTATTTTATTCACTAAAGGTAACTAATGTTTGTTTCTTATTTTTGCCTGTAAACGATCCTAATTTATAACTTTTCGTATTCATGCTTACCTTAGTTTCATATACCAACAATATCAGCAAAAAATTGGTACAACACAATAAAAATGCCAGGGGAGTAGCGTAATAGAAACACTATTCCGTATAAAAACGATTTGAATAACTAAAATATTCGAAGGCTGAGATTTTATTTCGTTCCAAAAATGAGTATCATTTTTTTGACGATTCCTTATGCTATGAACAGAAGTAAAATGATTTATCAGATTGTAAAGAGCTTGGAAATAGAAATGCAAAACAGAGTTTTTGCATTTTATTTTGCACAGAAATAATGAGGAAAGAATGAAGGTTGACAGCATAGTTAAAAAAGTATTTTTAGGAATTTATTTCTACACTGAAAGGAAATTCGAGTAGGTGGGAATGAAGTTCAAATTGTATTTTCTCGGATGATTAAACCTACATTTACATTGAGTTCCCACTATTATGCAAATGAATAGGCCGACCGTTATTCGGGAACATTGAACATTGCATCGAAGCCGGGGGGATCTTGTTGGAATTTCAATGAGCATTATGATTTGAAGGATCGTTTGCTACGCCCCTTATTAAGTCAGCTTAAGTATTTAAAGAATCGTAAAGGTCAAGTATGGGTCTAAAAATAAAAGCTTTAGATTTACATAAAATGAAACGGTATTAAAGAGCCGTTGATGGAATTTTTCTAGTAGGTAGGTAGGTAGTTAGCCAGTGAGATACGGTATCTGAGCCTTTGCTAAGTCTTTAAGGGTCGTACCAAACTTTTCAGTACTCGCGAGACATATTGCCCGAAGTTAAGCTTCAACGTGTCGGGTCCAATAAAATGTTTACTTGAGCTAACCACTTCAGACTCTGGAATAACTTAGGATGCACTTTGAAATATTACACCAGATGGCGTTAATCGGTATACTCATACAAGAAGTTCCGATCTTGAAACTTTGCCGTACAATCTTGTTTTGTTAGTTCAGACTAAAATTATCAAACGAATGATAGTTTAGGTACCTATAGTTTATGATATTTTAACAGACAAACTTGTAACATACTGTTAGAACCGGGTTCCGGATTAGGTTTTTAAAAAAGAAACCACAAGATGCTAAACTAACTTAATATTAAGAATAAAAGCACGAGTGCAAGATACAAGTGCACGGTAGGATGGTTGGGAGACGACGTGCTGGATTGAGAGGAAGGTGAGATAGGAGTGTTAGGATGCTGCGTCAGAAGCTAGGATGCAGCATAGACAGCTGAGTAGGCCAGAAGGAGTACAAAGGAAGGATGTAACAATACGATATTCGAATAATAAAAATAGTGAAGATAAAAATTTATCAGGCCTCATAGATTAATTGGATATAGTACATCCATATTTCACCAGTTATATTTTACCATGTAATAGGGGGCGAGCCTATTGACAACAATCGGCACAAATCCAGACTCCGGACTGATACTGAGAGATTCCTGATGGACCTAACCTACAACACTTTCACGACCCGGAAATCGAACCAGAACGCTGGATCATCGATGCAATATTCCCAAACCAACTGAAAAGCGCGAGACTATTAACTTCGACGAAGTATCAGGGACATAATTTAACTGTCTTAAATCCTGCAACGAAATTAATTCGAAAAGAATAGCGGAGAAGTAGGAAAAACATAATTTCCAATACCCTCCATATCAGTATGAGCCAACGCCTTTTAAGCGCAAAGAGACGTTTACAACCGGGATAAGCTCTAGTGGGCTACCATGACATCTTAAAACATTATTGTTTTACTCCTTTTCCAGTGTGGGAGAAGAGATGGCGCTAGACATAGAAAGAGATGGCGCTAGACATCCTGTATAGCTCCGTTTCTTTCCCACACTGAAATAAGAGTAAAACAATACTGCTTTAAGATATCATGGTAGGCCAGCTCTAGTACTCGTACCACGGATATATGATCATTAATATCAATGGGTGGTTTTTTTTCGCATGGGAAATCATCGCATATCAAATGACTTCTCCCACTCTGGGTGGAGCGGAAGGGAGTGTCAGACTTGACTGACTAAAACCCATCCATGTTCCTTCTTAGCCCTTTGTGTTCCAGGGCCACGGTATCTCTTCCGAACAGCCCGCAGCCCTGGCAGGCATCGGCCTTCTCGGACCCCTTCTATTTGCTGACATCTCCTTGAGGCGCGCGTGGAACACGAACGCGCCGTCGACACGGCCTGTCGTCATAAGACGGACGGACGGTGAGCTAGCCCATTACTCACCGTCCACAGGCCCGCGCCTACGGTGGCCGGAGGCCACTGGTTGCCCCCCGACGCCCGGCATGTCTCCCGCGGCGGCTGGGATGTGAGGTTCTCTCCCTCTCACGTTCCCCCACCTCCTTCGCTAGCATAACTGCTTCGCGGAAGGAGGCGACGGCTTCCCATTCCCTCTAAATATCAATGGGTCCTAAGCTGTTATATTTGATTCCAATTATAGGTAGATCAACGATGCTGCTAAAACTGGATATTAGTCTCAAGAAGAAAAGGATAACAACATATCATTACAACACGCCTGTAATCCTGGGTCAGCAGAGTATTTTTTTTTAAACTTTGCCCCACACTATGAATTTCTCCTGTATCGTGGATGCGTTTACTAGCATTTATACTCACATACACAAACATTCAGACCAGGAACAACTATCTGTAGGCCATACAAATATTGGTTCCGTGCGGGGATCGAACCCGTGACACGTAGCGCAGCAGTCAATCGCTTAACCACTGCGCCAACCGTGCCGTCAAATTCGTAGTAAAATTCCTACACCCAGTTAGTACACCCAAATTTCGCCAATTATAATTACTTTCCATGTAATAGGGGGCGAGCTTATTGCCGGACACCGGCAACCTGTTCATTCGTTTCGTTCTCCATGACTGCTGAAAGAAAAAAAGAAAAATTAAGAAGTTCCTTATGGAAAAACCCAATAACACTTTGCTTGACCAAGGAAACGAATGCAGCACCTCATGCTCAGCAGTGGCAACTACGCAGTCTGTCAATCAGTTTTACCGGCACGGTAGGCGCAGTGACTGAGCGATCGACTGCTGCGCTGCGTGTCGTGGGTTCGATCCCCGCACGGAACAAATATTTTTATGGCCTACACATAGTTGTTCCGGGTCTGGCTGTTTGTGTCATCATCTGCCTAGCCTTTTCCCAAACTATGATGGGGTCGGCTTCCAGTTCAACCGGATGCAGCTGAGTACTAGTATTTAACATGAAGCGATTGCCTATCTAACCTCCACAACCCAGTAACTGGGTATTACGCTACCCCTTAGTAGAACTGGATTTCAGACTTTTGGGCTTCTGACTACTCTTAACGACTGTCAAAGATCTACAAATGACAGCCGGGACCAACGGCTTAAACTGCTTTCTAAGGCATGGAGGAAACTTGGTATGTAATTATGGTCACCCATCCACGGACCAACCTCGGCAAGCTCGGCTTAACCTTAAAGATCGAACCGTGCAGCTGTTATTATTTAGCCACAAGCTCCTCCTAGCTGTTTATGTATGTGAGTTTAAATATTTGTAAACGCACCCACGATACAGGAGAAATACTAAGTGTAGAGCAACGTTTTTAACCCCCGACCAAAAAAGAGGGGTGTTATAAGTTTGACGTGTGTATCTGTGTATCTGTGTGTCTGTCTGTGGTATCGTAGCTCCTAAACGGATGAACCGATTTTGATAAAATTGGTTTCGTATGAAAGGTGTTTAAATCGAGAGTGTTTTTAGCTATGTTTCGAGAAAATCTGCTTAGCCGTTTGAAGGTTATCATCTCTTTTCTAGTTGAAGGGAAAAAACAACTTCCACGGGTCTGGTCGATTCGAAATTTGAAATCTTGTTACTTGTAGCCATGGACATCGCCAGGGGGGACTGCATCCCCCCCGCTCCCCCTAAAAGCTCGGGTTTTTTAAGTTATAACTTTCGTTGTTTTCTTTAATTAGCGAGAAGAGGCGCAACACCGAGAACAAGACAGTCAAGGCTAAGATAAAACAATATAAGTTTAAAAAGCATGAAATAAAAATTAAATTGAAAATTTATAAAACCCCCGACACAAAAAACCTCTAAAAAACCATAAATAAAATAATTCAAGCGTCGCGTCGTAGCGTCGGGGGACCGCTAAGTAGATCGGTTAGTACAAGCACAAAACAAAGCGGACCCCCGACGCTACGACGCTTGAATTATTTTATTTATGGTTTTTTAGAGGTTTTTTGTGTCGGGGTTTTTTTTTTTTAAAAGAAGTCTGTGATAACAAGTCCGTGGAAATAGGTGTTGATCCCAAAAGTGATGAAATAAACTCCTACAAGTACTTGTATGTTAATCTACCCCCAACCTCTGTTTTGGTGCGACTAGCCTTTACGAGGTCTAGTATTTTGGTCCACTCCCAATTAGAATGTAAATTGTCAGAATTAATTTCACGATTCAACCCTGTTTATGTGACGTGGATTACGTAGATTTTGAATTGTTTTAATTGCTGTGGGAGCTTCATTATTTAATTTATTAATTATATGTGTGTTGATATTTATGTATCTAATTTAACCGATTTTTGGATTTAGTGTATATTTTGTCTTTTATACTTTTATATAAAACAAGCTATGTACCACCGTTTCACCCAATTTTTCTTTTGTTTTTGTTCAGCTCCTCAGGGTTGTAGCGTGATGTTAAATAGGCTATAACCTTCCACAAGAATCGGGCTAAATAATACATTTTTTTACGGATAAGTGCGTTTGAACCAACGAACCAACTTTTCAGCTATATTATAATCTTATATATAAAATTTTCGTGTCACAATGTTAGTTACCATACCATATAGCCAAAACGGCTGAACCGATTTGTATAAAATTTTTGTGTGCATATCGGGTAGGTCTGAGAATCGGCCAACATCTATTTTTCATACCGCATCCCGCAGTTTAGTATAGATTCGTCTATTCTCGATTGAATGTTCTTTTAGTTAGTTCTATTTTTAACCCCATGCCTAAAAAAGGGGTGTTATAAGTATGACGTGTGTATCTGTATGTCTGTCTGTGGCGTCGTAGCTCCTGAACGGGTTAACCGATTTCGATAAGGTTATTTCCGTTAGAAAGGTGTTTTAATCAAGAATGTTCTTAGCTTGTTTCAAGAAAATCTGCTCAGCTGTTTGAAGATCATCACCTCTTTTCTAGTTGATGAAGGGAAAATATAAACAACTTCCACAGGTCTGGGCGATTCGAAATTTGAAATCTTGTCACTTGTCAGCATGGGCATCGAGCCAAGAGCCTTTAGGGGGGAGTGGGACGTGCAGCCCCCCCCCACCCCCCCTAAAAGTTCAGGATTTAAAAAAAATGTTTTTGTTAATAATTGGCGAGGGGTGAGAAGAAGGCACAACACCGAGAAAAGTGGAAGGTATGGAGGGAGGCCTTTGCCCAGGAGTGGGATAGTCAAGGCTAAGGAAAATAAAGGGTGTAAAACACCTCTTAACGAAGCCGAAAGGTACTGGTTCTCCCTGTCATTGCGATCATTTTTTTGTTCTACACCATACCTGGGAACCTTGCAGTTACGGAGATATTATAGGGTCAAAGTTCCAACTTTTTGACAAGTATTTTTTTAAATACAAGTTTTTAATGTAAGATTTTTACTTTAAACACCTCCACGACCCCCGTACTATGCAATCCGTCCATCAGCACAATTATTTGAGTGCGTTACATTGAGTTCTACCACAAAACATGATTTTACACCCCCCAAAAAAAAGTCGTTTCCTAGCAATAATTTTTGCGTAAAGTTACTTAGTTTCATGTACAGAATGCTTGGTTGACGGCTAAAAATTTAACGGGAAAAATTTATAAAACCCTGGCCCGCTAAGTAGACCGCTCAAAAACAAAACATAGCTTTAAATTGATTCTGTCACTATAGTTGGTTTTATTAATGGACCGTTTATTTGCTATTCTTGTAACATTCAAAAGGTTTTCAATTACAAATAAAATTGTTGGTAATCTCATTGTCTTCTTATGTTTTAATTTTGTTCAAAATCCAATTAACCTTAGTTCATATCTAGCTAAGGTTTACTCAAGTACGTTCTTGTCGATCTCAAGTTTTCTATTGTTAGTAACTCCTTCAACGTTTCGCTGTCAAAATTTTGTTAATATATCTCTAGTATGTGTAAGAAAATTAATAATAACGCTAACAACGTTTACATAGTTATCAATTTAGTTATTATTAAATTCGTTGTTCAGCAATTTAGTTCTGTTATTAGTTTTCATCACTACGTTTTCATTAGTGGTGTACAAATAACTGATAATCAAACAATGTCAGACTATTTCCAGTCAAAATTTAATTTGGGTAACAACGTGTACTGTGTAATTTGTGAAACCTTTGTGTACCATACCATTATCAGCTTTATTTCTACAAACGAAAATGTTATTATTGTGTATAGCAGTACCACTGTCTGGTTTTTCTACCTTTGATGACTTTAGATACACGAAGGATATAGTCATTTCATCATCTGCATGCCTTTGTCCTGCCCTGCAACACTTCTTCTATTTTCCCTTGTCAGACGTCACTATGAATGGTCGTCACTGTCAATTTAATTCGAAGTCATCATCTGCCTAGCCTTTTTATCTTGGGGTCGGCTTCCAGTCTAACCGGATCGACTGAGTACCTACTAGTATTTTACATGAAGCGACTGCGTTATCTGACCTCCACAACCCAGTAACTGGGTAATACGATACCCCTTGGTAAGACTGCATGTCAGAGTTTTGGCTTCTGACTACTCGTAACGACGGTCAACGATCTGCAAATAACAGCCGGGACCAACGGCTTGACGTGCTTTCCGAGGCATGGAGGAAACTTGGTATGTAATTATGGTCACACATCCACGGACCAACCTCGGCAACCTTAACCTTAAAGATCGACCCGTGCGCCTATTATTAATTAGCCACGAGCTCCTGATTTAATTCGTAGTACCGTCCGTAAATGATGCCGTTCCATTATTTACTCCAAAAAGGTAGTTACGTTGTAGGCCAAATATTCTTGAAAGAGCCCTTTGTGACGACGACATTGAGGACAAGCTGAATAAAATGACGATATATTTGTCCGATACCATAAATTTTGTTCTATAGCAAAACATAACCGTTCATGCTCCGAAAACCCGAAAGATAAAAACCAAAAATATCGGTATAAGCATAAAAATAATATCATCGTTTCATTAAAACACGAACAGATTGTATATCCAAACAATTTTTAAAAGCTTTCTCCTAAATTCAAATGTATGGGCGAGGTGGGAAGGAAACTGGGGAGATTGGGAAGCTTTTTGGTTAACGTAATTTGAAATGAGATTCGAGTATTCGTCGTAAAGTTAAAGGTGGCCAGATTATTCGGAGCGGTCGTTTTAAAGTTCTTTTTTTTAAAACGTTGTTGCTCACTAGGAATTTCTCCTGTATCGTGGGTGCGTTTACAAACCTTTTAACTCACATACCAGAGCCAAACCCAGAACAACTATCAGTAGGCCTTACAAATATTTGTACCGTGCAGGGGTCGAACCCCCGACACGCAGCGCAGCAGTCAATCGCTTAGCCACCGCGCCAACCGTGCCGTCAAAAGTTGATCGTTTACTGGTTGATTTAGAAGCACAAATATTATAAAACCTTTGCAGAAACTTCCTTGATCTTGATTCCACATGGGAATAATCAAATGCTAGAGGTGGCACATGGAAAGTGTTGATATAATGCCACCTCTGTTTTTTCAACGTTCACTACAGGCTACTGACGTTTTCTTGTGAATGGTTTCTCGCATTGACCACCTAAGTCGCTGTTATCTGCTTAACTGGACCATCTTGTGGCTTCACGGTTTGAAGATTTGCGTTCGACGTACTTTCGGCGATATGAATTTTATTAGTTTGACCGCCTTTTGAATCTGCCAGATTATGTGCTCTGTGTGCAGAGTCTTGCAAAGAGATATTCTATAAGTGACTAGCTGACCCGCGCAACGTTTTGCATTGATGCTCTATTAATTTGTCGCCAAAACGAAGAAAATGTGACTCAGACGAGGTTACGTGCTCCCGTTGGCCGTAGCGTGATGTTATATAGCCTAAAATAGCCTTTGTCAATTATTGGGCTATCCAAAGCTAAAATACTTTTTTAATTTGAATCAGTAGTTCTTGAGATTATTACGTTCAACCAAACAAACAAACTCTTCAGCTTTATAATGTTAGTTACATAATATATAATGATAATGGCTACCGAAAATATTATGCCAATCATGTAAAGTCACTCTAGAAATATGAAACCCCCACAAATAATTCACTTGAAGGTTGCGCTGAGTTACGGTTATTCCGAAATACCTTTATAATGACCAAGAATCACAACATACCTTCTTAAAGGTTCTCTATTTTGTGTTTCCTAACTTTTTTATTCATAATCTAAAGCGCCAATTTTTTTTTTGTCCTAATCATCTTTTGTCCGAATGATAACTGGCCCGAACATAATATCACATACCATAAAATTGAAATCCCTAAATAAAATATGCCCTAAATCCGTTTGACATAGATATTACAATCAATAATATACAATTGTATTTCAAGCTTTTGCTTTTTCTGTAAGCATGCAGCATGCAAGCCTGCATGCAACACGCAAGCGAGCAAGTAGCACGACCTGCTGCTCAACTCGCGGGCCGCCTCACCAGGGTAAGATTAGGAGATTATTATAGTAGGTACTCGATATTATGACAGAATAATTTTAGAAGTAAAGATAATTAGGTATGTAAATCTAAATTTCTATATTTTTTTTACTGAAGTTTATAGCAAACGTGTTATGGATAATGATTTTCGGACAAACAATTTTAAGAGAAGAAAGGGAGTACCTTTCTTAAGACTTAGGGGTCCTAAATAAATACTCTTTGCTTACCTTTTCACCTAAGAAACTTTGTTAGGCAACATTTCGCGTAGATTACATTATGTGCTGGCTAACCTTTACGGGTATATTTCACCTTTTAATATTGTTTTAACTCCGGTGTTCAAATGGTACCTACATGTTAGGGTTCCTTCTCGACGCGGGAAGCATGTAGTTTTGGTTCAGAGTATTTTGTTTTGTTTAAAAAGTTAAAAATTGGTATAAAATAGCGTTGATAGTATTGGTATTAAAATAATTTTAGTCAATCAAAATAAAACGTGTTTCTTCAGAAAAATCAGTCTTTAGACTTTTTATTATAAGGACCTAAATTAATAAAAGCTTTTATGACCCTGCTATTGCCGCGAGCATTTAATAGACTCAACTGATTAAAAAAACCACAAACACGAAAAGAAGAAGAAGAAGAAGCTTTTCAACAATGAATTTTGTATCTGTTAATAAGATATTCACTTAATCAAAATCAAAATATTTAATTTCACATAGGCCTACATGGGCACTTATAAAACGTCGACAAAACTTTGGTCGTTTCCTATGGAGAAGATACGGTAAGAAACTCCATGGTTACTCTTTTAAAATCATTTGGTTTTATAATATTTCTGTGCTGCCGCGTTAGAACTTAAGTTTGGGAGGGCAGCGTAAGTCGTTGCTTACTACAAAATGTAGAACAATATAAAAAGTTAAGCATCTAGGAATCTACAAGGCCTACATTATCCACGCATTCACAAACAATTGGTTAATAAAAAGAATCTATAAAAAAATAAAAATAAAATCTTATAAAAAGATCATAACATAACCCACAACTACATCAACAGTAATCGAGTTGAATAATCGAGGATGCATCTAAATTACAGATTGTTACTATAAAGACCACATAAACTCACCAAGTAATATTCAATTCCTCTTACGGAACCCGTATAACAACAATGTATTGAGTACTGAAGTGTTAATTTAATACACATATGTTTGCAGCACCACAGTGTAAAGGTGGTAAAAGTAATATAACTAGGCCCTTTTTGGGAAAATAAACGCGGGTGTTAGAGTTGACACCTGAACTTTTTATTATATAATTTGTTTGAGAAAGAAGAGTTATACAGAGGTCCTAAGTACACTCACATATCGTCGATTATGTTTGAGTACCAAGTAAAAGGGGGCGAGCCTTTAGCCATCAACTGGGCACAAATACAGCTTTAAGAAAATTCGTGATAAAAAAATACCTAATAACACATTGCCCGTCTCGAAAGTTGTACCCAGGATCGCATGCTCAGCAGTGGCTTCCAACCACTAGACCAAGGAAGCAGTCATGCGTTATGTTGGACTAGATACATGACTTGTAACTTGTTATGCC
The DNA here is from genome assembly GCA_963082945.1 of Cerastis leucographa. Classification (NCBI taxonomy): domain Eukaryota; kingdom Metazoa; phylum Arthropoda; class Insecta; order Lepidoptera; family Noctuidae; genus Cerastis; species Cerastis leucographa. The sequence continues at coordinate 16,410,744 of OY720358.1, read as the reverse complement.
CCGACTTGCTCAAGAGTAACCTGTAACCTGAACATGCCTAGAATTCGTGTAAACGCTGTGCATGTGAGCCAAACAAATGGTCGGACCATTTGTTCAGAGTTGAAATACTGCATACGACTAATATTCTCCTATGACTCAAGGAACTTTATAATGCCAAGTCACGTCGCATATTTACAACCCGATTGCGACTAGTCGGAACTCTTTGAATTTATTTCGTAGCAATAATACATCGGGGCAATTATGGCAACGGTTTATGAAGATGGACTGTGCGAGTTTGGCCTAATTCCTGTTTTTCCGGGTACATTAAATATTATTTATTTGTGTTTATATTTTTGGAGATTATATGGTTTGTTGTGGGATATTAGGGAGTACAGATGACGATGAAGATAATAAAAGCAAGGCTTGTAAAAGACTAAGTTTAAACGGACAATAAGAAAAGCACGAGGATAGCCATACGTTTTCTTATGAACTAAACTATTTAAATTACGAGTAATATTACAAAATTCATGTGGACGAATGGGAAGCGCTGGTTGATTTTATAAAGACGTAAAATTATAAATTATTTAAAAAATAATTACAAATAAAAATAAGGTTCTAATATCTAAAAATAAGGTCCGATTACACCATGTTTTCCACTGGTAGAAAACTGATACTATTGCTAAGCGCCATAGAATAATTATGTTTATAAATTTATTTATTAACAACCAATTATTATGGCAACATTACATACTCGTCTAATACAATAATGTAAGTAACAAAATTCATGTTCAATGTTAAAAGACGCAGACAAAAAATGTGTAATCTTTTTTAAGAACACAACAAAATAATTCAATACTATTCATCACAATTTTGTCGGGAGCGTCAATTGAGATCAAAACAAGTGCATCGGACTGAACACGATTTCATACGAACCTCTTCTCTTGTTAAATTGGCCATACAATGAAAATTGCCGACACTTTTTATTAATAACGTCATGCGCTTCAATAAAAACATTTGATCCCAATAAAAGTAATAATTACAACATTGAAACAGCAAAAATTCTTGAAAGGAAAGTTCGAAGGTCAAGTGCTAACAATAAATATAGTGCTTTCGCGTTTTGTCTTTTTTTTTATTTTGTCTTGTTACTAAATCTAAATGTAATTCACCAAAATAACGTCTGACCATTGTAAGTACTATTCCTGCTTGCAGCGCCAGACCGGTATAAAAACTTAAAAGCTTTCTCTTCCTTGGTCAAATCAAATAAAAGTTATTTATTACAAGTAGGCCAGTTACAGGCTTTTTTGAATAGTTAAACAACAATAAAAATGAAGCTACAGTCACAAGACATAATAACTGTGAAAAAACTGTAGTTGGCCATTCCAAAGCGTAGATCTCTCTATGGTCGTTTTTTTTTGTTTCATCTATATTGGTCGAAAAAGGGTGGTCACACATAAATGTGATCATTAACAGAGCCTGAGATTAATTTTAAACAAATATTAAGATAATACCCGGGGTGGACAAGCAGGGTATTGACAGCGGTAATAATCGTTTTTTTTTTGGTCTAATTGGTACCATGGGTCCGCACAAAAAGGTTATTTTTTGTATTACTACTATTTGATTCGCACGGTAAACAGATGTGGTCATCGTGTGCAGGGGATTTTGTTTTAAATATGAGCAGCCTTAACTTTAGGAGATAGTACATTTATAAACCTTGCCTATCTGCTATCTGGATCAGTTGGTAATAATGGGTGAAGTGATGTCCATCCGGTGCAATAGCTTAAAACGTACCCATTGCTGTAAGTTTCAAAGCTTCTGGATCGAAACGTCCTATTAGCAAATGATTCTTTTAGCAAAACGACCTACGTATTATCAAAACGGCACTCAAAATGCCAAATCGTACTATGAGCAAATGGTCCTCAAAACAAAGGAATGGAAATTGTAGTCATACCACACATACATGTAAGTTTTTTTAAAGGAATACTTAATTCCTTCTATTCAATTATTGATTTAACAGAAGAAGTAAGATTACAATGTAATAAAAATGGAAAAATATATTTCGCATGGTCGCAACGAAGTTTAAAGAAATAAGTTTTGTTCCTCATTTTGTTATTTTCAACTCCGTGTTGTTTCTGGCGTTCATTATGAGTTGTAACGTTTGTAAATAAGTTTTTAATCAGTCTGCTCAAGCGTATAATATTTTAAATCAATTACAAACACTTTCCTGGAACATTTTTTTTTCATCATCATCTGCCTAGCCGTTTCCCAAACTATCTTGGGGTCGGCTTCCAGTCTAACCGGATGCAGCTGAGTACCAGTATTTTACATGAAGCGACTGCCTATCTGATCTCCACAACCCAGTAACTGGGTAATACGATACCCCTTGGTAAGACTGGATGTCAGACTTTTTGGCTTCTGACTACTCGTAACGACTGTCAAAGATCTACAAATGACAGCCGGGACCAATGGCTTAACGTGCTTTCCGAGGCACGGAGGAAACTCGGTATGTAATTATGGTCACCCATCCACGGACCAACCTCGGCAAGCACGGCTTAACCTTAAAGATCGACCCGGGCGGCTGTTATTATTTAGCCACAAGCTCCTGCCACGAGCTCCTCGTCTTTTTTTTTTTGACCAAAATTGCTTGGGTTATTTTCTTAAAGTTTGATGGTTTTATGTTTTCATCTCTCAATAATAATGGCACACCCAAATTTCGCCAGTTATGTTTCTGTCCTATGTATTAGGTGGCGAGCCTTTTGCCATCAACCGTGCACAGATGCAGACTCCGTGGCTGCTACTGAAAAAAACCCTGATGGAAAAACCAATCATGTAATCGAACCCAAGACCTCATGCTCAGCTGTTGCGCTTGCGACCATTAGACCAACGAAGCAAGCAATAATCTTTTCCATAATGTTGGTTAAAAGTAAATATAATATTTATAAGATGAAAAAAAAACCGGCCAAGTGCGAGTCGGACTCGCGCACCCGCGAGGGTTTCGTAAAAACCTTGGTAGTAAAAAAATATTTTTTTTTTTTTTTATTATATGATGTAACTAAAAATTTACGGTTTTCGCAATTTTTTCTTTATCTGTTCTATATATACGTTGCTTCGTACCAAATTTCAAGATTCTGAGTTAACGGAAAGTACCCTGTAGGTTTTGATTCCCTTGCAAGTGTCGAAAATTTGCGGCATAAACGGCTGTATCTTTTGATTACGTTGGCTTAGAAGTTTGATTTTTTCACAGCTCCAAGGGTCAAAGTAGTCAAGTCTACTGTAGACTTGACTATTTGATATAAATTCCAGCTTGATACCTCCACGCGGTCCTGAGAAAAAGGGTCTTGACAGACAGACAGACGGACGGACAACAAAGTGATCCTATAAGGGTTCCGTTTTTTCCTTTCGAGGTAGGGGACCCTAAAAACGAGAGAGACTGTATTCTGCAGTTTGTGCATTTATCTAAATTCATTGTGGGTTTCAGCGAGAATAATAAATACAAGGTGTTGTTTTGCATCCTCGTCAAATTCAGGGAAGTAACTATGTTAATGATTCTCAACCCGAATCAATAATAAATCGGGTATCTTTTTTTTTCTTATTTACGTGTTTAAAACGAGCCGTGTTTTAAACACGGTTGGTGCACCCTTACCGATTTCCGTAAATTTGTTAGATCCTCGTCTTAAATATAACCTCGCTTACACACTAACAATAAATCTCAAACGTTAATTCGATAATTTGTTATTCCATAAACTACTTTACTGGGTTATTCTGAAATACTGACAAATTTACAACAACCAATAAGCAGTGTTTTTGCATAATTAACTAGGTACCGTAATTTATATTGAGTATCCAGAATTTTGGCGAGGATGCAAAACAACATCTTGTATAATAGACAAGCGCCATCAGTACAGCAACACCACACATAACCTACTTTACAACCCCTTTTGGTAATGCTAGTTTCTGCAATAAAAAGAATGCGTGACTGAAGCAAAGCGTATGCTAATGCGATGTTATTTCCTTCCACATGCATGGTCCTTATCGTCACAGACAAGATTGGACATATTTTAACAAAGAAGAGGGATCAGCTGTGGGCTTTGCAGGAACGGGCGGAGTAAACGTTACGTAAATTTGAACAATTTTTGAATAAAACATTCCGCACTATCTTATAGAATTTTGGATTAAATTTTTGCAAGCACAATAATGGGTGTAAAAATTAATACCCCTAACGAAGTTGAAAGGCACTTGTCTTCCCCGTCATTGCGATCAGCATTTTTGTTCTTAATCATACCTAGGAACCTTTTTTTTACAGAGATATTGGGAGTCAAAGTTCCTACTTTTTTCACACGTTTTTTTTTATCCCAATTGTTAATATTCTAAGGTACGAAAAAAACAAATAGTAAATGATACATTGTATGTATCATTTAAATAGAGTCTTAAAACTAAGTAACTATTATGTGTGAAAAGGATATTTAAAAAAAAAAATATCATTCGAATTTAAGCAACGTTTGTGTCGCCCACTCTTGCTAGTCCCACAGTTAAATCGACGCTGATTTCTCTACGTCATTAACCATAGCTTATGACTGGTCCAGTTTTCCTCTTAAGTCTGCCATTTTATCTTGAGCTCTAACATTTTAGCTGACTATTCTTCCTTCTTACTAATTTTAGTTTGTAGTGGAGGGAATGATATCTCTCTAGACTGGTCCTTTAACATGTAATGCATTGTCAGTAGTTCCGTAGCAAGATTTGGTTCTTCCAATATAAAAATGTGAGTTACGGGATTTTTATGTGCTGTGACATGTATGCTAATTTTATGCTTATGTCGTTGTGCTTTTGTTTCAGTTTCATTTGTCATGATGTTTGTGTCTTGTGAAGTTCCAAGGATACAAAGGCGCAAAAAGTAATATGCTATAATGAAATACAAAAATCCATAGCTTTATGATAAATAAATACTTAGTGGTTCTGGCACTTAGTGAAATGATTTTTTGAGAGTTAGTGTTAATTAAGGCACTGTTTAGTTTCTTATACATTTGGGCAACAATGGACTAAAACTTTAAGAATTGCGATTTGTTTCCACCATCGTCAATTCAATTGCTTCATGTATATATAATTATATAAAAATTCAAAGTCCTGACTGACTGACTGAGATATCAACGCACAACAATTTTTATCATTTATGTTTTGAAATCTTAGCACGTTTGTATGGACAAATACGCAAAAAAAACTTCATATACACACTTCTAGGGGATCAGGTACATTTGCGCGACAGACAGTCGCGCAACTGGACACTTGCATGGCTCAATGGCTTCATAGGTGTCGTTTTCGTGGTTTTCGGGGTCGCTGATAACAAAATGAGGTCAAAATGAAAAACCAAGATGCCGTCGAGATTTTTTTTTGTTTTCCGTCATGGGTTTTACGTTTCTTGGTTTTCCGGGTCGCTGGCGTGGCAATGAAAATGAGGTCAAAATAAAAATTCAAGATGACGTTGAAGGAAAATTTCGGTTCTCCCTTCACGGATGTCGTATTGGTGGACATCAGGGTCGCTGATAACAAAAATGAAGTCAAATTGAAAATCCAAGAAGGCGCCGAGGAAAATTTCGACGATTATAAGCTAGTTTATTTACATAAATAAACTATATCGAAAGGTATTGATGGATGACTGGGGCATTTGAGCTACGGCATCTCGGTAGCTGGGAAGACATACACTTATAAAATAAATTTTGGTTCGACCCATTTAGGTCACTAACAATATAAACTAAAAAAAAACGCCGAACTTTTCTCTAACCAGAATGAATTCTCTGGCTTCTTAATTTGAAAATCACAGACTTTTACACAACTATTTATCCTATACTTACGAGTACAATTACGCGTTAACATAGCCGCGGGCAACAACTATTATCTATAAATTTAAATGACTATTTTAGACATAACTTTGCGGGGGCACTATCGCACACGTGGACAATTGCCTAACTCCATGCCGGCGAAGCCGCGGGCAGAAGCTAGTTTATTATAAAAGACTTAAGTATTCATTTGTAATCAACTTTTATTAGTTTATTCCTGTCATAAGTAGCAGCTGGCACTGGAAGTATGATATTTTTTTATTGATCGATATTATACAATGAATAACTTTTAAAAGCATTAATTTAAAAAAAAAAACTAGGTTTGAATAAAACTTTAAATCTATTATTCCATTTCAATCTCATAATTTTAAATTTACTGTGTAACAAGTATTTTCAGTATCACGCAGTGGGTGCCAGAACATGAGGATCCCTAAAAACTAAAGCATGGCTACTTAAATGTGCTTTCAGGAGATTCAAATCACACTTACTCATGTGCGGTTTTATTCCTGCTTATGTACGAGTATGTTTGTGTAATAATTGAAAGCTATGGGGGAGACGATACAGGTTTACTAAGTAATTATGCGTTAGAAGGCAATAATTCTATATGTTTTATTGTTGTTGTTGGAACATATACGCACACACATAGGTATACAACAATACAAACCCTGTTTAAAAGCAAGACGCACACACAGTTTCACAAAGGCATACAACTACAGTTACACAACGTGAGCAGCTCTTTATCTTATAAGTCATTTACGTTAAGTTAAGTTAATTTTTCTTCCTAAATTTAATTTTTAGTCACCTTTTGTAATCATTTGTGAAATCGTCTCAATATTGTTAATAATTAAGGGAAAGAGCGAGACACCCCTAATACAAGTATTATTAATTACTTACTGGGGATGTCTCGTTCATAATCAATGTACTGCTTTTGGGACAAATAAACTTTTTTATGAATAACTTCATCTTTTATATTTATTTTTGTGATGTATATGCACATTATGCACGATACACCGTGCCCCCGTGACGTTTTTTTTACCTTTCTAAAACGCATATAACATCATCCTCATTAACTTTCCTTTTTCTATATTTCCCTAATGTCATCCAACTTAAAACACGAGAATGTTCTTATGAAGGGACTGAAATTAAGTTTACATCGAGTTGAAGATGACATTTAAATGTCAATTAGGTACATGGAGTGAACAACATGTTTTTCGAGTTAAATGTTTATGGAAGGGACAGCATTTTATTTTTATTTAAAGCAGTTATTACCTATGTTTATTTTCATGCAATATTTTTTTCTGTTATGGCCCGACAGCGGCAAAGCCCAAGAGGAGCGTTATCTGTATGAGAGTTTGTGTGTGCGTATATATGTACGTACGTCCGTTTGCTTCTTCATAGCTCCTCATACAGATGAACAGATTTGGATAAATTAAACGTCGTTAGATTCGTCTTGGTGACGCACTGGCTGCATTGAAATTAAAAAACAAAAGAAAATGGCAAGGAAAAACAACGCTACCCAAACAAGAAAAAATAATAATAATATGAAAACTAAACTAAACCTTCAATATTTTTGTGAACACACAGTTATGATGTAACGAGAGCCCAATAATTCCTTTCACCATAAACCTTGAAGACAAAAAGAACTGCCTATATTTAATCTACTAGTATATCCTCGATTCCACTTCCTGCTATTGAACGCACAAAACTCCAACAAACAAGCATCGACAGCGGTGACCATCCTCGCCATAAGTTTGTCCAACTCGTAATCTCTTCTAATGGCACTACTTTCTATATTTATAGCATATTTTTATTGTTTCCCAAGAGTTTCAACGAAAATTATTACTAAGAGATACCTTTATTTTTACGAGCTATAGATATTAGGGTAGAGGGTTTTTTTTTCTTACCTTTTGGCGCCCTGAGTGAGCGATTTATGTTTGTGCTTCATGTTTTTCCAATTATCTTAGACTAATCGACAAGGAAATTAACTGTAACAAGAAGTTAACTGACTTCATAATTTATCTGAGTAGCCTTTTTCCAACTACGCGGGGTCGACAGCTTTCTGTCTAACTTGATGCTCCGGAGCGGTGTTTCCAGGTAGCCGATTTTAATGGGAGTCGAGTACGATAAAATAAATAACTTCAACTTTGCGAAACGGTTTTTTTTTTCCTACTCGACAACCACCTGTCCTTCGCGGCGCACACCAAAGCTGCTCGCGACCGAGCTGCCTTTGCTATGGGTAGGCTTCATTTCATGACTTCGGCAAAAACAAAGTTGTCACTCAAGTGCAAGTTGCGCCTCTACACTGCGGTGATCCGCCCCATTATGACATACGCTTGCGTCGTGTACGCTCACATCAAGCCTAAGTACATCCATAGGATGCAAACTTTGCAGAACCGGTTCTTATGTTGAGTCACGGGAACACGGTGACCTTGGAATGCCCACTGTCCTTCAGTTTATGAAACGGCTTTCGAAGCGTTTCTTCGATAACGCCATTAAGCACCGTAATCCCCTGATCGCAGTGGCCGCCCGTTACGAACCCTCGCGCATTAGTTCAGTACGCCGTCCGAGGCATACTCTCGTCACCCCCGATGATGCTATCACCCTCCTACAGAAAAGTAGCAAAGAGACTAGTACTCTTAAAAAGTTCAAACGCAAACCACCGTCTTTCCGACCTCGCCGTCGAGGTCCGTCGCGACGTCCCGGTCCTTGCGCTCCCCGACCCTCGCTCGAGGCAGCCCGCGATGCTGTGCCAGTAGTTTAAATCAGTCTTAAATAATGATATCATTCAGATCCAGCCTGTCCCCACACCCCCCAGCGACGCCCTAAGCCGAGGCTTGGACCCCACAAGGGGTGCCCTTAGCGTGTAGTCGCTTAGTTTGTAGGTTATTATGCCCTGGCTGGAGGCCTTACTCTCAAGGCACCCACAGGATAGTCCGGTTAAGCAGACGACAACCTGGTTGAACTGCGAGATTCGATTCACAAAAAAAAAAACTGTTTTTTAAAGACTGATGATGTTTAAATGAAATGAAAATTCGCCAACATTTTATTTCACAGTTCCAATTAAAAAGCACTCATCACATTGTAATAATATTCGAACCAAATATTTTCCAACATGCTAAAATTTCAGAGTTTTTTTCAACTTTGTTAATGAAACCTTATCGGGTTCCAGCTTTAAATGGACTCGATCCATTAAGAGCTTAAGTGAAGTTCCAAATTTAATTCATGTGCGGGATCACACCACCATATTTGTTCTAGTGAGTGGTGCCATATAATGTCCTCAGTAAACGTTGTGAAAAGATACTTTTCGAAACCAAGGCCTGTTATAAAAATGGGTGAAATGCGCAACGTACCCCATTTGAATTTTATTATGTAAAGGCTGTTATTTTATGGCCGTAAACCTAGAACTGAATTATAAAGGGTCAAAAGTATTATAATGAGATTCTTGGGTCATATTATACACTGACTTTACGCTGAGACCTTTTAGACGAAATAACAGTCTCCGTAAGTATGTAAATATCTAAGAAATCAACAACACGCCCTTTGATTGGTTTATTGCCTGGCAATCCAACTATACAAGAAAAATATCTACCGAAGTAGAAAATGGTTGGTAATTGGGTCTGGATCTTGAATCAACAGCGGCGTTATTTTAATGAAACTAAGAAAAAAAAAAGTTTATTGCAGAAACTTGTACAACATTTACAGTAAATCTTACATAGGGACCTCGTTTTAAGTAAATTATATACCTGAGGCCCCGCTCATCAATTACAAATAAGTAATAATGGTAAAAGTGAGACGTGAAAAAATAATTTTGGAGCAAAATGTTTAGGGAAAATGTTAAGAATTGTCTTTTGGAAAAAAAAAACTATTTTTGTTATTTGCTCAATCCTTTATGATGATAAACATTACGTCTCTTGTCTCCGAAGGGTTAGGCAGAGTTGTCTAATAGTACACCCACATTTTCATTTATGTTTAAGTCCCATGTAATAGGGGGCGAGCCTATTTGCCATCAATCGGTCACAAACCATTCCACCATAACAATACCATACAACCATACATTTGCAATTATTGTATAAATCCATGCAAACGTAACCTGCTCATTAATTTTGTAAAAAAAAAACAGGTCCTACTTCAGACGAATTCAATGTGTACTCTATCTACGAGTATGTAATAACACTTTTAAATATTTGTTTTCTTTTCCAGAGCCTCTGATTGAAAAGTCCCAGGGGTCAGGATTGTTAGTACAAATTTGTAGCTTAGAGATCGAAGCTGACTTTCACTTTCATCAATCAACGCGCAACGCGTCAAAGTAAATCCTGAATGCCGATTAGGCAATTAAACAAGACTTTGTTTGCCACGCAAAAGCATAAAACTGCCGTACAGTGTGTTTTCATTTGGAATCGTATGTGATTATATTATAAGGTGTTGTTTTGCATCCTCGTCAAAATTCAGGATGTTGTCACAAAAGATATAAATAATCAATCAAATCAAATCAAATAAATATAAATTACGGTACCTAGTTAATTATAAAAAAAGAACCACTGCTTTTTTTGTTGTTTAAATTTGTCAGTATTTCAGAATAACCCCCTTAACGTGGTTTAGAGAATAAGAAATTATCGAATAAACGTTTGAGAATTTTTGTATGTGTGTAAGCGAGGTTATAAAGCGAGGATCAGACGGCCTGCATTTTAAAACACGGGTGGTCCACACTAAGACTTATCGATTACCGTAAATAAGAAAAAGAAAAATACCTTCCCATTTTATTATTGATTTGGGTCGATAATCATTAGCATAGTTAGCTCCTTGAATTTGACAAGGATGCAAAACAACACCTTGTATAAATGATTGAAGTATTAAACAACCTCGAATATTTATTTAATTAATTTGGATAAACATTTCATAATAAAAAATTGGATGATACGGATTACCGTATCACCCAATTTTGTCGTTCCAATTTTGTCATCTCATCAGGAACCTCCTTTCATATTAATGAAAGGAGGTTCCTGATGAGATGACAAGTAATAGAGAGGTATGGAAGAAGAAGACATGCTACGCCTACTAAAATAAATTGGGATAAGAATGATTATGATGAATTAAACTAACATTTTTAGGGTTCCGTACCCAAAGGGTAAAACAGCGAAGTCTCAGTAATAGGGTTCCGTATGACTGAGACTTCGCTGTCCGTCTATCACCAGGCTGTATCTTATGAACAGTGATAGTTAGCCAGTTGAAATTTCTATAGATATATGTATTTCTGTTGCCGCTATAACAATAAATATTAAAAACAAAATAAAATAAATATTTAAGGGGGCTCCCATACAAAAAAGTGATTTTTATAAACAATGGTACAGAACCCTTCGTGCGCGAGTCAACTCCCACTTGGCCTGTTTTTAATTGAAGCATGCCTGTTGGATTGTACACCGGATCGGATCTGGTATACCATGATTTTAAATTGAGTTTAAAACGAAACACTGTACTTACATTTTTTTTCGTGATATTCATACGAGGTAAAATTCTGCTAATTTCATAAAAGTGTCGATACCGTCTTGTTTTTCTCGAATGTCCCGTTGGATTGAAACTTTTCCGTATAGATCCCAGGGTGGTGATTTGCGGGGAGTACACCTGTCTCGAGATAAAATGTGTCGAACTAATGCATAATGTTACTCACATAAATCATGTCAATTTTTTGCTGTTTACGCACATTACAAGCTAGCTGCAATAATCGAAAACAAACAAGAGTGCCTCGACTGTTTTTTTAGACTGTACCAAATTTAAGTTTTTGGTATTCGTTCGCACATTAAATTTTATTATTTAAAGACTGGTATTGGTATGAAATAGAAAATAAAAATTGTTGAAACAAATACCAGTGGTATTAGTTTTTGCGATTGGAACGGAATAAATCCATATGTGTGTCCTATTTTTTCTAATAGATTAACATATTTTATTCCTTGTCCTATTAATCAAAACATACTCTTGAGATAAGCAGTTATTAACAATCAGTGAAATACTCATTAAGTGTTAACTAAGTCACGTCAGGTAACTTGTGTTTATCGGGTCGCCCGGTCGTGCCGTTGCTAATGAGTTTTCTTATGTACCTACTCTCTGTTTATATACGTACTGGTAATGAAAGTGACTGAAGATGTAGGTAAGGAACTAACAGAATGAATTATCCTCGATTTCACTAACACTAGGCGGTACTTAAATGAATGTCTAAATACACGAGCTCTGTTCGATTTACAATGCTTGACTCAATCTTAACTTCCTAACTAATATTATAAATGCAAAAGTAAGTTTGTTTGTTACCTGTTCACGACTAAACCGCTGATTGGTTCTTAATGAAATTTGGCAAGAAGACAGATTTCAACTTGAGGAAGGACATAGGCTATATATCATCACGCTACGACCAATAGGAGTGGAGCAGCAATGAAGAATGTTGCGAAAACGGGGAAAATGTGACGCAGACGAAGTTGAGCGGGACAGCTAGTAGTGCAATAACTTTGTGCTTGTATTGCTCATCATCAGTCTATAATGTTCCCACTGCTGGGACACAGGCCTCCTATCTACATATGAGAGGGAGTGGGCTGTAATCCACCACGCAGGGCCAGTGCGGGTTGGTTGATGTCACATGCCTTCAAATTTTTAGTTCTAGGAACGTTTCTTCACGATATTTTCCTTCACCGTTTTTGAGGGCACCGGTGATGAAATAAATTACATTTTATTACGCTCGCCTGGGTTCGAACCCACGGCTTACTGTGCATAAGTCGGGGCTGCGACCACTGGGCCACCGCAGCTCCTCTGTATTGCTCAGTGTAGCTAATTTGTCATGAAAAAACTATCTTGAATTCTTTAAGTTTGAGAAAGACACCGCTGTTACGATTATTAAATGCCAAGGAAGTCAATATTTAAGTTGATGTAAAACTTACATCAAAAGAGCGACCTCCATCTCTTTCATGAGTTTTACCTGGATCTATAAAAACTGTTTTCTGATTTGCAGACACTAGCTCTGCCATTTGTTATTAATACACATTGATACATTAATACATTAATTAAAAAATAACAACTACATTAAATTATAAAACAATAAATGAAACATGACACGTGAACATCATTTACTTAACCAAAAGAAGTCTTCAAAATGAAGATAATTGACTTTTACGATTACTATTTATTTATTTTTGTACACTCAGAATACTTAAAAGTACTACTATTTTACTATTCTAATAGGGATGATGACAGGGTAAAGAAAACGAAATTCTATTTTGTCCGTCAATCAGGTAATACAAAAATATTAGATACGTATTTTTTGTTTTATCGAGTTAACAAAAGAATACTTAGTTAAAACGCATTAAAGTTGGAGAGTGGGGGCACACTACGTCACAACTAGGTATAAAATGTACTAAGCCGTGACGTCATGCGCCATTTCAACTCAAAATATCTCCGTAATTTTACGAATACGTGAAAAAAGAAAAAATACGTGTCAAATACATTTTAATAATCTACCCGATAGACCAATAAAAAAAAATGAGTCACCATCCCTATTGTACTATATTACTCAATTAATTTCAAAATTAAGAAAAATAATAATTAACTTCACCTCAAATACAAAGAAAGTTCAAACAAGGTGAATCTAAACTTTAATATTAATTCAAAATGAATCTAATATATTATATTATATATTATATTATATATATTCAATATTCAATAAATTGATTATTGAAACATGAGCCAATAATAATGTTTTGTTTTAAAATATTCTCTTTTCATTATTATGTTCTGACATGAATACATATATTCACAACCACGAGATTTCAGTAAAATTAAAACGGCATTCATAGCGTTCATTAACAAAATGTCTGAATACGATACTTCGTTTGCTAATTGACAGATAATAAAATATTGGAACAATAAATGACAATAATTTAGACATTAGAAATAATAATATATTAACAAATATGAAACATTAAAAAGTACCAGGCTGGCCAGTATACTTCGTGCAATACGCCATAAAACGGTAATGTTTGACAAAAGTGCATTTTGTATGGGTCCTAGAATTTATAATAAATTGCCAAGTTACATAAAGGAGGCCGAGAATTTTATATCGTTTAAAAATAAATTAAAGACTTATTTAATCAATAAAGCCTATTATAATGTAAATGATTATTTAAATGAAACAATGTAATTTAGATGTACTAATTATTAAAATGTTAAATTATTATTATTAAAATATTTAACATTGCATGTAACACATATTTGCACACCTGTTAAGGTAGAATATGGCATTAAGAACTTTTGTTGTTTTGTAACACCTCATGTATGTACCCATGTTCCAGCAAATAAATGATTTGATTTGATTTGATTTGAATAATTCTCATTTACACGAATTAATTAATAAAGCAGTATTCCATTCGGTCTTCATATTGTACATGGTTTTGACCGCGGCATCACTCGCATTTTTTTAAACGCCTATTCTGTCCCACTGCTGGCCAAAGACCTACTCCATTCCTTTTCAACTCTTGCTCGCATATATGGTCGGAAAATATCCCACGGGAACGTAGTTCGTCGATCGTTTTTTAGGGGTACCCAAAGGGTCAAACGGGACAATATTACTGAGACTTCGCTTTCCGTCCATCCGTCCGTCTGTCACCAGGCTGTATCTCGTGAACCGTGACAGTTAGCCAGTTGAAATTTCTACAGATTATGTATTTCTGTTGCCGCTATAACAACAAATACTAAAAACTGAATAAAATAAATATTTTAAGGGGGCTCCCATACAAAAAAGTGTTTTTTTTTTATAAATAATGGTACGGAACCCTTCGTGCTCGAGTCTAAATTGGCCGGTTTTTTTCTAATATGAAAATGTACCCATTAGTAACAGAATTTTCCGAATTGGATCAGTAGTACCAAATATTACCCCTAAATCTTACCTTAAAACTTTACCTATTTAAAATATCAGTAAAAATTAACCAGTATTTTTTTATGGCAAACATAACTCCAAATAAAACTATACTCTAAACTAAACTAAAGATTTCTGTACTCTAGACTCCACTAGAGAAAGCTGTTGATGAGATCGGAGTGTCAAAGCTTTCAAGACCACTTCTATGTCAAGGGCCTCTTAGTTAGGTTCTTAGTAAAGTGTATCACATAGGTATTTCTGAATCAGAATCAGAAATAATTTATTTGCAAAGAATGTAGGTAACAAATAATGGTGTTGTTGGCATAAAACAATTAGATCCAGTACATTCTACCGTGTGGCATGCAACATATGTATTATAACAATGATGAGTAATTCAAATCTATATGTATAAATCAATAATTATTAGGTAGTTGGGTTCTAATATCAAATACTTTAAAAAAAAACAAAGTCATCGTAACAAGAATAGTCATGTATGTACTTACGTATAATAAGATTAACAAAATTAATAAATTGAAATAATATTGGTAAGTAGGTAAGTACATGAAATAGATTAAACAAAATTGATAAACTAAAATAATTTTGTGCAATGTCATCATTTCTTACACAAGTATGTGCCATTTATTTTTTTCCCAGCATTTGGATTCCCAGCTAAGTGGCTCGTAGCTAAGTTCCAGGTTAAGTGTTATTGCCTGTAGTCTGGATCTGTGCCCTTTTGATGGGCATAAGATCGCCCGCTGTAACATGGAACTCAAACATAACTAAGGGATCGGACTGGGTAAAGAAAACGACATTCTATTTTGTCCGTCAGACAGGTAATACAAAAATATTAGACACGTATTTTTTGTTTTATCAAAATATCAAAAAATTACTTAGTTGAAACTCATTAAAGTTGGAGAGTGGGGGCTTACTACGTCACAAGTAGGTATAAAACTTACCTACATGTGACGTCATGAGCCATTTCAACTCAATATATCTCCGTAATTTTATGACCACGTGAAAAAAGAAAAAATACGTGTCCAATACTTTTCAATAAACTACCCGACGGACAAAGAAAAAAAAAATGGATTATCCCCTATTATGCTTACTGTAAGAAGTGCACTTCTGCCTAACCTGTCGGGTATTGCAACAACAACAACATACATTTATTTTCAGGCAACTTTGGCCCATAGATAAATATACCTTACAGACTAACATTATTACATACAATTAAATATAATTTGTGTTCGTAAATAAAATCGTACTATATATGTTAGTACCACTTCACTTGTGCACTATGTCACTGTGCCGTCATGAGGCACTTGCCTGCGGAAGCGACGGAACACCACATCCTGCGGCCAAAAGTCCTCTTCCAAGACGAGGTGCAGATAATACGATGGTATTCGCACCACGAACGCCTTAACGATGACGTTGCGGCGCGACTCAAGCAGCTGCACTCTCGCCACGTACTTGGTCTTGTGGCGCACGTACTCCACGATATCCTCCGCCATAGTGGTGTAGTGTAGGCGGGTTTTGTACACCGGAGTGTTCGGGTTCGCGGCAGCGGTTCTTGATATCGTTGACAACATCAACGTGCGTTCAACGTTACAAGCGTGCGGGTTATGTGAATGTGGCTAATATTCTTAGTAGCACTAAAGTAACCTTGGGGTATTTGGTAGAATCATCATCATCATCATCATTAGCCTTTAACGTTCCCACTGCTGAGACACAGGCCTCCTCTCTATGAGAGGGAGTGGGCTGTAATCCACCACGCGGGCCCAGTGCGGGTTGGTAGATGTCACATGTCTTCGAATTTTAAGTTCTAAGACAGGCCGGTTTCCTCACGATGTTCTCCTTCACCGTTTTTGAGGGCAGCGGTGATGAAATAAATTACACAAAGTAATGCGCCTGCCTGGGTTTGAACCCACGGCTTACTGTTCGTAAGCCGGGGATGCCACCACTGGGCCACCGCTGCTCTCATCTCATTTGGTAGAGTAATAAGCATTAAATAGCTCTTAGATAATAGGTAATCCATACTAATATTATAAATGCGAAAGTCACTCTGTTTGTTTGTTAGTTTGTTTGTTACGTTTTCACGACTAAACGGCTGATCGGATCTTAATGGAATTTGGCAAGGAGATAGATTTAAACCTGGGGAAGGACATAGGCTATATATTACCACGCTAATAACTTTAGGAGGTGAGCAATATTGCATTATGTCCGCACTCCTTAACTGTTTGACAACTGACAATTGTCATGACAAGCATTAGAATAGAACGGCTATTTTAATCCAATTGTCACTGAAGTAAGTAGCCCGATGGTTTAGCGGCCGCTCGAATCGCATGTTCCAGGATCAAACCTGAGCCAGTATGAAATTCACTTTTTGTTTTTTATTTTGTTTTTTAATACTGTATGATTTCCAAAAATGACCATGGTTCGAGCCCCAACTGGTTTTCTTTGTAACGTAAATTCGTAAAGTACTCGTATTTTGTATTTTTTTTAAATGCTTTAAGATTTTCTAATCATTACCAAATAGTTTTATACATCCTTTTAGTTATTTTGACCCATGTAAACAATCGTTAAACAATCATCTATTTCATTCAAAATTAAACTATAAATGTAAATTCACAAACTTATAAAAAAACTGGTACCTAATATGCCCAAGAGTGAACATGGGCTGGCACATTACCTGGGTGATGTATAGTAATACTTAGCCTCTGGCCAATGTAAAAGCCAGATCTTTGGTTCTCAGAAATCATAAGCTATGAGTGTAGCAATTTCGTTAAAAAGGCTGTGAGCAATGAGTACTCGGACCACACGGTCCCAAAGTTTCAATCCCAAACGACTCGAACATATGGTTACCGATAAGTTTACTTTGTAGCGACCACAAAAAGCAACATACTACAAAGAGTACTACAGCGTCACCTATGACACTACGGAGGAACTAACATCAATTTCCTACAAGCAAAGTTTACATCAACTTCAGTATATATAGAGAAACCCGATAACAACTATCGGGCAGTTGCCCACCAGACATAACACCTGCCTGGTCGGAGGATCCTCCCTTTTCTAAGGAATATCATGGAACTTTACACCCTGTTCCTCATACCCCTAAAACTTTATTAACGCTGCTTGAGGTTCCCCGCATGTTTTGACCAGCCAATCTCTCACAAACGCCTATAAATATCGTCGCGCCACCGTTAAATTTTAAATCACAGAAATACAATCTTAGAATGACTTCGCTAACATGTAAATAAGTAGGTTTTACTTGGTCAATGGTGCGACCCGTGCGAAAGCTCTGCTGAAAACTGGCAAAGATACAGGTGCCATGCAAGCACCAGATAATAAAGGCAGTCACGTAAGATCACGCCTGTAATCGCTTAAGGGTTTGGCAGAGGTGTGTCCATTTAGTACAACCACATTATCGCCAGTTATGTTTAAGTGCCATGTAATAAGGGCCGAGCTTATTGTAATCAAACGAAAAATAAAAAACAAATAAAACACCGCCCATCGTTGTGTATCGAACCAAGGACCTTATACACAGTAGTAGCGTTTCCGACCACTAGACCAACGATACAGTATAAACGGTCTCTATATATCAGTCTGTTTTAACTTTTCACGCATACACAGCTAAACGGATTTGGATCAAAGCCACAAGAGAGACAGGTCATGATCTGGATTAGGACATAATATTAGTTTCATTTATACATGACACCGCAATACTATTTACTCACTGAGTAATCACTCAGGAACTACTTCTACTTTTGAACTATTTAACTTTAAATCTCGCCAGTGCTTAGTACGGTAGAAAGGTATTTTTGGAAATTCCACCCCCAAGTGGGTTTAATGTTAAGTTTAGTGGGCTATTTGTAATTTTCACATGAATGTTTACTATCTTTGAAAATTCTACCCTTATTTTTGTTGGGGTCAGGGCACGCCATAATAGTGGTAATAAGTCCCCTCTTTAAGAAGTGGCTGGAGAGGCGCCACGGCGCCCTCACGTTCCACCTGCCGCAGATCCTCACCGGGCCCGGTTGTTTCGGGAAGTTCCGGGCGGGAGGAAACGCCCCGGTGTTACCACTGCGAGGATCGCCCAGAGGACACGGTGGAGCACAACGTAGAGGACTCCTCTGCTTGGGCGGAGCGCGGCCGTGTTCTCTTAGCGGCGATTGGCGGCGGCGACCTCTCGCGTCCGACCCTGGTTCAATCCGAGGTGCGGAGCGAGAGGCAATGGGAAGCCGTTACCTCATTCTGCGGTGGCGAAACGTGAGAGGGAGAGAGCCTTGCTTCGCCACGGGAGACACCCCGGGTGTCGGCCATTGTAGACGCGGGTCTGTAGATGGTGAGTAAGGGCTTGCTCATAATCCGTCCGTCTTAAGACGACAGGCTGTGGCGACGGGACGTTCATGTTCCACGCGCGCCTAAAAGAGATGTCAGCAAATCGGAAGAGGTCAAGGCAAGCCAAGGGCCGATGCCTACCGGGGCTACGGGATTGTTCGAAAGAGATACCGTGGCCCTGGAACACAAATGTCTAAGAAGGAACATGGAAGGGTTTTAGTCAATACAAGTCGTCTGACACTCCCTTCCGCTCCGCCCAGAGCGAGAGGGGTCATTTGATGATTTTCCATCTGAATGAAAAGGGGTTTGTAAACATTGAGATGGAGATTACACATGAAAGAAGTTCTTTCAAATGAAAAATAATCATATAAAATCAATTTAGATCGCTAGGGTCGATCTTGAGGTTAAGTTGCGTTTGCCTACGTTGGTCCATGGATGGAGACCACCGATTACGTTGTGCCACGGAAAGCACGGTAATTCGTTGGTACCGGCTGTCATTTGTAGATCTTTGACAGTCGTATAACTTGCGACCCACGGATGCCCTTCAAGTTAAAGGGTAAAATATACAAGTCTGTGATTAGACCTGTCGTAGTGTGTGGATCACGACACCACAAGTGGTGCGGTTTAGTAGTGTAAAAGGGAAGGAGGGGATCAGAATGCAGGCATGCTGTGAAGAAGAAGGAAAAAAGATTGCGTGTATCAGAGATGATTATAATGTAAACAAAAAAAGTGATGACCATAAATTTTGATGGATGGAGACGGAGAGGAAGACCTAGAAAACGATGAATGGATTGTGTGAGAAATAATATGAAAGTAAAAGGAGTAAATGATAGCTTGACGAATGACAGAGGAGCATGGAAGAACAAAAAGTGTTGCGCCGACCCCAAGTAACATGGGACAAGGGCAGGAAGATGATGATGACAGACGTATAACCCAGTACTAACTGGGTTGTACGCCTAAGTACGTCTGTAAGTCAGATAAGCAGTCGTTTCCATATAAAATCCAAGTATTCAGCTGCATCAGGTTGGACTTAATGCCGACCCCAACATAGATGGAAAAAGACTAGCCAGATGATGGTGTATTAATACTGGAGACATCAGGTAACGAATTCAAAACAAAAATTTGGAATTAAGAACCTCCTCATTAAAAAACGTATTCTAGGCAAATCGCGAACCTAACGCGTACGAAGTCGCGGGTAACAGCTAGTTATTAATAAACGCTGATTTTTTTGGTTGTTTAAGTTTGACAATATTCCAGAATAATCCTTAACGTGGTTTAGGGAATAAGAAAGTATAGAAAAACGTTTGAGATTGTTTGTATGTGCGTATGCGAGGTTATAGGGCAAGAACCAGACGGTCCGCGTTTAAAACACGGGTGGTTCACCCTTACCGATTTCCGTAAATAAGAAAAAAAAAAAAAATTACCTACCTATTTTATTATTGATTTGGGACGAGAATCATTAACATAGTTAACTCCTTGAATTTAACGAGGATGCAAAACAACACCTTGTATAACGGAGCACAGAGAGCTGTTGTGTGTCTTGTGGTTTACGGTCATTGGTTTTAGTCTAGAAATAAATCAAGCTTATTGGAAAAGCCCTATTTCTAAGGACCAAATGCTTTATCAACATTATGTTTTAGTGCTTATTTTATGTTTCATCTATAATTAAAAACAGTTATTATTAATGAAGTACCTACTTGTTAGCCGCTAAAGATCTTAAATAAATTATTTGGTACTAGCTGTTACCCGCGACTTCGTACGCGTTAGGTTCGCGATTTGCCTAGAATACGTTTTTTAATGAGGAGGTTCTTAATTCCAAATTTTTGTTTTGAATTCGTTACCTGATGTCTCCAGTATTAATACACCATCATCTGGCTAGTCTTTTTCCATCTATGTTGGGGTCGGCATTAAGTCCAACCTGATGCAGCTGAATACTTGGATTTTATATGGAAACGACTGCTTATCTGACTTACAGACGTACTTAGGCGTACAACCCAGTTAGTACTGGGTTATACGTCTGTCATCATCATCTTCCTGCCCTTGTCCCATGTTACTTGGGGTCGGCGCAACACTTTTTGTTCTTCCATGCTCCTCTGTCATTCGTCAAGCTATCATTTACTCCTTTTACTTTCATATTATTTCTCACACAATCCATTCATCGTTTTCTAGGTCTTCCTCTCCGTCTCCATCCATCAAAATTTATGGTCATCACTTTTTTTGTTTACATTATAATCATCTCTGATACACGCAATCTTTTTTCCTTCTTCTTCACAGCATGCCTGCATTCTGATCCCCTCCTTCCCTTTTACACTACTAAACCGCACCACTTGTGGTGTCGTGATCCACACACTACGACAGGTCTAATCACAGACTTGTATATTTTACCCTTTAACTTGAAGGGCATCCGTGGGTCGCAAGTTATACGACTGTCAAAGATCTACAAATGACAGCCGGTACCAACGAATTACCGTGCTTTCCGTGGCACAACGTAATCGGTGGTCTCCATCCATGGACCAACGTAGGCAAACGCAATTTAACCTCAAGATCGACCCTAGCGATCTAAATTGATTTTATATGATTATTTTTCATTTGAAAGAACTTCTTTCATGTGTAATCTCCATCTCAATGTTTACAAACCCCTTTTCATTCAGATGGAAAATCATCAAATGACCCCTCTCGCTCTGGGCGGAGCGGAAGGGAGTGTCAGACGACTTGTATTGACTAAAACCCTTCCATGTTCCTTCTTAGACATTTGTGTTCCAGGGCCACGGTATCTCTTTCGAACAATCCCGTAGCCCCGGTAGGCATCGGCCCTTGGCTTGCCTTGACCTCTTCCGATTTGCTGACATCTCTTTTAGGCGCGCGTGGAACATGAACGTCCCGTCGCCACAGCCTGTCGTCTTAAGACGGACGGATTATGAGCAAGCCCTTACTCACCATCTACAGACCCGCGTCTACAATGGCCGACACCCGGGGTGTCTCCCGTGGCGAAGCAAGGCTCTCTCCCTCTCACGTTTCGCCACCGCAGAATGAGGTAACGGCTTCCCATTGCCTCTCGCTCCGCACCTCGGATTGAACCAGGGTCGGACGCGAGAGGTCGCCGCCGCCAATCGCCGCTAAGAGAACACGGCCGCGCTCCGCCCAAGCAGAGGAGTCCTCTACGTTGTGCTCCACCGTGTCCTCTGGGCGATCCTCGCAGTGGTAACACCGGGGCGTTTCCTCCCGCCCGGAACTTCCCGAAACAACCGGGCCCGGTGAGGATCTGCGGCAGGTGGAACGTGAGGGCGCCGTGGCGCCTCTCCAGCCACTTCTTAAAGAGGGGACTTATTACCACTATTATGGCGTGCCCTGACCCCAACAAAAATAAGGGTAGAATTTTCAAAGATAGTAAACATTCATGTGAAAATTACAAATAGCCCACTAAACTTAACATTAAACCCACTTGGGGGTGGAATTTCCAAAAATACCTTTCTACCGTACTAAGCACTGGCGAGATTTAAAGTTAAATAGTTCAAAAGTAGAAGTAGTTCCTGAGTGATTACTCAGTGAGTAAATAGTATTGCGGTGTCATGTATAAATGAAACTAATATTATGTCCTAATCCAGATCATGACCTGTCTCTCTTGTGGCTTTGATCCAAATTCGTTTAGCTGTGTATGCGTGAAAAGTTAAAACAGACTGATATATAGAGACCGTTTATACTGTATCGTTGGTCTAGTGGTCGGAAACGCTACTACTGTGTATAAGGTCCTTGGTTCGATACACAACGATGGGCGGTGTTTTATTTGTTTTTTATTTTTCGTTTGATTACAATAAGCTCGGCCCTTATTACATGGCACTTAAACATAACTGGCGATAATGTGGTTGTACTAAATGGACACACCTCTGCCAAACCCTTAAGCGATTACAGGCGTGATCTTACGTGACTGCCTTTATTATCTGGTGCTTGCATGGCACCTGTATCTTTGCCAGTTTTCAGCAGAGCTTTCGCACGGGTCGCACCATTGACCAAGTAAAACCTACTTATTTACATGTTAGCGAAGTCATTCTAAGATTGTATTTCTGTGATTTAAAATTTAACGGTGGCGCGACGATATTTATAGGCGTTTGTGAGAGATTGGCTGGTCAAAACATGCGGGGAACCTCAAGCAGCGTTAATAAAGTTTTAGGGGTATGAGGAACAGGGTGTAAAGTTCCATGATATTCCTTAGAAAAGGGAGGATCCTCCGACCAGGCAGGTGTTATGTCTGGTGGGCAACTGCCCGATAGTTGTTATCGGGTTTCTCTATATATACTGAAGTTGATGTAAACTTTGCTTGTAGGAAATTGATGTTAGTTCCTCCGTAGTGTCATAGGTGACGCTGTAGTACTCTTTGTAGTATGTTGCTTTTTGTGGTCGCTACAAAGTAAACTTATCGGTAACCATATGTTCGAGTCGTTTGGGATTGAAACTTTGGGACCGTGTGGTCCGAGTACTCATTGCTCACAGCCTTTTTAACGAAATTGCTACACTCATAGCTTATGATTTCTGAGAACCAAAGATCTGGCTTTTACATTGGCCAGAGGCTAAGTATTACTATACATCACCCAGGTAATGTGCCAGCCCATGTTCACTCTTGGGCATATTAGGTACCAGTTTTTTTATAAGTTTGTGAATTTACATTTATAGTTTAATTTTGAATGAAATAGATGATTGTTTAACGATTGTTTACATGGGTCAAAATAACTAAAAGGATGTATAAAACTATTTGGTAATGATTAGAAAATCTTAAAGCATTTAAAAAAAATACAAAATACGAGTACTTTACGAATTTACGTTACAAAGAAAACCAGTTGGGGCTCGAACCATGGTCATTTTTGGAAATCATACAGTATTAAAAAACAAAATAAAAAACAAAAAGTGAATTTCATACTGGCTCAGGTTTGATCCTGGAACATGCGATTCGAGCGGCCGCTAAACCATCGGGCTACTTACTTCAGTGACAATTGGATTAAAATAGCCGTTCTATTCTAATGCTTGTCATGACAATTGTCAGTTGTCAAACAGTTAAGGAGTGCGGACATAATGCAATATTGCTCACCTCCTAAAGTTATTAGCGTGGTAATATATAGCCTATGTCCTTCCCCAGGTTTAAATCTATCTCCTTGCCAAATTCCATTAAGATCCGATCAGCCGTTTAGTCGTGAAAACGTAACAAACAAACTAACAAACAAACAGAGTGACTTTCGCATTTATAATATTAGTATGGATTAACTAGGTACCGTAATTTTAATTGATTATTTATGTCTTTTGTGACCACCTCCTGAAATTTGACGAGGATGCAAAACAACACCTTGTATTAAAATCGAGGCATTTATTTGAAAGAGCCTTCGTATAGTTTTATACGAAAGTATCTTTCAAATATGAGTGAAAGGCGACTAACAAAAGGTATTTACAAGGCAGATGTTAGTGGCAACGCCGGAAGAGGACGCCCTATAAGGACATACACTGACCTTATCGGTGAGGTACTTCACAAAGGTAGGTGCGTAGTACTAGCAACCAGCGTGCGTGTATGACCCGCTGGCCTACCATGACGTCTTAAAACAGTATAATTTTACTCTTATTCCAGTATGGGAAAGAGACGCAGCTATACAGGAAGTCTAGCGCCATCTCTTTCCCACACTGGAAAAGCAGTTAAACAATAATGTTTTAAGACGTTATGGTAGGCCACCTGATGTAATGAACGTAGACGAGGCAAAAAGAGGATGCAAGGTCGTAGCAGATGGTATTCTGTGGTTTCTTCCTACCCTCATGGGGAAAAGGCATGAGTTTATGTGAGTACTAGCTTATGCCCGCGGCGTCACCCACGTGGAGTTCGATAATTGTCCCACAGCAACATATAACTATCGGGATAAAAAGTATCCTAATCCAGGTTATAAACTACCCGTGTGACAAATTTCATCCAAATCCATTCAGTAGATTTTGCGTGAAAGAGTAACAAACATCCATCCATCCATCCATCCTCACAAACTTTCGCATTTATAATATTAGTAGGATGTATAAGGCCTCATTTTTAACATACTAGGTAACTCTGTATAAGTTTTCCTCTCTGATCAATATATAGTAACACCGCGTTCTTGTTTGTTTACGCGGCGTTAACAACACTTGAACAATATTAATTTTCCTACATTGTTAAACTTCGCATTATTCCTTTATGAACTTTTGTGTCCAAATTAAAATTGAGTGTGCTATATTTTCCCTCTCTTTACCACAAAACATGACAAAGGAAAAAGTTCGAGATGAGATATTATATCGGTGAGTTTTTGGGGAATTCGCTTTGAGGAAAACACGCAGAAAATGTTGGAAACGGCTGAATAATGCATTAAATAATTGATGATGATCAAATGCCAATTTGATTGGAAGGTAACGTATGCGTTGTTGTCTGATATATTGTTCACTTGAAACCGGAATCGGTCATGGTAATTGATAAAATGTACAGTCACGGACTTTAATTGATGAGCCACTTTTTAACTTTCCAATTTTGCAGTATTATCCACTGACGAAATTACACGATTAAACCCAAATTCAAACCGCATGCTCGTAAACAAGATGAAAATTATTACTAATAATCGAAAATATTCTTATCAATAGAGGTTGAAGAGAGACTAATAAGTTGTCAATGAAAAATCCATAAAATGTTACATACGTTTATCCAATTTATTTCTTACTGACCTCCTTTGAACTAGAACTTATTAAATACTCTTTATTTCTGAAAACTTTGGATTGGTTTTCAGACAGTTGAAATGTCGATGTCAGAAACGATTATTTTGAATTTTGGTGAATCGAATAATTGTCATGAACGTCATCTTGGACGTCACGCGATCGGATAAAATCGTAGGTGCGAGTTTTTCCGATGTCAAAATTACCAATAACAATTTCTCCGTACGTTAAGCGTTACTATGACTACGCTAAAACAAATTGTCGCGGGGTAATGGTTGCTAGACCTGCAATTGGTTGACTTTGGGTAGTCACTCTGTACTATGTACGAATATAGCCGGCTAAACCCGATTTACATTACACGGCCAAAATACGAACAGTGGCAAGTGGCTCATCAATTAAAGTCCGTGACTCTACCTATTTCAAGTTAGTAGCCGTTCATTGGTCTATTACAATTATTGCTTTTCAACATCTTAGCTCTTGCTTAGGGCAAGCACGAGCGCAGTAGTAAAATACTACCCTCGGACCCTTGACGGCCTCGTTGCTCTCATCATCAGCCTGTATTCGTCCACTGCTGGACATAGGCCTCTCCCATGACACGCCACTGAGCACGATCCTCGGCCACTCTCATCCAGCTCTAGTGATCGCAAACGCAACTGCTGAGCATAAGGTCCTGGATTGGATTTATGGGTCGGGCAAAGAGTTTTTCTATCAGGAATTTCTTCAGCCACGGAGTCTGGTTTTGTACCCGGCTAGCCTCCAATTACGAGCGTCTTCAACATAACTGGCGAAATGTGGGTGGTACTATTATGTACACCTCTGTCTAACCCTTCGAGGTTTACAGGCGTGATGTTATATTCTGCAGTAGTAAAATACCTATTTACAGTGGTTTTTTTGCAGATATTATTTGCAAAAAAGTAACATTATTCAAATCCTTCTCTTTGACAAATGCAAGATTGATGTACTTACTTAATGACATTTAGAAAATGTAATCTGATCTTTTACAACAGAAACGCATTTACAAATATTTTATTCAATCACATCGACTTTTTCTTTTTAAATTATCTTTAGTTGAAAACCGTTGATACCAGAAAAAAAGGTACTATCTTGATTGAAATCGTAATTAAATAAGATAAGAGATCTTTCTTCAATTTTAAAAGAACATAATTCTTAATGAACTCCATTATCAAGTTTCTTACAAGTTTTCAATTTGAATATTTAAGTAAGTACTAAGTCTGTGGCTTTAAGAAAGTTAATAAATGCCTGTGTGAGAGCAGTTTGGTATCTTTTATAATTCAAATAATGTCAGTTTTCAAGAACACATGTAGGTACCTAGTAGTTAGGTCAAGTTACAAAATTGTAAGTCAGTTACTTGACGTTCAGAGGGTTTTTTAAATGTCACTCCAGTGTGGGAGCTACGGAGGACGACTAGTGCCATCTCTCTCCCACTATGGAATAAGTTAAAACAATGCTAGTGCTTTAAAACGTCATGTGGTAGGCCATCATCATTATTCCCTTATTCCAATTCGTTTGGGATTGGCGCAGCATGTCTTCTTCCATACTTCTCTCATACCATGGTAGGCCACCAGAGGCAAAAGATGTACACTTCCCAAATACGTTTCTTTTCTATATTAGGTACAATTTTGAAGTTCTAAACATAAAAAACAAACAACAAACTAGCAAAGTGAATAACATAGAAAGTGCGAACAAAAATAGACTTTAAGTTAAGAGGAGAGTTTTGTTTCGCGTTATGTCGTTCATCCCATGCATGAAAGACATCTACAGTAAAACATTCTAATATGCGGCTCCAAAGATCAAAATGGAAACGTCATAATGTCCTTTTGATATGACCCATCCGTTACCTTATCTCTGTTTTGTTACGCTCGTTTATCATCACGCTGTCACGAAATGGAACACGGGCAGAGTAGAGTGGTAAAAACTACGCTGCACGTAATTTATGCTAGACGTATCCTTAAAACAAGCATGAATTATTTGCCACTAAGCGAAAGGTTCTGAAATTCTGACGAGTTTTTTTTGCCGACCATGCACCGAGTTGGTAGGCGAAAACAACCTTTATTTTATATGGTAACACCATGAAATTTCAGTTAACAACTAAGAGACATTTCTATGACTAAGATCATGGGGTTAAGAGATGTGAAATTAAAAAATATGGTTAAGCAGACTTTAATCGTTTCTTAACTTTACGCAGCTGATTATGAATTAACGACCACTATTTATGTTATATAGCCGAAGCCGGAAGGTGGGGGAAGAAATTGCTGGAGTGAAGAGAACATGGAATGTGGGAAGATAACTGATAAGGTGGACTGACGATCTCCTTAAAGTGGCTGGAAGAAACTGGATAGCTATAACACAAAACTGACAAAGGTGAAGATATTTGGAAGATACCTACACTCAGCATTGGGTGGCCAAGGGTTGAAGAAGAAGAACTATGCGACTTTAAGGGCTGTAAAAAATAAAATAATAGGCAGGTACATCCAATAGTTTTGCTGGCTATAAAACTACAAATAGATATACATACATACACATAAAAGGTGAGTTCGTGTTCACCGCAAGCCTTCCAAAATACCGCAATACAATTAAAATAATTACTCCAAACTACTGGCGGCCTCGAAACGCTGTAAACACACGACAAAACCAATTTGCGTAAAGAGACATATTCAACAGTATTACCTATCGTTATCTGATACGTCGCGACTGTAATTGATAGAACGACGCTGGTGAATAATTTCGCAATTTTCTCGTACCTACATTTTTAAATTAACGTAGGTGGAAGTCGGAAATATTTCAGCTCTGCTCCAATACTCGGCTTGATAATATATTTTTAAAAAGGAAAAGGTTAAATCAATGATATTTTTGGTAAAAGTGTGTTATGGCCTTTTTGTAATATGTTATAGGTATTTAATTAAAGCTATCAGTAATTTTATTCTGAGAGAAATTTCGTTGGAGCGTGTTACATTCTACAACCAGAGGGAGATGGGGAATTGTTGTTTTTTTTTAAAGAATATTCACTTTCTAATAACAATCTAAATAATAAAAACAAAAAAAAAAAACAATTTACTTAGGTTTTTGACAAGTTTTATTAATTAATTAATAGTCGCTGTGATGATATTGCGATTTGAAGTTTGTGGTACGAGAGTCCTCAAAGTTCATAAAGCAAAGTTCTTCAAGAAAAAAGTGTCAGAATAAGCCTGTGAGCGGTTGTCTGCTAAATCTTCTATAGTAGGCGTGTATACCTAATGTAGCATTCTAAATGCAGTAAATGAAGCAAAACATCAAAGCTTTTATCTCTTATAATTAAATCTAATGTACTTGGCAAAACACTTGTGGAAGGTTGACTGTGTAAATACTTAACGTAGGTATTCAAAGGGATCCGACAATGGGGTCGATCCATTACCTTTAGATTAAATTCTTCTTACAAAGGGCCTTTTACGTGTTGGATCTTAGTCCTACACAAGCCTTCGTAAAAATAGGGCAAACACGGCTAAGAAGAACCTACCTGACCGTTACAGGCCGCTTATTAATAAGTACAATAAGCCTGGCTACGTTCCGGGGACCAGAGTTACCTACATGCATACAAATGCCCTTTCTACGGGTACATTTTTGAACTTCGAAAATTAAAATATCTGCAGTTAAATTATCATTGTTTAAAACATCGAAAATTAAAATATCGAAGAACCATAAAACTGAAACTAAAGTTTATACTGTCGAACGGTTAGATACCTATATATATAGTGTTAGCTGCATCACCAACCTACACCCCACCAGAGAGCCCGGACCGTGTCACCGAGCCTATATAAGTCAACGCGTAGCGTGGCCAAGGGCTCACTGCACAGATGCCGGAGAGACTCAGCCCTCAGAGGCCCTCTCCCTGGACCTCGCTGAACCACCAGAGAGCCTTCCCGGCACTCGGCAAAGCAAAGTCCAGCCCCATTCCCGGGTTATTAGATGCCCCTGTCCCCACTCCCGTGGCCCAAGCGAGCGCACCGGCGCCCGCTCGTCCCGCACCTCCCGGCCCCGCGGCCGCGGTCTCCTCTCCTAACGTAACTTTAGAAACGTTAGCAAAGTTAGTCACCCCCGAAGCAGACCGCATGGCGGCAGATCTCAGGGAGGCTAACACTGACGGTGATAAGCTTAAAATTATCATCAAGTCCCTAATCAAGTTAGGCGAAGCCTTCAGCGGCATTAATCTTTAATTCCAATGGATAATACGAGATTAACGTGTACCAAACCCCGATCCCTTAAATTAGGGTACTTTAATGCCAATGGCATCAAAGGCCAGCGTGATGAGATCGCCACTTTCCTCCGCGACCATCAAATTGATATCCTCCTCATACAGGAGACCTTCCTCAAGCCCAGTCACCGCGATCCGAGAATTGCCAACTATCGCATAGTTCGCAACGATCGGTCACGTTGCCACAAGGGCGGTACTCTAATCTATTATAGAAAGGAACTGCACTGCATCCCCTTAGATCCCCCTCCCATGGAGTCTCTGCTCGAGACTTCAGTTTGTCGACTAGGCATGACCGGTCATCAATCGATCACTATCGCCTCCGCGTACATCCCTCCCGGCGGCACGTCCGAGGAGCACACTCTGTTCACCAAAGACCTTGCCGTCCTCTTCGGCTTGAGTGACTCCGTTATCGTAGCGGGCGACCTCAACGCCAAACACCCCGCCTGGAACAGCACGACGACCTCTGCCAGAGGACGTCACGTGTATAACCTGGGTGAGTCCCTCAACTTCGATCCCATCGCTCCTATGGAGCACACTCACTATCCCCACGACCCCGACCAACGTCCGGACGTTCTCGACATAGCGCTACTCAAGAATGTCAACCTTAAGTTGCATTCCATCGAGACTTTACATGAGCTTAACTCAGACCATCGACCAGTGCTCATGCACTTAGTTCCCCGCTCGGGTCCCTCTGACCCCAGCCAGCCCCCGCCGACCCAAGTGATAACCGACTGGAGGAAAGTCAGCGAAAAGCTGAAATCCACCACGTCGCCTCACCTGGAAGCCATCCCCGACCACATTGACTCAGTCGCAGACACGACGGCCGCCATCAACTCGTTTACAGAACACGTGCAATCCGTACTAAAGGATTGCTCACGGGAAGTTCCAGCAATGAGCGATCAACGCTGGATTCTACCCGCTGACGTACGTGAACTGATAACCGAGAAGAACGCGGCCATCCGTGCCTACAGCAACTTTCCCTGCGACGCGAACAAAGCTCACATGCGTTATTTACAGCGTGCTGTAAAGAAGCGCACTAGTGAGCATCGTTCAGATCAATGGGACAAGACGCTTAGCGAGCTCGAGCCTACCCACCTAGCCTTCTGGCAGCTCCAACGCAAGTTGCGCTCCACCGAAGAGGCTTCGATGCCTCCCCTCACCCGACCCGATAAGAGCGTCGCATTCGACGACTCTGAGAAGGCCGAATGCCTAGCCGACAGCCTGGAGTCCCAGTGCTCCCCCAGCTCTCAACCAGTAGACAAGCGACATCTCGATGAGGTGAACGCATTCGTCGAACGTAGAGCCGCCCTCCCCCCTGTAGAAGACCCAGATGATCCTCTGCCTCCGGTCACAGCTGACGAAGTGCAAGACATCATTAATAAGCTTCAACCGCGCAAAGCACCCGGCTCCGACGGAATCACCAATAGGGTGTTTAAACTCCTCCCCGCTCAGCTCGTCGTGTTAATGGCGGCCATCTTCAATGGCGCCCTGAGCAACAACGCTTTTCCCCAAATATGGAAAGAGGCCACTGTCATCGGTTTCGCCAAGCCAGGCAAACCCAAGTCTGAGCCCTCGAGCTACAGACCTATCAGTCTCCTGAACGCACTCGGCAAAATCTACGAGAGACTCATTTATAAGCGACTCAAAGACTTCGCCGAGGCTAAGAGTCTCATCCCCAACGAGCAGTTCGGCTTCAGAACCGGACACTCATGCATTCAACAGGCCCATCGCATCGTAGAACACTTGAGCGCTGGCTTCCAGCGTGGAGCGATGACGGGTGTGTTGTTCTTCGACATAGCAAAGGCTTTCGACAAAGTCTGGCACAACGGCTTATTATATAAGCTGTACAAACTGGGAGTGCCGGACCGTCTCGTGCTCATCTTACGAGACTTTCTGTCGGATCGCACCTTCCGCTATCGCATCGGGAAGGCACTGTCTTCCCCCCACCCCATTAGAGCCGGAGTCCCTCAGGGCTCCGTCGTCTCTCCCCTTATCTTTACTCTGTTCACCAGTGACATCCCCAAGAGCAAGAAGGCTCAGTTAGCCCTGTTCGCGGACGACACGGCCATTTATTACACTGGCCGCAGTCACGACGCTATCTATAGCACCCTCCAAACCTCAGCCAACGTCTTAGGCGCTTGGTTCCGGAAATGGAGAATCGAGGTGAACCCCGACAAGAGCCAGGCAGTTCTTTACTCTAAACAGCGTAAAATTAAGCCACCCGCGCTCAGCCCGATCACTATGTACGGTAAGCCTATCCCTTGGGAGAAGCAAGCCAAGTACTTAGGAGTCATACTTGACAACCACTTGTCTTTCGCGGCGCACATCAAAGCAGCTCGCGACCGAGCTGCGTTTGCTATGGGTAGGCTTCATTTCATGATTTCGGCAAAAAGCAAGTTGTCACTCAAGTGCAAGTTGCGCCTTTATACCGCGGTGATCCGCCCCATTATGACGTACGCTTGCGTCGTGTACGCTCACACCAAGCCTAAGTACATCCATAGGATGCAAGTTTTACAGAACCGGTTCTTACGTAGAGTCACGGGAGCCCCTTTTTATGTCCGTAATGACCGTCTACACGTAGACCTTAGAATGCCCACCGTCCTTCAGTTTATGAAACGTCTTTCGAAGCGTTTCTTCGATAACGCCATTAAACACCGTAATCCCCTAATCGCAGCGGCCGCCCGTTACGAACCCTCGCGCATTAGTACAGTACGCCGTCCTAGGCATACCCTTGTCACTCCAGATGATGCTATCACCCTCCTCCAGGAGAGTAGCAAAGAGACTAGCACTCTTAAAAAGTTCCAACTCAAACCGCCGTCTTTCCGACCTCGCCGTCGAGGTCCGTCGCGACGTCCCGGTCCATGCCCTCCCCGACCCTCGCTCGAGCCAGCCCGCGATGCTGTGCCAGTAGTTTTAAATCAGCCCCTAAATAATGATACCATTCAGATCCAGCCTGTCCCCATGCAGTCTTCCCCCAGCGACGCCCTAAGCCGAGGTTCGTACCCCACAGGGGGTGCCCTTAGCGTGCAGTCGCTTAGTTTGTAAGTTTTTATGCCCTGGCTGGAGGCCTTACTCTAAAGGCACCCACAGGATAGTCCGGTTAAGCAGACGACAACCTCATAGGTTGAACTGCGAGATGCCATTCACAAAAAAAAAAAAAAAAAAAATGGCCAAGGGCTCATTCCCTTATTCGGCGGCGCGCACTTTTAACTGTACCCCTTGATTTTGTTCACTCGATTCAGTTTGTTATTTTGTTACGTAAATTTATAACTTTTGTGTTTTGATAGATTACATTTGTTGTCCTGACAGTTATTTCATTTCATTTCCTAAAATCAGAAGTGAGATAGAGTCTCATAGTTTTCCCACTAAATTTAAAAATTAAAAAAAAAAATCGAATAATACTGGCCCCAGAAAAAGACGTAAACGTGAGTGCTCGCCACCGCCGCCCGACCTAACTCATCTTAGTATAACCTTAGACGCAATACTTAATACGGTCTCTGCCTTGGAGAGAAGCTCAATTTCAGAACCACGATCGAGCGTGGAGCACCAGCCGCGCCCTACCAACATCAGCACGGCCAGCCTTCCGGCTGTCACGCGACCTGTCCCGACGCCACTGGCACCGGAGCCATCGCTGTCGCCCTCACCTTCAACTTCAGCGGCTGGGGACGTCGCAGAGCGCCTCATCGATGCACTAAGGAACTTAAACCCGGTGAGATCAAACCATTATTACGTCTCTGACTTCGACCCTAATGTTCATGACGTCATTGCATGGTGTGAAGAAGTTGACCGCGCTAAGACACAAAATAGGTGGGACGACAAAGAATGTCTGGCCCGTATCGGTTTGTGTTTGAAGGGTGAATCTCGCTCTTGGTTACGCGATTGGACCGAAACGGATCGTACTTGGTCTACATTAAAATCACTTTGTCCACAACGTGTCGATGTCGCTAATATCCTTTATGACGTCATGTGCACTGAGTCAGATAAATATTCCACATACGCGGAATACGCGCGCAAATCCTTGTTGCGTTTGCGTATCGTTAAAGGATTATGTAATGATCTTTTGTGTGCAATCATTGTGCGCGATATTAAGGATCTGCAGATTCGTGCTGCAGTTATGAATGCAAAATGTACTACCGAAACCATTGTGGAATTTTTATCAATTTATGTTAAACCTAGTAAGACCGCAAATACCAACAGAAACAGTGTAGACGCCCATTTTAATCGACATAACAGCTGTCGCGATAACGCTAGTAATAGGAACGGTAGTGCTACAGTGTAGGATAAAAAAAACTTTGAAGTGTTTTTCGTGCGGGGCTCATGTCCACGCCAGGTAGGAGCAACGCTTGTCTCAAGCGATTTAAAAATAGAAATAGCAGCTCAAACTCTAGCAAACCCGTAAGTGATAGTCAGAATCCTGTTTCCAACTCAAATTACGCGAACATGAGAAACCCTAAATGTAACTTCTGTAAAAAAACGGGGCATAGGGAAGAAGAGTGTTTTACTAGACAGCGATCGGAGTCGCGCAATAAATCAAATGTAAATATTTTACAGCTCTTGGTATGTTAACAGGCTTCCACCAAATTAAAATTTGTGACGATTCTATTGACAAAACAGCCTTTGTTAATTCGAATATCTCAAGATGTCCTTTGGACTTGCGAATGCACCTGTAGTGTATCAAAGCAATATTTCCGAAACTCTCAAATCATTCATCGAGTCATGAAAAGTGCTTATTTACATAGATGACGTGTTATTATTAAGTGATAATGTTGAAGAGGGACTAACTTTGCTCGATTCGGTATTAAAAACGTTAACGAAATCCGGTTTTTCAATTAACTTGCGGAAATGCTTTTTCCTCACAAAAGGAGTGGAGTACCTTGGTAGAACTATTAGCAATGGTCAGGTTAGGCCGAACACTCATAAAATAGAAGCCTTAACTAAATCTCCGACGCCAAAGACAATTAAACAAGTGCGTCAATTACTTGGCCTGTCCGGTTATTTTAGACAGTACATCCCACAGTATGCCACTTTGACGGCACCTATCGCTGCCCTAACACGTAAAGACGTTAAGTTTGTTTGGGGTATAGAACAGGAAAAGGCAAGGCAGGACATTATCAAACACATAACGTGCGAACCCGTACTGGCTATATTCGATCACGAGTTAGACACCGAAGTACATATAACCGATGCAAGTTCACGATGTTACGGCGCAGTCTTTTTACAAACACATCGCGACGGACGTAAACGTGTGGTTGCGTACATCAGCAAAGTAACTGTAGGTGCTGAATAAAGGTATCACTCCTACGAGTTAGAGACTCTCGCAGTCGTCAAGGCCTTACACCACTTTCGCCAGTATTTAATTGGCAAAAGCTTTAAGCTGCCGCTGAATATATGCTGCCATGGCATGGTGAATGGACACCTGAGTGCTGTGCTGCATTCTTCGAATGTAAGTTTTAGTATCCTAAAAATAAAAACGTTCATTTTGACATTCCTCTAAGTTCACATAAATATGCACTGATTATATTATCGTTGCATTTATGCTTATCTGACTTGTGTTGGATTGAATTGCTACGTGAGTGGCACTGCTTACAGCGTTATACGACGACGCATAAGCGCACGGTACTTATCGCTATGCGACAAAGTGTCAAAACGTACTTGAGTGTAAAGTAAATTTCACAATTAATGAACTAAACAAACCTCACCCGTGTGAAACTTTTGTCAAGCTTATGAACCGATTTATTGTTAGTGGTACTTGATGCAAGATGACGTTTTAAGAAATGTGCTCGAGTGCTTGAGTGTAAGATCTTTGTTATTGTTTCTGGGACGTGAATTAAATCGCCTAAATAACGAGTTCTTTGTGAGCTTTAACCTATGCCTGTAGCTTGGTCCTACCAGTAGTTGGTAACAGTCGTGACCCAGGAAGTACCCGTGTCTGAGTGACATCGGGTCGTGAATGGCAAAGTACTGTGTAAAGCCCGGTAACAGTCGTGACCCAGGAAGTACCCGTGTCTGAGTGACATCGGGGCGTGAATGGCAAAGTACTGTGTAAAGCCCGAGGACAAGCTTTGTCATTTATACCGTAAGCCCATTGCAACTGCGCAATTGCATAAGGTTTTGTTTGGTATTATGGCGTGTGAGCTCATTGATGGCCTTTATGAGGTTTTGAGTTCGTGTGGCTATGGTTTATGTTATCATGGTGAATTTGGCATTACCTAAATAAGTATTAAGAAGCAATTCATGTCTCATTAGCATTTGATCAATTTAACTCTTTCATCCAGCACACGAATGAAAAAAAAAAGGAAGTTAACTGCTATAACATCTAACATTTTGATGCTCACTCTTGGTTTATGATGTGCAGGTTCTGATGATGAGGAGAATGAATCAGATCAACAGCCGAGCACCTCGTCGGCGACACACAGAAATGCCGAGTCGGAGGTAGCTCCCGCTGACGACGCTCCGGTGGTTGCCGAGGCCTGCGAGGACGCTGGCACGTCAGGAGAGGCCGTGTTAGCTGCATCACCAACCTACACCCCACCAGAGAGCCCGGACCGTGTCACCGAGCCTATATAAGTCAACGCGTAGCGTGGCCAAGGGCTCATTCCCTTATTCGGCGGCGCGCACTTTTAACTGTACCCCTTGATTTTGTTCACTCGATTCAGTTTGTTATTTTGTTACGTAAATTTATAACTTTTGTGTTTTGATAGATTACATTTGTTGTCCTGACAGTTATTTCATTTCATTTCCTAAAAATAGGACCTACGTCCAATATATCTAAAATCTAATTATTATCTACAGAGTATCGAATATCCTAAACATCGTAGTGCAGAGCATCGAATGTCCTTAATATCGATATTTATTTATTGGGAATCCCCCTCTTGACATAAAAGCATAATATTGTTTGTCATACCGTTTTCGTATTACTTTTGTAGCATAATAATACCTTTGGGGCACTTGGAGCTTAGGGCACCCCAAACATGGCTAGGTTAGGTTCGAATGATATGACGGGAGCTAGTGTGAGGAAGCGAACCTACCTCCCGTCATGGTTCTTTTACTACAAACAGAAACAGGGTATAGAATAGCCCTGCGCAGCGGGGCTCCGTCTTTATCCTCGAGTTGTCGTCGACCGTTATAAACACATAATCTCAATAATCCAAAATATCTCAACATCGAATTATTAGGAAGGTATACAGAAGACTTGACGACGGAGCCTCCCTACGCGGGGCTCCTATTTCTGTTTTCAGGGTTTATTAAAGGCAAGTTTATTAAAACATGAAAAGCATGACGGGAGCTAGGTTCGCTCACTCACTCCATACCATTCGAACCTAACCTAACCGTGTCGGGGTGCCCTAAGGTCCCTGTGCCCTATGTTCGGCTACTTGGCTTCTTCGATATTTTAACTAGTTGGTATTATTAACGTAAATATAATGAATTTAAGGTATTTAATGTTGACATTTTGAACTTAACAATAATGACTGTCGATATTTTTAATCATTCGATATTTGAATCACTCGGCATTTTGAGCTAAGGTATAAATTTTTTCGATATTTTGGTACAATCGATATTAAAATTTTCGATGTTCTGAACATTCACATTTTAAACGTAGGTTATTTAATTTTCGAAATTCAAATACTTACCGCCTTTCTTCCTATTTCTAAGTATTATTCGCGCTGTTATTTAGATACGAGTGAAACAGTAAATCCTTTCATTGAACGTATATTTGACTGGTTGTGCGTTGTTTAATCGCTAATTGTTTCATCAAATTTTGTTTCACATAAATTGTTTCTCATATTATCATTTCATAGAATAATCAATACGCAGAATACTTTGACAAAATTTAAATCATCGATTTTTGTTTCAAATAAAGTTTAATGTTAGAATTTTCATATCATAGAATAACAAATCAAATATTCTTTATCCACATATTGTTTGTTTCACATAAAACTTATTACGAAGAATAACTTAAATTTTATCGACTGACAGTTTCTAAAATTCAAACCTTTGAAAAATGCATACCCTCATATAAAATTACAACACCGGGTTCACAAAAATAATGCGGGTAAATTCTTGTCAAGCAGGAAAACAATCTTGTTATTCTCACTAATGATGTCCATGCCTGTTGCATGCAGCATGCAAGCAAGCACGCAAATTGCGGCATGCAAGCATGCAACTTGCAGCATTCAAGCAAACATGTAGCATGCAACAGGCATGGTTTCTGTCACGGCTCCGGTGCTGCGGGGCTCCGGCGGCACCACGCGAGTTTATCGTCGCAGATGGTATTAACGCTCACCACCGCAGCTTCGGCTTGCGGCGAGCTTTAGAAATCACCTGCTCCTCGGGCCGCCTTGCCCCTCCGCGCTAGGGGTAGGGCAAACAAGACTACGTGGAGTCTGTTTTGCAGCCATTCGTTTCTGTCACTAACTTTTGTAGTACAACATATTGGCTTTTAAAGACAATATTTCAATTTTTAGTTAATAATTTCGTTAAAATAAAATACCATGGAAACATACATCGAACAAACAATATTCGTTGAAAAACAATTCTGCTGTTTGATAAGTTTGTTATATAAAAAAATGTGATTGTAAAATTATTTGAATTGTGTTTCTGTAAAATATGTTTCATTCTAGTAAATAATAGTTGAAACAAAAATATTCGACATAAAAATACAGGGACTATACACATATTATGTGAAACATTTTCTTCTTCACAAACGGGGACATATTATGTGAAACATTTTCTGGGAAACGAAATTCTGTGAAATTATTAACACGGTTCATGAGATACAGCCTGGTGACAGACGGACGGACTGACAGCGAAGTCTCAGTAATAGGGTCCCGTTTGACCCTTTGGGTGCGGTACCCTAAAAAACTTATAGATCAACCTCGTGATTCCGCCTAGAAACTGATTCTAACCACAAATTGTGTTGCTGGTGTTGTAATATATTTTTAAAGCATCCTTTTTCATGTTCAGGGTACCCATCTCATTTAGTTTCATAGCTTGCTATAGATATAAAATGCGTATAAAATTTTGTCTGCTTCATCACAGTTTGTTTGATAGAAAAACTGAGAGCAATGTTCTAGCTAGAGAATGCAATCAGTGTTAGAGTTTATGCTAGGTGGCCATCTGGTGACGGTCAAATAAGTTTTCTATTACTATCGACAAGTATAAAAAAAGGTGTCACCTTGTTTCGCAGACAGAAATTTGACAGAATTTCGTTTCCCAGAAAATGTTTCACATAATATTTAGTCCCCGTATTTTTATTTCAAATATTTTTGTTTCGACTACTATTTACTTGAATGAAAAATATTTTACAGAAACACAATTCAAAGAATTTTACAATCACATTTTATTATTTGACCAACTTATCAAACAGCAGAATTATTTTTCAACGAATATTGTTTGTTCGATGTATGTTTCCATGGTATTTTATTTCAACGAAATTAATAACCTTAAATAAAAATATTGTCTTTAAAAGTCAATATGTTGTACTACAAAAGTTAGTGACACAAACGAATGGCTGCAAAACAGACTCCACGTAGTCTTGCTTGCCCTACCCCTAGAGTGTAATTTAAGCCCGCGTAGGCGCGGAGGGATGAGGCGGCCCGCGAGTTGAGGAGCAGGTGGTTTCTAAAGATCGCCGCCGCGGCTGAGGCTGGCCGGCTTGCCGGCCAGCAAGCCGAAGCTGCGGTGGTGAGCGTTAATACCATCTGCGACGATAAACTTGCGTGGGGCCGCCGGAGCCCCGCAGCGCCGGAGCCGTGACAGAAACCTTGCCTGCCGCATGTTACATGCTTGCATGCATGCTGCAAGTTGCATGGTTGCTTGCATGCATGCTGCAAGTTGCATGCTTGCTGCATGCTGCATGCAACAGGCATGGACACCATTAGTGAGAATAACAAGATTGTTTTCCTGCTTGACAATAATTTACCCGCATTATTTTTGTGAACCCGGTGTTGTAATTTTGTAGGAGGGTATGTATTTTTCAAAGGTTTGAATTTTACAAACTGTCAGTCGATTAAAATGTTATTCTTCGTAATAAGTTTTATGTGAAACAAAAAATATGTGGATAAATAATATTTGATTTGTTATTCTATGATATGAATATTCTAACATTAAATTTTATTTGAAACAAAAATCGATGATTTAAATTTCTTCAAAGTAAGTATTCTGCGTATTGATTATTCTATGAAATGATAATATGAGAAAC
The DNA here is from genome assembly GCA_963082945.1 of Cerastis leucographa. Lineage (NCBI taxonomy): Eukaryota > Metazoa > Arthropoda > Insecta > Lepidoptera > Noctuidae > Cerastis > Cerastis leucographa. Next base: position 16,370,563 of record OY720358.1, on the reverse strand, counting down.
AATTTATGTGAAACAAAATTCGATTAAACAATTAGCGATGAAACAACGCACAACCATAAAAAAAAGAATATTTGAAATTATAGGTGTCACCTTGTTTCGCAGACAGAAATTTCACAGAATTTCGTTTCCCAGAAAATGTTTCACATACTATTTAGTCCCTGTATTTTTATTTCGAATATTTTTGTTTCGACTATCATTTACTTGAATGAAACATATTTTACAGAAACACAATTCAAAGAATTTTACAATCACATTTTTTTATTTGACAAACTTATCAAACAGCAGAATAATTTTCAACGAATATTGTTTGTTCGATGTATGTTTCCATGGTAATTTATTTTAACGAAATTATTAACTAAAAATTAAAATATTGTCTTTAAAAGCCAATATGTTGTACTACAAAAGTTAGTGACAGAAACGAATGGCTGCAAAACAGACTCCACGTAGTCTTGTTTGCCCTACCCCTAGAGTGTAATTTAAGCCCGCGTAGGCGCGGAGGGATGAGGCGGCCCGCGAGCTGAGGAGCAGGTGGTATCTAACGCTCGCCGCCGCGGCTGAGGCTGGCCGGCTTGCCGGCCAGCAAGCCGAAGCTGCGGTGGTGAGGGTTAATACCATCTGCGACGATAAACTCGCGTGGGACTGCCGGAGCCCCGCAGCGCCGGAGCCGTGACAGAAACCATGCCTGTTTGCTTGCTTGCATGCTTGCTTGCATGCTTGCTTGCATGCTTGCTTGCTGCATGCTTGCTTGCTGCATGCTTGCTTGCTGCATGCTTGCTTGCTGCATGCTTGCATGCATGCTGCAAGTTGCATGCTGCATGCAACAGGCATGGACACCATTAGTGAAAATTGAATAACAAGATTGTTTTCCTGCTTGACAAGAATTTACCCGCATTATTTTTGTGAACCCGGTGTTGTAATTTTATAGGAGGTTTGAATTTTAGAAAATGTCAGTCGATTAAAATCTTATTCTTCGTAATAAGTTTTACGTGAAACAAACAATAAGTGAATAAAGAATATTTGATTTGTTATTCTACGATATGAATATTCTAACATTAAACTTTATTTGAAACAAAAATCGATGATTTAAATTTCTTCAAAGTAAGTATTCTGGGTATGGATTATTCTATGAAATGATAATATGAGAAAAAAATATGTGAAACAAAATTCGATTAAACAATTAGCGATGAAACAACGCACAACCGAAATTATAATTATAACGTGGAGGATTTTAGACGTAAGGACGAGAAATTTTCTGTTCCGGTATTTGGAACGAAAATTGCTGACTTATCAAAACTAAACGCAAGTCAAGTGATCCAATTGGGTATTAGTAATTCAGTCAAGCAATCAGATCAGTTTATGCGCACCAGCACGCGTAGCATGACCACTGTGGAAACGAGTTTTGTCTACGGAAGAATCGACATAATGACAGATAGACTATGACAATGTGTCATTTTGCAGATTCTTCCGTCGACATAGCCCGTTTCTACAGCAGTAATGCTACGCTAGCTGAGAATTTCTGTGTTTTTGAATTTTTTACTTCTATAAACCGGACGATTTTAATTCATCTTTAAAAATAAATCATAGTCTTTGTGAGTGCCCCACATAAAAAAATCAGCGCGTTACCCCAACCTGTATGTCTCTGGGACCTATGGAATTTATTATTCACAGACATAACTGAAAATAGAGCACTACTTTATTCTATTAGCTTTTCAAATAACAGTCGCATGTCGCATCAAAAACCTTAAGTACGCGCCGTCACTTTACATTATCAGTTTTTTATTAACTCCATAAATAATATTATCATAGACATAATATAATATATTTCAGCAAGATTGTCATCTAATGGATTTTGTGATAATGTTTTATCTGCATTCGTTATTGAATAGAATGAAAAAACGATCATCTTGATCTTGAAGTAGTAGTTACTGCACTCTTGTCTATGGTTAGTGTTGATGTCTATTGAGTAGGTTGATGACATAAAGTTTTAAGTTTAAAATTTTCCTTTGTCTTGACTAATGCCTATGCTGTCCTCCAATACTTAAGTAGTAACGCTGTAACTTCAAATATTGTAAAACCAAATGATTTTAAAGTAGTAACCATGGAGTTTCTTGCCGATTCTTCTCCATAGGAAACGACCAACCCGAACCGTGCAACTTTTGTCGACGTTTTATAAGTGACCATTTAAGCCTATGTAAAATAAAATATTTTGATTTTGATTTGATTTGAATGTACTTTGGTCCTTACCTATCGTGTGTAGTTTGTTGTAGCTTTCTTTGGAAGGATTATAGTATGGGTAATATTAATAGAAATACAAAAATACACTTACTATGATGTAAGTTCAAGCGTTGAAAAAAAAATTCAATAACTGTAGAGGAACTAGGTAGCAGAATGACCAAATTCCCAAAGTTAACTGGTTTACCGAAACTCAATACTCCTTTCTTCACATAGCTCTTTGTGTGCATTAAACTACTGTCCCATATTTTTTCGATTTAATAAGTTTAGCGAATCACTGATATTATTTTCGTGATTTCAAAATTGGTGCGACGGAAAAAGTGGTAGATGTAATTACCAGTTACGATATACTACATAGTTTTGAACTATCAATAATTTAACTGTAGCGTACATAGTGTCGTGTGCTTAATTTGTGATATAACAAATTAAGTACTTTAACGAACAATGGACAAGAAACTTTATAGATAGGAACTTAATCTGCATAATTAGATGTAACAATACATGTTAACACGTTCATAAATTGCCCTAATCTAATTTACAATGTAGACACAGTTTGGACATTGTCTTGATTTAGACCTACCTGTTGTACCGATGTCATGTACGAATATACATCAAGGTTTATGTACCAATGTAACTAATAAATTGTTTAAAGTATTCTAAAGATATTGTAATGTGAATAGGTGCTAGAAAATAATACCCTTATCGAGTTTTATCGGAAAAAAATGTTATGTGAGGTCCATTACAATCTTTTTGTGGGAATTCTTTCATTTTATCAACATAATACATTATTTTAGGTAGCCCAAGAAGGCTAACTTTAAGATTAACTATGTGCCATATGAGACGAAATACGTCTACTGCTGGACAGGTCTGGATCAAACTTCATCTGTGCTTCGCTTTTCGCATCCAGTAAATGGAGCCGAACGAACGGACGGATGCAACCAAGCATTCTGTACATCGAACAACCATTATATACAGACTATACCAGCATAAAATGCTGGTATAGTCAGCATTCTGTTCATAAACTAAGTGACACGGTAAAAAATACTGCTGGGATTTTATTTTTGTTGTTAAAAATCACCTGTTACAGTAACGCTTGAAGTAATGCAATAAAGAAATTGTGCTGATGGATTCATGATGAAATTAAAAATGACGTTTAATTTTGCAAATAGGTTTTTACAAACACTTTTACACGTCGTCTATTTTTTAAACTAGATGAGGCCGGTGTTTCGTACCTAACTACTCTGAGAAGATACAGCCAAAACAAACTCAGAGTTCAGTCTCTTTTAAGACATAACCAGACATAATCTTGTCCAACTCATATAAGGACACATAAACAAAAGATGAAAGAAAATACGTAACAAAGTCAATATTCATGTCAAAATCATTAAAAGTCCCACTGTATAAAGGAAAGGGAATAAATAATAAAAACAGTATCTCAACTAACATGAGGACTATGCAGATAAGTGCCTATTTTGATAAAAGCCTCAAAACCACACAGATTCGAGTGGACCTGTCCAGTCAGTACAAGTGTTTGTCAGTTATCGTGTTGCTCAACTCATCACTCAAGGAGCTCATCGTTACGACGAACCTTAGCAAAGAAAGGATATTTGTGTCAGTCGCTAAATAGTATATGTTATTTTCCTGTGTTGTTTACTGTCTGTATATAAATAGTAAAATAAATTAAGAAATTCACCAAAACGTGCAATTTCAGTCTAGTACTATCAGCTGCAGCTGGAAGTCTTTAAAGATATGTGTTTATTTACGGTATTTTTTAATACCCAAACTGCCAAGAAATCGTATAAACAAAAATGTAAAAAAAAATACGGTGAATGTGAGGACAAGCAAGGTAGTTTAGATTGTCCTCACATTCACCCTAATTAAATTAAATTAATAATACTTTCCAAGAAAAAAAAGGTTCAGAAAATCATTCAGTCTCAAATTCATCCAAAAAAAATGTCAGTGTGTATAAAAAAAAGGAGTCAATAATAATCAAATTAAACCCAAAATTCCGACATTCACTGAGTAAATTGAATTGGAGCAGCTTAGTCCCAAGCCTTTTTATCTTCCAGATAGTGATAATTGTTGTAGTAGGCTTTCAGACATAGTTTCCGTCGTTTGAACGATTTGAATTTAGTTAGACTTAATGTTTGAATATCGCTCGGAAGTTTATTATAAAACGTATACATTGGCATCTAAACGTACCCCCTATATTTTTGAGCCTCGTTGCAGGAACAACAAATTTGTGTTTGTTCCTCGTATTTATGTTGTGGATATCACTGTATTTATTTAAAGAAATTAAAAATTTATTGTGCGTATAAAAAATATTCTCATAAGTAAACTGAGAGGACTCAGTAAGTATATTAATTTCCGAGGAAGTATCGGGAGCTTTATTTATAAATTGAACGAATTGCCCTTTTTTGCCAAATAAATTGCGGCATTGCCCCACAAGAGCATACTGTACGACATTACACTGTGGAAATAATTAAAGTAAATTAAACGGGCTGTTACAGTTAAGTCACGAATTTTTCTAACGGCGTATGCTGCAGAGCTTACTTTTTTTTTGTGGGCTCCACTAAAGCCTGGAACCCAAAGTTATGCCTAAGAACACTGTGTTATCTTCCGGTTTCTACTCTTCATCCTTGACACACACTGATTACACTGGTTTCCAGTTGTCTAACATGAGGTTTCGTAAATTGAATGCATTTAGATTTTTTCTCATTTAGGCGTACCTACATTATTAACGTTAAACCAATTAACAACTTTTGCCAGGGTGTTATTAACAACGTCAGTAACCAGCTGATGACGTTTGAGGTTAAATAAAAGAGAAGTATCGTCTGCAAACAATAATAATATGTCGTGATTATCCTTTATGAGGTAAGCCAAGTCATTTAAATAAATAAGAAACAAAATGGGCCAAAAATTGAGCCCTGGGATACCCCCATTCTTACTAAAGATCCGAGAGATCTTTTCCCGTTAACATCAACTCTCTGAATACTATCACTTAATATGAAGTAAGAAGATCCAGAGAGACGTTCCGGATTCTTTAAATAGTACAGGAAGGAGTCTAGGAGGTATTTTAAGTAAAATTATAACATTTAAAACGTATATTATCCGGCCTTCACCAGGTCATTGCTCTACTAAGTAAAATAAGTATAATTACCGGTATTTCATACACGTTTAATAATAATTAAATAAAACTTCCCAGAGCAAACATTTCAGTATCATCCACTTAAGTCAAAGAGCTTCAATACCAAAATAGCCACGAGCCTCCGTACAAAGCTAATACCCCAAAATTTCTCACAGAAAAGGCTTTGTTGTTCGTGTATTGATTCCTTAGCTTCCTATTATTCTCTGTCAAACTTCTATTGTATATTTATTTTTATAGATCACAAGGAGCTTGGCCATCCTTTCTAAAGGTTACAATTGTGAGCTATTTTTATTTTATATTCATTCCTTTCACAGGGACTTTATTACTGCTTTCGTAATGTTGTTTTGACTTGTTCACTTATTAAGTCGATATTTTTTGTTTTTCTCGTCAAGTTGCTTTTGAGGAAAATGAGAGGCAGGAAGAAATTCGTCAAGTAATAAGCCAGTAGCTGGATTTGTTGAAAACAAATAGACGTATTTAGATTTATACTGCTTATATTTTTTATTTGTTTCATATTATAAGACATGCGAACGTGATTTATTTATTTGTATTTGACTTGCAAATAAATAATACAAAGCTTTTGAAATATTCACATTCTTTTTATTTGCTTTGCACAATGTTAGGGAGGTGTTACAAAAAACAATATTATGGACCCTGATAGGGCATAGCAATATACATATTTTTATTAAAATTTAATTATTTATGTACACATAACTTTTTATTATTAATAAATAGTAATTTAAAAAAAAATACAATTAATAAATGCATAAAGTAACTTTAATTTAAATTCTCATTTTAGCCGTGTCTAAAGAAAATGACGACGAAACCAACAAACGTCTATCTATATCTAAATATCTATATAAAAGCGAAAGGTCACTCACTCATCACGAAATATCGAAAACCACTTGACGTATAAAGATGAAATTTGGCAGTGAGGTTGTTCATTGTTAGTAAACGTTCGCTAAGAACGGATTTTACGACAGGGCCGAATTAAGTCACAAATGATACTATTATAAAAACTCTGTGCATCTTGTGAAATGATATGTAATATGGACTGAATATCGGCTAGTTTCGCTGGTGATACGAGTACTGGCTTTCCTGACAGCCACAGGGGAACTAAATGATTGTTCCGTCAAGATTACAGCTGGTCTGCCGCAAACAGGAGCTCTCCTTATATTTACTTCCACAGAACTGCCAAGCGAATCTGGCCTTTGTAAAGAATATGAGCAATTCAATTATGAATTTATTTTACGCATAACAAAACCACTGAAACTTGGTTCCATTACGTGTATTAAAAAGTCTGTAGAAAAATGTGTAGTGTATAATGGTACTAAGTATGTGTGGACTAAGTAGTTAAAATCCTATAACTGTTTGATCAATCGAGTCTCGTAGTGCAGTGGTTCGGTTTTGCCTTTTATGTAATGTTTGTTTTTGCAGTTGGTTCTGTTCTGCTTTTAGTATACCTAGTTTCCAAGGGAAAAATCATGTGGAAGACCAACATGATTTTTTGTATAACGATTAAGACCACTTTGAATAGGGACCTATTCGTCAAAAAAAGTGTAAAACACCATTAAATTTGTAGTGTGGTTCTATTTTGCACAAATACGAACATTTTCAATTCGTCAAGTTTCTTGAGTGGGACGTTAAAAAAAAACACAGTTTAATTACATTGCCTTCTAGTCTATATTGTAAAAATATGTGAAAATTATGCGTAATATTTGTGGGTATAAAAAGGCAAAGCCAGGTTACAAGAGCTCCAAACTTTACGACAAATAATGCCCACAAATTTGTTTTAACCCTCTCTATTACGTTTTATGTTCATAATCATAATTATCAAACTAAGTACAACTTTGGGTAGTTACTTCATCCATATAGACACAGATCCGGTGAATCAGAGGGTTCCGGGGTATTATTGACATATGTATCTCCGACAGCCCTGTAAGCTCCTACGAGGCCCAAATAATATGTTTCCTGTAACATTGTTTTCAGTTTCAGGGGTTGCAATGTAAATATGTACGGAGGTATGATCCTCTTGGTCTTAAACATACCCACAGGATGCCCCATGAAGACCAAAGTAAATATAATTAACATAACATATGTAGTTGTACAATCTTCCAATCATAATTCTCACGATTTTTTCTGGGTATGTTTGATAACTATGTGTTTTTTTAGGTTGTGCGTTGTTTCATCGCTAATTGTTTAATCGAATTTTGTTTCACATAAATTGTTTCTCATATTATCATTTCATAGAATAATCAATACGCAAAATACTTACTTTGAAGAAATTTAAATCATTTATTTTTGTTTCAAATAAAGTTTAATGTTAGAATATTCATATCATAGAATAACAAATCAAATATTCTTTACCCACATATTGTTTGTTTCACATAAAACTTATTAACCAGAATAACATTTTATCGACTGACAGTTGCTAAAATTCAAACCTTTGAAAAATGCATACCATCCTATAAAATTATAACACCGAGTTCAAAAAGATAATGCGGGTAAATTCATGTCAAGCAGGAATCTTGTTATTCTCACAAATGGTGTCCATGCCTGTTGCATGCAACTTGCAACATGCATGCAGCATGCAACTTGCAGCATGCAGCATGCAAGCAAGCATGCAACTTGCAGCCATGCAAGCAAAGAAGTAGCACGCAACAGGCAAGGTTTCTGTCACGGCTCCAGCGCTGCGGGGCTACGGCGGCCCCACGCGAGTTTATCGTCACAGATGGTATCAACGCTCACCACCGCAGCTTCGGCTTGCTGGCCGGCAAGCCGGCCAGCCTCAGCTGCTGCGGCGAGTGTTAAAACCACCTGCTCCTCAGCTCGCGGGCCGCCTCACCCCTTCACGCCTACGCGGGCTTAAATTACACTCTAGGGGTAGGGCAAACAAGACTGCGTGGAGTCTGTTTTGCAGCCATTCGTTTTTTTCAATAACTTTTGTAGTACAACATATTGACTTTTAAAGACAATATTTTAATTTAGGGTTAATAATTTCGTTGAAGTAAAATACCATGGAAACATACATCGAACAAACAATATTCGTTGAAAAATAATTCTGCTGTTTGATAAGTTTATCAAATAAAAAAATGTGAGTGTAAAATTATTTGAATTGTGTTTCTGTAAATTATGATTCATTCAAGTTAATAGTAGCTGAAACAAAAATATTCGAAATAAAAATACAGGGACTAAATATTATGTGAAACATTTTCTGGGAAACGAAATTCTGTGAAATTTCTGTCTGCGAAACAAGGTGACACCGTTTTTTTAAAAGAATACGAAGAATTTGAATTATCGGAATGGGCAACTATAGTACTTTCACAAGTTATTATGCCTTGTGACTGGGACTGTAGCTTCGCGTTTTATTTTGTTTTTTTGACTTTCAAAAGTGCCTGTAATGGTCTAATTTAAATAAATGCTTTGACTTTGACTTTTATCAATTAATGATCGTGAATTTTTTTGTACCGTAAGTATATATGATTAAAAATTGCAATTACGAGTACTAAACTTACAAAGCTGAATGTGCATTTGAATGTAACAAGTGAATAGAGTTTTTTAAAGTCCATTCATCAACTAGACAGAAATAGATTAAGTATTTATTATTAAAAACTGTCAAAGATCAGCAAACAAATGTAACTTTATTTAATTTAAAAGTTTTATTAATACTTTTGCAAGATAAGATATTTCATGACTTTTAATAAAACTTTTACAAAACTTGAATAATTTAAAATTCTAAGACAGATCACAGTATTTGACTGCGCACAGTGATAGCAAAGTCGTTAATTTAATTAAGCAAATATCCACATCTGAGGGCCTACATAAGTGTCACTCATTTGCAAAACACTTTTAATGGATTTGCTAAAACTGTTTTTGCTAAAACGATATTAAAGCTTTTCAATATTTTTTAATCAAATCAATACATTTTTGATAAGACTCTCTTAGAGTGTTACTGTACCAATCGATCGATCGTCGATCGATCGATGGTACAATGGATTAGTCGAAAATCGATCGATAGGTTCACCTAGTGGAAACTATCGATCTACATCGACTAATCCATTCTACCATCGATCGATGGCATCGATCGATTGCTGTAGTAACACCCTTAGAAATCGCTGAACGCTATCACTTAATTTACACGGTTTCTAAAAATAATTTATGTGAAAACTCTCTATCTGTACTGTCTTTGAAATACATTTTAGCCATAATCACTTGTGTATAAACAGGTAAGCTACCTAGTATGTCTGATAGGATCTCAACACCGCAGTAAACAGCAGTCTCAGACGTAGTAAACAGCTCAATTGTACGAGTAAGGAATTGTACAATATACCTACGTGCCTGCCATTACATTACATCCACTTAAATACACAGCTTGAGCGTCGAGCTCGCAATCAGCCGGTAACAATTCCACGTAGAACAAAGCCGAGGTACTATGGTGTTTACTTACTTTTCTCAGGTAGGGGCCATGAAAACTATAATTAAGAATGTTCAAAAGGTCTTACAAGCGTATACTACTTTTATTGACGTCGTCGTCGAGTGTCTGATGAAAGATGGCGGAATGAGCTTGACAAAACTTGGTCTTCATTAGCCCGACAGAACTGGTTCTCACGGGGAGTGGCTTTTGCCCAGCTATGGGATAACAGTGACACAGGCTAACAGTAAATAGCCAGTTTTGCAAGTGCAGCCAGTCTTACCAGACGATAGCTCACTGGTGAAAGTGCCGAAAGTGACCCTCCTCCGGCTCATTTAGAGGACGTAAAGAACGCTAATAAAGATGTACGATCAATCGTCGATCACGTACTGAGCCAAAATAGTTTGAATCTATGTAGTAGACTGGAAGAGGGAGGTGGTCGTGGCTAAATAATAACAGCCGCACAGCCGCCGCCGTTGATCTTTAAAGTTAAGCCGTGATTGCCGAGGTGGTCCGTGGATGGGTGACCATAATTACATACCGAGTTTCCTCCGTGCCTCGGAAAGCACGTTAAGCCGTTGGTCCCGACTGTCATTTGCAGATCTTTAACAGTCGTTATGAGTAGTATGAAGCCAAAAATTTGATATCCAGTCTTGCTAAGGGGTATCGTATTACCCAGTTACTGGATTGTGGATGTCAGATAGGCAGTCGCTTCATGTAAAATACTGGTACTCAGCTGCATCCAGTTAGCCGACCCCAAGATAGTTTGGAAAAAGGCTAGGCAGGTGATGATATACTTATCTAGAAGAATGTATTACTGTTTCTAAAAGAAGATAAACCTTCATTACAGTTTACTGAAGTGGTTTGTCAGCAGGCTAGTATTCAGGGATGCGGTTGTGACAAGTAGTTTCTGTTGCATAGAAAGAAGCATAAAGCTACATATTAAGAATATTGTTGATAATAAAGTAAATAACGAAATATAAAATATTGTAGTAATAACTTTTTTTTTTAAACGTAAGGAAAAAGGAATTTCTACTGTATGTATTTTCTCGTGGGTGCGTTTACAAACATTTAAACTCACATACACTAACGGCCAGAACCGGAACCACTATCTGTAGGCCTTACAAATATTTGTTCCGTGCGGGGATCGAACCTGCGACACACAGCGCAGCAGTCAATCGCTTAACCACTGCGCCAACCGTGCAGTCAACTAATGGGACTTAGACATTCATTATTCGCAGCTATAAACTGCAAAAGCATGACTTCAAATAAAAAATGGCTGAGGCCAACTTACAAGGGCGTAGTGTTTTGCACACCTATAACGTTCATCGCTGCTTTCATTACCCCACTTTTCCTACAATCAATATCTAAATAACAATTCAGTGTACTTCACAACAATCTCCATTATTTACTGCTAGTACTAAAATAATTGGAATCGTAATTGGAGGTGATTTCTTCAAAAGGCTTGAATATCTAGTGCCTTTCAGATTCATCGACGCGATTTGCTTTTGTTTTTATCAATCATTTTCGCTTTATCGTTTAAAATAAACAAGCTGATTACTTTTGTTGTCGGTTCTCAGTCATTGAGGTGGTTTTCTTCTGAAAGAGTAAATTATTAATTAAAGAGAGCGTTTTCGGAATGTAAAGTTTCAATTAAAATTAAAATGAACTGTCTGTCCTGTAAAATTGCATTTTTGAAATCTTGGAGATTTCAAAAATGCAAGTACAGGATAATTACTCGAATGGATATTGGTTAGTACTGTGTTTAAGAAAATTTAAAGCAGTTTTAAGGTTATTTTATTAATGTGGAACATAGCAACAAGCAGGTAATTATTATAAGCAAACAGTAAAATCTGTTACTAAATGAATATTAATGACTATTGATATACTATTACACTATTGAATTACTATTGAACTATTGAATACTATTGAATTTATTCACTATTTTATTCCATAAAAAAAATCTTAGAATCGAATTAAGCACCAAAATGTTGCACCATCTTGTTTCAAAACCAGAAGTTCTCAATTCGAGGCCAAGGTCATATAAACGTCTTTTACGACTACCCTAGACATTTTTATGATCGAAAAGTATTTTTATGTATTTTCTAACTTGCCTGTTGTAATAAATAAAATATTTTCGGGTTATTAAATAAAGTATTAAACCCAGAAACAGCTTATCTAGGATTAAACAGATGGAAGAAGAATGGATAGTAAAAGTTTTATGGCTAACTTGGTTTCAGCATACTTGAAAGGCGAATAAAGCGGTCTTTATACTATCTTTATGGACAGTTTTAAGTTCTGTTTGAGACACTAAACCAGTACTGGTTTAGCACTACCGTCCTGGGCGAGATTTCTTCGGCGCCCCAAAACTGCAATTCAAATATGAAAAAAAGTCAAAGGTGTATTATATACAATAAACATTCATTAAAAGAAAAAAATATATCAAAATACTATTTTTTTTTGTTTAGATTTGAATGAACTAATTGCATGCCGTGCTCTGATCGAACGGATAGAACACTACCATTTCATTCTAGTGTTGTTAACATAACGATTTTTTCGCTTTTAGGGAATTTACAAGTAAGTTGACCTCGATCAACGAGCGAGGGAATAAGCAGGACCGCAAGGGTCGTCGCCAGCTTTTTGAGTTACGCAGGAGGGGGCAGAAGGATGAAAAAAAAAACACAGACAGTCACCTCGAAAATGTTCTCAATCCATTATTGCGTACCATAATGTAAATAGCACCTCGGATTGGTTAGATTTTCTTTACTTGTTCAGAATAATGTTCTTCTTGTTTAAAAGTACAAGTTACTAACTTCGTCGATTTATTTGAAAAGTTTAGGAACAAAAAGAAAATGTAAACTGGCCACTCCATAAAATTTCTCTAGTTAATTAACTTAGGGATTTAATTCTAAGAACAAAAAATGTAAAGCTCTAAGAGCGAGCTAAGCGAGCTCGCAAAATTTTAACACTTCACCTCCCAAGTTATAATTGCTTCGAACCTTATTGGAGTTACTTTGTCGACTTAAAGACTAAGTGTAGATTCAAGAGGAAATAGTCGATTTTTTTTTCACCCCGCTTTGCATAGGTTAGAATTTTTTCGATACAGGGGAAACTTGGTCCGCGTTTAGACATTGTAATGTCAAAATTTAAGAGAACGTAGGTAGTCGCAGGCAAAGGCTCTCAGTGAGGGAGAGCCATAATGGCACTTTACATAGTTTTGCTATATCAATACGTTTAGGCGTTTGCCTCGTAAATGATACTCATCGTATTTTCGTTTCGCATAGCAAAATGTCCTTTACAGTATAATAGTGCGTTATATACCGCTTATCACGATAGAGAATCACAATCCCATTTCCCTTAAATGACACTTACGACTAAGCCCTCGTATAGCGAAGGATCATTCTTCAGATGGGTCGATTCAAAGATACGTAGTGAGATAAAATTTTTACTTGTGCAGTTAAGCACCTACATTGCTGCTTTTGAAACTACCTAATTTACTTTGGTAATTTAAATCTACATTACTATTTTTAATACACTTCATTTGCAAGAGTTTTTCACATTAAAAAGGGATAAAAGCATTGCATTAATAAAACCAGTAAACCTATAAAATTATGATGATGATCTACTATAAAAGTGATTGTCAGCTAAGTATGTAGACTTAGCTGACAATCACTTTTATAGTAGATGACCATCATTATTTTACTTAAAGTGACTGCCTCTGTGACTTCCACAACCCAGTTAGTAATGGGTAATACTACTAATAATTGACATGGTATCATACAATGTTCTGTGGAGGAAGATGAGACTTAACACCGGGCTGCCTGTAGAGATCATCAACTTATTTAGATACTGGTATGATAACCAAAACAATTTTGTCATGTGGATGGGCGAATGCTCGGATGAATATAGGATGGAGTGTGAAGTAAGGCAGGGGGATTAACTTCACCTACTCTATTTAATTTATATGTAAATGGACTGATTGAGGAGCTCAGCAGTGCTGGTGTCGGTTGTTCAGTGGATGGTGTTTTTACGAACAATATTAGCTATGCTGATGACATGGTGCTGCTGGGCCCCTCAATCAGTTCCGTGAGGTCGCTATTGTCCATATGTGAACGGTATTCAGTGGCCCATGGGCTCAAGTACAATGTTCAGAAGAGCGAGCTGCTAATTTTTAAGGCTGGGTCTAAAACCTACCGTGTTCCTCCGACGGCACTAAATGGAACCGTTCTACAGCAAGTGTCCAAATTTAAGTACTTGGGTCACTGGGTCAATGAGAATCAAAGTGATGATATGTACATGGATAGGGAGCGCAGGGCATTGTCGGTAAGGGGTAATATGCTGTCTCGCAGGTTTGCGCGATGCTCACGTGATGTAAAAGTCACACTATTTAAAAGCTATTGCCAAACGTTATACACGTGCAACCCGTGGAGCAATTACACTAAAAAAGCCTGCAATGCCCTGCGCGTCCAGTATAACAACGCGTTCAGGGGTTTTTTGGGGCTCCCATGGCGGTGCAGTGCCTCCGGTATGTTCGCCGACCACAGCACGGATGGCTTCCAGGCGGTGCTACGCATAAGAACAGCGTCCCTGCGGTCCCGGGTAAAAAGTAGCACCAACACACTTCTGAGCGTGGTGTCGGACAGAGTGGACTGCCAAATCCTGAGGCATTGGTCGCTCATGCATGTCCAAAATAATATTAATTTTAAATTTTACTAACATGGCTTTAAGTACCCATCTCCCTACTAACATAATATGGACTTATATCATTTAATGTGTGCTAGTCTGAAATAAATATTTTCTATTCTATTCTATAATACGATACCCCTTAGTAAGACTTGTTGTCACATTTTCGAGACACTGACTAGGCAAGCACTAAACTAGACTTTAAAGTAGATGTTATGATAATATTTTTTGATTAAAAATCGAAATGGGGCTCAAACTCAAGTTGTTATCATTAAGGGTAAAACATAAACAACACGTTTGTTATTCGCGAAGTATTAGGCAGACGTAGTTTTGTCATAAATTAGGGTTTTAATCTAGACTTCTAAAAGCTCTCGAACTTTGGAGGTGAATTACGAAGTCACAGTAATACGCTATTCTCTCCCTCTCACAAGCGTAATTATTTCCTAACGGTACACGTACCTAATTGGGATGTGGTTTAGCACTAACCTTCATAACTGGGTGAGTGGGTACAATTGTATTGCATTAGTAAGACGTGTTCATCAGTGATTGTATAAGGATTTTAGGCCTGAGAAACACCGTATGGAAGTACAATCATGATAACTGGTAGACATTTAGCAAAATTCATAATGTAATTTTTTATCCATAATCTTTCCTCGCTTCACATGTATGACTGCACATTTGTCCACACCAAACTGCACGGTTGGCGCAGTGGTTGAGCGATCGACTGCTGCGCTGCGTGTCGCGGGTTCGAACCCCGTACGGAACAAATATTTATATAATATTATAATATATTCCTTTATTTCTCCTCACAATGATAAGCTTATTCTAGGTTTCACATATATTTTTTTTTTTGCAATGTGAGGAGCTGGTGTTTGAGTGAGGCGTAAAATGCCTGTATTACAAATCACCAGGTCCCCACCCCACGGAAGAACAGAAAGTTTTACTAAAAAAATATATTAAATTACAATCCAATGTTATGGAGATTTACGAATAAAAACTTATTATAATTTTGGGGGTAGAAGTTAAAAAGAAACTATCAACAAAAAGTTAATCATAGCGCCTGAGTCTGTGTGAATGTGTGTGACTATGAGTGTGTCTTAAGTTAGTGTGTAGTGTTGAGTGTCAGGTGTCGTGTGCCGATGTGTACGTGAGAGAGTTTTGGTACAAGGTATAAACTTATATCGTTCTAATTTAATTTGAATGAAGTAGACTTTCTATGGACTTTGTATGGCCTACAGATAGTTGTTCCGGGTCTGGCTGTTTGTGGATGTGAGTTTAAATGTTTGTAAACGCACTCACGATACAGGAGAAATTCCTAGTGTGGGGCAACGAAACAACCTGGCGGTACGAACAGTTTCTGTTACCTTCAGTAGCTTCATAAGTTGCACATACACTGATAGCTGGCTCAAGCACCTGAAACAGAGAGAGCATCCGACCACGGTTCGGACCCCATAATATGCGCGCATGACGTTGTCATTACTCTTGGACTCAGTCCATCGCATGCGCGACACATTTCCACCAGCAGCCAGAACCTGTTCGAGGCCTGTTCCTCGTCGTCGTGGTGGTGATGGCGTTGACGTTGGGGAGTAAAACTTGTCGCTGGTGCTCGACACAACTCCAGCGACCGGCGACGCAGCTCCTACGGATGTGGCGCGCTCCGGCGGATTCGAGGCGGAGCCCAGCGACGAGCCCGGAGATGGTCACTCGCCATCTGCCTGTCATCATCGGTGACATATTATATTATTATTATTATATTATCTGTCGGTGTATCTTCCACCCTCTACAAAATATATAAAATAAGATTGTGTAAAAATCTAGTGCTAAGGCTCATTGTTTTTTGTTAATAGCTTTTTAATATTGTACCATTGTTATGCGAACTGGATAAAATTTTGTTTTATTATTTACTAAAATCCAAACTTTAATAAATAGTTAACAATATATGTACTCACTTAACACAGAAAAGAAGAAAGGAACAGAAAATAGGTACAAAGGTAATGTTTACTTGTCAAGAAATCTCTTCCAGCATACCTGCGAAAGGAGATACTAAAAAAGAGATATTGACATACGTGTGTAAAATAAGAAGAGAAAATGGAATACATAAAGCACATACTAACTCACGTATACATACAAAGACAAAATATATAACAATAATATAAATGGAGGACGGTCCTTCGATACCCAGGATTTCGACGAATCCAGGGGAACAATGAGCCTGTATGGATTAAACGGGGAATATTTCAGGGCGACAGTCTGATTCCCCTGTGGTTCGGTCTAGCCCTGAATCCTCTAAGCAAATTGCTGGAGAATTCAGGTCTAGGCTACCGGTTGAGGAGAGGTCATTTTTCACCTTCTTTACATGGATGATCTTGAACTCTTTTCCCCCAACAAATTGCAACTGATCGAGCTACTAAAAGTAACTGAAAATTCAAATAGCCAGACCCGGAACAACTCTGCCTGTACATCATAAAAATATCTGTTTCGTGCCGGAATCGAACTCGCAACACGCAGCGTAGCAGCCAATCACTCAGCCACGGTGCCAACCGTGTAGTCAAAACTAGTCTTTCAAAGCAAAAAAATATTAGTTAGTATTCCTTCTTAATAACTGTAAAGGTACCAAATATTAGTTGGGAGATGTTCACCAAACTACCTTAGAAACTCCTTCGAAGTTACGCTAGAACGTTCCCTTACATAAGCTTGGGCGACATACCTGACATACTTCCCGTGTTCAAGTTTATCGGGCAAGGTCAACCAAGGTTAACTTCGTAAGTGCTGAAATATTGTAACCTTACATTTTCATGAAAATAGTTGTTACTTTAATGAGGTTTCTTCTGTAACTTTGCTTTTAGGTACGGTGTGGTATAACGTAATATGTAAAGTTGGGTTATTGGGTTTAGACGGTATTTAAAGTTAGAAAATAAGTGAAGTTTTAAACGACTTCAAAAAGGAGGAGGTTCTCAATTCGATTGGTATTTTTTTTAAGTATGTAAACTCATTACGCTGAGATTCATGATCCGATTTACGTGATTCTTCTTTGGGTTGATGCGGAATAGTTGCCATTTGGTAGTTTTATGAAGATTTTTCTAATTTATTTATGTACATTTTTCACTATGTACATTTATTTCTCCGTGATTACTGGACCGAGTTAGATGATTTTGCATTAATATGATAGAGAAAGCTTGCCCTGTGGGCCCATATGAATTTTATTATCTTTGCTTGGGTACTTTTTGTGTCGTCCTCTTTATTATGCATTTTGTCCTTTGTCGTATGAATGTATATCTATGTGCTGGTGTCTAGTTACAATTTAAAAATGATACTTGACTAGGATTTATGTGAGATACCACAACTCAAAAGGGTAAAAACGTTTTATTAGACAATACTTTAAACTTGGTGGATATGTCATACTTCGTTAAATGACGCGATGTTATCACTGGCGATGAAGGTGAAGATGTCCACAGTTGGGAAGATTAATACTATACTCCTTTATAATATCATGCCAGTAACGTACTAGCATGTGGAAGTCAGATAGTCAGTCTCTGTATACAAGACACTGCTATTCAACTTCATTCGGTTGGACTGATAGCCGAGCGCAACAAAGTTGTCAAACGTTGTCAGTTGTGTTAATTCCCATGTAATAGCCTTTTAATACAATATCATAACTTTGAGATTAAGATATTTAAGGATAAATTTTCCCGACGTAAACAGTGAACAAAAAAACTGTAAAAAAATATTTTTCTTTATTGATCCTTGAAAGTTAAAACCCGTTAATTTATAAGCACTCTCTAACGATTGGAGTTAAGCCTTTGAACTTTATTTTAATCAAAACGTTCATTGTTGATCTTAACTTGAACTTCAGTAATTAACCTATCGATCCGAATATTTTATAAAAAAAAATTTAAAGCAAAGCTAAGTGTGAAAACGGGCGGAGTGGTGTCGTGATGTGCAAGATTCAACCAATCACAGGACAGACGAGAGACGTGATGTGGATTTCGACGAATATTATTGGTTGATGCCTTCAAGTCTCGTCTCATCTCCACTTTAGAAAGTTCAAGACTATAAAAAATAAAATTCGTTTATTTCAGGTCATTGACCCATATAAATACACTTTTGTCAATATTTCTCAATCCATGTTATCAAAAAAAAAAATGATTGATTTATTATTAAAAAAAACAAGTTAATTAAATGACGTACAATATGAAATACAAATGAATTAATTAAAGTCAAATCAAATCAATTAATGTCAATCCAAAGAATAAAATAAAAAAATATATTAAAAAAAAATATAATAATAGGTATGGCAAAGAATAAATTTAGGAATGAAGTTATGCCAGAAGCAAAAATTATGAAATCCTTATGACATGAAATCAATTAATGGCAAAAGGCACTGATCAAAATAAATTAAAAATAAAAACAGAATTAGTTATGACAACGAATTAAATTATGGAATTAAGTAATGTCAGAATCAAAAATTATAAAATCCAAAAGACATAAAATCTACATATATTAAATGACAAATCAAGCACCAACATTATGCCTGCTACAACAATTTCCTACGTAGGGGCAATCCAGTCGCTGAGCAACCATCGTTAGGACAGTGTTGGAGCTAGTCCGCACCCTGCGCATCAAGGACGCGCACAGCTTGCGCATGGTGGTGTGGAAACAGTCGGTGCGCGCTTCCGCAAACATGGCCGAGGCGATGCGAAACTGAAACTGAAGATGGCCTGATTTCAAGAAAATGGAGACAAGCGGAGCGAAGAGGAGATGTCATATTGGGCTCATTCTTTTTTCTTTTAAAGTTCGCACTGTCCCTATAAAGATTGTCTAATAGTTATGGCTATCAGCGATCGGACTGTAATTTTAACCATAAAATTGGCAATATTGCTACAATTTTAGTGTATTATCTTTCGACATGGCATCTGTCTCTCGTCTCTCCTATGTTTGCACGAATCTTGTGTGTGCATCCTCCTCTCCGCTCCGCTCCGCTCCGCTTCGCTCGTGTCCGCTTTTGTCTAAACCGGGCCTTAATGTTTTGAAATGTTTTGTAAGGACTTTGATGTCTTCATGAAGTATAATGAATGGAAATGTTTTGATAATGGTTGTGTTAGATTCCTCAATAGTAAATTGTATAGTTTTAAGGAGTTGTTTTTTTTTATTATTTTGTAACTTTGTTTTGTTAGGTATTTGGTTTAACGAGGGTTTAAAAGTTTTATTTTTATCGTATTACCCAGTTACTGGGTTGTGGAGGTCAGATAGGCAGTCGCGTCCGGTTAGACTGGAAGCGGACCCCAAGATAGTTTGGGAAAAGGCTAGGCAGATGATGAGGGTATAAAAGTTTATGTACTTATATTTTTCTTGGAATTTGATATGTCATGCCCGATATGATATTTTTTAGTCCCATATTACCTAATGGACCATTTACATATGTAAACCAATACATAGCAAGCCTATCCAGAGAGGCTTATAAACTTTGGACCCGTGGGTGAGTAAGTTATAATAGGATATGAGTACTATGTGGAGTGAGCTCCTAGTTGCCACTAAATGTATTCTCAGAGCGGAATATTGGAGGCTCTGAAGAATATTTATGAATCCTAGCATAGTTATTTGAATTCATTAACCATTTTCTATTTTTAAACTATCATAAGTTTGTGGCTCTAAATGAAACCTTTTGTTAGATACTTTTTGTTACGAGTAACTTACTGGTTTAAATATCAAAGCCTAATCATTTGTGACGTTTACATATAAATACTAAAATATATAATATTTCTGCTTTGGTAAACGTCTCGTCTGAGAGCAGCGGTGGCCCAGTGGTGGCAGCACCGACTTACAAGCAGTAAGCCGTGGGTTTGAGCCCAGGCAGGCGCATTACTTTGTGTAATTTATTTCATCACCGCTGCCCTCAAAAACGGTGAAGGAAAACATTGTAAGGAAACCGGCATGTCCTAAAACAAAAAATCGAAGACATGTGACATCTACCAACCCGCACTGGGCCCGTGTGGCGGATTACAGCCCACTCGCTCTCATAGAGAGGAGGCCTACGTCCCAGCTGTGGGAACATTATAGGCTGATGATGAAACGTCTCAAATGCATTAATTAAAATAATTTCTTAAATAGTAAGTTCGATGCAGTGGTCCAACTAGTATTTGGGAGAAATAATTTTGCGTATCGGTACATACGGTTCGCACGGCGACCAATTAAACTATGCAAAACCAGTTAAAGTGGATCTCTCATTGTACGGGAAATCTACGTAAAGCGAGGCCATGTTACACTGGAAACTTATGCCTTGATATGTCACCGCGTCTACATGGTCAGTCAGTCCTTCGGTCGTCAGCACCACTTATACCTTGGACTCGCAGATTTAATAAAGAAATTGACAGTTGTTTGTTATCCTTATTGTGATGGATTCAGTGGTATGAGTCAAAAGAAAACGTTTAGTTTATTAATTTGATGGGGTTGGAAAAACATCAATAAACTTATTCTTAAGTTAGAACATTATTCTTTAAGACAGAGACGTTTTGTTGTGCCACATTACCACGATAAATCTTGGGACAAATACAAACTATACCTACATAATAATGGGAATACCTTTGGTGCTCAATGTATAGCTGTGCTATAAAAACCCCCGACTGACAAAACCTCTAAAAAACCAAAAATAAAATTAATCCAAGCGTCGTAGCGTCAGGGGTCCGCTTTGTTTGTATATATATTTTTATGTACTAAGCGGTCTACTTAGCGGTCCCCCGACGCTACGACGCTTAGATTAATTTTATTTTTGGTTTTTTAGAGGTTTTGTTCGTCGGGGGTTTTTAAAATTTTTGGTTTAATTTTTATTTCATGCTTTTTAAACTTAAATTTTTTTTTCTTAGCCTTGACTGTCCCACTCCTGGGCATAGGTCTATTCCCGTCCATTCCTTCCACTTTTCTTGGTGTTGCGCCTCTTCTCGCTTATTAACGAAAACAAGGAAAGATATGAATTAAAAAAAAAAACTTGAGCTTATAGGGGGGGGGGTGTGCAGCCTACCCCCCTGGCGATGCCCATGGTGAGAAAGTGACAAGAATTCAAATTCCCAATCAACTAGACCCGTAGAAGTTGTTTAAATCCCTTCATCAACTAGAAAAGAGGTGATGAGCTTCAAACGGCTGAGCAGATTTTCTCGAAACATAGCTAAGAACACTCTCGATTAAAATACCTTTCAAATGACACCAATTTTATCAAAATCGCTTCATCCGTTTGGGAGCTACGATGCCACAGACAGACACACAGATACAAAGATACACAGATACACACGTCAAACTTATAACACCCCTCTTTTTTGTTCGGGGGTTAAAAATAGGTGCTCAAACGGGAATAATACTCCTAATATACAATGCACCTTCGTTCTAAATAAGTGGTTATAGAAAATTATTCTCAAACTTCTTAGTGATAAATAACAGGCTACTTGAGTAGTAATAGGCACGAGTGATTTCGTCCGTTATATTTGACAAAATATAAAGGTTCCCAACTATTTATTGTCTTTAAAGTTTTCGAGGCAATTTGCTAAGTGAGTAAAATTAAATCATCCTAGCCTAGCCTTTTCCCAAACAATCTTGCGGTCCGCTTCCAGTCTAACCGGACGCGACTGCCTATCTGACCTCCACAACCCAGTATCTGGGTAATTTAATACGATACCCCTTGGTAAGACTGGATAGTAAAATGATGATAAATGAATGAATGGAAGTGAGTAAAATTAAGTAAATACTTTAATATTTTCCAAGTATACACGGTGTAAATCACCTCATCACGAAGCCGTCAACCAAGCATTCTGTACATGAAACTAAGTAACTTTACGCAAAAATTTTTGCTGGGAAACGACTTTTTTTTTGGGGGTGTAAAATCATGTTTTGTGGTAGAACTCAATGTAACGCACTCAAAACATTGTGCTGATGAACGGATTGAATAGTACGGGGGTCGTGAAGGTATTTAAAATAAAAATCTCATATTAAAAAACTTGTATTTAAAAAATACTTGTCAAAAAGTTGGAAGTTTGACCCCTAATATCTCCGTAGAAGGTTCCCAGGTATGGTGTAGAACAAAAAAAATACCGCAATGACAGGGAGAACCAGTGCCTTTCGGCTTCGTTAAGAGGTGTTTTACACCCTTTATACAAAAAAGGAGCCTACTCAAGAGCACTTTCACAAATATTTGACTGACACAAACTTAATTGTAACAATGCGTCACGTCTTCATTATCCGCGCGCGTATCAAAAGACAAACAGTGTTTTAACGTGAACAAGCAACGGCAGAACAAAAGATCCATAGAGTTGTGTCGTCAAAGGAAGACGCTTCTATTCAACATACCTACGTAAAACAATAGAGACGGTGCGAGAGACTTTCAAATCGTTTTTAGGGCACGAGTATACTGGGTATAGCCTTGGAAACCTAAATGCCCAGAATTTTTTGTTCTGATTTTTCAGTTGTCGTGGACATTATTGGTAACTTATACTATCACTTATGGGATATTTTCCATGATTATCTTTGTATCGAGTGCCAGTGATTCGCGTAGTTTCCTAAGCGAACCACCAAAAATACAACAAACAAAAAAAGGTAGACAGATTTTTCTGCTCTTAATTATTTTTCATCCACCCGCATTCTCCAGGCATCCCGCGATCATGGCGCTTCTGAGAAATTCTTCATGGAAAACCCAATCATAATCTGCTCGACCCGGGAATCAAACCTCATGCTTAACAGTCTGATACGCTATGGTCACAAGCAAATTTCCTAAACAGTAATATCGCAACACACAAAGTAGATACAAGTCCAATATATCAAAACCATAGCTTATTTATCACATTTGCAATTCAACAGCCTGCTTCCCGCTAATTGCGTTACATTGACAAACAATGCATTCGATTGCGAAGTAAATAGTGAATCAGAGCCGTGTTGATGATTTGTGGCTGATGTATTTCACGAGGTCGGTATTCAACTAATGATTCTGGTACTGAGTATTGTTTAGTTTAGATACACGTTATCGATAAAAAGCAGTTTACTAGCCATTTTACAGTTGCATTGTAAAGGATCAAAGGAAAGAGCGGGGGGCGTCGGGCGGCAAACATAGTCGGTCACTTTGTGTCGCAGTAATTACCAACTTTAGATTTAACGTTCATCAAACTCAGTCCTGCAGAATTTGATATCACGTGTAAGGTGATGGTCAAATTAATGATAATTATTGTGTTTGGGTTATAAGTGAGCTTAGGCAGACACATTTTGGCAGAAAAAATCCAAGTCATATAGGGTATCAGTCAGTAACTCATAATATAAGCAAAACATATTCGGGTAGCGCGTTCCACAACTTTATTGATGAGACAGCATATGAATTTGACATAAAACTGGTACGGTGTAAAGGAATTTGGAGGACTAGATTTTTGGAAGCTTTGCTTAGCTTAGCTTTTTGGTTACGACTGTGAGAACTGCCCAACACTTTGAAATAAGTAAAACTTCAGTTCTCAGTAAACTTCAGTTTGATATAAGTAAGAGAAACTTCTCACAGCTCCTTGCTCCGTTGTTCAAACCAACTAGTCAGTTATTCTCAAAGCGTAAAGTAATAAAAACTATGACGTCATCGAGAGTGTGAGCCAAGCTTTGTTCCATCAGCGGAGAAAATCTCAAAGTGTTTCCACTAACTTGTTCAAATCTATTCAGAAACTTGCCGTTATGGATACTATTGAGAGAAAAGAAACATTTGTTAATGTTATGCGGGATTTAAAATATAACAAACAGTATTTAAATTGCTACAGCGGTAAATGCAAAAATCAAGTGGAATCCTTGGATCAAACAGTCGCAGACATGTGACATGTACCAACATGATACTGAATAATATAGGCTGAATACTTATGCACCTTTTTTTTTCGGATGGGAAATCATCAAATGACTGCTGCCGCTCTGGGCGGAGCAGAAGGGAGTGTCAGACTTGTACTGACTAAAACCCATTATGCTCATTCTTAGCTCTTTGTGTTCCAGGGCTACTGTATCTATTACGAACAGCCCCGCAGCCCTGGCATCGGCCCTCTCAGACCCCTTCCGATTTGCTGTCATCTCCTTGAGGCGCGCGTGGAACACGAAAGCGCCGTCTACACGGCCTGTCGTCATAAGACGGACGTACGGTGAGCTAGCCCATTACTAACCGTCCACATACTTATGCATCTTGAATAAAGAATAGATAGGACCACCATATTACAAAATACGTTATTAATTAAAGCGTTTATAAGAATTATTCTCTACTATAATATAATCTCTCTCTTCTAATTTTAAAAGTAGTTAAACTGTCACAAACAACTAGCTACTAAGGTTGTTGTAATATTTATGTACAGGTAAATTCTACAGTCCAATCCTCAGTTAAAATCTCTTGGCCGCGTTTATGGTACCCGCGGGAAATTATGGCGTATGTACTCAAGGTCACCCGGTCAAGGTCTTCGCAGGTCGCTGTTTTGTAATGGAGAGTCGTAAAAAAGTTACGTACTCACTCGTAGTAGGTTTCATGTTTGTACATGTTGGACTTGGATAGTTTCTTTAATTAGTAATGAAGTTTTAATAATAGTACACCCTAATCCTAGTAGAAGGAGGAGCCTGTGGCTGATTATTTCTAGAAACTAACTCATGAATCCTTATCCAAATACAAACTCCTGTTTGGCAAATTCAGTAACAAGTTACGAAGATTAAATCGGTATCGAATTGTTTGCTTTCATGCGTGCAGACTGTCATATGAAAATAGTTGGCGGTTGATGTACAGATCAACAGAATAATCGTAGTTTGTTTTTCTTATTATTAGTTGTTATTGTGGCTATGTTGATGTTGGTTTGGTTCGAGGGTTGGAATTGGAGGCTGCCAGATGAATAAATACAAATACATACAAGGAGGTACAGCTATTGGACTGCCTCGTTGTATTTTATTCTACAAATTTTAGTCCCAGGTTGGTAAAAATGGCAAGGAGTTTCGTTCTGTTTTTTTTACAGTAGCGACCGACACCCATTTAATAGGTTATTTTTATTACGTGGGCCTGATATAGATGATATCTATTTAAGTAGTTTATATTGTAATTTAACTTATTTTACCGGTCGGACAAAACACACGCCATAGAACTAAGTAACAAATGAGCCGTAAGTCTTCACAATGTTATATTTCGCGCACTAGTGCGTTAAAACTTTTCTCACTATAATTCACCAGAAAAATTACAGTAGTCAGTCAAACTACATCAAAGGTAACCTTTAGAATTCTATTCCACTTGACATGAACTTAAGTGCGCCGCAATAGTCATCGAAATCCGATTACCCGTTAAGCCGTGACTAACAAATAGATAAACTGACTATAAAATTTATAATATTAGTAAGAATAGAAAATGTCATTGATATAAAAGGAAAAGGAGTGAATGTCAAGGCTGACATGGGAAAATGAGAAATAAAATAGTATTGGGTCGACCCCAATTAGCATGGGACGAGGGCAGCACAGGATGGCGATATTTAAAAGAAAAACCTTTGACACTTAAGTACCCAAACTTTGCCTTCTGTGGGTACCGTTTCCTTGTACTATGTTCTAAGTAAATCGGTACTACAGAGTAGTTTGTCCTAGCGCCAAAAGTTGCAAACATTACCGCGAAAACCCTCTCGTCCCTTTATTATCTACTCTTAAACTTAGTTGCACATAACTCGTACTATACGTCGATTCTGTAAAATTCAGACAAAAACTCGCATCTCACATCGCTATCCACTGTCACTTCGCGTAAGGTTCAAAATGACCGATGACCTTACAGAATGTCACTTCTTACGTCATCTCATTATTTGTCCGTCAAAATCTCCCTGTTAATTTAGTTCAACTCGCTGACCCGCTCGTAAGGGTGGCGCTAGTGTTAACTCGAATTATCAACCGGGTTTTTAGAATGCCAATCAAAAAACTCACAGCGGATTCAGATTCGCAGTTTTAAGTGAGGTCTTACAGAATCACACTGGCTCTAATTGATTATTAGAGTTCCTTAAATATAGGTTTCTTTTTAAGTATGTAAAGTTAGATAATTAGTTTCGACTTATCCCGAAGAAATGCCAAACTTAAGTGGCAGTGGCCAGGGCTCGCAGAACGGACGGGCGATGGGGCCGAAGAGTTCTGGTATGGCGACCGCGAAACGAAAGACTATGCGTTGGAAGGCCTCCCACTAGGTGGACCGATGACCTGGTAAAGGTTGCGGGGATCCGCTGGATGCGAGTCGCATGGGACCAGTCAATGTGGCGACACTTGGGGGAGGCCTATGTCCAGCAGTGGACGTCTTTCGGCTGAAATGATGATGATGTAAAGTTACACTAATCATCTGCCTAGCCTAATTCCGAGTATGTTGGGGTCGGCTTCTATTATAACCAGACGCAGCTGAAAACCAGTATTTAACATGGAGTGACAGCCTGTCTGACCTTACTCCTACCACGTAAAAAATATTAACTTGTCAATAAAACAATGGTTGTGGCAGGCGTTAAAGTAGCGTCACTGATATAGGCTATATTTAAGTAAAACACCAAGTATCATCTAACTAAATAAACGATCGAAGGTACAGCAATTCATCATTTTCTCGCTTTAAAAATAACAAGAGGTAATCTTATAACCGGTGGGTGGGCAGCATGATTACTTTTCAGCGAACCTCAAAAGGTCACGCTTCCGATTCTTTTCATTTTCTTTTGCATAATAATAGGGAAACACGCCATCTTTGAATCAATTTCGAGGGGCTTTTCTTAGTGCCAACTTTCTGGCCTTGGTTCTGAGAAAGGATCTTTTGGTTTGCTAATTTTTCAAGAGGCTGGTGAAGTGAAAACGCTGGTAAGTTGAAATTTGGACTTCTTAGGTTCGGTATTTATGAGAGATTTAAACATGAACATATTGAACATGATATTGAGAGCAGCGGTGGCCCAGTGGTAGCAGCCCCGACTTACGAGCAGTAAGCCGTGGGTTCGAACGCAGGCAGGCGCATTACTTTGTGTAATTTATCTCATCATCGCTGCTCTCAAAAACGGTGAAGGAAAACATCGTGAGGAAACCGGCATGTCCTAGAACCAAAAATTCGAAGACATGTGATATCTACCAACCCGCACTGGGCCCGTGTGGTGGATTACAGCCCACTCCCTCTCATTGAAGAGGAGGCCTGTGTCCCAGCAGTGGGAACATTATAGGCTAATGATGATGATGATGATTATATTGAACATGGGAAGAATCTGTATTCATATAATACTACTAATCACTTATATTGAGAGCAAAATTTGGTCATTTGATGCATCATCAAGTTTGGGTCCAATATGGCATTTACACTGGCCTTAGCCCTAAAGAAACCTTACCGTGACGGCATCCTTTACCTTAAGAGCCTTTACGCCTCACGACATATAATACAAAATTTCAAGTCCCCAATTTCTTAAATGATTTTTAATGAAACTTCATACGCATAAGCAGGCTACATAGGTCGACAAATAGTGTTATAGCTAAATTAGACCGATTATAAATTATCTATAGAAACAGAAAATTCCAATTATCTTGTTCTTAAAAGACATTTGACAAAAATGTTTTTAGTAACTTTTTAGACCTATGTATCCTGCTTATGCCTATTAAGTTTTGTTAAAATCGGTTTAGTCATTTTGGAAAATAAGAACTTGAAAATTTGTATTAAATGCCGTAAGGTGTAAATGCTCTTAAGGAAAAGATCTTGAAACTCAAAGGGCAGGGGTAACAAACGATTTCTTCGCACTCCGGTAGCGATTAGCAACTCACTCAGTTCATTTTGTTAATGTTATCGTTATGGCCAATCAGGGTACCGGAACATTCACACAATGTATTTTGATTCAAGTGTGAATGAGATTGTAGCCTTAGGCACGCGAACCCGGAACTGACCGGCAGTAATTTGGCGGTCAACCAATAGTAATCTTTATTATACAAAAACATGGTTACAAAATTGTGTGAAGTCCCTGACTCCTGTGCCCGCTGATATAATGCGGCGGTGGTGTGGTGTTTTACTATGTGAAATAAACATACCTTTCCAATTATATTATGTTGCCTCGTGGCCACATAATAACAGCCGCACTGACCGATGTTGGTGAGGATGGGTGACCATTACCTACATACACCAACCATACACCAGTGTTTCTCGGCTCAAGCACTTTTTAGTAAGAAGCTTTTTTACGAGTAAGTGATTTGTTTGTGTCTGAATGTATTTTTTGTTGTTTTTTACTGTACTTTTAGTTTGTAGTTTTTAAGTTTCATAACTTTAGTTTATAGGTATTTTGTACCTAACTTTTTCGTTTGTTGTTTTTTTTTGTTAGTAAGTTTATCTGCGGAAACTTGTAAATGGCCTTCAAACCCGTATCGTTTAGGAATGTTGTTTTTACTAGCTGTAAGTTTCCCAAATAGCATAAAATAAAATAAATAAAATAAATACCAAGTTTGCTTCGGAAATCACATTCAGCAGTTCGTCCCTGTTGTTATTGGTAGATCTTTGAAAGTCGTTACAGGAACGTTTGACTGACAGTCGTACCAAGAGGTATCGTATTTACCCAGTACTAACTGGATTGGGGAGTCAGATAGGCAGACGTTCCATGTAAAATACTGGTATTCAGCAGTATTTGGTTTGACTGGAAGCCAACCCCAATATTGTAGGGAAAAGGCTAGGCAGATAATGATGATAAAATTACCAGATTCTTGAGGGCAAACTAGGACTTTCAGAAAACCGCTATAGACAGCGCTGGCTGATGACGATTATCACTTTCCTGTCAATATGCTTAAACTTTTTAAAGTGAAACTTTTATTACATTGTTCGTCTGTGTGTTGCATGTCGCGTGATGGTCGGCCGAGGAGTAGGGATAAAGTGAAAGGCGCTCGTCAGAGCAACCAAGGCCAATATGGCGGCGCCTATAGTTCGCAGCAGCTGACCGTGTAGTGTATAGACTATTACTCATTTGTGTCAGTGCTCCACGCTATTTTGTTTGTTTTTGTCAGTGTTTAATGTAAATGTTGTCAAATTTTTAGTTAAATGTCCATAGTTTGAAAAAAGTTTCACTTTTACCGTGGTTTCATAAAACCACACAATCCTTTTTTTTTGTGTAGCCTAGTCTGGTAATCTAATCTTGTCAAGGAATGTCAAACACCATTCCACTAAACCCTTACATTTTCACATCACAATTGATAACATAAAATAATAACATCGACCAAAAGGTTCACAACCATATTTCGCCACGTTTAAGCCTCATCCGTTGTTACCATCAACCGGGTACAAATTCCTGACGGATAAATCCAATAAAATGCATGACCCGGAATTCGAATCCAGGACCTCATCATGCTCTACAGTCACGACTGCGTCCACTTGACGAACGACGCAGTTACAATTGATTGTTTTTACTTTATTTGACGTTTCTCAAAGTCACCATTACATTTATTTGCTGAAATCCTAAACCAAAGCTAACGCGACTTCCATTCATTATGCCAAACCACATCATGACATATTACTTAAGAACTATATTCTGATGGAAGTTTTGCTTATAATATACAAATTCCAAACATGTTTAACTTTGATGAGAATCCGCTCGCTAATGCAGCTCATTCGGTAGAGTAGTAATTAACGTGTTTTAATTAATAGTGGAAGGTATGTACTAATGTTATTAGTTCCGGGAACTGGATGCAAACAAGTAATATGATATCCCCTAGATATATATCTTGCTTTGCGAGACGGCTGACGTCATCGCCTTTTCATGTTCCGGAATCCGTGAGCTCGGCGTTGGGTACCTTTATACCTGCGTGACAGCGCATAAATAATAAAAATATACCTTGGTGTCACAATCAGCTAAGATGACTAATGACCAACTTGTGGCACGCTAGATGTTATCTTTCAGGGTCCAAAGTTCCGGTTGACAATACCGTGCAAAGTTCCGGCTGACAATACCATCCAAAGTTCCGGCTGAGACACAATCGTAAGTACTGGCTGACAACACCATCCAAAGTTCCGGCTGACGTCATCGCCTTTTCATGTTCCGGAATCTGCGAGCTCCGCGTCGGGTACCTTTTATACCTGCGTGACAGCGTATAAATAATAAAAATATGCCTTGGTGTCACAATCAGCGGAGATGACTAATGACCATCTTGTGGCACGCTAGACGTTATCTTTCAGGGTCCAAAGTTCCGGTTGACAATACCGTGCAAAATTCCAGTTGACAATACCATCCAAAGTTCCGGCTGACAACACCATCCAAAGTTCCGGCTGACAACTTACATCATCCAAAGTTTCGGCTGACGTCATCGCCTTTTCAAGGTCCGGAATCCGCGAGCTCCATGTTGGGTACCTGTTATACCTGTGTGGCAGCGCATAGATAATAAATACTAAAACTATCCCTAAGTAACACTGGCTGTCAGGATTTTGGGCCAACCCAGTTAGTACTGGGAAATACGATACCCCTCGGTAATACTGGTTGTCAGATTTACCGGTATCTACTGTCAAAGATCTTCAAATGAGCCGGGACCAAGCGGTTAAAATGCTTTCCGAGGAACGGAGGAAACTCGGTATGTAATGGGTGCTTACCCATCCACGGACGTTCACAACCAAGTGCGGCTTAACCTGACAATCGCCCCGAACGGCTGTTATTATTTAACCACGAGTTCCTCACTATTTATGGGAATGTGATTTCTACAAATTGGTTTTCACGTAATCTGCCTAGCATTTTTTCAACATCAACTATGTTATGGCCGGTTTCCAGTACCTACCCACCGCAATACTTTAGCAATGCAGACGCATTGCTGTTTGCTTTTGTTTGTCATCTTCTGATGTCTGTCTGGGCCATCGCTGCTCTCTCTGATAGCCACATAGGTTATGCATTTTAACTATTTAAATACCTATATACTTATTTGAAATCATCTAAATAAACAGAATACATCTTCGTTACTGGTTGGCACGATTTCAGGTAATAATTTGATGTTTTCTTTAGGTATATGCCCGCCACACTATTCCCTTACCCTTATCTGTCGTGTACAGTCATACGCCAGAGGACTAGACTCGAAAAAAAGGAAACCTGAAACTTCAGCAAGAAACTGGAAAATTCAAAATACAGTACAGGAATACTGGGCAGATATGCGTGGGGTCTTCGAAAACCGTAGCTATCCAGAATTATTAAAATACATACCACCTTGAACTCATGCCAGCCTGGTACATTTTGCAGCCTGAACATACGTATGTGTGTATATTATATGTGTACCAGGGTGGCATGTGTTCAATCTGATGAGATGACAAGTAATAGAGAGTAAAGGAAGAAGAAGACATACTGCGCCTACCCCAAATAAATTGGGACAAGGGCAAGAGAATGATGATGATGTGTCATGTTACATGCGTCACTGCCAACTAAACACCATAAAGAACACTGTGAAAAAAGACCATTTCAGTTACAAATCTCAGAAAAAAATTAAATCTTTTATTTATACTTTTTAATTTTCTTTTTTTTTCGGTTCGAATGGTCCGCGGTCCATATGTTCTGGGCCGTTCAGACTAAATACTCAAAGAAAAATAGATGGAATAAATGCGGCCATTGCCCTACATTGAAATACAAATGGTTGATTATAGCACTAACAAAGTCACAATGCTCATCTTTCAGTGATTTTCGTGGTAATTTTTGTTTAATATTTCACTCTAAATTTTTTATACTCAAAACAATTAGCTCATGCAAGCACTTTTTTTTTTTTTTTTTTTCGATGCAATCTGTCCATTTTGTGACATTCAGCATCTTTTGTGAATTTGATTGATTTTAGTCATGCTTGGTATGCGCCCAGTGGTGCATCCACATCAATCCGTTTTATGGTGTGCCAGCTGTCATAGTATCAGGTCTTGTGGGGTTTGTCTTTTAAGCCTCTTGAATGTCTTGGTTTTCATCAAGTTTGAAGCTAGTTTATTAGGATGAGTAGTAATCCTATTTTTGTAGGCACTGACTGCTTGCGTGATTTCTTCTTTCACCTTTGGTATTTTTAAGTCCCGATGTAAACTATCATTAGTCATGTACCATGGTGCATTAGTTATAATCCTAAGCATTTTTGACTGAAACCTTTGGAGTATGTCAATGTTTGAATTCGCTGCCGTACCCCACAGCTGTATTCCGTATGTCCAGATAGGCATTATGATACATTTATAAATCCTAAGCTTATTTTCCAGTGACAGCTTGGATTTTTTTGATAGTAGCCAATAGTGTTTTCTTAGTTGTAAGCTCAATGCTTTACGCTTCGTGAATATGTGTTTTCGCCAGGTTAGGCGCCGGTCTAAGTACATTCCAAGGTATTTGGCTTCTTCCGCTTGGGGAATCACAACATTATTTAGTCGTACAGGTGGGCATGTGTCTCTTCTTGTCGTGAACGTCACATGTACGGATTTGGTTTCATTTGCCTTTATTCTCCATTCTTTTAGCCAGTTCGAAATTTCATTTAGGCTTGTTTGTAATATCTTTGATGCCTGGGCGGGATTTCATGCACAGCTAGTATAGCAGTGTCATCGGCAAACGTGCCTAATACTACTCCTTCTGACACAGGGAGATCAGCTGTATATAGTAGATAAAGGGTGGGACCCATTACACTACCTTGAGGAACTCCTGCCCGAATTTCATGCAGTCCAGTTATTTCATTGCCTTGTTTTACAAAGAAATACCTCTTTTCCAAGTAAGATTTAATAAAAATATAGTAATTTATTGGAAGTGTTTTTTTAATTTTATATAAAAGGCCCTCATGCCAAACTCGATCGAAAGCTTGTGATATGTCTAAAAAAGCAGCCGAGCAGTATTTTTTTTCTTCATATGTTACATGAATTTTTTCGACCAGCCGATGTATTTGTTCTATAGTTCCATGACTTTGTCTAAACCCAAATTGATGGTCAGGTAGCAATGAGTTTTGGTCTATCAGTGGTCTTAGCCTTTTCATGAACAATGTCTCGAGCAGTTTTGCAGGAATAGACAACAAGCTAATAGGCCGGTAGGACTTCACGTCCCCTGGGCATTTTCCAGGCTTGGCTATCATAATAATTTGAGCTACTTTCCATTGAGAGGGTACGTACCCCTTTAAGAGCGTTGCGTTGTATAAAGCGGTGAGGAAAGTAATGCCTGCTTCAGGAAGTTCCTTCAATGCTTTTGCTGTAATTAAATCATAACCAGGTGCTTTAGGTCTTTTATTTATACTTTTTAATTTTCTTTTTTTTTCGGTTCGAATGGCCCGAGGTCCATATGTTCTGGGCCGTTCAGACTAAATACTCAAAGAGAAATAGATGGAATAAATGCGGCCATTGCCCTACATTGAAATACAAATGGTTGATTATAGCACTAACAAAGTCACAATGCTCATCTTTTCAGTGATTTTCGTGATAATTTGTGTTTAATATTTCACTCTAAATTTTTTATACTCAAATTAATTAGCTCATGCAAGCACTTATGATACACTTAGTGAAAAGAGCCTTAAGCTTAAACAATTAGAACGATAATGCTGCAGCTATAATTTGTTCAGAACTTTCAAATTCTCATTTAAATTAAATTTACCCTTGTCTAGACAGGATTAATAAAATATTAGCGACGCATTTTGCTCATTATATATTTGTGAATGGATTACGCGATTAGGCGTTTAGAGCAGAAATTAATTGAAAATTGTTATCATTATACCATTGCAATTATTTACACGGATAAGGGTTTGTTCAGGCTAGTCAGCAAAACAAACCACGATCGGAGGGGATCGGACTGGGTAAAGAAAACGACATTCTATTTTATCCGTCATACAGGTAATACAAAAATATTAGACACGTATTTTTTGTTTTATCAAAAAATGACTTAGTTAATACTCATTAAAGTTGGAGAGTGGGGGCTTATTACGTCACAAGTAGGTATAAAACTTACCTACATGTGACGTCATGCGCCATTTCAACTCAATATATCTCCGTAATTTTAAGACCACGTGAAAAAAGAAAAAATACGTGTCCAATACTTTTCAATAAACTACCCGACGGACAAAGAAAAAAAAATTGGATTATCCCCTATTGTATACGATTACATAAACCGCATCTGGGACACGGACTTCCTCTTACGGTTGGCCGAGGTCTTTTTTTAGTATTTGGACAAGCATGGTTTCATCACGATGATTTTCTTCTCCTTTTTTTCAGGGAAGTGGTAAGTACTGATACTGATACTGTTTATAGTCTGCGTCATCCCCCCCTTGGACAAAACCCACTCCCCATAACTTCCAGGTGTATCGATCCAGGGCTAATGTGGACCACTGGTCGCTGGTTGTGTCCAGCTTGTTCCGCCATCTTTAACAAGGTCTGCCGCGACGCCTTCTGGTTGTGTCAGTAAAAGTCGTAATTAAATAAAATGAAAAAGTCAAGTGAGATCGTCGGTACAACGCAGTACAGCGCACACTCATGTCACTACAAAAATAGTTAATTTCGTGATAGTTCTGCTACATTCATAAACGTTCTCTGTTCACATTTTTGCTACCTATCTGTAAAAAAATAAGTTAACACTGCCCTCGTAGTATTGAAACGAAGTCGATATTATGTTTACGATACGATATATCGCAGAGAACAAAACGGCATAAAAACCTGAAGTTACGTGTTTTCTGTATATTTTACTTATATATACACAAAAAAATATTGAGATCGAATCCCGAAAACAATACGGAAGTCGTTTTTACTCCCGCTTACGTGCTTACGTAACAACATACTCAAAAATATAGGCCATGAAAGTGGGTTAGCGTAACATGAGATAATAATGGGGGAGTAGGCAAATAAAGTCATTATTATTGTCGCTGGCAACCCCGACGATAACTTTGTTTATATCACCACTAAAGAACCTCGTCTTTGATGTCGGGATTCGAATTTTGTTCCAAGTTTGAAACTGATTTTCTGAACGATGTTATGACAGTGCGAGATTTTTACCACGTAGTTATGAATTTTTATGGCAGTTTGAGTTTTTATTTCAAAATTATAGTCGGCTAAAATAAGTTTTTTTTTTATGGTTCTCTTTCAGGTTGTGGTGCAGTTTAAAAAATAATGGTTGCTTTTATAAATGGCAACGAAATTTTAGTTTTTAACCCCCGACCAAAAAAGAGGGGTGTTATAAGTTTGACGTGTGTATCTGAGTATCTGTGTGTCTGTGTATCTGTGTGTCTGTCTGTGGCATCGTAGCTCCCAAACGGATGAAGCGATTTTGATAAAATTGGTTTCATTTGAATCGTCGTAGCGTCGGTCCCCCGACGCTACGACGCTTTGATTAATTTAGTAGACCGCTTAGTACATAAAAATATATATACAATCAAAGCGGACCCCCGACGCTACGACGCTTGGATTAATTTTATTTTTGGTTTTTTAGCGGTTTTGTCCGTCGGGGGTGTTTTAATTTTTTTTCATTAGGAGTTGATATTCAATGCAGTTATCTTTAAAAAGCGGCACTTATACCTACTTTTAGGCTTTTAACATTCGCAACAAGATGAGAACTAGAACAAGGGCAGTAATGAGTTTTTCATATTAGGCCGTTGGTAGTTAACTAGGTATCTATTTTACAAATAACATTAAATAGTTTTTCTTATGACTTAATTACACAATTTCGCAGTAAATAAACATCATAGAGTTGGCTCATACAGGAAAGTATACCTCATTGTCTTTACCGCAGCACTTGTTGTATAGAGGGCTCGCATGAACATCGAGATCGTACACAAAACATTATCATCCCATCCTAATCCGCTCACGATTTATGAAAGCAGTGAATGTAAATTCGAAACAGCAAGCTGGTGACAACTTCATGCATGCATATTATGACGCTTAACGCCTTTCCTGAATGAACACACGAACATAAGTAGATGCAAATACCTTTCAACATGTGGTGTCTAGCGTGAAGGCTTCAAGACGTCCGCGCAGTATAAAGCTCTGGTCACGCTGAGACGAATTCCACGCGGGATACAGGACGTGACCATTCTCGTCGATTGTTTTAATGATGAGTAAGTCACGTTGGTATTTGTTCCTGTTGTTCAAAACACAGGTACAGGAACAAATACTAGCGTGATAACAACTAATTAATAAGGAGGTGAACACCTCAACATGATCGGTGAGAACTGGTTTCGTCCCTGCCAGAATTGGCTTGAGTTTGGACAGAGATTAAGTATTAATAATATAATAATAGGTTACTGGTTTTGCATGACAGTTTTAAATGTGCACGGAAAACCGAGTTCTATAGAGGACACATACGAAGCTCTTGCAGCTTCCTGTCTGCCTGTAGTTCGGCTCATTTAAAACCATAGTATCACATGTTTTTTTATTGTTAAAAAAAGAGAAAGGTTCTGTAAAAATCGGGTTATGAGTTGGCTATTTAAAAGACGAGAATTCTGTCACAAAATTACCCATGAGTATTTTTTATGACATTTTGAGGTAAAAACAAGGGATTTTAAATAAATTCCGAAAAGTAGTTTATAATAAGGACCAAATAATTAACATCATTTTCAAACTAAGAGTGACAAGAATTAACAAAATACTGGAAATTCCAACATTTTCAACTGGCACATGCCAAAAAGTGTTTCTCGTGAAAACTATAAAAGTGTGTTTGTAAAGCAAGTAACAGCTCTCTGGCTGGAGGCCTTACTCTTAAGGCACCCACAGGATAGTCCGGTTAAGCAGACGACAACCTCATAGGATGCACTGCGAGACGCCATTCAAAAAAAAAAAAAAACAAGTAACAGCTCCTGTAAGATATTCATAAAAAATAGCAATGCTCGCGTTTTTCGTAACAGTCTAGCATGCACGAATCTTTATTCTGTGACAGCATAGCATGCATGAAAAGATATTTTACTCGACTCGTAAAGATTAACCGAATGTACCCACATTGCTTATGGGGATATACTCGAATTCGCAGAGAAACAGTCGCAAGGAAATTCCTTCAAGAACATTCATGTTATTTTGTGTATTATCATACATTTACATCATATTCTTGAACTGAGCTAGAAGTAGAATATGTTAAGGTAGAATAAGTTTTGATGATGAGATAAAATTACTCATAGTTACTCTTCACATTTCATCAGAAGTAACATGCTTATTTTTAGGATTCCGTACCCAAAGGGTCAAACGGGACCCTATTACTGAGACTTTACTGTCCGTCCGTCCGTCCGTCCGTCTGTCACCAGGCTGTATCTCATGAACCGTGATAGTTAGCCAGTTGAAATTTCTACAGATTATGTATTTCTGTTGCCGCTATAACAACAAAACAGAATAAAATAAATATTTAAGGAGGCTCTCATACAAAAAAGTGTTTTTTACTCGTTTTTTAGGGTTCCGTAGCCGAATGGCAAAAAACGGAACTCTTATAGATTCGTCATGTCTGTCTGTCTGTCCGTCCGTATCACAGCCAATTTATTCCGAAACTATTAGGACTACACAGCTGAAACTTGGTAGGTAGATGTATTCTGTGAACCGCATTATGATTTTTGTACAAAATTAAAAAAAATATATAGATAAGGATATACATGAAATTGAAACTAAAAAAAAAAAAAACTATCAAACCTATACGTGTGGGGTGTCTATAGATAGGTCTTTAAAAATGACATTGAGGTTCCTGAAACCATTTTTTTTCAAAGTCAATTGTTTGATAGATAGACACTTCCAAAGTGGTAAAACGAGTGTCCCCCCCCCCCCTCTAATTTCTAAAGTAACAGGAGAAAAAATCTGAAAAAAATATGGGGATGTAGACCGTAAAAAAAACTTTCAACGAAAATTGGTTTGAATAAGTTTTGATATGTAGTTTTTGAGATATGGGACTTTTTCACCAAACTGCTGCAGTAACTTTGTTTTTCATTAACTTACTATGAAAAACAAATTTAGTTTTGCGGTTGAGTGAAGGTTTACTAATGAATGACCGTTCAAAACATTGTCATTATATTGTTTGGGGCTATGGAACCCTGTGTGCGAGTAAGACTCGCACTTGGCCCGTTTTTAATTAATGGTACGGGGCCATTCGTGCGCGAGTCTGACTCGCACTTGGCCGGTTTTTTACGTATTATTAAACGGGTTTATTAACTACGCTACGCGTATCATATGACAGATCATACGCTTTGCGTAGTGAGGGCTTTATTAACATCTGACAAACCATTATAAACCACATTTTGTAGCTTGGAATACACTCAAGTTTCAGATCTTTGTTTTTGACGTCAGTTATGGTGCCCATCCGGGTTTCAGTATCTCAGTATAGTTCCATTAAAACATCACGCCTGTTATACCCGATGTCTTAGGCAGGTACGTATAGAACACCCACATTCCGCCCGTAATGTTTAAGTCCCATGCATTAAGGGGCGAACTTATAGCCATCAACCAGGCAAATATCCAGACTCCGTGGCTGCTACCTACTGAGAAATTCCTGCTCGAAAATTCCAATAACACTTTGCACGACCTAGGAATCGAACCTAACCCTCATGCTCAGCAGTCGCGTTTACGATCAATAGACCGACGACGCAATATAGTTTCATTAACCACTCACAACAAAGCACGTTAAGCCGTTGGTCCCGGCTGTCATTTGTATATCTTTAACAGTCGTTACGAGTAGTGAGAAGCCAAAAGTCTGACATCCAGTCTTGCCAAGGGGTATCGTATTATCCAGTTACTGGGTTCTGGAGGTTTGATAGGCAGTCGCTTCATGTAAAATACTGGTACTCAGCTGCATCCAGTCAGACTGGAAGCCGACCCCAACATAGTTTGGGAAAAGGCTAGGCAGATGATGAACCGCTGACAACAAAATATTGATACACATTGAAGATATCAGGACAACAAATTATCATTGACCCTTAAGTCGTATCAATAAGGGTTATTATCTCAATGGAAGTGCTAGGATCCAGTACAACAGTTGACTGTACATGAAGACATATATGTACATTGTATCAACGCCGTGATTTCCAACCCATCCGACACGATCACTGACGCGATTACTCCATAAACCACAAACAACGCTTAAGGAATAGGAAATAAAGTACCATTCCAATTTTACGACGGTCCAAGCTGTATCCCATGTTGCTGATTTTATAGCAACATAAAACAAAATTTCTTATTATCGCATCCAAAAGAGATCCTTTTGTATTGTAATTTTGTGTTTTATCGGTTGAAGCAGTATCAGCACAATGGTTATGGACATTCTAAGCTAATATTGCTAAAAAAGAAACATTATCAAGAAAAAGAGATAAAATAACATAAATTGACAAAAAATGGGCCAAGTGCGAGTCGCACGAAGGGTTCTGTAACAAAATTTAAAAAAACGAGCAAAAAAAATCACTTTTTTGTATGGGAGCCTTTAACATTTATTTTATTCTATTTTTAGTATTTTTTGTCGTAGGGGCAACAAAAATACATAATCTGTAGAAATTTCAACTGGCTGACTATCAAGGTTCATGAGATACAGCCTGGTGAGAGACGGACGGACGGACGGACAGCGAAGTCTCAGTAATAGGGTCCCGTTTGACCCTTTGGGTCCGGAACCCTAAAAAGAGTTGCGTCTACCAAAATCGCTTTATGATAGAAGATATTTTTGATATCATATTTATATTTTTATTAGATATTTTTGATTGTCTTTTTCAAGTAGGCAAATAAAATGATAAAATTAGTTTTAAAATGTTTAAGTTATGTTTAGGGATCTTTACCTAAATCATCTCTTTTGTATTATCCATTAAACCCATTTGGATGTCATAAAATATGGATGTTACATTATTTACAAGCACTTAACGTTACTTAGGTTTTGTTAAAATACACACATCAAAAGTGTCTAGGGATCAAGCATTTTTATGCGGATTTCTTGAGATTGAGATGTGGCTTTGTAATAAATTTATGATTTTATAAATTTATATGGATCCTTTTTGGTGCATTTCATAATTTGAATCAGGAACTGTGAATCAAATTCGAGTAAAAGATGAAAATCAGCTGTCAATATTTTCCCTATAAAAACATACAACGCATTGAAGACATTATTAGTGCTACTGTTTCCCTACTACTGATTAAAACCAACGTTATTATGGAGCGGCGACGTCATTTAAGCAGGGAAGAAATGCTCAGAGCCGTGGGAATGATAGAAGCTGGTTCCCGGCAACGTACTGTGGCTTTAGCTCTGAATACAAGTCAGAGTGTTATCAGTCGACTTTGGACACGTTACCGAAGCACTGGTACCGTGGCTGAGCGCCATGGAGGACGGTATCGCTGCACCACACGGAGACAAGACCGATACATTCAAATCTTAACTCGAAGAGCTCCAACATTAACCGCCATGATGTTAGCCGTGAGGCTTCATCACTCTTCAGGGAACTTAATTAGCGACCAAACAGTCAGAAACCGCTTGCATGAAGTGAACCTTCATTCCCGAAGACCGCTACGGGTACCACCTATAGCAATGCACAATCGTAGGATTCGATATCAATGGGCTCTTGAACACAGAAATTGGGCAGAAGAACAATGGCGTTTCGTGTGCTTTTCTGATGAGTCTCGTTTTGGTATGAGACCGGATACAAGACGTATACGACACTGGAGAACCCCTGGACGCCAACAGCGATTAAAATCCTGCCAGGAAGTCCATCCTTATAGTGGTGGAACCATCATGGTATGGGCGGGTATTTGGATCGGCGGAAGAACTGAGTTGATTTGGATCAGAGGCAACCTCAACGCTCAAATTTATGCTGAGACGATTGTATCAGACGTCATCGTTCCTCTACAAGTGCAAATCGGTCCCTTATTTCAGTTAATGCATGATAATGCACGACCGCACACCGCAAGAGTTGTAAGACAGACTCGCGCCGCAGCTAACATCAATGTCCTGCCCTGGCCTGCTCAGTCGCCAGACTTGAACCCGATTGAGCATGCATGGGATATGCTACAGAGAAGAGCTCTGCCGAATATGGAGGGTATCCAGTCGCAAGAAGACCTTTTTTTGTTGTTGCAACGAACATGGGCGGCCATTCCACAGCGTGATTTGGATGAACTCATTTTGAGTATGCCAAACCGATGTTCTTGTGTTGTTAGTGTTCGCGGTAGAAACACGGATTATTAATTGTTTAAGTTACCCAATAAAATTTTAAAGAAAACTGTTATTTCAGTCTTTTTTTCGAACTTTAATGTTAGTGGTTCAAATGTCAAAAATCCCTTTATTAGAAAATGGCAAATTTCTTTATTAATGCAAAGGTGACTTGGTTTATCGTTACTGTGACAAACGAAAACACTTTATTTGATGAATCCTTAAAGAAAATTTTAATTAATATCAATCAGGAGAAAAGTTATTGCAAAAATATATGTTGATCCCTAGACACTTTTGATGTGTGTATATTTTAGATACCTAAATTAGAGGTCACACTACCCCGCCATTAAAAACAAAAAGGAACTCATAAATTACCTAAAAACACCATTATAAAAATAAAAATAACGTTGTAAAACTATAAAATTGGTCCTTTCTTATAGTTGCAATCAAAAATTAAGTAAGTCTGCAAAAAGCTTTTATTTTAATTAAACTGTCATTTTGTCAACGTTTAAATCGACATCTTAGAAAAACTCATTAGTGTTGGATAGATTAAAGAAGACAACCGACTGGATTTTAGTGTTGAAACAAAATAAGATAATTACATTTTAGAACAAAAAACTATATTAATTAATGGTTGTGCGTTGTTTCATCGCTAATTGTTTAACCGAATTTCGTTTCACATAATTTTTTTCTCATATTATCATTTCATAGAATAATCAATACCCAGAATACTTACTTTGAAGAAATTTAAATCATCGATTTTTGTTTCAAATAAAGTTTAATGTTAGAATATTCATATCATAGAATAACAAATCAAATATTCTTTATCCACATATTGTTTGTTTCACATAAAACTTATTTCGAAGAATAACATTTTAATCGACTGACAGTTTCTAAAATTCAAACCTCCTATAAAATTACAACACCGGGTTCACAAAAATAATGCGGGTAAATTCTTGTCAAGCAGGAAAACAATCTTGTTATTCAATTCTCCCTAATGGTGTCCATGCCTGTTGCATGCAGCATGCAAGCAAGCATACAACTTGCAGCATGCATGCAAGCATGTAGCAAGCAAGCATCCAAGCAAGCAAGCATGCAACAGGCATGGTTTCTGTCACGGCTCCGGCGCTGCGGGGCTCCGGCGGCCCCACGCGAGTTTCATCATCCCTCCGCGCCTACGCGGGCTTAAATTACACTCTAGGGGTAGGGCAAACAAGACTACGTAAGGTCTGTTTTGCAGCCATTCGTTTCTGTCACTAACTTTTGTAGTACAACATATTGGCTTTTAAAGACAATATTTTAATTTTTAGTTAATAATTTCGTTAAAATAAAATACCATGGAAACATACATCGAACAAACAATATTCGCTGAAAAATAATTCTGCTGTTTGATAAGTTTGTCAAATAAAAAAATGTGATTGTAAAATTCTTTGAATTGTGTTTCTGTATAATATGTTTCATTCAAGTAAATGGTAGTCGAAACAAAAATATTCGAAATAAAAATACAGGGACTAAATAGTATGTGAAACATTTTCTGGGAAACGAAATTCTGTGAAATTTCTGTCTGCGAAACAAGGTGACACCTTAATTAATGCTTACGCAGTATGAAAAGTTTGTGGGTTCAGGTGAATGTACGGGCATTTTCTTAACGGCTAGTAAACGCTTTTTATAATTTTAAATTTTCATTTATTATTCATTTCTTAGAATACTATTAGGCTGATAAAGGCCACTGGCCTTTTTTCAAATTTCATATTTTCTGAATACTTTACAGTATTATAAATATACTGCGACGGATCGGTTGGCGCAGTGGTTGAGCGATCGACTACTGCGCTGCGTGTCGCGGGTTCGATCCCCGCACGCAACAAATATTTGTATGGCTTACAGATAGTTGTTACGGGTGTGGCTGTTTGTGTATGTGAGTTTAAATGTTTGTAAACGCACCCACGACACAGGAAAAAATTCTAGGGTGGGGCAACGTTTTTTTAAAGAGATTCTACAGATTCTACTAGCCTATGCCCGCGGCTTCGCACGCGTGGAGTTCGGTC
The DNA here is from genome assembly GCA_963082945.1 of Cerastis leucographa. NCBI lineage: Eukaryota > Metazoa > Arthropoda > Insecta > Lepidoptera > Noctuidae > Cerastis > Cerastis leucographa. The sequence goes on along the minus strand of OY720358.1, from coordinate 16,327,036 downwards.
ACTGTCCCACGGGATTGTACTGCCTGGATAAAAAGTATTCTATGTGTTAATCCAGGTTATAAACTACCCTTGTGCCAAATTTCATCCAAATCCATTCAGTAGGTTGTGCGTGAAAGAGTAACAAACATACATTCTTACAAAATTTCGCGTTTATGATAGTAGTAGGATATATTTATACTCGCAATTTACAGTATATAACAATCACACCTACTATAAAGAATTCAAGGTGTAATATAATAAAATCAAAACCAATCAATCAATGGTTTCTCGGACCATGAAACTGAATGTCTTAGTTCTAAAAGTTTTTGAAATTCGCATAAAAAATGGACTTTAGGTCAACAATCATGTATGAAAAAATAGTTATGTATTTCCAAAATACATAAATCAAAAGTTGTTGAGTATCATCACTACACAAGAGATTGTGCGTTTATTATGTTACACCTTGTGCTCGTAGATATAAAGGTCATAGATATTAATGTCTCAATAGCAGCTCGGAGAGGTTTTGTGTCCGATTTGTGATAATGGGTCACCTTCTTTCATACAGAACTTACTAAAGATGTCGTAACTTACGTCAACCGTGATTTTAGCTACATAATCTTTTCAGACAGTACTTACAACAAAAACAGGCTCTAATAGTTCAAATCAACACGCCAATATAACAAATCAACGTAACACTATACCCCTATCGCAGGCAACAGGTAACAGTGTGGGATAAAGAAGCTTCCACTGGCTTTTCCATTAACTTCAATACCGTTGACCGGGTGATTGCGTCACAATATAGATAGTTACGGAAGGCTATTTTCACGCAACGAACGAAAACATTTGAACGAACACGTATGTACGGCGATCTCAAACTATTAAAAAATGAATGCCAGTGAGTGCATTGCATCTTACACCTCAGTATCAATAAACGAGTAAAAGTGTTTACTTGAGTTAGTAAAACTTTTTTTTTAAACGTTGCCCCACACTAGGAATTTCTCCTGTATCGTGGGTGCGTTCACAAACATTTAAACTCACATACACAAACAGCTCATTAATTAAGATACGATTTTTATTATCTTGTTTAGTAAATACTTGAAGTAAGAACTGTCAAAAGTTAGAATTCTTAGCTTTGCTTTCTTTCACGTTTCTTACTTCGTTTAAATAATTGTCTATTCCACAAATATATATGTATGTTTGCATAAATAATTACTTTAATTTGACTATAGATACGCGTGTTAGATTCGCACAACCGCGCACAAGAAAATTCAGGTTCCTATTTCGTTGACATTGACGTCTGAATAGTATTGTTTCGCTCACTTATACTGCACATTGTACCCCATCGTTTCATGCATGAATATGCGAGATCGCTCGACTCATTGTTAACGTTAAGTACGGTGAGTGCACATCTATGACTTAAATCTATGAGTGAGTGCGCTTACACTCCTCGAATGTATATATCTATGTGTATATTCAATTTCGCTCGTTGCATAAGATATGTGTTAGGTTCAACAAAGTTTGTATTTTAAGGTAGTATTCATGACAATGAACAACTTTTATAACGAGTACGTGATCAACTCTGAAATATGAAAACGAAGCATAGAGGAAACTCGGTATGTAATGATGGCAAGTACGGCTTATCCTTGAAGACCGACCTGTGCGATGCCCGTTATTATTTAGCCACGAGCTCCACCACAAACAAAATGAAGGTGACAGTTTTTTAATTTCCATTTTCAGGGTGGTTTCAATGTAAAAATTTGTTCCTTTCATAAGTTAAGTATGTCAATCTTTACCAACCTTCTGCACACATATTTTGCAAAAGAGTTAACAACACAATAGATGCGACATTCCCCCGTCGCTGCAATCCAGATAGAATGCTATTTCGCTTTAGATTTATCGAACGGTAAAATAAATTAAGTTCAGCATTTTCTTCGTCAGTCGATCATAAACACAGAATGGCGTAAAAATATTGTGAAGATGAATGAAAGAGAAATGGAATTATGAAATTGTTTGGTATTTTGTTTCTTGGTAGCAATAAAAACATAGAACATTTTCTGAAGTCTCTTCTAGTTTTGTATTGAGAACCTGGAAATCGAAACCATGTCCTCATGCTTTGCGGTAGAGTTTCGGTCTATTAGACTCATCTGCCTAGCCTTTCCAAAACTATCTTGGGGTGGTTTCCAGTCTAACCGGATGCAGCTGAGTACCAGTATTTTACATGAAACGACTGCCTATCTGACCTCCACAACCAGTAACTGGGTAATACGATACCCCTTGCTAATAATACTGGGTGTCAGACTTTTGGCTTCTGACTACTCGTAACGACTGTCAAAGATCTACAAATGACAGCCGGCACCAACGGCTTATCGTGCTTTCGGAAGCACGGAGGCAACTCGGTATGTAATTATGGTCACCCATCCACGGACCAACCTCGGCAAGCACCGCTTTACCTTAAAGATCGACCTGTGCGGCTGTTATTATTCAGCCGCGAGCTCCTCGAGCTCATTTGGACTAAGGAGGTCAAAATAATGTCGTTGAAACTTGACAGCAAATGCATTGTGTATTAACAATCAAGTTGACAATAATATAACCAATATTGTGCCACTTGTGCATATGGCATTGTACTAAGTTAATTTATGTACACTGGCCTGAATATCAGCAAATACCTCGAGTACCTAATTATGCGGCTAATTAAACAAACCTCCACTATGTTCAGAATTACAAGTATGTATCTGCGTACATATCTTTGGGATTGTTGGACTGTGGGTAATGTGTGCATTGTTTCAGAAAGTAGAATATTATACAAGGTGTTGTTTTGCATCCTCGTCAAATTTAAAGAGGTAACTATGCTAATGATTCCCGTCTCGATTTTTTTTCTTTTTTGCGTAAATCGGTAAGCGTGAACCACCCGTGTTTTAAACATAGCCCGTCTGATCCTCGCCTTATAACCTCGCTTACACACAAACAAAAAATCTCAAACGTTTATTCGATCATTTCTTATTCCATAAACCACGTTAAAGGGTTTATTCCGAAATACTGACAAACTTAAACAACCAAAAAAATCGCGCGTAAAAGCGTTTGTTAATAATTATCTAGGTACCGTAATTTTAATTGATTATTTATGTCTTTTGTGACAAACTCCTGAATTTTGACGAGAATGCAAAACAATACCTTGTATACTAGATAATGCCCGTGACTTCGATCGCGTGGAAATTCAACCATAATGCAATTCTGGAAGGCACAACTCTTTTTTTGTCTTCCATTCTCCCCTGTGAATATCTACCTATAGGTAACTAGCTTTTGCGCCTGGCTTCACCTGCGTTAATTTAGAATTTGACAATAACCTTGTTATTTTCTCTTTGCTCTTTTAATTTCATGAGACTGTGAATTATATTTTTCTACGAACATGAACATTTCTGTATGTTTTTGTTCCTTGTGTAATTCTTCAATGGTCTTATATGAATTCCATTTTCTCCTGCCCAAGTTAAGTTTTTCGTGGTAGCGTGCATTCGTTGTTATGACATGTGTTTTTATTAGTAAACTTATGGGAACGTGATATGCGGTGTTATACTTTTCCAAGTCCCGTATCACACTGAAATCATGCCACTTGCTGAGAATCTTCCACTTGGACTTGAGATGCCTTGGCTGACCTGGAAGTCTTTAAATAGACACAGGTTGATCGAAGCAAGGAAAACCTATTGAGGTGAAGACTTATGGGTTACAGTGCCTTGGAGTGTAAATGTGATGTTCTTCCACTGAACTGATGGAATTATGGATGGACAGAGGTAATAACTTGTGTATCTTGTTTTATGCAAGCTACTGATATTGACCGTTACCGACTGCTGAAGACGGTAAACTCAACGCCAAACTTCGGGCCGACCAATCAAATTGATTTTCAAAACTATTTAGTCAATAGACTGTTAATTTTAGAAGTCGGTTCTGTTCCGTTTAAAATGTTCTAGATAATGTTTGTTTTAGCAGTGTCATTTTACAACGGCCATTACCATTGTGCTGATACTGCTTCAACTGATAAAACACAAATTGTAATACAAAAGAATCTCTTTTGGATGCGATAATAAGGGATTTTGTTTTATGTTGCTATAAAATCAGCAACATGGCATACAGTTTGGACCATCGCATGCATCGATAAATTGGAATGTTACTTTTTTTCCTATTCCTTCAGCATTGATTGTGGTTTATAGAGTAATCGCGTCAGTGCACTGTGGTTCCCGCCCATACAAAAGGTATGAAAAAATACAAACTACTTTTTTACTGGGATATAATGGATGAAACATGTTAGATGAGGAGTATTAACGATTTCATGATGTAAATAATAAAATAATCATATCTATCCTTACTCACATACACACCCCAATTGTACGTAATTTAAGGAAATTTCAACTTTATTTTAAAGAAATAAAGCTTACAAAAGCTTACTATAGCAAAAAGTGTCGTGACAACTTTTCGTAAGAATTTTTTCCGTCTAGCCCCCTTTCACAACGCGCGATAAGGAACTTCGTTCCAAAAAGTAGTATTTATTACATTAAACAATTAAAATATAGAAATTTGAATTATGATATATAAGTTTTCACACTGATGATTACTAACCTTGTATATGATTTATGCGACGAGGAACATTTACGTACTGAACTGACACATGTCAAGAAGGTCGTACAGAGAAACAAACAGAGAAAATATACGGAAAAGAACGCAAAACTTAATCAAAACACTGTTCGTAAGCACCGGAAGTGCGAGGTTGAGGGGCAGCCAGCATTGTTGCCGTACGTGAGGGTAGTGACAGTTAAGGTTGCCACAATTCTTCGGAAATACGCCGTAAAGACTGTCTTCAATCCTTACAGGAAAGTGTCTCAGATGTTGCGTGTGCCGAAGAACAACTTTCCGCTGGGAAAGCCCGGTGTTTATAAAGTAAACTGTAGTTGCGGCAAGTCGTATATCGGTCAGACGAAACGTAGAGTAGCATGTCGAATAGTGGTACACATCAGGGCCGTGAAAAATAATGACACCCAAAAATCGGCATAACATACATAACCCTTTTTTTTTTTTTTTTTTTTTTCGGATGGAAAATCATCAAATGACTTCTCCCGCTCTGGGCGGAGCGGGAGGGAGTGTCAGACTTGTACTGACTAAAACCCACCCATGTTCCTTCTTCGCCCTTTTTGTTCCAGGGCCGCGGTATCTCTTTCGAACAACCCGCAGCCCTGGCAGGCATCGGCCCTCTCGGGCCCCATCCGGTTTGCTGACATCTCCTTGAGGCGCGCGTGGAACACGTACGCGCCGTCGACACGGCCTGTCGTCATGAGACGGACGGACGGTGAGCTAGCCCATTACTCACCGTCCACAGGCTCGCGCCTACGGTGGCCGGGGGCCACTGGTTGCCCCCCGACGCCCGGGGCGTCTCCCGCGGCGGCTGGGACGTGAGGTTCTCTCCCTCTCACGTTCCGCCACCTCCTTCGCTAGCATGACTGCTTCGCAGAAGGAGGCGACGGCATCCCATTCCCTCTCGCTCCGGACCATGGATTGAACCAGGGCCGGACGCGAGAGGTCGCCGCCGCCAATCGCCGCTACGAGGACACGGCGGTGCTCAGCCCAAGCGGGGCAGAGCTCCACGGTGTGCTCCACCGTGTCCTCCGGCCGATCCTCGCAATGGTAACACCCGGGCGTTTCCTCCCGCCCGATTCGGTGCAGGAACCTCCCGAAACAACCGTGTCCGGTGAGGACCTGCGTCAGGCGGAAGGTGAGGGCGCCGTGCCGCCTCTCTAGCCACTCCTCAAAGAGGGGACTTATCGCCACTATTGTGGCGTGCCCTGCACGTGGTTGCGACAGTCGCTGTCTCCATGTCGCCATGAGATCACGCCGGAGGTCTGTCCGCTGAGCGACAATTTGCCGCGGCAGCGGAGTTTCCCCCCGACGTAGTGCCTCCGCGCGCCATTCGTGCAGGCGAACATACATAACCCTCAGGTCATCTCGACAGAACGCAACTATTTACCCAGACTGGTACGAGAAGCAATTGAAATGACCAAATATAAGAACTTCAACCGAAACGATAGGTTTCAACTGTCAAGACCCTGAAATCCAGTGCTTCAACTGTGTCAAAACCAAAAAAGTACCGTAAAAAGTTCGCAAGTGGACACAGTGAGTTTCGTGTGTCGGATCAGAATCGAGTTGTGAGTCACAGTAGTAGTGGTACGGAGCGCCAAAAACGAACATGTAAGAGGGTAGACCGATTTGTCTGCTCATAAGCACCCACCCGCAACAACTTCAGTTTATCCGTGATCATGACATTTGCCGCTGCGCCGAAATATAGGAAACTCGAAACAAACAGTAAAAATGGTAAATATCCCGTTACAAATGTTATTTATAATAAAATTTAAATTCCAATTACAAACAAACATTATTCTTAAAGATTTAACTTATCTACCCACCAATAGTACTTGCTGTATTATGGAAAATCCATGCAATAAAACCTAGTGGACAGAAGCTGACAGATAAAACCATGGATAGGCTTGGACAATTTGCCTGGCAGGCAGGCTCTCCATACTTGTCTGGGTTTCAACGTTTTGAAACTGACATGGTCACTAACACTATAATTAACGGGAAATTTACCATATTGTATGAGTTTATTTTGTAGCCGGAATTTAAAGCTTGCAAAATGGTGTGCATAATGTTATTGGATTTTTCCACTATAATTTCTCAGTAGCACCCATTGAGTCAGCGTTTATGCCTACGTAATCCACCAACTCTTGGCACAGCTCCTAGTACACGGGACTTAAAAACATAAGTAGCAAAATGTGAGTGTATTATTAGGTGTTCCTAAGCGGGGATAAGCAAAGGTGTACCTCTACTTATTCCTTCGAGGATCACATGTGTAATCTCCATTTGATCTCTCGGTAGGAGCTCAAAACAAATAATTAACATGGTAAATTTCCCGTTACAAGTGTTATTGATACTGTTAGTGACAATGTCAGTTTAAAAACTTATATCACAGGTGTGATGTTAAGTAATGTTTAAACCTCTGTATGGCTTAGAGCAGTGTTTAAACAAAACCGTAAGAAGCTTTATTATTATCCGTTGTGAAATATGGGATTATTAAGGAACCCAGTCTTCCGGGAAATCAAGTGATTATTACCGCCATTCAGAGCAGAGAAAATGGAGGCAAAGACGAAAATACGCCCCTTGACTAACAAGATTTAATTAGCAATATTTAATTAATAAAGGCAGTGTTTTGTCAAAAAAAAATCCCAAATAACATTATTGCTAAGGGAAAATAATATTGTTTCTTGTAATTAAGAACCTTTATTTGGAAAACCACGCGTCGTGTGTTTGCTAGGTAAATAGTAATATGATTGATTGTCGCTTTGGGCTGCTTTCAAGATAAATACGGATTACTATTGCGGTCTTCGATCACCATTGTTTCAAAATCTCGTCATCTTTAATGTACGACTATAGTATTCAGTCTATCTGCCTCGTTGGTCTCGCGCTGCTGAGTCCTGGGTTCTTGGTTTCCAAGGTCGTGCAAAGTATTATTGGGTTTTTCCATTAAAATTTTTGTAGTAGCAGCCACGGAGTCTGAATTTCTGGCTGGTGCAGGTGGCTCGTTATTACATGAGACTTAAACATGCCTCTGTCAAACCATTACAGGGGTGGTGTTTTCATAAAACCTGTAATTGTATGAGAAAGTCAAGAAGGTTCGTAATGTTCACACTCTTTTCCGTTATCAAGGTTCCTTATGTTATTGGTTTCCTTATAATTTTTCGATGTAGGTTCACATCTTGTAAGAACCTGGTGGCCTACAATGACGTCTTAAAGCAGTATTGTTTTACTCCATTTCCAGTGTGGGAAAGAAATAACGCTACACATCCTGTATAGCTCCGTCTCTATCCCACACTTAAATAAGAGTAAAACAATACTGCTTTAAGACGTCATGGTAAATTGTAAAATCTAAACTACAAATGCCACTTACACTATATGTAACAGATGCTTCTGAAATTCACCTCTCAGGCGCCTTGTTTGGAGCGCTTTGTTAATACGGGGTTTAGATATCCATATTGATCGAAGGATTCAATTTTATCTCTGAGGCTTTATCGGTTACCCACTCAAAGCTTAGTAGTTTAAAGCTCATGCTTAGACAATAAGTTGTGGGTTTAGAAACTAGCCAGCCAATTCAAAGATAACTTTTTCAATCGCTATTGAAAGCACTTTATTTTAGTTTCTTAAACACCCGATTAAATTTGAAGTAACCAGCGTCGAGCACTAGCTGCTCAGCAGTTTCTTTGTGGTCTATTTGGCGCAAACGATTTAAGTTTTTTTAATTATGTTTTTTTGTGGCATGTGCCAAATAAAGATGTTTTATTTCTTTCTTTCTAAGTAACATATGGTGGAAATGCGTGACTGCTGCAGACATTAACTTATGAGTTTCGCATGACCTTAGGCTAGACTAGCGAGCCAGGTTGTAGGCACAACCTTGTTACTGTTGGTTGGAATGAGACAATTATTAGATAAGTCCTGAAAGTAATGGATAATGCTTTGATAGCAACCTTCTTAATCATTTCTGTATCTGCAGTATTTCCTGACATATACAGGGTTATTTGTAAAACACCGGCAACCTCTTAAGAGGTCATTCTACTCATCATTATGAACAACTTTTACTATGAGACCAAACCTGAAATCGCGAAAAAAAAATCAGCTGTTCCGTACTTTATGTTCACATAACTCGTCAAAATGTAGGGAACAGCAGATTATTTTTTCACGATATCGGATTTGGTCTCATAGTAAAAGTTGTTCATAATGATGAGTAGAATGACCTGTTAAGAGGTTGTCGGTGTTTTACAAATAACCCTGTATATTTCTACAAGGTAATCCTCTCAGACACAATATTTTGTCCCTTGATTTAAATATTAGTTTATCACTAATCCCGTTAGTTTATATTCACGTACTTTCGTGGGCATGTGTGTAGCTCCGGGCTGTCTAGCGTGACCTGGTTGTGATTTTTCCCCGTGGTGACGTCACAAGTAGGCCGGGCTCTGCCCGTGAGAAAGGAACAGACGCGCCTCTGTCACGGAGACTGGGAAACTAATCCGTTTCATGGGAATGTAGTGAGGTTATGTTTAATAGAAGCTTGCAGAAGAAAATGTTTGATTGACAGAAAATGATGTTCTTGGCGATTATGTTTACTGAAAAAATATAGACGGGCATTAGGAAAGTATTGCAGCGCTAGATTTTTGCCAATGAAATTAATGAATTTTGTATCTAAAATGATACAATCTAATCTAATACTATGAAGAGTGTGTTTGTTTCGTTGAACACACTAATCTCAGGCACTACTGGCCCGATTTGAATTTTTTTAAATGCTTTCAGTGTTAGATAGCCCACTTATCGAGGAAGGCTTTATATTTTATCACGCTACGACTAATAGGAGCGGAGCAGCAATAAAAAATGTTGCGAAAACGGGGAAAGTATGACGCAAACGAATTTGCGCGGGACAGCTAGAATTTTGTAACGTAGCTTGTAGTAGTCAGTTATAATATAGCTATGTCAAAAAGAAAAACAAGATCTTATACATTTTAAACATTGTTTCGTTATTTAAAAACAAAGTATATTTATACAATTTGTCCAATAAAAGACTTTTAATCACTGCAATTAGGAGCATCACCGACACATTTTCAAACAAAAATGTTGTGTTCAAATAATGTTATTTGCCAATTCAAACGTGATAGCAAATAGGACTGGCGATCGTTGCTGTGCGCTTAATTGGATGGTCAAATTGATCAATTAAATTTAATGATCAGTGTCATTGTATACAGTTTAGGATTTTCACTAAAATATGCGGTTATTTTGTTTCAGTTAAATTTAAAAGGCCCTTTAGTTTAGCGTGTAAAATTAAATGATACCGTTTTTATTTTAAATGAAAATTGTTTGCATGAATACTTTTTAAACCCAGGTAAAGTTTTATACTGTCTGCGCAATCTAAATATTAAGTAGAAAAGATTTTTGAATTTCAAAAGTGGAAAACAAAGTTTTGTATCAGCTGAAAAATGCAGCCAGAAAACCGCAGGGGAAATTAAAAGACAGCCGCACTTGAAAACTTACATAGACAGTACAGATCTTGGTTTAAAACACTACAAGTTTTGTAGAAAAATTAAATCTTTTTAAGTAATATAGAAAGGATTCTTGACCGAGGGGTTCAAGAATCAGAAAGGATTCTTGAACCCGTGGCGTGTAAATTTAAATGATGTGGTCGTAGTAATATCAAATAAATATAAACTGTCAAGGACATAATATGCGAGCAGAATAAAAATCAAGCGTTGTTTGTGAACTTTGAAGTTCAAAACACACTACATCGTTTGCTTTGTCGACATTGGTTATTGAAAATCACAAGATGAAATTTATTGAAAGGGATCTAGAAACTCGCACTGCTTTTTACTTTTTTACTGCATATGTATTACTTATTTAGTAAATTGTTAGACTAGTATCATAATTACGCCTCTTAACTGGATAATTTTAGCTGAATAGAATTTCATGTACAGGTAATTTTGAAAGGGACGTAATATAGTAATTATTTCCCGACTGTTTTGTTTCCGTACTAAATAATTTAAGGTTTGTGCAAAGTCAATTTTACAGTAGGTACTTTTGAGATTTCTTCGGATTTCCATTACTTATAGCATATTTATTACTTAGTAAAACTACATATTTTCTCGAAAATAACAACCAGTAAAATATCATAATTATTGGAGACAAGTCCACATTATGCAGCTGTTATTTTGGCGTTATTACTAAAGCGCTGACTTTTTATTTTTCGTGAAGTTACAAGTACCTAGTTAGTGAAGCAAAACCTCTTTTAAAAATTTTGCAAGCACGGTTACGTTTAAAAAAAAAAACTCGCACTAAGCCAGTTAAAAAAATATATTCACTGAAATATTTTGGTTATGAGTGTTTAAAACGAGTTAATAAAATTAAAATTGGGTAGATTTAAATATGTAGCAAGTTTTATTTCATAACTAAGTTTTGCCCACGACTTTATCTGAAAGAAATTCTACATAAGAATCTTATTCATGAAAAAAAATGCCCGTTATGGAAGAACTACAAATCTCGGGCAAAATTATTTTTGCATATTTATCTAGAAAAAAAAAGTTTCTTTAAAAGAAAATCTGTATTCCTTTAAAGTTTTTTATTCTCAAAGGCACATTTCTATATGAAATGCGAGATTCTAATTAGCTAATGCAATGGCAAGAGTCATTAGCTGCAAAAGTTTAAAAAAGAAATAAAGAAGCGTGCTTTCCGAACGCTGAGGAAATTCGGTATGTAATGGGTGGTCAGTTGGTTACCCATTCTCGGACCAATCTAGGCAAGCGCGACTCAACTTAAAGATTGACCCGAGTAGCTATTATGAAGCATGTTAAGAAACACTAGCTTATGCCCACGGCCCACGGATCGTACTACCGGGATAAATAGTATCCTATGTTGTATATTTGACATTTATTTTTAATTTTACTATCTACTTTTTAATTAAATTCAATAATGTACTTATTTAATTTAACTTTGAAATGTAGAATATCAAGCCGACCAATAATTTATGTTTCTGTGTGAATAATTTATGTGTTTGGATTTTTATTTATTTTTGTTTTATATGGGTCACGGACCTGATTATTATTATTATTATTATGTGCTATTCCGGACTATTATCTATCCCTGTGTCAAATTTCATCCAGATCCATTCAATAGTTTTTGCGTGAAAGAGTAACAAACATACATTCTAACAAAATTTCACGTTTATAATATACTAGCTGTCCCGCGCAACTTCGTCAGCGTCACATTTTCCCCGTTTTCGCAACACTTTTCAGTGCTGTTCCACTCCTGTTGGTCGTAGCGTGATGATATATAGCTTATGTCCTTCCCCAGGTTGAAATCTATCTTCTTGCCAAATTTCATTAAGATCCGATCAGCCGTTTTGTCGTGAAAAGGTAACAAACAAACAAACAAACAGAGTGACATTCGCATTTATAATATTAGTATGGAAGTATGTATGGATTAGTAGGATAGTAGGATTTAGCCACGAGCTTCTAATTCATTTATGAGCATAAATACAGTTTTCATGAAATCGTGGGTGGGTCACCTCTGGTTACCTCTTGGCACAAGCATCCATTTTCACTCGAAACATATACCAAAAAGTCATACAGCTAAAAGTCATCATACGTTACGGGTAATTGTGATGTAGATCATAAAGGTCACCTCAATCTAATAATGGAACTAGACCTTCCTTCGCCTCATATACCATTAAAATTACCTACCATTAAAAGCCGATTATGTACTTAGCTGACTTATTTACCATCTCAAAACATTGTACATTACTTTATAATTTACTAGCGAGTCGTACATGGTTAGAGCGGTTTTTACGACTTAAAATTTTAACATAACATCACGCCTGTAATACCTGAAGGGTCAGGCAGAGGTGTACCTAATAATACACATACATTTCGCCAGCTATGTTTAAGTCTAATGTAATAGGTAGCTTGGACCCAGCTCCGATATCAATGGGCTACTATTTGTATATTAGTTTCATAAAAAAAATACACGTAAGATATCCTGAAAGTAAAAGTTTTAGTTTAAAAATAATTATGTTTACTCAAAGGACATAATATGAATGATACAAATTCTCGATCGTATCAAAATGATTAGCGAAGTACAGAATAACAACAAGTTCACACAGGCAAACACAATTATGTAAGCAGTTCCAGTCTAACCGGTTGCATCTGAGTACATCGACAGCCCATCTGACCTCCACAACCCAGGAACTGGGTAATACGATACCCCGTGGTAAGACTGGATTTCAGACTTATGGCTCCTGACTACTCGTAACAACTGTCAAAGATCTGCAAATGACAGCCGGGACCAACGGCTTAACGTCTTTTCCGAGGCACGGAGGAAACTCGGCTTATGCTTAAAGATCGACCCGTGCGGCTATTATTATTTAGCCACGAGCACCTCCTGCTGTACATAAACTAATAATAAAAGTCCCAACTTTGACATTTAGCCATTTCTAATTCGGCGGTTACTACGCGTAATAGAAATAAAATATAACGATGCTATTTCAGTTATTTGAATAGACGCCATTGCTTTGAATATAATGCCAGTTAATAGAATTACTGATTTCTGTTTGATTGAACTACAATTTTATTTTGGGTATATTCATTTAATAAAGTAAAAGTTTTGCGATTTAGTGAAGCTGAGTTTGAGTTGTTGATTGGAATAGTTTTTATTATCTTTGTTTTTATCCGCCTACCCTTTTTCCAATTATGTTGGGGTCGACTTTCAGTCGAATCAAATAGGCTGAATATGTTTTACTGACTCTGTTATCTGACCTCCATAAGCCAATTAATGGGCAATATTGGTTTTTAGAGGTCATAGTATTATAAATACAAATTGAATAGGGATGTGGGTGTTGTATGCCAGACACGGCAAATCTGTGCCATAAAATTATTAATCATTACATACTTGACAAATCGTATAGGAAATATATAGAAAAAGTACATATACTAAATAGACACTTCTTAGATTGTACCACAATCTAAAAGTTATCTCTTTAGCACTTTCGAAGAATTTTTCATATAATAATTCTTCAATGTATTTATGGTTATTGAAAAGAATTTGTTAAATGCCTTGAAACACCTCAAGTGTTACAGAAGATTCGATTTAGTGCTTCCGTACAAAAGCAATAAATCAGTCTAGTAAAACCAAAAAAACCCACAAACACACGTCTGCAAACATATTAACTTCTTCATATAGCACAGGAAAAAGTAGCTGTCAACTTGTCTAAAAATAAAAACCTATCTGCATTTTCCGTACCAAAGCAATAAATTACATTTGCCTACTAGGAAAACATAACCGGACTCGACCCACAAAAAATAATTGAAATCTATCATCCTATGCCAGCAAGAGTCATGTTTGCTCTCTAGATTTATTTATGGAGCCAAAGTTTTCGTAGGACCAAACTGCGAATATTCCAGTGGTCAGCTTTGTGGGATTGCGGTCGTGGTTTCTATGAATGGGATTAAAACTAGTAACTTAGTGGTTTTTGAGCTGATTATTTCGTGGTCGTTTATAATCCATTTGGTTTTTAAATATCTTCTAGAAAGTCGTTCTGTTTCACAAATTAATGAGCACCGAGATTTAACGTGTCAAAAATACCTGAGTAATTTAGTAAATATTTAATAATTGAGTTAATTCATTTTTTCCGATTTTTTGGGGAACATTCGAATTGTTACAGAAATAAGACTTCTAGAAATATCAAACAGGCTATATTTTACGTCAATTTTTCAGAGAAAGATTGGGGCTTAACGTGCTAGTGCTTCGAAATTACTTAAATTTATCCTAAAACACAATCTATATTCAATAAAAACTTTCCTTTTCCGTCGTGAAAATTATAAATAAAAGTCTCTATTAGTCAACTGTGTAATTCAAGGCAGAATTTATTGTCTCAGATTTTAGCGGTTCTTAAGCTAAGTCTATACTAAGCGAGCCTGGCTCGGATTGTATACTATAGTAGACGGTCATAGGAATTATAAAACTAGATCTCGAATGGGCATACGTCGCGATGTAAAATCATGCTCCGCTTGTTCCCCGCTCGTGCTCGATTTGTGCTTCATTGTGCTTCGTTTTTGACTCGCATAATGTAGACACAGCTTTATACCTAGAAATTATAAGAGACTAAAGTTTGGACGGTAAGTGATCCATCTTTCTGTCATATACACCGAAATATTCTCAAATATTTTGCTAAATTATTAAACAGCCGAGAAAATTTGACGGATACGTATCTTCCCTATTTCATGTTTAAAGTTTGTGATGTCCTTTCATAAAATTTTGACCGGCACGTAAATTTTTTATTGTGCATATAATTTCGTGTACCTACTAAAGTAGAATTAGGTTGGAATGAGGTTGTGAATATAAACTTTAATAAGGTACTCTAGCTTTAGATGCTAGTTTATGAGATTATTTTCCGGCGTGAAGTGTGATTAAACAGGATAAAGCCATCACACAACTACAAACAAGGACAGGTTTTTGTTTTTTGCATGTCCTATGTGAGATTTCATAACGGTTGCTAACCCATTTGTCATTATTTCGTTGATAGATCACGTTGGAGACAGAAATGGAACATTTCAACGGATGACAGCAAATCGGTTTTCTATTGCCTGCCTTTCTTTTGCATTAAAGTTTTGTTTAGTTATTTCGAAGTTAAGTTTTTAGTATTTTTGTCTTTTAAACGCTTAAATCACAAAAGTAATGTGATGAAACTATCTGTCTTTAATTACGTCAAATCTCCCATTTAGACCAATCAACAAAACACGACTTCTAGTTTAAAGAGTCCTTTACCAAAACGAGACAAACCAAACAACTCAGAAAGTAACTTCTGTTTCACAAGCACCACTCAAACATCTCAATAAAAAAGTTTCATCATTAAAACATTGGACGACAGCGAACACCTAACATCGACCGTTTGTGTAAATGTCAAAAATTTTAATATTCAAAACTTGGTGAGCGAGAATTGAGATGGCGACGATTAGTTGGCCGTCACGTAGCCATGTCGTCGGCCTAACAGAAAGTTATAATGAAGCTGAGAAGTCGCAGCTGACGATTTAATCCTACCAGTGATCAGTCATCGTGTTTGAGACTTGGTCCTAGTGGCAGCGGGGTTCCATGTTATAGACAAGCGACGATCGTCTCCGATGCGTTTCTTATATTATATCCGTTATATTATCTACAACGACTTAGTTTCAACAGGACTGTCATAATCTTTTTGATACCATAAGTCAATCCAAAAGATTTTTGTTGCCATCATCTTTGTGTAGGCTCTCGGGGTTTTTCGGTTGGATATTGCTGATATTTTTTCTTTTTATCTAACACGTATTACATTACATATTGGCATTCTCATTGATGGAGGTATTTCATAAAAACTTTAGTCGGACACATCACGACTCTCAGCAATGATTAAATGGTTGAAGGATTATCATACCATCCTATTCCTAATGTTGGGCAAGGACCTATTCTCTCACAGAGAAGGCACGACCATTGATCACCACGCTTGCTTAAGACGGGTTAGCGACTTCATACTTACACTAATTATAAGTCCACGTTTCCTCACCACGTTTTCCTTTACCGATGTCAGTAGTATCCAAGATAAACTTAGAGATATAAGTTTTTAAACTGACATGTAGTGACCATGTCAGTTTAAAAACTATCAATAATGTGGGGCACGTTTTAAAAAAATACCACTTGAAACGGGATATTTACAATGTTTAATAATTGTTTTGACTTTTCAATATTTATGTATCCCTGTTCCAAACGCCATGTGTGTTGTTATCCGTGATCATGGCGTTTGCAACATCGCTGAAATATCGGAAACTCAAAACAAATAGTAAGCATGGTAAATATCCCGTTTTATGTGTTAAGCTTAGAACTGCGGGTTGTTCGAAAGAGATACCGCGGTCCTGGAACACAAAGGGCGAAGAAGGAACATGGATGGATTTTAGCCAGTACAAGTCTGACACTCCCTCCCGCTCCGCCCAGAGTGGGAGAAGTCATTTGATGATTTCCCATACCCAAAAAAAAAGCTTAGAAAGTACATTAGTATTGAAAAATCCACATTGGTACTTCCCAGGATTTAAACTATATGCATGAAAGGCGAGGACTTTACCTCTGGGACATCACGTCACTCAGTCATGTCATGTCACATAAGTATACATTTATCAGGGTGGATTCAGATTCCACGTCTGAAATAAATATTCTATCCATCACCTACATTAATAAAGCTTACCTACCAGCTTTTTGAGTTATTTGATCTGGCGTATCGGTGCGTTCTAGCTAGACAGACTAGACATCTGAGAGCTGAATCGTAGCTTAGCTAGTCAGTTACGCACGCGTGTCACTCCTAGAAGTACTAGCATGAACGAGCGATGAAAATGTGACGTAAAATCGATCGATTTTTGAAGCGAAGGTACAACTACCCGGTAAATGTGTGATACAAAAGTAAAAAAAATATGAGAATATTAAGATTAAATAAATATCTATGGCTGATACTTAAATATTTCGCGCATAGATATTGTAAAAGTATTAAAAATGAGCAAATCTATACTAATATTATAAATGCGAATGTAACTCTGTTTGTTTGTTACCTTTTCACGACTAAACGGCTGATCGGATCTAAATGAAATTTGGCAAGAAGATAGATTTCAACCTGGGGAAGGACATAGGCTGTATATCATCACGCTACGACTATAGGAGCGGAGCAGCAATGAAAAATGTTGCAAAAACGGGGAAAATGTGACGCAGAAGAAGTTGAGCGGGACAGCTAGTATTACGAAAAAAACAATTATTTTTAATTGCAAAATCTGCGCATTCGTGCTAGATCCTCAGACAGCACTTCGCGGTCATTGCACCACGCCCGAGGCTCACTGTCCGTAGCCTAGAACTTAACAATGTCGCCGAAGCGGCCGTTAACTCTTTAAAATGATACACAAGGGAGAACATACAGGAGCAGTTAGACGATTTCTAGAGTCAACGATATTATGGTTTTGTACTGTTTTTTCAAAGCATAATCAATATGCTACACAAAACCGCACGCCTTTTTCTCATGAACCCTGGGAATCAAATCGTCAGTTTATGTAAGTAAGGAGGACTCATCATAAAATCACCTGCTACAATTCTTCCACACTGATTTTGCATAGTCCACGTTCATATTTATATCAGGTAGAATGACTATGACGTCATAAAGCAGTTATTGTTTTAATTTAATTCCAGAGTGGGAAAGAGACGGTGTAGACGTCCTCTATAGCCCTGTCTCTTCCTCACATTGGTATGACAACTGCTTTAAGACCTCATAGTAACTCTCCTGTACTGACATACACGCAAGTATTGTGCAACTGACCTTTCTAAAGAACTTCACCGATATGATCAGTCACCCCGGCGTTATCTTAGCTGCAAAATAGGTAACTACATATTACTCGGTACTTAACATTGTGTGGGTGTGTTTATAAATATTTAATTATTAAAATAAATCAAATAGATTCGCATGCATGATTAATTTAACCATAATTTAAACCGCGTTTAGATATTTAAACGTCGAAGATATAAATAATGCATGAATTGCTGTTAAAGCACCTATACTACACAAAATGTCCCATTTTAAGCGTCTGTTAAAATTTATTTTACGAAACCAGAGAGTTGGTATCGTAAAATAAATTTTGGTGGGTGGATGTTTAATATTAACGAAAAATAAAACGAATTACTTCAACGAAGAAAAAGAATACTCTTCTTCGTTTGTCTAGCAATTGCAAGCGCTACTTCAGAGAATATGTCCTGATGGTTTTGATTCCAAGATTGAGCATTGTTATTGAGACATGAGACTCAGGATTTTTGTCCTGTTGATGGCAGTAGAGCGAGCCTAGCCCTATTTTATGGGACTCATGTAAACGTTACGGCGAAATGTGTGCGCCTCTGCCTACATTCCGTAAAATCCGGTGATGTTGTTTTATATTGTGTTAAAGCATTACAAAAACAAAAGAAATTGAAATAAAGCAACCTAAAAAATTTTCTTCCCGCTAACAATGAAACTGCATCTGAAACGGAATGTCTATTTTTTTCCTTCTTGATGACATCTAAGAATGTTTTATTCTACTTGTTTAAGGATTTAAATCTTTCGTCTTCCTTAAAAGTTCTTTCTTGAGCACTTACTTCAAAACTTGCGTTGAGTTTTTTGTTTGTTTTGCACTTCAATTGCTTTTCCAGTAAAACATGAATTTGTTTGTTTGTTCATTTTCTTTAGTTCATTTAGAAGCATTATACAATTCCTTTGCCTTGGTGGTGATGGTTTCCAAATATTGCGTTACGAAAATAAAATATTTTGTAAGTTTTAGTCGGTACATAAAACGGTGTTATACGGTGTGTACGGTTATACTAAAACTACGCATGATAATCATGTTCAAGCATAATTCCTTACTATTACTTAAGTTAAGTTTGTTAATTTTATTTTGATTTTAAATTAAAGCACATATTACTTTTAATAGAGCGATACAATCTGAAAAGATATTTTATGAAGACAACATCACTATTTCACTACTCAAATGAATAAAATATGGCCTGTATTTGAAAAAAAATCACAAGTACAATAAAAATAAGTAAATCAAGTAGGTACGTTCAACAAAAAAACTTGTCATCGCTCCCGCGAAAGTGTACTACGGCGTAGACAGCTCGTAGCTCGGCAGTTGAGAGTCGGTCGCTACGGAGTACGCCCGCCACGGCCGCTGACGTATGTGCTACGCGAGAGTGCTACGAAACTATACCTTTAGAACTTTGAACTAAGTTGGATAGAAGTGAATGTGAAAGCAATATTAAAAACTATAGTAATAATTTCTGAGTGAGAAAAATAACTGTACCGTAATTTTAAACTTTAAGATATTTTAAACTTTTGTTGTAAAACTATGGTTGTTATATAGTGTATGTGAACTGAATAAAAGATTATGAAGTATACAATGAAGACATTTTTAACAGAACCAAACATTAAATAGGTAAGTTAACTTGACTGTTATTTTATTTGTTATAAAAGACTCGTTGAGTAAGATAAAAAGTTTTTAAATATTTAATTCCCTGTAACGATTTAATCATCTTTCTTTTAAATCACAGCTTAACTTCTTCTTAAACACAGATAATAATTAAGATAAGAAGAATTTTATCTAAAACAAAATTTACACTACAGGTTCAACCATTCACATATTTTCAAAATATCTCCAACATATTTTCCGCAGCGTCTTCCAAATCGTTTTACGAATAAAAATATCTTCTAGCGATGCCTTGCAATCTAAGAAATCATACAATCACTGAGCATTCCGGATTACATTTTAGGTACCTTCGCCTGACGTCTTCGAAACGGTAAAAAAATATTTGAAGGAAATTCTTGAATAATTTTGTGGTAAATTGACTGAAACCGCGGTAAAGTTACGCCTGTGGTTAACTTTGGGCGTGTTTTAGGCGTAGGTGCGTCTTCGAGGAAATAATTCTCTTGGCGGTTCACGCTTGAACTCTTTAATGATACGACGCGCGTATTATTTTACACTTGTGGGTATCTACGAGGAATATTTAGGAGGTAGCATATTTTTTATTTTAAAATTATACTGTACTGAATTTATTATTCTTTACTTTTTGTGTAGTTTAATACCAAGCTTCCGATAAGTTATTTTTTTTCTTTATTTTACGCTCTTAGGGTTCCTCAGTAGGATAGATAAGCTGCGTTATCAGTCTTTGTGGAAATTATATGCATAAGTGATTCTTATTGAATTAAAACTTAAAACCTTTTCATGATTTTATCTGTTGGTAAAGTTATAGCTCATTGAAAAAGAAAATTTTATTGCGACGTAAGATTTTGTTACTAAGTCAAGGTTTACAATTTTGGTTATTTTATAACAACGGAGATTTTTTATTCACATCCAATAGGATGAGGATGAAAAAGTAGGTACATATTCTCACTGCGTGCACAGGCGTGGCTTTATATTTCGCACTCCCCACCGAATTATATGGTAATCGAAATAATTATTATGGTAACTTTACTGAACAAGCTATACACATTCTCTAATAAAAATATGAACACTAAAGAGTCATTCACTATTATAAGTGAGCAAAAATTCGAAATTTGTAATAGACAACGTTTAATAAATGAGGCAGCTAGACAAAAAAAAACCGCTTAAAAGTGTCTTCCTTACTGGCGAGCTGGATCCAAAGTATTATTATTCAGTAAGCTCGTTAGTTTGTAACATTATTTAGTCAAGAAAATGTGCAACAAAAACTGGTTGTTTTCGCACACTTAATTTTTAAAACTGGTTATTTTTGCACCAATATTTTTTTCCATAGAGTGTATATAAACACTCTATGGAAAAAAATATTGTGTTGTTTAGTATGAGGGCGCCTTGTCTGAGTTAATAGTACAAAGTTAAAAAATAACAGCGGTTTTTGGAAAGTTAGGGTTTAGAAAAGTTGTTGAATCATGATAGGTACGTGAGATATTCACTTACTTTTAACTTTGTGTTTTGATATTACCTATGGAAGAACGTCCGTTTCTTGCAACGATGTACGATCAAGCAGTTTTTCCTATTCCCACGGCAGTCCGTGGGAAAAATGGATGAGTAGCAGAGAAGAGGCAGACACTACAGGACAGCAACTGCCACGATTCTCCAATACTCCATTTTTTTCGTTCACTTAACACAACAAAGATGTAGATTTATATTTAGGCATGACCCACAAAATATTTCAATTGTTTCAGCCAAACAGCCAACAACTATGTAAACGCGTACTCATAAAACATGTTCCCAAAAAAAGTTCTACCAAAAAAGGCCCCGCAAACAAAACCAAACGAGGCAAGATTTTACTGCTTAACCGCTAGATCCTTTTTGTTCCTCCAGAGGAACATCACTTTTTTGCTTATCGGCCCGCTGTTCCTCTGGTGGAACAACCTCGTACGAGCAACTTTAAACCCTTATCGTACGTAAAGTAAGGTTCTAATTCGTTTGTAAAAATTTACGTCTATGGCCAACTAGAGTTCGATTAAAATGAAACCATCATACCAACCTTACAACTGCACAAAATTATTAAAAAAAAAAAGAAACGCGTCTTTGTCGACTGTCAAAATGCGTCATGGCGGCCAGTGTGGAACGGTGATGTTTTGTTTTGGAATGCAGTGAAATTTTTGTGTTTTGTGTTGTTAAACTTTGGTAAGTAAATGTATAGTATGTTATAAGTGTATAATGTAACTTTTTAGATAGTCATTTGCTGGAAAAATTATCTAAAAATTATGTTTTTGACCCAAAAATTCCTCCAAAAATTCCTTTGTTGTGAAGTTCGTCAGTCGAAATTGAAAATATGAATTTGACTCTTTTACAATAAAATATGGTCTTGGAAACATTAGCAAAAAGCGAAAAAATAGTGATAATTCATTATTTAATGCATTCGAGGCATATTTATTCATATTTATTGATATTTCAAGTATTTTCATGCATTGAACTGCGCAGTTAGAAAATGGCCGATTCTAATAAGACGTTTGAATTGGAATCTTGCAAGAATAATTTATGTAGGACTCCTAAAAAACACTGTCATTAGATTACTTGTATATTTGTTATGCTAAATCTAAAGTTTCGTGTAAATTCATTCAGTAGTTTTACCTAAAAAAAACAAACTACGACAACAGTATGTTTGCGGCGAGCTCTCTGATTTCTATGCGATGTTTATAATTCTCAAGTAGTTATGAAACAGTTGTTTATATTGTAATACATGGTCTCGTTAATCAAGAACCCGAAACTGTTTACCGTTTGAGATAAGAGCTAACAGAACTCGCGCGATAAGCATTTTTGTGAGCGCCGGCCACTTGACACGCGCGATGACGTAATTATGGAGCCGAAAGGGGTCCGCGCGATGACGTAACTCAGGCCGCTTTAGTACCGAGAGGTTAAACAACTATACGTAAATTACGTGGCCGTCGGTAAAAATGCCAGTCCCAGTTTATTAGGCATCTATAAAGAAGTATTAGTGTCGTCACTCACTAAGTGACGAACAAGTTGCTGGTATAAACTTCTTCCTGGTTCTCACATTTTAGAATCGGCGCGGTAAAGTGCTAAGGTTTTTTTAGGACCACATAAAAGTTTATGGACCAGAGTTAGGAAGTCCTAGTGTTGAATTGTGCAAAGGTATGTTCAACACAATATCTGTCTATGTTTGATATGCTGGTGGGTTCCGGGTCTGGCTGTTTGTATAGGTACTCACATATACAAACAGCCAGATCCGGAACAACTATCTGTAGGCTATACAAATATTTGTTCCGTGCGGGGAGCGAACCCGCGACACGCAGCACAGCAGTCGATTGCTCAACCACTGTGCCAACCGTGCTGTCAAATCACTAAACTTAGCCTCAACCCTACTCCGGTTATTTCTGTTTTGAATTCTAAATTGCTCAATTGCTTTGGAATCATTTGAAAAAACATCGGGCTTTTGAAATCTATTTCAGTTTTATTAAAAAAGGTTTCTATAAACGACTTTTTATTCTTGATCAAACTCGAACCGATTTATATTTTAACGTCCAACAAATAGAGAAGCGAATCCCATTTATTATTTTACCTACCTCGACATCTGTAAAATGGAGGGCATAATCTATTTTAGAAGGAAATTGCCTGGAAAAAAATACAAGTTAGTGGGGATATCGCTGTAGGGCCTAAGGAACATTGCTAGTGAAAGAACATTACGAACTGGACTAATACAAGGCGTTGTTTTGCATCCTCGTCAAATTTCAGGAGGTGGTCACAAAAGACATAAATAATCAATTCAAATTACGATACCTAATTAATTATTAATAAACGCTGTTTTTTTGGTTATTTAAGTTTATCAATAGTTCAGAATAACCCCCTTAATGTGGTTTAGAGAATAAGAAATTATCGAATAAACGTTTGAGATTATTTGTATGTGTAAGCGAGGTCATAGGGCAAGAACCAGACGGGCCGCGTTTAAAACACGGGTGGTTCACACTTATCGATTTCCGTAAATAAGAAAAAAAAATACCAACCCATTTTATTATTGATTCGGTACGAGAATCATTAGCATAGTTACCTCCTTGAATTTGACGAGGATGCAAAACAACACCTTGTATAAAAGTCTTGGCTGACTTTCGACTGAGCCTTGACTGCCTCGTTGGTAAGTAGTCACAAGCGCGACTGTTAAGCATGAGGGCCTGAATTCAATTCCCGGGTCGGGCAAAGTGTTATTGGGTGTGTTCTAATTAGATTATGAAGCAGTGGTCCAACATTTTTACGTTATCACAGACAAAAGTATTACTTTGATAAAATTTTCTTCCGAAGTTTTACTGTACTTCCATTTTCACTATTAAAGGTAATCTTAATACCTAGTTTTCTTTATTATACTCGTATTTATGTTAGTTTGATATAATTCTATTTTAACAAAAAACCTTAAAAAAGGGTACATACATAATTAATGGGTGTGCTACAGACATGTTCAGTTTGATGTTCTGTAGCACACCCTTAAGTATGTAAATACCCTTTCCGTTACACCAAGTATAATGGTGATACAGCATCTAAATCAGTTTCATGGCATGAACAACGCGATCACACAAACAGATCCAAAAAGCGACATTAATTTTCTTTTTTATCCACTCTGTCTTCCTATCATGCATGGATTTACAAATATAAAACCAGTTACTGCAACAAACTCGCTCACTCTCCCAAATATACAAATATTTGCAAAAAGGCACCTCAAAGCTAAAAACGTTTTGTTTTAGAGTCGAATTCAAATAGAGATAAATGGACAAAATAATAAATTGAATCATCTGCCCCACATTCAACAAAATAACAGTTATTTTGTCCCAATAAGTAGGTTTGTGGGTCTTTTTAGGGTTCCGTACCTCGAAAGGAAAAAACGGAACCCTTATAGGATCACTTTGTTGTCAGTCCGTTCATCCATCTGTCTGTCTGTCAAGGCCCTTTTTCTCAGGAACGCGTGGAGGTATCAAGCTGGAATTTATATCAAATACTCAGATGAAAAAATCAAACTTCTAAGCCAACGCAATCAAAAGATACAGCCGTTTATGCCACATATTTCCGCAAATTTTCGATACCCGCAAGGGAAAACCTACAGGGTACTTCCCGTGAACTCAGAATCTTGAAATTTGGTACGAAGCTACGTCTTATAGCACAGATAAAGGAAAAATTGCGAAAATCATATAAATTTTTAGTTACATCTAGTAAAAATATTTTTAATAATTTTAAACTAACTACCCCTTTCCTCATGAACGCGTAGAGGTCAGGTTTTTACGGTACCCTCGGTGCGTGAGTCCAGCTCGCACTTGGCCGGTTTTTTTATGGCGCAAATTCTTGATTAGGATGATTATTTTATCATAGATAAATAAACATTGACTGCCTCGTTGGCCTAGTAGCCCCAACCGCGAATGCTGAGCAGTAGGTCCCGAGTTCGATTCCCAGATGAGCAAAAGTGTTTTTTGGTGTTTCCATCAGGAATTTTTCAGTTGAAGCCACGGCGTTTAGATTTATGCCCAGTTGATGGCAATAGGCTCGATCCCTATTACAATGGGAAGCGAAATATAACGGGTGAAATGTGGGTGTACTCTTAAATTTGTCACTGTCTAACCCTAATTACAATGTTATAAATAAACATAACGGTATTCTTGACAATTTAGAAGTTGTAGACAGAGGTGCCTGTGTACATTCATTTTTAGGTACAGTTTTCCCATATTGTTAAGGACAAGCCTATTGTCATCACTCAGGTACAAATCAAGGCTCCGAGCTGCACTAGCTCACCGTCCGTCCGCCTTATGACGACAGGCCGTGTCGACGGCGCGTTTGTGTTCCACGCGCGCCTCAAGGAGATGTCAGCAAATCGGAACGGGTCCGAGAGGGCCGATGCCTGCCAGGGCTGCGGGACTGTTCGAAAGAGATACCGTGGCCCTGGAACACAAAGGGCTAAGAAGGAACATGGATGGGTTTTAGTCACTACAAGTCTGACACTCCCTTCCGCTCCTCCCAGAGCGGGCGGAGTCATTTAATTTTGATGATTTCCAATCTGTAAAAAAAGGCTCCGGTCTGCAGCTGTAAAACGCCTGATGGGAAGACCCAGTAGGTAATACTTTGTCGATCCTGGGATACGAACCCAGAATCTCATGCTCAGAAGTAGCGGTTCCGACCACAGGAGGTAATTTGTAAATACCACCTTTATATTTTCCAAAGGGTCACGCACTCGTTTTTTTTTTACACCGTAATAAGTCATGCCTCGTGTAATACGATGCGAGTAAAAAATCCTATTAATAAAGCTCGGACGGTAATAGGGATGACACTCGTTACAGTGTGTGAAGCTGTACGAGTATTTAGATGTACGTATGTATGCTGATTTACATACCAAATGAAGCAAGTGAGCTATTAACTAATCGTACGTACATATTCAGGTCACTAGTTACATTCAATGGCTCTTTAGTCAACTGATCCCACTCATTTGGGCCCCGCGGGATCAATTGACTAATTCATTTTTTTTTTCTTGAGTCGATTGGTCCCGCTGTCAAAGATGAATAAAAAAATGTCTTCGGATTACATATCACTGTTTTGTTAACTTAGAAACAAATGACATGATTTTATTATTTTTTTCTTTCACCTCTTGTACCAGAGTATACCTACTGTCATTACTTGTATTTTTTTTTTCATTTATAATTTGCATACCCGATTAGTTTAATAAATAAACACATTATGTTATTTTATAGTGCGCATTGAATTGTAAGCAAATATCGCATTGTTCTTATAATATAAGAACAATGCGATATTTATAATAAGTAATTGTTTTTATAATATGTGGAAAATAGCGTTGGTACCAATATATGTATAACCAACAAACATTTACTCAAACTCTAGCTGTAATTCTGTGTAATCCTGTAATGTGTAACCGTTTGTTTTCCCAAATAAAAATAAAATGACGATCGACATGAAAAAGGTTTTGGTTAAAACCAAAGATAGAGAGAGAATATTATTATTGTAATCTACTTGTCAAAACCAATCGGTTGATATCAGTACTCGGTACAAGTGTAATATTTTGGCCTTTGTGGATCACAGTTTTTCTGTCGCATTTATTCTGATAGGTATAATAAAATTAGTCTGTTGTGTTGTTATTACAACCAAAAACAGGAAAGAATGCACAATTGTTTAATTTAATTTCAAGAAATCAAAAATAACAATATACTTCACAAAGGCACAAAACAACACACACCAAAGAAAAAAAAACAAATTTTGTTTACGCCGCGTCTCAAAGAACCTGTGGTCACCATCAAGACGACATCTGTACATTTTTTACGTAAACAAATACGGGACAAACTTCACGGTTCGTCGCCCTACCCTATCTATGACACCATCAACCCCCTCATGTAGAAGGTTAAATTATTGGCGCTCAAAATTGGTAGCCCAAGCTATGGCAGTGACAAATGGAGGGGCAGAACGGGTTCAGTATAATGTATTGTGAACTTAATAATGATGGTACCCATAGTTCCAAATGGTATTTGTTGAAAGTTCCACTGGTTTGGAAATGTGGAATTTGAATGGGGTGTAACGGTTTTAGGGGAATTGGCATGGTTTGAGGAAGCCGTTTTTTGGGGTCTTTTTGAAGTATGATGAAGCTAAGGTAATCTTATGTGTAATTGCTAGGGCAATTCTGTGTTGAATAACACGATCATATTTTATCAACGTCTGACCCTTACCCCCAATTTATGTTAGGTTGGGATAGCATTATTATCTTCTTTTTTTCATACATTCTGTTAGCCATCATTTAGTCTTGATATTTCTGGTTGCGTTTTTTGTGACCATAGCAACAGTTGCCTGATTTTTTTAATAGTCATCAAGAAAGTAAGCTTTGAGACATTTGTTGAAGTATCTTCTCGAGTTTTCAGACAGGTATTAAATTCTGGCGCACCTTGAGCAGATGGCTTGCCAACTACTGACTGACTGATCATTTTTCCACAGCCTATTCTGAAACATTTAGGTACACAAAGCGCATACCGACACGAAAGACTCACGCTAATGGAAAAGACATTCCATTAAATGGCATAACTTCCCTATTGTGAAAATAGCACCAAAACCTAGCAATTAATAATTGACTCCGTGACCTCAATTCCGTAGGGACCCGAAACGTTAAAAAAACTGTACAAAATGAAGATAAATCTTCATGCCTTTCTATCTTTTTTCTTTTTATTCGAATAAATAAAGGGATGGAGTCGGCACGTTTTGTTTAACCGACTTAGAGAATAAAGGGCCTTTTCCTCCCGCGTTAGTGCACGTATTTTAGAAGGGAAACGGAGGGGTAAGGTGCGTTTTATTTACGAATATACAATACACATCCTTTTGCAAAATGATGTATTGGAATATTAATACAGTGTGTATCAGAAACGTGTGGTAATTTATTAAAGGGTTTGATTACACTATCAAAATATAACCAGCTGTCAGATCCAAAAATTACAGCTGATTATTTTTCGAGATTTCGATGATGGTCACATGGAGTAAGTGGTTCAGTTTGATGATCTCCTTCACCTTTAAATAAGACCACACCTTTCTGATACATTATGTATAATACCTATCTACAGGTTGGTTTTGATAAGACGTCATCTTCGATACTATTATGGATCGAAGGACGTCATAATCTTTATACTTGAACTTTACATCCAGTTCCTCATTCCATTATACTGGTGACCACATCCTGATAACTAGTAGTTTACTCTTATTCCAGTGTGGGAAAGAGACGGAGCTGTACAGGATGTCTGGCGCCATCTCTTTCCCACACTGGAAAAGGAGTAAAACAATAATGTTTTAAGACGTCATGGTAGGCCAGTAGTACACTTATTACTAAGTAATGAGTGCATCTGTGAGAAAAAGTAAGCCATAATTCACACGGGCCCAGTGCGTGTTAGATTATTTGTTTTGAGAAAATTCCGGTTTCTTTACGAGTTTTCTTTACCGTTTTGAATGTAACGTAAAATACTTCATTGCACAAACAATCGAGTCGAATCGAGCAACTGCTTTGAAGCGCGGAAGCGATTAAAAGTCATAACCGTTTGACTTTTGATCGCTTTGAAGCTCTAGAAACACTTGTATCTGATTACACTAAAGCTTTACTGCAATCCTTTCAAGCTCAAAATAAAACTGTACTTAGCTTCGAAAACTTCGATTCTGGAGAGAACAAATCTCTAACTACTTTTGATTGTGGTGAGGTACAGTCTGGTACAGAGAGTCTTGGAATATGTAATAGTGATACTTACCTATTTATTTTGGCTAGTTCTGGTTTATGTAGTGTACCTATTTAGGTATTGCATAAGCCAAACCATAAGTCTTTTACTATTCCCACCGCTGGAAAGTGGACCTCCACTAGATTCTTTTTCTTTCCAACTCACTCACCACTTTTTTCTTCCTTCTTAAGGTAAGAGGGAGATAAGCCGTTCCTCATGACGTTTTTACCACTTTGAGAGCCGCGGGATCAAATAAAGTGTCTGCCTAATGTCGAAGTACCCACGTACCAAACGTTTATCGGGCATAAGTTGGTATGTTCGTGTCATGGACCCGAGCGCACTTCTCCTTTTTCAGGAAATTTCATGCCGACTGCTGACCAGAGAGCTGACTCCTTCTTCAGCCAGAGAATTAGCATTGACATTCAAGGTGGCTAACAGTCAACTGGGCACGTGTTAAAAAAAAACATTTATTTGCTTAAATATGGTACGGAAGGTTCTTAAAGATAAGTATAGTCAAAAAGTGCTGATTATCAGTCTAATTTGAATAAATTACTTTTGATTTTGTATATAGATCTCTTATTCTGCCATTAATTTCGGCGTGTAAATTTTACATAATTATTTATAATAGGAATAACAAGTTAAATAAGTTTCGGATGTCAGCAATGAGGAGGAAATACTTTGACGCATGAGTGTCCTGTTATTGTCTTTGTATATTACGTAGTCTTAAGTCTTAATTTAGTATTGATAGAGTAGGTTTTGTTTAGTTTACAAGAACGAAGTCTGTGTAAAAGATGACATGGCAAGAGAGAAGGTGTCTGATGAGATGACGAGTAATAGAAGTATGAAAGAAAACATGCTATGCCGACCCCAAATTAATTTGAATAATGGCAAGAGAATGATGATGCTGATGATTTAGTTTAGGGGTCAGTAACTGCATTACATTTACTTTTTAACCAATTTTGCTATTCATTTATTATTAAAAAAAATCTCTATAATCTTTGTTTAGCCAAAAAAACATTGTTATCAATTAGATAGGCACACGTACCAAAACAGATTAAAATGTTGGATATTTATCTGTCCCTAATATTAATGGCTTGATAAGATTTGTAATCTTGTACATCATCATCTTCCTGCCCTTGTCCCATTTTATTTGGGGTCGGCGCAACACGTCTCTTTTCTCCATACTCCTCTGTCATTCGTCATGCCATCATTTACTCCTTCATATCATTTTTCACACAATCCATCCATCTTTTCTTTGGTCTTCCTCTCCCTCTCTATCCATCCACATTTTTATTCATCACTCTTTTAGTCACATGTGTTCCATCCCTCCTTGTACATACGATCAGTTTAATAGACTAGAGCTCTCTAGGTGTCGAATTGACATAGGTACAGTACGCAACGAAAGTTGGTTGACAACATGTTACTTATTAGTTTTTAATAGTACCGAAATATCGGGAACTCAAAAGAAATAGTAAACAAGGTAAATATCCCGTTATTAGTGTCAATGATAGTGTTACATAACAACATCTAACATTGACTCAAAACACAGTGTTTAACAGATATAAATCATCATCTGCCTAGCCTTTTTCCCAAACTATCTTGGGGTCGGCTTCCAGTCTAACCGGATGCAGCTGAGTACTGGTATTTTACATGAAGCGACTGCCTATCTGACCTCCACAACCCAGTAACTGGGTAATACAATACCCCTTGGTAAGACTGGATGTCAGACTTTTTGGCTTCTGACTATTCGTAACAACTGTCAAAGATCTACAAATGACAGCCGGGACCAACGCCTTAACGTGCTTTCCGAGGCACGGAGGAAACTCGGTATGTAATTATGGTCACCCATCCATGGACCAACCTCGGCAAGCACGGCTTAACCTTAATGATCGACCCGTGCGGCTGTCTTTATTTAGCCACGACCTCCTTAACACAGACATAAATAAACCTACTTATATTAACAGATAGGTACCTACATTCATAAAACAATATTAATTGAGGAAAAATACATACTGCTCCAATAGCAAGTAATAAGATGATCTATTAATATTTTCATCTGTAGTAGCTTTAACTGATTACTATTCACAAAACAGACACAATACTGATGAGGTTATCACCATGAAAATTCCATGAAAATTCTGTCTATCGGTCAAAGAAAGCCAAGTTTCTTCAGCTTACTGTTCAATCCATCCACCACAAACTGACGTAGATGTAATGGCAGCGCAATTACTTTATGATTGGATGTGCTACGGTGGCTGTGTTACCGATGAGATTGTCACTTAGTAGAGGTACAGTGAAGTGTCGTAGTAAACAGCAGAGGAAATAGAGGGACGGCTTGTCGAAGTTTATGACGTTAAGGCCGAGGGTTTGACTCAGCTTTGATATAAATGACTACCTCATTTGTTAAATGGTCAAAAGTGGCTGCTGAGCATGATGCCTGGGGTTAGATTTCCGGGTAGGGCAAAGTGTTATTGGGTTTTTCAATCAGGTGGCGTACCATGACGTCTTAAAACATTATTGTTTCATTCTTATTCCAGAGTGAAAACGAGACGGAGCTATAATAATAAATAAATTTATTTCTACAACTTCATTATACATTACATCGGTGCGTTCTCAACCCCTGAACTAGGGCAACCTGTATGACAAGGGTTGAGGAATACGCCGGTTACATTGATCTGATTGTGAAAGCTTAGACAGTGCTTATTGCAACTACTATAGACAAAAATATACTAAATAAAAAAAAAACTAATAGTAATGTTATAAGAATAAGAACATAAGATAAAAATAAAGGTACATGGTTTTAGAATAGGGGTAGCGTGTGTGTGGTGATGTGTGTGGTGATGTGTTGAAGTGTATGCTGTGAGTATTTATGTCGCTAGGTTAGGGTACTGATAAGGGTTTCAGTGTCATCGTAGCTATAGTTTTCCAGCCAAAGTAGTATTTCCTTTTTTATCTGGAAATTGCTTATGTGCTTGACTAGTTTGTACTGGCTAATTTTGAAGTAGAGGCGTGGCGCTAAACTGTTATAGTGTTTTCTTGCAAACTTGCTCCCTGCCCGTGGAACAGGAAATCTGTCGGATCTTTTATTATTTTTTGCCAAGTATGGGACCGTTAGACGGTGGTATCTCCGTATACACTCATAAATAAATATTTTTCTAACACTCAGCACTCGTGCTTGCTCATACACCAAACTGGTAGGGGTTCTGAAGTTAAGGGACAGAAGGACCTTCAGAACTGCACGCTGGGATCGCTCTATTTCTATCATATGAGATTTACCAGCGCCACCCCATGCACAAATACCATAACCCAAAACGCAGTGACACAATGCTTTATATATTTGTATTAGAAGTTTCTGGCTGGCAACATGTCTCAGGGTTTTGAATATGAAGATAAGTTTTCTAGTTTTTTTTGCTGTGACTGAGATATGATGACTCCACTTCAAGTTTTCGTCGATTGTAACACCGAGGTATTTTATGAGGTTCACTCTCTCAAGCCTAGGGCAAGCACAAGTATCTTGATAAAAAGAGCCTCTATTACAAGGGAACATGTGGATGGGCACGTTAAAGTCTGGACTGGGGCTGCCTGACTTTGACATACTAAAGCAGAGGTATTTTGTTTTGCTTGCGTTTATGGAAAGCAGGCTGTCTTCGAGCCAGGCAGTTATTTTAGCAAGCCCTCTTCCGCTTACCTGAGCCAAGCTTTCCCAAGTTTTGTTGTGAAACAGGAGCACTGTGTCATCAGCAAACATTGTTATTTCGGCTTGATGGATTGAGAGGTCACAGAGCCGATTAATGTATACCGGGAAAAGTGTTGGGGCTATAGAACAGTACAGGTCGTCTAGCTCTATTTCTTTCCCACTCTGGAATAGGAATGGAACAATAATGTTTTAAGCGTCATAGTAACCCCCCAGGAATCTCTCAGTCGCAGCCACGGAGATGTGATTTAAAAATAACTAGGGCAATGTGTGTGTACTTATACCTACGTACACCTTTGCCTAACGCTTTACGGGCTGAACGGGGACTACAGGCACGTAATATTACGTTGATAAAATGTTTTGAATTTAGCACTCTTATTAAGTGAAGGATTTTACAGATATGTTTTGGGCAATGTGTTATTTTCAGTGCATTATATGTTTTTTAATCGATTCTTATTATATTGGTGTTCGTAAAACGAATCAGAGCTAAAGAATTTCGAAGAGACTGGTTTGAAAGTGCTGATCGCATTCTGTTTTATTGAAAACTAGCTGTACCCGGCATGCATTGCAATGCACTTTTTCCGATTTACCTACTCTATTCTACCCTACCTACCTTCCCTACCCTACCTACCTATCCACATACCCTACCTACCCTACCCTACCGTACCCTACCTACCTTCCTACCTACCCAACCATACCTACCCTACCCTACTCTACTCTACCCTACCCTACCTACCAACCTACTTACTCTACCTACCCTACCTACCTACCTGCCATACCTACCCTACATTTCTCACCTTTTAAACCTTCCCTGGACTACGACAAAATTTCAAAACCAAAATCAGCTAAATCTGCCCAGCCGTTCTCGAGTTTTAGCGAGACAAACGAACAGCAAATATAGAAGAAGAAGATTCTCCTTAAAGTATTTTTTTTTCTAATGATATTACTATACACCTCTAACTAACCGTTCAAGGAATATAGGCAGGATGTTCTAAGGCTATGTTTTTGATATTTCATTCTCAAATACAGTGTACAAATAATTTCGACACCGACTAAAACAATCCACCAAAATAAAAATATATATCCAATCCGCCATATTGCTTTTGTTATCGTCTGATCCAATTTGACATCCGAAAACAAAATACTCGAATACCAATACCTATCGAAAATACACAATTCAATATTTTATCAAAGGAATATGATTAATCGGTGACGAGACAAATTTTCGGGCCAATGGAGTTCAAAGGCAGCCCGTATTTTGCCGTTTGGTCTTTGTTAGGAGACAAATGATCAGGAAAACGTTGGTGTACTCTGAATGTCTAGTAGTTAAGGTATTGCTGACTTGTTTATTTTAGTTATTTAATGTTTTTAACATAACATGAGCTCGTGGCTAAATGACAACAGCCTCACGGGTCGATATTCGAGGTTAAGCCATACTTGCCGCGGTCGGTCCGTGGATGGGTGACCATAATTAAATACCGAGTTTGCTTTGGAATGCACGTTAAGCCATTGGCCCCGACTGTCATTTGCAGATCTTTGACAGTCGTTACAAGTAGTCAGAAGCTGAAAGTCAGACATCCAGTCTTACCAAGGGGTTTTGTATTACCCAGTTACTGGGTTCTGGAGGTCAGATAGGCAGTGGATCTGGTTAGACTGGAAGCCGACCCCAACAAAGTTTGGGAAAAGACTAGGTAAATGATGATGGAGATAACATGCGTGACTTTCCGCCTGAAGGCCCCAAAGGCAGTAAAAGGTAGTTTTAGTTAACCCATATTTCACCAGGTACAAGTCCAGATTCCGTAGCTGCTAATACTGAGATATACCTGATGGAAAAACCAATAATATCTTGGCCGACCTGGGAATCGAACCCAGGACTTCATGCTCAGCCTGCAGTCGCGCTTGCCATCATTAGACCAACGATGGTGTTACTTAACACAACTACAGTACTTTCACAAGCTATTATGCCTTGTCACTGGGACTGTAGCTTCGCGTTTTTTCCTGTTTTTTTTTACTTTCAAAAGTGCCTGTAATGGTCTAATTGAAATAAATGGCTTGAGTTTGAGTTTGATACACTCATTATCTGCCACACTTTTTCCGAGTACTTTACGTCGATTCTGTAAAATTCAGACGACAACTCACATCTGTCACTTCGCGTAAGGTTCAAAATGACCTTCATTTTGTAGCCAAGGGAGCGTCGAAGTGACGGGGGAATGATCTTACAGAATGCTTTTTTTTATGTATGGCATCTCGCAGTTCAGCCTCTTAGGCTGGCTTCTGCTTAACCGGTCTAATCCTGTGGATGCCTAGAATACTTCTTACGTCATCTCATACTTTTTCTGTCAAAATCTCCCTGTTAATTTAGTTCAACTCGCTGACACGCTCGTCGTGGTGGCGCTAGTGTAAAGTCGAATTATGAACCGGGTTTTTAGAATGCCAATCAAGAAACTCACAGCGGATTCAGATTCGAAGTTCTAAGTGAGGTCTTACAGAATCACACCGCTTGGGTTGGGGTCGGCTTCCAGTCTACCCGCATGCAGCTGAGTACTAGTATTTTACAAGGAGTGAATGATAATCTGATCTCCAAAGACCAATTATAAAATAAAAATACGCTTCTTCTTCTTCTTAGCGTGTCCAAACTAAATTGTCGCGGCCCAGAACTGAGCCACTACTATGGCACCCTCTGTAGCTTCAGTTCCTGTAATGGACAAACAGCAAGACACGCAGGACACGATAATATGCAGCTGTTTATTGATTAAAAAAAAATGATCGTATTCTGAAATCAATCTTGGTAAACCCACATAAGTTTCCATATCATTTGACATTTGAAGTCGAGACCTTGGGGAGCACACACGTGCAGAATGCCAATAAGCTACAGTCACTGTCTTTCATTACTTAGTTATTTATTTACTAGCAGCTAGCTGCTGCCCGAGACTTCCTTAGAGTGGAAATTTTGATTTGTTTTTCAGAAATAAATTATACAAACGAACCGCATGAAAATCTGTTGCGTAGTTTAAAAGATCTAAGCGTAAAAACTACGGGAAGCGATTTTGTTTTATACTATGTAAAGCTATACACACAAAATAAAATAAGAAAACTTTGTAACATAACTATGAGTACAAAGAGGGTTCTTATTTCAAAATAACTTGCTCCCACGAAAGAAAAAATTAAAAACAAAATGTAGACAGGTACTGTGCTGGCTATTATTAGAAATAGAATCCTATCCTATCCTCTACTTCTTCGAAGAGACTGCACAATTCATTCATGTCTGCAGTCGTTTACGGCGGCTTGCCCACTGATTTACGCCTTTGTATAAACCTTTATATTCAGGAGGAGCTCGTGGCTAAATAATAACAGCCACACGGGTTGATCTTTATGGTTAAGCCGCGCTTGCCGAGGTTGGTTCTTGGATGGCTGAACATAATTACATACCGAGTTTCCTCCGTGCCTGGGAAAGCACGCTAAGCCATTGGTCCGGGCTGTCATTTGTAGATCTTTGACAGTCGTTACAAGTAGTCAGAAGCCAAAAAATCTGACGTATAGTCTTACTAAGGGGCGTGTTGTCTTACCCAGTATCTGGGTTTTGGAGGTCAGATAGGCAGTCGCTTCATAGAAAGTACTGGTACTCAGCTGCATCCGGTTAGACTGAAAGCCGACCCCAAGATACTATGGGAAAAGACTAGGCAGATGGGGTATAAACCTTTATATTTTTACATCACACTGTCTTATTCAAGGAAACGATTTCAAACTTCCAGTCTTACTCTACTAACTAAAATATGATCTTAGAACATAATCAGAAAAGCAATAACTTTGGCAAACTTGTTGCTCACTTAGTTGCTCTCACCACAGCGCACAGGCTACTTGACTCACAAATACCTGCATCCATTTATGTATGAAAATATCTTTGACGTGGTTTTCAGAAACCGACACGAATTGGTTCTAAAGGTGAACAATTAGCAAAGCAATTTGCTAGTTTATGTTTGCCCACTGCACTGATTCATCTCGAGAACCTAAACAAGTGATATTTTCAAAGCGTTTTGGCATTTCTTCAACGACTTTGAACAGGTTTGCATGGAGTTTTCAGTTTTCAGCCACCTTTGGGGTGGATTAGCTAAAAGCAAAGACATTATCCCACCGGCCCCTTCTATCATCAGACTTCTAGACGCCGCACTGCAAGTTACCATCCCTACCTCATTGTTATTCCACCAATTCACACTAAGCATTTCAAACGTCTTTCATTATGCGCACAGCAAAGGAGTGGAACTCTCCGCCTGCGTCTGTGTTTCCGAACGCTTACAACCCTAATCTCTTCAAAGTTAGAGTGAACAGGCTTCTTCGGGGTAAATTTGTAACATCATCGACTTTGTCTCTGTCATTTCTGACCTAGACTAGAGTCAAGAGCAAACCCATCGCAAATAAAAAAAGTCAACATAGTACATTAGACCTTTTTTACTTACTTTTTACAGGAAAAACATAGAGAAATGAAATTGGTCTATACTCTTATTTTCATAATTATTCTAACTAAGGGTTTATAATATACTATAAAAATACTCAAAACCATGTAAATAAAAATATAATCTAACAATAACACGAAAAGGGTTTCCAGAACTGGAACAGGAAAATTATGTCATTATTACTGGCGTCTGTAGAAGAATCTTATTAAGTATTAAGTAGTAGTTAAGTCACATTCACTGGGGGAGTCTGCAATATTACGCTTTTGAATCTTACAGGAATGGCCTTAGAAAGAATAGTGGAAGCTGTATATTAAATGTCCACGGCATTAAGAGGGAACGCTAGCTATGAGGAATTTGAACAAAAAAATTTGAAGAAACTATTGCCGTCGCGCTGTTATGACCTGCCCCTGGAGAGTGTGATCGTGATACCTCAGACCTAGACTGAGACCAGACCGATTATATCTATATTTTTTGTAACAAATCGACGTTGCATATTACCCTTTTTCTCCTCGAAAACTGGGCTGATTTAATTATTTTTGACATTCAAATTTTAAGAAAGACCTAGGTTTAGGTTTGTCTAGGTTCCAAACGATTTCTTTTAAGTTAAAAGCTTTTCGTATTTATTTATTTTTTCTTTACGGCGGTGGGAATGAAGCAATGTAAATTTTGGTGGGTCATATTTTCTTTATATAATAGTTGCTGAATGAAAGGATAATGATAGGAATGTCTCT
Source organism: Cerastis leucographa (assembly GCA_963082945.1). NCBI lineage: Eukaryota > Metazoa > Arthropoda > Insecta > Lepidoptera > Noctuidae > Cerastis > Cerastis leucographa. The sequence continues at coordinate 16,289,359 of OY720358.1, read as the reverse complement.
ACAGCAGACTTTGATTTTATGATTGCTCTAGAGTCTACAGACATTATTCAGGAAGAAAAAGGGGACTTGGAGAAATAATGAGAAAAACGCAGCTAGTTGCCTCTTAAGTCTGCTTTTGTAGTGTTTTTTATACTTGTGCATAAAGTTTTAGTAAAAAAAACAAAAAAAAAACTAGATATTATGCCTGTTATTGCCAAGAGTTTACGGGGAGGTGAACCTACAGAAAAATAAAATTCCCTCAAAATTTCAATCATAATTATTATTTCACGCAAAAACATTGGTTTCACTAAACCTTACCGTAAGTTATTGCCTCCATAATGAACAAACTTCTTTACGTAAGACGATGATTATTCTTAGCCTTATTTCGCGAATATTTTATTTAAATAAAACGGGGACCATCGATCGTTGGTCCCTTAACCTCAAGAAAATTAATCCATAGACAAACGATGGTTCATCCACACAATAAAGTCTTTGGTAGTGGTACAAGTCATAAAATTAAGCGATTGCTCGGGATTCCTTAACTTTGGAGAATTTTATGTTATATGGTCTAGCAAATGTATAGCGTCGTTAGACGTTAATAAAATGATAGGTACTTAAAAAGTCTGAGTTAGACAAAATAAATCTTTGAATGTGAAGACGGAATTATATACTTGACCACTCATAAATATAGAAGAGAGGTAGGGGGGGGGGGCAGGGTAATGCAGGGCAGTGACTGCACCATCTGGGAGAGACCTGCATTGCTGGGTCATGGCGATGGGAAGCTCTCAAACGTTTTACCTTATCAATGAGTTCTAAAACCACCTTTTTTTCCCTCGTTCCTACGCAAAATAAAGAAGTAACATGCGTTGTAAGCGTCGTAATTGTGGTACAAGGAAAAATAATCGATCATAATATCCAACTTGTGTGATAATTTATTTAGTAACAACTTCATGTTGACACGACTTACGTCGACGGCATTTCCCCTTTTTCTGCTATATGGACTAAAGTCCAGAAAAGCCTGGCAGCTTTGTATGACCCAATGTCTTTATCTACATCCATACTAATATTATAAATGCGAAAGTCACTCTGTTTGTATGTTTGTTTGTTTGTTACCTTTTCACGACTAAACGGCTGAACGGATCTTAATGAAATTTGGCAAGAAGATAGATTTAAACCTGGGAAAAGACATAGGCTATATATCATCACGCTACGACCAATAGGAGCGGAGCAGCAATGAAAAATGTTGCGAAAACGGGGAAAATGTGACGCAGACGAAGTTGCGCGGGACAGCTAGTTGCTTATAAACGAAAGGCTAGGGTGACTTAGCACACTTCCCGTAAGTGCTGTTCAACCTACAAACGAAAATCATCGCGACGTTTATACCTATTTGTAAATTTAATGTCATTCACTTCATTCAATTCCAAGCCACACCTATTTTATGATGTTTCATCGTTTCAATTACTATCGGTTCCTATGTTTGTACATAATTAGGCCGGTATTTACGAAAAGAATTCCAAAATCAAATGCTCGTGGTAAGTACCTACTACGGTGCTTTTAAGCTGGTTTGTCACACAATGGATGCGAAAAAGTGAAAATGAAGGCAGTTTAATGAGCATCGCAAAGATGACATATTGACTTGTGACACACGATGACACATCAGGCATACCTTTATTTCCTAGTTTAACATGGCCTCGCTTTACGTAAATTTCCAATACGGTGAGAGATCGGCATAAACTGGATTTGAATTGCTTGGTAGGTCGTCGTGTGTACTTTAGGTAAAAAAAATAGGTTTTATTTGCCTAAAAATGTTATTCATTATTATTCGCGTTAGTTCGACACGTACGTTTCAGGAAATCTCTTATCGGCGAGGAAACTCGTCCCTTTGTATGCAGTAAATCTGAAACTACTCCTTAATATTACCAATTCCTGCATCGGGAGCCAACAGCTGCTAAGTTCTCAAGCACTTCGACATATCTTTCATCGTAATCTATCGAATCCATTGTGAGTTAACTTCTTAGGAACTAAACTTCTTTATTTCTTTACCTGATTCTTAGGGTACTTTGGTCGAATTCAGGTAAGTTCATGAGCTAAAGGCAATGAATTACCACTCATATTTTTCTTTCATATTCCTTTGAGGTCGAACTTTCTATAATTTTATTAAATATATTATTCTGTATTACATCAATAGCTGTAGGATAGTTAATAAAGTTAGTTTTACTGTACATACCTAGTTATTAACTTTAGTACTTTTATTATGAAGGAAGTTTCATCAAGTTCTTGTTTGAATTATAGAGTCTGACTTCACGATTTCTTGTAGCGATTTATTCCCCGTTCACGGCGTCGTGGTTTGTGACTTGCGTCAAGTAATACACGCACGTATCGCTTCTTTTCGACGCGTTAGTAATACGCGCCCTTCGCAGATTGCAGCTACGCAGAGCATGCTGTAAACAACTTCTTGATTTGTAGGCTCCGCAGCCACTGTTACAAAAGTGTATAGTTTATGGCAAAGGAGTAAGTATTCAACAAAACCTTGTGTCGGGATGTATATTGGCGTGCTGGAACTCGCATATACTTTCTTTTTTGTTCTTAGTTTTTCGCGTTCTTACGTAATACATAGTATAAACCCAGATATATAACCTACACAATAGCAGATAAAGTCCCAACTGAAGTCATCAATAGCATGAATGAGTATTATTTGCTTTATTGAGAACATTTTCATTGAAGCAGGAATATAATGAACATAGGGACGATATTGGCCCATTAAGGGACCATTAGGAAACTGAAGGCCCTTTCCGGCTGTCGTGGACAAAGAAGTCAGAGAATGGTTGCCGATTTTTAGTAATTGGAGACAGAGAGGAATTGGTGCGAGAAAGGATGACCATTGGTTTTGGTCACTTTTTAAATTGAAGAACTTTAAATGTCCCACACGCTTCAGAATTTTGACCTGTGTGAAGCAAGAAGTGAATGTAATGATCTAAGCCGGTGGTGTTCTGCAGTTTCTGGTAACCCCCATGGAAAAAACGCGAGTTTGTTTGTTTGTTGAGTCTTTGTCAAGTATTTATGTAACTTTAATGTACGTTTACGGTTTTGAAAAGAATTTATTTAAATTAGTTTAAGTTTTACTGAAATTTGATAACAGCTATGGTTTCATTAGCTGGCTTGATAGAGCAGTGGTGGCACAGTGGTGGCAGCTCCGACTTACGAGCAGAAAGCCGTGGGTTCGAATCCAGGCAGGCGCATTACTTTGTGTAATTTAATTCATCACCGCTGCTCTCAAAACGGTGAAGGAAAACATCGTGAGGAAACCGGCGTGTCCTAGAACTAAAAAGTTGAAAACATGTGACATCTACCAACCCGCACTAGGCCCGCGTAGTTGATAACAGCGCACTGCCATTCATAGATGGCCTGGGTCCCAGCAGTGGGAACATTATAGACTGATTATACTATGCTATGGTTTCATTGTAATATGCATAACTGCATATCGTAAATATCAACTTTAACACTTGCCTCGAAGTAAAGAAGTTGAACCAAATCATGTACATAGATGTTAAAGAAACCTTTATTGCAACCCATTTTATTAGCAAAGGGTCGAAAACTGTTCACAGCCGAACCATTGTCCATTCAATCACCTAATGCGAAGATTCGATTAGTATTATAACCCCAAATTCCATTTTCATTGAAATCTTTGAAGTGGAAATCTAGAAGCTATGAAGCTTACGTGTTTCACGTTTTGGGTGTTCAGAAATTTCAGATTTCCAGCCCAAAGATTTTATCTGATTACAATTCGATTACTAATCAATTAACAATTTCAATGCGAAGCGGATCTCTGATTCGAAGCAAATCTAATACCCTCGTGAATGGAAGCCATTCATTTTGCTCAATCTCTAATGAGCTCATTAAGTAAGGGTATACGGTAGTACGTGAATTAATTATCTTTCGTTTTTCACGGAATTTTAGAAGGTTTCAAAGGGATCTTTCGATTTAATTATTATGTTAGCGTATAAATTATCTGGTGGATATTAATTGAATTAGAGTTTGTTAAAATAGAACGGGATATTTTAATGAGCTTACAATGTTCGCTCTTCTGGGAATCGGGCTCTCTCTTTGTAGGATTCCTAGGCAATTATAATAATCTGTTCCTCGGGTGCACGTGCTTGTCTCACATAGACAAGCCTGTACGTCGCTAGACTGTTTTGTCGTTGATGTGCGCGCCCGCTAGGGTTGCCAACATTTCTTTTGCGAAATATAGTAATATTCGAAATAAACTTAAAAAAATTATAGTCACACTTCAATAAAATATAGTATTTTATAGAAAAAGATATTTTTGTTACTTATTTTAGAAAACAATATCTTTTGCACTTGAGATACTGCTTCTCTTTATTCCTTCTCGCCATTTCGAACAGGAATGAAATTACTTCAAATATCGTCCCTTTATTGGTAAAACCAGGTATCGGTAGATAATCGGTTTTACCAATAAAGGGACGATATATTTGGTAAGTTATTTACAGTATTTTTTAAATATGCTGCCTTGAATGGACTGAAGTTTTGCCAGTAAACTCACTACATTCTTTTACTTTTGACAGATGGGTTCGGTTGGATACAAGCTATGGCATCAGAAGTTTTTTTTCGGTGTTGAAAATTTAGTATTTGTGCCTACTATATAATTTCATCAACAGTATATAGAATGCAGACCCGAAATATAGTACAATACTATTATAGTACGGTTGCCAACCCTACCGGCCGCATACGTACAAATCGGAAGCCGACAATCGTTAGTCAGACTTGTCGCAGTTCTTGTAGGTATTGGACAATTTTGTCTAAGAGACTTTTTTTTTCTAAGTGAAACTTCTTATGCGACTTCCAACAAGTTTAACGTTCTAATGGAGGGGGAATATTTTCTATTACCCACTTAGAGATGGCGCTATTACAAGATTTGTGACTACGTAGTTCTACTAGGTACGCAAGATGGCGTGCAAACAGTCATGCATTCGACTCTTCGGTGTGACCAGCCTTCACTCAATTTCCATGAGTAGAATAACCTCGATAAACTTATATGTAATAAAAAGTGTACAACAATAAAACAATAAAATATTATGTAGAAGCCCAATAAAATAACGAGAGTGAATGCGTGACACTCGAACGCATGCGTGTAGTATTACGAAGTTTCACTTCTTCCGCGCGGAGGGACTCCACGCACTATTTTTTTTAAGTGTGTGTGTCAGCCTATGTTTTATAATGCAATTGCCTGTTTTAAAACTGTCTTGACTCAAGTCTGCGCTCAGCCTAATAGTAAGTTTAAGCCAACAAGCATTAGGAAAAAAATATAGCAATCATAATTCCCTTTTGTAATTAAAAAAATGGAGTGAGCTTTAATTGAGCTCGACACTTTATTAGTATTCCCATGTTCCTAATTATATTGACAAAGTCCAAAATATCCAAGCTTTTAAGCCAGTCCAAACACGAACTATAGCTTGTTTAGTTTATTTACTAAAGTGCTTATTAATCTATTTTGACAACTAAAATGAAGAAGCATAACATCACCCTGTGTTTATAGAAGAGGCTTACATCACGCCTTTATTTATAGTGGTAGGCAGTAGTATAATACTGCACCCAAATATGGCTGGCTATGTTATAATTTACATGTTGAGACACAAATTATACCGACACTTCAGAGAAATCCGTGCCCAGCTTGGTCAACATTGATAGTGTATTGTAACTTAGATGATAAGTAAAAAAATACACAAAGAGTACCAAATAAGCGGTACCTTTGTGCTCTGTTGTCGGTATGTTATTTATATTATAAATAAATAAATCAATAACGAGCTTTTATGACTTGTGTGTTGACGGTCTACTGCCTGAACCCAACCCTGAGCACTTTTTTTTTTTCCGGATGGGAAATCATCAAATGACTTCTCCCGCTCTGGGCGGAGCGGGAGGGAGTGTCAGACTTGTACTGACTAAAACCCACCCATGTTCCTTCTTCGCCCTTTGTGTTCCAGGGCCGCGGTATCTCTTTCGAACAACCCGCAGCCCTGGCAGGCATCGGCCCTCTCGGACCCCTTCCGATTTGCTGACATCTCCTTGAGGCGCGCGTGGAACACGTCACACCCTGAGCACGTCAGTCAGGCTGTGAGCTGTCATAATCAGAGGTCGGAATTAGGTAGAGTTATTTATGTACTTGCATCGAAATCTTGATATTAATATGGATCTTCCCGTGATTTCTCGGGATTTAGAATACAATCCAGAGATAGATAAGACAAATAAAACAAAGATAATTAACATAACATTTTTTATTCGTATTTACATTAATTCACAATACAATTTTTTGAACACAAACAAATTTCGAACATCCGATTTCGGATGGTTTAAATTGTGTAAAACTAAATAACTTTTTTAATTTAATTAATCACGGGATTTTTCCGCTCTTTAAAATTAATATGGGGATTTGAGGCATATCCACTTTGTTCTTTCGCTGTATGAAATCAGTATAAGTACTTAAATAACTCTACCTAATTCCGACCTCTGGTCATAATTATTTATTTTTATTTTATTTATTAGGTCTACCAACAATTGTTTACACTAAACTACAAACAAATATCAAACATGCGTTTTAAACTCTACACAGTGCAACAATTACTTAAAGGTAAACACCGCATGAACAAGAAAAAACCAGTGATATGTAATTATGTTACTTAACTTAATTGAACGCGTTAACATCATTTCATATCTGTCTAGCTGAACAAAGATGTAAAATTTCAGCTTGGAATGAGAGGAGATGTGGTATTCTAATAAACGTAGCGTTTGCTTTGAGGTAACGTCTCATCCAGTCAACAATTAACCCGGGTAGCGAGAGCACGTTCCCCCAAAGTCATTCATCTACTTACTGATAATTTGGTGGTTTTATTCTAAACCTTAACTAGTGTACCTAGTGAACACAACATGTAGTTTCATGTGAGTTGCGGCCAAACTCAAGCCTGTTTATTTAAAAAAAAAACAGATTTAGCTTGCAAGATTTGACTTAAACAATCATTTCAAGTCAAGGTTAATATTTATTTTGTTGCGTTTGCGAATTGATACGAAGAAGAAAAGAGAGAAGCAGTCATTAAGATGATCTACAGAACCCAAAACATTTACTATTTGACTGATAAACATCTAAAATGGGTTTATTAAAACAATAACCTTGCAAAAACTTTTGAAAAGCGTGGGTTGCCTATTAAACTTTGGTAATTACTTCTTCGTAATTGATGTTTTAATGATTGGAGACTGTTTGACAAGTCGAAATGAAAATGAATTTGAAATAAATTTGTTGCTGGGAGACGGGAGTTAAGTAACTATTAATATCAGTTTAGATTCTATAGTTTGTGTCTACAAATTTTGATGAGATGATAAGTAATAGAAAAGTATAGAAGAAGGACACTGCACCGACCCCAAATGAATTGGGACATGTGCAAGAGAATGATGATGATCAGGGGGGTTACTATGACGTCTTAAAACATTATTGTTTCATTCCCATTCCAGAGTGGGAAAGAGATGGAGCTAGACGACCTGTACGGCTCCGTCTCTTTCCCACTATAGAATAAGAATAAACCAATAATATTATGGTAGACTACCTGATGATTTCACTAGCCGTGGTTTCTCTTTTTGTACGGCTCCTAGGGCTCGTAGCCCCATCATGTTAAACAGTTTTCCTCAAAAATTGGGATTCCAAATTATTTTTTCAAATCGGACCAGTAATTTCAGAGATTAGTGCGTTCAAGCGAACGAACTCACATGCAAATTATGCTACGCATCACACCTCAGTCAGGCCAATCCCATCGCTTATGCAAAGTTATTTGCGAAATTACACCTGTACCTATACACAGCAATCCACCAACAAGAGCCCGTTACTTTAACCGACACAACACCCGACTGGTGGAGGGTCATCTTTTTTCATTATAGAATGAAAACCTAAACACCCTGTTTCTCATACTTTTAAAAAATACCTACCTGAACATGAATTAACCTGTTTTTGTTTTTACGGGCGCGATATCCTCAAAAGACCCCTCCCGCTCTGGGCGGAGCAGTAGGGTGTGTCAGACTTGTACTGACTAAAACCCATCCATGTTCCTTCTTAGCCCTTTGAGTTCCAGGGCCACGGTATCTCTTTCGAACAGTTGCAGCCCTGGCAGGAAGATGAATTAACCTTCGTCTTTAATTTTATTCTAACTTTTTACCTATCCAAACCGCTTTTCAAGGATAATTTAAGTCTTAATAAAGATCTCTAAATTGCTCTGAAACTCCTTCAAATACGAGCGAAAAGGGACTATATGCATACCAAAAGGAACCAACAAACCGGACCTTTTTATTAGGCGTTTAATTCATGAAGAATAATTTTCGTTTGGGCTGGTTTTGTCGTAAAACTTGGCTGACGTAATCTATGCTCGTTTTCGATTATTTTAAGCGGCACCTACATGCTTATAAAAGGTGTAACAAGATAAACTCAATACATGAAAAAAAAACCGAGTGGTCTCTTAGATCATGAAACTGAACAACTTTTGTTCTAGGACTTATTGAAATTCACAAAAAAAAAACTTTCTATAGGAACTGATGCTATGCTGATCAAAATGTATGGTAAAACTAAAAAAAAATATGAATTTCCAAAAGTCATTTAACAAAAAAATAATCTTTTTTTTAAATTATTTTTTTGTTAAATGACTTTGACATCATCACGAGAGGTCTTGCGTTTATTGCATTTTTAATTTTTTCTCGCGACGATGGACCGAGGGTTGCAAATCTTATAACTGTACTTTTACATATTTTAGCATAATTTAGATTTCGCGTCGTGTTAGTGAGAATGTGCATTAGGTTCATAACGGACTTTCTAAATGTCTGTTTTTATTTTATGTGTTGTAATAAATTACATTAATAGGTACTTGACTACGCCTACTGAGTGTGCTGAAACCTTGGAAAATGTTATTATTATGATAAAGTAAAAATAAATTACAATGTAAATAAGTTTTATTAAGGTATACGCCTACGCGGTAAACTAAAATCTTTTTTGGTGAAAAGTCTAGAATAAAATAGGTTCCAAGTAACCGTGGCCTAGTCCTCGAAAGTAAGATAAAAATCTGTCTCGAATAGGCTGGGAGCCGTAGGTTCGAAGGATTTAAATCCTCAGATATTTGGTCGCGAGAAAGTGTATATGCACTGAGAAGAATCAGGTAGCCCTCCATCTGTTAAAACAGTATTGTTTTAATTTTAAGTGTGGAAGAGAAATGGATTTAGATGTCTTTTAGAGCTCCATCTCACTGAAGACACATAAAAAAAAATTGCTTTAGAAGATCATCATACATCCCTCTTGGAGCTATAGATACTCTTTTCAGTATGAGTAAGCTAAACAATACTGCTGTACTGGCATCTTATCTAAGGGCCATCAAGGACCGAGCTGATCCGACAGAGAACCAGAGTAGTCGACATAGCTTACAGAATAAGTAAGCTGAAGTGGCAATGGGCCGGCCTTATTAGCCGTAGAACCGATGACCGTTGGGGTAGACGTGTTCTTGAGTTGAGACTGCGAATCGGCAAGCGTAAGGTGGGCCGCCCTCAGGCTCGGTGGAGCGACCATCTTCGACCGGTGGCTGTTAGCAACTGGCAAGCGATTGAAGAGGCCTATGTCCAGTAGTAGACTGATGTACGCTGATGATGATGATGATAATTATTGATGAATGACATCTTAATAAAATAGAAACTTTAACATCTTTTGGTTCGGTAGGGTGAATATAAAGATTTAAATCTTCGGCAGGTTCAGTGTAAATAATATTAGGCCCGCATAATATCGCTATTTGTTGCTCTGATACGTATTTTTAGATAAAAAGCAACCTCAATTTGCCGGTCCCTTGGGCTTTTAAGATAATGCTAGGATCAACTTACAAAATCACAAGACAGTTTTTTTCGTTTGCTTTTGAAGTCTGACAGATTTTTCTACAAAAAATGAATGAATACCTAAAACAAAATAATTGTTGTATTTACTGCAAAAAAAACCGTATCTGGTTTTGTTTTTCACAAAATCTTTTTTGTTTTATTAACTTCGATGCGCTAGTGGTTGCAAGCGTGACTGCTGATCACGAGATCGGGTTCGATTCCCGGGTCGGGCAATGTGTTATTGGGTTTTTCCATCAAGAATTTCTCAGAAGCAGCCACGGAGTCTGGGTTAGTGCCCGGTTGATGGCAATAGTTTCGCCCCCTATTACATGGGACTTAAACATAACTGGCAAAATGTGGGTGTACTATTAGGTACATCTCTGCCTAACCCTTCGGGATTACAGGCGTGATGTTATATTAGCTTCAATATACGACAAAAGAAATCGACCTATCAAAGAAAAGGAGGACAATACTCCGAATGACAAAAAAGCTACCTGTTAAAACATTGGTTCCCAAACTGTTGTCCGTGGACCACCAGTGGTCCGCAGGAGCTTAAAATATGGTCCGCGAAAAATTTAAATGTTATTTATGCATTATTAAAATATTTTTCACTTAATCTACTTATAATCTTAAACACTTATCATATATTTATCTATATCATCTACGAATCTCATCAAAATAGGTTTAGTGTCGTGGGCTCGAACTTTTATCGGTGCTGGTTCAGCACAAAAGTATAGACTATCACATTTATGACAGTCCTTCAACGCTCTTGAATATTTCAAGTAGGCTATTTTAGAATCCTAATTATATTATAATACTTTTTAACTAGCACAGACATCTTCTGTGCTGTGCTCAAGCTTAACCTTATTCACTGTTCAACTATCAGAGGCGGGTGAGGCACTCTTGCAATTATTCATAAGCATTTCTGCAAAAAAACTAGAAACTTATTCCTATTATTGCTGTTATATATTGTTGTTAATATTATTGTTCAGTCAACATTGATTGCTAAAGTTATCGAGCTCACTTTGATCGCTCTAGTATCCTTTACTATCTTAATTCTAAAGCTTTTCATCTCATTTTCTTTGCATTGTTTGAGCTTAAGGTGCACCCCTCTAGATATGATAGACTAGATATGTGGTCCCTGCTAACAATAATGACACCAAAGTGGACCCTAGGACCCTATTCTAAGAAAGGTTGGGAACCACTGTGTTAAAGGTAAGGAAAAATTCCGAAATGCCCTTTTCATGCCTATTTATCTAGATCTCAATAAGCCGCAGACTTTTGGAATACGCAGGATCTTCCAATGAGGCCTTTTAGTATCCGTTTCAATGACTTTGGGCTATATAGCCTAATCTGATGTGCGGCTATCTCTTTCAATCTTGGTACAATGGGAGGCAGTGAATCAATGCGACCTCATGGCTCAATTTTATGCTATCTCATTTATTTTCGTTTGAAAGGAAGAAATTGAGTTCTGGAGTTAAGTTTGGAAGCAAATCTTTTTTGTATAGTGCTGTTCCCGTAATTCATAAGTATTTTAATATTTGAAAAAAATACAAGATTTCTCTTATCATTTTTAATTTCCATATTTTTTCCTCATATAGGTCACACGAAAAGCTTCATTTTGTAGCAGTTATAGATTCATCTTGTAAGTAAAATTAGTATGTAGTATATATATATATATATATATATATATATATATATATATTTTTATTTGCGATGGTTTTGCTCTAGGTCAGAGATGACAGAGACAAAGTCAACGAAGGTACGAGCTTACCCAGAAGAAGCCTGTGCACTCTTACTTTGAAGTGATTAGTGTAATAAGCGTTCGGAAACACAGACGCAGGCAGAGAGTTCCACTCCTTTGTTGTGCGCATTATGAAAGACGTTTGAAAACGCTTAGTGCGAATAGGTGGAATTGCAATAAAATACAAGAAGAAAAGGCCTAATAATTTTAAAAATAATTTGTTATCAAATTATCACAAATAAGAGCGCAGTAATTTGCGAGGAAAGATCATACCTAAATTCGGTAAAAACAAAAATATTATTAGAACCAGTTTCATGTGACATCTTACTCCGTTATATTTACATCTACAAAACCTCTAGGTATGTACTATGCAGGGGTCGGAATTTAATCTTACCGAATGAATATCAGTATTACTATGTAAAACGACTGCATAGCTGACCTCCACAACACAGCTGGGTCATACAAGCAATACCACTTGACCAGACTGTTAGTCTGAATTCTGAATACTGTCAAAGATCTACGAATTAACGTACTTTCCGAGGGGCACATTGTGTCCCATTCATAGGACGATCTGAGTAAGCGTTTCTTAACCTGGAAGATCAACCCATGTGACATGACATTACTATTAAGACACGAGCCCCGCTCACTCCGTATAGCAATTTAAAGTACGTTCAAACTTGATTACATCCTAAAGTGATAAGTCCTCACAATTGACACTTCTCTCGCGTAATTTACGGTTATTACCTGAAGTGCCGTTGAATTAGGCTGTTTCAGTGAATTGAAATAGTTCTAACTTAGTCGTGTACTTTGAATAAAGGATGAGATAGGCTTGCTGGTACGGAGGTTTTATTTTATAGTAGCTGTGTGGATTTAGGTGTCTTTAATTTCCGGAGTAAAGTTATGTCACTTTTCTACTCAAGCTGTAAGATAGGCACCTCATTTTTTACCTCGCATAAGCTCTTTTGGGGTTGTTTAAGAGAAACGTAAAAAAAACTTAAAGCCCTTTTCAATTAAAACCACAAAGATATTATACGAGTTTAGAAAGAGAGAAAAACAGGTGTATGACTGGAAAGTGTTTTGGGCCAATTACTTTTCATTATTCTTTATACATTTTCTCTTTATGTTACACCGAGTTTGTTTAAGCGTTTTTTGTCCCACTGTTGGTCAAGTCAGTTTTAGTTACTTTTTTATTGAATTAAGTCGGTAGGTATTTTTATTCAATCGTTCAATGGAATTAAAATTTTACAGAAAAATATGAAACATGCAATACCTACCGACTTCGATTATAAGAACGCCTATTAACGCCATTAACCTACGTGAACTTCAGTAATTTAAAATAACCTTCAGCAAGAGCAACCAACCACATTAACAACGCCGACGCAGGATAGCCGTCATTCTACGGATGACGTCAATTGGCCGTTGATCAAAACTATCAACAATTAATCAAACAGACTCAAAGAATTCTGCTACTATGTAGACTTTATTAAAATTTGATTGCACGAATAAATAAATACAAAATCTCGACAGAATTCGTTTCAAAACTGCGAATCGGCGCGATGCGAATTTGCAACGCAGAAAACTGCGACACTAAATTAATGCTGTGATGCGATTTCGTGCGGCAAGCGGCGAGACGCCTTGCACGATTCGGGAGTTTATTTCTTAGACGACCGTCAACGGCACTGAACGTATTTTGTAAACTAGATTATGACATGGATCGTAATAATAGACGTAACATCGCCGGAATGCGCGATGCGAATCAATTCGCGAGTTCTTGCGATGCGTCGTGGCAGCGCTGTTTTGTGTACATGTCCTTAGTAAATTTCATATTGTACTCTTAGACTACGCGTACTCTTAATCCTAAAATATTACAGATGATTCATTATAAAACTCTCCAATCATGGGCGTTTATCTCAATTAATAAACAAACTGTATCTATCAATGTGTCTGGGGTGGATTTAGGGCGTGTCGAGCTAGAATTGAGCTGAGTCAGCGACTGAGAATATCAATACCGAAGAGTCAAAGAGCATCCATTTTTATCTCATATTGGCTATTGGCCGACGACCAAAAGGTAGCTGGGACAAATTGAATGCAACAGGCAAAGGGCAAGGTTTTGTGGAGAGGCCTTTGTCCATCTCTGATGAGGAAATTGTATGCGATTAATTACAATAGGACCAATAAGACTTGTTGCTGCTACACGTTGACAAATTTCACTCGATTTGAATGTATTGCTTTTAAACCTGGGGCCCGTTAACACCAATACTATATTGTGATACCGTAATAAATGTCTAAATATTATTATTGTTCTGATGGAATTTTAACTCTCGACATTCATTCAAATGGCGTCTAGCGTTGGTGAAAAATGATTGATCAGTTTCTTCTAATAGTCGAATGGGTGGGCGTTGTTCTTTTTGTCTCTTGTTCTCCACTCTGAATTGCAACCACTTCAGCTATCAGTATTACCTTGGTCATTAAGTTATTTTTTGTAAAAACGTATGCCTTTTCAATATCAATTTCGAATTGACTGATGGATTCGTTTTCAATTAGCACGAAAGCTCAAACTTTGTGTGTGGGTTGAATCATTCGATCAATCGGTTCGATGTATTCCAATTATAAAATTGGTAAACGTTTATGACAACTTTGGGTTCGGCACCATATTTTTATTTCATTTATATTTGATTAACCTCTCCAACCTTGCGGCTAAACGGTAAAACACCCAGCCGGCCTCACAATGACGTCATCGAGCGTGTCAAGTGTCCTGCGCTCATAAAAAGCTTATCGCGCGAGTTCTATTAGCTCTTATCTCAAGCGGTAAACAGTTTCGGGTTCTTGATTAACGAGACCATGTATTACAATATAAACAACTGTTTTATAACTACTTGAGAATTATAAACATCGCAGAGAATTCAGAGAGCTCGCCGCAAACATACTGTTGTCGTAGTTTGTTTTTTTTTGGTAAAACTACTGAATCAATTTACACGAAACTTTAGATCTAACATAACAAATATACAAGTAATCTAATGACAGTGTTTTTTAGGAGTCCTACATAAATTATTCTTGCAAGATTCCAATTCAAACGTCCTATTAGAATCGGCCATTTTCTAACTGCGCAGTTCAATGCATGAAAATACTTGAAATATCAATAAATATGAATAAATATGCCTCGAATGCATGAAATTATGAATTATCACTATTTTTTCGCTTATTACTAATGTTTCCAAGACCATATTTCATTGTAAAAGAGTCAAATTCATATTTTCAATTTCGACTGACGAACTTCACAACAAAGGAATTTTTGGAGAAATTTTTGGGTCAAAAACATAATTTTTAGATAATTTTTCCAGCAAATGACTATCTAAAAAGTTACATTATACACTAATAACATACTATACATTTACTTACCAAAGTTTAACAACACAAAACACAAAAAATTCACTGCATTCCAAAACAAAACACCACCGTTCCACACTGGCCGCCATGACTCATTTTGACAGTCGACAAAGACGCGTTTCTTTATTTTTTTAATAATTTTGTGCAGTTGTTAGGTTGGTATGTTTGGTTTCATTTTAATCGAACTCTAGTTGGCCAGAGACGTAATTTTTTACAAACGAATTAGACCCTTACTGTACGTACGATAAGGGTTTAAGTTTGCTTGTACGAGGCGTTCCCATATGGGAACCTCGGGGCTCAACCGAATTGTTCGGCGTTCCCATATGGGAACCACGGGGCTGGAGAGGTTAAATTCGGTATGGATAAGTGTAGTCAGTGCCAAAATTGTAGACACAGAAACATCATAGATTTAACAGTAATTTCGTCAGACATGTTCAACGCACCCCTTTATCCTATACTTAGTATTAAACGAGCAATATTTTTTTATATTTGTTATCACGTTCTCGGAAGCAACTCTAACGATTTTGATGAAAGTTGCAATATAGCGGTGAACGGGGGCGAAAAATCGATCAAGCAAGATCTCTTATCTGGGAAAATTAGTTTTAACAATTTTCACACGAGCAGAGCTCGGTCACACCGGTACTAACTGGTGTATGCCCCAATTTGCGAATCACGTGAACCTAACACGCAATTTAAAATAACGATATCGTATCACAATTTTAAAATAAAATATCGAGCTCATAAATATGCGATACGATCATATAAATTGCTTTTTGTGGCCTTAAAATATAAACAAGGTGTTGTTTTGCATCCTCGTCAAAGTTCAGGAGGTACAAAAGACATAAATAATCAATTAAAATTACGGTACCTAGTAAATTATTAATAAACGCTGATTTTTTTTGGTTGTTTATGTTTTTCAGTATTTCAGAATAACCCCCCTAACGTGATTTAGGGATTAAGAGATTATCTTATCATATCTTATATCTTATTTATCTTAATAAACGTTTGAGATTGTTTGTATGTGTGGAAGTGCGGTTATAGGGCGAGAATCAGACGGCCCGCGTTTAAATCACGGGTGGTTCACACTTACCGTTTTACATAAATAAGAAAAAAAAAAGTATCTATCCATTTTATTATTGATTCCTGACGAGAATCATTAGCATAGTTACCTCCTTGAATTTGACGAGATTGCAAAACAACACCTTGTATAAAGAACAAATCGCACAAGCAGAAAAAAATGTGACAATAATGATGTCCAAGTTGGGAATATAATATTATAAAGCTTTGGATCGGTCAAAGTCTTCACATGGTATAAAATTCCATAGAATAACCTGTGTCTTAAGGTGAGACCATAGCAATTTTTACCAACTTTGACACGTAACACCTTTACCGGCGACAAGTAGGTAAGTTATTGCAAGTAAGTTGCTTTAACCCGTTTATCGTAAATTCAACCGTTTATAGCATTGAACATTGTTACTGTTTTTATGAAAAATAAATGCAGCAAAAGCAGAAAATCAATGAGAGGTTTGGAAATTAGTTGAGGTTAATTAATTTTTAATAACACTTTGCCCGACTCGATAATCGAACCACAGGACCTTATGCTCAGTAGTTGCTCTAGCTGCCACTCGACCAACGAGGCAGTAATAAAATGTACTCCATATTTTTAATAGATGGCTGGCTGGGAGCATTAAAAATTAAATCACTTTTCATAAATCTGCAGTCAGTTCTAGATAATCGTTTCGCACTCAGCCCGCTTTTATCGTTGAGGCGTAAAACAAATTGGTAGGTTGGGACACGTTCAGACTCCCTCTTTTTATTTGCTCGACTTCGCCGAAACGCAAATCAATCGCAGGCCGTAAGATATTTATATATTTTGACGCAGTAGCTTTTGGCAAACCAATTTCTCTTACGTAAATATAAGCGGTGCCTATCCTTGTTTCAATTGTAAGCAGAAACAATACAGAGTTGGTAAGGTTACTAGCATAACTGAAATCAATGTTTATGACTGAGCGCTCGTAAAAGTTTTTATACCCGGTAAAGCAGCTAAGCGGCCTAAATGTTTGTTTTATATTTATTATCAACAAAACAAACCTACCATCCATAAAATAGTAGGATCTTGGCTTCCCGTAGAACGTCTAACTAATGACATCACCTTTTTAGGCAGAGATGACGGGACGAGCTTGACTCTTACAGGCAGCATAGGTTCACATTAAAGATAGAGGTTAGGAAAGGAGGAATTTAAAGGCAAATAGCTCTGCAGTAGTTTTCCGACAAGCTGAAAGAATATGACTAAACTAGCGTAGAAAAAATTTAATCACATCTTTCAAGCCGGTACCAACCATATTATATTTAAAAAAAAAACATGGACATGTTGTGCTGTTTTGGAGATAGGCGTAGTGGCACATGTGTTTATAAGGCAACGTAGTGCAATTAAATTTTTCGTAAAAAAAACTTCACGTCCTTCGTCGTTAACTCAACAATATCTAAACCTATTCTTAAAAATGTTCTGGTTAAAACATGTCATTAACTATTAAGAAGATAAACCAATGACGAAGCTACGATAAATGCTCGTTATAATATCATCAATGTGAATGAAACTTTACGTGGTCATGATTGCCCCGATTACCCGATTTGTTACACGCTGACGACCAAAATTAACCGACAGAGGCGACAGATGAGGGGAGAATTGCGTTATGTCACAGGATTCGCGTAATAATGTTTAATGTGGATTTTAACTCAATTTTTTCCGGTTGCAGTTTCATCGCTATGGTATTTTCGTTAAATACATATAAAAATCTGAAAACATAACAGTCCTTTTTGGGCAATCGTGTGCAAAAACTTCAGTATCGAATTTGTCGAAGTTAATTACGGGTCTTAAGAAATTGGTCGGCATCACAGGTATTGCATCTTGAAAAGTACTTAAGTAGCATCATCTGAACGATGAAACATCTTAAATGATTCTTATAGTAAATACTTAACCAAATTTCCCTTTCAAAACTGTCTAAACATAAATAATAGCCATGTAAAACCACCAAGATGTTGTTAAAAATCTGGATTCTGCTTGGCCGGTATCCCAAGCAAAGCATATTAACCTCTATACGGCTCCCAGCCAAGTTTTCATTGCCAAAATCTAGATCAAGTCAAAGAGCGTAAAGGATTTGGATCCTTAAGTGGAAAGCGGGGGGGGGGGACAAAGTACGAACATATTGGCTCGAAGCCGAGCGTACGTCGGAACGAATTGATCCAGTTATTGCAAGAAATTGTGTCGCTGAGGTTTTGAGTAACAGACTGCAAAATAGGATTTTTTATTTTTGGTCATATTTGTTTTTAGATTCGGACCTTGTTACGTGACTTTCAGTTGTCTGTAGACCAGCAGTGCCACTGCTACTTGCATATTTTTTAAATCAGGCCCAACTGGATATTGTGTACTAAAACGATTGTGTTATGTATGAGTCAAACAGTGTGGCCTGCCTCTTATTACACAAATTGCCGATGGTCTAAGTTGTCAGTTTGGTAGTTTATTTTTCGGCACCAATAATATCAAAAACGATATTATAATCATTAAGATAAAGTTGACCGATTTCATTAACCTGAAACTGATATAATAAGCACTAGCCGTTTTCAGTAGATTATTTTATATCTAGAATTTAATGATAATATTCTTGTTACCGATTGCGTTTATTCAGGTAGGGAGAGACGTGAGACGTGATGTTTACGAAAACATGAGGTACAGTCACAAACACCAATATGTATACGCTTACTTAAATTCAAAAGCGATTTTCTCGTGAAATAAAACCTATTTCATAATAATATAAGTTCCAAAAATCCTAAATTTGTCTCAAAATTAAGGATGACTTTGATAAGTAGCTTTTTGCTACACCCGATTTCAGGCCAAACTAGTCTGACCTAGGCCAAACTGGTTTACTCGTTTATCTTGTAAGTGCACTGTGAACCACTTGGATATAATGCTCACCGGCCGCTGCCGTGGCACGGCTTTCTTCGCTCGGTCGGTTCGCGCGTGTTTGGTCACAGATCGAACCTAACCTCACTCTTTCTGTTAGGATGCCCCATGATCGTCTTTTTGCGATGAGCCCATGGGTTTGTCCTAATATCAGATTTGGTCGGTTTGGTATCTGGTCGTCACTATACCTACTGCTTGTTTTTTTTTAATTAGGTAAGATAAATGGACTGAATATATCGAAGATTTATAGTTATTCACAGTTGGTATCAGAATAACGACAAAGTTTTCTTGTGTCTAATATTTCTTTTAGTATTAGAATCATTATTTTCACTTATCCTGTGAGATATTGGCTTTCTATTCATCAATCTTCTTTTTGTATACTGTCTTGTTGATTTAGGTAGACTGACTCGTTATTTTTACCTTCCTTTAGCTCAACATCAAAATATTATTTTTTGAGATATTATAAAGGCGAAACTTAAGTTGGTTGACTGAAAGATAGTGCCTTGTGGATTTATGTCCGACTATCTACCACTCTGTAGGTACTCTGTTTTGTCTTGTCCTTAAAGAGATAATGTAGCTTACCACTAACCTTTGGATTTAAGGGCTGTGTAGTGGGCTCCATAGCACAGCATCATGTTGAGTTTTATGAAAAAATCATGCTGGACCAGATGTTGTCACACTTCAATTCTAATAAGATACTGCATGGTCAGCAGTTTGGTTTCACGAAGGGTAGGTCGACAACGGACGCGGGAGTAAAACTCATCAGTGACATTTGGAATCCTGGGAGAAGTCCGAGGATGCCATTGGCATCTTCTGTGACCTCTCAAAAGCGTTCGACTGCGTCGATCATAACACACTGATCTGTAAATTACACCACTACGGAATTCGTGGACAAGCTGCTGATTTATTTATTTATTTATTTATTAGGGATAAAAAACGGTTGTACAATCATATGTTTTACATGATATATAAACTTAAAATATAGCACTTATTGCACAACCAACACCATTATCCACTGATCACTAGCTTATGATTAATGCTACGTGAGTAAACATATTAAAAATATAATATAATAACAGTGATTACGGACGTTCAGTTTATAAAGAAGAAAAAAAAAATCTTAACAAATAAAAGAGAACAAAATTACGAAGCTAGTATTTGTTCGACTACAAACTCCTTAAATTTGCTAGCGGAAAGGTTAAATATATCAATGCTCTCAAATTTATTGTTGTAAGAATCCACAAGTTGACGCAGAGGAGCGCGAGAACCAGCATTAGAGTGGCATACTTGGCTGGTATTTGTAGACAGTAAACGGTATGGGCGCGCTCGTCTACGCACTACTGTTCTCGGAACGAGGTAACATAGTTTATTGGATATTTCAGTGCAATCATATTTGTTGTGGACAACACTATGAAGAAACATTGTTCCAAGAAGCAGTCTTCTGGATTCTAAAGAAAGCAGGTTGTAATCATTTAGCATTACATTTTGAGTACGGTTTGTTACATAAGAAATGAACCAACGCAGCAAATTTCCGCGAATACCATTAAAAGCAATTTTTTGTAATAGCAATTCGTGATCCACCCTGTCAAAAGCCTTCTGGAAGTCTGTGTATACAGCGTCAGTTTGAAAACGATTATCCATGTTTTCAAAAATATTACTAACAAAAATTACTAAATTTGTGTAGGTGGATCGTTGCCGGACAAAACCGTGTTGTTGTTTAATTATGGACTTGTGTAAAGTGGGATATATTTCGTTATAAACTAACTTCTCCAAAAGCTTCGACAAGGTGGACAGAATCGATATTGGGCGGTAATTCTCCACGTCATTCTTGGATCCCTTTTTGAAGACTGGAGTCAAATGTGCTAGTTTCCATACATCTGGAAAAACACCGTCGTTAATACATTTGTTGAACAGCAAATGCAAAGGATCACACAGGTGATCAGCAGCTGATCTTGTTCTTTCTTATTTATCAAACAGGCAACAAAACGTAAATGTAAATGGGGCGACGTCCTGCGGGTCTATAGTCAAGATGGGCGTGCCCCAAGGTTCAATTCTCGGCCCTTTCCTGTTTCTTGTTTATATTAATGACCTCCCTTATGTGATAGATGAATTTTAAAAATTAGATGACGCTAATTTTTAAAATTCATAGAAAAGATACGGACGTCTTACATGTCAACGAAAGCTTAACTATTCTCTCAAAATGGTTCGCAGCCAACAATCTTTTACTGAATACGAATAAAACAAAATGTCTTAAGTTTTCTTTACCAAATGTACCACAACGTGACCTAAATTTAAATCTTGACGGCAAAAAACTTGATGTCATAGCGGAAACTGTATTCTTGGGGATTACTATCGATTCAAAACTGGAGTGGGGCGCGCACATTAGAACTCTTTCGGGAAGGTTAAGCTCAGCTGCCTATGCAGTTAGGAAAATAAGGCAGTTAACTGATGTAGCCTCAGCTAGGTTAGTATACTACGCTTATTTCCATAGTATTATGTCCTATGGCATTCTGCTGTGGGGATCGGCAGCAGACGTTGACTCAATTTTCATACTGCAAAAGAGGGCAGTCAGCGCCATCTATAAAATGGGTCCTCGCGAGTCCCTCAGAGAAAAATTTAAAGAAATCGATATACTGTTCACTGTATATTTTAGAATGTATTTTATATGTCCGCAAAAGACGAGGGCTTTTCAAAATTAGAAGCGACTTCCATAATACAAACACGCGCAGTAAACACGAAATTGTAATACCCAAATTTAGATTAACAAAAAATACCAAGTCATTTCTTATAAACAGTATACGCTTTTATAATAAGTTGCCGAAGTCAGTTACAGAACTAACCGATGGAAAGTTTAAAAATTATATCAAACGTGTCCTAATTAAAAAAGCATATTACAAAATTAAGGACTACGTTGAAGATAGAGAAGTTTGGCCTGAGCCCCTACTCACATGCGGCTTCCCTGGTAGCTCATAACAGCACAAATGTGTGGATGTCTCTAACTATTCTCAATCTTACTTACTTTTTCCATTATTTTTAATCAGATGTTTTACAATAGTTTCTTAATCATTATACCATTTTGTTTAGAATAGTTACAGCACGGATGGCAACATTTGTGTCACTTGTTTAATCTAGTCTTTTTGCAATATCTTCTTTTTTTTTGTATAGACTCTTTTTCTTATTTATCGATTGTTTGTAAATGTATGGACATTGTAGGCCTTATAGATTCCTAGATCCTTGGTGACTTTTTATCTTGTTCTACATTTTGTTGTAAGCAACGACTTATTGTCGGGCCTACGATGTCTACTCATACTTAAGTGCCAATGCTGTAACATAGAAAAATTGTAAAGCCAAATGATTTTAAAAGAGTAACCATGGAGTTTCTTGCCGGTTCTTCTCCATAGGAAACGACCAACCCGAACCGAGCACCTTTTTGTCGACGTTTTCAAGTGCCCATCTAGTTCTATGTGAACTGTGAGCAGCTGTGAACTTTTTGGTCCTGTTGTTATTATAAAAAATTGTTTTGTCTTATATGTTATCGTTTTGTTTATTCTTTCTTTCTTACTAACGCCGTAGAAACTAAACTTCCTAATAACTCAAAGTTAAAACCCGACAAAGCTGCAGTTCTTTGAAGTCCAAGTTTTTCATATAAACAACGTAGTGCATGTCTATTTATGCAGTACCGTCGGCAACATGAAGATGAATTTCCGTCACACAATTCGCATATTCAAAGAGCTCATCTTGTGTTGCACGCTATACAATGCTTAAGCTGAGGGAATGTTGGCCGTCTCCGCATGATAATGCCACGTCACACCGCGATATAAATATTGTCAGAAGTACAGGTCCATATAAACGCATACATAAACTCGTTTCACGTATAGTGTACCTTAGCTACATGCTTGGGTTGCGTTCGGCTTCAACTCTCCTAATCTGAAGCGATGATGCGGCCTAGAGCGGAGCACGCTTGTCTAGAAGAAACCGCTTTACTCGAACTTTAAAAAGATCCTGATAGTAATGACCGGGCATCCGCCAAAAGAAGCCGGCAGTATATACCACAGACTGGCAGTTCGCACAATAAATGTGGTAACTTTCTTCCGGGTCGGTGGAATTTCAACCATAGAACGGTGGCAATGGCTTTCGACTGGGACCGCCGCACGTGAAGTAATACTAAAATCTATATTTCCAGATGGTACTGTTTCCAGTTAAACAAGTATCAATTGATAACAGTGTATTAACTTGGTTGTAGAATAACTAATACTACTGATAGAGTCAAGGATTTGTTGTAGTTGTAAAGCAATCTTAACCATATAATTATATGCGTACAAAAGTTCTTTCTCCAAATATATCTATGTGTTATCGTGAACCCCTAATGTGCCAGTTTTTGCTCGTTGTATGAAGCAGACTTTCTTTTAATTCTATTTTGTTGTCACACGTTTCATGTAAATTGTATTACCAGCTTTTTCGTTCCTTTAAATTGAGAAATTCTCGTTTATTCGAGAGCGTTTGTTTCGTATGTATGGCGTGTTTTGACAGTTAAAATGAACACTTTGATGATCACGTATGATATGAATATTAAAGCGGTTTTATTCCAGTTCTCATTTCAAAATGAACCTTTGGATGGTGTTTTGCTAACTTTTTTATTTAGGAAGGTAATATAAAATTATGTGCTGTGTTTATAAAAATAGTTAGAGATAAAACAGTTTTAGGAAAAATCACACAGCTTTAAGTACTTAACTAGAAAATATTCCTTAACTTGAAAAAAATACACTAAATAATACAAAATCCGAATAAGATTTAAAGTGCACTTAGTACTCTTGATTTCTTTTCTTCTGTTTTCTAATATATTTCGTTCCTGCTTCAAAATAATCTACAGAAATTACAGCAGTACTTACAAATTAGGTTCGAAGCGTAGGTACCATTATTATCGCACGCCTGATTTCTTTTCATCTGATTTCTACACTTTTTTTTTTTTTTTTTTTATTAGACTCTCTACACTTTATGAAATAAAGATATTACAGCAATACTTACGAATTTTCCACATGTGTCGTGCCAAGACGTAAATAACTGTTCTTAAGACTTAAACAATTTCGCCGCATCGCAATTTTCATAATGTGCTTGCTGCAGCAGCACTTTACCAAAACGTCTGCTCCAAGACTTATATGAAAACGTATTTGGTTAAAACGCAGACTTTGCAATATTTGAATGTTCTTGCGATCTGGTGGTTATCGATAGCTTGACTCGTAAAACACTGGGAGGATGCCAGAATGCTGTTGTTTAGGACATTCTTGCTAAAAAGTTGTATTTATTTTTATCGGGGCAAACTTTGAATAAGATGTTACAACGACAGATTAGCCGGTAGCGTCAGCAAACATGTATTACATGGCATATTGTGTTCGTAAGTTTGGTTTGAGCTGGTATTTAGGAATAAGTTAACGACAAAAAAAGATTTGAAAGTCCCATTAAATACCTATGAATAAAAATCTAAATCAAGTAAAAGTATTTCTTCTTTCAGTTCATATGAATTTCTTCACTGCGTTATTGGTTCGAAGAATTAAGAAGAATATTAGTCAAAAAAATATATATTCACTTAAAAGCAGCCTTTACGTACTGAATTCTAAAGATGTGGAAAGTGCGTTTTCGATAAAATTCTAATAAACTTTGCATTCTTGGTCGTTGCTTATATTTATTATTAAGTGAAACCACCACATATGAGAAAAACTGAATTAACATAATACACATTCTTGCATGCTCCTCTCAAGAAATTCTGATGAAAAAATTCCATATTTTATTAAAAACTCCTTTGTATAAAAGAGCTGTGATTAATTGATTCTGGCCGCGTCCTAACCAAAGAGATCGTAATTCGGACAAGTGACCTCCGTGTTTATTTTGTTTATTTATTTATTACAGGTTCACCAACAGTTGTTACAGATAATACAAAGATAAGACATATAAGTAATTGAGTTTTAAATCTAACTGCACAACCAATTACAGGCAAACACCACATGCAATATGCTCTTTGTAATTATATAAATTTAATTTTAAAGACTTTGTACTTTAATTCTAGCTTTTATATTAAATACTAATACTAATTACGTCTGACAAACGTTAACATTGAGTCTGCGTGGACGTCAACCAGGTCGCTGCATTCGTTTATGAGTTTGCACATGCGGGGTATTGTTCGGAATATGAACACTTGGTTGCGTCGACATAGGGTCTAGAGCCATCCTGTTGTGCGATTAAATGAATTACACAAGAAAGCAATCGTGTGTCCGCTTGTCCTATCGCTTTGGTTAGGATGACGGGTTAGAAGGCATCCCTTGATGTACAGACTATCATTCAGGTTTGCCGAAAAAAATAAACGTGACAGTCGCATGTTCGCGACATTTAAGATACGATCGTTTGTATTAGGATGTGGCCTTAACTGTGTACTGAAACTGGAAAATTGAGACCGTCTGCTAAAAGGAAAACTGTTGAAGGGAATATCTGTTGTCAAACTAAATATAAACAATATCGTCTGCTCCCGACTACCTGAGAGTTGAGTAGATTATCTTGTTGGAGTTTGGAAACTATCGCTGTCGTAATATTGTAGGGACAGTCACTACCAAAATCGAGTTTGTGATGTTGGTAGTGACTTTGATCTTGTTTTTGTTAGCAGAAAACATTTAAAACGTCCTGATCGTAATTTTATTTTAAAACATTCGAGCAAGAAGAAGCAAATATTTACAACATTTTTACCTGCAGTTTGCCTTCAGCTAATAGGATTACATCTTATGTTAACAACCACCTTGACGACTTAGCAGCTTTTCTTGCGATCTTGTTGTAGTCATGGTTAAGGTACTACGATCTCGTTAGGTAACGAAAACATTTAATAAAAAAAAAGTCTAGTTGAAAGCCAAAAATAAATGCCAAGAAACAAGGAATTATTTCTTGCCCTGCAGTGTGCTTCTTAAGACTTGATAGAAGGCACAGAGCGTAAAGCTAGTACGCCCGTAAATTTAATATTATGAACACTCCGTCAATATTGAACGCTAGCCGGACCCCACGGGGTACAATGTTTAGCCAAGATACGCTTTTATCCTATCTAAGCCTAGTTTTAGTAGCAATATTCCGGCCAAAGCGTTATGAATATCTTCGTAAAGGGGTCGAAGTGTTAGGTTTAGAAGCGGTTTTGGTATCATGAAAATGCTTATGGCTTGTAGCTAGATAAAATTACTTTGTGACTTAGCTGGAATTTGAAACATTGTCATTTTTACCTGAGCGTGATTTTCAGCTTATGTATTTTTCGTCGTTGTAAGATCCATTGACGCAATATCTTAATTATCATCTTTTAATTATCGTCGTGTCCTGGCTGATGGCTGTCCTGTTGCTTTCTTATCCAAAGAGGAGCTGAGGGACGCTACTGAGACTGCCGAACTCGTTGCTTTTTGGGCTTATTCAATTTAGGTTGCCATCGATACGCTAAAAAAATCTTTTTGTTAGGTTCTTCAGTGTTCAATTTTTCGGTCAAGATTGTGGTTGGCAATAGAAATGTAAAAGACAATGTAACAAACAATTCATTTAAGTTCAGAAATCGAAAATGCCTACCCACAACCAATAGATAAGCTCCGAATTACTCCCTAGAATCTACAAACAATTCAAATATCCCCAAAGCCTTTATCGCTAAACTTCAAAGGGAACACAATCCAAACACGTTCACACGAAACGTAAAAGTAGCTTCCATTTCGTACAACACTTGAAACTCAATAGACTAGTTCTTACAATCATTGAAGTAAACAGTCTGCGCCCGACGCCGTTCGTTTTCAACCATCTTTCCCGGCCGAGGGCCTATTCTTCCATCTTATTTGTTCTTTTGAAAGGAATCGCAATTATCGACTACGTTGACGTAAGCCTCTCCATAACTTCCCCTTTATTATAGCAGAGAGGTAATGTTTAGGAGAAATATATATACTATTTGTTCTATTGTGACAGCAGGGTTTGAAAATGAGAGTAATGAATTGAGAAAATGTGGTCTGATTTTGCTTGGTGGCTTGGAGGGTCTGATCTGGATGTATTCAATTTACGCAATAGACGACCTTATTATTAGCGGTTTAGTTCTTATGATTGAAGTGGAGCTTATGGCTAAATACTAACAGCCGTTCGGGTCGATCTTCAAGTTAAGGCGCGCTTGCCTAGGTTGGTCCGTAGTTTTGTTGGTTATAGATCTTTGACAGTCATTACAGGTAGTGGCCCGAAAGTCTGACAAACAGTCTTATCATGGGTCTTATCTTACTACTAACTGGGTTTTGGAGGTCAGATAGGCAGCCATCATCATCATCATCGTCATCAGCCTATAATGTTTACACTGCTGGGACACAGGCCTCTCTATGAGAGGGAATGAGCTGGAATCCACCACGCGGGCCCAGTGCGGGTTGGTAGATGTCAAATGTCTTCGATTTTTTTTGCCGATTTCCTCACGATGTGTTTTTTGAGGGCAGCGGTGATGAAATAAATTACACATAGTAATGCCAGGGGCCTGGGTTCGAACCCACGGCTTACTGCTCGTAAGGCAGTCGCTCCATGTAAAATACTGGTATTCAGCTGCATTTGGTTAGACTGGAAGCCCCAAAAAATTTGAGAAAAGGCTAGGCAGATGAGTTCTTAATATTATGATTGAAGAAAGTGTAGTGGTATGATATTTTCTCTTGAGTACTCGAAGAAAAAATATGTATTGGAAATCACCACAAAAGAATTGTTGAGACCAGTATAATGTCATTAGCACACCGGTAGAACCTGCCACCTTTACATGATCCCTTACTTCCCTTCGCCTTTTTATGACACAAGCGAAAATCAGAAATTGATAGGTAGGGGTAAAATATGCAATGTCATACATGTAGGGAAGCGATTGAGAAGGGTTATATTAATGGAGCTTATGGTCTCCGGGTCAGCACTTTCCTGTGATTTTCACCTACCTTCATCTCTCCCGTTGCTCGTATTTCTTTTTTTAAGCATCATCATCTTACTCTTTGACGATGATTGATTACCCTACACATGCATAGAAAAACATATTTCGTAGCTAAAGAAGTTTTAACATTTCAAATTTCCCGTAACATAATACAACTCTGTTGGTTGTAAAAAAAGTTCTGGTTGATTTCTGAGGAGATTTATTAAAATAATTGAATCATCTTACTGGAGAGTAAATACAGCTGTTATCCAAATAAATTGTGATAAGGGAGGAGTATGATGATGACCTATCTTACTGGAGAGCCAATTATATAAAAAAAAAACTTATTGCACAATAAGAACTTCAATAATTATTTAAATTTCAACAAAATACTGTATAATTATAATAATTATACTAACTCTAAGTTGTTGTGCTTAATTGGTGTAAAAAGAAAATATTTTTACACCAATTAAGCACAACAAAAAGAATACAATGTTGACATTATTGTTCTTGTTACCTAACGAATACACTAATAAGAATAGAAAAAACACCGGAGACAAGACCGGATGTCAACCGACAGATTGTTAGTAATTGTGCTGAAAAAAGAACTGTTTCCTTTAAGAAAAAAAATCCTCTTTTGAAAATAATACATGATGACTGCTGTTCTAACCAGGTCAATTGGAAAAATACTATAATTAATCTGAACTTTCTTTAGTTACAACTATATTAAAATCTGTTGGCTTCTCTTATAATATTTCTGCAACTCATAATCAAATAAAATATCTATTTACATTATCTAACTTCACCATAGATAAATAGTTACATGATATAACTATTTAATAAAATATCAAGTAAACATTATAAACAAAATTATAACATATACCGAAACATTGTCATCGCATTTTTCTTGGTCTATAACCGATAGTTTACATGACTATCGATTGACACGATTATCAACACTATTTGTTCCTTGCAAGCGCGAACTAGTACCAAGGTTTTTTCAATTTGCAAAAAAAAAAAAATGTCTATGATTCATTTAGAACACAAGAAAACCGACTCGATAAAAATACTAGTTGCGTTCTATTCTGTTTACATCGTATAGTTGACTTTGTTCACACACTGTGACATTCGCAAATCGTTAAAATTGTCACAAAACGGGGTCAGTGTGAAATGTGTGTCTACAGCACTATGCGTTCATTTGTTTTTCTCTTTCTTGTGCACACGGCGTCTTCACAATATAAAATTGTTATTTGAAATTCGATTGTGGGGTTATCTTATCGCTTTTCACAATCTTATAGACAGCAATTTGTATTTCCATTCATAAGTTTGTGCTCCCATTTTTGTGGTTGGACTAAATAGGTCATTAGGAAATATAAATACGAACAAATAAAGTTATTTGTTTGAAGGAGTCAATTATAAATGAAAGGAAAATTTCATTTCTTGCCCAGAAAATAATGTAGGTATTTTATATTTTATGTAATATATGTGTTTTATATGGTATTTAAAGTTTTATTAACTAGTGATAAGGTTGTTTAGGTAAATGCTCGCTTTTTTTTCCGGAGCAAGTATTTAAGTACCTATCATAATAATTATGAAGGTACTGTTGAAACTTGAAACGGGACATAGGGTAAGAAAATAATTTAGGTAATAAATACGTGGGATATACAAAACAGACATGAATCGGAATACTGACGCGATTCGTAGTAACAGCTACGAAAGAAACTATATTTCGTCCATTTTCCTTTCACGGCTTTTTTTGTAATGTTCGTAACAGGTTTTTTTTACACGCTTTTTATTTATTTCTTTCTAGTGGCTAATTGCTCAAGTTGCATGGAGTAAAAGTAACATTCGAACGATTTCGAAATTGGAGTCACTTTTTTTCGTAGACAATATTTATTTAATTTTAGGAATACTATGTGATTGTTGGGAACGAAAATGCTTCAGGAAAGTTGAATTTTCGATTAAAAATATTAAACGGCCGACACGAACGTAAGATGTATCCTATGTTCGTGTCGGCCTCGAAATATATAATGTTTTAAACCGTCCTAATGTTCTATTTAAGTACCTACATCTGCAATTCTTTACCGCCACTTTAAACCATAATGAAAATATAATGTGCAAAAACAGGCATTTACCTCAAAACGCTGGAAAGCAAATGAGACGAATTAAAATTGAGGCCTTTCTCGCATGCGGCATCAAATGTACGTCCCGACTTTTTTATTTTATTCCACAGTAATTATGCAAAATTTTTAGCTTCGCATAGCACCTTTGGGCGGTTTCCCAACTTAATTATTTTTTGTGCAGTCATAACCGTCCCTCGGGGCAGATTATTTAAATTGTAATTAGGGAGAGTTTTCTTCAAAATTACGTATTTTTATTTTTTACCTATGTTTGTTTTTTATTTTTTTGTCTGAGTCAGCTTAATTCTAGGCTTCGTTGACGTCGAAAAAATTTTTTTTTGTTTCTTAAACAGAAATGATTAGGGTGAGCGATCGTTTGATTATTGTGAGTCTGGCCGGCAGTAATATATCTGTCACAGTCAAAACTGTTAATTGGTCATTTACTTAGAAACTGATTACGTTGTTAAGTTTATTTTTAGTAACTCTTGGAAAAACATCGTGTTATAGTATTTCTAGGTAATTATAACTCAGGCGCTCACAAACAACAAAAAAATACCTATAGAGAAAACGCCGTTTATACAAGGTGTTGTTTTGCATCCTCGTCAAATTCAAGGAGGTAACTATGCTAATGATTCTCGTCCCGAATCACTAATTAAATTAGTAGGTAATTTTTCTTGTTTTTTTTTTTTGCGGAAATCGGAAAATGTGAATCACCCGTGTTTTAAACATAGCCCGTCTGATCCTCACCTTATAACCTCGCTTACACACAAACAAAAAATCTCAAACGTTTATTCGATCAATTTTTATTCTATAAACCACGTTAAGGGGGTTATTCCGAAAGACTGACAAACTTAAACAACCAAAAAAATCAGCGATTATTAATAATTAACTAGGTACCGTAATTTTAATACATTTTATTTATGTCTTTTGTGACAACCTCCTGAATTTTGACGAGAATACAAAACAACACCTTGTATTAATGAGGGTTTTGACCGTAACACATCCAATTCCCGTATAAAATATTGCACGAGGTACACATACCGATATACAACTGTTATTTTATCGTTCATAGTGGAAACCGATCACTTTTTCGAATTTTCTTGAATGCTCGAATTTCATTTTACCGAAAACTATTGACCGACTTCTCCTTTGCCATAAGCGTAATTTCACATATTTTTAGATCATCGAAGTATCATGTGCCATAATATATATTATTTTACCGAACCTTGTTGAGCTGATTTATAAAATAACTTTTTGCCATTGACCGTTGCCTCTTTTGAACTTTTTTCATTTGCCATATTTTCACCACACCGAAACAACATTTTAACTTTTAGGGAATATTATTTAGTCTCAATTACCTTCTTGAATTTGACGAGCATGCAAAACAACACCTTGTATAGCCGGTTACTTGGTAGCATTTTTATTATTAAATTAAAATAGTGTCATAAAGGGTTGTGCGTTGTTTCATCGCTAATTGTTTCATCGAATTTCGTTTCACATAAATTGTTTCTCATATTATCATTTCATAGAATAATCAATACGCAGAATACTTACTTTGAAGAAATTTAAATCGTCGATTTTTGTTTCAATTATAGTTTATTGTTAGAATATTCATATCATAGAATAACAAATCAAATATTCTTTATCCACATATTGTTTGTTTCACATAAAACTTATTACGAAGAATACCATTTTATCGAGTGACAGTTTCTAAAATTCATACCTTTGATAAATACATACCCTCCTATAAAATTACAACATCGCATTCACAAAAATAATGCGGTTATAGTCAAAACTTTGACATGACAAGTCAAGCAGGAAAACAATCTTGTTATTCTTACTAATGGTGTCCATGCCTGTTGCATGCAGCATACAAGCAAGCATGTAGCATGCAAGCAGGCATGCAGCATGCACACAAACATGCAGCGTGCAAACAAGCATGCAGCATGCAACAGGCATGGTTTCTGTCACGGCTCCGGCGCTGCGGGGCTCTGGCGGCCCCACGCGAGTTTATCATCGCAGATGGTATTAATGCTCACCACCGCAGCTTCGGCTTGCTGGCCGGCAAGCCGGCCAGCCTCAGCCGCGCCAGCGAGCGTTAGATACCACCTGCTCCTCAGCTCGCGGGCCGCCTCATCCCTCCGCGCCTACGCGGGATTTTATTACACTCTAGGGGTAGGACAGACAAGACTTATAGGTGGAGGCTGTTTTGCAGCGATTCGTTTCTGTCACAAAATTTTGTAGCACAACATATTGATTTTTAAAGACAAATTTAATTTTAGGTTAATAATTAGGTTGAAATGAAATACCATGGAAACATACATCGAACAAACAATATTCGTAAAAAAATAATTCTACTGTTTGATAAGTTTGTTACATGAAAAAATGTGATTATAAAATTCATTGAATTGTGTTTCTGTAAAATATGTTTCATTCAAGTAAATAGTAGTTGAAACAAAAATATTAGAAATAAAAATACGAGGACCAAATATTATGTGAAACATTTTCTGCGAAACGAAATTCTGTGAAATTTCTGTCTGCGAAACAAGGTGACACCGTCATAAAGAGTCAATATCCTACAAAATTTAGTGATGGAAACGAATCGCTGCAAAACCGACTTCACGCAGTCTTGTCTGCCCAACATGTAGAGTATTCTAGAGTGTTATTTAAGCCCGTGTAAGCGGGGAGGTGGCCCGCAGCTGAAGAGCTGATGGTTTGAAGGCCCGCCGTCGCGGCTCAGGTTTGCCGAAGCCAGCCAGCAAGCCGAAGCTGTGGTGGTGAGCGTTAAAACCATCTGCGTCGATACGCTCGCATAGGGCCGCCCAAACCCCGCAGCGCTGGAGCCGTGACAGTAACAATGCATGCTGCATGTTGCATGCCTGCTTGAAAAAATAATTGATAATTATAACACAGTTGTATAATTAATGTTCGGAAACATAATACATTGAAAAAACTTTATTTCGGCTAAGTGTAACTTCGGTAAAAAGTTTTTGGACCAAATGAAATTTCGGAGTGACAAAAATAATAGAATTGACAATAAATCAACCAATACAGTGGCAGATGTGACTTCAATGAAGTAAAAAAAAAACAAAACAAAAATAGTTGAAAAGTTTTAGGTGAATTGAAATTCGGTCAAACGTTTTTCGAGCTTCTGATAGGTAACCATTCATAGTAACAGGCAACCCGTATTCTAGGCCAACATTTATTAAAAAATGCTGGCGATGTTAGGAAACATAGGGTTTCAATGGTATTAGGTGGTTGTGCACGGACTCACGACGACACATCAAGCTATAAATTACCAGTGAAACATGGCCTCGCTTTGTATAGTTTTCCAATACAATAAGTAATTCACATAATCTGGTTTATTACGTACAGGTTTGTTAGGGTAGAGCTGTCTAGTCTTATTATTTTAGGTAGTATAATAAATGAAGCGAAAGCACCATCTCTCACTAATACATAACTTTACCGATCGCAATATAAATAAGTATTAATTGCGACCAAGATACATAATTCAGTAAATTCGAGGTTAAATTAATGGTTTTTTTAAATAACGATACAATTTTGATGAGAACTGTGACCCGTACCTACTACTTTTGCATATTTCAATATTTATGAACACTGGTAAACGGTAGACAGGGTATGATGATATGGCTAGACAAAACTCATAATTTATGCAAATGAGTAATTTTTTACCTAAACGTTAAGCAGAAAACTATTCTGATGTCAATTTAAAGCTTTTAAAAATAAATATCATTAATTATCTGTAAGTGTTGTCTATCATTTGTTAACGATACGAAACAAATGATAGACTAAACCACGACCTTAACACTACACTAAAACAGTCAAGGAAGAAATAAAGGAAAGGCTGACTAAATACAAAACAAGAATCACACACCACCCTAATGTACTTGCAAAGCATCTAATGAACGAAGTGCAAATGCCACGAAGGCTCAAACACAAAAACCCACACAATCTGTTATTGTAAAGTTGTAGATCGCATAATAATGAAGCGATATTGTTAATGAACAATCTCGCAAAAGCCCAAGACTTGCAAATACCAACCTAATGCTGAAATCGACAGATAAATGATTTATTTGACGCTAACTGAACTTAATATTGAGATGAAATTATGATCAAATTGCTTAAAATTATGTATATTCGATTAAAAAGTCGTACAGATTATTTACTTTTTCTACGTTTACGTCGTGCATTTGCGCTAAAGCCTGTAACAGCCGTGTCTTCTAAATTCAGTAAATAATGAACATCTAATGTTTACCCATACTTCCATACTAATATTATAAATTATGTCACTCTGTTTGTTTGTATGTTTCTTTGTTTGTTACCTTTTCACGACTAAACGGCTGATCGGATCTTAATGAAATTTGGCAAGAATATAGATTTCAACCGGAGGAAGGACATAGGCTATATATCATCACGCTACGACCAATAGGAGGAGCAGCAATGAAAAATGTTGCGAAAACGGGGACAATTTGACGCAGACGAAGTTGCGCGGGACAGCTAGTTTACAATAAACAATAAATATCATTCATTATTCCCCTGCCTCCTTCTCTTTTACTAAATAAACAATCCACATTATTAGTACCTACCTTATCACTATGTGGTCACAACTCTTCTTCTATTTAGTAATGGAAAACAAACTTTTACACATAAATGTATGTTACAAACTCCGACGTTTACATTCCATTACCGTGGTGCTATTACAAATGCTCACAAACATCAAACAGCCTTTGCCGCTCACACTTATATAAAATTCATACAAGTTACCTACCCATCGTTCAAAAAGGTCGCAAAGATAACTAACTAAAATGAAAAAGAAATACCCTTGTTTAAAGCTATGTTCATACCAGATGAGATAAGAGATGTAAGTACTCGGTATTGGCGCTTTTTTTCACAGCGTGAGCTATTCTAGGCATCTGCGGAGGTCGAGGCCAAATCTTCTATCTATCTATCTTCTATATAAATAAAAATCAATTGCTGTTCGTTAGTCTCGCTAAAACTCGAGAACGACTAGGTAGGGTAGGGTAGGTAGGTTGGTAGGTAGGTAGGGTAGGGTAGGGTAGGGTACGGTACGGTAGGGTAGGGTAGGGTAGGGTAGGGTAGGATAGGGTATGTAGGGTAGGTAGGTAGGGTAAGGTAGATAGGTAGGTAGGTAGGGTAGGTTGGTAAGGTATGGTCGGTAGGTAGATAGGGTTGGTAAAAAGTGCACTGCAACGCATGCTGGGGACAGCTAGTTAATAATAACAGTTGCTCGGGTCATTCTTCAAGTAAAGCAGCACTTGCCAGAGTTGGTTTTTGGATCGGGACCATCCATTACATCTTGAGTTTCCTCCGTGCCTCGGAGAGCACGTGATGCCATTAGTCCCAATTGTCATTTGTAGATCTTTGACATTCGTTACAGGTACCAGTCTAACCAAGGGTTTCGAATTACCAGTACTAACTGGGTTTTTGAGGTCAGATAGGCTTCATGTAAAATACTGGTACTCATCTGCATACGGTTGCACTGGGAGCCAATCCCAAGATAGTTGGAAAAAGGTTAGGCAAATAATGAGCTGCGCTAGCTATGTGATTGGGTAGTTTAACGCCCCTCCCTTGCTGCATATTATCGGACAACCGTATACCTACCCACAACTTATTTATACACCGTGTAAATCACCTCATCACGAAGCCATCAACCAAGCATTCTGTACATGAAACTAAGTAACTTTATGCAAAAAATATTGCTGGGAAACGACTTTTTTTTGGGGGGTGTAAAATCATGTTTTGTGGTAGAACTCAATGTAACGCACTCAAAACATTGTGCCGATGAACGGATTGAACAGTACGGGGGTTGTGGAGGTGTTTAAAGTAAAAATCTTACATTAAAAACTTGTATTTAAAAAAATACTAGTCAAAAAGTTGGAACTTTGACCCTTAATATCTCCATAACTAGAAGGTTCCCAGGTATGGTGTAGAACAAAAAAAATTTCGCAATGACAGGGAGAACCAGTGCCTTTCGGCTTCGTTAAGAGGTGTTTTACACCCTTTATAGGTCGAAATTTTTGCCTCATAAAACCTGTCATCATATTTTATAATACGCAGAAATAGCTGAAACAATAACTCATCATTACGCGAACATTGTGCAAAGTTCTGAGAGCTTGTGGATGTCTAGAACTTTCTAACTTATAGATTTATTGTAGACAGAGTTAGAGAAAGGATGGGGTAGCACTAGAGAATGTCGTGACATTTATTATAATAATCATCATCATCATCATTAGCCTATTATGTTCCCACTGCTGGGACACAGGCCTCCTCTCTATGAGAGGGAGTGGGCTGTAATCCACCACGCGGGCCCAGTGCGGGTTGGTAGATGTCACATGTCTTCGAATTTTTAGTTCTAGGACATGCCGGTTTCCTCACGATGTTTTCCTTCACCGTTTTTGAGGGCAGCGGTGATGAAATAAATTACACAAAGTAATGCGCCATATAATAATAATAAATAATACTAGTCTTGACTTGGCTCGCGAGGTTGTCGACATGTGGGATGTTGACTCAGCGATCATTGTGCCGATAGTCGTATCAGCCAATGGCCTAATTGCCAAGAGCCTCGACCAATATCTGATGAGGCTCTCGTTAGGCAGCTGGATCTAGGGCTTGATTCAGAAAGCGGTACTCCTGGACACTGCTCGCATTGTTAGGAGGTTCCTTTCTCTGGAGCCCTGACTGCCGGTAGCTTGGACCCTGTTCCCGATACCGGTGGGCTTGGATTTTTATATTTTTAAATGTTTTTTTAATTTCTAATCATTTTTTTAAATATTTAAAAATGTAAATGTGTATTAATGTGTTAGAAAATAAATAAAGGAAATAATAATACTAGAAAGAGGTGTGCAACTATAAACGATGTCATATTTAATTATTACTATTATACTGGGTGTAATGGTATTTGTTATTATATTTAATGTAATTGTACTTTGTGACTTATAGCTTCGTATTGGACTTGTCTGTAATGTTGCTATAATTGGTGGTTAATAAATAATAATAATTATTATGACTTCTAATGTTAATTTACAGTTTTGGTTCTCCGAATATCATAATATTATAACATAACGCTGTGATTCTAGCAAGCTTAGGCAGAGGTGTATCTAATTTATGACTCCCGCATTTCGCCAGTTATGTTTAAGTCCCATGTAATAGGTGTGGCGAGCCTATTGGCATCAAATGGGCACAATTCCAGCCTCCATGGCTGCTACTGAGAAATTCGATGGAAAAACTTAATAACAATTTGCCCAACCATAGAATAGAAGCCAGGACCTCGTGCTCAGCCCAACCAAGCAGTCAGTTCTTAGAAGAAATTAAACTAAATATTACTTTTCATTATAAGTTTTTGAATTGTTATTAAATTTTCTTAATGTTGAGCCGTGCTTGCCGAGGTTGGTCCGTGGATGGGTGACCAAAATTACATACAGAGTTTCCTCCGTGCCTCGAAAGCACTTTAAGCCGTTGGTCCCGGCTGTCATTTGTAGATCTTTGACAGTCGTTACGAGTAGTCAGAAGCCAAAAAGTCTGACATCCAGTCTTACCAAGGGGTATCGTATTACCCAGTTACTGGGTTGTGGAGGTAGATAGGTAGTCGCTCCATGTAAAATACTGGTACTCAGCTGCATCCCATTAGACTGGAAGCCGACCCCAAGACAGTTTGGGAAAAGGCTAGGCAGATGATGATGATGATTAAATTTTCTTAATGAATAGTTTTTTTTTTTTTTTAATAATAGCCGATGATAAATAAGGTTAACAATTAAGCTGCTAACTTTCATAATTATCACATAAGATTGTCATACCTAAAAATGTTTGATTATGCGACATTTGAACTATTGTTGTCTGCTAAAAACCAAATGGAATGCGATAATCTCAATATAAGTCAATATACTTATATGTAGGTGTACTATTCAAACTAATTTGCTTTTTTTTCTATTTTACTCCCAGAAAGTTTCTTCCTTTTTAAAAATGATAACGAAAAAATCTAAACAAATTAATAAAAAAATAGGTATATTGTTTACTCCACGGAAGGTTAAAACAATTTTACCTAAAATTATTATTTAAGTGCCTTACCCACTTACAAAGCTATGACAGGATAATTCCGAAATTTCTTGTTGCGATGAAGTGCGGAGATAGTGAAAATTCAGTATTTTTTATTGCTTTACTGTAACCATTATTTATCTTGATAGTTTATGATAGCTTTACTGGCCAAGGCCGATGTTAAATTTAGTACGTTTTAATTTTTGTTTCATTTTGGCGTGTCAGGTTAAATTGGGTGGGTTCTAGTTACATCACGCAACCGTGTTGTTAGTTTTATTGTTTTTAGGTGTGTATCAATTAGGTGTAGTTTTTGTGGTAGTTATGAATGCAAGACACATTAATAGTACATTATGATATAAGTGCGGTAAGTTGAAAATTACAGCCGAGGCGATATTGCTAACAAGAAAGCAGAGGCTGTAATTATCAAAGCGCACGTATGTCATACGACGTGTTATAACATATTTGCGAGGAAATAAATAAAACTCGGACGACATTTTCAAATAAAAACAAAACGGCGAAAAGAAAAAGCGCGCGGAATAATTTTTACTTGTTCACAAATTATGAAATTAGCGATGCGCGCGCATTAGCGCTTTTTTTTTAAGGCAAGGGCACAGAAACAGCCAGTATTACTAATAAAGTAAATTAATATTTTTGTATTTTGTTACAGATAAATGGTTGTAATTTATGGTCAAAATTGATTAAATTAAAGAATTTAATGTTTGTTTATTATATTTTATCTCCCAAGTTAATTTTATTCATAAAATGTTGACCACTTTTCTGACATAAAAACTCTTTGCTAAGATTTAAAAAAGTACCGTTCGTTTTAGACGGAGCATTATGATAAGCCGTGCATTTTACTTTACATTACCGCACTAGTGCGTAATGCGATACATTACGATACTGAACTTGGTGCAATAAGATACCCTTTACGAGCAAATGTGTTATAAAAGGACATTACGTTATTAGGGCTGGTCGCGATAGAGAAAAGAGGTATCTGATAACATGACGAGCAAAAGAAAAGCATGTCTTCTTCTTCCATAGTTTTTGATTAAGGTCAAATGGCTTGCGGTCCATTCGTTTTGGGCCGTTCAGACAAAATACCCCTGCGCCGACCCCAAATGAATTTTGACCTGAATTTTGTTAACTTATATTATAACACCTGTAATGGACTGCGTCATCAAAATAATGTTTTTACCGATCTTTTTAATTTATAACGAAAGAATACCTAATTCGTATAACTTCATTTCATCCCATAAAAATTAAGAGTAGTACCTACTAGCAGTTTTTTTTTTTATATTTGAATTCAATATTATATATTATTAAAAAACTACACATCGATCCAAAATTTTAATAAAATAAGTATGTACGTACATACAAGGAAATAGAAAAATGTAATTCTTTTTCCATTGTAATGTGGTGGTCAAATAATTCGTCCACATCGTTATCAATAAGAAAAGTGCGAAGGCTGGCAGCATTACCACGTTGAATGACAATGCTGATTCTATTAGTATAAGTTTAAGTTCATTGTTCCTCTCGACATTTAATAGAAAAACGAGTCGACTGCAACTTGGCTCGCACACTGCATCTCGTTTCATAATGAATCCTGTCATTTCTTCGTTTCTGCTTTGAATCTTAACTAGACAAAACTAAGTGTTTCATTTACTTGCATTTCACATCTAATTAAAAAGCCATTAGTTTGTCGTACCATAAAATGAAATAGTAGAAACATTAAAATTTTAATTTACCTTATTTATGGAGCATAGTTGCCAGCCCGTGTCGATAGTACGGGATATTGTACATTCGTCAAAAAGTCAAATCGCCACAGAAAAAGTATGTGTAAATTTGCCAAAATTCTATTTTCATGATGTATTTTCGTCAGATATTCAAAGTCAAAGTCAAAGTCAAAGCATTTATTTCAATTAGACCATTACAGGCACTTTTGAAAGTCAAAAAAAAACAAAATAAAACGCAAAATTAATTTTGATCGTCACATTGTACAAAAAAAATCAAACAATAAGTAAAAAAAAACATTTATTTATTTTAGATAATCACAGAAATTAATGTTTCTTCAACTTTATACAACTAAAATATACGAAAAAAAGCGAAATTGGCTACTTTACGTGAACTAATATTGAGTACATAATTTCAAGCTGCTGTACACACTATTTTATCGGCTGTATTGTAAGAATCTTGACATCAGGATTTCGCATAAGCGGGCCTACAAGTGTTAACCAAATATTATAAAATCTGAAGTTTTTATAACTTCGGATAAAATATCTTTGTGAAGAAGTAGCAGCGAACACAAGCACGCCTCAAGTGTATGAAGAAGCTTTTCTAGCAACCAATGGCCAAATCCGAAACTATAAGTAGAAGCGAAAAACACTCAAAGGAGTCTCGAGCCCGATTTTGATGAAAAATAAAACTGCATCATTGGATTTTTGAAAAATCAATATTCCTAGCCAGGAATCGAACCAGTTGAATTTGAAAAAGAAACGCATCCTGTAATATTACACCATTCAGTAGTATCGCTGCTAATGATCAAATTGGTTGATTGATCAAATGTCATACGGCAAACTAAAGGACAGAGTTAGTTTTTGAGTTATTTTTTGTACATAATTAAATAGATATCCCAAAAAACGAGGAGAGAAGGCTCCTCGTTTTAACGTAAGATAACATTGTTTGTATTTTTAGTTGCTCTATTATTAATTAACGTTTAATAAAATGTATAAACTCGGTAAACCAAAGCAAAGCTTAGACCGAAATCAAACGTTTACTGGATTATTTTATGCATACGTTTTTTTATTGATTAATATTAATAAAAAACTTGTTCATAAAAAATCCAGACAAAATAGAACACAGAGTAGCTACTTATTTTCCTTTCTTGTTCCACACAATTTATGTGCATAAATTGTCTAGTTTGTACTAGAATTTTTAAATTAATTCTTGCTATCTAGAAGACTACATATTATTATACGAAGGACAAAATCCCGAGTAAAACCTATAAGAATTAGGTAGATTACTGCCTATTGAAATTCAAAAGTTTTTGAGGAATATCATACGCACTACTATACATAACAATTATGTTTGAAAAATTAGCCTGCACGACATCAACAAATAACGCAAACAATGACGTGAATTTATTGCTAAATAAAAACAGGATGTGCTCAACAATAAATGCCGCACGGAAGATCGATATTGCTTGGCAACGTGTCGGTCCGTAGATGGGACACACCGAGTTTCCTCAATGTCTCGGAAAACACTTTAAGTCGTTGGTCTTGGCTGTCATTTGTCCTGGCTGGAGGCCTCTTCTGGCTGGAGTCCATACACTCAAGGCACCAACAAGATAGTCTGGTTAAGCCGACGACAACCTCTTTGGTTGAACTGTGAGAAGCCATTCCAAAAAAAAACTGTAATTTGTAGATCTTTGACAGTCGTTACAGAATCTATATTCTGTACGACTGGGCATTCCGATACCTCGTGTACCTATGTACACGAGGTATCGGAATGCCCCTCACGTTCCAGCCGCTGCGGAAGACGCCCCGGGCGTCGCGGGGCAACCAGTGGCCCCCGGCCACCGTAGGCGCGAGCCTGTGGACGGTGAGTTATGGGCTAGCTCACCGTCCGTCCGCCTTATGACGACAGGCCGTGTCGACGGCGTGTACCTGTTCCACGCGCGCCTCAAGGAGATGTCAGCAAACCGGAAGGGGTCCGAAAGGGCCGATGCCTGCCAGGGCTGCGGGTTGTTCGAAAGAGATACCGCGGCCCTGGAACACAAAGGGTTTCCCATCCGCAAAACAAAAAAAAAAAAGGAATGCCCAGTACTAGCGTTTGGGGAAGTCAGACACGTAGTCGCTCTATGTAAATTACAGGTATTTAATAGCTTCATCCGGATAAACTGGTTGCCGAACCAAAAATAGTTTGAAAAAGTGGGAGATGTGGGACTGTAAATGGTGATCATGAAAAACAGACGCTTGTAACCAACCATGAAAGGCAATACTCATTTGTTATTTTTCTACATCCAAAAGATTAATGTGTGGTAAAAATTGTGGGCAATAAAACCATTTTGTGCGACATAGCCATTTATTGCTACATTTCTGTACCTACTCAGGCTTGTATTGTACAGTCTGCAAAACGTTTGGTTTCACAGGCAGAATTTTTGCTATGCTTAGATTTTGAAATTACAGCCAAAGTGAAATTAAAGTGAACCTAGTTCTTACAATTTCGATATTAAAAACGTTTGGAAATAACATGGCCATAACGTAGATACTGTGTAGTAATAATATACCTTTTTATTGCCTCTTTCCCATGAAAAAAAGGGGCCAGACTTTTTTCAGCTACAAACCAAACAAAATCACTTCCATTTCATTTTTCCTTATGAGGGAATAACTAAAATTTTATGCTAACATTACTTTCAATGGCTTCCTCGCCCAAATCGTCCCATTTCAGTTAGATCCTCACTAGTGTATAACTTATGACGGTGTTGTAATTTGCACTGCTCTCAAGGACTAACCGTCCCTTGGGCTCAGATAACGGAAACTGAACATATATCCCACCCAAACAATAGATTCCTTTTATATTGTCGTTTTAATAACAACAGTTATGGCGAAGATAAAATTATTTATGTTAGCGCTATTCACGATTATTTCTCAAAGTGATTCCGACTCTATGGTCCAAGCACAAAGTTGGTTTTAAATGAAATCGTCGGGTGAAAGCAATTTGATTATTTAACGCTGCTACTGACCGTGGTTGCGATGCCTTATTGGAATTTTGCGAGGCGACAGAAATGCTGTTTTTAAAATTCTATCTCCGTGAAGGTATTTAGAATGTAAACCCCACAATAAACTAGGTGTCCGATGGAATATTGAAATTCAGTTAAATATTTATCCGAATTGAGTATTAATAATGATTAATTTTGGACAATGTAAATTCATTGTTTATCTGTTTTGGTGTAAGGTTTCATCATGCTAAATTAAATTAATTGAAATATTGTGTTTAATCAAAATATTAAATAGTTTTTTCCATTTTAAGTTTTCATAGTCACGAAATTTAACCATTAATTTCGCTAAAAGTCAAGGTGACCTAATACACCAGAACCACACTTAAGTTGTTGTGTATTGCATGCACAAACGTTTTTTTTTTCCGTGCAAATTGCCATTGAGCACAGGTGCAGACGAAATCAATACCGTAAAAATGTTTAGCCTGCATTTTTAATGCTTACCGTCAAGTATTAGTAGCTGACGTGGCCGTGGCCTTTACTGGCAATCGATACTGCTTCACTTTTATTGGTACGTGCAACGATGCCATAAAATAAAACGAAAGGATAACTGCCAATTTGCACCGCGTTGCCTAGGGATTTAGGGGAAAGTTATCATGTCAAGGGTTGGGTAAAAATAGCTATTAAGGTTAACCATATAGGTTGGTGTTGATTTGTTAATAGGTAGGCTGCATGGTTAGAATATTGTGACAGTTTGCTGTTTTTATTTTTTTGCCTCAGAAGCCGGCAGTAAGTTCGTCATGCTCCCTAATAAAACTGTCATTGTTTGCGGTAGCGTCGGGAGTCAGGTTACATCCGTCCCTCAAATATGGTGAGGGGGGTAATGGCTGATCTTCGCGTTATGCTCATAAACGGGTGCTGTTTGTACAGGTCGTCTCGTTGACCAGGTTTTTGTTACTATTATTAGCATTTTGTTTTTATTTTAGTTTTCTTTTCTTGCTCTGATAAATGATAAATGATGTTTATTTTGCAAATAGGTTTTTACAAACACTTTTACACGTCGTTTTTTTTTAAACTAGATGGGGCCGGTGTTTCGTACCTGACTACTCTGAGAAGAAACAGCCGAAACAAACTCAGAGGTTCTCTGTTAACTTGTTGCTCTTTTAAAGTCCAGACATTGCTCAATTTACATGAGGACTATGCAGATTAGTGTCTGAGATGGTCTTTTGAAGAAAGAACCATTGTGACCTGTTAGATAGTCTGACCTGTGACCTGTCCAGTCAGTGCAAGCATTTGTCAGTTATCGTGTAGCTCGTCTTAAAACTTAAGGAGCT
This sequence comes from Cerastis leucographa, assembly GCA_963082945.1. Taxonomy (NCBI): domain Eukaryota; kingdom Metazoa; phylum Arthropoda; class Insecta; order Lepidoptera; family Noctuidae; genus Cerastis; species Cerastis leucographa. The sequence continues at coordinate 16,245,230 of OY720358.1, read as the reverse complement.
CAACGCAACGACGAACATACCAAAGAAAGGACATTTGGGTAGGTCGTTTAAAGTACTCAAACTGCCAGACAGCGGTGGGAGAAAAAAAAAAATGAGACCTACATGGTCCTCTCTGGTCTGTGGTCTAGTTTATCATCTGTGGTTTCGAGTACTGCTAGTTTCATGCCTTTTATGACTGGACTCTCTATTTACCTATTCCTGAGTATATATTTTTAATATTTTAGTTTATTATTGGTGTTGGCTAGCTGACATGTGACATTAATTTAATATAATGGATTATTTGCTTATATTAACTTAAACACTAATGAATAGAATCTGGTTCTTTTAACCTAACAGACAGATGTGTTGCGGGGTTGTTGATGTGTTATTGTTCCGTCACTTCTTCTTCCTAGCCAAAACACTAGGAACTGGCGAAGGGTGGGCGTTTTGGGAGACTGTACAATGAGCAATTTTTGAATAAATGGAATTGATTTTGTTATTGAACTTTTGTGTTTCAAATCTGTTGTTCTAGAACTCGTCTATAAAAGCAAGGATCAAAAAAAAGCAATACTGAACCGTTGATCTGCAATACTGAATCGTCAAATGATTACTTTCAGGAAAATCCTGAAAGTAATCATTTCACTACGTAAAAAACAACTCTATTCGTTCTAAAATGCTTCTGAAAGTTATCCGTGAACACAACTTAAAATAATTGAAAACAGTGAATTTCGAAACCGGAACTTTACCGAACGTTGCTCGGAAGTGTTCGTAAATATCCGTGTTTTGTCGTCATTTAATGTCAAAAGTTGAAACTTTTGAACAATCTGATTGAAACCGACCAATTGTATGAACCCCCCGTATTTTGATGATTGTTTAATTTATTACAAAGAGACTTTCCATAAGTCATCAATCTTCGACGCAAGTACTAAAGTATTTGTCACAAACTATTGTTCCCGAGCAAAAGTTTCGTATAATAATCCGGAGTCTCACTCTGACCTCTTTTTTATACGATACTCATAAAAGTTTAAGAAACCCTTTATGTAGAGCTTTTAAAAGCTTTCAGTTTTGTTTCGGTCAAATTTCTTCAGCGAAATAGGTCGAGTTTGGGAAACACGGCTCAATAACATAGTTCTCGTATTCATTAATCATGTTTTAATGTTTTATTATCCATTGTTTTTTTATTTAGGTGTGGTTGAAAACAATCCGAAATGTCAACATGTTATTTTCTATCACTCAAACTGTAAATGCATTCATTTTAATCAACCATTTAGGCACTTTCGAACTGTCGGGGAGTCACTTTGTCAGAAGTTCAAAAACGTAGCAAAGACCGAGCAAAAATCTCCACGGACTTTCATTTAAATAGCGTTTATTATAGCAGGTTCAAATAAAGCTTGTGCACACAATCAAAAAAGTATCAATAAAAATGAAAATATCAATTAGTGAAAGACCTACCCTCTTGATCGGAAAGGCACATAACCTTTCCTACAAATACTCGTAATACTTTCTCTAAAAGTTATTTCTACAATTTGACGCGCACAATCAGAATCGAGCTCATTTGTTTTATAGTGAATATTCCAATTTATAAAACATGCTTAGGGCTCATTTATGCAGATGCGGCGCGTCGGGTGGCACGATGCGCGGCGAGTTAGTTGACTCGTCGGGCGTATTTTCCGTTTACGAACAAGCGGCGACCGCCCGCGGCGGATCTTGTAGCCCGTATATTCTTCAAGCGTTTGACAACTGTCACATCATGCGTTAGAATAGAACATTTATTTTAGGCTATGTGTCAGTGAAGTAAGTAGCCTGGTGGTGCTGCTACCGGACTGCGAATCAGAAATTGCAGGATCAAATCTCAGTCAGTAAGGATGTTATTTTGTTTTTTTTTTATGCTGTTAATTTATTTTTTGTAAGTTGTTACATTGTTTTATTTTTAAGTATTATGATTTTAAAATCACTACAAAATATGAAATTTAAAATAATATACTTTATTTAGGTATGTCGGAATCGGTGAGCATCAATGTTGCTGACATGAAGCAATTATTGAAGGAGCGCTTCTTTGGCCGCCTGAGAAAAGTACATATTTAATAATCTTTTATCAGGCGGAAATAAGGTGCGTGCCATCAACGGTTGGGTCATGAAAGCTCTTTCGGCGTACTCAAATGGACTCAAATAGAACTAGACACCCTTGATAGGAAGGTCCGTACATTATTGACGGCATATCGAATGCATCACCCACGTTCTTCGGTTATGAGACTGTATATCCCGCCGAGTTGTGGAAGTCAAGGCTTTTTAAACGCTGAGACTCTTCACAATGGCGAGATTTATGCAGTCTATCAACCCACGGCATAATTGCCAAGGGCCTGGACCAATACCTGATGAGGCTCTCGTTAGGCGGCTGGATCAAGGGCTTGATTCAGAACGCGATTCTCTTGGACACGGCTTGTTTAGTTAGGAGGTTCCTTTCTTGGACCCTGTTCCCGATATCGGTGGGCTACTATTTTTTATATTTTTTACATCTCAAGCAAAGCGCGTTTGTTTCCATCTCAAGCAAACGCGCGTCAAATCGCTTCTCCGTAAACGCTCTCATACATCGCCATGTTTGAATTTAAAGCGGACCGCGTCGCCCGACGCGTAGCGCGTCTCGCTACGTCTGCGTAAATGAGCACTTAGAGTACTCCAGTATCATTAGCCTCATTCGCCTGCCCTAGGATTTATGCAAGGCTGCATTCATTTGTTAGTCTGTACTGTTAAAGTCTGCAAGAGCTGACTCGGTGAAACTTAGCGAGTTACTAATGAGCAATATTGAGTTCAACTTAGTTGTTCTCTGGATCTGACTTATAATTCTACCAGCCTTGGTTATTTCGAAAGTTCGAGGTGGTTTTGGAAGTGAACTTATCGTTTATTAATTTTTGTAGTTAGACTGTTGAATGGAAGTTCATGATATTTAGGAACACACTAACTGATCTAAGTTTTAAACTCACACAGATTTTATTTTTTAGATAAAAAACAATAAATCATCTTTTCGAGGTGGAAACATCTAATCATGGATAGTGTGACATGATATGCAACCTGACAATCTGATCTTGGGAGAGTTTTGACGTGTGACGTTAATACGACCTATCAATTTTTGCACAGACTATTTTTTTTTTATTTATTTATTTATTTATTCATACATACTATTAAACATTTACAGGTTAACCCTAAAAAATACGCAGAAACAAACAAATCTACAACTCTTTCTTATGATAATTCCATTCCTTATATCTCTAAGACTCATATTTGGCTTCAAGCCATAAATCCCCTTTACAATCTTTTACAAATAAATGTTAATTCTTCCTAACTTTGACTGTTGACAAATTGATTCCCACGGAATCGGATAAATTTAATCCCTTCAATTTATTTTCCCGGATATTAATATAATCCGGATATTCCCTGATGTACGCTAATGAGATGCTGATGTATGTTTTGCGATAAAATTATTAATTGTTGATTTTAAGGCGAAAATTGGTTAGAAAAGTAAATATGCTATCTGGATTATATTATTAATTAAACGTAGACATTAAAATTAAAAATGTTTTTAATGAGGCACTGTGATAAATATGTGCTTAAAAACATTCCGTACGCGTGATCCAGAAAAGCTGTTAAAATAAAAGTCTTACTATGGTTACAATCAGGCAGTTCGGTTCCTTCCATTGTCTTGGATCGCCTTCGGTCGATCTTCGTGTCAATTAACAGTCATATTTTTTTTACAAGAAGGATTTTTGGGTTGCCGCTGTCAGTGGTAAACAAACTGTGAATAAACTGTAGTAAATGGCAATGCAAAATCCTTTGTAAAACGCCATGCAGTTAGGCGAAGTGTCAATCAACCGACAACTTCAACAAAATGGTTATAACTTTATTTTCGGCACTTTTTAGTTTATTCTCTTTTGAATTCTTCAGTAAAGCGGCAGTTTTAAACGATAACATCGTAAGAAATGTCAGCAAAGAAAGCACTTCTTGGTTATGATATTATTTTTAATTCTTTGTTGCATAAATATAACAGTTACCTACATAAGTTTTCATGACTTCCAAACATTCGCAATGTGACGATGTTAGGGTTATGACCCGATTTATTAACAGAACGATTTCGGCAGAGTTAAAGTACCCAAAAGCGTGTCCTCTCTTCATAACTCAATAACGGAAAACAAAACGAAATTCGTGGCTCACTACATTCACTCTATCCTTCGCTAATAAAAACAAGAGTCGTGACCTGCGAATCTATTAATCAAAAGGCAGTCGGCCATTTTGTCAGACAGGCCAAGGAATGTTTATTAAATGCCTAAAGCCCCGTCAACTAAGGAGAATTAAGTATGAATTAGGTACAGACTGTCGGGAAGACACTCCATTAGCCAAGCAACGACTAATAAATAAGCAAAATGTCTCAGTTTCACTTAAAATAGTTCCTAATTTATTTCTGAAATATTGGACAAGGCCTTCTCTTGAGTTGCCTTTAAATACCCTTTACTTTGACATAAAAGAGACCTTTTCAGTCGGACAGCGTCTTTAGTTCTTGACGTTTATAATTATGCCAAAATATTCACAGTCGTGATCCTGGTCACCTCTTCCACCACATCATAGCGACAAGGTAGTTTCCTTGTCGCTTGCTTGCTTGTCGCTAGCTTGACGAATTTAGTTGACAAGTGACTAAATTTACAGTTGCGGCCAAACGCAAGCCTATTTATTTAGCGTAAAAAAGTGTCTTGTGAAAAGTTTTGTTGCAACTACTATGATTTCAGTTAGTTATCAATTAAGTTTCGCATGAGAAACTGTATGTAAGACCATTAATTTTGTTTTTAAAAGAGTACCCAAGAAGATTCCTGCCCATTCTTCTCCAAAGAGCTTTATGCTATGGAATGGACAATAGGGGTGCGGACTGGGTAAAGAAAACCACATTCTATTTAGTCCGTCAGACAGTTAATACAAAAATATTAGACACGTATTTTTTGTTTTATCAAAATATCAAAAAATTACTTAGTTAAAACTCATTAAAGTTGGAGAGTGGGGGCTTACTACGTCACAAGTAGGTATTAAAACTTACCTACATGTGACGTCATGCACCATTTCAACTCAATATATCTTCGTAATTTTATGATCACGTGAAAAAAGAAAAAATACGTGTCCAATACTTTTCAATAAACTACCCGACGGACAAAGAAAAAAAAATTGGATTATCCCCTATTGCAGTACTTTCACAGTAATTATTTCAGCTGGTTTGTAACTTGATCTATTCGTTATCTTGACAATTCAAAAACTAGAAATAAACGAGTTTAATTTTTGGCCTAGTAGATTACCAGGAAGAAAATGAAATTATGGTAATTAGTATTTCAACATAGAAAATTTATATATTTCCTAAAAAAAAACTAACCGTTAACTCCAACAACTAAGAAATGGATTTAATTTTCGCAGCAGACAGTATTGAAGCGTTTGTCAATGGTGAGACGTTTCTTCTCATTAGTTACAGTGAAGAATGATTCCTTTTCCCTTAACTCAGCATTTGTTAGGCCAGATTCTAAAGGATGTTTAATGTTGATGCCCGCTAAGGGACCAATTAACAGGGATCCGCCTCGTTTAAGTTAGGAAGGTAAATATATCTTAGGTTTTTTTTCTGCCTCCTTAAATCCTCCTCTAATAGAGGTGTGATGAGGTGTGATCTTTAGGTTTAGCTACTGAGCATGTGGTCCTGGGTTCGAAGTCCAGGCCAGGAAATGTGTTCTTGGGATTTTCCATTTATATTTTTTCAGTTTCAGCCGCGGAGTTTGGGTTTGTGCCCGGTTGATGGCAATAGTATAGCAATATAACATACTAGCTGTCCCACGCAACTTCGTCTGCGTCACATTTTCCCCGTTTTCGCAACATTTTTCATTGCTGCTCCGCTCCTATTCGTTGTAGCGTGATGATATATAGCCTATAGCCTTCCTCATTAAATGAGCTGAAATGAGATGAATTTTTCAAATCGGATCTGTAGTTCCTATGATTAGCGCGTTCAAGCAAACAAACAAACTCTTCAGCTTTATGATATTAATAAGTATAGATTAGATTAGATATTAAATTTACTTATAATATACAACATTTGAATTAAACACGGCTGGCGGGTGATAATGTGGGTGGTATGTACAATCATGTAGAACCCTGCCTAACCCTTCGGGTATTCCAGGCGTTATGTTATATGTATGCTATTTTAAAAGAAGAATATCGGAAAACCAACACCAACTACAAAACACTGTACGACTAGGTATGTAGTAAGCAATCTCACTATTTGTACTTTTCCATGTGGAAAAGCACTTTGATCCCGCCGCGAGAAACGCTGCAAGGACTCTGCACTAAGTAGTTGGCTAGGGATCACTAGACCAAAGAGTTGTTCTCGTGTATTCGGCCTCAAACCGTAAAAAACATTTTATATAACTGAAGTTAACATAAACATTTAATTTTAATTCTAAGTAATTACAACATAGCTATTCCGCAAACAAAACAATGTTGCCAGTAGTAATCATTTCCTCCACATTAGGGCTCAAATTAAAAAAAAAATAACGCTACTTGTTTTAATTGTCTTTGTCACGTGTTTCTAACATTTCCTTGAAAACGTGCTTCTTTAAAAAAGAATAGTTTGTAGTCGGGTTTTTTTTGTTCTCCCTCAGAAATCACTAGCCAATCTTTGGATTTGTACCCAGTTAGTTAGCAATATGGTCGTAACATATTAAATATTTGATTTGACGTAGGCATTCTACAAACCAGAGAGCAGCGGTGGCCCAGTGGTAGCAGCCCCGACTTACGAGCAGTAAGTCGTAGGTTCGAACCCAGGCAGGCGCATTACTTTGTGTAATTTATTTCATCACCGCTGCTCTCAAAACGGTGAAGGAAAACATCGTGAGGAAACCGGCATGTCCTAGAACTAAAAATTCGAAGACATGTGACATCTACCAACCCGCACTGGGCCCGCGTGGTGGATTACAGCCCATTCCCTCTCATAAAGAGGAGGCCTGCGTCCCAGCAGTGGGAACAATATAGGCTGATGATGATGATTCTACAAACGCCATTAAAAGAAGAAAAGAAGATTTATTTTCATGACAAAGGTAATAATCAAGTTATTACCCTTGTCATGAAAATAAATCTTTTTTTTCTTTTTAAACTATAGGCATCCTTGGGAACTTGCCCAGGTGGTGATTTTAATACGTTCTTTCTATTCACATAATTTTGTAGAATGCATGTGATGCGAAAATATTTACCTAGATACTGTTCGTACAGACACGTGCACCAATAGGTAAACAATTAACTTATAAAAGTTATTTTCTCCTCCTAGTAATTGATGGCAATCTTATGATATGCTACGAAGATAGTATTTTAGAACCTACTTATATAAAATTATGCCTAAATTTTGTAATTACCATATTCGAGTCATATATATTTTTTGCAACACAGTTTATACCCCACAGTATGGAAGGTTTCTAGGGTCACGCCAGTACCAAAAAGTGGATCATCTACTGATATCACGAACTTCAGACCTATTGCTGTCCTGCCAGTCTTCGGTAAGGTCTTCGAATCTGTTATAAACAATACCATCTCCAAGCAAGTCGGTGGTTTACTGGATAATTCCCAGCATGGGTTCCGTCCTGCACGTTCCACTTTAACCAACCATATATGTTTTGCTGACTACCTGAAGACCAAAATGACCGCTGGCACTCAGGTCGATGCAGCATATTTTGATTTTAGAAAGGCGTTCGACTTAGTCGACAATGATGTTCTCCTGATGAAGTTTGCATCTCTAGGATTTGGCCCCCAACTTCTCCGATTCCTGGCAGACTACCTCAGAGATCGGCGGCAGTTTGTAAAACTGAATGGTTACCAGTCACCGGAGTATTATACTCGATCGGGTGTCAGCCAGGGAAGTACGCTGGGACCTCCCCAATTCCTAATCATGGTAAATGATCTGCCGGGAGTTCTCTCTACGGCAAAGTGCCTTATGTTTGCAGATGATTTAAAACTGTTTTTGACGGTCACTGGACCGGGAAGCTGTTTGGCATTTCAGCGGGACATCGATGCCGTTGTAGAATGGAGTGTGAGGAATAGGCTGCCGCTTAACATGTCAAAGTGTAAAGTCATCACATTCTCTAGGTCCCGCAAGCCAATTCATTTTGCCTACAAGCTGGCGGACGACTCGCTCGAACGTGTCTCAACAGTACGGGACCTGGGACTAACTTTAGACAGTGGTTTTAATTTCCATGAGCACATTAAAAAGGTGTGCAAAGATGCCAATAAAGCACTGGGTTTCGTCATCAGAACTGCGTCCCAATTTAAAAACGTCAAGGTTATAAAGCTGCTCTACAATGCATATGTGCGCAGTAAATTAGAGTATAATGCAATTGTCTGGGATCCTACGGAGAAGTTATATACACTTATGGTTGAGAAAATTCAGAGGAAATTTTGCCGTTATATTTATAAGCGCACCTATGGATACTACCCATTTTTGTATCCTTCATTATTTGTATCAGGAATGATCGGACTGGATACTTTGCAGCTCAGGCGCAAATTAATGCATATTATACACTACTACTTGTTAATTAACAGTAGTATAGATAATCCATCGGTAAGAGAGTATATCCATTTCTATGTACCGCAGCAATACATGCGTGGCATAGGACGGCGGCGGCACCAACTTCTTGCATGCCCACCGGAATGGCGCATCCATCAAGCCAATAACAGTCCAACGGCAAGAGCAATTGGCCTCATTAATCGATACCTTGACAGCAGTCCAAATGCCGACATATTTGTGGATAGTATTGGCACTTTAAGGAAAGATGTTTTGACATTTTTGAACAATTGATTTATAATTTTCTCTTACTTTATTTTAATCAAGACTGTAATCATTTTTTATTTATAATTTTCTCTTATTTTATTTTAATCAAGACTATAATTATTGAATTCCGTGACATGTTTATAAAACACTAGTGTATTAATTTTGAATTCAGCACCGTACGCCGAACCTTCTCAGACAGCTTCCAGTATAACCATTATTATAGGACATACTAGATGTTATTTTTTATGGTTTGACATACTAGGACTTATTTATATTATTTTATTTGTGATATGTACCTAAGCACCACTTGACATATATGTATTTACTTGGAGATGACTACTATGTATTTGACATTCTAATTTGATTATTGTTAACTTTTAAGCGTTTTGGTCTATTACTGTTAGCTTAAAATGTATTACTGAATAAATAAATAAATAAATAAATAAATAAATATACCCTACTCTACTACTCTCTCTGGGTCTACTCTCTAAGTCCGTCAACGAAAATACGAGTCCGTCCGTAACTAGCTTTATACTTCGAAATGTACCCTACTTCCTAATATTTTCAAATTCATGAGTTTTAAAAACCAATCGGGAGTAAGGACAACTGTCCAATTGTGTTGTCATTCATTTTTAGTTCGGGCGCCTAATTCCGAACCTCATGTCCGTAAGTGATACGGAGTAGGAAACTACCGTAACTTCGGCCGAAACTACGGATTTTGTGCTTAGAGAGTAGACCCCCTTATCCAAATCATTGTAAAACTATTATAAGACTACAATTAATTTCTACTAATAAACTACTTGCACACTATTTGTAAAAAAAAAAAAATATCCCGAGTTGTCGCTCGTGACCGTACCCTTTGTATTTATGATATTTTCACCACATCAAAACATGGCTTTGTGTGATGATTCTGTGGGCACGAAATAGGGGATTTATTTTTAGTTAACTCAATTTGACATCATTGTTACTGGCTGATGTCCTTTGTAGGCACGCTTTGTAGGCTGCGCTCCACCAAATAACATAAATGTTTCATTATTGTGACGTGACCAAGTTGCCAATACAATGTGTTGGTTTGTTACTTACTTAGGTATTGCATTTGTAATTGAACACTCTGTGGTGTACCCATACGAAGTATTTTAAAGTACGTACATACACCTATCTCTATAGGTAAGTGTGCCTAGGCCTACAAAGCGAGGTGTGATGTCTACACTAAACACAGGATATTTACCATGTTAATGACCTTTTCAGTTTAAAAACTGACAATGTTGATGTAGTAAACATGTGTAGCGACCACAAAAAGCAACATACTACAAAAAGTACTACAGCGCCATCTATGATGCGACAGAGGAACTAACATCAACTTCCTACAAGTTGCAAGCAAAGTTTACATCGACTTTAGTATATATAGAGAAACCCGATAACAACAATTGGGCAGTTGCCCGCCAGACATAACACCTGTCTGGCCGGAGGATCCTCCCTTTTCTACAGAGTATCGAGGAACTTTACACCCTGTTCCTCACATACCCTAAACATGCATAACAGAACTGAAGGTAGACACTGAAAAAGAAAATAAATAATTACAGGAAAAGCTCATCAGGACAAATATAATTTCCCTTTAATAATAGACACTAGTTCTAATTCTCGCAAAATATTCCACAAACATTCTAATGTTATCACATAGCGACATAACTCTAAACTCCTGGGAACACACAGCTAATGACTACATTAAAACAATCACGCCGCTTTGCAATAGTCAGCGGTACAAATTGCCAAACTTCCCTACGCAAACTCACTAAGCCCTTAGAAGCCAAATCCCGTGTCCTTATATGAACGATCAATCGATCATACATAAACTCACAATTTTTTCCCGTGCGTTCGAAACAACAGCACGACACATGCAATGATCATTACAAACTCCTTTCGCCTCGTCCAAAAAAAGTCCTAAAAAGGCCGCTTTAGCAGAATCATAGTAGAGTTATAATGTGAATCACGTTACACTCGTAAAATGGTGACAAAGTGACAGTTTCACCAGAGGGGCCTCTTGGCGCGGTTGCAGTGCTACTGATTTTCGAAAGAACAATTTTAGCAATCGTAACACGATTACACCACTATCGCGATCGTGATCATTGTCACTTATTTGTTCCCTCATGGCACGTCGACACGTTCATTTATACCCATGGTTTGCGGAACAAAATGAGCGTGACGGTCGCGTGTTCGCGCTTTGGTTAGGACGAAACCAAACAACTTTAACCAAACTACTAATGAATAAAATTGAGCTATCAAGGGAGGTAATCCGGACTGTTTTTAAAGTATAATTATTTTGTTATTTTCAGAACAAAAAATGATGTTGGACCAGACAGGTTTCATTAAGTAAATTAAAATTGAAATGGTAGTATTTTATCTTTATTTTCGGGATACAAATTAACTTTCAAGTTCTGATGGACATCAGGTAAAAAACGATTTTAAAACTTCACTCGCTGGCTGCAAAAAACAAATCGATAATTAAAAAAGTAATAGCTGAAATACTCATGGTTTCTCAACTTGAGATGATTGATTATTTATATTAAACGATAGAGATAGACAATTTGCACCGTATCTTCACGTGCTTCAAGGTACAATTACGAATGCCACGCACGACTGGTTTCTATATAATTCTGTCTAATCGATAGGACGGCTTTGCTATTGCTATTCGCGGATGCGATCACCTACGAAATTGTACTTACAGGGTGTAAATTTCCTCATCCCCATAGAAATTTGAAGGTCCTATGACTCTTAACTGACGTTATAGATGTCGCTAGCGTTCTTTTTGTGAACTTGATTATTTTCACTGCAGTACCTTTAGGGAAAGCCTTTTCCAGTAGGTTAACAATATAACTGCTAAGTGCATGTTTAATTAGTACCAACCATTCCTCATAAGTACACTTGTTAAACTAAAGCAATAGGTACTTACCGTACTCAATTTCAATTCGCTTTAAAAGTAGGTACTCAAATATAAATTAGCGTTTAGGTAATTTCGACTCGGTCAGCCATCACTAATATTCAAAGTATGATTAATGACTGTGTGAGAGCTTAATTTTATATGAGTATTCAGTGACGAAAAGCCTTTTATATTCAGTAGGTACTTAAGCTTAGTAAACTTCTTCGTTGAAGTAAAAGGTTGCAAGGCAATGTTGAACGTACGCATTTTCATTTACAAGAATTCTTAGTACGGTAGTAGCCTGAAGTGTGGAATACTCGTAGGTCACGATGAATGATGACAGATTTGCCCGCTGTGATATTACATAGGACTTCTATTATAATAAAAATCTAATAAGAAGCAGTGATAAAGAGGCACCGGTAAGTGAAAAATTTGTTGCAGAGTTAGTAAGTTGGATTTGAAGCTCGTCAATTTGGGTGCAGCATAATGATTTTCATTCTATGTGGAATTTATTTGAATGACAGAATGAAATTGTTTTTTTTTCGCAATCGTCTAAAAGTTCATCATCACCGCTACACTTTCCTTATCACCCATTCAAAACACAACTAACCCATTCATGAGCTGCAAACAACATGAATAAACACACTGAAGCAATAATTAATGAAAACCAATTACAAAATAGTCCCACAAGTCCTCGAGTCCAGTAGTAATTGGTCAAACGGTCAAATTCATTGGGACTGTAATGACTGACAAGAAGAAAACAAAATTGAATGCTTGGCAAGAAAATTATAGAATAAATATTATTTTATCTTTTTTAGTTAGTAAAGACGGTTTGGTTGCCTTTGGACTGATTCGCCCAATCCCCTCGTACTAGTATAAAACTGTATCACGAGCAACGTGTTCCTCAACCTTAGAACAACAGATTTTCACAAGTTATTAGTCACATAGTTAAAGCAGATGGCTTACAATACTAATAATAATTAATACATACTTTTTTGACGGCACGGTTGGCGCAGTGGCTGAGTGATCGACTGCTGCGCTGCGTGTCGTGGGTTCGATCCCCGCACGGAACAAATATTTGTATGGCCTACTAGATAGTAGATAGTGTTACGGGTCTGGCTGTTTGTGTATGTGAGTTTAAATGTTTGTAAACGCACCCACGACACAGGAGAAATCCCTAGTGTGGGGCAACGTTTTTATAAAAAAAAAAGAAAAAAAAAAGATTTGTGTAGGTTTGTAATTTATAAATCATAGTACAGTTTTATTAATTAATTAAGTTATGTGGTTGGAATTATGTGTGTTGTTTTTTGTTTGGGTATGGGGATATGTGTATGTTTCTGTATGTGTACAGTTATGTTTGCTTTATCATTTTGTGCCTTGTTTATACCAATATTAATTAAAGAAAGAATACGTTTTATAAATTATGTTGCCGTAAAAAACAGCAGAGACGGCATATTTGGGGTAGTGGTTGAGCAACTGGCTGCTACGCTGTGTTTCGTAGATTCGAGTCTCGCACGGAATAAATATTTATATAGCCTCCAGGTAGTCGTTCCGGGTCTGGCTGTTTGTGTATGTGAGTTTAAGTGTTTTGTAAACGCACCCACCCAAGGAGAAAGTTTTAATAAAAAACACATCTTAACTAATTGTACGAACATTTAGTTCTTTAGTTAAACTTTGCTCATAACGATGACTGATGACTTCTGATGAGATTCTCAAACGTTTCAATTACACTTTGTACGTAAGCCAGCATTTATTGGTGGTTAAGAACGTTTACGCGTTACCGCATTTCATACAAAATTTCAAGTTCATATTTTCCAAAATGACTAATCCGATTTAAATGAAACTTAATATGCATAAGCAAGATACATAGGCCTAAAAATATACTAACAAACATTTTCAAAATGTCTTTTAAAAAAAGAGATAATTGGAGATTTCTGTTTTTATAGATGATTTATTATCGGTCTAATTTAGCTGTAACACTAATTTTCGAAAATGTTTTTTTAAGTAACTTTTTAGACGTGTGTATTCTGCATATGCGTATCGAGTTTCATTAAAATCGGTTCAGTCATTTCGGAAAATAAGGACTTGAACGTTTGTATGAAATGTCGTAAAGTGTAAACGCTCTTAACTCTTAATTTTATTCGTAAGTTAAACAAATAACTGCCCACATAATATGTGACTATAAAACTTTTCCTAATTTTACGTTTTAAATAATGTAATTTCAACCTAGGTCAGATATACTAGACTAGGCACTAGACATTTGACTCTGTAACACGGAATTTTTAATTTTGCCGACTGCTAAGTTCATTAGGAAGGATGTCACTAGTGGGACATCCATCTTTGAACGTAATCAACTTTGTAGATGACAATGTGTTCTTTCTTATCTTATAGATAGAAAATAAGTTTTTACAGGACATTTTTCTTCACCGTTTTTTAGAGCAGCGGTGATGAAGTAAATTACACAAAGTAATGCGCCTGCCTGGGTTTGAACCCACGGCTTACTACTCGTAAGTCGGGGCTGCTACCACTGGGCCGCCGCTGCTCTACTTAGGTTTGTTTAAGTTAAGGCTTAATTTATTCTTTATACACTAAGCCTGCGTTTCTTGTCTGGAGGAGAGAAATAAGCTAGACCTTTGTGTTCTTTGTTATTACCTGTATAAATATGTGTTTTGTTTGGATAAAATAAATATATATAGAATCGTGTTTAATTAAAATTATTGTGAAGTTTGAAATTAGGCGCAACGAATGCCTCCTTTCAAACTTTTAGCTCCCAATTTGTTTCTTACGTTTCATTTTAATTCTACCATAAATCGCTTCTACTCTAGAACACAATGCATAACTGATTGCCACACAGAATTCAATCCAATATGTACGAGTTCCCATGCAATTAAGTCGTAACAATTCTCTTGTCACCACTCTAACAAAGCATCATTACATCTATTTACCATTCCATTCTCCAGTTCAAATAAACTCATTCTTGGTTCATTCATTCGCTCGGTTCAATATCCATGATGGCGCCCGTCTAAACCGCGCTTTCGAAGTACACTTCTATTATGTTGGTAGCAACGCGCTGTAATGACACGTGTCAGTGCGTCTAGTTGCCTTCTATTGTGTAATAAAGGTTTATACTAGGAGTGGATTAACAGGGTGTGCGTTTTTTCTGTGTTCCATGACTGTTAACTAGATTACAGTAAACAGTCTGCCAGTTTTCTCGCCATTCATGTCTTGTTTTACAGGCATAAAATTATACCTTTAGTTTTGAATAACGACTGTCACACAGCAAAGAGTAACGGAGACACGTGCTACAAAGCTTGACGTTTTTCTAAAACTCGATGGAGATTATGGAATTATCGTCTATTTCGATATTTAAAACGGTTTAGTCTTGGTCTAACCGTGAAGACCTTCAAACGGCTGAGCAGATTTTCTTGAAACATAGCTAATAAGTACACTCTCAATTATTAAAACACTTTTCAAACGAAACCAATTTTATCACAATCGATACGATACCACAGACAGACACACAGATACACACGTCAAACTTATAACACCCCTCTTTTTTGGTCAGGGCTTAAAAAAAGACAAAGTTCCATCTTATACGAGTACAATCTTTCCTGAAAAAAAAAAATCTTTTCGGGACTATTTTTCACCACAGACAAGCGAGACTCACGTAGAAAATAATTTGACTGATATTTTTAATTTATAATGGAGACACGTGACCCATTACCTCGTCCATAACACATTAAAAACTTTGTACTTGTTACCTCAACACTGACGTTGACATAATGAAGTGATACATAACAGTATGCCAATGAGCATCAGTTTGATGCAGGATACACGAGACCACGAGATTAATTTGAGGTCAGATATGGTCAGATGAGATAGGGTAGTGAGATTATATTTCATGAGAGTAATATAACTGCCTGGTCTGGCAGTCAGTCAAGCATGCAAACAAACTTAAGCTCCTATTCATAGAAATAAGATATAGGTTTCTATCTAGTTCATCGCTCTAAGCCGTCTCTAAGGCCAAGTCTACAAGAACTATGTTTAAATGAATTCATTCCGACAAATGTCCCGAAGAATCTTATAGTTCAAAGTTCCCAACTTAGTTTATTAGTTTCAAAGCCGGGCGTCGTTTAGCGAAATCGAGTATATTTTGTGTAATCTCTCTCGAGCATTTTGGGGTTAGGTAATATGATAATAAGGATTAAAATAAAAAATAATTGATTTTGGGACACAAAATATGTTTTTTTTAGCAACTCTATTGGGATGCTCTCCAGCTAGATGGGCTGACGATGTTATTTATAGTATAGTTATTATATTACCGGAATGAGGAAAAAAAGACGATTCTGCTCATATTTTTACTTTTTTAATAAACGTTTTTTTTAAAGCGTTTCTTTTCAGGAAAAAATTAAAATTTAATTTATCATCAATACTAAAATGTCATAATACTAAATTAAGATATGGGCCGAAAAATGGTAAATTCACAGAATTTTGATAAATAAAATGACTAAATCGAAGCGTGGTTTTCTGTCTTTCAACTTAAAATATTTTTATCTCCAAATTTACTTTTTGTTAGATACGTCTTTATTAGTATCGGGGGCAGTACGATCCCACGAGTCAATAGCCCAAAATCCTAACGGGCGAAGCTGGGGACATAAGCTAGTTAACAATACATGTCAGTTCCTGTATGGAACACGTTTGACATACAAAATATAAACGGCAACTATCACATTTTGAAATAAGCTGTGCTTTTATAAATAGATGTTTCCTTATATTCTCTCATGTGTGTGCTAAACTGTTACTGTGACCCTGTGAAATCCCACTGCTGGGCAAAAGCCTCTCCCCATGACTTCCAAATCCTTCGATCCAGGGCCAATGTGGACCACAGGTCTTTGGTTCTGTCCAGCTCGTCCCACCATCTCCTGCTAGGTCTGTCGCGTCGCCTTCTGGTGACACAGCTACAGCTTTTTAAAATGTGTGTAAAAGCGAGGTTACGCGTAACAACGGAATTAAATATTGAACTGTTTTCACAAAGTAGGTACTATTGACTTGTTTATCTGCTCGAGAATGTAATGTATGTCGCATACATTTCACTGTATATCGGAAAAATATAGTGATAAATATAAGACATCGGTATTTGCTTATATTGTAATGCTTATGTATTCATATTCTCTTTGTTTGTAAGATATGGTTTATTCTGAGTTCTATTTGTTGAAGCTTTAAAGTGAAATTTTGGATTCAGCTTCTGGTATGGATACTTGCATACGAATAAATACTGAAGTATCTGTGAGTGTTTGATGTCAGCAGCCAGTCCTCAAATATTCTATACCATTTTCACTAAACCTTTAGTGTATGCCAGGATATTAAATAAATTGTAATCTCGTTTTAATTGTACTATTTGAGAGCAATTAATGAAATGAAAAAAAATACAATTTGTGACATTCTAAAGATACGTTAAAAATGTGTAAATAGAAGTAGGATGTTTATAGTATTTTTTTAAAGCCTGTTCTATCCCATTGCTGGGCAAAGGTCTCTTCATACCCTTCCACTCTTCCCTCCGCCTCCGTGCAGTTTTCTCCGGCCAATCTCTCACCAACGCATGTAAATCATCACGCCGTTTACCAGGCCTATTCATTTATTGAAATGAAAATAGAAAGTCATATAATTAATTCATTGCCTACAATTTCTCTTATCGCGACCCATACTCCAACTCTAGCTTTATAAAGCTACGCGCTACGCCGTAGCCCGCTACGAATGTGGTCATTACATAATATTATTATCCGGGCTGACCGTGTAATGTCATGCATCCGGCGTAGCACTGCGTAGCACACATATCATTTCTTTAACAACACTTGTTACGAGGTAACCACGGATGTAATGCACAACATCTTCTGGGGATTATGTTGACCGTACGTCATTTGCATAAAATTTTGCTTGTGAGTATACCGAAAGCTTACGTGAAACCGAGATTTAATTTTATTTATTTATTTATTTTTTAGGAAAACTTACAGTTCATCAGCTTAAAAGAATGTCTGAAGTTTTAATTAAACAATGGAATTGGTTGGAGATGCTTCGTTGGTCTAGTTGTTGCAAACGCGACTATTGATCATGGCCCAGTTGATGGCAATGGGTATTGTATTGACCTGAAAGTTTCTTTCGTGCCTCGGAAAGCACGTTAAGCCGTTGGTGCCGGTTGTCATTTGTAGATCTTTGACTGTCTGACAACCAGGCTTACCAAGGGGTATCGTATTACCTAGTACTAACTGGGTTGTGGAGGTCAGAGGCAGTCCCTCCATGTAAAATACTGGTATTCAGCTGCATCCGGTTAGACTGCAAACCGACCCGACCCCTAAATAGTTGGGAAAGTACTAGGCAGATGATATTTAGGTTAGGTATTAATTTTATGATACAAATGTTTAACAAACTGTTATTAACTTCCAATAACAATCTGGACAAGTTTGAAGGTTAGGTTGAACTTCTACTGCCCCCCTAGCATGACCGTTCTATCTCTATTCTACCAAGAAACGACAAGAAATCTTTTCTATACAACTTGTCATTTCTTCTGGCCGAGCATGGCGCGCCCCGGCGACTCGCGTTTCTACGAAGACAGACAGTAATTCTTTCCATAGCAACGGGGACGTATCACGTGATCTTTATATTCCCTGAATATTATTACGTTTAGTTAACAAATAAAAGTTGCCAATTGCTCGAGTTTTTCATTTTTCGTGGGCGGGATGGTGTTGCTGCATCCTGGATACAGCCCTGGGATCTTTTTCGCGAAATTAAACCTAAATATTTAACATAACATTTCAACCGAACG